>OY998179.1:182365658-187165658 GCA_963921935.1 Galeruca laticollis | reverse complement strand
ACTGGTTGCTAGTGAAGACGTATGCAGAGGTCGCTAGATATATTTCATTTGACTTATCAGAGTGCTCTTTTTAGTTGTCAATTTTATATTTTGTTTATGAGAGCTGGTTTTTCACATTCAGGGTGAGATAAAGACAATTTCATTGAAAGACTTTGATATTGGTTACTTTGAAGTTGTGTACACAATTGTGCACTGCAGTAGTAAAGTACTGTAAGGTATGCCTAAACTCAAAAGGTTCTTTTGGTTGATTTATTTTTTTTATCAGCTTTAGACTCTAGTATGGCAGGAAATAAACCTCTTATGGAAGCGCAACTGCTGGAGTATATAGATGCATTGTCAGATATCGAAGATTTTGACAACGCAGGTGATTTTGAAGACGATGAATGGCAAAATAATGAAAATGCTAGCAATATTTCACTTTCAGAGGACGAAAATCATTTAGAAACAGAGCAGATGGATATTTCAAATCATGTTGAAATTGAAGCTACATCTATGCTTCCTACATTGGACACAGTGAAAGCTGGTACCACTCAGTCATGTACTGCTACAGTGAAAGGTGTAATAGGGGAAGAATTTTTCACTGAAAATAATTTGACAAGAAAAGCAGATATAAAATGGATGAAAAATGTCACATATCAAACACAACCAATTACATGGTTTTCACATACCATTCTAGAAGTTGTAGATTTGGAAAGCCCTACACAATTTTTTTATTAGTATTTTACAAGTGAACTAATTGATTGCATGGTTGAAAACACAAATCTGTATGCAGTTCAGCAAGGATCCCGATTTCAGACGACAAATGCACACATATTGATGGGTAATATCCGCTACCCAAGGGTACAGAATTATTGGGAGGCTAGGTTACAGTTTCCCATCATAGCCAATAGTATGTCCCGTAATAATTTCTATAAATTGAGGCGACATCTTCATTTTGTAAATACGATGGAAAAGTCTAATATTAACGACCGTTTTTGGAAAGTCCGGCGCCTTTTGAAGTCTATTCGGAAGAAATGTTTGAAACTTCCTTTAGAAAAGTGTCTGTGTGTAGATGAACAGATGGTGCCTTTCAAAGGTAAGATTGATGTGAAACAATACGTAAAAGGGAAGCCGTGTCCTTGGGGCATCAAGGTCTTTGCACTTTGTGGCGCCAGCGGCCTGCTGTACGACTTTTCATTATATCAAGGGTCTACAACAGAGTTAGACGAAACTTTCAAGAAGCATTTGGAATTAGGTGCTGCAGTTGTGTGGAAGTTGGCAGAAAGAATTTCAGAACAAAATGTGCAACTATATTATGACAACTATTTATCAAATTATGAACTTCTTCAATTTTTGAGACAGGAACAATTTTGGGCACTCGGAACAGCACGGTTAGACCGTTTCAAAGCACCTCCGTTTTCATCAGATAAAGTGTTTCAAACAAAAGGTCGTGGGACATCCGAAGAACTCATTAGTAATGATTATTCTCACCAAATGGTTCGACAACAAAGCTGACATTATGGCTTTCAATTATATGGGAATGGGCGAAGCAGATATGTGCAAAAAGTGGGACACGAAGCAAAAAGAGTATGTGCATGTATCACGACCACAAGTAATTCAGCAGTATAATTTGAATATGGGGGGTGTTTATAAGCCCGATTTCCTGGTAACTATTTATAGGTCATTTATACGATCTAAGAAGTGGACCCTGAGGAGGCTCACGCACGGAATTGATTTATCCTGTGTGAACGCATGGTTAGAATGTAGGACCCAGGCTATTGCATTAGGTGTGCCGAAAAAACAAATTTTAGACCTACTACACTTCAGAGCTTATATGGGAGAAGCATTGAATTTATCATCAACATCAGGACCTAAGAAACGGGGACGACCATCTGCTGTATCTGATGAGGGATCACAAACGTCTTAATCTTCACCCAGACCTAGATCTGAAATTGGCCCATTGACGATATTCGTTTTGACGGAATATATCACCTACCTGAGCTAGACGATAAGAACTTCGCATCGAGGTGTGAAAATGAAAATTGTTCTGGAAGATCACGAACCATATGTTCAAAATGTAAGGTACATTTATGCCTCACCAAGAAATGAAACTGCTATATAAAATATCATACCAAATAAAAATATGTTTATTTTGATTGTGCAATACGCTATAAATAAATGAATAAAATACATTTTCATATTCTTTTTCAGCCTCTCACTACCACCGTACACTTTCGTTTACCTTTCAAAAACTCAAAAAAATATTATTTTTTTTTAAATTGGTATCCGTTCTAAAAAAAGTGAAAAAATTGAAAAGTCTATGTACCAAATTGCAAAACTTTAACTTGCAAATTAAAAATTCGGTAGCGATAGGGTTAAACAGTATTCAAACAGTAATTATAGTTTAATTTAATTCGACCGATCAAAGTCTAAATCCTCTTCCATATCCAACAGGTAATGGGCCCAGAGGTCGCATAAAACATAATCTCCAATAAAATCCTTATAATTGGTGATTAAATAATAAGTGTTTAATTTAAATTAGTGGTGAACGATAAACCAAACAATGGAAAACTAATGTGTCAAACGAAATATTAATTTTTTCAATGGTGATAATTACATTATTTGGAAAATAAGGATTCGTGAACTATTTGAGGAATTAAAAATACTTGAAGTGATTGACTCTTCTGAACCAATAGAGGATATGACTGAAGAGAAGTGGAAGAAAAAGGAACGTAATGCAAAAGGTATAATTCTAGATTATTTGGCAGATTCAATGCTTGGTATATTGAAACCTTTAATCACTCCAAGAGAGATTTTTCAAAATTTAGATGAGCTATATGAACGAAAAAGTGCTATATCGCAAGTTTCAATTTGTAAAAAAATTGCTCATATTAAAAATACGAGGTGATACACCACTCATAAAACACTTTATAATTTTTGAAGACTTAATCACACAATTAATAGCTACTGTTGAAACAGTATCTGAATCAGACAAAGTGGCACATATATTGATATCATTGTCAAATGAATGTGCGGGAGTTATTACAGCTCTTGAGACGTTATCACCTGAAAAATTGACACTCGCATTTGTTGAAAATAGATTGTTAGATCATGAAGTGAAGTTAATGGAAGAACATAGAGACACGAGTGTGAAAGTGCTTCAAATAGAAACAAAACATGAAAGTTTCCGTAGAAATAAAGTTTTTCAAAAGGAATTAATGAAAAATCATTCAAGCAAAAACACGCAGAATTTTAAGAAAGACAATAGATTCAGATCAAGAAAGAAATCATC
The DNA here is from genome assembly GCA_963921935.1 of Galeruca laticollis. Taxonomy (NCBI): domain Eukaryota; kingdom Metazoa; phylum Arthropoda; class Insecta; order Coleoptera; family Chrysomelidae; genus Galeruca; species Galeruca laticollis. The sequence goes on along the minus strand of OY998179.1, from coordinate 187,162,387 downwards.
ACTTAAATGTTACTTCTGTGGCAGAAAAGGTCACATAAAAAATATCTTCATCTATTACAAAATAGAGCAAGAACGCTAATGGAAATCAAAGGACATTACAGACTGTGCAAATGACTGAACCAACTAATTCTTCGGGAACACTCCAGGGTTTGCATTTATGGCTGGAGATTTCAAAATGAGTAAAGAAGAAGATAAAATTATTTTTCTGTTGGACTCTAGTGCCTCCAATCATTTAATTAACCAAATTGAATTGACGAAGGATTTTGTTATTTTAAAAGATCCAATAAAAATATCCGTAGCGAAGAACGGTATATTTATTTATGCAACAAAAAAGGGAACACTTGATGTCATCATCAATACAGGTGTCAAAGGACATCTTGAAGAAGTATTGTACTCACCCGATGTCCCCTACAGTTTGTTGTTAGTGACGAAAATGCAGAATGCAGGAATGACGGTAATCTTTGATGATAAGGGAGTAACTGTCACCAATAGTGGTAAGACTGTAATGACGGGTAAGTCAATGAACAATTTAACTGTAATTAAATTTTCAGTATAAAAAGGAAATAATTCTATACAGATATGTAGTATTGTAGAAAACTCTCATGAAACATGGCATCAGCGTTTGGGTCATATTAGTAAACCCAGACAACATTAGATATTCTATAAATATCCGTAGAATATTTATTTTGACATATTGGAATATTTTTTAAAAATGCCAAGAATATCTTTATGCTTTTTGGAATATTCCTAGAAAGTGAAAATGGGAATATCCTAAATATTCAGAGAATATTCCCAAATGAATATTCTTTTTCATATTATGTATAAGCTGGAATATTCTGAGAATATTTAGAAAAGCATTTTCTAAGAATGTTCTTCAATGAATGTTTCCAGAATATTCAATATATACTATGAATATTCGTGGTAGATCTCATTTGGAATTTTGTAGACTTATTTCAAATTGTATATTCAGGGGATATTCTTTGTATATTCTGAATATTGCAGGAATATCCTCAGAATGTTCAGAACCATACATTTAATGGGGGGAGAGGGGAGGGTTAGTAAATAGGATGCATGTAAATGCACTTTTTTCAAATTTCTGTAAATCAATAAATTTTCATAGCCTGATGGAATTCTCTACTCGACCATTCACTGGATGGTGGCTTCTAAAGTGAATAGAGCGGCACAGGCACAAATTGGATTCAGAACATGAGTCCAATAACATTACTGGTTAATTCTAGTTAGACCTAAGAAAAAAATATATTTTAACTACCTAAGCATAATAAAATAAAATACAATATTAATCTGTCCAAATTTTTATTAGACAAACATAAACTTTATAACTCTCTATACACTTTTAAAATTTAAAAATATTCAACTATAACTTGCATTTTATCGTTTTCAAGCCAAAACGACAGCGCTTCACAAAATATATAAAGCAGGAATTTACTTGTTGAACATCAGTCTCGTAAAATCAAATATTTATAGATACTTACATTCTCTTGTGAAGAATGAAAAATAAAGAAAAAACAAAATTGAACAAATACTTGTTTCGATAAAAAAATAATGTTAATCTTTTAAAATTTATAAATATTTATGGGGCCCACACACTGCCGGTTAAGGCTACGTAACTGAGGTATAACTGAAAAACATCCTTATTGTTGACGTTTTTCGATCAGATATATCAATTTTCCCGTTCGGGTAAAATCGGGTGTTAGAAGCTGGCAGCGTGTGGATTCATAAACTTGCGTTATATCGTTACAGTTACTAGAATGTATTGCGACGGCCTAAGATGAACGTGCCAGTTGCTGTAATGATGTGGTATCTGCAATTATAAAAGTAATTGTAGTAATCATTCGTGGAAATTTTACGAATATAAGTATAAAAAATATCAATATTTTCTTAAATTTGTCACTATGCAGAATACATTACATCGACACTGATATTCTGTACTGTCGCTTAAATACCAAAGCATATGGTGATTAATTATTGTATGTTCTTCTCATGTAAGTTTTTACCAGCCTCAAGTTCTTAAGATAATTTACTTGTGTAAATGAATGTTGACTTAGTTTTATCAACAGATATAAATGTTTTAATTTTTCTGTTTCCATTATTTTAACATCAGGATATTCCCCTTATACAAATTCCAAGAAGGTATTAATCCCGTCAAAAAGTATTAATTAATTATGCGGCCAGATGACAAAAAATAAATATCAATAACAGCTGATTAGAATGTCTAATTGAATTTAATATTTACCAGACTGAGTAACTATTTTTGTTGGTGGATCATTCAATGAAATGTGACCTTTGCATTTTAACCATGGAAATAGGGTAGGCAGAGCTAGCTGAAATAAATGCTTGGGATATCCTCCTTTGGAAACAAAGTGTGCCCTAAAACGTAAATAAATGTTGGTATTCACATGTCTATAAAACAAATCAACTACTAGTTTAAATTGATTATGTCTTATTATTCAACATATTTTTTGCTGAACAGGGCTTGTCAGCAGAAAGCTTATTGTAGTACATATTATTATTTCATGTTATTAGAGGCAGAGGGACAGATCAATGTTAGAAACCAAAAACATAGAATTACACAACTTAGAATGCATAGGTGCATGTAAAGTAAAATGTAAAATATTAAAAAAGTAATATATACCTATAATATATTGCATATAGAAACAATTACTCTCACCTCACAGGGTCTTTGGGAAATCCAAACATAATTATCCCTTCTCCTGTTCTTGAGTGACATCGACGAACTACACAAGTTATTCATCCCATAACAAATACAATAATTTCTCACTAAAAGTTCCACTAGTCACGATATTGTTGAAAACAAAATAAACTTTAATAAAAGCACAACAATATTTTATGGTTAACGTGAAATATGACATTGACATATAACTTATTTGAAAGTTGAAACGTGGCGTCTATCACACGTCACACCATCCCATTCGGAAAATGAACTGTCGAAAAGTCGAAGATTCGCCAGTTTGTGTTGGTGTATTCTTTGCTAAACATTAAAATTGTGTATATTTTATTTATAATATATTTAGGCTATGGGTGGATGTCAATCCACTCCAGTTCATAGGTTGATATTAGATAAAACTGAAGAGAAACGAACCTATTGACACTTGACTTTGAACATGTCAGGCTAAAGCCCATCAAAGACACATGATATAAGAAATTAACTAATAAACGTGTGTACAGAGAACGCCAGTTGCATTTTAATTGGCTGGCGGCTCTTTGTTGACGCGATTGGGTACCTGTCTTGGTTAGGTTAGGTTATAATTATGATTTATATCTTTGTTCTCTTTTTATCACACGACGATATGACGAATAACATTATACCCACACCGTATCAACCGTTTATGTAGTGTTCATATCGAGCATATTTTTATTTCTTTTTCTTATCTTATAATCTTTATCTGAACTTCAATGAGTTTAATACATGGTTAATTTGATATATTATATTTATTATTTGTATGAAGGTTATTATAACTATCTACACCTATGCGTAGGGTTGAATATCCGAATAAATGTTTGAACTATAACTTTCGTCCCATGTGAAAAATAATCTCAATTTTCTTTAATTATAAGTAAATATGCTTAGAAGAATATGCTAGGAATATTCAGTTTGGTAATATTCTTAAAAGAATATAGTAAGGATATTCAATTTGATAATATTATAAAATGAATATTTTAAGAATTTTCATCAGGCTTGTTCTGTGAATATTCACTAAGGAATATTAATAGAATATTCAAAAATAATATTAATATTCTTAGTTGATTCGGAATATTCTCATACTTTTTGGTGTATTTAAAGATTATTCTATGAATATCCCATGTTGTCTAGGAAGATGAATTCTTAGAACTTGAAAATAAACATATGATAGATGATGTAGAATTATTTGATTCAGTTTCACCGACTGATAATTTATGTGAAGCTTGTATCAAAGGAAAACAAGCGAAATTGCCATTTAGTAAGTATAGAAATAAAAGTTTTATTGATAGACCATTATTTATTATACATTCTGATGTTTGTGGTCCGATTTCTCCTTCAGCGATTCAAAATAAGAATTATTTTGTTACTTTTATAGATGAATACACTCATTATTGCGTAACATATTTAATTAAGTTCAAATCAGATTTATTCTCTATATTTAACTATTTTGTTGCAAAAAGTGGAAATCATTTTAATTTAAAAGTCGTAAACCTATATTGTGATAATGGTAAAGAGTATTCATCAAATGAAATGAAGGCTTATTGTATTGAAAAGGGAATCAGTTATCACTTGACTGTTCCACGTACCCCGCAACTAAACGGTGTAGCGGAACGAATGAATAGAACAATAACTGAAAAAGCTCGCTCAATAATTATTAGCTCCGGGCTAGATAAAATATTTTGGGGTGATACAGTTTTAACTGTAACATATTTAATAAATAGAACACCGACGAAAGCCATTAAACAAAATGAGACTCCATTTGAATTATGGCACAGTAAAAAGCCGGAAGTCAAATATTTAAAAATCTTTGGTTCGACGGTTTATATTCATAACAAAACTAGTAAATTTAAATTTGAAGAGAGTCCATCAAAGGGAATACTAGTAGGTTATGAACCGAACGGTTATAGAGTGTGATACGTGGATACAAGAAAATACGTTGTAGTAAGAGACGTAATAATTGATGAATCTAACCTTTCAATTTCTAGACCTCTAGAATTACAAGAGGTTGACGATAAAATTGATGTTTATGAGCTTAGGTCAAGATAAATAGAGTTGCAAAAATCTGATAGTAGTAAATCAGATAGACAGTATACTGAAAAATTAAATCAACATAAAGAAACTGATGTTCCTGACGAAATGTCAAAATCAGTAGATGTGTTAGATAAATCTGATGGTGAAAAATCAAAAGAATTGGGTGATGAACACTCAAGTAGTGATAACATAGATACGAATAACTCTTTATTTCGAAATAAAAAGAGAATTATGCATGAGCCACGTAGAAGTAAGCGAATTAAACAGCGTCCACGGGTTTCTTATAATGAAGATGAAATGATGGACGATTATCTAATGTACGCACAATCGGTTGTCTGTAAAATTCTCAAGTTATACCATGAAATTAAAACAAGAGATGATGGGGACAAGTGGGAAAAAGCAATAGGAGATGAAATAAATTCACTTTTAGCTAATAATACATGGACATTAGTTCCAAAGCCACAAAATATAAACATCGTTGATTGTAGATGGGTATTTACAATTAAAAATGATGAACACGGAAAACCGATAAGACATAAGGTGCCGTTAGTAGCGAGAATTTCTAGTTTTTGATTTATTGTAGCCTTCGCGAATCAATTTCATTTATTGATACATCATATGGACGTTAAAACAGCTTTTTTAAATGGTAAATTGGAAGAAGAAATTTTTATGAGACTTTCTGAGGGTATAAGCTGTAAAGAGAATTATGTTTGTAAACTTAATAAAGCCTTGTGTGGTTTGAAACAGGCTGCGCTTTGTTGGTTTGAGGAATTTGAAACGGCAATCAAAGCAAAGGGTTTTGAAAATTCTCCTGTCGATAGATGTATTTATATTCCAAATATGAAATACATTTTGAAAAACATTTACATTTTATTATATGTAGATGACTTAATAATTGTAACAGCTAATGTTAAAGCCATGATAAATTTGAAAAGTTATTCAATGAATCGTTTTGACATGGTGGATTTAGAGGAAATAAAACTTTTCTTAGGGATTAGAGTCACGCGCAATGATAATAAAATTACTCTTGACCAAAGTGCAAACATTTATACAATTTTAATGAAATTTAATATGTATGAGTGTAAGCCAATGAATACACCGTTAGATAGTAAAGTAGATTAAGAGGCTCTTAATTCAGATGAAGAGTGTGATGCACCTTGTCGAAGTGTCATTGGTTGTCTGATGTATGTTATGGTATGTACAAGACCAGATTCGAGTACAGTCGTAAATATTTTGGGTAGATATACTAATAAAAATAATATTGAACTGTGGAAATGTCTAAAAAGTGTGCTGAGGTATTTAAAAGGCTCAAAAGACATCAAGTTGACATACATCAAAGGAAATTACAATGATATTTTGACAGGATATGTAGATTCTGACTGGGGAGGAAATGATACTTCAGATCGTAAAAGTACAACAGGCTATTTGTTTAAAATATTTGAACGTTGTACCATATGCTGAAATACAAAAAGGCAAACTTCAGTAGCAGCTTCGTCAACAGAGGCTGAGTATATGGCTCTGTTTGAGACAGTTAGAGAAGCTTTGTTTTTGAAATCATTGGCTGATAGTATAAAAATAAGTATATTAGAACCATAATAATTTATGAGGATAATAATGGTTGTATTAATATTGCAAATAATCCAGCAAGTCATAAACGATCTAAGCATATAGATATAAAATATCATTTCTCTCGATAGCAGATTGAGAAAAAGGTAATAATTTTAAAATATATTCCCACAGGTGAACAAGTTGCAGATATACTGACAAAACCATTGCCAAAGGCCAGATTCATTCAGTTGAGGACTGAAATGGGCTTAGTAGATAACTAATACGTAGATTATATAAATTACTTATTTTAGAAATGATATTAATTAATAATTATAAGAATGTTATAGTATTAGGAAATGGTCTGATAAGGTTTTTCTGGGTTTTCCCTTATCCTTGCAACATATGTTGGACCATTATGTAAGGGTTATGATATATAACCGGTTCCCAGAGATAGTACAAGGAAGGTATGTCTTTAGCTAATTAAAAAAATTTGATTTACTTTTCATTTCATATCTTTTAGGTGAATGAAAATGAATATATTATTTATTTAGAAGAGTAATTTTTGAGGGGGGCGTGTTGGAATTTTAATTTAGTTTCAACAAAAACCACTCTATTTTATTGCTTCAACATTCTTATGTTAAATAAGATTAAATTAGAATAATAGTAACATCCTTTCTTACAAATAGTTGTCCTTTGACACATGGTTAGGTTTTATGATACCCATATAAAAGGGAGTATCTGAATATCCGATAATACATATCTACACACAGCTTTTACAGTATACACGAAAGAACCAGATGCTTGTTTTGAAGTGTGCAAAACAAGAAAAGATATTCTTGTGATTTCAAAATTATTCAAGTCTAAATCGAAATTATCTAGTGGAAGGACATACCTTCCGGGTGCTATCAATTTTAAGAAATTACACAGTATTCAAACAGTAATTATAGTTTAATTTAATTCGACCGATCAAAGTCTAAATCCTCTTCCATATCCATCAATAATTTTATTCCTCTATGATTATTATAATCATTTTGCTCCTTTTTTCAAATATGGGTGTTACTATTGAGGTTCTCGATTCTTCTGGTATTTTTTAGTTTTCTCAAGCTCCATTTAATATATGAAGTAGCTGTACACCTATTTCTTTTAAGTTTTTCATTATTTTAGCCGCGATTTTGTCATTGCCCTATGCCTTTCAATGTTTTAACGCTTTTATTAAATTTTTCAGTTCTTCAATTTTTAAACTCATTAGCAATATTGGAGCCAATAAGTGAACACGCACCTCTCGTTAAGTACTGTTATTTGTAAAAATCATTGTTTTTACTAACAGTTTTTCTTATACGTAAGTCGATTTATTTCAAATTCATGTATCGGCAACTAAATAAATAGACCAAATTCATTTAATAACTTGGCTTCCAATATATTATAACCAAACAATGGTAACCACAATCTAATCGCAGACAGTCGTACATCATTCCCAATCAGAAGCTAAGCAATCATCGTGAATGCTCACCTAGACGTCGTTCTATTTGACTACATCAAGACATTAGCTGAAATCGTAACTTCAAAAGGAAAAAAATTCGCTTCTCGCATTTATAATCACCGTATATGTATCTATTTATCTTCAGTATTTGTCGTTGATAATCCTTACATATTGACCATACACTTCCCCCATCTACTACCTCGTTCGTAACACTGCAATCAATCCCAAAAAAGGAGATGCAAAACTGATGACTAAGAGGTCTACGGTATTAGCCTTTCGTCTCGATCCAATTTTGAAAACTTGATTGGATCTGATTGAAAAAATTTCAAAATCATCCCTACAAAATAAATGATAGCTGTTCTAGAAAACTCCCTCGGTAACAGTGACCCTCTAAAATAGGCATACAACTTTACCACCACCAGTAAATCCAAATTTCTCACAAATTTATCCTATTCTATCTGATAGATTCTTAAAAACAAAACTCACATTAAACGTCAACGGAACTGATGAGCTTGCAAGTTTGACATTCACAGATTCGAACTACTCTATATATTACGTCGACAATATCTTACATCCATTCACATGCCAGATTTCATATGGTTCCTAGAAACTAATCTTAAAGCGTCCAACATTCCACATTCCCCATCACATCTTCCACTAATCACTGATTTGGAAGCAAGTGCCTTAACAACATTCTATCCTAATAAAATGATTGTTTGGTCCCTTTATATTCTACCCCATTATTATAGGAAGAGGAACTTCTTGATCTAATATATCAACTTCCACATATTTTTATACTCCTAGGTGATTTCAATGCACATAATAGATACTATGTGAGGTTCACAGAGTACCTTTCGACGTGGACCAGTTGTTGAGAAAATAATTAATTGCATTAACTCGTTCCTTCCGAACACATGCTCCAATACTCACTTCAGCCCATCCTTCGGTAATTTTTCTGTCGTTTATCTGACTAGATGTGTTGCCAACACTAGTTCCTCTCTAATTTGGCAAGTTGGGGACGATCTTCACGACAGTGTCCACTTACCCATCATAATATCCAATAACACTAATCAACAGACAACTTCCCGGAAATATTGGCATCTGAACAAAGCCAACTGGGACGAATCCACATCTAAAATTGACTCTTCATTATGTAACCCCCGTTTTTATGTCCTCCCCTCTGCCTACCCACGGCAATTACAAATTGCTTGACTGCAAATACCGCTCCACCATACCCAGTTGTCCATTCAATTCCTTTACCAATTTCTTCAGTTAATAACCTCATTGACTATACACAAACTACGTCTCGCCCTCTCTCAAACAGCTCCCAGGACTAAAACCCTTCCCCACTTCAATACACCCCCTTGTAAATTCAGAGAGATGATACAAACATCGTACTTTCAATACAAAGTTTCTAAATCTTATTGATACTTGATACTAGTAAATTTGATAACTGTTCTATACACTGTCGCTTCCAAAAAGGAAAATTATACCTCTTTCTAGTAGTGTTCTCACTGATGAACTCTATTCTATCCTCCACGCTTTCAAACAGATTTCGACGCCTCATAAACACACAACAATTTGTACAGATTCACTCTCTTTCATCCAATCTATCAAAAATTTATTTAACAATCGCCCGTTGGTTGAAGACATACATGATAACTACGAACAACTGATTGCTCAATAATCAAAGATTATAATCATCTGTAATCCTTCCCACTTAGCGATCACTGGCAGTGAAAATTCTGATCGACTCACAAAAGAAGCTGCAACTTCACATATGCAAACAAGCATCCAAATCTGTAGAGGTCTCAAATCTAAAATAGAGAACCTGGTTAGGAACATATGTCAAGAACAATGGAACAAAAATAGTTCAGAACTCCACACTATCGAACCCAGCTTAGGAGCATTCAACATGCACGAAGATTGAGAATCGGCCACACCCAATTTACTCACGGTCACCTCCGTTTAACTCAGGGTCACCTCCGTTTAACTCACGGTCATCTAATGTCCGCTTCTCCTCAATCGAAATGCCAACGATATAATAACAAATTTCACGTCAAACACATACTTGAGGATTACCCACTCTTTACTACCCAAGGAAGTGTATTAGGCCTAAAATACACCAAGAGGAAAATGCTGAATTATATGGATGAAATAAACCGAGTTATCCGCTTCTTTAAAGATGTACAACTAATAGATAAATCATAAATTCAACGTTAACTTCCAAATTACCTACTTTAATTTTATTCAGTGTAATTCCATTTCATCACCTCATATAATGTTACCTTTTGTTATCAATTATCTATTGTATCAATGACCAGAACAGTCCAATGCTCGTTAAGCTGAATAAAAAGAATTAACTTTCAATTTCGGTCTCTTGGTCGTCATGTCGGTTTTGAGGTTTTGTTGTATTCTCTTCGATATTTTGTGTATATTGCGTCAATAATTGAAGAGTGGAAGTACCAAAGGCACTAAGTGCCATGAAAATAATTCTGAGAAAATTAAGATAAACACTCCAGAAAGCAACATTTTTATTTTTTATATTATATAACATTTCAAACCGGTTCTTAACATCCAGAAACATGTACTGGTAGAAAACAAATCTGATTTTTCTATCAAAAAAATTAAATATTAAAATTTATTTGGAATTAAAACTGAAAGGGCATAAGTAACAAACTATAATTCCTACAAGGGTTATAAATAAAAGTAAACTTTTTATTCTGAAAGGGCATAAGTGCCTCACAACTTAAATGTTATAAGTACCAATTAAAGGTGAGTTGTACTGCTGCTTGGCCCCAAACTCTCTTCGACTAAATTAAGAAGTTTTCTAAAAAAATATTTTATGTTCAGGATTTTCTAGGTAGGGAATCATAGACGATAAGATATTTTTTCTTATTAGCGGTAATCTTATTTTCAGCGGTAAAAGCTTTATTTCTGCACATTTAAGATCATTAGTGGTTTTTTCTCCTTTCAATGTATTGATTTTCTTTCAGGCTTCTATTTCGTAGAAAGTTTCTTTCATATGAAGTTCTGTTGGATTTTTATGATCAATCTTTATTGTTAATGCCTTACTGATATTTTTAAGGCTTTAGTGTTAAGAAATGTATCAGCAGCTTCCTTCATATCCCAAAATCCGTTTACAGACATGTCAATAACTTCGAATGGCGGATCATATTTTGTGGAAGTTCTTACATCTTGTATATCATTATATCATAACGCGCTTTCTTTTTTCAATGAGAGCGAAGTTTCGGTTACATGCCATAAAACAGTGACCGCTTATTAGAAAGTTACACTCTATTGTCTCAAAAACTTCATGAAAAGCAAGGAACGGTAAAACAAATATTATTTGTTATTGTTATTGTTTTTCTTCGCACAGTTGTCACTCAACAGTAGCAAATGGTTTTTTGTGTGACACCGGAATTTAAAAAATCAAGAAAGGTAGGTTCTACTTCATTACCTCCTCGTCCAGTAACACCTCCATGCTATATACACATAAATGCATGGTTAGAGTCCTATAAATATATCCCCAGGTTGTAACAAGATAGTTGAGACCGATAAAACATATCTGAATGAGTCAGCGTAGGAACAAATAAAACTTGTTGTAGATCAAATGAAATGCAACATTTGTCACTACCAGGAAGTTGTGTATCTGCGGTTTGATTCTTCATATTTTCTAGACATCGTTGCTTTTTTTGGTGATGGAGTTCGAGTTGATTTTTTGCACTACAGCCATCACTAGAAGTTTGATTTGCCTCGCAATTTAACCTATAGCAGGTATGGCATGTATCGGCTCTAACACAATTGAGGCTTGGATTCGGGAAATCTCTCTTAAACTCACCTCTATAAAACTTATAAATTACAAAAGATTCTTTATTTTTCGTCAAGTCGATGAATATTCAAATCCGGACTAGGATATAGTTTTTCTGATCTTGCACGTGAATAGTGTGAAACATCCCTCGGGATAGAATTTATTTGTTGACGGATCAGTTTGCGGTCGTTTTCCGTGAACTTACTTGGCTTATTGTTGGATCGCCTATCATTAAATGTGGTATTTCCCATTTTTTTCTTCTTTATTAAACCCACCAAACGTTTTTGAGTGACATCAAAAACATTCATAAATGTCTTTCTGCAAACATGCACAAAATTTCCATCTTGATCTGGCAGTGTATAGGAAATGAATGTTTGACTTTTGCTGTCTCCGGCAGTTTCATAATTTCCATGGCGACGTCTTTTTATTTGCACTAAATTTATTAGACCCATGAGATACGTCCCTTGCGTTTTGTGGTTTTCAGCATAAAATCTCTCAAAAAGTTGAAGCTTTCGATCGCAAGTCATTTTTTTGCAATCAAAATAACACTTGCCTGAAAGATATGCGCAAATATTAATTGCAAGACAACCAAGTTATAAAACTCTCAAAATGACATGAGTAGACTACTTAATTTCAAACTGAACCCGCCTTTGGCCAGCTGATAACGTCTTCCTTTACTGCAAACTACAACCACATTGAGGACAACAAGTTACTTTTACCAGCCATACTCTAAAATATCTTACCTTGATTAGGTGGATTTTTAGGACGAATTTCTCTTTTTTCCTGTTAACGTATGCCTTCCCAGCATTCTTTTCCTTTCTCTGCTGTTCTATATATGTTCCTTTAGTATTTTCTTGCAAAACATCCATGTTTCACTGCAATTCATTGTCCGATAAACGTTTATTAAACGCAAATAAGCCCACATACACTGACAACCTGACTTTGGCACTTATACTCTTTCAAAATACATTGGCGATGGCACTTGAAACCAAATATCTACAAAACTCAGATATTGGCACTTACTGCCTTTGGTACTTCCACTCTTCAATTGTTGGAAATCATTTTTCCAGCTCTTCATGATATCATTTTCATTTGTTAATATTTCTAGTTTTTGACATAAAATGCATATATGTTCCTACAGGCTTCTCTTCTATAAATCATTTTAATACTTCATAGAATCATTTTTGATTGCTTAAATGGTGAATTGTGTTTCCAATATCAATCCATTTTTCTGCTTTACAAATTGAACAAATTTCTGTAGCTGTGCTAATGATTATACCCTTGAAAATATTCCATCCCTGTTGTGTATTAACTTTTTTTATGTCATCTATTCTTGCCTCTAGCTCATTCTCCGTTTGTTATTGGTATCTTTCTGCAGTGTTTTTGGCTCTAAGTTTGTACCTAGGTTCTTATCGAAAAGAAGTTTTTTTTGCTTGAGTTATTTTTCTACTTCAGCGTTTCACTTTTTAATGTTTACCGTTAGTAAACGATAGTTTCCGCTGTAGATATCTGTCCCACTTCTCACTCTCATGTCTGGTATATTTATTTTTTATGTTTATTGTTTTTGTACCGATACATAATTAATTATTTTTTCTGGTTTCTGCTTGGTTGCACTCTTGTATATTTATCGATATCCTTGTGTTGATATAATGTATTTGTAGTCTAATCATTAGGTATTGCAATAATTGAGAGCTACAGTAGTCTTTTTTCATTGTTGCCACTTGTGTTTTCTCCATATTGCCCTATTGTTCTTTCGTATTCATTGCCTTTTTACCCACTCTACCACTGCGATCTTCTGCACTAAATATTGTGTTATGCAGTAATTGTTGTGAGATCTTCCCAGTTTCCATTTTTCAACGCATTTTTATCAGACACTTCCCAAGTGAGCTATGTATCTATGTAACGGAATTTTTATTTACAAACTTCCGTCTGAACAATCTGTTTGGTTATTATTTCAGATTTTATTTTTTACATGAGCTCATTTTTAATTATGATTAAAATTCTATAAAAAGCATGCTTGTATTTAATTACATTTTCGTTAGAAAAAACCTTAAGTTGTCCAAGAATATATACTGAAACCACGAATCCTTAGGAGGTTTTACAACAAAAAAATTCTTTAGTTAATCATGAAACCAAGTAGCGGCTCTTAACATATCGCATGACAAACCGGTGTATGGCTTTATAAAAACATTCGTTGGTGTGGTTTTCATATTTCAAATTAAGATGTTTGAAGTTTTTCTGTCGGCTGGGACATATTTCTTTAAAATAAAGTTATATAAGATCCAAAAATAATATGTTAACCACTACAACGTATTCATGAAAAGTTTGAGTATTTAACAACCATAAACTTACAAAAATTTATCAATCGAGCTTGAGTATATAGTTTGAATCATGACCTAGCTTTTTATCACACTCTGTACATATAGGGACTGCACGCAAGATATAACACTTAAACTTACTCTCAATATTCTTTTTCGTAATGCTGTTGTTATTATTATTAGGTTGCAGAAATAATTACTATGAATTATTCTAAATTGTACACTTTTCAACTACCCTTTTTGATAAATTGAACATGAACTGTTCTTAAGACTCTTCAATTTTTTCTTACACTTAAACTGATTTTAGTGTTCCAATCCTGTAATTATTGTTGTGTTTTCGAAGCATCTGTCATTAGGTATGTGAAAATGTAGAAATAATTGCTAAAATATATAATTGCCATTATACACAGTCATAAATAAATTCAGAAAACAAGTTTATATAACAAGCGTCGAGATGTTGGTAATTGGAATTTATAAAATCTTGTTTTTACAAAAATATTCAGGTTGCCTAACTAGGAATCTCGACTTCATGTCATTAAATGGCTTCAGGATTCAATGGCAAATCTTCGTTTTCAAATTAAACACTGTGACGTGCTCATGTTAGTCTACATTATCTATAAGATTTGCACTCCAGAATCACCTTGAATCCATTAAATACGTGAGTTAAAAAAGAACGCAGTTATAATATGAGAAAATTATACAAAATTATCCAACAGTTTTCAACATAAAACTCTTGTACCTATTTAAAAGCTGTAGAGGTAAATTCATTTAAAAATCTAACATAGCAATTATAATGTATTTAAATATTAGAATTGAAAAAATAATTCACATTGAGGGAAAAAAACAAGACCCTAATTCTAATTATTTGTTTTCAGGTGGTAACGAAATCGTTCCGTTATAACCCCAGGATTACCCTAAAAAAAGGTTCCAATTACTATCTACCTGCATTTTTTATTTTTGTGGTTGCCACTTTATCTGAGCATCGTCCATAAAAAAAATTGAAAACAAATACTGGCAGATTAAATTTAGAGATTAAGAATAGGCTGCCGTTAATTACGGATTAGATACGTTCATTTAATGTTGAGCACTTTTCAATTTTCACAGTCGTATACGGAATGAGCGCGAAATTACTTATTTTGGATTGCTTCGCGAGAAAGTTTTTTTGAGGTAGATTTGTTTTTAAGAGTTTTGGAGATATTTTGATAATTATATAATCGAGACGTGCTATATTCTGTTTTCAAACTAGGAGGAGTGATTTGAATTTAGGTAGACAATTCTATAGATTTCTGGTCGGACAGATCACAGCTGGTTTTACTCAGAACATTTGACATAATATGATCGAACAATTGTGTAAATTGTAAACAGAGTCCAATTTGTTAATTCTGCATTTGTCGTATCATGTTATGGTTTTAATAAAATATGAAAACCGTTTTTGTCAGGATTTATTTGAGAACGGACCGACATACTATTCAAACTACAAGTAGAATTTCTCCTTCGCCCTAAAAAAAAAGAGTTCTCTAAGTTTAGGCCAGTTATTATCTACAGAACAACAAAATTTTGTAAATCTGTATAAACAAATCATTTATAAATAACCAGACAAAGATAATCGCCATAGTGTTTAAAATTATAAAAAGACTAGGATCGTTATCTGTTGTTCGAATTGGATTAAGTGAAATTGAGCTTTCTTACTTTCCTGATACAGAATAAGTATGGTAGAGTTTCCTGTGATGAGTTGAGAATGAGGAAAATTTAATGCTGCTTTCAAAAGTTTTAGATTTGCAATGCTTATCAAGCCATCGAATGTTTTGTGTAATTTTAAAAATCAGAATAATTCAATGTTGAAAATAATATTGAATATTATTATAGTTTATATCTGAACAGCTTTACTGGATGTATCCTGAGGATAGAACGACCCAGATACCAATACGAGGAATCATTATCTCATACGGTGTCTAATTGATTTTAAAAAAATATTTTTAATGACTATATTCTACTAACATTCATGATTGTTTTGTTACAGTTAGTTATTACAAAGCTGTTTACATCCGGTCATTACGAAGTTTCTTTTTTCGTTTATGAACCGTTATTTGATTTGAACTATTATTTCATTGAAAAGAGCAGATGTACCGATCATACAGGGTGTCTTGATTTAGAAGTGTAGTTTTGAATGTTAGTTCTTCATTCTCATTTTGCCATAGAAGCCTTCGTTACGAAGTTACGGTGTATGTAAATTGCGGACCTAATACCTCTGCTATTAGGCGGTATCACACTATAAAATGTCTTAATCAAATATCTTTTATAAAAAATTTGACCGTGTAATATACCTCATTTTATAAAATATTTCTTTTGTAAAAGATCTTTTATCAAAAGTAATCAAAAGTATTATAATTGATCAATATCTGAATACGGAAGATATGAAATATTGTACAACCATCAGCATCTCGATTATAAAAACAGGAACAAAAGACTGGACATATACAAAGAGATTGTCGAAGAAATAAGGGAAGTTGGAAAGGAGTGCACGATAGAGGATACAAAAAAAATGGGTTAAGAAGCCAATACTTATCGGACAAAATGAAGGTAAAGCGAGACTTGTATTGTATCACTTTTGCTGTTAATCTGAAAATAGAGTAACTGTTTCTCTTTACTGTTTAAAACTCTATACACGGTCATTACTATTTCACTTAAGATAAACATCAGAAGTGACAAGTTATTCTCAAATTTTATAAAAACTGCAATTAGCTTCTGGATATATATATTTTATGTGATCAAGAAATAATCTGCGCTTAATTTTCAATTTTTAAGATTATCAGGAGCATTAAAACTGGAGCTGAAGAGGACGACGTTTATAGGCCTAAGGTCTACTGGTTTCCTTCATTGAAGTTTCTAGATAAAGCAACAGAGGCTGATGAATCACAATCAAATGTTGACATCCAACCTGATAATTCACGCAAACTTCAAATTAAACAGACGAAGCAAAGGAAAATATTAATGTAAGTAGAATAGTTAAACATAATTTTCTTGCCTTAACACTTTTTCTGAACCGTTATAGTACGATTTAAATGCATCTCTTATTTCGCGCCCATGACGGTTCACCCCAATGTCAACCTGTCTAGCAAGGGCTTGCATTTCCTGAAGGGCCTCATCGGTGTGAACGATGAGGTATTGGGGGTGATATTCTTTTCGAATAACATTTTCATGGCGTGTATATAGGTGCTTTCTTCTTCCAATTAACAAAATATGCAATGTACAAGCCGCAAGTGTAATACACGTAACTTTTTCGGGTGCTAAATTAATTGCAGTTAAAAAAACTCTGAACCGGATTGTTAATATTCCGAAGCTACATTCAACCATTCTTCTTCCACGAAATAGTTTGTAATTAAATATTTTTACTGCTTTGCTTATATGTTTTGAGGAATATGGCTTCATAACGTTGTAACTCAGTGAGACAGCATCGTCAGCTAAGACAACATACGGCACATTAATGTTTGTTTTTGAAAGATTTTTGCCATCGAGTATGTTCAATATTAATCTATCTGCCAAGCACTTTCTTGGCTTTTCGCAAACACTCCACTGTCACCGATTCGGCCATTTGTTATAACATCTGAGTACAGGAATTTGTAGTCAGCATCAGTAAAAGCAAATGATATAATACTATGATAAGACTTATAGTTTAAGAAATGAGAGCCAGCCATTTCAGAACACTTATTGCGAATGTGTTTTCCATCCATGGCTCCGATCGTGTTCATTTGTTTTCAAACTCCTGAGCAATATTCTCCCAATCCTTATTGGTGGTTGGTATCTGTATAGAAAAAGTCTAATTACAAATATTGCATTATATTTAGTTTTAGGACATGCTAAAGTCTAATCACAAATTTTGCAATATACTTTTTCTTAGGATATGCAGAATAATGATGAGGACGCGATTAAAACAGCATCTGCGTCCGCATCTTGTAAACCTGCTATGGATAATATTAGTACACCAAAGCCTCCAAAACAGAAAACAAATGAATTTCCATAGCCAGCTTGATTAAATGAAGGATAGTGAGAGAAGGATCGTTCGAGAAAAGGACGCCGACTCTAGTAGGGTCTTCTCTTGAGTAATTCGAAGCGCGTTGCCAAATTTATTTATCACAGCGAGGTAATTGTAAAATTATAGAATATTTTTTTATACAAAATTCTGCTTCTGTAAGTGGCCTGGTTACTTTCCTATGGTTCATTTTGAATGAAAACAATAAAACGTATTTTCTTATATTCCTTGATACAGATTCGGGGTTCCAGGGGAACCCCACTTACCCGTTGCTCTTTATACTGGACACTATAGCAGCCGCGGCATACTAATATGCAGTAGGGCATATATTTGCCTACAAATAGCCGAAAGCAATGTTGCCAATATGTTCAAATAAAAAGTTTATTACAATAAATCGAAAGTTGAGGTCTTAGCTTCCCAGATAGCACCAGATATCCATGGGATGTTCTAACAGTCTTCGATTTGGAAGATATATATCCAAATATTATAGGGTTATTCTGGGGATATCTAGAATATCTGTGGGTACACCTAAATCGAATATTCAATGTAAGTCCAGTTGGAATATCCTCAGATTATTCTTTTTAGAATATTCGAATCAAATAGTTCTAAGAATATTCTATGATTATTTGATTTTTGTTCAAACGCTCTTTCTGTTACATGGGCAAGCGTCAGTAGTTGCAGTCACAGTTGCAGTTGACGGTAACGACCAGTGAAAAATGGCGGTTCGACCATCTTATATAGGTTATCAGATACAACACACAAATTATTGTTATTGGTGAGATAGTAGTAGTATGATTAATTATTTTTGTTCGTTAATTAATTAGTCAATTTTTTGCCACTGTGAAGTTGTTTAAATATGTTTCTACGGTGTTATTCTATACTACGGGTGGAACTAATACATACGACCTCACGCATCAAAACAGGTACGTTTTATTGTATTTTTTTAATTTCTGTTGACTTATCAATGCATTTTTTAGAAAATTATTGATTTGCTGCTAAAACTTCCAATAAATGATGAGGCAAAGTTTGAAGAAGTTGAGTCAGCTTTGCTGAACAAAGAATCCTATGAATTTTTTGTAAGTTGAACATTCAATATTATATTCAAATCAAAATGAAACTGCCTCTAAATATTGAAGTATTTATGTATTACTTTTTATATTTTAGTGAATGAAAATATTAAAATAATTGTTGATTTCATAAATTTTATTTTCTCAGGTAGTTTCATGTAATTATGTTACCGAGATGTATGCTATGAGTTCCTTAATCAAATTGCCTATAGTTACATCTATTCTATTATTAATTGGGATTGACTAGAAAGCTCTACAAAACTGGTAATCTGATCATTCAAAGTTAAATTAGTTCTGACATTTGT
Source organism: Galeruca laticollis (assembly GCA_963921935.1). Classification (NCBI taxonomy): domain Eukaryota; kingdom Metazoa; phylum Arthropoda; class Insecta; order Coleoptera; family Chrysomelidae; genus Galeruca; species Galeruca laticollis. Next base: position 187,143,075 of record OY998179.1, on the reverse strand, counting down.
AAATAAGAGTTATTGCTGGTCAATTGTCTAGTTTCAGGCATATGTATACTGTTCACATAGTGGTCTTATATTTTTGTTCCTTTGTTATAACTTTGCTTATAAACCTTAATTGTTCAATTTTTAAAACTTATTAGATTATAGACTCTTCCGTATGATGACCTACTTGATCAAGCTTTCACTACTATGAATGAAATGGTCAAAATTTCTAAAGAACCACCAGTTCATAATCCAGCCTCTGATGATGATTTAGATGGTTTTGGAAAGTTTGTAGCAGCTGAGCTACGTGAAATTCGGAGTGCCAGCAGCAACTGTATGGTGAGACAAGCAAAGCGTAAGATCCAGCAGGTTTTAATGGAACCCTGGGATATTCTTGTTCGGACGACCATGCCACCCAGTCCAGCTTCATCCGAAGTATCCTGGTTACCACCACGTCGACGAGTCCAGCCTGCACTTGGTAACATTATTAGTGATGTGGTGATGTACTAATTATGGCAGGTGCAAATGTGATGAATGAATATTATGAACAAACATAATTCCATATTATGTCTTATTTCTCTAGTTTACTAAATTTTTAGTTAGAAGTCATATAAAACATTTTAAAAAAGCTTCATATTCACGATATATTTTTGTTAAAAAAGAAATAAAACTTTCGTTCCAAAATTTAAGGGGTGATTTCTTAAATGGGTTTGCTGCCGGGATATTATTGGAGCTATTTTCGAAACAATAAACTTAAATGTTTCCTCATCCATTCTTAAATAGTTCTTGTAACTTTTGATATCTTCGGATCGTAACTCATGAAGTAAATTTTGGTGTATTCCTCTTAAATCGCGTCTTGCTACCCAAGTCCTTACCCAAAGTCGGCCGGATCTTGTTTTTTTCTTTTTTAGCACCGTACACATTGTGACGACAACATCACTTATCGCAACTGCACAAGCTAATCTCATTTTTAACGAAAATAAAACTGAACGTCCTTTAAAAGTTATACGCAATTTCACAACACAAAACTTTGAAGAAATATAATTTATTAAGATTTGAAGACAAAGAAATGCGTAAGTACCTATTATTAGCTACTGGAACAACCTGTGTATATATAATTCCATTCTATCGCCTATAACCATGAAATTAATTATTGTGTCTTTTCGAAATAATAGGTCTTTAAAACTCAAATAATCAATTTGTCAAAAATATCCAATCTTAAAATGTTCCCACGCAATTTTAGAATATCAGGTAGGTAGTCCTTCTTATTTCTTTGTCGTGTGTACATATTAGAAGAACAGTTCTAATGAATGGAGGAACTGAAAACCGTAAAACTTCATTATATTCAGTGGCGGGACAAGATACACAATACCTAAAAAATATCATCAATAAGTACTACTAAAATATGCCTGATGTGATTGGTATTTTATTAAATATATTACAAGGTATATGTTTCGAAAAACCTATATTATGATAGTATCCCCTTCTTTGAGTGCCGTCTACTAACGGAGGTTAGCGATAACATCTGCAAAACTATTTCTATTTTCAGCTGTTCTTATTAAGGTCGGCAAGTCCATGTTTGTCCATTGCCTAATATTTTACAGCTAGTAAATGTGTCTTCTACCTGGCCCTCGCCTACCTTCGATCTTTCCCTTCATTAGTAGTTGTAGAAGTATGTATTTAGGATTTCGTAAAATATGTCCTAGGTAAGCCGTTTTGCGTATTTTAATAGATATCATTAACTCTCGATCTCTCTGCATTCGCCTCAAAATTTCTTCATTGGGGATTCTGTCAGTCTATGGAATTTCCAGCATTCTGCGAAATACCCACATTTAAAAGGCCTCTCAACGCCTCATAGAGCTAACTTTCAATGTGCAGGCCTCCATTCCGTAAAGTAAAGTACTGTAGCCAATCGGTACCTCACTTCTAGACTTAAGTCTCGAGATGACAAGAAGAGTCTCAATTTAACAAAGATGGACCTTGCTTGTTCTATTCTTGAGCGTATCTCATTTTCCGAATCCAAGGAATCGTTTACCAGACAGCCCAAATATTTGAAAGATACCTTTTCGATTGTTTCGTTGTATATTAAAATATTGCGTGAATTATTTGGACTTCTTGACATTACCATTGTTTTGGTCTTTTTTGTGTTGATGCGCAGTCCCTATATGTCTCCTGCTTCGACGAATTTATTAAGCAATGCTTGCGAACTTTCCTAGCTGTCAGCTATGATCACTGTATCGTCAGAATACCTTATTTTGTTTATTACTTCTTCGTTGACTTTTGACTCCTTTGGAGGTACATTTAGGTGTGCTATCAAAAATAAAATTTGACTAAGGATTAAATAGCAACGGTGAAAGGACGTAACCCTGCCTAACGCCCTTCTCTATTTTAATAGGATCCTCTCGTTGGCCTCTGCATGTTTGCATCAGAGCATTGAAGCCAATCAAGGCTTATCTTGTACCCATGCCGTTTCTAAATCCAAACTGCTCTTCTCCCAAATCGATTCCACATTTTTTATAAATACGATTATGAATTATCTTTAGAAATTTTTTTAACTTACTGGGCATCAAGTTGATTGACCTGTAATCATTGCACCTCTTGGTATTTCTAGTTTTGGGTGAAGAAATAAATATGAAATTCAGCTACTCTTTTGGGAATTTTGCTGTACGGTGTATCTAATTGAAAAGTTTTTCTAATAAAATTAGGTTCTCGTAGTCTATAAGCTTTATAAACGATGTGTGTATTTCATCCGGCCCAGGTGACTTGCCATTCTTATATAATTCATTAGCATTCATTATCTCGGACTTTAAAATATTAGGGCTCGTATCGCTTGTTAAGGTGATGCTGTGTTCTTCTCGATTTTCTTGAAATGCATCTTCAATATACGACTTCCATTCCGCCAGTACATATGTTTCCTGTGTGCTTATTTTGTTGTTTCGGTCTACCTAGACAGAAGATTTATTGAGTTTCTTTATTCCACAGACTTGTTTTACTCTTTTGTGAGGTGTTGCGTCATCTTGTTTTTGCTAGAGTTCTTCGATTTCAGTGCATATATCTTTCATCCACTTATTTTTAGTCAGTTTCATTTCTTTCTTAATTCCTTTGTGTATGCATTTGTATTTCTTGTTGTCTTCTCCCTTATAACCTCTCCTCTCATTTATCATTTTAAAGTATTTTTCATGTCATCCAAGCATTCTGTGCTTGGTCTTTTGGGTCTATTAGGGTGTGTTGAGCACTATAGAAAGCATATTTGATTTTAGTCCATAGCTCTTCGATATTGGTTTGTCCTGACTAGCTAATGTGATTTATAATTTCTTCCAGGTTTTCATTTAGTGTTGAACTGACTCGTACTTTGATATCCTCTACCTTCAGTGCATCTATTTTTGTTTTTCTATTTTCCTTTGCTTTTTCTATTTTTTTAGGCGGATTTTGAATTTGCTTAGTAGTGGCACGTGGTCAATAGGGACATCTGCACTAGGGTAGGTGTTCACTGATTTAATACCATACCTATATCTTTTCTGGATCAATATGTCGTCTATCGAATTTCTAATGATTTTGCTTTGACTATCCTGTGGTTACTTCTAGGGATAAAGCCTGCGTGGCGAGAGACTGAACCAAGTATTGGTGATGTCTATGTCATGTTCTTGACAGAATTCAACAAGTTGGTCTCCCCGGCCATTTCTAATTCTTAGGCCAAACCTACCTACGATTTCTTCTACTCTACCTTCTCCGACTTTTGCGTTGAAGTCTCCCATAATAAAGGTTATTTATTTTCCCTAGTATATCCGATAAGCTCTTTAAGTTGTCTATACAAAATTTCTATTTCTGCCTCAGGTTATTCTGCAGTTGGAGCATATACTTGAATAATATTGAGATTGATGGGAGTCCCATGGAATTGTAGTAGTAGCATTCTATCGTTGTAAGGTACGAAGTTAATTACTGCTTTCTGAGCCAACTTGTGTACTATAAGACCTGAATGGTATACTGCCATATCATTGATTTTAGTTTTGTAGCCAACTCATCTCGCTTATTCCGAAAACATTTATTTTGAGTTTATTCATTTCCTGAATTGTGTTGTGGATTTTTCCTGTTCCAAACATACTATTTATATTCCACGTTCCTATTAGCAACTGAGATCGGTTTTTAATTGTGTTTCCCACTTTCAGGTGGGATTTCCTCCTCTTCGCACCCCGTGATCATTTAAGGTCTGTCGCGAACTAGGGGCCGTAGGCATTTTTGAGTCTTGCAGTTACTTCTACTAGGGATACCCTTAAGGAGTCTTTAATGAAGTGGATTACCATTCCCATCTTCATCCTTATGCCGTTGACTATGGCCAGCTCTTCCGTCTTTTGAAGCGATTCCTTAACTCAAGGACAAAAGAGAGAGAGAGAGAGAGATGTTCGTGGATTTTTGAGTTTGGACTTGTAGTGTTTTTATTTGGGTGTATTTTTGTTTGGGGATAGGCCCTGTTATAGGATTCGTTTCCTCTTCAGGGCTGGTTGGGGGTGTTTTTGTGGGTGGTTTGTGTGCGCGTATTGACTTGGCTTGGATTTTGGGTAGGGCTGAAAATTCAGTTTTAGAAAAAGTGTCTAGGAAGTTTGAGAAAAAAGGTGTATAGAAAATTGAAGTAGTGTTTGTTTTTGTGGGTGGGTTGTGTGTGTTTGCCAGAAATCAACCGGAGGGAGAAGCGGAAACAATCAGCGTCGGAATTGGGTGATTTTAAGGCGAACGTGGTTTTGAGATGAGGGAACGGGGATTTTAATAGTGTCTGGAAAAGGTCGAAAATGAATAAGACGAACCACGTTGCGTTGCGGATAGTTAATAGAAGCGGGCTGGATGATGGTGTTGTTGGAAAGTGAAAATATAATTTTTGGGGATTTTGTGTCTCCTGCGTCATGAAAGTTACTAGAAGCGTGGGGAGATATTGGAATTATGAGAATTTTTGGGATTTGAGTTTGTTGAAGTTTGTTGGAAAAGTGACTAGGAGACGTTGAAAGATGTGTGGATGATGTCGGGCGGTGGCGACTGGCTTTTCTCGAGTTCGAGGTGAGGAATTGTTAAAATGTGTGTTTATGTGTGGTGTGGAACCTTGAATATGGAATTCTGAGAAAATCAAAAGTTTTTGTATATCGAGTAAATTTTCTATTTGTTTATTAAAATATTGAAATTTAATATTTATAGATGGTTGTTTAATATTGTAATGAGTGAGCTGGTACGAATAACAATCTTTAAATCCAAAAACTACGTCGTACGTCGGCCCATTTGGCTAGCGAATAAATTCACTATGCTACAGGTTAAAACGTGAAAAACCTGCAGCACCGACGGGGTGGTTGGGGCTCGCGGATCAAGTTGAATCGCTTTCGCTCCTGATGGGAGTGAAAGCAAAGTGAGCACGCCTGCCTATATTTGTTATAGAGCAGTTGTGTCGATAAAAGGAAGGTATTAAGTGACGAAGAGTTTCGGCTATGACGTCCCTGGAGTTGGGGATGGCGTTCATGAGCGTGACGGTGATGATTTCTATGAGAATTTTGGTGTCAGTTGGTAGATCGTAGGGGGCTGGTGGTTTTTCAAGAGTGACTGGGGCGGTCTCTTGAGGGGTTTTGGGAGTCGATAGCCGGTGGGGGCAGCGAGGACTGAAGGCGGGGTGAGGACCACCGCAGTTAGTGCATTTCGGAGTGTCGGACTTGGTACAATTTTCGGTTTTGTGGCCTGTTTGGCCGCAAGAGGGGCATATCGGTTTAGACCGACAAGATTCGGAGGAGTGTCCGGTTTGAGTGCATCGACTGCAATACTTGGGCAATGGGGGAAGTGGATTGATGGCTCGCATCGGTGTGGAAGGCCGTGAAATGAGAGGCCGGAGGTTAGGGCTTGGTGGTAGTGAGTTTCGGAGGTGGTAACGATGCGAAACATCGAAGTGGGTTTGTTAGTGGCTTTGGCCACGATTCGCCAAGTTTTGAGGAACGGAACTTGCTTGTTGCGAAGAATTTCTTCAAATTCTTCTGGGCTAATGGTGGTGTCTACATTCCTGCAGACGAAAGAGTAGGTGGGTATTAGGGTTCTATTAACTTGGCGTGGTGGGCGTTCTGTGGAATTTAGAATGTTGATGGTGATGTTGTTGTCCCCAGTGGAGTTATGGATTCGTCTCAGAAGTGTTGAGACTGACATGGTGGAGGTGGTTTTCAGAAGCGCGGTTCTGTTGAAGTTGACTTTTAGGTAGGTGATGTGACCGTTGAGGAGCTCGAGGGTGTTTAGGAGTGTGTAGAGGGCTTTTTGTGTGGAATATTGGAGAGAAAGATTTCGTAGGTTAAGTGTTTGTGTCGGAGTATTATTGATGGTGTGGGTTGATGTGGGATTGTTGATAGGTGTTGGTGTTGTAGGACGGGATTTTGTATTACCGACGAGGGTGAAGCCATCCTCGTCGGGGACAGGTGGTTGTCGTGTGAGCGTTGGTGTAGGGGATTGGGATCTTACGGAGGAAGCGTAAGACCTTCTTGAGGGTGTGTGTGCGGATTGTGTGTGTTGTGGGGATGTGTATGGGGTATGTGTGTATTGTAGGGTGTTATCGTGTGTTATGTTTTGTAAGTGGGGTGGTGTTGCTTGATGGGAGGGTGTTAAGGAGTGGTGTGTTTTGTTGGAAGTGTGTGTAGAGGAGGTGCTGGATGTGACTGGTGAGAGAAGAGGGGGGAATTGTTTGTCAGGGGTCAGAGATTTATTAATGAGTTGTTTGGTTTCTCCTATGAATTGTTCAAGTGCTTCGAATCTGGTTGGTGGGAAATCTGTTTTTGCAGCTCTGCTGCTGCGACGGTGTCTGGAGGACATTTTAGGATAAGTATGTTAGGAAGTGGGGTTGAAAGCTAATACCGACAGCGGACTCACTGCCGGAGGGAGTTTCCTCCCCAGTTAAAGGTTTCCTGACTTATTAGCTTTCAGGAGTTTTATATTTACCTGCAAGCTGAATGTCCTTTCCTCTTTGGTTGGTATGGCTTAGTTGTGTGTTGGCTGAAAATAAAACAAGGTTAAACAGTGTTTATTATTTTCATAAATAGAGTTGTTTCAAAAGAAACAATTTGCACTTCCAAGTGTGTTGAATGAACTGTCGAACTAAAAAGTTTGGCAGAACATGGGGTTGGTTGTCTTCTGATGGAGGCGTCCACGTTGCCGGCGAAATCGCGGTGAACAGGTTTGAATCAGTGACCCGCTCTTGCTGTATCACCTTCCTCAGGCGATGGACTGGCGCTACACGGGACAAAAGAGTGCCCTTACTCTCATTTAGCTCTTCTACCCGAACCTGTTGGCCAATGAGAGGATACTGCATATACCGGCAGTAACTCGGTCGACAGAGTCTCGTTGGTTTTTTCTAGCAGAGTGTACCACGTGCAGGTGAGATTATCATTTGGGTTGGCTTTTAATTAAGAGCCTGCACCCCTTACACTATGATATTATGGTAGACGAATAACCGGCACGATAGTGATGATGGATAAAAGATTAACACGATCCTCACCATGGATTTTGATATTCTGAATGGCAATAATAGTCTAAACACAAACATAGTATACCGATTTTATTATTGAAAGGGGGTAGATTGGGCTTTCTGAGAAGGGGAAAAGCTAAACATTCCTTGCAGGAGGAAAGGTGGAAATTGTGCTAGTTAACATATGTCATCTACCGGGCCCATTCGCAATAATCCGAATCTACATTGTTTCAGAGAAAGCGTTAAATCTGAACACCGACATATAGTTTTTGCCGATGTAACTGAATCTAATCCCATCTGCGCTCATGCCCATGTTAGGTGAATGTGTGCTGAATAAATTCATAGAACTTTTGACAATAACAACAATTTATTGTAAGTATATGATAAAAAAGATATTGGTCACATTACGTTTTCCAATAAAACTAACTGTTTCCCAAGAATTCCATAATATATTGAAAAAATGGTAATAATTATAAAATACAATTTGTTCGATATTAGTATCATCGTCAGAATGCCAGAAGTTACATTACTGATGTTTAATAATTATTTTTGGCTAGACCAAGAAGTGATTTAACTTAAGGTGAGTTGGGGTAAGTGTTTAGTAAAATTATGCAAGTTCACATATATGTACTCGTAAAAATTCAACCAAAGAAAATAATTAAATTTTTGGACATCAGTACCTTACTTGTGGTCTTCCTAATATGCCGTAGTAGTAATATCATTGAAATGTTGAAACTTTTCATTTCGTGCAATTTTTTTTGAAAGAAGGCATGTACTACACACTTGCCTCATTAAGTGGGGTAAGTGTGATGTCAACGTATATTTTGAATATTTATACGTTTAAAGAAGTCAGGGCATGTGTAAGTCTGAAAAGAGCGATGTTTCATATGCTATAACAGAAATTAAAAAAGGAAAATCGATCTAAGAGTTGAAAAACTTTTCACTCAAAAATAATGAGAAAGTAAGAAGTTGCAATTGCTGAATTAATCAATGATTCACATTTATGCATAAATAGAAAAGTTAGAGGATATATTGTAATTTTATTGGATGTTATAAGATGAAAAATTTAGTTCAAATCGTATCAGACCTCGTTTAGTAGAGGTAGGTTTAGGAAGGGTTAATGTCATATCCTCTCAGGCAATGAGAGCACATTCATCCGGGCATTTCCATGCAAAAGTTGAGCAGGTTAATGGATCTAAGGAAGGTACTTTCTTGGTAAATTTTATTTACAATTCCTCTTCTCCTTTCTTTGCCGAAATAACTTGACCAACATAGCATTTCTTCGATTTTTTTCCTGATAAAGCCACTAAGACCCAGTCATCTTTCTCTATATCTGTCACAGGTTTATCAATTTCCGTCATGCATGCATCAAGTTCTTCTATCTTTCTGATCTCCTCTTCTATATCTTCGTCACTGTCATCAAATGGAATATTTTCATTTGAGCTTTTACCATTTTTATTATGATTTTCCTCCTCTTCAATATTTTTACTTTTGTTCCCTTCCATGAGACTTTGAACTGTATCACTTGTTATGACCTCCGCAGCTTTAGCCACCCTTCGTTTTTTTTATCTTATCAGTAGGATTTGATTGCTTAACCGTCGCCAAGAATAATTCTTGGAAGTCTATCTACAGGTTTTTCTACTTGGTTTTCTACGTTTACGCCAGAGGGACCTGGCTGTGGAGAGTGACTTTGATAGTTATTCAGGTCCTGATCAGGATTACGTTGTTGATCCTCCTATGCTGCAGGATCATATTTCACTTTGGTAACTATGTTAGAGTCAAAGGGGTGAATGCCACCTTTTTTAAAACCGTTGCGAATTATCTCAGGTTCTGTCTCTTTCCAAATTTGACCTATTAATGAACTAAACTTCTTTTTGGGTAGCTTCCTCCCCTCATTATGTTTTTGCCATTGAACAAGTGTTTGATCCCACTTTACTTTTAAAGACTTGAAAACGATTAAATCTAGGGGCTGTAATATATGAGGTGAATGGGGCGGAAGTCTCAGGACTGTTACGCTATTATCGCGAGCAAATTTGATAAGTCTGTCATCGACATGAGACACGTGACCGTCATATATAAGTAAGACAGGTCGATCAGGTCCTAATATTTCTAATACGGTTTTTTCGAAGTAATTTAAGAACAGTTGGGATTCCATCCACCCATTGGCAGTCATGGCATATAAAGTCCCTGGGAATTCGTCTGTACGAGAAGCAATCCAGTTATCCCACATATTTTTCGCTTCGAAAACGATCAATGGGGGAGCTGTAAATCCATCAGCGCTAACAGCCACCAATACAGTGGAATTTTCCCTTCCAGATCCAGCAGTTGTTCGCGATGAAGAAGCTACTCGTTTTCCGACTATTTTGGTGTTGGAGGGATCCAGAGAGAAGCTCGTTTCATCTAGATTCCAAATTTGACGAGGTTTATCGTGTAAGCTAAGGTCGTCTAACTGTTTCTTCAAGAGGTCAAAATAGTGATTTATTACAAAAGGATCCAAACACTTTTTCTTGCGTATTCCACCGATTGGGGTTTTTTTATTGACAAATTATGTCTCTTGGAGAAACCCCAAAAACCAATCTTCACCCGGTCGCCCATTCTTAAATGGTGTTTTGAGGTTATTTCTAGTAACATATTGCTCAACAGTATTAACAATGTCACGTCGTGTTAACCTCCACCCCCATTTTCCCATCGTGATCAAACATTCGGCGAGTTTTGCTTCTTCATTGATGGGAATTGCCGTTGATCTCCCCATAGATGAACTTTCCTTGCCTCTAATTCCTCGCCTGTGGTAACTAAGCGTCATCTGGGGGATACCGTATTTCTTATGAGCACCGTATTGGGTAATCACCCCCCTACGGATTTCTGCCAATGCTCTCTGAAGGGTGGTCTCGTAGGTTGAACGTTTGTTAGATTTTTTTTGTAACACCGTACCATGGTTCCCTAGAACACAATAGAAACGCTTTATTGTTCCATTTATTTGCAAGGGGGCAAGTGTGTAGTAAACTACACACTTGCTCCCATGATGTTCCCGCGGGGCAACTTGTTTAGTAATTAAAATTTTGAGATTAGCTGAAAAAATACAAAAATATGATACAAAACTAAGAAATTACTTACTTTCTTGACTTGCTATCCCGATTTCCGATTTATTTGATAAAATCACTATGCTTTTGAGGATGGCGGCAGATTAAAATGTATCAACCAAATTATGTTAAATGCCCACACTATTATGTATTATCTTTGATTAGCACTGCTTGTCTAAGAATTATTTGAAATCTAGAATTTTGCATTATATCATGTCATAATATGTAGTTGTGCACATTAAACCACTGAATATAATTTATGACGCCTCTACACTTACCCCGAATATACACTTACCTCACCTTTCCTTAAATTAACTTAGATTTGTTTTAGCTTGAAGTATTCTTTTTTCATGAATATCTCCGGTTGGAAAAGGAATTTGTATTGCCGTTTAGTCGCCATTATACCAGTGTAATGATATCATCGTCATTTCATTCACATTTTCTGAGAAAAATCATGAGATATGTTGAATTTTTATAAGGCGCTATCTAGCGACTTTATCAAAAATAAGGAAGTTTCGGTAAGTGCAGCTGATAGAGCCCGAAAAACTCTTTCAAATGACACTAATTTGAGTAATTTCCAATAAAGTTCACCCTAGATATCACATTTTTTACAAATAAATGTTCGTTTTACCTAACCATTTTATATGAATAGTAAAATACAAAAGAGTAAACAAAAATGTTCATATTAGTGTTTTTAAATGAAACTCAAGGTCTCTAGCAAAACATCTACTTGACACCAATCATTCATTGACACCTAACACAGAACTAGAAGTACTGCATATTTGTGAAAAGAAACAAGAACTGGATTTCCTTGAAGAACTGGAAATTAGAAGACATTTAAGAAACCCACAATATGAAGTTGTCAATGAACAGTTAAATCTAGGGAATTCTCCACTAATAAACTGTCTTCTTAAGTGATAATTGTAGAGATCAGCAGATATAGTTTTCCTGGTTTTCTATATCATTGCACAGTTATACTGATCTTAATTGGAAAAATGATATCCAGGATATCACCATAGGGCTAATAATATCTAAGCTTCAATATTTGTAATATCACATCTTCTTCTTTTTTCTATAAACATATATTAAGCCAATCACAAGTTAGGTTACTTCTTGGTCTAGCCAAAATTAACTACTAAACATCAGGTAGGCATAAAATGAAATGTAACTTCTGTCATTCTGACGATGATATTGATTTATCGAAACAATTGTCAATTTTTTAGAATTTTCAATAACTTGTATTATATTGTGGAATTAACTAGAGACCTTGAGTTTCATTTAAAAACACTAATATGAGCATATTCCACGAAGTAAGGGTCGAGACAGTCAATTTCATTAAAAAATGTTCATTAGCAACACGATATTAATTTGCAATCACTTTCCGTGCAGCTAATATTGGCAAATTGTAGGAAGATTTGTCTAAGTGTCTATGTCAAACTTGTCATCACATAAAATTTAGTTGAGAATTTTAAATAGGACATTTTATCATGTGAATTATAATTGTACACCCTCACCACAGGGTTATTTTCACAAATTTTAAGAAATTGAAGATGTAACATGAAATATTTCATATGATTGTGGCAGTGTTCATGTTTTTTTAAGACACCAGTTGTACTTTTTTCATGACGACAGCTTTGAAAATGGGCTAATGGCCGAAAGCGCTTAGCTGGAATTTTAATAAAAATACGTACTTAGTCTCCGTCTTTCATTAACTCAAATTGTAGGAAAACCCCCCTTGTCTGATTACTAGTAGTGTTACGGACATATTTTCAACTTGTGAATATTTTCCAGTGAGTTTTCTTGGCCGCATTTATTGTAAATATATTTTCCCAAATCTCTACGGTAAACAGTTTCTGAGATACAGCCGCTTACCTTGCTAAGTTGGCCACCCTGTACAATAATGCTAAAATATTCCTTACGATTTACATACTCGTCACTGTAAATAGATGTTTTATTTTTATGTGTGCAATCGACTAGGCCTATTGCAAATGGAAAATTATATTTTACTTGCCACCTATCTTTCGCCTCCATTATGCGTGGACATTTTATCCATCGTTCATTTTGCTGAATTATCTTATGAATTACTTCCGCCAGAGTTTTGCATACCGAAGTTTGATGAACCCCAACGTCTTCGCATACTTCTGCCTGAAACCCCGCCCTAGTCATCAACGTACAGCACCACCTCTTTTTTCTCCAGACTTTTCACCCAAAAAGTGATTTTATTACCACTGCACATTTTCTTTACTAAACCGGTACAATGTCTTGATCTCATGTATTTCCAATCGCAAGTTAAGATTGAGGAACTTAGCCATAACTCTGCCTGCTACCGCGGGCAAATTGGTACTGAAGAAACTAAAGAAGAGAGTTGAGTCTATTGCACAGCAGACTCCAAATATATAGAGTATATTCTCCTCCGGAAGAGCATAAACAATTTTTTATTTATACCAAAAGTGAGAATTTACTCACATCAAATTATACATAAGAATACCTACTCAAGCAAAGTATCTAAGGTATATGCAGCCAATAAGGCCAAGTTGGCAATATGGCCAATTCCTCATAACTCGGTATCTACCTAAAATTTGAAGTAGACGGCGCAAAATGTATAAACAGCATATTCGCCAAATAAACTAGCCGCTAAAGTCATCAGTATTGAGCAAACCGCCTGAGTGTGTGCTGCTTTCCAAATGAAAATTTTAATTAAAAATTGAGGCATATAAAAGTAAAATTTTTAAATCTACTGTTTCACTAACAATCACGTAAGTATTGTTTAAGTTAGTATCATGTTTAAATTGTGCAATTGTACGATGATAACATAGTGCAGTTATTTCTTTGATAAGTTTATGATACTACCTGATATTTGAAAAAAAAACAGGTGATTTGGTTCATGTGAGCAATATGGCCATTATCGACAGATACATGAGCATTTTTGTAGAAATACGTAAGTTAATGATATCATAACTGTTCTTTCATAATTTTTCCTCCCTTGTTAGAGGAATAAAGATGGGTCGTATTCGCTCCAGAGGCTTAAGAGGCCAATGGAAACAAGAAGACAACCCACGCACTTCAAGCTGTGAAAGAGGGTATGTCAGTAAATAAGGCGTGTATCACTTTCAATCTACCAAGCAGAACCCTTAGGCGCTATGTAGAGAAAGGTGAGATTGGAAAAGCAGCTATGGGTCGCAAGCCAATCTTAACTCCAGATAAAGAAACTGAAATAAGTCGAAGAATCATTCACTTATCCCAAGTAGGTTACCCGCTCACTGCAAGTGTACTTCGTCGATGTGTTTACCGGTATACCAAGTTGAATAATATTCCAGATCCTTTTAAAGAAGAAAAAAGGAAAGGCTGAACGAAATTGGCTAAAGGAATTTATGGAAAGAAATTCGAGTTAGAAAAGCACAAAATTTTAACCAGTCATGAGCCCAAAAACTAAACAAATTTATTGTTGATTACCATTTCACCAAGCTAGAAGAAATAATGACATTTTTAAATATAATGAAACATCCTGAAAGAATCTGTAATATCGACGAGATAGGATGTAGGCTCTGCTTGCACCATCAACAAAAGGTGTTAGCTGCAAAAGGAGCAAGATGGGTACATGTCGTTACGAACGAACACGCACAAATTGTTTCTGTGTGGCCTGTGGTAACGTTATCGAAGCAGCAATACCTCCCGTAATTTTATTTAAAGGAAAGCGCCAAAAACAAGAATGGGTTGATTCAGTGCCTGCAGGGACTTCAGTACTTATGACTGAAAAAGGTAGCATGATACAAGCAGCATTTCCCGTTGGATAGAGCATTTTGCAAAGTTTAATGCTCAAGGTCAGGTTCAGCTCATTTTTGATGGAGCTAAGTGTCACTTGGATTTCAGTATTTTGGAAACCGCTGACAGATTCGATATTACGTTGTATTGTTTGACCAGTAATACAACGCACAAACTCCAATCAATGGATAAAGCTGTCTTTAGAGCGTTTGAGTACTACTGGGACGATGAGATTGTAAAATATTTTTCCAAGTATACAGAAGACCGTTCTATTGATAACATGCGTTTTGAAAGCATATTTTCAGCTGTTTGGGATAGAACAATGACCATGTCAAATATTAAAGCTGGCTTCAAGGCAACAGGAATATATCCTGTAAATAGGAATGCAATTCCAGAGATTGCATTTGCTCGCAGCACAAGTCAAAATCAGGACCAAGAAACTCAACAGCAACAGCAAATATCTCATAAAACGACCTACATCTAGTTTTTTAGAGAATAAGGAAAATGATGTCGATTACTCAATTTCTTTCGAAGCTGGTCCATCAACATCTAGTGTAAGATTACAAAAGAAAACCCGTACTAAAGACAGAATTTCTACCCATGATTACAGCAGCAGTGATACAGAGAGTTTTTTCAGTGTACACGATGAATCTGATAAATCTTATTCTGGAGAAGAAAATGTAGGAGATCTTGCCTTGAATAAGAACAACTTTTTTACTGAGATGCTGCCAACTCCCGATCAAGCACCAACCAAAGCTAAGAAACCCAGAAAACCTACTCTGAACAGTAGAGCCCAAGTTGTTACAAGAAACCTGATCATTGAAGGAAAAAACTAAAGACTCATGTACAAATATAAAAAAAAATCCATCATATCGAGAGCACCAAAACCACAAGGTAAAATTTTAAAGAAGTCTTGGTATTGTAAACTCTGCAGGGAGGATAGACAAATCGATATGCGCTTATGTGTTAAATGCAAGGATTATGTCCATGTGAAGTGCAGCGGACTCACCAAAAACGATGTCATAGAGATTTTCATATGTCCAGATTGTGAGTGAAAATTTGATTCTTATGAAAGAGAAATCTGTTTTGGCAATCACCCTGTATTGACTCGTCATAATAAATTTATTTTTTGGACTTGCATTATTATTTTGACCTTTCAATTCAATGATTCCCGAAAAACATTCATTATATTAACAATATTTTGTATGGCCATATTGCCATACACCTGGTTGGCAATATGGCCAGTTGCACCTATTTTTATATTACTCATATTTTTGTATTGGTCAATACGGTAGACTTTTAAATACTCACAATATCTGCCTGATAGTGTACTTCATACTATAGCTGATCCAAAATTTTGAAAAGTTAGAACATCGTGATGTAAAATAAACGGTTTTAAAGATTAAAACTTACTTTTCCCATCTGTGAGATGCCTTGAACAATATTCTATCGTGAAATTGTCATTTGTACATACTCCGGGGGATGTATCGTGCTAAGTAACCGAAATTTCTCCAAAAATAACCAAAAATGTCTTCAATAATATTCAATCATAAAACTCAATTTTATACACTATGGAGACTGTATCGTGGTAACAAACTGAAAATTCTCCAAAAATGACAAAAATTGGGTACTCCAAGTACCATCGCACTCGTTGTACTGGCTTTAGTGAGCTGAATATCCACATGGTTCATCTTTGAGATGCCCTGGATAATATCCAATAATAAAATTGGTCACTTCTATATACTCCGGAGGCTGTATCGTGCTAACAAACTAAAATTTCCCAAAAAATGACAAAAATGTCGTACTTAAAGTCCTATACCACCTGTTGTACTGGCTCTGGTGAGCTGAAAATCAATAAGGTTTATCTTTAAGATGTTCTGAATGATATTCAATCATAAAATTAGGACTGTCTGTGGATATGGTGTACACACTAGATGTAAATTGAGTGAATACAAACGACGAGTACTCAGTGTGTATGTGTTTATTAATCTCCAGCTAAGCGCTTTCGGCTATAAAGGCATTATCAAAGCTGTCATCATTAAAAAAGAGATCCAAACAGGTGTCAAAACCATCCAGTTGATAAAAAAGAAACAATGCACAAAGTTAAAACATTGTTATGATGAAGTCAATAGATTAAAAACATTAAAATTACCCTGTTGAAAGGGTGTACAATTATAATTTACATGATGGAAATTCCCATTCAGAAATGTGAACTGTTTGACACCTGTTTGGATCTCTTTTTTTTTAATGACGACAGCTTTGATAATGGCTTCATAGCCGAAAGCGCTTAGCTGGAGATTAATAAACACATACACACTGAGTACTCGTCGTTTGCATTCACTCAATCATAAAATTGGTGACTTGTTGCACTCCGGAGGCTGTATCATGCTAACAAACTGAAATTTCTCACTAAATGACGAAAATGTCGTACTTTGATTACCATAGCACTCGCTGTACTGGCTCTGGTGAACTCCGCAGGCTGTATCGTGCTTACAACACATGTAACGAAAAGTGGCCGACGACAACGATGACGACGACTACGACATACACACAGGATTTTTTATCTAAAAACCATTTTTTCGTGTTGTTCTTGATGAAAAACGTGGAAAAAAATCAAATGTTCTTTCCGACATTCCAACTTTTTTTGGGGTAAACCAATACTTTTCTTGCATACTAGATAGGTTGGGCGAAAAAGTAAAAATAAAACGTCTTGGTATGGCCAAATTGGCTGCATATACCTTACGATTAGTTATTGTTCATATCACGTATCCAAACCTTGGAGTATAATCTAAATGCTCATTTCTATTCATACCACTAAATATATGGTGGTATATTTAAGTTGTATTTCCCTCATCATTCTATTCAGTAGAGAGTATTTTTGTTTCATGGTTTTGTTATTGTTTCGATTACTAAACTGAAATTACTGTTTATAAAATCTTCGTATACGCCACACCGTGGCGCATATCTTCTTGTTTAATGAAATTTTTATATTCGCAAAAATAACCTGAAGGTTTTAACCCATTCTGTATTGGAATTAATAAAGAACTAAAAAAAATCGAAAAACAATTATATAACGTTTTACAATTTCCCAATTCCACGTTTAATAACATCGTATTTAACGGCGATTTCATGAGGTGTGTTTAAAAAATCCTCTTAAAAACTGTGTGCAAAGGAAGAAACTGGAATTTCAATCAATAGCGTATTTAATTGGAAAGGATGACGGATATTTTTACCTTCACGAGATAGTTAAAATTGATACGCTCTACAGTTTTCAATATACGTTTTCACTTGTTATTTTTGTTGGCAAATTTGATTTCACAGTGAAAAGTTATCGACTATGAAAACTGGGGTAATGAATGAAGACGTTTGGTTCGCTTTTTCGTTTGAAAAATCTCACCTGCTGAAATCATAAATTATATTGAGTCTGTATTTATTGCCCGAGGCAGTAACAAAAATTGTTATTCTAACTACTTTTTTGGACTACGCACAAAAAAAGACTTGCAGCTTGTGTGATTCCTTGAAAGTATAAATAGCAGTGCGTGGAAAATCTTGAATATTTTCCATCTGGTCACAAAATATCTGAAATCGAATCATATTCTTCTTGGAAAAAGTGATAAACAATATATTTCATCATTGTAAAAGCAAAAGGAAAAATGAAATAATTTTTATAATATTTCGATGTATCATGATGACATTCTTATGGATTTCATTTCATTTATATAGGTCAACTAAAATCTACTCATCAACATGCTCCTATCAAGCGAATGAAGTGTGACGCAATGCCATTCAATTGAAGAAATTCTAAGTATACTGTAATCCCTACTTATTGTGTTCCGTTACAAGAACATGAATAACTAAATAAGAATTTTTATTTTTGTATCACTACACCACACCAACTTAACACTAGAAGCACCGAGCTTACCTGCATACCTATTAGCGCTATGAGACTTAGACTTATTTTGCTTCTACATTCGAATAAAAAGCTGTTTACTACATACTCATAAACTAGTTGGCGCATTTGGCACAAGTTACAATTTTAACAATGTTTCCAGAAAAATTTTCGCACGCAAACTTCATACACTTTTTACATTTGACGACAGTCTTGTTACTTTTGCAGTGTCTTTTAATCTGACATTTATGTCTCATTTGCGATGATCCTGGTTCGGTGTCTTGGACAACATCAGAGGTATTTTTACTTCGACAATACGCTGCTCGAAGTTCTTCTGCAAGTTTTCTCAAAAGCCGGTACCTGCTTATTTTCTCTCCTGTACTTCCTTTGCATAAAACCCAAGGATTCAATAGAGCTAAATCAAGAATATTATAAAAAATTGAACGGGCCAACGACGTGAGCCAGCTCTGGTGGTGTACTGCCTAGCCATTTTGTCAATAACATCGACTTCATATTTTGTGCTGTTATAAAAATTAACAGTTTCCGGTAACTTTTTTTCAGTAGAGCCAATTTCAATATTAGAGTGCATGCTACTTAGCATGAGAACATTTTTATTTATCTTTCCCTGGTATACAGTTAGCGTGCAGTTTTCATTCTGCAAAAGTTTTGTATCGTAGAGAGGTGCTTTACGCAATTTTATTTCAGTGTTTTAAATGAAACTTTCTGTTCCTAGTTAACTCCACAGTTTATTGAAGAATGTTGAACATTCTCAAAAATTGACAATTGTTTCGATATTACCCAAATATCATCGTCAGAATGACAGAAATTACATTTCATTTGATGCCTTCATGATGTTTAATAATTTTTGGTTAGTCCAAGAAGTGACCTATCTTCAGATTGACTTATTATATGTTAAAAGGAAGAAGATATGATATTACAAATATTAAAGCTTAGATATAGTAAGGATTGAGACAGTTAACTTCATTTCAACTGGTATTTCTTTTCAAATCCTATTTACCTGACCAACTATTGTAGTTTTAGCTTATTGCAGACGCTGTAGTAACATTTCTGCCTGTATTCAAAAATGGTCTAGACGCCTAACCACATTTTCGGGAAGGCTTTCATCTGCAGGACGATGAGCATATTTTCCTAGATAGGGTAATGCATTGCACATATATTTGGATTCGGCATCACCTAGCATCCAGTATTTGATGCCTAACTTATCCGCTTTATTAGCCATATATTTGGTGAATGGGCAACGTGCTTTTGTGGGAAATAACTGTTCGTCAACTGTCACAAATTCGCCAGGTATGTAACAAGTTATGCAATTTTTAATAAACCGATCCCAAATAAATGATGCCAACCCAAATTTGTCCGTCTTGAAGCGCTCAGATCAAGATTGTCGTTCGTCACATCTCAGATACCGTATTATGCTACGAAAACGGTTCCGGCTCATTGTTGTTCCAAAAAATCCTATTCCCCAACCTTTAGACCACGAAAGATCATAATCCATTCCTCCGCATTTATAAGACTCACGAACATACAGCGAAGCAATAAATGCATCAGTTCTTCTAGTGTAATCGACCAGCCATTTTCTCCCCATCGACAAGCTTCAGCTTCTGTGCAATTTATTATGTGTCGAAAAATTGGTTCAGAGACAATCAATCGCCATGAACTGAACACATCTCCATGCTTAGCATACGGTGTTGGTCCTGGAGTTTCTCTAACAATATTCGGAGCGGATGCCCTTCCTGGAGTTTTACCTTCAATGTCAATTACCTTCCACGCTGTTGCCTTGTCAGCGCCAAGGAAATTGATTCCAGTTGCAAAGATATTGGAACTAGCTTTCGCCGCTGATGTTTCTACCTCGCTTACTTTCACTATCAGTTGTTTGAGCACAGTTCTCTTCATTTTGTAATCCAGTATCTTGATGACAAACAGAACCCCCAGCTGCAAAAACGGAAATTATAGTTTATACATACATATAAAAAAACTATATATACTTCAAGTATATTTCATTTTTACCTTGCTGACTTCCACCATTTGTTGCCTCGGAACGGACGTTTTGGTGTTGAAAACTATTTGCTTGACTACCCGCCAAAGAACATTCTGCAGCTGGAAATAATACCTTTATTTCAGAGACGAGCAAATAAAACACATAATTGTTTTCTCCGAAATTACGAGCTTTTCAATGCTGTATGTTTAAAAATACAATCTAAGATACTTGGGTACAAACCTTCGGTTGCTGCAGTTCCGCTTTTTGTTTTGCATTATTTGCCTACTTCATCAGAATCGTATGATTGGCTGGAACTCATTCCTCTTGGGGAATATACTGATTCGTCGTCTTCGACGTTACTGTCATCTTCTCCACCAGAGTCATCCATTGCCATTTCGTTGTTCAAGTTTAGAAGCATTGAGATATTCATTACGCCACATGTTTACAACACTTGTAACTCACACTCATTTGTGAACAACAACTGAATAAATCAATCTAACGGAACGACTGTGGGCTGATATAGGCGCGCCCCACTTCGTATGAAGAAATGACGCATTCGACCACTGGGTAGGGGGAGTGATTTTAATATTGACCACCACAAAAAACTTTTATTTGTTCAGATACACATAGGTAATATAGTCCAGGAGGAATCAGTGCATGAGTACCGAAAACTATTCCACCTCAATTTTATTATGCGATCCTCTTTGAATTGCCCTACTGATGATATAAATGCATGTTACCATGGGGCAACCTAGTGCCATATTGTTTAAACCGAAATTGTTTAAACAATTGGAAGGAATTGTTATTTTTCAACCGGACAAATTTTTTTATATTCTTTATTGAAATACAAATAAAAAAGGTCCTATGACTTTTCACGATAAAGTTAATATTTTTAGAGATACGAATTTTTAAAGGTTTGAAAAATCTCAAATTTGCGTACTTTTGACCCATGAAAAATATATTGAAAAAATAAAATAAAATATAAATAATAATTTTTTTTAAATTCTTTATACAATTAGTGTTTTTAAATGAAACTCAAGGTCTCTAGTTAATTCCACAATATAATACAAGTTATTGAAAATTCTAAGAAATTGACAATTGTTTCGATAAATCAATATCATCGTCAGATGATATTGATTTATCGAAACAATTGTCAATTTCTTAGAATTTTCAATAACTTGTATTATATTGTGGAATTAACTAGAGACCTTGAGTTTCATTTAAAAACACTAATATGAGCATATTCCACGAAGTAAGGGTCGAAACAGTCAATTTCTTTATACAATAGTTAATAATATTCTCAATAGAGATTTAAGAAAATTTCATTGTTTATACCTGTTTTTTAATTGTTAATTTCGCGCGCTCACAAGTATGCGTCGCTACCTTTAAGTATCGCCGTCTCTCTCTGACTCATGCCCTGCATCGACCTCTCTGTGTCCTGAATCATTATATATCATTTATCTAAGAAACCATTAAATTCATCAAGATTGGCAAAGAGAGCAATGTTATTAATAAATTAATTGTCTACAATTTGTTTTTAACAAAAGTAATTTAAGTATGAATCGGAACACGTAATTAAAATTCCTTTTTTTCATTATCATAGTAATTTATGCATCTTTATCAACAATCATAAGATATAATGGTATTTGAAAAATTTTTGGAATCAAAATTATATATAAATAATAAGCTTTTGCTCAAAACATACATTTGGATAAATGCATTGAATCCGGAATATAAAACATTAGATTTTACGAATTTCGCATAAAAACTAGAGAATGATACTTTGCTGATACCTTTATTTATAAACAAAATCCCATTTCCAACTGATCAAAATCTAATGTTTTATATTCCGGATTCAATGCATTTTTCCAAATGTATGTTTAAGCAAAAGCTTATTATTTATATACGAGTATAATTGTGATTCCAAAAATTTTTCAAATACTATTATATCTTATCATTGTTGATAAAAATGCATAAATCACTATGATAATAACAAAAAAGTAATTTTAATTACATGTTCCGATTCATACTTAAATTACTTTTGTTAAAAGCAAATTGTAGACAATTTAATTATTATTAACATTGCTCTCTTTACCAATTTTGATGAAGTTATTGGTTTTTTAGATAAATGATTAATAATGATTCAGGACACAGAGAGACCGTATGCAGCGCATGAGTCAGAGAGAGACGGCGATACTTAAAGGTAGCGACGCATACTTGTGAGCGCGCGAAATTAACAATTAAAAAACAGGTATAAACAATGAAATTCTCTTGAATCTCTATTAAGAATATTATTAACTATTGTATAAAGAATTCAAAAAAATTATTATTTATATTTCATTATATTTTTTTTATACATTTTCATGGGTCAAATGTACGCAAATTTGAGATTTTTCGAACCTTTAAAAATTCATATCTTTAAAAATATTAACTTTATCGTGAAAAGTCAAAGAACCTTTCTTATTTGTATTTCCATAAGGAATATAAAAAAAATTTGTCCGGTTGAAAAATAACAATTTTATCCAATTGTTTAAACAATTTCGGTTTAAACAATATGGCACTAGGTTGCCCCATGGCAACATGCATTTATATCATCAGTAGGGTAATTCAAAGAGGATCGCATGAAAAAAATTGAGGTGGAATAGTTTTCGGTACTAATGCGCCGATTCCTGCTGGACTAATATCTATGTTTGATATCAATTCAGACAAGCATTGCAATATTTTTCCTATATTCTAAAGACAGGGATCAATATGACCCCATGCGGCGCTAATAGGTAAAAGCCGTAATAAAATAGGAATGATATGCAAAACAAGATTGAGCTTACTTGTACGTGTTAATTACATAAAAAGATTAAAAGACAAAAATTTTCAGCCTTATAGTGCCCTTGGTACAGAATATCCAGAACAATTAATTTTCAAAAGTGTCATAATGACCCCTTCGGCGCTTCTAGTATCAATGTTATGGAATGTGATGTTACTTTGGTTCTACTGATAACCTAACCTTTTTGTTACACCTTGTGAAACGTGTTTAATTATTTTCGTAATCCTATGTCATAAAACTACGACTTCACTGGTAGATTTGATTCTGGAATATTTTTTATGAAAATGTAATCCACCTATTGACATTTCACCTAGAAAAACTGTTAAACTGTTGTGTTATTATCTGTTATTGTTAAAAAAATGTATTCTTATCCCAATTCATAATATCAACTGCCTGATAGTCCAACTCAGATTGTAAATATTTATTGCCCATTTTATAGCTACTAGAGTTCACAGCAGTGCATCTCGGAGAAAATTTACATATAACTTTACACCTGTATGGTAAACACATTATTCTTACTTTATGAATTTATATCTCCCCAAGATTCTTCATGCAACAGTGTCGTCCAATTTTTCCACAAAACATCATCAAGGAATCGAATCGATATTCCTATTTAATATATTTGTATTATTGTAATGATAAGGAAATAATATAAGTCAACGAAAAAATTGAATGCAATGGGGTCATTAATACACGAGCATATTGTAGGATACGAAACGAGCCAGTGTATTAATGGCCGTTACATGAAAGTTGCATACACTTCCGCCAATAAAAAAAATATTTATTTTAACAATATTATATATTCACAACTAACTAGGAATGTATGTCTAACAATGGAATATCAGAAAAAAAATAACAAGAAAAGTACTTTGTGACTGTTCTTTTTCTTTTTTTAAGAAATTCGGGAACGCCTAGAAGACAATTTTTCTTGCTGGAATCAAATTAATCTATTCAGATGAGGATTTGTACAATTATGAATGAGTCTGGTTAATTCTGGAAGTAACTGTAATTCTGAAAATTCTCAATATTCTCAACCTGTCATGGTTTTTGTTGTGTATTAAAATTTATAACATCAGTATATAAAATATTTAACTCAAACATAAAAAATGGGCAATAGCAGAGGAATCAGTTCCATGGCGATGAATGAAACTCTAGCAGAAAATTGGGAAATTTGGCCTCAACGTATCGAAAATTATTTGGTTACGTCACAGAAGTATGCAGAAAGCCTGAAGCTATCCAGGTAGCTCAGCTACTCCATTCCATTGGTGATGAGGAATTGATGATTTTTAACACATTTTCTTTTCAGCAAGGAGAAGAGAAACAGTATTGAAAAAGATCGAACATTTGATTGCAAAAATGCTGGCTAATGGGCGGTTTCGATTTTTTACGCGGAGGCAACTACCGGGTGACTCGATGGAACATTTTGTGACTGACCTAAAAAGAAAAGAATTAAATTGTGAGGTAGGAAATTCAAAAAATGATCTAATAAAAATCATGATTACGTGCGGTGTGTAATATGAATCTGTACTAGAAAATCTCTTACAAATAATGAGTGGAGAAACTCTAGAATAAACAGTTTCATACTGTGTTGCAATAGAAAAATCGCGGGAGCAATAATCGCATATAAGTTTTGTGAACTTAGTAATAGTGACTCCCAAGTTGGTGTAGTAAAAAAAGTTTTTTATTTAAAGTTAAAATACAAAAATAATTATATAAAAAGAAACCAAGTGTGTATTTTGATACAGAATTTCATTGTAAGCAGAGCGCTTTCGGTTTATTGAGGAACCATCATCAGTGCCCCATCGTCAAGGTGTACACCAAATCCTGAAAATCAGAAGAAACATTTAAAACAAATTAAAATATAGTGTTTAAAAGACAGTCACTAGCTATTTAATTAATCGTATATTTAAATGTTTCTTCTGATTGTGAGAATTTGGTATTCACCCCGACCATGGGGCACTGAAGATGGTTTCTCAATAAACTGAAAGCGCTTTGCTTACAATGAAGTCCTGTACCAAAATACACACTATGTTTCTTCTTCTTCAATTATTTTTCTCTGGTACACTCAGCTGACTCCCACTCATTTAAAATCAAGAAATGTCCTACAATAGAAATCAAGAAAAGGACAACCAACATTGTGCAAATAATTCCCATCAGTTTTTTAGTAGAGGTAGCAAAAAGGTTGTATTGTTTTAGTTTGTTACCGTTGTGTCCGTGATCCCCTTAACAATAAAACAAAAATTGTCCAGCTATCGGAAAATTTTCCAAAATAAGAAAATTCATTTATTTCACAAAAATATCTTATATATCGATTCCCTTCTTACGTCTTCCGATAAAGGAAAGACGCGTAACAATTACTTACCACCTTCAAATTCTTACATTTTATATTTGTCGGCAATATAAGGGAGTAGAAATTTTTGTAAAAAATTACGTTAAAAATAATTTTAGCAACAACGTTCTTTCAATGGAAAGACTGAAATATGTGTAAATTCAAATAGGAGTGTTTATACTATTACAAAAAAATACAGCATCTTTCCATCGATAATGCAAACAAAGCTATAAAACATCAAAGTTAAGCATATTAAAAAAAATTCGAACCAAAGGGTGCCTCTTATGAATTGGAAATCCCAAAAACTAAATTTTTATTCCGATTTCGATGATTTGTTGCATAGGGCGGTTTTTGATATGAGTATTCCAATAAATTTGTCAGTTTTTAAACCTTGAGAAACACACAACCATTTCGGTAGACCTTTCTAAAAATTGATCAGGAGCTGTTTTGTTACAGGAATACTTGTCGTGTGCCATGCGTCTAGGTCATTATCTAATAATCAAGAGAAGTTAGAGCAAATCGAAAAAGAGCTGTTATTTGGCTGTGGGCGTTTTTCGGAGTCTATGGAATATAATTTACAGTGAAAACAGACCATAAGACACTTACCTGCATGATTAGGAAACCGTTGGCATCACGTTCGCGAAGAATCCAAAAAATGCTCATAACATTACAAACATTCAACTTTAACCTAATTTATCAACTAGGAAAAATTTATTTATTGCTCATGCGTTGTCAAGAGCAACGCATGAAAAATCCAATTAGTTTGACTTTTCTTTTGATATGGATACTTGACTTTGTGTTGTTGATATATCTATGAGATTTTCTGAACCTAAATTAAAAGATTATCACCGTACTACGATGTTAGACAATTATTTAAAATTACATTTAGAATGTATAGAAAAAGGATGGCCTAATACTATTAAAAACGTTGCAATATCAATAAGACCATATTCTAAATTTCGCAATGAATTTTTAGAATATAATGGTGTGTTATACAAAAGTGCCATAAAGTGAAATAGCAGAAATGATTAGTAAAATTCACAATGCTTATTTATGTATTGTAAAAATAGGAGTGCTGAATCCTTTTATTGGCCAGGAATGTTTGAATATATGGAGGATATCATGTCCATGTGTAGAACTCGTTAAACTTATCAAAATAAAAATTAAGCAGAACCTCTAATTAATCATGAAGTTTCAAAAACTCCTTGGTCGAAGATATGTTGTGATATTCTGTATATGGGTAGACAAAAGTATCTTTTTGTTATAGACAGTAATAGTAAATGGGTTGAGTTAATTTTTTTCGATCACAACGCTCATTAAGAAACAGTTTTCCAAAAATTGAAATCCTCATTTGATCGCTTTGGAAGTAGACAGTTCAATTGTCATGTCTTCAATAAATTTACCAAAATATGGAATTTTCTACACATAATGACAAGTCCAAGGTACCCTAAATCTAATGGACAGGTTGAGTGTACTAACTGAAGACAAATGTAGAGATGAAAACAATGATTTACAGTTAGTGTAAATTAGTTATAGAAAGGCAATAATGTTCACCATCAGAGCTTCTTATCTCTACAAAACTTGAAGATTTGGATCCAATTTTGAGTAAAAAGTTGTAAAGTTATGAAAAATTTGTCGACCACACACATTATAAAAAAACATTTTCCTCTCATTCCACTCAAATTTAACCGCAAAGTTGATGTTTTCCGTGATCTGTCACTGAAGAAAGGTAGTAAATAATAGATATATTAAAACAAAATGTGGGGCAGTCCGAATATTTTAGTTGAAATTAAATCTTATTTTATAACATTTACGTAGTAAAAATATAACAGTCAGAAGGTAGGAAATACACCTAGATGCAACAGTTATTGCATATTTAAGACCTACCTACTATTTTGTGAAAATAGTAGACTATGAAATTAATGAAACGTCATTATTTCATTTTTAGTTTATAAAAAATTTGTCTGTTTATAAATAGCTATTTGAAAAATGGATAGTGACATTTAATTTTCAAGCACACTACCAGATATAGCAGATTTTTCTGAAAATATTACTCTTCATCTTCTGCCAACTACATACAGAGGTAAATACGAAAAAAATACAATATTTTCATGGATTGGTGCCGCACAAAGAAAATTAAAAAATATTCGGAGAATGTATTGCTGACTTATTTTGGCGAAAAATCCAAAACTCTAAAATCTTCACCCTTGTGGTCACAATATTCGATGCTTCGAAGCGGTTTGCAAATAAAAAATTATATTAACATCAGTAAATACACTTAACTGATTGCATTTTTGAAGTTAGAAGCAGTGGGTTACAAAGCAAAGAAGTCACAAACATTCATTCTCAAAGGAACAAGTGGAGAGCTTTATCAGATTTGCACCTGAAGATGAACATTTGCTGAGACAGGTACAAACGTTTTACTATTTATTTTATTCTGATACAGAATTTCTCAGAATATTGTTTTTAGGTGATCTTAATCATGGGTATCGCTGGTGCACGCCCTAGGGATGAATTAATCAAAATTGAATAGAAGAATATAGATGATAGAGAATCCTTTCTGGTGGTCCGAATTCCCGATTCGAAAACGAATCAAAGTCGTACATTCGCAATAATTGATAGTGCCGAAGAAAATGCGATCGGCTATATATTCTATCATAGAAAATATTTTAATTCAAGACAGCAATGTCAAATTAAAAGTAATAACATTATTGAGCGATTATTTTTACGGTACTCCAAAGGTAATTGCTTCAATCAGGTGATTGGTATGAATACTGTGGGCAAAGTACCAAGCGAAATAGCCAGTTTCTTGAAATTGCCCGATAAAAATTTATTTACTGGTCAATGCTTTCGACGAACGTCGGCGACATTATTAGTAAATGGTTGAGGCAACTTAATTCAGCTTAAAAAACATGGTGGGTGGAAGAGCAGTAATGTGGCTGAAGGATATATCGCCGAATCCATTAGCAATAAAAAAGATACCTTCCAAAAAATGTCTGGGAACTCTGCAGTACCAACTAGCGAAGAACTTTCGATTCCTTCTATATCGGATATTGCAGAAAAAGATTTAGAGGATATTACGCTACCTCCGACTTCTTCGGGTCCTCTGACAAATACTAAAAATTGCCAAAACTGTACATTCAACTTTAATATTGTAGGCAATAAATAAAAATAATAATTAATTGTTACATGTTTTCAACATCACATTCTAATAAAGTTTATTTTTCATGTTTTTTTTTCAATTATCTGTCTAAAAATAATGTGATCGTAGAAACTTATGTGCAATTCGAGCAGAAAGTGCGTTGCCGCTTTCGGCAGATTGCCCGCACTCCGCGCCGCGCAGGCAACTCTCTGCCTCAAGCGGCAAAGTATCACTTTCCGCTCTTAATACACAAATATCTATTTTGAGTTCCCGGTCTTTCAACTTAACATCATTGAAACTGACATATTAGTTGCGTTCGTTTGTATCAATCCCGCGGACGTTTTCAATTCACAAAGAACGTAGAAGGCTGATATCTGACAAACATCCGTCAGACGAGGGGTTTAAGTGTCTTACAATGAGAAATGATAGTGAAAATCAACGTATTAGAAAAGTGACTCCTTTTGCTCGAGTCTCCACTACCACGTGCTCTAGGAGCTGTATCTTCATACTTGTTATCAAGTATTTCACAAACCTCTTAGTGTGTTCGTGTCCTACAAAATGCAAATGAAGCATACGCAAATTTGAGAATATTTTGATATTACCGTTCAACACATCCTTTTAGAATTAACATTTCAGTTATTTGATGCCATTATATTCAACTCTGATTTTGGTTGCTAGTAAACCTATTTTCAAAAAACATACTTTTTTGGAGGTAAACAGGTTCCAAGTTCATTTTGGAATATGTAAGATCATTATCTCAAAATATCACTTCGCTGTCACGCAGGATTCTTCATAGGTTATTTTTATGTTACGCAACTGTTAAGTCTATATCTTCTTATTCTCCTTTTATTCTCGTCACTTCTGTTATTGCTGCGGATGCAATTTTCCATAGCTTTCCACTTTCAATCATTTTACATGAAATTCTTTCTGCAGTGAGCAATTCGATCTCCATAGTCATCAATATTTTCCCTTATATCGCTAAATATTTGGCAATTCACCAGTGTATGATTCGTGTCGTCGATTTCTTCACAGTATTTACATCTTTTTGTTTCGCTTTTCCCTATTGTTTTCTTGTCAGTATTGAAACATTCATGGTCTGTAACAATTTGCTTATTTTGGTAATTTATGTTTCGATGCTTATATAGTTGATCCATCTATCTAGCACTGTTATTAGTTTCTTTGTCCATTGTGCTTTTACCTTCTCGTCATTCCATCTTTTTTGCGTTCCTACTGACACAAAAACTTATTAGGTTTAATATAATGAATGTATATAATTTATATTTCAAGCTAGCTGGAGTGACAAATGGAAAAAATTATTCTATTGCCTTGATTTTGAAAATTCGGAAAAACAACTATCATTTCATATGTCCGTTTTAAAACTTCTCAAGACTCGCAAATAACAGGGTATGAGGTCAAACACTAATTAGAAAAGCAATAAAATAGTAATTCGAGATGACGATTATCATCAGTTATAAATTCTCGGATTATCATTGGAATATACGTAACATTACAAGAGAGATAACATCGAAATTAAAACTGTGTGGTCTTCCTCCATCCGACAATATAGATGACACACTATAATTAGAACGAATCAGAGATAAAAAGAGTAGGTAAATGTATACCTAATAAAATGAACAAACATGATTCACATTTCGATACAGTCGTTTGTACACCTTTAATATTTTCCAATAAAATTGTTCGTTATTCCAAGTAATTATCAGAAATATCTTCGACCACACATGCAATTAAAATGTCTTTTATTGAATTTCTGAGGAAAATTATAAGCTTATATCATCTAGTATTGAATATGTCGCTAAAAACGAGAGCCGATTAAAACAAACAACAACGTTAATAAATAAAATTGAAGTAAACGAGTGATACTTATATAAATTGATTTTTTAACAAGCTACCCATGTGTTTGCCTCATTTTTAATTTCAACTTGTTCGGCTTAGCTCAAATATTGTTTCCTTCGGTTATTTGAATTGATAGTTCTCTGTTAAACTTTGTTTCACCAGCTTTTCAAATTTGTTATGATAGCTAATCTATATAAATGAAAATGGATATGTAGCTAAGTGTAAAACTAGTGAAAGAGTGGACCAATTTTCATAAATTTTTCAATATCCCTTGTTGAAAGGAGGTTCTTATAATATACAAATGATAAACTGTTTCTAGCTGTCGCTACCATTGATAAGGAAGGAAAGATAACTGATTAGTAATTTTACACAATAATACTTTGTGTATCTAGTAGTCCAGTAAAAATAATCTCCATCTCTAGTAGAATGTTCATATAAAATCTACATGTTAATAATAAGAATACAATATATATATGAAGATGTAAATAAATTTTGCAGAAAAAACCAAATAAGACATTGGTTCACAATGAAAATATACAATTTAAAAACTAATAGAAAAAATTTTTGAACTTAAAGGTGGGATTTTGTGTCATCTTGTTCATAGAAGAGAACAAATGCTTCTCCACTGACTGAAGATTTCCACGATGTTAATAGCACCCTTGAATCGTTATATTCGTGCCACTGTCCCATGTAGGGATGTCGGCAAAATGCTGTGTAGTGACCATTATGAGTGGTTCCATAGTGATTTGATATAGCGTAGAGGTTGTACATACAAGGTGCCACATTATCAGCCGCGTAATGGCTCATATCAAGCCCTTCTATTGGAAAATCTATTGCAACATTAAGTTTTCCACTAAATCTTTCTGTTTGCGAAAAGCGCTTCAGGTGAATAACCGATATTTTCGGAAATTTATGAATTGAGAATGATTTAGTGCATCGTCTTCGTTCCTTACATTTCGAACATGTTGGTTTCTCATCACCGTCGAGTGTTTCTTCTCTTGTAAACGAATCTGAACATTGTGAAATTCGTAATTGACCTATTCTTTGGGGTTCGAAAAGGATAAATCCCGAAAGGGATCGTGGGTACCTGAACAGTGTCCACAGTGTGTGCACTTGATTGTTGATTTTAATTGACCGACAAAGTTATCCCCAAACTTGGAGTTGTCCATTCTCGGATATGTCAACCAAGATAGTTGTACTTTCTCGATGTTACTAAGTACTAGTAAAAATTCTGAAAAAGTGACTAGGAAAGATTTGTTTGAAAAGTGTATGGAATTGAGAGTATTTGGATGGGCTTTTCGCTAGAAAGTAACTACAGCAGGGTTGTATTGTGTTGGGGTGTATCGGGGGTTGATGTTTGGAAGTGGCGAAACTCAAAAGTGTGCGGAGATAGTGCGACAAAAAGTGTCTAGGATGGAAGCGTAATTGTAGAAGACGAATCATATATCGCTGCCGATACATATATATGCGTTGGGCTGGCTAGGTGTCGGAAATTATTTGATGAAAAATGGGTGTTATTACGGAATTTGAAATGTCTCCGATATTATAAGAAAAAATATGATGAAATATTGAAGATTTGTGATTTTATTGGTTTTTGGAATTGTAGGGGAAAAAGTGTATAGGAGACATTTTTCAAAAGTGTATCGAATTAGATGGTTTGTTGAAATTGGATGAAATGTTGCGGTGACGTGTCTTAGGGGAGTTTGGGACGATTACGGTGGTCGGTGTTGAGAATAATAATAATAATCCTAAATATGGGCGGGTACAGCTGCGGCTGCATTATTCCCTGTCGACGATCGTCGGTCCATTTGGCTAGTGAATGAATTCACAGAATATGCAGGAAAACCGCAGAAAAACCTGCAACACCGACGTGGGAGGTGTGGGGGCGGCTGGAAAGTATAGTGTTTGTCCAAAGTGTTGAACGATGAATAGTTTGAGATTTTAGAGTTTGTTACAAATAGTTTAAAATATGAATGATGTGGTATTTATAGTGAATGTAGTTCGATTATCGAATGGAAATTTGGGAGCACTCCAGGTAGTCAATATATTCGTCGAGGAGGTAGTCATAGGCCGTGGCTAGCAAGCGTAACGGGGGTGATGGGAGCTTCCTCTTGGGTATTCTACCGAGGGCTCGTCTGTTGGCGATCCACGGTGTGAGTAGGGTGTTTTTGGAGATTTCCCTGCCCGATTGGATAGTGCGACCAACGTATCGGGCTTGTAAATCATTAAGACGTAAAGGAGTTGGCTCGATGTCGGTATTGACATATAGGGTAGTGCTGGGAGAGTATGGAGCCTTGTATTGGCATTTTCTAAGGATTGACTGCTCACAAGATCGAAGTTTTTTGACAAGATGATCGGGGAGGGTGCAATAGACGTTTGCTCTACAGTCGATTATTGAACGGATATATGTTTTATACGTATGAAGTAAGGTGGTAGGGCGAGTGCGTCCGAAGCTGCCGCCGAGCACCTTGAGAAGATTTACTCGACGCCGGACTTTGTTTAAAGTGTCCATAAGGTTGGTCATCAAGTTGAGAGTGTGAGTGAATCTCACTCCCAAATAAACGACTTTCCTGCGGATTTCGAGTCGATCTCCCCAGAGGACGAGGCGGAACTTTGTGGGTAGAAGTCGTTCGCTCATGGTATCAGGGTGTTTGAAAACGATGGCTTGGGTTTTTTGAGGGTTGAGAGTCACCCGCCATCTCCTGCGCCAATTTGAAAATTGAGTCAGTAGATTTTTGGATCGAATGTTGAGAGAGCGAATGTCAGTGGCAGAAATGATTAGTGCGGTGTCGTCCGCATATAGTTTGATGTTATTCTGGGGCTGTCGTGGAATTGGTGTATCATACTTATAAATTATGTATAATTGAGGAGCGAGTATCGAGCCCTGCGGAACGCCAGTTTGGGGTGTAAAAGAGTCGGAATAAATTAATGATGAGAATCGCAAAATAGAAAAAAAATCATAAATGGCTAGCATATTGAACGACTATTTCCATTTGGATTTATCCCGAAACCAGGTTGACCTGTGAATGGTACTCGATCGGAATGAATTGGCTGCGCAGACCAAGTAAAGCCATTTTCTTGTGGAAGCTGCTGTTCATTTTCATTTTGATATTGATTATATCCTTGAACTAATATCAGGATTTGATATAAGCCATCATCTCGAGAATTACTACTATTGTAGAATTACTACTTCTCTAATACTTCATAGATAGCACTGTCAGTCAAATTATATTTTAATAAGTACACAAACTGACAATGTTGGTTTTATATGAGTTGATCTTTTGACTTAGAGTTAGTTTTTATATATGTTTAGTAGTATGTAGTTGGCAAAATACGTTAAATTTTAAAAAATTACCGCGGATGTAGTCGGAAAGTGAAAGTAGTAGCACGTGGAATTCCGTGCAGAACTTGCTTGGAAATAAAATTTCGTTGTCAAACACCTCATAAACCTATAACGTCAAGCCTTTTGATGGAGCCTCTTTCTTAAACTGGGAACATAATGTAAATCATTTGCTGGATCAGGCCGGAGTCCTTGATGTGTTAAAGCAGAATATACCACCTGTTACTGATGCTGCAGAACTAACTGCATTTACAAAAAGCGATGTAAAAGCTAGAAATATATTACTTCGGTGCCTATCAGATAGAGTGTTGGAAATTATCAAAAACCGAACGACAGCAAAAAGTATTATTGAAACGCTCCATGGAACCTATTTAACAGCCGGTTTGACAATATCGGGACAATTCACCTTTACCTATATGGTTACCATTAGGTACCGTTGCATAATCGTCTTTTCATCTATTGGTCAGCTGACCGATAGTTCTCTAGTAACTTTTGGTCAATATTTATCGAAAAAAGTTTTTTCTGTTTATGTAGACCTCAGCATTTTGTTCTCCTCGGGATTGAATTTTCACGTGCGTGCAATCTATCGCAGCTATACATCTGCGGAAGCTCATTTAACTTCACCAATTTCATCTCCTTTTGGCATCATTATATATGATCCGTTCGCATAGAAATACAAAGTCAGAAGGAGGTGCTGACTAGAAGAAGATAAATCGTCGTTGCTAAAGAAATAAAGAGAAAAATGATTCATTCTTATTGTACATTATTAGTATATTTCTTCTCACAGTGCATTTCCTAGCGGAGGTTTGCAATCATCACAATAATCCGGACCTTGTTTACTGCAGCTCTGAACAGTGAAACATTGCTACAGCTAAACCAATCCTTCAGGTTCTTGAGCCAGGACACACGGCACCTTCCAATGCTCCGCTTTCCACCCATATTTCCCTGAACTATCAGTTGGAGGAGTGTGTATTTATGTCCTCTCATTATATGACACAGGTATTGGAGCTTCCTTTTTTTCACAGTGTTAATGATTTCACACTCCTTCTGCATCCGGTTCAGCACTTCGGCATTAGTAACACTATCGGTCCAGGGAATGCGCCACATTCTACGGTAACACTCCATTTCGAATGCTTGTAGTTTGTCGATGTGGTTTGTCTTGAAGGTCGATGCTTCAGCCCTATATAAGAGAGTGAAGAAAACGTAACAACGCAGCATCCTCATCCTAAATCCCATGTTAATATTTCGATTCGTAAATAACTTCTTCATCTTTGCAAATGTTGATCGGGCTGTCTCTATCCTCGTTCTTATTTTTCTTGTCTGGTCACCCGATTGTTCTATCCAGGTTCCTAGATATTTATATGTCGACACATTCTCCATCGTGGTGTTTTCCGCCAACAGGTTCGCATGGTTGAAATCTTGAGGGAATTTTGTAACTACCATTGACTTGGTTTTCCTAAAGTTAATTTTTAGCCCCTATTCATTTAATTTTTCTAAAAGGTTTTGTGTCTCCAAGGTTGCCCATTAACAAGACGGTGTTATCAGCATACCTCATATTATTAATTACTTCTCCATTTATAACTATTCCCACTGACTCATCTTCTAGGGTTTCCCTAAAAATAGCTTCGCTATAGAGGTTAAACAGAAGCGGTGATAGATTGCAACCTTGCCTAACACCACGACGAATCTCCATGTCTTCTGTTGGTTGGTTTTCTACCATGTTTTTGCCCCAATATTGATTACTAATTATTCTAACGTCGTCGGAGTCAATGTTTTTGCTGACGGGCATACACCTCTTGGTTTATATCGAGACAGCACTGGAAAATAACGTTAATCCCAAAAAGCGCCGCTCGTGTTCCAAGTTTTTCGCGGAATCCAAATTATGTGTTGCTTATGTCTTCCTGTAGTATTCTGTAAATTCTTTTGTGGATGATCTTCAAGAACCACTTCAAGGTGTGGCTCATAAGTGCGATGGGTCAATAATCCGAGAATTCTCTTCAATTCGGTTTCATTGGTATGAGCACAGAAGTGGATGATAGCCACTGTTTAGGAATTTCTACCTTATCGTGAATGCGGTTAAAGAGATCCAGAAGAATATCAACCACATCATCGTCAAAGAGTTTGATAAGCTCTATGGGTATCCGATGAGGACCAGCAGCCTTACCGGGTTTCATAGTTTCCATTATTAGTATACTTACCTGTTTGTCGGATGAGAAATATGATCTTCACTTTCTTTCAACTGATGCCCGATGGGTCTCTTTGACAATAGAAATCTATTGAAAAAAGCGAAATTGTCAAACTCTTCAAAATAATCGTATCTGTGACGCTATTCTTGAAATTCCCCGCAATTTTTACTTCCCAGGGAAATGTTGACATTTTTATTCCCACAAAAATTCACTCGATTTAAAATAGCAGGATTCCTGAAATTATGAAATAGAAATGAGTGAGGGAAACGGTGTTATCTTATTTCTGAAAAATGTACCACCAATCAAAACGTAGGTAATTTTGACAGTATAAGTGAACTGTGCTGTTATTGCCATGAATTTGAACCAAATAAGAAGATGTGTTCAACTTCTAACAAGTTCCTCATCGTGTAAGGAAGGTGGTACAACAGAATTGGTCACTGATTCAAATCAATTCAGAGTCGACTTCACCGGCACCATGGACGCCTCCAACGCAGAAGTCTAACCAACCCTTATGTTCTGCCGAACGTTTCAGTTGGACAGATCACTAAATACACAAGGAAGTGTATCCAATTGTTTCTTTGGAAACAAATTCTTATTTATGAAAATAAATTGACTGTGTCTTTTCTAAATTCCAAAACAAGTGAACCTCACCAACCAGAAGAAGTAAGGACATTTAGCACCTAGGTATATATAAAACTCCGCTGTCGGTGTTAGATTTCACCGTCAACACCGAGCTCTCACTTAAACCCGAAAATGTCCTCCAGACACCGCCGCAGCAGTAACTCTGCCTTACCTTGTACACATCCCCAACCCCTTTGTTCATAAGAAATGCAATCATGGTTTGATTCAATCAACCCCGACCACCCCAATTTCAATCGTCAAGCATACTAAGCCCACAATGAATTCATCAACTTCCCCTCCGGCAAAGAAATCGTTTCTCTCTACGAGAAACAACTCTCAGACATCAAATGAATGCACCCTAATATCAACCAAAACACACTTCCTTTATATCCCCAACCAGGTCTAATGCTTTCTCTATAAGATCCAAATCTCCCACGCCCTCAATTATCCGACAGCCCTCCATCCCCAACTAGGATCAATTCACCCTCGTCAGGAAGACCAAACCCCGACCTACAACTTCCAACCCCATCAACAATCCTATTACAACCCCAAACAACATAACAAGTAGTTGCATGATGCTCTTGAATGGAAGTATATTCCAGTGTATAGTTGGTGAGATTCTAGCACAGCACTCGCCTGGTTACAGCGTCCGGAATTAGGTCAGAGAAGAAGTTAGAGAACTCGGCTCTTGTACAGTAAGACGTCACATACCTGGCCATCTAAATCCAACTGATCTTCCTTGAAGAGATTGTACCATCGAGTAGCTTCTAAAAATCCGTTGGTGTGGAAGGCCCATTGTGGCTGTCCAGTGATGAAGACGCCTGGTCTCGGTGTCATTATACGTATACTGAAGATGAGGTCGCGTCAAAAAGAATTGTGAAAAAGCCATCATCTCTTGTCTGGTTGGTAGCCTGGATAATTGTTGGCTGTATGAATACTTCTCAAAATTCGAACATATCGTACTTATGGTCTCCTTCGTCAAAATATTTGTGTACAACTGCCGCAACAAACGCAATGGTCAGATGAAATACGGAGACCTCTGTGTTGAAGAGCCCTTAGCTGCTGAAAATGTGTGGAGGTATTGGATTTAAAATTTTCAGAAGGAAAAATGTACTCAAAAAATCTGCAAAATTCATCACTCAAAAAATCTCCTCATTGAACAAGGTCAAATGCAACTAAGGCGAAATGCGAATACAGAGTAAAAAAAATAATTTTATGTCGTTCTTGAGTTTTCAACTTATTTTTTCTTGAACGATTCTTATTTCGCCCATAAAGCGCTAGCGTATCTCGATAAGTCAGACGCTCTGCCAGTTATTCTGAGGCTGAGTGAAAGGAAACCGCCCTCCTCTCTGTTACCAGCGCTTCTTCATTCTGCGGAAATTGACCGAGGTGCAGTAACTTGTATCAAGTACTGGAAATTATCATCATCAGAGCTATCGCTATTTCCGTCAATACTAGAGAGCTGTGACCAAAAGGCGATCCACTGCAGGGATGTCACCATTAATATGTCTCAACTGGAGCTTAGACAACCTGACATTAGCCCTTTTCCTGGACACTATCGTGGGTCCAGGCCTTATTACGGATCCTACTCTACAATTGATGGAGTGGTATTTCAGCACATACTCGTCACAGCTTTCCACGTCAGTCAGTAGTCCTTTATCAAATTCAGCTGGAGCTGACTCGAAAAGTTCCGCCTGAAGCCTCTGATTACTCTCAACAAGTTCAATATATTCACCTTCTAGGAGTTTGAATAGGAATTAAGCTGCAATAGCCCGTTGTCAATTTCCGCAAAACCACCCAGGGTTGTAGCGCTAAGTGCTTATGATGATGATAAATTTCCGCAGAATGTAGTAGCGCTGGGAACCACTATCAACCAGAACTTTCATCTTCCGCTGCCTATCACTATTGTAAAGTACAGTCATAAAACGTCTGCAGAAATACTTCAGAACTATCACTCACCGAGGGTGTGATCAACAGAAAGGAGTGAGGCTTCCATCGGCTTAGCCTGAGAGTGGCTTGGCTCAGTGCCTGACATGATCTACGATTCCCTCAATTTTAGGCACAACAAACCAATATGGTGACCCCCACGAAGCGCTTGTGTAGCTCTCAGATTCCAGTAGCCGCTTTTAATATCTTACCATTTTTGCTCATTTCTCTTCTAGGTATTTTTGTCTTAGTGCCGTTTTCTCTACCGCGCTTTCCAATTTTTCTCTCGTGGGTGTATCTGTTAATATTTCATAATTTTGTTTATTAGGATTTCGTTGTTTAGCTTGGTTTAGCATGGTTTTGGAAGTGTACTCAACGCTTCTAAAATAGCAGATGTAGTTGGGGCAGGATCATTTATATTTGCGTTACTAGGCAGGCCTTTCAAATTATTTTCAGTGAGATTACCATTTAAA
This sequence comes from Galeruca laticollis, assembly GCA_963921935.1. Classification (NCBI taxonomy): domain Eukaryota; kingdom Metazoa; phylum Arthropoda; class Insecta; order Coleoptera; family Chrysomelidae; genus Galeruca; species Galeruca laticollis. Next base: position 187,104,209 of record OY998179.1, on the reverse strand, counting down.
TTGTCTAGTTGAGGAAAAGCTGGAATACAGCGAAAAGAGGAAGTGATACTTTAGATTTAATAAATCACACCGAAAATGTTATTTTCAAGACGGATGCAAAATTCTTTACATAATCGTATATTTTATTTTAATTCATAATTCATGTAGTCGATTCAAACAAAGTTGTTTTTTTTGTGTATCGTTTTTCGGCTGTACCTTGGAATTGTTAACAGATAATATTTATTCAAATTTGTTGGATTACTTCTACGATGATTTGTCAATGTCACTAAAACTGTTTTATCTCTGTCATTAATCAGTTCGACCTACGATACACACAGTAACGGTTGATAAAATATTCTTTGGGGCAATATTCAAGCTCACAACTGATTACAAATGGTTTACGTTCAACTTCAAATATTAAAAGCAAATGAGTGTATTCGAACAAGAAATATATAATGTGGAAACAAATATATCGTTTCTTAAAGTAGCTTTCTACAACCATTAAGTGACCGGTTATTTTCACGGCAAATCGTTTTTCCGATAATATAGTCACGCTTGTTCGTACGGACACTCAGGTGTAACTATTCGATTACAGACCACTCTAACTTTAAAAATCAAGTGGACGGGGGTGGTATATGATCCTTCGAAAATTCACTTCTAATCATGAACGATCAGCTATACTTTTCAGTATTCCCAAAACGGAGTAGTTGATACAGGTTATTTGTTACACAGCTCAGCGAGGAATCTAATGGAAGAAGGTGATAATGTCACTTGTCACCTTCCATTCATTTGTCACCTTCCATTCATTTGTCACCTTCTTAAGACATTTTGTTGTCTGAATTTTCATTATGTGAAACTACTTTGGTAAATGATCTTTTTTACATTTTGGTAACAAATCGCGGTAGAGAATAGCATGTAACATAATACAGACACGAATGAAAATGTTTTGCACTTAAATGTTTAATACATGAAAATTATTTTCCATCCAATTAAATATGAATAAAAATTATTTTCCTCAATAGACATATGGGCGTTTCCTCATTTTGTGGAACGACTGTAATGACTAATACGCGATGCTGGAACAAACGTTTCACGGACTACATTGAATCCCTTGGCTGTAAGCGTAGTAATACTTACCCATGATTATTTGTGAAGAAGAAAATACAAGACATGCTTCTGTTAGCCCTCTATATAGATGACGAATTGTTGACGTACACCAATGCAAACATGGAAAACCGATTCCTAACACATTTATGAAAGAAATTCAAGATCACCACAGAATCAAATTCGTATTTCCTTGAACTTGAATTTAATATAGCAAGAAACGGTGATATAAAACTCATATGAGCATATTCCACGAAGTAAGGGTGGAGACAGTCAATTTCATATAAAACTCAGTCCGTCTTCATACATCTAGAACGTTTTGGTATAAAAGATTGTAGCCAATTTCAACACCCACGGTAAAAACAGTATTCAATTAGGGAAACGCAATAACCAAGGAGAATCAAACACTGCTTTTTCCTATAGAGAAGCTGTTGCTGCTCTAATTTATCTAATGACTAGCACCAGACCTGACATAACATTCGCCTTCACTGTTTTGCCCAGACAATTGGAAAATCCAACCAACTCTGATTGTTCATGAGTGAAGTACCTCAAAAGCACAATAGGCACTGGTTGGTCATACAAGTTTGGTGTACAAGAAAAATTGGACGCATTCAGCGATCCTGACTATGTTGTAGCTGATACAACCGCTCATTCAACATCAGGAGTTGTTTGCATGTACGCAAGTGCTGCAATTTCCTGAATGAGTCAACGTCAAACATCGGTAGCTCTTTATGCGACAGAAACGGAGATAGTAGCTGCTAGGGAAGCTGCTAAAGAGGTCGTTTGGTTGAAAAGGCTTTATGAAGGCATTATACCATTTTAATCAACACAGACTTTCACCGTAGAACAAAGCACATCCATATCAGACGTTTCTTCGTGAGAAAAGTGGCATCTGAGATCCAAGTAGCTGATCTCATGACAAAAATTGCTTCTCAATCTTCAACTAGAGAAACTGCGGAAAGCAATGGAAAGGGTAAAACATTACAATGAGGCAAGGTGTTGAAGTACGAACCCATTGTCCATTAATATATTTGTTATTGTTGTTTTGTTTTTAGGATGATCGTCTGATATTTGAATAAAATCGAATAAAACGTCTTATCACATCAACTTAAGTTTATTTCCATTCTTCATGATATTCTACTGTAAATGGTCAACAGCAACAGAATTTAGGCCTCAAACAAGTACAAATGATATAGGGGAACAGTGGCCACTGTTAAATATATTTTAAATGGAATTCATTACTATTACGACCACCTAGTAGAAAAATTGAAATAAAAGCCCAAACATTACAGTTTAGAATTACAACCAGTCGTTATAGTCTGGTTCACAAGTGCAGAAGCTTGATCAAGTGATCAACAAATTGGTTTTAACGGATAAAATATGAATTGATGAACTTTTTTTGATATTATCTAAACACATGAATGAAAAATAATCTTTTAACAAAATTGTTTATCCCAAATTAATTATGCTTTTGTTAATCAGTCGATTTTACCAGTTAAAAGTTAACTTAAAAACGCTGATTATTTCTAAACTAAAAATCAGGAATCGTTTTTACTTTTTGGAGCTATTCTTAAAAGGGCATAGAAGAGGTCTCAGCTAGAAAAATTCTTAAATTTAGATTTTTCACTTATTTATTAACAATCAAAAGTATTAAAAACATAATAATGTGAATGATGCAAAAAGAAAATATTTTTTCCAATTGTCGTTATTATTTTGTTTTCTTATTGCTCAAAGGTATATAAGAATATTTTTTCAAAATTTTAACATTCATTATTTAAAGAATTGTTATAAAAAAGTGCACTGTTATTAAGATCTTCGAAAATGGTTTTTGGGAATTTAATCCCTGATGAAAATAATGATTCTTTAGAAAAAAATCGTTTCTTAAACAAAATATTATCGACCAAAAACGGTTTTGTTGCTACTATATATTAATAATAATGAACCATTTTTTAAATCATTATTCATCTCGTACTTTCATATTATGGAAAAACATATTTGTTATTAAATTTTCATTTGTTTTTGAACAAATAATTTGTTAGAAACAAATGAATTTTTGGGCAATATTTTTTTAAATAATACAAAATATTATGGAAACATGTCTAATTGTATGCGGAAAGTTTTTTTCTATATACTTTTAAAACATATTGTACTTCTGGACGCTGTGTTTTCCATCATTGTTATTAGTATAATTTATAAACTATTTGAATGCCAGTTTGTTCATTAATTAACAAAAACAAAAAAAATCGTTGAATCATTCTCAACGTATTTTCAATGCATTTGATTATAACAAATGGTTCGTTTAATAACAAACGAAAATTTTATAACAAATATGGGGGACTAACCCCCGGACGATTTACGCTTAATCAATCTCATATCCCCTTCTTCCAAACTACTGATTTCATCCTTCCACCAACTATTTCGCCTCCATAATAATCACCTAAGAAATCTAGAATTCGAATTTATCGAACTGAAGGAACAATTTTCACAAGACGAACAAATTTTAGACTAAGTTAAAAAAACTCAGATCTACAGTTACCGTGAACAAATCCAAAAAATTATGGTAATCACTGTCATTGTCATTGTGGAGTTCAACAGACAACTGAATCCCATACCCACCATACATCGCATGTATGTTAGAGAAATTCTTAGGAAGTTATCAATTCGCAACCCAACCGGATAGGAATTACGTTTAAAATCAGCTATCAACGCCAACAAAGTTCTCCTTAACATATTATTCCAACATTGAGGTTACATCTCATTTGTACCATAAAGGATGTTAACGTCGAGGGGAATGATTAAAAATGTGTGTTTTTCCATTGAAAGTAGTGACAATCAGGAAATATCTTCCGAACAGGGTATTGAGGAGATCAAAGCCCGTAGACTAAACTAAAGAACTACGTATTCTTATTAATACATTCATAGGTCCCTTCTAGAACAGTCCTAGTAACTCTTCAAGGAGGTCCCATTCCAGACAATGCAAAATTGCCTGCTCTTCGAAAAGTCAAAGGCTCATGTAGAAGTTCCTTTAAATGCACCATGGACAAAACTACTCCAATGAATATTGTCCTAATTAACTGAAATGTCATTACTGCTGCGGTCCTCACGAAGCGACTGATGGATCCTATAAAGGATTTGAACATCAACAGAACATAAATGAAGCTATGGCATTTCACAAATATTCGTACTTTGAAGCATCTTCAATATTCCTTCCGTTAAAACCTTTACCTGGTAAAACACATTCTTCCAAAGATCTTCACATGATTTCCCACTTCTTCCGCATACACCTTAAATGAGAACCGCTAATTAAAGACTTCATTTTGAATCAAAATTTCACTTTTCTCAATAATGGATCACCAGGTAGAATGACTATTCCGAACCAAAACAAAAGTTGTCCAGACTAATCCATCTTCACTCCCTGTCTAGCTCATGAGTGCCAATAGAAAGTTCTACATGAAAGTGGAACTAGCAACCACCTCCTCACTCTGTGCTCATACCTTTCCACTTTTCAATACCCCTTAACAGAAAATTAATTTAATTACCAAAATGAGGACTTGTAGCTTTTCAGCAAAACCATAAATACTTTACTATTACCTCCCTCTTCTACCATACTGAATTCTTAAATATTATCAATCAAGCCGCCACAATAGGCAGTCCTTCCAAAAAATCATGCATCTGCTTCCAGACCTTTCCACCCCTTGTGCGATCAAACTTGCTATGACATGGTCCAAAATAAGCCTTGAATCCTTCAAACTCGATGTCTGAATATGCCCAACTTCATCCACTTCGAAAAAACTCACGTGAATTCCGCCGATATCCCAAATAAAAAAAGAAAGGAATATTCAACAGAATTACAGAACATCTATCTTCAACCAAACCATAAAAAAGGTATGGGAATCTATTAAACGTTTCTTCAGAGGGTGCTCCAATAACAGTATTCCTCTTAACCTCCCTTTGGATAACGACATTTTCGTCCAGCTTCTCAACAAACTTGCCTAAGTATCCCTTAATAGCCACTCAAACACTGAACCATTCTAGCAACTTTTCTCTCCCCCCTTTACCATGGATGAAGTCAAATTTGCTCTCTACAATAGGAAAAACTCCTTTTCAGGGATGGACTATATTCCTTACTCCTTGCTTAAAAACTTACCAATCGAATGGAAAAAATTTCTGATTAAACTCTTCAATGGAATCTTTAAAAAAAGTCCACAAATATTCCCAACGAATGGAAAAATCACTTAGTTTGCCTCAATCTTAAAAAAATCAGGTGATCCCAGTGCTATCAGGCTGGAAACCCATAACTCTCTCTAGCTGGATTTGCAAAACTCTAGAAAATATAATAAAAAATAGAATAGATTGTTTTTTAGAAACTTCTTCTAAAATGTGTAACTTTAAAAACGGTTCCAGAAAAGGAAAATGTATAACCGACAACGATCTTATTTCGTCAATTTACTCCTCCTTCCAAACCAACATCATACGAGGATGTATTGATATCTAGTTAGCCTAGACTAGTTCCATTCATAAACAAAATATTGCGTTACCATAGCAACGAAAAATAGCTTATTAGAGGTGTCAGTGTAAAGTTTGACGTCAAAAAAGTAAACCAGAGTTACGCAATAAATTAAAAGAAGAAAGATGTCCACCGAAATTGTGAAAATCGAAAAATTGGAGTATCGAGCCATCATCAAGTACCTGTATTTAAAAGGGTTAAGAGGTAAGCAGGTTTACCAAGATATGCTTAATACCCTTGGTGATCAATGTCCTTAGTATGCGACCGTCAAAAATTGGACTGCAAGCTTCAAAAGAGGTAAATTTTCTATTGAAAATGATGACCGATCGGGAAGGCCAGTTTCTGTGTCAGTCCCCGAAAATATCGATGCAGTTCATGACATGATTTCATCAGACCGTCGAATTAGGCTAAAACGGATATCTGAAGCACTGAATATTTCATACGAACGCGTTCATCATATAGTTTCCGTCAATTTCCACATGAGAAAAATTGCTGAAAAATGGATCCCCAAATGTTTGAATGTTGACCGAAAGCGTGCAAGAGTAGAAGCATCGCGTTCGATCTCTGCTCGATTTGAAAACGATGTAGAAGGTTTAAGAAGTTAAACCGAATTGTTACTATGGATGAGACTTGGGTACATTTCTACGATCTGGAAACAAAGCAACAATCGATCGAATGGCGACACTCTAGTTCTCCAAGATCTAAGAAGTTTCGTGTCCAAAAATCTGCTGGAAACGTTCTTGCTTCAGTTTTTTGGGATTGCCATGGAGTAATCATGATTGTTTTTTGGATAAGGATAAAAGAATAACTATTTGATATTACTGACCACTCTATGGGAAAAGACGCGAAAAGCTATCCAAAGGTGTTTTTTTTGCAGGACAACGCCCCTGCACACAAATCTCATGTTGCAATGCAAAAAATTCGTGATTTAGGGTTTGAATTACTAGAACACCCCCCTTATTCACCACATTTGGCTCCGTCCGACTATCATCTCTTTTCTCAACTGAAAAAAAGTTTAAAAGGTGGTAAATTTCCTTCCAACGAGGAGGTAATAAAAGCTGTGAAGGTCTGGTTTGCAGAGCAAGAAGAAACATTTTTTTCTGAAAGGTCTAGAGACGTTGCAGGTTCGCTGTAATAGATATATCCAATTAAGAGGAGAATATGTTAAGTAATATAATATTTTGACATTGAAATTTGGTTCGATTCTATAGTAAGCTAAGAATTATTCGATATATCCTCGTATATTCTTCTCTTGCAGTAGATCACAAAACTTCATTGGAGACATTCATAAATCCCTTCAAATCCCAAATAATACTTATGATCCTCAAAATAGCCACGGCTAATACTTCAAACTTCTCTCACACCATTACATTAAAAGCATTGAAGGCTTTTGGTCAAATATAAACTGTAATGCATTCGTAGTTTGTAGTGCTTTTATCATAACCGTAGTACTATATCTTAATCGCACTAAGCCTTAGAAAAAGTAGTGTAGCGACGACATCGCAAAATCGCATGGATTCATTCATTTAACTAATATATCATTTCATCGTAATTTTCAATAATGTTCAGAGTTCGCTTCCCATTAAAAACATAATCTAACATTAAGTTCTGATATTCAAGACCACACAACACCCCCCAATTCCAGAGCAAGTTCCAGAGATGACAGAAAACCGCAACAGGATTTCAACCTAAACAACGCTAAACTAAAAACGGGCCGACGAAACCTGGCAGCTGAGACTTTAAATGGAGGAAGAACAATCATGACGGAATTTCAATTATTTCTTATTTATTATGACTGGCCTGAAATGCACATTGAAAAGGTTCACGTCTTCTCATTTCGTCCGTTTCGCATCGTTTGTTTCAATTAAATTTGTGTATTTTATTCATTGATGCCTAACCAGATTTAAATAAGTTTCACAGAAAATGCTTACTAATGCTATTAGTAAAAAATATCCTTTTACACTGAGAAACATATATGAATGATTTTGTAATTATATTGATATTATATTTATTCAAATCATCATTAACCTTTATCCTAATTGTCAAGCACTATTTTGCTATTGATTTGTTATGATTTGTATTTACTCATATGGTTTCCCACTGTACAAAAGAAATAGGTGAAGTTGTTGATTAAATTGAGAGACAGAACAAAAAGTCAAGAAATCAAATTAGTTGTTTTTAAAATATAAAAGGGTATGTTTTGGTTACCCCATTGTTACATCGCGATTTATACCAACCGTGCGAACTCGTAACATTAACGCGACGCGACCAAAAATTCAATAAAATTGTTCTATTTAATTTACATGTTATACACAATAGAACATGCACACATAGATGTAAATGGAACATTACACAGTATGTATTACAAAAATGAAATGGATAGTTGGAATACATTATGTTATCTATGAACTGAATTAGACACAGATAAGTAATTTTATTTATAATTTCTTTTGCATATACTCAACTGAATTAACCAATATTTTATGTGTTTGAACGTTTACAGTTTATTCATTTAGTTATAATTGTAGTTGATATTAAGGGTTAGAAAAAATTAAGAAAATAATAATATAACAATATATATATTGTTATATTATTATTTTATTGATTTTTTCTAACCCTTAAAAAATGACGATGATGATGAAACATATACCCAAGAAAAATCCAAAAAAGATATGTATATATATATATATATATATATATATATATATATATATATAATTTACCAAAAAATCGATAAACGCCTATGATCGTTGCTGATCAATTAAGGCACAAAAGGACAAATACTATTGAGGTTAGCAGCAAAAGGAAAAGTGTACTATTCTTAGCTTTCCAAGCTTTCGCAAATATTTATTTGCATCTTCAGGGAACTACAAAGACAGAGAAAAAACATAAATTACAAAAACAGTCCGCTACAACAGTTTCATAACTTACGCTAATTGAGAATGTATCCTTGATCTTAACATAAGGACAATCGTTAAACAGTTAAAATTAAAGAAAGAAACAAGTCCAGATTGCATTACAAACACTAACAGTCACATATTAAAATATTTAAAATCATTAAAAGGTTGAAACATTAAAACAGCGAGAACTCACACAAGCACATGGATCTATTTTAAATTGTATCTAAATTTGAAAACATAATAAGGACAGGTTCTTCTTTCCTATGAAATAGAAAAGAAAAATTATTAATTACCACGACCATAATGACCTAAACTAAAAACGATCGAAATAATATATACATTTGAATAGAATACGAATACGAGGGAGGTACAATAATTCGGTCGATGTTATGTAGAAATATTGTTAGAATTATTACCAACCTGCTTACAGGAATTTTGCTGGTCTAGAGTCATCTTGTGAATATTTTGAAAAAATCCTAGTGAGTCTGGGAGTAACCTCCCTAATGTACGGCAATAAAACAATTGAAATGGTCGGTACCCCTTCCGAAGTTGAAAGGGCATCCCGACCAGCTGCACTCGCTTCAACTCCTGAATGCGTCGGGACCTGTGTCAAAACAGAAGATGTGTTGAAAATAATCTTCCTTAGCAATGGTTTGGGATATGCATTATCAAGGAACAAATTGAAGAGTATATCACGATTTTTATTCTTGAAAATGGAATCAGAAAGACTCATAACCCTTGTTGTCATCTGTCTAACCAAGTTTACCTTCATGCTGAATTTATAGTAAGAGTTGTAATTGAGGTATCTCCCAGAGCTACTCAACTTTCTGTACCAATCAATTATAATCACGTTATCCGGTGTCCTGGTAAAAAGAGTGTCCAGAAAAGGCACAGACATATTATGGTCTTCCACTTCTAGAGTGAACTGGATGTAGGGGTCGTAACTGTTGAATGTAGAAAGGAGATCATCGGTAGAATCCTTAGGACAAGCCAGAATAATATCATCAACATACTTCTTGATTGAAGGAATGTTAAAAGGAAGTACCGGAAGGACCACATCCAACAGATCATCCATTACATAGCAAGCCAGTATAGGAGAAATTGTACCTCCCATAGGTGTACCAAAATTTTTTTTATGAAATTTATTATTAAACGAAAAGCACGTAGACTCAAAAAGGAAGTCAATCAACTCAATGGAAGTATCTTTGTCAATATTACACTCAACACTGATTGAGGACCAATGTTTTTGTATTGACCGTACGACAGATTGTAAATAAACATGATCAAACTTGCTTGTAGGAGTGCCGTATTGGGGAAATCGATTTATAGTCCCTTAAAAGACGTAATACCTACCTTAGATAGTAGTAATGTGGTCTATAAACTTGTTTGCAATAGCTGTGATCATACATATATTGGCCAGACCTCTCAAAAGCTGTCTAGTCGTGTATCTCTCCATAGAAGCGATATAAGACTGCATCCAGAGAGATGTTCTCTTGCCAATCATGTTTACTCCTTAGATCATGAAATATATTTTGGAGGGATTAAGATTCTATCATGTGAAAGAAACTACAGTAAAAGATTATTTTTGGAAATGGCCTTCATTTTTCAGGAGGATTTCCGTATTAATAAGAAAACAGACATTCGAAATTTAAGCGATTTGTAGTCTCTCCTCTTGACTCTAGACAAGCAAAATTCCTGTAAGCAGATTGGTAATAATTCTAACAATATTTCTTCATAACATCGACCGAATTATTGTACCTCCCTCGTATTCGTATTCTATTCAAATGTATATATTATTTCGATCGTTTTTAGTTTAGGTCATTATGGTCGTGGTAATTAATAATTTTTCTTTTCTATTTCATAGGAAAGAAGAACCTGTCCTTATTCTGTTTTCAAATTTAGATACAATTTAAAATAGATCCATGTGCTTGTGTAAGTTCCCGCTGTTCTAATGTTTCAACCTTTTAATGATTTTAAATATTTTAATATGTGACTGTTAGTGTTTGTGATGCAATCTGGACTTGTTTATTCCTTTAATTTTAACTGTTTAAAGATTGTCCTTATGTTAAGATCAAGGATACATTCTCAATTAGCGTAAGTTATGAAACTGTTGTAGCGGACTGTTTTTGTAATTTATGTTTTTTCTCTATCTTTGTAGTTCCCTTTTGCTGCTAACCTCAATAGTATTTGTCCTTTTGTGTCTTAATTGATCAGCAACGATCATAGGCGTTTATCGCTTTTTTGCTTAATTTTATGATGGGGTTTTTTGAAGCATATATATATATATATATATATATATATATATATATATATATATATATATATATCAATATATATATATATATATATATATATATATATATATATATATATATATATATAGAACCAGATATCATAGTTATTAAGAGAATTACTTCTATAGGAATATGTTGCTAATATGAAAATAATATAATTTAAGAAAACATAATTATCTTAATCAAAAGCATATCAAGTAAAGATATATTAAATAATTAGTCAATAACAATTTAATAAATAAAGAAATTACCTCAATAATATTACAAAATTTAGAAATTGCCTAACAAATGTAATGGAGTAAATAAAGTTGCCTAACACGATGAATATCTTCTATAACGTAATCAGCTGTTCATCTAAAAAGAAACAATTATTAGAATAGTCAAGTCATGATAATTATAAATATAAGCAGTTACATTATAAAATAAATACAAATATTCAGTAGAATAGGGAGTATAGTTTCTCATAGATAAACTATTAAAAACATAAATAGAAATGATATAGTGTCAGTAAAATGAACATAGAAACCATAAATAATAATTTATTAAAGGAGTTAGTATAGATAATTTAATACAAGATTAGATAGAGATTACATAAAAGGATTTATGATTTAAGTAATATAATTGTAACAGTAATAGACTGTTAATAACAATATTAGATATTGAAATATTTAAAAAGTATCTATCTATGTATATGACCAATTTAATTTATTTGTATGGCAAAAATTCAAAAGACTCTCTACAAGTGAATTAATAATGTGAAATAGTAAATGTATGAACTTTTCGACTAAGTAAACAAAATTGAATAATTTAATTGCATAGGACAATATTTGATAGGTTAGAAACAAAATGACAGATCAAATTTTCAATCAACAAGTATAGAAACAAACTTTTGTAAATAGTAACCTGGAAAAAACAATATACTTGTTTGTTGAAAAAAGTTGAGAATCGGAAGGAAGTGTAAGGAGGTTGGGAGCTGGCGTCGAGATATGGGGACTGTGTGTTATAGTGTTCCCGAAAATTTCATGAAATTCCCGAAATAACTTTATAAAATTTAACAAATACTATTAAAAACAATCCTAATAATACTCACAGATAATCAGATCCAGTTTTTTCTGCAAAAACCAGTCAAATTTCTCCAAAATTGGTGTTGGAACTTCAGAGGAGTCTTTCTGGGGTCCAGAAGCGTTATCCCAATTCCAGAGCATCAGGTCAGTGTTCTTTTAAAATATTATCGGCCAATAATAAGAGAAAAAACTCAAATAAGTGCTTAATTTCGTTAAATTGACAAACATTTACAGCAATGATCGATCTAAAATAAAAAAGAAAACGGACTTTATTCAGTGAATTAATAAAATAAATCATTAACATTATCAAAAAGGCCTAATATAAATAAATAAAAATACGTACGTTCGCCATTTTATCATCATAAGAATGATGCTTAAATTTATTTCCATGTAATATGTCCATCTGTATATAAATCTTATAATACTTCCATGTATATATAAATCTTCTAATACTATTTCTTCCACAGCTTATTTGTAATATTTTTATGTATATTCTCCACATAAATTCTTTTATGTGTTGAACCATTTAAGTATTTCTTATTTGATAATTTGATGTGCATCTAAAGATCACTGATGCTCTATCTCGCATTGTGAAAACTATGTTCATTTTACGTTTGAAGTCCGCATGACTGGATTTTGAGCATGCGCACAGTAGAAAATATAAAATTGATAATTTCTTTAGAGGTAACCATTGGCGTCTCAACGTATAATTATTAAATTGAAAATTTTTATTTTAAAATTAAATGTTGTTTAAAGTAAGGTGTTTCTTTTTATTTAAATAAAGGTAATACATTTTTTAAATGCCAGGACTCGAAGAGTAGAGAGAGTTTCATGCTCCCGCATATAATAACAATACATCACAAATATAATATAAAAATGATTAACTGAGCTAGCCACATCAAAACAAAATTTTCTAGATATAAAAATAATAATTATCTAAACTTAATAAGTAAGTAAGTAAAACAAATCAAATCAAAGTTCAATTGTCACCCAAAACGTGGGGCGGTTTATTAAAAATTTAGGAAACATCTATAAATTTTAAAACTCAATTAAAATGGCAAAACGAATGACGTTGAGAGATGGAAGGCAGGTAGGAGCAGGAAGTGATTCAGAAGAGGGAAGAAAAGAACGAAGTCATGGTATGGGAGATTACCAAGCTGTATATTTGGAACAAGGACAACAATTAGAAAGAGATGCACAGGAAGAAGGTTTGACAGGAGATGGGGAAGCTGTAGAACAAGAAGATAGGATACAGGAAGCGCCAACAAGAACAGGTAGAGATGATCAGATGGTGAATATGATGCAACAATTAATTCTGACTGACCTACAATCGGCTGATGGTTTCGTTTTTGTGTTCATGACTGAACTCTTTCACCGTTTAGTGACAAGGATGTAATCTACTCGATTTTTATATCATCCCCCGGTGAAGTCCAGGATGATAGTTTTCGATGGTGATGTTTGCACATCGTGTTCATAATGCTCAGTTCATCGTCAAATAAACACTAGAGTAGACTTTCTCCCCTCTCATTTCATTCGCCTATTACATACTTGTCCACTGTTCCTTTCAAATACTCTTCTGATTTTAGTGTTTTTAAATGAAACTCAAGGTCTCTAGTTAATTCCACAATATAATACAAGTTATTGAAAATTCTAAAAAATTGACAATTGTTTCGATAAATCAATATCATCGTCAGAATGACAGAAGCTACATTTCATTTTATGCCTACCTGATGTTTAGTAGTTATTTTTGGCTAGACCAAGAAGTAACCTAACTTGTGATTGGCTTAATATATGTTTATAGAAAAAAGTAGAAGATGTGATATTACAAATATTGAAGCTTAGATTAACTGTTAAATCTAGGGAATTCTCCACTAATAAACTGTCTTCTTAAGTGATAATTGTAAAGATCAGCAGATATAGTTTTCCTGGTTTTCTATATCATTGCACAGTTATACTGATCTAAATTGGAAAAATGATATCCAGGATATCACCATAGGGCTAATAATATCTAAGCTTCAATATTCGTAATATCACATCTTCTCCTTTTTTCTATAAACATATATTAAGCCAATCACAAGTTAGGTTACTTCTTGGTCTAGCCAAAAATAACTACTAAACATCAGGTAGGCATAAAATGAAATGTAACTTCGGTCATTCTGACGATGATATTGATTTATCGAAACAATTGTCAATTTTTTAGAATTTTCAATAACTTGTATTATATTGTGGAATTAACTAGAGACCTTCAGTTTCATTTAAAAACACTAATATGAGCATATTCCACGAAGTAAGGGTCGAGGCAGTCAATTTCTTCTGATTTTGTTTCGCCACTATTTGTATTCCAATCGTCCATTATTTCCTTCTTGGGTACACTGGAGATTTTTTCATGTATTAATTCGTATATTTCTTCCACTAGTCCATATGGTCCATCTCATGTTGGCATATATATCTGTAGCATTTGGATCTTTGTTGGTTGTGCATAAGAAGTCAATTTAATTAGGCGATCACTTGTTGAATGATATTCTTATAAATATTTTGCTATATTCTTTTGAACTAGTATTGCTAATCTTTTTTTCCACTTCTATTTGCTTTTCACATAAAGATTCTGTTGTGGTTAGACTCCCAGTATCCCCGGCCTTCCAGTGAGTCTCAGATACTCCACATATTTCAACTTTTCCCTGATAATTTCCGCTGCAATATACAATGCGGTCCATATGTATGGAGTAAATTCAATTTTAGCGTTATTATGCACTATATGAAAAAAACCTGAAACAGGTCGATTTTTATTCTTAAATGGACAATTTACAGTATAAAAATTTTACCTCCGTCCAGCAACCCCTCTGAATTATAAGCACTCCGTCGAAAATTTTAAATAATAATGGGGGTTGTGTGTCGCATAAATATTATGCGACATAATATTTATAATGCATTTTTCAATGTACTTTACAATTAAATTAAATGTTCAAATTGACCACCATTCACTTTTTGACAATAACCGATGCGATTTTGGAATTCTCGTACAACATTTTGTATGACCTCAGGGGTTATTTTGTTCAAGATTTCTTCCGTAATCCTAACTTTCAAATCGGCAATATTGTCTGGTCTATTGAAATATACTTTAGATATTGAATAACTCCATAAGAAGTAATCGAGAGGAGTCAAATCGGGGGATCTAGCTGGCCATTCGATCGTTCCACGTCTTCCAATCCACTTATTGGGAAAACCCTAATTTAAATAATTTCTAACTGTACGTGCAAAATGCGGTGGAGCTCCGTCATGTTGGTAGTAAATAGATCAATCTATCTCATATGGATGATTAACATCAGGAAAAAGTTTTTGTAATGTGGGCACTAAAAAGTTAATCGAAAAATCTAGATAAACCTCACCATTAACTGTACCCTCAAAAAAATTAGGGCCAATAATTTTATTGTTAATGATACCAGCCCTAACGTTCTCTATTTTAGGATATTGAGTGTGAACCTCACGCATCCAGTGAGGATTTTCTCTGCTCCAATATCTACAGTTCTGTTTGTTAACCGTTCCGTTTAAATGAAACGTCGTTCCATCAGAAAAACTATTTTGTTCATGAACTGCAAATCTGCATTCATTATGTCCATCATCAATTCAAAGAATTATTGCCTTCTATCAGGATCATCTTCATTTAACTCCTGAACCAACCGAACTTTGTTAGGGTGGCATCATTGCCGGCGGCAAGTTCTCGAGTTGTCTTATGCGGATTTTCCTCAATCTCTAGAAGCACATCTACCTGGTTTTTCAATATTTTTTACATGTCCAGTATCACGAAACTTTTTTTCCATTTTGCTAACTGTAGACTGCGAAACGTGTTAACCAGGGTATTTATTATCAAAAATTTCACAAACCTTCTTTTGAGTTCTTGTTTTATTACCACAACCAATCATAATTAAAATGTCTATTCTCTGAGCTTCAGGACAAATGAGCGATAATTAAATTTAATACGCGCACAAATATAATACTGACGTCTTTTAGTAAGTCTAAATACCTAAATGACAGCAGACTACTAGACTCATATCAATTGTTGATTTGGCTTTTTGACTAATTTTTTAGTATCTTGAAAGATTTTTAGTTTTCCGCCCAACCTATCTAATATGCGAGAAAAGTATTGGTTTACCCCAAAAAAAGTTGGAATTTTGAAAAAAAAATGTTTCAGTTATTTCTACGTTTTCCATCAACAACAACACGAAAAAACGGTTTTTAGAAAAAAATCCTGTGTGTATGTCGTCGTCGTCGTCGTCGTCATCGTTGTCGTCGGCCACTTTTCCTTACATCTTCTTCTTCTTAGCACGATACAGCCTCCGGAGTGCCAATTTTATAATGGAATATTGGTAAGGACATGTCACAGATGAATCGTATTGATTTTCAGCTCAACAGAGCCAGTACAACGGGTGGTATGGTACTTGAAGTACGACACTTTGTCATTTTTTGAGAAATTTCAGTTTGTTAGCACAATACATCGTCCGGAGCACAACAAGTCACCAATTTTATGATTGAATATTATTCAGGACATCTCACTGATGAACCTTATTGATTTTCAGCTCACCAGAGCCAATACAACAGGTGCTACAGTACTTTAAGTACGATATTTTTGTCATTATTGGAGAAGTTTCAGTTTGTTAGCACGGTAGAGCCTCCGGAGTATATCCAAGTGACCAATTTAATGATTGGATATTATTCAGAGCAACTCAAAGATGAATACTATCGATATTCAGCTCACTATAGCCAGTACAACGGGTGCTATGGTACTTGGAGTACCAAATCTTTGTCATTTTTGGAGAATTTTCAGTTCGTTAGCACGATACAACCTCCAGAGAGTATACGGTTGATCAATTTTATGATTGAATATTGTTCAAGGTGTCTCACAGATGGACCCTATTGATTTTCAGTTGACTAGAGCGAGTACAGAGGGTCCTATAAATCCAGATATACTATATTTTTGGTTATTTTTAGAGAAATTTTGGTTTGTTAGCACGATACATCCTCCGAAGTGTATACAAGTAACAATTTTATGATAGAATATTGTTGAGGGCCACTGATGCGGAATAGTTAGTTTTAATCTTTAAAACCGTTTATATCCTGATGTTTAGCAGAAGCAAAATACCTGATTGTTTCTAAAGTATATTTTGATAGACCAGACAATATTTTCTGATTCAATAGTTAGGATAACGGAAGAAATTAACAAAATAACACCTGAGGACATACAAAATGTACGAGAATTCCAAAATCTCCTCGGTTGTTGTCAAGAGGTGAATGGAGCTCATTTTGAACATTTAATTTAATTGTAAAATACATTCTAAATATTATGTGTAAAGTTTTGTGATAGAGACATTATCAAAATTTTACATCTAAAAAATCAATTTTCTCAGTTATGATTGCACAAAATTGAAAAAACCTTTATATTGCTGAACAGATGACTAAAATCCCTTTCCAATTATGTGCCACACAACCCCCAATATTATTTAAAATTTTCGACGGAGTGCTTATAATTCAGAGGGGTTGCTGGACGGAGGTAAAATTTTTATACTGTAAATTGTCCATTTAAGAATAAAAATCGACCTGTTTCAGGTTTTTTTTCATATAGTGCATAATAACGCTAAAATTGAATTTACTCCATACATATGGACCGCATTGTATATTGGAGCGAAAATTATCAGGGAAAAGTTGACATATGTGGAGTATCTGAGACTCACTGGGAAGGCCGGGGATACTGGCAGTCTAACCACAACAGAATCTTTATGTGAAAAGCAAATAGAAGTGGAAAAAAAGATTAGCAATACTAGTTCAAAAGAATCTAGCAAAATATTTATAAGAATATCATTCAACAAATGATCGCCCAATTAAATTGACTTCTTATGCACAACCAACAAAGATCCAAATACTACAGATATATATGCCAACATGCGATGGACTATATGGAGAAGTGGAAGAAATTTACGAATTAATACATGAAAAAATCTCCAGTGTACCCAAGAAGGAAATAATGGACGATTGGAATACAAATAGTGGCGAAACAAAATCAGAAGAGTATTTGAAAGGAACAGTGGACAAGTATGGAATAGGCGAATGAAATGAGAGGGGTGAAAGTCTACTCTAGTGTTTATTTGACGATGTACTGAGCATTATGAACACGATGTGCAAACATCACCCTTGAAAACCATCAACCTAGACTTCACCGTGGGTTGATATAAAAATCAAGTAGATTACATCCTTGTCACTAAACGGTGAAAGAGTTCAGTCATGAACACAAAAACGAAACCAGCAGCCGATTGTAGGTCAGTCCATAAACTGCCGAATCTCGCATTGAATTATATAACAAAATAAATACAGATAGAAGATTAAAAGTAATTTCTAAAGAGCCTGACA
Source organism: Galeruca laticollis (assembly GCA_963921935.1). Taxonomy (NCBI): domain Eukaryota; kingdom Metazoa; phylum Arthropoda; class Insecta; order Coleoptera; family Chrysomelidae; genus Galeruca; species Galeruca laticollis. The sequence continues at coordinate 187,085,962 of OY998179.1, read as the reverse complement.
AATTCAGAGGAGCATTATCAGAAAGCAATACACACAAAGCAATACACTGTCTTCTTAAGTAATAATTGTCAAGATCAGCAGATATAGTTTTCCTACTTTCCTATATCATTACACAGTTATACTGATCTTAAATGCCGCATCCAGTCTCAGTACCTACTCCATTTAAATTCCAACTAATTTTGTTGAGTTTGGGTGTCGAATAGTTTTAAACATAATAAGCATAATGATGCCCTTGTATTTACAGAATAATTCTTTCACTTTTAGAAAGTAGTAATAGCATTTACATGATCAATTCATCTTATTTTAAATAATATATTTATCTCAGTGTATAATTGTAGAGTATTTACAAAAAAATTGTCTGTGGGCAAACAAAGACCAAAACGCAAGATTTTAGAAACGAATTTTTGGTAAGCGAGTATAAAAACGGAATAAAGAACAAGGGAACGGGTCACTTAAAAACATGTTCATTTGAAACATGGCGTTAGACTTTTTTATATATGTATAACTGTTACGAGTTTCACTTCGGTGCGGTTTTGAAAGGTACTTGATAGTTAAGATTAGATTCCGAATTGAGAAACTGAATATCTAATGAAATGTATCTGATTTACGTTTAAATCGTCCCATTTATTAAAAATCAATATGAAAGGTGAAAACAAGGAAAACAATGTGATTTAGGATATAATGTTCTTAGCGGATATTATTCGAAAATGGTATAAAATAATTATTCGTCATAGTTTTAAAAAATCTCTTATCTGGCCACCCGGTACACATTTTTAACGTATTTTTTGTTCGCCACTTGTTGCTACAATATTATTTTATTCCACACATATGAGTCTGTCATGATCATCGAATTAAAAATAGGCGTGAGAAGGGTTGCTTAACATTTCAACTACAATCGTTAGACATTCAACAGCTGTTACAATGTTTTCTTAATAATCGGTAGGTTAAAACGCTAAAAAATAATTCACTGGAAAATTCATTCTTAATAAAAGCAAGCTGTCAATTGTGGTTTGATTTTCATATAAATCAGGAGTACAATAAATTATTTTGATTCTGATAAAAAATATCAATATATAAATAAAAGTGAATATCTAAAGTAGGTTAATAAAGAATATTATTGAAATTGATGTGAAACGGTTTTTTTTCGTAATTTGAAAAATACGTGGCCATTTTCTCACTAACAAATTTCAGAAAAATGTACAAAAAAGAGTATTCACTGGTTTGTGAATCGAAGAAAGTTGGAAAGGAAAGAGAGGAAATTTAGATTACAAAGCACTTTTTGGATAAGACAACCGATGTTTTCTTCATGCTATATTTAGATACTTGCCGGAAAATTTCTGACTAATTCGGAGAATAATTCGTGCACGAATAGACCCGTTTATATAATCATCTATATTTAGTATCGAAACAATTGTCAGATGTCTTAGACTTTTTAACATTTTATCAATATATTGTAGAATTATCTAGAAACAGTTAGTCTCATTTAAAACAAGAACATGCGTTGTTCTTATATGAATAACGTGCTACTGGATGTAAGGAGTTTATGTCAATTTAATGTATATCGACTCATAATAGATAAAAAGAAGAAAATACTGCAACGAAGATGGTGGCGTAGCCGAAACAATTGAATAATCTATTTCTACTGTATAGATCAGTAATAAAAACTGTTTCATAGCGCTTTATGCAAACCAAAAAGAAGTATATAGAGTGATTCATTACTGATTGGAAATTATTTAACAGTAGAACCCTTACTTCAAATTATGAAGATTAAACAAATAACACCTACACCTACACTGTGATACTTGATGAGACTTCAAAATGATGATTGGATAACGCTGATTAATTGGCATGAATTTATTTATTATTTAGCAGGTTTTTGTTGGTTAGACAGTGAAATCAGTCAATAAAAGTTGTTCCTCTAACTACCTTGAGAATGAGAGTAAGTGCTGTACAACGTTCTATGACTTTCATTATACCCTTGTGAAGATTGTTCTTTTTGAATCTCATGCAATAACTTATAACATTCTGATGTTTATATAACGATGAATATCTGTGTAGTGAGTCGTCATTTATTACAACGGTTTTGAAACATTGTACCTCAGGGATCTCTGGTAGTCCTTCATTTATGGATGTTACCAGCGGTTGGGGAAAAGTGTCTTCATATTGGAAGATCTTCGTGAGTTCGAATGCGTCTCAATTCGTGATGTCTGTTTTTTCTTCAATAGTAGTTACCCGATTTGCGATGAGAATTTGTAAATTTAGTGGATGCTTTTTCAACCAATGTAGCACAATCGTGGAATGTGACCAACAGATGATGTTTCGAAAATTCAGTTGTCTTATTTAAGATATATGCTGATATTAACAAGCAATAGTGCACAACATAGCTTTAAACGAGGATTTTTTTTAATTGGGCTACTCGAGAATTCGCGCGAACCATTTTAATTTTTCTGCTTTGTCACTAGATTTATCTAACACACAGGCACCATAAGCCCTCTCGCTAGTATCACAGTACCTATGTTATTCAAAGCTGACTGGATTCTTGATCATCATTAATCTTTCGAAGGTTAGGTTTTTCAAAGTTTAGAATTGTTGATAGTAATGATTCCATTCTGTATGTTAATCAGCTAGAATTGACTCGTACCAGTCGAGTTTCAATGCCCACAATTTTTACATTATGATTTTTGCGGTGATTATAAGGGGTGCTAACCGTCCGAGTGGGTCAAAAATGCGAGCTATGGCAGATATTATCATTATTTTTGTTGTTTTTATAGGTGTATATAACGGATTGACATTGTAAATAATTGCGACGTTAGTTGAGATTCGTTTGATGCGAAGTGTTTTTATAGTTGTAGTATTCTCAAGCAGTGAACGTTTTCAAGTCATTTGGATTATTGAACGCCCATTGTCGGATTTTTAAACCACCACGTTTATGTCAGTTGATTGCGTATGAACACAATTTCATCAATAGTTTCGGCATCTGTCAACAGATCGTCCACTTAAAAGTCACATTGTAGAATTTTGGAAGCCAGTGGGTATTTGTTTTGTTTATCTCGAGCTAATTGATTAAGGCATCGTACTGCTAGGAATGGGGCACATGAAAGTCCAAAGGTAATCGTATTCAATCCAATTCATATTCAATTTTCTATGTCTCAAGTCAGACAATTGGGTATTTATGGAAGTGTAGAAATAATAATATCAATTCTAGCTGAATCATTGGGCTGAACAAGAGCGTGTCGTGTAATGAAATTCCTGTAGAGCTTTTTGCAGAACCGTCGAATACAACTCTTACAGCGGTCGTCAGACTACCTGGTTTAATGACGGCACGATGTGGTAGATAGAATCCTGATTCAGTTGACTGAGTTTTATGTATTGCAGATGATTGGCCAAGATATATGTATTCATTTAAGACCTCGAGGTATTGTTTATTTAGTTCGGGATTCAATAATAATTTTCGCTGGAGATTCTGTAATCGTTCACGTCCATGGTTAAGGTTTCGCCGGGTTTTAATTGTTTTTAATTAAAAAGTAGTGCGACAACGTATTGTCCGTCTTGGCGTGTCTGTGTGCGTGTATGTGTGTGTGTGTGTTTGTGTGTTTGGAGAAATGTTCTTCACATACTGTTATTGTGGTGGACATCGTGACCGCGAATTCTTCGATCTTTCAAAATTTTGATAAATCAAATTGTGGCTCTTCAGTAAAGTACCAGGTACGCATTCGAAACGATCTTGCAGAAGGTGCACTCCCCCGATAACCCAACCAATATTGGTTTTCTGTAGACATAGTTCAGGTCCGTCTTCTTGTGATAAATATATTTGACCTACTGATAATAAGAATAATGTGATGCCTGTACCTAAGAGCATATCAACAGGCGCGACATTATTAAATTCGGGATCCACAAGCTTTATATTCTCGGGTATACATAACATGTTTCGCTGTATCGGTTCTTGTGGTACGAAGTTAGAAATAGTTGAATCAATTAAAAACGTTACTAATCGATTTTATTTACCAGACAACGGTTGAAATGGGCAATACGTACCTTTCAACCATATGAATCACCAGGAGTGTATGGAATATTTCCAGCACTCCTGCAGCAAGTGATAGAGAAGATTCTTCCCCACTTGCTAAAGATCACAAGAAGCAGTCTAGCAGTGGGTCTAATACCTAGAAAATGGAGAAGGGCAAGGTTAACATTCATACCAAAAATAGGGGAAAAATATGGGACTGATCCCCGATCTTTTAGACCCATCTGTCTAATATCGTTCCTACTCAAAACGATGGAGAAAGTAGTGGATAACTACATAAGAACAGAGAATCTGGAGAATATACCACTTCATAAATGTTACCATGTCTACAGAGCGGGTCGATCAACTGAGACGGCTCTATATCAGCTGACCGAAGTCATCCAGAGGACTCTGAACAACAAAGAAATCGCAATGTGCGCATTCCTGGTTATATTAGGAGCATTTGACAACACAACTCATGTGTCTGTCAAAGAAGCACTAAAAAGGCGAGGAGTGAATGAAATCATTGTAAAATGGATGTATGGGTTGTTGACAACGAGGATAGCTGACACACAGGGGGGGAATCAAGCCACCTCAGTTAAAGCTACTCGAGGAACACCTCAAGGGAGTGTTATCTCCCCTTCTATGGAGCCTCGTAGTAGATGAGTTGCTCTACAGGCTAACGGAGCTTGGCTTCGAATGTATGGGCATATGACATAGTTCTAATAGTCAGAGGCAAGTTCGAGAGCTCCTTGTGTGATTTATTACAAAAAAGCCTCAAAATCATTGAGCAATGGTGCTTGTCAGTGGGGCTAAACATTAACCCAAGCAAAACCATAGTGATTCCATTTACCCGGAAAGAACACTTCCAGTCATGAAACCTTGAACGGGGAAATCATAAATTGGAAATCAGAGGTTAAATATCTTGGGTTAACTCTAGACAGAAAGCTTCTGTGGTATAAGCATGTTGAAATAAGTTGAAATAACTGCTAGTAAAGCAATGAGAGCTTTGATGGCGTGCAGAAATCTAGTTGTTTAGAGGTGGGCTGTAACCCAAAAATACTGCGAGGAATGTACGCCATGATTGTGAGACCGGCAACTACGTATGGGCCAATAGTTTGGCATACAAAAGCAAGTCAGTACAGACATAGAATGGTATAGGAAGGCGAGAAGAGTAAGTTTGGCACATACGTTTAGAAAATCTTCTTTTCCGACTCTTTGGTTCCTTTCACTATGTCCACATGAGAGCTGCTCTCAGTTGTTGATCCCACAGAAAGGGTGGATAGAACTCGCGCTCAAAACGTTAATGTGATGAAAGTTCATACGAACAACAATATAAATCGGTACACTGTATAATTCGCGTTTTTACAACTCGCGCGCTCCTACTGACTGGGCCAGTTTTATTAATCTTTATGAAAAATGTCTTTTTAAGAAGAACTAAAATTAACTATAACAAAAATATAATTTTAACGAAGAGCAGAAACAATACTAAAAATGTATAAAGACTGTACTGTCGTCATGTGATTTGTAAAATTAGAGTCCTTAGTCAGTTTGCGAATTTGAGGGCCATAAAAAATACCCGCTTTCAGCTTTTCCATACTTAGCCTAGGAAACGATCTACAAATGTATTTGAACCACTCGCCATCTTTACTCAAAGCCTTAACAAATTGTTTGATTAGTCCTAACTTGATGTGGAGCGGTGGGAGAATGATTATTTCACGGTCAACCAATGGTTCGTTTATGACATTTGCTGTTCCTACAGTCATATTTTGTCTTATTGGCCAATTAACCATATTCCAATGATCTTGCTTCGCCCTACTATTTCACAAGCAGATGAAACAAGGGTATTTTGTGTACTCACCTTGCTGCCCAAGCAAGAAGTTGACCATTTTTAGATCAACACAAATGGAAAACTGATGTTCTTCATAGGATAGTTTCTGTAATACCAACTTGATGTTTTGATATTCTTCCTTAAGTTTTGTTGAGTGGGCGATGGGAATTGACGCATATCGGTTGCCATTGTGTAGCAAAACACACTTTAAGCTTCTACTGGAACTGTCTATAAATAGTCGCCAATCACCTGGAACAAATTGTATTCCCATTTGACGAAAAAGTCCGGGAATGTTGTTGCAATAAATAAGATCTCCATCTTGGATAAAGTGAAGGAACAAGTTTCACCTCTCGTTTTCTATAAATGATTATTCTATATCTGTTTGTAGACAGTTTTTTTCTTTTATTTTGGATGCCAGAAGTTCAGATGCTTGCTTTGATAGACCGAGATCCCGTATCAGGTCATTCAGTTCTTCTTGAGAGAACTGCTGTGGTGTTGATTGTATTTCCTGCTCATATTCATTTCCACTGCTACTGTACTGGTCCTAAATTTCTTCTTCCTCTTTCGCCTACAGAACATCTGGCAGTGTTGTATATACTGGTATGGAAATCTCTTCGCTATGTGGCACAGGTCTTCGAGCTGATTCTAAATCAGAATAATCCCATTTGCCTTTCTTGTATTTGTTAAAACCTTTTACATTAACTAAACAAAAATAACAATCATCATGGTGGTTTTTTGGTCCTCTCCACACCATGGGCACACCAAATTTCAAACTTTTACTGTTTTCATTTGGCCACTGTCGTAAACATTCGATACACGTTTTGCACACTATATGGGAAGCCCAGGACTTGTCTTGGTCTCCAAGCTGTACGCCGAAATAAGCTTGATAAGCTTGTCTAACAAAATCTGTGATATTTTTTCTTTGTTTCACTACAGTATATTCGCCACAAATGTAGGAGAAGACATCAGGGCTGTTCAAACAGCTTCTGCGTGAAGAACTCATTCCTCTGAATAAAGAGTAACTTCAGTTAAAAATATAGGTACAAATATTCGTCACATGTACTCTTACCTTCCACTTGACGTTTATTAAATTTGAATAACTTCACTAGGTAGGCAATAAGAACTAAATACGTAAAAGAAGCACAATTACCGCGACGCTAAGTCTTAGTAGAACAACTGCTTACGCAGAACTCACAGTTAAAATCAAAAGACACAAGACAAACGAGTGCACGCACTGATCACGTGATCAGCAGTCGGCACGTGGTACGCTCACTAAATAGAGTCGAACTCTCGTTTCTGCGTAAATTTCTTGTTCGTAAATTATTCTTAAAAAATAAAAAGCATATGGTATAGCTAAATTCCTTAAAACATGATGTATCCATTACCTCAAAAACTAGAGCCAATTTGGAAAAACTGCTTTTATTTTTGAATTCAGCAGACCTGAATTACCCTAAATTCGTTCAAAAATACTTAACAACAATTTTTTTTTAATTTTGTAGGGCGGTGTAATTCTCCCTTGTTGTTTGTGTCAGTGTCTTTGTGAAGAAGAAGAAGAACTAACACTCCAAGAATGGAATTATTTTCTGTATTTAAAATATGATATAAGGAAGAGGATAATTGAATGACAGAAGTTTTTTAATCTGTATTTTGAATAAAATAAAAATAAAAGAGAATCTCATGTATCTCTTTTTTCTAATATCCAAGAGTTACCCACTTAAAAGCATTCTTGTATCTATTTCTAATAATGACGTGGTGTTAAACTTTCACTTAACAAATTCGAACAAAAAAGCCAACAGCTGCATTTAACAAGCGGTTCGCATAAGGCCACAAATGATTCCCAAATCTGAGGGACATCCGTCATATAACGTCAGTGACTGTTGAGCGCGACGTACGATAAAGGCTATGATAAATGCGCGTCTGTCGAGAATAGCCGCGACTGCACTTGCGTCGACGAATAAAATATTTGTCATAATTAAAGCGATTGCAGACACAACAAAATACGTAGAAAGTCTGGAGAACGAATTACAATTATTATTTTTGGCATCACTAAGGTTTATGGGGCGTCCATAAAGTAGGTATACATAAATTTATTATTGCCCGAATGAAAATTTCAGAAACAGAAACTCAATTTACAGTTTTTGTTTAACATTATATAATAAAAAGTTATCGCTCAATTCATTGTTAAATGAATGTTAAATGAAATTAGGAAGTCTGTTGATTTTTTATTTCTAGGTACTGTTTTTCCAAATTACAATACAGGGTGTTATTTTGGTGAGTCCAATTACAGAAACTTAACATACATTGAATACGAAAATTCGTCGTATAAATGCACAATTTATTTTGAATATTTAGAGTTTGCTATCTTTCCCCGTTATACTTTATTTTGAATTGACGGGTATTCTATATATGCGATGAGGTTAGAGATTACGAAACAACCACACGCCCAATAACACTGTATATATGTGAAACATAGATTATGACACAGAATAACGAAAGAAAACTTGAAAAATTTGAGTAAGAGAAGTGCTTTGACAGATATTTGAAGGAGTTGAAACAGCAAAAGCAGGTTAGACAAGATGAAGAAATAATGAGATAATGAGCTTATGCGGGTGACCAAAAATAACAAGAAAAATCCTAGCCCAAAGAACCAGATTGTTGGACCACCTAACCTGAATGACAGAACATAGATGTACAAGAAAGATCCTGTTCACTACAGAAATCAATGAAAGGAAACGAGTAAGACCGAGAAGAAATTGACAAATGGTTCAACTAAGAAACTAAGAAAAAAAGAATTGGAGACAAGTATTAGAGCAAATAGAAGTAAAGAGCCTGCACAAACAAACAGCCAGATGGGACCGCATTACGAAGGCTCTTCCAAGATGTGGGTGTCAGACTACCTACAGAGGAGTGATATCTCCCCTTCTATGGAGCCTCGTAGTAGATAAGTTGCTCTACAGGCTAACGGAGCTTGGCTTCGAATGTATGGGCATATGACATAGTTCTAATAGTCAGAGGCAAGTTCGAGAGCTCCTTGTGTGATTTATTACAAAAAAGCCTCAGAATCATTGAGCAATGGTGCTTGTCAGTGGGGCTAAACATTCACCCAAGCAAAACCATAGTAATTCCATTTACCCGGAAATAACACTTCCAGCCATGAAACCTTGAACGGGGAAATCATAAAATGGAAATCAGAGGTTAAATATCTAGGGTTAACCCTAGACAGAAAGCTTCTGTGGTATAAGCATGTTGAAATAAGTTGAAATAACTGCTAGTAAAGCACTGAGAGCTTTGATGGCGTGCAGAAATCTAGCTGTTTAGAGGTGGGGCTGTAACCCAAAAATACTGCGAGGAATGTACGCCATGATTGTGAGACCGGCAACTACGTATGGGCCAATAGTTTGGCATACAAAAGCAAGTCAGTACAGACATAGAATGGTATAGGAAGGCGAGAAGAGTAAGTTTGGCACATACGTTTAGAAAATCTTCTTTTTCGACTCTTTGGTTCCTTTCACTATGTCCACATGAGAGCTGCTCTTAGTTGTTAATCCCACAGAAAGGGTGGATACAACTCGCGCTCAAAACGTTAATGTGATGAAAGTTCATACGAACGCCAGATGGGACCGCATTACGAAGGTTCTTCAAAGATGTGGGTGTCAGACTACCTACAGAGGAGTGTGGCTCTATTTCACCAACAGAACTACCTTAAATGTTACTAACTGTGTCTAAATAATTCCACAGTATGATATTGAAATGATAAAAGTTCTAAGAAATGGACTATTGTTTCGATATAACGAACAAAGATTCACAGGCTTGGCTTGGTTTTAAAAAGCTTGGCTTGAGCTTGTCTTCACATCAGGCCAAGCTTTTAAAAATACGAAGCCAAGCCTTGCCATTTTTTCTCAAGCAAAGCCTCGATTTTTTTTAAAAGCTTAAACTACCAAGCTTTTCCAAGCCAAGCTTTCAAGCTTTTGAAGGTATGAACTGTTAACAATAATGTAATAAAAATATTTTAAACGAAAAACTTAAAAATACTTCAAAATATCACGTTTTCCAACAATGATTGTAAATTGTTCTGTATAGGCATATGCATAGCACCTTTTTTGAAAGTCGACATCTTGATGCATTGTCCTATAGTTAAGAAGTTAGGAAAAGGTCACGTTTCACCCTATTATATATTGTATTGTAAAAACCCTAAATTTAGTGTCAATTCTGCATGAATTTTATGGTCGAGGTTCGGAAGACATTTTTGAATGACCTTTCTGAGTAAATAGGTTACAATTGCTATTGTACTATTCCATAGAAATTTACCTTACTATTGGCGGCACCCATAGTTGATTCTTGTCTAGGAACCCGACAAGTTAAATGATACTGGCCAATAGGAAATATTTATTTTCGTTTGGTCAACCCAATCCACGTGTAAACACGCCCCTCGCAGATTTCTCCTTAACACGTCTCACAACGTGAAGAAATCAGTAACACACTCATCGAGTCGAGCGCAACGCTCAACAGCAAAGTTTTTTCACACTCATCGAATCGAGCGCAATGCTCAGCAACGAAGTTAGTTTTTAACTCATCGAAACGAGCGCAAGGCTCAACAACAAAGTTAGTTTTTTACTCGTCAGTTCTACACTTTAGACGCGAGTTTTACATTCATCGACGCGAGTTTTACACACTCATCGAATCGAGCTCAATGCTCAATAACAAAGTTAGTTTAAATTTCATCAATTCGAAACATAAAGTGTCTTCCGATCTAAAACCACAGAAATTCAGCGTTCACAACTCAACTTTGTAACATTTTGTAAATTTGTACATAATAAATTATTAATTTCGACATTAACTTTGTCAAATTAAGATTATTTATTTAGTTGAATGTCCACGCCAGTTGACGAGGTTCGACTAGAAATATAATCAAAAACACTAACAACTCAACCTTAATATAAGACCCAAATCAAAGTGATAGTCTAATGAGAACCCACCCTTCAATTGGATTCAATTATTATGAACAAGGGGGTGCAAAGGGGGCGAATCAATTTATGTGAAATGTAATGAAGGAAACCAACAAGAATCTAATGGGAACCTGACTCAAAAGTTCAAGTTGAGAGACTCGAAGAGGAATCTATCAAGAATGCTGGCAAGACTCCTCCGACAAAACCAGAGGAATGATATGTTACGGGCTGATCTTGCAACTCACCCCTCAACACTTTATTTATAGTTTTGTTAATAAATTTTATATTGTTTCGAATTCATAGGTACCTTTTTGTTGACATTATCAATCACATCGGTCATGTACATTTAAGAAACCGAAAGATTCCCTTTAAATTACCTGTTCACTACCTACATTCTCCGCTGACAAGCTTACTTTGAGAGTGCATTGATAGATCAATGTAGTTTCAACTGAGTTGTATGTGCTAAACATCAGTTTGACTTTTCAATATATTATCAAGGAGTAGGCTTGCTGTCAAGGCAGATTGTACGTAGGATTTGTCAAAATCGAATTTGAGTAGAATAAGAAGGAATTAATTAAATTTTGGCTAATTTTGTTGGGGAATCAGGTAAGTTGAAATTAATTATTCAAAGCTATGCTTCGAGGCTGGGTTTTTGTTGTTTCAAGTGTGATATTCTCTATTAGGTGTCGAAGGAAAATTGTGGAAGGAGTAATGTGGATTTGTAGAGTGGGAAAAGAAGGAGTTTAGAGAGAATAGAATAAGAACCCTCTAACGGAGGAAATGTAAACGTGATGGATGTGATTGGTAAGTCATTTTAATTATTCATAAACATTGTAGGGTCTCAGTCAGGGGACACCAAGACAATAAGTATAGTCTCTCCGCCTACGCTAGTGGCATTATTTCCAAACCGTATTTTCGGAAACGTATATTAGAGGCGAACAGACCCCTTTGTAGTACCGTAGTAAAATAGATAACAATAGGTTTAGGCGTTATATTTTATTTTGTAAGCGGCTCCGTGACGTCACAGTGGCTCATTTCAATTCTGAATATTTTCTTCCGTTTTGGTGAAGAAGTTGTTTGTATATTGTTTTTTTTTGTGTAAATAGTAATATAGAATTTTCATCATAAGGGTGTTTCTTGTTCTCCCCTCTTGTAATACCTAACATCTATTATATTGTCTGCTCCATCCTGACCATCGCGGCGGTCTACTAGTTAGAGCTGGCTCATTGAAATTTAACTGGTGACGCCCATTTATAACAACCAAATAAAAAAGGAATTTTCACATACCCACCCTCGACCGTACTGAGCTTGGGCACGAGGTTGCGCTTCTGGAGCTAACGAGTAGACAATAATGAATAAAGCACGTAACAGATAAAATTGAACAGTGATCCTGAAACGAAAAACACATAGAGTTGAAAGGAAACAAAAATTAATTAAACTGAGGCCTCAAAAGCTTCCTATGTCTAGAACATGCATATCAATAAAGATGGCTTAAAAGTGTTAAAACAGTTAACAATTTTCAAGACAATAAGAATAAGACAAAAAGAAGAGAAAAGAAAAGAAAGAAATTAAATGATAAATAAAAATAAAACAAGCAAAGAAGATTTAAGTAACGATTAAAATTCCTGAAATCGGATTAATAATCAAAATTACAGCCTCCTGTGGAGAGGGATATGAGATCTATTCAAATTATCTTGAGTGTTCAGACAGAGGCTATTAAGTGACAATTCATTATTTATGTGTATATCCTCAGGAAAATCCAGTCTGTTAAAATTTCTAATCTTATAATTTCTAAGAGTGACCCCATGTAAAATTGTCGAATTCCTACCACGGCTAAAGCTGTGGTTGTTGATTCTTAAATGATGTCCAAAAGCAGAATCATTACTTAGATTCAAATGTTCCGATATCCGAGTTTTCATAGGTCTACAAGCTCTACCAACATAGGTTGCCTCACAATCACCACACTCAAGCTTATAAATTCCACTTTTTGGAAGCTTATCAATTCTATCCTTAGGATTTACCAAATGTCTACCCAGAACGTTTTGTAAGAGATTTTTACATCTTCTATATAGTTGTTAATACGCCTGGCTATTTTGTTTGAAATGTTGTTATTCAAAAAATGGAATTGAACCTGTCAACCGAATCCACCTTAGGAAAGGCCAAGTTATGCTCTCTTCTATCAATAACTTTGCGAATGAGACGGTCAATGATGTGTGGATTGTACTGGTATCAACTGCTATCTGCTTCAGAACACTCACCTCTGAATGATAATCAATCTCTGACGATGGAATACTCAGAAGCCTATGGACGTAACAATTGAAAGCTGCCATTTTATGTTGGTGTGGATGGCAATAGGAACTTGGAATGACATGGTCTGTTTGTGTAGGTTTCCTATACATACTGTAAGACAATTTGTTGGAGTATTTGTGAATTGTGATGTCTAAAAAATTCAATTTATTGTCACTCTCCATCTCAAGTGTGAACTTTATCCTAGGATGTACATCACTCGATTTTTTTTATCATAGATTATTGGCAGTTTCTACACTACCATCCAAAAAGACCAGACAATAATCCACATATCTAAACCAATACAGGATATCACTATTGTTGTCTGTTGGATTTGTAATTTTTATTAATCCCTTATAGGGATGGATTTTTTATGAGCATTTTTAATTAATGAGTTGTATTTTAATATGTTCAAGTGGTTTTCGTTGTGAGGACAATTTTGTGGATTCATCCTAGTCTTACCTGACGAGTAAGTTACCTCACTTCTTTATTCCAATATTTCTTTTTCATTAAATTAACTGGTTTACTTGCTTGTAGGTAAGCACTGATGATGACTTGACAGTCGAAAGCGCTTTGCTACGATTTTAAAATTTTATTAAAATATACATGAAATACAACAAAAGTTTTATTCAACTTATATTGAGACGTGTACCCAGCTTGAAGGTTTTTAGAAACGGTTTGTGCTATATACGGCACACTATGCAATTACGGCAATAGTTTAGGATAGACACTATTTTTTTAGATTGGATCCAAAACGTTTTTACGGCAAGGTGAAACGTGTGAATATACCTGTTGCTGAAAGCGAAGACTCGGATATATCAGACGATGACACGATTATATTGGCGGAGAGCCGGGAAATGGCGGAGAGCCGGAAAATGGTGGAGAGCAGGAAAAGTGACTCCGAGGATATTTCTGATAAAGAGGTAGATGATGCTCCTAAAATTGAATCTGATCCAGAATACGACATGCCCCTTATAAAACGTTTACGATTTTTCAACAAAAAAAATTATAACTAAAAAAAAAGAAGTATAATTGGGTAGATGGTAGTCTAAATTTGGATGAAGATGGAATCAAATTCACTGGTAATGCAAGTTTGTCTCAAGAGATTGCAAATCTCCAAAAACCTATATATTTTTCCCTGTTTCTATTCCCAAAGATATTATCGGTTTTAAACTACTACAAAGTAATTTGTATGCAACAATGTCCAAACAAACCTGCCAATTTGAAAGAATATGAAGTAGAACAATTCAATGGAATCTGTCTACATACATCCTTGATTAAATTACCAGCAACCAGACTTTATTGGAATGCCCATATTGGTCATTCTGCCGTAGCTAACGTGAAGAGCTGCAACAGATTTGAGGAAATAAAAAGATTCTTGCATTTCAATAATAATAATTACTCAACTCAACCCAGTCATGATAAACTTTTTAGAATACGACCATTTTTAACAAAAATTAGGGAGCTTTTATTGCTTGTTCCAAAAGAGGAACACTTAGTGGTAGATGAGCAAATCATACCAACAAAAGCTTACATAGGAATCAAGCAGTGCAATATCAAAAAACCGCACAAATGGGACTACAAGAATTTTGTTCTTAGGAATCTCAGGATTCTGATATGATTTTGACATCTTTGCTGTGGCTCAGAATAATGTTATGACACCCAATTCACAAAAACTACAAAGCGTTTTGTGATAACTGCTTTAGCTCAGTTCCGTTTGGTATATTTAACTCAACATGTCATTCTTCCATTAGGAACTGTAATAGCACACCGGTTGGGTGGCTATATAATACCAAAGGAAAAAGATATGAAGAGAACAGGGCTAGACACAACGAGAGAACAACTTGTTACAGTAGATAACACAAAACTGTTTGCTGTATCCTGGTATGATAACAAAGTAGTAGCCACTATGTCTTCATACGTCGGATGTCAACCAGTTGGAGACAAAAGAAGAGTTTTCAATGCAGAAAATATCCACAGAATGATTCAATGTCCACGAAGTGTCTTTGTTGACAACAGCTACATAGACGGCGTTAATATTCTTGATACAATGTTAGGTTTCTATCGTATTCGAATTCGATCCAAAAAGTGGTACCTGCAAGTTTTTTTTCCATTTTCTAGATTTATATACTGCAAATAGTTGGTTGTTATACCGAAGAGCAGAAAGGGAGGCACAACCACGTTTGGGTTTCAAACTTGCCGTAGCAGATGCACTATGCTTAGGAGGAAAACCCGTCAAGAAATCTGCAGGAAGACGATCAACCAATGACATCCAACAAGCTTATGAGCGAAAGAGATGAAGAGGACCTACCAAAGGAATTCCACAACAAGATATTCGTCGAGATGGTATGGATCACTTGCCAGAATGGCGTGATGATGTTAGATAAAGATGCAAGCTTCCAGAATGTACCTCAAAAATATATCCTTTTTGCTATATATGCTGAACTCCACTATGTTTTAATAAAGATAGGAATCGCTTTATGCTATTCCATACTGAATAAAATTATTCTCCAGTTAATAAAATCATTCTTAGTTTTATGACGTTCAATAAATGGCACATACCATTTTTTTTTAAATATAACTGAAAAAATTCGAATATATTTCTATTATTTTTCCCAAAAATATTATAAAATTTACCATATCCAGGATTTCTTTTGCTAAAAAATAAAAATTCATGCAGTAAAGGGTTAATCAATGTTTGGAATCAAGTAAATGTTTTGCGTAATGGGATTTATCTGCCTAATTTAATCTGTATGCTCGTAAGTGTCCATTGTGTCTAGTTCCAAAATTTCCGAGGGTTTTGCCAACATAAACAGCATTCCATTGTGAATATTAAAGTTTATATAGAAAATACTTTTGTAATGGATATAATTTTGATTTTCCATTTAACAAGTCTTTCGAAATACTTTCTATTTTAACAGAAATTGATGTATTTGGTGCTAAAGATATTATCAGTGGTGATACCCCTAGGGTCATAAAAATACCGCAGACCGAGGGCTATTATCCTTGAGCAACACACTTGAAGGATTCTCTATGACAAAATTTTGAGTATTTATCAAGGCCCGACGAGTATTCGATGAGATAATTTTTTACTTTGTAGATATCAAAAAATTGATTGACAATCGGACCTTTAATAATTTTCAATACAAAATTTATTAGTTTTAATCAAACAAATATTACTCATGTTTATTTGAAACAACAGTTGTGAAAAGTACAATTGGTATATGTTAAATTGCAAGAAGAGCTTGCTGAAGCTGGCGGATTGTTAATTTCCACTGTTGAAGAAATTCCTCGCATGGTGTTGATTTTTTCACCTTGGCTTTCTTGGTTAATATTCAAGTACGGTTCAATTGAATTAGAGCTGCTATGTCTGGTTATTTTTATTAATTGCTGTTCAGGAATTCCTTTATTTGCCAAATGGCTAATTGCAGTTGATCTGTTCGAATGATTGGATATCTTTTTACACTTTATGTCCAAACCAATAGCTTACGCAGATGATTTGGTCCACATAATAATTGTGTTCTCACCTACCGGTATAATGTCAAACCATTTGTCACTTTTTCTCCTTTTGGACAATAATTTATAGAATAACCGAACAGGGCATGCACTATCGTTTGCAATATTTGGAAGAAGCCACTTATTATTTGTACAACTTTTTGATCCTCCTTGGCATGTTTTACTGAATATCGAATTGTATTCAATTCTGTTGGTTAGCGTTTTTCTCAATCGTGAAATAATCTATAAGGCAATCAGCTGGTTCACCACCTCACCAAGCTAACTCAACAGCTACAATGTGGTAAAAAAAAATTTGTAAACCTTCTGGTATACATTCATCCCATAATTCAATGATTCTAGCCAAATCACTTGAACTCAAATTTGGTGAACTGCATTTTCGTTTGTTTGGATCCTGCTGTAATCTTTTACGTTTTGCATTTCTAGCATCTCACATATTTTTGAATATCACACTGGTCAACGGCTCGAATACAATTTTGAAGTCATTGAAGTATTTTTCATGGAGTAGCTTGCTCGTAGTATTCCAAATTGTTTTTACAGTTGCTCCTTTATATTCATTTCCGTCAGCTTTTCTCGTATTTACCGCATAATCTTTCAATATATTAGCCAAATTATGCAAACTCCTTTCAGCATTCAGTTCGTATTCTCTGGTCGCACAAATCTCGAGAAATATTTTTCATACATATTTTTTTTTATTTGATTGTATATTTTGGTATATTATTAGATATAATATCATTAATTGAATCGTTAGATGCAATACCAAATCTTCGCGACATTTTTAAACCAGTTGTTAGTTAGACGTTTAATTGATTTTTAATAAAAAAAAACACCGAACTGAAAACACCACATGTAGGGTATTATCGCTGTAATCCAGAGGTGATAGGATGAAGTTTGACACATGACTTAAAATTAAGTAATTTGATTGGTTACTATATTTAGTGAAAAATTATCAGTAGTAATATCAGAAGAGAGTGAGAATAAATTGAAAATAATTCGACAGATTTTAGAAAACATGTTGCCAGGCGATAGATACGAGAGTCCAAAGGGCTCGAGTGGCTATTGCCCAATGACAACAAGTTTGAGAAAATGCCCGGAGAATTATCATCTAATTTATCGAACTCTCGTATGATATTTGATAGATTTTTTGACGTTACAAGCAAAATGATTTTTAAGATTTCATATTTTTATTTTAACAAATATAAGTAGATTATTCCCACTATAATAATGTATATGAATTACTGAAATTGAAAATCTCTATGGGTTTCGAGAAACGTAAAAAAAATCCTTGGAATATTAGAAATTTGACTCACATATGAAGGGTACAGGGGTAAAAGAAGCTCATGGGCATTTTTATGTTTTTTGAAATTCGAGTTTGCGAACTCTACGTTGCTTTTTTCAACTTTTAGAAATTTTTCTTAAGGTTAATAAATAACAAACAAACTACGTAAAATATTTTTGAGACAGTTTATATTTCTCTGAACAAAGAAAAATTTAAAAAACTCCTTCAACTACAAAAACTACAAGGGAGCTCCCTTCCATTGAAATGAGCTCGTTCTTTCACTGTACTACTATCAACGATCGTCGTTAGTTAGGAATACAACCAAATATTCTAAAAAATGAAAAATTTTGAATATAGAAAAATTATCTTAACGTCTAAATCTTCTTCAATGGTGCGGCAAATTTGCAAAAAATTCTTGCTCTGCTCGGCTGCAAAACTTTTTCAAATGTTAAATATCGCGAAACTCCTCAGCAGATATTGGAAGCTGTCCTAGAATTAATATAAAAAATAATAAGAGATATACTGTGTGGTAATAATTAATAATTTAAAATACCTTCATAACTATACTCGGGTAGCCTGAATTCGTTATCCTTGGGGTGACAAACAGGTAGCCTTGAGGATTTGCGGCGTTTTCCTTGCAATGAAGCTGACTCCCAAGACCCATTGTATGTGATGCGATATTGTATAAGAGCTCCTCTCTGTATGTTGATTTCTCTGATTGGCCTAGATAGGAATGGCGACTTTTTAGGGTAACTTTTTTCGAGAAATTTTGTCCAACTACGGAATAATGTGTGATTCATATTGATAACGTTGAATGGATTTGGCGAATGGCGGGCATCTTCCAATATTTGCAACTAGTCTTCGGGAACTTCTGCTCTCGATTTTTTGTTAACAAGCCGAAATTCTTATCACATTCCATATATGAGTGTTCTCGAATAGGAAATGTGACAACAACGGAATCTAGCATTTTCTCATTGTTAACTAGGTTGTGCAGAAAACGGAAAAAGTGAGATTCTTTTGTTGACCACTGCAAGAGTCACAAAATATTTTCAGATGCTTCACTTCTGGATCAAGATGGCTATATATGAAGTTATGGAGCACTGAGCACACATCATCGGAACCCTTTTTCGCTTCGGTTTCTGAATAAACATAAAAATAACTCCCAGAAGTAGACAGAACATGCACGTTGAATGTATATGCTGATAGCTGTCTCTTGTAGTAAATATCATTTGTTGGTATATTTGGAACCTGCAGATTCTTGGCGAAGTCCATATAAATTAAATTGACTGTCTCGACCCTTACTTCGTGGAATATGCTCATATTAGTGTTTTTAAATGAAACTCAAGGTTCTTAGAATCTAAGTTTTTAATCTTTACTGTAAACTCATCACAAGCGCTACAAGTGTCTGTTCGCAGATATCAAAAAGAAATATTGACGTCACGATAAAACACCTGTCTATACGATTCATAGGATATGGTATTGTTAGGGTGCAGCTCCTCAAACATTGTATTCACTTAATTCCTTGGAAAGGTATATTTTTGTAGAGTCCTTGAGGCTATAATGACTTCCACGGCCTTCAAAGGAATTATTATGTTGCCTGACCAGACCTGGTGTTGCTACTGAAAGTTTATTGAGATGGTTTGGGTGTTTACCTCGTTTAACCTGCGGAGCATATCCTGTTTCCTTTAAGCTTGATACCAAGATTTCCACTTCATTTTTTGATATGCCATGAATAGCAATAAAAGATTTACGGGACACATTAAATTCCTTTGTGTCCTCTCCTACAAGAGCCCGAATCCTGTACTTATAGGATGCACCATAGTGTCTAGCGCCTTCTTTTAAAGTCTTACGTTGAACAGGAAGTACTGCTATTAATCCACAGAGATATAAATTTTGAGCATCAGTCGAACTTAACATATTGAATTGCTTTAATACACTATTTCTTATGTCATAGGGCACAACATCATAACATTTGTTCAAACAATTACAGTCTGGACCCATTTCATGACTTTGGATCCTCATTTTATTTTTAACGTCCCTTATTATGCCATGGATTTTCTTTTCTTACTTCTAGGCTCCATCACACTACTTATATTTAGCTCTCCATCACTGCTAATATCACCACCTTCCATAATGGAAAATCAAAAATATACAAAGTTACACTACTAGAGACGCGTTCTTGACGGCTGATGCAATAATACTACGAATAATAGCAATCTCCACCAAATCAAACAGGCAAAAACGCGCGCATTGTACAATGAGCCCGTTTTTGCACGGTTCGTGTTTACAATGAGCTCGTTGTTCCCGTGTATAGGTTTTTTTAATTGCAGATATCTCATTAACCAGCCCGTTTTATCTAGTTTGGAAGCTAAGAGGTGATAATATTTGAAAAATACTATCTATCCTGAATCCTCTTTTGGCCAAAGATGCGATGAGCCCATTTTACTCCTGTACCCTTCATATGTGATAGTTTTGTCATTTTGTGTTTCTTCAGTTTTTTTAATAAACAATAGTTGTAATGCCAGTTTTTCTCTTTTCGATTAAGTAATTTATTTATTATATGCAATGGATAACCGTTGGATGTGGCTATTTATTTAATTGTATTAATTTCTCTATCAAAATTATATTTGTTCGTTGGAACAGAAAATGCTCTATATATCATCGAAATGTATGCTGCTAGCTTTTTGACATGGGATGATTGGAATTACATAGTGTAGTCAAATCATTGTGTGTTGGCTTTCTGTAAATTGAATAATCAAGTACCAGGTTTTTTCACTATAAATTGACCCACCTTTAACTTTGTTGCAAATGGAAATGAATAAAAATATTGTATACAGAAGTTGCACTAAATTAACTAATTTTTTTCAAAGTGATTATACAAAATAAAATATATACAGGGTGCAAAATAAATTAAATGCAGCTTAGTTTTTTCAAATGAGACAATATGTACATTTTTCCACTTTATTCTATATTCGGACAACCTTAGAGGAATTATTTTTCCAATGAATACTTACAATTAACTAATAAAAATAACAACAAAAAAAGTATGTATGGTGGTATGAAATAAACAGTATCAACTAAAAACATTGCGCAAAATGGGCACTACAAGAATAGGAAAAAACCTATTCTTGCGATGGGCCAACTCCTCCTATAAACAGAAATTGAGGAGGTATTGAATGGGCACCATTATTTAATATACAGAGTTCATATCATTTAGTCAAGTTGGTAAAACTGTTTGAGGTAGCATTATTATAGTTCTGATTTAGTTCATAAATTAATGCTTAAATTTGGTTTTTAATAATCTCAACATTTTCATTATTGTTACAGTAATTTTTTTCCATTAGGAACGACCACAATAGTGTTAAATCCGGATTATTTGATGTTCAATGCAATTTATTGATTTATGACACTTGATACCTGATTACTGAGCTTGCCAGGTGGTTCCTCAAATTTGAAGGTATGTATTTCTCAAAATAAGAGAGATAGACCGACATATGCATATAAATACCAGATCAGGAGAAAAAAAACTAGCCAAAAATAGAAAAATATACTGGATGTCTCATTTGAAAAAATGAAGTTGCATTTAATATTTTATACATCCTGTATATATTTCCTTGTGTGATATAAGTTTGAAAAAAATTAGTGGATTTCGTACAACTCAACTTTTGTACGAAAAATTTACAGGGGGTGTCAAATTATAGTGAAAAATCCGGTACATCTTCACTCTTGGAATTTTTAAATAAAGAAAATAACTTATATGCCGATCTGAAATGTTATATTTGCATTTGATTCCATTACTTTTTTGGTCAATTTTATTTATTTCGTTTATTATCATAACCTTTGTCTTGTTTTTGTTCATTTCAACCTATATTTTCCATATAATTACTAATTTCTGTATTATATATTCCTTGAATTTGAAATCAGTACTAGATCGACAGCAAATAAAGGAAATTTCAAATTTGTATTTATATGCCCAGAGAAGAAATGCTATAATTTATTCTGCTTCATTTATCAGCCTGTATCTCACGAGAAATATTGAATCCAGTTATTTCAAATGTTACTCATACTATTAATTTTTATTCATATTGAGATAATTTTACAAACAGTAAATTGAAACGTTCTATAACAAGAAAGAATGTCTGTCTATTTTAAGAAGAACCTTCGATAACTTCCTTTCCCTAGTTTAAAAAGGGTTCCTCCGGAGGTTGATGACATTTTTACTTTCATGAATTCTGGGGGAGTAGCAGAGCAGAAATAAAGCTGTCTATGAAGTGAGATGAATGAATTATTTTATTTTCAACAAATTTATATTTCAATGAATAATTAAACATTGTATATAGGAGGTAAAAATAGGTGAGAGAGATAGAGAGAGAGAGAGAGAGATATAAGCTTTATTGTCATGAAAAATTATACAATTTTATGGACAAGGTGAAATAATTTAAGAATAGATAAATTTAAAAAAGTATATAAAAAATAATATGAAGATATAAAAAATACTGACTATACTAACAATACAAAACATAATATATAAAAATACAAATTTAAATTAATAATTATAATACAATGTTACCATCGTACATCATATCAAATATTGAACTACGCCAATTTAACTCAAAAGTCTAGGGTAGTTTGCAGAATTCTTCCACTGAATAATAAGGTCTCTCAAGCAGAAACGCCGTTATCAATCTCCGAAACCTATTGAATGTGTTTGCCACTTTTAATTCTAAAGGTAGCTGATTGAATAGTTTTTTGACATTGAAGGTGATGAAATTTTTCACCAGATCAGAGGTGGGTATTGTTAAGTAGATATCAAATTTTTTTCTTCTAGTAGGGTAACTATGAATTGGCCTCTCAGGTAAATTGTAAAAGTGTTTGCGAACCAAAGACACGGATAACAAAATGAATAGAGCAGAAAGAGTTAAAATTTTGTATTTTTTAAAATAGAATTCGCAATGCGTCCTACGACTCAAACCATAAATATAACGAATATCTTTTTTTTATAGTTTTAAGTGGGGAAGAGGTGCAAACTACGAGTACAAGACCCCCAGAAAGGCAAGCCATAGCGAAAGTGCGATTCGAACAAAGAGTAGTAAGTTGTTAAAGCAGTACAAGAATCAAGTTGTTCAGACACAGATTTATTGGCATAACAAGCCGAGGATAATTTTTTCGCTAAAATGTCTACATGTACAGACCATTTAAGGGCACTGTCAATATGGAGACCAAGAAACTAAATCGAATTTGAAGATCTTATTACTTCATTGTTGAGTTTGAGAGGTGGCAAAACTCCATTGTAAGATAAAACTGAAGTTTTCTCAGTGTTAAAACCAAGCCCGTTCGAGTCAGACCAGGTGACGCAAGTACACCCTTTATAAAACATGTGATATCAAATAATACGATGTATAGGGTGACTATATCTACTTATAAACTATTTAAAATTAAGGTATGTTATGGCAACATATTAACACTTTAATCCTTATTAATTTTGAAGTCTCAAATAATTTATGTACTCGCGCTCAGCCCTGTTCAAATAATGTTATTGTTTGTTTGTATTCTTCCCAATTCCATTTAATTGCATTTTTTTTTCAACTGGTCTCATTGTAGTACAGATAAAACAAGCTTTTTGATTGCGTTGTAGTTGATGATTAAAAATTTAAAGTCTAATATTATGTTGATAAATGTCATATTTATGATTAATGTTCCAATCAGCATTCAGCTAAATGTATAGATACTATAATGTCAAGGAGAAAATAATAGTTTAAGATGTGAAAGAGAAGAATTGGTACGTGTTTTAAAAAAATTGATTTCAAATCATTCTGCCCCACCACCGGGGTACTTAGATACATCACATGGGGCACTTTAATACAAAGTGGAGATTTTACGAAATTGCTTAAACACACTTTCATGAAAATAATACATTATTATCGTGAAAATATTGTAATCAGTCATACAAAATACTTGTAACTGAACCAAATTAACAATTAATAGTATATTTATTCTTCCGAACAGGATTGCCAAGACTATTCTCTTATTAAACAAATAAAACTCAGTACCTAATCAAAACAAAAACAATCGTAAAATAACTCTAATAAAAAATAAACAAAATTGTAAACTTAAATGATATTATTAAGAACGCTTCTATTGCACAATGTATGCACTTAAATGAACTGAAAAAGTATACATAGAAGATGTTTGAGTTGTGCATTTCGTAAAATTTGGTCTTGGCAAGCGTGAAACAACATCTCAAAAATCAACGCTTACCTGGTATTTCTCATTAGGAAGAACAAAAATATAAGAACTTGGATTTTTTCTTAGATATAACACTTCTCTGGTGTGTCAGTATAAACCCTGGATTTTCCTTTTTCTCTCCCTTCCTTAGATTTTTTTCAATCAAAGCCTTCTTTGGATATGGTCGAACAGTTGCTGGAGACAATGTGTTATTATTAGTCTGAAAGCTTGCTCCAGCCTTAAGAAGCGGTTAAACATTCAGAGATGGAGTAATATTCGCAGAAATAGCAAAATTTGATTGGTTACTTAAAGGTCCTGTTTGTACTTCGACTCGAAATCCGCAGGGAAGTCGTTTATTTGGGAGTGAGATTCACTCACACTCTCAACTTGATGGCTGACCTCATGGACACTTTGAATAAAGTTCAAAGGCGAGTTAATCTTCTCAAGGCGCTCGGCGGAAGCTTCGGACGCACTCATCCAACCACCCTACTTCATACGTATAAGACAAATATCCGTCCCATCATCGATTATAGAGCAAACGTCTATTGCTCCCTTCCCGACCGCCTTGTAAAAAGGCTCCGATCCTGTGAGCAATCTATTCTGAGATACTGCCTTCTGACAAACCTTTCTATCACCCCCTTCCCCCTCCAACCCGTCGGGTTACAGGTTTTCTGCGGTTTCCCTGTAACACGGTGAATCTATTCAACAGGATGAATTTTTTCACAAGCCAAATGGACCGACGAACCAATCTCTAAATCGACGCAGGGAACAATGCAGCCACCCCAACGAGATTATTGTTATTATTGCTTTTCAAGGTACAAAACAACGAGAATGCTCTTCCTCTGGAACATCTCCTAGCGACAAGCCCACTCCGAAACCTCGATTCCACCCCCTAACCTTCTAAGCCACCAACTCAATCTCCCAAACATCTTACCCAATTCACCAGACTCAGTACAAACGCGCACAAACCCCCCCAATATAACCCCAACCCAGCCCTGCAGAGAAAATTAATGCTATATCAGGGCACACATCTAAATCTAAACCAAACACCCCAACTAAAAACAATCACCACCCACCACAAATTTTCTTCGAACTTCTCTCTCTCTCTCTCTCCACTTCGTCTCTATTGCAGCTTTCATCAATAATTTCATCATTTTGACTTCTTTCCGGCTCTACAAAATCTACTTCCTTTCTCTCTATTTCCAGATTATTTTCATTGCATTCCTCTTGAGAACTTTCACTGAAAATTTCTGTTGGCGCAAAATCATAATCCCCGAATGCAAATCTGTTAAATGGCCAAATACCTGGCTTTGAAAAGCCGCTTGTGATGTTTTTGGGTGTAAAGGACTCCAAAAAGGCAGATTTTGAATGTTCAGTAATGTTATAGATGATGTCTTACCAATATTTCGAATGAACCAATAATTAAATGCTATTTTTAGTTTATTTTGAAATGGACCAAAAACGTGGACATCCAGCGGTTGTAATTTGTGTGACGTGTGTGGTGGCAAAGAAAGATAGATAATCCCATTGTCACGGCATCAATAGTTGAGAACTTCAATAAAAATATAGGACTCGTGGTTGTCACAAATGATTAAAAATTGGTTATATTTAGTATATGATGTGTGTCGTTGAATGTCTTGAAGAACTTGTATATACAATTCAGCTGTCATCCAGCAGCTACTGTTTGCTAAACCAAGACTGCCTTGGGGAGCTCCATTTAATAACAAGTCTTTGAAATGGATTCGAGTAAAAATATAGACAGGAGGAAGAGCAGAACCTGTTGCTGTGACTATTCGACAAAACTTTACTAGTTCTCCTAGTTCAGCTGACACAATTTGTCCTATTTGCCTCTGTTTATTTTTCAGTCAAAACTTCAGGCGTTGGTAAGACTGTGTTATTGCCTGTTTCATCCAAATTTACTATACGATCAGGAGTAAAATTATAGAGTAACATTACACGCTCATAGTAGTCAAAAAATTCAGCCACTGCAGTCTTATTAAATGGAAAACTTCTTGCGGCGCATGTATTTTCAGGGTTTCTTAGGCTGAGCTCCGGATTCCTGTTTCTAAATGCTACTGCCCAATCTCTCTCGGCGCGTTTATTGTTTTTCCATGATTCTGGATATTTTCTTCCCAAATAGTCTGCATACTCATGAGCTAATGTCAAAAGTTGCTGCAAGGGTAACCCATAATGCATCTTGCTGCAAGTCAACAAATACTCTGAAAACATTTTCTCTTGCTGGACAGTAAAAACGTGAGCAACAGTATACTTTAACTCATACAAATTAGAAGGTGACGATTGGTTTTCCTGAGATTTCCAGATTTAATAACATATTTTTGGCTGCTTTTCTAAGAGATGATACCTTCAAAATAACTTCAGATACGGCGAGCTTGATCCTCTCTTCATCTAAACTACGTCTTTCAGTCTTGGGCTTGTATGTGTGCTCCATTTTCTGATAACAACATAATATATATAATTTTAATCCAAAATATTTTACAATTTATAAAATGGATTTAGAGTTTCTTCATAATAAATCAGTTAGTTATTTTGTATAATTTTGTAAAATCTGTTGAGCTACTTAGATACAGGAAAGTACGGGTACCTTGATACACACGGGGAACATTGATATGTATCAAGGTGTCCCGTATTTTGCTGTATCTAAGTGCCCCAACAGATATTTTTTTAAATGCAAATTGTACTGAAAAAACTAACTGCTTTATTCGGAAAAAAAAATAGTAAATCCATAATATTCGATACCCTAACTCACCTTTGGTATATATAGATCTGCACAAGATGGTTAAAATACCGGAAAAATACTTTTACACTTCACGTTTATTTTTGGTTGGCCGCACTCGAAACACGTTATGACTTCTAGAGCGCCAATGGCTGATTGGCTGTCGGCGCGAACAAGTAGGATTCGTTCAAACATTTCTTTGAGCGTTTTAGAGATGTCATCATTCGAATATTTTGAATCAATTATTGTATAAGTCGTGTGTATCTATGTGCATCCCCCCTAATTGTCACATATTTTGATTAGAAACATGCGCAGCACCAGATAGCGGTAAATATGTGAAGATCCAACTGCATTGAATCGCGAAAATATTGTTTATTAAATATAATAGACACCTTAATATATAATTTAATAAGGTGAAAAAAAGAATCTCGAACACACTGCCCACCGAAATATTTGTAAAATATTTTAGAAGAGCAAAAAAAAGAGAAGGAAAATTAAACAGAAAAGGAGAAGAGAAACAAAAAGTAAAATAGATAAATGAGTTAGTTGTCATTTCGCCATGGACAGAGCTTTACCAAAGGTCTTCTAAATATACCTTGATACTTGCGAACATCAGCAACTCTTGCTACACCATCATCACCAAAGCAAAGTTCAATTTTCTACCAACAGGCTATTTCAGAGGAGAATATTGTTCATTTTCAATTAAGACCATTGAACCTGGTACAATTAAATCAGTATTTTCAGGCCATTTTCCTCTTTGTTGCAGAGTATGAAGATATTCTGAATACCACCTACGCCAAAAATTTTGGTGTAAACGTTGTAGTAGTTGCCAACGGCTTAATGTATTTAGTTTCAAATTAGTTAAATCAAGATCCGGTCAATTTGATAGCGGTTCAATTATTAAAAAATGTCCAGGCATTTAAATCGACAAATCGTTCAGATCTTAACTGATTGAACATAAGAGGCGTGGATTTAATACTGCCTTTGTTTGAGTAAGTAAGGTACAAAATTCTTCATATGTGTGTGATCTCCTCTATTACAAGAAAAATATGAGTTTTAACTCTTGCTTCAGCTAACCCCGAAAAATAAGGCGTAGAAGGAGGATTGAAATGCCATTGAAATGACTCAGCTTCTAAAGCATTTTATGTTTATGTGCACCCTTGAGGTTGGCGCTACAATCGCTGAAGATGAAAAAACATCTACTTCTACGAGGAATAAAACGGCGTCACTACTTAGCGAAGGAGTTAATTCCAAATGTATAGCTTTAGTAGCGAATTATACAAATAAACAAATATATGATTTTATTAATTTAGAGTTTTTCAATTGATAAATTTTAATATCGAAAGCACCAGCATAATCTAAACCTATACAAGAAAATATTTTTATTAGTGATATGCGTAGAGCAGGTAAATTACCCATAGAGGGTTGGAGTGGTTTAAGTTTAGACAATTTGACAATACCTTTGTGATAGCACGTTTTCGAGATAGAATCTAAAATTGTTGATTAATTAAGAAATTCGAAGTTTATATACCAGCATGCAAATAAATTTTATGAATTTCTGTTATAATCAATTCTTGGCAAAAGTGCTGGGTGTTTATGATCATATAATCAATTCGATTTAGTTTAACGACCACCTACTCGTATAATATTCCGATCATCTAGAAAAATATTCTTCATCAGAAAAGTGTTCATGTTTGAAAAGTATATAGATTACTATTTTTTGGATTTACTGTGTTTTTGATGGTTAAAATAAATAAATACTAAAATTTGACTTTAGATTTTAATTGATAAAGATACAAAAGTCCACTGATCGTTAATTCTCAAAAAAGTTTTTTAAGTGAGGTTTTTAGATGCGATAATATCTTGAATTTTAAGTTTAATTATTGTTTAACGAGACGTTTAAGTATCTACATAGACCAAATGGTATGTGCTCTAGCTAACAAAGTTATTATTGATGAAAGTGGAAATGATTTACATGCGGCGGTATGCATTGATAATGAGAGATACCTCGATCGCTCTAAATCGAGGACTTATTCGACAGAGATTTTTCATAAGTTGTAACAAACAGGCAGTGTTCATGATGCCAAACGATCGGGTCGACCAAATATTGGTATTGATAAACAAATTGATATAGTTCCAGAAATTGTAGTAGACCCTTCTTCTTCCACAGCCCAAGTGGCGTCTACCTGTGGAGTCAGTAATAGTACAGCAAACAAGGTGTTGACCAAAAACAAATTTTATCTATACAAATAAAAAATGGCTCATCAACTTTCAGATGACGACCCCGACCGAAGGCTGCGATTCTGTGAAAATATGTCCTCTAAAATTCTCCAAATGCCAGACTATGTGAGGACAATTTGTTTCACTGACAATAGGACTTTCTTCCTTAATGGAAATGTTAATACTCAAAATTTACAACCATGGCGAGATATATATGAATGAAGGTATTGTCATTTATTTGAAAAAAACTATTACATCTTCTAACAAAGTCATATATATATATAGGGGAATGTAAAATAATACAAACAAAAGTAACACACGAGAAATAAACGGTTTTAACTATTAAAAAAAAAGTTTTCCGCATCTGTGGCCCTGAACAAAATTCTATCGTAAAATTGTTACTTGTATACACTTCGGGGGATGTATCGTGCTAACACACCGAAATTTCTCCAAAAATAACCAAAAATGTAGTATATCTGGATGTATAGGACCCGATGTACTCGCTCTAGTCAGCTTAAAATCCGTAGAGTACATATGTAAGACATATTGAACAATATTCATTCATAAAATTGATCACTTCTATATACTCCGAGGGCTGTATCGGGCTAACAAACTGAAATTTCCCCAAAAATTACCAAAATATTGTACTTAAAGCACTATAGCACCTGCTGTACTAGCTCTGGTGAGCTGAATATCAATAGAGTTTATCTGTGTGATGTTCTGAATAATATTCGATCATAAAACTGGTGACTTGTGAAACTCCGGAGGCTGTATCGTGCAAACTAACTGAAATTTCTCAAAAAAATCACCAAAAAGTCGTACTTCAAGTACCATAGCACCCGTTGTACTGGCTCTGGCGAGCTTAAAATCGATAGGATTCATCTGTGACATGTTCTTAACAATATGCAATCACAAAATTGGTGACTTCTTGCATTCCGGAGGCTGTATCGTGCTAACCAGACATGTAACGAAAAGTGGCCGATGACAACGACGACGACGACATACACACAGGATTTTTTTTTTAAAAACTGTTTTTTCATGTTATTGTTGATGAAAAACGTGAAAATAACTTAAAAAAAATTTCAAAATTCCAACTTTTTTTGGGGTAAACCAATACTTTTCTCGCACATTAGATAGTTTGGGCGAAAAAGTAAAATTCTATTCTTATAACGGCGATTTATAGACCTCCATCAATAGACGCTAAAGCATTTGTAACAAACTTGGAAGAATATATGGAAAATTGTAAAAATATGCCATTATCTTGTCATATCTTCGCTGGAGACTTAAATCTCAATCTGAATGATGATAATGAAGTAATTCGGGAATACTTAGACAAACTGAGCGAGTACAACTTCATATCAATGATAGATTTGAATACGCGTGTTGATCGGGGCTCCGCAAGTTGCATAGGTCATATTTTTCTCAATGTATAAAATGATGAAATTCTGAATAAATCAATCTCTGGCTTCTTCGATAGCTCAATTACAGATCATAAAGCAATAATCTCCGTTAACCCGCTAACACTGAGAAATGGAGTCCACTGCGAATACATACAATAATGTATCAACTAAAGCAATCTAAAGAGATTGGGAAAATTATTTTGAAATGAATGAAGAAAAAAAGAGTCGGTCAACGCTGTTCTACTTACTTAGCAAGCAGATTTTTCAATTTTCTAGACGAAACGTACAAGAATTATATACTGCACATAAATTCAGTTTCAATGATAAAAAATATATTCGAACAGTACCTTCTGAATTGGTAGATAGATATTGTTATACAATTCATCGAAAGCAAATCGTGATATTCATATACCACTGGTTGTTTCAAGAAGTAAAATAAATTTAAAGAAAATCTTTTCAATTCCAATTTCAATTGTCTATGCACAGTATGTTTGTAATATTGTTTCATGATGATCATGGTTTATTAGACAAGAAGTAAAAAGTCATACGCAACCTACGGGCTCTAATGGGTCTTTTCAATGTTTACAATCTTAATTTATATTCAACTCTTATCATTATGAAAAAAGTTATATGTTATATTTGAAATTTGGAAATAAACATATATTATAAAATGTGAGGTATTTAAGTGACATAAATCCTCACATGTCTCGTGATAAACATACACTGTTCCCATTAAAAGTAAATGTCTGAGCAGATATTTTGAGAAACCACATAGTCGGGCCTCTTTTTTAAAACTCTAATTTAACAGGTAAAGTATATCTCGAGATGTTAGAGAACGCAATTGAACCGTAAATTCTGGAAGACAATCCAGTTGAATTTGGTAACTTGAAAATAACGTTCCAACAAGTTGGTACTCCTGTACACTATTACTTTGCAGTAAGACGTTATTTAGATGAGGAGTATCCCGGTAGATGAATTGGACGACGCCGTCCAATAGAATAGCCAGCTTGGTCACCGGACCTAACACCTGACAGTATTGACATTTTCAAACAACGTATTGTTGAAGAATGTAAGGCAATTTCCCCTGGCACATTGTCCCTTGAACTTGTTCTTAAATATTTATTATTTAAAAGCGAAAATCAAAAACTAGTGTTTATTTGCTTTCACTATCAAAAACATCGTAAATTAAAAAAAAATTAGTATCATTGAATAGGTATTCTAAATACCTTTCAAACGAGGTGTCACTTGCCATAAGGTTTCATTTAATATTATTGGTTTCAATTGCCTGGTGACGTCACCGATGCCTATTACGTCACCTGTTACTACTAGCATATTGTTCGTTGCCACTAGTACAGAAGCTTACGATAGTTCATTTTCACGCTCCAAATTTCATCAATCTAAGTATCATGGATTAAATTAGAAAAGGGGGGAAGGAACTTTCGAGAAGCACTGTGTATATATTTTAAAGAGTATTAAGCTTATACTATCTCCTCTCGTCACAGAGAATCCTTCAGAAACTTCATTAAAAACAAGGGTTTCATAAATTATTTAAACAACATTTTCAAGCTAAACTCTCTGTAAATTATTTATATTGTCAATTGAAAAATCAAAATCTATAGCAACCCAAATAATATTGCTTAGACTATAATAAATGTTCAAGAAACTTTTTGCAAAAAATGCCTAGTTTTTCCTAATTTCTGAATAATAATAACCCACTTTCTTCGGTACTATATACAAGGGATTCTATTTTTAAATAGGATGCATCCTTAATCCGTATACCTACATCTTCAATATGTCTACATTATCTCAGTAAGACTAAATATGCAGCAGATGCTTTATTTTTATTATTTTAATTTTTTTAATTGAAACATATCGCAGCCACCAAAAGGTTATTAGCGACAATACAATAATATAATACCATTAGATCTTATACAATAAGTTTATAGATTTTAAATAGTATATGATTCGCCTATGATATTGACAGTCTTTTCCGAAGACAACTTCCAAACTGTTTGGAAAATTATTTGTTGCTCGTTCGTCTGTTACACGTTGTACACATCGGGGGTTCACTATTTTTGAATAAATAGGAATGGGTATATCTTGAGTGACCTAGTCAAAGCCGCGTTAATATAACTTGTATTTTCCTATTTTTAATAGTAGGTTGTCATGGAGATATATTACTCTTTATTTCCCTCAGCTTCCATTTGGAATTCGACCACTCTCGTTCACACGAACTGTACACTCTCATTTTAAAGAATGCTTTCATATCACTAGCAACGCTTCGGCACTTATTTCCAAAATTAATATTAAAGATCGTGTCACGCGCACCAGCATCTGCTTTGTTGCTGCCTTCGATTCCAATTTGCAATGGTATCCATATAAACTTAACGCTTCTAGAATTCAACTCAGCTTCCAGTAATTCACCCTTTATCAGTTTTCCAACAGGATTTGGTGATATATTTGCTGCAAACTTTTTAAAGCACTGAGGGAATCGCTAAGAATGAGGTTGTTTGAAAATGTCTGCGAGTTGGAGAGCTTTGTATTAAGTCAAAAGTTCGGCAGAGAAGATAATGAGGCTGGAAGGAAGTTTGTATTGGGAAATATTCCCTGAATTTACAATGGCAACCCCTACCCCTGTTTCACATTTTAATTCATGAGTGTATATTTTATTGCAGTCACTGTATTGTTATTCCAAAATTAAATTAAATTTATCCCTCAATATTGCTGAGTTCACTTCGTATTTGTTAAATATACTTAGTGTTGTATTAACACTAGGGGTTTTGATGGTCCAGGGTGGAGGATGATCCAAGTCTACAGGAAATAGAGGAGGAACTTGAATGTCCAAATTATTAAGGAATATTCTTATCCTTTCGTAGTAAGGTTTAGCTGTTTGGAGCTTATTGCTGAAGTGATGTAGATATTTACTGGTGAAGGTGTTATTATAAAGGTGCTTGTCTTTATTCGGTGCAATTGAGATAGCATGTGACAATGTTAGATACATTCTTCGATAATGTAGAGGAGGTTCACCCGTTTCACTATGAATACTATCGACAGGAGTTGTTCTAAAAGCTCCAAGAGCAATTCTAAGACCATGGTTATGAACAGTATCCAGTAATTTTAATGTTGTTTTAGATGCAGAGGCGTAAGCAATTGATCCATAGTCTATTTTAGATCTTATTAAACTTTTGTGAATAGTTAGCAGCATATTATAATCAGATCCCCAGTGTTTGTTACTTAATGTCTTCATTATGTTTAGCCTTTTATGACATGATAATATTGTTTGCTTTATATGTTCTTTTCAAGAAAATTTTTGGTCCAACCACATTCCGAGAAATTTAACGGATGGCTTGAATGAAATAACTTCCTCTTATAGAGTGGATAAGATTCTGGGATCCTTTTAGAAAATAGTACTCCTTTTGTTTTTGAAACTGAGAACTTGAGCCGGTTTGCTGAGACCATTATTCTAATTGTGTGAGAGAGGATTGAAATATATTTGTCATTAGAGTGGTATTTTTGCCTTTACAATAAACTACCAGGTCATCTGCGTATAAGCGAGCCTTAAAAGGTTTTGGTATATCTTTGATAATCTTATTTATATCTATTAGCAACAGTGTTGAGCTAAGTACGGTGCCTTGAGGAGTCCCGTTTTCTTCAGTTTGACTTTCGGAATATGAATTATGAACTTTTACTTGAAACGATCTGACTTTAAGGAAATTACTAATAAATCTGAGGCAATTACCACGAATATTCCATCAGTGGAGTTCTTTTATTATGTTGTCTCCAGCATGTGTTAAATGCTCTTTTCAAATCAAGGAATATAGATATACATGATTGTTTAATCGACAATGCTTCATGAATATCACTTTCCAGATCAAGGATATTATCGATGCCGGATCGATTTTGTCTAAAACCATTTTGTTCGGATATTAAATATTTTGATGTTTCCAGGGTCCACATTAATCTGTTATTAGCCAGTGTCTGCATTAACTTGCACATTGAACAGGTGAAACTTATAGGTCGATAAGAGTCAGGTTCCAGACTTGACTTTTGGTTTTTCAGGAAAGGTAGAATGTATGCTGTTGACCATGATGAAGGAAATTGATGCTTTATTATTA
Organism: Galeruca laticollis; assembly: GCA_963921935.1. Taxonomy (NCBI): domain Eukaryota; kingdom Metazoa; phylum Arthropoda; class Insecta; order Coleoptera; family Chrysomelidae; genus Galeruca; species Galeruca laticollis. Next base: position 187,051,413 of record OY998179.1, on the reverse strand, counting down.
TTATTCAAATAGAAATGCCTACATTTCAAACTCCTATTATATATCACTTACTTCGATTTCAAAATGGCGGAAACAATATATACTCTAATCAAAAATTGTTTGGTTATTGGTTCTGTTTCGATTTTCTTCTGCCACCCTGTATACTCGGTGATTATATTACATTCGTTCCCATTATATAACGTGTCTTCATTAGTTTAGTCATAGGGTTACATTAGTACGAAAATTGACTTAGGCTTTTTATTATTTAGTTTCAATTCTTAGACCGGTCCTGTTACTGCTGAATAATTTATATCAAGTATGGTAACTTTTCTATAACCACACCAAAACGGGTTTCAGCAATTTAATGGCTATATTAAAACGGTATTTAGAAATTAAACAATAACTTACTTTTATTTATTGACTTTTAAAAGTTTGAAGTTTCTTTATATAAATATTGAATTAATGAATGATTTCCGGCATAACAAAGATGGTTAATATGATATCTGGGTTGTTTTTATCTACTATTTTATCTTCAAAATGTTCAGAAATTAGAACCACAATCAATTTTTCATTGGAATAATGTTTTTAATCAAACAAGCATGTCAAATGTTCGCTGAAATATCTTTATGGTTCGTACTTGACGAACACCTTTTTTGCGAGTAGAATAACATGTTTTAAGCACATTTTAGATCTTGAAAACATATTTCAATTGCGATTACTAAAGCTCCAACATGCATTTCTTGCGGTTATCATGGAACTATAGAAAAATCCAGCAACAATTTATTGTGTATACAGTTTAATGGTGGAGAACTTCCTAGATTTATCTGTTCATTGACGACCTTATAATGTTCTCCACTATTAAAATGTCTTCTTAAGTAATAATTGTGAAGATCGGCAGTAATACTTTTCCTTGGTTTCCTATATCATTGCACAATTATGGGTACTGATCTTTAATGGGAAAAAAATATAGGGATAATAATATCTAAGCTTATTACTTGTAATATCATGTCTCATTTTTTCTATTCATATATCAATCACAAGATAGGTCACTTCTTGGTATAACCAAAAATAATTATTAAACATCAGATGAGCATAACATGAAATGTAACTCCTGACATTCTGACGATAATAATTTAAAATACCGCAGCAATTTTGTGATTTTTTTATTCTATAGTGAAATTATTTACAAACAGTTAGTTTCATTTATAACAATGGCATGAATATATTCCACATAGTAAGGACTGAAACAGTTAATTCATTTATTACATTGCGTTTTACAAGTTATGCATCTTTTCTCATTCATTATATAGATATTGTTTCAATATTGATTTCATTACAGTATTTATAAAACCTTACCAATTTTTAAGGTCTAAATACAGTTCTTTCAACATTTGAAATATCTTTATTTGCAATCGTTTAACATTCCCTTAGTACAACAAGATCAAGAACAAAAAAATTGAATGCCGCTGGTCTGGCGATCCTCGAACTTGTTGTGTGCGACTGTTGAGTGTAAATGGCTCCTTGCGATACATCACATTCACCATATATTCTGATTCTTCAATTAATTTTGTCCCCGGTACATATTTCTCGCTCCTAAAATATTTCGGCTGGTATTTCCTGAAAAGCAGCCGAAAAACAGGGTCTCAATAATTGATGGGGGTTTTTAGATTTGTAAAAGGCAACGAGGCAGACGTTGTTTATGATTGAACTGTGTTGTAACTTGGGGTAATTCAGTGTAAAGGGCTGCTATAATAGATGAGGGTTTTGTTGAGGTGACAACCAGGTTATATAGTCAGCGTACCATGCAGAAGCCTACACCCACTATCATAGGTTGCTTCTGCGTGATTTACGGCTTTGAGTGCATTAAAGAAGATTTTCTGGCAGACAGTCATCATGAAAAAATTTGAGACTGTAGTTACGAAGACTTTGATAGTGGGTAGATCGGCTTTTTATGTAGCAATGAGGTTTTGGGGAGGTGCGGGTAGGGTATTTGATGTTTAATTGCCATTCTGAGACACTTGTTTTGTATCATCTGCATGGAGTGAAAGTTGTGTTTGGTTTCTGTGAAGTAGACTGGAGCTGAATACGTTAAAATGGGGCGAATTATTGGTTTGTATTGTGTTAATTTGTTTTCGGTGGAAAGTTTACTTTGTTTGCAAATAAGGGGGTATAACTGGCCCATTGCAATCTTAGCTTTCCGAACTTGTGTGCTAATATACGCATTTGCATTTGTGTTACCTTGTATTGTGTATCCTAAGTATTTTAACGTTGTGCTAGGGGTAATATTATGTCCGTTTATACAAAGCTGAGATTGCAATCGGCTGTTTTTGGTGGTTCTCCTCCCGAGGAATAAATATTCTATTTTGGAAGCATGTATGGTTAATTTTTGATTAGTGAAGTAGGGTATGATTTTAGTGTTGATATGTGTTTGTCAAGTGCGTGATCCGGGTTCTCAGCCGATGCTACAAAACAAGTGTCATAGGCATACATAGCAGTCAATATTTTACGGGTGGTAGGGATGTCGTGAATGAATATTTAGTACAGCAAAGGTGATAGTACTGAGCCTTAAGGGACTCCAGCATGCGTGAGGTAAGGCCCTGCAGTGCTTTCGTTTATTTTAGTGAAAATTTTTCTGTTCGTTAAATACGATTTTAATATTTTGATTAAGTCATCCGGAGTGTTTAATTCTATCAATTTATGCAGTAACCCCTCGTGCCATACGGTATCGAAAGCTTTCTGGATGTCAATAGCGACCATGACGGCTTTCTTTTGTTCTCGGAAGCCTTCCCTAATGTGGTATATCACTCGTATAGGTTGTGCATTGGTGCTGTGACCACTTCGGAAGCCCTATTGCCCCGTGGTTATAATATTATCATTTTCTACAAATGTTTGTAGTCTTTTTGAAATAATTTTGTCTATCACCTTTGCGATATTGTTCAATAGTGAGATAGGTCTGTAGCTATCTACATAACAAAGTTATTTATTCGCTTTTAATATTGGGATGATGTTGGCGACCTTGAGCACATCGGGATAGTGGCCAGTTTTGATTATAAAGATAGTGGTATAAATTAGTTGTGCTTTTTTTGGCAAATTTTTAATTAAAATATTATGAACACCATCATGACGTGGAGCGGTTTTAATTTCTAGTTGATTGCTGTAACAATTTCTGTAAAAGTGACTAAGTTGTATGGTTTGGTATTATGGTTATTGCAAAAATATTGATGAACTTTGTTTATGATGCTATTATGATGACTTGTATTTTGACAATTGTTTTGAAGGTACTCTGCAAAGATTTCATTGATTTCTTTGGCGTTTGTGTATGTATATCCATTATTTTCGATTTTATTTATCTCTTTGTGTCTGTTTCTAAAATATCTGGATATTTTCCATAAGGAGTTGTCTTCGGGAGTATTAAGATATTCAGCCCATTTATAATTTAATAATCTTCAATCAGCGTGTTAATTGCGTTTTGGTAGTGTTTTAATATGTTTTTATCCTCTTCTTTTCAAGTATGTTGCCATCTTTTTCTTATTTTGTTTTTGTCGTTAATAATTTTGATGATGTAGTCGGGAAGTGTGTTTGGAAGGTGGAATTTGGGTTTTTGGGGGGTTGATAAGTTCCTTGCTGTTGTGTTCGTGTCTTGAAGAGTTTTTATTGTTTGTGTTAATTGTTCAAAGTTTTCAATCTTGTCTGTAATGTGTATTTTTTCGTTTATGTGTTTTCTGAACGTTGGTCAATTTCTGGCGTTGTAATCGTATATTTTGGTGAGAGGGTTGTGGATTTGGTTGGGTAGTTCTAGGATAATAAGGACAGGATCGTGATCGGAGTTTAAATCGGTAAGTGTTTTGATTTTAGAAATTAATGTTATTAATGTTTCTGCCAATGGCGATGTCGATGGTACTGGGGGCGTGGTATGTGAAAGGAAAGTGGGTTGTGTCTTCAGTTGCAGTTCGAATTGTCGCAGAATCTTTGGAGAGTAGTTTCGTTTTTATTATGTATGGAATTGTACTTTTTCTTGCCTTAGTGTGTTTTTCAATTTCTTGAAGTCTTCTGTGTCTTTGGTAAATACAATTGTCGATTTATTGGTATATTTAATCTGAAATTGTTTTTGTACATCTTCTTTTAGTTTGTTCATCACCTCTTCATGCGCAGAGACGTTCCCCTCTATGACTATGGGGGGGCAAGTGGTTGGTTTCTTGAGAGTTTTGTTTGGGTTTTCTTTCGCTCGCTTGGCGTGTCCGGCGATTTGCTCGTCTTCCAAACTGGAGTCTGAGGGGTTGAACTTCCGGAACGTCTTCTTCTTCCTCTTCTTCTGGGTTTTTATGTATAGATTCGTCGTCCGACTGCTCTGACAAATAAGCAAATCTGTTTGAAGTAGAGATATTTTGACTACGAGGTATTTGTTGAATGATACGATTGAATGTCGTAACTTATTTCGGCTTTACGAAATCTGGAGAGATGGTGTCCATTTGGTCTAGTTGTTGCGTCAGTGGCAGGGTGGTTATAGCATTTAGGTCTTCCGATGTAGATTGTTTTTTATTATTTGACATATTGAGCGTTCTTGCCGAAATTTTGGTATTTTTATTTATGATTGTCTCGTATTGCGAGATGAACTTGTCTGTAGGATTTGAACTTATGTTGTCTCTTTCCTCGACCACTTGTGTTCACGAGGGGGTGGACGGTTTATGGAATTGTACTTTGATAGTTTGATGGGGATTTGTAATTTCCTTATCGTCATCTCAAGTGTCTATACTAGTTAACGGGCGTATTGTATCTTTCTACAATCTTGCTTTGTTGAAATGATTGATATTATAGTGATCCGGAGTAGAAGTGTTGTTATTTTTATTACCCCTACAGGGGGGTATAGATAGTGTAGGGCTAAGTGTTTCGTGAGCTTTAGCTTTGTTTTCAAGTGATTTTTTGATTTCTATATACTTATTGTTTTCAGTGAATTCTATACTTTTTTCTAATGGTAGTTCTAGACACTTTGCTTTGTTTTGTTCTGGACACTTTTCTTTATCTTCGTTACACTTTTGTAATGTTTTGTCTGAGAATTCAGCAGTTTTGTGTGCGTTATGACTGTTTGTTGTCTCTTCTATGCACTTGTTTAGAAGGTTAATGTCGATAGAGGCAATAATTTCTTTGGAAATGTTAGTTATCTCTACTGAATCTGAAATGCGTGATATTTGTATGTCTGAGGTTGTGTCATCTGAGGAATCAGATTCGTTGTTTAGATGTATTAGTTTATGAAAATTTATATTTTTGGCTTTTAATTCAGCCTTTTTGATTTTGAAACGCGCTATTTCTTCGCTGAATCTAGACTAGGGTAACCCTACACTAGTTCAAGGGAGACGTGATCTATCTATTACACTAGGGTGTCTAATATCACTATCCCCCTCAAGGAGCTGTGGAACCTTGACGTTTGTGAGGGGGCTCAGTACCCGTAATGATCTGGAGAGCGATGCCGACGGGAGTATTACACTCCTGGTAGGGCCACCCTTGTCGGTAAGATCGAGAGTGAGCGGAGAAGCTAAGGACAGCTCAATAGAGGAGTGAACCTCGAGAAAAAATCTTCAATCTCAAGCTTGGAAACGTGGCGAAGAGATGAAGGACTGGGGGATATCCAGCCGTGAATGTTTGGAACCTCAGGGAAATGGCACACACTGTTGTATATAGGCCTTGCCGCTATAAGGGCGCACTATTGCGGTCGACTTACTTTTCGTCCCGTACTCGTGATAACTCTATGATGGAACCAGATATAAACCCAAAAAAGGAGCAATCCACGTCTCTAAATGTGGACACAATTGGTGAGATGCCACCTAAAACATCGACTACTGCCCGTCGGGGTGGTAAAAACAGCCAAATAAGGCCTCAGTTGACCAGTCAGGAAAATATGGAAGTTGTACCACGGTTCTTGGTAATGAAACGTGTGGAAGGAGATCTCTCTAAAGTTAGCCCGTTCCCAATAGAAAAAGCACTAGATGGAGCAATAGGAGAGGTGAAGAGTGTAAAGAAAATCCGAGATGGTCTATTAGTTCAAACTGAATCAACCACTTAAACAAAAAAGTTACTCGAATTAACAAAATTTCATGAGTATGACATAACTGTCTTCCCCCACGTAACACTCAATCAATCAAAAGGAGTTGTAACATGTCGTGATCTATTGAACTGTTCGATAACAGAAATTACAGAAAATCTTGAAAACCAAGGTGTGATTGAAGTTAAAAGAATTACGGTAAAGAAATAAGATAAGATAGAGGAAACAGCATCACTTAAACTGACATTCAACAGAAACTATTCCAAAGAGAATAATAGCAGGTATACATTCTCTTCCCGTTAGGAATTATATCCCTGCACCACTCAGGTGTTTTAAATGCCAAAAATTTGGCCATACTTCTACAAGATGCGATGAAGAAGAAATGTGCGTATGTGGCAAACCTCCACATCAAGGCTCTCCATGCACAGAACCTCTAGTTTGCATCAACTGCTACGGACAACACTCTGCTAGATCGAGAAACTGTTCTGTATATAAACAAGAAGCTACAATACGAAAAATTAAAATGGAAGATCGTATTCCATACGCAGAAGCAAGAAGAAGACTAACAGAGAACTTACCCAAACAAATGAATCATACATCATATGCGCAAGCTGCCAGAGCAACACAACAACCCATAGAAGAAATTATTCGACCACTTATACCAGAAATAACTAGAATCTGTACCGAGATAGTTGGAATACATACCAACAAATGAGGAACCTGATGCCTCCACCCATACAGGGTCATATCCCGCCCAAGGCTACACAAGTATCTACCAATTCAGTACCAGATTTGAGTGATACATCGACGGTATCTGTGACACCGGCTGAAAAAAGGAAACGTGCTCCAAATAAATCTGCCAAAGATATATTAGCGGTGGAGGAATCAGACTCTGACGTAAGCATTCACTGGGAAAGCTCACAAAAACCAAAACCAAGGCAAGGTCGTAAAAAGGGTAAATCCAAAAAGTCTGCCCCGACTACACCTACCTAGTATCATTATTTTTTAATTTGCGATAGAATTTGTGATATTAGATGAGAACATATACATGTATATATAATTTATTTATATCATTTTATTTCTATGTACTAAAAGTGAATGTCCAAATATTTACAAACCAATTCTAATGGATAATGTAATGAATCTCATCACGTGGAATTGTAACGGCTGCAAAAACCACTATCCTGAGCTAAGAGATATAATGAATAGAAAATCACCGTTTTGTATATATATGTACAAGAAACTCACCTGAAACATCAGGACATTTTCGATATCAAAGGTTATACGACGTACAGAAAAGACACTGTTCCACACCTCAGAGCCAGAGAGGGAGTTGCAATAGGGGAGAGTGGTCGAATATCGACCACTTAAGCAAAATTGTTCATAACTGTATATGTAATATATGTATAAAGACGCTTTGTATATGAAATTACCTGAAAAACTATAAGTAACGTTATGGCAAAAAAAGATAATGGAATAAATAATGTTTGTTCTTTTCTAATGTACAAAACTCATACCGGTACTTTTCTGGATAATATCGACCAGTCGGATAAAATCAACCATAAAGTCGGGTAATGTCAACCATATCGGGTAATATCAACCAAATTTTTTAAATTTAGTTTATTCAAAGAGTAAGGTTTCAACAAACTTTTCAACATTTACTACAAACATAATCTTTAGCATTTTCAATGATTGTGCAATCTGCATGCGTCCACACGGCACATGAACGGCATCTCCACCATACTTCATTTGATTTTCCAAACTCTTGACAAACAGAACATATGTCGGCATTTGTAGAATTATCTTTCTTTTCGGGAAGCTTTTTTCAGCTTCTCCTGTTTAATATCTTTTTGTTTTTCTAACTTCTTCAGTTTTTGTTGCTTTTTCTCTTCTTTATTTTCCAATTCCTCTTTTAATGGCGTTGAGGTCAGTATCTGGGAATGCTTGGTTTTTCGCGATTTGGTTCTAGTTGTTACTGTTGGCAAGGGTAGAAGTTCTGCAAAGCTTCTATTTTCCACGGGTAGCTGAAGTGTCGGATCATCATCGTCGGTCAGTTCATCGTCTACAATTTCTTCAAGCTCTAATTCTGAAGATTCACTACCAAAGGAAGGTGTACGGTGACGTTTTGTCTTAGATGGTCCATCTTCTTTAGGTAATGCTATTACCGTATTTCCTTTATCTGCTTTTGTGAAAATAAGACTATTTGATTTTTGTTGAATTGATTTGGCGACTGATAATTCAAAATTGGGTTTGTTAAACTCGACAAATTCTTTTTTAATAATTTCTGAAGCTTTATGTTTTATATTAGAATTATTTGGAAAATTATACAAATTTATTTCTGTTTCTATACCTAGTTTGTTAAAGTTATCCAATGAACATGTGGGTTGAATATTATGTTTAAACCCTTTTTGTAATAATTGAACTCCTTTATCTGGAAAAATTATATTTGAAAGATTGACGAATCTATTAAAAAATTTATGTTCTGAGAATTTGGTTTGTGGGTTTTTGATACTGGTTTGTTGGTTAACAATGACTTTAATTTACGTTTTTTCCTTGGTACTTTTTGTGAATAATTACTTTAATATTATCTCTTATGTCCCTATCTAAAATGTCAAACTCTATGGGATGTAGTATATGTGATAGTTGTGAATGAATTACCTTAACGTGAATACTAAAAATATATCTCTCACTATACTGAATGTTCTTTTTTTCTTTTAACCATTTTCCTTTGCCATAGATACTGGCTTTGTTGGCTGGACTGCTCTTGTTGTCTGTTTTTAATTTCATGTATCTAGGGAATACATGATTTCTGGAACACTGCCCAAAGAACCACAAATTTTGCGTACACACTGCACTTTTTAAAACTAATTTAAAATGTTTATTCTTCTTAATTGTGCATAAACTGCATAGTTTCTCCATCTTCTTCATATAGTAGTTCTTTTTTTTCGATAAGTTAAATTTTGTATACTGTTAATTTTTTTAATTGGTCCAATGATTTACAATGAATATAGCAACTTCTATACATATTTGATATTATTAGAATTATGATGAATCTGCTGTAATATGTTGACTGGTTCGTTTTTCCAACATACCTATACAAATATATATTCATCAAGTACAACGTAAATAAATCAAATGTAACGATTAGTTTCAGTGTTATTTAGACAAACTCAGTATTTAATAAATATCAGTATAACTACAGTGACAAACAAGTGTTTACATCGAAACAAAATCTAGGTTTACTGAGAAAATCAATATATAAATAATATATTTAAAACAAACAATTCATTACCGTTATGATCGATAGAAGATAATGGTGGCTGAACAAACTCAAAAGTATGTGTATCAAGGTGAAACTAAGTAACACTATCCGCTAATAGTAGGGGAGCCCAAGTGGGTATTTCAGGATTTTCTAAAGCGTGGCAGATTAATATACAGGGGGATACCTTGTACCCGGTTAAGTACCTCCTCCCAATAGGAGTCTGATATATCTAGGGTGCCAGAGAAAAAGAGTATAAGTCCAAAAAGTTGATTTTTCAGAAATCAAATTTATATTTATACGATTTTGAGGAAATCAATAGTTAACGTTGTTTGTAGAGGCGTTCTGGGTGGATACGTGCATCTGGTTGTCCTCGACGATTAAGGCATAAGGTGTGAAAAGGCTCATCGCTGTCCAAAGTAGTTTTGTGAAGTATTTATCCAGATTCGCGTGTATAACGAAACCACTTTACGGAATGTCAGTTGAATTGATTCCCTTCCGCATCATTTTTTCGAAGTTGCAAACTCTTCTGTAACAGATCTGCAAAATTAGGGAAATTCGCATGATTGAGCTGGATAACTTCAAATTTCTTCTTTTTCTCAACTGAAAGAACTAGCTGGTACCAATCATAAGGGTGGGAAATAGGCACTTGCAACGACTTCTTTTGCTTTTCAATGAGTCCATGGTCCACATCACACTCTAAGTAAGTGTGTCCACTAATAAGGAACTCATGTTCTACAATTCCCAAGTGTGTATTGTGTGGCATGGCTACTAAAAACATGGTAGCAATATGACAGTTTTTGTTCTGCCCTCCACATGTATCAGAATATAAGGTTACTCTTGATACCTGTGAAGCAAGCGAAGTAAGTTCTTTAAAAATGCATGTAACTATTTGGTTACCTCCCTGGCCACCTTCACCTCCATGCCACATGTAACATCTAACATTTCGAGTACTAGTTTCCTGTGAGGTGAGGTTGAAGGTCCAAAGAAGCCTTTCTTAAAAGGCAACTGACGTGTTCAACATTGGGGTTGGTAAGCATTGCTGCAAATCAAACATAAAACAACGCAGAGTTTGATCATTTGCTTCCACCTCCTTATCTTCTCTTTTCTCTTCGTAGGCCTTTTCAGCTTCTATATGGCGGATAGGTGACACCTCTTCACTTTTCTTCTTTTCTTCTTCATCCCCTGCTACTCCGATTTTCATTCTGTGCAAGTCACATTTATTACAAGTATCGACTTTGGGTTCTTTGAAGATTAAGTTTATTTTGCGAAATTCTCTTTCGTATATTTGACTGGATACTGGCTTTCTTTGGATGCTATTAATTTGATCACAATAAATATTGTACATCCAACTCGGACTTGAATGAGGAGGTAGGTATCTTCTGCTACTCTCCCTTCGTGTATAGCGTGATTGGTATAGAGGAAATGATGATATGTGGTCTTTATCTTGTTGTATAGTTTCATTGGAATGTTTGTTAGCGGAAACTGATCTACTCCTGTTATCGTCATAGGTGATTCCAGATAATGTACTATTCTTATTGCAGAGAGACAATTTAACGAACATTTGTGTTTCTCTTAGCGTTTTAATGAAACAGGTACGACACACACGTACCCTTCCACCAATAATAACAAAGTGAAAGATATGTGTTTCTGTTCGGAATTTTTCTTTATCAGGCTCCAATGTTCTTTTTCTCGAAGAAGCGGGCTCCTTAGTATCCACTAATCCAACAATAAAACTCACTCTTTTGTATCTGTCACCAAGTGCCCAATACTCTTGAAATTTTTTTTCTCTAATAGTTCTCTCCTTTTCAAATTTCACTTCCAACTTTTGGCTACATTTCATTCGGCATGACGTTAAAGGCTTCAACACTCTCTCTTTCACTACTTTATTTTGAGCCGTTATATAACTTTTTCCGCTGTTTCTTTTTTCTTGTCTTTCGCTTCTCTACTTTCTCAAGTAAGCGCCTTTTTCCGCAGCATTTCTTCTTGAATTTTCCATCGCAAAATCCTTTTGAGCAACTGCGCATGGTTTTTATCTCTGGGTCTCTTTGATGTCTTCAATGCTGAAACGGCCTTAAATACGTGCACATCATTATCGTCACTTGATTTGGATGCATCTGGACTATAATTTTTGTCAGTCACGCTGTCGTCACTACATTCCGATAGTACATCAGTTGTCTTGGATGGGTCCAAAAAATTGTGAAAAGATTACATTCAAAAGGGCGCGCATTAAATGATAATTTTAAAAATGATATCAAGTCTTTTTCGTGACTTCAGGTGATCAACAACGTTATGGCATGCTCCACACGAAAATCAAACAGTGTTTTTGATCATATTTCTAGCTGAACTCTGTCGACTGGCGTAGACATTCAACTAGATAAATAATCTTAATTTGACAAAATTAATGTCAAAATTAATAATTTATTATGTACAAATTTACAAAATGGTACAAAGTTATGAATGCTGAACTTCGGTGGTTTCAGATCGGAAAACACTTTATGTTTCGATTTGATGAATATTCACTGGGCTCGTATAAAAACTGAGTAACTATGTGTTAGACTTAGAATCTCTGATTGTTTGACTTGGAGTGAAGTTACTTCGATATGTAACGACGACTCGATGAACTCGATTGAGTGTTGAACAGATTTTATTTTCGAGTTGGAATCTCGCTTCGATGAGTATGAAAAAAACTTTGGTATTGAGTGTTGAACTCGCTTCGATGAGTGTAAAAACTCGCTTCGATGAGTAGTAGAACTAACTTTGTTGTGTGTTGTGTTGTGTTGAGTGTTGAACTCGTTTCGATGAGTATAAGATCTAATTTCTTCACGTTGTAGACGTGTTAAATAGAAATCTGCAAGGGGCGTGTTTACACGTGGATTGGGTTGACCAAACGGAAATAAACATTTCCTATTGGCTAGTATCATTTGACTCGTCGGGTTCATCGACAAGAAACAACAATGGATGCCTGCAATGGATATTTCAATTTCTATTTAATACTCCAATAGCAATTGTAACATTCTACTCAGAAAGGTTATTCACACGTTTCTTACAAATCTTCCGATCGTCGACCATAGAAATTCACGCACAAAGTGTCAGTAAATTCAGGGCTTTTACAACACAATAGATAATAGGGTGAAACGTGACATTTTCCTACATTTTTAACTAGGATTTCAAACACAATGCGACAATATGTCGACTTTCAAAATGCGTTCTTTCAATGCTAAAACAAGACTGTTTACAATTATGGTTGCAAAACTTCATATTTTAAAGGTATTCAACAAAAGCCGTGCATAAAGTGTAAATACCCTTTGAATTCATAACAATACAAAAGGTCTATCAATTATTTAACACCTTTTTACAGCGGTAGCAACTGAAATGAATTTACGCTTAAAAATATGTATAATGACGAAAAGAAATAACATACAAATATCTTACATATTTTTAAAGCATCGTGAACAATATAATTCAAGATTTTCTAATCTTGAACATACTCCTCCCATTGAGAGAATACGATCTATTATGAAGTCTATAAATGTTCATCTTCAGCATTAGTCAGTAGAATCGGAAGTAACGCTACCTTCTTCACATTTCGGACAACTGAAGATTTCGCGGTTTTCACTTGAACAGTACATATTACACCGTCACTACCGGGATAACACTCCATTTTTATTCCCTGAACCCATTGTGAGGGTGGAATGTTCTCTTCTCGTAGTAAGACCACAGCCCCTTCGTGGATTTCAGGACCGGCATTTTCCCAATGGGTGCGAACCGTCAACTCGTTCGGGTATTCCTTGTTTCACCGCGTCCAGAAAAGCGGTTTAACCTCAAGTTTGTGCTGCTCATCGTGAGACATATGTTTACTGGTAGTCGGGGGTAATCACGACTTTGCAAGTTGGTTAATAAATTACCTATTAATAAATTGCCAGGAATAAGGGTGATAGGATCGGTAGGCTCAGAAGAAATGTTAGTTTCGTTTTCGATGATTAACACATTAAATCGTCCATACGTAAATAACCGGTCGTGATCGGATATTTTGTACAAATGCCTTTTAAACTCCTTCAATGTTGCTCTGCCTAATTTCCCAACACGTGGTGGCTGAGGAAACTTTGCGTTGAAGCAGGTACAACATAATTTCATATGTGTATATATTCGACTACGTCCGTCAGTAATCACATATCTACGGCGTATCCAGAATAAACTTTGCTGAATTACAGCTTGCCAATATTTTTTCTGAAAATGCATCATAACTAAAATGTCTAATTTAAAACAAGATAACGGAGTGTTTAGCGTCAAATGTTGAATTAGACACCATCAAACGATCGCCAGCCCTCATCATCCCTTCTTTGTCCCGAAAGGGATTTATCAATCGCCGAGGAAAAGCTTGAGGTCAACGTAATGCAATTCCATAATCAGACCAATAAAAAGTTTGAGTTTCTTTTCGGAGGCCCGTATTTACAATTTCCATTAATGTAGACAAGAGGTGTGCCCCTAAGATCTCTAATTTTGGCATGGTTATCTTCTCGATAGGTACAACACGAGATTTAACACATGATAATTGCACTTTAATTTCTCTTAAGAGATATAGTGTGCGTAAGTAAACGCATGCGCCGAATGCCGTTTCAGTTGCATCGGAAAATCCATGTAATTGAACGCCTTTAACATCGGCGGTAATTACGGTACGTCGAAATAATAACAGAACATTTGACGGTGATGGAGGGCAATATGTTCGCCATTCAATATATAATTTAATAAGTAATGATTCATTCCAATCGAGCTTATGATTCCACAAGTATTGTAAGATTATTTTCCCGAGTACAATCAAGGAAGCCAATAATCCTACCGGTTCGAATAGTTTGAAAACTCTAAATAGTGTTATCCGTTTGGAAACCTTAATCTGAATAGGTTTCAGTGTATACATATTCGTGTCGTTTCGCACGGTATATATTTTGCATTCATCTCTACTTAATTGATATAAACATTGAATTGCTAGATACGAAGCATATGTAATATCGAATATGACGATATTTAATTCAAAAATTCGTAAGTTTTTTCATTTGATCTCTCCAAATGAGACATTGAAATTTACAATATCCGTTTCTAACTAAAAATTGTTGACACATTCGCTTTAAATCAGCTGCCATCACGATAGGGTTTTCGCGAACTCGACTAGAAGTATTCAATAAACTAGGTTGACTATTATGACCGATATACAGGGCGTCATTCGATGGTACGCCTGTAGAAGTCTCTAAAGAACCGTCGTATACCACACTTACTTTCTTAGTTGGACTCGTTTCCTTACTGATTGCGTGATGAGATAAATAATAACCTTTTGATATCAGCGGATTGTCCACGATAGGGAACATGTGACGTTCATTTGATTCTTGATAATCAGGAGGTGCTAATTTGCTTTGTTCTACAGACCGAGTAGTCACTGCTCCTAATAATTTGTCGACCGGTGCAGGTCGATGAATCTCTGGTTCTACACCTTGGTTCGTCTTACAGGCAGTGTAGTGCATGTTCCTACTAATATGTTTTGTTCTACAGGCAGTGTAGTACCTATTCCTACTGATATTTCGACCGGTGCAGGTCGATGAAAATCTGTATCCACTACTTTAATTTGTTCTACAGACAGTGTTATGCCTGTTCCTACTAAGATGTCAACCGATTCAGTTTGATGAAACTCTGGTTCTGCTAATTTGTTTTGCTCTACAGGCAGTGTAGTGCCTGTTTCTACCAATTTGATTCGATCTACAGGCAGTGTAGTACCTGTTCCTGCTAAGATGTCTACCATTTTAGGTCGATGAAACTCTCATTCTGCTAATTTGATGTTAGCAGGTAACTTTATCTGCACACGTTGGATCGATTCATATGACAAAACGTGAGAGATGACTGGTACGTTTACAACGGTGGATGTCTTCTTATCAGCGTTTAAACGTGTTTTGTTGGCACGATATCTACTGGTTGTACTGCGCGGTATCTACTGCTTGGTAGAGCTGCGTATTTATCGAGAAACCTTTTAGCACGCGACGTTTCCCACAGAAATATCTCTTCGCAGTAGCTACGTTGATCAATTTCCTCTTGATCTAACTCCTCTATCCTATCTTGGAGTGAATGAATTTTTTTAAATGATTCAGTTGTCCTATTTAATCTCGCTTGACTAAAATATTCATTGGCGCTCGTGGGTTCATCGTTTGCTTGGTCGACGACACTTCTCAATGTCGTAATGGTTTTTAATATAAAATCGCGTTATCGCTTTCATTTCTTAAGTTCAGCCATCTCAAATTCAGTTTATGCGTGAGTATGGTAAGGAATTTCAACAATGTTTATATGATACTAATACGGAAACAGGATAGATAATTGGCACATTCAAATAGCTAACTGACCAACTTACCTTGATTATTCTGGCTGCTGCTGTGATGAATCCTTGGAACTACGATTTGAACTGCTAATTGAATTGCTAATTGAATTGCTACTTTTATAAATTAATAATTTATTATGTACAAATTTACAAAATGGTACAAAGTTATGAATGTTGAACTTTGGTGGTTTTAGATCGGAAGACACTTTATGTTTCGATTTGATGAATATTCACTTGGCTCGTATAGAAACCAAGTAACGATGTCTTAGACTAGTGTCTCGGATTGTTTGACTTGGAGTGAAGTTACTTCGATATGTAACGACGACTCGATGAACTCGATTGAGTGTTGAACTGATTTCGTTTTCGAGTTGTAAGCTCGCTTCGATGATTATAAAAAAAACTTTGTTATTGAGTGTTGAACTCGGTTCCATGAGTATAGGAACTAACTTTGTTATTGAGTATCGAACTCGTTTCGATGATTATGAGAACTAACTTTGTTATTGAGTATTGAACTCGCTTCGATGAGTGTAAAAACTCGCTTCGATGGGTAGTAGAAATAAATTTGTTATTGAGTGTTGAACTCGTTTCGATGAGAATAAGAACTAATTTCTTCGCGTTGTAAGACTTGTTAAATAGAAATCTGCGAGGGGCGTGTTTACACGTGGATTGGGTTGACCAAACGGGAATAAATCTTTCCTATTGGCCAGTATCATTTGACTCGTCGGGTTCATCGACAAGAATCAACAATGGATGCCTGCAATAGATATTTCAATTTCTATTGAATACTCCAATAGCAATTGTATCCTTTCACCCAGAAAGGTTATTCAAACGTTTCATACAAATCTTCCCATCGTCGACCATAAAAATTCACGCATCAAAACTATTTACAATTATAGTTGCATAACGTGATATTTTAAAGGTATTTAACAAAAGCTGTGAATAAAGTGTAAATATCCTTTGAATTCATAACAATACAAAAGGTCTATCAATTCCTTAACACCTTTTTAAAGCGGTAGCAACTGAAATGAATTTACGCTTAAAAATATATACAATGACGAAAAGAAGTAACATACAAATATCTTACATATTTTTAAAGCATCGTAAACAATATAATTAAAGATTTTCTAATCTTGAACAAACAGTATGCACATATTTTTTATTCTTGCACAATTCTGAATATAATAATAGTAGGTAAGAAACAGAAGACACAAGTAGTTATTACCTGGAACTCCTAGTATTGAAGCAAAGTCCTGCATAGAATTTGATGGTTGACAAAGACTTGTGCATAGATCTGCTTGTTGACTATCTTCATTCCGCTGTTTTCCTGACAATTATATTACTCACACACCATTAAAGTAAAAAAACGTGGTGATTTTTTCACCCAATTAAATAATCATTCACCATTCAACGTACTGCGTCAAATCATTATAATATCAAAAAATAGAGGCGAGTGTGTTTTTCCACTCAAAACTACAACGTCGTATGTGGGTTACGAATAGAACCCCCTTTAAAAGTGTTTTTAAAATTCCGGTATAGCAGTCAACCCGATTCCCTTTTTAGATTTCGCAGCTTCGCGTTTCAGGTTAAAAAGTATGTTAGTGAGACTACTCTACTATGCTGGTCGTATGAAATTATTCAGCGATTAAAATCAGATAGATGAAATCTAAAAAGTAAACAAAACCCATATTTACCCTTATTTTCATTATTATTCTGGTCCTGTTACTGGCCATTGTAACTAAAAAAACACTTTTACACTACAAATTAAACTGAACGTTCTATGGTAAAACTAAAATTGAACATGTGTACATTCCGGCACTGAATAGTTTTGAGGTTATGCTCTATGAGTGTGAGTCAAGCAGTTTTTACGATCAAAATAGAACCCGTCAACTTATACTATTTCGATCGTTGGTTAGAACGGTATAGCTTGAAATATATTATAAGAATCTCAACAATCTAGTTATACTGTTTGTATTATTGGAAGGATAATGCGTATTTTCTTTGTATGACTTATACTCTTTTTACCAAAAGGTGGGCAAAAAGGTGGGCAACACTTTAAGAATTTAGTTGCTCCACTTATCTCATTTTGAACAAATCATGACTTATACTCTTTTTCCCGGGCACCCTAGATATATGGCTGCCCTTCAAGGACGAAGGATCAGGTTAGTAAAAAAAATTATTATCAGAAATTCTCGAGCGCGTCTGACTAAGGTAGGGTGAGTTAATTACATGCTAAAAAGTGTATATTCCACTAATCTGACAATTTGAGAGTGACGTGAAGAAAGGAGAGGGCTATAAAGTTGTAAAAAAACGTCACCTCGACATTCTCAAGCGTGCAATAATTCACGGATAACGGAAAATGCCTACATTCCCCTCTCCGCGTTTCTATTCCTCTTTTACACTTTCTCTATTACTCTCTCACTCCGTCCCCACTCTAGTTTCTGTTGCCATGACGCCATCAGAGCTGATAACACAGATTCGTTCGTAGCACAGATAACCCACAGATAGACGAGACACTGATTGTGGCGCCATCTAAAGAGCCTGTCTACTAAACAATTGAGTAATGGTGAAAAGATTTCTGTAATTTTAGGTTTTGGAGGTATATTCAAATTCGCTGTATTCTAATTCTTATATTTCAAAATAAACATTTATAGTCCATAATTTGACATTTCATTCAATATAACTCAACATAGATGTTGAGTTAAATTAAATGAAATATCAAATGATGGAACATAAATGTTTGAATGGGAAAAAATGGAACAATAATCATATAAACAGTTTATTTATTTTGGTATAAAAATACACAACAAATAATTTCTTTCCCAAAGTACTTTTCTTAACAAACATAATGACAATAAATAAACTATAATGTAAAAACAATGTAATAATTAGAAAATAATTTGAGTAACATACATTCTAGATTGGAGTATCATTATATTTTTAAATTATGTTAAATCAAGATAAAAGTAGCAAATTATTTATGATAAGTTTATATTAATTTATTTATTTATTATTATATTCTTATAAACACACAGAGCTGGACAAATCACTGCAGTATAACTGCTACTAACATAATCAAAAAAGTGTTAGCAATGAGTAGTTAACTACTATTTTTGGCAAATTTCTGTGACTGAAAACATTTGAGTATAAATACTGTGAATGTTAGAACAAAAGTAATTGAAATACTTTTAAAAGAAAAGTTGTTAACTAGTGCCCAGCTCTGTAAATTGAAGGTACCAAGTAATTACATATAAGAGTGCTAAGCAGCACTTGTGACTGTACATAATTTAAAATAATATATTTAACATTTCATTTCCACTTAAAACACATCTTCATTTCTTTACTGGAAGT
This sequence comes from Galeruca laticollis, assembly GCA_963921935.1. Lineage (NCBI taxonomy): Eukaryota > Metazoa > Arthropoda > Insecta > Coleoptera > Chrysomelidae > Galeruca > Galeruca laticollis. The sequence continues at coordinate 187,032,432 of OY998179.1, read as the reverse complement.
ATTAAATAGGTTTACATCACAAGCCTAAAGGTAGTATATTGCATATTTGTATATGTCTACTGCAGTTTAAGTTACTCTGCAGCTACTGGCAGTGTATGAATGTTAAAATTATTCTTAAGAGCTCTTAAAAATCCCTCCGTCTCCTGGAAGACCTTTCTCGTTTCTGGTTGAGCTTCTACAAGTAAACACACAAAATAATAACAATAAATAAGCAAACACAAGAATATGTTTGAAAATTTATATCTACAAATGGAAACAAAATACGCTTACTATTGAAATAATAAGTTTACGCATGTTTTTGTACTAAGCCAAAAAAAATATCAAAAAATGTTTGAATGTTTGAATTTTTTGGTTTTTTTTAATCCCTTTTTTTGGAGTTTTCGATTTTATTACGAATTCTTGATTTTTTTTTGGTTTTTATCTATTTTTTGATTTAATGTTTCTTTATTTTTTATCAATATTGAATATTTTGGATTTTTGGTTACCGCTAGACCAAATACGTAATGCCTCAACAAAAGTTAATACTCACTTCCATTTCCCATAAATTGTCATACCATGGGCTATATATAAAAATCGGCAAGGGGTCAATACATTCCATCCTATAGCTGGTGGGGGGTGATAGCTATAACATAAAATAAAACCCAGATTATAATTTTTTCCATGGGTACATTTTCAAATGGAATTCTCTGAGTATGATGTACACTAGATATTAATTGAGTGAATGAAAAGACGAGTACTAAGTGTGTAATTCCAGCCATTAGGCCATTCTTAAAGCTGTCGTGAAGAGAAAAACATACAACAGGTGTCACAAAACATCAAACCCTGTAACTGCTACACACAATGAAATGAAATGTTTGATGTTACATCGTTATTTACGTAAAATTTGTTGAAATTACCCTATAAAGAGGGTGTACACACATATCATTTAGTTGATAATTTCAAATTAGACGTTTCGTTATGTGAATTACAATTATATTTTATAGGGTAATTTTAACAAATTTCACTTGAATAATGATGTAACATCAAACATTTTATTTCATTGTATGTAGCAGTTACAGGCTTTATTGTTTCTTGACACCTGTTGTATGTTTTCTTCTTCACGACAGTTTTGAGAATGGCCTAATGGCTGAAAGCGCTTAGCTGGAATTTTAATAAATTACACACTCGTTACTCGTCTTTCCATTCACTCAATTCACATTTTAAAATGTCCAAAATTTTAGTATGCCACGAGTATATTGAATACAATAAGACTTACCATCAATTTTTATTAATTTCCTTTTATATGGAAAGGCAAATCAAACTGTCTTAATAACCTCCCTTCGTCTTTCTCAAATTTAAAGAAACACTGTTTTTGAAAATGAAGGGAGCATATCCTCCACTTTCCGACCATAGGATCATCGAATTTAGGATATAGGTAAAGACCACGTCGATTTCTACAATCCGATATCCTGGAAATACTGATTGGTCTCTTTACAAGACCAATCTGAAGGACAATTTGGAACACGTCGAAGTGAATGGGTTAAATCACCCGTATTACGACCTGGAGCAAAGAGTGGAACAGATCAGTGAGGCAATAATGGAAGCATTTCATTCCAGTTGCCCACTCTCAAAAGCTCGTTCAGAAAAGGATGCTCCTTGGTGAAATGAGAACCTGTCAAACCTCAGAAAAAAGGTCCGTCGGCTCCTTAATATAGCCAAACGTGGCGGCAATTGGCAGAGATACATTGAGAAGCTTACTCAGTACAATAAAGAGATTAGGAAGACCAAAAGGCTTAATTTTCAAGCCTTTTGCGAAAAGATCACTTCCACTCACACAGCGGCCAGACTATGAAAGGTCATGGTAAATGGGGGAACTAAGCCCACAATGTCGCTGAAAAATCCAGACGGATCATACACGAAAGGTGAAGAGGAACGATCGATTCTTCTTCTTGAAACCCACTTCACAGGTAGTGAACCAGCAACAAGCACCGAAATAGCAATGAACTACACCAAAAAATCCCGCAAGGAAGATTGGGACATTGCTAAGAAAATATTTACCAGGCAACGATTGAAATGGGCAATACGTACCTTTCAACTATATAAATCATCAGGAGTGGATGGACTATTTCCAGCACTCCTGCAGCAAGGGACAGAGGAGATTCTTCCTCACCTGCTGAAGATTACAAGAAGCAGTCTTGCAGTGGGTCTAATACCTAGAAAATGGAGAAGGGCAAGGGTAACCTTCATACCAAAAAAAGGGAAAAAAGATGGGACTGATCCCCGATCTTTAGGACCCATCTGTCTAACATCGTTTCCACTCAAATCGATGGAGAAAGTAGTGGATAACTACATAAGAACAGAGAATCTGGAGAATATAACACTTCATAAATGTCAGCATGCCTACAGAGCGGGTCGATCAACTGAGACAGCTCTGTATCAGCTGAACGAAGTCATCCAGAGAACTCTGAACAACAAAGAAATCGCAATGTGCGCATTCCTGGATATATCAGGGGCCTTTGACAACACAACTCATGTGTCTGTCAAAGAAGTACTAAAAAGGCGAGGAGTGAATGAAACCATTGTAAAATGGATGTATGGGTTGTTGACAACGAGGATAGCTGAGACACAGGTGGAAAATCAATCCACCTCAGTTGAAGCCACTCGGGGGACACCTCAAGAGGGAGTAATATATCCTCTTCTATGGAGCCTCGTAGTAGATGAGTTGCTCTACAGGCTAACGGAGCTTGGCTTCGAATGTATGGGCTACGCCGATGACATTGTTTTAATAGTCAGAGGCAAGTTAGAGAGCTCCTTGTGTGATTTATCACAAACGGGCCTCATAATCATTGAGCAATGGTGCTTGTCAGTGGGGCTAAACATTAACCCAAGCAAGACCATAGTAATTCCATTTACCCGGAAAAGGACACTTCCAACCATGAAACCCATATCCTTGAACGGGCAAATCATAGAATGGAAATCAGAGGTAAAATATCCAGGGATAACACTAGACAGTGAGCTTCTGTGGAAAACGCATGTTGAAATAACTGCTAGTAAAGCGATAAGAGCTTTGATGGCGTGCTGAAATCTAGATGGTAAGAAGTGGGTCTGTAACTCATAAATACTGCGAAGGATGTACGCCATGATTGTGAGACCAGCAATTTCTTATGGGGCAATAGTTTGGCACACAAAAGGAGGTCAGTATAGCACGAGGAAGACCCTCGACAAAGTTCAAAGGCTTGCCTGTGTGTGCATCACTGGAGCTATGAGAACGTGTCCAACTAGGGCACTTGCGATCATTACAGATCTCACACCTCTACATCTAATGATAGAAAGATCTGCCCAAGAGGAAATTCTTAGAATATCTAAGGAAGTGTTTTTAAATGAAACTCAAGGTCTCTAGTTAATTCCACAATCGTGGAATTAACTAGAGACCTTGAGTTTCATTTAAAAACACTAATATGAGCATATTCCACGAAGTAAGGATCGAGACAGTCAATTCTATCTAAGGAAGGTTCAGGCAATGATAGTATTAAAAATCAGGGAGCTTGGTCCTCTCTGACAAGATACATCTCATTAGCGAATCTTCCCAGTGACGAAATGATCAGGATAGTAAGCATCGAAAAGAATTTCAGAACGATGCTAAATACGAGGAGAGGCTGGGAAAGGAAATACATCACCCAAACTCTCAAAGAAAACACCATTAGATGGTATACGGATGGTTCAAAAACCACCATTGGAGCAGGCGCTGGAGTATTTGGGCCTGGCACCAGATAATCATTATCGTTAGGCTCCTTCCCGAGCGCCTTCCAGGCAGAAATATTTGCGATCGAAAGATGCGTGGAAATGAACCTAGAAAGAAACTACCAGAAATGTGACATATCGATCCATTCTGATAGTCAAGCAGCTATCAAAGCATTGACCTACCATGCCATTGACTCAAAATTGGCATGGGAGTGCAAGACAACTTTATGAATTGGGCAATAATAACAGGGTCTCTTTAGTCTGGGGTCCTGGCCACTCGGGAATCACGGGAAATGAAGCGGCCAATACACTTGCCAGGAAAGAGCACAAATGCCCTTTATTGGCCCGGAGCCTTTCTGGGGTGTAGCAAAATGCTTCTCCATGGAAGAGTTTCGGAAGAAAGAGGAAACCGAAAGAGAAGCACTCTGGCGGTACCTTCCCGGGTTGGAACATTCCAAAAAGTTCCTGGGGAACTTTGACACTGCTAGATCCAAAAAATATTAGGACCTCAGTAAAGATGAGCTACATCTCCTCACGGGCTTTCTTACAGGACACTGCCACCTTAGGAAGCACTTAATGAGAATAGGTCTAGCAGAGATTGACGAGTGTAGATGCTGTGGGGAGGAGGATGAAACTTCGGATCACCTTGTTCTGGAATGCCTCGCCATTGCAAGCCAACGGAAGAAATGCTTCGGACAAGAAACTTGTAAGAGTGAAGACCTAACCTTGTTGAAACCGTCCCAAATACTAGAGTTCATTACAACCTTGGAACTGGAATGCGAGCTGTAGTAGTAGCGAGAACAGCTCTGGTAGGGGGGGGGGGCAATACACATTTGGTTTCAGTGCACTGTAACCGCGTTAAAATCTTATCTAATCTAATCTATCCTTCATCGTTTCCTCGTCGAAAAATTTAATGATTTATTACCACTGGGTCTCAGCCATATTAATTTGATCTTCCTGGGTTGGAGGAACAAAACTGTAAAAAGAAATATTTACTTCAGTAATGCAACAATTTTCAGTTTAGCTTCGTCGATTTATTTAGTAAAAATTCTGTATTTTATAAAAACAACGGAAACGGTTATTACTTGAGAAAGAAAACATGCTCAAGTTTTTTTAATCAAGCTCACCGAGTACACCACTTATTAGACTCCTTCAGAATACACTTTGACATTGTCTTTTCAACTAATAACAATAAAGCAACGAAACAACAGATAAATATTACACTATAGCATTAAAAATACACCAAAATGCCGAAATCTCATAATAACCTCAACACTTGAACTAAGAAACGATAACAGTATATATCAGATAACCTGTGGGGATGAGCAATATGACATCGCGCATACGCAGTAATAGAAATCATTAGAACTTGATTACTAACGACGTTACAGTTTTCGTTAATTTTTTGGAAATATATACCGATTTTAGTTACTCGACACGCTCTATAGATGGCACGGTCTGCAGTGTCCCTAGCCTGGTTCGTAGCATAATATTATTTACAACGTATTTCCAACGGTTTGGCTTATTTCTTTATTTTCATATAAGTTATGTAATTAAAGTTTATAAATATTTACTATGAGTGATATTAATATAAAGTGTGTATTTTTTGGTGAAACTACTTTGCAAACAACAATTGAATTTACAGACATGTATAAATATTTTAGAATATCGTCGAAGAAAACCGGTTCTCTGAAAATCCCGAACAGCAACTTCCGATAGAATATTCATCAAATGGAGTGTATCACGCACAGTGCTATAAATTATTTACAACAAAAAAAATACTGCGAAACGTTCAACATTTACAACAGAAAAGTGTAGTGGAATGTGACAATGCATCGGAAGTTTCTGGGAATAGCTCCGAATAACATGCTTGTGTTTCTGGAAAGTGCTCCAAATCACATGCTGCCAGTTCTTAATACGTTCACTGATTGCGATTTCAGCCCGGCATTGTACCGACGAGGGAAAAAGAAACCATTGCAATTTCTGATGAATTCAGATATTTTCCAACAAGTATTTCTGAGTTTGGTATCAAAGGAGCATAATGTGCAGGATTCTTTTGACATCATGATGTCTTTTATTTGCCACTTGTGTGTGTTCAAAAAGTTAGACGATGTCAATGAAGCCAGAATTGTCATCTTCAATGAAACGTACTAGGTAAAAGACAAATCACAACCCTTCTTCTTGAGTATCCGGAATTACCATGGCTGCAATTTGGCTCCCTGTCAATCGTGGTTACTCCAGCAAGTGTTACGCAAAAGATTAATTGCATGCTTGTGGAGTAATGCCCATAATGAAAAAATTATTGATCTTTCACCAACGGATTATGGATGTAAAGTTCGAAAGGACCTGGTTTTCAGGTGATCAATTGCCGAAAGCGTATGAAGAAGTAGTCATAATACCTGAAGATACTCCAGAATCAGGTATATCTTTTCTCCATTAATTCAAAGCACATTAATCAAGAAAAATATTATTAAATATTTTAACGATTTCTTGTTACAGATACGAAATCTGGGGATGAAATTGAGCCAGAAGATGAAGTTGATTCTACCGATAAAGTTGATGAATAATAGATCAATTATTTATAAAATATTAACTTTTTTTTCAGTATTTTTCCAATTATTTTCTCATAGATACAAGTACTCTACTTCAAAAATATGCATTTTTTAATTCGCATTCCATCTCCCGCACTTTCCAATTAATTAAGTTCAATGATTTTAAAAAATAAAAATATTTTTTTCAATTGTCAGATTAGGCGATTCTCTCCAGATAATCGTCGGATCATGAGACAGAATAGCACGTCTAGGACATAAATATGAGCCATATATGAGGCGAGGTCGCAGCCCATCATTTTGGGAAGGGGAGTCAACTTGGCTCAAATACAGTTCTTCAAGCAACTTTACCTGTGAAACAACTAAACTATATAGGAATATTTTTTATTCGTTTCAGAAAATCCTGTGATTATTTTCGAGACATCAGGGGTTATCCCGGGATGCATATTTAAAAGGGCTAAGCCCGTCAGCCTCTCTTCTGACATATTTGCTCTAACCAAGTTTTTAGGCGCCTTAAAGTGGAAAATGAACTTCTCGAAGTTTATGGGGAGGGTTGGCAAAATTTTAAGTAAAATATTGTTATTTGGATACAGGTCATTATCACAAACTTTGATTGTGGAAGTCACACAACTGGGTACTTTCAAAGTATTTTCTGCGAGCTCCCTTCTCCACTTCGAAACCCACAGCTGATACACTGTTACGACTGTGGAAGCAGAAATCCCCACATAATGAGTATATAATTCTGCTGCCTTCTTCACATTAAGAACGCCTTCTTCTGTATATTCGCATTTTGTCATAAAAAATCCCAAGTCAAAGAGGTTCGAAGTATCTGGATATTGGCGGTCCTTCAGGTCAGTCGTTATGCTGTCTAGAAGTAAAATATAAATAGTCCTCCGAAAATATTCCTCTTCGGCTCCTTGCTGATTGGCTTGATGAGTCTGCCGAGAAGCAGTACGTGGTGCAATTATCTCTGTATCCAGTTCTCTAGCTAGATCTTGTGGCTCGACAAATAAGTCATAAAAATGTTTATCAGGGTTTTCCCACTTACGAAGCAGAATGACCAACGTATCTTTCAGTGCATCTGTTGCTCTCTCTAAATTCAATGATATTTTTTGTACAAAAAGCGGTTAAGCTCTTGAAAATACACATTATATGTTGAATTGTTATTAAACAGGGTTTCAAATTTGGTTTTGAAATAAAGATTATTATTAAGGATACAGGAAAGAGGATTTATCTTATTTTTTTACCTAATACATTGGAGAAGCAAATACATGCGACAATAAAATCTGGAGAGCATACAGCATGTCGTCCAATTATCATCAGATGCAGACTTGCAATCTTGCCATGTTGAGATTTTAGTAAATGCATCACCAATTTTAACTAATGTGTCGCCTCGAAATTGCAAATAACCGTCATGCCTCTCCACCCATCGAGTATCACACAGGCTTTCCAGTTTGCCACCAAGAGCATCGTTGAAAATTCTGCTTCGATTAGCTAAGGCATTTGCAAATTCCACTAACTTCTTCATGGTTGCGGACACATTTCTGCAACTGGTGACCTTTGATGATTTTGCCAAGGAGTTATTGAGAATATGATTATTGCAAGGACATCTTCTGGCATGGGTTGTGGTTTTTATCAGTTTACTTACGGCTCCCTCACTTTAGAGACCATAACGGAGCAATTATTAGTGCCGAGATTCCAACGCAGTTTGATAAATCTAAGCCAAATTTATTACAGTGATCTACGACAGTATGTGCTTAGGCACCCGCAGCACTTGTTCATTTCGGATTTCTGTGTAGGTATCACAAAATGAAACAAAGTCCTCACAAATGACATTATTGTGAAGATACCGGAATGATAAATTGAGTTGTTCTGTAGCCGAGATGTCAGTTGACTCGTCGAATATGACGGCAAAACATTCAGCCCCTTTTACATTATCCATTATAATTTCCTGTTTTTCTTCTTTACATAGATTTATTATTTCGTTTCGTATTCTCTTGCTTATATATGTAGCATTTGAAAAGCTACTTTTCAAATGGTCTAATATTTCATCACTTGCGTCGATTCGAAACTTTAGTAAAGCTCGAAATTTCCCTCCATTCACAGGACTTCCAGTTTCTTCATTCAGAGGTGACCCTGAATCACGATGTCCCCGAATAGCGATATTTTGTTGTACACAAAATATTATAGTTTTAATTATAGGTGTCAGACGTTCTCTATTTTCTTTCACTGGTATTGCTCTTTGCGATCATATTTGATTCCTGATTTCTTTTGAGAGATTGTGGTAACTAATAAGGAAGCTTTTTCCAGCTTTCACAGCACTCTTGTGGTAATGGTTTTTATCATGAACACAAAATGCACCTTTATCTCTCAAAAGATCGTCAAAAGTTTTAAAGGTTCTTTGACTAACCTTTTTAATGGAGTCTGCACACCTTTTCCTGCAGTACTTTTGGCAGAAAGAGCGCAATAATTGCAATAGAGGCCGCGCTGTTTATGAGAGAGAACCAACCAATGTTATTTTTCTTAATGAGACTTTTGAACGAACTTTTTTGTGTCCTTCCCTTTTTTACGTACAATATTGTATGGAAAATCAAAATTTACAGGTGGGACCAAATGTCTTTCCAGAAGTGCAGCTCTTGTAAAATCCTCTAGATTCTGGCAATTAATATGGAATCCAATATCAGTCTCAGTAGAAGTTAAAAATGTTCTTTGGTTGGTGCAAGCTGTATTAGTAGAATCTAAATCGGATATTTCATTTTCACAAGCATCATTCATATTATTTCCTGAAAAAGATGCATTATCTTCATTGTTAATATTAGTATCAGTGTCTGTGATTACATGCTCAGTGTTATCACTTTTCTTAGATTTTTTGGCGAAAAAGTTTTCAATAGTTATCAAAGTGTGTTTTGAACCACTTGCCAAAGAATCACCCTACAACAAAAAAATGAGCAATTTCACATGGAATAGAAGTGCACTGAGAGAAAAAAATAATGGAAATAGGCGATTTCACTAATTTCTGGAGAAAAATACCACATAACTCCAGAACAATGAGAGAGAAAAGTGGTTGATTTTTTTTCAAAATGAATTCCGAAAGAAATGTTCATGCTTGAACAATATTACATAAAAACTTCTAGTACAAACTATGCATACATACATAATACTTTATCAGTACAAGCACATTGGAACCAAATTTACGCGTTTGTGATCTCGCATATTGTGTGAAAAGAAAAAAATTGTCTTAAATATTTACTTTTAAAAGTCAACACTCAAATATTTCCATCAATACATTTTCAATAAATTTTTGATAAACAATCAAAAATTATAAAACTTACTTACCACTATTGACAATTTTACAACGCGATGTGCGTAACAAATATTGTGGTCACAGTCACAGATAACCCACATATAGATGAGAGACTGATTGTGGAGCCATCTAAAGAGCCCGTCGACTAAGCAATTGAGTGATGTTGAAAAAATTTCTGTAACTTTAGGTTTTGGCAGTATATTCAAATCTACTGTATTTTAATTATTGTATTTCAAAATGTCAATTTATAGTCCATCATTTGACATTTAATTCAATTCAACTCCATTAACTCAATAATGATTAGATGTTGAGTTAAATTAAATGAAATATCAAATGATGGACCATGAATGCTTAAAATGGGAAAATAAAACAATAATCATTTAAACACTTTATTTTGGTATAATAATACACAACAAATAATTTCTTTAACAAAGTACTGTTCTCAACAAAGAGAATAGATAATGTAAAAACAATGCAATAATTAAACATAATTTGAGTAACATACATTCTAGATTGGAGTATCATTAGATTTTTAAATGACGTTGAATCAAGATAAAAGTAGAAAACTATTTATGATAAGTTTATATTCATTTATTTATTTATTATTATATTCCTATAAACACACAGAGCTGGACAAACTAGTGGAGTATAACTGCTAACTACTTAATCAAAAAAACTGTTAGAAATGAGTAGTTAACTACTATTTCTGGCAACTTACTGTGAAAGAAAATATTTTAGTATAATTACTGTGACTGTTAGAACAAAAGTAATTGAAATAAAGTAGTTAACTACTGCCCAGCTCAGTAAATATAAACAGCACTTATGACTGTACAAAATTTAAAATAATATATCTAACATTTCATTTCCACTTAAAACATATCTCTATTTATTTACTGGAAGTATTAAATATGTCTTCTTGGCTCTTAAAAATCCTACCGTCTTGTGGAAATCCTTTCTCGTTTCTGGTTGAGCTTCTATAATTAACAATAGTTATGAAAGTAAACGCACAAAATAACAACAGGAAATAGGTAAACACACAAATATGCTTGAAAATTTATATCTACAAAAGAAAACAAAATGTGCTTACTATTGAAATAATAATCAAAAAGTGTTTGAATCTTTAAATTTTGGAGTTTTTGATTTTTTTTTAATTAATGTTTTTTGATTTCTGAATTGTTTCTTGCCTCATACTTTTTTTATTTTTTGTTTTTATTGGATATTTTGGATTGTTGGTTACTGACTTTCACATAAATTGCCATTCCATGGGCTACATATGAAAATCGTTTCATGAGGAGTAAACTCAAAATATAAGTACCTAGTGGAAAATACTGCTTTTGCTAATCGTAAAGCATTCATTTGTACTTTGTAAATGCCTTTAATTGGATGTATTGGAATAAACTTTGGCATTAAATAAAATTATCAATTTTTACTAGTTACTGATCAATTAAAATAAATGGTAAAAATATAATAAACAAGATTGTCAATTTTACATATGTACGATCATGAACATTTACATATTCATCAATTTATTTCCTAAAACTATCTACGTTTGAAAAATGGAAGAACTTCATGCCGATTAATGTTTTTTTCGCTTCGCAACACATTTAGTGAAGGTGACAACCATAGCTGGTGGAGGGAATAGCTTCCACGTGTGGTGAAGGTGGAAATGGCTCAACACCTTTTCTGGTGGAGGGAATGGCTATAACATAAATTAAAACTCAGATTATTAGTTTTTCAATGGGTACATTTTAAAATGTCCAAAATTATAGCTTGCTATATTGAATGAAATTAATTGTCTCGACCCTTACTCCGTGGAATCTACTCATGTTACTGTTTTAAATGGAACTTAAATGTTAAAAATTTTAAGAAATTGACAATTATTTCGATATTAAATATCATCGTCAGAATGACGGAAGTTACATTTCATTTGATGCCTACCTGAAGTTTAATAATTATTTTTGGGTAAACCAAGAAGTGCCCTACCTTGTGATTGACTATAAGAAGTATGATATTATATAAATATATATTAAGTCAATCCCAAGGTAGATCACTTCTTGGTCTAGCCAAAAATAATTATTAATTATCAGGTAGGCATCAAATGAAATGTAACTTGTGGCATTCTGATGATAATATTTAATATCGAAACAATTGTCAATATCTTAGAATTTTTAACATTTTTTCAATATATTGTGGAATAATCTAGAAACAGTAAATTTCATCTAAAACTCCTATATTGAATACAATAAAACTTACCTTCAATTTCTGTTAATTGAATCTCATATTTTCTGGTGGGCATTTCAACTTTTTTAACTGGAGACTAATATGTATGGCTGGAAGGCATACTAGAAAAAATTGTATGGTAAACTCTTTTTTTTTCAATTGCAGATAATGAATACCTTCAATTCTTTTAGGGATCGTCTCCTGTATAGGCTCTTCTACTTTGACGGGAAACAAAAAATTGTCTGTTATATTCCCCTCCATCAAATAATCTGAAATATATACATATTTAATAACATTGAATGAATTTATATGAAAAATTACTCACCAGGCAAAAACAGGGGCGGCAAAACAAACTTTCTTAATAACTTGCCTTCGTCTTTTTCATATTTTGAGAAACACTGTTTTTGAAAATGAAGGAGACATATCCTCCATTGTTTCCTCATCGTCAAATTGGATGATTTAATCCTACTGCGTTCCAGCCATATCAATTTCATATCTTTCTGGGTTAGAAGAACAAAACTGTATAACGAAATAGTTATACTTAAAATTATTGACTTCTACCCTGACATCATTCATATCTGATAACATAACCGACAAATGTCAAAATATTTTGTTCTGTTCTTCACTATTAATAGAAAGAGATGCCACTTTATAATTATGTCGGTTAGGTTATCAGATATTAATGACATCAGGATAAAGGTCAATAATTTTGAATATACCTTAGTAATACAACAATTTTTAGTTTAGCCAATGTATGATAACCATGATCTCTAAAGTTGTTGATTAAATGAGTAAAAATTCTGTCTTTCATAAAAATTACGAAAATGATTGTTAATTCAGTAAGAAAAAAAGCTCTCATTTTTTTTAATAAAACTTACCGAGTTCGCCACTTATACTCCTTGACCATACACTTTGACATTCTTTTCAATTAATAACAATAAAGTAATAATAAAAGAGCGCAACAACAAATAAAAGCAATTAAAAAACACATCAAAATATGGAAACCAAATCATAAGCTCAACAGTTGAACTAAGAAGAAGAAACGACCACAGATAGTTAACCTGCAACGATCATACGCAATTATAAAAATCACTAAAATTTCATTACTAACGACGTTACAGTTTTCATCAATGGAATTTTTTGAAATCTACCGATTTTAGTTACTCGACAGGCTCTATAGATGGCACGGTCTACAGTGTCCCTATCCTGGTCACAGTCAAAGTGTGTAATAACCGCGGTGGGGTTGCGTAGGAGTGGGAAGAAGGCGAGAAGGATTTTCAGTTGAGCAGAGTGAGCTCTCATTCGTTAATTACGAATGTTTTTGATTCCATTGCATATACGTTAGCACTATTTTCTTTAAAATGTTCGTATACCACCGTTAAATTTTAGTAGGTTTTTAGAAATTCTGGATTATTTGGGGAGGGGGGGAGTAAAGAATTGGTTTACCCCAAAAAAAGTTGGAATTTCAAAAAATTTCCATCAACAACACGAAAACATGGTTTTTAGAAAAAAAATCCTGTGTCTATGTCGTCGTCGTCGTTTGAAAGGAAAGGATTCTGAAATGAAATTTCGATTTTTTTTGAAAATTTTGAGATGCGGTAGGGGGCAGAAGATGCATGAGAATAAAAAAACTGTAAATAAACATTTTGGTGGGGATAATATAAAGCAAATTTTGGACACTATTCCAAAAGGAAATTTAAAAATGGGAACTTTTGGCCCACCCTGATATACATACCTACCCACCCATATGTTATTTTTGTGTTTTAGTAAAATATTGTTCAATCTAAATGAAAAACAACACCAATTTATTTTTCTTTGCTTGCTTGCATTCTGTAGCCAATAATTGGAATTGCGGAGGCCAATCGTTGAGTAAGTGTGGCCAATGACTAGCTTGTGGTATCCACAGAACTGATTAACTTTGCACAATTTACTACCAAATAAGTAAAAGTGACATATTTTTAAACAATTCGGATCCATTTTCTATCAAAAGCTTAATGTGCCGTTTATATTATGTGGGTTGGTGAAGTAAACTGGGCTTTTAAATCTACTTTATAGAATGGGAGGCCAATTACTGGGTGGTTTATCCTATGTTTTATAGAGACAGTCATCAAACGTACATATGTAGATGACATGATATTAATTCATGAAAAATGACAATGAAAAAGTGTCAACTGTTTTAGTGATATCTCTCTAAATGGCCATACAACATAATTAAATAAAAATGCTAGAAATCACTTGTTTGTTTGAAATCTCATCGCGTCGAATTATTTTTCCCTTGAATGCGCGACTTGCCACATTATAGCCGTTTCTCTATCGCTTACCGTTTTCTAGCATGATACGCCTGGAATTTGGGACACCTGGTATATATATTTCGGTTCTTATAATATATCTGAGAGTGAGGCTGTTATTTCTCAGCCAAACGTGATTATGAATATAAAATAGCGGCCTTTAATTCAACGTGGTTGAGATAATCTTTTAATTCGGGTAATTGTGAAGTATATTGAGGAAAGTTTCAGAAGTTGGATTAAATGGCTGGTGGGGTATATGTTATTGGCTTTTGATATATCTATAATAAACTTAACAACTTGAATCCTGACGTATCTCAATTTTGATGATAAAATATATAAACAAATTTATGGCTGTCTATGGAGGCATCTGTATTAAGTGCTATAGCATAATTATTAGTTATGGAAGATCTTGAGAAACTTACTATCGATATTCCTTCAATTTCGATGTAGATTATTCCATTACTGCTGTACTACAAAATGAAATTTAAAATGAAAGCCAAATACTGAATTCTTATTGTTCAAACTGTAATTCAGAACCGAGAATGTGTTAAATAATAAAATGATTTCTCTTGATATCACAATATAAAAAACCAACAATAACATGAAAACAAAATGGCATACAAAAGCAACTTTGTCCTCAAGATATTCGAACTTCAATTCATGTCATCCCATCTCCCAAAAAAACTGTGATTGTTGGTAGAGCTATCCTGAATTCAGATACACAGATATGGAAAGAACAAAAACTGCATTAAGAAAAAGTAATTATACTTAAATCGAGATAAATAACATGTTCAAAAACGGATAAACATATATTATAATCAATTAAAAAACAGAACAGATACCAAACATCAAAATGTGAAAAACCTAAGTTTACCATATATACAGGGACTTTCTCAACAATAGGGAATATGCATGTATTTTTTTATATGTTTAATTCATCCTTTTATCAACAAAGTCGATTTGGACGAACCGCCATCATGCTGAAAATATATTTTACGCATTTGTTCTAAGGATATGTCATCTAATTTAGGTATTGAAAATTTGTCAAACAAATCCAAATTTTAATTCCTGATAGAAAGTCCGATTATGCGATATGGTAAAGTAGCATACCAAACATTTAACTTCATAGCAAATTGACTATCACGATAAATTCTGTAATGAGGATTTTCACTAGCCTAATGCAGACATCTGAATGAATAGCTAGGGCAATAGCTACTTCATCGTAATAATTGTACGTCTTTTCGATTTCTTTCTGTCTTGAACAAATTCTGTCCCATCCAATTTCTTCATTACTTTTTTCGATACATTCTGAGTAGATTAGATTTTAATGGGGTTAGAATGCACTTAAACCTGAGGTTTATTATGCCCCCCCCCTATCAGAGCTGTCCTCGCTACTACTACAGCTCGCCTACCAGTTCCAGGTTTCTAATGAACTCTAGTATTTGGAACCGCTTCAACGAGGTTATATCCTCACTCTTACAAGTTTCTTTTCCGAAGCATTTCTTGCGTTGGCTTGCAAGAGCAAGGCATACCAGAACTAAGTGATCCGGAGTTTCATCCTCCCCCCCCACAGAATCTACACTCGTCAGTTTCTGCTAGTCCTATTCTCATTAGGTGCTTCCTAAGGCGGCAGTGTTCTGTAAGAAAGCCCGTGAGGAGATGTAGTTTATTTTTACTGAGTTACAAATATTTTTTGGATCTAGCAGTGTCAAAGTTCCTTAGGGACTTTTTGGAATGTTCCAACCCGGAAAGGCACCGCCAGAGTGCTTCTCTTTCGGTTCCCTCCTTCTTCCGAAACACTTTCTTATAGGAGCATTTTCCTACACCACAGAAAGCCTCCGGGCCAATAGAGGGCGTTTGTCCTCCTTTTCTGGCAAGTGTATTGGCTTCTTCATTTCCCGTGATTCCCAAGTGACCAGGGACCCAGACTAAAGAGACCATGTAATTCTTCCCTAATTCATCAAGTATTCTTCGGCACTCCCATGCCAACTTTGAGTCAATGACATGGGAGCTCAATGCTTTGATAGCTGCTTGACTATCAGAATGGATCGATTTGTCACATTTCTGGTAGTTTCTTTCTAGGTTCATTTCCACGCATCTTTCGATCGCAAGTATTTCTGCCTGAAAGACACTCGAGAAGGAGCCTAACGATAATGAGTATCTAGTGCCGAAATACTCCAGCGCCTGCTCCAGTGGTGGTTTTTGAACCATCCGTATACCATCCAATGGTGATTTCTTTAAGAGGTTGGGTGGTGTATTCCTTTTCCCAGTCTCTTCTCGTATTTAGCATCGTAGTGAAATTATTCTCCATACTTTCTTTCTTGATCATTTCGTCACTGGGAAAATTCGCTGATGAGATGTATTTTGTTAGAGAGGACCAGGCTCCCTGATTTTTAATACTCTCATTGCCTGAACCTTCCTTAGATATTCTAAGAATTGCCTCTTGGGCAGATCTTTCTATCACCAGATGTAGAGGTGTGAGATCTGTAATGATCTCTGGTGCCCTAGTTGGACACGTTCTCATAGCTCCAGTGATGCACACACAGGCAATTCTTTGAACTTTGTCGAGGGTCTTTCTCGTGCTGTACTGACTTGCTTCTGTATGCCAAACTATTGCCCCATACCTAATTGCTGGTCGCATAATCATGGCGTACATCCATCGAAGTATTTTTGGGTTACAGTCCCACCTCTTTGCAGCTAGATTTCTGCACGCCATCAAAGCTCTTATTGCTTCACTAGCAGTTATTTCAACATTCTTATTCCACAGAAGCTCACTGTCTAGGGTGATCCCTAGATTTTTAACTACTGATTTCCATTCTATGATTTCCCCGTTCAAGGATATGGGTTTCATGGCTTGAAGTGTTCTTTTCCGAGTAAATGGAATTACTATGGTCTTGTTTCGGTTAATATTTAGCCCCACTGACAAGCACCATTGCTCAATGATTCTGAGGCCCTTTCATAATAAATCACACAAGGTGCTCTCGAACTTGCCTCTGACTATTAGAAATATATCGTCAGCATATCCCATACATTCGGAGCAAATCTCCGTTAGCCTGTAGAAAAACTCATCTACTAGGAGGCTCCTTAGAAGGGGATATATCACTCCCCCTTAAGGTGTCCCCCGAGTGGCTTTAACTGAGGTGGTTTGATTTCCCACCTGTGTCTCAGCTATCCTCGTCGTCAACAAAGCATACATCCATTTTACAATGGTTTCATTTACTCCTCGCCTTTTTACTGCTCCTTTGACAGACACATGAGTTGTGTTGTCAAAGGCCTCAGATATATCCAGGAATACGCACATTGCGATTTCTTTGTTGTTGATAGTTCTCTGGATGACTTCGGTCAGCTGATATAGAGCCGACTCAGTTGATCGACCCGCTCTGTAGGCATGCTGACATTTATGAAGTGGTATATTTTCCAGATTCTCTGTTCTTATATAGTTTTCCACTACTTTCTCCATCGTTTTCAGTAGGAACGATGTAAGACAGATGGGTTCAGAAGAGCTGGGATCAGTCCCATCTTTGTTCCCTATTTTTGGTATGAAAGTTACCCTTGCTCTTCTCCATTTTCTAGGTATTAGACCCACTGCTAGACTGCTTCTTGTAATCTTCAGCAGGTGAGGAAGAATCTCCTCTATCCCTTGCTGCAGGAGTGCTGGAAATACTCCATCCACTCCAGATGATTTATATGGTTCAAAGGTACTTATTGCCCATTTCAACCGTTACCTGGTAAATATTTCCGTAGTAATGTCCCAATCTTCCTTGCGGGATTTTTTGGTGTAATTCATTGCTATTGCAGTGCTGCGTAACTGGTATATCCGGATATTTTTCATTAAATAAATGAATTGCGAACTTGTACGATATAACTCCAATTCAATAGCAGTTTACAAGATATATTATTATTTGTTGGAGATTCATGATTATTTCAAAAGAATGACAAAATTATTCACCGAAATCAACAGTTACCTAGGATCTCCGCAAAAGTCACTCACTAGATTATTATTATATTTCCGAGCTTAGTGGGAAATTCATGGGGTTTTACATAAAACTGAAAACAAAATAAAACAGGTTTATTAAAACTTGAACCTCATTTCAAGTTATGAAATTTTTTAACCAGCCGGACATTTTATCTGAAATGAAATGTTTCGCTAAAAAGATTTCCTCATTAGACGCACAGTATAAAAAATACATTATTTATTGACTTAAGGGCAGTTCAGACTATGTGATTAATCACATGAGTTATCACATGATTTTGTCACCTTTTTTTTCTTAAATAATTTCCACAGATTTACACTATGTGATTTATCACGCATTAATAAAATATACATGTAGTCACAGAAAAATCATTGGCTATCACAGGCAGATTTTTAAAATAGACCCGTATCTATTTCTGTATGATATTTCATATGATTGCCGGTAACGTTGTTGTTCTGCTTTATTGTCTGTGTCATTACGTCAATTCTCATTTGACATTTCTCTTGTCATAACATCATAAACAATCAAACAACAGAAGAGATTTTATCGATTAGAGTGAGCTTCACTCATTTTGGTGGATGATTGACGATGAGCTCATCAAATTGGAATTGAAACAAAAGTATTTTTTTAAACTAAGGAATACAGATAACTGATTCTTTTATTATTATGAATATTTTGTACATTCTTATAGGCATAGTGGTCTTGAGAAAATATTTGTTATTCGAAAATACGAAAGCTTTTCATGCCTTTTTGATCCTAAACATAAAAGTTATGTTCAAAAAAACATGCTAGTAATGAAGCTCTTTTAGAAATAACACAAGAATTACAGAAAATAGACAATACATTACAGCTTGGAGACGTTAAAAAAAATCACGAACCTTCGCCAGCAATTTTCACATGAGCAAACCAAAATTAATGAAGCGATGCATCCTGGTATTGGCTCATGAACCAATTGTATGGTGGTATGACAAATTGTTATTTTTGGTAGCATTTGTAAAAATTAGAAAACTCTGTGGTATGTGTTAGTTTACCAAATAATTTTTAGATGTATAACGTCAATATTTCAATTTTAGATGGAAACAAATTCACAATATTCTCCTTGAAAATGGAATCAGATGTTAGTACTGATTCTACAGTCAGCCGAAAACAGAATGCAGTTACTCCAATGAATTCTGATTACAAAAGAAAGGTGCAGGAAGGGAAATGAGGCGCAGATACAGTTATAAGCCAGGCAGTGATAACTTTAAAGTTATTATAGGTATGTGTTGTAATTACACAAATGTAAAACTTCTTTCTGTTCTAGACATTAGAAGATAAATTAAATTCAGATGCAGTTGCAAATATTTGTCGAATATGTAAGTAGCGAATTCCAATCAATCAACGATAATGAATTAGTTATTGATGCCAAACGTGAAATTAGCGAAATTATTCATGAAACTGAAAAGAAATGGCTGGATATGATGAAAGCTTTCGAGTTTATATTCAAGGATGCTGATCTACAATACATGCCTGTTTTATTTTTTTAAATACGCATAATTATGAGCAATTGGATTTTTTTGCAGGAATGATTTTATTATATTGCCTACATTTTGACATACTTCATGTCTTCAACAAGACCAAAATACTTTTATATGGTTTATTTCGAATAAAAAATACGAGTAAAAATGAAATCGTTTTATCACCTCCCATTGCCAGGGTACAAAACATTCATTATTAAAATATGAATTTTTTCCAGATTTCAATACGTCAGTAGACCTGTTAACATGGCAACTTTCTATATTAGTCAAGCACAAGTTTCCTTGCCATTATCTATACAAACATAAAACGTTTTACTTTCTTATTAATAATATAATTGTTAAGAGCACATCAAGTTAAGATAATATTCTGCACTTTTTCAAAGTCTAATATAGTTTTTCTTTGTAAAATCTATTACGAAGTATCCCGAAGGCATTTTCCACTTCTGTTCTAGTATGGCTTAACCAGTAAATTAAAACCTTTTCATCTTGATTAGATCTATATCCAGAGGGTTTCATAATGTGTTCAGTCATCCGAAAAGCATCATCTGCAAGAATAACGTGAGGAACTTTCATTACAGATTTAGGTGAAGTGGAATCTTCTGGAATATCAAGCAAATTTTATTCTATAGATTTACACAAACTATTATTGTAAACACCACCATTACTAGCACGACCATTACATCCCACATCAACATAAATTAAGTTGTAGTCTGCATCTACAAGCACTGATAAAATGATACTATTATGAAATGTTATTTAAAGTAAAATGAACCATCATCTTTTTTAGCTCTAAAGACAATGTATGTACCATCTAGAGCTCCCAAACTATTAGGAAAATTCCACTCTTCATGGAATCTGCTAGCAATTTTTAGCCATTCTTTCTTTGTGGTTGAGGTGTTAAAGTATTCATCGTTTGAAACAATATAAATTACATTATCCGTTTCAGTAATGATCATCGACATCGCGGAAACTGATACTCGAAAAAAATATCTTGATCTTGGATAAGTTTCGCCCGTTTGAAACGCAATAAACTGCGTTTCTTTTAAAATGACTTAGCGACGGTATGGTAGACATATCCTATATTCACTTCATACATTTTGCAAAACGGAGTTAATTTGGATTGTATGAACTGAGAATTCACGGTCAGTTTCGTGTACACTTTCTCTCGCCAGAGACAACATTATTTTCAAATATTCAATAAATATTATACGTATTTCCAATTTTGATACATCTGTTTTGGATGTAGAAGGTATTTAGTCTCGCTCGCACAGAAACTAACAAGGCTCTCATTATCGAACTATCTAAATAAATAAATATAGTTATATATATATATATATATATATATATATATATATATATATATATATATATATATATATATTAAGCCAGTCCTCTAGTATAGATAAATATTCATATATTAGATTGAATTAAAAAGGAATTTTTCTTGTATATACGTATGGTGTATCATTAGACACTACCTAATTAAGAACAAAATTTAATATAAAACGAATGAATGACTTAAACAAATGTATTATAAAATATTGAGTACATCAATTTAAGAAATGGATTAAGGATAAGGAATATAATGGTAATGATAATATAGAAATTAATTCTTAAGAAAATGTTACCTTCACAAATAAATCCTAAGGTCAATGTCAACAATTTTCATTAAAATCAATCTGAACGCTGCTATGTCCACACTTGAATCGGGAAAAGGATGTTAATTTGTTCAAAACCTAAAATAATAAGAATTAATAATCAAATCACTAATTTATTAACGATATGCAAATACAATGAAAAGTTGCAATTTGAAAAAAGTAATTTATAAAAATAAAACTGTATGAAATATGACATTCGGAATAAGAGCCATATTGTATGTCATAGAAATCTAGTAATCAAATCGAAATCAATGAAGGAAGTGATTGAATCTAGTTATAATATTGCCAACCTAAATTCAATGAGTTGGAAGTTAATATATAACAGAGAATGTAAATTTGAAAATAAGTTAGAATTTATATAAAGCGAAATTAGTGCTAATTAAAGAATTAAAAAATAAACAGTTCCATATATATAAATCATAAATTTAGATTGTAGAAATTGTATATTAATTGTGAACAAATTTACTAAAAAAAAGGAATTACAAGGATTGAAACCATTGTAATACATGTAAAAGATTATTTATATATTCTATAAGATATTGTTAAACCATTTATACAAGTGATTTCACTCTCCAAGACTATTTTAATTGAAGAATTCAGTATTTCCATAAAAAAAACATTATCATTGACAATTGTTGAATAAAATAACAAATTAGGAGGCTGTGTTTTAGAGATTGTAAAAATGTTGTTGATTTTTAAAAGAAAAGAGAGTCGAGAGTTGTTGGGGAATGATGAACTGGGATGTAATTCTCTGAGAAGATTTTTGTAAAAACTTTAAAGTAAAAGTAATAATTTTAAATCTAAATCAATAAAAAATTCATAATATTAATGTCGATTAACCCCTGTGAAAAAGTGAAACGTGCCGAACGAGTATTTCTTGGGTAAGGAATACCTAAGAAAAGAGACGAGATGTTGCAGGTCCACCACGCCGAGAATGGAATATAAGGTCTGTGTTATTTGAGTTTTTTTAATTTGGAATTCCAAACAAACAAAGAAAAAGTGAACTTTTGAAATTAATTTGAACATTTAAATTTGAATAATCTAAAATTGGCCAAAGAAACTTTAAAATAATCAATACCAAAATTTATTCATGGATAATTAAAGAAATCTAATTTTCTGCAACAATAATTTTAGATATTAAATATGTACTTACTTGTAAAAAGTTTTTCGTTTGTAAAATAATCAAAGTTCACACCACTCATAAATGCTTTTCCAATCTTAATTTCCGCTTTGCATGCTGACCTATTCTTATAACTATCAAACACACACTTAATTCACAACTTGAATTATATATGTAACTGTTTAATATAAGTTTTCAACCATATTATTCTAAATGCACTAAATTGATGCACATTGAACTGTTAAACGTTTGCATCCTCCATGTTAACTGTATACTATAATTTTGTGACGACGAGAAACGTTGAACCGGAAGAGTTGCTCCGTTGCGCCGAAGCAGCTACTATAAGCGTTCAGTGCGCATGACCATCAAAGAATACAGAGGAGGTTCAGGAATATTTGTGTGTGTAAAATTTTGAAGATTTCATCAACAATTTATTAAAATATTTTTATTTAAGTGTTGGTATTTTTCTTATTCCAGTCAATGTCCATAACACTTTTCATGAACATTGTTTAAATCATTCATTCGATTATCATATGGTGAGATGATTGAAATAAAGATATATAATTTATTCAGGAATAGACCTATCACGAAATCATAATAAGTAAATGTTCATATATGTAAAAATTTTTTCTAATAGGTGTCCAGGACTCAAAGAGAGAAGTCTCATGCTACCGACTGCAATATAAAATTTAAACAATACATACAATTAAAAAATTTCATATAATCATATAGGGCTAGCCGAAGGTAAAAACGGGTAAATAAAGGTAAATCATATAAGTATAAATATATTAAAATATAACATATCCACTATAATATATATATATATATATATATATATATATATATTCCTCAATAAATTTGGTCTTCAATTTAAAAAAGTGCATTCAAATCAATGCTAAGTTTATACATAGTTAAATTTGTTTAAATAATTCGTTCCCTCCAGAATCTCCCTTGTTTATCTTGGTATGGTTATTCTTTACTAATATTCGAAGGTTCCAATAAAAAGCACGTTTTTTCCGCTTTTTCTCATGTTTTTTACGTTATAGTACTAGAAAGAATTACTTTTTCCAATTAAAGAACTTTTATGAATTTAATTTTATAATTAGAGGTTTGAAATAATTATTTCATTATATATTCGTTTTCATATAATATTTGATATTTCCCTTTTAATATCTATATACCTTATCTGCATGAAAGTGCTTGAATGGAATTCTATATAATGTATTCTACATTTATCGTTCATATAGTAAAATACAGGATGATTGTAAATGTATGAGTCACGTTATTAAAATAATACTTTCCTTCACTTGTATGTCTGAATTACATTTTAGACATCCTAAATTTTACTAAATTATAATTTATTCAGTTTCTCACACAATTGTAATTTTTAGCACTTTGGGAATAGGCAAATTTGCCATTGCCTGTAGATGTGAAGTACCTACCTATATAGTAGATGATTAACTTTAACTACTAGACGATCCATACTGGTTAACTTCCCAAGCAGCTGTGAACATCGAGAAAAATCAAGGAAAGTAGTAATAGTCGACTATAGCATAGATAAATTGCTTTTCCTGTTCTCTTATTTTTATTGTCGCTGTTCAATTTTCAGTTAGATTATATGTGTAGCTTCAACTTTCGTAAATTTTATTTCCACGATTATTAATTTTTTTACATATCAACTTTGACTAATTTTTATATTTTATTCAAGTTTGATAATTTTTTGGTAAAATTATTGTAATATTGTGAATCTTTTATTTCTACTTGGATATTTTTTTTATAAATTCGATTTTTATTAATTGATACTTGTCGTTTGTTCAACATATAGTTTTTTTTTTCATTTATTGAATCACATTTGTAAATTTTGTAACTTGGTTCATATTTATATACATTCCAACCCCTTTTCACAAGGTTTATTGATGTGGATGTGTGCCAACTACAAACAACTACAAAGTTGATAATGTTCTAGGTGGCGCCCGCTTATCGTATATTAATTTATCTTAATTTTTTCTTTCTCTACAAATATCTCATCGCTTATCTTATCTTAATTTAACTTGATTTAATTTATTTTCTTTCTACAAATTATCTCATTTATTTATAAATAAATATTTGTCATTTATCCGAAAACAAAGTAGTATTACCCGCGAACCAGTAAGACCTACTCCTAGATCATTATATAGCTGGCAAAACAATTCTGTATGAGATGCTCTACAACTGAGTAGCCGCTACAAAAAAATTAAACCGAACAACAGGTAACAAAAAGTAAGTTGGTGGTAAAACGTTGCCAAAAATCTTGAAGTAAGTAATAACCTGTAACAAACAAAATTTAAATTAGTTACAACAGTAAATATTACCTAATGATCTTTAGATATCTGGATCTCGCTGAAATACTTCAACAAATCATTTGCCATTTTTTATAACTCGTTCATCTCATAACATTAAACGGTACGGTCAAAATATTTCCCACCTTTTGTTTGTTATTTTAGAATCTAATCATTCTATGTCTAGGATAATAACTATTGCGTGTTCCACGCCGCGAAAGTGATTTTCCCGGCCTCCAGAATAGGCCAGGCTCGGCTACACCTCGCCTGGCCATTTCTTCAAAACGGCCCGGAAAACTAGCACTTTCTCGCCTAGGTAAACACAAACAGCTAATAATTATGATATTCAGATGCCGATTTTTTTATACTGACTTTCCGCGGCTTCATTTTGTTGTAGGTTATTTTCATGTTAAACGTTCAACCAACTCACCTATGCAACTGTCGGATAGTAACATCACAATAGTGGGAACATAAACTAGATTAGTCATACGTAGAATTGAGATGTTACCATTTTATTGTGATAAAATCATCTGATAACTCATGTGATACATCACATAGTCTGAAGTGCCTCTTCTTAGACATGAGCTCATGAAAGTTTACTCGATAAGTATAATTTTCTAGAATCTGTTAAGTGACATTCTGTAAAAATTCCTAGAATTGTCAATGCTTGTAAGAATTGGAGAAATCTACGGTTTTCGAATTACCGATATAAATATTACACTGTTATCAATACATTTTAGTTCAGTGTCAAGATAAATTAATTTTTATTTGTTTTTATGTAAATATTGTTGTGTTAGTGAATATATGGGGTGATTCATAACTATTGGGACATATGCTAAGGGTAGATTATTAGGTACAAAATATGGCGATAGGACCAAATATACCTCGATAAAATAAAGTTGTATTTTTTCGTTTTTTGCTAATAATTTCCCTGTATATTTATCGATTGTTATCAAAATCAGCACAGAGGCATCTGTATCTGTAAAGATTTGAAGAGTGGGTGGCCCCACAGCACTTAGGCCACAATTGGCCCATTGTGCATCCTTCTGAGGTTCAAAACTTCTTTCTAGCTCGTCATCCAGCCTACTTCCTTGAAGTAGGCGATAACGTCGCCTGAATTAAGTTCCCTCATATTGGCGTATGTTAGCCTGTACTCGCCGAATACTTGAAACCTAAATTGAGAGAGTGTCTGACATTCGCAAAGAATGTGTTCGACAGTCTCATCTTCATGTTCACATTCTCTACAAAGTGGGGTGTTAGATAAACCCAGTCTGTGAAGGTGTTTTCGTAGGTGGCAGTGACCAGTCAGAATTCCCGTGATTGTTCGTAGGTTCCGCCTGTTCATAGTCACGTATTTTTTGGCTACTTTGCTGTCCGGGTACTGTAGCAGTTCCTTGGCAAGCCTGCAGCCTTCTGCGTCGTCCCATCTACCCTTAAACTTATTAAGGGAGTGTTCCTTTAATAGGTCGGCCGTTGCTGACGCCGATAGACCAATGAAAGTGCCAGGTCCCAAGAGTTTTTGGGAGGCTGCCTTCTTCGCTAGCGAGTCTGCAATACGGTTTCCTTTCGATTTCTCATGGCCCTTGATCCAGCCTAAAGTGACCGTGTTGTTGTTACAGGCGTCGATTAAGGCCATGTGACATTCTAGTACTAGGCCTGATGTAATACGTGGTCTGTTCAGGGCTAGTAGTGTTAGTCTACTGTCCGTAAGGATGTATATATTATTACCTGCGGTTTTCCTTTTGGTAATCTCTTCAGGAGCGATGCAGATAGCAGTGAGCTCTGTTTGAGCAACACCTGCATTGCAGCCCATTGCCCATTTTATGTTTAGATTCAGGGATCTGGAAAAAAGACCACATCCTGAGCCTACATTGGATTTAGACCCATCTGTGAAGATGCGGATTGCGTCTTCTTCCAATAGGTCTTGTGAGTTGTTTTTAAAGATTACCTTGTAGGGCCTGTTGAAGGCATATCGCGGTGGAATCGAGTCCGTATTGGCCTGCAGCAGTGGGATCTCCCTGAGGGCCTCATGCCACAAGTTACGTCTCAGTTTACCGGTTCCTACATCAGGTTGTATACCAGTAGAGCGCAGACGTGCCATGGTCATCAAAACAACCTCCTTGATGTATATGTCAAGGGGAGTGAGACCGAGGATTACCTCCATAGCTCTTGTTGGTGTGGTTCTCATGCCTCCTGTTATGTTGATGCGTACTGTTCTTAGGATTTGGTCCAGTTTACGGACGACTGTCAGCTGGTTTGCCTTAGCTCCCCAGGCAATCGCACCGTACGATAGCATAGGTCTGATGATGGCAGTGTAGATCCAGGCAGCAACCTTAGGTGACATTCCCCAGGTGCGGCCGATGGTTCTACGACACTGCTCATAAGAAATATATGCTTTTTCAACTCTGTTTTCTAAGTGGGAGTTCCATGTTAACTTATTGTCAAAGGTGACCCCTAAATATTTCACCTCTGAAGAGAAATTAAGTTTGGTATCTAGGAGCTTTGGGGCTTGATGTTTTGCAAGCTTCCTTTTTTTCGTGAAGAGGACCATCTCAGTCTTTTTTGGATTTATTGACAGCGAATGGTCTCTGCACCATTGTTCTATGATATTGAGGGCCTCCTGCATTAAAGCGCAGAGTGTCTCCTCGAATCTTCCTGTTAGCAGAATCACTAAGTCATCTGCGTATGCTATTGTGTAGTAGTTGTTATCATTGAGGTGGCTGACCAAGGAGTCTAAGACCATGTTCCATAGTAGTGGTGAGAGCACCCCTCCCTGTGGACAACCTTTTACAACCAAGCCTCTGATGGTTACATCATCTACACTGATTTTGATTGCTCTTTTTGAGAGCATGTTATATATCCAGCCATTTATGGTTTGGGGGATATTTTTATTGGGAAGTGCATTTGTTATTTTAGGAAAAGTGGTTCTATCAAATGCGCCTTCTATGTCTATGAATTCACCCAGGGTGGACTCCTTATTTTCCAACGATTTCTCGATGCGGCCCGCCACGAGATGAAGAGCCAAATCCGTGGATCTCCCTGGAGTGTATGCATGTTGATTTGGATGCAGTGGATTTCGTGTTATCACCACATCTCTTATGTATCGTTCGCACAGCCTCTCTAAAGTCTTCATTGTAAACGATGTGAGGCTAATGGGTCGATATGCTTTTGGGATGGAATAGTCCATTCTTCCTGGTTTTGGTATGAACACAACTTTGACTTCTCTCCAACCTTTTGGAATATACCTCAGTGCCAGTGAGGATCTGAGGATTCCTACCAGGTGCGGCATTAGTTCATCCAGGCCCCACTGAAGTAGGGCTGGATAAATGCCGTCCGTTCCCGGGGATTTAAAGGGGGAGAAGCCTAAGATGGCCCACCTCAGTCTGTCCGCGTCGACGATCTGTCGTGATAAACGCCAGTCATCGTCCGTCGGGTAGTGATTCTCCTCATCCTCCCTGGCCGCCGTATTTGTGGTTCTGGAGTCAGGGAAGTGAGTTGACATCAATAATTGTAGACTTTCCATTAGGTTGGCAGTTTTAGTGCCATCCTCTCTGGTTAGTATACCGATATGACGGTGGGGATCTTTTGAGAGGGCTTTTTGGAGTCTAGCTGCTTGGGGGAAATCCTCGATTTCCTCGCAGTAGATTCTCCATGCCTCTCTTTGCTTTTGTCTGATGACTTTTTTATACTCTTTGAGGTGAGACTTGTATGAGTTCCAATCCTCTTTGAGTTTTGTTCTTATTGCCTTATTGAAAGATTTCCTCGCCGTCCCCCTGAGCTGGCCAATCTCATGGCACCACCACGAAGTGGAGGCTCCATCGAGATCGATCCGCCTGAGTGGGCAAGACATCTTGTAGGCATTAATAATGGAGTTTCGAATTGTTTCATGATAACTTTCCAAATCTCCTTTATTGTTGGGCAACACATCCTCGACTCCTCGCAGATCCCCTTTCAAGCAGTGGACATATTTTGTCCTATCCGTTTTCACGAGGTCGCGAGTCATTGTGGAGGTTGTGAGCGCAAGTTTTATTTCGAATTTTATCCAGCGGTGGTCCGACATTGAAATATCGTCGGATACATGCCAGCCGGAGATTTTATTCGAAGTATTAATAGTAGATAGGGTAATATCTATTCGCGTTTGACTACGAGAGTTAATAAAAGTTGGTTCAGTACCTCTATTTAGAATGCAAAGATTCTTGTTAGTTATATAATCATAAAAAGACTTACCTCTAGTGTTAATATCTTTGCTGCCCCAGCTTACGTGGTGAGAGTTTGATCGCAGCCTATTACCAGTTCAAGCTTCTGGGTGAGACAGTGTTCCACAAGGTCCTCCAGCTCCTTAGTTGGTGGTGGTTTAGCTGCGTCTGAGGGGAGGTATGCGGATGCCAGTATTAACACTTTCTTTTGACCTTTCTGTGCATATTCAACCTTCACTACCGTTAGGTCGGAGGACGAAAAATGCGTCAGTGGGTATGTCTTAAAATTTCTAGGGACGTATATGGCCGTCCTAGGTTGCTGATTGCTTGGAAAGCTGAAAATTAAACCTTTTGGATTATTTAGACCCATGATTTTGGTTTGTCTTATCCAGGGTTCTTGGATAAGTGCTATTGTGTCCTGCATCACATCCAGGTGGCGGCAAAGTGTTGCCGAAGCCACCTTTTTGTGTTGAAGGTTGCACTGTATGAATCTTACCTTTTCATTGTCCATCTCGGCTTGATGGTGGTGAGATGGATATTTCTGTTAGGCCATCTCCACTTCCTCACTTGGAGGTGTGATGACGTCGCCTGTGTCCTGGCTTAGAGCTGTTAGTTCTGCCAGGAGAGTGTCAGTCGCCATCTTGGAGGATGGTTCGACAGTCTCCGCAGAAGCAACAGCTTCTTGGAGTTCCTCGGGTGGGAGAGGGGGGTCCGTGCTCGATCCCTTCCGTTCCGGGTCCAGTTTCTTCGTTTTGACAATCAATGAGGTGAACGCGTAGCTCATCCTCATTGATCGTTTTTTTAGGGCACCCATTTCCTCGTCTCTTACGCCAAAGACGAATAGGTGTCCTTTGGGGTTGACCTTTGCTTCGTGGTGGGAGAAAAACCATGCATCCACTCGAAGGTCTGGGTTTTGTTTGTCCAGCCGGCGCAGCACATCCTCTTTGTCACCCAGGTCAGCGTGAGCTTCGCTGGGGACCCAGAGGGTGGCTTTTGTCAGCTGGGGGAGGTTGTCGACGTGCACCACGTCGAGCTTAGCCTCCTTCCACGGTTTCAGTTTTGAAACTGTATTTCTTAGCCACTCCAGCGTTTCGTCATTATCGCAAGTGACTCTGATTATTTCACCAGAGTGCGACCATGACCTGAAAGTAGGTGGCTTTTTCAGACTGCTGGAGGCGGACATAAGGGTTTTGTCCAAAGCCTCCATTAGTTGTTTTTTGATAAGGTCTCCATTATCGGTAATTATTTTACCGTATGGAACGGCCTTATCTATAATGGCTACGCGTAAGTGGCTGGTAGCTGCTTCGCTGTAGCTTTTATCTGTGGTTTTAGCGTCCATCCGCGTCCTCTTTCCTCTTGAGGAGTTTTCCTCTGAGGTGTTGGAGCGGATGCGCTTCTTTACTTGGGGGGCGACGCGTTCCGGGCCTCTTTTGGAGGAGGAACTGCCTTCGCCACCCTTAAGTTTTTGGCCGCTGGTGCCAGGTTTAGAGAGGGAGGGGCGAGTGGCGCTAGTGGTGTATGTAGAGACGCCAGCTTGCTGCCTCGCTTTCCTCCTTCTCTTTACCTCAGCACCGCAGATTCTTTTTCCTCGACGGTGCTTTGGTGGAGGTGAGCGTTCTCGCTCATCCTCCGGTTTTTGTTTTTCTTTTGTTTCTTTTTGGTCCATTTTGGTCCCACGAGTAGCTAGGGAAATGTTCGTCATCCCTGGCAGAGCCCCGCATGCCAGGGAAAGGCTGTTTGCAAGGGGGTGTCGCCTGGTACCCCCAGGGGGACGTTCGTGGTCGCATTCCCTGCGGCCATTCAGCCATCGGCACGTTCCTCACACCTTAGCTTGGGTTGTTGGAGTGTCATTTGGTTGGTCAACACTGCTGTCACTGATGACCAACAGTGCTAACGTATCCAGCGGTGCCACGAGGAGGCAGACACTCGATGGTTGCATTTCTCCATTGGGCTGCAGAAAGCTACCTACAAGCAGACAAGCAAAGCGCATGCAAGCAAATAAGCAAACCAACTACAAAGCAATGGCCAACTTACAACCAACCCCGCCAGCACAGAGGCATAATTTTATACAGGAAATATTATTTTTTGTATTATTTGACATTTTGTTACAGGGGGAGCCTCGTGAAGGATTTCTGATGATGAAATTGACTGGTTACTTTTTTTGACGAAGCTTTTTAGTGATTTTCATTAGAAAATATGACATTAACATCATTTCTACGTAATATTGGTAATCTTGTTCAAACACAAAAACGTAATTGAACAGTGATACAGAGTATCGGAAGGGGATGTCAAGTAACGGACAATAAAAAAAACTTGTATCTTAAGGCTTCTATTTCGACGATAAAACATAATTAATAACAATGTAAAATAAAAAGAGCAAACTCAAATTAAATCTTCTACGTGGCCTCCTCCGACTTCTATGCCTTTTCTAATTCGTCACGAGTTAATTTCATTGGCATAAACTAAGGACTTCATATGTCCCCAAACGTAAAAATCAAGCAGGTTATACTCAGAACTTCTTTGCGCCCATTCAAAATCACTTCCTCTGCCAATCAATCGTTGAGGAAATATGTCATTTAGATGATTTCTAACAACTAAAGGGAAATGAGGTGGAGCTCCATCCTGCATACATCGCATTTTATTTCCTACAGCTAGTGACAGATTATCCAAAATATCACTAAAAGTATTTAGCAAAAATAATAAATAAGAATCTCCATTTAAATTTGGAGGCAGAACATATGGCCCTATTAGTTGGTCGCCTATAATGCCACACCAAATATTCAATTTAAACTCATGCTGGAAATGTCTTTCTTTCAGAGCATGGGGATTTTTTTCTTCCCAATAATGGCTGCTTCATCAATTAAATACCCCTCGTCTGGTAAAAGTCGCTTCATCGGTGAACATAATATTCTTAATAAAATTTCGGTCATCATTATGCTTGTTGAGAATACGTTGGCAGAACTGTAACCGTCGTGGGAGGAGTGAAGTGATAAGGGTGGAACTTTTCTTTTATTAGAATTCTAATAATAAATGACTGACTTACTCCTGTTGCTAATGAAAAACGACGTGAACTTACTGTAGGATTTTCATCTATTCGAACCTAAATTTCATCTTCTTGATTAGGTGAAATTTGTTTCGGACGACCACCTTGATTTTTATTGTGAAATGATCCGGCTTCACCCAAACGATGGAATAGATTTGAAAAAGTTTTGTGATCTGGTTGCCTTCTGCCTGGATATAACAATTCATACCTTCTGGCTGCAGGGCGCCCGCAAAAGTGTTCTTGTGCGTATACACAAACCATATCCCGCATTTCTTCATTCGTAAAATGATTATGACTAGTCATTTCAATCGAACAAGTATATGATTGCTTTGAAAAATGTATCAATTGACTATAAACTCGCAGCAAAAAATATTCACTGATAAAAAATGTCATTTACCAGCAACAATTATCTGACAGTCCAAAGCACACTTTTCATAAATGAAATAATATTTGAAAACCAAAGAGAATATGGTGTTTGAACAAGAGTACCAATATTACTAAGAAATGATGCTTATGTCATAGATAATAAGCACTCAAAAGTTTCGTAAAAAAAAGTTACCAGTTAATTTCATAATCCGATATCCTTGACGAGTCTCCCCCTGTAACAAAATGTCGAATAATATATATAATAATATTGCCTCTATAAAATTATGCCTCTGTGCCAATTTTGATAACAATCGATAAATATCCAGTGAAATTATTAGCAAAAAACGAAGAAAAAGATTCAACTTCAACGCCCTTTATCTTATTCCAGAGCAATATTTTACAGAGGTATATTTGGTACTATCGCCATATTTTGTTCCAAACAATCTACTCTTAGCCTATGTCCCAATAGTCATGAATCACCCTGTATATTAGAATAAACTTGGAAACAATCGCTAAATTTTTATACGATATATAAGGCTCTATATATTTCTGAGAATACTGTTTTTTTCATATGTAAAAAAGAGTGCATATAATTGATATTAATTACTATAACCGTCGCTTGCCATGCAAAAAATACCATAATATCGTAATCATGTTGATTTTTCATTAACTAACGGTACACCATAGTCAAAATATGAATATTCATGATATGATCATTTCTCATTCTAAGTATAAACGGCAGAAAAACCTATGCTAATATTATTTCTAATTTATGAACACATTCCAATGGGCGGTTCAAAAAAGTTTAATAAAACATTTATTCAAACAAACTATCGAAAAAAATAGTATATGAACATAAAATTTAATGAGGTATAAATTTAGAAATAACTAACAAAAAATGATTGATCTAGATATACATTATAAAAAGAAAAAAAGAAATACAGATATTCCGCCAAAATAATGAGAAAACTAGACACTATTCCACATAATATATTTGATAATATATTATGTGAAGCGTTGATAAATTAGACTACTGATTCTTTATATATATATATATATATATATATATATATATATATATATATATATATAATTAGAAATTGCTAAATAATAAAAGAGTAGACTATACTTTACTAGGATGATAAGAATGAGACATTAAAATTGCTCATGTTTATTAGACAATTGTAAATATCTTCACTCAATTTGCTAATACAGCTTTTATATTCAAGGAAACTTTACAACTTGCAAAGAATTAAACAAAAAGGAACATTACCTTTAATCATAAATCCGAAACCATAGAATAAAGATCATCCATTTGTATCAAATATTTTATAAGAAAATAACATTGAACACATAATCTAAAAAAGAAATAAGAATCAATAAATATTCAAAACATAAAGGATATTGTTCAATATTACAATGTTTACAAAGAGATATGGTTAGAATATTTGAGGCTGTAATGTCAATATGTTTCAGCGACAAACGCTGACATTAGAGTAATTCATACAGTAAATAAATAGAAATTGATTAATGAATTTAGAAGAATATAAAATGAATGTAAATA
Organism: Galeruca laticollis; assembly: GCA_963921935.1. NCBI lineage: Eukaryota > Metazoa > Arthropoda > Insecta > Coleoptera > Chrysomelidae > Galeruca > Galeruca laticollis. The sequence continues at coordinate 186,998,595 of OY998179.1, read as the reverse complement.
GTCAGAATAGAGAATGTTGACAAATTGTTTAAAAGAATTTATGTGAATGGCTAAATACAATCGTAACAATAACTAATTGTAATAAGAAAATTAAACTAAACATTGGTATATTAAAGACTATTGTATATCGCCAGTATAAACTATTCGTCCCATTATAATCAAATGAACTTTAATATTAAACTAACAATCAAGTGAAACTTATTTTGATATATAAGTAAAGATATTTGAGAGTAAATAAAAATGAAATCATAATTTTGAGTGCGTTAAACAAAGGTGATTGATTATTCGAGACATGACAGAACAAATTTCCAATCAATAAACAAAGTGTAACAAACATTTTTAAAATAGTGAGCTGGAAAAAACAAAAGACTGATTGTTTATTGAAAAAAGTTGAAGGAAAAAGAGTTGGTAGCTTGGCGTCGGTTCGAGGATGTTGGTTGGAGCAGCGTTCCAGAAATTTTGATAAATTATCCCCAAAATCATCATTAAAAAGTAATAAACCACTAACAAAACATACAACAGTACTTACCAAATATCTACAGCTAATTTTCCTGAGAGAGAATCAATTTTCCTCAAATTTATCCGACTTTAAACTTCGGAAGCAGCGTTCCAGAGTCCAGAGAGGTATATCCTGCCTCCAGGACACAAGGTCAGTGCGTATTGTTAGATAACAAGAGTTAAAGAACTCACTAATTACAATCCAGTGTTTAAAAATCTCATGAGTAAAATAAACTTTGCGAAAAAGATCTATCTGAAAAAGAATTATAATAGAGACTTAATATAACTATACAATTAAATAATTTTCAATAATAAATGGCCAATCTAAATAGACAAAATTAAATACTTACTCATTTCTAAAAAAAAACTTAAGAAAGATGCATCTGAATTCATTTATGTAATATTTCAATTCTATGTATATAAAACTGATAACTTATTTTTGTACCATATTGTTTCTGTGTTTCTGTATGTATAATTTTTTCCAACATAAATTCTTTTACATGTGCATTACGCATCAAATATTCGGTGATATAACGGAAAGTACGTTGTAAAATTGAACAGACGCAACGCGTCTATGATATGCTTCCCTTAACGCATCATCACCTGATGTTTTAAGCATGCGCATAGCATGCCATACATAAAATGGATCAATAATTTTAGTTCAGCCATACATAGGCGTCGTATGATAAATTTTACAATTGAAAATTCTCATTATTGAAAAATTAAATTATGTTTACAAGTAAAGTGTTTCTTTTCATTTAATAACTAAGATATTCACAGCAACAGGAACTCAAAGAGCAGAGAGGGTTTCATGTTCCCAAATCAAATCCGTACAAATCATAACTATACAAAACTTTAAATCAATAAATAATTTGAGCTAGCCGTATTAACATATTGCACCATAACAAATAAAACATTTAAACCAATTTATACACAACATATTATAACTATTATAATATATATATATATATATATATATATATATATATATATATATATATATATATATTGTAGTATTTCTTAAACCATTATATATTTATCTTTTTTGGATAGTTCTTGGGTATAGGTTTCTTGTGAATAATACGAAAATTTTATGACGACGTTTCGCCCATCATAGTAGGCTTTATCAAAATCTGTTTGATTTTGTGGAACAGTACCTCGATGTTTACATTTTAATGGTAAAATTAGGAATCCTAATTTTACCATTAAAATGTAAACATCGAGGTACTGTTCCACAAAATAAAACAGATTTTGATAAAGCCTACTATGATGGGCGAAACGTCGTCATAAAATTTTCGTATTATTCACAAGAAACCTATACCCAAGAACTATCCAAAAAAGATATATATATATATATATATATATATATATATATATATATATATATATAGCAGTTTTTGTTGGTTTTCTTTATGTCTTCATCATTTTTATTGCTTATATATCACACAGTTTTTGTTTGGTTATGACTGAATTTTTTTAACAAGCTCTTAAAAGTACAGTAGTATACAAATTTTAGAAGAAACAAGAGAAGGATATATTTTTCTTATTGGGATAACACAAATATTTCGAAAATGCCTTTTTTCTCTTCATACATTGGGAATAGGTCCTTGGTTCTCTTCTAGGAATAGTTCGGATGATGAAGAAGTACTTTTTCTATCCTCCCAAAATCCGGGTCCGAATCCAAATTGGAATGACCCACTTCGATAAATGTATGTTCTATTATTTAAAAGTATCCTTTTAAGATCATTTATTGGTAAAGGATTATCATATTGAAATTTCTGTTTTGTCCTGCACATGTATACATGGTCACATGATCTTTACCTTGGCAACTTAGAAGTACACCCACATACCGTTAGAGTGCACTTACGACTTCTGAATCCCATGATCCGCTGTAACTTCAGTCCATGTACAACAAACAACTTTTTTATTATTTTCCATCTATAACATCAATAACCAAGTTATAAAACCATAGTTGTCGTAGATAGAATGCCTTAGATGTAGTTAATTTTGGTAAATACATTGCTTGCTGTAGGTCTACTGCAATATAAAGCAAATTATACACCATTTTGTCACAAAGATTTTATTGTTAGCACACTTCTTAAAATTTTGTATTTGTATTTATTTTTCACATATTTCTGGATATCGACTATTCATCTTAATCACATTTAAAAGGGGGAAACATATAGCTTGTGTATATTTTTATTACGAGAATAATGTGACCGTTCAGTAGAAGAGTTCGAAATATCAGCTTTAATACGATTCACATCAATTTTGTAATATCGATCATGATGTACAGACACATAACACCATCATTCAGTGAACTGCAAGTTAAATGATCTTACGAAGATATTTTTAAAAACTTTTTATTTACAACTATACAAAATTTTACTAATTTGAGTATGATATTTACAATTCAATGTACAGAATTAGAATGATAATTATTAATAAGAGTTACACCAAATAGATTAATTGCTGACAATAGCAATCTTTTTTATGTAAACAGGATGGCTCCAAAGAATTTGCGTGTATGCAGAATGTTTTCATATAACTTGCAGTATAATAAAACATAGCTCCTTCTTCCACTGTATAAAAGTTTAAATTCGTGGTTTTCATGAAGAGGTTCGTATACCACCATCATTAATAGTGTACATAACCCATTCATCAGGAAGTAGATTTATCAAATAATTGCCTCGAACATGGTTGTTCTAATAAAATAGTTTATATGCACATAACACCTTTATCCATATATATATATATATATATATATATATATATATATATATATATTAAACTTATCGTCATAAATTTTAAACAGAATAACTCCCAAAAATATATGAAATTGTAACATTGTCAAAGGACGAATAGAGGTTACCTTCTCAAAAATATATATAATTATCATTTTTACGTATGAACCGATATAATGAAATATATCTCATATCCAATTGAACGTCTATGATATCAATTATCTTTTATAATTATAAATACACTAGTATTATTAGAAATCAGTACCTGAATTTTTCATATTGTAAACATCATGAGTCATCAAAGCAAATTTCATTCCTTGATACACTATAAATTCATAATTTATTCACAGCACAGAGGATGACATGTATATTTCACCTAGAATATTAAAAGAATCTGAAATAAAATAAAATTATTATTGTGTAATAATAAACAGAAAATTTTGATACGAATATACAAACGAATTAATCACAGTTGTCGAAAGTCAACTATTGAAATGTCAATTCAAAGAGGATGAAAAATATCATAGAAGATTAATAGCAGAATAGTCAACCACAGACATATTTCGAAGTCTGAAGTATTGATTTTTTTTAAAGCTGTTTATATAAAAAAGGTTATTGTATTGAATAATAGGATGAGTTTATATAAGATGATGGTCTAGTAAAATAACAGAAAGGGTTTGAAAAATATTATAAAGGATTATAACGAATTATTGATTGTAGATTTATTGATATGTTCATTTAAAGTGGGAGAGATGTTATTAGTGTATTAAATTATAAGACATAGTTTGGAACTATTTAAGAGGTAGAAAAGTATAATGAATTATTTTAAAATTTTCACAAATAATTAGGAACAATAATAATGAGGAAAAGAAAAGATAAATTTAATATAAAACATCTAATAAACAAGGTTGTAATATCTAGCAACTTGGTAGTGTTTTGTTTGAAATAACAAGGCTAGCAACCGGGAGTTGTTGATTTGAAAAAGAAGGAAGGTATCTGGGGTGATCCGAAGCGGATGAACATGTAAGAGAATTTTTTCTTAAAATTTTATTGAAATTATGCGAAAATCATGTAAATTTGAAATAAAAACATGATACAAAGGATAAAGTAGAATACGAGAAACGTTGAAACCAGAAATTAACCATAAAACATAATTATTTGTGGAAATATATAGAATTTAAAATTTGATTGGGGACGCTATGCAAGAATTTTGATTATATTATCACATTAAAGCTATAATTGATAGTGAAGAACATTCAGAAGCATCTTTAAACTGTATAAGGCGAATATAGCTAACAATTTAATAAATTTATTGACTTACCTGTATTCGAAAATATCGAGTTGGTGTCCACGATTCCAGAAGAGAGTCCAGCCTGATACCAGAGGAAGAATCGGGAACAGAGTGCACTTACTAAACTTTTAAGTGATACACAGGTCAGTGTTTTTTAATAATCTCCATGGTATACCATAATAAAAAGTCAGACTTATAATTTATTTGGCCAAATTTCACTATGAACAATTTTTAGCAATTTAAGAATATCCATTTCATGTAATTTAGTAGCAATAGTAAGGGTTTTCACAAATTTTTCATTATAATCATAATGTTTTTCAATTTTATCACGATTCACCATTATATAAACTAAATTTTGTTGACTTGTCTGTATTTCATTTCTACCATCCACAAAACATAAAATGAGTGATATCATAGAGGTTAAATAGGTATGTTCCGCGCTCAGATTCAAAGCACATGTTGAGTAAATTATGGTAAGACAATATTCAAACTATACAATTTCATATATTTTCATATCATCCGGGACCCAACGAGAGTAAAGTGTTCTCATGCTCACCATTCATATAAATACATATAACAATTTAAAATATTAACAATATAAAGATCACTGAGCTAGCCATACATACATATATATATATATATATATATGTATAGAATTTAAAAATCATAGATAAATAAATTTCATTCTCATTAATAAAAAAAAGGAAAAATTAATAAAATTATATAATAAACTATAATAAACGTATAAAAAAAAACTAACAACAATATATATATATATATATATATATATATATATATATATATATATATATATATATATATATATATATATATTAATACATATACTCTATCTAAATTCTAAAGAAAACATTGAAATAAAGAAAAATGTACATATTTGGATGTAATACTAGTGATATACAATGTATTATAAATAATTCAAAAGATTCAATATGCAAATAAAATTTGACATTACAATTTCGAATGACAATAATGCAGAAGATACTTAATGATACATAGATTTTATAAAGATTTTAAAAAAAGAATACAGATGTCGCTGGTAGCAAAATTACAATTAGAATTAAAGAATGAAAATCTCTCTTTGTTATATGAAAACATAAATTTGTATTTTTTTTTTTAAAAAAGGAATACTTTGGTAACCAAAGGAGAAGAGAATTATTTTATGGAAAAAATTTAGTTAGTGGATTTTGAACCCTCTCGAGAGAACATCTAATATGAGTTCTCTCAAATTTGCTGAATAATATAATAGTAATTGATATATTAAAATAGCATCAGATTATAATAATTAGCATGATAAGATCAGTGCGTGAATAATTCATTAAATAATTATATTGAAATAGTGTTAGTGATTTTTCCGGGTTCTAAATTATAAATTTAGAAAAGTGGTTCCGGCGATTCTAAAAGACGTGCTTAGAATCAGAACGAGTGATCCTGATACCTAGTTGGTGAGTCCAGTCCAGATTTTATAAAATATTTTTCAAGAATTAACAGGCCTTTGAATAAAATTAAGATAGATGCATCTATATCACATTTTTGAATACTGACAAAATTAACGTTAAAGATATATAAAATTTCACCTGAAGAGAAGAGAAAATTTTTTGAATAGACAATTTTATCGCATATAGTTATTTAACATTTATACACGTCAAGTGTAATTTTCGACGATTTGAACGTTTAGAATAAGTAGTTAATTAGGTTGTTCTTCTAGTATATAGGTTGTTTTTTTTAATTTTAAGGTTCGTAGAAAGTACGATTATTGTTCTTTATTATATTTTGGGAATAATAATTCATTTTCACTTGTTATCGGATGGTATATAATATATAATTTTTGATTCCAACTCACTTTGGTATTAATTCAACTCCTATTTCATTGAATTTGAAAAATTTTGGATCCTATTAAACTTTTGATATAATCAGTGACATTTAGTTAATTTTCAGTGACAGAAAAATTGTAGATGTCATTAGATAATTTAATGGTCTTAGAATATATTGAAAAAGCAGTCACTATAGATTTGCAATAGTATAATTGACAATTTTGGAATATTCTTTGGAAATTTATAAATTTAAAATTTAAATTATTAATTTTTTTTAATCTTTGAACCCTCCCTGAGGTAAGAGGGAGTAAGTCGATTTTGTAGTAATTTATCTTTCAGAATATAAAATTTCATATTCATCTGAGCCGGGCATAATAATTTGACAATTCCTGTCAAAATTTCAAATAGGTTATATTCAGTGATAAAGGTGTTTTCACATTAGTGTAGTTACTACCACGATTGTAACAACAGCATCTAATAATCAAATTTCAAATAAAATCATATAATACATAATTATAAAAACAGTAGAACATTAAATATATTATAATTTGGCGGCCCAACGTGTGGCGAATTAAGAATTTTTCTTGATAATTAGGTTGACGTTAACATTATAAGAATTGTGCATATAATTATAGAAATATTAAAAATTTATTGACATTATTATAAAAAAAATTTAAATATTTACGATGGAACGAAGAATGACGTTAAGAGATGGTAAACAGGTAGGAGTTGAAAGTGGATCCGATGAAGAAAGGGAAGAACAGGAGGATAGTAGACGGGAACCCCAAGGAAGAACAAATAGCAATGATCATTGGATGCAACAATTTCTTTTGAAAATGAATGAGAATATGAATAGGAAATTTGAAGAAAATAGGGCAGATATGAATAGTATGGAAAAGAATATGCGAGGAGATATGTAAACAATGAGGGAGGAGATTAAGGGGGATATTAACAATATCACAGAAAACATAGACAGGCTGGAAAAGAAAATAGAAGAAGGAAAAATTGAAAATTTAAAGGAGATTCAGAAAATTAGGGAAGAAAATAATGAATTTAGGAAGAAAATTGAAAAGGTGAAAGAGGATGTGAAGGGCCAGAAGGGAAATTTGCGCATGGAAATTCAAGAAATTGGCATTAAAATCAGGGAAGATACAAACAAGCAGGTGGTAGAAGAAGTTCAAGAACTAGGAAGATGCTTAGAAGAAAATTTATCTGGAGTAATTCAAGTAGAAGTGAAGAAACAAAATGAGAATTTAATTGAAGAGATACAGTCCATTAAAGTACAAGGACAAACAAATGAAGAAGTAATGCAAATATATGAACAGAATTTGAATAAGAAATTTAATGATTTAAATGGAAGGATAGAGGAAGTAATGCAAAGCTACCAAGAAAAAGTAAAAAAAAATTCAATGACTTAGAAGATTTAGTAGAAGAAAAAACAGGTACATGCGTTAAACGAAATGAAACAATGGGTAAACAGTTTAATAAGGAACTGGAGGAGATGAATAGGAAACTGAAGGATACTATGGAAGAAATAGAACAAACCACAATACAAAATGCCGGACGGTTAATTTATACAGAAAGTATCGATATAAGAGTGAAATTTGATAGAAATATGAAAATAAGTGATCCTAGAGTTTTTATTAATATAATTGGAAATGAAATAATAGGAATTGAGATTAGGGAGGAGAAGAAAATAATAAAAAATCAGTTCAATGATACGGAAGAATTTGAGATGCAAATTGTAATGCATTTCTGGGAAGAAAGTACAGAAACAGGAATATATGATGAAGATAATGAGATAGGGGGCAATGAATTTAAAAAGAACATAGTGGAAAATTTAAAGAAATCTAGGAAACGAATATGGCACAATGATTTTAAAAAGGATATAGTGGAAAATTTAATCGATTTTAGGAAACCGATAGAGAGTCAAACAATAAGAGAAGAGAATAAGACGAAGTTTAGGAGAAGAAAATAAAATTGAATTATATGACAGGATTATAGGAACGAAATCTAGAAACGAAAAGGAATTGTACATGGTAAGGAAGGGATATAAAAACGATGTGTAAATAAAAGGTTTATGATTAACAAGTAATATTTAAAAATATATTTAAATAGAAATTATATAAACATGGATTGATAATAGAAGAAATGATAGACATGTTGATATGAATTATGGAAATGAAAATAGAAGTTACAAAAATGAAAAACGAATATATGGAAATGGAGATAAAATTTATGACAACCAGTATTGTGAAAATAGAAGAGATTTTAGAAACTTTGATAGAAGATATGATAATGAAAATAGAAATGAAATTAAGCAACAAAATAGATGGACAGGATGAAATAATTACATTTATAGGAACAAACGGACGGAAGTTATATGAACTAGGCAAATATATGATAAAAAAGATTGAATTAAAGGGTGAAAAAGAAGTTGATATGTAACCATAATTGATGAAGAAGTTAGAAACAGACATAGTTATTGATGAATTGATGAAATATAAGGAAATAATTGATTTTGAATAGATAGATAGAATTAAATGGTAAAATAATTGAATTTGAGGAGGTAAATATGGAAGTATTGGCAATTGAAGAGGATAATAGGAAGTTATGGAATATAAAGAGGAATGGAATTATGGTAGAATTGGAGTTAATGAGTGGAAATAAGGAATATGGAGAGAAAGTGAAGAGTTTGATGATGAAATATAAAGGATTGTATGAAAAAGAAATTAGAATGGTGAATAATTATGTGCGTGAGATAGAATAAATAGAAGATGTGAAAAGTAATGGTAATTGGTCAGATTGTGAAGAAGAACATTATGAATTTATAAATGAATTGTTAAAGATGTATAACAAAAGAATTTCGAAGGAACTAAGGGTTGCTTAATTAAAATATGGATGTAATAAAGGAGAAGAATACTGAGAAATGTTAAAGTAAAATCATAACCAGTTCCATGTAAGTTGTTTAGGCAGAGTAGAATAAAAGAGAGTTGAAATATTACAAATGATATTATGTTACGTGAAATTTTAATAGATATAGTAGATTTAAGAAGTTTTATAGGAATTAGGAATAATAGTTTAATTTGATTGAAGATAAATTGTAGAGATAATTATTTGAAAGATATAACTATGTTACTATTAGTATGATATTTGGCAATTTTGAAAGATAAATTATAATTATATGCAAGAATCGATTTATCATTCTTTTATTAGGGGGATTTAATACATATACTCCATCTAAATTCTAAAGAAAACATTGAAATAAAGAAAAATGTACATATTTGGATGTAATACTAGTGATATACAATGTATTATAAATAATTTAAAAGATTCAATATGCAAATAAAATTTGACATTACAATTTCGAATGACAATAATGCTGAAGATACTTAATGATACATAGATTTTATAAAGATTTTAAAAAAAGAATACAGATGTCGCTGGTAGCAAAATTACAATTAGAATTAAAGAATGAAAATCTCTCTTTGTTATATGAAAACATAAATTTGTATTTTTTTAAAAAAAAAGGAATTCTTTGGTAACCAAAGGAGAAGAGAATCATTTTATGGAAAAAATTTAGTTAGTGGATTTTGAACCCCTCTCGAGAGAACATCTAATATGAGTTCTCTCAAATTTGCTGAATAATATAATAGTAATTGATATATTAAAATAGCATCAGATTATAATAATTAGCATGATAAGATCAGTGCGTGAATAATTCATTAAATAATTATATTGAAATAGTGTTAGTGATTTTTCCGGGTTCTAAATTATAAATTTAGAAAAGTGGTTCCGGCGATTCTAAAAGACGTGCTTAGAATCAGAACGAGTGATCCTGATACCTAGTTGGTGAGTCCAGTCCAGATCTTATAAATTATTTTTCAAGAATTAACAGGCCTTTAAATAAAATTAAGATAGATGCATCTATATCACATTTTTGAATACTGACAAAATTAACGTTAAAGATATATAAAATTTCAACTGAAGAGAAGAGAAAATTTTTTGAATAGACAATTTTATCGCATATAGTTATTTGACATTTATACACGTCAAGTGTAATTTTCGACGATTTGAACGTTTAGAATAAGTAGTTAATTAGGTTGTTCTTCTAGTATATAGGTTGTTTTTTTAATTTTAAGGTTCGTAGAAAGTACTATTATTGTTCTTTATTATATTTTGGGAATAATAATTCATTTTCACTTGTTATCGGATGGTATATAATATATAATTTTTGATTCCAACTCACTTTGGTATTAAATCAACTCCTATTTCATTGAATTTGGAAAATTTTGGATCCTATAAAACTTTTGATATAATCAGTGACATTTAGTTAATTTTCAGTGACAGAAAAATTGTAGATGTCATTAGATAATTTAATGGTCTTAGAATATATTGAACAAGCAGTCACTATAGATTTGCAATAGTATAATTGACAATTTTGGAATATTCTTTGGAAATTAATAAATTTAAAATTTAAATTATTAATTTTTTTTAATCTTTGAACCCTCCCTGAGGTAAGAGCGAGTAAGTCGATTTTGTAGTAATTTATCTTTCAGAATATAAAATTTCAGCATCTTATAATCAAATTTCAAATAAAATCATATAATACATAATTATAAAAACAGTAGAACATCAAATATATTATAATATATATATATATATATATATATATATAACAGCGAAAAATAAAAAATGCGACATTGTGTTGCATAGTTTTCATTATTCTTATTTATAGTTTCTTCGTTGGATCGATTTTTGATACCAGGTATAACTTCATCACCCTCGGGGTAAAATACCCTAATAGTATTATTTCATATTACTCTGTGGAATCTATTCATATTACTCTTTCAAACTAAACTATCTGTTTCCAAATAATTCCACAATATATTGAAAGAAAGGTAACATTTTTTAAAAATTGACAATTGTTTCCATACAATTGTCATCGTCAGAATGCCAGAAGTTACATTTTATGTGATGCCCACCTGATGTTTAATAATTATTATTGGCTAGATTAAGAAGCGACCTACCTTGTAATTGACTTAATATGTATGAATAAAATGAAGATATAATACAAATATTAAAGCTTAGACATTATTAGCTCTATGGGCATATTCTGGATATCTTTGTCCCATTTAAGATCAGTAAAACTGTGCAATGATACCTATAGAAATCCAGGAAACCGATGTCTACTGATCTTTAAAATTATTACTTAAGAAAACAGTTTGATTATATGTTCATTTTCGACATCATATTATGAGTCTTCTAATTTCTAACTCTTCAAGGACATCCATTTCTTGTTTCTAATCACAAATTCGTAGTACTTGTATTTCTGTGTTAGGCGTCAATGAATGTTTTGGTGTCAAGTAGATATTTTGCGTAGTGGGATTTCTCTGGTTGTTTTAATATATATGCCCGTAATTGTTCACTGTATCAAATTTTAAAATTTCTAAGGGTTTGACCCAAACACATTCTGGACATTTCAGTTTGTATTTACAAGTCTTCGTTAACAATTGTGCACTCACATTACTTCCTGTTTCGAAAGAAATTGTTGTATTTTTTGGTAAATATAGGTATTATCTTTGAAATATTATTAGATATATTACCAGCATATATAACAGTTTCGTAATTTTTTATTTCTTCAGTTTATTTAGGCAATATTAGTTGTAATGCCAGATTTTCCTTATTTTTGTTAAGTAACTTGTTTTTCATATGTAATGGATAACCGTTGAATGAAGCTATTCGATTGATTGTATCAATTTCTCTATCAAAATTATATTTGTTCATAGTAACTGAAAATGCCCTATGTATCATTGCATAATGCTGCTCATTTATGTGACATGAAATGATTGGAATTATATAGTATAGTTATATCAGTGAGTGTTGGTTTTCAGTTGATTGAATATTCAATTACATTATTAACTTTTTGAATGTTAAAATCAAGAACATTGATTGAGTTATTTCCTTCAACTCCTAATGTAAATTTGATTTTTGGATTCAAATTATTGATATGGTTGAAAAAAATATCTAATTGTCGTTCACTACCAGTGAAACAAGCTAATAAGTCATCGACATTTCCCATTAGTAAACCATCTTGAATATATAGGTTAGGTTAGGTTTATAATGAGTTGGTCAATGAGGCCCTCGACTGCGACTTGCGAGAGTCTATTGTGGCTCATCTTCTTGAATATATAACTTGTCAAAAGTGAAACAATTCAGATTAATACATACATCAAATAAATTAACTATATCTTATATTATTACTGGATGAATATTTTTATCTTCTAGTTATTATCTTACAAGTTTTAGATATTCGTTTGAAGGAATTTTAAAGAACATATTGGTAACATCAAATGAAATGAGTTTAGAGTTTTCTTGTGAGTTGAATGCTATCAATTTTTTTATTAGTTCTAGTGAATCTTTAATTTAGTATTTAGATATATCCGTGATTATTAACCATATTGTTATGATTTTTACCTAATTTATTATTAGGAGTATCACCATAAGAAACTACAGGTCTGATTGGTTTCGATATTTTATGTAATTTAACGGTTCCACATTATTGTGGAGATTGAGGATTTTTATTTATGATGTATTTCTTTTTATAATCACTCAAAAGATAATTTGAATTATTAACAATATCTTTTACATCAATCGAAAACTTTTTTGTTGGGTCTGTTTCAAGAATTTGTACATCGCTAGATTCTATAAAGTTACTTATTTTGGATTTATAAGGAGGTGAGGTTATTATTTTCTACTTTCTTTTTAATTGAATTTAAAACGGAAATGTAATTTTTTGTTTGACGTTTAACCTTTGCCGGCATAATATTTTTTATTAAATTGGCAATTGGTAATTTCTCATAAAGACATTAGTTGAAGTAGATTTTAAATCTATTTTCGGTTATGTATCTAATATTCGTTCAATATTATATATTAAGCAATAAAAACAACAATTTCTTCTAAAACAGAAAGCGATATAAGTACAAAATTATTGAGTGTTGAAAAAAAAATATCCCAATTAAAGAAATCTGGTATATATAAACTGAAATAAAAACAATGTTATGATGTCTATTTGGGTCAACACTTTATGAGCCATGAAATTAGATACAGTGAACGCATACGAGCATACAGATTAGGACAACCAGAGAAATCTCACCAGACTAAACCTTTACTTGACACCAAACTATCATCAACACCTAACACATAACTAGAAGTACTACATATCTATAATAAGAAACATGAACTGGACTTTCTTGAATAGTTAGAAATTAGAACACTTTTTAAGAGACTCATAATATGAAGTCGTCAATGAGCAGATAAATCTAGGGGTATTCTGAATTTTTAAACTGTCATCTTAAGTAATAATTGTAAATATCAGCAGGTATAGTTTTCCTGGTTTTCTATACGATTGCATAGTCATATTGATCTTAAATGCGAAAAGGTTTCGCCAGGATATCTCCATAGGGGAGAGAATATATAAGTTTTAATATTTGTGATATCACATCTTCTGCTTTTTTCTATTCATTTATATTAAGTCAATCACGAGGTAGGTTACTTCCTGGTATAGACAAAAATAATTATTAAACATAAGGTAGGCATCATACTGACATGTAACTTCTGTCATTCTGACGATGTTAGTAGTAGTAGACACAATTGTCATTTTTTTTAATTTTTACCATTTTCTCAATACATCATGGAATTATTTAGGAACAGTTGATATCATTCAAAATAGCTTGAATATATACAGGGTGTTCCTTTCAGGACTTCCCACCATAATTTTCTCGAAATGTGTGTATTTAAAAAAAAATCCTGGGACACGTCAACTAATATATCGAAGGGGACAACTTTTTATCATAAAGGCAACGCGCTCCCTTTCACCCCCCGCCAGGGGGAGTTGCCAACTTTAAAATCTTGAATAGGAAGGGATATCGAGTTATACCTCATTTTCAAGGTCTTTTTAATCTCTACACGTCGGTTTTTGTTTTTTTTGAATTGATCGACTCGTTTTCGAGATATTTAGGAAGATCTATTTGCTGCTTCGTACCATTAAAATAAAAACTGCAACTGTTTATTCTCATTCCTTTTATTAAAACTAAATTACAATATTGTACACAGATTTTCAATTCAATAATTGTTCAAAATGTTGCCCATTGTTGGCCAAACAATGGTATACCCGCTGTTCAAATTCGTGACGCACATTTTCAAACACTTCTGTTCGAATTGCTCGACATTCTGCAGTAATCCTTTGTCGAAGGTATCCTATATTTTGTGGCGGGGTGTGTAAACAACTGATTTTAAATGGCCCCATAGAAAAAATCACATGGTGCTAGATCTGGGGACCTAGCTGGCCACTCTATAGGTCCTCTTCGCCCTATCCATTTACCGGGAAATACATTGTTTAACCATTGACGGACCGGAAGCACATAAGGGGGAGGAGCTCCATCTTGCTGAAAATATAACTCATTTTCGTCATCTCTATCCAGGTGATTTTCAATTGCTTCGGTAATTAACGGATTGATCGTATTTTCTAGCATATTCAAGTACATCCCACCATTTACATTTCCATTTATAAACAATGGACCAATTACTTTATTTCCTAGTATACCGGCCCATACAATAATTTTTTAGGGATGCTGGGTATGCCGTTCGACAAATACATGGTCAATTTCATTGCTCCAATATCTGCAATTATGTTTGTTGTCAAAACCATTCAAATAAAAAGTACACTCATCAGTGAAGCAGATATTTTTTAAAAATTCGTTATTGTTATTAATAATTGTAAACATTTGTTCACAAAACTCGATTCTTCTGTCAAAATCGTCTTCACGTAACTCTTGACATACTTTCATTTTATAGGGATGAAATTTATTATTTTTGTAATTTTGTGGACAAAGCCTAAGGAAATTCCAGTTGCAGCAGAAATGGTACGTAACGAAGTATTAGGATTCATACCAAAATAACATCACTTCAATTTGAGTGGCTTCATCCAAAACTCTTGGCTGATCATGTTTCAAATTTGCAGCAGATCCTGTTTCGGTAAATTTGGCGATTAGATTTAGGACATACCTATGAGAGGTGTTTTTATCTGGGTGCCTTTCGTTAAATATTGCAGCAGTTCGTCGAGCACATTGGTTTTCGGCGCCGTAAATTAACACTATTTCAACTTTTTCAGCTAAAGTTTAAAGTGTTTTATCCGTGTTCTCGCAAAGTCGTCATTATTTAATCCAGTTAGTTCCGAGCCTGTACCATTGGTTCTAGAAGTATTTGATTTATTAGTCAAAGGAAGTCACTGGTCACATTCAGAACCCTCTTTTTACCTGGCCTTGGGATCGGCTGTGGGGTAACTGAGCTACTCAATTCACCCAGCTCCTCCACAGGTAAGGTATTTTTTACTGTTATCAGTAGTAATAACCCAAGGACATTGATAATTGTTCAAAAAAATTTCATAACAGACTTCGGAAGGTTGTTGCTTGGAAACAGACCGACGCCGCAGGCGGAGGTCTGTTGCCTATAAGCAACAAGCTTGAGAAAATTGTTATAAAATTTTTAAGCATTTATCAATGTTCGAGGGTTATTCGGATAGACATTTTTTTGCTAATTATAGAAAAGAAGTACAGAGCTTCTATAATTTCATTAATATTCTCGTCAGTATTATGACGAAATCGTGACATTTTGAAATATTAAATATTTGAAACGTCAAAATCGAGATAAATGATCAAATTGTATCCATAGCAACGTGATAAAGTGAAAACAGCCCATGGGATCTGTTTTCAGTATAATGTTGTTCTGATTGGTTGTGTTCAATCGAATGACCTCAAATCAACTGATTTCATTGGATTTTTACTAGAGCAAAAAATTTTCGGATAAACTAACGATTTTGAGTTATGAAATGTTGCATATAGGGTGTTCTATCCAAATCGTCCAACACCATCAGAAAATACTTTCAACGATATTTACCGAAAAGTTATTAATTCGATTAGTTTCAGCGAAAAGAAGATGCAGTTTAAGCAAACCAGGAAAAACAACTAGATATATAGTTTCAATTCGAATGAAAACATATCCATTATATTAGCAAATAAAGTTTTTTCAGAAAATTTCTAAAGTATTATAATGGACAATTTACAAAAAATATTAGCTTCCAAATCATGAAATCATTGTGAATAGACAAAAAGCAGATGAGTCGTCAATGAAAGAATAAGTTTCATATAATTTATATATATATATATATATATATATATATATATATATATATATAAGAAGATGTAGGAATATCGCGTGATATGTAAACAACAACAACAAATATATTCATGGGTAATTCACGCAAAATAAAGGGCTACTGAAATAGAGTGGTAACCGTGGACATGCATGTTTCTGGCTCATTTTGCCTCTTCAGCACGGCATAACCAAATAGGGATGTGTAATTTGGGAGCAAAGTTGTTAATCGAAACATGGGAAAACACAAAATAACGGATTTCAGCAGGGAAACCAAACGCTCATTTGTGTCTTCAATTGGAAGATCCCGAGTTTTCAGGACATCAACCAACATCGACACGGAGGCGCATATAGCCCCCCCGCCATGAACCTTCAGACACATAGTAAATAACAAAGAAGATGTAGGAATATCGCGTGATATGTAAACAACAACAACAAATATATTCATGGGTAATTCACGCAAAATAAAGGGCTACTGAAATAGAGTGGTAACCGTGGACATGCATGTTTCTGGTTCATTTTGCCTCATCAGCACGGCATAACCAAATAGGGATGTGTAATTTGGGAGCAAAGTTGTTAATCGAAACATGGGAAAACACAAAATAACGGATTTCAGCAGGGAAACCAAACGCTCATTTGTGTCTTCAATTGGAAGATCCCGAGTTTTCAGGACATCAACCAACATCGACACGGAGGCGCATATAGCCCCCCCGCCATGAACCTTCCGACCCATAGTAAATAACAAAGAAGATGTAGGAATATCGCGTGATATGTAAACAACAACAACAAATATATTCATGGGTAATTCACGCAAAATAAAGGGCTACTGAAATAGAGTGGTAACCGTGGACATGGCGGGGGGGCTATATGCGCCTCCGTGTCGATGTTGGTTGATGTCCTGAAAACTCGGGATCTTCCAATTGAAGACACAAATGAGCGTTTGGTTTCCCTGCTGAAATCCGTTTTTTTTGTGTTTTCCCATGTTTCGATTAACAACTTTGCTCCCAAATTACACATCCCTATTTGGTTATGCCGTGCTGATGAGGCAAAATGAGCCAGAAACATGCATGTCCACGGTTACCACTCTATTTCAGTAGCCCTTTATTTTGCGTGAATTACCCATGAATATATTTGTTGTTGTTGTTTACATATCACGCGATATTCCTACATCTTCTTTGTTATTTATTATGGGTCGGAAGGTTCATGGCGGGGGGCTATATGCGCCTCCGTGTCGATGTTGGTTGATGTCCTGAAAACTCGGGATCTTCCAATTGAAGACACAAATGAGCGTTTGGTTTCCCTGCTGAAATCCGTTATTTTGTGTTTTCCCATGTTTCGATTAACAACTTTGCTCCCAAATTACACATCCCTATTTGGTTATGCCGTGCTGATGAGGCAAAATGAGCCAGAAACATGCATGTCCACGGTTACCACTCTATTTCAGTAGCCCTTTATTTTGCGTGAATTACCCATGAATATATTTGTTGTTGTTGTTTACATATCACGCGATATTCCTACATCTTCTTTGTTATTTACTATGGGTCGGAAGGTTCATGGCGGGGGGGCTATATGCGCCTCCGTGTCGATGTTGGTTGATGTCCTGAAAACTCGGGATCTTCCAATTGAAGACACAAATGAGCGTTTGGTTTCCCTGCTGAAATCCGTTTTTTTGTGTTTTCCCATGTTTCGATTAACAACTTTGCTCCCAAATTACACATCCCTATTTGGTTATGCCGTGCTGATGAGGCAAAATGAGCCAGAAACATGCATGTCCACGGTTACCACTCCATTTCAGTAGCCCTTTATTTTGCGTGAATTACCCATGAATATATTTGTTGTTGTTGTTTACATATCACGCGATATTCCTACATCTTCTTTGTTATTTACAATGGGTCGGGAGGTTCATGGCGGGGGGGCTATATGCGCCTCCGTGTCGATGTTGGTTGATGTCCTGAAAACTCGGGATCTTCCAATTGAAGACACAAATGAGCGTTTGGTTTCCCTGCTGAAATCCGTTATTTTGTGTTTTCCCATGTTTCGATTAACAACTTTGCTCCCAAATTACACATCCCTATTTGGTTATGCCGTGCTGATGAGGCAAAATGAGCCAGAAACATGCATGTCCACGGTTACCACTCTATTTCAGTAGCCCTTTATTTTGCGTGAATTACCCATGAATATATTTGTTGTTGTTGTTTACATATCACGCGATATTCCTACATCTTCTTTGTTATTTACTATGGGTCGGAAGGTTCATGGCGGGGGGGCTATATGCGCCTCCGTGTCGATGTTGGTTGATGTCCTGAAAACTCGGGATCTTCCAATTGAAGACACAAATGAGCGTTTGGTTTCCCTGCTGAAATCCGTTATTTTGTGTTTTCCCATGTTTCGATTAACAACTTTGCTCCCAAATTACACATCCCTATTTGGTTATGCCGTGCTGATGAGGCAAAATGAACCAGAAACATGCATGTCCACGGTTACCACTCTATTTCAGTAGCCCTTTATTTTGCGTGAATTACCCATGAATATATTTGTTGTTGTTGTTTACATATCACGCGATATTCCTACATCTTCTTTGTTATTTACTATGGGTCGGAAGGTTCATGGCGGGGGGGCTATATGCGCCTCCGTGTCGATGTTGGTTGATGTCCTGAAAACTCGGGATCTTCCAATTGAAGACACAAATGAGCGTTTGGTTTCCCTGCTGAAATCCGTTATTTTGTGTTTTCCCATGTTTCGATTAACAACTTTGCTCCCAAATTACACATCCCTATTTGGTTATGCCGTGCTGATGAGGCAAAATGAGCCAGAAACATGCATGTCCACGGTTACCACTCTATTTCAGTAGCCCTTTATTTTGCGTGAATTACCCATGAATATATTTGTTGTTGTTGTTTACATATCACGCGATATTCCTACATCTTCTTTGTTATTTACTATGGGACGGAAGGTTCATGGCGGGGGGGCTATATGCGCCTCCGTGTCGATGTTGGTTGATGTCCTGAAAACTCGGGATCTTCCAATTGAAGACACAAATGAGCGTTTGGTTTCCCTGCTGAAATCCGTTATTTTGTGTTTTCCCATGTTTCGATTAACAACTTTGCTCCCAAATTACACATCCCTATTTGGTTATGCCGTGCTGATGAGGCAAAATGAGCCAGAAACATGCATGTCCACGGTTACCACTCTATTTCAGTAGCCCTTTATTTTGCGTGAATTACCCATGAATATATTTGTTGTTGTTGTTTACATATCACGCGATATTCCTACATCTTCTTTGTTATTTACTATGTGTCGGAAGGTTCATGGCGGGGGGGCTATATGCGCCTCCGTGTCGATGTTGGTTGATGTCCTGAAAACTCGGGATCTTCCAATTGAAGACACAAATGAGCGTTTGGTTTCCCTGCTGAAATCCATTATTTTGTGTTTTCCCATGTTTCGATTAACAACTTTGCTCCCAAATTACACATCCCTATTTGGTTATGCCGTGCTGATGAGGCAAAATGAGCCAGAAACATACATGTCCACGGTTACCACTCTATTTCAGTAGCCCTTTATTTTGCGTGAATTACCCATGAATATATTTGTTGTTATATATATATATATATATATATATATATATATATATATATAATATTGGAAATGTTTATATTCTTGGGTTCATAGGTTGTTTTAAATAATTAAAATACGATTGTATTTCACATTTTTCTATTGAAAATGGATAAAAATTTTAACGTTTCGCTTCTTCTTTGGAAGCATTTTCAAAATAATATCATTATAAGAATAAGGTACGATTAAAATATTTGTAAATAGATAAAAACATAACATTAGTAGGTTTTTAAAAACATTAATAAAAACACAGAATTAAAATTGACGTACTCACCTTAGAATTTCAATGCAACGATACTATACGAGGGAAGTTGAAATGAGTTAATTAATCAGCTTATAGTAAATTTGACTCAAGTTTTTTATATCTTGTCTATCATTCACAGAAAACTCATCTTGTTTTATGTGTATCATTTCTTTAATTGATAATTTCTGATAATTTGTGTCTTGAGCTAAGATTTTTGTTTTTTTATAATCAAATTCATGATTCTCAGTGCTTTCATGTTTGTGTAAAGCAGTTGATGCATTTTTTGTATATTTATGACCATTCATCCTGCCCTCCAAGTACTGTGTAGTCATTCCTATATAATGCTTCGGACAATTCATGCATGGTATGGAGTATATAATATTAGATTTTTTATTATCTTTGGTTTTGTTTTTTAGTTTAGTAAAAAGTGGCGATAATGTGTTGTGGGATTTATGGCATACATTGATGTTATATTTTGATAAGATGTATTTAAGCTTTTCAGATAATTGATTTGTATAAGGTAGAGCTATATATGTATCATTTTCTTGGTTTGGTTCTATTTGTGTACTTGGTTTTATGTTGTTATTGTATAATTTATATGTACGTTGTTGAATGATTCTGTTAATTTGATTTTCTGGATATTGATTATTTTTTAGAACATTTTTAAGTTTTTTCAATACCTTAGGGCGATACTCAGGTGAAGTTAATTTGATAGCTCTATCTGTTAATCCTATAATGACACTGTTTTTTTGTGATTTGGGATGGCATGAGTTATAATTTAGATATCGTCCAGACCATGTTTCTTTTGTATATAGTTTAGTTTTTATTTTGTTTTTGGTTTTTATAAGTGTCATGTCTAGAAAATTTATTTTGTTATTGTTTTCGATTTCTAAAGTGAATTGGATACTTGGGTTGAAACTATTGAAAGCACTCAGGAATGCATCGCACTTGTTACTCGGAATTACAGCTAAACAATCGTCAACGTATCTTTTAAAAAATGTTACATCAAAATCTATATTATTTAATACTTTTTCTTCTATATATTCCATGACAATTTGCGCTAGACTTGAAGAAATTGGAGATCCCATTGTACATCCGTTTAGTTGTTGGAAAAAGTTGTCATTATATTGAAAGTAATTATTTGTTTGTATAAGCATAATGAATTCATATATATATATATATATATATATATATATATATATATATATATATATATATATATATATATATATATATATATTGCAAAAGCCGCTCCTTAAATGTTAACAATTTGTTGATGTCATCACGTGACAGCAAATGCGCCTTCTATTGGTTAGATGTCAAATGGTCGTATCTGTCAGGTATGTAGGTTATATTTTGGCTACCTTCAGTTCAATTAAGTTGTGTTTCCAGTGTTTACAACATTTTATTGCATTCTTCGGGTGTTTTATTGTGATCTTGTGTTTGGTTAACCATGGAACCAGGATTTTAAAAAGCTGACAGTAATAATTTAACAAACATTTACTCTATTAGGATGGCCTTATTTTTTGGAAGCAATCCAAAACGTTTATAGCGATATCGAAGATCCTGATACCAATATACTTCAATAACAACAACTTAATGACAACAAAACGCATACCATAATAATTAGAATGAATGTCATTTGATCAAAAATGCCAAACAGATAAATAATGAACGTACACATGAAATCATCTTCTATTTCAATATCAAAAACAAAGTGTTCTCCTCCACCGTTTTTGTGTTTTCCCTAGTTAGGGTTTTTTTGTCGAATTGCAAAACAATTTCTTTCTTTTTTGTTGTTCGAACGTGTGCTAATTTTTGTTTGTTGAAAATCGTATTCAAAACAAATTGTTTTACTGTGACCCAGTAAGATGTTTTATTTTTCTTTCGTCTGTTTTGACTTCGTCTAAATTTTTTAAACAAAATGTGGGTCGCATTCCAGTTTTTTATTATGATTTAAAATAAAATATATTTTACCGTGTGGTCTAAAACTTTCTACACTAAATTTATTTTTTGATATTTGCATTTATTACAGATGACACACGGAACAGAGCCATGTTATATGTCAAAGAAATCTGTTAAATCAACAAAAATTTAGGAACAGGAAGTAATAAAATATAGTAGTGTTCTTGCCAACTTAAAATCTTTCGTTCTTAATTGAATTTAAGATAAAAAAGGCAAATTTGAGAACAAATAACAGTTTATATCAGATAACATTAGTAAAAATTCCAAAATTGAAAACTGAACAATTACATATGCTCAAATAATCATTTTAGGTTGTAAAAATTGTGTAATTCATTGTAAATAAAAACACCATAAAAGGGAATTATAAAAAAATGAGATATTGTGATACATGTAGAAGACATTTTATATAATCCCTAACACCATAATAACCTATGTAAATAAGTGTTATTATCCTCCAGGACAGTTTAATTAAAGAATCTTACATTTTCCATAAAACAAATTCCAAATGACAATTATTTAATGAAAAAACAATAAAAGCAGGCTTTGCTTTTGAGAAGTGAAAAAGTTGTTGATTTTTAAAATAAAAGACAGCGAAGCTTGGTTTTGGGAGAATGGTAGTCTGCAGTATAGATCTCTAAGAAATTTGTAACAAAATAATATAAAAGTACATTTTAAAGTAAAAAAGTTATGAAATAGGACAGTTAATATCACTTCTACTGTGATGGAGCGTGGGAAGTCCAGAAGGAAGAATTTTTCAATGGAAAACCTCCAAGAACAAAGAGACGCTTAGCCGCATTACCTGGGACAGACGATTGGAAACTAAGGTCTGTGAATTTTAAGTTTTAATTTGGAATTCCAAATAAAAGTAGTGATTAATGAATTAATATTTGAACGTTTAATCTGAAAATTTTATCAAAACGGCCAATAAACATTACAATATCATGAATATCTGATAAGATACATGGATATTTATGCATTTTCAGTTATAGTTATCAACAGTACTTACGTGTTAAAATTTATTTCATATCATCGCTGTTCATGTTGTATATAAGTCACCATTTGATTTCCATTTCTTCTTTCTGTTTGCATGTATAACTATTTCTACCTCTCACTGTTCATGGTTCACTTCACCCATATATCATATATATATATATATATATATATATATATATATATATATATATATATATATGTGTGTGTGTGTGTGTGTGTGTAATTGTATTGTTCAATTTTGAATTATGTATTGATGATTTTTAATGAAGTGATAAACGTTAAAATTATCACAAACAACACAACTAACATCGACTGTGTATAACATATATAATGTCGCGTGGAATTATAAGTGAACATCCACTTCTCCTATGCGCCGACTCAATCGTTTAGAATTCTCAGTGCGCATGACTGGAGAGAATGCAGGAGCGGTGTAGGAATTTTTTCAATGTAAAAAGCATTTGAACTTTGGTCTCAACAATTTATTAAATAATTTATCTAAAGTGGTATTTATTTTAACATTCATAATACATGTATAAAAATATACTTAATTCATTCTCTGCAATAACATTTGAATATATAAAAACAGAGGTAAATATCTTGATCGAGGAATGAAATATTTGAGGTAAGTATAATAATTCAAGTGTAAATCACAGTTTGTCTATGGGTCCGGAACTCAAAGGGAGGAGTCTCCATGCCACCGACTATAACATAAATTTAAAATAAAGCGAAAGTAATAAAATTTCTTTAGGAGCTAGCCGAAGGTGAGTCAAACATACAAACAAAATCGAGACTACGACTATATTGTATATCAAAAATCTTAAATAAACATATTATTATAAATATAAAAATTAATAATTATAATATATAAATATATATATATATATATATATATATATATATATATATATATATATATATATATATATATATGTGGGGGTCGAGGTCGGAGTCTAGGACTTGGTTTATCAGGCGTTTCCCTGTCACAGGAGCTGAGTGGAAGCTAAATGGCATCAGTTTGAATAGGAACAATCCACGGTTAGAAACAGTAGATTATGTTAGGGGTTTTCATTCTTTCGTCATTGGAATCTGCCAATAGGCGGACTTGATGTCGAGAGTACATAACCAACGTGCATCGCGAAACTTACCTAAAATATTTCTTACGTATGAAATGGGGTAAGCATCAGCAGTACTATTATTAACTCAAAATCGCCATCGTCCATCTGACTTCTTCACCATCACAATGGGGAAGATTCAAGGGCTTTTGGATGTTTCAACAATATCATTCTAGAGTATCTCATCCAACTCGATATCTACGTATTTTTCCAAAGCTGGGGATAATGGATAGTATATCTGCTTAATTTGCGGGAAGCCATATTGATCACATGCTTCACTAACTGAGTGCGACCCAATTTCCTTTCAATTCCACTAAAAGCCTGATCCACAATCTTGTTCAACGTATCCATGGCATTGACCGTTCCATTTTGAAGAAAACTGCATTCATATGCATATAAGTCCGGTATTATTCCCATATTCTTCCAAAAGTCGATGCCCAGTATAAGCTTATGCGGTAAAGAGGGGACGACTAGGACATTGATTTAACAAGCGCGATCCAGCAACTGGATTGTAACATGATATGGCAGGAATGACCGTTGGCAACGGTACACATCGTCGGGTTCTAATAGTCCAACTTACCCAATAATCTCTTGCGTACCAAGGATGCTGACATTTAGATATGGGCGTTGGTCACCTTGGGCGTGCGGTATGACATAATTTAAGATGGCAATATCATCACTCTCATTGGTCGAAAGATACAAATTCACACCCTCCTCTAGCCGACCTACTGAGAAGGGGTTTGGGAGTTTTCTTCTTCTGCAATTAGAACACGACGCGCTGACTACATTGGACTTACCACATCGAAAACAGGAAACTCGTTTGGGTTTGAGATATTTTCTAAACCGATTACCTACCTTATTGCAATTTCAACATGATGGTTGTACCATGTTTAGTTTCAATGACAAATATGCTAGTTGAAGTTTGATCATTAGTAACTAGGTAGAAACCGAATTCAATGGCTTCCTATATTTCAATTCCGGTCCTAAAACGTATTTTAGGTAAGTAGGTTGGGGACAGAATTTCTGTGTTCTATATTCTGTTTCCTCTAGCTGCCTAGATAATCGTATTAAAGTTGCCATTGAATGAACAGAATATGATGAACTCTGACATTGGATCCATGGTAAGAGATTACGTTTTATAATCTGTACCCGCGATATTCGGAGGGTAGATCTGGAAGTTTTCGAGATATATTCTCCATTACAGAAACGAAGTTGATAACTTTCTCTTGACTACCTTGTGTACGATGAAGAATCTCGTCCCAAAGAGAGAATTTGTAATCGGTAGAAATTTTTGGACAAGTTCATCCCAGGAGTTGAATGTACCCTTCCTGAGCCACAAAAGAGCCTCGCTTGTGAAGAGTTCTGGAGCAGATTGAAGTAATCTATCGTTAGATACACCACGTGATATAAGCAATTCATCAAATTCAATGGGACATATCGAAACATCTGAGAAACTATGATATTGTAAGGTAATCCCAAATTGTCCTAGTGGTATATTAGGCCAAGAAGCGGGTTGAATGGAACTAACCATGACATTTTCCCTAAAAGTGGGCTGCCTTATAGGAAGACTATGCTTGTTTTAATGGACAGGTGGTTGTTTTGCTTGAAGATTACTGTTAGGGTTGTTGGCTGTATTGCAGCTTGTGTTCTATTAGCGTGAACTGATATTTTGTGCGGAACTAGCATTATCAGTGCCCGATCTATTTTCGAATAAATCGAGCAAGATCGAGAACCTTAATCGTCGATGAAGAACTCTAGCGTCCACATCACTCCTTATCTCAGGCTCAACACCAATAATTTCATTGGAATTTGTTGGAATAACTCGCCTGGAATCATGTAAAATCTGTGGTAGTAATGTTTGAACTATCAATTAAAGAACTATTGTCGAGTTTGGTGTTCTTACAATGCCCTGATTTTCCGTTTCATTATAAACACGTTGCAGTTGACCATGTAGGTGTGAAGGTAGAGATATTAATACCAGCCCAAATTTCAACCTCACCTGCGCGTGGTTTACCCTGCTAGATAACCAACGAGGCTCTGACGACCGAACGATTGCCGGGATAAGCGATCTCACACTTACTGGCCTACACCTTCGGGTGGAGGAGCTGGTAAGGGGCAGAGCACTCTTTGGTCCTGAAGTTTAGAAATCGGCTCCGAAGGCGGAGGGATCAGAAAATGATCAACGGCATAAGGATGTGGTAGGAAAATGGGAACTCAACACAATAAAGACTCATTAGAGTTTTCCTTTGTATTATCACGATGCCTATGGTCAAGACAAAATTTGAAATGTCCGGATATAGTCCCTCATCCGAATCTTCGGGAGGGAATGTATTGATTATTAGTACGGAAGGATGGTACAAAAAGGAGACCGTGATATTTGGTACATGGAATGTGCGAACACTAGCGCAGCCTGGAAACCTGCAAAACACAATTCAATCAAGAGATGAAACGACTCAAAGTGCAGATCTTGGGCATTAGTGAGATGAGATGGCCGAGTACAGGAGCAAATTGCAAGGCCTGTGAATGTTAATCTCATCCAAATTTATGCTCCTACAACAGACTACAGCAACGAGGACGTAGATCATTTCAATGCCAAGCTTGGGAAAGGTAGAACTGGGGAGCATATTGGAGACTTTGGACTAGGCGAGAGAAACGAACGTGGCGATTCTCTAAGTGCATTCGTAGCGCAACATGATCTTATTTTTACCAATACATTCTTCCAACACCATCCTAGAAGATTTTACACGTGAAAATCGAATGATGGGAAAACTAGGAATCAGATAGACTTTGTACTCATTAATAAGAGATTCATAAACAGCATCAAAAACATAGAAACCTATCCAAGAGCAGATGTACAGTCGGATCATAACCCACTGATAGGAAGGACAGGAATCAGGTTGAAGAAGGTAGAGAAAAAACGTGTAGGGAGATACGACTACAGAAAACTGAGAGACACAGCCACAAGCAATTTGGTAAAAAGCAGACTCTTGATAGAGACAGAAGAACAGGAAAACGATGGAGTTGTAGAAAAAAACCTTAAGATGCTTCAAGAAAGTGTACCTAAAGTCAAAGAAAAGTACTTAGAGTCTAACAAACAGATGAAGAAATCTTGGATGACGGATGAGACCTTAGAACTGATGGAGAAGAGGAGATTTTATAAAAATAATAAA
The DNA here is from genome assembly GCA_963921935.1 of Galeruca laticollis. Classification (NCBI taxonomy): domain Eukaryota; kingdom Metazoa; phylum Arthropoda; class Insecta; order Coleoptera; family Chrysomelidae; genus Galeruca; species Galeruca laticollis. The sequence goes on along the minus strand of OY998179.1, from coordinate 186,970,922 downwards.
AGAGAATACATGAACATACAAAAAGAAATAAGGGCGAAAATAAGAACAGCCAAAGAAGAAGAGAAATTGGAAAAATGTATGGAAATCGAGGAATGTGAAGCTAAATGTGATAACTTCAATATGCACAAGAAGGTAAAGAAAATGGCGATAACAGTGAAGAGAACAGTTAATGAACTTAAGGATAACCAAGGCCCAGTTATAGTAGAATAGTCATACCCACGGAATGGATGAGGTCTGAATTCATTACTCTCCCCAAGAAGCCTAATGCTAGGAAATATAGCGAGTTGCGACCAGTAAGATTGATGAGTCATCTGCTAAAGATTTTCCTGATGATAATTCACTATAGGATATTTAAAATTTGAAAGGAACAGATGTCTGAGACTCAATTCGGCTTTAGAAGTGCTGTGTGGACTAGGGAAGCTCTATTTTCGGTCCAGATGCTCTTTCAGCGATGCAGAGATATCAACTGCGATGTCTACGCATGTTTTTAGACTATAGGAAGGCGTTTGATCAAGATAAGGCACACGTAAATGATGGAAGTTCTTCAAAAAGCTGGCCTGGACGGAAAGAGCCTTAAAGTCATCAGAAATCTCTATTGGAATCAGAGTGCTTGTGTCAGGGTAGACAAAGAGACAACAGAAGTGATACAAATATTACGTGGTGTAAGACAGGGATCTCCTGTAATTTTCAACCTGTACTCGGAATGCATTTTCAAGGAAGCCCTGCATGACATTGAATCTGGAATCCTGCTAAACGGAGAACGACAGAATAATATAAGGTATGCAGATGATACCGTTATTTTTGCGGACAACCTAGTTTCCTTACAACTTCTAATGGACAGTGTTACAACATACAGCCGATAATATGATTTGAAAATAAACACCAAGGAAACAAAGTTCATGATAATCAGTAAGAACCAAACACCCGCGGTATTTTGTTGGTGGTCGAAACTCCTCTAGAGTCAACAAATACGCATATTTGGGGACGAACATAAATGATAACAGAGACCATTCTGTGAAGATCAGAACGCGTATTAAAAAAGCCAGAACAGCATTCATCAGGATGAAGAAAGTCTTTACCAGTGACGACTCACAGCTGTCAACGAAAATTCGCCTACTGCGATGTTACGTGTTTTCGATCCTATTCTATGAGGCGAATCATGGACGCTTACGGAGGCCTCCTCCAAAAAACTCGAGGTATTTGAAATGTGGCTATACCGAAGAATCCCACGAATACCTTGGACGGAGGAAATGACCAACATGGAAGTAATGAGAAAGATGGGAAAGGAAAAAGAAGTCCGAAACACAGTCAAGACCCGAAAGCTACAATATCTTGGACATATAATGCGTAATGAGAGCCGATATACCCCTTTACAGAAAATTCTCCAATGCAAGGTACGGGGTGCCAGAGGAGTGGGGAGAAGGAGAATATCGTGGTTGACAAATTCAAGAACGTGGTTCAACAAATCAACCACTCAACTATTCCGAGCTGCTGTAAACAAAGTTCGAACAGCAAACATCCGGAGCGGATAGGCACTTTAAGAAGAAGAAGTTGACCATGTAATTCCAGACATACTATTTTTAAACTTTCAACTTTTTCTAGCAATGTTTCATCAGCAGTATATAGTTGACCTAGTACTATTATGAATTAATCGGGATCTAATTCTTTTAAAATCATTCAACCTGTTATTAAAATTGAACTTATTTATCTGCTCATTTAAGTCCGAAAGTTCACATTCACAGGTAGATAATTACCATTTACCTTGACAGAAGTGGTGGTCCTATACCTGAATTTCACATCAACAACCAGAAAATTACAAGCTGACAATGCCACCTAAAAATCGATTAGGTCTCATTGTTTTATATATAATTTTCTTGGACACGTAAGACAGCAAAAAATAGTCTATGTAAAGTGCAGCTACTTTAACCCAATATTTACTAATTCGTGTTAATACCTTGTAGATAGAAAGCGTGCTGTGAAAAAAAACAAAGTGCAAAAATAAAGACTTATCAGGTTTCAGTATTCCGTACACTTATAACAAAAACAACATATGATTGTAAATCAAATTTTATTAAATATATCAGCCAGAAGATTTGAGTTACCCTGTATATGAATCCCTTCGTAATTCTCTAAATAAATGACTTCATTTTCCTCTTGTCCTAAAATGAATCTATATAATCTTCATAAACACCCTAATTCCAATTTGAGAATTATTGTAGTACATATTTTCAGGATAACATTTTTATTATTATGATCGCATTACTTATTCAAGTCACTCATTCAAACACATCCCTGACGCAAACCGAAAAACAACAAGGAAATGCTTTCATAGTACAAATATTACTCTTCCTATCTCAGCACGGTAGCTTTGGCAGAGCCAATTAGTCAGACCCTAATTTAATTTTTACGCTGTATTTCGTATAAAAGCTACATTTTCCAATAGTTTTGTGGGGTAGAAAATAATACAACGTAAATGAAACAAGTGTAATTTACACGAACATAACGTTTGATAATTTTTTTAGAAAATGATCGGAAATACTTTCCCAATTATAGAGTCAGTGCTGCATTTTGTGAATTGTTTCCAGAGAAGGATATTTTTGATATCTATCCTAGAATAATTTTTATGTTAAAGAGCATATTGAACAGGCAGGAAAAATCAAGTATGTTATCAGAAATTAGATAACGGAATCACATACAAGTCTGTACAGGTTGGCAAATTAATTCTGCCAGGCGGAAGTTTAGCAACTTCCGATGGGACGTAGCAAAGTCATATGCGGATTGAAAGAGCTCATTTCGCTGGCAGAATTAGTAAGCTTCGTTTCGACAGTACAGTTCAGAAAAAAGTTGGATTACCGGGGTTGTGCAATACTAACTTGTTATAGCGACTCAAGAAAGTGAAGTTGTTCACAAAAAGTTGAGTGAGCAGTGTCGTGAAATAATTATGAACGTATTAAATTTTTTGACCGAAGAGGCAATCAATGGCAAGTCGACAATTCCATTAACAAAGGTAATTTTTAATTATTGCAATAAAATTTTTAAACCAAAGTAATTATTTAACACATTTACACTCGATAGTAAAGTTTTTGAATCGATTCTCGTACATCAAATATTCATTTGTGGAACGATTTAAAAAATTGACATTAGGGTGAGACAATAGTATATTAAGTACCAAGCGTCAAAAAGGGTACTTTAGTCACGAGTTTTACTAAGCACGAGTGGAGCGAAGCGGAACGAGTGTGAAACGAATTTAAAGACGTTTTTAACACGAGGTGCTTACTATACTTTTTCTGCGCTGCAGGAAGGGAAATTTTTTATTATATAATAATTATATTCATAACATTACGGACGATGGCTGACGGCTGCCTGACAAATCAAATGACACAGAACAACAAAATTATCACGGAACATGAAATTAAACATACAAACAATACACTTGATTTGACGTTTAAAAAACAAAAGATAAACGAGATGTGACTTTTCGCATTCTAAACACTAGTGCTTACAGAGTCATTTTGTGCATGTCAAACCCGTGTTCAAAATGCGGTTTGAGTAACGGAAGTAGAAAAAGTACTTTATGCATTCATGTGTCAATTTTATGCACCCTTATGTCTTCATTACAAATAAATCGACGCCATTTTTAGTCCATTTAGAGCAACCTAAATGAGACATTTTTTGTTTTTTGCATGCCTCCGGCTCATGCGTCCATTTTTCCATTCGTGGGAAAAAGCACCACTTTATGCACTGATTGCATAAATAGCTATTCTGTTTCTGTCTACAGGAGTATATAAAACGGCACATGTTTATCTTGTGTAAAATACCTATTTAAATGTAATAGGTTTTTTAGCTTATAATTATAATTATTATACTCATTACATACCTATCTCTATTACGTTTCGGTTTTATTATTTGTTTTGGACCATCTTCCCATTTCAGTTACAATTGCGGTTTGGTCATATTAAAATATGTTTGAACTAAAATCTAAAGATCGTTTGAAACAACTAATGAACTTAGATGTAATATATCATTTTTGAACTTAATACTTCTTTTAAATGTCCGAAAACCACGACAAAAATTTTTATTTCAAAGAACGGTCACTGAAAACAAATTTAACTGTGTCCTCATTTTATTTGTATAAAAATACACATGAGTAAAACTTCTAATACATTTATATCGTTTTATTTTATTGTCAGGTCATTGAACGAGTTTCTGCTGCTACGAGAGTTAGCCGAAGAACGCTTTCCCGTACTGGAAAAGAAGCTCTGGCAGGAAGTAATGCTGACACTGATGTGCCTACTAAAAAACAAAGAACGTCTAGTATCCGTATGGATCAATTCGACAAAACTGTGCTTAGAATGTGCATAATAAATTATCACATATTCGAGAAAAAAGTACCCACGTTAAGAAATGTACACCAAACCTTTGCAGATAGTTATGGCTTGGCAGGAAGTCGCGAATCTCTGCGGAAACAAATACATTCTTTGCGTTTTCGTTGGACCAACATAAAAAACAACAGAAGTTTTCTAATGGAACGTCACGAAATCAGACATTTACGCCTACTATATTTAAGAAACATAAAAAAGTGTAGAGAACAGAACAAACCTGTCATTTATTTTATATGGATAAAACATACATTCATTCATGTCACACACACCCTAAAGGATGGAGCGACAAGAGTAACGAAAGATTAAGAAAAACCGTTTCAAAAGGGAACAGGCTCATCGTTGTGCATGCAGGAAGTTTAAATGGTTTTGTACCTAATGCTGGTATTATGTGGAACTCAGTCAAAAACAGGAGATTGTCATAATGAAATGGCGTACGAAAATTAGGAGGAGTGAATACAAGAAAAACGTATTCCAAACCTACCAAAAAAAGCTGTTGTGGTAAATGATAACGCCCCATATCACAATGTTCTAATCGAAAAGTTATCTACGACTGCTTGGACTAAACACCAATTGAAAAACTGGCTTTCTGAATAAAACATATATTACAGTGAACAAATGTTGAAACCGGATCTTTAACACGTTTCAAAAATGTACAAACCGCAATATAAAACTTATAAAATTGATGAATTGTTTATTCAGCATGGATAACAAGTTTTAAGGCTACCCCCTTATCACCCGGACTTAAATCCGATCGAATGTGTTTGGGCGGCACTCAAAGAATATGTGGCCAAACGAAATGTTACCTTCAATTTTACAAAGGTTAAAGAATTCTGTAATGAATTTTTTGACACATTTTCTGCAAATGATTGGAAAGTTAGATGTGACCATGTTAAAAACATTGAAGATGAATTTATGAACAATGAACCTCTTTTAGATACTGTTGTAGATAATATTATTATTAATTTGACCGTAGACGGAGACAGCGAGGATGATGAAGTTGATATAGAAAGTGATTTTGAAGAATCATTTCTAGATGCACATTATTATTTTACTGTTGATGATCTCTGTACATCTAAAACATATTTTTAATTATGTTGTTTGTTTGTATGTGGTATGACTGAATACATTTAACGCAATAAATGTAAAAATGTTAATATGTGTTACAAAATTGTAGATATTAGAGACGAATTCCACTAGAGTAATATAATATTTTTTGCACATTTGTACATAGTTCTAAATAAACAATAATTGACGGCACACAGATCTAGGATTTTTTTGTTCTGCCAGTCCTAAATCTGTTAAAAGTGTGATACTCTAATTTCATAGTGAATATTTGCAAAAAAACTCAAAAATTTACATATGTAAGTAGAACTCTCTCCCACAAAAAAGCCTTAATATTCTATTTATATTATTAATATACTTATTAGACCATCTCTAAGGGCGATTTCCCCAGTTTGTTTCCCAACTTTTATGTATAAACCCGAATCTTTACTTTATTATCTACTACATATTATTAAGAATAACAATTTTAGAAAGCTTAACAGGTAGGTATGTCATTAACTATTTACACGAACAGATAGGAAAAATTGTTGGCCATCATTAAATTTAGAAATTTTTTTAACAATCCTTACCATATTGTACGCTTTATCTACAAAATCTACCTGACTTCCAATTCATATACAAATAAACCTCAATGACGAATATTATGAAGGGACCACTTAGAAAATATTAATTTGAAGTAAAGGTGAAAGTTTATATCTTTTGGAATCTATTTATTATTTACATAACATAATATAATAAAGGGTAATTATAGAATTCCCGTATGCTTTTTGAAGCAATAAATATTTATATCAGTACAAAAAAAACAATTTCCGTAGAAATATCTTATGTTTTTTATTCCCTTATTCATTTAATTGATAATAAAGAACACAATAATGTTATGTTGTTTTGTAAACTCGATTTCATATAGCTTCATACATGTGCCACAATTTATTATTTTCAAATCAAAATTGAAAATTATCTGTTACCCTTGTACGTATTTGCAGTCTCACAACCTTTAAAACTTGCATGCGGAATGTACGTCGCTTGCTCTTCCCAACTGCGTTTACACCGTTGTATGGCTCTCACGCACATCGTCAACTGCCAAAATTAATTTGCCAACCTGTAAAAAAGTGAGTCATATCCGAATACATACAGCTCAGAATCATAGGCAACAATTGAAAGAAAATGAAAGAAGCAAGAGAAATGAGATTCCTCCATAAAATTGCATATAAAACTAGAATAATTTTTTTTCGAAATGGTACATGCAAACAAAGATTGGACATAAACTTCGTCTAAGAATATATACAGTGTGTCCACGGATGAGATACCCAAGAGGAATAACTTTTTTATTTTCAGTTCTAGCGAAAAATGTTATTCTTGATGAAAAGTCCTGCTTGTTCAAAAACAGTATAAAATTAAATGGAATTCAAGTTTTCCAAAACCTGATCCATTTTATGTTGAATTTTATGTGAATTTTTGCACTAAGTTGGCAACTATAATAATAATCTAGTGAGTGACTTTAGCGGTCTTCATAGCTAACTATCATCTTCATAAATAATTTTTAAACTGTCTTTCCTTTTCAACAATGTCCACTCTTTAACGAATAATATATCTTATAGAGTAATATGGTTTTGGAGGTGTATAGTACAAGTACGCAATTCATTTATTTAATGTGATGTACCAGTTACTCGGAATGGATTAAAAAATTCATAAAAAAATTCTATGATATACAATCTGCTGAATACAGAACAAAACTAATAATACAGAAAAATGTGAAAAAACTAACAGTAATTGAAGAAATAGCTATTCCACATAGCCCCTAGCAACTTCTAAACATTTCTCCACTCTATTTTTAAATTATGTTCAAGCGTTTCATGTCTGGCGTGATTAGATTCACGGCTTTGATTATTGCTTCTTCAGATCTTCAATGACGATGGTTCTTACATAAAATTTAATATAAAATGAAGCAGGTTTTGCAAATACCTGGAATTTTATTTTATGGAGTTTTAAACAAGCAGGACTTTTTATCAAGAATAACATTCCCACTAAAACTAAAAAGAGAGAAGTTTTTCCTCTTTTAGAAGAATACCAACTCGGACATAGGATGGATGGCAAAGGGTAATAAGGAGAGTATTCGACGCCAGAACAATAAATATAAGATTTAGAGAAATACCAAGGAAAAATTGAATGGATGAAATTACTAAATTGGACGAAAACAGAAGAAATAATAAACTACAAGATGTTCTACACCCAATAAATGATCGTAAAAAATGGAGACAATTCTGGAAAAATTGCCTCGACTAAGCTCAACTCCACGCATTGCAAGATACAAGGGTGAAAAGATAAAATAGTTGAGTAAGTAAATAAGTATATTCAGATTATTGTATTAGAATAATCAATAATTCCTCAAAGTTAAAATAATTGACGAATTAATTCACATTTAAAGCGGCTTTTGAGTGGTGAAAACTGAATAATAAACTGACTGTATATTTCTCAAATAAAAGAATTCATCATCTCCAGATCAGCAACATTTTCAGTCATCAATTAAACCAGTTTAGAATTATAGAATCAACGAACAACGTTCTAAAAAATGCATAAGAATGCCATTTCAAGGTCTCAGGTTCCAATCAACCATAATATTGATACAGTTATCTGGTATACTGATTTAATATCAATTTTATTATATGAGTTGAGTGTCGTTTCAATTGAAGGCATGTGACACTTCTTTTTGGATTGGAACTGGAAGTTGCTCCTGTTATTAAATTGCTCAGATACGGACTTGATTCATAGAGAAATTTGTGTGCATTATGATTATACATGTAGTTTATTATCTACCAGTAATTATTGAAAAAGAGATTTCATGAATTATTTGAGACACGGTTACCAATACTGGGTGTCTATTATCTCACGAACTCTTTCCAGTATTTTCAATTATTTGCTAGAATTATTGCTTCGTTTCATTTCTCCCCTGAGCAGTATACAAGCCAATAGACTCTACTTTTCCGATTTTCCCCTAGAGAGAAAGGATCACCCAGAAAGCATTGTTCAAGCATAGATACTTAATGTGGCAACACCCCATTTCCCTAGATTTCTCTGATTTTTTCCCTAGATTTCCAACCATGTTCCTTTACACGTCCCACCCAACCCTGAGGACACCGCCCCGATTCGCTAATTTTGCAGGATATAATCGTAATGAAGAAAATGTCAAGTTGGCATTCGATTATATCTCTATAGGCCGAATAACTTTTTCATTATATAGGGATAACTTAATTATGAAAATATACATCCTAATATCTTTTTAAGATTGGCTGAACATCACTACGACTATATCTTGTATAATTATCGAATCGGGGAAGGGGTGTCAGGAAGGGCAGGGAGGTAAAGGGAGCATGAGCTTCCCCACCCCGCTTGCAGGTGGTGTCGATCGGCTGTTGAAAATCTACGGGAAAAATCTTAGAATATCTAGGAAAAAGCGGTGTTGTCACGTCAATTTTATATACTTATACAATAGTTTCTGGGTGATTGTTTGTCCCTAAATCTAGCAAAAAAATCGGGAAAATTGGAGTCTAATCGCTTAGATGCGTACTACTTCCCTTTCCTCTAAGTATTTCTTGTCCCATTTTTTTCCTTGTTCTTCCCTTCCGTTTATTCTTTATTGTTTTTGATTTCCGCATTCTTCTTGTATGTCTGAAGTTTTCATAATAAATGTCTCCACCATTCTACCTATATTTGTTCTACATATTCTACTACTAGTTGTTTTTTCAATTGTTTTCTCATCTTTGCGTTCCTTATTTTATGTATTCCTCAGATACTCAATCTCCATTGCTTGTATCTTACTTTGTCGTCTTTTGTTTAATATCCAAGATCCACAGCTAAACGTTAAGATTGGTCTGTATATTCTTTTTGCATTTTTATAATTCTTTTTTCCTATTGTCATAACTTCCTTTTATTCTCATTCCGTATCATTTGATTACTTCGTTCCATATTGTTAGATTCTGTTGCATGTGTTGTTTGTTTGTAGCTGCTCGGAACAAATTCTGTTAAGGTTATCGCAAACTAAGTTCGCAAATTCCCCGGCCATGGCATTCCTCTTCTGCCGGACCTCTCCTTATTATCACTTTCCCTTGTAATATGGATTGTTGTAGGCAGTATCGGTATTGTTTTCTCATGACTTGTCCCAGATATTCTAGTTCTTGGCTCTGAGAGAGAGGGAGAGAAGTTCGTGAGTGAGTTCTGTTGAATGGAGTTCTCTTGGGAGAAGTTGAACTTTTCTTGTGATGCCCTGGTGTAGGATTGGATTCCTCTTCATGGCTGTGTTGGGGGTGTGTTGGGTGGGTTAGTACGCGTTGACTCAGGAATTGAGTTGGGGTAGAAGAGGTGTCTAGCAAAAAGTTTTTAGAAGTGACTAGAAGAGTTTGTTTTAAAAGTGTATGAAATTGAGAGTATTGGATGGGCTTTTCGCTAGAAAGTAACTGGAGGTTGTAATGTGTTGGGGTGTGTGGGGGTTGATGTTTTGAAGCAGCGAAGCTCAAAGTGTCCGGAAATTGTGTGACAAAAAGTGTCTAGGATGGAAGTGTTAATGTAGAAGACGAACCATGTATCGTTGCCGATACATGTTCTTGGCTCTTGATGGTGCGACCTTTTATATCTCGTGCGTTGTCCCATTGCTCATTTATCATAGTTCCAAGATTACAATACTGTTTTACTCGTTTTATCCAAGTTCCATTGATATGTAGGTGAGCTCCGTTCATATTTTTCTTGCTAATTATTATTTGTTTTGTTTTGTGTATATTGATACCACGTTGTTGACTGTATTGTGTAATTCGGTCCATTAACCTTTGTAGTCCCTCCAACCTGTCTGCTATCACTATGGCATTGTCAGTCTGACTCCGTTCAAAATAATACCCTCTTCTACTCCGTTAAGGGCTTCGTTAAAAATTATTTCCAAGTACATGTTGAATATTAACGGCTAGATGATACAGCCCTGTCTGACCCCACGTAGGTAGTATTTTCACCTGTTTCTTTCGCTCCTCATCAAGTCTCATGCATCCTGTCTGGTTCTAGTATAGCCTTGAAATTATTCTGAGATCTTTATCGTCTAGGTCGGCATGCGTATACGTCACAATTAACGTCTCTGCATTTTTCAATTAGGATGTAACTCCAAAAAGTGTTTCTCAGGTGCTGACTGCATTTATGAACCCGAATTGGTTATGTGGAATCTGGCATTTTTTATATATTCTTCGGTGGATGACTTTGAGAAACAGCTTCAGCATGTGACTCATCATTTCGCGTCTATGATCTTGAAAATGTGTCTCCATATATGATTTCCATCTATTTTTAATGTCTTGTTTGTCAATGATTATTATTCCATTTGTGTCTGTAACATTCATCAGTTGTGGCGTCTTAAATGTTCCCGTTACCTCTTCTAATTTTTTATGAACGTACAACTTGTCCTATCTACTTGTAGCATTTATATTTCAGCACACTTTTCGGGTGCTTTTTTTCCTTTGACGTCTCTAATCTTTCTTCTGATCTGTAAATCTTTCTGTATCCCTCTTTATTTCCCTGGAGTTTTCTTCTTTGCCTCATTAGATCTGAAATGTCTTCGGTCATCCAAGATTTTCTTCTTGTTTCCTTCTCACGTTTTAGGAATTATTTCTTTGGTTACTATACTCTATTTTCAAATTTAGGTCTTCTTTTAATTGATTAACTTTTTCAATAATGTAATCACTCACTTTTTGTTTTAGAGCTTCCATATCATAGTTAAATCTAATTATTTTCTTAACTTCCTTTAGTCTCGCCCTCATAAGTCCAACTAGAGGTGAGTGGTACAACTCGATATCTGCTCCTGGATATGTTTTAACCGATGTGAAACAGTTACTGAATCTCTTATAGACCAAAATATAATCAATCTGGTTTCTTACGATATGATTGGGTTTATCTGCTGGCGACTTCCACGTATACATTCTATAGTTTGTAAAATGTGTTTAATACTACCAACTCGTCGTCTTCTGCAAATATTTCAAGTCTATCACCGCTCTCGTTTCTCTGTCCTTATCCGAATGGGCCAATCAAGGTTGTTTTCATTCCCACTCCCAAGCTTGCAGCCTAATCACCCATTTCGATGTTTATTTCTTGTTTGGGGAGTCGTTGTATTATCTCTTCCACGCTTTGGTAGAGTCTCTCAACCTCACCGCTGTCTCTATCGTCAGTACCGGCATATATTTGTACCATATTTAGATTTGCTGGGTTGGACTGAATTTGGAGTAGCATTGTTCTGGCAGATACTGGGATGGAATTAGTCATATAGTCATACATATAATCATACTTCTTGTGGTTGTCATTCCGACTCCATGCTGCAGTTTACCATCTGATGAGCTCAAGTAAAATACTCTGTGTTCTTCTTTATCTACACTTCCTGCTCCCTCCCATCTCATGTCACTTATGCCCATTATATCGATGTTAATTCTCTTCATTTCTCGGATGGTGTTGTCTAGCTTTCCTTCTCTTGCTATGGTTTTGACGTTCCAAGTGCCTATTTTTATAATTGATTTTGTTCGCTTCCTACGGACACTCATAAGTGTCACCCCCGGAAACCCGAATGGGGGACTTACTCCTGAATTATTTTCAGTTCTGAGCATTACTATAGATAATTTACTAGGACAATCTCGTAAGATCCTTACTGTAGCGGTTGTCCTCTGCCATCTACATCCTTTAGTCGTTGACCGTTTCTACAGTTCATCCACCTTTGAGGCTGATTTTTCATCCTCGGGACAAAAGAGTGCCCGTTCTTTCGCTTGTTCATACGCTCGTAGCCGTTAACAAGGAGGAAGTGGATCGCTTATTCCGACGATCGTTCGGTCGTCAGAGCCTTGTCAGTTATCTAGCAGGGTGCACTGGATAATCTTGGTTGACAGGTAGGCTGGCAATATTGTACCGCCTTCGCCCCTTACACAACCCATAAGCAACACATCATCAGCGAATGCTCATTTGGATATTTCTACTCTATTTAAGTATACTACTTGTAATTTTCTGCTTCCATTAGATACTAGAACATTTCTTAATAATCTCATCTATGTAAGAAATGAAAAATATCGGGATTGGCATAATCCTTCTGTTGTTTCAAATGTTTCCGATTCCATGTTGTTAGTTATTACAGCGTTTTCGCTATTCTTATTGCTCAATATAAAAATCAGTAATGTTATGGTGAAATTAACTGTCTCGACCCTTACTTCGTGGAATCCGCTCATATTAGTGTTTTAAATGAAACTCACGGTTTTCTGACGATGATATTGATTTATCGAAACAATTGTCAATTTTTCAGAATTTTCAATAACTTTTATCATATTGTGGAATTAACTAGAAACCGCGAGTTTCATTTAAAACACTAATATTGTGGTGGAAGGTTGAAAGCTAAAATTTAAGTGAAGAAGTAACAGTAATTCGAAAAATTAATATACTCGTATTTAATTTAGTCCAATCGACCATTCCAATTACCGTTAGTTATTCTATTTCAGTTGTTCATCGCTAGATTGTTACATAATTAAGATTTTCTTCAGGCATTTTCTAAAAGAATATCAAGCCGGTCCTGACTGAGAACTGGTTGTAATATCTGACTGTCATTTATGTTTAATACATTTATTTACTCAAACGCATCAACGACCAGTAGATGAATCTACAAGAGACGAGATCGAATCTGAGGTGTAACTATTCGCAGTCAATAGATCAAGTACCTATTGAGGTGTAAAGAATTTTTTTTAGTTAATAAACGTACGATCATTTTTTGGTCTGTAACTCAGAACAACTTTCCTTTAGTTCAAAATAACGTTTAATAGATTATGAAAAGAAAAAACAATTATATACGATGTATTTCATAACAGAAATTCATTTAATTATACAGAGTGATTCATTTCGAATTGGAAATAATTTGACAGTAGAATCCTGACTTCATGTTATGAAGATGTAACCCAATCATCATCATCATCACACATCTATATGTTCGTCCACTGTTGGACATAGGCCTCCTGTAAAGACTTCCATTTTCCCCTATCCTGTGCTGCTTTTAACTAGTTGGTTTAGATGTGCTTCAGATCATCTGACCAACGAGTGGGCCATCTGCTTCTGCTACGGAAGGCGTGGTCTCGCGGTCTCCATTCAGTTATTTTTCTATTCCATCGGCCGTCGTTTATTCTGGCTAGGTGACCTGCCCAGTTCGATTTTAGAGTGTATATTCTTGTGATGGCATCTATTACTCCACTTCTCCTTCTCACCTCTGTGTTTGGAATTCTATCTCTCAGGGATAAGTCTAACATTATTCTTTCCATGCTTTTTTGCGTTACTCTTATTTTGTTCGCGATGTTTTTTGTTGGAGTCAGGGTTTCGGCTCCGTGGGTTAGTACTAGTAAAATACATTGGTCGAAGACTTTCTTCTTAAGACACATGGGAATATCAGATCTTGAGATGTAACTCAATCTTCCAAAGGTTGCCCATGTGAGACCTATTCTTCTGCAAATTTCGCAGGTTTGATTATCCCTTCCCAATCGAATATCGTGGCTTAAGTATTTGTAGGAGTAACCTTGCTCAATGTTTAAGTTGTTCACTGTTAGGTTTTCACTGGCAACTATATTTGACATGAACTTTGATTTGCCTTTATTGATTTTCAGCCCAACCTCTCTGAATGCTAGGTTCAGCTCGTTGACTATTTCTTGCGCTTCTTTGAGATCATTTGTAACTAATATCAGATCATCGGCGAAGCGAAGGTGACTAAATTTTTCACCAATAATGTTGATGCCGAGGTTCTCGATGTTTGTGCGTTTGAACATGTACTCTAAAAGGTTGGTAAATCATTTGGTGGAGATGACATCCTCCTGCCGCACACCTCTTTCTATTTCAAAGCTAGGATTATCTTCAGGGAGTCTAATGACAGCATTTGCGTACTTGTATAATTGCTTAGTGATGTCGATGTAGCGATGGTCGACTCTGCAATCAGCGAGGGCACAGCATATTATGGTGGTCTATTGTGTCAAAAGCTTTTTCATAGTCTACAAAAGTAAGAACTGTTTATTATACTTTCGTAATTTTCAATGGGGATCTTAATCGTATGAAGATGATCATTTATGCTATAGCCCTTACGAAATCCTGCCTGCTCAATAGGTTGGTAAATATCGAGTTTAGATATCAGCCTTTTGGTGATTATTCTCATAAACAGCTTATATATCTACGTTAGTAGGCTAATTGGTCTGTAGTTTTCTAGTTGGGCTATATCTCATTTCTTGTGTAAAAGTATTATGATGGACTTATTCCATTGATCAGGTGTTATGGAGTTTCTTAAACAAGCGTTGTATAGCTTACACAGTATTTTCAGAAGTGCTGATACTCCTAGTTTTATATTTTCGGTGCTAATTTCGTCATCTCCTGGTGATTTATTGTTTTTCATGTCTTTTAAGCAGTTGTTTATTTCGTCTTGGGTGATTTCCGGGATATCTTATGATCCCTGGTTTTGTATTACGGCAATGCCTACTCCAATTTCTGTTGTTGTGGTTCTCTTAGCTCCGCATAGAAGCTCCTCACGATTAGTTTATTTGTGGTGGTTTGTCCATTCTTATTGTCAATTATCTTACTCAATTGCTTCTTACTCTCAGACAATTCTTTCCTGAGCACTTTAATTCCCCTGTTTTCCTCTATCACCCTAGGTATTTCTCTGTTTCGTGTAGCCTTACATCTCTTCGGATAGCCTTTGATATTACTTTGTTGATTTCTCTTAGCTGAGTGGCATTGTTTTGATGTTTGTCTATTAGATTTCTTCTTTTTTCCGTCAACTTCTTAGTACTATTAATCAACGTCTCCTCCTCCAAGCGATAGCTTGCACCTGTTTCCTGCTTCTTTCAGTGCTGTTATTATTTGTTTGTTTGTCTCCTCAATGTCTATAAACTCTTCATTTATCAGCATTGGTGTTAGACGAGAATTAAGGAGTTGTGCGTATTGGTCTGCGCTTTGTGTTGATAATGATTTTCTAGAAGCTGTTTTTCTTATTAGTTTTGACCTCTCCCTTCTTGTATTCATGACTATTTTTGCTCTGACGGCTCTGTGGTCACTTCCGATAGAAAATTTGTTAAAAACAGTTACGTCTCGCACTACGTTTTTTATGTTTGAAATTATCAGATCGATTTGGTTTTTTGTAACTCCATCCCAAGTACATTTTCTCTGGGGGGATTTTTTGAAAACGCTGTTCATTGCATAAAAATTGTTTTGTTGTAAGAAGTCAAGCAATACTTGTCCTCTATCATTTCTTGTCCCAAACCCATGTTTCACTGTCGTCTTGTTATTGGCCTAATTTGGCGTTAAAATCGCCAATAATCAAAGTGTAATGGGAAGGTGTCCGTCGCAAAGCTGTGTTGGTGTCGTCGTAGAAGCTTTCAATATGTTCGTCCTTTTGCGTCGAGGTGGGGGCATAGGTTTGTATATTTTTCAATGTATATCTACTGTTCAATATAAGTGTAATGTATGCTACTCTGAGACTTACGCTTTGGATCTGTAAGACATCGCGAACATGTGATGTGTGTATTAGGAAGCCCACTCCACCTTGGTTTATATTGTCTGTACCCCCATAATATAGTAGGTGACCTGATTGAAGTATCAGTTCTTTCACTGATTCCTAGTATGTCCTACCTTAAGAACTTGAGATATTCCTCCAATTCCTGAAGTTTATATGTTGTCGATAGGGTTCTAACATTGTAAGTGATAATTTGCAGCGTTCGTTTCCCGTGGTAGCCCGATCCACTCCGGGGATTCTTAGCACCCTCCACCTGTACTTTTGTCCTATCGCTACCTTGATTGGGGAGACACGGGTCGCCGGAGACTGAGGGTCTTATATCTTCTGTACTCATATCGTAACATAAACGGGGTTTTTGGCCGTTTACCCTAACACTCTGGCAATTGCGGGTAATTATGTGGTCCGTGGACAGTTGCATTCCCTCAGCTCTCAATCTAACGGTTATTCCGCCGTGACTCGCACGCGAGAGCCTCGTCGGTTGTCTAGCAGTGTGCACCGGGTGCCAAGAGTTTGGCAACAGCTCGAGCAGATGAGGTTGGCAGTTGAGGTTGACTTTGGACCTTCTTACTAATCACTCTCTTACACCCCATGTAACCCAATACACCTAAATAAAAAAAATGTAGCTGCTTATTGAGTTGCAGGGTGTTTTGTTTGAAAATTAAGAAATGATTTGTGCTCAATACTATAAACCTATTTTACGTATCCATTCCATATTTGGCGGAAAGTGTAGACATTATACACTCTAATAAATTATGTTAAACAAACGTTTCTGGCTACTACCCAGAGGCGTACGACAAGGAAAAGTGACTGGTTAATCGTTCCCAAATTCTCCGCCACTGGCTGAATATAAATTTTAGCGGCATTTTCGATTGTCCTATACTTTTTACATATAATGGACGATCTCCTCATAACGATAACGTCAATATTTCTCAAGATATCTCAATTTCAACATAAAGATGCACATTTTTTTTTAATTTTGATATACAAGAGCTATATCTATGTTTTTAGCCCCCAGTGGATTGCATTTAATATACAAATGAAACTTTAATCCGTATTAAAAATGAAGATATTGAAATGTATTGACAAAAATTGAATACTCCAACTTTAAAGTAATATGAAAATGATTTAAAAGTATTTCAAAACAAATAAAGTGATAGCAGTAAGTGAAACTCAAAATCCGTACTACAGCATATGTTAATAACAGATGAAGGGGGAATACAAGTTTTGGCTCACTGAGCCATCATCAGGCCTGTAAAAGGTATCAAGATAGAAAAAGATGAAAATACAGAATACATCAAATTACCTTAATGTATACATCACATACATCAATCCATATGTCGAATATTATAAATGGAAAGCCGTCTCATGTCCGTGGCATCCAGCAGAATCCAACATATGTAAGTAGGCAATGAGGGGATATACAGTAGGGAAAATCATTAATAAAAAATAGTAATGAGAACATTTACATAAATTTGTAAAACGTCAAGCAATATAAAATTTTAGAAAACAGAACAACATTAGGAAAAGTCATAAAATAAGGTCAATGTATAAAAGGAAAAGAAGGAAAGAAGAGAAAACAAAACTGGACAACATCGTACGACAAAATATGTCCGAAGCTGAAAGTCTATTATTGTAGTTTGTGCGGAGTGACTCAGTGAATCCCAAATGAGGCAAGATGGTCGGAGAACTGACAAATAACAAGGGCCAATGACAGCCTCATTCCTCGGATGCATAGGTAGTGCCCAAAAGACCCGAGGTGATATTAAATGTTCTGTATTTTTTGTAATTATTGTTGCAATTTTAATTCAGTTTAGTAATGCTTTAAGTGAACAATAATCAACATAATTACAATAAAAATATTTCACAGAAAAATTTCATCTTACAGAAATTTAAAATTTCCCATTGCTACTACAATAATGCATAAGTAGGGCCTCCGAGACCCTCATAAATTTTGTACATGTTGTCGCGTCTTCTACCGACGGGGCAAGGGCGTTGGTGATCTAATACACAGATGTTGGTATTCAATTCTGACAAACATAGAATGTGCTTCATTTCGAAGCGAACGTGAATAAGTGACAAGTTGTTTACATAAATTCTAAAATTGTATATTATACGCTATCATTGGAAAACATGGTATTGGTAAGTTTTTCCATTTTATATAATCATTTTTGCTCTGTGCTGGAGATAGTAATTTTATAATTGATTTTGAAGTAAAATAACTTCACATATCCTCACTCCATGTACGAGTACAACAAATCTATTTATCTATAGATCCATCATTCTACAATTTATGCATGATAACATTTTTTTAGAACAATGGCATCCAGTAGTAGAAAACGCGGCGTTCGCAGAAATGATCCAAATTTTGAAGAAACACTTTTACAGTGGTATGAAGAGGCGGATTCAGATGTGTGCAATTCCACTATAGTATCTGATGAGAAACAAGATCCTGATATTGCAATATTAGATAATAATTACCTGATGCCGTCAGACTCTTCATCAGAAGATTATGGACATCAAGAAATAGTAGAGGCCAGGGCAGGTTCGAATTCTACTTTGATAGGTGCTAATGGTTATGAATGGCATAGAACTGCACATCTTCAAGTAAATATTAGGTGCCAAAACATTATCCGCTTTGTTTCCGATGCAGCGAGAAAAAAGTCAATTATCTTCTTTGAAATATGCCTGCAGCAGTTATATGACTAAACAATTATAGGGAGAAATTATTTTGTGCACAAATGTGGAAGCAAGGAAAGAGTTTGATAAGAAAGGAAATATATGGCAGGATATTGAACTAGATGAAATAAATGCCTTCATTGGCTTAGTTCTATTAGCAGGAGTTGAAAAAAGTTGGGATGTTCCGGTAAGGGAGCTATTTCTGGATAAATGTTCAAATCCTATGTTCAAAGCTACTATGTCTGTTAATCGTTTTGAATATATAATGCGATTTTTCAGGTTCGACGATAAAAGAACTAGGCAAACTAGACTTTAAACTGATAAGCTTGCTCCCATGAGATATATTTGGGACCAATTTATAACTCAATGTAAAACTGTTATTATTCCTGAAAGAAACGTTACAATTGATGAGCAGCTGCTTGCTTATAGAGGCCGCTGTAGTTTTATACAATATAAGCCTAGTAAACCGGCCAAATATGGAATGAAATTCTTCTGCTAATGTGAAATTAAGAGTGGGTATGCTGTCAATAGAACGATTTATGTGGGTAAGCAACCAGGCGCAGAGGCGCAAAAGAATATGGGAATTCACATTGTAGAGACATTGATTGCGCCATTTAAATATTCGTCGAGAAATGTGACAAAAGATAATTTTTTTACAAGTATTCTATTAGTTGAGCAATTGCTTGAGATAGGACTAACTAGAGTTGGAAATTTACGTAAGAACAAGAATAAAATTCTACCCCAATTTAAGCCCAATAAAGGGAGACAAGTATCATCATGCATTTTTGGTTTCAATGAGAATATTACAATTGTTATCTATGTTTCTAAAAAAAATCAGTTATATTGCTTAGTTCAATGCATCACGACGCGTCAGTAAATGAAGATAACCCCAATAAAAAGCCAGAAATAATATAATATTATAATTCTACAAAAGGAAGTGTCGATTAAATGGATCAGATGGTTGGCAACTATACATGTAAACGTCAAACAAGAGGGTAGCCATTTGCGATTTTTTGCAATATAATTGATGTAGCAGCATTGAATGACTTTTTGCTATATACATGGGAAAATAAAGACTACAGAGCTGGACGAATACACAAACGTAGGCTTTTCATCAAAGACCTTTGTGAAGAATTAGTACTACCTTTTATGAATCGACGGTCTAAAAATCCTAGACTTAGCCTCGATATAAAAAGATGTATTGATCTCTTCATTCAAAAATAAATACTTCCTCTGGACGACGAGCCTGCAGTAAAAAAACGATGCTACATTTGTCCTTGCAAATTATCATGGAAAAGTAAACAAATCTGTAATAAATGTAATGGAAATGTTTGTAAAGAACAAAGTCATGCAATTTTTATTAACTATTGACTAATTTAAGTTTTAGAAAGCAATGAAGTTTTATTGAAATTTATATTTGTGTATTATTACATATAAGGGTCCGGCCGACCCATTCTATGTAAAAATTTCCACGTATCTGTCATAGGGTTGAATAACAAAATGAAAAACTTTCAAAACAGTGATAAATGGGATATGTTAACAATCATGTAAATAAATTATCTAAAACACAGTATAATGTAAGGGCACAACGTCTTTTAACAATATCCAATAAGTAATCGTCAAAACTAGAAATTAAGCCATAACAATTAATAAAAAGAAGAATAAATATGAAAGGCCAAATTATTCAAATAAGTCGTGAAATACCTAAGTTACAATTTATGAAATGGAGACTTTGAAAGAAAATTACAATTTAGACATAGTATTATAAAAATCAATAACAAAAATACATGCGGATTGGTGTATACATTAAGGTAATTCGATATATTGTGTATTTTGATCTTTTTATATGTTGAAAACTTTTACAGACCTGATGATGCCTCAGTGAGCTGAAACTAGTGGTCCCCTTTATCTTTTAATAATATATGATGTAGAACGGATATTAAGTTTTACTTACTGCTATTTACCTACAGACTTCATTCGAGATGGATAGTCTTTTTAATTTAAATAAAGTGATCTCTATTTTTAATTACTATTACATAAGTGGAATTTTATCAATACCATTTGTTTTGTGTAGTTGGCTCTGGTCGAGAATTAATTGTTTCGATCTAATGGGTTGTTGGCATAGCTGTTAGTTGTTCCTATTGTCAATTGAAATTGTGATTGTTCTAAAATTTAAAGTTGGTTAAGAGAAAATGCCTCGACACAACAATTTTACTGATCTTGACATGCGAGACATGCTTCGTGATTATATAAATGAAAATTATTCCTGTGTTGCTTCTGCTCGCAGATATTAACAGATGTATCCAGAGTTCAACCCAATTGGCAAACTTTTAGTAATATATTTCGTCGATTAGAAGAAACTGGACAATTTAGGGGTAACAGTGGTATGGGACGACCGAAAATAATTCCTGTCAAATAGGAGGATAATATTTTAGTGCGAGCTGCTAATAATCCGGAACTAAGTGAAACGCAATAAAACTGCGTTTCTTTTGAAATAACTTAGTGACGGTAACGTAGACACATCCTATATTCACCTAGTATAACTGAGTTGATTTATTTTGATTTCTGAACTGAGAATTCACGGTCAGTTGTGTGTATAAATTCTCTCGCCAGAGAGAGTTTTAGTTGGAAATATTGAGAAATTAGGAGACGTATTTCTTATTTTAATACATATGTTTTTGATTTTAAACGTATTTATTCCTGCACCAAATCGAGGAGAGTGTAATAACCTGTTGTTTTATAAATTGTTGAACCTTATTTTTGCTTACATTGTATTTTTTACCTTTTTGAATTGTTTAGTTATATTGTCAGTCTAGAATTTACTTCGAATCTTGAAACTTGAAACTTTTGTTAAATAAATAATTCTTAAAAAACCTTTTTCCGTGTGTAAAAAGTTATTTGGCGCAGTCAGTAGGATGTGTTGAACGGGCGTTAGTGAATATAACAATCGGTTCGTATCAACGATTTATTAACATACCTTGAGTAAATAATTGGGACTCTTGGTTGAGTGAATTAAGTAGCTTAACTCGAAGACAGTTGGCGCGTACGAAGAGTAATTTCAAGGGAATATTGGTAATTCCAACTACAGGTACAACTAGATGGCGAAAGCACTCCTAATTTTCATGTAAGTACTTTATGTCGTATAGAGGAATAATTGTTTATTTAATTCAGAAAGCTCTGATAACTCAGATTCTGATTTAGATTCTGGCTCACAAACATATCGTAACCGTAAAATGAATATCGAATTATCAAAACCGAGATTTGAATTAAATACATTATGCAAAATGCCAGTAGATCAAGTGGTATCGCAATTGAAGAAGGAATATCTAGACATGATTCCAGAATTCCGTGGCGAAAATGCTTTATTACTCAGATTCATAGGAATTTCTGAAAAATTAGTAAATAAATTTTACAATACAATAGATTTAACAGACTTTCAAAACGAATATTTTATGTCTAGTATTTTATCTAAAATTAAAGGCCAAGCCGCAATAAATATTTCAGCTTGTAGTATTTCAAATTGGCAGATTGTGAAAGATGCTTTATTATACACATACGCTGATAAACGAGACATTTACACGTTAAGTATTGAAATATCGGAATTAAAGCAAGGAAATGAATCACCTTTTGACTTTTACAATAGGATACAGCATCTTTTAAATCTACAAACATCATTATTAATGAGACGCTCAAATGCAAGTGAACAAGCCATTTTAGGTAACTATTTTGGGAATTTAGCACTAAGAGTACTATTGCGCGGTTTAAAGGAACCTCTCGGTACACTAATGCGTACTAAGAATCCTAGCGATCTAAATTTAGCTTCAAACGTTCTAACGAATGACTTTCAAGTTTACTTAAGTAATAATAATAACAATACACATCCAAAAAATTCATTTAATAAGCCTAAGTCACAATTTAATGCTACATCACATAACAAAAAATAATTATCATAATAATCAAATGGTAGGCAGACCAAATTTACAACATAATTATCAACCACAATTTAATAGTAATTTCAACAATGGAAATAGTTTACCTAGTACAAGTAGAGATACAAATTTTCAGAATAGAAATACTAATGTTTTCAAACCTAGTAGAAATTATCAATTTCAAAAACCTACTCCAATGAGTATATCTACTTCTAACACGTACAATAAACCAAATGTACAGGAGAAAAATAATGGCCCATATCAATCGCATTTCGTAGGTAATAGAAGAAACTTTATTTCGGAAGAATTGCATAACATGGACGATACTGAACGTCCCACTGATGTTGAAGATTGTTTTTTAGACGAAATTTCCTCGGAAGAAACAGACACGTAGAAATGTTTGATTTCACGAATTATGAAAGTGAATTACCGTACATAATATTTCCTGAACAAAATTTGATAGTAATGGTTGACACAGGTAGTACAAAATCATTTGTAACACCTGAAATTGCGAAGAAATATTTTTCAAAAGCAACTATGAAAAAATCTTTCAAAGTAACTTCTGCTTTAGGCTCAAGTCAACAAAATTATTGTACAGTAATTCAATCTTCGAAGATATTTAAAATGAAAAATAAAATGAACTTAGAATATTGTATATTCAAATTTCACAATCATTTTGATTGATTATTAGGTTTAGATAATCTGAAAAAAATGAATGCAACTATTGATTTAGTAAATAATGTTTTAATTACGCCTTATAGTGAAATAAAAATAAATTATTTTCAAATCAGAAGCGAGAACACGAATTGTATAGTAGTCCCTCCGCAAACTGAACAAATAATAAAATTAAATATTGATAATATTAATAATGGCGATATAATTATACCTTATACAAAAATCGGAAAATTAGAAATTCCCGAATGTCTTACAAGAGCGGAAAATAGTCAAGCTGTATGCACTATTTTAAATCCGTCTGAGTCATATTTTAAAGTAGATTTAAGTGCTCCTTTAGAGGTTGAACAGTTCGACGAATACGAACAAACCTTGAGCCCTAATTTTAATGCTATTTATGCAGAAAAATTCAAATTTGATATTATTAAAGTTCTAACAGAACATATGTATTCTGAAGAACGCAACGCTATTCTTAAATCAATTAAAGAATATTCTGACATCTTTCATGTTGATGGTAATCAACTAACTTTTACTAGTAAAATCAAGCATCAAATAAAAACTACAAATGGTGTACCTATTTATACTAAATCGTACAGATATCCAGAAGTATATGGAAAATAAGTCCAAAATCAAATACAGAGTATGTTAGATCAAAATATCATAAGAGCTTCATCCTCACCGTAAGAGTCGTGTTTGTTTGTTCCAAAAAAATTAGACTCTACCGGTAAACAAAAATTCAGGGTCGTCGTAGACTATCGCAAGCTTAACGAAATAACTATTGGAGATAGATATCCATTACCAAACATAACTGATCTATTGGATAACTTAGGACGTTGCCAATACTTCACTACCTTGGATTTTGCCTCCGGATTTCATCAAATTGAGATGGCTGAAGAAGATATACCCAAAACGGCTTTCACTACTGAAAATGGTCACTGGGAATTTTTGAGAATGCCATTCGGACTAAAGGGAGCTCCAGCAACTTTTCTTCAAAGAGTGATGGACAACATTTTAAGAGGTATCCAAAACGAAAAATGTTTAGTTTATCTTGACGATATCATTATATTCAGTACAAGCTTGCAAGAACACATAAATAATTTAAAAGAAGTATTTGAGAGGTTACGCGAATCAAATTCCAAAATACAAATTGACAAATCCGAATTTTTGAGGAAAGAAGTAGCTTATTTAGGACATATTGTTACCCCTGAAGGTGTTAAACCAAATCCCGATAAAATAAGTGCTATTCAAAAATTTCCCATACCAAAAACTAGTAAAGAAATCAAAGCTTTTCTCGGACTTCTTGGATATTATAGAAAATTCATTAAATATTTTTCGAAACTGACTAAACCTTTAACTAATGGTCTTAAGAAAAATGCAGTAATCAACATAAAAGATCCTGATTATATTAATTGTTTTGATACTTGTAAAATTATGTTATTAAATGATTCTATTTTACAATACCCTGACTTTTCTGGTCCATTTAATCTCACAACAGACGCAAGCAATTTTGCTCTAGGCGCTGTTCTTAACCAAGGAAAAATCGGAACCGATTTACCTGTGGCATATGCTAGCAGAACACTTAATGATTCTGAAGTAAATTAATCAACAATTGAAAAGGAACTCCTTGCAATTGTTTGGGCTGTAAAATATTTCCGCCCATATCTTTTCGGAAGAAAATTCACTATAGTAACAGATCATTAACCACTTCAAAGATTATTTTCTTTGAAAGAACCCAATTCTAAATTAGTTAGATGGCGGTTGAAACTCGAAGAATACGACTATGATAGTGTACAAGAAAGGTGCATTGAACATTAATAGTGACTGTTTATCACGAATCCCGCTAAATATGAATGAAGTAAATTCTTCGGATAATACTCTTAAAAAATTATTAGTTTATATGGAAAGATTTAATGTCTCACTTTCAAATAATACTAAAAATAAAAATGTAGAAACCGAATCACTTATTGTAGAATCTGAAGATTTTAATGAGGAAATCGATGACGATAATAATACTATTCACACTAACATAGAAAATCCTATTGCAGGAATACCTATTTTGAAATCTGCAGTAAATGTGGGAAAAAATCAAATTATAATCTCTGAAGTAAATTTTGAACCAGCTATAGCAACTATAATTAAATTATATGAAACTAAGCAAAGAATCCTAGTACAATTTTCTAAAAATAACTTTGAACAAGACGTAATAAATTTTGTGAAAGAATATGTAGCACCAAAAGCAAAATATCATATTTATTTTGAAGATCCCTCATACGGAAAATTCATCACTGTTATACAAACATATTTCAAAAATTCACACATTTCATTTATCAAATGTAATTAAAAATTTATTGACATCCCTCTCAATGAAATCAAAGAAGTAATACAAAACTATCATGAAAGTAAACGGAATCATAGAGGATTAGATGAAACCGAAAATAATATAAAATCTCGATACTATTGGCCTAATCAAAGATCTTCTATTCAAACGTACATTAACGAATGCGAAATATGTCAAATAACAAAATATGATCGCAAACCCGTGAAACCATATTTTATTATTACCCCAACAACTATTTAACCATTTCAAATAATTCATTTAGACACTATTACTTTAGAAAATACGAAATTTCTTACTAATATAGACTCATTTTCAAAATATGGGCAGTTGTATAAATTGAACTCAGCCCAAGGTATAGATGTAGTTAACAATTTAATTAGATATTTCACCCATCATTGTAAACCGGAACAAATAATATCCGATAACGGAACAGAATTAAAAAATAGTTTAGTCAAAGAATTATTAGAAACTCATAAAAAACAAATTCATTTTATCAGTTCACAACATCCTGAAGCTAACGGCATTGCCGAACGATTTCATTCAACAATTATTGAACATATTAGACTTTTAAATAATCAGAACGAATTTAAGAAAGAACCTATTGAAATAAAAGTAAATTATGCTTTTTTGGCATATAATAATAGTATTCACTCTGTAACGAAACTAAAACCCTACGAAATTATTACAGGTCATTTAGAGAATAACTCTCCTTTTGATTTAGACATTGATCGAAAATTAGTAAATAATTATATTCATAATCACAAAGAAAAAATGAAATTACTTTATTCTAAAATAAATAAATCATTGCAAGAAACTAAAGATAAAGTTATTTCAAAAGCTAATGAAAGTAGAGAAGATCTTCCAGACCCTCTACCTACAAAAGTATTTGTCAAAAATAAGCAGATTAAAAGTAAGACAAAAAATAAATATCAACCTGAAAAAATAAAATCAGTAAACAGAAAACATAAAACTGCGAAAATTGTAACACGTCATTTTAATACCGCTGAAGATATTCACATTTCAAATATAAAACGACCTAGAAAGAAACCTTATACTTTCATTGCAAAATAAGTTTATTATTAGAACATTTAAAACAAATGAAGTTTATCTACGCATGTTACATGATTAACTTTATTTTTATTAAACAATGTTGAATTAAGTTTTAATTATTTATAATGTAATATTAGATATAATAGAAACTGTAGAGATTTCCTGTTCATTCTGCGAACTAAGGACATTGCATTCGAGTAAAATTAAAACAAAAGAATTATTTACAGAGTTGCAAAAAATATCTTCGTATTATAAATTATATTTACCGTTGGAATTGAAAAACGAGAATATTTCAAACTTTGAATCAATTTTAGATAAGTAAAAATAGAATAGAATATTTTTATCGATTCCTATAGATTTTAATATTGAATTTGAATTATTTTATTTATTACCCATACCTACTAAGTTAGAATCAGAATTCGTAATAATAATACCAAATTCAAAGTATTTGCTAAGATCTGATACACAGATAAAACCTCTAAACGATATTTGTACAAGAAGTGAAATTTCTCAATGTGCTTCACACCTTCAAGATAATAATAAACGGTTATGTGAAGAACAAATACTATTAATGGAAAACTCTACTAACTGCGAATACACTAAAATCAAAATTATTGAAAATCATTTGGAAATTATACCAGAAATAAACCAATACCTAGTAGTATTTCTAGAAGGAGAAAAATTGATAACTAAATGTTCAGAAGCCACAGAAATCAAAATTTTGAAAGGAATTTTCCTAATCAAAAATTCGCCATGTAAAGTAACTTTTAAAAATCAAGAATTAATATTTCAAGATAGAACTTTTGGTCAACCAATGGTACTGAATAAACTTCAGACACATTTTAATAAAATCAAAATCCAGCATTTGGAAATAAATTTGAAAAAATTAAAATTAAAAGAAATATCTTCGCAAGGATTGACACCAATTCGGGAAGAACAATTAAATCTTCATATTCCTAGCATATGGACCATATTTCTATATTCTAGCGGAGTATTGATAATTTTTTGGCTACTCTTGAAGAAAATTCAGAAAAGAAGAAAATCAGAAGAAACTCCAATGGAACTACAAGAAAAGAAAATTCAACTTCCAGGGGGTGCGTCGATCTAATGGGGGAGGTGTTATATACCTTAAATTACTTAGTACATATTAAATAAATTGCTTGATCAGCATATTGTGTAATAACCTGTTGTTTTATAAATTGTTGAACCTTATTTTTGCTCACATTGTATTTTTTACCTTTTTGAATTGTTTAGTTATATTGTAACTTTTGTTAAATAAATAATTTTTTGAAAAACCTTTTTCCGTGTGTAGAAAGCTATTTTATATATATATATATATATATATATATATATATATATATATATATATATATATATAACAACAACAAATATATTCATGGGTAATTCACGCAAAATAAAGGGCTACTGAAATAGAGTGGTAACCGTGGACATGCATGTTTCTGGCTCATTTTGCCTCATCAGCACGTCATAACCAAATAAGGATGTGAAATTTGGGAGCAAAGATGTTAATCGAAACATGGGAAAACACAAAATAACGGATTTCAGCAGGGAAACCAAACGCTCATTTGTGTCTTCAATTGGAAGATCCCGAGTTTTCGGGACATCAACCAACATCGACACTGCTGAAATCCGTTATTTTGTGTTTTCCCATGTTTCGATTAACATCTTTGCTCCCAAATTTCACATCCTTATTTGGTTATGCCGTGCTGATGAGGCAAAATGAGCCAGAAACATGCCTGTCCACGGTTACCACTCTATTTCAGTAGCCCTTTATTTTGCGTGAATTACCCATGAATATATTTGTTGTTGTTGTTAACATATCACGCGATATTCCTACATCTTCTTTAATATATATATATATATATATATATATATATATATATATATATATATATTTGTCAATCAACTTGGTTTTCGATTTAAAAAGTGCATTCAAGTGAATACAAAGTGAAATTTCTTTTAATAATTCTTTCCCTTCGGTATCTCGCTTTTGTTTATCTTGGTATGGTTTTTCTTCACTAATATTGGAAGGTTCCGATAAGAAGCACGTTTCTTTTTCGCTTTCTTTTTACGTTTTTTTACGTTATAGTGCCAGAAGAAATTACTTTTTTTCAATTAACCTTTATAATACCAAGCTTTTTTACATACGTTCGATACCAAGCGGGGTTCATTTGCACCCCATTTTTTTGTCTATCTTTGTAATTGTTACACTTTTTTTAAGTAAAATGAAAAAAAAACAAATAAATTATTTTGTATATATTTTTATTTCAATTCAGTTACTAAAAAATAAACAAACCTTAATTAGGTATTCAAAATTAATTTTAATTTTTTGCTTTACATGGGATACAAAAATTTTCTTTTTCAGAGTATTTACACAAACAAAACGCTCACATTCTACACAACGTTGTCTTGATTTTTTATCATTGGTTCTTTCACAGAGAAAACATCTACCTTGAGTTCCTACAGGTCTTGTCGAAGGGATGTTTTGCTCCAATTCTGGAACAACTTTAAGAATATTTTCTGTTATGCTTGCTTGCAAACCATTAGTATTCTAAATCTATGAATCATATTTTTCTTGGCTAGTTCCTTCCCCAACTGAAGAAGATATTTTCTTCTTGCATCTAAGTGCTCAGACCCGTGATTTGGATTTTGAATTTTCCATATTTTATAGGAATTTATAGGTCCAATATCGATAATATGGTAAAAAAGTACCATGGACCATCTAAGAGTTTTTCTTTGGGTGGTATATTTTGCTGCCATTTGGTCTGTTGCATCTACAGCTCCTTTAGTACTATTATAATGCAAGACAATATCTGGTTTGTAGTCTGACTCCTTATTACTTACTTTGTCATCGTCATGCTCGGTTGATAACAAAATGACG
The DNA here is from genome assembly GCA_963921935.1 of Galeruca laticollis. Taxonomy (NCBI): domain Eukaryota; kingdom Metazoa; phylum Arthropoda; class Insecta; order Coleoptera; family Chrysomelidae; genus Galeruca; species Galeruca laticollis. Next base: position 186,941,380 of record OY998179.1, on the reverse strand, counting down.
GCAATGTTCTTTTTCAGCACATAAGACACTAATGTACAATGTTTTGTGGAAGCAAACATTGAAGAATATTCTTTTTTGAAGATTATGGAAGTAGTTCCTATGGTATAAACCTCTTATTTTTGCGCAGAGTGCCACATAATGTGAGCTTCTCATCCAACAATTTTTGAGACAGCTGAAGACTAGTAAAGAATCCTTGACTTAGATAATCAGAAGGTTCAAGAACAACCCGTTCACCTTGTCCTTTTTCAGGTGTTTGCCTACTTTGCTAACAAAAAAAAATCGGTAGATAACATAGCATAAATGAAAATTAATGACTTACCTAAATACACTTGCATATTCAAAGTATAATTGTATTAGTGTTTTTAAATGAAACTCACGGTCTCTAGTTAATTCCACAATATGATAAAAGTTATTGAAAATTCTAAAAAATTGACAATTGTTTCGATAAATCTGACGATGATATTGATTTATCGAAACAATTGTCAATTTTTTAGAATTTTCTATAACTTTTATTATATTGTGGAATTAACTAGAGACCGTGAGTTTCGTTTAAAAACACTAATATGAGCATATTCCACGAAGTAAGGGTCGAGACTGTTAATTTTATAATTGTATTCACAATCTGTCAGTGCCCATATCTTAATTCCATACTCTGTGGCTTGCTTTCCATATAGAGCCTAAATGGAGCCTTTCCTCGAAATGAGACGAGTTGTTCGTCAATGCACACATGCGTACTCGGATATAGTGCTTTTTTACAGTTTGATATGAATTTATCGAATACTTCCCTTATTGGTGCAAGCTTGTCTTCTAACTTTCTCTCAGCCGTGGTCTCAAAATTATCGAATCTAAAAAATTTGGTCAGAAAATGGAATCGATTTTTAGGCAAAGTTGCTGTTATTATAGGCCGACAATATGCAGGGTCATTAGTAAAAAGCATTTCAATGGGTTCGGTACTAGCTTGCAATGCTGCTAATGTAATAAGTAGACCTATATAGGCCTCGATTTCTCTTCTGTTAGTTGGCACATATTTCTTTGTACTCTCGGGATGAGTTCCATTATAATTATCAAAAATTTAGTTTTCCGGTTGATCTCAGCGAATGTTAAATATATCGTCTGAAAAAACAGCATAAACGATTGTTTGATGGTACCTATTTCTGCACTGGTAGGTGTAAGTCCTGGAACATTCACAATCTTGTTTGCCTGCGAACGTCGAACTTGATTATTTATTGGCATTTTATACCACTGGGTACCATCTTCAGCTGTATAAACAGGAATATCAGCTACAGGTACCTCTAAGTTAGTGTTTTCTTCATCAGAAGAAGCATAGATTTCTTCATCGAATTCTTCTAGGTCGGATATATGGTCCTCACTCTCGATGTCGCTTGCATCATCTTCCTGCAATAATTCCTCATATTCTGGATCATCATTTTGCAACAACATTAACATTTCCTCCTCCGTTCGAGCTTTTTCATTTCGAATTCGGAAATTACTCATTTTTGACCGAATAAACAACCACGTGGCGCACTATAAATCGACTCGTTTATCTTACACACAAGCTTGCATAAACGACACTAAATATTAATATCTATTACTCCTGTACCAGTAGGCGGCCGGCGGCGTAGCAATGCAAGCGCCGCGCCGAATAAGAGAAGTGGGGATACGAACAGTGCAATATGTAAGGATTTTACCCTGCCGTTAGCTCACAATAACATAGAAATATTGGTATACGTAAAATGCCAAGCGGGGTGCGGATGCACCCCACACTCTAAAAATCTAAATAATTACTGATATGGAAAAAATCCATGTAATATTTTGGGTAAATTACATTTGGAACCTAAAAAAATGCAGTTACTAAAAAGAGGAAATAAAACAAAATATAATTGGCTTAGATATATACAAAAGAGTACATGTGGGGTGTATTTGCACCCCGCTTGGTATTATAAGGGTTGAAGAACTTTTATGAATCTAATTTTACAATTAGAGGTTTGAAATAATTATTTCATTATATATTTGTTTTTATATAACAATTAATACTTTTCTTTTAATTACAATATACCTTATCTGCATATAAAAGCTTGAATGGAATTCTATCTAATTTGGTGTATCTTTATCGTTCAAATAGTAAAACACAGGATGATTCTAAATGTATGAACCACGTTATTGAAATAATACTTTCCTTCACTTGTATTTTGGAATTACATTGTAGAAATCCTGAATTTTACTAAATTACAATTTATTTAGTTTCTAACACAAGTGTAATTTTTAGCATTTTGGGAATGGGAAAATTTGTCCAATTTTATATGAAGTAATATAGTAGATGACTTAAATTAAACCACCGGACGAGCTATACTGGTTGACTTCCCGAACAGCTGGGAACATCAGAACTGCGTTTCCTGTTTTATATGCATTTTACCGCCATTGAAATTTCATAATGTCAGTTTAAAAATCTATATTATTCATTAAAACTACCATTAATTTTTTGTACATTTCAACTTTAACTTTTGTATTTCTTCATCAACTTAGATAATTTTTTATAACATTTATTTCATGACTGTTAACATTATATTTCTACTTTAATTATTTTCATCTTAATCTTTTTGACTTTGATCTTGTACTTTATAAAATCTACTTCATTATTGTAAATCTTCATTTCAACTTTGATATTTTTTTTTATATAAATTCATTTTATAAATTGAAATTTGTCGTTCGTTAACGTATAATTTTTGATTTATTAAATCACATTTGTAAATTTTATAACTTGGTTCATATTTATATACCTTCCAACCCTCTTCACAGGTTTTATTGATGTGGATGTGTACCAACTACAATCAACTACGAAGCTGATAATGTTCTAGGTGGCGCCCGCTAATCGTATCTTAATTTAACTCAATTTCACTTATTTTTTTCTTCCTCAACAAATATTTCGTTTCTTATCGTATTTTAATTTAACTTGATTCAACTTATTTTTTTCTTTCTCTACAAATAATTTCATTTCTTTATTAATAAATATTCATCCTTTATCGGAGAATAAAGTAGTATTACCCGCGAACCAGTAAGACCTACTCCTAGATCGTTATTTAGCTGGTAAAGAATTCCACCTGAGATGCTCTATAACTGAGTAGCCGCTACAAAACAAGTAAACCGAACAGCAGGTAACAAATAGTAAGTTGGTGGTAACATAAGCACTCGGCGTTTAGCACCAATGAATGGAGACTGGAGAAACATCTACGAGCTTACCATTACGCAGCGGAACAAAATTCATTGCCTAGAGATTATCCTTAAAGAATGTATTTGGCTCAGTGAATGATAAATATCAAAAATGAGAATCGAAATTCTATTAACAATTTTTTTTTATTGACGTGGTCTTATTTAGACGTAGAGGAGTTTTTAACTGGAGAAACAGTCACAATTGGTGCGGAATCTTTGAAGACAGTTTGTTGGGTCCATATGATTTACCTGCAAATTTGAATGGTAACTCATATTGAAAATTCTTACGAACCATTCTCTTCGATCATCTCGAGGAATTGCCACTTAATCGAAGAAAATACATGTGGTTCATGCAGGATGGAACACCGCTTCTTTATCGGATAATGGTGAGGAATTATCTCGATGACCAATTTCCTCATCGTTATGTAGGTAGAGGTAGTGAATTTCCGTGGCTGCCTAGAACTCCCGAAGGTAATCCCTTAGATTTTTATTTTTGGGGCCATATGAAATCGTTAGTATATTCTCAAGAAATAAACACTCGTCAGCAACTATGGTAGCAACTTGTAAATTCAGCTAATTTTATTACCAATCAGCCCAATATACTTTTTTAAAGTAAGAAGATGGTTTAGCCAAAGAATGAATAAGATTATTTAGGTAAACGAGGGTCACATAGAACATTTATTATAAAAAGTTTTTAATGTTCTTTCTGATATTTTCGTGTTCTCAAAATTATATGTAGGTACTTTTATTTAGATTACATTTTCAGAAAAGCAATTTGTTTTTAATTCATTCGTTCATTTAATAGTTGTTATTACGGAATAAAGTTACATTTACGTATTCAATGCAATCCACTGGACCAAAACATCGACATAGTTAGTACACATCAAAATTTTAAAAAATTGTGCAGCTTCATGTATAAATATATCTAGATAAATATCAATTATGAAGAAAGAGTAATTTATTCACGTAAAAATTGTTGGACAATCGAAAAACTGTACTAAATTTTCCATTCCGCCAGTGGCCTAGAATTTAGGAACGATTAACCAGACACTTGCCCCTGTCGTACGCCTCTGGTAGTAGCCAAAAACGTTTGTTTAACATAGTTCATGTCTTCACTTTCTGCCAAATATGATATGGATGCGTGAAACAGTTTTAATATACTGAGCAAAAATCGTTTTCAAATTTTTTAACTCAGTAAGCAGCTACATTTTATTTAGGTATTTTCAGGTAAATCTCCATAATTTGAAGTCGGGATCCTACTGTTGAATTATTGCCAATTGGTAATGAATCACCCTGCATGTTATGTAATGTGAAATTTAGTTATGATAGCTCCATATTTATGAAAGCTTGCTTTCGAAGTATATGGGAAACCGTCATATAACTTTGACAAAAAAATCCTCATAACCAATTCGACATTAAAATAGTGTTTAATAGTACAATATTATATTACTACGAGTAGAAGGCGCTTATTATTTGTGGAGCTCAGATGATTACTGCCGAGGCGTTTATCGAGGAATTCTAATCTGAGCGAAACACTTAATGAAGCCAGTGCTAACATTCAGGCGCTATAATTAAGTTTTACACATTGGGAAATAGTTAGTATTGAATTGATTTATCGTTAAAGTGAAAGAGTTTGTTCAAAAGAATCCTGGAGAGTTATATTCATAGATTTCTCCCCTTTACCCTCACTCCCAATCACGGGTAATCCGTACCCTACCGAGTACACCCGCAGACTTAGGAAATAAATTCGAAAGCTAAACAGTGTAAAACCAGACATTTTTGTAAATGAAAATTTAAAAAGTGATAACACAGTCATTGTACAAAATAAATATAAACAATTAGTTAAAGTGAAAACCTCCCCAAAAAAACTATTAAGAAAGGTACGTTCAAACCAAAAACAGTAAAAAGACAAAAACTAACCCACACACATAAAAACTTAAATTTAAAAACAGACACAAAAAAAGTGTATGGAAAAATACTGGGTATACTAATTCCTCAAAAGAAGACGACGAACCACGTACCATCGCTGATCCTTCAGACATAATGCACACAAAATACTCAGAAGAGTTGAAATGGATCAAAACCATAATACTTGAACTTAAAACTCGAAATCTAAATTATTATCAAATTGTATTTTTGGATGATAATGGAAAAGACATTCTTAAATCAAATATAAATTCTAACACCATGAATATACCTAAAACTTGTCGGGACACAATCGACATATCAACCCTTAACAAGTGTATCGAACTGACAAAACCGTTAGAAAAGTGTCTAGGCAGTCCACCAATGTAAAAGTGTCTAGGAAGCCCACAAAACGGAAAGTTTCTAGGAAACCCAGAAATTAAAAAGTGTATAGGAAACTTAGAAAATACACTAGAAAAGTGTATAGCAGAAAATATTACACCTGACTCAACACTTGAATTTTCAATTCCTAACTGCAGAGGGAAAATAACAGATAGAACATCAACCCTAGAGAGAACATCTAATTTTAATAAATTACAAAGCCAGATAAATATGGAAGAAGACACGATTGGATATAAATTCAGCTCATCCAATGAAGCTACAAATAACATGTCATAAAAGTGAACTTAAAACAACGGCCAAAAAAACACTTGTGCATAAGCAATCTAGCCAATATTGGACACAAGAGGTTGAAAATGAGGAAATTGCCATAACAGCTCCTAATAAAAGTGTCTCTCAATACGAGAATATTACCAAGTAGTAGAGTAGTGTGTCGACTACTGAGAGAAGCAGTACTACAAGGAGAGCTATCGAACCGGAGTAGATTTTTAATCAATCGATCCGGCGAAAGCTTACCGAAAAAAGCCAAAAACAGCGCTATAAATGCAAGCAGTGTTTTTTAACAATTTTTTCAGTTCATAAAATTTTTAAAAATTATTAATTTTTGAAATCGTAATCTACTGATGTTTTAAATTTTCAGGGATGCCGAAGAAAAAGATAAACGACAGCAGCGCTAGCAACAAGTTGGAAACAACGACATCAACTGAGGACCACAAAAACGAGGAAGGAAAGGAAACCATACCCCATTTCGAAGAAGCCACAAAAGAAGTGGAGAAAGCCAAGAAAGAAGCAGAGGAGCTTAATAAACCACTCCAGCGCTTGGAAGTAGAGCTTACAGGACTGAGGATTGCCATGGAGAACATGGCAAAGACGATGCAGGCCTGCAAGAAGACAAGAGGAGCCAAAGCCCACCAGAAAGCGTCTGAAGAAAGACAGAACCCCCCAAATTGAAGAAGACGAGGCCGAGGAAATGGATTTCAGAAAAGTGGTGTCAATCAAAACGATCCAGAAGGAACAGAGGAAGGAAACCGCCGCAAGGAAGAAGATAGGAGAGGAAGATATGATGGACGAAGCCATCCGCTAGAACCAGACGAAGACAACCAGGCCACCACCAGTCATCCTACGGAGCACCAACCACTGGGGTTCCCTAAAAAGAGAAATCCACCAGAGACGGATCAAAACGATGTTCATCACCATCCGAGAGAGGCTCGGAGTGAAGATCCCCTGCGAAGGACCGGAGGACTACAAGAGCCTGACGAGCTACCTTAGACGAGAGAAAAGAAGTGGAATGGTACACCCACACACTACGGGATAAGAGGAAAGGAAAGATCGTCATCAAGGGACTGACGAGAAGTGAGGACCTCGACGAACTCAAAGAGGAGATAGAAAAAGGGGGAGTCATAATCGGAAGAGTAATCCAAATCCACTCCAGTTTCGGCGAAAGAAAACCAGAGTCCGTCTAGGTAGTAGAGCTAGACATGGAGAAGAACATCAAGGCAAGAAAAAGTGAGGATAACATGGGAAGAACTCAAGAGAGGAAACGGACCAAAGCAGTTCTACAACTGCCAGGGATTCCACCATGGGCAGACGACATGCAGAGTCAACACCAGATGCGTCAAATGCAGAGTACCACATCGATCCAACGACTGCACAAGACCGAGGGACAAGCCAGCCACCTGCGCAAACTGCCAGGGAAAACATGCGGCGAACTACAAGGGATGCCCAAAAGCGCCAAACAACAGGACGACGAAGAAACCACAACCCCAGCAACAACGAAGTCAGGAGTCAGCAACGTTCAAGCGACAACCAAGAAGACGACGACGAAGGAACCCCCGAAGAAACAAGAGATTCTTGATCAAGTGAGAAGGCTATTAGCCCAGCTAATATCCTAAAGTCACCATTGAGAATCTCGTGAAGACCTGCCTACGAGAAGGCTCGACACATGCATAAAAAGATGAGCCGAGCTTTCAACTAGGTCATGAAAAACCAGTGGATCCACTCTATAGGATCTGGATTTGGCCCTTATAGAGGCAGCGAAAAGCACACACAAGAGAAGACACACAAAGCGTAAAGACCGCCGAAGATATAACCACACTCCAGACGTTACACGGCGAAAAGAAAATAGCACATCCCTGACCAACAGCTATTCGGCCAGGGAAGAGCGGCAACGCGACAAGCGCTAACGACGACTGAGGACTCATCGGATGATATGGGGGGTGGGTGGAAGGTTCTCCCTAGGATGCAACGCTCTCTGAGGGTAGCAACCTGGGAGGGACGGGCTTAGAATATTACCAAGAAAACGATTGTGCCTAGGCCAATGGACATGACAAACAAAAAGAGGCAGACGGAAGACATAAATGCTATAACTGTAATCCCCACAAACCAACAAATCAACACATATACACATCAAACGGAGTTCAGTTTATCATCCCAAAAAAAGTCAAATCGTTTAATAACCTAATAGAAGAAACGAAAAAACAAAAACTAACTACAACAAGCAACCGATATGAAACAATATGAAACATTGTCCGAAGATTCTGAGGACGATACTCCAGCGACGCAACAAAAGAAACGAAAAAAAAATCTAAATTTCGTTCAACGCTTCAGACGACAGCTCCGACGAAATAAACAAGAATCACAACAACAAACGTCCCAAACAAAAAGAACCAATTACAAAAACATCCTGCTCCCCATCGTGATCGATGGAAATGTCTAAGCACACAAAGATATGGCGCTGAGACTCAAAGATTATGCAACGAAATCATTTGAAATTAGATATACAGCTAATTCAACCATAATATTTACGAAGGAGACCCAAGACTTTGAGAATCTAAAACAAATACTGAGAACCGAAAAAGTTCCGTTCCATACATATACAAAAAAGGTCGAGAAAACACACGCATTCGTTTTGAGAGGACTTTCCGAAGGATTACAATGAAATTAAGGAAGAATTTTCAAAAATCTATAAAATTTACATCAAAGACATATACCGGATGACCACAAAAGCAAGGCCACTTAGTTATCACAGATTCAAAAATCACATTGGATTATCTTAAACAAAAGCTTGAGGGTCCTCGAACACACAAGGATACAATGGGAATATCGGCGACAAACAAAGTCAATAATTCAATGCCATATCTGCCAGCTCTGGGGTCCCGTCACTTTAAATTGTGACCTTGCTCCAAGATGCTTGAAGTGCCCCGCCACCCACCTGAGCACAAAGTTCCGAAGGTCAGGTCCAAGTCGGCAATGTGTGCCAATTGTAAAGACGATTACCAGGCACACCCGGAGATATGCCCAGAATATGTCAAAAGAAGAAACTGACTCGATGCGAAAAGAACAAAAACAATAAATAATACAGCTCCCAAATATATCCCAGCTTCCATCCCAACGTTAAACCCGTGGAACAACAAAACTACCCCCTCCCAACAAACCTTACCCAGTTTACCCACAAAACAACCTACCCCCGCCACTCAACAAAACATCCCAAAAACCCGAACCATCCCTCAAACAACCACTGCTCCTGTTGTGGACATAAATAAATTCACACAACTGAAAAATATGTTTCAAGAACTAAAAGCTACAGTCAACTTAGACGAACTCACCAGGGCCGTTTCAGACCTCCTACATGTAATTAAGGCAGCCACGAACAAGCTAGAAAAGTTCACAATTTATAACAACTTTGTCGGCGGGTTTTATAAATATGACATTTTGGCAGGTAGGTGGTTAAATAGAAGTTCAAAAACGAAATTTTCGTACAACAATCTTTTGTAAAGTACACATCACATCAATGCGTGTTTGCATTAATAATTCAGTGTTCTTATTGTTGCACAAAATTATAAAACATGTAGGAAAGCAGCAGAAATCTTTAATAATTGATACTCTGATAAAGCAAAACATTTTACAGCTCTTAGACAAGTAATACATAAATTCAAGAGCGCTGGAAATGTTAAAAATAAATTTAGTTATAGGGGAGGGGGTTGCCAAAATATCCACTTCTATATCAAAAGAGCTCCCAGATCACTTTTTTGAGAATATCTCAAAAACATTTGAAGATATAAAAAATGTCTCGAGCAAAAAATGTTTTGAACCGAATTTTCTATAGAATTGTTTTGAATCACTTTCGACGTATTTACAATTGAAACCAAGATAACTTTGTTTTTAATTATATTTACAGAATAGAACAAATACTCTCAGCAATATATTTAATCTTAATTATTTGTTTAAAAGTTATTAATATTTCGATTTTTGAAAAACTCTTTTTCGAATAAACTTTGTAATTTTTTTTAATTATAGTTTCTTGTGTTGAAATGTTAACAAAATATAGATTATTATATAACATACGGTCGAACATCGGCCGTTCGCCATGTTTTATGAATACTGCTACTGCTCTTATAAGCGTATAGCATGAATAAAATTATATTAATAACATAACAAACAAATATAAATAAGAAATAAGGATTATTACATAGAGATGAGCACGTCCTACACTGAACATAAATTTAATTTTGATCGTAAATATAGTTTTTACGACTGGCCCCCAAGCACAATTCACTAAAATTGCCTAGGACTCTCAAAAATTATTAATAAGTAGAAGTAGCAATGAGACGAGAGGATGCTGGAAACGATCAACTAAACTGGTTCTGCCAGTAGTAAAACATTCATTTTTAAAAACCAGTAAATTCGTTCGAATAATTATTCATATTGATACATCGTTCAAGTTATTTTTTAACGATCATTTTTTTTTTGGTTCATTATGTTCACTTAATGAGTACATATTTTTATTTTCATCTACGTAACATTAAACGTTCAAAGAATTTTCATGAATTTACTAGTGTCATTAAATTTTGGAATAATAGAAGAATTCATAACATTAGAGTAATAAAATTTCTAGGGAGAGTATCTCAGGCATCAACATCATTATCATCATCTATCTGCTTACACTGCTGGACATAAGTCTTACGTAACCTTATCCACTTTCGACGGCAATAAACTGTGTTCATCCAATTTGTCTGAATTCTCTTAACCAACTTGTTGGTAGGAGTCTTCTACTGCGTAGTGCATCAATACATGGTGTTGTTCATCAATACATGGTATTTACTCGAGAATCCTTTTCGTCGGGGAAACATGCTATATATTCCGTTCAGATTCATTTTAGAGCTGTTATGCTTTCTATTGCATCCAGAACGTCTGACATATGTCTTAATTTATGATTTGGGACTTTGTACCGGAGTGATAAACCCAACATCGCCCTCTTTATTCCTCTCTAAGCAATACATAGATAATTGATTGTCCTTTTTTTCTAAGAGTGGGTGTTTCTGCCCCATAAATTAGAACAAGTAGTACTCATTGATTGAAAGCTTTTCTCTTCACGTACAAGGGTACATTTTGTAACTTTCCTAAGCTTGTATTGATTTGTAAAGCCCTTCCTATGCATATTTTATGGCCAAGGCACCGTACATATAAAAGCATAGTAGCGACACTCTCGACTCGTCCCTTTGAAGTATTTGTGGATAATTTCGCCGACAATGTTCTAAGAAGTCGGGCAGTTATTCACTGGCCGGCGGACTAACGAGGGACTGCTGTCGTGCTACTTCTATGGAAATATATACTGTATACTGCAGATCTTCGTGTCGTATGCTCTAACACGAACCCCTCTATACTAAGCAAGCCGACGTCACCTGCTAGAAACCTGCTACTCTATGGGCAGGGTGAAGCGAGTTCGCATATTGGCTTCCGCACAGAGTATCGCTACTAGGCTTTTAAATATACAGTAGCCAAGGTATTTATAGGCAGTAACTTTCACTTTGTTATTTTGACCTATTGGAATTTTTAGACTGACAAGGTTGGTCATATACTCTTGTTTGTATATATGTACTCTTGTTTGCATATATTTTCAATCCAATTGGTTTTGAGGTAGTATCTATTCTCGATAGCATTTCTATAGCCTTATCGAGTCGCTCTGTTCTTAACAGAACGTCATAAGTAAATATCAAATGGTGTAGATTTTCGTCGTTCATGTGCTCCATCATCATAGAGCGAGTGTGTAGATCACCTCTTTCAAAGATTCCAGAATTCCATGGTAGGTGAAATTATTTGAAGCTCAGATAATTTAAGAAGCAATTATTATTATTCTGATTAACCCAAATACAGTCGCTTTTGTCTCTGAATTGGTGTGAGCAAATCGTACATCAAGCGTCACAACTAATTTTGTATCATCACTCAGAGCATTGGCATTTGTTTTTCCCATCTGCCTCACATGTACAAACTCGCGAAATTGCTTTTCTATCTGACTAGTTGCTTTTGGGATATACGCGGCAATTTTGGCAATTTCTCATGAAATAGGAGAGCAACTAATTGTGTACGGAGGTACAGATTGGCAAATTAATTCTGGCAGTCGGAAGTTTGGCAACGTCCGATTCGCCGTAGCAAAGACGTATGCGGATTGCAAGAGCTCACTTCGCTAGCAGAATTCGTAGGCATCGTTTCGACAGTGAAGTTTAGAGGAAAGTCTGATTACCAGGATTGTGCAATACTAACTTGTTATGGCAACTCCAAAAAATAAAGTTGTTCATAAAAAGTTGAGTGAGCAGTGTCGTGAAATATTTATGAACGTTTTAAATTTCATGACCGAAGAGGCAAACAATGGCAAGTCGACAATTCTATAAACAAAGGTAAGTTTTAATTATTGCAAGAAAAATTTTGAACCAAAGTAATTATTTAACAAATTTACACTAGATAGTAAATTTTTTAAATCGATTTTCGTATATAAAATATTTATTTGTAAAACGATTTAAAAAAGTGACATTATGGTAAGACAAAGTATTTTATGCACTCATGTGTCAGTTTTATGCACCGTTATGTTATGATGACAACTATTCGACGCAATTTCTAGTCCATTTAGAGCAACCTAAATGAGACATTCTTAGGTTTTCCATGCCTATGGCTCCTGCGTCAATTTTTCCATTCGTGAAAAAAAGCACCATTTTATGCAGTTGTTGCATGTTGAATTCTGTTTCTGTATACAGAAGTATATAAAAGGGCACATGTTTATTTTGTGTAAGATACTTATTTAAATGTAATAGGTTTTTTAGCTGATAATTATAATTATTATACTCATTTCATACCTATCTCTATTACGTTTCGGTTTTATTATTTGTTTTGAACCATCTTCCGATTTCAGTTACAATTGCGGTTTGGCCATATTAAAATATAGTCTAAGAGCCCGTGAACCCCAGACCTTCGTTATTTTATAAAAGCTGAAAGTTTGTCAGCGCACGCTCCCAACACAGGTAAGAACGATGGACTATTATGAAGTTTGGGTTGCCGTGGCTTTGGCAGGTAAACGGTACTAAAGGTGTGTAAAATACCGATCTAAATTCATCAAATAATAAAGTGTGATTTTTTGGTATTACCTTCAGAATATTATTGAAAATCACGTTATTGATTGCCAGACACTTAACATCGTGGCAACCCCTTGCCAGACACCCCTAATGTTCATGAAATTATAATTCTACTTATGTTATAGTATAAAAGCTGATTTTTATATATAATATTTAGGTAATAATTAGATGATGTTTCCTCATCAGCCAGACATTTCTGATAGTTCCAACCCCTTGCCAGACAATGATGTAGGGTCGCTGTAGGAGCGAGCGCGAGACAGTATATGTATGGTGGGTGCGAGTGAGATGGCGAGATAGGTCTATCGCTATCTCTCACTGCGCAGTTGTTATTTCTACTGCGTATGTATTGTTTAGTACTTAGTACATGTTTACATCAGCTAAAATAATCTTATATGCTATCTTCAAGTATTATTAATTGAATAGTTATTATAAATTAACAACATAAAATATTTCGAATATATACAGACTATAAAGTATATTCAATATATTATTAGTGTATGATACGTACATTATATGCTTACAATTTGTTTATGTGATTTTTTAAATGAAAGTGATTTTGTTTAAAAAATTAAGTCATGGGTGATATTTTAATTTGTGTTATTTGTAAGAAAAGTAGTGGTAAAATAATATTATTTTCTGACGAGACATTGAAAAAATGTGAATTAATTTTAAAATTGCGAAAAAAACATAACCTTAAATATAATAACATCATTCTTCCACGTGAATATACAGAGAGTGGTTATCACAGGGAATGTTACAAATCATTCACAGGACTGATGAAAAAATATTTTACCCCAGAACCTAAAAATTCTAAAAAGACTGTTGAAACAGAGCAAGAAAAAGAACCATCTAAAGACGTAAATATATCAACAGATGATTCAATACCAGGTTCATCGCATTTGTCTGAGTTAACTGTATCACACCCACCTTCAGCTTCTCAATCAACAGAACTTCAACCTTCCCAGGCAGCTGCGGACATTCGCGGACTTGAAGAAGTGAGTGAAAATGCTAATGCAACCACAGAAGTAAATAGTTCGATTCAAAGTGATACCAGTATTGATGTAAGTAAAAAAATTTGTTTATTTTGCAATAAAAAAAAGAGACAAGTGAGATCAAAAATGCTTCCACTCCATGAAGGTGATAAAAACCAATTTCAGTCTCGTATAATGTCTAGCATTGAAAATCAAAAAGAGTATAATGAGTTTTTAAGTAGATTGGAAAGTATTGCAAGTCCGAAAATATACTATCATACTGACTGTAGGATTCAGTTTAATAATAAAATATCTTCATTGGCGAAAATATCTGTTAAAAGTGATTGGCATCATTATCGAGAGTACCACCAAGAATCTTTCAATGAAATTTGTAGCATCATAGAAGAAGATATTATCAACAATGGCCGCTGTCATTTATTGATTCATTTACATGAATTATATACTGATTCATTGGAGAGAATTTATGCAGAGAATTCCATTGAAATGGATACTACTTTTACTGCACACCACCTAGAAGAAAAAATTGATAAGAAGTTTTCCAAAAATGTTAAATTCTTTACAATCCGGAATAAAAAAATAATAGCACCCAATTATATGAAGACGATTGACGAAACAGTATTGGACAACTTAAAATCTGAAAATATTATCCAAAAAGCGGCATTAGTCTTACGAAAAACTATTTTGACAATGGACAGGAAAAAGTTACCATCTAAAAATCTTTCAGCATAGCATTTAATTGCAGGTGAAGCTTCTATACCGCAAGAATTATTTGATTTTTATTCTACTCTCATAGGTGGTTCTAGACAGAAACGAAAAAGTAGCTTAAAATGTATTCGTCAAGTACGGTCTTACTGTCAAGATATTATTTATGCAATTCATAATGGTCAAGTCAAGACGTCTAAGCATATCACGCTGGGTATGACTTTGAAGAGTTTAACGAGTAGCAGAAAAATTGTAGATATAGTCAACAGATATGGTCATTGTATCAGCTATCAAAGTGTCGAAGAACTTGAAACAGAAACCACCTATGTTTCCATTGAAAAGTCAAATTTATGCCCCAAAAAAATTAAAAAAACACCTGAACTTTGTACTGGACTGGCTTATGATAATTTTGACCGCTTTGTTGAAACTACTAGTGGGAAGGACACTTTACATGACACCGTCGGAATTATTTATCAGAACATCGAATTCAATACATCTGAAGAATCTGAAATATCCGAGGCACCAGTTCCCACTAGTAGAGACAATTCACCACAGGAGAGGAAAAGGAGACGAAGAACTTTTGAGGCAATAGCTTCAGAAGAAATTCCCTATCCAAAAAAACCAAAAATGACAAGTGATTTGCAGATAACGGCTGATGAAATTGAACATATACTCCCTAATAATTTACAATTGTATTCAGAAATTGATAATATCTGGATTATTAGTCATGCACTAGAATTACCTGATATTCCAATGTGGGTTGGTTTTAACTGTAAGATTCATGATATTGAAACTTGCAAACAACACATATCTTATTTGACTCCGATAAATGCATCACCAACAAGTAATTCTGTAGTATTAGAAACCATGCAACAAAGTAAGAAAATTGCTGAAGAGTTAAATCAATCATCCATTCAAGTAACATATGACTTGGCTATAGCCAAAGTCGCTCTACAAATTCAAGCAACGGAAAAACCTACATATGACAATTTATTTATACATTTAGGACCGTTTCACATCATGATGGCTTATTTCAAGGCAGTTGGTAAGGTGATCAGTGACTGTGGACTAACAAATATAATGGTGGAAAGTGGCTTATTGGCGAATGGTTCAGTGAAGGGATTTCTTGACGGCAAGCATTTCAATCGCTGCAAAAGACTGCACCCTTTGGTGACATTAGGATTAGAAATATTACATTTTAAATCTTTTCTGGAAATGAGTAACACGTCCGTAACAGATGATATGATTGAAGAACTTCACCGACTACAAAACTGTAAAATATCATCATTTAACATAGAACATGAAGAGCTGAAAGAATTGATCAATAATTACTGTGTTTATAAACAACGAAGTCTCAATGGCGAGTATGGAAAGACTCAACAATTTTATGTAATTTATATTAATCTCATCAATCATTACCTACAACTATCACGAAGCATACGTGTTGGAGACTTCGAACTTTTCAAGTCAGTTTTACCTAAAATAACAAATTTATTTTTTATCTGTAATCAACAGAATTATGCTCGATGGGCCGTGAAATATGTTGATAACTTGATAAAAGTAGCAGATACCCATCCTGATTTATTTGAAGGATTTCAACAGGGTTACTTCGGCATTAAAAGGACAACTAAGCCATTTTCAAGGCAACCCATTGATCTGGTTTTAGAGCAGACAATCAATGCAGATGCTGCACGAAGACTTACAGGTGTTATACACTTTACTAATTCAATTTCAGCCCGTCAACGGTGGGCTCGAAACCATGATGTAAGATCGACAGTAATTAGTTACGTTTACCAAGAATTGGGACTACAAACTCACCAAGATGTTTCTTCGGATTTGAATAAGCATAATATTCAGAAAAATATTAAAAATCTAAAGAAATTTATTGAAACATTTGAACAGTTTCTTAATCCCTTCAGCTCGGAAGTACCAAAAGATCATTTAATAAATATTTCATCTGGTAAAGCTGCATCAGAACTGGTAGCGTCATTTCTTCTTAATATTGAAAAAAATGGTGATTGTCTTCGGAATACGTTTGTTTCTGAATGTCATACGGACATTAGTCGATTTGAAAAATCTATTAAAAGAACAGCTCTTAATAATTTTTCAAAAGATTTGGAAAAAAAGAAGAAAATTAAAATAGGTGGTGCAATTGAAGAGGTAAAAATTCAACGAGATTTGTTTGGTCGTATGCTGGGGATCTCGATGGATTACAATGTGGATATCTCAAAAATTTTGTCATACCCAATCACTGATGTGCCTTTATCTATGTGTCATTTAAATGGTACTATTTGTAAGACGGATAAATCTGCCTTAATGAAGTGTTTGGAGAAGGAGGTCCAGCATCAGCCACCACCTTTTTTTTATTACACACCATGAGAAATGTTCCAAACAAGTTTGGAGGCATTTCTAAGAAAATGTTGCAAATGGTCACCAAGTTCGAAGCGCTAAGAATTGACGTTATTTTTGATCAATACCTGACTCCATCGATCAAAGATTACGAACATTCTCAGCGATTAGAATCAGCACAATTGAGCTACACCATAACTGGACCTGATCAAACACGTCCGAGTGATTTTGCGAAAGAGTTGAAAAATTCAAATTTCAAACAAGCTCTGGTGGATTTTTTAATTTTACATTGGGCCAGTGATGAAATAATACCTTTTATTGGAAAAAAAACTATTCACATAAATTCTAAACAGTGCCATTCTTTTGTTGTTGATGCTTCTAACAAAGTAGTAACAAGGGTTGTAGAAGAGTTATCATGTCCAAAACATGAAGAGGCTGATACCAAAATAGTCTATCATGCGTGCAGTATTCCAAATCAAGTAAATATTGTGATCAGAAGTGTCGACACTGACATTGCAGCTATCATGCTTGGTCATATGCACCATCTACAAAATGATTCACATATTTGGATGCTGATAGGCACTGGAAATAAGTTGAGATACGTAGACCTCACAGAGATTTACGTAAAGTTAGGAAAATCTTTTTGCAAGAGCTTACCAGGATTCCATGCGATCACAGGTTGTGATTATAATCCTGCATTTTTCCGAAAAGGAAAGTTGAGGCCTTTTAAAATTTTAAAAAAAACGGAAGAGTATCAAACAGCTTTCATTAAATTCGGTAAACACGAATTATTCGAAAATAATAATGAACAACAAAGCACTTTTGATATTATTCAACGGTTTATATGTGAGGTATACAATGTTGGTTCGATAACTGATGTTGATGCAGCACGGCTTCAACTATTCATTAATACATATCAGGTCTCAGATATTAATGAAGCGTTTAGCCGTAAAAAACTACGAAATTTTGATGCTAGCAGTCTGCCACCATGTAAATCCGAGCTGCTACAACAATTTCTGCGAGCCAACTATGTGTCTAGCATTTGGAATAATGCAAATCAGCAAATTCCAACAATTTATCAACCCGAGAATAATGGTTGGGTTCTCGAAGATAATCAGTACCATTTTAAATGGTTCGAAGGTGATCAGTTGCCAAATTTCGTCAGAGAATCACTGAAAACTGTCTCAGGTATTATAACATTATTTTTTGATATTTTCAATCCCATTAACTTTTTCATATTTCTACAGAAACTGACGAAGAAGAAGAAGACGACGATATGGAATGGAGTAACAGTGACGAAGAAAACGATAACATTGATTATAATGATGATAATGAATAAAATAATATTTTCTTTAGTACACTATAATAATAATCTGTAATGTCATCAATCTATTTTTTTATGCTTTATAATAACTTGTAATGTCATTAATATATTTTTAATTAAATTTTTGAGTATTATTTATTTGGTTTTTTTTTATAATCTGTTATTGAGGGATCGCGATAGACCTATCTCGCCATCTCACTCGCACCCACTATACATATACTGTCTCGCGCTCGCTCCTACAGCGACCCTACATCATTGTCTGGCAAGGGGTTGGGACTATCAAAAATGTCTGGCTGATGAGGAAACATCATCTAATTATTACCTAAATATTATATATAAAAATCAGCTTTTATACTATAACATAAGTAGAATTATAATTTCATGAACATTAGGGGTGTCTGGCAAGGGGTTGCCACGATGTTAAGTGTCTGGCAATCAATAACGTGATTTTTAATAATATTCTGAAGGTAATACCAAAAAATCACACTTTATTATTTGATGAATTTAGATCGGTATTTTACACACCTTCAGTACCGTTTACCTGCCAAAGCCACGGCAACCCAAACTTCACAATAGTCCATCGTTCTTACCTGTGTTGGGAGCATGCGCTGACAAACTTTCAGCTTTTATAAAATAACGAAGGTCTGGGGTTCACGGGCTCTTGCTCGAATATGTTTGAACTGAAATCTAAAGTTCGTTTACAACAACTAATGAACTGAAACGTAATATAGTATTTTTGAATTTAATACTTCTTTTTAATGGCCGGAAACCTCGAGAAAATTTTTTATTTCAAAGAACGGTCACTGAAAACAAATTCAACTACTTCCTCATTTTATTTCCATAAAAATACGAATGAGTAAAACTTTTAAAAAACATTTATATCGACTTATTTTATTGTCAGGTCCATGAACGAGTTTCTGCTGCTACTAAAGTTAGCCACAGAACGCTTTCCCGTATTAAAAAAGATGCTCTGGCAGAAAGTAATGCAGACACTGAGGTTCCTACTAAAAAGCGTAGAATGTCCAGTATCCGTATGGATCAATTCGACAAAACTGTGCTTAAAAGGTGATTAATAAACTATCACATATTCGAGAAAAAATTACCCCCGTTAAGAAATGTACACCAAACCTTTGCAGATAGTTATGACTTCGCAGGAAGTCGCGAATCTCTGCGGAATCAAATACATTCTTTGGGTTTTCGCTGGACCAAAATGTAAAACAACAGGAGTTTGTTAATGGATCGTCACGAAATCAAACATATTCGCCTACTATATTTAAGAAACATAAAAAAAGCAGAGAACAGAACAAACCTATCATTTATATTGATAAAACATACATTCTCATGTCACACCCACCTTAAAGGATGGAGCGACAAGAGTAACGAAGGATTAAGAAAACCCGTTTCAAAAGGTAATTGGCTTATCATTGTGCAAGCAGGAAGTGAGAAGGGTTTTGTACCTAATGCTGGTATTATGTGGAACTCCCAGTCAAAAACAGGAGATTATCATAATAAATGGCATACGGAAATTATGAGAAGTGGGTACAAAAAAAACTTATTCAAAACCTAACAAAAAACGCTGTTGTGGTAATTGATAACGGTCCATATCATAATGTTCAAAATGAAAAATTACCTATGCGACATGGATTGCAAGTTTTAAGGCTACCCCCTTATCACCTGGACTTAAATCCGATCGGAAGTGTTTGGGAAAGGTTAATGAATTCTGTAACGAATTTTTTGACACATTTTCTACAAATGATTGCAAAGTTAGATGTGACCATGTTAAAAAGATTGAAGGCGAATTTATGAACAATGAACCACTTTTAGATACTGTTGTAGAGAATATTATTATTAATTTCGCCGAAGACGGAGATAGCGAGGATGATGAAGTTGATATAGAAAGTGATTTTGAAGAATCATTTGTAGATGCACATCATCATTTTAGTGTTGATGATCCCTGTACATCTGAAACATATTTTTCATTATAGTGTTTGTTTGTAGGTGGTATGACGGAATACATTAAACGCAACAAATGTCAACAAATGTAAAAATGTAGATAGGTGTTATAAAATTGTAGATATTAGAGACGAATTCCACTATAGTAATATAATATTTATAGCACATCTGTACATATTTTAAATAAACAATAATTTACTACTCCCAGAACCAAGATTTTTTTTGTTTTGCCAGTCCTAACTCTGTAAAATGTGTGAAGGGATGTTCTAATTTCATGATAAATATTTGCAGAAAACCCAATAATTTACATATGAAAGTAGAAATATCTACCACAATAAAGCTTTATTATTTTATTTATATTATTAGTATACTTATTAGACCATCTCTAAAGGCTATTTCCCCAATTTGTTTTTCAAATTGTATGTGTAAACCCGAATTTTTACATCATTATCTATTACATTTCATTATTATTAAAAATTTTAGAAAGCTTAACAGGTAGGTATGTCATTAAGTATTACTACGAACAGATAGGAAAAATTGTTGGCAATTGTTAAATTTAGAAAGTCGTTTAACAATCCTTATCATATTGTACGCTTTATATACGAAATCTGCCTGACTTCCAATTTATATACAAATAAACCTCAATGACGAATATTATGAAGGGACCACTTAAAAGACATTACTTTGTAGTAAAGGTGAGAGTTTATATCTCTTGAAATCTTTATTATTTATGATGTACATCACATAAAATAATAAAGGGTAATAATAGAATTCCCCGTATGGTTCTTCAAGCAATAAAAAACTGTGTATGTACAAAAAAACCAATTTTCGTAGAAAAATCTAATGGTTTTTATTTCCTTATTCATTCAATTGATAATAAAGAACACATTAATGTTATTTTGTTTTGTAAACTCGATTTTATATAGCATTATACATGTACCACCATTTATTATTTTTGAATCCAAATTCACAATATTGTGTTACCCTCGTACGTATTAGCACCCTCACAACCTTTGAAATTTTGCATGCGGAATGTACGTCGCCTGCACTTCGAGGTAAATGCGTTTACAACGTTGTCAAGTTGTATGTCTTTCTCGCGTATCGTCAACTGCCGTAATTAATTTGCCAACCTGTAATATCTCACTGTTTTAAATTTCATGAGGTGATATCTGTTGAAAAATATATAATACTTTCCTTAAATTATTATTGAATCGAGTTTGAGGGTACACCCCGAATACTAGTTAAAAGATTTTTTCTAATACTTAAAATTATTTTGGTTGGCGCTTGTTAATGTCGTCATAGAAAAAAACTTACATATAAAGTGATTATTATTGTAAGTTTGGTTAGTTTAATTTTGTTACGTTTTTCTCCAATGTAAATATGGATGTATAATATCTGAATGTAGTAGAATCATCTAAAATTAATCAAAAGACTTTTATTCATCTCCCAACATACAAAATAATAACAGGTTATGGGCCCAGTGTTTCAAGGAATTGTGAATTGTGAAAATTAGGATGGCAGGTAATACAACGGATAACAATAATATTGAATGAATAAATTCTAATTACTATCACACATGGAAATACATAATTTGTATATTCCTCGAGAAAAAAGAAGTCATAGAATGTATTGAAGTGGTTTATTTTGTAGAAATATTCAAGCATACAAAAGAGAGAAGAGGAGCAAAAAAGAAAGATAATACATGTACGTTAATTGTACAATATTTGGGAGATGATAAAGCTGATTTAATTACTGACAGTAACTCAGCTTTTAACATGTGGAAGAACTTGCAAGATAGATATAAGAAAAAAAGGATACCAGGTCAGTTAGTATCAATAAACGAGCTAGTGCCGAGAAAAATAGAAGGAAATGAGGATCTGGACAGATTTTGTTGAAGTAATCAGACAGTTAATAACTACGGGTGCAGATCGTAAAGAATATTTAGTGTGTACCTTGCTATTAGCAATGCCATAATCTTTTGGAATATGTTGACCACTTTGGAAAATGATTCTCCAAATGCCTTAATTAAAATTGGGAAAGCAAAACTGAGAAAGACGATTCGGAGAAGAAAAGCACATAATAAAGATTTAAGAGTAAAAACAGGTTCGAATTTTAAAAACCTACGGTTTTCACAACTAAAATAGGTTATACCTGTGGAGATATTTTAAATAGAAATGTAGGAAGTTGTTGCAGCATAACAAATAAGTTCAAGGCGAGAATGTCGCAACACGAGGTCAGTTCAATTTTAGAGGAGTTCAAGGTCGAGGTTTTGTCTACAATCAGAGAGGATATAGAGGTGGAGGTTATCGTGGCAGGAGCTATGGAAAAATCCAAATGCTATTGATAAGAGTCAGCACACAGAGCGAGAAGGTAGGGCAGTCACTCCCTTTTGAAGATTTCTATTTAATATATCTTACAACGTGAAAAAGCCAGTCATCATTTTATTAAGAAGTAGTCATTACTCAAATTAAAACAGTTCATCACTAAATTGTCAAGTTGAAACACATCGTTTCAGAGATACTAAGCCTAACATATTGTTACTTAGTTGCTAATCGAGTACAGAGAGTATTCAAGTTCTAGCATACCGTCTCTTAATTAGTATTCGAGTCCAGAGTGTACTCATGTTCAAGCATACCGCTTCTTAATTAGTATCCGAGTCCAGAGTGTACTCATGTTCAAGCATACCGCTTCTTAATTAGTCCATAGTGTACTCAAGTTCAAGCATTCCGCTTTTCAATTAGTATTCGAGTACTGAGTGTCCTCAAGTTCTAGCATTCCGCTTCTCAATCAGTGTTCGAGTCCAGTGTGTACTAAAAGCTGAACAAATCGTTCCTAGTCATATTCAGTTAACACCAAAGTAGAAATATACAGTGGCTACTATTGGTCACTTCATCAAGTCCGAACATAACGTTTCCGATTCATTAAGTTTATGTTTATCCTTCGATCTGAAAACCATCGAAGTTCAACCATTCATCCATTTGTACAATTCACTGTTAATCTGTATATAATTAACTATTAATTTCGACATTATCGTTGTCAGATTATTATTATTATTATAGTTGAATGTTTACGACAGCCGACGAAGTTCAGTTAAATTATAATCAAAAACTGCCTTCATAGAAAAAATTTTATACATACAATGGTTGGTATTATCTGTTTCGTTAGTTTATTTTTAATACATTTTTCTCTATGGATTTACGTTATGTCACTGTGATAGAATCATCTAATACTAATCTATCACCTCCCTACATACAAAACAATAACAGTCTCTGTAACCAATCAACTGTAAACTGTGAGTTTATGCATATCTGTTGATCTAACAATGTGTTTGGATGACCGATAACAAAATTCAATCAAATGCCATACAGTTATAAATACAAACATTTTTTAAGGCATTTCAAACATAATTAATATGCCATGGTATCTGTTTATGTCTTCTTAATTGCTATCATCTAAAAAAATTATTGTTGCTCACTTTCTAAGTATCAAAATCCAAACGTGAAATATATATTTATTCCATTGTGCTTCCCCACATTGTTTACTTGAATATCAATATACTGAACATAGAAAAAATGGATTTGTGTCAAAAATATCATCGATTGAGTGAATGAAACTACGAGTACTCAGTGTGTATTTATTATTAAAATTCAACTATGCGTTTCTGGCCATTAGGCTATTCTGAGAGCTCTCCTATACAATTATAATGTATGTAAAATTTGAAAGAAAAATTTAAAAAAGTTGAACTTACGTTATAAAACATCCTACAACAGGTGTCAAAAAACATCCTATGAATACCTAATGTAGAAATATATGATGCTACATCATTATTAGAATAAAATAATTAAACCTTTCAAGAGGGTGTACAAGTATATTAAAAGTGTAAACTAAATGATATCTGATGACAAGTTTAACGTTAATAGACGGTGGCTAATGAGCCAGCGTGCAGTAAAACAACAAGTGAATAATAATACAACGTGTTTGTATGATGAACATTGAACCAAATGTATGTTTAAAAAGATGAAAATAGTCATATATGAACTGAAAACTGAATGAAAATTCATATATTACTTTTATTTTAAATTTAGAAATGAAGTTAAAGATGTGATAAAATTAAAAAATATCTATTCAAATTCAAAATTCCCAAAATTCATCTAAACTAGATGAATGAGTGAAGTCAGCTGAGTGTACCAGAGAAAAACAATTATCGAAAAGAAACCAAATTTTGTATTTTGGTACAAGAATTTAATATAAGCAAAGCGCTTTCGGTTCAATGATAAACCATCATCAGTGCCCCATGGTCAGGGTATACTCCAAATCCTCACAAATTAGAAGATACATAAAATGAATTAAAATATAGTGCTTGAAACACAGTCACTGTTTAATTAAAATAATTATAAAAAGCACACACAACCCATTGTACAATGAATGAATCCATAAAATAGGGGATAAAATATAACTCAATACATTATTTGTGAGTCAGCTGTTTGAAATGTTAAACAGCTGACTTCATTCATTGTACAATGGGTTGTGTGTGCTTTTTATTATTATTTTAATTAAATAGTGACTGTGTTTCAAGCACTATATTTTAATTCATTTTATGTATCTTCAAATTTGTGAGGAGTTGGAGTATACCCTGACCATGGGGCACTGATGATGGTTTATCATTGAACCGAAAGCGCTCTGCTTATAATAAATTCATGTACCAAAATACAAAATTTGGTTTCTTTTCGATAACCTAGATGAATGGGAAACACCCCTCCACCCTTGATTGTCTAAAGAAAAGTGACTAAGGGGTTGAATCCATTCCTCAGCCAGTCGGGAAACAAGCGCAGTAAACCCATATGTGTAAAAAGCTAGGTAACATAAATTGAACATTTGGTCGTAAATACTTCCATGGAGGAAATTACATAATGTAGTGACGAAGATGGAAAAGTACGCTGGCAAGGTAAACCCAACAGCTGATGGCCTCCCATATGAATTAGATGTAAATGGTAAAGTTATTGTGAACTTACGACCCAAACATGTCCCATACATAGCCCGGCGTCAAGAACACAATATGATTATTAAATTTAAGGTAATTGTTACACACCTAGATCCATACTAGGCATGTACAAGAAGAGAAGAATTCATAGGAGTATGTTAAGAGTCAAAGGGAAGGATAGAAGATGATAAGAGCTGTGAGATATGGAACACTTGTATATTGATGAACCCAACTATGGCCCATACATAGCTAGGTTACAAAGAAGCAATGTGGTTAAGAAGTTTTTTCGATAGTTATGACAAACCTAGATCCATACTAGGCATGTACAGGAGAGAAGAAATGGGGTGAGAGTGTAAAGAGAAGAAAGGGATGGCGGATATGATAGAAGCTGTAATAAGAAGAGAAGAAGTCAAAGGAATGTGTCAAGAGTAAAAAGGGGAAAAGGATATAAGATGATAAGAGTTATCAGATATAGAACACTGGTATACTGATGACCCAAATATGACCCATATATATCTAGGTTACAGGGAAACCATGTATTTATGAAGTTTTTAGGTAGTTATGACAAACCTAGATCCATATTAGGCATATATAGATGAGAAGAAACCAAGTGAGATTAGAAAGAGAAGAAAATGATGGCAGGTATGCCAAAAATTGTACGAAAAGGAAGTAAAAGTTATAAGATAATTGTGACAAACCTAGATCCATACTAGGCATATCACGAAAAATAGGAAACCGAGGAAGAGAGTAGCTAAGAGTGGAGAGATAGCAGATGTGCTAGCAATAAGAATAGAATGCCATACCTAGAACCATACTACGCATGCCCAGGAGAAGAAGAAAAAAATAGGGAAACGTGAAAAGAAGGGTATGATTCGCTCAAATTTATAAGGTTGCTTGTAAGCGAAACCAAACTATGACCCATACATAGCATGGTGTCCGCAGTACACTGTGGTAATCTAGAACCAGTTCTAAGAACAAACCCAGATCCATACTAGGCATGTCTCAGATAAGTTCATGAGGGAGGTTTTATTCCTATCATTTTAAAATTAAATATACGAGGGTTGTTGAACGGAGTATGAAAATGTCTAGGTGTCCGGAACACAGTGTGTAATACAGTGATAAATGTAGTGCAAATGTGAGAGGTGAATAAGGTTGAGCAAACTTAAAGTAGAAGAAAAGAAGAAATAGAAGTGAATGATGGATAGAAGATAGGAAAGACTCATTCATTCGCCTTTTACGAATCAGCCGAGTGCTGGGCGAAATATTTTTGGACCTGATCGCCACGGTGAGAAGGTGAGCCTTAGAGGACCACAAAGTTTTGAACAGAGGCTGAAATATACAATTAAGATGTTCCTGTGTATTGAGACAGTGTTACGAGTTTACACACAGATATAATCAGATTCATACATATTTTTGGCCCTTCGAGCCGGATAATCGATGTAATTACTATGAGTTTCAATAAATACAATTGAATATTGGAAATTTACTATCGAGACAGTGCAGGTATTGATTGGCGCCACGCCAGATGGTACAATTCGAGAAGAAAAGAATTGCGGGTTCGAGTCCAGGGTGCCATGGTCACATTTCGTCTATACATTGAAGATTTATGACTGAGTTGATTTTGATTGTAAAATAAAAAATATAATTGTGTTTTATTTGCATGCAATTGAATTCAATTTTTGGTAAAAAGGTGGTGTTGTAAAAGAAATGAAAACTTTTTATTGTATAAGTTCCGGAATAGTAATATTCTAAAATGTGAATATAATATAACGTGTAAAATTTAGATTCATAGCTTCGTCAAATTCCAGTGCCGTAACGAGAGTTGCGATTTGGTCTAGTGAAAATAGTATATTTCTGGAAGAATCTAAATTTTGCAAATGAATGTTGGTTTTTAACTTTTATACCGCTAAAGTCGTAACTTAGAAATACGACAGGTAATTTAAGAGCAAAGTTACTTATTGTTTATATGTTTATGTCTCAAATGCATTATTAATATGTCCTTTTCTTAGACTCTCAATAGATATTTCAGTTTTTTACGTTAGTACTTGGTTACAAGTGAGGTAAATATTTCTAAAAAATTGTGGTTGGCAAAAAGCCCAAGCGTAAATTTATGACAAAGTGACATTTGGAACGAAAACTTTGTAAAGTGGCAAAAGTTTCTGTAATAATTGTAAAAATTTATTGTAAATATAGTTATAGATAATCATGGATGTGTTGAAGAATGCACGGAAACACGCAAAAGGTACAATCACTAGAGTAGCTAATTGGGTGGACAGTAATATAGATTCATTATCAGATCATTTCTTGCTAGAATCCAAGATAAAACATATTAATGATAGTTTTGCAAAATATGATTCGACTCAAAATGAAATAGAAGATTTAGATGTTGACGGTTCAGATACCGAAGATAGACAAGTAGTAGAAAGTCAATTTGATTCAACTGTTGCGAAAATTAATAGGAAAATTCATTCTTTAACGTCCACTCAAATTAATCTTCCACAACATAATACCTCCACAATCATTAGAACCATTGAACCTACAGTTGGAGTAAAGCTTCCTCAGTTGTCTATCCCCACCTATGCAGGTGATTACCAGAAATGGACATCCTTTTACCAGTTGTTTTGTTCATTAGTAAAAAATAATCAAAGTTTGCCTGATATCCAAAAGTTCATTTATTTAAAGTCCTATTTAGTAGGTGAGCCTCTAAATTTAATAGAATCATTGGAGCTCACAAATGAAAATTTTACAATAGCAATTGAAATATTAGAAAAAAGATATGAGAACAACTTATCCATAATAAATTCTCACTTAAACTCAATAATAGATTATCCAAATGTTGTAAAAGGAACTGCCCAGGCATTAAGAGAATTTCAAGTAAATATTAGTAAAAATGTAGAATCCTTAAAAAACCTTAAGTGTCCTACTGATAGTTGGGACTTAATACTAATAAACATTCTGTTGATAAAGTTAGATTTCAACTCAAAAAAGCACTATCAGTCAAACAGAAACACTGAACATACCCCATCATTGTCCGAATTTTTCGAGATAATTGGTACATATTCTGATATACTGGAGTCATTATCATCAAACATGTTACCAAGAGAGAAACATTCGCCTAAACCCATAAGGAAAACTACGTTGCATGTAAACAATTTCAAAGAAAAGAAATATTTTCATTGCAAATCAACCTCACAATGGCCTGTACTCATGTAGTAATTTTGCAAAAATGTCATTAAATGATAAGTACAATTTCCTAAAGTCTGAAAGACTATGTTTCAACTGCATGGGAGCCAGACACATGGTGTCTGAATGCAAATCCAAAACCTGTTTCTGTGGTAAAAAACACCATTCCATTCTTCATAATAACAATACAAGACAAAATAATTTTCCTTCCTCATCTTCAAATGTCAATAACTCGTCTTTACCAAGAAATAATCATTCAAATGTTAGCCGTAACAGTCCCGAAGTAAGTTCTAGTAAATCCTATATAAATCCAGCGCTCTCATATTGCGGGCATAGTAATGGCTCAAATACTAGTAGAAATCATCCTCTTGACAATTCAGCTAATTCGCAGTTGCAAAATGTTGCTTCCAATAATAATCCAAGTATGAGAAATAGTGATCAAGGACAAACTCACACTTCTTCTGTTCTTTCCACTCGTGCGAATAGCAATAATGTTCTTTTAGCCACGGCGGTGGTAACAATTTATTCCAAATTTGGAAACCATATCCAAGCAAGGGCTGTTCTAGACGCTGGCAGTCAAACGTCATTTGTGACAGAGAGGCTCTGTTCAAAGTTAAACGCTAGTACTTACAACATGAAATTACAAGGACAAGGAGTTCAGCAAATTTCCTTCATTGCTAAAAAGATGACTAATTTAGAAATCCATTCCAATTCCGAACCCTATAAACGCATAGTAGCCTGTAGTGTTCTAGAAACGATAACCTCGAAACTGCCTGAAATAGCAATAAACGTCCGTTCCTTAAACATTCCTCCACATATTCTACTGGCAGATGCCAATTTTGGCACTCCATCCGAAATAGATTTACTCATAGGTGCTGATGAATATTATGATATCCTTATACCGGAAAAAATTGACTTGGGTAAGAATTCTCCAAATCTAGTAAATACCCATTTGGGTTGGATAGTAGGCGGTAAACTTTTGGATCCATATCCATGTAGAAATGTTAGGTCATTTTTCCTCCAGTCAGTAGAATCAGTTCCAGATCCCAATACCTTGTTAAGTGAAGCTTTGGCAAAGTTTTGGGAGACAGAGGAAATCCCCTCGATTTCTTTCCGTTCCCCCGAGGAACAATTAGCAGAAAATCACTTTCTAGAAACGCACAAACGTCTAGAAAATGGTAGGTTTCAGATAGATTTCCCATTAAAGACCCCAACTGAAGTTACCAGGTTAGGCGAGTCTTTCCAAACAGCTAAAAAACGTTTTCTTAACATAGAAAAAAGGTTACATATGAATGAAAAGTTGCTTCATGATTATTCAAAATTCATTAATGAATTCGTTACGCTAAACCACGCTAGATATATTTCTTGGTGTGACGATGAATCTTCATTAAAATACTATATTCCTCATAGTTGTGTGGTTCGAGAAGATCACCAAACCACTAAGCTTCGCGTAGTGTTTGACGCTTCCAGTAAAAGTTCCACGGGAATCTCGTTGAATGACATAACTCTAAAAGGCTACCAGGTTCAGCCTGATTTTTTCGATATTCTCTGTAGATTTAGGCAGTATCCGTTCGTCCTCACTGCCGACATTGAGAAAATGTACAGGCAAATAAGAACAAATCCTGAGCAAAACGTCCTGCAGAATATTTTGTGGAGAAATTCTCCTTGTGATCCAATCCAATGTATAGAATTATTAACAGTAAGTTACGGTACCTACTTCGCTCCATTTGTAGCTACTCGATGCTTACATCAATTAGCTATGGGTGGTGAAAAAGAATTTCCTTTGGCGGCCGAGGCTCTAAAATTTCAAACATACGTTGACGACGTTTTATGTGGTTCCAATTCAGAAATTGAATTAGAAAATTCCTACTACCAATTAAATACACTCCTTGATTCAGCAGGATTCCATCTGCATAAATGGAATTCAAATTCTTTTCAGTTTCGAGAAAAATTTTGTACAAATAACAAGTCGGTAGATTATGAGATTACCAACGAAAAAGTTTCCAATAAGGTTTTAGGTTTAGTGTGGAATAATATTTCCGATTCCTTTGCATTGTCCGTACCTCAGTTTTTTGTTGAGAGTTCCTTAACCAAGAGGGTTGCATTGTCCACCATTAGTAAAATGTACGATCCACTAGGACTGGTAAACCCGGTATGTGTGAATTTTAAGGTTTACATGCAAAAATTATGGATTTCTAAGCTTTCATGGGACGATCCTATTGAAGGGCTTCTTCTTTCTGAATGGCATGAAATTGTAAACTCTTTAAATTCTTTAGTAGAAATAAAAATACCACGTCAGCTATTTCAAAATAAGCCCATTTTGAAAATAGAACTTCACGGATTCGCTGACAGTAGCGAAAAAGCATATGGAGCATGTGTATATTTCCGAACAGTTTACACTGACAATATGGTATCTTGTGCTTTAGTTAGTTCCAAATCCAGAGTAGCTCCGGTTAAAACAATCAGTTTGCCACGGTTAGAATTGAGTGCAATGGTTTTGTTAGTAGACCTATCTCAAAAGATGATAGACATTTTTCAAAATAAAATATCTTTAGATTCCATAAATGTGTGGACAGACTCCCAAATTGCATTATGCTGGATACAATCACATCCATCCCGATGGTCAACCTATGTAGCCAACAGAGTTTCGCATATACAAAAAATATCCTCCACGTGGCATTGGAGACATGTCAAGTCAGCCGAGAACCTAGCAGACATTTTGTCGCGCGGATCGCTTCCTAACAAACTAATCCAAGCATCATTGTGGTGGCATGGACCGCAATTTCTTTCCGAACTTAATAAAGATTTAAGTCAGTTCAATCCACAGACATCGTCATTAGAAGTTCCAGAAGTAAAGAAAATTACTTTATATAATATCACCCTTCAAGATAAGCGATTAGTAAATGATTTCTGGTATAATGTATTTTTAAGATTCTCACATCTCAATAGATTGACGCATTCTATAGCATATAGCTTTAGATTTATTTCAAACCTTAGAAATCCAAACAATAAACAAGTAGGCCCCATAACAGTAGCAGAGAATGAGAATGCATTGAATTTCATTATCCGACAGATCCAACGTTTGTATTTTGAAAAAGAAATTTTTGAGATTAAATCTTACAAACAAATATCAAATAAAAATTTATTGTCTTTAAGTCCGTTTCTAAATAAGTCAGAATTTTTGTGTGTCGGCGGTCGTCTGGAACATGCTGATATCCCAGAAACTCATAAGCATCCCATTCTCCTTCCAGCAAATAATCATGTAGTAACCCTCATGCTCGCACATGAGCATAAGCGCCTTGGTCATGCGGGAGCTCACACAGTTTTGTCCAATGTTCGACTGAAATATTGGCCGTTAAATGGCCTTAACCAAATAAAAAAGATTATTCACAATTGCCTAAACTGTTTTCGATTTTCAGTAAAACCTTCTGAACAAATAATGTCAGACCTTCCGAAAGATAGAGTATCCAGTTGTAGACCCTTTGAAAATGTAGGTGTAGATTTTGGTGGTCCTTTCCTTGTAAAAACTTCAAATCTGCGAAAAGCACCACTGTCTAAGTGCTATGTAGCTATCTTCGTATGTATGGCCACTAAAGCCATTCATATAGAACTTGTGTCTTCCTTAAGTACTGAATCATTTTTATTGACTCTGAAAAGATTCATAGCCAGAAGAGGCAATCCGTCCAAGATATATAGTGATAACGCTACAAATTTTTTAGGGGCACAGAATCAGTTGAGGGAATTGCGTGACTTCTTTCGAAACTCTGAATTTCAAAATAGCGTCAAGTCCTTTGCTACAGAAACCAACATTGAATGGAAATTCATTCCTTCCCACAGTCCTCATTGGGGAGGTCTGTGGGAAGCGGCAATAAAAAGCTGCAAATATCATCTTAGGCGTATTATGGGGAATGCTAAACCAACCTTTGAAGAGCTAGTCACTGTATTATACCAAATAGAACCAATTCTAAATTCTCGCCCAATTTGTCCATTATCCAACGACCCGTCCGATTTGCAGTGCCTGACGCCAGGGCATTTCCTAATAGGCACCAGCCTTACCGCTTATCCAGAGAAGAATGTTACCCATTTGCCAGACAACAGACTTGCTTTCTGGCAACGATGTTCTCAACTCCAGCAACATTTCTGGAACAGATGGAGTAGAGAATACTTAAACCTGCTTCAAAATAAACCCATGGTTATTGTTGAGACCAAGTGGCAACACCCTAGTCACCGACCTATTATCAAAACCATAATTATGACTAATTAGTTGTTTCATTATTTTGTTTCACACATTGTTCCACCAAATATCTTATTTATGTGGGATGATTTGATTGCATTGTTCTTTTTAATGATTTGAAGTCGGGTGACTTCAAGGGGGGGATTATGTTGTAATTCAAACCCTCTTTTTTTGATTATGCAAGCACGCCACTTATTTTAAAGTCTTAAAGAACCTTCTACCTGGCCGGCTTATCCCGAGTTAACGACTGCGCATGCAAGCACACGTATTGGGAGAAAAAATGCCGCACGCAAGGAGAGAAGTACCGTACCCTTCCTAGAGTGATGAATTAACAAGTCCTTTTTCCTCACGTGTTCTGCTTTATTCTGTAAGGGCTGTTAATATATTTTTCCAAACCACGAGGTGGTTAAAACTTCGTATCCTGTAGTACATATATCCATATTTCCATCAGAAAGACATAATAGCACTTGTAGTGAATAGAAAGTGATTAAGTAATACGTATTGCAGTGTTTTTGTGCATTCTTCTGAAGGAATTTAAGGTAACATTTATCTTTATCGTATAATTAATGGACAAAAATATAATTACAACACCACCACAAACTATTTGTTGCTCAGTGTGTAAACCACTGAGTCTCCGGTCCTTCGCAGTTTTAAAATAAGAAATATATTCGTTATTTTTATCACAAAGTGGTATTTATTGAAGCACCTTTCCTTACATCGATTGGAATCAGAGGCCACCTGTGTTATCGAAGGATATCTGTTTTACACACAGATATAATCAGATTCATACAATTATAAAAAATTGACGATGATATTTAGGTAACAATTGTCATTTTTTTAGAATTTTTAACATTTTTCAATATACTGTGGAGTTAACTAGAATCAGTAAGTATCATTTTAAACACTAATATGAGTAGATACCTTAAAGTGAGGGTCGAGACAGTTAATTTCATTATCGTTTTATCTAATTTAAAAAACATTCAATCTGAATTGATCGTATATTTCAATATTTTGTTCAATTCAATACCTCCTGTATAATCAAATTGTTTATGGAATATTTAAAATAGCAGCACGCTTCAAATATCCTTTATCTTGATAATAAGGGACTATACAAAATTTTTAATACATAATGATCATCCAAAACGATCGCTATTAAAAAAACGTTCCCTGAACCAGATTATAAACTCAGCAATATAATGTACCTATCAACTTTTAGCGTGCAATTTCTACTTGAACTCATCCTTACGGTAAGTTTGAACCTGTTTTGTACAATTTTTGCCAGAATATATATTTACAAGCTTGATTATCTCCACTGTTGATAAGCAGAGTATATTTATTATTATGAAGACTTCGAGGCACACACCGAATTGCCAATAATATACTCTAAAATGAGGTACAATTTATGTGTGTACTTCGCTAAACTCGTATACCATAACATAACAATAGAGCAACGATGTTGATGTTCATTAATCTGGTAAGATAGAGTAGCTTGACGATACCTGGGTAACAGCTAAACATCTTATAATCTATCATTACAGGGTGGCCGAAAAGATATGAAATTATACAGTGAACAAGGAAAATTAAGTGAATCTTCCACATATTAAAAGGAAATTAGGAATTTTTAAATTGAACATTTTGCTTATTATTCAAAGTTTGGATCTGAATTTGTCAAATGGTTTTAAAATGGTATTAATAAGTTTATGAGTCATTGAAGACAAAGATTTCTCCTCACGATCTAATCTGCCAACAAGTGAGAAATCCACTCGTATATACGGAGACAGCAACAACAACATGTATTGTTCTGATAAAAACCAAGAGCCTTCATAAACTAAGAGCAGCGGCCTTCCAGAAATAAGTTAGAGCAGAGATTCACAAACTATTTTGGACAAGAAACTCCTTTTTCAAAACGAACTGATATCATAGACCCTCTAGCCAAATAACTTTCAAATGCTACTTCTAGGTTTTTTCGGATTGATACAAAATACTTACCAATTTAAAAACTTTGCAATTGGTTAAGTTATTAAACTCAACATAATTTCCTCATCTGAAATTAACATAATAAATAGATACAACATAAATGGTTTAACAAAACTTTGGTTAATTGCCAACTATTTTTAAAAACTGATTGATCAATTCATGTTTTAATGAGTGAAAATACACCACTGCAGTAGACCAATACATCAATACTCAGAAAAGTCGCTGTCAAATGCACTAAAGGCAATTGGAGAAGAAAAAATGTCAGTGAGGGAAGCTGCCAGAAGATTTTGTGTTCCCAAGACAATAATACTAGATAGGATTAGTGGCAGAATAAAGGAAAGTCCTCGTAATAAAGGCCCTAGTACAGTATTTTTTTAGATGGAGAAAATCAGCTGGTCCAGTGGTTGTGTGAACTATCTGACAATTCAGTAAATATCGAGTGTAATTAATAATAATCAATACAAATCACGTAAGAATACTCAACTTGTGATTATTAAAGAAAGCGTTAACCCGTAACTACTACCCACATAAATATATCACTTAACCACTACAACTGGTTCCCTGGGACCCAAATATTCTATAATATATTGCAAATCCATATTAAATATAAAGAAATCTTAAAAACAATTTGGACAAATTTTTATTGCACATTCCAAACATATAGGATTTTTGCATATCTCGCAATTTGAGATTGTTTTTCTGCCCTTTTTCGATAGACATACTGAACATCTTTTTATTTTTGATTTAGAAACTTCATTGAGTAGTACAACAGGAGGTTCTGGATCAATTTCAAAGATGTTGGAGGCTGTATCTCGTAATTTGAGATTAACTTTTGGGTTGGAAATTCGATGTCTAATATGAGATTCGCATAAAGAAATTCCAAGTTGTTTAATACATTCGTTACGCCTAATTGGTTTTCCATATGGAGAAAATTCATATATGACTCTACTGTTAATAGCAGACAGATTCAATATTATATAAAAAATGGTCATGGGTCATCTTATAGTACGCCGGGATCTTGAATAATTGGAGCACTTTTGGTCTAACGCATCAACACCTCCTTTCGTGCCATTATAAACAAGAATAATTTCCGGTATTTTACTTGTTCCTTCAGCAATATTATCATGGTGCATGTTGGATAACAAAACGACGGGTTTATTTGGTTTGGGTATATGCGATACTAAGGTTAACTGTGATAGAAAACCAAAAATAGATGATCAGGCGGGTCTTTTCTTCGCTGGTAGAAATTCTGGAGGGATACATCTTTTTTTCATAGTTCCCACGCAAATCAACTCTCGTTTCAGTAATTCATTTACTAATTCAGTAGAAGTATACCAGTTATCAACTGTTATGTTTTTTCTAGTTTTAATGATTGGTTCCACTAACTGTAAAACAACTTGTGGGGCATGGAGAAACTTATTTATCCCTATTATTTTTCTCTCCAGTGGCACATGTATAGACTTCAGCGTTAAGCATATAGTGTGTCTTGGAGTCAGCCATGATTCGTATATTTATCCCATATTTTGGGGGCTTATTTGGAAGGTACAGTCTAAAGCCACAGCGACCTGTGAAGGGTACCAACATTTCATGTATGGTAAGATTTGATGCAGGCATGAAATTTTCTGATCGACCGGCGCGGCGACGACGCCTTTCTTTGTCAATAAAATAATACCGCCCGTCTGTTCACGCCTGGTAAGGCGCAATACATCATAAGCAAATAAACTGATTGATATATTATGCACTTTATTTATACTCGATAATAAATGATTTAACACATTTTCTTGTGCTCTAGTTTATTATTTTTTCATATTAAACACTTCCAGTTCTTGCCAGTTTTTTATTAACTATCTCTTGATTTGGCGCTCATAGATGTTGGCGCTCCGTGCGGGCGCCCCGTTCGCACGAGCCTTCCACCGGCCCTGACTGAAGATGGAGGTTTTTCTTTCGCTGGTCCTTCGAGGCCGGGTGAAAGAACAATAATATTTTTGGCAAGAGTCTTACCTCTCGTTTGGGGAATCTTCGACCATTTAGTGCGGTTTTTGCCATAAAAGGTTTGATGATAACGTTTTAATGCTTCCGTTTCGTTTTGTAGTTGAAGCTTAGTTTTTTTTTTCTGCAATACTCTCCTTTCCTATGTCTCCTAATTTACTATCATCGGAATCATAGTCTTGATCATCAGATTGCCACTAAATTTCACTGTCTGTATAATGATCGATTATTTCCTCAAAATCCGTTTCTTCGGCATCACTTGCATTTCCATAATCAATAATATCTTCAATAGCATGCAACCGGTCTCCCTCATCATTCGAAACTTGATCTTTGTTTTCAAAATCGTTCCAAAATTCATCATCCCCTACAGTTTTCATGAACTCATCATTCGATAGCGGTCTGTTAGCCATTGTGTATAAAAAATTACTTTCTGTTAGTCAAAAATTAACAATATCAAATTAAAATAATGTTTGTTTACCTTTCACGGAATCACACAGAAACTATAACGTTAAAACTACCCACGGGTCCCACAGACCCAAAATCAGTTCAAATTCAATCAATCAATCAATGCGCATTCGTCGGCCGTTCGATTGCAACTGTTTTAGGGAATTCTTAAAAGAGTAGGGACGCGAGCGATTACTACTTCGTACTTTTTGACAAGAATCAACATGACGATGGGTCCACAGGACCCAGGGCTAGCGGTTACAGGTTAAAATCGCAAAGTGAAGATATGCGAATATAAAATTCAGTGTGATGGATGCACATGGTGACTTTCTATCAATGTATCTAAATCCGGTTCAATGTTGGTGAGTTGTAGCCTTAGTCCTCCGCGTTCGTAGATTTTCAAACGGTTTCTGTGTTTTGTCCAAATATTTGTAACCACACTAACGCCTTTTTTGACTAGGTTTGATGATGGAAACGTGCGAAAACATGTAAGGAGTCACGGTGCACTACTATTATGGATATTTCTATCAAGAGCGCAAGTTTCTCTCAATCGAGAAAATACTCTGTGTTTTTTTTAATGGTATCAATGTCATAATGTCATCGTTGTTTATATAGAAATATGTTTTGACATTGTATATAGTTCTGTTGAATATAATGCGTTATAATATATCTCTTCAGATTTCGATACATATAACTCGCTCACGGGTTATAGGTCCAGGCACGATAACGAAATGAAAAGTGGAAAAAATGAAATACGGTTAGTTGAATCGACACGTAGTAGTGACAAGCAGATAGTGTTCATCAACCGAAAATGAACACGAACATGGCGAGGTTTGAACTGCGTAATAAACAAATCAATGACACATGAAAACTACAAATGCAGGCCGTGTGCTCGTCAAACACGATATATGGGATTAAGCAAGTGCAGTTAAATTGGAACCAGAAGCAGGTACACAAAATGGAAACAACGCCGCAACAATGGAATGGGAGAAGAATAATCAAAAGGCCAGATCAGATATCATACTGTCCATTTCCGCGTCAAATGTGGTTGAAATTGCGCGAAATTTACGAATCAAGAGGACCTGCCAGAAAAGCTACGTTATTGAAAAGGTTAACTTTGTACAAAATGACAGACGGCGGAGGCGTCAGTGATAATCTGAACGTTTTTCTGACATTGTCAAAAAACTAGTCGACGTAGACATCAACATACTCATCATGTTGCTGTATAGCCTACCTTCTACTTACGAAAATTTCAGGAATGCCATCGATTCGCGGGACGAGTTGCAAACACCGTATCTCATAGTCAGTTTCTGGTGGCCTTGGAGGATATAGGAATTCGCGGAGCTCCATTGAGCTTATTTAAAAGTTAATTGAGCGACAGAGCAATAGAAACTTGGTTTAGCCATAAGAGAATCAAATTTGGAGTACCTCAGGGCACAGTTCTGGGACCAACCCCAATCCTAATATACTCATTATTAACTTGTTTAATTTAACAACTAAAGGAAACATCATTGGTTTGCTGACGATAAGGGGATGTTTTACCAGAGTGATACACGGCAAGAGCTGAAGGAAGAAGTAGATACAGATTTAAACAATATTTCTGAATGGTTTGACTGTAGGCAGCTGACGATTAATTTTGATATGACGTTTTTTGTCCCATTCTGTAGCTGTAAAAATAGGTTACCCCAATTTACCGGGTTAAGAATAGTCAAGTCAGGAAAAAATAATAAAATTGACGAATAGTATTGAATATCCAGGGGTAATTATAAATTCCCACCTAAGATGGGATTCACATATAAATAATATTACAAACCACTATTATACAAAATCAAATATATGAAAACTATATTGAAAACTGCTTATCTGAGAGTGTGGTACCATTCACTGGTTGAATCCAGATTTAACTACGCTATATTGTGCTGGGTTCTGCATTAAAAAGACACCTGAATAAATTAGAAGTGATACAAAGAAGGTTTTTTAAAATAATTTATGAAAAAACAAATACTTACCCAACTAATTCTCTTTTCTCAGAAACAGCGTTATCCATTAGACAAACATATTTTCACAATGTCTTTATATATATATTTATAAGAATAAATCATCACTACTCCAAACAATCGATCACAATTACAACACCCGTTACAAAACTTGAAGAAAATATAGACATTGCTATAAAAAACTGAACCATTGGACAAAAATCATTGACATTTCTAAGGACCGTAATTTACAACTTTTTACTAACCACATACAAAAATTATTTATTGGAAGTTAATTCAATAAGGCTTATCACTCATATACAAAATCATTTATCTTACATGTTGAGAGGTCTACTGTTCACTCCCTGATTGACAGAGATAATTTGAATGTGTATATTTAAGTATGTTATCCAAAAAAAAAGAGATAAACGTAAGAAACAATAAAGGAGTACTTATTAGGAATACTTATTTGGACAAAAGAGTGTAATGCATCTAGCAACAAATTGAAATATGAATAAAATGTATTTGAAATGTGAATCAAAAAAGAAAACGCTCGCGCGCAACCTATAGAGGTATTAAGCGAGTTGTGGTGTATGTTTGTTCAATACCTGTTGTGATTTGTATTGTTCTATCCGCTTTACCAGTTTTGTCGTAATCATTTTCTTGTTATACAATACTGTTTGTTGTCGTTGCTCATGAATTAAATAATTGATATGTATAAATACTTATATCTCAAAGCTCTAATATAGGGCTTGAATTAAGATATGAAAGAATTAATAATAGAAAAAAATATATTATCATGTATTTAAATATTGGAGTAATAACATTTACTTATTTATTAATGATCCTATATTGGGATGCTACTTTATTATGGATCTTATATTTATGAGTATTTATTTATAATTGATTTGACTTTAAATATATATATTTTTTTAATGATTGTGGGCGCCAGAATTGGTTTAGCTAACTGCTAATTTCCAATTCAAAATTTTATTTAGTAACAAAATTATGAGTTATGTAACTTTATGATACTATACCTCAGGGATGAGATTCGGCACTTGGCGATCGGTAGTAACAAGAAACTGAAAGGTAAGATATCAAAGAAAAGAAAGGAAAAACATAGATAAATAGATTTTAATTGTGAATAGTTGTTTGAATAATGAACATTTTCTGAATCATAATTGTATAATCATATTAATTAAACCTTTGCGTAAGTACGTTTTTTTTTATTTTTTATGAATACTATTAAATATGAAACATATCAAATAAATTTCGCTTCCTATAACTTATCTCTATATGTTTTTGAAAGCTTCCACAAACCATTCAATCTCTACTCTAATAATTTGTTAATGTTGACGTGACGTTGAGTTATTCTATGGTAATGATAATTCAGTTATTAAATAAAGAATGAAAACCAAGTGTGTTTGTGAGGCAAACTGATGATTTATCGTAATGATTTGGTGAGTATTATTTCCTTTATTATTTCCTTTAATGTAAGTTCAATGTTCTATCCCGATCTAGTGGAGATTGAATATCTATATCTAATAATTTTACCAACGAATAAATTTTTACACAATATAACCTAACAAATGAAAATTATGAACGATGTTTTATAGGACAAATATGTTACACACGAAAAGAAAAGTCTATGCTTGGCATCTTCTTGTCTCTGGGATGAAACATTTGGAAGAAATACGATCGCCTATGATCATATATGCGAAATCTTGATATTAAAATGATGTGACGTGATTTATTTCGCCAGGAGCAACAATTTATTCACAGAAGATACGTGAATGAGCAAACGAAAAGCAGATTAATAGAGGTAAATTGTTCATCTTACCAATTCTCGGCGTTTCACTAATTTTTTCACTTTTTATTATGTATTCGATAGAAAGTTTCTGTTATTTTATAGCATCATTGTTTTAAAATACTATGATTAATTCTTTAAACTTAAAATATATCAAAATGTTTGAGATTTATAAAAATTTAGAGGAGAGAAATTTTAATGCGTCCTCACATTATTGAATCTACACCGCGTCTCCTCAAGCTCTCAATCAACAACTTTTAGTTGTTTTTAATTTTTGTTTTATTTTTCAATTGTTTATAAATAAACATCATTGTTTTCAAATCCAAATATCTGTTTTCTATGTTATTGTAGATAAGTTCACTTTGTTCTTATGCATTCCTAATGTCACTCCGAAATTACACCGTTCGAACTATTAACCGAACGTCATTTTACGATGACATTTTGACCTTGAAGTTTATACCAAAATAATCAATAATTTACATAACATACAGGGTTTCTGAAAAGTGTCTATAATATATAAAATTACAATTATGGAATTTTATTTTGAAATTCATGTAATATTATACCGTGATAATCATTGTTATGTACCAAATTAATGTTTACGTAATTTATTTGTTACGTCTGTGTTTTCTGTCATGAAATATAATTTGAAGAAAAAATAATTGCAAACTTAAATAGCAATTTTTTTATATGCAATATTAGTTGTATCTTGTTTGTAAGTGTTTCTTCACATATTTATACTCATATTTAAATTGTTGTCTTATGGACTATTATGCAATTTATTGGATTTATTGTCATCTATTACTAAGATTCACATTAACTTAGTGATATCTCTGTTTTAATTTATCTTGATAGATAATTTTCAGTTTAATATATATATTCGTATACACCATTACATATTTCAACTGTTTTCTTAAATATTGTAGGTAGATATAGTTTTTATTCCTAAGTTTTTCATACCACAAACAAGTATTTACCTATACGTCCGTGATTATTTGATTTATCGGGATGATATTGTTTTATCCTATATGTGTACAGTAGAAACGCTGAGTCTTTTCCATCACGTGACTGATACGACATCAACTATATGCATCTTAATCAATACGATACGACAAACGCTTGTATCGAGTCTC
Organism: Galeruca laticollis; assembly: GCA_963921935.1. Classification (NCBI taxonomy): domain Eukaryota; kingdom Metazoa; phylum Arthropoda; class Insecta; order Coleoptera; family Chrysomelidae; genus Galeruca; species Galeruca laticollis. The sequence continues at coordinate 186,899,422 of OY998179.1, read as the reverse complement.
GCTAGTTACAGTTCGCTGACCCATGGTTCATGCATGGTATTAACCTTCGAGCTTCCGGCATAACTCACGACCGCTGATCCATGTTTGTACAACAAATGATGATTCTGCAGAATTGCATATTTTTAGTCTATAGCTGTATTTATTTTAGTATATAAGTTCGATTAATTGAATGTATTGGATATAGTGTATTCTGTGTTTAAGTTGTGTAGTTGTATTGTCAATAAAGTATCTTTTTAAAAAGTGACTTTTCGGACAGCAACCCTTAATTGGCGCAGTCAGTAGTATAGTGGAAGAGCCCTTAGTGATCCTCTTCAGCTTTTAACGTTTATTCACTTCAAGAACCTTTGGGAAACGTTGAAGTTCGTCCAAAAGTGCCAAAAGAAGAATAAAAGTAAGTGAAGTGTATCCATAATTATTAGAAGAAAAAAAAATCAATTTAAGTTAAGAAGAAATACCTTTGGAAAACCAAGTGTAGTTCATCCAAAAGCTATAGAAGTGAAGAAACGAGAAGAAAACAACACTAGTAACCGGAATGCACCTCAGCATCATCGTTAGCCTGTAAGCAATTATAATGTTTTCTTTTTATTACCTATATGTCAGAAACACCTCAAGCAAACACTCCTTATACCTCTCAATCAGTATTACGTCCATCAATCCTAAATTTAAACACACCTAGCCTCATAATTACCCCACCTCAAATCAACATTATGCCTGAATTTAATCCAAAACATCTGGACATCCTATCCCCATACGATGGAAATCCCAACGAGCTGTATAACTTCATTAATACCGCTACTCTACTCTTAAGCAATTTCTGGGACAATAACAACATCCAACGTTTTCAAAACCACCTCCTATTCCAAGGAATCCTAAGTAAACTGACAGGAAGGGCTAAGGAAGAGCAATGAGACCAAGCAATATATCTACGGTAATACAGTACATCCAGGAAGAAAACAATATAAGGTATCTCCAGAAAGCAGTAAACCCTCAACCAACAACCAGCAGGCATATCAGCGCAAACCAACAACATAAACCACCAGCTCCTCTTATGTATTCACAATGGCAGCCATCAACGTTTAGACCACAATGGCAACCATCAACTTTCAGACCTCAATGGCAACCACCACATACCCGACCGCAATGACAGCCACAAGCTCAACAGTCTGGATTTAGACCACCGGCGCAACAATATAATTTCATTCCACAAGGCCAGAAAGTATTCCCTGGACCATCAAGATTTCAACAGTTCAGTAGGCCTCAACAACAGAACACCTGGAGTAATAAACCTGGAATATCTCAGCCACATAAACCTACACCAATGAGCATTAGCACTAGAGCTACGACTCAGAACCGAAACTGGAGATCTCAACAACAGCAAAATCCGCCAAGATTCATATCTGAAGAATTATTTAACATTGAACATGCTAACGAAGCATATGGTTATGATACCAACGAATTTTATGATGAAACAGCTTACGATTATTACCACCAAGAAAACCAGTTTTGCGAGACAACAGAACCGTGTGAAGAAAATTTTCAAAATGACTACGAAGAACAATCGACAAATTTTCGGGAAAATGCCGAAAGCAACAATGCGACGTAATAGAGCTAAATTCTTACCAGGATAAAAGGGAACTACCCTATATAACCACCTCCAACCCTCCTCTTAAACTACTTATCGATAATGGTGCTACCAAATCTTTCCTCAATCCCGACATCGCCTCGAAATATTTCCATAATAATATCAAACATGAACTTTTCATAGTAACCTCCATTTTCCAAAATCATTCTCAAGATTATTGTGCCGACATACCCATATTTTCCGAATTCCAAAAAAACGGAAATTTCAAATTCTACCTCTTCAAATTCCACAAAACCTTTGATGGCCTAATAAACCTTGATAATCTCAAGCTTCTAAAAGCCAAACTCAATTTTCCTGATTCTGAACTCGTCACAGAAAATTCTGTTCTACCTATTCAATATTACGAAAGTAACAAAACCAAATTTTACTCCATCCAACTCGAACCACAGACAATTACTCAAGTCCGAGTACCCGTCAAAGAAACACAAGGAACTATCATACTTCCGAAACAAGAGATACAAGGAGCTTTCCTTAACGAAAGTCTAACTACAGCAGCCAATGGTCTAGCATGGACAGAACTCATCAATGCCACAGACGAACCAATACAGATAGCACTAACAGATCCAGTAAGAAGTTCGGGGATCCACTTACACGATTACCATCTTTACACAGCCGACATTATACCTCAGGAATACCAGAAGACAGATGTCGAACATCTACTTAGAACCGATCATCTCAATCCAGAAGAAGAAGAGCACATTAAACGATTGTGCAAAAAGTTTTCAGATGTCTTCCATCATCCAGAGTCACCCCTCGCCTTCACCAATCAAATCAAGCATAACATCAGAACAAGAGATGAAGTTCCCACTTAAACCAAATCATACCGCTATCCTCTAACCCTGCCAAGAATCAAAACCTCCTCACAGACTCAGATAGCCAAGACCAAACCGTTGACAATCAAGAAAATCCCGCTGGACCAACTCCACCTCCTTACCAGGGAAAAAGAACGACTACAATCAATATCTACCAAGCAGCAAAATACAGACCCCACACACTTCTGGATGACTCCAATCTACATCATCATAACCATTTGTATAATACTGGGATTATATAAACTTCGAGGACGTCAACGTAAAACTCCAGAAGAACCAGAGGTTCATCAGGATGTGCCATCATCACCATCATCACCATCAGTTTTGTTCGTCCCTTACAAAACTTCTTCAGGGGATGGAGAAGTTACAGTTCGCTGACCCATGGTTCATGCATGGTATTAACCTTCGAGCTTTCGGCATAACTCACGACCGCTGATCCATGTTTGTACAACAAATGATGATTCTGCAGAATTGCATATTTTTAGTCTATAGCTGCATTCATTTTAGTATATAAGTTCGATTAATTGAATGTATTGGATATAGTGTATTTTGTGTTTAAGTTGTGTAGTTGTATTGTCAATAAAGTATCTTTTTAAAAAGTGACTTTTCGGGCAGCAACCCTTTATTCGCTCTTTTTATGTTATTAAAAAAAAACAGTACCAACATAGTATGTGTTGAATAATATCGTGAACTAAATCACGTGATGGAGAAGCTTCACCGTTTCTACTGTATTGTCAATAGCATGTATATTTTTTCAAGAATAAATTTATTACTATTACTGAGTGCGTAGATCTTGGTGAAAGTGACGCCCGTACGAATAAGAGACGTCCAACGCTTTGTTTGTGAACAAAACCAGTAAACGGAAAAATTCAAAGTGGAGGATACATAATCACGCAAGTAAAAATTATGAGAGTGAAGTGAATGATCCAAAAGACAGCGACAAATCGAAGTGATGTATTTGCAAAAAGCCCGGACATAAAAAAGCAGATTATTGGTTCAAGGACAAAAAAAATTACATGCCGAATCATCAGAAATTTTTAATGTGTGCTTTCATTCTACCGCAGAGTGAACTAAAAATCAATAATGGTGTATTGACAGTGCTGCTACAACATACTTATGCCATGAATTCAATAATTTTATGAATTGAATAATTTTACTCAGATCAACGTAGAGAAGTACGGTACGTTGAATCTAGCTATAAACCCTTTAGCGGATATAGAAAGGAAAGGAACGGTGAAATTCGCGGAAGATCATGCAGATCCTCGGAAGACCGTTACTCTTTCAATGCTTCACATGTACCGGACTTGAGAACAAACTATTTGTTTGTTGCGAATATAACCGACAAGGCCTATGATGTTATACTCATGACCACAGGCGCAGTCATAACAAAGAAGGATGTGAACATAGAGAAGGGTGACATTGAACTGATAGGTAACTACATACTGTACTACATAAATCAACCGGAAGAAGGCGCACGGACAACTTCAGCTTAACAGGAATCGGCCAAGATTTTATTTCTATTGCTACACAGGCGACTTGGTCATGATAACGCGAGGGATATTTCAGACGCCGTGCATAGTACGAACTTGGTAACTGGCGGGAAAATAGAGGGTCCAGTAGACAAATTGGAATGCGGCATGTGGATGCAGGGGAATATATCAAGTCTGAACGCAAAACGGAATTCTTGGACATCATTCACACCGACGTCTGCCTGCCAATGAGAATGCGAGAGGCGAGAATTACTCCGTAGAATTCATCGACGAATCATCTAGATGGAGAGAATTTAGGTTCCTGAAGACCAAAATGAAGTTTTCAAGACGACTATGGACTACATAGCTCTTGTAAAAATCAAAAAAGGAAAGAAGGTCGCGAGTATATGAATGAATAATTCAACAATTATTTGAAAACTCGTGGAATCACTCCAAGACTCACCTTTCCATACAGCCCTCAACAGAATGGCATCGCAGAGAGGAAGATCAGGATATTTCTGGATACTGCCCGTTGCCTGATGTGGGATTCCAAGCTTCACTATGGGCAGAGGCTATTGATTTGGCAAACGATCTTCGAAATGGTTTGTCTACCAAAAGTTTGAATGATCTCATACAATACCAGGCATGGACCAGTAGACCGCCAGATATATCAAACCTGAGATTATTCGGCAGTTCCATTTTCTACCTAGACCTGGACCCGGGAAAGATACATTTCACAAACAAGCACATCCATGAGTCTTCGTAGGATATTCGGGGGAATTGGAGGTTTATCGAATTTTGTCGAAAGAGAAGAGGAATGTTATTGTTAGTCGAGACGTCATGTTCGTCGAGGACAAACAAAATGTACACTATGATGTATCTGACGATGACTTAAAACAAGAATTAGCCCAAATTGATTTCGAGTTGGTAGCAGTCAATCGTCCGAACCAGATCTATGTGAGTTCGATCTGGAAAACCAGGCGAACAGAGGACGATGTGGAGGACGGAGAAGATGAAACCTTAGAAGCGAACGTTACCCAGGCAAAAAAGAAGAGCCAAATCACAGAATTGCGAACATATCTAGAGGTTGGGGTCGACCAAAAATCATCAGAACAGAATCACAACGTAGACCAGCAAGATATATCGTCCCAGAAAACCAAAAGAAGAAGGAAACTTAGTAGAGCTGGAACAAAATTTCATCCCTGAGGTTCCTATGAATCCAGCTATGTCAGGTACAGATGCAGTAGATTGGTTTAATGCCATAGGAGATAAGAACAATACCCGGAAACTCGGGGATCGTCCAAAATGCGACCAAGTCATTTGTATTCGCATGGTTTTGAGAATCAAGCTCAATCTCGACGGTTCACTGTAGAAAAGAAAGGACAGGTTAATGGCGTAGGGGTCTAATCAGCAACCAGGCATACATTTTTGTAAATATGTGTACCTGTGGCTCAGATTGGGACTATACGTCTCATGATGTATGTCGCAGCTCAATTTGGAATGAAAGTCAGATAGTTCGACACCACAACTGCCTTCTTCAACTCTGTATTTTTTTGATATTACCAATGTAACCGTTGTTTATATTGAAATATGTTTTGATATGGATTGTAATTCTGTTGAATATAATACGTTATAATAAATCTCTTTACTTCTCGATCCATATACTCCGTTCACAAAAAGCAATAAGGTATTTTTCAGCAATGTTCCCCTATACAGGATACCGTGTTTCAATGTTGTGAGGCATAACAATGATAGCTTTAGCTGTATTTCTACTCAAGCCTCTCGACTGTGCTGATGGTAATCAACTCTTCTTGCATTATCACATCGGCTTCTTCCATTGCTGTGATATTGTTCGTGTACGGATTTATTATGCATTGAGGAATTTTTAGATTTAAGAGATCCTTTAACATCTTAGTAAAATTCTTATGTAATGCGTCCAAGTGAGAGACATATTTGATAAAATAACTTTGGCTTGAAGCATTTCTGATAATTTTGACAAATGTGGAAAATGCGAATATTCCATTACTGCTTAAGTATTCTTATAAAGACTGAAATTACCCACATGGGCCGATATTGATTTTGCTTTAATCAAGTAGATATCGTCATCCTCCAGTTGCAAATTAACAGTGTTCAACATACTAAATATATCAGTCAATTAATGAATATCCGTTTCGAAATTATTTAGATTTTTTCTCAAATTCAGATCTTGCCAAGCTGGATATCCAGCGAACTTCAGTCTGTAGAAGATAGTAAAGACTTCGTCGATTTCCTAACATAGCTGAGCAAATATCCCGAGAGTTATAGAATTGCTTCGAATTTTGTTGATAGCATTTTTATTATATTGATACCACCTTGAACTCCAATTTTTGGCTACTAAATGCTACCTGTGAATCACTCAGTGTTTGACCAGTACCTCCGGCAATTGTGATCTATAAAACCACGATGACAACCAAAGAACGATCACGTTTATTATTGGAATAAAAAAGTAACTCATATAGGTAGGCGAGTTCCGGAAATCAGTCGCAACACTAACAATGTTATTCCATGGAATAGATTTGTTGTTGAAGAAACGTTCCACGGCCTGAAAAATTGATTTGCCCCTGATATCAGTCTCTAAATACAAAAAAGCAGTTCCTGGAACACATTTTCATGTTCAATATTACGAACATATCTTAACAACAGAGCTTCATTGTCGGCTAATATACACTCCAACTGAAGAGAAAATATCTTGGTCCGTAGGCGGGTTTATTTCTATCACACCTAGATACTGAAAGTTTTTAAGCTTATTTCAAAACGGCTATTAGGCTGAATGCTAAGGCTAAGGGCTATTGTAAAGAGTAGAATGACGCGACTTCTAAAAAAAATTGAAATTAGCTATTTTCTTCATAAACATCATATTTATAGTATGATTGTAAGAACATAACGATGGTAAATATGATCAGAAATAATAATTCAAATATGATCGCATTCTGAACACTGATATATATATATATATATATATATATATATATATATATATATATATATATATATATATATATATATATATATATATTTATATATATATATTAAACTGGATAGAACGGGGAGAGAAATAATGATTTATAGTTATTATTCTTTTAATTTACATTTAGTTTTGATTTGCCCGGTATATTGTGAAAATTTAAAATTTTATTACTAAAATGGTTATATTTTAAAACATGAGAAACTCTTTAACCTCAGAGTAGGGTTCAGGTATAGAGAAACAAAAATTCAATTTATAATATAAGCGCCTAGATTTGATTAAATATCTCTGTCTTCTTAAAAATTTTGTTAATAAAAATGTACTTGCTTGTTTAATAATACGTAATAAATTCTTAAGACGGTCCTGTGTTTCAAGTTGAACCTTTTTACTATTCACAGATGTCAGTTTAAACTACCAACGGTTCAAACTAGATGGAGCCATCACCACAAAGAAATAAAATATATCAAAAAACAATTTTACAATGTTCTACAAACTAGAAAGAACGTTATTTAATATTTTGAATAGACAAATACATTGTTCTTTTACAAGACACAAATTAATAAAAAACCTACTATCTATTATGACCACTCATTCAAACAAAATCACGTTCTCACATGAAAAAATTATCTCTATATACAAATCTAAAATAGGCAACATTTAATACAAATCTTATAATACTGAAACTTCTATATAAACGATTATTATATCAAAATGGCGAAACACAATGGTTGTAAATGTTTGTTTAATACCAAAGTTCAATTTTTTTTACTAAATTGGTAAGTTTTATTCAACCTTTTTTATGTATAATGAAAATAGTCTAAATACCTTATTCCTGTATCGTAATTCACTTCAATTATCCTTTACTTTATTTTAGGTTGCCTTCTGGAAATTGTCACATCACTGGTCCAGCTTACACAAAATCAGGAATCAATGCTATGTCCCGTCCACATCAATACATTTCAGTCCAATTACATAATCAAAAGCTTTCTAAAAGGTATGGTGGATATATCCATTCCACCATACAAATATTAATCAAGTATTATATATCAATTATACGGTTAGTATTCAAACATAATTACCAAATTGTTTCTTAGTTTCTACATCTGCTTGTTTAAATATATAATCTACCATATCATAAGTACAATGTATCTCTCTTTTCTGAATTTTGATGCCAAATATCTTGTTTTTCGAAAAGTTTTCTTAATTCCCAAAATTTTGCTGCTTCTCAAATTTTCTACCACCCAAAAAGAATTTTACCTAGTCAATAGTCTGTATAATCAACAAACTTTTTCTCCTTCAATTTTTTTTATTATTAACAACTACTTGTCGCAGATTAAAAGTTTGTTGAATACATTCCACCAATCAGATTTGGTTATCAAAACTTTTCTTTATAGATTTCATTTCAAATAGTGAATTGTCCATCCATCATTTGAAAACGCTTTGTTTTAAGGTTCTTTAATGATTTTAACTCATATTGTGTCTCTTAAATTATATTTCATTTAGTTTACAAAATGACATTTTCCAATTTACAAAATATGTGTTCATAATGTCAAACCGTTCAATAAATGTCACATTCCATAGAATTAATGTTTTTCAGTTTACTTCTTATATCGAAATGTTTTTAAATATTTATAAAATCTTATTTACATGTCCTTCAAACCCTAATATTCATTTTAAAAAGAATCTCACTATTTATTTACCTTGACAATAAAATAAAAGATTATCATTTCCATTTGTATATGTAACAACGTTCTAATATTCCGTCTTGTAGGTTTATAGAGATTTTGTTAATTCATTTCACAAATGTTTTTTCAAATCTTATTTTAAATTATACAGTTAGATGCTTTCTCTATTGAATAGTACATGGTACAGATTGTCTCCTTTTTTAGATAATCTTTTAAAAAAAATGAAATTTCAAAAATTTTTATTTCTTGAAATAAGTAGTTTTTTTATTTTATGTTCGGTATACAGGATGTTGTTTTACTCTATGTTAACATCCCCTAAATTTTGCGTTTATCAAATTTTTATGTAAGTAAAAATTTTATGAATGCAAATTTTACTTCAAATATTTATAAAATTCTTTTCTTTTTAAACTTCTCCATTATTTGTTGTATTTGTATAAATCTTTTATATTGAAAATACCTCTTATTTCATCACTTTCTATATATCTTAAAACGTAACTATTTATTCCATTCTCATTTTCTACAACATATGGTCCCTCGAAAGGTGGTTTCAATTTTGCACATACATTCTTACTTCTATCTGATACCCTTAAAGCACGTACGATTACTAAGTCTCCTTTATTAAATGTAGTTTTAGCTTTTCCCTTCTTTTCCATTCTTCTTAGATATTTGTTTGCATTGTTTTGCAGATTTTTATTTACTCTTTCCAATACCTTTTCAAATTCTTCTGTAGAATTTATTTCCCATTTCCTTTGAGGTCTCAATTGTTTCATTAAATAAATTGGACTTTCCATTGTTACTGTGTTCGGTAAATTGTTTAAATAATTTTGAATTTCCTCTATGTGATTTTCCCAATTATTATGGTTTTGATTCCACAAAGTTATTCTCAAAAACTTTATCACTTCTCTTATGTATCTTTCAGATGGATTTGAAGATGGATGTCGAATACTAATCGTTCTAAAATTTATTTGATTTTTACTACAAAATTTTTCAAACCTTTCATTTGTAAAGTAGGTAGCATTATCTATTATACAATTTTCAGGTTTTATAACTTCTTTTATGTATTCTGATAGTTTCTCCATTATGACTTTGCTTTTTGTTGTTTTTGTAGGGTATAATTTTATAAATTTTGAAAATAAATCAACCACTATCAAAATATGGCAATTTCCTTGTTGACTGGGTATCAAATTACTTAGGAAATCTATTGCAATTATTTCCCCACATCTTTTTGTTAATATAGATTTTGCTATGTTCTCGTTTCTTCTATGTTTGCTTTTCCCTAATTGACAAATATGGCATGTACTGGTGATCAATTTTGCTATACTTTGGTCCCCTTTACTAATATCATTTTCTCTGAATAGTAGCCATAATTTCCTAGCTCCTGTATGTCCATTTCTTCTGTGTAAATTTTCCAAAATTCTCTTAGCTAAATTCTCTGTTATTATAAATAAATCTGTTTCCCCATTTTTCTTTATCCATATATCTTCTTTTAACTGTCCTCTCCTTTTCTGTTTTTCAGTTAATTCCATTTGGTCTTCTATGATGCTATTTAAAGAAAATATCCCATCTAAATCTTTCATGATATTTACCCCAATTTTTACAATTCTTTCATTCTTATTATCATCCCCCTTACTTTCTCTGCTTAGCGCATCTGCCACTACATTTGTCTTTCCTGGAATAAATTTAATTTCAAAGTCATATTCCTGTAATATTAAACCCCATCTATGAATTCTACTGTTGCCAAATCTGTTTTTCAAAATAGTTGTAAGTGAGGAATGATCGGTTTCTATCGTAAATTTTGCTCCTAATAAATAAAATCTAAATTTAGTCACACAGAAAATTATGCTTGCCAATTCTAATTCTGATACCCCATAATTTCTCTCATAATTTTTCGTCACCCTTGATACGAAACATATGGGTACTTCCATGCCATTTTGCATCTGTAATAGAACTCCTGCAAACCTTTCTTTGGATGCGTCTGTTCTTAATATAAATGGTAGATCATAATTTGGATGATAAACCTTCAATTGTTGAGTAAATGCTTCCTTCAAATCATTAAAAGCTATTTCAGTTTCCTCAGTCCACTTCCATTTATTCTCCTTCTTTAAAAGCTTAATTAAAGGTATTTGTTTCATGCTCAAATCAGGCATCAAACGTTTAAAATAGTTCATCATCCCTAGAAATCCTCTAAGAGATTTTAGGTTTGATGGTCTCTTATATTCTACTATTGCTTGTATCCTCTCTTCATCCATAGACATTCCATTTTGGTCTATTCTCTAACCTAGGAAACATATCTCTTCCTGATAAAATTTACATTTATTTTGATTTATTTTTAAACCTGCTCTATCTAATTCTTTTAAAATAATTTCAATGTGTTTTAGGTGTTCTTCTTCATCATTAGAGAAGATTAATATATCATCGATATAATGAAGTGCAAAGTCTTCAAATTTATTTAGTATTTGGTGTAATGCTCTAACCAAGGCCGAACAAGCACTTTGTATACCATATGGAGCTACACAAAATCTGTACAACACACCATCAATAGAGAAGCCTGTGTAATCTCTACTATCTTCATCCAAAGGAATCAGCCAAAAACTGTGTTTTAAATCAATTTTAGAAAATATTTTAGTATTCGTAATGCGCCCAAAAATTGCTTCCACATTCATCGGAGCCTCGTATTGTGGTACAGTGTATTGATTAATATTTCTTGCATCTAGGCATAATCTTAATTCACCATTTGCCTTCTTTACGACCACAATAGGGTTTACATATCTTGTGTTACATCTCTCTATAATACCGTCTTTTAACATATTTTGTATCTCTGAATCAACTTCTTTTCTATATTTATAAGGTATGGGATATGTTCTTGTTTTGAAATTTTCTATTCCTCTAACTTCTATCTTATGTACATAATTATTTGCCATTCTCATCTCCTTTTTAATCAATCCTTCATACTTCATAATCAAATTCTTCACTTTCTCTTCATATTCCTTATTTCCACACACTAATACCAATTCCTCCATAATTAAATTCCTTTCTATATTCCATAACTGCCTATTATCCTCTCCAATTTCCAATTCTTCCATATTTCCACTCCTTTTTATATTCCATAACTTCCTATTATCCTCTTCAATTGCCAATACTTCCATATTTCCATTCTTTTCTATATTCCATAACTGCCTATTATCCTCTTCAAATTCTAATTCTTCCATATTTTCTTTTTCAAATTCAATCTTATTACCATTTAATTCTATCTCCATCTTTTCAAAATCAATTCTTGCTTTATATTTCGTTAATTCATCTATTCCTATAACTATGTCTGTTTCTAAATTATCCACTAGCAATAATTGCATCTCAACTTCTTTCCCATCCTTTAATTCAATGCTTTGTATTATAGATCTGCTAACTTCACACAATTTCTTTCCATTTGCTCCTATTAATGTAGTTTTCGGTATCTTGACTAGCTTGTTTTCATAATTTTTAATATTTTCTTCTATCAATTTTGTTTTTATTATGGACGCTTCCGAACCTGTATCTATTAATATTTTAACAAATTTCCCATTTAATTTTCCTTTAATTTTTATCAATCCCATTATTCCTTTCAATTCCAATTTTTCCCCAAATTTAATATATTCCCTTGGATGTTCATATGTCATCACTCTATCTCCTCTCCTTTGAATACTGTTCTCTGTAATTGTTATTTTTGTTGTTATTATATTTAAAGTTTCTGTTATAGTTGTTTTGGTTGCTATCGTTCTTATTATAGTTATTGTTATTTCCTGAATTGTTATTATAATTATTGTTATTTTTATAATCTCCATTGTTATTATATCTGTCAATGTAATTATTTCTGTATTTCATCATTATATCTTCACGTATCCTAATTGCTATCTATGTACAAAATTATATTTACATATGTTTTTTTTTTAAATTATTATTTGTTAGTTATAAACTTTTTATTTACATGTTGTTTTTTATATTCCTTATCGGCCTTTTACAATTCCTTATTCGTCTTCTAGATTCCGGTCCTATAATACAGCCTTATTATTCAATTTAATTTTCTTTTCCTAAATTTCGTTTTATCCTCTTCTCTTATTGTTTGATTCTCTTGTATTTGCTTCCTAAGTTTCTTTAAATTTTCCACTGTGTCTTTTTTTATTTTGTTATCCCCTATCTCATCAATTTCTCTCAATAGATTCATCAAAATTTGCGTTTCCAATTTCTTCATATTATTGTTTCTTCTTTTTATTATTTCATTTCCCATAATACTCTCACTTCCTATCATTTCATTTTTGATTGTCCTATTAAAAATTCTTGGATTAATTATCTTTATATTTCTGCTAAGTTTTAATCTCATTTCGAAATTTTCTGCATAAATTATTGTTTCTATATTCTGTCTTATGGTTTCTTCTATTTCTTCCTTGGTTTCTTGTAATATCTTATTCATTTCCTCTAATTTCCAATTAAGTTGTATCCCCCTATTTTTATTATTATTTCTTTTACCATATGTCACTAATTGTTTCAATATATTAACATCTGGGTCTGTTATTTTCCAATAAATCTCTTTTTCATAAATTTTCATAGCTTCCTCACTTCCTAGATTCTGTAAATTGCTATTTATCATTTCCTCATTTATTTGATTTTGTATTTTAATAAATTCTATTTCTTCTGTTTCCTTCTCAACTTCTTCAAACTCCGTCACACTTTGTATTTTTACTTCGTCAATTTCCATTGATTCTTTTGATTGTTCTCCCTTGAAAATTCTACTTCCAGTTTGTTCAATTTTACTTTTGATAAGTTCTATTTCCTTTTGTATTTCCCAAATCTTCTTTTCAGTTTTCACCTCCTCCAGTTTCTGCTTCTCTTTACATGCTTCTTCAACATTTTGTTGAAATTCAGTTAAAGTTCTGTCCCATTTTCCTTCTAGATTTCCCATTCGTTCTTGGGTGTCTTGAAATCCCATTTTGATTTCCTTAACTTCTTTTTGAATTTCTCCTTTGAAATCCTTTTCCTTCTCCTCTATTTCCTTAATTCTGTTAATCTGTAGATTTTCTATTTCCGTGATCCTTCCAATCACTTCTCCTCTTATTTCTTGTTTAGTGTTTTCTAATTTGTTTTCCATATATTCGTTTGATTCTTCCAATTTCTTCTCAATATGTCCCAATTTTTCTTCCATCAATTTTATTATTAGATCCTTAGTTTGTTTTATTTCTTCCTTATTCTGGTCCATCTTTATATTCATTTCTTGTTTTAATTCTTCCTTATTTTTATTCATATCTTCCCTAATATCATCCTTCATACTATTCATATCTCCACGCATATCTCTCCTCATATCTTCTTTATTTTGATCCATTTTTTTATCATCATTTGAAACATACTCATTACGTCCATTTCCTCTTTCTCTTTTGATTTTTGTTTGACCTCTTGTCCTGTTTCTTCTGACAATGGTAAATCTTCTTCTTCTTGTCCCTGTTCTGCAATGTCTTCTTCCAAATTTTCTCTGCCCTGTTCCAAGTATTGTACCTGAAAATCTCCTCTACCATTGCTTCTTTCTTCTCTTTCTTCATCAGGCCTACTTTCAACTCCTACCTGCTTTCCGTCTCTTAATGTCATTTTCCGTTCCATTTTATGTATTTAAATTCTTTTAATAAAGTCAAAAAAAATTATTTTAATGCTTTTTATTACTACTTACAAAATTTCTATAATAGCCCCACGTTGCGGTGACATGTTAAACTGGATAGAACGGGGAGAGAAATAATGATTTATAGTTATTATTCTTTTAATTTACATTTAGTTTTGATTTGCCCGGTATATTGTGAAAATTTAAAATTTTATTACTAAAATGGTTATATTTTAAAACATGAGAAACTCTTTAACCTCAGAGTAGGGTTCAGGTATAGAGAAACAAAAATTCAATTTATAATATAAGCGCCTAGATTTGATTAAATATCTCTGTCTTCTTAAAAATTTTGTTAATAAAAATGTACTTGCTTGTTTAATAATACGTAATAAATTCTTAAGACGGTCCTGTGTTTCAAGTTGAACCTTTTTACTATTCACAGATGTCAGTTTAAACTACCAACGGTTCAAACTAGATGGAGCCATCACCACAAAGAAATAAAATATATCAAAAAACAATTTTACAATGTTCTTCAAACTAGAAAGAACGTTATTTAATATTTTGAATAGACAAATACATTGTTCTTTTACAAGACACAAATTAATAAAAAACCTACTATCTATTATGACCACTCATTCAAACAAAATCACGTTCTCACATGAAAAAATTATCTCTATATACAAATCTAAAATAGGCAACATTTAATACAAATCTTATAATACTGAAACTTCTATATAAACGATTATTATATCAAAATGGCGAAACACAATGGTTGTAAATGTTTGTTTAATACCAAAGTTCAATTTTTTTTACTAAATTGGTAAGTTTTATTCAACCTTTTTTATGTATAATGAAAATAGTCTAAATACCTTATTCCTGTATCGTAATTCACTTCAATTATCCTTTACTTTATTTTAGGTTACCTTCTGGAAATTGTCACATCACTGGTCCAGCTTACACAAAATCAGGAATCAATGCTATGTCCCGTCCACATCAATACATTTCAGTCCAATTACATAATCAAAAGCTTTCTAAAAGGTATGGTGGATATATCCATTCCACCATACAAATATTAATCAAGTATTATATATCAATTATACGGTTAGTATTCAAACATAATTACCAAATTGTTTCTTAGTTTCTACATCTGCTTGTTTAAATATATGATCTACCATATCATAAGTACAATGTATCTCTCTTTTCTGAATTTTGATGCCAAATATCTTGTTTTTCGAAAAGTTTTCTTAATTCCCAAAATTTTGCTGCTTCTCAAATTTTCTACCACCCAAAAAGAATTTTACCTAGTCAATAGTCTGTATAATCAACAAACTTTTTCTCCTTCAATTTTTTTTATTATTAACAACTACTTGTCGCAGATTAAAAGTTTGTTGAATACATTCCACCAATCAGATTTGGTTATCAAAACTTTTCTTTATAGATTTCATTTCAAATAGTGAATTGTCCATCCATCATTTGAAAACGCTTTGTTTTAAGGTTCTTTAATGATTTTAACTCATATTGTGTCTCTTAAATTATATTTCATTTAGTTTACAAAATGACATTTTCCAATTTACAAAATATGTGTTCATAATGTCAAACCGTTCAATAAATGTCACATTCCATAGAATTAATGTTTTTCAGTTTACTTCTTATATCGAAATGTTTTTAAATATTTATAAAATCTTATTTACATGTCCTTCAAACCCTAATATTCATTTTAAAAAGAATCTCACTATTTATTTACCTTGACAATAAAATAAAAGATTATCATTTCCATTTGTATATGTAACAACGTTCTAATATTCCGTCTTGTAGGTTTATAGAGATTTTGTTAATTCATTTCACAAATGTTTTTTCAAATCTTATTTTAAATTATACAGTTAGATGCTTTCTCTATTGAATAGTACATGGTACAGATTGTCTCCTTTTTTAGATAATCTTTTAAAAAAAATGAAATTTCAAAAATTTTTATTTCTTGAAATAAGTAGTTTTTTTATTTTATGTTCGGTATACAGGGTGTTGTTTTACTCTATGTTAACATCCCCTAAATTTTGCGTTTATCAAATTTTTATGTAAGTAAAAATTTTATGAATGCAAATTTTACTTCAAATATTTATAAAATTCTTTTCTTTTTAAACTTCTCCATTATTTGTTGTATTTGTATAAATCTTTTATATTGAAAATACCTCTTATTTCATCACTTTCTATATATCTTAAAACGTAACTATTTATTCCATTCTCATTTTCTACAACATATGGTCCCTCGAAAGGTGGTTTCAATTTTGCACATACATTCTTACTTCTATCTGATACCCTTAAAGCACGTACGATTACTAAGTCTCCTTTATTAAATGTAGTTTTAGCTTTTCCCTTCTTTTCCATTCTTCTTAGATATTTGTTTGCATTGTTTTGCAGATTTTTATTTACTCTTTCCAATACCTTTTCAAATTCTTCTGTAGAATTTATTTCCCATTTCCTTTGAGGTCTCAATTGTTTCATTAAATAAATTGGACTTTCCATTGTTACTGTGTTCGGTAAATTGTTTAAATAATTTTGAATTTCCTCTATGTGATTTTCCCAATTATTATGGTTTTGATTCCACAAAGTTATTCTCAAAAACTTTATCACTTCTCTTATGTATCTTTCAGATGGATTTGAAGATGGATGTCGAATACTAATCGTTCTTAAATTTATTTGATTTTTACTACAAAATTTTTCAAACCTTTCATTTGTAAAGTAGGTAGCATTATCTATTATACAATTTTCAGGTTTTATAACTTCTTTTATGTATTCTGATAGTTTCTCCATTATGACTTTGCTTTTTGTTGTTTTTGTAGGGTATAATTTTATAAATTTTGAAAATAAATCGACCACTATCAAAATATGGCAATTTCCTTGTTGACTGGGTATCAAATTACTTAGGAAATCTATTGCAATTATTTCCCCACATCTTTTTGTTAATATAGATTTTGCTATGTTCTCGTTTCTTCTATGTTTGCTTTTCCCTAATTGACAAATATGGCATGTACTGGTGATCAATTTTGCTATACTTTGGTCCCCTTTACTAATATAATTTTCTCTGAATAGTAGCCATAATTTCCTAGCTCCTGTATGTCCATTTCTTCTGTGTAAATTTTCCAAAATTTTCTTAGCTAAATTCTCTGTTATTATAAATAAATCTGTTTCCCCATTTTTCTTTATCCATATATCTTCTTTTAACTGTCCTCTCCTTTTCTGTTTTTCAGTTAATTCCATTTGGTCTTCTATGATGCTATTTAAAGAAAATATCCCATCTAAATCTTTCATGATATTTACCCCAATTTTTACAATTCTTTCATTCTTATTATCATCCCCCTTACTTTCTCTGCTTAGCGCATCTGCCACTACATTTGTCTTTCCTGGAATAAATTTAATTTCAAAGTCATATTCCTGTAATATTAAACCCCATCTATGAATTCTACTGTTGCCAAATCTGTTTTTCAAAATAGTTGTAAGTGAGGAATGATCGGTTTCTATCGTAAATTTTGCTCCTAATAAATAAAATCTAAATTTAGTCACACAGAAAATTATGCTTGCCAATTCTAATTCTGATACCCCATAATTTCTCTCATAATTTTTCGTCACCCTTGATACGAAACATATGGGTACTTCCATGCCATTTTGCATCTGTAATAGAACTCCTGCAAACCTTTCTTTGGATGCGTCTGTTCTTAATATAAATGGTAGATCATAATTTGGATGATAAACCTTCAATTGTTGAGTAAATGCTTCCTTCAAATCATTAAAAGCTATTTCAGTTTCCTCAGTCCACTTCCATTTATTCTCCTTCTTTAAAAGCTTAATTAAAGGTATTTGTTCCATGCTCAAATCAGGCATCAAACGTTTAAAATAGTTCATCATCCCTAGAAATCCTCTAAGAGATTTTAGGTTTGATGGTCTCTTATATTCTACTATTGCTTGTATCCTCTCTTCATCCATAGACATTCCATTTTGGTCTATTCTATAACCTAGGAAACATATCTCTTCCTGATAAAATTTACATTTATTTTGATTTATTTTTAAACCTGCTCTATCTAATTCTTTTAAAATAATTTCAATGTGTTTTAGGTGTTCTTCTTCATCATTAGAGAAGATTAATATATCATCGATATAATGAAGTGCAAAGTCTTCAAATTTATTTAGTATTTGGTGTAATGCTCTAACCAAGGCCGAACAAGCACTTTGTATACCATATGGAGCTACACAAAATCTGAACAACACACCATCAATAGAGAAGCCTGTGTAATCTCTACTATCTTCATCCAAAGGAATCAGCCAAAAACTGTGTTTTGAATCAATTTTAGAAAATATTTTAGTATTCGTAATGCGCCCAAAAATTGCTTCCACATTCATCGGAGCCTCGTATTGTGGTACAGTGTATTGATTAATATTTCTTGCATCTAGGCATAATCTTAATTCACCATTTGCCTTCTTTACGACCACAATAGGGTTTACATATCTTGTGTTACATCTCTCTATAATACCGTCTTTTAACATATTTTGTATCTCTGAATCAACTTCTTTTCTATATTTATAAGGTATGGGATATGTTCTTATTTTGAAATTTTCTATTCCTCTAACTTCTATCTTATGTACATAATTATTTGCCATTCTCATCTCCTTTTTAATCAATCCTTCATACTTCATGATCAAATTCTTCACTTTCTCTTCATATTCCTTATTTCCACACACTAATACCAATTCCTCCATAATTATATTCCTTTCTATATTCCATAACTGCCTATTATCCTCTCCAATTTCCAATTCTTCCATATTTCCACTCCTTTTTATATTCCATAACTTCCTATTATCCTCTCCAATTGCCAATACTTCCATATTTCCATTCTTTTCTATATTCCATAACTGCCTATTATCCTCTTCAAATTCTAATTCTTCCATATTTTCTTTTTCAAATTCAATCTTATTACCATTTAATTCTATCTCCATCTTTTCAAAATCAATTCTTGCTTTATATTTCGTTAATTCATCTATTCCTATAACTATGTCTGTTTCTAAATTATCCACTAGCAATAATTGCATCTCAACTTCTTTCCCATCCTTTAATTCAATGCTTTGTATTATAGATCTGCTAACTTCACACAATTTCTTTCCATTTGCTCCTATTAATGTAGTTTTCGGTATCTTGACTAGCTTGTTTTCATAATTTTTAATATTTTCTTCTATCAATTTTGTTTTTATTATGGACGCTTCCGAACCTGTATCTATTAATATTTTAACAAATTTCCCATTTAATTTTCCTTTAATTTTTATCAATCCCATTATTCCTTTCAATTCCAATTCTTCCCCAAATTTCATATATTCCCTTGGATGTTCATATGTCATCACTCTATCTTCTCTCCTTTGAATACTGTTCTCTGTAATTGTTATTTTTGTTGTTATTATATTTAAAGTTTCTGTTATAGTTGTTTTGGTTGCTATCGTTCTTATTATAGTTATTGTTATTTCCTGAATTGTTATTATAATTATTGTTATTTTTATAATCTCCATTGTTATTATATCTGTCAATGTAATTATTTCTGTATTTCATCATTATATCTTCACGTATCCTAATTGCTATCTATGTACAAAATTATATTTACATATGTTTTTTTTTTAAATTATTATTTGTTAGTTATAAACTTTTTATTTACATGTTGTTTTTTATATTCCTTATCGGCCTCTTACAATTCCTTATTCGTCTTCTAGATTCCGGTCCTATAATACAGCCTTATTATTCAATTTAATTTTCTTTTCCTAAATTTCGTTTTATCCTCTTCTCTTATTGTTTGATTCTCTTGTATTTGCTTCCTAAGTTTCTTTAAATTTTCCACTGTGTCTTTTTTTATTTTGTTATCCCCTATCTCATCAATTTCTCTCAATAGATTCATCAAAATTTGCGTTTCCAATTTCTTCATATTATTGTTTCTTCTTTTTATTATTTCATTTCCCATAAAACTCTCACTTCCTATCATTTCATTTTTGATTGTCCTATTAAAAATTCTTGGATTAATTATCTTTATATTTCTGCTAAGTTTTAATCTCATTTCGAAATTTTCTGCATAAATTATTGTTTCTATATTCTGTCTTATGGTTTCTTCTATTTCTTCCTTGGTTTCTTGTAATATCTTATTCATTTCCTCTAATTTCCAATTAAGTTGTATCCCCCTATTTTTATTATTATTTCTTTTACCATATGTCACTATTCGTTTCAATATATTAACATCTGGGTCTGTTATTTTCCAATAAATCTCTTTTTCATAAATTTTCATAGCTTCCTCACTTCCTAGATTCTGTAAATTGCTATTTATCATTTCCTCATTTATTTGTCTTTGTATTTTAATAAATTCTATTTCTTCTGTTTCCTTCTCAACTTCTTCAAACTCCGTCACACTTTGTATTTTTACTTCGTCAATTTCCATTGTTTCTTTTGATTGTTCTCCCTTGAAAATTCTACTTCCAGTTTGTTCAATTTTACTTTTGATAAGTTCTATTTCCTTTTGTATTTCCCAAATCTTCTTTTCAGTTTTCACCTCCTCCAGTTTCTGCTTCTCTTTACATGCTTCTTCAACATTTTGTTGAAATTCAGTTAAAGTTCTGTCCCATTTTCCTTCTAGATTTCCCATTCGTTCTTGGGTGTCTTGAAATCCCATTTTGATTTCCTTAACTTCTTTTTGAATTTCTCCTTTGAAATCCTTTTCCTTCTCCTCTATTTCCTTAATTCTGTTAATCTGTAGATTTTCTATTTCCGTGATCCTTCCAATCACTTCTCCTCTTATTTCTTGTTTAGTGTTTTCTAATTTGTTTTCCATATATTCGTTTGATTCTTCCAATTTCTTCTCAACATGTCCCAATTTTTCTTCCATCAATTTTATTATTAGATCCTTAGTTTGTTTTATTTCTTCCTTATTCTGGTCCATCTTTATATTCATTTCTTGTTTTAATTCTTCCTTATTTTTATTCATATCTTCCCTAATATCATCCTTCATACTATTCATATCTCCACGCATATCTCTCCTCATATCTTCTTTATTTTGATCCATTTTTTTTATCATCATTTGAAACATACTCATTACGTCCATTTCCTCTTTCTCTTTTGATTTTTGTTTGACCTCTTGTCCTGTTTCTTCTGACAATGGTAAATCTTCTTCTTCTTGTCCCTGTTCTGCAATGTCTTCTTCCAAATTTTCTCTGCCCTGTTCCAAGTATTGTACCTGAAAATCTCCTCTACCATTGCTTCTTTCTTCTCTTTCTTCATCAGGCCTACTTTCAACTCCTACCTGCTTTCTGTCTCTTAATGTCATTTTCCGTTCCATTTTATGTATTTAAATTCTTTTAATAAAGTCAAAAAAAATTATTTTAATGCTTTTTATTACTACTTACAAAATTTCTATAATAGCCCCACGTTGCGGTGACATGTTAAACTGGATAGAACGGGGAGAGAAATAATGATTTATAGTTATTATTCTTTTAATTTACATTTAGTTTTGATTTGCCCGGTATATTGTGAAAATTTAAAATTTTATTACTAAAATGGTTATATTTTAAAACATGAGAAACTCTTTAACCTCAGAGTAGGGTTCAGGTATAGAGAAACAAAAATTCAATTTATAATATAAGCGCCTAGATTTGATTAAATATCTCTGTCTTCTTAAAAATTTTGTTAATAAAAATGTACTTGCTTGTTTAATAATACGTAATAAATTCTTAAGACGGTCCTGTGTTTCAAGTTGAACCTTTTTACTATTCACAGATGTCAGTTTAAACTACCAACGGTTCAAACTAGATGGAGCCATCACCACAAAGAAATAAAATATATCAAAAAACAATTTTACAATGTTCTTCAAACTAGAAAGAACGTTATTTAATATTTTGAATAGACAAATACATTGTTCTTTTACAAGACACAAATTAATAAAAAACCTACTATCTATTATGACCACTCATTCAAACAAAATCACGTTCTCACATGAAAAAATTATCTCTATATACAAATCTAAAATAGGCAACATTTAATACAAATCTTATAATACTGAAACTTCTATATAAACGATTATTATATCAAAATGGGGAAACACAATGGTTGTAAATGTTTGTTTAATACCAAAGTTCAATTTTTTTTACTAAATTGGTAAGTTTTATTCAACCTTTTTTATGTATAATGAAAATAGTCTAAATACCTTATTCCTGTATCGTAATTCACTTCAATTATCCTTTACTTTATTTTAGGTTACCTTCTGGAAATTGTCACATCACTGGTCCAGCTTACACAAAATCAGGAATCAATGCTATGTCCCGTCCACATCAATACATTTCAGTCCAATTACATAATCAAAAGCTTTCTAAAAGGTATGGTGGATATATCCATTCCACCATACAAATATTAATCAAGTATTATATATCAATTATACGGTTAGTATTCAAACATAATTACCAAATTGTTTCTTAGTTTCTACATCTGCTTGTTTAAATATATAATCTACCATATCATAAGTACAATGTATCTCTCTTTTCTGAATTTTGATGCCAAATATCTTGTTTTTCGAAAAGTTTTCTTAATTCCCAAAATTTTGCTGCTTCTCAAATTTTCTACCACCCAAAAAGAATTTTACCTAGTCAATAGTCTGTATAATCAACAAACTTTTTCTCCTTCAATTTTTTTTATTATTAACAACTACTTGTCGCAGATTAAAAGTTTGTTGAATACATTCCACCAATCAGATTTGGTTATCAAAACTTTTCTTTATAGATTTCATTTCAAATAGTGAATTGTCCATCCATCATTTGAAAACGCTTTGTTTTAAGGTTCTTTTATGATTTTAACTCATATTGTGTCTCTTAAATTATATTTCATTTAGTTTACAAAATGATTTTTTCCAATTTACAAAATATGTGTTCATAATGTCAAACCGTTCAATAAATGTCACATTCCATAGAATTAATGTTTTTCAGTTTACTTCTTATATCGAAATGTTTTTAAATATTTATAAAATCTTATTTACATGTCCTTCAAACCCTAATATTCATTTTAAAAAGAATCTCACTATTTATTTACCTTGACAATAAAATAAAAGATTATCATTTCCATTTGTATATGTAACAACGTTCTAATATTCCGTCTTGTAGGTTTATAGAGATTTTGTTAATTCATTTCACAAATGTTTTTTCAAATCTTATTTTAAATTATACAGTTAGATGCTTTCTCTATTGAATAGTACATGGTACAGATTGTCTCCTTTTTTAGATAATCTTTTAAAAAAAATGAAATTTCAAAAATTTTTATTTCTTGAAATAAGTAGTTTTTTTATTTTATGTTCGGTATACAGGGTGTTTTTTTACTCTATGTTAATATATAACCAAAAACCAAAAGTTGGCAGTTAGTCACGGCTGACTAGTTAAAAAATAAAACTTCAAAGTGGTCTTTGTTAAAAAACCCTCAAACTCGTGGGGATAGCAGCCAAAAAAACTTTACAGGTTAGAGATAAAGTGAATCAATTAGTACATTACCTGAGCTTTCGAAGAGCATTGTCTTCATTTTCAAAGGCTATAATAAACCAGAAAGAAAAAAACGGTTAATTCAATAAAGAAAATAATTTTTGAAATCATTACGACTTACTTGTAGTGTTGATTAAAACTAATCTCACATTTCACAAATGAAGGTTTTCCTGCAATTTGTGAAATGTTTTTTGACTGCTATCCCCACGAGTTTGAGGGCTTTTTAACAAAGACCACTCTTTGAAGTATATATATATATATATATATATATATATTATAATTATTTTTAATATATTTTATTATTAATTTTAATTTTTTAGATATATATAATTTTATATTCATTTGTTTGATTTGAATTTGTGTGGCTAGCTCAGTTTCGTTATAATTATTTTATAATTATATGATATTGTTTGGGAGCATGAGACTCATTCTACTCTTCGAGTTCTGGCTTTGTTTGATTTATTATGCTTAAGTAAATGAAAAGAAACACAGTACTTCCAATGATTTAATTTTTCAAAGAAAATTTTATTT
Source organism: Galeruca laticollis (assembly GCA_963921935.1). Taxonomy (NCBI): domain Eukaryota; kingdom Metazoa; phylum Arthropoda; class Insecta; order Coleoptera; family Chrysomelidae; genus Galeruca; species Galeruca laticollis. The sequence goes on along the minus strand of OY998179.1, from coordinate 186,875,131 downwards.
AAATATTTATAACACAGTTACGCATATGACATTACCAAAACCATAGTCATAAATGATAACATACACCATCCTATGCGCATGCACAAAATAAATGCGAATGGATACGAGAAATACCGAACGTTTCTTAGTAACGCTTAGCAGCTGTGTGAATATTCGACTCATCATAAAATCGTTGCCGTTATAATGCTGGTGATGAAGTTTGTATAAAAGAATTTATGTTTGGAAATTATATACATACAAATGATAAAAATGTTCGGTTACAAAATTATACATACAATTGGATATATTATAAGAATGGATCAAGATGCATTTTTCTCAACGATTTGGAATAAAGTAAGTACAACTATTATTTTATTACAGTATAGGCCTTTTTAAATAATTTTGAAATTCTATCTATTGAATATAACTACATAAAGTCTTTATTACTTTTTTAGTTAGATCGATCATATAGACGCAAGAATAATTATACACATGGAAATAGTCACTGAATTTATATTAGTTAGTTATTATTATTGGCCAATAATATTTAAAAAAAACATTGACCTGAAGTTTGGATTCTAGATCTAACTCGTCTGGAAACAGGAATACGCTTTCCGAAGTTCAAGCTGCACAATTTCTTGAGAATTTGGGATATTCTCACGGAAAAACGGGATACATACACATGTGAGTGTTCTTAGTTTTATATTTACAAGGAATCTATAGCTTTGATCAAGATTTTTTTTGATTTTACTCCATATTTCTTGAAAAATTGTTCATCACCTCCTCGCTACTTCGACGCCAAAAACCAACTACCCACGCTTCTACCCGATCGTCAACTTTTTAATCAATAAATGATCTATTGTTTCTCAGCTCACTAATTTTCAATAAAGTTTTGTTTCTTTCTGATTTATCAAAATTTGTCCTGTCATTTTACACCAATCATATACTTTCTGGAGCTGTCGAATTATATTCACAATTACTACACTCTATGAAAGTTTTGTGAACATATATGAATGTGAATTTCACTTGAAAATTATCTGTCTTCTTTAATAATTCAACGAATTTCAATACAAAAAGTCTTTTACAAATATTGAAATTCTTTACTATATTTCAATATGACAATGTCTAGTTTTGTTCTGATATTGGTGACCAAGTGAGAATAGTATTTACATTTACGGACATAAATTCTTTTATTTATCATATATATATATATATATATATATATATATATATATATATATATATATATATATATTTATTTGAACTATCCAAATTCTCTAGTTGCAAATATTCACTTAAGTTCATCACCATTTTATGATGCATTGACTCCATAAATTTGATATCAAATTTTGACATATAAATTACCTTTATGTCATTTATATTTTTCTTCTAAACTTATCTAATTCTTTATACTATAAATATGAATATGATTTATATTATTCTGTTTAACTAATTCTTATATTAAATTAGATCACTAATACTTGTTTCTTTCCAGAGAAACAGCTGATTCCTTCCTGACAAACACATATCCATATTGGGCAGAATTAATGTTCTCTTCTATACTTGTTAAGCGTTTTCAAACTTCAGACAATTATTAAGGTAATTTCTTTATATTTATTGTTGCTCTTCTTAATCATTATAAACAAATGGTTCAATATATTATGACTTTATATGCATTTTTACTTATGATTGTGGTTTTTTAATGTGTTTTTCATTAACGTAGTTTCAATCCATTTCAAATACTAAGCAAAATATTCTCAAACAGCTGATGTTCTTTAATATATGAGATATATGGTTCAATATATATATATATATATATATATATATATATATATATATATATATATATATATATATATATATATTTATATTCATTGTTATCGTCTCGTTTTTTGTGTGTGTATGATGTGTTTAAAACTTTCACTCATAGTATATTTATTTCAAAGAATTCAGTGTGTGGGCGTAGATAGGGTTACCTTCCTGCAGATTTTTACATCCTACATCCACAGTAAGATAAAACATTAGTTTCCTTTCTAACTCCTGAAAATTGGGGGAATAATCGACACACTAGTAGTAAATTTATACAAATAAATATATTTCATTCATTTCTTACTAGTTACAATTTAATATTACAAAATTCATCAAAAAAATCACTTTCTTATCACTAACAACTCAATTTCTGACAGTTTTATGGCTTCGATACTTTTGGAATTGAATGTTTGTAAGTACGGAAAATGTTCTAAAGATATGCACATTCAAGGTATGATGTTTAATATGTAAATAAATGACTCACAGTTTAGTCCTGGTTAAATTGAGGTAAGTTATGCTTCTGTTGTTTATTTTTTATCTGTTATTTGTTGATTTTTCATGTTTTATTGCTCGTATTCAAGTTTTCAGCTCCCGTCTCCCGTAAATTTCAATATGGCTTTCCCTATTTCAGTTCCTTTGTTCATTATTTTCTAAAGCCTTCTATTTACAAAATCATTATGACACAAGATTTCTTACATCTCCCTTTGACGATTCCAAATATAATAATCCATCTGTCAAATTCGACACAGGTTTATATAGACCTTTCAAAAATGCTCATTTGATCTCATGAAATGAAATGAATCGCTATGTACCAGGATGATCAAAAAGTTGCATATGATCTATTGAATTAAATAAAAATATGTCAATCATGAGTAAATTAATCGTAGAGTTCATCATGGATATAAATTGTCAACATATTCAAATTTTTTCTAACACTAATATACCATAACTCTTAAAATTTATTTTTGTTTGATTCGTTTCAAACGATTACATTATTATAATCAAATATCAACACTTACAATTAAAGTTTGATGATTTTCATTGTCTCTGAATGTTTGGAATATTAATGATTTGAAATTTATTTGTGAATTCAAATCCATTGTGTGTCACTATGCCCTGACAATATCCTGTTATATTCCATCAATTTTCTTGGCTCTTGTTATAATGAAAGTATAATTTCGACTATTACTATATTGTTTAAGTATTTATTGTGTTTATTATTTATGCTTATCTAGATCTACTTATTTTTGTATTATTACAAGGCTACAATCTATTTTTTATTTCCCATCTCATCTCTGTAATGTTTTATAATATTACTTACTACTTATTGTTTCAAATACCATGATTTTTTTTTATTGAAAGCAAGTGATATATTAGTATTTCTTAGTTATCTCTCTATTCAATTCCAGCAATGTCTGATTAATATAACCTCACTTGGATTACATCTCAATTTGTTATATTTCCTATTCCATTTGAGTTTATTCTTCTTTTCATCCCATTAATGATGTTCTTTATAATACTTTAGCACTGTTCCAATATACGGATAAGTAGATGATGAGATATTGAAATTAAAAATTAACAATTACATATATGGCATTCCATTACTTGGAATATATAATTTTTGTAAATCAAGAGTATAATAACACCTCTGAACAGGTAAAAATCAATAGAATAAGGGATTATCGCAGTATAAAAGGACGAATTATGGGATAAGAATGGAAAATTATCCTCCAAGATATTATAAAGAACTATTTGCCAATTTTGAACAATTTATATATAAACAGTCAATTATTGTCAGAAGATGATCAGTGAGTGTGCTTTGAACTTCCTGTTTGAGAAAGCTTGTTGATTCAAAAACAAAAAGGGATCGTGCGCCGGTTTTTGGAGAGAGGACAGCTTGTTGCTGGTGTCTGAGAAAGTTTAGCCAAAATTATAGTTAAGTTCGTCATTCAAATGAAATCTGTTTTATGAATCGATTAAAAGTAGTGTCAAGTCAGTGTGAACGAGTTTTCCACGCCAGGAAAGGAATATTTCTTGGTAAAAGAAAAAATTGGTAGGAGCTCCAGAAAATCAACGTCAGTGCGGACATCTTGAAAATAGGACAAAAAGGTCAGTGATTTCATTTCTTTAGGTCCGAAAGTAAAACTTCTCGTGAAAAATGATCATTTTAAATAATTCATAAAAACAACTTAGTGAAAGGCCTCTAAATTTAAAAGCTTAATATAAAATGTAAACAAACATTCATAATAATTCTATCTATATTAAATGAACTTTTACTTGAAAAATTATCATATTGTTTTATTGTCGTATTAGTCATCCATAATTTGTACAAATGCATGTATGTGATTATAATAATTTCCACTTTCATTACCTATCTCTGAATCCATATACGTAATTGTGATAATGTCGAATCTTATCCTATTCTTTCAGTCAGCTAAGGAGTGTATCGCGCTTGTAATCATATGCGCAGACTCTCACAAAATTTCCGGTTGGTATATGTATTGAGGGCACAAGATCTCAATATCAGTGGCGTTACAACATTCAATTTTATATAATTATCAAATCAAAGAGAAATTGGAATATTGTATTATTAATTTCAATTATTTATAACAAAGTATATATCAAAATAAAGAATGTAAAGAAGGTTTTAATTATTATTAAACTGAGTTATTGGCGGCCAGAACCCAAAGAGAGAGAAGTCCTTATGCCTCGGCTTTTATGTAATATAGATCAGCGGAAGGTAAGCTTATAATATAAAAAGTATTTATTATAAAACAGACTAATAAAGTTTCCAATCAATAAAAAAGGTATATTATCATAATAAATTATAAAATAATTGCCGTCCCAATGAGAGGGCTATTTATAAATAAATGATTAAAAATTGGCAAACAACGTGGGGCTAAGAAACTTCGTAAGGTGCATTCAAATTAAAATCATGGACAGGAGAATGACATTGAGAGATGGAAAACAGGTAGGAACAGACAGTGGTTCGGAAGAGGAGAAGGAAGAAAGGAGCCATGGAATGGGAAATTTCCAGGTTCAATATTTAATTCAGGGACAGCAACAATCTGAAAGAGATTTACCAGAAGAAAGTATGACAGGAGATGAAGAAGTTGTAGAACAATGAGATAGGAGACAAGATTGAAGGGAAACAGAAGGAAGAACAAGTACCAATGATCAGTTGATGCAAATTTTGATTAGTATGAAAGAGATAAGAATATCATGAGAGGAGATGTGAATGGAAAGATAGACGCGATAAATGGGAAGATGGACGCGATGAGAGAAGATATTAGGGGAGATATTAACAACATCAATGGAAATATGAACGGGTTAGAGAAGAAAACAGATGAAGTAAAAATTGAAAATTTGAAGGAGATTAAGAAAATTAGGGAGGGAAATGAAGACTTTAGAAGGAAAATTGACAAGATAGAAGAAGATAGCAAGATCACAATAAAAATTTGAGAAAAGAAATTCGAGAAAACGGAACCAAAATTAGAGAACAAATAGAAAAGCAGATAGTGGAAGAAGTACAGGAATTAGGAAGGTATATTGAAGAAAATTTGCCGGAAACTATTCAAACAGAAGTATCAAAACAAACTAATAATTTAACAAAGGATGTAGAAAGTATTAAATAAAATGTATATAAGCAATTCAAGAATGTAGATGGTCGAGTGGAAGAAAAAACAGGAACATGTATTACAAGAAGTGAAATAATGGGAAGGCAAATAAACAAAGAAATATGAGAAATGAATCGAAAATTAAGAGATACTGGTGAAGAAACTGAAGAGAATATCAGAAGAAATTGAGGAGATATAATATGCCCAGGAAACTTTCACAATATGCAGAAATGGGGGTGAAATTTGATGGCAATATAAATATTATTCACCCAAATATTTCATCAAAGTTATAAAAAGGAAAATTATTGATATGGAGGAATTTGAAACATGTATTATGGGAAAAAATTAGAGAGATATGGGACAACGATATTGAAAAGGATATATAACAGAGAGAAGCTTTAGATACGAAGTGAGAATAAAACAACAAGAGAAGAAAATAAGGAAAAGGTTAGAAAAAGAAAAGCAAATCGAATAGTAGGACATGAGAATAGGAATGAAGTTTGGAAACGAAAACGCATTTGCATGGTCAGGAAAGGATACAGAAATGAAGTTAAATAGAAATTAATTATTAATAAGTAATACAATTATAGATAATGTTCGAAGACAGATATAATGTCAGCTGAGGAGTGTATCGCGCTCATAATCATATGCGCAGACACTGACAAAATTTCGGGTTGGTATATGTATTGAGGGCGCATGATTCCAATATCAGTGGCGTTACAACATTTAAACTTATATAGTTATTAAATCAAAGAGAAATCAGATTAATTTTGTATTAAACATATGACATTATTATTTGCATTTGATTTACCATCCATAAAAGAATTAAAATAATAGCTAATTTCAATTATTGTAAACAAAGTATAGATCAAAATAAATAATGTAAAAAAGGTTTTGATTATTATTGACTTGAATTATTGGCGGCCAGAACCCAAAAAGAGAGGATTCTTTATGCCCCGGCTCTTATGTAATATAGAGCGGCCGAAGGTAAGTTTATAATATAAAAAGTCTTTATTATAAAACAGATTTATAAAATAATTAATCAATAAGAAAGGTATAATATTATAATACATTTTAAAATTGTCCTCCCAATGAGATTTATTTATAAATAAATTATATGTATATCTAAATCAGTTGGACCGAAGTTCGTTAATGGTCCAAAACGGCCCAGGAGAAACAAAATGGCGGCCTGCCAAAGTTGGAAAAAATCGTATTTCCTTTGTTATTGATCTGACGCAAAAACTCCACTTAGATTTTTATAGACACATATAACACGTTCTACACATTTTGTGCTAAACACTTTTTTCTAAAACGTACATGAAAACATTTAATTTAGAAAATTCAGAAATTTAACCAAAGAAAAAAATTGAATTTTTGCTTCCAATGTCAGAAAAGGAAGTATTGTAATGGCGCGAAAAAAAGTCGATATTTTGGCGGAAATATTCGTTTTATGACTATTTAAGACGACTGATCAAGTTTTAGTGTGATGTAGGTGCGTCCGTATATATGTCATTAATTTTTGGTCGCGGCACATATCTACCTTAAGGAATTGAGTATCTTTTTCAAATCTTGAATTTAAGAGTTTATGGAAATAATGCAGACCCCAGTTACTTTTGGTTGAAATCCGTTTACTGTAAGTGGTAGATACATTGAAGCGTTAAACAGTTTCTTAATTTTAGGCAACCAAATCATAAAATAATGGGAAAGTTTATTGAATTTTGAACAAGTTTTCTTTAAAACATTTTTTCCAAAAAATGTATATGGGGCCGTTCATAAAATACGTTCGCATACAAGGGGGGGGGGGGTTTGGCGAGTGTGACAAGGGGGGACAGGGGGTCTACGGCAGCGTGACGTTCGCCGTTCATTAAAAAATTTTACTGAGTATTCGTTCTCTCGATTTTTTTTTTCAATTTTGTAATGATAGAAGTCATTTATTTCGTATTAGTTAATATACAGATATTTAAATGTATATATATTTATTACAATAAATTGTAACTTGATATATTTATTTTTTTCAACATGAGCGCTAGCTCTGTGGCACTCTGTGTCGCTGTAGCGTTTTGACTTGGCTCTAGTGGCGTTGCGATCCATCACAATCGATTTCCTTGTTTTCCCAATACATGAGAGAGTAACGTTTCTAAGCACTCTGCGCGTATTTTTCTTTCATTCGTCATTTAGCAGTGAACTAATGCAGACGCTTCTAACTCTCTTCTCAATTTAATGCTTTTCATTATAAAGTGAGGTATTTAGTCGAAATTTATAACTCTTGGATTGAGATATATATTGCAAGAAAATGTCATTGATAAGAGGTGAACTTTATCAAAAATTATTCAACACGTATAAAAAGTGTTATCCGGATAAAAAATCAATCATCGTGCAAGAAAATGTCAACAAGATTTGGAACGATCTCAAGCACGAGCACAAAAGTGATGGCAAGCAGTTCGAAACAAATATTCAAAATTATATCGAATCTTTAAATCAAAAGATAACTCAGAATAAAGCAAGGAATTTAACGTTTTTTACAAGTATTAAGGTAAGTTAAGTTTTTTTTGAATCTGGTTTATATTTACTATTATCTGGTTCACACCAATACTACTCACGGTTTATATTATCATAACTATTTCAAAAACTTTTTATAAATGCATGATTTTGTTGGATTAATAATTAAGATCATAAGATTAGTAAATTAAACAATTTCGGTGTAAAATTATAGTGTAAACGAGCTTGTATAAGTCGCTGTTTTATACAATCAGTTTATATATATACTTATAATTAATTCCTTTGATTTTTAGCCACTCAATACAGTCAAGGATTGTCCTCAAGCGTCGACGAGTGAAGAAGATCTTCCAAAACAAAAAACAGTTTCTACTGAAAAAAATTTACCTCGTGAAGAACAAATACACAGTTCAAAAACGGCTACACCTGCCCAAGATGAATGTAAAAAGAAAATTTCAGTTATGGAATCAAGTTTAAATTCATTACTTTTACAAAGAGATTCTGGATTGTCAACACCTGGACTTGATAAAGAAATAAAAAAATTAAGAGAAAAAATCGGAACTGAAAAAAAATCTCTCAAGCGTAAAGAATCAGCACAACAAAGATCATCGAAATCTCGTGCAATGAAGAAAAGAAAGCTTGATGACATTTGTCTTGAGCATCCGGACGTTGCAGAAAAATTAAAAATAAGAAGTAATCCCGGTCGGCCGAGTTTAGAAGAGGATCAACCAGATATACTGCAAACTATCATGGTAGTTCTGCTGATGAACGACGTAGAACTGAGACAATAAGAAGCTGTAAAAATTTAGATCAGTTACACGAGCAATTAAAAAGTTTGGGTTTTCAACTGAGTAGGAGCGCTACGTACTTACGACTTTTACCACGAAATTCATCTTCTCGTGAAGGAAAGAGACATGTTTCTACAGTACCAGTAAAATTAATCCGTGCTCAAAATGACTTAAAGAAAAAACACATTGACACAGAGTTTGCGACAACTTCAATTAGATATTTAGACAGTCTTGCTTCTTTTCTTGGACCCAATGAAGTATTTTTTCTTTCTCAGGATGATAAAGCCCGAGTTCCGATTGGACTCACAGCAGCTTCAAAACAAGCACCATTATTGATGCACATGCAATACAGAGTTTCTCTTCCTGACCATGACTGGGTAGTAGCTGCTGGACACAAATTAATACCGTCTGTATATGCTGGTATTGTTATTGAGCCGAATGGCTTCGGAAATCCTTCTAAAGTAACCTATTCAGGACCAACGTTTATAGCTATTCGAAGTGGCAAACATTCTAGTTCCACTGCTAACACACATTCCAATGATTTAAAAAAAATATTTGAACTGGAATCATTTAAAAGTCTCGCCTACACAAACACCGGATCTACAAAACCTGTAGTAATCATTTCTGCTGATGGAGGTCCTGATGAAAATCCTCGCTACAGAAAAGTTATATTTTATGCTATCCAGCATTATCGCGATTTTAATTTGGATGCTTTATTTGTTGTTACAAATGCACTAGGCAGAAGTGCTTACAATCGTGTAGAAAGAAGAATGGCTCCACTAAGTCATGAGTTAGCTGGCTTGATTTTGCCTCATGAGCATTATGGATCGCATTTAGATTCTTACGGTAAAACTATTGATAAAGATTTGGAAAAAAAGAACTTTGAATATGCAGGGACAACTTTGGCTAGTGTTTGGAAGTCGTTAAAAGTCGATGGTTACGATGTAGATGCAGAGTATATAGCACCAAAAGAAGATGATAGTGACATTGTACAAATAATAATTGATGATTGGTACTGTAAACATGTTCGTGAATCACAATACTTATTACAAATTTTGAAATGCTCAAACGAAGACTGCTGTGGCCAAACTAGAAGTAGTTTAAGAAGTTTAATTCCAGACGGATTTTTGCCTCCACCGATTAAATTACAACAAACTGAAAACGGATTAATAGTATCTCAAGTAAATTCGGATGATGGCACATTTATTAATCTATTTGCTCGTCTTGCAGTGAAACTTCAGCCTGAAGCTGCAGATTTTCAGCAAATTCCTTACGATTGGTTTTGTCCGTCAGTCCATGATAAATTGGCGAATAGAACATGTAAAGAATGTAGCCTATATCATATGTCTAATAAAACCTTACTGCAACATTTGAAGAATTTACATCCAAAAAAGAAAAGACAAGATGAAGTAGTTCGACGTATACAACCAACTCGCATTGTAGCTCGGCGAGCTCGTGAGCTGTTATGTATATTAGGAGATGAAAACGCTGGTACGGAAAATGCAGAATGGATAGATGACGATGAAGTGGATGGTAGTTTCGAAGATGTAGAAGAAGATGTTGCAATACCAATTATAGATGTTTCGGAGCATTTACAGAATCCTTGGACTTCTGATAAATAAAAATATTATTTATTTGTTTTTTATTTAAGATATTTATTAATTTATTTAAATTTTATTATAAAAATAAAAAAAAATATTTTCTAATATCAAAATTTGTGTATTATCAATCAAAATTTATCATGTTTAGGGGGGGAGGGGTCTTAGTTTTTGTGACGAAATATTTCCAGGGGGTGGCACAGAAAGTGTGACACAGTGTGACAACCGGGGGGGAGGGGGTCAAAAAAAGTTAATTTTAGTGTGACGTATTTTATGAACGGCCCCTATTTGACAAAAAACAGTTCTTGAATATGTAGAGTAGTGAGATCTATTCAACTATTTCAAAACAAATCAGTAGTTTTTATTCAGTTTATGACATGATTGTCAAAAATTCAACGTATACCGTGTGTAAGGAAGTATTGTGCTGACCACAATGAATTTTTGTTGTTGATTTGATGCAAAAATATTACATGAAATAAGGCTGTCCAATTGGTCTCGTGCCATTGGGATTTTAGGGATGTCATCAATCAAGTTTTTATCATGTTGAGAGGCGAAAAACGAACAAAGAATTTCCGAATGATAAGATTCTAATAGAGAAATTTGACTGTATATTATTGACCTACCTCTGACCTTGCGAAACACCTAGAAATAACCCTGAAAGAAAAACGAATGCGTAACAGACGAATCGAGTATCGTATTCAGTAGGAGTCTTTGTAATTTTATATCTGGAAGTAAATGTTAATTCAAGCCACGTCTCCCTCTAGGGCTGTTCCTACTAAGGTAATTCTAGCATCTCATTTCTGCTTTATTCTGTATCGAAAAAATATTCAGGTATATTCACAAATTGTGTGAATAATAATAATATACAGAGTGTCTCAACGTTTACAGTCGACTGGAAGACTACTGACTACTGATTGTTAAATTAGAAGAGGTGGACCGGTAATATGGGTTCCTGGATAACCTAATCTAAATTCATTAGATTTTTTACTTATACTGATTACTGATGGTACAATGTAGCTCAAAATTACAGTCACTCTATACAAGATAGTGGCGAAATTTGTGATTAAGCTCTACTCAGCCACCATGTTCATGCTAAATTTGAATAATTGGATGCACAATATTTCAAATTATTTGAGTATTAGTAGCTAGCAGGGGAAACAATCATGGAGATCCAGATCAAAGTAGAAGAGTTAATATCTTAAAAATCCAGAAATTTGGTTTTCTTTAACTAAGAAACATATTCTTCAAATATCGCCATTTTCAATATCAAATTGAATTATCTACGATAAATAATCTATTCATCTCATTGAAATAAGTATAAAAGTAAATTATTCAAAATAAAAGTTCACACTTCAAACATATAGAGTTATTTATCAATGTATTTGAAACGAATTTTTTTACTGACACCTGTTTCTCATATCATGCTACCGACTGTATTTCTTCGATTCCCTATTTTTCCTTTTGGAACTGATTTTTAAGCGGAATGTAATAAATCTTGAAATTATTTTGTCCCTCAGTAAATGGCAGTTCAGAATTTCCAACTGAACATTCCTCATGCCATTCACGTAAACGTCTTTGATATTAATATTTAGCTGAGAGATAATGTCAAAATATTTTCTAAATATATTTTCCTTATCGAAAAAAAATAATAAACTGCTTCAGTTACAGAGAAAAGATAGACTACATCCTTGAAACGTATTATAAGCTGAATTTGGTGAATATTTTGTAAATTGGGTTTTTCGAACCAGGAGCGTTTAAGCAGTTATTGAAGGAATGCAATACTTTTGAGTATGTAGGTAACCACAAATGTTATACATGGAATCCAGTTCACTAGAACCCACAGTGAATAACCTCATTTTCGATGGTAGAAAGTTGTCCCATTTGAATGTTCTTGAAAATTTAAAATGACAATGAAATCACTCAAAAATTCTCTATCGTCATCACTGTGATACCTTTCTTAAATATTGTGACACACATATTAATCTGAGGTTATTCTTCACCTGCAAGGTCATATTTGCTTACTTCTCATTACACAGAAAATATTTTCAAGATAATCTTGGAAAAATTTGCTGGTAAGAATAAACTAATATTTTTTCTATGTAACAATCTCCAAAAGTACTCGTGGCTGACATAGTTTCCATTTTTTTGTCCAGCTTCAATGTTTGGAAAATTTAGATACTTTTCTTCAGAAATAAAATATCGTCTTCATATTTGGAATGATCCAGCTCACTAATTGGGCTTGATGGATACCTTGAGGTCATTAGTTTAAACCATCTCTCCACTTGACCTAAAAACGAATCTGTTGTGAAATTAGCAGGATTATTCAATTATTCCGATTAAAATTTGAGGACCTATCCACTAAATAAATTATCACATTTGTTGAGGTACTTCTTTGAGAAATGAATTACAAGCAGATCATTCTGTGCCAATTTCGTTGCTAATTTGAAAACATTTTCGTTCATTTTAAGGTAGAACATATTGCCGCTCCCACTCCCTATGCTTGCCACAGAGCTTGATTTGTAGGGCCTAAATCTGAAGTGATGCTTAAAATATTCAGCTGCTTCCCTTCAGCTTTTCTGAAAATGTCTTCCAGGATATTGACATAAATGGCTCCATTAGTCAAATCTACAGTGAAGTGATATGCTACCACCTGATTCCAGAGGATTACCTTCACCGAGTGTGAATACCAATACATGTGTATTGGTACTGGTATTTTTTTGTAGAGTTATACGTCCCCGAAATACGTATTCAATTATGTATCATATCTCTTCCCTAATGTGATCACAGTTTCATTAAGATCTAAAATGCCGTCTTTTTCTTTGGAATGAAACATTTTTGAACCTTGAGGTGTTAAAACTCAAATACTTCATGAAGAATTCCACTGCCAAATTTTTAATTTTGGAGTCTTCTTTGAAGCCTGCGTAAAGAGGATCAAGGAAATGCTTGTTTAAAAAGTTCATTATAAGTACTATTTCCACAACTAACTATCAGTTTCAAAGATTTCACGACAGTTTCTTTGCTCCACATCGTAAGTTTTGTAGATTTTTCATTTCCTCTTTTTTACAATGCCAGAAGTTGGTCACCATTGCAAATGGAATAAAGTCAGTAGCTATATTATTATATATTAGAGAGTCTAAAGTTGGAAGTAGGGGGCTTGTGATATGTCATCTGAAAGATCTTTTCATTCTATCTTGAGAGTTGAAATTAGTATTAGCAAATTATTGCAAATCCAAGGTTTTTTTATATACCATATTTGATAGGATACCTTGTATAAAAATTGAGAGCAACATATAGTTACATTGCGTTGAAAATGTGTACGGACAGATCTATACATATTTCGTTTAAGAGAGAGAGGTGAGATAAGAGTTAGGAGTGTCGTACAAGGATACAAGATAGTAGTTGTAGAACTCAACCAAGCAACTATCTATTAACACTAATAGCATTTTAATTGGCCCTTTCAAGAGAATTAATATATCATAAAATATTTTTCATTTAATTGATGGGCATATATCCTCCCGTCTCGCTTACAATTCTACCTGTCAAAAACGTATTTAATTACGATACATTTAAAAAAATTGATTATGGTTTTTAAATATATACCATAAATATTTAATATGCTTTTAAAAGGTATTTTTATATGGAAATATTATAGTTAAGGCCGAGATTTAATAATAATTAGAGTTCTTAATGGTGATTCTAAGAATATCAGCCAACAATAGTGAACTTAAGCTGCAATTGGGAAATCTATTCAAATTATTCTTCTCCAATCTTCAAAATAAAAAAATATAAAGTCGGAAATAATTTGGAAACTATTCGAAGGCTTGCAGCATTCCATAAGACTGTTCTATCAGATGCAAGCAAAACATTATTGAGAAGTTCAAAGCGAACTACTTCATGTATTAACGTATCATATAGCATCTCTTCATCTAGGTATCATAATTTCTCCAAGTACATATTACCATTCTGATTTCCGGGTAGAATGTGGTAACCAATTAATTTGTTACCCAAAGGACTCCGCACACCTTATATGGGAAAATGGCTCTCCGTCAAATTTCTTGAATTTTTGATATGTTGTAGCATTGATCATTCTGGTGGAATGTTCCATTGGGCGCAACACGATCCTATGACTAGTTTTCGAGATACAGGTTTTTGAATATGAGAAATATTCACTTTTCATCACTCTGTGTCTCCCAAGTTATGATTTAGCTCTGATTCATCTTTGGTGGTATTATCATCAAATCCTTGTATGACAAATTCATGAGAAACTCATTTCCAAATCTTTTCGTATTACAGGGCGATTTCACTTGATAATAATGTTATTTTGAGACTTTCATAATTTTGTCATTTTATGAAGAGAAAATGCGAAAAATGGTTGAATTATCACTTAATATTATAAATTCATTTCATTTTTCATCACAGTTGATACAATTCATACAAGGTGATTCACGAATATAGAAAATAACGAATTTTGGTTTTTCGGACACCTTGTAGTGATAAACCCACCAAAAATGACAAAATTCTCGTGAAGGATGTTAAAGGATGTGTTTCATCGTATACAGAGTCGAATGATGTCAATTTGAAAAACTACGTATACTTTATTGAATAATAACCTTGATTTTTTTCATCACCCTATATCTCAGAAGGGAGTCCGAAAAGGTAGTGATATTTTTTCATATGAGAACTCTATATACTTTCACTCATATCGTACAAAATTTTCAACGGAATCCCATGACGTAATTTTCATATACCAGGCGAACACTTTGTGAAGAAAGCTAAGATCTGTACATTTCCCCATTGCTATATTTTCACTCCAGTTTTTGGCGGGCTTGCATAGATCAGTAGTAATACCGTACCATAGCGTACCGTATCCCTCGAAAAAGTCACGACTCGAATTAACATTTGCAGAGTCGTCCAGTAGGCGATTCAAGGGAGAAGTTATTTTTTCATGCTTAGTGTTTCTCAGAAGTCATATTATACTTGTTACATATGCATTTCCTTATTTCTAATTTTCACTCTATGAAAGAATAAAATTGTGAAAGTCTGAAAATGGAATTATTATTAAAGTGATACAAAACGATTTGAAAATGATTTTTTTATGAATTTGTCACACAAGAAAAGACCACATAGGATAAATCAGTATAAAATCATAATTTCTACGTATTTATATCGGCTTATACAGAGTATATATTATATTAGTTCAAGTTTATGGCATATTTCTTCATCAAAGAAACGTTTCAAATTTCAACTATGTTTTCGTATCTTGGAATCGTATATGTGTTCGTATATTCCCACCTTTTCGAGCGTTCCTCTTTCTTTTTCTTGTATTTGAATCGTTATCTGAATCATCTTCGAATACCTACATAGCACCACTTATTAATATACTTATTCCTGTTATCTCGTAGTTGGCATGGAGAACAATTCAAAGGGGGTAAAATCAACAAAATTCTAATGTCGTTTTCTTGTTGATATCATAAAGCTCAAGAATTATTTCTGAATTATTAGACTAGTTAACGTTTGTTTGTACTGTTTAATTTTATGTGATTTTCAGTGTTTGTTGAACTTTGCTGAACAATGGCCTTCGCAAATAGAGTGAGTTTGTGACCGAAATGTTATTCCTAGACTCTCAATGCGTTTGAATAGAGAAAATAATATTGATGTTTTGCAATTTGCGACATATCGAAGACAAGCTGCCGGAAATCCACCTATTGATATTCAGGATGATACAAAAATATGTTTCAATTGTAATAACAATGTGATAAATGACATTATTGGTATGGAAAATAACCCGAATTGTCTTTGTCTCAGTGTGTTGTCCCGCGTATCAAGTCGTGCGCGCATTATTTGTAATGCTGGTCAAAATATTCAAAGACATTCTTTAGAATTTAGTGTGGATATTTTTGTTGCTTCTGATATCTATGTCTCAGATTCCTTGATAATTAGTGTTTTAAATGAAACTTACTGTTTCTAGTTAACTCCACAGTTTATTGAAAAATATTACAACTTCTAAAAAATTGACAATGGTTTCGATATTACCTAAATATCATCGTCAAAATGACAGAAGTTACATTTCGTTTGATGACTACCTGATGTTTAATTATTTTTGGCTAGTCCAAGAAGTGACCTATCTTGTGATTGACTTAATATATGTTAATAGGAAAAAGGAGATATGATATTACAAATATTAAATCCTGGATTTTATTAACCCTATGGGGATATCCTGGATATCATTTTTCCTAATTAAGATCAGTATAACTGTGCAATGATATAGAAAACCGGGAAACCTATATCTGCTGAGCTTTACAATTATCACTAAGGAAGACATTTTAAAAGTGGAGAACTCCCTAGATTCATCTGTTCATTAACGACTTCATATTGTGCGTTTCTTTAGTGTCTTCTAATTTCCAATTCTTCAAGGAAATCCAGTTCTTGTTTCTTATCACAAATATATAGTACTTCTAGTTCTGTGTTAGGTGTCAATGAATGATTGGTGTCAAGTATATGTCTGGCGTGATAGGATTTATCTGGTTGTTTTAATCTGAATGCTCGTAAGTGTTCACTGTATCGGATTTCAAAATTTCTAAGGGTCTGACCCAAATAGACAGCATTACATTCTGGACATTTAGGTTTATATATACCAGATTTCTTTAATAGTGATATTTTTGTTTTTACATTTAACAATTTTGTGCTACCTTTCTGTTTTAATAGGAATCGTTGTATTTTTTGCTAAAGATATTATCTGCGGAATATTTCCTTCATATGTAATGGTTTCATAAGTTTTTATTTCTTTAGTTTGTTTAGGAAATATTAGTAGCAATGCTACTTTTTCCTCTTTTTTACTATTCAGTTTATTCATCATATGTAATGCGTAACCGTTGGATGTTGCTATTTGTTTAATTGTGTTAATCTCTCCATCAAAATTGCATTTGTTTATAGGAACTGAAAATGCTCTGTGTATAATTGAATTATACGCCGCTAGTTTATGGGACATGAGATGATTGGAACTGTATTGATTAGTCACATCAGTGGGAAGCCCTATATCGCCAATTTTGGCAAACATTTTCATGGACAGTTTAGAAAGAAACATCTTTGAAAGTAATATTTCAAAAAATGTTTTATTTTGGTATAGATATCTAGATGACATATTGGCTTGTTTTATGGGTAGTGAACGACAATTACATATATTTTTCAACCATATTAATAATTTACACCCAAAAATTAAATTTACATTAGAAGTTGAAGAAAATAGTTCAATCAATTTCCTTGATTCAAAAATTCAAAGATTTAATAATGTTCTTGATTATTCGATTCACCGAAAACCAACACACACTGATGTGACTATTCCATACAGTTCCAATCATCCCATGTCCTATAAACTAGCGGCATATAATAAAATGATACATAGAGCATTTTCAGTTTCTATGAACAAATGTAATTTTGATAGAGAGATTAACACAATTAATCAAATAGCAACATCCAACGGTTACCCATTACATATAAGGAATAAACTAATTAGTAAGAAATAGGAATAAGTGGCATTACAACTGATATTTCCTAACCCAACTAAAGGAATAAAAACTTATAAAACCATCACATATGCAGGAAATATTTCAAAGATAATATTTCAAAGATAACATTTCAAAGATAATATCTTTAGCAACAAATACAACGATTTATTTCAAAACAGAAAGTAACATAAGTACAGAATTATCAAATGTAAAAACCAAAATATCCCCGTTAAAGGAATATGGAATATATAAACTTAAATGTCCAGAATGTAATGCTGTCTATTTGTGTCAGACCCTTAGAAATTTTTAAATCCGATAAAGTGAACACCTACGGGCATTTAGATTAAAACAACCAGATAAATCCCACTACGCAAGACGTCTACTTGACACCAATCATTCATTGACACTAACACAGAACTAGAAGTACTACATATTTGTGATAAGAACCAAGAACTGAATTTCCTTGAAGAATTGAAAATTAGAAGTCACTTAAGAAACCCACAATATGAAGTCGTCAATGAACAGATAAATCTAGCGAGTTCTCCACTTTTAAAGTGTCTTCTTAAGTGATAATTGTAGAGATCAGCAGATATAGTTTTCTTTGTTTTCTATATCATTGCACAGTTATACTGATCTAAATTGGGAAAAATGATATCCAGAATATCCCCATAGGCCTAATAATATCTAAGCTTTATTATTTGTAATATCATATCTTCTCTTTTCTATTAACATATATTAAGTCAATCACAAGATAGGTCACTTCTTAGACTAGCCAAAAATAACATCAGGTAGGCATCAAATGAAATGTAACCTCTGTCATTCTGACGATGATATTTAGGTAATATCGAAACAATTGTCAATTTTTTAAAATTTTAACATTTTTCAATAAACTGTGGAGTTAACTAGAAACAGTAAGCCTCACTTAAAACACTAATTTGAGTAGATTCCACAAAGTAAGGGTTGAGACAGTTAATTTCTTGGGAATTTGTGGTCACTATCTTGATCATCAAGGTTTCCTTCCAAATTACTTGCATGGAGATTTGAATTTTGTGAATAAACCAAACATAATTTCCAATCTTCAACATTTTCTTCGAAGAATGAGGACAATTGCTGATAGAATTAGGCCACTCCATAACTAGGAGGATATCAATTGTTTCACTGAAGACGAATTTAAGGACCTCACAATAATTTCAAAAATTAATTTTCGACAATTACTAGAATCTTGCGATGTTATTGAACAAAGTGGCAAGAGAAGAAATGTCGAGAAAAAAAACATTTGCTCACATTTTTGATCAAAATAAAACATTGAGTATCAGATGAGTTTTTGAAAATATCGTTCAGTTATTCTTCCTGACTAGCAGTAAGCCTCATTATTTTATATATTTTACAAAGGTTCGTACCGAATAATATTGGACTTATTTCGATAACAAGAGAAAATTATATAAACAGTCATGTATCCCCTTATACGAATCAACTGTACAATCCCACACCAGACATTCAGAAAGCAATAGTTTATATAGATCGTACCTACAATAAAATAGATAAGAGCAGTAACTTTCGAGTATTGAGGCAATCATACTGTTTCCACAAGAATGAACATTTGGTCAAACCAGAGATCGTAGTTGCCTCCGACGGATATATCTTAGCAACCAACGGACCGTACTTCGCAGATGCTAGGAATAATGATGCGAGTGTTCTAAGTCACGAATTACAAAATGATTTGAATGGAATAACAAGATGGTTTCAAGAAGGTGATATTAGGATAGTCGATAGAGGCTATAGAGATTCAATCAATAGTCTACAATAACTTGGGTTTCATTACTATATGCCACCATTTCTACCGCCATATCAAAGGCAATTAATGATAAATGAGGCCAATCAAGCACGTTTAATAACCACTACTAGATGGATTGTAGAAGCCAGAAATGGACTTTTTAAGTCAATTTTGAAATTTTTTTGTCAACCCTTATCAGCAATACATGCTACGAAGTTACATGATTATTAGCTGATTGCTGGTGTTCTTATAAATAAATTTCATACTTTTATAAATATGCCTGGAACGTTGGATACGGCCACACAAATGTTAGTTGATTCCGATGATGTCAACATTGTTCAGGCACAAGCCGAAGTTGAAAACATCCGTCGATTGATTCGTTTGAATCAACTTCATATACAATCATTCTCTCACCATGATATTGAATATTTACACTTGGCTGCGTCATATATCCAAGATACAATCCGTAGAGATGGTGAAGTAGACAACATTTTAGAAGTCGATGAGTTACATGGAGAGCCCAATTTTCTATGATTCAGAATATTTTCTCCATTCAGGATTGCTACTAAACACATGCTTTGGGTTGTTTTCACTGAAAGAGGTGACGGAAATCCAGAAGATCTTGCTCTCACCATTTCGGGGTGTTATTGTACTCGTAAGTCAGCTGCTAGAAGGAACGGTTTTTGAGGTACGCTAGGTATCAAGAAAACATACATTTTCCATGAAATCGTCTTTTCGATTTCATAGGAGATGCTGCAAACAGAATTCTTCCAGAGGACATGGATATAGGTCCAGAAATAGTTTAATTGTGTTGGTTATTTTCTCATTTATGAATGTTCATTAGCATCTTCTTCTTATTCGTATTTGATATTTTGGAAAAATTCAGTTATCCATCAGGTATTTTCTTCGATGTGTTGTCGTCTTGTGCCATGTGCATTGCTTGTGCCAACGTAATTAATTATATCCTATGGATATCTATTCAAGTCGCTATATCCGCTAATATGGATAGCCGAAATATGTATCACATCCCATTGAACTTCTATTAATTAATGTATATGTATAAATATATACTAAATGATTCCATCTATAGATCATTCACCAAAGTCGCATCTCTAAGTATTTATATACGGTATCCTCATTACATTCTCAGGATATCTCACCAAGGAAGAAATTAGGAGACATCCCGAACATACATTCATTAGACATCTCTTTAAGTCTCATACATTATCATATTCCCAGGCTCATCTCATAATATCTCTGGTACTTATCAAATATATAAGACTGTTCGAACTAATATGAGCTGGGAGTTCCCAGTACCATTCCGTATATCTGAGTAAGAAACCTCCTGGTAGGCAACAATATCCAAATTAGAATGTTGATGTCAAAATGAACAATATACAGATATTAATGAAAACTAGCCCTATACGTAGCTTGGTGTGCTACATTTGCGAGCAGAAAATAAAAATGGATGTCCACTGTTTGTATAATTATTCGAATGTATTAATGACTGATATGAGACAAGATTTCTCATCTTGCCATCGATAGAAAGTATGCAATGAAGTGGAGAAGTTTGATGATTTTAATTGTCCAACTGATGTAAGTATTTATTTATATTTGAATACTGTAGATAAATTAGACATGAGATGTTTTGAATAGTCTCAAACTTGGGCGGATTCGATTTAGTGACAAGGCAATAGTATTTTTCTATTTACGAGAATGAAAACTAATAATGAAAAATCTAGAAGATTTGCTGAAACTCCTTCAATCGTGGAGTTTCCGATTGTTATTCTCACATGTACGGAATTATAGATTTTCGATTTGATTTGTCTTGAGTATTTGTAATAATATGTCAACAAGAGACAGCGGTTGCTGGATATCTGTAATACATATGATTCATGCGTATTACCTGATAACACCAGTATCCTACGACATACATCCATACTTCCATACTGACATGTGCCTAGGATTTATTTATGTTCCTTATATCGTAACATTGAACGGATATTTATAGGACATATTACGTCCCGTACGTAGTAGATTTCTTGGGACTCGCGCATTATCTATGCCGAGCATCTTTATCATTATCATGGGATATATGTGTTGCATCTGTCCAGGCCGTTCAAGTTGTGAATGGTTAATTATCCATATTTCTAGTGGAGTAGGCCTCATGAGGACACCACTATAGAAAAAACCTCTGGGGTGGCGTGGAAATGATTTGAAATAATGTTGATTTCACTTCACTGCATTCCTTACTTTTAGGTTTTGAATATATATCTAACATAATTATCTTCTCAGTCACATCAGGAGACTTCAAATGGATTGGTTAGTCTACTGATCCACGATACACACCTACAATCCAGTCAAGTCAAGTGGTAAATCATTAGTGCAATATAGTGAAAAAATATGGACTCTGACGAATTAGGCTTTTCATAATACACTAGTTCAAAAATCGTATAGCCCTGTTATGTATTAGGTGTCGTATTGTAGCAATCAACAAACATTCCAGCATATTCGCACCAATCATCCTTCATCTCATTTATAAAATATCTGACATACTCATTTAATATTCTGGGGAGGAAAATCTCTTTCGACTCATGAGGATGTGCTGTGGAAAAGTTATGATTAATATTCAAAAATTCAGTCAATTTATTTAGTTTTCCATATTTACCGCAGAAACAGCCATTTAGAGGGTTCCGACGAACTTTTTTAACGCAGGACATTTATTTCAATTCGGTTCTTGTGATTATTCGTTTAGGTATTATTGGTAATATTAGACTATTTTCATTATTTTTGTATTTTAATAAATAGATAATTGATTTTTGAAAAATAACTTATAACAGATTCAGTTATTTTTAAATAAAAATATTCCGAAAACGGTACAAATTATCGAGTTTTGCCAAGAGTACTTTTTGTTGAAAAATTGAGTTTGTGTTAATTAAAATTTGGACTAGAGAATTTAACATCAAAAAAATATTTCTAAGACTACTCGGAACAAACCGTGTAACTAGTGCCCTCCATAAGAGGCAAATATAAAATCTAATTTATGCGATGACTCTGATTCCAAAACAAATTTGTACAAAATTTCATAACCATTATGGCCACAGTCTTAACACAATCTTAAAAATGTACATACATTTTTTATAAATACCTTATATCTTTAAAACGGATTTTTTCTGTTCAAACTAAACTTATTTTGCAATATTCTACATAATCCAGCAATGATGCCAATTTCATTGAAACGCACTGTATACTAATGCAGCAAATAATAACCGTGGGAGATAATATAGCATTCCAATTAATTTTCAAAACGAGATGGAATATAACACATAATTTCCATTTAATAGAATCCATGAAAATAATTAATGAACTTCAAAACGTATTCACAGTGGAACTCAGATTCATCGAGGTTGTTCTGACTGAAATTATTTTATGAATATGGTTAACAGTAGGATTCATGTAATTTGTGTATAAAGCAGATAAATGGAATTGAAATAATACGTATTTGAAACGTGAAACTTTAATGTGGGTGAATTATTGTAACTGGAATCAAAGCATTTGGATTAAAAGGTTGTATTGGTGAATGTTGTATGGAAAGATATGAGGATTCATGGCAGTAACTTTTCGCCTCTTTGCTTAGTTAACTTAATCTCCTATTTTTTCCTAGAAAATTTTCATAATATGTTGTAGACTACAATACTTATGGAAAAATGTCAATTTTATCGAGTACCATATTGGAAACGTTAAACAACGTGAACATAAAAGTGCGGTATGAAACTAGAGATAGGGAAAATTATTACTCACTATGAATATCTTTGTGGTTTTCTACAATAAGTCAAAGATACCTTTAATTATTGAATAGATGAGGCTTTCACTTCATGAAGATCCATACTGAACGATGAAATTAAGCACTTTAATTTGTTTAAAACTTCATTATATTTGAACTAATGTTCAATTTAAACTAGTTGACGCGTTTTGAGAAAGCTTCTGTGTTAGCGAAACGCGTCAACTAGTTTAAATTACAATGAAATTAAATTGTTTTATAACTTTAATTGCCCAAATAAAGCAGCAAGAGACAATAGTTACAAGAAGGAGTAAGCAGACAAACGAACGCAGATGGAAAATATGTATGTACGAGTAGTTTGATGATCATAGCGGACAAAGCAGTGATGTTGAATTCACAAGTTTTACTAACTTCCTTGTGAAATGTAATATAAAATTGCTTAAATTCCGAACTCACTAAACAAATTTGGAATTTTTGATGTTGTCAAAGGACTAAAAGCCTTAGAATTCACCAAATATGCCGGAGAACTATTGAGATTGTGAGTTTTTGTTGACGAGTGTTTACATTTAAATCCCTCTGGTGCAAAATACTCCCAAATCAGAAAGCAGTATGACTTCAAAGGACATTATGAAGATTTTGCGTTATTTTGATGCTGTCGAAATTTACCCAAGCATGGTTCTTAGTGCACCCGCAACAAAACGTACAGGAGAAAAATCGTACTCAACCATTCGTTGTGTAAAATCTCTTAAGAACTTCAACCAGCCATGATAGATTGAAATTATTAGACCTGCTCAACATCGAGGGAAGATTGACTCAAGAAGTACTGCCTTATGATAATATCATGGACACATTCGCATGAAAAAAAGCAAGAAGGCGGGCCGCATCGAGAAATCGTTGGAAAATAAGGAGTCCACCCTGGGTGTATTCATAGACATAGAAGGCGCATTTGATAGAACAACTTTTCCTAAAATAACAAATGCACTTTCCAATAAGATTATCCCCCAAACCATAAATGGCTGGATATATAACATGCTCTCAAAAAGAGCAATCAAAATCATTGTAGATGATGTAACTATCAGAGGCTTGGTTGTAAAAGGTTGTCCACAGGGAGGGGTGCTCTCACCACTACTATGGAACATGGTCTTAGACTCCTTGGTCAGCCATCTCAATGATAACAACTACTGCACAATAGCATACGCAGATGACCTAGTGATTCTGCTAACAGGAAGATTCGAGGAGACACTCTGCGCTTTAATGCAGGAGGCCCTCAATATCATAGAACAATGGTGCAGAGACCATTCGCTGTCAATAAACCCAAAAAAGACTGAGATGGTCCTCTTCACGAAAAAAAGGAAGCTTGCAAAACCTCAAGCCCCAAAGCTCCTAGATACCAAACTTAATTTCTCTTCAGAGGTGAAATATTTAGGGGTCACCTTTGACAATAAGTTAACGTGCAGCTCCCTCTTAGAAAACAGAGTTAAAAAAGCATATATTTCTTATGAGCAGTGTCGTAGAACCATCGGCCGTACCTGGGGAATGTCACCTAAGGTTGGTGCCTGGATCTACACTGCCATCATCAGACCTATGCTTACGTACGGTGCGATTGCCTGGGAAGCTAAGGCAAACCAGCTGACAGTCGTCCGTAAACTGGACCAAATCCAAAGAACATAATGCCTCAACACAACAGGAGGCATGAGAACCACACCAACAAGAGCTATGGAGGTAATCCTCGGTCTCACTCCCCTTGACATATACATCAAGGAGGTTGTTTTGATGACCATGGCACGTCTGCGCTCTACTGGTATACAACCTGATGTAGAATCCGGTAAACTGAGACGTAACTTGTGGCATGAGGCCCTCAGTGAGATCCCACTGCTGCAGGCCAATACGGACTCGATTCCACCGCGATATGCCTTCAACAGGCCCTACAAGGTAATCTTTAAAAACAACTCACAAGACCTATTGGAAGAAGGCGCAATCCGCATCTTCACAGATGGGTCTAAATCCAATGTAGGCTCAGGATGAGGTATTTTTTCCAGATCCCTGAATCTAAACATAAAATGAGCAATGGGCTGCAATGCAGGTGTTGCTCAAATAGAGCTCACTGCTATCTGCATCGCTGCTAAAGAGATTACCAAGAGGAAAACCACAGGTAATAATATATACATCCTTACGGACAGTAGACAAACACTACTAGCCCTGAACAGACCACGTATTACATCAGGCCTAGTACTATAATGTCACATGGCCTTAATCGAAGCCTGTAACAACAACACGGTCACTTTAGGCTGGAACAAGGGCCATGAGAAATCGAAAGGAAACCGTATTGCAGACTCGCTAGCCAGTAAGGCAGCCTCCCAAAAACTCTTGGGACCTGGCACTTTCATTGGTCTATCGTCGTCAGCAACGGCCGACCTATTAAAGGAACACTCCCTTAATAAGTTTAAGGGTAGATGGGACGACACAGAAGGCTGCAGGCTTGCCAAGGAGCTGCTACAGTATCCGGATAGCAAAGTAGCCAAAAAATACGTGACTATGAACAGGCAGAACCTACGAACAACCACGGGAATTCTGACTGGTCACTGCCACCTACGAAAACACCTTCACAGACTGGGGCTATCTAACACCCCACTTTGTAGAGGATGTGAACAAGAAGATGAGACTGTCGAACACATTCTTTGCGAATGTCAGACACTCTCTCAATTTAGGTTTCAAGTATTCGGCGAGCACAGGCTAACATACGCCAATATGAGGGAACTAAATTCAGGCGACGTTATCGCCTACCTCAAGGAAGTAGGCTGGATGACGAGCTAGAAGGAAGTTTTGAACCTCAGAAGGATGCACAATGGGCCAATTGTGGCCTAAGTGCTGTGGGGCCATCCACTCTTCAAACCTTTACAGATACAGAGAAGCAAGAAGGGAGGTTTTTCAAACTGACATTGTAGGAAAATTTAAGTCTTGAATATTATTATCAGTTTAATATGAATAATTCATTATGCATAGTTGTAGGTTCTATGCTGCAGGGTACTGTGATTTTCATTTTTCATAATTTCATTTTTGTAATATTTTTTTTGTTGCTCTTATTAGGGTTTTTATTTTTTCTCTATGATTAAAATAATTTGTTTTCTTCAATATATCATATCAAATATTCCTTATCTTTTCTTTTACTGAATTTACCAGTTTTTGACTTCTGTTTTAATTGGGTGTTCTGATCTACCAATTTTCAAAGGTACTAGCTAGAGGAAACATGCTGCTCCGCAGTATTAGGATAGACTACGTATGAGAGGGTGTAATTATTACATAAAATCATTTTACAGTACTTCCTTCCAGACAATATTAGCTGTACGTCGGCCCTTAGGTTTAATTTCTACCTTCACATTTCTAAATGTTCTTCCTCGAGATAAAGCAATATACAATTGTCCGTGACTTAAAACAGGATCAGGCAAATAGATTCTAACTCGATCCAGCGTTTGACCCCGCGCTTTGTTGATGGTAATATAAAACGCTAGTGTTATCGGAAATTGCCGTCGTTTGAATGAGAGGGGCGTTGTCGTGTCATATGGTGATAAATCGATGCGAGGTAACAGTACTGGATCTCCAATATTCACATCAGTTAAAACTTCTGAATCTAGGATATTGTCATACATTTTCCTGACTAATAGTCTCGTCCCGTTCAGTAATCCTTTAACTGCATTCAAGTTTCTGAGAAGCATTACAATGGCACCTTCTTTTAAAGTTAACACATGAGGAGGTAGGCCACTCATCTAAAGGCTGTTCAAGAACTCCGGAGGAAATTGCAGTAGTTCACATTCTTCTTCAGTTATCAAAGTATTGACACTGTTGCAAGACCTTGAAGTTCCCGGAAGTAGATTTAAAACTGTCCTATTAATTTCGTTACAATGTTCATTTCAGTATTGGAAAAAATTGAAAGTAAAGTTGATTGTGCATACATAACTTTCCTCAAACTCAATGAATTTAAACAGTTATTAGCTCAAGAGAAAGGGCTAGATCCACTGAGTGTTCTTAGTCTTGTGTCAACAGCCTACGTTAACTAGAACTCTAGTTATAGAGGTTTTAATGAAGGAAAATCTTGAGAAAATCTTGGTAAAATTGAATGTAAAGTTGATTCTGCACGCATAAATTTCCTCAAACTCAACGAATTTAAGCAGTTTATAGCTCAAAAGAAAGAGCTCGATCCATTAAGTGTTCTGAGATTGAAACTATCACGATCCATTCATTGGAAGAGGAGCTATGACAATTCGAATTGCTTGAGTGAATGTGTCCCATATGAAATGTACAGGGAATAATTTAATTAGTGAATAGTTTAGTGAGTAGACATACCGTGTGTATAAATTTATCCAACCCGTCGAAATAAAACAATACTTTAAATAAATAAGAAAACATTACATCGGTGTCAGAAGTGAGATAATATAAATAAATTGCTACGTAAAAATGGCCAAGAGGCTATGTGGCCTGGAAGTGACGGAACTCAGATCAGAATTGGAAAATCGTGAGTTGGAAACGTCCGGTAAGAAAAGCGAATTAGTAGAAAGACTTAAAGTGGCCCTGGAAAAAGACGGCTTTGATCCAGAAACGATTTTATTTAATGACGAGGTTTCCACCTTGATCTCGTCAATTTCTGATATGAAGAACGGTTTTTCTGATATGAAGAACGATATTTCTACTATGAAGAATGATTTTTCTGCTAACATGGACGAGAAGATATCTGCCATGAAAGAGAAAATTTCAAGGAATGTGAAAAGTGATATTTCTGCTATAATGAATGATATTTCTGCTATAAAGAACGACATTTCTGCTAATATGGACGAGAAGATCTCTGCTATGAAGAGCGATACATCTGCCGATATCTTATTAATGAAATTTCCGCTGACGTTGAAATGAAATTTCTTCTCTGGAATCTGAAATCGAGAATAAGATGTCAACGATGGACGAGAAGATTGAGAATAATATGACAACGATGGACGAGAATATCAAGGAGTTAGAAAGAAAGATGACAGATATAAGAACCCAAGACACGCCAGCGAAAGAAAACAAGACCGAGAAAACGAAACCATTCAAAACAGAAGCACACCCCAAGGTAGAAAACAATTGCCAGTTTTACCTAAGTCAAGGCCCCAACGTTCGATGAAAAATGTCGTGGGCCAGTTATCTGAAACAGTCCGATAAGGAGAAGGCAGTGAACTTAACCATCGCGCTTCGGTGAGATGCCTTAGATGTATTTCAGACGATACCTCTTGAAGAAACGGATGACTCTGAGCAGCCGGACAAGCGATACGGTCACGAACATTTGGAACATTTGTACAGATTCCAGCTGAACAACCGAAAGCGGAAACGTGACGGAACCCTTCAAGATATTGCCCGACTAGTTCGATTCTCTCATCCATCAACAGCAGTTAACATGATGGAATGTTCAGGCACCAGGCCTTTATCGACGGCTTATGTGACCACAATATGGAGAAGACGCCTCGACTAGACCATCCTAAAAGATTGGTTGATTGCTCTTGAATATGAAGCAGCCGCGATGGCTTCGAGATACAGCAAAGGCAGGATAATGCAGGAAAAAGGTGACGATGACAGACTTGACCAGATCGTCAACTTCTTGAAAGGTGTGGTAGACGGGAAGCCGAAGAAAATCAGGTGCTTGAATTTTGGCAAGCTAGAAAATGTACACACTTCGTGTAAGCGTCCTACGACTCCTGCAAACCAAATACCTCTTAAATGCAAAGCAGCAACGAATATTTCGCGGTACAACGAAGATAGTACCATGCAGGAAGAAGGTGACGATGACACACTTGACCAGATCGTCAACTTGTTGAAAAGTATGGCAGACAAGAAGCCGAAGAAGATTAAATGCCGGAAGTGTGGCATACTAGAGCACGTACACAGCCCGTCAAAGCGCCCCAGGACTCCTGCAACGCAAGAACTTCAATCACAGGGGAAACTAGACAGGGGCGAACATCTAGCTGACGTGAATCACCGAAATACCGACTCCCTGCCTAGACGGTCATGCCCAGTAGACTACGCTCACTGTAACAAGTTGAAATCTAAGGAAGTTGCAGTCTCAAGAATTACGGTAGTCAACGAAGAATGTTCACCCACCAGGATCAGAGAAGATTAGGAGCATGATCCTCACCTAAAGATGATTTGGCAATGGAAGGAAAAAAATCGACGGCCTACCTGGTAAGAAGTGTCAAGATTTTTACCGACACTGAAGGCATATTGGGTTCAGTGGGACTCCCTTGTCCTAAAAGAATGCCTGTTGAAAACAGTCCTTGAAAACGATGATAGTTCTGAGAGGAGAAGACAGCTAGTTATCCCGAGAACAGGAGTTGCTTAGGTACTGAAGAAGTTTCACGGCAGTCCATCGGGAGGTCATCTGAGAGTGATGAAAACCCTTTAGCGAGTCGTGGAAGATTTTATTGGATGAACAGCTCCGACGATGTGAAGTACTGGTGTGAGAAATGTACGACTTGTGCTACGAGTAATGGACCATATCGCAAGAGAAAGGCACATATGGAACAATATAATATTGGAAGTCCTTTCGAAACGATTGCTTTAGACATCCTACGACAGAAATGGAGGCTACAACTGTCGTAGATGTACTGGTGAAAGAATTTATCAGCCGATATGGAGTGCCTTTGGAAGTTCACAGCGATCAAGGAAGAAATTTCGAGATCCAGGTATTCCAGGAAATCTGTGACAAGCTGAGAAAGAAGAAGGTCACGACAATGGCATTGCATCCACAGTCAGATGGAATGGTTGAAAGAATGAACAGGACCATTGGAAAATACCTGTCCAGTGTAGTTTCCAGCCACCAGAGAAATTGGGACCAGTATCTTTCAATATTTGCGTTGGCTTATCGATCGGCCATAAATGAGTTCACGGATGAAGCACCTACGAAAATGCTATTTGGACGTGAAATGAGGTTTCCTTGTGACCTGGAGTTTGGCTATCGGTTTGACGAAGATCTAGCAGGTGAAATAATTTATCAGCCGATATGGAGTGCCTTTGGAAGTCCACAGCGATCAAGGAAGAAATTTCGACATCCAGGTATTCCAGGAAATTTGTGACAAGCTGAGAAAGAAGAAGACGAGGACAACGTGATCCAATTGAGAAGAAGGATGGACGATGTGCACGAATTGGTTCGAATGAATCTGCATGTTACCAGAGACAGAATAAAAAAAACGGTACAATACGCAGGTCACAGGAGGCAGTTTCAACGAATGGGACAAAGTTTGGTTACACAACCCGATAAGGAGAGAAGGATTTTCTCCAAAATTACAGAAATCATGGAAAGGTCGATACTTAATCAAGAAGAGGATCAACGACATAATCTATCGTATATGCAAGATCCCCAATGGAAAACCTAGAACCAACTAGCGCCATTCGAATGAGGCAGTGACAAAGAGGAAGGGATGAACCATCTACAACAAGAGTCTGACCCAGCCTTCGTAGAATATATGGGTGCATATGGAGGTACCGGGAAAGCTAGATACGGAATCACTACAGAACCAAGACAAGATTTGTTCACGCTCCCGGAAAAGTACTCACCGTCACATAACATTTCCGCCAGTAACAAACACGCACGAGGGTTGGCAATCGTATTTCGAAAGAAGTTTGAAGAATTAGATAAACTTGAAGATCAGATGCCAGCCCCTGTCAAGACACTGAGACTCAAACACAATTCGCGGTACGTTTTCTACCTGGTAACTAAAAACGAATTTCCAGATCGATCCACCTACCGAGATGTGTGGAAAGTGCTACGAATCCTTCGAGATTATGTGCTGGAATCACAGGTGGAGAAACTACCAATGCTCCGGATACAGAGCAATCAGTTGGATTGGCGAGTGATTATAAACATGATAGAGGTGATCTTCCAAGATATATCAATTTGCAGCTATACCCCTCGTTATCGGTACCCAGTGGAGATGGTGCCCTGTTATATCTAAAGGACTGGTAAGTGCAGATGTGGGTCCAGTTACCGATTTAAATATCCAGTCCCGGCTACAGGTTCAAGGAGGAACTTCCTTCTAAGGAGGGGATAGTGTAGGGCCTGAATCCGACTCTGCCTACGCTATGTATGAGACTCCAAATTTTGCCAAATAGGCCGGGATTTCTTCGAACTGTTTAACATTATTTTTTGCAACTCTTATCTAGATATTTTCAGTGAGGTACATTGTTTTTGTGACAAGTCTTATATAGAGACATCCAGGTAGGCCGTTTGTGTGTGAGCCGCGTTCTAGAATGATCTGGAAAAAAGGCACTAATATATAAAGGACCGACCAGCGGGATAAGTTTAGTTTATAATGTGATATCGTGAGTAAGTAAATAGCTAAGTAGTGAAGTGTTTATATAAATTAGTGTAAGTGAATATACTGTGTATCTAGTATAAATTAGTGAGTAGTTTAGTAAATAAGTAAATTAAGTGAGTAGACATACCGTGTGTATGAATTTATTACACGCGTCGAAATAAAAAAAAAACCTTTAAATAAATAAGAAAAATATTACAATACTATCTGTTGAATAATATCGTCAACTAAGTCACGTGATGGAAAACTTCACCGTTTCTACTGTAATTAATATTAATAATACGAGTAATGTATATGGACAAAAATTCTTTAGACAAGTAGGTGAACTTGTTTTGTATTGAACTAGGGATTGGATAGAAAGGTGTTGACAAATTGCACAAGTGAGTAAAACTCAAGATTGTTTAAATTTATTTGTTATACACTGACTATTTTGTCTTGCAATTCTTCAATTTCCAATTTCTTTGTCTTCTGCGTCTTTTTTAATGCAACTTAATATTTACCTTAGAAAATTCTCCTTGAAAACATCGTGCCGATACGCAGCAGAATAGACTTTGTCTATAATGTGCAGGCTATTGAAGAGAGTAGCATGACGCGACTTCGGAAAAATTTAAATTTCAATGCAGTTTTTCGTTTTGGTGATCCTAGATGCCAAAATCAGCCTCCGTTCTGAAGGTTATATATATATATATATATATATATATATATATATATATATATATATATATATATATATATATATTATTAACTGGATAGGTTTTAGCCCTACATTGGGGGCCATTTTTTTAAACAGGATAGACTTATCCTTTGTAATAAAAAATATACTTAATATTTTATTTAGTTTAGATTCACTTTAAACTTTTTATTATTAGCCCAGTATATAGATAATTTTAAATAGGTGATAAACAATTTATGCTACTTGCATGAGAAATTTCTTATCTCAGGGTAGAGTTCAAGTATATAAAAATTAAACGGTTTCATTTTTTAATATTAGCGCCAAAATCAATAAATTCTTTATATTTTAATTAAAACAAATTTGTTGATCAAAATATATTATTTACTTAACAATTATGAACTGAATACGGTCCTGCCCTGCTTGGAATCAAATCTCTGCCCCATTCATAGATGTCAGTTCAAACTTCTACCTATAGAAAATAGATGGAGCGGAAATCACCAGATGAAATGAAAATCTCAACGTACAGTTTTAAATCGTTCTTTAAAAGAAACAAAACGTTGTTTAATGTGATGAAAATAAATACATTACTCTTTTACAAGTGTTCTTGAAGAAATTCAACTATCTAAAATAATGATCCATTCATACAACAGACACACACTCTGGTGAGATATTAATTCTAAGGGTGAATTACAATTATGCAACTTGGTATACAAATAAATTATAGAAGATGGCGAACTATAAACTTTTTAGCGTCCATGTAACATTAAAGTTCAGTTCTTTACACAAATCGGTAAGTTTGTTTAACTTTTTATGTATTAATAAATTGAATTTAATTACCTTGTTCACTATACTGTTTTTGTTTATTCACCTCAATGATCAGTTCCTTTAATCTATTTTAGGTTCTCTCTCTCTTGGAATAAATCCGTTCTTCCTGTCCATTTCCACCAAATCAGGAATTGACACTGTATTTCTTCCAACATCAAAACACTTTGGATGAAATTCACAATTTTCCCTACGATTATACGGTCTGTCTTGTGTATGCCTTCTCTATCAAATAGTGTATCATACAGATTGTCTCCATTCAAATGATAAAAAAAAATTCAGACTTAAAAAAATTCTTCTAAATTACAATGCACAATCTTTAATTTTTATTATTTAATATACAGGGTGTTTCACTCTATAATATATATATATATATATATATATATATATATATATATATATATATATATATATATATGTGTATATATATATGTGTGTGTGTGTGTGTTATGACGGAATTTGTAAGCACGATAGAGGGCGTATTTTTTGACGGATCGAAATCAAACTCGCTACAAAAATCGGTTAGGCCAAAATCTTGGACGAGTTCGTTAATGAGCCAAATTGGCCAAGTAAAAACAAAATGGCGGCTTTTCAAAGTTGAAAAAAAATCGTATATCCTTTGTTTTTCATTTGACGCAAAAAAGTTACTGAGCTTTTCCATAGACCTTAACACGTTCTACAACTTTTGTTTTTTACATTTTTCTCTAATTTGTACATTAAAACATTTATTTAGGAAAATTCACAAACTTACCAGAAATTTTTTTTATTTTTTTGTTTTTGATTTTATGCCAGAATGTTACTTTGGTTTTTAGTACATCTCAAAACATTCTATTACTTTTGTATATAATTTTTTATTTTGGGTTTTATGCAAACATGTTACTGAAATAAGCCTGTCCAATTGGTCCTGTGCCATTGGGATTTTTTTTAATACTTGGGTTGAAGTTGTTTTTTCTTCCCAGTGTAAGATGTTTATGTAGAATATTTCTATCTTTATACACTTTTTAGGTGTAGTCTTTGGATATCGTAACGGAACTTCCCTTCTCTTTAGATTGTGTACATTTTCAAAGATTCTGGTTAACTCTTTATGGTTAATCGTTTAACGATAATAGGTCTTATTTTTTGGTACTTTTCTAACTTACGAGGCTAATTTGAAATCGCCCGCAAAAATACGACCCTCTTTATTCAATTTTTGATCTCCCCATTTTTGTATAAAATTGGCGCCTCCAGGTAAATATTTTTCATTTGCATTCTCTGTATATTGGAGAATTCATATTATTGCTGTCTTAGTTTTGTAACGTTTTATCTTATACAAAACATATATAAAGAAAATCAATCAAGAAATTTCTCTAATTTTTTCTGAAGAGAAAGAAATTAATTCCATACAAAAGGATGTATCAATCAAACTTGCCTACCACTCAATATGATATTATGTAGTAATGAATATGTTGTTCATTTTTATTTTCATTTAATGGCTGCCAACATCTGGTACAAATAATAGTCATCGCTTGGCGAAGCTGCTTATGCTTTAATAATAAAACTTTGAGTAATGAGATAGTGCATAATATGTTTTCAAGTTAACAATTCAGTAAACAATAGCAAATATGTACCATTTACCGTTCACAGAAATAGTGGCATCTATATGAGTACATATATTATTATTTTTAATGTATCTGTAAAGTGACGCAAATTTGTTGTGTTTTGTCAACCCGGTACCAATTCGAGTCAACTAGCGATACATTTTTGAAATAAGCTCGGCAAGGGCAATCCGCAAATTGAGAAGAGTGAGATTTTTTATTTAAACGTCATCACTAAAAGGTTATTCACCCTGCATAATAGATTATTGAAAAATGATGAACAAATATCAAAGTATACCTATCTGTTTCGGATTTTTTAAATGTTTTCATCTCACTGTTTCATTTTAAAAAAATTAATTTACGTACCACTATGTGGATGCACTGTATATTATTGCTACTGTACAACCGAACCCAAGTATAAATTTTTTATAAAGCTGTCTAGCGTAGGGATCGTTCCTAGTAACTTTCGCGTAGCGCAGAATGTCGTTACTGATACAGATAATATGATGTTTGGACGTCGATTAAAAATGATTTCCTTGCATGGTTCATGTTGCTGCCGTTCACTGGCTAGTTAACATTAAATAAAAATGGTCATTGTAAAAAATACAAATAACATCATATAATTGTAATAATGATCATAGGCATACATCGTTCTAAGTTATCAAAAACAAGTTGAGAAGCGTCACACAGTGGCATATGTACAAAGACTCCTAAGAAGTAATTTCAGTTTAATGATTAATTGAATTACCGAATTTGTCTAATAATTGAAATAATAACAACACAATGAAACATAAGCACTGTCTATCCATCAAACATTTTTGATGAATATGTCAGTGATAATATTTTTAAAAATGTGTCAGGAGATGTCAAAATAATGTCTTACGTATAGTCGATTCGTGCTAAGCGTTGCGCCCTCTTGAGAATAGTGTGACAACCGAGCAACCGCAATGACCGCCATTGAGCTGTCATTGTTGTTGTTTATGCTTCAGTTGTATTCATTAATTTTTTGTTGTTGATACCCTTTGTTGGAGATTATTCAAATGAACCAGCATTGCTGCCGTATACATTCATTTAGTATCGATTTATTGAAAGTTTGTAAATTAACAATAAAATAAAATTATTGTTGCCGTAATAGATTTCATTTGTAGGATTTTATACAGTATGAACAGGTCAAAAGTTTAGAAAAGTTTAATTATCATATAAAGGGAGATGTCAAAACAAACGTGGTAAAACGGGGTTTACCCCTAAATCGCAGATATCATCGAGATCATTTTAAAGATAATTATACTCCTGCAAACTAACGTACCCTTCCTAATATCCTATGTTGTAATCCATGATGATAGGAAAAGTATTGTGTGTTAATAGTCGAAAAGAATTTTCTGCAACTTCTGCGCCTCGTTTGCATAAAATGCTGCTTTTGTCAATCATTAAACAATATACTAAGAATGTGACATAGAGTAAACGTATACTTTAAATGTATACAACACATTTACCTCACCTCCACCGCAAAATAAAGTATGTTTTCCATTTGACGAATTTTTTTTTGGAAAATTATGGTTGTGAAATTAAAATAAATAATTAATTATATCATACTATGTATATTTTTTGAATCAACGAGACTTTTTCAATAGTTTTTATGGATGCTTATTTCAAATTAACACCAACTGAATTCTACGAAACACTACAAAAGTTGCGACGGGTCATTCAGATGCAAACAACTGCGTTGTTTAGCGAGATATTAAAGCATCCGGGGATCCCCGCAGGGCCTGCCGTTTGTCGCATCGATGTTAACTTGACGAAGCCAAAAACTCGGAACCGAGTTGTTGTTTTGGTATCGTCAAACTAATTTATAATACATATTGGTCGTAATTGTTTAAGAATATGCTCATTTCGCTCAATTTTGGTACCAAAAGTTGGCATTACATTCAAATGGCCCTTGTATCGAGTACATTTTCGAACTACCCGTTTTAACAATTAAATTGCTCCCCAGTGGGGCGTAGGCCACACGTTGGGAAACACTGATCTAGATGATTTGGTCTTTTAATTTTTCTTCCACGTTTAGTTTGAGAGTCATTTTCCAATGATTCGTCGTTATAATTTTCAATTTCTTCTTCGCTCTCTTCATAACTTTTCTCTCTGTTTTTTTCTCATGGGTCTTCTGCATCATGAAATTCCTCTTTATCTGTTTCTTCTTCGTTTGATTCATATGGTTGAATTTTTTATTCAACTTTTTCTTCATTTTTATCTTCAAGATTTTGTTTGTATTCTAAAATACTTTCGTCAAAACGTACGTCCCTGGACTTGATAACTTTATCTTCTGAAGGTATCCAGACTCTATAGAAGCCTCCACCAGTATACCACCATCACAGCTTTTCTCGCTTTTGGTTCAAGAATAATTTCCCTTCGTAGTTGAACATACCATGCTCGACAACGAAAATCTTATAGTCTACTAATATCACTACAGCCATGCCATTTTATTGATGGGGTTTCTCCTTTACCGAGGACTGAGGTAGATGTTCTATTTAATTCGTATTCTGATGACATTAATGTTTCTCGCCACAGTGCCTTGGGTACACCTGCGTCGATAATCTTGGTCCTGACGATAATCAAAATGGGTCGGTTCATGCGTTCTGCTTTACCATTCATCTGTGAACTATAGGACATAGCATATTCTTAATGAATGCCCTTACTTTTGGCAAAATCTTTGAAATTACGTGATGTGAATTCACCACCATTGTTCAAATGAAATATTTTAATTTAAACACCAAATTGTCTCTTAGTTTCATAAATATAATCAGATTTTGTTCGGCTTTATTTTTGTTTTCCAAAATGTTTGCAATAAGGAAATGTGAAAAATTATCCAAGATTACATGATAATATTTTCCTCCTATTATTGTACAAGGCGTTATTGGTCGGCATAGGTCACTGTGCACAAGTTCTTCTATATGTGTTGCACGTTTTTCATTTGGTTGGAATGTTGGCCTTGCAGCTTTTTCCTCCAAACAAGTAGGACAAATCTTTTTGGGAACGTCTAATCCAAGTTGCCTCAAAGCTTCTTTTCCAGCATGTCCTAACTTTTGATGCCATGTTTCAGCGTCCACACTAACGTGACAATTTTCATTCATCACATTGACTATATACAATGTATACAGTCCACTTTCCTTTATTATGGCTTTCAAGGGAGAAATTGGGTCCACAAATGGTTGTGATTTCTTTTGTTACTATTATCTTGTGTCCTTAATTTAGGAACACCCTATATATATATATATATATATATATATATATATATATATATATATATATATATATATGAAAATTTGAATCAAATATAAGTTGAATAAAATATAAAAAATCTAAAAGAAAAGCGACCTAGTTTCGTTATCAGAGGCAGTAAAACTTATTTAAACAATTTTGAAAAATCAACAAATTACCACAAGATCGTCACGCGTATAAGTCGAACACAAAAACATCGTAGTTTTGGATATCATAAAGATACAGACGAGTTATATAACTTAGCATAGAGAAATCTAATTAAAGTTAACCTTCAACTTCGAAAATGAAAACATAGAGGCGAGGACAAGTAAATGACGCACAAAAACAAAGCTACGTTTGTGGTTTTGCATAACTTACTCGTCCCAAAATATTCCAAATGAATAGAGGGAAAGAGGACGACGAGGTAGAGTCGGACAGCAACAGTACAGTCTGGTACTTCTGGCTTGTCGACTTACGACAGCCCGCGTTTTGACAGTAAGTTTTAGTGATTGCCGCGAAGTGCTGAAAGCGGAGATAGCCTATCAGATCTCATCTCTTCCTCTTTATTTTGTCACGTTCGATCAAGATTTTCCAAACCGCAAGTTTTTGAACCTGACAACCTTTTTTTCTCTATTGTTATTTTTTGGAAAAATCATATTGGTATTGATTTTTTTTGTTTTGTGTGTCTGACTATACATCCCCCATAAACCGGAGCTAGGTAGATTACTCCAATCACACTCTCAAAAGGTTAGTATCAGTTATTGCATTATAAAGTTTTATTCCCGAGATTTTATTTATGTTAATCGGTTATATTCACTGTAATCAGGGAGAAATATTTTCAATACCAGTCCATGAAAAACGCCAATGACCATCTATTAATTGTAACATAAATTATATTAGCTTAAACAATAAGATTTCATTATTTAGTTGAACATTGTCGGGCAACGAAGGTTACCCCTCGATCGGCAGAAAGGTCGGTTTACGAATATCAGATGTTTTTGCATTACATAATTTCAAAGCTATGTAAGCCACTGAAGTAACCGTTAGCTAGGACAGCGCCGGACAAATAACATTATTATCATATTATATCATATACCGTAGGCATCGAAAGTGCACCCCAGAGTTAAGTCATTGTTTTTTTTTGTAGCTTTAGATTTATTTGTTCGCAATATAGGCCTATTTATATGTTATGTACCCAGACTGTTTCCTTTACCCCCAACAAATCCCTCTAACCGACACAGGAAGATTGGACCCGGGGGACGTACAGGCAGCTGGACGACACGACGAACCTTAGAACTCAGGCTTTGCACATCGTATAAACCCAAGGGGGCCCACGAATACCTTTCCGCTCGAGCCAGGAAACCACCCTCCCACGAGGTTCTTCAACAGGGTGTTTCAGGCTCTATTGTGCCCTAAGGCACTGGTGACAGCAACGTTGCAGTAAAAAAAGGGAAGAAATAACAACCAAACAATTTGGAGTTATAACACGAGGTTATGCTCCAAATTTGAAACAATGAGAGCTTCGATGACAATACTCTGACCCTGGCGCTTTGCATTTAATTTCCCCAACTTGTTTGACTTCAAAATTTCACCATTTGCTATGTGAACAGATATGTAATTGTCCAATGTCTTGACATTAGTTATATAGGGTTCCAGATTTTGTATTACAAAGTGATTACTAACTCCTGAGTCCAATACAAAGCTAGTACGTCCAATATTTATATCGGAGTCACGCAAATTAGCAGTATAAAGAACAACTTGTTGATCACCGTCATCTTTATTTGCTTGTTGTCTGTTTTGTCCTTGATTAGATGTAAAACCACGTCCCTGACGTCCAGAATAATTTCCTCTGGAATAGCCTCAGTTATGATTTCCGGAGATTGCTCCTGAATTATTCGGAGATCCATTTCTTTCAGGACAATTTGCTTGGAAATGAAACTTGCCACCACATACAAAGCATGCTTTTGTAAAAA
Source organism: Galeruca laticollis (assembly GCA_963921935.1). Lineage (NCBI taxonomy): Eukaryota > Metazoa > Arthropoda > Insecta > Coleoptera > Chrysomelidae > Galeruca > Galeruca laticollis. The sequence continues at coordinate 186,835,160 of OY998179.1, read as the reverse complement.
CTCGCTCCATTATTGTCTCCATGTGCATTGGCTAGTCTAGATCCTAGCAGCATGGCGTTCACAAAATACATTTTTATATCACTAACTGTTTCTAAGGCAGTCACGACTGTATCAAATTTGGATGGCAATGAAAACAGTAAGTGGCACTCTCATTAATAGTTGATCCAAGGTCTTTAATGTCACGTATTATAGAAAGGAATTTCAAGTAATATTCCTCCAAACTTTTATTGATTCCAGAGCGTAAACTGAACAATTTTTTCCACAAAGATAATTTAGTAAAAGAAATTGTTCTAACAAATATATCTTTTAGAGCCTTTAATTACTCCTTTGCAGTAGCACAATCTTTAACAATATCCAAATGCTTATCTGACACACCCTGACCGATTATGGACTTTGCTCTAGCATCAAGTCTCCTGAATTTTGGTTGCCCCTCAATTGATGCGGTCGACGGTGGCGGATTATTTTCAATAACATCATTACACTGTTCTCTAGTTACCAACGTCAAGATGCGAAATCTGCAGTTGTTGAAACTATTCGCTTCCAAAATTGGCACAGAAAGACTACGCACAGCTGCCATTTTGTTGCTGCACCTTAGTCACGTTTGCCAACATTTCGCGATTACGCTAAGAAAAACTATTCACAGTATACCCAAGGAACAGTCCCGAGCCCATAACCCGATTGATGTGGGTAATTGAAGGCTAATTATTATTTTACGGATTAATTTATTAATCGACCTAACAATAATTATATGCAGACACAACAACAATAACCTGCTACTGACTAACAGTGGCAAGCTACGACATACATGACATATATACAGACTGTAGCGCCATCTATCAATGGGAAGTGCAAGCATAATATTGTGGATTTCCTAGCTTTATTCAACATAGCACTTACCGTTCGTCCGCTGATTTAGATTAGATTAAAAATGATCAGTATTTACAGTTTTTGGTTCCCTATATACAATATACTAAAAATAAAAATGGTCTGGCGATTTTTAGTATAATTGCGTATGTCATGACGTCATTAACGTATCCTTGCTCCAGGAGCATTATCCATATCTTGTGGCTGTTTGATCAACTTTGTCCCTAACATGCAGTTTTGACACCTAGCATCTTTCGGCTGAGGTATCCCTGAAAAACAGCTGAAAAACAGGGTTTCAAAATTGATTCGTGGAAATTAGATTTTCAGAGGGCAACATGGCTGATGTTGGTTTTTAAGTTATTGTAGTTTATTAGGAATATGGTTTACTTTGTATAAGATTTGCACACAGTTGCCTATGCTGATGCTACCCCCTATGATGAAAATGGGTTCGTAGTTTAACACAATCAAGTTATATTATTAGCGATCCATGCAGAAGCCCACCGACTATCGCGGATGCCTTCTGCTGCGCGATTTGCGTCTATGAGATTTCTACGAAGATCTTGTGGCAGACAGTAGTTGTTAAAGTTTGCAGAGATTTTGTTTATGAACTCTTTGAAAGTATGTATGTTGGCTTTCACATGTAACCAATAGTTTTTTGGGAGTTTTCGATAGATTGTGTTAAGTTATTGCCATTCTGAGACACTTGTTTTGTATTACCTGCAGGGAGTGAAAGTTGTGTTATGTACCTGTGTAATGATGTGTTTGTATATAAGTATTGTGTTCTCAGTTGTGAGTTTACTGTGGTTGCAGATGAGTGGGTAGAGTCTGCCCATTGCAATATTGGCTTTTTGTATCTGTTGTGCAATGTGTGCACTTCCGTTTGTGTTGTTTCGCATCGTGTATCCCAAGTATTTGATATTAATACTTGGGGCGATGAGATAATCATCTACACAAAGCTGTAATTGCAATGGGGGGGGGGTCGTTCCAGCTATTCTCCTGAGTAATAAATACCCTATTTTGGAGGCGTTGATAGCTAGTTTGTGTTTTTGGAAATAGGCGATGATTTCTGTGTTGTTCTCTGTTGATGTGAGTTTGTATAGTGACTAATTCTTGTTCGGGATTCTTTACAGATGCTATAAAACACGTATCGTCAGCGTACATAGCAGTGAATATTTGGGGTGCGGTTGGGAGATCGTGGATGAAAAGTATAGCAGAGGTGATAATGCCGACCCTCGTGGGACTCCAGCTTGAATGAAGTATGGGCTGATGTGTGGTCATACATTTTTGTATGAAATATTCTATTATTCAAGTATGAGTTGATAAGCTTAATCAAGTGATTCGGAGCGTCCGCTGATGCTTAAAATAGATGGACAGGCGGACGGAGACCAGAATATAAGACTTCGATTTTTTCGTCGACTCGAGTTTAGAAGTGTGAAACATAATAATTTCTTCTAAGCCGTCCGTTCTTCTTGAAATATGACCAAAATATCTGAGATCTGATTGACTGATTACTGTCAATGAATATACAGAGTGCCAAATCGGATAAAATTGGTCAAATCTAGGTGAAGTAGTAAGAACCTATATTGAGTGAATCCACAAGAGTAACATTATCAAAATATATTTAAAATAAGAAACTTTCAGTCAACTTTGATTATAACCAGAAGTAGTAGTTGGCTCGTAATATTTTAGATCAATTGGGCATATCTTAAAACTTCAAAATCCTAATTTTCAGATTTTAATTATGTCAAGTTTCTCTAAAATGGATAATTCTAACAAATAATTACCCAGTATATGTGCTCTCAATCAATTTATATTCCAATAGAAAACATATATGTAACAGTGTTAACTTTTTATTGTTTGCGTGCAATCTAAATCAACATTATAGTTGTAATAATTGCGGGAATTAAGATAATTTGTGTATTTATCAATTGTGTAACAGAAACAGATCAGTATGTTGTTGAAATATGATACGGGGGAGATTTATAGATGTAATAAGGTTAAAGTCAATTACAAACTATAACACAAATACCATTTGGTAATTCTATTAAAAATAATACGTGAATGTAATTGAATATGTTTTAATGTTGCCTCTAGCATTTTGAATTTGAAATTTGAGTTAGATTTTGTGGTGAATCAATGCCCATTTGTATATTGGTGCGTATAATTTACTAAATGTTTCTTAAAACAGGAACATTAGCTTTATTAAAAAAGTAAAACAGTTCCAAAAGTAATACAATAGAATTGAAGCTGTTATGGTTTTATTATGGATTAAGAACCAGGAACTATCAGACATAAGTTCAAGTATCAAAGCTAGGAATCGTTGTGTGTATTCTCACTACGGTACGATAGAGAGGCTCATTTACGTTATACGTTTCGTTGGTACCCAATATGTCCCTCAACTTTTTTTGATCGAATTTTTGTGTGGCATATTGAACATTTGATCTACTTACCCTCAGGTCCCAGGGTGAAATAATGAAAAAATTCCTATGTTCCTACCAATGTAGATATTAGAGGTTTATTGTTGCGGCATGTGGCATCAGGGGGATTTAAACGGTACGGGATCTTTTGTATGCTTGAAATGACTCTAATATTGAATTTGTATTGAAGTTATTATTTTCCGAAGGAATAGGTAGAATCACATAAAACAGTTTTTAATTACTTATAATAATCATTTATTTTGAAACTTCTCAGATCAAAACTACATTTCAATTAAACAAATACCTTACAAACCTACATTTTATAAAATTCTTATTAATATGAATGGTAAATTACAAAATAGTACAAACACAATCCAACTCGACATTTTTCGCAAATCTTGCGTGTTTGAGATGTGCATACCTCCAAAGCATATCTCAGTCTTCAATTTTCCAGAATTCTTGTACCGTAGTGCTCAATTTTATCATAGCGGACACATAGATTTACGTCAAGAAAGAGGAGCTGTTGGTCCAGGGCGACTTCTGGGAGGGGCATATGTTGTCAGGTAGTGTGTGGCTATGGAACGCTGAAAATTCAGTTAGCAGATGGGGTTTGTTTTGCGGAAAGTAATCCAAGCGTTCTGCAATGCTGAGTCGACAAGCCATGTAAAACCAGGCCAGTAGAATATTTTAGATCTCATTGCAATTCTGTATGCTCCAATATTCTTATCCATTTGTTCAGTACCCCCTTGCATCTTTGGCAATAGCTTTATTTTCGGGTAGGGATATGAAATTTTCATTCATTTGATTTTCTTTATTTTTCATTGTTTTCACTTACCTATGTTACAGTTAGGGGAGACTGGGGCACATTCGACACTTTTTTTTTCGAGCGTCTGTTCTTCAACACGAACATTTTTCAGGTGACTACCATATGAATATTTCAAAAGGCGGGTATTTCTCTTACATTACCTGCATATATTTCATTCTTTATACAATGTAATTTTTCGATGGGGTAGATTTTTCAAATGTAATGACATGTGATGAATGTGCCCCACCGGTGGGGCACATTCAACTTCACCATGGGATAGTTTCAACAACCCCTTCTAATTTATTATTCTTGCCTAAAATGTGAGCAAAAGTAGAATACTAATAAGACTTTCGTTAAGCAATGAAAAAGCTTTAATTCAATGGCCACAAATTCTAAAATACATTATATTTTTCCACATTTTTCTTGAAAGAAAAAATATTTTCAGTTCTTGATGTTCCTTTATTCTGGATAGCTCTCAGTTTTCCAACAATCTGTCCGATCTACAGTTGAGATGTCTTCAACATCTGGAAATTAAAATTGCATTGATTTTCCTCTTCTTCTCAGAAATTTAATGGCATACTCTTCTTGACTACAATTTGTGACTTGACCAACGTAGTATTTGGTAGTAGTTTTAGTACAAAGTTTGACTAGTAGAAAATCTTTTGCATCAATGGTGTCGTCACCCAGAAGAGCTAAATTTTCGCGGGAAATGGATTCGTTTTCACTGAGGTCTATCCAATCCACATCACTTTCTTCGTCAACTTCTAGTTGCATATCACCTTCACCGGATGATGGAGAGGATGGATTGAAGATCTTCCTTTTACATGGCTTCTTGTTTTTATTTCTAGTTGCAACTTTCATCTTTTTCTGTTGCAGTTCTCTTTCTCTCATTCCCAACTGAAGTTTCTCAGGAGTGTCAGTATAAATTTTTGATTTTCCCTGCAGCCTTCTTCTAGGTTTAGAGGAATTGATGGATTTTGGAAGAGGTCGGACATGTTCAGGTGTTGCTTTTTCGATGATTTCATTATTGCATTTTTGTATGAGTTCTTCTCCATTATTTGCCTCGGTTTCACGGCTTGTGCTCGCAATAGGTATCATTTCACTTGATTTGGGTATGTTTTAGTCAATTCTACATTGAAATTGTTTGTCAGAAGGTGCTTCTGCGTCATAAACATCAGTTGCACTGAAATCATCGTCAGTGAATGCTAGGGAATTCAATGGCCAAATTACAGGTTTCCTGATAGCGTTGATACGTTGGATGGCGTGAAAGCTGCCAAAAAGCATGTCGAGTCAGCCTTGCTAAATCCATCATTTGTATAACTTTCCTGGATGTAGCAACAACCAATCGTTGAAAGCATTGGCACAGTATTGCTTGAAAGGACCAAATACAGCAATGTCGCAAGGTTGAAGCCAATGCGACGTATGTGGTGGAAATGAGAGCATAACAATGCCATTTGCTCTACAGTAATTTACAGCAGCCACAGAAATATGTGATTCGTGATTGTCTAATGTGAGTAAGATCTTTCTTTCTTGTGAACATTTTGTGTGCTTTTTGATATGTTCTAAAATTTTGAAGAATAATTCCTTGGTCATCCATACATAGATATTACCTAAGGCTATATTTGAAGGGGATGCCTCTTGAATCAAATCTTCCAGCCGTCGTTTTCTAGGAAATATATATACTGGGGGTAATTAACCACCTGAATCATTCATGATTCAAACTATGATTATCAGTTCACCCCTCTCAGCTGAAGAAGCCTGGCTAATTTGCTTCTTTCTTTTTGTAGCAATCACCTTAATTGGCTGGGTGATAGTAGTAACACCAGTTTAATCAAAATTTTGAATATAATTAGAGTGAAACTTGTATTTCGCAAAAACAGCTTTATAATTGTTGAGGAATTCTTCGACATTTCTTCTATTGAAAGCTGTAGCACGTGCGACGCTGGTATTTTCGGGTTTACGAAGGATAAGCTCTTGATGTCTCTTCATGAAATTCGTTAACCAATCTAGACCAGCTGTATTGTTTGTTTTCCAGGCTTTTGGCACCTTACATCTAGGTATGATATTTGCATATTCATATGTTAGGATTCTTACTTGGCGGTAACTCAATCCATAGGTCAAATTAGCGCATTTTGCTAATTACTTTGCAAGCTCATTTTTTTGCTGCATTGTAAACACCTGGTTTACCGTGTACTCAGAACTGAAATTCCCAGCTTTCACTGGCCGAGGAAAGCGAGGAGCTTGATCGTCATCACTTTCGTTAGCGCTATCACGTTCCTGGCAAAAAGGTATGAGTTCATCTGTATAATGTTACTTTTTAAGGCCTTTTTTCCAGATACCAACGTTGTTCGTTCGATATTGTAAAATTCTGCTGCAGCTTCTGTACTCCTCACCTTGTGCAGAATGTCTGTTATTGCTGCCGAAATTTGGTTTTCATCAATACCCAGATAACACAAGGCAATCCATGGAATATCCATTGGACGTCCATTTATGGACACAACGGCTGTCCAACGGACGTCCGTCATTTGTACATAAGACATCGTATGGACGTCCTTTGGACTATACAAAAAATACAAAATGGACGTCCACTTGGACACCATGAAACATCCATTTATGGACATTTCATGGACTTCTTGTGGACTACTTTTGGACATGAATTTTTAATTTCAAATGTATAGTTTTTATATTATATTATTATCACCAAGTACAGTGCCAAAAATTAAAACAAGTTTTTTAGAAATGAAAGCATTTATTTGTCTTCATTTAAAAAGTTTTATTTATATATCTATTTTTGTACGCATCCCTTTCTGAACTCCGCCGCAACCATTTTCTAACAGTTCTTTCTACAGTTTTAATATCCAAATTGGAAGCAGCTGTAAAAAAATTCATTTTTTCATAATAGTAAAAGATCTTGTGTAAAATTGGAATTCGAACGAATATATCATGCAAAATGTTTGGTGTTTGATCAATGCAATTTAATTTTTTTTTTCTTTAAATTGACATTCATACATTTCAAATTCCAAGTAATATCATTAAAGTTGAAATTGTGTATTCCTCAATAATAATGAATTCCTTCAACCAAAAGTAAAACAGGCAGCCGACTTACCTATGAATAAAGCACATATGTTAGTTTGCTTAAATGCTCTTTTTTATTTTGTTCCATCAAAAGTAAATTCCTTCGAAAGTTTGTCAGATATTGTGGAGATGAAGTATCTTTTGATAATGCCGTAGGCATCTTCACCACCTAATTTTCTTATCTGATGAACATATAAAATTCATGTGACGTAGAGTGTTGTGGCCAATGCTTCATAGAAAATTTAGAGAAGGGAAGCCGTTGAACTCCTGCCAATAAGTGAGTGAGACCTCTGCGCATTGTATCCTTTCTTTTTCGAGATATCAGTCATAGTGTACTATAATCCGTTTTCAAAAGGCATGGAGTAATAGAAGCTCATTAGGTATGCAAAACCGATACAGGGTGTATAATAAAATATCTCCGAAGTTTATCTAATTTTGTACTAAAATTTCTCATTTGTAACTCTGTATTCGGTTGGGTCGCCTATTGTATTGAAAGGGTCGCTCTATCGTATTTGAATGAACAAATAAACAATTTAATCCTCAGAGGCGTGCAATCAGGACGAAACAAACTTGGTATATGAATATGAAGGCACTATGAAATTATAATTACGAAAACTATTCAAAAGAGTTCACAATACCGATTCAATAGAAACACATTTTTTTTTGTGTTCCTATGAATAAACAATAAACATAAAATATTATATAAAAAATAGCAAATTTTTTTGCAGTAGGTATCAACATTCTAAAGAAAAAAGCATGCACTTTACGCCTTATTCCATTCTTCAAGTCGTCATCCATTTCAAGTTTGGGTCGGCCTAGGGACTTTGCTGGGGCTGTGATGTTTCCATTTTTTTTCTCCTTCATAAATTTATAAATTGTTGTTTTTGAAACACCCATCATTGTTGCAGTAATCTCCACAGTTTCATCAACACTTCCTGTCAAATTCATGATTTTTCTTCTAATTTCTTCGTTCTTCAACGAGGAATATAATTTAATATCAGATTTTTTTCGTTCAGCGACAATGGGCCAACTTTAGGTCGCTTAGATGGTAATAAATCCTCCACATCTGGTCGAATTTGGTTGAAACACTATATAGTTGGAAGGTGTAGTTGGGTGTTTGTCTCGTGTGATGGGAAGAGAACTTGTATAGATGAACAAAAATAAACACCAGTTAACAATAACGGTAAAAAATAATAACAAATAACCGTAATGATGGGGAAATCAATCAACACAGCAGTTTTTCCAGAATAGATGAACTGTAAATTGAAAATATTCAACCTTTCCGCTACTTTTATAGTTGAAAAGTTCTAGTAAGTACATTGTATTATGGGGGCATTTTCTAAGAACTGAAAAGACTATATTTCACAATAATAAAACCATTTTTGAGCTACCTGTTTGTCAAGTTTCTTCAATTACCTGCTAATTGGGTGAAATAATCGGCAAATGGGGTTGGTTTGGATATATATATATATATATATATATATATATATATGTGTATTTGTATAAAATTGTTATTAACATTTATTTTATTATTTACTGTATGTAGGATTATAACTATCTGGAGATTAGTGGAGGGACTCGTCTACGCCCTTTTATACATAATAATAAATCTTCTGGAAAATTGATGTCAGTGATATAATCTACAGTTTATTATATTATTGATAATTTGAAATTTCATTTTAAATAATATTACAAAACGGTTATTTTCGGAAATGAGATAATTTTAGAAGCCTTAACTTTTTTTAAATTACTAAATGTGGTACGCCTATGGTTCCGGCCAAAATGAGTGATTTATTACTCCATGCCTTTTAAAAACGGAGTATAACAATTGAATGATCCTTACAATTATTGAGTACAATAAAATTTAATGTGGAATATTACCAACATAAAAATTAACAATTCTGAAAATTTGGTTATTCTGGTAACAAGAATAACACGTTCTAGAGAAGAAATACATTGTCGCTTATTATGCTTACAACAAAGGAAAGGAAATATAACTTACAGCTTGTTTGAAATTATTTTCTTCCTTTAGATAGAGTTCTGCTTCCGCCAAAGTGGCCTCATTGTCAATAGGACAATTAAATTTTGGGTGGAAATTTTCAGCTATTTCCTCAGCAGTTGTAGATGCAACAGGAATTTGATTGCTCACATCTTCTATCAATTGATAAATTCCGGCTTTTATAGAACTCAGTTTTTTCGTTAGGCCATCGGACATCCCTTCTAAAAGAAAATATTAACATTACCCTAATATAAATTTAAGTACCACATTTATTCATTCACGGACCTTGCCCACTTTTAGTACAGTTACAAATAAAAAAAAACCTCAAAATAGAGAGTAAATCTAAATAATATATCATGATAGTAAAAAACTAACAGCAAAATGCATGAATATATTAACAGGTACAAAATCGAAACAAATAATAAGCCCACGGAATTTCAGTAACAGTAAGTTGAAACACCTTCACAAAACTACAAAAGCTTGAAAATAGATAGAAAATAATGAATTTTTACGTTATATATCCTTACCGATCATTTTTTTATCTCTGCACAACAGCAGTGTTTTTGAGTTTGTACAACATTATTTGCAGTGTTATTGAAAAACATACAAAAAACATATTGAAAAGTTACGTTTTAAACCATAAACCATGTTCGGACTATGTCGAATGATGTTGATCAATACGATCGAATGAAATGTCAAACAGTGTGTATATACGTGTCGCTCGACTAATGTGGGCAAAAAGAAAGTCAAAAAGTGTCTATCGACATAGTCTGAACACATCTTAGGGGAGAGTGGTTACCCTTCGTACACTTTTTAGATTTAATCTTTTTACTTTATGAATAATTGTCGAAATTATCTAGTTTATGTACATTAGTGTAACAAATATATTGTAGTTTGTTACAAAAAAGTCCGATACTAGTACGTCAAACGGTTAAAAGGTTATAGTCATTTTTCCGCGATAAGATATTTGTACGAAAGTACCCCACGTACGGGGTACATTCGTACAGTAGGTGGGGTACTTTCGTACGTCATGGGGTAGATGCATACAGGGTAATTAAAAAGCCAATTAAAGTCGTTACATTTTTATTATTGTTATTATAAAAAGATTTATTAATCAAAGAACTAACTTAATAGTGTGTGACTTAGCTCATAGTCGATAAATCTGTCTTTAGAAAAATAACGAAACATAAAATCATTCATCCGCTGTTTACTTATTGATAATTCTAAACTTACAATCAATCGGAATGAGATGTTTAATATCATTTTGTATGACATCATTATACAGTCTTTGACAATTTGAACTTAAAGTAGGTAATTATACATTTGGTTGTTATTTTGAACTCATTGCACATTATAATCATTTAAATTGAGTGCGAAAGTAAAAAGTCTAGCCATTCTAGCTGTACAACCCAGCCTGTTCGTGGTTGAGGATCAGGGAGGATCATAATGACATCGCTGATATACAGAGTGTGTATGTCTTCTATATCAGGGAAAAAGAATGACCATGATAATCCTGGTTTCTTCTGAAGATAAGATATTTGCATCTCTGTATCCGAATGAAGACAGATAACTTTTCCTACGTAATAAACAACAGAAGTCTTTTTTTCAAACTTTACCAAAACATAACCATTTTCCTTGATTTTCTCTGGTGTCACATTTAAATTATTATTGATACTGCTATCATCAGTCTCTTCGTCCATTTCTGAATCTACTGGAGATGTTGAACTCTCCCGCAAGCTAAATTGCGATCCTTCAGATTCTACTGAATCTTCATCGCTTTCTTTTTATTTTGTCTTTAATTAAGCTCCTTCAAACTACGTTTCACTGCTTTAGCTCTGGATTTCCTTTCCTGTTCTTTTTTTTTCAATTCTTCCTGTCTATGTCACTCTTCTAGTTCAGTTTTTTCAGGTGCCTCTGTATATATACGGGATTTACCCGGTTTTCTTCCTTTATTGGTTTTTCTGGTTCTAACAGCTGTAGGATAAGGTCTTATGACTTCTGGTGTTATGGGAAGATAAGAACTCAGTTCAGATTGTGCCCCAGCCGCAGAAGTGGAAGGTTCAGGTTCGCCAGTTCTGGTAACGATGCCTTGAGGATTTTGGAGCAAAGAAGGTGACTGCTCACGAATATCTGACTCATTCATATCAGTCGATGGCACACTGGTGGAAGGTTGTGGTTCTTGAGCGACAGTACTTGTTTCCGGATTAGATGGCACATTTACCGAATTATTTGAAGCATACACGTCTATGGGAGCGAAATCTTCATCGCTAAAGGCCATTTCATTGAATGGCCATATACCTGGCTTTTCAAATCCACTTGTAATATTTTTGGCGGTAAAAGATTCGAAATATGCAAGTTTTACCAATTTAGGAATAATATAAATGTTGATTGTTTTGCCTGGATTCGACATATGCCAATTATTGAACGCTATTTTCAACTTTGCCTTGAATGGGCCGAATACTCCAACGTATAAGGGTTGCAATCGATGACTAGTGTGCGGCGGAAAAGACACAACAATAATGCCATCATCTCGAGCAAATGTTATAGCCTCTAAGCTGATGTGACTTTCGTGATTATCACATAGCAGTGAAATCGGATGCTCGTTAGAGCTCTCTGTGTGTGCCTGAATGTGTTTTAATACTGAAACAAATATTTCCGCATTTATCCACCCACTTCTATTAGCAGCTCCGAGGCTTCCTTCACGTGCACCTTCAAGAAAATGATCTTTGTAGTGCACCCGTGGAAATACAAAAAGCGGAGGGATAGTATTTCCACTTGCAGCAATAATACCACCAAATGTTATCAATTCGCCTCTTTCCGCTGACACGATTTGTTCCACTTGTTTCTGTGATTTAGGAGCCAAAACTTTAGGAGTTTCTAAAACAGTAGACACGCCGGACTCGTCAAAGTTAAATATCCTGTAGGCAGCAAAATTATGTCGCTATAATACATCAGCCAAATTTTTATAGAACCCTTGGACTGCATTCTTATTAAACGCGAATGATCGAGCAGCGCTAGTGTTTTCTGGCTTTCGCAGACTGAGGTTGGCGTTTCGTTCCCTGTATTTACGCATCCACTCTAAGCCAGCCATTTGATTTTCCTCCCACTTCGCTGGATATTTCAAATTCAACGCTTTCGCGTAATCGTAGGCACGATTTCGAATTTGTACTATCGTTAGCCCATAATGCATTTTGCAGCAATTAGTAATATAGTCATTTAAGCGTGCATCTTCTTCCATTGAGAAGACTTGTAGACTCGTGAATTTTGAATGGAAAGTTCGTAAGGGTACATCGGCGTTAGAGCCATCTTTAAATTTCTTGACTCTGCTTTCCAACGTTGATGTTTTGATGTTGTAATTTAACGTGGCTTTCCTATACGACAACCTTCCTGTATTATATAATCAATTGCTAACTTCATAGACTCTTCATCCACTTCTTGAGTACGCGTACCCTTTTTCTTATATTCTCGCACCATGATTCTGCAATAAAATATTAATTATAAGTATAAGGTTGACTTAATAAAAATATTTCATTCTGTTAGAAGTAGAATATAAGAAAAAATAGGTTAGTATGCTGTCTGTGCGGTAATTTTAAAAGATACTAGGTATATTTTATTTCTCAAAAATTGAATTTTGATATACGGGTGGTTGATAAAATCTAGCGGGGAGCATTCGTACGCGTAAGAATGTGCCCCCTGTCTGGGTGTCCGAATGCACCCCATGCCTTTGCACAAAATAAAATAGAGCTTTATTCAAATTCTAATTTAGTTCAAGAAATATAACAATTAGAGCTCAGAATAAACAATGTTCACATTAATTAATCATCACCATTTTGTCAAAAACATGCCAATTCTACTAACAATCACGAACTAAACTTAGGTAAAAAACTGACTCACCGCCCGCGAAAACACGTTACGTCTTGTCAGCTGATACACCGTAGTGCGACTGGCGCGACCAGTGTTGCCAACCTGTACCAAATGAAAGCCGTGAAGAATATTGAAAAAAGCCGTGTTTTCATAAGCTACGGCCGTGTCAAAAGTTCAAGCGGTAAAATGCCAGGATTTATAATATTTTTCCTGGGTTTTAAATAAAAGTCGAAAATGTGGTGATAAAATATTTCTTTAATATAAAAAATAATAAAACTTAAAACTTGTTTATTAATCTGACAGATGAAATTCATCATCTTCTACTCTGAAGGTATTAACCGTTTTGTTTTTATTATGTATTATTTCAGGTTTTGTAATGTTATCATGCTTTATTGGGTTTAGACACAACAATTCATGTTTGGCTAACAAGTTTCTATCAATAGTCTTTGTAATCAACAAATTCAGATGTTTGGTTTTAATAAAATTAACTTGCGTAAAAATTCATTAGCACGATGCATTTGAGTGTGGCAAAGACACGATGCATTTGAATGTGGCAAAGATACGATGATTGAAGTAAACAGTGCGATATTTTTAAAAAGAAACTCTCCCGTATCCGATTTAAAATTGATCATTTTAGCCCAAAATATATCTATGTCAACGCTAATATCAATTTCATTTCCCTTAAATACATATGAAATCTATTTTTGTGAACGAGAGAGTAATAAAACCTAATTTCTAATGCAAAATAATGACTGACGTTTTTTAATTAAGTATTATTTTTTTTACAAAAATATTTTTATTCATAAAAAATAAGTTTTTAAACTTAAAAGCCGTGTATATATTGCACGGCAGTACAGCTAAGCCGTGGCCGTAGGTTTTGTTGAAAAAGCCGTGAAAACACGACAATTGCCGTGTCGTTGGCAACACTGGGCGCGACACTCCGCTAGCAACATGGCGGCCGGTATGTCTATATTCACAAGCAAAGGCGTGCTCGTGCGCCGTTTGGATTTTTTTTCAACCAACTGTACGAATGTGCCCCGCGTACGAATGGTGACCACTTTCCCCTATGTTATTGCCATTGCCTGAAAACTAATACTGTGAGGCTCAAAATAAAACGAAACTGAAAACTTACCAATATTATTCTCATTTTGGTTAAGTTGATTCTCAAGCATATTTTTCTGATGTGTTCTTTCTAAAATAAAAATATTAACAAAGCTTGTGGACTACAACTACCTACGTACAAAATTAAAAGTAAAACTTACCATCATGCATTGCAGTTTTTAAAGAAATTTTTGGGGGAAGAGGTAACACAGTAGAGCTAACATCATCACTTTGTGAGTCTATTTCCCTCGTTATCGGTGGAGTTTAACTCACTTGTGTGGCATGCCTTCTGCGCTTTTAAACGGGCACTGATATACTTATCTAAAATCAAATTGACAATAACCAAATAAATGTTAATAAGTGTAATAAAGTAATCTAGTAAGTAATAAGGGTAATCCAGACCTTATTATAATGCAATAATACAGTCCAGAAAGAAGTTTGCAGTAATACTCCAAAAAATTATTAAAATCGGCGGGTTATCTCTCACAATTTTTGATCGGTACAACTAAAAAAACATAGGTTGTTATTCTTCTTCTTCTTCGTTAGAAGTTCAACTGATGGAATATGAGCTTCTTTTTCTTTCTAATACTTTTTAACCTGTACTAGTTTTTTTGTCGGCGACAATTTCCATATAACTTTACACTGCACCCTACAAATTAGACGAAGGAGAAATAATATTTAATTTGATACAATATGTAAATATTATAATAAATTAGTCGTTCACATATGCAAACCATGCGAATCACAAAAAAACGTCCATATATATGCATGCTGCTGCTCTGTATTATATATAACACAGAGTTTGCATCATACTCTACGAATACACATTATGGGAGAAATCTAAAATGTTTTTTACTAAATGTGAAAATCGTTCTATTTACGTTCTGACTTAAATTTTTGTTAATTTTTATCCAAAATGAATCATGGACATTTGACGAGTTTCCAATGGACATCCAAAATGGGATATCCAATGGACTAACGGAGACAGGATATCCACTGGATGTCCATCCAAGGTTCATGGACATCCAGGACAATATTTTGACAGATACTGGATGTCCAATGGACATTTTGTGCTATCTGGGAATATTAACTCTGGATGTCTTCTTCTTGTATAATCGCACCATCTGGAATCATAATAATACCACTATATTATATCCAAAAATATTTATCAAATATATGAGCAATGAATGTTATAATTATTGTTAATAGGTATTATCGAAAAAGTTGCATGGGGTACATTCGACACCATGTCGAAACTGCCTTACCTACATGGTGTCTAATCTGCCCCATCCCGCTTGTAAACCAATTCTCAATTCAAAGAATCTCATGTTGAAAATTAGGTTAGAATATTGTGCCTTGATAATTCAATAAGAATAGACTCCCTCTATTGGTAAATATCTCAAGAACTAGCAAAAACAATAGAAGATACAATCCACTTGCAAGATAACTATAAACTCATTTCGTTCGATGTAACTAATATGTTTACTAAAATTCCTCCTAAAGAATGTCTAATACTTGTAAGAAAATTACTAGAAGATAAAAATATTAATCCAGGAATAATATCAGATATACTTAATTTATTTGATGTATGCTATAATCAGAATTATTTCACTTTTGACAATGAGATATATATTCAAAATGAAGGTTTACCAATGGGAAGCCCTATATCACCTATTTTAGCAAACATTTTTATGGACAATTTAGAAAGAAAGATCTTTGAAAGTAATATTTCGAAAAATATTTTATTTTGGTATAGATATGTACATGACATATTAGCTTGTTTTATGGGTAGTGAACGACAATTAGATCTATTTTTCAACCACATCAATAATTTACACCCAAAAATTAAATTAACATTAGAAATTGAAGAAAATACCTCAATCAATTTTCTTGATTTAAAAATTCAAAGAGTTAATAATGTACTTGATTATTCAATTTACCGAAAACCAACACAGACTGATGTGACAATTCCATTCAATTCTAACCACCCTATGTCACACAAACTAGCAGCATATAATTCAATGATACATAGAGCTTTTTCAGTTCCTATGAACAAATGTAATTTTGATAGAGAGATTAATACAATTAGACAAATAGCAACATCTAACGGTTATCCATTAGATGTGATAAATAAGCTAATTAGTAGAAAAGAAGAAACAGTGGCATTACAACTAATATATCCTAAACAAGCTGATGAAATTCAAACTTATAAAACCATCACATATGCAGGAAATATTTCTAATAATATTTCAAAGATAATATCTTCAGCAACGAATACAAGAATTTCTTTTAAAACAGAAAGTAACGTTAGTCCAAAATTGTTAAATGTAAAAACAAAAATACCACTATTGAAGAAGTCCGGTATATATAAACTCAAATGTCCAGAATGTAATGCTGTCTATTTGGGTCAGACCCTTAGGAATTTTGAAATACGATACAGTGAGCACTTACGAGCATACAGATTAAAACAACCAGATAAATCGCACTACGCAAAACATCTACTTGACACCAATCATTCATTGACACCTAACACAGAACTAGAAGTGCTGCATATTTGTGAAAAGAAACAAGAACTGGATTTCCTTGAAAAACTGGAAATTAGAAGACATTTAAGAAACTCACAATATGAAGTTGTCAATGAACAGTTAAATCTAGGGAGTTCTCCACTAATAAACTGTCTTCTTAAGTGATAATTGTAAAGATCAGCAGATATAGTTTTCCTGGTTTTCTATATCATTGCACAGTTATACTGATCTTAATTGGAAAAATGATATCCAGGATATTACCATAGGGCTAATAATATCTAAGCTTCAATATTTGTTATATCACATCTTCTTCTTTTTCCTATAAACATATATTAAGCCAATCACAAGTTATGTTACTTCTTGGTCTAGCCAAAAATAACTACTAAACATCAGGTAGGCATAAAATGAAATGTAACTTCTGTCATTCTGACGATGATATTGATTTATCGAAACCATTGTCAATTTTTTAGAATTTTCAATAACTTTTATTATATTGTGGAATTAACTAGAGACCGTGAGTTTCATTTAAAAACACTGAATTAAAAAGTGTTGGACTTACTGCTTTTTTTATGCACTTTACCAATTATTTTTTTACCGAAAAACTACACACACCTATGAACTGCAATTTCACACATACTATTCTTGATGGTTGTAGAACAGGATACTGTATTTGACTTGTATATTTTTCAAATGATATCTGGGTGTCGAAAGTGCCCCAATATTGGAAGTGCCCCAATCTCCCCTACTAATAGATGTTAAATAAAATCTGTACTGCATAAGATTGAAATTTGTTGATAACTCTAAAACAATCCCAACTGAAACTTTGATGTGATTTCCAATTTTTATATATCAAAACGTCAGAGATGAACAAATATATTTATTATACGTAATAACTAAAACCAGAATTAGCGAAAAAATATTTTTATAAATATGTACATAACCTCATTTCTTGACATATCCTTAATCCTTATTAGTTATTATTAAAAATAATATACAATCGATAACTTTTAGTTTCGGAGGTTTAAATCTTATAAGAACCACTCTGTTGAACGGCGATTAGATCTAGATCCTGAATCAGAACTAATAACAAAAATGTAGAAAGAAGAAAGGGTTAACTCTAACTAATTAATGTAATTAGTTCGAGTTTTGCCCTCTAGAATCTCGCTAACACTGTATGGCGCTACTTGATCCTTCTGAAGACGTTTGTTTCTCGTTCCCTTGTAATTAGGAACAGTACACTGGTCTTTTTCTATTGTTATCGCCGCGCAATCTCTCCGTCTCTCTCTACGGTCGTTTGGAAGGGAACCAGTCTTCAGTCGAGAGCGAGCTTTGGAATGGTGTAGATCGAGGGCTTTCAGTCCCAGATATACTACGGTTACTCTACGTCGTCGCTATATACCGCGGGTGAAAAATATTTCGCGTACGAGAAAATAAAGTGTCCTCAGAGGTTTTTGTATAATTGTGCACCTTTATTTGGATTATGTTGAATGTGAAGTTGTGGATACAACAACGATATCAAAAGTGATTTTTGTTATTTTGAGTGTGTGCTCGTATTTGAAGGATTATCTGTTTTTTGTGGATTTTATTGTGTTTACTTTTTAATTGGATTTTTATTTCGCATAAAAAGTAAGTAAAATGCAACGAACGCAGAAAAACTACTATAATTGATGAAGGTAATGATAATATGTTATTGTTTAATGAAAACAATCTCTTTCTGAAAATGACCCATTACTCATCTAATATATTTAATACTGAAAAATAATATTTATAGTCACTATTAAGACCAGAAATAAGCGGTATAAGAATAGAATCGAGTCTAGCTACAAGTAGACCATTAATAACTTATTTTGAAAATATCCAATCAATTCAATAATTCATGTTTTGAATATAACCAGTACACAAGAAAACTGACACTAGTCAAATATATCAAATTTTACTGGAGAGTTGTATAAAGGTGTAGGATTAGTGTCAATATAAGGCCCAATTTAAATGACTTTTCTTAATGCTGTCCTATTTTAGTTTAATTTTATTTTGTTTGACGTTGTAAATAATCATGTTAATTTTCGTTACTATGTTTATCATTTATACTTCCCTACAGTACTATTCCCTTATTGCCTACTGACATACGTTTAATTCATCTGCTGGATGCCACGGATATGTGACAGCTTTCATTTTATTATATTTCACATTTGGATTGAAGTGTACATTAAAGGTAATTCGATATGTTGTGTATGTCTTATCGTTTTCGGTTTTGATAACTTTGACATCCTGATGATGGCTCAGTGAGCCGAAACTAGTTGCCCCTACATCCTTTATTAATATATGCTGTAGTATGGATAGTCTTTTTCATTCAATATAAGGTATATGGAAATAAAATCTTAAAGTTTTAATTTTTGGCATGAGTAGAAAATTTAAAAATTTCTAGCAGTGACGCATTTACCAGCATGCTGATTAGGCTGAAGGGTGGCAGATTTTAGGGTGCGGCGAATTTGGCCCAGAATTTTTTTCTCTCAGAAATATAAAAAAAAAGTGATTACTTCCGTACGCGCGTAAGGAATTGTTTTATGCATTCAAACAAGTTTAGTTAAATGACCAATAAACCAATGGGCAAATGAATACTACGAAATTTAATTGGTTTATATATTTTTTTAGATATTTTGAAGACGTATTGAAATAAAATACGCATAGATTACTAAAATTTTTTTAAGAAAGCACGGATTTAACATCTCTCAAAAAGGAGTGTAAAACTATCATAACTTAATTGATTTCATTCTCATCATTAACCGTATTATCAACAGATAATTTGATAAAGATATTGGTCGTATTGTTCTATCATTGTTTACCGTGTACATTATTCTGTGTAAGCTGTGTTCATATTGTGTAAGTATTTTTTGTTATAATCATTTAAGAATCAACAAATTTCATTACATTTTACTCCAACCAAAAACACCAGTTCCGACACTAGTGATAGAATATCCTTAAACGTTAACTTTCATACGGACGTTCAGCGGAACAAACAGATACCGCCATAGATACAAATATTCTTAGAACCACATCAACATTTGGAAAAACGATTTTCAAATTTTCTTCCCGAATTCATGATAGTAATTGAGATAAAGACTATTTTTTACTTTACAAATATTTATTCTCTTTTAATACTTAACAGAAATATGAACATTTACTGGGGAATGAAATGTCTAGATCTTACTTATAAAACTGCCGTAGATAATTAGCTTCGTTAATTAATGTTTCCTGGTCCCTCCCTTTCTTTCATTTTGCAAAAAAATTAAATTTAAAAAAAACATTTTCATAAGCTGCCGATAAAAGTTCCAACCCGTAATTTATCCCTTCCTTAATGTCACCATTTCTAGTTTAATCTGGCAGAAGTTTGCCTTTTTGGCCACGATTGTGATCAGAATCATACGATCCTTCAGCAATTTATTTAGCCTTATATAAAAAATAAACATATTGTCATAATTAACGACGAGTATAACTGAGTGACATCCACTATATCAATGGTGACACTTTGATAACTTTTATTATACTTGTGAAAACGATCCAAAATCGTTACCCAAAAAACACACATAAAACCACATTCAAAACGCTGTAAATTAAGTTTTATTTCTGCTGCCTTTAAACGCACAATTGGTTTTTCAGCCAAACTTCCCTCCATTGCCGTCAATGCCATTAAATACTTATATTCCAGCTATTTCGTAAACTCAAAAGAGCATCATGTCGTGCAGACCACCTTGTACCGTCTGCTCGTTATGGAACCTTGGCGTCATTTCTCAAATTTTTTATTAAAATTTCCTATCGCCTAGTAGATGCTGAGAAAAAGCTATACAAACGTTGTAAAATATGAAAAAAATATAGAGCCTCTTTCACACACTCAGCCCCGCTTACCCCAATCAAATTTAAAGAATGAGCTGCACAGCATACATAGTGAGCAAATGGACTTTTATCAATAATTCTTGCCTGTAAGCCACTATAACAACCAGACATATTATTTGCATTGTCATATGACTGACCCCGACAATTTTTCAGCCCGACATTGTGGTTATTTAATACAGCGTTTTCTAATTCTTCCGATTTACGCCCGACGTTTGCCAAAAAGCCTATCAAACGATCCACACGTTTACCATTTTGTTGAAGATACCATTGATCCACATAAGAAATATCGGTTGTTGAGTCCACTATAATTGAATAAAACTTTTACGGTTTCATTTCATCAACAATCTGATTCACAACTTGATTAATACCCCCCAAAATAGGATGTTTTAGCACTTCCAGGATTTCCAGGATCTGTTATGTGTTTGGCTAAGAGTGGGTCGAATTCCGCTGTCAATTCAAGAGACGTCATAAAGTTTCTATTTTTCACATCATATAATTTCTCAGATGATCCCCTGTAAGGCAAACCCCTAGATGATAACTTTTTAACCACAGCGACTACTCTTTGTAAGACATTCCTCCAATATTCAGTTCCATTTTTGATTTGTTCATTCAAGAACTTATCGATTTTGCAAGCAGAATGTCGTCTTTGTAAGAAAGCAATTGACACTTTGCATGTTTTTTCGAATTTTCATGAAGATGTATAATTTTGCGCACATTACTCCAATCATTGGATTTTTATTTCGCATAAAAAGTAAGTAAAATGCAACGAACGCAGAAAAACTACTATAATTGATGAAGGTAATGATAATATGTTATTGTTTAATGAAAACAATCTCTTTCTGAAAATGACCCATTACTCATCTAATATATTTAATACTGAAAAATAATATTTATAGTCACTATTAAGACCAGAAATAAGCGGTATAAGAATAGAATCGAGTCTAGCTACAAGTAGACCATTAATAACTTATTTTGAAAATATCCAATCAATTCAATAATTCATGTTTTGAATATAACCAGTACACAAGAAAACTGACACTAGTCAAATATATCAAATTTTACTGGAGAGTTGTATAAAGGTGTAGGATTAGTGTCAATATAAGGTCCAATTTAAATGACTTTTCTTAATGCTGTCCTATTTTAGTTTAATTTTATTTTGTTTGACGTTGTAAATAATCATGTCAATTTTCGTTACTATGTTTATCATTTATACTTCCCTACAGTACTATTCCCTTATTGCCTACTGACATACGTTTAATTCATCTGCTGGATGCCACGGATATGTGACAGCTTTCATTTTATTATATTTCACATTTGGATTGAAGTGTACATTAAAGGTAATTCGATATGTTGTGTATGTCTTATCGTTTTCGGTTTTGATAACTTTGACATCCTGATGATGGCTCAGTGAGCCGAAACTAGTTGCCCCTACATCCTTTATTAATATATGCTGTAGTATGGATAGTCTTTTTCATTCAATATAAGGTATATGGAAATAAAATCTTAAAGTTTTAATTTTTGGCATGAGTAGAAAATTTAAAAATTTCTAGCAGTGACGCATTTACCAGCATGCTGATTAGGCTGAAGGGTGGCAGATTTTAGGGTGCGGCGAATTTGGCCCAGAATTTTTTTCTCTCAGAAATATAAAAAAAAAGTGATTACTTCCGTACGCGCGTAAGGAATTGTTTTATGCATTCAAACAAGTTTAGTTAAATGACCAATAAACCAATGGGCAAATGAATACTACGAAATTTAATTGGTTTATATATTTTTTTAGATATTTTGAAGACGTATTGAAATAAAATACGCATACATTACTAAAATTTTTTTAAGAAAGCACGGATTTAACATCTCTCAAAAAGGAGTGTAAAACTATCATAACTTAATTGATTTCATTCTCATCATTAACCGTATTATCAACAGATAATTTGATAAAGATATTGGTCGTATTGTTCTATCATTGTTTACCGTGTACATTATTCTGTGTAAGCTGTGTTCATATTGTGTAAGTATTTTTTGTTATAATCATTTAAGAATCAACAAATTTCATTACATTTTACTCCAACCAAAAACACCAGTTCCGACACTAGTGATAGAATATCCTTAAACGTTAACTTTCATACGGACGTTCAGCGGAACAAACAGATACCGCCATAGATACAAATATTCTTAGAACCACATCAACGTTTGGAAAAACGATTTTCAAATTTTCTTCCCGAATTCATGATAGTAATTGAGATAAAGACTATTTTTTACTTTACAAATATTTATTCTCTTTTAATACTTAACAGAAATATGAACATTTACTGGGGAATGAAATGTCTAGATCTTACTTATAAAACTGCCGTAGATAATTAGCTTCGTTAATTAATGTTTCCTGGTCCCTCCCTTTCTTTCATTTTGCAAAAAAATTAAATTTAAAAGAAACATTTTCATAAGCTGCCGATAAAAGTTCCAACCCGTAATTTATCCCTTCCTTAATGTCACCATTTCTAGTTTAATCTGGCAGAAGTTTGCCTTTTTGGCCACGATTGTGATCAGAATCATACGATCCTTCAGCAATTTATTTAGCCTTATATAAAAAATAAACATATTGTCATAATTAACGACGAGTATAACTGAGTGACATCCACTATATCAATGGTGACACTTTGATAACTTTTATTATACTTGTGAAAACGATCCAAAATCGTTACCCAAAAAACACACATAAAACCACATTCAAAACGCTGTAAATTAAGTTTTATTTCTGCTGCCTTTAAACGCACAATTGGTTTTTCAGCCAAACTTCCCTCCATTGCCGTCAATGCCATTAAATACTTATATTCCAGCTATTTCCTAAACTCAAAAGAGCATCATGTCGTGCAGACCACCTTGTACCGTCTGCTCGTTATGGAACCTTGGCGTCATTTCTCAAATTTTTTATTAAAATTTCCTATCGCCTAGTAGATGCTGAGAAAAAGCTATACAAACGTTGTAAAATATGAAAAAAATATAGAGCCTCTTTCACACACTCAGCCCCGCTTACCCCAATCAAATTTAAAGAATGAGCTGCACAGCATACATAGTGAGCAAATGGACTTTTATCAATAATTCTTGCCTGTAAGCCACTATAACAACCAGACATATTATTTGCATTGTCATATGACTGACCCCGACAATTTTTCAGCCCGACATTGTGGTTATTTAATACAGCGTTTTCTAATTCTTCCGATTTACGCCCGACGTTTGCCAAAAAGC
This sequence comes from Galeruca laticollis, assembly GCA_963921935.1. Classification (NCBI taxonomy): domain Eukaryota; kingdom Metazoa; phylum Arthropoda; class Insecta; order Coleoptera; family Chrysomelidae; genus Galeruca; species Galeruca laticollis. The sequence continues at coordinate 186,811,379 of OY998179.1, read as the reverse complement.
CTATCAAACGATCCACACGTTTACCATTTTGTTGAAGATGCCATTGATCCACATAAGAAATATCGGTTGTTGAGTCCACTATAATTGAATAAAACTTTTACGGTTTCATTTCATCAACAATCTGATTCATAACTTGATTAATACCCCCCAAAATAGGATGTTTTAGCACTTCCAGGATTTCCAGGATCTGTTATGTGTTTGGCTAAGAGTGGGTCGAATTCCGCTGTCAATTCAAGAGACGTCATAAAGTTTCTATTTTTCACATCATATAATTTCTCAGATGATCCCCTGTAAGGCAAACCCCTAGATGATAACTTTTTAACCACAGCGACTACTCTTTGTAAGACATTCCTCCAATATTCAGTTCCATTTTTGATTTGTTCATTCAAGAACTTATCGATTTTGCAAGCAGAATGTCGTCTTTGTAAGAAAGCAATTGACACTTTGCATGTTTTTTCGAATTTTCATGAAGATGTATAATTTTGCGCACATTACTCCAATCGTTAATTCCATCGGTAGCTATTTTTGAAGTTCCACCAAACAATGGACAAGGAATACAAAATAAACTTAGTTTCGAAGGAGAAAATATTAAACTTTTCGTGGTTGTACTTCCCCAGTTACTAGTTTTCTACTGAAAAATCTACTTTTGAAGAGAATGTGCGGTTTTGCCTCCAATGGTCTTCGCCGATAAAAATCCCTATCATTATTTTCATCGATGCTATCCTTTGATATCAAATATTCTATTCTGTAGTAGCCTTATTCATTATCCATTCCGCTGGATCAGTACTCACACCAACATGCACATTTTTATTACTCCTCTCATTCATAAGGGATATATCAATCTCATGGTCATGATCATCTGCAGCATCTCCTGTGTTTTCTTCTACAAATTCTAATAGAAGAGAATCTGTTTACCCTGTATCAATATCTTTGGTAACGGTACTACATGAAAGTTCCAATTCGAAGTCATTCCCATCATTTTCTTCTGACTGAGTAGATAGAGACGCTTTTGTTAAAAAAAATTATCCAACTTTCTAGTTTTGTTAGTGACACTTTGTTGTTTATTTCAGTTTTTCGATAGCCAGATTTTTATATTGAGCACCAATCAATCTTTTTCTGCCGTCACTCATTATTAAAATCGTCGCCCGTATTTAATTTAAAATACCAATGTTCAGTTTTAAAATCCTCAATACTCGTTGAAATGAAATATCTGACACGATCGTCACGAACTCACTGCCTGAAAACTACTGTAAAAGTAAGATCCACACAATACTGAATTATGAAAATTGCGTCGGGATTTTTTTTATTTATTTTGTGTTTTTCCATAAAAACAGAATATAAATAACATTTGCGTAACTTGCGTAATGGTAAATACGGCGCTGATGACTATCAATCAATATGTAAATCAAAAATAAATTTTAAAATATACAATAGATTTTTTTAGTATTGAGTTATTGGAAGTTTGTAAATTAATAATAAAATACAATTATTGTTGCAGTATTAGATTCAATTTTTAATTCAAATATAATATTGGTAAAGGTAGATGCCTAAACAAGCACGGTAAAATAGATTTTACCCCTAAATCGCAGATTTCGTTGAGATCACATTAAAGATAATTCAATTTTTTTAAACTTCTTGTACACCCTATGTAATAAGGCATGGTTATAGAAAGAGTATAGTGTTCGTCTCGTCGAACACCATTTTCTGCAACTTGAAAACGTTATCAAACTTCACTGCCCCTCGTTTGCAGAAAATGCTACTTTTGTCACTCGTTATACATGTACTTGAACTCGGGTATCGAATTTTAGAGATCAATAGGGCCGGCAAAAATTGAACAACCTACTGTCGACAAATATGTGAATCCGCCGATGGTTTCTAGAGTAGCTTTTATGAATTTTTGCATAAATTTTAATTTTTTGTTGTATTTATGGAATTTTTTTATCTCATTTCTCTAGAGAAATTGTACATTTTTCTGGATATAAACAATATACTCGTAAGTGCTGTATCAAAAACAGCAAATTTAACGTAAAATGGTTGTTTGTAAAACAAGTATCACGATGATTCGTTTTGTAGTACGAGTACTACAGAAAGTCATTGTGACACAAGTATTACACAATATATTTTATAATTCGCATTTATTTAATTTTTTAAATAAAATAAAATCACGTAAACTAGGAGGAGTGGTTTGAATCTAAGTTGACAATTCTGTAGATTCCTGCTTTGTCAGATAATAGATGGTTTTATCAGCACTTTTGACATATTATTATCAAATAATTGTGTAAATTGTAAATGAACTTTCATTTGAGCAAACAGAGCTTCTTCGTATATGCTTGCGATCTATTTATATTATTTCATGAACAGATTAATTTCTATAATACATCTTCACTTAGATAACTGGTAATTTATCCCAAAAATCGAACGTTATGCATACCTATATATTGATCCTATACAATATAAAAATAAACAAACAAACCATTGATAAATAAACGTTAGCGTACTTTATTTATTGATATTTTTAATATATAATTTGTTCAAATTTACCTTTAAACCCATTTAATATTATAATTTGCTAGCTAGCACAATGCTAGACTACTTTATAATTTGTTCCAAGGTTAAAGTAAAATGTCAAATAAAAATACACACTACATACAATAACCAATTGTATGACACTAAAAATTACTAAAGAAGTGTTTTAAATGAAACTCACGGTTTCTAGTTAATACCACAATATAATAAAAATTGTTGAAAATTCTAAAAAATTGACAAGTGTTTCGATAAATCAATATCATCGTCAGAATGACAGAAGTTACATCTCATTTGATGCCTACCTGATGTTTCGTAGTTATTTTTGGCTAGACTTGAAGTGACCTAACTGGTGATTGACTTGATATATGTTAATAGAAAAAAGAAGAAGATGTGATATTACAAATATTAAAGCTTAGATATCACCATTTTAAACACTAGCGTTTAAAGAGTAGCTTTGCGCATATTACACCCGTGTTCTAAATGCAGTTTTATTAACAGAAGTAGAAAAAACAACTGATTATTTCCTGTGATCTGCTTGCAGCCGTATTTTCATGCCCCATATTTATATATATTGTAATAACCTAGGGAATTCCGTCATTTAATTACCGGTGTCACAAATGTAATAACGTAAAAAAATGCAATCAATGTAATTATTCGCTGGAGTCACCCATCTAATAACGTATTCACTAGTGTAATAACCCTAAAGATATCTCTGTAATAACCAAGAAAAAAAACTCTGCTGTCACCCAAATGTAACAAATCGCTGTCACCACTATAATAATAATATGGTCACCATGTATTTATTCGCTGGGTTTCTGCTGTAATGGTCCTAGACTATGTGATTCTGGGTGCGTTGTAATCTCTATTACCCCTGAAAACACCGCTTCGTCGTATGTCTGCTAACAAAATCCCGCTCACGTGTAAATAAACCTGCGCCAAAATGTCCCTAATGGAACGAGAAGGCAGCGTAGCTCGCTGTCACCACCCACGATTTCGTGGGAAACAGGAGTCGTCGGCTCCTGGAAGAATCGTCCGAAAGGGTTGGCTTCGGCCTCCGCTGCTACCAGTTGTCATTGGTAATGAGAAGTCTTGTGCTACAGGGTTACGTCAGTTAGGGGGGTGGGTTGAGGAAAAATCTTACGTGTAACTCTTATTGGTATATGTTATGTATTCATATAATCATGCTCTCCTGGTTCTGAAAATGAACTAGCCGATAATGATTTCTTTAGCGAGTTTATTATAAAAAATTGAAAAAAAAAATAAACAAAAATGACACCAATTGACAAAAGCGTCAGGAATAATTGTACGTAAAGTCTTGTGACTGTAACTAATTGAAACCAATTATAGGATCGAGAGAAAACTTGAGATACCATGTTATATTAACGAAAATGAAATGCAGAATGAAATGAAATTTGTTAGTTTGAAAATAATCGCCGCAGCCTAAATATTTTCGCACACACTATATATGAAATTTTGAAATTAACAATTTAGTATTCAACCTCAAATGTGCTCCCTATCCCTGATTCATACGGAGAGGTATCATCATTGAATACTCGTATGCCATATGAAATAACATAAATTAAATTATACAGCTACTATCATAGATGCGGGCTGGCAATGCTAATAATTTGACACACTGAAGTCATAATAAATAGTTGGTATAATTTTTAAATTTAACTTTCGAGGAGTATAAATTGATTGTAATAAAATGTACACGAATGCACAGTAATACTGTTTTTGAATTACGGTGTATAATATAAAAATATATATTTTTTAACAGAACGTCCTGTATATTATGACATACTCAGATAGGGCCTCTTTTTCTCACAACAAAAATATATACTTTTATAGGTCTAGCTATCATTATTTCCAAAATAATGTACAGTAAACTACTAAAGTATTAAAGTTAGTATTTAGCTAAAAAAAGTAGTTGTCTATGCATGGCTTACTGCGCTTGTTGATTATCTGTCAAAACTAAGTAACTTCTAAAGTAATAGACAGTAAATGTTCAAAAGATAGGCGACTGAGTGTGACATTAACAAAGAACATAAAAAACAATACAGTGTTTATTACTAAATACAATAAAATAGCAAACAACATAAAAAGCAATACAGTGTTTATTACAAAATAGAATCAGATTTGATATTTTCATAAATTTTAAGCGAAGTAATGTATGTGCTCAAAATGACCATCGTTAGTTTCAATGCAAAATTCATACCTTCCCCTTAAATTTTCTACAGCGCTAAGGATAATGATATGCGCGTGAAATATATGACAAAACATTCTTCAAGCGGCTTCTAAAGAAGTTCAAGTCATTTATTCCAAAAAATGAAGAACCTTGTAATTTGAAAAATTTTGTTGGATCATCAAACCCTCCGCAAATATTTAATCTAGGAGCAGAATTACAGAGAAATCGAACGAGCTGTAACTTATTTTCGGTGCTTGAGAGGAAATTATTACAATTACCTACCTAGTAAATTTTCTGTGATTATTTGAAATTATAAAATTTTAATCATTTGACTTACTGCGTAAAGTTGACTCCAAAAATTTTATCGAATCTGTGAAATACGATATATGTATATTCGTTGTACATTTGGCTGCAAGAAAAAATCATGGATTCGTTTGAAGAATGTCTCAGAAAATGGAAAAATGTGGTGAAATTTTTTAATTGGATTCGTTGAGTAAGTACCTTACTATCAAGAATATTAATTTTTGTGCAAATTTGAAACGTCCTGCGCACGTTTATACTAGTTCTATGGAGAATTCCAATTTTGATCATTTCTTGTAAAATTCTTCTATGTTTAAAGGGTACTTGCAGTAATTTGAAATTTTCTATGATGCTACAATTTTTGTCTCAAATCCAAGTTGATTAGCCAACATAAATGTTTTTTGAAAGATGTTATATATCTGTTGTATCTTGAAACTTTTTATTAGAAGTACTTTGACTTTATTTTTCAGAAGTAGTTATAAAATTCTCAAATTTAATTTTTTAATAGTATCGGATACCTTTTTCTTTTTCAGTAAAAATCGCTCATTTTCGAACGTACTTAACATAGGGTTTTTCTCGTGGGTTAAGTTAGGTACAAATTTGTTGAAATGCAGCAGCAAATATTTTACTTGTTAACTCTTAATACTGCAGTTGTCAAAATTAATTTTTCGTGGTTACCTGGTCGCAAATCATGATACGGAGCACGCAGTTTCTGATTTTCTAATATATTTAGCAAACATTACGAAATAGATTCATCAGAAAGTTCAGCGGAGTAAATATTTCAAAGCGGGCAGTTCTCGTTGTCATTCAAATACTTTATGATATTTTGAATATCTTTTTCGTCTTTATTCACCCTGGATTGCGTCCATTCATTATGATAATTAATGTCACTTGTACAGTCTGTCTGTATTCCGAGATGTTAACAAAGAGCTTCGTGAATGCTGTTTTCCGACGGATAAAGAATCATCTATTCTTCATTTTTAGTAATGAAATCAAATCTCCAGTAACTACTGAACATCGGTCCTACACTGCTCTAATGCTGTATTATTTTTGCTGATTACTGACTATTATGAGCGCTATAGCCATCGACGCGCAGAGTAGGGAGAAGGGTGGAAAAAAGAAGAAAAGAGAAGGGGAAGAAACCATCCCAGCTGCTGGCAACATGGGCTTTTCTTTTGTTCGGTGTTTCAAGTAAAAGAATTTTGAGCATAATTGCGGATCCTCACATTTTGCAAACTCAACATTATCTGGCGCCTGCACTAATTATTAATAATTTTAATTCAACGCTGAAAGTACCGGCGCGTCATTTTCGAGATGTTCGTGCGGAGTCAAACGCTAGTACGTCATATTAAATAATTTTTTAATTTATTTAATAAAAATTCGAAAAAATTATGTTGCATTCAGAAAATTCCGAAGAATTTATTCCCGTTGGAAATTCGTCTTAAAGTTAATTTTTCACCAAGCTAAGCGATTGTTAATAATTAACCCTTTCAGACCTGATACACATTACAGTGTACATTGATTTTATATTTTCTACTTACCCATTTTCCCATTTTTTCGCGATTGAAATTACATCCCATTCTTACTAATGTCTGTGTATTTAACTAGATAATAATACATATGGCGCCATCTGGGGAAGAAATCGGAAAATAATGGCTAATTTTCTGCTAGCAGAGTCGGCCTAGTGTTTTTTGGGAAAGTCTATTTCGTTCAAATATAATCTAAAATTATTCTGAATCTCTTAGAATTTGAAATATTGAATTTCATTTGTATTAATTATGCTGACAAATTCTTTGTACTGTACAAACAGTCTTAATTGCTATTTTCGTGAGAACATTCAGCTGTACATTTGGTACCAACTATGACTTTTGTGTTTACACAGAAAAAAATCTACAATGTATAAAAAAGAACCCGCTTAAATAACGCTCAACATGTTCCAGATCTTACTGACATTGAAAATAGTGATATTTCCGACTTTAAAGACACTTATGTTGAGAGCAGAGATGAAAATTAACCAGAAGAAGATGACGAAATAGTGAAATATCGTGGCCATCAAACATCTTTTCGAGCTGGTGGCGATATTAACCGAGCACAAACCGAAGCATTGGAGAATGAAGTGTGTGTTCAGTAATGAAAATAACGATATTCCGTTAATAGCACATGTTCAACAGAATAAAAAATCTTAGTAGTTTGAAAAAAAGCAACATTCATATTGCAAGCAAATATTGATATCCCGTTATCTTATATAGTAGAAGACTCTGTAAATACAGAATCACTTTATCCAATTTATTTTTCTCAACTCTACATCTCTAAAAACCACTTTGGATATATGGCTTACAATACAAATAGTTACACTGCACATATAGAAGAATGTTAAGTTTAGTAATACTACTGCATCTGCAACTTAGATACTTTTTGGGCTCCACATAATTATTGGATATATGCACAAATTTTCCAGAGTCCGTACCTAACGGGAGAACATTTTAAGAATAGGAGCATTTTTGGGTACCATGACTAAGTCCAATTTTTCCAGTTGGGGACTTGTTTTCATTATGTCAATAATTTGAAAAAAACCACGACTGCACTGATACATTATATGATATTATATGATTATTGAAGGAGAGAAAACTATGTCTAGAGTTTAGAAGACGAGCTTTGCTTTGTGAGCAGATAATTTTATTTACTGGAAAGCTAGGAATCAAACAATACATAAAGGAAAAAACCTAATCCTTGGGGAATAAAAGATTTTGTACTTTGTGGTAAATGTGGGCAACCGATACTTATTTTTCCTCCTATTTACTTCTAAAGGCTTCGGGGGAAGAATCTATCCAGCTGGCACCATTAAAATAAATAGTCCATCAATATTATCAGATGAGGAAATGGGAAAAAAGAAAGAAGGTATGGTGAAGAGGTGGTAAGCAATGATGGTAATGTTTTAGTAAAATGGCTGAACAATGAAACTGTGTGTTTAGCTTTTTTGATGGAAAAGGAAATTAAAATGTTGTTAAAAGATGGGATAAAATATCGTCCACGTATATAGAGCTAACGAGAGCAGAAATTGTACCAAAATACAATTATAGCATGGGTGGTGCAGACTCTCTGGATTAAGTTATAACTGTATATAGAATTTTCATCAGATTCCGCAGTAGTAGGAAGTTGGATTGGATATAAAACGGATACTGAAAAAAGCAACATTCCTAAAAAATACGTGATTGATCTTTTAGCCTTTAGTCGCTGAAAGTTTGATTCAATATGGGAAATCAGTCAATGTAAGTCAAAGAGGCAGGCCAGACCGTCTACATCGCCTTCTCCCCATGTGCATAGACGTGGCGCAAACGACATTTAGCTGAAATTCAATTTGACGAAATCGCACCTTACCTTAATTAATAATAACAATGAAAGAAAACAGGTGTAAATTAGATGGTTGTTAAGGAGGGACTCATGATTTTTTCAAAAATGTAGGGTTCCTTTATGTTTTATGAAATGTAGAAATGGTTATACCAAATTTCATAATTCTATATGTAATATTGTACTTTAGGACAGTTGGTTTTGGGTTTAAAGATTTTTCTCAAATGTAGTCTTTTTTACCATATGTACACTCTAATTCAGATTAAATATTTTTCCATAAAAACAGTTCTTTACTATTTTTGGCGTTTAAGTAACTTTTTAGCTAAGAAACAAACAAAACATATTTTTCTTATTCACCGCAAATAAAATCAGGACTGAAGTCTGTGAATTTTTTTTAAATCGATTCTCATTAACCGTTTATGTATTAATGAAGGACACTAAGTAATTAGTATTTTTGCCGACATTTGTTTATACATTTTTTTATAAACAAATACACTAAACAGTTAGTTAGGAAAAAATTTTTTAAATCATATTTGACAGTCTATATAGCTATATAGAAACAAAGAAAAAACATTGCAAATTTAATTGTTTACTAACTTGATAATTTGTTACAATCAAATTCACATATGTAAATTAATAAAAAATCACTTTATTCACAAATAAACAATTACAACTGTCGCATATTTTATTACTCAACAAAACTGCCCTAATGTCTATAACCGAATATGCATTATTTTATATTAATGTTTGAAAAACGTGGCAAACATCATTGATTTTTATAAACAGATACACATAGCAACTGATTAACAATAACTACAAAATTGTTTAGGGACTCATGTGAAAGTTCGTTTAATTCTCCATAAAAATGACTTGAATATTTGTTTTCGTATCTCAAATAATTTCCAAAATATTTTAGTTTCTTTGTTGGAAAATCAATCAGCCGGTGTAACTTCGGTACGAGCTTCGGTACTACGTATTTTTTCAAAGTACAATAAATAAAGAAAAAAAAGTATATTGTACAACAATTGTTCGAAATGAAAGATTTCACACTAATTTGTAGAATTGAGCCAACAGCCGTATACGAGTGGCTAAAGAAAACGAGTGTGAAATCGAGTTTTCAACACGTTGCTTACGATATTTTTTCGTGGATCACAAAAAAACACAAAGTTAGTATTTGTTTTAATTAAAGTTTATGTTGAGGTTACTACAATTTTTAAAATAAACTGGTGCTTGAAGAGAATTGATGATCATTTTATCTTCCTTATTTGATACGAAGTTTTGACCAGACTCACAATTATAGAAATTCAATAATTCTCTCCAATTCGCTCTTTCACTTGCTAAAGGTTCAAAAGTCAAACTCAAAATTTCATTCGGCAAAGCACTCTAACTGCGGACAAAATAATTATGCCGTTGTTCGGAAAGGTAGACATCAGTAATAATCAATCTGTGTGCAAAGTAAAAACACACAGCTGTCGGCCAGATTTCACAATTTTCTCATTTTACACGGGTATGCCCTTCGTTCGTCTTCGTGATGAAATTGTTTGCAATTTTAAATTTTCACTTGGAGAAAACTGTATGAAATGTGCCATATTTTATAGTAGCTGTCGGAAATTTGTTTGTCGGTACTTGCCGTATATGGTTGTTTTCGTAATTTTCAGTGGTTTCTGGAAAAGAATTGAGTAATGTTGTGAATTTGTTTACAACCAATTTTTAAGTTAATGAAGCATTAAATTTGGAGAAATTGTTTTTCTTTGTTGTATATAGAGGACTGTCAATGATAATTTAAAAAAAAATTATTAACTAATTATTTAAATGAATTTAACTGTCTCGACTCTTACTTCGTAGAATCTACTCATATTAGCGTTTTAAATGAGACTCACTGTTTCTAGTCAATTCCACAATATAATAAAATTTGTGGAAAATTCTAAAAAATTGACAATTGTTTCGATAAATCAATATCATCGTCAGAACGATAGAAGCTACATTTTATTTGATGCCTACCTGATGTTTATTAGTTATTTTTGGCTAGACCAAGAAGTGCCTAACTTTTGATTGACTTAATATATTTTAATAGAAAAAAAAAGAAGATGTGATATTACAAATATTGAAGCTTAGATAATATTAGCCCTACGGTGATATCCTGGATATCATTTTTCCAATTGAGATCAGTTAATTTCATTAAAAAATCTGCGAGAGAAGATTTGACACGACTGTACTAGAAGTTACTACAAAAACGTTACAAAACATCACAAAACATTTGGTTTAATCAAGAATGCCTCAGGAAAAAGGTGATACCAGATTATGGCAATATAAAATGTCACACTAAAACACCACAATCACAAAAAGCTATAAAATGTGTTCAACGAGTTTGAATAAAAGGAGAATGTAAGAAATGGTTCAAAGTGAGAGATTCCTTAGACAACTACATAAAAGTTGTACATTCAGAACTCACGTTCCAATTACATCCAGTAGAATTTGACCAACAAAATTAAATAAAGTGTCAGCACGATGGAGCATAAGAAATTCAAGAAACAAGAACAAAAGCTACAGAAACTTTAATACACACAAGATAAAATTCAATACTCTAAACATTATGAAACTGTAAGTACCTACATACCAACACACTTTGCACCACGATTTGAAAACCTTTCAGACACTAATTTTAAAGATAGTGAAATAGATTTTTTAATTAAAGGTTTAAAGTACAGCATACCACCAAAATTTACGAATAATATTAAACAAATTATAGCTACAGAGTCAGAAATAGCTTAAAAATCTACTTCAAATAATTTTCTTTATGAGAAATTAAAAATTGCCAATTTAATGAAAAATATTGGACCTTCAAAAGTTAAACGTCAAACAAAAAATGACATTACAGTTTTAAATGCAATCAAAAAGAATGTAGAAGATAATAACCAAACAGTTACAGAATCTGATAAGGGGAACACAACTGTCATTTCGACAACTGAAAATTATAATTCAAATATATATAATTTTATAGAATCTAGCGATGTAAAAGTTCTTACAGCAGACCCAACACAAAACTTTTCTAATAATGTAAGAGATATTGTTAATAGTTCAAATTATCTATTAAGTGATTACGAAAAGAGGTCTATCATACATAGGAATTCTCATTGTCCACAATTATATGGAACCGTTAAATTACATAAAATAACGAAACCAATTAGACATGTAGTTTCTTATGTTAATGCTTCTAATAATATATTGGCAAAGAGGCTTGACAATATACTCAATAGTTACGGATATGCATCTCAGTACTCAATTAGAAATTCAATAGAACTAATCAAAAAGTTGAAAGCAATCAACTTGCAAGATAACTATAAACTTATTTCGTTTGATGTTACTAATATGTTCACTAAAATTCCTCCTAAAGAATATCTAATACTTGTAAGAAAATTACTAGATGATAGAAATATTAATCCAGGAATAATATCAGATATACTTAATTTATTTGAGGTATGTATTAATTATTTCACTTTTGACAATAAGATATATATTCGAAATGAAGGTTTACCAATGGGAAGCCCTATATCACCTATTTTGGCAAACATTTTTTGGACAGTTTAGAAAGGAAGATCTTTTAAAGTAATATTTCGGAAAATGTTTTATTTTGGTATAGATATGTAGATGACATATTAGCTTGTTTTATGGGTTGTGAACGACAATTAGATGTATTTTTCAACCACATTAATAATTTACACCCAAAAATTAAATTTACATTAGAAATTTAGGAAACTAACTCAATCAAGTTTCTCGATTTAAAAATTCAGAGTTAATAATGTACTTGATTATTCAATTTACCGAAAACCAACACACAGTTATGTGACAATTCCATATTGTTCCAATCACCCCATGTCACATGAACTAGCGGCATATAATTCAATGATACATAGAGCATTTCCAGTTCCTATGAACAAATGTAATTTTGATAGGAAGATCAATACAATTAGACAAATAGTAACATCCAACGGTTATCCATTACATATGATAAATAAGCTAATTAATAAAAATGAGAAAACAGTGGCAGTACAACTAATATTTCCTAAACAAACTGATGAAATAAAAACTTATAAAACAATCACATATGTAGGGAATATTTCTAATAATATTTCAAAGATAATATCTTTAGCAACGAATACAACAATTCCTTTTAAAACAGAAAGTAACGTTAGTACAAAATTGTTAAATGTAGAAACAAAAATATCAAAATTAAAGAAATCAGGTATATATAATCTCAAATGTCCAGAATGTAATGCTGTCGATTTGGGTCAGACCCTTAGAAATTTTGAAATCCGATACAGTGTACACTTACGGGCATACAGATTAAAGCAACCAGATAAGTCTTACTAAGCAAAACATCTACTTTACACCAATCATTCATTGACACCAAACAAATAACTAGAAGTGCTTCATATTAGTGGAAAGAAACAAGAACTGGATTTCCTTGAAGAATTGGAAGTTAGAAGACATTTAAGAAACCCACAATATGAAGTTGTCAATGAACAGATCAATCTAGGGAGCTCTCCACTAATAAACTGTCTTCTTAAGTGATAATTGTAAAGATCAGCAGATATAGTTTTCCTGGTTTTCTATATCATTGCACAGTTATACTGATCTTAATTGGAAAAATGATATCCATGATATCACTATAGGGCTAATAATATCTAAGCTTCAATATTTGTAAAATATCACATCTTCTTCTTTTTTCTATTAACATATATTGAGTCAATCACAAGTTAGGTCACTTCTTGGTCTATCCAAAAATAACTAATAAACATCAGGTAGGCATCAAATGAAATGTAACTTCTGTCATTCTGACGATGATATTGATTTATCGAAACATCTGTCAATTTTTTAGAATTGTTAACAATTTTTATTATAATGTGGAATTAGCTGGAAACAGTGAGTTTCATTTAAAACACTAATAATTATTTAAACGTTTCAAATATGAAAAAAATTATTATAAACAATTAAAAATTGTTATTCAAAGTATTTTGTAATCATAATATTCTCAAGACAAATAAATTGTGAAATTAAACTATATTTAAAAATAAAACATTTATAACCTACATTAATCTTTGTAATGTGTGAAGTATAGCTTTGTGTTATCGCCTCAAGACGCCATGAACTCCCAATAATCATTTACCCGAAATATAAATCAACAATTTCCTAGAATCAACTAATTTCATTTGTTATGCCAATTGTACTATTGGAGTCATTTAAAAGCGGGAACCATATAGATGACTGAAATATTTTAGTTAGAGTATAATAACGACTGTCTGACGACCGAACAGGAATCTAAAGTAACTTTCTAAAAATAGCTACCAGCTACAAATAGACTCCTCATATTTTTAAATTGCGCCTACCAGTGACAGAAATAAATGATCCGGAATGATGCATTCCCACGCCAAAGGTCATAACATCAGCAGGAAATGTTGATATCCATATATAGTGAGACAGTTGAAATTCTATATAGGAGAAATTCCGAAATAAAATTTTTTAGCGATTCTAATGGGTGCAGCATATTCAAAAACGGTCTGGAAAAAAATCATGTTATATACTGAAACTGAAGAAAAGCGTCATCCTGTGGCACAGGGTGTGTGTTTTTTCTGTAGATCATTATACAATGCGTTCATAAAGTGTGGATACGGTCCATTATATCACGAGTTAATTATTTTCAACTTTTATTTATGTTTTTTAATCGGTTTTCCAAAAACATATTTTTTTACCCCCACTACCTAACTAGTTGTGATATTTTTTTTTAAATGGAATCGGTATATTTTTGTATCAGAAATTAAAAGCCCATAATTTTCTGAGCTCAGTGATACGAAAAGTGTTACATAAAACCCTTCTGCCCATATTGAGTGTAATGACAACCAGCGCCTGTATTTCGTGAAACTTAATTCATATTTTACAATGGATATGAATAAACTAGTAATTTTTAATTAAATATAAATGAAAATCATTATTACTAGAAACGTTACATGTAACGAATTTGGTATGGTAGAACCGAGAGCAGAACCCAGAAAAATAAGAGGCTTTCAATTTTTAATACCTATAGAAACATTCCATTTCAAAAAATGTCGATGACGTCACATCTGGTAGGTTAGGGGGGTAAACGTTATTTTTTTTTGGAAAACGTTCACAAAACGAAAATTAAAGCTGACTGTCCGCGCTTTATCTATGAAAATAGTTAAATCCTGAGATAATGGACGTTTGCATACTTTATGAACGCATTGTTCATCTATGTTATTATATAAAGACATAGTATTATTAATTAAATAATTGAATCTTATCTAAATCATTGTTTTAGTATTATCAACTTCCAAATCTCTTGAATTTATCGGAGCAGAGGTTGTTTAACTGGGTTGTCTTTAATATTTTGAAAAAATTTTTGAGGTACAAATTCGATTCCATAATTCGTTTTTTGTGTTACAAATTAGTACAAGTTTAGTACTAATAGAATCGACTTGAATATTTCATTATTCAGAAAATATTGAAAATATTGGAGAATAATGGGCTTGTTATTCAATTTATTGGAGTAGGGGTTGTTTGAGTGGGTTGATATTTTGGAATATTACTTGTGGTACCTACAAATTATTACTAATGTAGAACTAATAGATTCGAATTTTGTGTTTCGTTTTTAAAAAATGTTGAAAAAATCGCAGGGTAATGGGCTTGCTATTCCATTTATCGAAGCAAAGGATGTTTTAGTCGATGGGGTAACCACTGGACATTTTTTGTGGTAAAAAATTGCCTCCCCTCCGGATCTCCTGGGATTTTCTTAGATCTCCTTAGAATTTTCTTGGATTTCTTCGGATCTCCCCGAATTTTCTCAGATCTCCCCGGATTTCCTTGGATCTCCTCGGAACGCCTCTTAATATAATTACGGGATCAATCAACACAAACAGCTATATTTCAATGCACTGATAATATTGTAAAATTTTTTGAGGAATTTTTTTTGAGTGCAGAATTATTTGTGGATCTTCTTAAAGCATTTTTCGGTTTTAATCGATATTATTTGATTGAAAAATATGGGAATTTGTAGAATTGTATGAAATATGTATTGAAATTACTAGTTCCTTATTTAATGAAATTAACTGATCGTTGGCAGTGTGTCAAGATAACTATTGATGGCAAATGTTTCCAATACCTGAAGCAATCTTCGATAATTGAATTAGAACTTTTTCATAATGAAAATTCTCCTGGATGAATATTTGCACTAATTAGTCAGGAGCAATTTATGAAAATTTAGAATTGTAAGTTGATATTACCTGGAAACGATGGATGTTTGATTAAATTAAATTTTGGTCGTGTTACATAAATACTAAATAACAATTAAATTTACAATGAAATTAGAACAGAATAGGTTCATGGTCTTTCAGAAAAAAATTTACCCGTATTTTGTTAGACAGGAGTAGACATTTGGTTATCTATGCTTTCGACTGTCTCTTACTGTTGAATAGTGTATTAAATCTAATCTAAGAAACTCGAAAAAATTAGCGATAATAAGACAGTTATTTAAGTTCAATTCATGCTTACACTAACAAGATTAATGTAACACGGTCAACATTAAAAACACCCTGTATATATATTTTTGAAAAGAAGTACAATAATACTATGTCGAGTGATTCATAGGTTTTAATCACAACAAAGGAATGTGATAAAACATTAGTTTTTGGGTAGAAATTCTTACGAAAGTGAAAGACATTAAAATTTAACTGTTAGCAAATACGTTTGATTAGGAAAATATTTTTTGTCAGACGGCATGGAAAACAACCCATGAATTGATTATTACATTTTTTCGTTTTCTTTATTGTTGATAGATTACATTATATCTGAATTTGTGGTGTTTCCATCAACTTCAGAGGAGGAATTTTGAAAATGGACTCGTAATTGCTTTCTATACACATTACTGGTCTAAACGGGAGCTTTGTATTACTTAATTTAACTACGAATTACAAATTTACCCTTTAAACTTGACTGGAACAACCATGTAAAACAAACTCGCCAGTTTACTCCGACTCCGATTTTTTGGTAGAGCGCATGGGCAACCGAACCGAACCTTTAGTTCTAACAAAAACCCAAGAACTGCTGTAACCGATTTGGAATCAATAATGAATCGAATTAATCTGACCCGCGAACACGGAACTGTAACTAAAAATTCAGAGCTGAGTGAACAAAGCTAATAATAAGAGTTAGGCTACATTCGTAATCAATTCGCTGACCAAGTGGCACTTTGGCACGCAAGCTAAGCAAATATATTTCAGTGTGATCGTTCACAACGCAATTTGGCGTCAGAGTTGAAGTTGAAGTCGTCAAAATTACTTGCATGCTACAAACTTTCACTTCGACTTGCACTTCGTGACGGCTATGGGACATGCGCATTAATATTTGTTTTTTGATATTTCTGTCTAATAGTTTGACATTTTCATCGAATTGTGTGTTTTTGGTTTGTTTTTCTTGATTTTTCTGTACGACTGATTGAATCAAAAATAAAATGGAGAAGGAGGACATTACTTCTATTTTACTTGCAACGATGCTGATTTTGCTTTAAAAAAAAGGCAATTGTTGATGCAGTTTAGTCTTGGTCGTAGAATAGTTTGTAATTGGAAATGCACTGTAACGAAAATTCATCATTTAATTGATATTCCCCGTTGACCATCACTACTAAACTCCAGTATTTACTGCTATAAAAAATAGATCAAAATTATATATTAAAACCTCTAACTACAGACTGAACTAAATACAGACAGAATCATGCTCCGACCATATGTTGTAGGAATCCTGACAATTATTTAGGTACGAACGCTCTTGCGTTAAAGAATACTGAAGTTATTGTGAATGGCAAATATCGTGCTGACTTGCGTGCCAAAGTTCCACTTGGCCAGCGAATTGATTACGAATGTGGCCTTATGGTATCTATAACAAATATGGAATTATATTAATAAATTATTTTAAGTGCCATGTTTCATAAAACACTTCATCTAAGAGTTTGTCTAGTTTTCCGTCCATTTTGAACTTTAATCAGGATGACTGCTGTAAGGTGAAGCATATTAAAAGCCTTTTTTTAGTGAAAACAGTGTGGATACAAATACAAATTGGTCCTATATTCGATATTAAGTTACTTTTGGTAATTTCACAGTCTTTAACGATATATTTGGAAATTAATAAAACACGTGGACTAATAATTTACTATCATCTTTAATAAACAAAATGATATGATAAAGAAAAAACGCTTTTGGTAACAAATTAGTCCTAAATGCAAAGCTTAAAGATATGCCGTTGAAATTGTATTTTTAAAGGTGGACGTGTTAAAGCCAGCACTACCACATTAAAACTCCTTTTACAGGGAAAACTTTGTGGGTACAAATTTTAATTTTTTGGGTACAAATTAGTCATATATTCGAAAATTAATGATATTTAGTTATCTTTGATAATTTCAAATCTCTTAACGATTCACTTGGAAATTAATTAAACACGTGGTCTAATTTACTATTATCTTTTATAAACAAAATAATATAATAATGAAAAAACGCTTTTGGGTACATATTAGTCCTCAATTCAAAGTTAAAAGGTATGCTGTTAAAATTTGATTTTGTAAAAGTGGGGGTGCTAGCTTGAGCTTAAACTAGCACCCCCACTTTAAATAACATTTTTCAGAAAAACTGAGTGGGTACAAATTATTATCTTTTGGGTACAAATTAGTCCTTAATTCAAAGTTTAGATTTATGCCAATAAAATTTGATTTTGTCAATGTGGGGGTGTTAGCTTGAGCTGAAGCTAGCATCCCCACTTTAAATAGTGATTTTTCAGAAAAACTAAGTGGGTACAAATTCTAATTTTTTGGGTACAAATTAGTTCTCAATTACACATGAGTTTTTTTTTTAAATTTGAAAAAGTGGGGGTGCTAGCTTTACTGACGCTCTGGTTTGGCATACTCACCAGATGTGGATCTATACAATCATCATGATGTAGATTGGAAAACTAAATTACATTTTTATTTGGCTTTAGAATGTAGGATACAATAGTTTTATCTTCTGTAAAACCAAACACACTGGATTTTGGAGGCCTTTTTGTAAAAAAATCAGATGGTATATGCTTTTTATCTTCACGTAGTGTCCCGACTATGGTTAAGTCATGATTCTTCAATAAATCATTGACAGCTGGAACAGATGTAAACCAATTGTCCTAGATTTTGAAAGGAGAGAACACATTCTATTGACAACATCAGTAGAGGCATTGCTAACTGCAAATGGGCCTTCTGGTTGTACGCCGCAGTAGACTTCCGTATTATATGTATAAAATGTACGCGAATCGACTAATGAAGAAAGTTTTATTCCATTTTTTGCTGGTTTGTTCGGGATATACATCCTAAACCTACAGCGACCCCTAAATGTCCATAACATCTCATCAAGAGTAGCATATCTACCCAATGTGTAGTGCCTCTGACACTTTTCGTTTAATTTTGATATAATTGTCTGACTGGAGCTAGATTATCCTCAGTTTTCCGAATTTCTCTCGTTCGAATATCATCCATTCGTAAGCACCTCATCAAAAAACAAAATTTTTCAAGTCCCATAGTGGCAGGAAACATCTGGATACCTGTACCGTCAGTGCACCAAAATTCAAAAATCGACGTTCTTCCAGCACGATATATACCAGAATACCAGCGTGGTAGAGTAAGCCAAGCAGAGCTTCAATTTCTAATAGACTTGTCGATCTTACAGCGGATTTTTTTTAGTACAATTTTATTTAGTGTAGTATCATCAAAAAAAAGTTCCCAACAGTCTATCGGAAACGAAGCATCTTTAGCAGGTCCTATAAATCCAGGTAATCTAACAATTAGGTTATTCAGTCGATTTCGAACATTTTTTGGAAAACAATATTTGTTCCACGTTGTACCATCTTTTGAATTAAAATATGAATGATTGCGGCTCCCAGCACTTCCAGCACTTGGATGAACAGGTAATTCTTGCATTACTGCATAATCTTCAGGTTCAATCTCACTATCAGATATGTGGTCACTGAGGTATATTTCAGCATCAGCTACGGAATCGTCTGAATCCGAAAAAACTGCATCACTTTCTACTTCTTCAAACAATTTTCTCAACCTCTCTTATGTAAGGATCCATTATTCTAAAGAAAAAAATAGTTATAGTACCTGTGTGTAGCTATTTTATAATATGAATAACTTTACTGCATAAAAATAAAACATACCCAAACAGGCGCGTTGGGTCTAATAGACCGAAATCAGTCCTAGAATCGATGATATTCGCTTCACAGCGCTGAAACTACTAATTAGCGTACATTCTGATCTAACTTGAAGGTAGTGAGGCGCACAGATCTCAACGCCCCCTCTGTCAAAAGAATGACCAATATTAATATCTCCGTGGGCCGGACGGACCCGACGCGTCCACGCCAGGGTTAAAACATTTATATAAGAAAATTCACAAATTTACTAGAATTTTTTTTTTGTTTTCGATTTGATGTCAAAATGTTTCTTTGGTTTTTTCTATATCTCAAAACATTCTATTACTTTTGTATCTAATTTTTTATTTTGGGTTTTATGCAAAAATGTTACAGAAATAAGCCTGTCCAATTGGTCCTGTGTCATTGGAATTTTTTTATACTTAAAAATGGTATTTTTTTCTAAATTCGGCATGGATTTATCTAGTGAAAGGATGCAAACCACGGGTCACGTCAGACAATTCGTCCAGATTCAGAAACATTGTTATCTTGTTTCATTTCCAAGATGAAAATGAAACATCAGTTTTTAAGAAAAAATATATCGATAGGTACCGATAATTTAAAGAAATTCAGAAATATGAAAAACACCTGCAAAAAAATATTACAATTATTATTAGATATTCAATTTATTCACTTTCTTGTACATTTAATGGCACAACATAGCGAACCCGATCTCAGAAACAAATGAAAAATACACAACAAATGAACATATTCATTATGTAAAAACGAAAATCCTTCGATGAACAATAAGCATAAAAGTAACGTTGCCGAAATCAAGATTTGTCCGAGCAATCCTTCTTACTGAGTATCAGAATCGAACGAGATGGTTGAATGTTAATCGAGAGAAATAACGAAAAATCGATAACGATGATGCCACTACCAGCGGTATCCTTCTAGGGATGTGTCCATGTGTTTAAGAGATCTATGAAAACTCACTTCGCTTTGGTAGAAATTAACATCAGACAGTTCACGTATGCAAAAATGATACTCGAATTGACTTAGATCTCTCGGATATCCTTGTATCTCCTTGGATCTCCTTGGATCTCCTCGGATCTCCTTGGATCTCCTCGGATCTCCCTGGATCTCCTCCCACTAGAAGCACAAAATATCCTCGGTGGCTACCCGCTCGGTTTTAGTGGGTTGGCTTTGACATTTTGAAATATTTTTAGTTATAATAGAATCCAATTCCATATTTCGTTCCACAAAATATTTTTAAATGACGAGTGGTTTTTGGGCTTGCTATACAACTTATCGAAGTAGCGTTTGCTTAAATTGCTTAACTTTAATATTTAGAACTATTTTTTGTGGTAAAAATTAGTACCAATAAATCGACTTTTATATTTCGTTTATCAGAAAATATCGAAAAGATTGCAGAATATTGGACTTGCAATTCAATTTATAGAAGTAGGTGATATTTAAATTGTTTAACTTTAATATTTTGAAATATGTTTTGTGGTACAAATTAGTATAAATGCAGTTTTAATGGAATCAAGCAGGCACTGTTTCAGTGGGCGGACTTTAATTTTCTGGAATATTTTTTGTGTTACAAATTAGTATCAACAGAGTACTAATGGAATCGACTTTTGTGTTTGGTTTTTCAAGAAATATTGGAAAAATCGGAGGATAATGGACTTGCTATTCAATTTCTCGAAGCAAGGGTTGTTTAGTTGGGCTGACTTTAATATTTTTTAACATTTTTTGTGTTACAAATTTGTACAAATATAATACTAATAGAATCGACTCAAATATTTCGTTATTCAAGAAATATTAAAAAGATCGGAGAAGAATGGGCTTGCTAATCAATTTATCGAAACAGGGCTTATTTGAGGGGGTTGCTAATATTTTTTGTGGTACAAATTTGTACAATTTCAGTTTCTCAATTTCCTGTATTAATTTTAATTTTTATAATTATTTTTAATATGAGGTTTCCAGGTGAACATGAAGCTGGTAACGCCATGTATTTTCAATGGGTTAAGATACAAATTTTTGTGTAGTACGAAATGTGTATTAAAAATCGTAATAGGGTTGATTTGATTGTACCGAAGTGGGTCTGCAAGATTCACAGAGGTGTATGATATTATATTGTTAGTTAGTGCAGTAATATTATATAATTATAATTATAAAGTTGAATATGTTAAATCGGAGCATAATAAAGCCGATTTCTTATCCAAATTGCATCAAATTCAAATTGAGTTTGAGGATGTTCATTTTGGAACAACAAATGTTAAATTTTTACTAAAAGTTATATAGGTTTCATTGAATCAGGTTTTTGGCCGAAGTTTACAGTTGAATATGACAAATTTAACCCCTTATTCAATAAAAATATCAATATCACTAGAAGTTAATGTCAACTATGTCTTAATATTCAATATAAGTGAAACGAAATTTTTGAGCCTGATGATTGACGAAAATATGAACTAGGAAAGTCATTGTGAATACCTAACAAAATGGTTAAATTCATTGTGTTTTTTGTCCAGGAACCTTAAACCGATTTTGACATAATCTCATTCGCTATATCCTATATCATGGTCAGGTGTCGTCGTTGATCAGATATGGTGAAGTTTATGAGGTAATTCCACTTCATTTAATGAGGTTTTCATTCTCCAAAAGAGAATTGTATGGATAGTAGCTGATACTTCGCGGCTTCCCTCTAGTAGGGAACTGTTTCTAAGATTTAATATTCTGACAGATTGTTGTATGTACCGGGTGGCCCAATAAGCCGATCTCTCGGCTATATATCAGAAACTATGCATGTTATAACTTTAGAAAAAAAAATTTCTCAGTGAAAGTGGCCAAGAAAAATCACTGGAAATAACTTTAAAGTTTCTAGGTTAACCGCTCGGGGGCGTAATCTGTGAAGAAAAATTGTAAAGCCAGTTTTTTGTGAAATATACCCAATTATACCAAGTGTTAAATAAGGAAACTAGAAAGATGCCTAAATTCCGCACAAACTTATTTGAGTATTATTTTGATTTATTGAAATAAAGGGTAGGGGAGAGTGGGGAAATGTTTATGGGTAAATACCTATAACTTTGGTTTGGATCAAGCGATTTTAACGAAATTAGTGTCACTATAAAGAGTGTAAATGAAATAATTACATTTACTATGAAACAATTGCATTTAGTTTTAATTGTCATAGGTAGAGGGTACTTTCGAATGATGAAAAAAATTAAAATTTATTTACTCAAAAATGTTTGATTGGAACACCTAATTATTGTAAATTAAAACGGAACTGGATTAAATTCGTAACAAAATGGCGCAAACCGCATATTGATAGCATTTGTCTAACTCGAGATATAAATAAAAACGCATAAACATAAAGTGATGTTTCTGTTATTTATTTAAATAGTACACGGGTGGGATAAACATTAAATACTCGGTGGGTTCACTTACTTAATTTATTTATTCACAACACTATTCCCTAATTATATACACAGTATATTCACTTAAACTAATTTATATAAACAGTTCACTAATTTATATTCACTTATTCACTGTTTATCTCACGAAGTCAAATTATCAACTGACTAAACTCTTCCTGGTCGGTCCCTTATATATTAATGCCTTTTTCACTAGATAGTTCTAGATTACAGCTTATATAACATCATTGATCCTTTTCTTGATTAAGTATGGACCTTCCCAGGATTTTAGTAATTTTTGAGAAAATCCTTTTCTCCTCGTCGGGTCTAGGAAAAGTGTTGTCTGATTTTCCCTGTGACTGGAGTTCTGGGGTTAAAGGAGTCTTGGGGCGCTTAAACGGACTGCGTACGTGCTCTAGCTCGCCACACTTCCGCCATTTGATCTTCTCCGGCTTCTTGTCTGTCATACCTTTTAACAAGTTGACGATCTGGCCAAGTTTATCATCGTCATATTCTTCCTGCATGGTCCTACCTTTGTTGTACCGCGAGCCTTCCGTGGCTGCTTTGCATTTAAGAGGTTATTGGTTTGCAGGAGTCGTAGGACGCCACAACGTAATGTTTTATCAACAAATGAAAAAACTAGTAGTATTATTGCACATGAAACCATATGGGAGCTCGGGGAGGTGAGAATTGATCATTATAAAAATATAAAATTCAAGCCAAAACTAAATGTAGGTGATGTTGCTGCAATGAAGGAATTAGATTTTTGGCTAACGATGTTCCTTGGGAAAAATATTGACTCTTTCCTAGAAGCGACCAATTCTGACCTCATGCGAGAAGATACAAAGACCTGCTCTAAAACAGAATTTTTCAAAGTTATCGGACTTATGTATGTCATGAGCACATTTGTGTTATCAAATAGACGTGATTACTGGTCTACCAAAGAGAACAATAGCTTATTTCCTCCACCAGCTTTTAGAGTCCGATGCGGGATGGGTTACCATATATTTGACCGTATACTACAAGCCTTTTGTTTCGTCACTGAAGACACTGCGGATACTGATAAATGGAAATGCATAGGACCTTTTGTCAATATGTTACAAACCAAATGGAATGACATTTGTTCTCCTAGTTATAAAGTCTGTATTGATGAAACCATGTTCTCTTGGTATGGAAGAGGTAATCACCATCCATAGGGCTTACCAGCTGTTATCAAAATCGCCCGTAAACCCAAAGGTGTTGGATGTGAGTGCAAAACACTAGCCTATGTTCAAACTAATATAATGATAAGACTAGAAATAAATGAAGGGAAAAATGCAAATGGAGTTGGGTGCTGGAACAGCAACAACATTGCGGTTGACTGAAAATTATCACGTATTGGACGTATTGTAGTCGGTGATGCCTGGTTTTGTTCTGTAAAAACAGCTGTGGAATTATCCCGCCGAGGCTTGTACTTTCTAGGAATGGTAAAGGTTGCAACTAAAAATTACCCAATCAAATACTTGAAAGAAAATTGTCCTCAATAACGCAGTGCTACTGTAACATGTAAAACGAGAATCGATGACATTGAAATAGTTGCGGTTGCTTGGCGTGATGCTTAAACACACACATTTGTTGGAACATTTGGAACTACTCTTGAAGACTCACCATGTGTAAAACGAAGAGTGGATCAAAATGGTGAAAAATATACATTTGAGGTACCGCGAATAAAACTTGTGGAGGAATATTATTGAAGGTTCTCCGTCTATTGATATTCAAAATCATTTGCGACAAGCCGGGCTGGCACTGGAACAGTGTTGGCTTACACATAATTGGAACCACAGACTATACGATTCATTTCTTGGAATTATAGAAACTAACGCATATTTAGTGTGGAGATATTTCAAGATTGATCCTAAAATATATCATCCCACTTTTACAAAGAATTTGGCTTATCAGATAATGAACCATAACTGGGAAGCGGAAGAAAATGTTGCAAATTCAAATAATAGGCTATAAACAGTAGGTACTAAGGAGTCCGCAAAGTGAACAAGCCGGTCACATACCTACGTCACACCGTTTAGTTGCACTAAGCAGCATAGATGAAAGACGACGTGTTCAACGCAAGTGTATCATTTGTTCTCGTATTCACCACAAACAACAGAAAACAAGTTACTTTCGTGAACCCTGTGGTCAAATCGCTATTCTTTGTTCTACTACTGGGCGCAATTGTTATGCGTATCACGTCTTACACGGAATACCGCAAAAATAATTTTTTGTTCTCATTTTTCTATTTATTCCAGAATTTAGTTTTTTATTTATTTGAGAATTTAGTTTTTATTATTTATTTGAGAAATTTTGTAGTTTTAAAAATTATTTGAGAATTAACTTTTTGTTATTTTTTAGTGAAATTTATTTTCTATGACGTCTATGAAAAATGTCGCGGTACTGCTGGAAGCTTATTGCGTCCTACTGGAAGGACATTCAAACTAAAAAAGAGCGTCCTTCCGGCTGGACCAATTGGATTGTCCAGCTGTCCTTCCGGAAGAGGTTTCCGGCAGTACAGAGTGCTGGACGTTTTATCATTAATGTATCTTGTCAGTTTCAGTTGTCCCAATTTCTATTATGGTTCCAGGAGTTTGTGCATCCTTAATACAAGGATTGAAACATAATTTTTGGTATGTGACATAACAATTTTTTCAGTAAATGCAGCCTATATCTACATATCTTTTAGGATTTCTAACTGTAATATTCCGGTTTCCACATTCCACAACTCAGGACGTAAGTGTATTTTATTAATTAATTCAATAATCTTCTCATTCGAACAAGTATTATCTATTTTTATCTCTGAAATTTTCTAAAAAACAACAAACAATTACTAAAACATAGTAATATTGCTGACTATTTATGCAAAATAAGCGATCGTCCGGCAACTTGCTTGCACATATTGCAGTAAAAATATTACCTGTTTAGAAGCACCTTAAATCTCCCAACGGTTCCCGACAGGGAACAAAAAAATATTGATTTCAAAGTAAATAAATAATTCAAATCGGATTGATTATGGTGAAAACGTATTATTCGTGTTTTTGTTATATTGATGGAAACGGTAGAACACACACAACTAACAAAATATTTACTTCAATCCGTGTTTTGCTTACTTAAACAACAATACGGACAATCCCACTAATTTTTTATTGGATTTTGAATGAATACACATTCTGTGTCGGCCACTTTTATATTCGTACAGGAACAATGGTGTTACACAACAAGTAAGACGCAAGCTAAGCGTCTGAATTTTGAAACATTGTAAATGAAACAAGCAATGCAGGGTGTTAAGTGATACGGAAATTTGGAGAAAATACGTAGTAGTATTATATACTTATATACGAGCTTATATATCAGAAAAAATAGGGGATATGCAGTGGGAAATATTAGGACTCTTTAAAGATTCTCTAAGTAAGTTGACATTTCAGCCTAGGAAACGGAAAATTTACGTGTTTATGGGGTTTTACGGGTAAACAGCATAATGATTGACCATTCTAAGAATTGAAATAATGTAGTAGATACATGCTGACATGAAAAATATATTTGTCTTGATATAATGAGCTTCATAATGGAGTTTAACAAAAAAAAAAGCAAGCTAAGCATCTGAACTTATTGTTAATAAAATAACAAATAAGGGTGTTTTGTGATCGAGAAATATGGAGAAAACTCACAAGATAGCTTTCTCACACTATCTTGTGGATATGCAGCAATGTATCCTAAAACATTTATTTCATCTATTTCTATATTGATTCTTCGCCTTTGTGTAGAATTTATTTTAGGTTGAACAGATCCGGTTTGTTTATAGTAGGAATTTTAGCCAATAAATCTTCAAATAATATTTCATGTATAAAAAATGTTTGCTACTATTTTGCAGGTGATGTTAAACCTAACTGGTGAATATTCAGTAACAAAATTTAATGGAAGTAATAATTGATAGATTTTTTATACCTTCAGTCCAACCTCCATAATAATTTAAGGAGAATGGATCCATTAATTTGAATAAAGACATAAATACGTCTTTTGAAGGTAACCCTGTATAAACTGAAATTTGTTCATAACTATTTTCAATGTGCGTAAGTAAAACATTGAAGATAATTTATTAACTTTTTCGAGCGGTTCCTTAAGTTTTTTCTTTAAAAAGTAATTTTTATCTTCAATACTTGAAAGAAAATTCAGTGGAGCTGCCTCTTTGGAAGTGCTAGGCCTAGAGCCATCTTGTTCACTATTTAATGGTGGACTTGCATATGATGTGATAGTTCTTGAGAAGCAGTGGGAATCACTGAAACTTCTTTCTGTTGGATTTCTTGTCTAAAACATAAAATTTGATTAAAATAAATATTGTCAATAGTTAGGCAAGACTCCATACTTTATCTTTTCTGATATTTGTTCAGTACTCAATGGTGGATTTGCATATGATGTACTAAATCTCGGGGATAATTTTTGAGAAGTAGTGAGAATCACTAAAACTTCTTTCTGTTGGATTTCTTTTTTAAATCATGTAATTTTAATAAAATAAATATTATCAATACTTAGGCAAGATTCCATACCTTGTTTATTTTTATTTACTGATCGATGGCTCATAAACAAAACGTTTAGAATTATTATGTTCAAATAACGTTGGTCCATTTTTTCTGTCTAAAAAGTAGCAAGAACAAACCAAAGAATACATTGTAGGTAATCTATCACTGCGCCTAAAAATAATAGAAAATGATGATATAAAAACATATTTCTGCTATTGTAAATATTTACCTGACTAGAGAAATCCATCGTTTTTTCTCTGTAGAATTATTTGGAAAAACGAAAAACCTACATACATCTCTTTGTAATGCTTATATTGAGGCGAAAACACGTTACCATAATGAATTGTAAGCAATCAAAAAATAATCTCAACCTCACATTACTAATTTTAACAAAATTTAATGTTTACTTAAATAATGGACGTAATTTTTATAATTAATATATGGTTAACAAATATAAGTAATATACAAAATGTACTTACAGTTATAAAAATAACAAAATAACTTCTAAACACTAATTTATGAAACTTTCTGATACCACAATACACGCTGTTAAAAGTTTGCATGTGAAGTAACTCCTTACCTAACCTAACAAGATGGCCGATCTACGTCACATTCCTATTAGAGATTTATAATTCTTGTAGTATAAACCTAAAGTTCCAATTCTTTACTGCAAAGTGTACACCATTTTCACGCTAGATGTACTACGAACTACTTTGTTTAAATAACGTCATATATGCATATTATGAGTTGCGAATATATATTATCATACATACAAACTTATTTATGATTTCTAGTTTCCCTATTGCTACAAATTTAACGATGTGATAAATAATTTACTAACAATAGTTCAACCGCTGGCAAGTAGCGCTGCATTGTATTTATATCGATCGATATCCATCAACTATTGCAGCTCAAAATATTAAAACATATTAAACACGTTCTATTACATCAGAAGCATTAGCTCGGAAGATCGATCTATAATCCCACTATCCTGTAAATTCAGTTTTCCATGCTTACAATATGGAGTATTGGAAAATTAAACGCACAAGAGGGATTTTTTTCCACATGAATGAAGTTTTTAATAACGAGTACGAAATGTCTATAGTTTATTAATGGTTTTGCATGCAGTTGTAGATCAGTAAATGGATTTTCCATGATTACTATCCATATAATGTTGTTTTTTCTACGGCCTTAAAATATCTTTCTTTACAATCGGTTCATAATAAAATTTCCAATATGGAAATTGGATGGTACGAGGAAGATTCTTCGGTTTCTTGGAAGTTTAACATTGGCAATAAGTCATAAATTCAGTGTATCAAAAAACAATTAAGAAATCGCATTCTAATAAAAAAAAATTTGAATTAAGAATAAGAAAATATGAAATAATAAACTACTTAATTATGCTTAAATTAATTTGAATCAAATGTTCGAATAAGCCACCGTTTTAAGCTAAATAATAATAGAAAAAAGGTTAAAAAATTCATGACGAAGATGGGTTAGTATTATAGGGATTATCTCCATACACGCTTGGATAAATTGTTTCCTATGTTCATTCAGTGAATAGGCTATTTGACTCATACCAAAATGTATTGAAAAATTTTGCATTTCATGAAACATTGGTCTAAAGGAACCCAAATATATCGATTTAAATTTATAAAAGTCTTATCTTATGTTTGAATGAACAATTACAACCTTTAGAGGACTATTTATTCCTTAACTTTTGGAGCTCTTAGTTTGATAACACATGATGTATTTGTTTATCAGTCAACTTCAGTTATTTTCTTTCTTCTTTCACGGTTATTGTCATTTTGTGATTCTTCTTTTATACTGATAAATACTTACTTTAGGTTTCAGACATTCACAATTATTCTACACTTTTGATGTATTTTATATTGATTTTTGATGTGCTTCAATTGTTATTTTCTTTCAATGTTCTCATTTCATAAATTTTAACTTATGTGTCACGACTTATTAGAATATTTTTGGCCTTTTATGTTTATTCTTATTTTTCTTAATTGTCGTGGCTTAATATAGTTTTTACTTTTACTTTATGATATTGTTACAAGACTCTGTGCTCTTACATTTGCTGTGTTTTAGATAATTTTTTTACATGGCAGTTACTATGTTCATTCATCTCTGTTTTGAAAGATTTTTCTTTTTTTTTGTTATTGAGGGCCGTCATTGGTCCTTGTCATTTGTCAGTTCTCTGACCATCTTGTCTATTTGGGATTTACTGAGTCATTGTGCTTAGTGCTCTTACACACCACAATACTGGGCTTAGCTTCGGACATATTCTGTCTTACGACGATGTCCAGTTTTGTTTTCTTTTATACTTTGACCAAAAATTTTTATGACTTTTCCTAATGTTGTCCTGTTTTGTTTTGTTAAATTTTATTTTATTGTGTTCGACGTTTTACATAGTAATGAAGATGTTTTCATTACTATTTTTATTGATGATTTCCCCTACAGTAGATCCCCATATTTTCGACTGACATATGCCGGAGTCTGCTGGATGCCAAGGACATCTGACGGCTTTCTCTTCCAATTCATGGAGGTAATTCGACATGTTGTGAATTCCTATTTTTATCTTCAAACCTTTTACAGGCCTGATGATGGCTCAGTGAGCCGAAACTAGTTGCCCTTCTTCACCTCTCACTATTATATGCTGTAGTACTGATTCTGAGTTTTACTTACTGTTATTTATAAAAGTGGGTAACGGCCCTTGAAATTTCAATTGAAAATATCATTTTTAATCAACTGCCGAAAAAGATAGCTGCTATGATCTATCGTCATGTAAAGAATAAACAAACAAACTTCATTCGTGCGTTGTATTGAGAGAATCTTATGATGTTGGGAATAAATTACTATGATGTAGAATAACATAAGAATGAAAAACTTTCTAAATAGGATATCACAAATGTTAATGAAAAATGCACGATTTTCACTTTTCCGCCCTACCCTATCCAATAAGCGAGGAAAGTATTGATTTACTCCAAAAACAGTTGGAATTTTGTATGTTCTTGGGTTATTTTTTCGTTTTTCAGCATGAACAATACGAAAAAACGGGATTTAGAAACAAATCCTGTATGTACGTTGTCGTCGTTGTCGTCGGCCACTTTTCATAACTTGTCTTGTTAGCACGATTCAGCCTCCAGATTGCAATAAGTCAACAATTTTATGATTGAATATTGTACGGGACATCTCACAGACAAATCATCTTGATTTTAAGCTTACCAAAACCAGTACAACGGGTGCTATGGTACTTGAAGTTCGACATTTTCGTAATTTTTGGAGAATTTTCAGTTTGTTAGCACGATACAGCCTCCAAAGTGTATACAGGTGACCAATTTTATTACTGCATATCGTTCAGGGCATCCACAGATCAAACCTATTGATTTTGAGCTCACCAGAGCGAGTACAACGGGTGCTATAAATCCAGATATAGGTTTTTTCTATTTTTTGGAGGAACTTCGGTTTATTAGCACGTTACAGCCTCCGTTTTGTAGACAAGTGAACATTTTATGATATGATATTGTTTAGGATGTCTCACAGATGCGGAAAAGTTATTTTCAATCTTCAAAATCATTTATTTATTCTTAAGATTTCCAATAATGTGAATTGTATAATAATTTATATTTTTGTGGAGCAAATAGACTCTAACAACGTAAGTACTGAGTACTGAGGATATTCGAACACATATTAGAATCGATAACTTTCCGACTGTTTTTATTCGAGTATCCCGTCAATATTCGTATGTCAATATTATTATTATAACCTATATGTTAGTGTAAGTAGGTGCTTACATTGAACTGATCTTCACAAAAATACATTGGTTCTTTACAACATATAAATAAACGGTTTTAAAGATGAAAGCTAAGTTTCCCGCATCTTTGAGACGACCTGAATGATATAATATCATAAAATTGTCACATATATACATATTGGAGACAGTATCGTGCTAACAAATAGACATTTCTACAAAAATTACCAAAACTGTAGAATATCTGGATTTATATCTGTGAGACACCCTTAAAAACATCCAATTATAAAATTGGTTACTGATATTCACTCCGGAGGCTGTATCGTGCGAAAAACTGAAATTTCTCCTAACATGACAAACATTTGGTACCAAAGCACTCGTCGTACTGGCTGTAGTGAGCTAAAAATCAATAGTGTTCATCTGTGAGATGCCGCACCGTGAATAATATAAAGTCATAAAATTGGTCACCTGTGGCTATATCGTTCTGACAAACCTAAATTTCTCCAAAAATATCGTACTTTAAGTATCATAGCCCCCTTTATACTGGATCTGGTGAGCTGGAAATCAACAATGTTGATCTGTGAGAAGCCCTGAACAATATCTAATCATAAAATTGATCACTTGTATACACACCAGAGGCTGTATCGTTCTGACCAAAATGACAAAAATTACATACTCTAAGTACCATAACATCCATTGTTCTGGCTCAGGTGCGCTGAAAATCAATTGACTCTATCTGTGAAACCTGAACAATATTCAATCATAAAATTGGTGAGTTGTTGCACTCTGAAGGCTGTATCGTGCTAACAAGACGTTACGGACTTTACGAAAAGTGGCCGACGATGACTACAATGACTATGACGATGACTACGACGACGACGACATACACACAGGATTTTTTCTAAAAACCCTATTTTCCGTGTTGTTCATGCTAAAAAACGTAAAAATAACAAAAAAATCGAAATTCCAACTTTCTTTGGGGTTAACCAATAATAGTCTAGTCGACAAGTTGAAAATGGTACAAAATAGAGATACTGCTCTTAAAATTATGAGCGATAGCTCATATTTTTCGGATTGACGCCTAGAAAATTGTGCTAAAAGCGTGTATTAGCACATAAAAAATTGCAAAAGTAATAAACAATTAAAGGTGAAAAAAATGGCATTTCGTTTTTTGCCAATATATCATAAACTATTAATATTTAAGAAATTTCAAAAGAAGATTCTGAAACAGGAGGAAATTTCCAATAGAAAACTCCTAACTCCCGGAAATCTATCTCCATTATTTATAATCTTAATTTAACGCTGAAAATTGGTCTGCGCGCGACATTTTAAGATTGCGAGCGCGGAGTCAAAAGCGAGTACGGTACATTAATTAATTTATTTCAGGTATTGAATATTTTTTCTTTAATTTGAAAAAAATATGGTGTATTCTTAACACTATATATAATTGACTCCCGTTGGAAATTTCACTTAAAGTTAGTCTTTCAACGCGTTAAACAATTGTTAACCAACAAAATTTTCTTGAACTTCAGTCTTAATTGTAAGTGAAAAAAAATGTTTAAATAATAGTTAATAAAAAATTTTCGCTTCGTAAAGCCTTTCTTACGCACATACTTAACAAGATCGTGCCATAAAAGTTCAAAAAATATTTATACTTTGTCTATAATAATTAACAACAATAACAACATTACTTGGATTTTTCAGTTTTTGTTCAAATAAAAAAAAATATTATAAACAAAGTATAAATATTTTTTTAACTTTTGTGGCACGATCTGGTCAAGTATGTGGGTAAGAAAGGCTCTACGAAGCGAAAACTTTTTACAACTATTATTGAAACATTTTTTTCACTTACAATTAAGACTGAAGATCTAGAAAATTTTGTTAGTTAACAATTGTTTAACTTGTTGAAAAATTAACTTTAAGTAAAATTTCCAACGGGAATAAATTATTTATAGTGTTCAGAATACACCATATTTTTTTCAAATTAAAGAAAATATTCAATACCTTAAATAAATTAATTAATGTGCCGTACTCGCTTTTGACGCAATCTAGAAATGTCGCGCGCAGACCTATTTTAAGCGTTAAATTAAAATGATAAATAATGGAGACAGAGTTCCAATAGTTTGAAGTTTTTTATTGGAAATTTCCTCCTCTTTCAGAATCTTTTTTTAAAATTTCTTAAATATTAATAGTTTATGAAATATTGGCAAAAAACGAAATGCCATTATTTTTTCATCTTTAATTGTTTATAACTTTTGCAATTTTTTATGTGCTAATACACGCTTTTAGCACATTTTTCTAGGCGTTATTTCGAATCCAATGAGCCATCGCTCATAATTTTAAAAACAGTATCTCTATTTTGTACCATTTTCAACTTGTCGACTAGACTATAATTTGGTCACATATTAGATAGGTTGGGCGAAAAAGTTATAAAGGATCCATTTTAGCCAGGTGTTTCGTATATTCACTCAGCAGGGTATCAAATCCTCAAGTTTTCTGGAGACTTGATAGGTGTATTTGGTTCTCTGCAGTGATTATAATTACAGGTGTGAAGATATCCACGGATTTTTTAACGATCCACGATTATTTTTATACAAAATAAACTGTACTGTTGCAAAAACATGTTAATATAAGAGACATATAATGACAGTTTAATAGGCTACATGATTTTACTACCAAAAATCAAAGGTTAAGTGAATAAAAAGTTGTCAAATAGTTGCTCTTGTACATATTTCACGATTCTGAATCGAAGACCCAAAAATAAAGCAAAAATCATTCAACTATTACGAAGAACACCGAATTAGGAACCAATTAAATAATAATTGTGATGTAAGTATTTTTTATAACGTCAAAAAAAATTCATTAATATTACGATTGAGCACCGACGCGCATCGTTCATTTTGAACTCCAGTGCCCAAATTTTTTTCAAATTTTCTTTAACTATTTCAGAGGATACTTAGTTAGGAACATAATAACGAAAAACTGTGATGTAAGTATTTTTATAACGTCAAAATAAATTGATAAATATTTGTATTGTGTGCTGACTCCCATGGTCGGTTTTAAACTCGAAGCCTCAAAAATTTTTCCTAATTTTCTCTAACTATTTCATAAGACTCTTATTAGGAACCTTGTATCGAAAAATTGTTATCTTAGTATTTTTGATAACGTCAAAAAAATTCATAAAGATTACGATTGTGTGCTGACGCCCATCGTTCGTTTTGAACCTGAAGCCCTAAAAAGTTTTAAGAAGAATTTATTTAACTATTTCAATGGAAGTTAAATTGGGAACTTATTAACGAAAAATTGTGATGTATGTATTTTTTATAACGTCAAAAAAAATTTATAAAGATTACGATTGAGCGACAACGCACATCGTTCGTTTTGAATTTTTTTAAATTTTCTTTAACTAAAATTTTTCGTCAATTGGATCCTAATTAATTGTCCTTTGAAATAGTTGAAGAAAATTTGAAAACATTTTGGGGCTTCGGGTTCAAAACGAACGATGGGCGTCAGCGCAAAATGAATTTTTTTGGCGTTATAAAAAATACTCACATCACAATTTTTGGTCAAGAAGTTCCTAATTAAATGTCCTTTGCAATAGTTGAAGAAAATCTGAAGACATTTTGGTGCTTCGACTTTAAAACGAACGATGCGCGTCGGCGTACTATCCTAATCTTTATGAATTGTTTTCACGTTATAAAAAATACTTACGTCAAAATTTTTGGCCAACAGGTTCCTAATTAAGTGTCCTTTGAAATCGATTAAGAAAATTTGAAAACATTCTGGGGCTCCGGGTTCGCAACAAATGATGGGTGTCGGCGCACAATCGTAATCATTATGAATTCTTTTTACTTTATAAAAAACACTTACATCACAATGTTTCGTTAATGAGTTCCTAATCAATTGTCCTTTGAAATGGTTAAAGAACATTTGAAAGAATTTGGTGTTTCGAGTTGAAAACGAACGATGCGCGTCGGCGCACAATCGTAATCTTTATGACTCTTTTTTGACGTTATTATTTTTGGTCAATAAGTTCCTAATTGAGTGTACTTTGAAATAATTGAAGAAACTTCGAACAGATTTTGGGGCTTCGAGTTAAAAACGAACGATGCCTGTCGGCGCACAATCGTAATCTTTATGTATTTTTTTGACGTTATAAAAAATACTTAGATTACAATTTATGGTCAATAGGTTCCTAATTGAGTGTCCTTTGAAATAATTGAAGAAAGAAACTTCGAACATATTTTGGGTCTTCGAGTTAAAAACGAACGATGCGCGTCGGCGCACAATCTTAATCTTTATGTATTTTTTTGTTGTTATAAAAAATATTTACATCACAATTTTTCGTTAATAGGTTCATAATTAAGTGTCTTTTGAAATAGCTAAAGAAAATTCGAAAAAGTTTTGGGGCTTCGAGTTCAAAACGAACGTTGCTCATTGGCCCACAATTGAAATCTTTACGGATTTTTTAGTCGTTGTAAAAAATACTTACATCACAATTTTTGTTTAATAGGTTCCTAATTAAGTGTCCTTTGATATTGATGATGAAAATTTAAATAATTTTTTGGGCTTCGGTTTCAAAACAAACGATGGGCGTCAGCGCACAATCGTAATCTTTCTGAATTTTTTTGACGTTATAAAAAATACTTACATCACAATGTTTCGTTTATAGGTTCCTAATTAAGTGTCCTTTGATATAGTTAAAGAAAATTTGGAAAAATTTAGTGGCTTCCAGTTCAAAACGAACGATGCGCGTCGGCACACAATCGTAATCTTTATGATTTTTTTACGTTTTAAAAATACTTACATCACAATTTTTCGTTAATTGGTTCGTAATTAAATGTACTTTGAAATAGTTTAAGAAAATTTGAAAAAAGGCTAGGGCTTCGATTTCAAAATGAACGACGCGCGTCGGCGCTCAATTGTAATCTTTATGTATTTTTTTGACGTTATAAAAAATACTTACTCCACAATTTTTTGTCCATTGGTTTCTAATTGTGTGTTCTTTGAAATATTTAAAGAAAATTTGAAAAAATTTTGGGGCTTCGATTTCAAAATGAACGACGCGCGTCGGCGCACAATCGTAATCTTTATGAATTTTTTTGACGTTATAAAAAATAATTTCATTACAATTTTTCGTTAATAGGTTCGTAATTAAATATCCTTTCAAGTTGTTGAAGAAAATTTGAAGAAATTTTGGGGTTTCGACTTCAAAACGAACGATGCGTCGGCGCAATTTTTATGAATATTTTTTGAAGTTATAAAAAACAATTACATCACAATATGTTGTCAATTGATTTCCAATTAGGTGTTATTTGTAATAATCGAATATTTTTTTTGATTTTTGGGTCTTCGATTCAGAATCGTGATATATGTACAAGAACAACTATTTGAAAACTTTTTATTTACGTAATCTTTGGTTGTAGAATTATGTAGCCTATTAAAATGTCATTATATGTCTCCTATATTAAGATTTTTTGCAAAAGTACAGTTTATTTTGTGAAAAAATATTCGAGGATGGTTAAAAAAATCCATGTATAACTCCACACGGGTATTATAATTACTATATTTTTTATCTAATATATTATAAATAATAGTTATTCACAAAAAATCGGAGGATTTTATTTCTTAATGTCTTTGTTTCGCTGACAAAGCCCATCATGGCCGACAGCGTTTATGACTGGTTATGGAAAATTGAATTGAAAATTAAAGGTTTTTTAGTTTTTCAAGCATAGAAACAAAAAAAAATGTGATCTATTATGGTAATATCTGAAAATTTAGGACATTTAAAAAAATGGCAACAACCTATTGGCCCTGTTCTCCTGAAATCCATAAATTCTCGATTTCACATATCAACAGAAAAATAAATCGTTGGTTGCCAAATCTAGAGATCTAGCAGACCATCGAATGTTACCATTCGTAAACATTATCAGATTGGAATATAACGTATTTAAATACTCAATTGCTAATCGATGCTTACGAGATGCACAACCGTCATGTTGGTACCAAATATCAATGAAGTTGAGAAATAATCTTATGAGGGCAGGAGTAATTTGTTTTTAGCATTTTGAAATATTTTTGTTCGGTTATATTACCGTCAATGAAAAATTGTTGAATAAAATTTCAACCTAATATTCCAGCCCAACCATTTAACTTTGAGTAATCCTATTAAATAAAAGAGGTGATACACTGAATATACTTGTTTCTTTCTAACACATTGTTGCTTATGGCCCATGTTACCTATTAACCTTCCTCGCTATGTATAAAGTAATTTGCCATTTATTTCCACATTCAGGAAGATATTTTAATTTGAGAAATAATTTGTTTTTATTTTCGTTGCTCAACAATTATAGTAAGTCAAAGTAATATCTGCTTCAATATAATTTTAAACAAAAAGTATACTATAATTCATTTGCTTTTGAGTATATTTCTTCTTAGAGCCACATCAGGTAGCCTACAAAACATGACTACAATGAATTACAATTATTGACACCCTACTGAATACACCCAATGTACATTTATGCCCCATTAAAACAACTAATAGCATATTTAGATTAGAAAATTATTACCTAAAATATTAAATGAACGATGTTCTAGCAAATAATGTTTCTAAGGTCTCTGCTATGTAGTTCACACAACAAAATAATTAAAAATATGACCACGTTTGTAAGGATTACTTTTTTAAAAAGTACTTACCCTTAAAAGTTCACTGACTTGTGGTGAAACTTAAAAACCGTTCTAAAAGAAATGATTCTCCCGTCTGAACAGAACAGACCAAAATAGTGTTGTTAATGGTATTGCTCTAGAATATTTATGATATTTAGGTGTTTGTTGGTTTACTGCAGCTTGATTCTTCATGTTCTTCTGTTGATTAGCTAGCTCATATTTTCATGTTTTGGGTCAACCCGTCGTCATGTACTCTGGTATCTGATTCACAAGCTAGTTTTACGTTTAAATTAAGTTACCCAACTTCAATATTTTACTCATATAAGTGTAGCCTTCAGCTGCATTTTTATTATCCTATTTGTGAATTTAACGTATTGATTTTTTATGCCACAGTCAATCTTCTAGTTCGATTTTGTAGAATGTCACTGTTCCATCGACATCTGTTGATGGTATAGCTGTATCTTCCGCAAATATTGTCATCAATGTTTGCTCATTATCAGCAGTGAAAATTAAGTGCATAAATATTGTGGTACTCCAGATTCCATCTGATGGTAGTTCAATAAGACTCCTTCATTTTTCATTTGGAAGTCTTTTTCCGACAAATATGATTCCAGACGGAGGTGTATTTGCCTGCTCTGTATCAAGGAATGCTATAGTACATAATTGTTCCTTATTCTAAACAATTATTGTTATAACTACAATTTTTGCAGCGCCTACGACTTGCATGGTTTCCGATGTCCTAGGTCTTGTCTCAATTTAATTAATATAGCTCTAAAGACCCACTCAGTATATACCTCCTTTCAAATAAAACCAACCAACCCATCAACCAAAACTAATCTTATAATTTGAGTCAACCTTTCCTTTAGAAATAGTAAAAACAAATTAATGTAATAATTATTGGGAACAATAAGTTTTGAAGAATCAGCCAAAAGTTTTGTGGAATTATTAAGGTAGGTACACATGTACTAAAGAGATCACACATGCAATTCCTAATTCGTAATTCATGTCACGCTATTTGACTATTTACAGTACATTAAAGGGATTCTTACTCTACAAAACTTTCATGAATACATTCTGAAAGAGTTTTTAATAATAAATATGGTAAAATTGCAATCATTTGTTCAATGTGTTATTTTATTAC
Source organism: Galeruca laticollis (assembly GCA_963921935.1). Classification (NCBI taxonomy): domain Eukaryota; kingdom Metazoa; phylum Arthropoda; class Insecta; order Coleoptera; family Chrysomelidae; genus Galeruca; species Galeruca laticollis. The sequence goes on along the minus strand of OY998179.1, from coordinate 186,772,276 downwards.
CAACACGCAAGAAAGTTTTAATAGTCTAGTGTAATTAGATAATGTGAATGAAAAATGATGTGACATAGGTAAAATTAATTTGAATTTTTTTTTTAATTTCTATTACCATTAAAAATTGCCGTTGTTTTGAGAATCCGTAATTTTTTTTTAAAATATAATAGTTGCTACAATTAATTTCACAATGGTTGAAATTCTAAAAAATAGAATGAATGAAAAAATTGTAAAATAAAACATTTGAATATGATTTTTTAATAGATATTAATTTATTAAACATTTTATTGAATAATTATAAATTATTCTCGCTCCATCATTGCACCTTTTCTATAACTTGCCACCATTTCTTCGGGTCTATTGTTTTTCCATCCATCTTGTAACTACTGTCCTGCGTAAGTCCTCTTCTACCTCTTATTACTATTTTGTTCTAGGTTTTCCATACCTTCTTTTTTCTCCCGGTTTCACTATTACATAGCCTTTGATACGACTTCTGGTCCTTGCCTCCATACATGCTCCAACCTTTTGATTCTCTGAGTTTCCATTTTCTTTACTATGTCTTCTTCATATTGTTCTCCTAATATTTCTTGACTCCTTTAGAATGTAAACAGGCTGTAGAAAAATTTGAATCACTTTTTATACAACCACAAGCACATCCACAACCAGGGGCCTATTTCATAAGTTAGACAAGTTGCACAGTGAATAGTGAAAAGTTGACTGGTGATATGTAACGTGAATATATGCTTCAAAGTTTCTCAATTTGTTTGTCATGCCAACTGAGAAGTTGTCAATCTGACAAGTAAACAATAATTTGAATCCCAAATAATATCCAAGACTGGTTTAAACTGTTTTAATTATAAAAGTAGGTATTTTCAGTATTTTGGAGATATGAACCTGAATACATAAATTCATTTGGTATTTTAATAGAGCAGAAACTTGCAATACTACAGCAAGTAAAGCTCAGAAAACATATAGTACAGGGAAAATTTTCGGAAAAAGTAACAGCCGAAGATAAAAGTGAAGCTTGTGATGAACTGTTGGCATTCGCCAAGTCTATTGCTCTGGTTCCAGAGAGTTGCACTAAAGAGAAACTAAGGGACCAGACATGGGCAAGTTGGAAGAGGCGTGCAAAGGTGAGGAGTCCTGAAATACTCAAAGTGTTAGTAAAAGGCTTTGAAAGTTGTATATCCTGTATGGTGTTTATTTTATATGCAGACATTTTGCCAATATTTTTGGTTAATTTGTTTAATTTACTTGACTTTTGTGGCCGTTTCCTTGATACAGTATTCTTTTTGCCCTCCTTTCTTTTGTTCTCTTTGATTTCTCCTCATCAACTAGTTTTTTATTATCTAATTTATTTTGTGTGATACTTTTCCATGTGTTTGATGTTACAACAAATCAACAAATGGTAAGCGTTCCACATTTCTTTTATTCTATTTTTGTTGATTCGGGCCAGTACAGTATTTGCGATATTATTGAATTGCCATGTTCTCAATTTCCAGTCTTTTGTTTTTTTGATTTTTCTTTTTAGAATTTCAATATTAGCATCGTAATTAGAAAAAGCATCTACCACTTACCGGTCTTCATTATCTCTGAAACTATTCGGTTGACTTAATAATTAATTCTGCTGTGACTTTGTTTCATCAAATGGAGAAGTCACTTTTTCAGTAGTATTTCTATCATCTTCCAAAATATACATTGGTGAATTATCGATATCAAATTTATCATCACGTGTGACGAATTTTAATAATTTATTCATAGGTTCAGCTTCACTGCTCGGAGTAAGTTAATTCCCAGATTCTAGACGATTTGTTAGATTATGTCCCATTATTTGTTTGAATGCTTTAAAATCTATTACCTTTCTTTCAATCAACAGCACTGTATTATTTTCATCTGGCCTCTCTATTATGTTAACAGTTCTACCAACAGCACCTACACATTTGGTATAATCAATAACATTACAATCACAAGGAAATAGTCCAGTTGTCTTAAATCCTTTAAATAGTGTAATATTTTCCACAACATTGTCCACTACCTTGCTAAGCAAAGGGGCGAAGTTTTCTTTAGTAAACTGTAAATTTGGATGCTCTCGTCTCCACTCTAGAATGCCTCTTTGCCAGCCCGACTTTAAAGGGTTGGATGCTGCTACATCCACAGGTTGCAGGTGGATGAGTATAATACCCAATTGATTGCACAACTCACTTATTTGTAAAGTCAGATGATTTTATGATCATCGACGAAGAGTATAACAGGTTTTTGAATGTTGTTCTCTACCAGATATTTATTAAATATATTGACGATATATTCATAGAATGGGACATATTTCATCCATCCATTATCTGAATAGCCCAAACCTCATTAATCAGGTACCGTTTCCAGAATTTCCTTTGGTGGTTAACGGAGGAAATAGTCTCACAGAAGTGACCACTCTCTAGAGAGAGATGTTTTGTGATTTAAACTAAACAATTCAATAAATAAACAAATAAAGGTCACAAATCACATTTTTCTTCTATTGAAAAGGTTTTACACCATGCTAATTCCAAACCAGCAGCTGTATTTCCGTACTCACTCGAACTTTTTAGCATGCGATTAACTAACAATTGATTGCCTCCTTTGTCTGGCTCTTAATACATAATTTTGTACGTTGTTGTGGATGTTCAGGTTCTGAATCTTCATACGTACCAAAGTCAACATCAGCAAGATTTTCGTCATTGTTTAACAAGAGATATTAGAGGAACGTTATTGTCGAAACATAAATTATGTAACATTATGCGCCAATTAATAATTTTTGGAGCATAATGTAGTACTCGATATTTTAAAAGACATCTAAATCTGATCTTTGAGACACCATCATATTTCTCAATTATTGAACGTTCTCTTCTTTGTCCGATATTGTAATTGTCTTCTGGAGAATTTGGTTCAGCCTGATTAATAGGGGTCGTAATCTACGGTCTGAGTGGATATCCAGAGTCACCTATGAATTATATGTTAAGGTAATTATTTGAAAAGAAAAACTAGTTTTCACAGCTAACCTAACAGATAGAATAAATTAGGTCTATTTCTATAAAGGTTTTCCAAACATGTAGAAATATTAGAATTACTAAATATTAATGCATCATGCTACTCCCTGGATAACGTGCAGACACATTCAAAACTTTTAAGTTGACATCACAGATCTAAAATAAATTAAACATTATAGAAAACATTTTGGTTTGGTCACTAAATACGTTTTCATTTTAAATGACTATTCCACTCAGCTCACTTATTACCCACCTTTGCTGAGTATGTTTTATTATTTCTACTTTACATAACCTTACCAATTATAAATTAATTGAATGATAACCCGTTCTATTAATATCTAAATGTTCTGAAAAAAAAATATGATTCACATTAGGGGGCGCAGTAGCTACATGCGTGCAATCGATATATCCTTCTACTCCAGGAAACCACCCATAGGCATTATTAAATCTAGAAAGAATAATTTATTCGGATCACATAGTCCTAAATAAACTTTCTTACTCAGTTCGTAATCGTGATAACTCTTTGATGTTATTTGGGAATTTTACAGTTTGATTGAAAATATCAGGTCTGTTCATTGCATCTGCTACTTCTGAAATGGCGTTACTCACGGAAGATTGGCTTATGGAGGAATAAATGTTTGTGCCTATGTCCATTTGATATATTCGACTTGCCATTAATCTTAATGAGATTAAGACATATAAATTTAGAATATTAATACTTATTTCAGTTTAATACTATAGGTAACCTAGGTACTTTGCTTGTAGTGCTTAAAGTAGAACGTCATGTTTGCTCTTCCATGCATGAGGAAACAAAAGCAACTACGTCTGAAGCTGTTGCCTTGTGCAATCTACGTATTTTTATGAAATTCATTTCTGAAAGTCTATCAAACGGATCTATATTTGTAAGCAAGACTATGCTCCTCAAAAATTTAGCTTCCTCTAAAACTTCGATCCCAGTCAAATTAACAATTTCGTCCATTCTTTAAACAATGGAAAGTTTAAAATCAAAGAAAATAATCCTTATTTGGAACAAGTTAATATAACCTCGGCGTAAAGAAACTATATAAATATATATATATATATATATATATATATATATATATATATATATATTAATACACATCCTCTATTTGAAATTTAAAAAATAAGTAAAACATAAGGAAATTTATTTCATTTTAGTTGTCATACTCTCGATACACACGGTACTCTACGTAAATTCCTAAGTTTTGAAAGATTCAGTAGAAATATCAAACATGACATTTCATAATTTCGATGACATTTGAGTAGAATATATCTAATGATAGATAGAACATAATAGGATTTGGAGAAAATATTTGAAATTGTAAAATATAGAGGTCTCTGCTAGCAGATTACAAATGTAATAAAAGAATTTCAAAATCTCACTTGGTTATTGAAAATTATAGATTAGTAACTTTTTTAAAAACAAGAAAAATCGGTAACCAACAGAAAGGAGAATTATTTATTTTGTAAAAATTTAGGAGTAGCTTTTTATCCTTTGAAGAGACAACATCAGAATAAGAGTTGTCTCGAATTTTTTTTGGTAGATTGCATAAATTGCATATCATACACTCAGATAAATAACCCATATAATAAATTCAGTGCGTACAGAATTCGGAAAAGAATTGTATCGTAAAAATGTATGTGGTTCCAGTTTTTCTAAATCGTATATATTTAGAAAGTTGCAGTATTCTAAATACGTTAGAATAAGTACGAGATTTCCTGATCCATTGGGTGAGTCCTCTCCAGTTTTGAATTTATTTCTCGAGGAATATCAGGCCTTAAATTCAATACAGTTAAAAGATGCATCTATATATAAGAAAATTTGAAATATACCAAATTTATTGATACCTATCATTTACAACATCAAGTGGATAGACCATTTTGAGCAGAAGTTTCAGTATTTGACATTGATACACGTCAAGTGTAAATTATTATTTGAACGTTTGATAATAATTCATTAGGTTAAATTTTAGCATAGTTGTATTCTAAATTTAAGTTTTTTTTGTAGAGGTTACGACAATTTTGTTAATTTTGCGTATCTGATAGTATAATATATAATTTTGATTCTAACTACCTGTAGTATTCATTCAGTATCCAATCTCATTGAACTTATCATTTTACATTCATAAATTTTTCAATTTAATCAGTGACATTTGGTTGAAATTTTTAGTGACAGTAAATTAGTAAATGTCATAAAATAATTAAAGGGCCTTTTATTATATTGAATTAACAGTTATTTGAGAGTTTGATAATAGTGAAACATTTAATTTGGAAATATCTTAAAAAACAAATAAATTTGAAGAATTAATTTAGAACAATTTTGATCTCACCCTGAGATAGGAGTAATAAGTTGATTGTAGATAAATTCTTCTTTATATTGATATTTATTGGCGCCGGGCACAATAATTGTCGCTGCGACAAGATAGTATAATTTATTTCCATATCGTAGGGCAATTATATCTAAAGAATTGAAATATTACAAATTGTCTCCAAACGTCGAAAATTATATTCAAAGGTTTGAAAATATAACAATATATATATATATATATATATATATATATATATATATATATATATTATAAACATTTATGTGATATTATACTTACTTTTATTGTAGATGATTTAAATGTATATGTTTATAATTTAGAATTTTTGTTTTAGTTTGGCTAGCTCAGTTTGTTTTTAATATTTGTTTAATAATTTATTTTAATTAGATTATTCGGGAGCATGAAATCCTTTTTCCTCTTGAGTCCTGGCAATTTATACTGTTGTAATAGTTGAAATAAAAAGAAAACACATTATTTGAAATCAATTTAATTATGAATGCAATATTTATTTGATAAAATAATATGCGACGTCAATGGTTATATTGTACCTATTTATTGATTTTAATAATATCATAAATGCGCATGCGTGAAAAACTAGTCATGCGCTTTAGCATGAAGCAAACAATTATGATACGTAAGAAGCATCTATATTATACAACACAGTTTGTTGACGATGAAAACAATTGAATGGTTAAAACACATAAGAGAATTTATCTATAAATCATAGTTATATATCATACAAATTGCTGTGGAAAGAAATGAGTTATATACATGGATAGAAAAATAGAAATTATATACAAATGGACATAGTTATTGCATTATGAAATTTCAATCACTAGATTTATGCGATTACAAGATAGCGAGAGTAGCGTAAGTACATATTTTAATTTATATAAAATTCGGCCTTTTATTAAATTTAACGATTTATGCAATGAATACACTATACAAAGTCTGTTTCTTTCTTTTTTAGATCGATCATGTTTGCAAAAGTTTGTCAATTTATGAAATTAAGTACTTAATTGGTATTTTAAGTTTTTACACTGTTTATTGGCCAATAAATGATTTAAATACACTGACCTGTTGATCTTGAATTTGGAAGAAAGTCTCTGGATCCCAGGAACACTCCACTGAATCTCCAAAAAACCAAAGTTGTTAAAAATTTCACAGATTCTTGTCGGAAAACTTGTTACAATTAACTGTAAGTATTTCTAATATTGTATTTAATCGTACTTTAGGAGTTTAAATGTCTTAAACCGGGAATATCTTTAAATTTTTAGGAACACTATCCCACACACTCCTCGCTTCTTAACACTAGCTTCTGTTCTCCTTAAGCGTCCCCTCGATTTTCGACTTTTTTAAACAAACAGTCTTTTGTTCTTTTCCAGGTCACTATTCTAAAGTTTATTTATTGATTAACAATTTGTTATGTCATCTTTTATAACCAATAAGATATTGTCTTTTGTAATCAGATAATTGAAACTTCAATCACTTATCAAAACAATTTCATACATACAAATACATTAAAATTGGTTATACTTAGATACACTTACATGGTACAACATTCAATATTATTATTGATAGTATATCCTTGTTACATTCATATCAATTATAAATATAAATTCTCTTATGTTATTTGTCTATATGTCATTATTTGTTTATCTATGAAATCTATTGGATTATATTCTATTCAATATTTATATTTGTTCTTATTCTTAAATTAATGATTATAATGAATTAACTATAGTAATATTTGTTTTCATTTCAGATGAACAGCTGATTAAGTTATGGAAAATATTCTTCGTCTTAGGCAACTTTATTTACATCATTACATTGGTTAGGCACCATCTATATTTTATGTTATCATTGAGGTAATTCCTTATTTATTATATTGTTATTGGCTGTTATTTAATATATCTTTATTTGATATGTTGTTTAAATTAAGAAAAGTGTTTCCTTTTTACTTGTTTTCTTAAATTATGTTATTTTCATATATATTTCATACTAGCAAACTTAATCTTATAATACTACTTCTCTTATTATCTAAGATATCTGGTTCAATTCCTCTCAAATTTAAATTTAAATGATATCCATACCCTGGATATTTATTTAAATTTCAATTTTCTTATTATAAATGATTGATTTTATTCTATTCAAAACATTTAACAATTTTATGGCATAATCTTACTTTCTTTACCCTTGTTTCTCAAATATTTGTTCACATTTTTCCTACTACAAAATCTATTTCTTTCAATAACTGTCTCCTAATTCTTTCCTTAAAATACACTTGATTAAGATCAATGTCAATTTATATTTTTAATATTACTTCATATAATACTTCATTATTATCATTTCTTCCTAACATCCACTTATATATCAACTTATTTCTTTGTAATTACATTATACTTCTATATACTCCTCATATCATATTTCTTTTCAATATTCATTATTCAATATAATTAATTATTTCTTAAATTCATATATATATATATATCAATATCAACTTCCTTATTCCTTCCTGTATTTCCAAGTAATCTATAATATTCTAATTGACATTAAACATTACCTCCTATATTTTTAATCAATATCATTCATTATTATCCTTTCCTATCCTTTATTACTTACATCTTATTTCCTTATTTAAAAATGTGAACTTCTATTTGATACTTGAGTTATTCTTATTTTATCCCCTCTATCCTATATTCTTTAATAGTTTCATTCTATGTAAAACCAGTATCTCTTATAAATTGTTTCCTTTATTTGCTATATATATTGATTTGCCATACTCAAAAATTTTTTTAAAATGTTTTAATTATAAGCTTTACCTAATAAATTTTTCTTTATATTATATTATATTTATTTTTTTAGGTTCTGAAGAAACAAACGTGATGAATTTAATTGGATCATCAGCTGCCAAATGGAAAACAAAACTCTGTCTAATATCTACTTTATCTTTGTACACTACTTAATATTAAATTTTAAATCTATCCTTATGACTATCATTTCCTTCTTTAAATATTATTCGCAACATAACATCATCTATTCATAATATCTATATACATGTTCTACATTGAACACTCCCCTTTCTAATTGTGTACCTGGATAGAATAATCGATAACTATTTTGAGCATCACTATTGTCGACTACATATGGCCCTTCAAATGGCGATAATAACTTTTTACATTGATTTTCACCTTTCTTTGGTGTTCTTAAAGATCTTACTAGGACTAAATCTCCTTTTTCAAATCTAATCTTCTTATTATTTTTGTTTCCTTTTCTTTTAATAAATCTTATAGCACTTCTCTCCAAATTCTTGCTTACTTTATCCAAAACTTGAGACATATCCCATTCTCTCTGTATTATCCATTCACGTTCTGGAGGTATTCCTTTCAAAATAAATTGTGGACATTCTTCAGTAACTCCATTAGGTAATTGATTTAAAAATTTCTCGACTTGATTTAGATTTTCTTCCCATAAATTGTGTCAATTATTACATAAAATCCTTAAATACTTAACAACTTCTTTGATATAACTCTCAGCTGGATTAGATGAAGGTCTTCTTATACTTATGAAATTCATTTTAATATTATGATTTCTACACAAGCGTTTGACTTTTTCACTCACAAAGTAAGTAGCATGATCCAATATTAAGTTTTCCGGAGTTCCTATTTCTTCTATAAAATTTTTTAGACAAGATATTACTGTATTTGCATTGGTACGTTGACAAGGAAAAGTTCTTACAAATTTTGAAAATATATCCACCATAACTGAAATATGTTTATTGCCTTGCTTGCTAGGTATTAATTGTGATATGAAATCAATAGCTACTATATGTAAAGGCTTGAGTGCTAATATAGGTTTTGGTCCACTAATATGATGATAGTTTCTTTCCTTTGCCAACTGACAAATTTTACAAATTTTACAGACTTCTTCAACCAATGATATGTCCTTCTTTGCAGTGTAATTTTCTCTAAACAACATCCATAGTTTTCGAGATCCTATATGTCCATACTCCTCATGTAATTGTTTGAGAATTTCCTTAGCATAATCAGGTGTTATTAAATAAATTTCCCTATCTTCCATCTTCTTATACCAAATTCCCTCGTTTTGAAATGCTCCTCTTTTACAAGATTCTTGTAAATTTCTCTGATCCTCCATTATTTTTTCCAAAGTAAACAAACCTTCAGTTTTTTGCAATCTATTTATGCCAATTTGAAATTGTTGATCCTTCTTCTTCATTTCTGTTTCACGGCTAAGATCATCCGCTACTATATTAGTTTTCCCAGGAATAAATTTTATTTCAAATTCATATTCCTGTAATAGAAGTATCCATCGATGTATCCTATTGTTTGCATAATGATTTTTAAACATTGCTGTTAAAGCTGAATGGTCTGTTTCCAAGTAAAATTTTGCTCCTAATAGATAAAAACGTAATTTAGTTATGCAAAACACAATGCTTGCCATCTCCAATTCAGTAACTGAGTATTTTCTTTCATAGTTTTTCGTTACTCGGGAAATAAAACTGATTGGTACTTCTCCTTCCTCTTGTTCTTGCAATAAAACTCCTGCTAATCTATCTATGGATGCATCTGTTCTTAAAATAAATGGCTTGTCATATTGAGGATGATAAACCTGCAAATTTTGTGAAAATATTTCCTTGAGTTCTTGGAAAGCTTGTTCTCTTCTAGCATCCCATTTCCATTTCGTTTCCTTCTTGAGTAATTCAATTAATTGAACTTCCTTATTACTGAGGTCTGGTATGAGTCGTTTGAAGTAGTTGAGAATTCCCAAAAATCCTCGAAGAGTTTTGAGATTAGTCGGTGTTTTATATTCCCTTATGGTTCTAATTCGTTCAGGGTTCATTCTCACTCCAGTAGAATTTAAAATATATCCCAAATACTGCACTTCTTTTTGGTAAAATTGACACTTTTCCATGTTCAATTTTAATCCTACTTTTTCCAATTCTGCCAATATAGTCTTCAAATGTTCGTGATGTTGTTCTTCATTTTCTGAATATATTAATATATCATCTATATAGTGCAATGTAAAATGTTCATATTGATTCAGAACAGTGTGAAGTGTTCTTACCAATGCTGCACATGAACTCTGTAAACCAAATGGAACAACACAAAATTGGTATACTACACCATCAATCATAAATGCTGTATATGGACGACTTCTTTTATCTAATGGAATCAACCAAAAACTATGCTTCAAATCCAGTTTCGTGAATATGTTAGCTCTTGTAATCCTACCAAATATCCCCTCTACATTTAAAGGACTCTCATATTGTTTTTTAGTATATGAGTTGATATTTCTGGCATCCAGACATAATCTAATCTCACCTGACTTTTTTCGGACACATGTTATCGCACTTATATATGGAGAGTTGGATCTTTCTATAATGCCATCTTGTATCATCTTTTCTAACTCCTGGTATACTTTCTTCTTGTGCTACAGCTTCCCCATCTCCTGTCAAACCTTCTTCCTGTGCATCTCCTTCTAATTGTTGTCCTTGTTCCAAATATACTGCTTGATAATCTCCCATAACATGACTTCTTTCTTCCCTTTCCTCTTCCGAATCACTGTCTGCTCCTACCTGCCTTCCATCTCTCAACATCATTCGTTTTGCCATTTTGATGAAGTATTAAATTTTACAAATATAACCAAAATTTTTACAACGCCCCACGTTTTGGGTGACAATTATAAACATTTATGTGATATTATACTTACTTTTATTGTAGATGATTTAAATGTATATGTTTATAATTTAGAATTTTTGTTTTAGTTTGGCTAGCTCAGTTTGTTTTTAATATTTGTTTAATAATTTATTTTAATTAGATTATTCGGGAGCATGAAATCCTTCTTCCCTTTGAGTCCTGGCAATTTATACTGTTGTAATAGTTGAAATAAAAAGAAAACACATTATTTGAAATCAATTTAATTATCAATGCAATATTTATTTGATAAAATAATATGCGACGCCAATGGTTATATTGTACCTATTTATTGATTTTAATAATATCATAAATGCGCATGCGTGAAAAACTAGTCATGCGCTTTAGCATGAAACAAACAATTATGATACGTAAGAAGCATCTATATTATACAACACAGTTTGTTGACGATGAAAACAATTGAATGGTTAAAACACATAAGAGAATTTATCTATAAATCATAGTTATATATCATACAAATTGCTGTGGAAAGAAATGAGTTATATACATGGATAGAAAAATAGAAATTATATACAAATGGACATAGTTATTGCATTATGAAATTTCAATCACTAGATTTATGCGATTACAAGATAGCGAGAGTAGCGTAAGTACATATTTTAATTTATATAAAATTCGGCCTTTTATTAAATTTAACGATTTATGCAATGAATACACTATACAAAGTCTGTTTCTTTCTTTTTTAGATCGATCATGTTTGCAAAAGTTTGTCAATTTATGAAATTAAGTACTTAATTGGTATTTTAAGTTTGTACACTGTTTATTGGCCAATAAATGATTTAAATACACTGACCTGTTGATCTTGAATTTGGAAGAAAGTCTCTGGATCCCAGGAACACTCCACTGAATCTCCAAAAAACCAAAGTTGTTGAAAATTTCACAGATTCTTGTCGGAAAACTTGTTACAATTAACTGTAAGTATTTCTAATGTTGTATTTAATCGTACTTTAGGAGTTTAAATGTCTTAAACCGGGAATATCTTCAAATTTTTAGGAACACTATCCCACACACTCCTCGCTTCTTAACACTAGCTTCTGTTCTCCTTAAGCGTCCCCTCGATTTTCGACTTTTTTAAACAAACAGTCTTTTGTTCTTTTCCAGGTCACTATTCTAAAGTTTATTTATTGATTAACAATTTGTTATGTCATCTTTTATAACCAATAAGATATTGTCTTTTGTAATCAGATAATTGAAACTTCAATCACTTATCAAAACAATTTCATACATACAAATACATTAAAATTGGTTATACTTAGATACACTTACATGGTACAACATTCAATATTATTATTGATAGTATATCCTTGTTACATTCATATCAATTATAAATATAAATTCTCTTATGTTATTTGTCTATATGTCATTATTTGTTTATCTATGAAATCTATTGGATTATATTCTATTCAATATTTATATTTGTTCTTACTCTCAAATTAATGATTATAATGAATTAACTATAGTAATATTTGTTTTCATTTCAGATGAACAGCTGATTAAGTTATGGAAAATATTCTTCGTCTTAGGCAACTTTATTTACATCATTACATTGGTTAGGCAATATCTATATTTTATGTTATCATTGAGGTAATTCCTTATTTATTATATTGTTATTGGCTGTTATTTAATATATCTTTATTTGATATGTTGTTTAAATTAAGAAAAGTGTTTCCTTTTTACTTGTTTTCTTAAATTATGTTATTTTCATATATATTTCATACTAGCAAACTTAATTTTATAATACTACTTCTCTTATTATCTAAGATATCTGGTTCAATATATATATATATATATATATATATATATATATATATATATATATTAAACTATATATATTTGATATAATACTTACTTTTATAGTAGATGATTTAAATGTATATGTTTATAATTTAGAATTTTTGTTTTAAGTTTGGCTAGCTCAGTTTGTTTTTAATATTTGTTTAATAATTTATGTTAATTAGATTATTCGGGAGCATGAAATCCTTTTTCCCTTTGAGTCCTGGCAATTTATACTGATGTGATAGTTGAAATAAAAAGAAAACACATTATTTGAAATCAATTTAATTATCAATGCAATATTTATTTGATAAAATAATATGCGACGCCAATGGTTATATGTACCTATTTATTGATTTTAATAATATCATAAATGCGCATGCGTGAAAAAATTAGTCATGCGCTTTAGCATGAAACGAACAATTATGGTACGTAAGAAACATCTATATTAATACAAACATATTTTGTTGACGATGCAAACAAGTAAATGGCAATTTACAATAAACATAAAAGAATTCATATATATATCATAGTTATATATGATACAAATAGCTGTGGGAAGAAATTAGTTATATACATGGATAGAAAAATAGAAATTATATACAAATGGACATGGTTACAACATTATAAAATTTCAATCACCAGATTTCTGTTATTACAAGATGGCGTGATTAGCGTAAGTACATATTTTAATTTATATAAAGTTCGGCCTTTTATTAAATTTAATGATTTATGCAATGAATATACTATATAAAGTCTGTTTCTTTCTTTTTTAGATCGATCATATATTTGCAAAAGTTTGTCAATTTATGAAATTAAGTACTTAATTGGGATTTTGAGTTTTTACACTATTTATTGGCCAATAAATGATTTAAATACACTGACCTGTTGATCTTGAATTTGGAAGAAAGTCTCTGGATCCCAGGAAAACTCCACGGAAGCTCCAAAAAAAACCAAAGTTGTTGAAAATTTCACAGATTCTTGTCGGAAAACTTGTTACAATTAACTGTAAGTATTTCTAATATTGTATTTAACAGTACTTTAGGAGTTTAAATGTCTTATACCGGGAATATCTTTAAATTTTTAGGAACACTATCACATACACTCCTCGCTTCTTAACACTCGCTACCGTTCTCCTTCTTAAGCGTCCCCTCGATTCTCAATTTTTTTAAACAAAACAGTCTTTTGTTCTTTTCCAGATCACTATTCAAAAGTTTATTTATTGATTCACAGTTTGTTATGTCATCTTTTACAACCAATAAGATATTGTCTTTTGTAATCAGATAATTGAAACTTCAATCACTTATCAAAACAATTCCATACATACAAATACATTAAAATTGGTTATACTCAGATACACTTACATAGTACAACATTCAATATTATTATTGATAGTATATTCTTGTTACATTCATATCAATTATAAATATAAATTCTCTTATGTTATTTGTCTATATGTCATTATTTGTTTATCTATGAAATCTATTGGATTATATTCTATTCAATATTTATATTTGTTCTTATTCTTAAATTAATGATTATAATGAATTAACTATAGTAATATTTGTTTTCATTTCAGACGAACAGCTGTTATGATATGGAAATTATTCTACGTCTTAGGCAACTTTATTTACATCATTACATTGGTTAGGCAATATCTATATTTTATGTTATCATTGAGGTAATTCCTTATTTTTTATATTGTTATAGGTTATTATTTAATATATCTTTATTTGATATGTTGTTTAAATTAAGCAAAGTGTTTCCTTTTTACTTGTTTTCTTAAATTAAGTTATTTTCATATATATTTCATACTAGCAAACTCAATTTTATAATACTACTTCTCTTATTATCTAAGATATCTGGTTCAATTCCCCTCAAATTTAAATTTAAATGATATCCATACCCTGGATATTTATTTAAATTTCAATTTTCTTATTATAAATGATTGATTTTATTTTATTCAAAAAAAAAATTTAACAATTTTATGGCATAATCTTACTTTCTTTAACTTTGTTTCTCAAATATTTGTTCACATTTTTCCTACTACAAAATCTATTTCTTTCTATAACTGTCTCCTAATTCTTTCTTTAAAATACACTTGATTAAGATCAATGTCAATTTATATTTTTAATATTACTTCATATAATACTTCATTATTATCATTTCTTCCTAACATCCACTTATATATCAACTTATTTCTTTGTAATTACATTATACTTCTATATATTCCTCCTATCATATTTCTTTTCAATATTCATTATTCAATATAATTAATTATTTCTTAAATTCATATATATATCAATATCAACTTCCTTATTCCTTCCTGTATTTTCAAGTAATCTATAAGATTCTAATTGACATTAAACATTACCTCCTATATTTTTAATCAATATCATTCATTATTATCCTTTCCTATCCTTTATTACTTACATCTTATTTTCTTATTTAAAAATGTGAACTTCTATTTGATACTTGAGTTATTCTTATTTTATCCCCTCTATCCTATATTCTTTAATAGTTTCATTCTATGTAAAACCAGTATCTCTTATAAATTGTTTCCTTTATTTGCTATATATATTGATTTGCCATACTCACAAATTTTTAAAATGCTTTAATTATAAGTTTTACCTAATAAATTTTTCTTTATATTATATTATATTTATTTTTTTTAGGTTCTGAAGAAACAAACGTGATGAATTTAATTGGATCATCAGCTGCCAAATGGAAAACAAAACTCTGTCTAATATCTACTTTATCTTTGTACACTACTTAATATTAAATTTTAAATCTATCCTTATGACTATCATTTCCTTTTTTCAAATATTATTCGTAACATAACATATGTACATTCTTCAGAATTGGGTTACTCATTAATAATAAATTCTATGTACATTATTTATACTTGTGTTACTCATTAATAATAAATTTTCATTTCAACTTCATTTCTGTATCCTTTCCCTTTTTCATTGAATTGCATTTTCGTCTCCATATTTCATTCCTATTCTCTTGTTCTATTATTTAATTTGCTTTTCTTTTTCTAACCTTTTTCTTGCTTTCTTCTCTTGTTGTTTGATGCTCGATAATTTTCTGAAGCGTCTGTCTATTCTCTACTGTATCCTTTTTAACTTTGTTGCCCCATATCTCATAAATTTCTTCCCATGAATCCATTAAAATTTGCGTTTCCAATTCTTCCATATTATTCATTTCACTTATTATTATTTTAGCGAAAGCTTGTGTGTAAATTATCATCATGTTGTTATATATTATTCCAGTTACTACTTTATTATTATTATAAAATTTTCTTGAATATCCTATACCTCCTTTATTTCTTCTTATACTATCTTCTATTTCTCCTACTGTGTCCTTTAATCTCCGGTTCATTTCTTCTATTTCTTTATTAAATTGTTTATCCATGATTTGACTCCTTCTAGTACATATGCCTGTTGATTTTTCTATTCTACCATACAAATCTGTGATTTCTTCATTCACTTTTCCTTGAGAATGTTGATTTACCTGTTTACTTACTTGTCCTTGTAATTTACTGTATCCTACTTCTCCAGTTTCCTTCTTAATTTCTTCTCTCCCATCTGTGATATTTGTTAATTCCTGATTATTCTTCTCAATATTCTTAATTTCCATGCTTTCCTGTAATTTTCTGTTCATTTCTTCTAGTTCTTTATGAAATATTTGTCCAATGTGCTCGTTCCTCTCCTCACATGTTCCTGTTTGTTGTTGTACCTTTGTATCCAAATCCTTAAATTTCTGCTCCGCATTCTGTTGGTAATTCTGCATTATCTCTTCTATTATTTGTTCCTTGAATTTTATATTTTCCACTTCTCTAGTTATGTCTTCATTCTGTCTCATTACTTCTGCTTGGATTGTTCCCGGTAATTTTTCTTCTATTCCTCTCTCTATTTCTTGAATTTGTTCTACTACTTGATTTTCTATCTGTTCTCTAATTTTCATACCGTTTTCTTGAATTTCAATCCGTATATGTTTGTTTTGCTCCACCATATCTTCTTTCACCTTATTTATCTGCTGCCTACTTTCTTCGTTTTCTTCCCTAAGTTTTCTGAATTCTTGGATACTTTCATTTTTCACCTCTTCTATCTTCTTTTCCAATCTATTCATGTTTCCATTCAACTCTTCCCTAATATTCTCCTCCATTTTGTTCATATCTCCCCTCATATTGTTCATATCTCCCCTCATATTGTTCATATCTCCCCTCATATTTTCCATGTTTCCACTTACTGTGTTGATATCTCCTTTCAACTCTTTCTTCATATTGTTCATATTTCCATTTATGGTGTCAATCTTCCCATTTAACTCTCCCCTCATATCAGAAAAATAATTGTTGCATCATGACCATCATCTGATCATCTCTACCTGTTCTTGTTGGCGTTTCCTGTATCCTATCTTCTTGTGCTACAGCTTCCCCATCTCCTGTCAAACCTTCTTCCTGTGCATCTCCTTCTAATTGTTGTCCTTGCTCCAAATATACTGCTTGGTAGTCTCCCATACCATGACTTCGTTCTTCCCTTTCCTCTTCCGAACCACTGTCTGCTCCTACCTGCCTTCCATCTCTCAACATCATTCGTTTTGCCATTTTGATTAAGTATTAAATTTTACAAATATAACCAAAATTTTTACAACGCCCCACGTTGGGTGACAATTAAACTATATATATTTGATATAATACTTACTTTTATAGTAGATGATTTAAATGTATATGTTTATAATTTAGAATTTTTGTTTTAAGTTTGGCTAGCTCAGTTTGTTTTTAATATTTGTTTAATAATTTATGTTAATTAGATTATTCGGGAGCATGAAATCCTTTTTCCCTTTGAGTCCTGGCAATTTATACTGATGTGATAGTTGAAATAAAAAGAAAACACATTATTTGAAATCAATTTAATTATCAATGCAATATTTATTTGATAAAATAATATGCGACGCCAATGGTTATATGTACCTATTTATTGATTTTAATAATATCATAAATGCGCATGCGTGAAAAAATTAGTCATGCGCTTTAGCATGAAACGAACAATTGTGGTACGTAAGAAACATCTATATTAATACAAACATATTTTGTTGACGATGCAAACAAGTAAATGGCAATTTACAATAAACATAAAAGAATTCATATATATATCATAGTTATATATGATACAAATAGCTGTGGGAAGAAATTAGTTATATACATGGATAGAAAAATAGAAATTATATACAAATGGACATGGTTACAACATTATAAAATTTCAATCACCAGATTTCTGTTATTACAAGATGGCGTGATTAGCGTAAGTACATATTTTAATTTATATAAAGTTCGGCCTTTTATTAAATTTAATGATTTATGCAATGAATATACTATATAAAGTCTGTTTCTTTCTTTTTTAGATCGATCATATATTTGCAAAAGTTTGTCAATTTATGAAATTAAGTACTTAATTGGGATTTTGAGTTTTTACACTATTTATTGGCCAATAAATGATTTAAATACACTGACCTGTTGATCTTGAATTTGGAAGAAAGTCTCTGGATCCCAGGAAAACTCCACGGAAGCTCCAAAAAAAACCAAAGTTGTTGAAAATTTCACAGATTCTTGTCGGAAAACTTGTTACAATTAACTGTAAGTATTTCTAATATTGTATTTAACAGTACTTTAGGAGTTTAAATGTCTTATACCGGGAATATCTTCAAATTTTTAGGAACACTATCACATACACTCCTCGCTTCTTAACACTCGCTACCGTTCTCCTTCTTAAGCGTCCCCTCGATTCTCAATTTTTTTAAACAAAACAGTCTTTTGTTCTTTTCCAGATCACTATTCAAAAGTTTATTTATTGATTCACAGTTTGTTATGTCATCTTTTACAACCAATAAGATATTGTCTTTTGTAATCAGATAATTGAAACTTCAATCACTTATCAAAACAATTTCATACATACAAATACATTAAAATTGGTTATACTCAGATACACTTACATAGTACAACATTCAATATTATTATTGATAGTATATTCTTGTTACATTCATATCAATTATAAATATAAATTCTCTTATGTTATTTGTCTATATGTCATTATTTGTTTATCTATGAAATCTATTGGATTATATTCTATTCAATATTTATATTTGTTCTTATTCTTAAATTAATGATTATAATGAATTAACTATAGTAATATTTGTTTTCATTTCAGACGAACAGCTGTTATGATATGGAAATTATTCTACGTCTTAGGCAACTTTATTTACATCATTACATTGGTTAGGCAATATCTATATTTTATGTTATAATTGAGGTAATTCCTTATTTTTTATATTGTTATAGGTTATTATTTAATATATCTTTATTTGATATGTTGTTTAAATTAAGCAAAGTGTTTCCTTTTTACTTGTTTTCTTAAATTAAGTTATTTTCATATATATTTCATACTAGCAAACTCAATTTTATAATACTACTTCTCTTATTATCTAAGATTCTGTTTTCTTAAATTATGTTATTTTCATATATATTTCATACTAGCAAACTTAATTTTATAATACTACTTCTCTTATTATCTAAGATATCTGGTTCAATATATATATATATATATATATATATATATATATATATATATATATATATATATATATATATATATATATATATATATTGATTCGCTTTTTTGGTTCTATTTTATTTAATTATATATTGTTTGTTTTAAATTCTTAGGATTAAAGACCATTTTGAAAGACATTTAACTAGTAGTTAATACATTTTTATTTATCGTTTCGGTCTTTCCATGACCTTCATCAGAAATAAATTTTTTGTTAAAACTAAAAGAAATGGTACAAGTTACAAAAATAATTTTTCCGAAAAATAGAAAACAAAAACATAAATAAAATTGAAAATTTGAAGAATAGAACTCATACCAAACACAATTATAATGAATCGTGGTTAGAAAATCTCACTGATATAGATATTCCAGAATATCGAAAGATGAGTTTATTTCACCTTGAATTATTTAACACTATTCTCAGGTGGGTTCAGTTCGTTATAGTATGAAAAATTTTATAAATTTCAAAGCTTCTGAATTCAATATTTAGATGATCAATTTTGTTCTGTATAATCTCCTGTGAACATATATTTAAGATCGAAAACAACACTCAGTTGCTTTCTGACACTTATTATCAATAAATTACTTGTCTGTCACCAATGATCCACTAGATTCCACTGTCCAAATAAATATTTCTATTCAATTAAATATGTTTAATTTCTATCAACGTTTCTGAAATAATCTAAATGATTTCCAATGAAAATAAGTTTAACGATTATCTATAATTACCCAAATCAACAAATTCCAAATTTAGCTTAATACAAATAATGAAATCGTATCTTTTACGACTAGATTATATATAGTTTATTTTGTATTCTCGTGATTAAAGACCATTTTTTAAGACATTTAACTAGTAGTTAATACATTTTCATTAACCGTTTCGGTCTTTCCATGACCTTCATCAGAAATAAAATTTTTGATAAAACTAAAAGAAATGGTACAAGTTACAAAAATAATTTTCCGAAAAATATAAAACAAAAACATAAATAAAATTGAAAATTTGAAGAATAGAACTCATACCAAACACAATTATAATGAATCGTGGTTAGAAAATCTCACTGATATAGATATTCCAGAATATGTACACGAAATTCTAAGTCTAGGGCCAAATTTTGCTGCTCCTTTGGAAATTGCGAACGATATACCTATTCCGGAAATAATAAACAACATTGAGACTTCCCTCATAAATCTTAATTCGGACACTGAAGATAATTTGCGGTCCCAATGTTGCAACATCATAACAAATCATAAAAATAATTCTAAGAAAAAATCTAACATTCAAAATGGACAAAATAAAAAAATTTCCAACAAAAAAAAAAAATCGTTTCTAAGGCAGAATAAAAATATAATAGTATTAAAACCTGATAAAACTAAGGAAACTGTGATAATGTTTAAACACGACTACCAAGAAAAATTGTATTACTTACTCAGAGATGATACTACTAACAAACAACTAAAGAACGATCCTACAAATATATACCGGAAGAAAAACAATGCATTAGTAACAAATTGGGAAAATAAAACATATATTTCTCCAAACACAGCAAAAAATTTCAAAATACAAAATTCGCTTCCACCTAGAATATATGGTCTACCAAAACTGCACAAAGAAGGAATACCACTTCGACCGATTGTTTCATGTATCCAATCGCCTCTCGAAAAACTATCCAAATATCTTAAAAAATTCTTGAAAACATTGTTTACTAGAATAAATACTACATAAAAGACTCGATGGATTTCAAAAATAAAATTAAAAACATCACCATCCCAGAAAATTATATACTAGCATCCCTAGATGTTAAATCATTATATACGAGTATTCCTATAAATTTAGTCAAAAATATAATAATTAAAAAATGGAATCAGATTAAAACATACACTGATATACCTATGAGTGACTTCATAGAAGCTATAGAACTCACTCTGAATTTCACCTATTTTTTGTATGAAGAGACATTTTACCAACAAATTGAAGAGTGTGTCATGGGGACCTCGATTTCTAGCGTCATTGCCCGATTAGTTATGGAAGATCTTGAAGAAATAATACTGACCAAAAACTCAATTCAAACACTATTTTTTTACAGGTATGTTGACGACTGCATATTAGCAATTCTAAAAAATACAGAACATTTGGTCTTACAAGATTTCAACAGTTACCATGACAGACTACAGTTCACCATTGAACTGGAAAGAAATAATCAAATTAGCTTTTTGGACCTTACCCTCCATCATACAACTAACACCATAAAAACGGAATGGCACACGAAAGATACCTGGTCTTCCCGATATTTAAACTTTAAATCGCAACACCCTCTAACACAAAAAAATCGGTTATTATAGGACTCGCAGTTCGATCAATAAATCTGTCCGACCCCGAATTCAGAGAGAATGCAATAATAAAAGCTAAAGATGCCCTTATACTCAACAACTATCCCACTAATTTGATGAATAAGATATTTAAAAAACGTTTACATATATTCTATAACCATAATTATACAAAAACTAAAATAGACAATAAAACAAACCAATTCCTCACTTTGCCATATATACCAAATTTATCAGAAAACCTAAAAAATACATTTTCGCACCACAACATACATGTTGCTCATAAAGGGTACAACCTACTGAAAACCAATTACACCTATCTAAAAAGTTCAATCTCAAAAGAAAAAAAGAGCAACATAGTCTATGAAATACCATGTAAAAACTGTGAAGGGGTCTACATCGGACAAACAAGTCAGTATTTTAAAAACAGAATAAATAGTCACAAATATGACAAACGAAACAAAACGGCACTCACTATCCATGTTTTCGAGAACCAACACGAATTTGATTTCGAAAATACAAAAATTCTTCGAAGTGAAAACCACACAAAAAAACGCGAAGTTTTAGAAATGATAGAAATACAAAGAAAAACCAGTTCCGTAAATTTAAAGACTGACACAAAAAATCTTAGTAAAATGTATAATAACATTATAAAAACTTAGAAATATAGAGAAACACGTGGCACATTCCAAATATAATAAATTTATCACCACTCCCTATATAAATATAAAATCCTTTCCAATACCAGTCAACACAAAAACGACACATTAAAACCTCGTTACGCTTGCTTTCATTGTATGGAACAAATACTCGTATATTCCAATACAAATTTTCATCAATGACTGTCATATTTTTAAAATGTTCGTTTTGTTTGTGTCTGAGTTATATTCTGTTATGTGATACGTCCTAAACATCTATAAAATATATTGAATAATCAAATGAACGTTCTGTCGAAGGTAATATTTATTTGTTTTGCTTTAAAGATTCTTTTTGTAACTTGTACAATTTCTTTTAGTTTTAACAAAAATTTTATTTCTGATGAAGGTCATGGAAAGACCGAAACGTTAAATAAAAATGTATCAACTACTAGTTAAATGTCTTTAAAAATGGTATTTAATCCCAAGAATACAAAATAAACTATATATAATCTAGTCGTAAAAGATGATTTCATTATTTGTATTAAGCTAAATTTGGCATTTGTTGATTTGGGTAATTATAGATAATCGTTAAACTTATTTTCATTGGAAATTATTTCAGAAACATGGATAGAAATTAATAATATTTAATTGAATAGGAATATTTATTTGGACAGTGGAATTTAGTGGATCATTGGTGACAGACAAGTAGTGTTTTTAAATGAAACTCGCGGTCTCTAGTTAATACCACAATATAATACAAGTTATTGAAAATTCTAAAAAATTGACAATTGTTTATAAAATTAAATGTAACTTCTGTCATTCTGACGATGATATTGATTTATCGAAATAATTGTCAATTTTTTGGAATTTTCAATAACTTGTATTATATTGTGGAATTAACTAGAGACCGTGAGTTTCATTTGAAAACACTAATATGAGCATATTCCACGAAGTAAGGGTCGAGACAGTCAATTTGACAAGTAATTTATTGATAATAAGTGTCAGAAAGCAATTGAGTGGTATTTTCGATCTTAAATATATGTTCACAGGAGATTATACAGAACAAAATTAATCATCTAAATATTTAATTTAGAAAATAATTTAAAATTTATAAAAACTTTCATACTAGAACGAACTGAACCCACCTGAGAATAGAGTTAAATAATTCAAGGTGAAATAAACTCATCTTTCGATATTTTTAAATAATTTTCGTTATTCTGCTAGCGGGGAATTTTGACAACTACTGTCAACTGTTGAAATAGATAACATACGGTGCTTAAGCCGTGTGTACAATATTGTCGCTGCCACCAGGGACAGTACAATTTGTCTCCGCATCGTGGGGCGAATAAAATTTTAATTGTAATATTCATATATCATAAAAAAGTGTGGTATATTAGAATATACAATATTGGCACCAGCGACGTGGGGCTATTGAATATTCGCTACCAACACGGGGCGCAAATAATAAGAAGGCGCGAATATTAAAAGATTTAGAAAATTTTAGAAACTTTAGTAATATTTGAAATAAAAGTAAAATGAAGAAAAGGATGACCTTAAGAGATGGTAAACTAGTAGGAATAGAAAGTGAATCGAATGAATAAAGAGAAGAAAGGAGTCATGGTAGAGGATATTTTCAGGTGCAGTACTTGGAACAAGGGAGGGACCAATCTGATGGAGATATGATAGTAGGAGATGAGGGAGAACAGGAGAATAGGAGACAAGAGATAAGGGAAAATAAAAGTAGCAATGACCAATTAATGCAATTTTTGATTAATACGGAAAATCATTCAAATGAAAAAATGGACAAACAAAATGAGAATATGAACAGTATGTAGAAGAATATGAAGGGAGATATGAATACAATGAGGGAAGAGATTAAGGGTGGTATTAATACTGGAAACATAAAAAGGCTGGAAAAGAAAATAGAAGAAGGAAAAATTAAAAATTTGAAGGAGATTAAGAAAATTAGGAAGGAGAATGAAGAATTTAGAAAACAGATAAATAAAGTTAAACTTGGTATAAAAGAAGAAAATACTAATTCGAGAGTAGAACTTCAAGAACATGGAATTAAAATGAGAGAAGCAATTGAAAAACAGGTAATAGAAGAAGTTCAAGAATTAGGAAGATGCCTAGAAGAAAAGTTATCGAGAGCAATTCAAGTGGAAGTGAAGAAACACAATGAGAATATAATTGAAGAAATACAGTCCATAAAAATACAAGGACAAACAGATGAGGAGATAATGCAAATGTATGAACAGAATTTGAATAAGAAGTTTAATGACTTAAATGGAAGGATAGAAGAACAAACAGGAACGTGTAAAAAAAGGAGTGAAAGTATAGGTGAATTAGTTAGTAAGGAATTGGAGGAAATGAATAGAAAATTACAAGAAACTGTAGAAGAAATTGAAGATAATCTAAAACGAAATGGAGGTGGAATGATGTATACTGGAAATATGGATTTTGGAGTGAAATTTTATGGAAATATAGGATTGTCCTTATCATCAGGGAGGCTCCGAAGTGAGGTTAGACTCCAATATGTTGTAATAATATGAACTACGGATTATGAAATGTGATATAATTCAGTAGAAAAAAGATATGGTTGCTCAATGTGAGTCTCTTTTCTACCTAATTATTACACATTTCATAATCCGTAGTTCAAATTATAACAACATAATGAAGTCTAACCTCACTTCGGAGTCTTCCTGATGGTGAGAACAATCGTCCTCGAAAGCTTGGAAATTTTCCGTTAAGAGTACACTTTTTCTTTTTTCTATATATATATATATATATATATATATATATATATATCTTTTTTGGATAGTTCTTGGGTATAGGTATATATATATATATATATATATATATATATGTATATATATCAACTCAAAATAAAATAGGAGCTTTGCGCAGACTCACAATACAAGTTCGTGCACGGTTATCAAGTTCGAATGATCCCTACCCACTCGATTAGCTTCGAAGGAAAAAGTTCGCACACGAACCGACTTCGATTTCTCGAAATACGTTTCATGCAATTTCGTTCTAAGTTATGTCAAAAGTTCGCACATGGACATCTTCGAATGACTCGAAAATAAGCCCGCTATTCATACCTAAGCTCTAGGAACTACCGTTCGTCCGTTATAACTTACAACAGACGAACACCAGAAGCAAGAATATGACTTTTTATATGAATTTTTTCTCGTGTTAAGAAATATAAAATTGTTAACGATCATTTTGCCTGAATACTCCATCTAAATGCCTTTATAACGATGTGCTACACATGGTTTATTCCCTATTGAAAAATGAGAGGTTGGGGAAGTGGGAGGGAGTTTGTTGACAAATGACAGATGTCTTTATTGTGAAAACATCCCGCCCTTAGAACAAAAATCGACGTGTTTTAGCATTTCCTCAAAATTCAATGAATACTGCCAATCATCAGGGTTGACGGTTTTCATGTTGCCCACTTTGTATATTGTTATATAGTTATTTTAAAAACTTGTTGAAAAAGAAATCTAATATAAACAAGATAATTTAAACTCAACAAAAACTAATTTTCATGAATAAACTAGTGTCATTTAAAATGAATAACAACATTATGAATACAAATATAAAGAACATTTTTCAAAATTAAATTTTATCTTGCTAAAAATGTTCTACTTGATAATAGTACAATTTTTTCCTTAAATTTATGCATCCGTAAAGTCGACCGTGAAGTGAATTTAACTAATTTTGAGAATTTCATGTTCAAAGTATTTGTTTCCGTAACTTCAGATTTGGTATGAACTTTCTTATAATTAAGATCAATCTGTAAAAACATTTGACCCCGGAACTTTACCAGAGACAAACAAAAGTTTAGCCAAGTAAATAAATAAATTGACTGCCTTTATATTCGATGAATAATTTGACAAAATAATGAATAGCATAAATATAACGGCCGCGGTAGTTTAATAACCATTTCAATTAAAAAAAACTATCTCTTGCTTAAACAAATTTCCTAAGAGTTCCCAAATGTTGCTTCTTTGTTCGTCTCAACTAATTGCAAGAACAACTTCAAACTTGTAAGTAAAGTTTTATCAAAGTATTTTTTACTTTATTCCACAAAACTTCTAGAAAATTATCTTGTCTCTGGAATTTTCATAAGAAAACTCATAAACTATGAAGTTATATAATACATAAATTAACTAGCATACGGTATATATAGCGTATATTGCAAGAGATAGGTAGTTGCTACAACTTCCTGCAGGAAGTTGGAAGTTGCTAGTTTTTGCAACTAACCGAAAGAGTAATTAAGATTTTTTTAAGGCAAGATTGCAGTTTCTAGGAAAACGTACACAGAGATATGCAGTTATTTAAATGAGAAAATTGCTCCAATCGGGTTAAGAAACAAGCGTTCTTGAGTGATCAGTTCGGTTATCTCTAAAATCCAAACCAAAAATAAGATAGGACGAAATGTTAATTTGAAATGAATGTTTGCCTTGAATAATAGCGCCTTTATTTTGGCTATTTTTTGTTGGTCAGTATAAATTATTATTGAGTTAATCTTCAAATATTAAAATGGTGGAATGTATCATTTCTTATTTTTTCCATAACCTGCCCATTTCTTATATTTTCAAAATACGTTTTAAAAATCATATTCGGACCACAAAAAGACAGTAGAAAAGTTAGATTGCGAAAGATATGTTTATTTCAGAATTTAATTCATATAAATTATTCAACAATTATCATAATCCGGTTTGAATTTCCATCTTAAATCTATATAATAATTATTCCAAAAAATTCATAATTTATTGATAACTACTTTTAGCGCCAAAGCTAGTAGGCTATAAATTGTAACCGTACTTCCAATGGAGCTGGTTTTGCAAATGACAGCAATTATTTTTGAATATATGAAAAATTTATTTCCCATGGACATATTTTAGTAATTAAGTTGTTTATGACGACAGAGTAGTGTAACGAACAATTTTCTCTCTATTCTAATAGGACTGAAATAATACAGTTGTTCAGTCAGTTGCAATTTTTTACAATAATAAAGTCTTTAGATGCCTTATAATAATTAGCAGCGATAGAAATATTTTACTATGAAATATAGAAATTTTGGTTTATTGCTTCTCTTTCTAAAAAAAATTTGAAAAAACATTCGAAAAAATTCAGATCAACGTGCACTTCATTTATCTCACGGTCATAGTATCGATTCAACGTATCAAAAGAGTACTGAACAGACTGTTTACTATCAGTAGACCAATACTCACAATTACACTGCCTGACGTGTGTTATCGTCTTCAGAGACGGTATGATTTTTTGCGAAAGATCTTCCAGAAGATTTTCTGGTATCTTATTCTCTTTTAATTCTCCCACATTTTTCGGATCCAAGAAAGAGAGGTTCATGCATGAATTTGTGTTTTTTGAAACGTCGATTCACGGACACAATCACTTCACCTAACACAAAGTTATAGTTTTCAATCCTGAAATTGTCGAAAGGGTCAGTCGGCTTCTCATCTGTTGTGTTTTCGTCATGCATTTTTTCCATACATCTTTTTCTGGGAATGGGTAAGGTCAACACCTTTTGTCTGCATATATCTGGATAATGATCGAGTAATTTGGAATAGTCTTAAGAATTATGTGCGATCAGGAGATTTTCATATTTTAAGAGGCCATTCTTCAAGTTACTGGCTTTTGACCTGACAGGGATTTATTGTGTGACTTTTCCAATCATTTGCACCGCTTCTAAAACCTTTACACATAAACCCGATAATGGGTTCTCGTAATACACAAATAGTTTGTTCAAGGCAGTATCTTTGCCCACCAACGTATTTCACCGATCATTTGAAGCTTTCTTCGCTTAACGTAATTGGAAATACATTCGCTGGTGTGATTATTCTTTACAGAATACTGCAATTAAGTTAAGCAGAG
The DNA here is from genome assembly GCA_963921935.1 of Galeruca laticollis. Lineage (NCBI taxonomy): Eukaryota > Metazoa > Arthropoda > Insecta > Coleoptera > Chrysomelidae > Galeruca > Galeruca laticollis. The sequence continues at coordinate 186,743,934 of OY998179.1, read as the reverse complement.
CAATAAAAAGAAACAGGTTCTATATATCTTTTCAAGACATCAGTGAGACCTCAGTAAAGCTAGCACCCCCACTTTTTAAAATTAAAAAAAAATATGTGTGATTTAGAACTAATTTAGGACTAATTTGGACCCAAAAAATTAGAATTTGTACCCATTTAGTTTTTCTGAAAAATCAATATTTAAAGTGGGGGTGCTAGCTTGAGCTCCAGCTAACACCCCCACATTGACAAAATCAAATTTTATTGGCATAAATCTATACTTTGAATTGAGGACTAATTTGTAATCAAAAGAAAATAATTTGTACCCACTCAGTTTTTCTGAAAAACCGGTATTTAAAGTGGGGATGCTAGTTTTAGCTCAAGCTAGCACCCCCACTTTTACAAAATCAGATTTTAACAGCATACCTTTAAACTTTGAATTTAGGACTAATATGTACCCAAAAGCGTTTTTTCATTATTATATAATTTTGTTTATAAAAGATGATAGTAAATTAGACCACGTGTTTTATTAATTTCCAAGTGAATCATTAAAAGATTTGGAATTATCAAAGATAACTAAATATTATTAATTTTCGAATATAGGACTACTCTGTACCCAAAAAATTGAAATTTGTACCCACACAGTTTTCCCACTAAAAGGAGTTTTAATGTGGGAGTGCTGGCTTGAACACGTCCACCTTTAAAAATCCAATTTCAACAGCATACCTTTAAACTTTGCATTTAGGACTAATTTCTAACCAAAAGCGTTTTTTCATTATCATATCATTTCGTTTATTGAAGATGATAGTAAATTAGACCACGTGTTTTATTAATTTCCAAGAAATTATCAATGATAACTAAATATTATTAATTTTCGAATATAGGACTAATTTATACCCAGAACATTAAAATTTGTACCCACACTGGTTTCCATGTAAAAGGAGTTTTAATGTGGGGGGTTGGCTTGAATACCTACGTCCACCTTTATAAAATCCAATTTCAACAGCATACCTTTTAACTTTGCGTTTAGGACTAATTTGTAACCAAAAGCGTTTTTTCATTATCATATCATTTTGTTTATAAAAGATGATAGTAAATTAGACCACCTGTTTTATTAATTTCCAAGTGAATCGTTAAAAGACTTGAAATTACCAAAAGTAACTAAATATTAATTTTCGAATATAGGACTAATTTGTATTTTACCCAGCCAAACTACTTTTTAGAGGTGTTCAAACAGACATATCAACTGTGACTAATATGAATTCAAACACCACAGGTACATCTTCAAAATTATTCTAAATTCTAAATAAAACCCAAATTAATTATTGAATTACCTTCGAGGTTAATGAATTATAATTTTAGTGATATAAATAAAATATTTTAATTAAATTATAGGTATTCTAAATACTTATAAGTGTACTAAGTCATTATTGAAATTATTTCAAATTCGTAGTTTATCTCCTAAACCGCGCATTCCTAGTGGGATGCCCTTTAATTTTAGACATAGAAGTACAGTACTAAAAATTATATTGAACGGGAAAGGTATATTGTATAAAAACATAGTTTTATTTTTTCACTCAATATAATTATGCGATGAAAGACGCATATCATCTAAAAAACAAAAAATATCACCTTTCGGTATTTGCGAGGGTAACAAAAAATGTTTTAAAATTGTTTAGTCATTAGGAAAGAAAGTGTGACGTGATATTGCACATCTTTACTAAACCGCCAAGCAGTCAAAAAAAGTGACAACACCATAGTATGTATAATCATTCTTTTAACTGCTTTGAACTATTTACGCATTATTACGAACGTGCACTAGGGAATTTTTTTGTCTCGGCAAAGGATAGCCGCAGTTATCACAAAAGATCTCACTAAAAATAAAAATAAGAGTTATGATATCTATAACAAATATGGAATTATATTAATATAGTATTTTATTAGAGACAAAACAATATATAATATATGAAAACAAACATTTCTGGGAAGTACCTGGTTAGGTAAGTGCCATGTTTCATAAAACACTTCATCTAAGAGTTTGTCTAGTTTTCCGTCCATTTTGAACTCTAATCAGGATGACTGCTGTGAGGTGAAGCACATTAATAGCCTTTTTTAGGGAAAACAGTGTGGATACGAATACAAATTGGTCCTATATTCGATAATACGAGTATTTAGTTACTTTTGGTAATTTCACATTCTTTAGCGATATACTTGGAAATTAATAAAACACGTGGTCTAATTTACTATCACCTTTAATAAACGAAATGATATGATAAGGAAAAAACGCTTTTGGTTACAAATTAGTCCTAAATGCAAAGTTTAAAGGTATGCTGTTGAAATTGGATTTTTAAAGGTGGACGTGCTCAAGCCAGCACTCCCACATTAAACCTCATTTTACAGGGAAAACTGTGTGGGTACAAATTTTAATTTTTGGGGTACAAATTAGTCCTATATTCGATAATTAATAATATTTAGTTATCTTTGATAATTTCAAATCTTTTAACGATTCACTTGGAAATTATTAAAACACGTGGTCTAATTTACTATCATCTTTTATAAACAAAATGATATAATAATGGAAAAACGCTTTTGGGTACATATTAGTCCTAAATTCAAAGATTAAAGGTATGCTGCTAAAATTTGATTTTGTAAAAGCGGGGGTGTTAGCTTGAACTTAAACCAGCACCCCCACTTTAAATAACGGTTTTTCAGAAAAACTGAGTGGGTACAAATTATTATCTTTTGGGTACAAATTAGTCCTCAATTCAAAGTTTAGATTTATGCCAATAAAATTTGATTTTGTCAATTTGGGGGTGTTAGCTTGAATCCAAGCTAGCACCCCCACTTTAAATATTGAATTTTCAGAAAAAATTAGTGGATACAAATTCTAATTTTTTGGGTACAAATTAGTCCAAAATTTCACATGAGTTTTTTTTTAATTTGAAAAAGTGGGGGTGCTAGCTTTACTGACGTATCACTGAGAACTAAATTTAATATATGAATATAACACCAAATTTGAACGTGATTGATGTTTTTATTTCTCAACTTGGTTACTTAACCTTTGTATTCACCTTGCACAATCTGCTATGCAGCTCCTTATGCTCATATTGTTTTCTTGCAATTCCTTGACCAAAATATTTAGAAAATACTTCCCCTAATGTGTCGTGATACGGTATAACGGAAAGAAGTTCTACACGAACTGCGTCACCGTGAACATACTTAGAAAAAAATATGATTAAAGTGGAATAAAGTAGAAAGGATTGAAATGATATCATGAATTAATCATCAGATGTAAACCTAACTTACATTGATAGAACACTGATCTTCGAAGGAGATGGCTTGGGTTGTGTTGATTTCGATGGAATACATATTTGCCTTATTCATTTCTAAAGAAATTTGTTTCTCAATCATTTTGTTTAAGATCATTGGATTGAAGAGTCACAAAAGAGCTTGCACTACGTTTATGGCCTTTATCATGAGTTTGTTGACTCCGCGCTGCCACGATGTTTACATTTTCTTTCAATATGATATCATATTTTGATAGGAGCAGGATGATTTCCAAAAAAGTACCATGGTCCAAGGTTTAATCATATTGAAAATAGTCTGCTTCATTATCATTTATTCGGTAACTAAGATCTCTCTTTCCAATTAGTTTGATCACATCATTTACCACTCGATCCTGTACCTGGCGTCTGTTCATGACTTGTTTATTCCTTAGATTCAACTGACTAGAAAATAATAATTTTCCCCTGATTTTGTTATGTGTATGCATGAAATATAACCCAAAACATTTTCCATGCATAACTTATTTTTCGTGTTCTTCAATTCTTTGTGATGTATGATTCCAGTCAGATATACCGAGTATGATTTAACTAGTCTCATTCGGTCTTGCAAATACTAAACATAGAGTACAAAACAGAGCTTCTTTCTTATAACAGTATGTCAACCATTTACGATCGTTCGATTTTTTATCTTGAAAGCTGAATTTTCTTACAGAATTTGAGTCAGGTATCTGATGCTGATTATCAAAAAAAAAATTTCATTTCACTTGATGCCGGTCTTTTAAAATAGTCATAATTGCTGCTATCAGGATCGGAAATTTGTGAAGCTGGTCCCTCCATGTGATTATAAGTAATGGTAATATCATCGATTGTTTTAGTTGTTACCTACTGAATGTCCGGCATGCCTCTCATCAATAGCATCTTGTAGCTCTGGCAGATGTGGAAGTTATTGCAGCGCTCATAAAATATATAAAAAGTACTGAAAACTTATAACATTATCAATCTCAAGTAAAATTTGGTCATGGGGCCAACGTCTCCTCAAAATAAAAACTATTTGCCTATCCGTTTTTGACCTAATTTGAAACGTTTAAACTCGGACCAACGTTTGTATCCCAACTTCTTAAGTGATTCATCGTTAACAAACACATTTCTCATTTGATCATAAGGTATCTATTTTCTGTAGTCTCTGCGTCTGAAATACAATCTTATTTCTTTAAAAAACTTTCTAACTTGACACATTCTGTTGCCTGCTCTGTCAATCTTTGTTTCTTCTTCTCTCTTTGTTTTTCTACGCCCCCCTTTTTGGTATTTTGTATTGATAAGTCTAATGTGAAAAATGCTCGGTAAATTCGGACTAGGCACTAAAAAAACAGACTGAGAGTTATCAATTGTTCAACAAAACCTTTTTAGTAATAGTAAGTGCAGGAAAGCAATAATTGTTTTTCTAAAAAAACATTTTCCTTCCTTAGTTCCTATTACCAGAATTCTACCATTTGCACCGGACCTGTCTGCTCCTGTCGTCTGCCTGGTATCAACTATCAACGCTTATTACATCGACTCTCTCACTCAACCTTCACGCGCACCGCACGGTGCACAAATCATATTGTCAATGCACGATTTATACTGTGCTAATTTCAATAAATGCCGTATATGTGGAGTATTGGTATTTTAACAATAATATATTTACAATTACAATTTTACTGTCGCGTGAATATTAATTCTATTTGAGCAATAGGGGAAAGTAACCTGTGATGGCCCCCCTTATTCTTTTTTGTTATAACTTTAGAACTAATTGTAATATAATTACAATATTTAGCCAGATATCTGGTTATCATATGTTATATTCATTTGTACGGAATAGACTTTTTTATTCACTTCCCATTTGGAGTAAAACATAAAGTGTAAAAAAAATCAAGGGGCCATATGTTATCTTATGATGGCTCTCTTTATTAAAGTATTTTTCAACTAAAACTATGTAAAACTGAAAAAGTTGTATTAAAAAGATTTATGTATTTCAGTTATACTTAAAAAGGAGAAGAACTCCATTTCGTAGAAGCAATAAAAAATATAAGAATACATTTCACAAAAAAATTATACCCAAACTTTTTAAAAGAAAAAAAGGGAGATTATTTTTTTTTGTAATCCCAAAATTAAAAATGCTTTGCTGGTTGACAAACATCACAAATAAAAGTCTTTGTTGACCTAAGAACATCAGCACATTCGCAGTGACAGCAGCCGTTGCAACTCTGGTACTTTAGCCAGAATTCTTTAGGACTTGAACAAGAAAAGAGCTCGTTGCAATACAGACACGCTGCATCTGATTGATCACTATCGCTCTGTTCAGGCACAACTTCCTCATCACTATCTTCTTTTATTTGTTTTCCAATTTTTATTCTGGCTACGTTTGCTGTTTTCCTTCTCTCTTTGTCTAATGCTTCCTTTCTCGACTCCTTAATTTCTTCGATATCTGGAGTGCTGTTAAGGACGCCAGTCTTTCCACGTTTCCTTTTCCTCATAGTTAATTTCATTGTTGCCTTTGGGAGAGGAGATAATTCTTCAATTTGTTCTCTGCTTATACAATATTTCGAAGTGCTTGCAACTTGGTCACACGTATTTCTCTGAGAAGTCTGTAAGATCTTTTCAACTGCAGTATTGTTAACATGGTCAGTTTCGTTTAAGATGTTATCAATTTCACTCTGCGATTGCTCTTGGGTATTTGTATTTATAGTCTATGATTCGTCTTGCGCGGTTTCCAACTCCCTATGTGTTGTTGAAGCAGCTGCAAATTCCCAGTCCTCAAAAACATCTGGATTAAATGGATGTATACCTGTAATATCAAAAGAATGTATTTCATATGACGGAGTCGCAGCCTTGAGGTATGCATTATTGAAAAGTTTTGTTACTTTCACAGTCACAGTCCATCCTGGGTTATCTCTCATCAATTTTTGAATTTATATGTTACAAAAAGTTTGAAGTGGTGCAAAAAAGCGAATATCAAGGGGTTGGACGCGATGGGAATAATGGACTGGAAGACAAAATAGTATTCCATTTTCCTTACTATATTCCAGCACTTCCAACCCCTTGTGACTACTATACCCATCAAAGATTAAAAGCACTTTATCTTCATTTGATGCTTTAACGTGCAAGACAAAGTGCTTGAACCACTTGACAAATGTTTCAGTGTTCATCCAACCATTGTCTTGGCAAAATGCTACACTGTGTACTGGGGCTCCATCCATGAACTCTGCTTTAAATCGCTTCCGCGGAAAAATTAAAGCGGGTGGAACAAAGGTTCATAAAACACACAGCCCACGTTTAGCACTGCTTATATTTCCAATTTGTTTCCGTCATTTGGTGTCAAGAATTTTGGTAGATTTCGTAGGAACTGTGCTCATCCCTGTCTCGTCAACGTTGAAAATATTTTCAGGAGAAAATTTATCCATAAATTCTCCAATGGAACGAAAAAACAACTTAATGTTTTCTTTATTGAATGCCTGTGCTCTTGCGATAGATGTGTGCTCTGGAGTTCTTACAGTTATCGTTCGGCTCCTTGCGAGAAGTCCTTTCAACAACTTCCTACCAGTCATACCATTTTCTCTATTAAATCGGTGGTTCATTTCATGCTTCTTGGCTATTTGAAAAACAAGCTTTCTCAACTCAGTACTGGTAAGTCCAAAAAGCCTTGATCCTAAATTTATAACGTGCTTTGCAATTTCAGCTTCAGTATCAATATCAAAAGTAGGCTTATGTCCACCTAAAAATCCTGTGCTCATGCCCTGTTCATTCTTGAACCTCCTACGTAGTGTCGTTCGTGGTACTTAGAACATTATTACGGCCGTTGTATAGCACATTGTTTTATTTCGTAATGTTTGTAAGGCTTCAGCCATGTTGTTTTCATCTCACTGCTGCCTTATTTTTGACTTGTCCTGAAATTAACAGGAATTATTTTTATTACGTTAATTTCTATGATGGCCGTATAATGCATATTCCTATGATGGCCTCGGGGCTATCATAGAAATACTCACCTGGGGCCATCATAGGCAAAATGGTATGTGATACAAAAACAAAAAAACTTTTCATATGGAAACATAACCTTTAAACTACTATACAATTTATAACGAAGACCCTACTAAAATTACTCTCTCCAAATTGTATTCAATAATCCCTACAGATACGAACGCAAAATGCATTTTAGAATAGTAATTTTTTACATCAGTTGCCGGATTCATTTTTTTTATAGGACCCATATTGAACGCAGTTATAACTAGCAAACTCGATGGTACACTAACTGGCCAATATTTAATGTCTCCAGTAAATAAAATAGGCAACCAAAGATACATAACAGGAAATAAAGTAACAGGGCCAACACTGGCACAGGGCCGTCACAGGTCACTTTCCCCTATATTCTTAATTTTACCAGCCCACATCTTTTTATTAAATTCCGGCCCAAATTTTACCTATCTTACCGGCCCGGGGGGAAAATTCCCTTTTCCCCCTTGACCCATCCACTCCTGCACATAGGGCACATATTAGCTAATAAGAAGTTATTATCCATATGCAATTTGGCCAGCTATGGTAGACAGAAAAATCTAGACTACAAAAACAAGTGACGACCCGAATGTCAGGAAATTTTACGGCTGAATAAAAACCTGTAACAAAGAAACATATTCAGTTCAGCTGATAACATGATCGCGCGCCAACAAAATAAATATCGTAAACGATGCAAAAAATTAGTAGAAGCGAAAATAATGTAGAGATGTGAATAGATGTAAATAATGTAATTGAATAAATACATTGGAATCATTTTTGGTTGAAATAAATGTGTTACAATGTTGTATTCTATTCTACTAAATTATAATTCCTTGTTGGTAGTTAATATATTCTCTGAAGACGGCTTACATATTTCAAATATTAAATAGGGCGAAAAGTTTTTCAGCGTTAGATATAAGCAATCTTGGAAATTATTAACAAGAGGTTGAGCCCTTTTCCTTCTATATCTAAAATGTAAATTAACCCTTTCAATAATTCACCTGTTAATCCAACCGGAGCCTGTGAAGGGAACCAGGTTACGAATTTAAATAGAGAATAATTACTGTGAAGTTTTTTCCTTCATTTATCCGACTGTCTACTCTCTTTCAGATGACTCACATCATGAACGATGAAATAAAACAATATAGTTTGTTTAAATCTTCATATATTTGAACTAATGTTCAATTTAAACTTGTTGACGCGTTTCACTAACACAGTAGCTTTGTCAAAACGAATGAAGGTAAAATTTTTGACTCACATCATCTTCGCTCATTTTTAGAAATTTCTTGTAGTTTGAATGTATCGTGCCCTACGTTGTATTCTATAATTACGCCTAGAAAGTAGTAGCTTTATACTTTCCTCCCGTTATCTGTTCGCGTTTGTCTTGAATTTGATTTTAAGGACCAAACTGCAGAGAACAGATATTAAACATCAAAGTGAAATTAACTAATAATTACTCAGTTACAAAACAGTCGGAGATAACTCTCACACCAGAACCATATCCATAGATGACCTACAATAACCACAGTGTGGAGGGTTCCTGGTCTGTGAGGAGTTTGCTCCTAAATCGTTCAGCTACCCCCGACAACAAAACATACAAATAAAACAATCCAAAAAACAAAATTAAACAATTATAAATATACAGTCCTCAACAAAAGTTAATTAACAAGTTAACATAATACAATCAATTACAACAGTTATTTGAATATTTTGAACGAATATGGTGGCTGGCATCTGTAATTGTAAAAGGTAATTATTAGACATCAATACCAAAAAATAACAGGAGAATACATAACCTTCATTTGTATTTTAACAAAACGTGATCATGTTCAATTTAATTTTAATGATATACAAATAGTTAATTTTTATCAATTTTAACGAATGTTTCATGATATTGCCGAATCTGTGGATTATTTATTAGGTCAACTTCAACAATCAAATGTTACAATATAATACATTCAATATCAAATTGATTTGAGTTATTCTGAAATAAGCCTCGAAGTTTCCCATATTGTGTATACTTACGGCATGACACTGTATAACTGGACGAAATTAAATATTTTTAAATATGAATATAATTGTTCGTCCCGTATCACTATATATATATATATATATATATATATACATATATATATATATATATATATATATATATATATATATATATATATATATTACACTCTCATGTTGTGAAATTCCTCTCTAACTATAATCTCATTATCAAACTTTCAAATGCGATTCTGACTATACAAAACGTTGTTCGTATGTCACTTTTTCTCCTTTCCCATTGTCTACTCACCACACAGTGGTTTAAAATTAATTTGAACTCACTTAAGTATACTTCATTATCAAATTCTTTTACATGGTCACTGAACACGGATATGGCTGTTTGTAGAAATTGTAGTTTAAATACAACAATTTGTGAAACAAATTGTTGCCTGCTCTCATTAAAGTTGTTTATTGTGATTATATTTGAATATTTAAGTGAATTAATTTATCTACGTTTGTTATTTTATGACACACACTTATTTTTATATCATTATAAGGCTTTTTAGGTTACGAGTTTGCTAAAAAAAATTATCTTTGTGACTGACAAAAAAGTTTAATTTTTCCCCTCTTGGCACGGGTAAAAATATAAATTTTTATACAATAGGAAGAACTTGCTTTCTTTTTTCCATAGGGAAAAATTATTTCTTTTTCCCTGCGGAAAAAACCATACGCAGCTCGTAAATTTTCCGCGATTTAGCTGGCAATAATAATATTTGCGACGCTACTTTCGCTGTTTCTATTAACTACGATGGAGTCAGAGAAAACTCGGAATTAGAATTTTTTTAACTTTGTATTATTCAAAATAGTTACTGAACCACTAAGATCGCAATTTTTTAATCAAATAACAAAATTGAGATGACCGGTATTTGATTACTTTAAATGTTTCTTGAGCAACGCAGGTCCAATTGTCCAGCTTTAGGATTTTCCTACAGTTTTTCACCATTTCTCTGTGATGTGGAGCCCTTTTTGGATGATGTCGCCCAAAGTACGTTCAAATTTGCCTCAGGCGATTAAGAATATTTCGTCTGCATAACCTATGAAGTGTATATCTGCTTGGGTTAATTTATTTAGCAGTTCACCTACTACTAGGCTCCAAAGTAGTGGTGATGACCCCCCCCCCCCTTTTAGTGATAACTGCTATGGTTTCACTGCTCATCTGAGCTCTGCTATTCTTGTGGACACCATTGTCCAGAACCAACTGATTATAGTTCTGTTCACCCCTCTCAACTCCAGTGAGCGCTTTACTATCTCGTGAAATGTATTATCAAATTCCCCTGAAATATCTAAGAAGGCCATATAGCTGTTTTCTCATGTTCCAGACTTTCCTGTATTTGATCAGTCAGTTAAACTAGAGCGGTTTCCCTTGATTTCTCTGTTCTATATGCATACTGACTGTCATACAATAGAAAAACCTTTAGATGTATCTCTCTAACATAATTGTCCAGTACCTTTTCCGTTGTCTTTAGTGCAATCTATGTGAAGGTTATAGGTCTGAATGATTTGGAATTTGTCAAATTACTTTCACCTATTTTAGGTATGTAGATTCAGCTTAGTGGTATGTAGCCTATCGTTCTTCTTCTTTCGGTTCCGTCGTCACTTTAGTGAAGGTTGGCAACAATCTCGGCGAACTGAGTTCGGTTTTGAGCAGCTCGGAATAAGGAATGTGAGTCTAGTCCGGTCCAGTCTCTTATGTTTTTCAACCACGAATGTTGGCGTCTTCCTATACCTCGTCTGCGTTCTATTTTGCCTTCCATTATTATTTTCAGCAGCCTCATTCTATCACTCCTGATTACATGTCCCAAGTATGCGGTTTTTCTCTTCTTTATGTCGACGATGTATTAAACCTTCCTCCACCTTTTTAAGCAGGCAAAAAAAAACCATCCATTCCTGCTGATTTGTACGGCTGAAAGGTACCAATAGCCTATTCCAATATCTTCGCCCTTAATACTGCTCTGGCATTCTCCCAATCTTCTCGGTGGAGATGATTGAAGTCAGATATTGCGTGATGGGTATCTGTCGATAGTCTATGTAGGAAGTATGTAGTGAGTAGAAAATATGCTCTCTCCTTCAACCCTTCTGTGTAGCTTCCGTCAGATCCCTTGAGTGCCATGAATGGGATCTTCCCATCCTTAGCTATCGTTTTATGTAGTCTTGCTGTATTATGGGTAATGTGATAGAAGTACCAAAAGTTCGATCATTTTGGCCTCCTAATCTCCTTATTATACTATGTAAGTTTCGTGGTGTACAACTGCTAGTTTCAGGTAGTATCCGTACTTCTGTTCTTGATTTTTACAGTTTGTTGTTCCACCGTGGCGTGTTCCTGTCTCTGCCTTTACTCGGGGGACAACTGTCCATTATTCCTCCATTAATGGTGTCCATATACCAAGTACTTATGAACCCTCCTTAAATCTAGTTGGTGAATATTTTGCTTTAGATTGGTTTTATATAATTCTCAGTCTATTTTTCTGAGATTTCTTCGACCTTATCCGCTTAATTTCGAACTCGATAATTCTGTGATATGATAGGGAGGATTCTTTCGAAATCCTCCACTCTCTCACGTATTCACTAACACTGGCACTACTGATAGTTAGATCTAATACTTGTTATAACCGTTGGTGTATTCCCAATGTTGTCAACTTCAATATAATGTGCAATGAGTAACTCTAATAGACATAACTCTATTGTTTGAGTCGGTGCTGCCATATACATCATTATGTGCATTGGCTACGCATCCCAATACCAGAGGTAGTTGCTGTTTGCTGCAATATCGTAAGATCAGTCCCACTCCTGGTGGAGGTATATATCCGTACCCTGAGAAATAGGCTAAGGCGATGACGATATCCTTCCACCAACAATTGATGTTTAGTTGTACTAGTACCGAAACAAGATCTCCGGTTGTGAACTCTGAAACACAGATATAATTATTGTTATTCCTTATAAGAATAAAGGCTTGGGGTTTATCCCGGCTGTAATGGTATATTACCTTGGACTTATTCACATACAAACCTTTAATCTGTTTTTTATGTACCTAGGGCTCTTCAATTAACATTATTGCATTGCATGTTGATTCTTAGCGTGATGCAAATTTAATGGAATCGAAACTGAGGTTGAAATGCGTTTTTATTGGAGTTCTGCTGGGGTGACCGTTGTGAGTTTGGGGTTATTCGCCAAAAACCTCACTAAAAGCCAACTGATGAAGTCGTTGTCATTAACGTCATTAATGTCATTCATTTCATTGATGTTATAATATCATTGTTTAAGTTTGTCTTATTTGTATGAGTTTGTAGTAATTCTGATGAAGTGGGAGTTGAATTAACAAATAAAGACGTATAACTGATATTTCATGCCCCATCGTTATTACACCATTATTCCCTGTTTAATTATTCTTTTTTCTATTTTGTAGCAATAACTAATGAGTGATTGACTGTCTAATTATTATATATTTTTCTTTGTTTCAGAGGTAGGCAGACGAAAATTTCCAGTTTTTCGTAAGTAGGCACAAATATATTTGGTAATCCATGAATATCAGTTGAATTTCCTGCTTTGGGTAGATCTTTGATCTCGATTTACTAATTTTGTAAATGCATGAAGTCATTTCTTTTAACCCGATCAATAATTATTCTCTTATCCTTCTATAAATTGATACAATGACAGTGAACATTTTCTACTGTTTGCTTAAAACCGGGTCAATAGAGATTGGGCTTTGAACAGAACTTGTTCGTTAAATGCGAACTCATTCTCTAACAGTAAATCACTCAAACTGCATGAGATAGAAACTCAGCTTCAGTTTTTGCAGATTGAAATTGGCTACTGAGCCGGGTGAATTAGCCACTTGGCTACTCTTAGACATATACATCTCTTTACTTTCAATAATTCACAGCAATTTTATAATATTCTCAGGGGAAAAATATTAGCCTCAAATTCACCTCAATTATGTAACGTAATGGTTTCCAAAAATACCTAAACCTCACAAATCAAATTCAAATATAGTCCAATTCCACTTATCTGCACTATGAGCAACGATCTAGAAATTAGAATATGAATTCACTATCTTATGTGGCACTTGGGTTGCCAGATTAGGACTTCTAAATTCCTGGCTAGATAGCAAACGCGGAATCCTGAACGGGGCGACATCAGATACGAACAAAAGTGATCTCTGAAAATTGACATAAAAAATTTAAGATGAACACATAACCACTCGCGATATATGAAAAAAGGCTTAGTAAAAAATAACGTCTTCCATTAATATAAACAAAAAATAAGTCGAAAACATAAACGGAGGTAAACCATTTTTAAATGAAAACTAAGTACCGCTTCATCATTTTTTGCTACTCGCAAACATACTTAACAGGATTCATTGAAATGTGTTCCAATTTACACCTCAGCCTTCACAAGATCGATAGACAAACTGTTCTCTCGCAAAAAAGGCATTGGTCATTGCAGTCGAAATAACAAAGGACTCAATTTTTAAATCTTATAAAATTTTCATTTTCGTCGAATGGTGTATATTTGAATAATTCACTAGATACATCAAGCAGATATTAAAATTCAGAATAAACGGTACCCATACCTATCGAATCTGCAGTTTTTTGCAACTGTGACACTTTAGATAGCTTTGCAATATATAATGATGAAATTTCGGGATCCGGGACAACCTATTTAATTCATGTATAGAATAAGTAACATAAATTGGCTTTAGTCACACTGGAAAGTATTCCAAACTTCAGGTGTTTTTGATTTTCAAAAGACGAAAATAAATTTATAATTTTTTTATAGGAAAAACATCGCACAAAGACAGTGAACTAGACACCACAGTTTATTATGAAACAAAAGCTAGTTCGCAATTGTCATAAAACTTTCTTCTGGATCGCCGTTTTATTACTTTTACTTGCGTGTTGAAATTCTGATAAAATCGTGATTTTCGCCGTGATATCCTTTTCAAAATGAGGCTTGGTCAGTTACAAACTTTATCAGTTCTCAGGTCAGTTAGAAAACAGCAACTTAGTTTTCCATTCAAAGCTATAAACCGACAGGTAAAAATTTCTACTGATAATAATGTCATGTTTTCCATAGTGAATTTTAATTACATTAAGAGTGTTTCTTTGTTCCAAAAACCAGTTATTTCTTAATAACGTTGTTGAGAAGATAAAATGTCACTTTATATTCTTGTTTAGACTTCACTTTCGACAAAAATGTCAGAAAATTTATAGTGTTTTATAAATACGTTGAACCGTAAACTTTTCTACATTGAATCATGGTTTTAAAACTAACGATCCTGTTTAGATATACGGTTAAATTTAGTTAGTGTGTAAACTTTCTAGATTATAAAATTGGACATGGTCCAATTGCTACAAGCAGAATATTCAACAAAAAATATTTGGATTAGTCTGTTCAGAATGAGCAATTCGGATTTTAATTCAATTACCTTGTTTATGGTGATTCACAGGTTTCTCTATGAATACGATAAAACTCTCAGATAGAGGTCTTAGTATTTTAAAAAATTGTAATCTTTAGTTACTATAGCAATTGCTTAGAAAATTCTCACTGAATTTGTTTCTTGGCAGCGTATAGGTAACACTGAACTTCTTATAAATGAGAGGGAGTTTGTGAAAGATGAGGAGAGAGAGAGAGAGAGAGAGAGAGAGAGAAAGAGATAAATGAAGAGTAATAGACCTGCTATTTAGGTAGTGTAATGAAATCATAAGGATAAAAAATTTCTCATTGGCAGTCAAATTCCCAAATTGGCCGTCAATTTGGAGTCAGCCTGTATACACAACATTTCATGATTATTAATGCTTCATGACCTCAGACAACAAGTGCCACATAAAACAGTTAATTATTTATATTTTTTATCTATATCGTTTCTCATATTGTAGATTTGTAGAAACGGACATTACTTGCTAGGATATTATAAAATTGCTTTGAATTATTCAAAACAATGAGATCTAATATATCTTAATGCTAGCCATTGAAATAATAATGTAAGATCGCCTTTATAAATTAACTGTTGTGCAGGTCCACGTGATTTTGTTGCTAGCGATCGTTCATGTGAAGCGCTTTTTGCACTGCCATATGAGGTTGTTATTATCTTTAATGGTGAAGTTTGTTATTGAATTTTGAGAAAAAATACAGTTACTCTGTCCTACGTAGAATGAAAAAGGCCTACTTATTCCATAGCAATTTCATATATTCAACATATTTTTCAAGGAAGCTTTAGAGATTGCAGGTTTTTTCCATTTATTCGTTGGAGAAGGAATTAAATAGGATATACTTGTATAAATTCCATTAAATATAAATCGATTATTTTGTGGACAATCTTTCTAGCGTTATTTCCAAAAACTCCTAATTCTACTTCATATAAACGTCAGCTATATAAAGGCACTCTCACTCCATTGCCAATTCGAATGTATTACTATGGATTTCCTTGGAATTCTCTTTGTGATTTTCTAACGACAATAGGAAGAAATCCGGCTCGAAACACATGAATCTACACTGAGGAAATGATTGCTTTCCAAAATTATCTTATACTTATTAAAACGTTTAATGAAAAGTTGTTGATGACATGATCCCAAAGTTCCTATTTGAAGCAATGATCCATTAATTTTATCTATAATAATGGAAACATTACAGATGTTCTTGAGCAATATGAAAAAAGTTTTTGAATTAGAAATTTGAACGTAACATGGAGCTAAGCTACAAAAGTTTTTGGGCTCCTACTTATATTAGCTGAATTGAACTAACCCTGCAGTGGTATATTTTAGGTAGAAATATTGAAGAGAATCGGAAGTATTACAAGGAAAGAAGAAAACATTCTCAAGAAAACAATACCAAATTAGTGTTATGAAACTTAACTGATGGGAATTATTATTATTATAAATCGAAAAGGGGCAGAGGGTTCCACGAACCATATTATGCCCAACAACAATACAAAGTAGATTAAGAATCAAAAAAAATCCCAACGAACATAATTAATCTAGCAAAATTTGAAAAATTGTCAAGAATAATAAAAAAACGAACTTTAGATAAACAAATATAAATCTAAATGATTTTTATAAATACGTTAACGGAGAGGGAATCAATAATGTCTTGTGGAAAACCATTCCAAACATCAAAGACCTTGTTGCAAAGAAAGTTTTGTACAGTTCTAGAGCAGATTGATTTTTATTTTTCAGTTTCAGTGAGTGACCGCAAAGTCGTGTGTCAGTATTAAATAGATAAGTTGAATCTTCCACTTTTGAAATTTTATTTATTTTCTAATTTTAGTTTAAAGAAACTTTTTTAATAATGACATGGACAAAATCTGATGATGTTCTTTTCTATTTGTATCTTGTTCTGCGCCAACGTAGCAACGGGGGTCCAATATATGAGTGATGCTCTGGCATTTTTGCTTTCAAGTCCCGGGTGACCTATTACTTCAAATTACAAGTTATTATTAAAAATATTCTACGAATTCAAACTATACTTTATTTCCAACTGAGTTTCGATTGAAATATTCCTTAATGTAACTCCTTTTTGATGCCCATAATCCTTTTCTAGTTGATCTCTGAAAGTTAAAGTGTATGTGTGCTACAGTCGTGCAGTGTGCATCTAGGAAAGGTAAGAAAATTGGGATTTTTTACATTTTGGTGTAATTATCGTCCCTATTCCTAAAGCAAAGTTTAGTATGAGTAAACTGCTTCACCAACCTTTATAAGATGTTAAAAATAGTGAAAATCACTCCGGCGAATCTTATAAATGCCGGAGCAAAACCTTAGTTTAATTGGCACGCAATAACAACTCGAAACGTAATTACCGTCTCCGTTACTACCGACTCTTTTTGAAGATCTTTTGGCCTGGGGACGGTGATGATTTTTAAGGGACGGTAATGCATCTAAAGCGACGGTAATGATTCTAAAGTGATAGTGTATTGATTGCACAATAATTTTCTATAACTTTCAGGGTATAATGTATGACGATAAACTAAAAAAATTAGAAGCAAAATTGAAAAATATTAAAGAAGAAGCTCAAAGAAAAAGGGAGTTGGCTAAGAAAGAAAAATATGAGTTGTAGAAAAAACTCCAAAGAGAAAACTACCACAAAAAAAGAGTAAAAGGAAAACAGAATATCAAAGGAAGCACCCTCCCAAGAAAATAGTAATAGTTGTGAGGTTCTACGATCAGTTTTTCCAAAGAAAATATACTCTTAAAATACAAGTAGCGCCATATACTGCTGAAGACAGCCAATCTACTAGCGCCACCACTCGTGCTGATAAGAATTGCCCACAAAAAGTAGAAGCAAAAAATAAAAAGATCAATGTGAATAATGAAGAACGGCGGAAAAAATCAAGATAAAAAAAAAGAGGAAGCAGAGGGACAAAAGGAGACAAAATATAGAAGAATTAAAAAATACACACACACACAGAGAGAGAGAGAGAAAGAACGAAATTGAAGAAGGAAAGAAGAAGGAGAAATAACATCTATAATACAAAAAGGATAAACGGGAACAGAAATGACAACGATAAAAATTGGCAGAAAATTCTAAGACACAGATTAAAGAGAAAACAGGAGAGGAAGTTAGAAAAATGTATGGACGAACAAACTCCACCCTCAAGCCCCTCAACATCTCCTCTGTCGGAAGTAGCTGATAATAAGAGTAAATGGACCGCGACTAAGCCTTATAGGGAATATGAAACGACGATTTTGGACTTCTTCTTTGAAAAATTCAAGACAATGTGCTGGAAATTTCGAAAATATTTAGATTGGGAGCTTATTCCAATTTATACGATTTTTGACCTCGGATAGAGATACGCCCTAAACGTTTTCGTAGCTAATATTTGACATATATGGTATACCATTATGGAGTTATAGCCATAATAAGTGGTCAACCCTTCGATTTTCTTTAGTATTTTTAAGTTTTTCCAATTTATACGGTTTTTGATCCCAGTTCAAAAATTTTTACGGAAAAAAAATGTTCTTTAATGACTCCATACCTCTACCAAATTGCTGGCCAAATCTATATTATTTTTCTAAAGTACAGTGGAAGTCCGATAATCCGGCACGTTCGGGACCGGCTCGCTGCTGGACTACCGAAAATTCCGATCTATCGGGCGGTGCCCCTTCCTTTTAGTGTAGGCTATGCCATAAAACAAATGTATGTACATACTTTGTTTTTTTTACTACATGCATACATAAATCGTAATTATGAGAACAATTAGGTTAATAATTAAACTACAAATACAGTATGCAAATACATACAACAAAGTTTATTTTATACTTCATAAAATGTATGTACACGTACTGTAAAACATATTTCACTTAGATTTAAAAAAGTCACGGATGTCTTTTTGTTTTCTTGACTTTTGGTGTTCAGTATAAAATTTATTTCTAATGATGTGGAAATCAATAATTTCTGAAGCACTGTAGCTAGTACTTGCGTCGTCAAAAGAGATAAACTTATTTAGTGATTCTGCAGCTTCTGCCCACCTGATTTTTTCCTTTTCTTCCGTTTCAGCATCTGAGCCACTTCCTTCAAGATTTTGAGTACGCTTAGGGTTTACTACACTGTTGATAATGTCCTCATTGGTTAGTTCTTGTTCAACAGGCTCATTCTCGTCGCTTAGAAGCCACTCCTCTACCTCATTTTCAGGCAGGTTTTTCAAGGTATTGTCAGCACTTCTAACGACATCCAAAACTTAGGTCAGAGCGTATTGATCGTTTTCTTCCTCATCAGTCTGTAGAGTTAGGTCAGATGCAGGGTTTGCAGCTGGCTAAAGTTTTCTCCAGAATTTTTGGAATGTTGTATTTTTTACCTTTTTTTGAAAGTCAGTCACGTCACAGTCGGCATTTAACAGGCCTTGAATATAAAATATAAGAGCATTCGAAATTTTGATTAACCCCTTGGTCCATGGGTTGAATCAAAGATGTTACGTTAGGTGGGAGCAGAGTAGCAACAATATTTCCAGAAACTAACTGATCTACTGGCGGGTGGGCTTTGCAATTGTCCAAAAGAAGGATGACTTTGGTATATTCTGGTAGACCAAGGCTTTTGAAGGATTCTTTGACCTGAGGCACAAAGTGGTGGAAAAATAACTATTTGAAGAGGGCAGCAGTAATCCACGCATTTGATTGAGCATCGTATTGGACAGGCAAGTGTGTAATATTCTTAAAAGTCCTGTGTTTTTTAGATTTACCTATCACAAAAGGGGTCACTTGGTGGTTTCCAGATGCATTAGCACATAGCAAAACGGTTAATTTGTCTTTGGTTTTCTAAGACCCTTGGCTGCTTTTTCTCCTCCCACAGCTAGTATAGATGTTGGTAAACATCGCCACAATAGCCCTGTTTCTTCAGCATTGTAAATCTGTTGAGGTGTTAAATCATTATCAGCCACGATTTTCTCAAACTCGTCTTCGTATTTTTCTGCAGAGTTTTGGTTCGCTGAAAGTGTTTCTCCAGTTACATCAAATCATCGAATTCCATACCGAAACTTTAAGTTTCTGAGCCAACCATCAGAATAATTACATTCACTTCCAGCAACTCCTATATCTTGGTCGAATTTCTTTGCCTTTTCAACAATCATTGGCCCTGTTACCGGCTTTCCTTCAGAATGTACTGCACTAAACCATTTGAACAATACACTATCTAGCTGTACCAGTTTTGGTTTTTTAATGTTTGGCTAGAAGCCAATTTTTTAGTTGTTACCGATTGAGAAGCAAGATTCATTAGTTCATCTTTTTGTTATTTAATGTCATAAATAGTTGATAAGCTAATATTAAGCTCATTCATTAAAACATTTCTATTCTCACATTTTTCTCGCCGTTTGATGATGTCTAGTTTCTGATTGAGACTCAGTGTTACGTGTTTTCGTTTCTCTCCTTTTGAAGTCGAAGGCTTAGGTTTTGAAAACATGGTCACCGTACAGTTAGAAGGAAACTCACCTTGTTTATAAACAGTTTCAAAAGTTACGTAAGTCACTACAGAGAGTAGGCGAAGACGTTTCGTGATTGATTAACTGTGCTGCACTGCATCTGTATTTGTTGTGACAGCTGAGACTAGCCGGCCGCTATGTAATTGTTTCCGAACAATATCGACCACTTCCGGATGATCCCGAACAACCTCCGAAAACTTCCAAATAGCTCTCGAGCGTTTTTCTTTGCTTTAAATCCATACTTTTGGAGAAAACCAAAAATTTTTACAATTTTCCGGAGCGATGCCGGACTATCGAGCATTCCGGGCTGTTGAATGCCGGACTAATGGACTTCTACTGTATATGTAAATAGAATTTTAAAGCTGTACAAAAAGTACCGATAACACTTCAAAAACCTCTTGACGAGATAAAAGTAGGTGACGCAAGTACACCTCATACAAAAGATGTGATATCAAATTAACTGTCTCGACCCTTACTACGTGGAATCTGTTCATATTGATTTATCGAAACAACTGTCAATTTTTTAGAATTTTCAATAACTTTTATTATATTGTGGAATTAACTAGAAACCGTGAGTTTCATCTAAAACAGTGATGTGATATAAAATTATGCGATGTATAGGGTGACACAAGTATTAGATCTACGTATAATATTTTCAAAATAAAAGGTACGCTGTTGCTACATATCCACACTTTACTCAAGATTAATATGAAAGTTTCAAATAATTTATGTACTTGCGTTCAGTCCTGTTCAAATAATGTTATTTTTGTTTGTGTTCTTCACAGTCTCATTTCAATGCATTTTGTTTTTCTTATTGTAGTACAGATAAAAAAAGCTTTATGTTTGCTTTTGCTTTGAAGAAGTGGCCTGTACTTTGTAATGCGTTTCGTTAGTATAATTCGGATGGGTCCTTTCTTTCTACTATGTTTTAATAGTATAAATCGGATTGGGCCCTTTCTTTGTTATGTGTTTTGATAGTACCTATAAATCGGATGGAGCCTTTCTTTTTATTGTATTTTGGAAGTATTGTTGGATTGAGGCATTTTCTATACATTATAATCATACATAATTTTCGTAGTATGAACTGAATTTATGCTAATTTGCACGTCCGTCTAAAATATATACCAAAATTTATATGATTCGTGGTAAAATTAAAGCAAAGAAGGAAATGAGCAAACAGTAGCATTATTTAAAGAGAGCTAAACGCAAGTACATCAATTATTTGAAACTTTCAAATTAATAAGGAATAAAGTGTGAATATATAACTATAGCTTACCTCTATTTTAAAAAGATTATAAGTAGATAGTCACCTATTTTTACCTCGTCAAGAGGTTTCTGGACTAATACAATATATACCGGGTGTCTCATTATATTCTGACTGTTTTTAAGAGCTTCTATCTTCGGAACGGTTCTAGATAATGAGATGCGGATTTCACAGTTATGTTTAACATTACCGTAAGTTTTGTTGTGACACATTTATATAAATGGCCTACATCCGGTTTACCCGCTAGAAAAGTGGCGTATTGTTAGAATACAGTAGATGTAATTTCTATAAATGGACACCCTGTATATTTAGCAATTTCTTAAAAGACGCATATTTTTACTTTATAACGGTATCTTAAAGTTTGAAATCGGTGCACAGAAATCGAGGTTGAATAACTTTAACTGGGATACTGTAATGATTCAGATATAAAGTTGAAGTTGTCATAAACAAAAACTTTATTAACTAGTAACTAAAAGTGAACAGTAAAAAACAAATAAGAACATGTATCTAAAACAAATATTCGATGTGTCTTCCTTCTTGATCTATACATTTGTGGAATCGAACCATTGAGTTGTCAAATGCTGCTGTCAGCATTTCAAGAGGAATATTTTCCATTACCTGCCGTATGGTATTTTTCAATTCCTCAATAGTAGCAGGCATCGGGTTGTAGACTCTATTTTTCACATATCCCCATACAAAAAAATCTAGAACAGTCAGGTCTGGAGAATTTGGAGCCCATTCTATTGGACCACTCCTACCAATCCAATTATTTCCAAATTGTTGGTTAACAGATTCTCTTGCTATGTTGGAATAATGGGAGTCCCGTCTTGTTGAAAGTAAACATTTTGGTTTAAAATACCATTTTGTTCTAACTAGAGATAGAAAAAGTTTTCCAACATATCGGTATAATTGTTACCACCAACTGTATTTTTTGCAAAAAAGAAAGGTCCATACAATTTTTTACGAGACACTGCACACCAAACATTAACTTTAGGAGAATCTCTTTCATGTTAGTGAAATTCTCTTGGATTTTCTAATCCCCAAATTCTACAGTTATGTTCATTAACTCGTCCTTTTATGTGGCACGCAGCCTCATCAGACATGATAATTCCAAAATTTGGATATGTGCTGTACAAATATGTTAAAGTTTCACACATAAACACTCTTTTAGCATTGTCCGATCTTTAATTTTTTGTAGAACTTTAATTTTGTAAGGTTCAAATTTGAGAACTTTAAAAATTCTAAAAACTTTAGTTTTGTCCATTTCCAAATTTGATGGTGTTTTTCTAATTGAAATTTTCGAATTTCTCTGTACAAGCTCATAAACAGATAACATTTCTTCTAAATTTCCATTCACAGTTCTCCTTTTTCTAGATATAGAAGCAGTATTCCTAAATTTGTTTAACCATGTTTTAATGGTATTTGTAGGAGGAAGATTTTTATTGAACAGTCTTCTAAATCGTCTTCTAGTATGAACATAGGATTGAGTTTGGGCATATAAAAATATTGTTTGAGATTTTTCTTGTGCTGTGTACTGCATTTTGAGAGATTAAACACTTAAATTTTATTGGATATAAAACACAATATAACGTTCTGTCAATGATCGCAATATCATTGTGATGTAATATATTAACGCCTCCTTGATTATTATTTATTAATAAGATATCTGAATCATTACAGTATCCCAGTTAAAGTTATCTAACTTCTCTTTCTGTGCACCGATTTCAAACTTTGAAGTACCGTTATGAATTAAAAATATGCGTCTTTAAGGAAATTGCTAAATATACAGGGTGTCCCATTAAAAAAATTACATCTACTGTGTTCTGAAAATACGCCACTTTTCTAGCGGGTAAACCGGAAGTAGGCCATTTATATAAATATGTCACAACAAAACTAACGGTAATTTTAAATCTAACTGTGAAAACCGCATCTCATCATCTAGAACCGTTTCGAAGATATAAGCTCTTAAAAACAGTCAGAATATAATAAGACACCCAGTATTGTGGAATTATTTTGAAAGTTAGTTTTATTTAAAAAAGTAATATGAGTAGATTCCACACAGTAAGGTTCGAAATAGTAAAGTAAAAGTACAAATGGTTCCATCAGATTTACGAACAGCTGGAAATGCAACTTTATAGGAAAGTGACGAAATGATACATAGATTCTGATAAGACGTAAACGATAGAAATGAAATATTTGAGTGATACTGTGGGAAGACACAAAGAGACAGGTAAATATATTAATAAATCAGTAATATAAATAACTATAATTAAAGAAGATGGCATAGACTCGTATAAAGGATGTCACAGCAACGGCTAACGAAACAAATAGAAGACAAAGCAAGTAGGCGTAGTAAAAGATGTGAGATAGTGGAAAAACAACACAAAAAGAGGAAATTTGGAAAAAATTTGTTTCAAAACCCAAACTAACAGATCTTGCTAGGAATAAATAGATAAAAAAAATAATAAATATGTTAATATGAATTAGGTGCCACAATTATTTACAATCCACGTTTAGGATTGATTTAATTATATTTCTAGATTGTAAAACAAATGGATGCTTTCTACTTATCGTTATTAGTAAATTTTGAAAATCTGCTTATTCAATCAAGTAATATAATGATTTATTAAAAAAGACATTAATATTGTTGAAAAAAAAGAATGAGTTTGTCTGTTAGAACTATTATATTTCATGAAAATGCACACCCTACAATAAATTTCTCATATTTCTTGAATAACTTCCTTTTGCAAAAAAACGTACGTTTGAATAACATCCAAGCGAGTTTAGTTAAAGTGAATCTACCAGCAGTCGTTTTGTAAATTTAGACCACGTCGGCAACTATTACAACGACATCTAAATGTTCCTTCGCGGGTAATTTAGTGCAATCCAATCAACATAAATAACTAGCGATATATTTTGAATGTCTTATATGAACTCAGAATGCGACAGCTGAGAGTTGTTAAGGGTCTTCATCTAGTAACGAAATTCAAAAGCTATTCCCTAAAGACGGTTTCACAGTCAATCTCTAGGTAGTCTCGTTGACTCATTAAAATCCTGGAAAGTGTCTCTTTGGGAAGCCACAAATTACTGAAAAGCTCATATTTCCACAGAACTTATATTAACTTTACAATTCGCTTGGTTGAGTCTGTATAATTTGAGCAAGGAGTTCTGAAATTTATTTGTAGTGTAACTGTTCTAGGTGTTAATATTAGAATTTCAGAGCAATTGAATCTTACTCTGTTTTCTGTGTTCCTATAATATTATAATTTTGTTTGTTTGTGCTTAGTTATAGTTTAAAAAACTTTTCTTATAACAATTATTGAATATTAGTTGATATTATACCACATTGCTAAAGTATCCATTAAGAAAAACATTTTCAAATGTCCTTTAAACGTAGGATGGAAAAACTTGATGTTTGAATTATTAATCTACTATTTATACATATTCCAATACACATTTTTGGCTATCTGTCAACATTTATTTTATTTGATTTTATTAAAAATATAAACGAGAACTACAAAATAAAACTGTTCTTTTTCAAAATTTAGTGTGACGTTTGAGGCTGTATTTGGGTGGTTATTTGTTGTATGTTAACTTCCAGGTTTGTAATTGCTATTCGTAGAATAGCTGTCAAATGCTCATATGTGATAATGGAAGCACATTTGTTACGTTTCCGCCCAACTTATCTAATATGCGAGAAAAGTATTGGTTTACCCACAAGAAAGTTTTGAAAAAAAAATTTTGAGTTTTCACGTTTTTCATCAGGAACAACACAAAAAAATGGTTATTAGAAAAAAAATCCTGTGTGTATGTCATCGTCGTTGTCGTTGGCTACTTTTCGCTACATGTCTTGTTGGCACGATACAGCCTCCGGAGTGCAACAAATCACCAATTTTATGATTGAATATTGTTCAGGACATCTCACAGATAAACCCTACTGATTTTCAGCTCACAATAGCCAGTACAACGGATGCTATGGTACTTGAAGTACGACATTTTTGTCATCTTTTGAGAAGTTTCAGTTAGTTAGCAACATACAGCCTCCGGAGTCCAAAAAGTTACAAATTTTATGATCGAATATTATTCAAAACATCTCACAGATGAACCCTGAATTTAGCTCACCACAGCCAGTACAACAGGTGCTATAGCACTTGAAGTACGACATTTTTGTCATTTTTGGAGAAATTTCAGTTTGTTATCACGAAACAGCCTCCGGAGTATATAGAAGTGGCCAATTTTATGATCGGATATCATTCAGAGCGTCTCAAAGATGAAGCCTATTGAGATTCAGCTCACTAAATCCAGTTCAACGAGTGCTATGGTACTTGAGGTACCAAATTTTTGTAATTTTTGGAAAGCTTTCAGTTTGTTAGCACGATACAGCCTCCAGGGTGTATACAAGTGACCCATTTTATGATTGAATATTGTTCAGGACGTCTTATGGATGAACCTTACTGATTTCTAGCTCACCAAAGCTAGTACAACGGGTGCTATGGTACCTGAAGTGCCACATTTTTGTCCGTTTTGGAGAAATTTCGGGCTTAGTAGGATACAGCCTCTGGTGTGCATACAATTGGCCCATTTTATTATTGGCTATTTTCCAAGGTGTCTCACAGATGTACGCTATTGATTTTTAGCTGACTATAGCGAGTATAGCGGGTCCCATAAATCCAGATATACTGCATTTTTGGTTAACACGATACATCCTCCGAAGTGTATACAAGTGACAATTTTATGATAGAATATTAATCAGGGCATCTCACAGATGCGGAAAAGTTATTTTTCGCGTAAGTAATTACTACCAAAGTAGCAGTAGTAGTAGTATTTATTAATCACCAAATTGCAGGAAATTATAAAAGCATACAATGAAAAAGTAAAGAAAAGAAAATGGGCGATTAATATAGGTAGAAAAAAATAAAAAAAAAGTTTGTTTGACCGAGTCTTATTAGTAAAATTTCATCAGCAGAAACATACGCATCGATGAATCGCTTAAGTTTTTGGAAAACTTGTCTGTAAACATCAACACCAAAACTATTTTCTCGGAAGATAGTCAAGATATAATGTATTTTGAAATACTCGGGCAAACATTATAGTGCTTATATTCCCAATAATATTAATAATTTTAGAACATTTTCCATTTCAAAATACTGTTCTGGTAGTTACCAGCAATCTATCTTTTCATCAAAAGTAGTGAATGATATTCCTAGTAAACTACAAAGAAAAAAACCTAAAATATAAAATCACTAAAAGTGCAAATTATGTAAAAATGTGGAACGTAAAAGTATAAAATATTGAATGTTACAGGGATGTAAAAATATATTTGAAAATTGAGAGATTAATTCACTGGAATTTGTTCATAGTAATGTTATATTTTCATTTCATTTGATCACTGAACTTTTGAAGAACTGAAACACTCGTTCCATTTTTATATGATCAGGAGCTAGATTGAATAATTTAGGTCCAGCGTATGTAATTGATCTTTGTCCAATAGCTTTGTTAATTTTCGACATACCTAGGTTATTCGCTTCTAGGCGGGTTTCATGTCCATGTTGATGATTTTTGAACTTACTTCTGTATGGAATAGGAATATTAATAATTGTTTAAAATAAAGATATTTCAGGCTCATCACTTCACAATATTGAGAAATTTATCATATGTATTAAAAAAAATAATAACATCTTATAAAATTATTTTCAAATAATGCGTGGCAACATTGCTTTTCAATAATTATTCAGTTTCTTAATTGTCAAGGCTGACATTTTCTTATAAGTGCATCGTATTTATACGTTTATTTAATTTATTTAGTGAGCATATTTTTAATTTTAACACTATTCATAATATCTAATTTATAATTATTATACATGGCCCCAACAAAGTGTTTTGGTTACTATGGGTACTTCAAAAGCGACTAATAATGAAACATACCTGCCGTTTCTACTAAATTTTCAAGCTCACAGAAAAGTTCACTGGATGGAGCCTGTAGAAAACTCCCGATTTTGCATGCAATGCTATGTTAAGTTTAGGGGAGAAGGGAAACTAGGTTAAACTTTGGAATGCCTCCAATCGAATTTTGGGAGGAAGGAGAAGAGAGCAGAAAGCCTTACTCTAAAAGGGGGATCCCGGAAACCCCCCTGTCGGAGATATCAATTTAATTGTAACTTCCCTCCACTAAAATGAGTTCGAATTTGGTACACTACTGGTCTATTTTTTGGGGAGGGGGGAAGAGGCCGTGGTAGAGGGCCAACATCCGAAAAGAGAACTAAGGAAACTCCCCCCTTTCGTATATATGAACTTTTAATAATTGTAAGTACACTCCACTAAAATGACTTCGAGTTTAATACGCTACTGGTCGAGTCGAAGAGTGGAAAATGGGGTTGTGATGAAGGACCCATCCAAAGAGGGGACAACGGAAAACCTCCTAATCGGAGATGTGAGTTTTTTAAAATTGTACTGCCACTTCACTAAAATGAATTTGAATTTAGTATGCCTCAAGCTGGATTTAGGAAATGTAAGGAGGTGGAAATATAATTTCGAATGCATTCATCCTTCCCCTTCTTGAAATATCCAATACTTTGTTACGCTCACATCAAGTTATTCAAGAAGGGGAAGGGTGAATCCAATAATC
The DNA here is from genome assembly GCA_963921935.1 of Galeruca laticollis. NCBI lineage: Eukaryota > Metazoa > Arthropoda > Insecta > Coleoptera > Chrysomelidae > Galeruca > Galeruca laticollis. Next base: position 186,715,805 of record OY998179.1, on the reverse strand, counting down.
ATATTACCTTCCCCTTCTTGAACAACTCAATGTGCGTTACAAAGTATTTGATATATTTTGAGGGATACGGTAAATCCAATGATTATATTCCCTTCTCCTTCTTTAAAAACACAATGTAAGGATATGATCATATACAGCGTGTCCACGGATGGGGTATCCTATAGGTGAAACATGTTTAAATATTAGTTTTAGTGAAAAATGTCATTCTTGATAAAAAGTTTTGCTTATTCTGAAACCCACTAAGATGAAATAAAATTAGAGTTCTTCAAAATCCATCTCATTTTAGAGCCAGTTTTATGAAAACCTATGAATTTTTACTCTTAGTTCTAAATAATGTATTACTCTAGTGAGTGACGTTTGCGATGTACCTGTCAACTTTTATAAATAATTCTCAAATTGTCATTCTTTGAGAAATATCTGACAACAATGTTAATATTTTTTATAATCTACCTGAATAAAGAAAACAAGATCATCTTCATGTTATTCCAAATAGTCATTTTCTCATTGTATAAACCAACAACGTGGATTCATATACTTTTTAATAATGTAATAAAACGATCCAGTTATTGAAAATTGATGTTCCTCTTTAATTTTTGTTACGGAAGTATCCATAATAAAAGCTGTTCCACGTTTGTGAAAATGTTCCACTTTCATTAAATATAATTCGATGACTTCAATAATGAATTCATGAATCTGTTATACACTGAATACTGCAGCAAAACAGTTATAGATTCACAGGAGAATCTAGAAGAACCATCTACTGACATACGCCATTTTGACAGAGTAGTTTAATGTGACGGCATCTTTTTGAATATACCCTAACAAAATTGTATGCTCTTCGTAAATAGACCGCCAGTGTCAGAGCAGCTTTTGTTCCTACTTTCGTGTACCTGGTTATTTCATCATTCTCTCAAAAATATCTGTAGCAGGTCCTGAAGCTGATTCCTGCAAAATACAATTGTAAAATACTTGTAAAATATAATACAGATAAAATATCTGACATATAAACTTCAAATGAAATTCACTCACACTTTGACATAACGCCATGTATGATTTTAATGGTAAGATTATTTGTTTTTAATAACAAAAACAAAATTCTTAAAAATGTCCACAAAGTTTTCATTAGCTGTCATTGTCTTGTTGATGAAAGTAATTCAGGAATATCATTCATATTAAATAAAAATGCTTACCATTATGCTTGATTCTGGCGCGTATACGCCCCTCGATCCTGGGGAGGGATAAATTTTAGTTTTTGCAAAAAGTGTCCTAATTTTTAATAGTACCTAATCTTCAATAATACTAATGTTACATTATACATAAAGGTTGTATGTATTATACATATTATGGTAAATCACGGTGATGACGATCGTCTGTCTGGGGGGCAGTTACCCCCCATTACCCCCTTCTTCTATACGCGCCCTGTATAAAAGCATTTTCCTTGATGTATTCCAGCAAATATTTCAGATTTACAATAATTTTACTTTTGAGTCTTCGGACAGACTGCTGTAAAGAACCAATCTGATTTTAATCTCTTCCAACCATGGCCTTGATTATCTTCAAATGTTTCCTTCTTCTTGTAAGTGTAGAAATATTGGATCTTTCCATTTCACCTATATAGCCACTTGTTCTAAATAGAATAACATAGATGAAAAAAATTGCATATATAAATTTCGCATATGAAATGCTAGATTATGCTCAATAATCACCTTTTAATAACTTTCTTGGGATTTAATGATTTTGTGGTACTACATGATGCATCTGTAATATTTTGCAGGTAAAAAGAATATTTTTCTACTTCACTTTCGGAAGCGGTCAGCGTGGCTGATGAAGAAGGATCCTTTTGTACCATTTGCACCGCGCATTCTCTTCTGATTCACGGAAAAATTCCACAAATAGGGATATAGCTTATAATATTAATCATTGTTTCTTAGTTTCTTATAAAAATAGAAAGAGTATATACTCATGTATACTACCACACGTTTTGTTCTAATCTAATAATTCTATCAATTCATCCATCTGCAGCTCGTATTTAGTTTTTTAGGGACAAATTTCTCCAATAGTCGAGCACGAACTGTAAGTAAATTAATATTTTACTATCAATTGAACTGATAATTTTTAGTCATAATTCTAATGTGTAGTTGTTAAGCTAATAGAAAGTATTATAAATTTTTGATAGGATCTACCTGGAGGATGGTAAAACGAATGTTCGATGCGAAATTAGTGTATTTGCACAAGCATTGAGATATTTTACACCATTTGATTAAACAAGGATATCACTTGCAACAAAATGAGAGGAGCATTTAAAAGGATGTAATGAAACTGTATCATATTTTCCAACAGCAATCAATGAAAACCAAATTTTTTTTGCTCTTCATTTGAGGATAACCTGCAATATTAATTTAATTGCACTAACTATATGAAAAGTGTAGATTGAATTATATTTGATATCTACTTACTTTTATACTTATATATAGAAAAGTGGCTCTACTGGGCAGTTCAACAAAAATAATTGGATGATTTAGATATTTCATATTGTTAAAATGCATAACTTTCAACTTTGGAAATCATTCAATAAGTAGATGCTCTTATTTGGACGACACTATTTTTTTTAAAACGAATATCAAATGAAAACACATATCTAACTGATGAAAAGAGGGATCTTTGTTCGTATAATCTATTTTTTGCAAATGAAACATTGACGACCCATATTTTTGAGTTTTAAAACACTTACGGGGTCTGCATTAGTACAATAACTGGTTAAAAACCCGAATAATTACTTACAAAAAGCAAATTCCCGATCTTATGTAATGGCAACTATGCGACGATTTGTTGTTGCACCCTACGTTTTGTGAATGGATCTCGAACTACAGCGTTGTCATGTAGAGCAGAATACTTTTATTGTTGAAACCAAAAACATCAACATCCATTACAAGAAAATTTGTTTGTACATTATTTTCATCTTTGAATAATACCAAAATGTGCTTGATGACTATTCTTTTTTTGCAAATCAATGTTACTTTACATTTTGAACATTAATTTATTTATTATTATTCGAGAAGTTTTCAGAAATAAAGCACATTTCGCACGGTGACGGGTAGCGTATAGTTGCCCATCTTGTTATTGCTTTTGAAATGCAGGCTTCAGTATTTTATGTAAATGAATGGTTCTTTACTTTTTCTACGTCATTGGTTGAGACTAGACTTATTCAAAAAAATCCTCGTATATAATGCAATAATGAACAGTAAATAAGGCAATAATCAGACTATATATAACCTATAATTGAAATAGTATGTCATAATTAACTAAAATTGATCTAAATTTAATAAATATATAATAATAATCATGGCCAGAATATACTTTACATCCACATCGTCGTTTGGAAGTCTGAAATGAAACAAAAACTGAGTGTTTATGATGCAAATATATCGAAATATGAATTCTAGCCTGTTGCATACCGTCATGCTAAACGTAGCATGCTTTTTTTATTCATTTCAACTCATGTAACTCATTTTTCGCGGTAGCAATAGCCGAAGGCTGCATTATCGCGAATGCCTAATATCACTAAAAGTTGGAAACTCGACCAGGTGAAATATTTTAGCGAGTGAAGAGATAAGCGAACGGCGGGCAGACGTGTATTTCCTTTAAACTTCAAAGTTTATATCGCTGCCCTGGGCGGTACAATTAACTTCCAAGTGCCCCCGAGCTTGATCCCACGAACGAAACGCTTTTCGTGAAAATCGGAAAAGCAATCGCGCACTTTCCGTTGTTAGGCCAGTAAACATAAAAGGAAATTAACTCAGAGAAGCCAAAAAAACATGGATTCACAATGTATTTTGCACGAGTAAATTAAATTAAATACGAATAACTTGAAAGATCATAGCACGTAATTAAAGCACAACGCTAAATACGACTACCTATGGGATAAATCATTATTTGTGAATATTATACTAATCCAGTAATTACACAATATTTTCTGCTAAATTTCTTCCACTATTAAATTGGTCGATAAGTATACTTATTTCTTGTAGTTAATTGAATTCAATATATAATCTCATTATTTATATGCATCTACTTTTAATTTAATTTTGTATCAAGGCCTGATATTCAATGATGTACGAATAATTCTGGAGCGGACTCACCAGAAATCTGGATGTAGGGAAGAAACTGCCAAGCTTGTTCAACTGCAGCACTAATTTTCGAATATACACGCACTGAATTTTATTTTGAATTTGCCGAATAAGACCTTATATCAATTAATAACAATGTTCAAATACCAAATTTACTAAATTACTATGTCGTATGTAGGAGATGTTCCCCGTTCAGATTCTCAAATTCAACTACTGATTTTTTTTAAATAAATAACCACATACTACTGTGGTTACAAACTTTCCTTTTTTCTGGAAACAAAACAAAATTTGTTATTTTTTTATATCAAAGATTTGGAATACTTTTATTATCACTAAACACCTTGTAATGACTTCTAATTTCTTTAACCTTGAATCATTGTTCAATTGTGACAAATAAATGTCATCAGAAATTAAATGATCTGCCAAATCTTACAAATAAGGGGTTTTTCAAATATATTGATTTTATAGACAATATAGGGTTTTCCGGAAGTATTGCATAAATTAAATTTTTTAAAAATTTGGAATAATAGAACTGTATTAATATATATATATATATATATATATATATATATATATATATATATATATATATATATATATATATATATATATATATATATATATATATATATATATATATATATATATATATATATATATATATAAATAAGTAGTAGGGTCCGTCAGTAAATGGCGAAAACTAGCGGACGACATCCCTCGCCCCTTGCCAACCCGCATTGAGGCAGCGTGGTAAGGTACGCCTCACAACCCCAGCATGACAGACAAGGACAAGTTACGGCCCTCATTCTCCGTAAGCCCGAAGGGCCCTAGGAGGGGTAGATCCTGGGAACCAGCCACGAGGGCAGAGGGTGCTAAGAATCTGCGGAGTCTAAACCACTACCCATTGACTACATTACACCTAGCAACTTATAACTGCCGTACACTCTCTAATCAAGCTAGGATTATGGAACTGGAATCAGAGGCAGCAAAAATAAAGTGGGATATCATGGGCATTAGCGAAGTAAGACGAAAAAATGAAGAACTCATAGAACTTCAATCAGGGAATCTTCTATACCACCAAGGAACACCAACAGGAAGAACAAGCGGAGTAGGATTCCTAATTAAGAAAACCTGGAAAAATAGAATCATAAGGATAACAAGTACCTTAGACAGAGTAGCCAGCATAACACTAAGACTCTCCAAAAGATATACTATCCATATTATTCAGGTATACGCCCCAACAATCAGCCATGGTGACGACGAAATAGAAGAATTCTATAATGAAATAACCCAAGTGTTCAGCAACGACAATAGTCACTTCAAATACATAATGGGAGACTTTAATGCCAAAGTAGGACACAGGAAAGATCAAGAAAAAGGAATGGGGAAATATGGATTTGGAGAAAGGAATGAAAGAGGAGAGAGATTAATACAGTTCGCACACTTTCAGAACATGTATGTGGCAAACTCCTTCTTCAAGAAGAACCCTAACAGGAAATGGACGTGGGAAGGCCCCGGTGCAACTATCAGAAACGAAATAGACTTTATCCTCGCCAATAAAATTAACACAGTAAAAGATCTAAGCACGCTCAACAAGTTCACTACAGGAAGCGACCATCGACTAATTAGAGCTCGACTGGTCTTAGATATAAAACTAGAAAGGTCAAGACTAATCAAAACCAACACAACGAAAAACATAAACAACGAAAGGCTGAGAGAGAACTCTCACCAATATGAAGCACTACTAGAAGAAAGACTACAAAAAGTGGAATATAACAACCCTGAACTGATGGACACAATTCGAAACTGCGCCGTAGAAGTGGGAGGTCTGCAACAACGAGGTGAACACAAAAAACTAACTCCGGAAACAAAAGCACTATTACAAAAACGAAGAGAAATGAAAAAGACAACAAACATTCAAAGAATTTAATACACCGAACTGTGCAAGACGATACGAAAGAAAATCGCAGAAGATATCAGGAATTACAACGAGAAACTGGTACAAACAACAATAGAAAACCGTAAAAGCTACAAAAATGCAAAAAGGGCACTAATAATAGGGAAAAGACAGATAGTTGCATTAACTGATGGAAACACAAGAACCACAGATAGGAATGAAATAATAGACCTAGTAGCCAAATTCTATGGAGACCTATACAAGGCCCCTGAAAATTTGGAAGAAATAATAGAACACTCAGAAGATGCCATACCAGAAGTTTTGGTGGAGGAAGTAGAAATGGCACTGAAAAGCATGAAAAATGGCAAAGCAGCGGGAAATGACGGCATCACGACCGAAATACTCAAATATGCAGGAGCTAAAACATGGAAGTACCTTGCCAAACTATACACGAACTGTCTGATGTCCAGGAGCATACCTAAAGAGTGGAACAGCGCCCTTATAGTGTTGATCCACAAGAAAGGCAGCAAAGAAGACATTAAGAACTACAGACCAATAAGTCTACTACCAGTGACGTACAAGGTATTCACAAAGATCGTTCACAACAGAATACAAAATACACTAGACTCGGCCCAACCACGAGAACAGGCTGGATTCCGCAAAGGCTTCAGTACAATAGATCACATTCATACCCTCAAAGAGGTTATCAGTCGAACGAAAGAATACAACCAACCACTAGCACTAGCCTTCATCGACTTTGAGAAAGCATTCGACTCTATATATCCCAGAGCAGTAATAAATGCCCTAACAGAACAAGGGGTCGACAAGCCATATATTGAGACCCTAGCAAATATATATATAGGGAAGCCAAACCGAGAGTTAGGATATATGAGGGCACACCAGAATTCCCCACCAGCAGAGAAGTTAGACAAGGAGACGCAATATCACCAAAGTTACTTACAGCAACACTAGAAAGCATCTTCTGAAAACTGGGCTGGAACAACACAGGTCTGAATATAGATGGAGAATACTTGAACCATCTAAGATTCGCTGATGACATCATCCTGATAGCGAGTAACCCTGGCGAAATGCAACGACAAATAAATGAATTGAATGCAGCAAGCAACGAACTGGGCCTTAAAATAAATCTGAGTAAGACCAAGATAATGTATAACGAACTGATAAACGCACAAGAAATAACAATTAATGACACTGCCCTGGAAATAGTAGAGGAATACATATACCTGGGTCAACTAATACACATATCAGGCTCTCTACTTCCAGAAATAAACAGAAGAATCAAATTAGCATGGAGAACATTTGGACAGAACTCTATCATCTTCAAGTCTAGAATGTCACTCCGTTTGAAAAAGAAAGCGTTTGATCAGTGCGTACTACCAGTATTAACATACGGCTGTGAAACCTGGACCCTGAAAACTGATATCATTAGAAAACTCCAGGTAACGCAGAGGTCTATGGAACGATGCATGCTTGGAATAACAAGGAGAGATAGAAAAAGGCTTGATTGGATCAGACAAAAGACCCAAGTGATAGATGTCATAAATAGAATCAGATCCCTAAAGTGACAATGGGCGGGGCATCTCGCTAGAAGGACAGACGATAGATGGACCACAAAGATAACGCAATGGTATCCCCGAGGCGTGAAAAGACCAAGAAGACGCCCCAACTTAAGATGGGACTACGACATAAAGAAACTCGCAGGATCAACTTGGGGCCGCATAGCTAGCAATAGACAACAATGGGCCCACATGGAAGTGGAATATATAAATATGTAAAGGGAGGTTACACCATAACAAAATGGTTGAATAAGCTGCATATGATGATGATGATGATGAAGTAGTAAATATGTATTTGAATTTTTTATAAATAAATGACAATGTATCGAATATGAGAAGCATAATTGTAATATGGAAAGAACTTCCATTAAATTATTTTCTGGTAAAGGTAAAACAATGTCAATATATTTTTTCCTGAAGATGGAATTGAAAGGTAATTTGTATAAATGAATCTAACAAATTATCCATAACATAAGATGCTACAATTATTAGCAAAATTGTAGCTCCCATTTGATTACTAGAAGTTTGTTTGTATATTTGATTATTAAAAGTGAAATAGGTATTTTCAAATAGCAATGAAGAATTCTTTAGGTATTTGGCATTGTTGACTAATTTTCTGCCAATTTTTATCTATCTACATCTAAACTACCAAACAACAAATAATATAATCGTTTGGTAATTGAAATATATTGAACTGTATATACTTCAAAAGAATCTTTGATGTAGTATTAAGATAATATTCTTTTGTTAAAATTTCTTAAATACAAGAGCTTATCAAATTAGTATGGGTGCTTAAAGTTGCAGCTATGGGTCTAACTGATAAAGTTGCTTTATGGATTTCGGGAAGAACATAAAATTTTGACTGAATACCATTCTAACAAATTTGTTTTCCTTTCGTAATTTTATCTATGTGTTTATTGTATATTGTTTATTAATTATGGAAAAGAAACTACTTGATTTTTGGTGTATATGATTTGTGATAATAGTGGATTTTGCAACTAATGATTTTTTTTACATTATCAACTGAGGATTGTGAAGTAATGTATTTAATATCTGTTAGTAAATGTATTTTACATGCATTGGCTCAATACTAAATTCAGTTTCTATTGATAAAAATGATAAAACACATAAATTTAATCTTTTTGTGTTTTCATGAATGAAAATCTCTTAAAACTTCTTTTATGATAAAACTCAAAGTTATTATTACATTTTCAATACTCTGGTTTATGCTGCAATTAACTAAAATTCTAAAAATGCCCAATACTCTTCGACTATCATGGTTTTATCCCAGAAATAAGTTACAATTATGGTATTATTATATTATTCCTGCCCAGACATTGATCTTGTTCCAATACAGAGTAATCTGCAATAGCCTTCTACCGTTCACATAAAAATGGAATTTTTGGTTTTGCTGTGGAATAGCAGGACGACCACTTTTTCGGAGGTCGCATACATGTCCACGTTCCTCAAATTTATGAATAATTTCAGATACAGTACCACGTGCAGTAGGCAAATTTCACAATATTTTGGTATTACCTGTCAATACATCCGTAGTTTCCAATTCCAATTATTTGAGGCTCTGTTATATGTACCATTGTATTTTACTCTGATTTTCATCGCTGATCAGCACATTTGTATAAAACAATAGGGCAACTAACTAACTAACCACTGTATACAAAAGTTAGTTATAAAGATACAAACATTCTTGAAACATAAAATTTTATAAAAACCAAAAGAAAATTGTCAGCCAAAAATTGTGTCAAGCTAAGAAAAATATTTTTATATAAAAACCCATTCATTAAAATAGACGACCAATCAAGGAAATTCATTTAAATTCATTTAGTCTTCTTACTACTTATCAAACATAACTACCAACTGAACAAATTCGAACTTTTTCAACATTTTACCCTCTTGGATGATTACTCCTGATTGAAATAGTTCAAGAATACAACTCCAAAACGCTATCACTCACTTAACAATGCAAAATTGTCATTAAAAATTATTGAAGATGCTATCTAATTTGAATGAAGATATATTCAGCTTAAAATGTCATTTTAAAATTAATTAAGCAGAACAATGTCGCGAATTAAATATAAATTAGACACGATTAAGTTGAACTAAATGACTTCCTTCCTAATCTGCCAAAAAATTCACTAGTACATTCAAATAATTTAATAAAATGTTTTACTCAATGACAGACTTTTGTGTACAATGGTCTAAAACACGCACATGTTCAATTATTCAAATAAACAACTTTGTAACAACAAAATAGAAATTTTCCAAAGTGATTGGAGCTTGTAAAAATGAAAAACATATATTTGTATGCAAATGAGGTAATTTGTCAGCACATGAATGAAAGAAGTGTAGGACAATGACTGGAAAAAATTGTATACATTGTAATTGATTGAGAAAATCGATATTTTTATTTTTATTGTGTAAATTAAATTAATTCACAACTTCTAAGTTTTTAAATGACTTCAGCATTGCATCATCTAGATCCATCTAAGCCTCTCACAGTTCCACAAAACTATATTGTTTTTGTAATAATCCTGAAAAATTATTTTTTAATGTTTGAAGGTAAATATCAAAGTAGAATTAGAGAAAACCCGTTCCTCGCAAGAGCAGGGGTTGACAGATCTGAATAAAGAGTTGGTAGGATTATAATCGAAATTGAACAACTTGCACACGCAACTTCAGAATGATCTACGAGCTGATGAAAATAAATTGAAGGTACTTATAGATAGTTCATATGAAACCAAAAGTTAATTGGTTTCGATACGAAAAAAATGCTATTGCAAATTTTTTGAAATTGAACGTGAAATAGTAATGCACTGGATTTACACGATTCATGATAATTCATAGGAGGCTAAAAATCACGATGAGACGGAAGTAGCAAAGGTGCAGGAAAATACTGTAGAAAATCAACATTCCCTAGGTATTGTTTGTTAACCTACGATCATTAATGATTACTATATTTCATTATATTTCAGAGTCCGATACATTAAGAGATTTTGTTCCAACAACTCCTTCCGATACAATCATAACCTCAATTCAGAATGTGACAATTAAAGATAAACTTCCTATATATTGTTCTATTCCTCTAAAACCTACATGATTCATTGAAGAATGTTTTAAAAAAGTTAGAACCATTTCACAACTATTAGATGACATACAATACAATCCATACAATAAAGTAGAAGTTGATTATTTGGATATAGTAGGTGAGAAGAAACAGCTATAAGCAGAAAATAAACATTAGTGTTTTTAAATGAAACTCAAGGTCTCTAGTTAATTCCACAATATAATATGAGCATATTCCACGAAGTAAGGGTCGAGACAGTCAATTTCATTAGAAAATAAACAGTTATTAGGAAGATAAAGTGTTTTAAATCAAACTAACTGTTTCTAGTTAACCCCACAGTTTATTGAAAAATGTTAAAAATTCTAAAAAAATGTGTAATTTCAAATGCTTATATTAGTAGAGTCCACAAAATAAGGGTTGAGACAGTTAATTTCAGGAAGATACAGCTTTATCGTATTCAATTCCTAATAATAAAGTCCCTAATATGATATTCTAGAAGAATATATGCTTGTTCTGCTACCTTAATAAGAATGTTTCTTTAAGTATATTAATATAATTGATGTTGTAATATTTATTCATATGGAATTATAATTATATAAGAATAAACATATTGCACGATCTATTGACAGAATCTAGAAATTTTCTCAGTAATATGAGCTAGTCTGTCACTGTTTACTGTATTTCATAGACAAAACTACAAATGATTCTGGTCGTTTTGAATACCGATTCAATTCATAACAAACAATGTAGTCCCTAGTGGGAATCCTTTTAGAAGAATTGTTCTGCTTTATTCAGCAAGATGTAGAAAAAACTTCTTACTTCTTATCTGAGAAACGTAATTTGGGACTTAATGAGTTAATTATACAATGATTACTTATACTAATATTATTAGGAATATTAACAGAAGTGGCAGTGTTGAAATTAGAAATATTCAATATTTCTTGAGAACTCTTTAAATGGATTCTTCTCCCTATCTTCTTTCGAATCATAACAACTTCTCAATAGCGAAGATATTTAAAATGATAAATGTAGGAAGCAGTATACTTCAAAATCAATACTTTTAATTTAGCGGAATTTCCGTAGTTCTCGTTCAAAAATGTGCACCTGTCGGAAATAAAGACTTACAAATTACTCTGTCGGAAACTAAATATACACATTTGCCATTGCGCTATTATTTCCATGCCCAGCTATTTGTCAATATATTTCAAACGGATCTCGCATATTCATCCCACGTATATATATGTATATATCTATATGACACTGAAAATCAGTGTTATGTATAATGTATAATTAAATCATAAATTCAAACAAGGGCAGACATAATTAATGGATGCAGCTTCAAAAACAATTTATCATAAAATTTAGAATAATTTTAGTTACTCATTGGAATAAAATCCTAATTATATGTTTTACAAGTATATATTTGTTGGTATATCCTCCAAATTAAATTATAAACTACTACTCGACAGGCTATACTGAGAAGTTTAATTGCAAATCATACAGATAATAATTATGCTAATATTTTATCAATTTTCTCTGTATAGTGAATAAAATAAGTACATAATTATTGAAGAAAGTATAGATTTCTGGGAATATTGGTTTTATTTAGTATTGTTAGTCACGCGAGAAGACTGATGAGGTGTATTTTGAAAATAATGTAATGTTTTTCTTATTTATTTGAACGTTTTTTTATTACGGGTGGGTTAAATGTGTACACACACGTTATGTCAACTAACTTAATTTATTTATTCACTACGCTATCCACTAATTTATATTATATACACATTATATTCACTTACAATAATTTATATAAACACTTCACTACTTAGACTATTTACTTGTTCGCTGTTTATATCACGAGATCACTTTATCAACTCCATTTCTCTCGCTGGTCGGTCCTTTATATATTAGTGCCTTTTTACTAGATAATTCTAGATTACGGCTTACACAAAAACAATTGGCTCTCTGGTATATTCGAAATAAGACTGGTGACCAAAACAATGTTTAGATAAGGATAGTCACAAAAAAATCGTAAACAGTTCCAATAAATCCTTCCCTGCGCATCCGCCATAATTTTAACTTCCATACATTGCTTAGACAGAGTCGGATTCAGGGTCTACACTAGTGTACTATTTCGTAACATTACCCCCTCCTTAGATGGAAGTTGCTACTGGAACTTTTGTGTAGCCGAGAATGGATCTTTGAATCGGCAACTGGCCCCATTCTACTCTTTCCGATCGGAAATATCAGTCCTCTTAATCGGATACTAATAACGGGGTTTGTAGCTGTAAATTGATATCTGGCACCGGTATCTTGGAAGATAACATCCACCATGTTCCTGATGACTCGCCAATCCAACTGGCTACTCGGTATCTTAGGCATAGCCTAGCCTTCACGCTGGATTCGGATACATGGTCTCGGAGGTTTCGAAGTGCCTCCCACACATCATGGTAGGTAGGTCGATCTTGAAATTCATTTTTAGCTACCACGTAGAAAACATACCGCGAATTATGTTTCAGTTTCAGTGTCTTGCCAGGGTCTGGAATCTGGTCTTCAAGTTTTTCTAATTACCAGAACTTCTTTCGAAAGCGGATACCAACCCTCGTACGTTCTTGATACGAGCGGGGATGTTGTATGGTAATGAATAATCTTCCGGGATAGTGAACAAATCTTGTCGTTGTTCTGAAGTGACTCTATATCTAGCTTTCCCGGCACCTCCATACGCGCCCATAAATTCATCGAAGGTAGGGTCAGATACATGTCAAATATGGTTTACTCCTTTCTCTAGGTCGTGGTCTCCTTCGAATGGCGCTAATTGGTTCTGGTGAACTACTTTTGGTTTTCCGTTAGGGATCTTGCTTATGCGATATATAACATCATTTATCCTTTTATTGATTAAGTATGGCCCTCCCCAGGATTCTTATAATTTTGGAGAAAATCCTTCTCTCCTCGTCGGGTTGTGTAACCATACTTTGTCAGCTTCTTTAAAACCGCCTACTGTGGCCTAAGTGTCGTACCAACTTTTCATTCTGTCGCTGGCAACTTGAAGATTTGTTCGAACTAATTCATGAATATCGTCCAGCCTTCTTCTCAATTGCATCACGTAATCTTCTCCTGCTAAATCTTCGCCAGGCCGTCAGCCAAACCACAGGTCACAAGGGAGCCTCATTTCGCGTCCAAACATGATTTGTGCAAGTGTTTCACCCGTGGATTCAATTATGGCCGATCGATAAACCAATGCAAATAAGGAAAGATACTGGTCCCAATCTCTCTGATCGCTGGGAACTACTATGGACAGGTATTTCCAGATAGTCCTATTCATTCTCTCGACCATTCCATCTAATTGTGGATGTAATGCAGTTGTCCTGGTCTTCTTCATTCCCAGATTGTCGCAAATCTCCTGCAATAGATGGCTTTGGAAAATTCTTCCCTGGTCACTGTGGACTTGCAAGGGCACTCCATATCGGCTGATAAATTCTTTCACCAAACATCCGCGACAGTTGTGCCCTCTTGATTCGGGATCGCATAAATTTCCACCCACTTTGTGAAAGAATCCATTATAACCAGAATTCTCTTTCATAGGTGCCTTTCTCTTGCGATGTGGTCCATTACTCGTAGCACAGGTCGTACATTCCTTGCACCAGTCCTTCACATCGCCGGAGCTGTTCATCCAATCAAACCTTTCATGGACTCGCTGAAGGGTTTTCTTCACTTCCAGATGACCCCCGATGGATTGTCGTTTAACTTCTTCAGTACATCAGCCACTCTCGTTATAGGGATAACTAGCTGTCTCCTCATCTCGGAACCATCATCGTTTTCAAGGACTCTATTCAGGACTCTATCATTCTCCTGATCTTCTCTGATCCTGGTGGGTGACCATTCTTCATTAACTACAGTAGTTCTTGAAAATGCAGCTTCCTTAGATTTCTACTTGTTGCAGTGAGAATAGTCTACAGGGCATGACCGTCTAGGCAGAAAGTCGGCATCAGCCCGATATTCAACCCTGTCTGATTTCCTCTGTGACTGGGGTTCTTGGGTTGCAGGAGTCTTGGGACGCTTAGACTGGCTGCGTACGTACTCTAGCTCGCCACACTTCCGGCATTTGATCTTCTTCGGCTTATTGTCTGCCCTACCTTTCAACAAGTTGCATGGTCCTACTTTTGTTGTACCACGGATCCTCCGTGGCTACTTTGCATTTAGGAGGTTCTTGGTTTGCACGACTCGTAGGACGCTTACACGAACTGCGTACAATTTCTTGCTTGCCACAATGACAGCACCTGATCTTATTCGGCTTCTTGTCGACCATGTCTTTCAAGAAATTGACGATCTGGTCAAGTCTGTCATCGTCACTTTCGTCCTGTATGGTCCTAACTTTGTTGTATCCCGAAGCCACCGTGGCTGCTTCATATTCAAGAGCAGCAGTCAATGCATCGACCATTGTTTTAAGATGAACTAATAGAAGCGTCTTATCCATATCGTGGTCACATGAGCCGTCAATAAAGGCCTGGATGCCTAAACATTCCATAATGTTATCTGCTGTTGATGGATAAGTAAATCGAACTAGTCGGGCAATATCCAGTTGATACTCTTGAAGGGTTTCGTCACGTTTTCGCCTTCGGTTCTTCAGCTGAAATCTATACAAATGTTACAAATGTTCGTGACCCCGTATCGCATGTCTAGCTTCTTTTTCAGCTGCTCAAACTCCTACGTGTCTTCAAGAGGTATCGTCTGAAGTACATCTAAGGCATCTCCCCGAAGCGATATAGTTAGGTTCACTGCTTTCTCCTTATCGGACCAATTATTCACTCTAGCGGCTGCTTCAAACTGTTTCACATAATTGGTCCACGACATTGTTCCATCTAACGTTGGTAACTTGACTCAGGTAAAACTGCCAACGTCTTCTAACTTAG
Organism: Galeruca laticollis; assembly: GCA_963921935.1. Taxonomy (NCBI): domain Eukaryota; kingdom Metazoa; phylum Arthropoda; class Insecta; order Coleoptera; family Chrysomelidae; genus Galeruca; species Galeruca laticollis. Next base: position 186,700,212 of record OY998179.1, on the reverse strand, counting down.
GGTGTGTTTCTGTCTTGCAAGGTTTCGTTTGCTCGGTCTTCTTTTCTTCCGCTGGCGTGTCCTAGGTTCTTATATCTGTCATCTTCTTTTCTAACGCCTTGATTTTCTCGTCGATCGTTGTCATCTTATTCTCAATCTTCTCGTCCATAGTTGTAATCTTATTATCGATATTCTCGTCCATCGTTGACATTTTATTCTCGATTTCAGATTTTAGAGACGAAATTTCATTTTCAACGTCAGCGGCAATGTCGTTTTTCATTAATAGGATATCGGCAGATATATCGTCCTTATTAGCAGAAATCTTCTCCTCCATATTAGCAGAAATTTCGTTCTTCATAGCAGTAATATCGTTTTTCACATTCGTTGAAATCCTCTCTTCCATGGCAGAAATCTTCTCGTCCATGTCCTCTCCCATGGCAGAAATCTTCTCGTCCATGTTAGCAAAAATTGACAAGATTAAAGTGGAAGCCTCGTCATTGAATAAAACTGTTTCTGCATCAAAGCCGTCAATTTCCAGTGCAACTTTAAGTCGTTCTACTAATTCACTTTTCTTACCGGACATTTTCACGATCTTCCAATTCTCCTCGTAGTTCCGTCACTTTCAGGTCACATAGTCTCTTGGCCATTTTTACGTAGCAATACATTTATATTACCCCACATCTGATACCTATGTAATGTTTTTGTTATTTATTTAAATGTTTTTTATTACGGGTGGGATAAATTTATAGAAACACGTTATGTCTACTAACTTAATTTATTTATCCACTACACTATTCACTTATTTATATTATGCACACAGTATATTCACATACATCAGTTTATATAAACACTTCACTACTTAGACTATTTACTTGTTCGCTGTTTATATCACGAGATCACTTTATCAACTGCATTTCTCTAGCTGGTTGGTTCTTTATATATTAGTGCCTTTTTTACTAGATGATTCCAGATTGCGGCTTACAAAAAAACAATTGGCTCTCTAGCATTTTCTAGATAAGATTGGTCACAAAAACAATGTCAAGATAAGATAGTCACAAAAACAATGTCAAGATAAGATAGTCACAAAAAATCGTAAACAATTCTAAGAAATTCCTGCGCAACCGCCATAATTTTAACTTTCATACATGGCTTAGACCGAGTCGTATTCAGGGTTTACACTAGTGTGCTATTTCGTAACAATATATATAACATTAACTGAGTACAAATAATATATGTTATTGACGAAAGCAATAATTCTGTCACTGTCTTTAGGTATATATTTTTTCTTGACATATATAAAAGAGCCACTTATAGGCAACACAATATTCATACATATTATATATCCTCCTTTTCAAGATTTTTATGTAGATATGTCCAAATCCAGCTTATAAGGATTTTGATGATTCGCCTTGAATGTGAAGTAATGAAGGTAATGGTACCTATAGGTTGGTTTGAATTACTGGGTTGTATTGTTTCTGATAGGTTGAAATATGGATATGGAAGCATGTGGGGTTCTTGGACGTGATTTTTGTCTGCTCTAGGCTGACTTGGTGCTTCAATCTCAAGGATAACAATATTCGAAGAATCGTAGTTATAATTGTCAGGCTTAAGTATGATTTCTTTTTTTTTTGATGGTTTTATGTCTATTCTGTTTCTTCTGATGGTGTTACCTACATCATTTTTGAGGATATATGATCGTGGATTATCATAAATGAGCAAATTCTTGCAAAAGACCGTAATTCAGTATTAAGATCTAACACAGGTAATACTGCCTTTATCCAAAGTTTTCAAAGTTTTAGCGGTCTTGTTGTAACTGATAGTACTCAAATCTGTTCCTTGCTGCACTTTTTTAGACATTGATGGATAATTCAGCTTTTAGCAAACTTATCACAACTGACACATTACTCTTCATTAATTCTGCTATAGAGCAGTTAAGATGGGGAGTATCCCATTCTTATTAGAGATGAGCTTATATAATTTAGTGAAGCACTTTCAATATCCTGGTTTATGTTATTATTAAACGTTTTTCTGATGAAGTTGTTGGGTATCGAAACTGCTTTTTCTGCCAACCCATTTGATCGCTGATAATTTGGGCTTCTAAAAATTAGAGTGGAGTTCCATTTTTGACTGAAATTATCGCAAACAAGGACATCCGATCATCCAAATCTGGCAAAAATGTCATCATTTGCTTTATTACAGTGTCTGCGCTTTTGAATTTAATAAGTAACAACTCGAGCCAATTCGAGTATGCATCAAATAAAACAACATAGGATTGACCTGCATATGTGAATATAGCTGAAGCGACTCTTTTCCATGGGCCACTTGGCAAAGGATATGAAAAAAGATTTTTTCTGACATATTTTTCCTATGATTTTCCTGAATCAATAAATTATTCTATGCCTTTTGCTAAACCGAGCCGGTAGAAAATTTTGCGAGCTCGTGTATTTCTGTTTTCAATTCCTAGATGTCCCTCATGCAGTAAATAGATCATTTTCTTTCTAAATATTCGAGCAACTTTTAGTCTGTGTTCTAAAAATATCAAATTATCATAAATGAATAATTGCTTTTTAGGCTTCACAAAAAGTCGGAAGGTTTCAGTAATTTAATTTTTTTTTAGTTGGCCACCCATTAACAATGAAAATTACTCTATCTTCAGATAAGGGCAAGATGTTAGTTAGGGAGAATATTCAATTCCACGATCTGATTTTATGTTTCTATTATTTAAAAATGCTTTTAAGATTGTATCCTATATATACATATGCCTGACTTATAAGAAACATCTATGTTATAATTCAAGAGATTAAGTCGCGCTCTCATGATTCTAGGTGTTCACTTCTGTAGTTCTTTTTTGAAAATTGAAATTCCCGTGGTTTATGATTACTGTGAACTTTGACAGAAGTAATGAAAAAAGACTGGCAAGGTTTTTTTTTTATTTTGAGCATATTGTTGCTCTGTTTTAGTTAGACTTCTCGATAAAAAGGCAATGGGCTTGCCATCTTGCAAAAGGTATGCTCCTAGACCATCTTTTGATGTGTCTGTCTCTTATTACATATTTTTTTTAATCTAAAAAATACCTATAAAAATGCCTATAAAGGAGATTGAGTTTATAGTTTTTTCAAGGTATCAAATGAACTTTGACAATCTGCGGTCCATTTCCTTTCAACTCTCATCTAGTTAAGTTTCAGAGTGGAGCAGACCATTTTGAATGGAACCAATGGAATACATTTTTTCAATTAAATTTAATTCTATGCTATCGGGATAACCCAATAGTGGTATCTAATTAGGGGCATCAGCTACTCCAAATGATAAACTTTTTCATTCAAGTTTTGTAGAACAGTTTAGTTTAAAAGGAGAAAAGGAGAATATCATCCACTTTGAGTTTTATTCACAGTAGTTTAGTTTAACTTTCTCTAAACTCTTAATTTTTGAACTTGAGTTTCCATAAGGAACAATTGGGAGATTGTATTTACAAGTATACGCATTTGGGGCTACATTCCTTAATATATCAGCTGGCAGAACACTGAATTCTGCACCTGTGTCTATTTTAAAAGTAATAAACTATTATCAATAAGCACATTCCCAATCCAACTGTTTTCATGTTTACCAATAATGTCTATTGAATCTACAAAAAACTCATATTCTTCACTTTCACTGCTGCTTAGTCGGGATTAAGGTCTTCTGCATCCTGCGACTTCTTATACTTTTCTGGTACTTCTTGTTCTCTTTTTTTATGATTGTCTTTCACTTTGAGTTTTTTTTCCTTTTGTACATACATTGGCGAAGTGATTTCTTTCTTGACATTTGGCACATGTTCTCTGCCACGCAGGACATTTTCCATTCTCATACCGGTAGCGACAGAACTTACAAACTTTATCTTAATCGCACACTGAAGATCTAGATGAAGGTATTTCGTGAATTGTTATTTCATTACGACCGGCTTTGGATTGATCTTTGCTTGCCTCAACAGATTTGCAAAACTCAATAGCTTTCGTTGAAGTTGATTGCGACTCCCTTAATAATCTTTCTTAGGTAGTTTTGCCCAAATGAGATACAACTACTCCACCAGCTACACTTAGAAGTGTAATTGGAAATCCGACAAATACTTTTTCCTTATCTTTAATTAGTATTCTCTATGAATGGATAAAATGAAAACAGAATTATTGACAAACATATATGTTTTTGGATATATTCTCCAAATTTGGAACAATTGCTTCACAACATACGCTGAGAAGTTCAATTGCAAATCAGACTGTTGGATGTACTTATCAGCTCTATCTACAACGCGAGAAAAGTGTTGGTTTACCCCAAAAAAGTTGGAATTTTTCATTTTTTTGAGTTACTTTTACTTTTTTCAGTGAGAATAACAAGAGAAACTGGTTTTTAAAAAAAAAACCTGTGTGCATGTCGTCGTCGTTCAACGTCGTCATTGTCGTCGTCGTTTTCGTCGTCATTGTTAGTACTATACAGCCTCCACGTGTATACAATTGACCAATTTTACGACGGGATACTGTTCAGGGTATCTCATAGATGAACCTTATTGATTTTCAGCTCAACAGAGCCAGAACAACGGGTGCTATGGTAGCTGAAATGACATAATTTGTTCATTTTTGGAGAGAGTTCGGTTTGTTAGCACAGCATAGCCTCCGGAGTGTATACATGTGACCAATTTTATTATTGGATCTTGTTTAGATCGTCTCATAGATAAACCCTTTTGGTTGCTAGCTCACCAGTGCCAGTACGACGGATCCTATAAATCCAGATGTATTAGATTTTTGGAGAAATTTCGCTTTTTAGCACGATACAGCCTTCGTAGTGTGAACAAGGGACCAATTTTATTATTCGATATTGCTCAGAGCGTCCCATAGATGAAAACTATTGATTTTCAATTCACCAGTGCCAGTAAAACGGATCCTATAAATCCAAATATACCATATGTTTGGTAATTTATAGAGAAATTTCCATAAGAACGATATGTTTGACTTAGTAACTTAGAAACAATGAGTTTCGACTTGAATTACACTTTCGTGACTTGAATATTAATTAAGAAACGATGTGTTTGACTTAACAACCGTGAAACAATGAGTTCCGACATGGATTACGTGATTGAATACTAACTAAGAAACTATGTGTTTAGCTTAATAACGGTGAAACGATGAGTTTCGACTTATGAGTACGCACTTGATATAACAACTAAGAAACGATATGTTTGTCTTATTATCTTAGAAACGTGGTTCAACTTGAGGTTAACTGATAACTTACTAACTGATTGCGTAACAAGGTGATAACTGCTTAACTAAGTGTAACTGCTTCGTAAATGAGTGACGACTGACTGATTACTTAGTGACGACTGACTGATAACTTAGTGATGACTTGGCTTCTCCACGTTGTAAGACGTGTTAAATGGAAAAACATAAAGGGGGTGTATTTACACGAAGGTCAGTGGGACGAAAGGCAATAAACATTCCCGATTTCCCGATTGATGCGTATTATTTACTCGGCCGGAACCATTCACAAGAATCAACAATGGACACATACATTAGATTTTTGAGTTACTATTGAGACAATCAAAGGTGAGACCGTTCTATTGAAACTTTTTACTCTCATATGTTATTCAAATATTCGAAATGTATTATTACAGGCCTTCCGACACCGATCCATTATTCAATGATCCCGTCTCTTTCAACCATAGAAATTCAAATATAACAATAAGTCTTACAAACTTTACAATATTTGGTCTAAATAATACCACTTCACGGCGCTACCATTTTAATAACACAAATAAAATGTAAGTGTAAAACATGATATTTTTCTCAATATTCAACAATGCTACAGACATAAAATAAACTTACTCTTTGAATGTATAAACAATAGCAAACGGATAGAAAGAGAGTTTCATATCTGCAAATACTTTACACATTTCTAAAAATACAGTAATATATACAAATCAAGAATTACCAATCTTGAACACATCCTTTCCTATTATTGGATATTTCCTTTTACTGGCATTCAAGGCTCTCGAGAAAAATGCTATTGGTCTACATTTTGTGACAGTGTCGCTGCAATTGAAGAGTCGGAAGCATATGTTTCTACCGTGAATGGCTTCTTATTATCGGTCGATGTTAAATATCACTTTGATATGATTTGTTCCAATTCTTCTAATACTTCTTATTAACTCAAGCTTAGAGGAAATTTCAGAACTGCTACCAAAGGATTGAGCTTATATGAATAATTTGGAACCCACAACGATTAGTGAACAAAAACACCTAGAACGAAACAGAATCTTGCGGGAGTGACATATCGAATAAGGCATTTAGACGTTTTGGATCTAGTTTGATAACACCATTATCAATATTATATCCAAGGATATTGATTCCTTTGAACGAAAATTCTCATTTCATTTTGTTCATAGTGAGGAAGTGTTCATTTGCTATTTTCGAAAAGTTATTCAATTTAGTGTCATGAGCCAGCTGATTGATGCCACATAAGGTTATGTCATCTAAATAGGTAAATACTTCCAAATTATATTTTCAGATCAAATTATTAATAGTTCGCAGAAAACAAGCACTAAATGGAATACGGCGGAATTGATACAAATTTCCGCATGCTTCAAAGGCTGTCAAAGGATATTGGTGAACGTATTGATTGTTTGAGAGTAATCAATACACATTCGTTACTTATGATGAGTTTCAGAGGTAACAAGAACTTCTGCTGGCCATGGTGAGTTAGTTTCTTCTATGATTTCATCAGACAGTTTTTGAATACCAATGTTTATGGAAATGCAATAATCATGGTAGTGGCGTTGTGCTGTTACAGTCAGCGGATAAATGTGGTAAAACATCGACATGTGCTATTTTAGCTTCCTTTAAAACTGTTATACAAAGTGGAGATCTATATCCACGAAATTTTATTTCTACGGATTGTCATTGATCTAAAATATCATGTTCTATTATAACATCTGCTCATAGATACTTCATAACTCTTAAGTTAGTAGAAAATATTTTATTATTTATTTCGATCATTTCTATGCATATTGATACAGTTTCGAAACACAAATTGAAGATTGTCATAGAAATGTTTTGCTGACAGGACTGAGCTGATGTACTGTATTGGAAGGAGATATTTTCGTCAATAAAGCTAGCGGTACTTTCAGTATCTACCAAAGCCTTAGAACGTGGCCACTAACTTTGATATTATATATGTATTTATGCCTGCTGCTAGTATTCCGAAGTAGTACTTTATGCCTATATAGTCATAGGTTCCGAAATAGCAGCTGCGTTTGAATAGTCACACACATATGCAAAATTGCAAAATGACCAGGTTTTTCGCTTTTAAGACACGTGCAGTTTGAAGTAGGGCATATTGTCAGGGATGGTAAGAATTTTCACGAAGTAGTGTGCGGAGACGCAAAGCTGTCAGCCTGAATTTGCGCTGTTTCTAAAAGACGGACCTCATTTAGTGATAGGGTAAGACACTCTAATAGTCGCTGTCAAATATGAGGTGACTTATGGCTATGAAAGCGTCTCTTGTAGTGTCGTTCTCATTTTGGTTTGCATCTTTAGATTTAAATACTCAGTATCTAGCCAATAACTCTAAATCTTGTATATATTGATAATAGATTCATCCATTTGATAAACTTGTCGAATTCTTTTTTTGTAAACATATTCCTATGTCGGCGATATTAACCGAAATTCTGTTTTCTAGAAAATTATGGACTGACAAGTATCTCGAACCATTTGGATTAGAATAGTCTAAATTAACGTTTCCCAACTTATGTCGTCTGTAAATACCTTATCTTAAAAAAATTTTATATTTTTTTTCAGTCATGCTAATTATTCAATGGGACTAAATAAACTTTGCAGTTAATTCAAAGAATCAACATTTTTAAACACTTTCATTCGAAAAAAAGTCGCTGTAGTGATTTAAAAGGGTTTTATGTATAATTACAAGAGAAATAAACATCACCAATCCTGATTTATTATTTAAACATGCCTCGAAATTCTTTCTCCTTTCGCTTGGATTGTTTTCTTTCATTTTCACAGCAGGTTCTTAGAATTGCAAATTGTAAGACAGAAACCTTGGTAGATTTTTTCAGTGATAACATTATATTAAGATTCAACTTGCATGTACATCATCGGAGAAAAAACAGTTTGAAATAGAATAATATACTATACAAGAAAAATCGTTGTGTTTAAACAAATCAATATAGTATGGAAACAAGAAGATAAAATACAATGTAAATTAAGAGGAGTTGCTTCACTTGAAGATATATCGAAGCGTCCACATAATTTTAAAAATGTAGAGAGACAATACTTTTTAGGGAACATAATATTTTCTACAAAAAAGTTATAAAATTCCATAATTCAAAATTTCAGTGAGAAGTTGACGATAATAAAAATTCTTCTCGTTTCAAAAAATTACCCAAAAATCTCACGTTTCGAAACTTCTCTCGGATATTATCTTTCAATAAATACTTTTCCGGTTTAAAACTTTCAGAAATAAACTCAAGCCCTAAACTCTAAACTTCGATTTGCTTATAAATTGAAAAAATGACTTAATGGCGTTACCCGAAAACTTTTTTCATAAATGAAGGTTTTCCGGAACTTTTTTTCCTCATCTGTTCACTGAATATTCGTTCAATTGTGTAATCAATGCCGATTCAACCGTTACAGTTTGACCTTCTCACAATGAAAGATCAGAAGAGAGATACGTTAGGTTAGACGAATAACTTTCCGTAAATATTTGAAATAGAAATAGGTATTATTAAATTTATGTTTTGCATGAAAAGAGGCTCACCATTATTATTTTTATTAATATACCGGGGGTAATAAGATCTTAGCACCATAGGATTTTAACATGGGAAATCGAAATTTTTTTAATATTTACGTCTCAGAAAAGAGAAATTTTGTATGGATGTGAAGTACAATATTTCTTACAATATTCCCATAAAACAATCACTGTTTAATAGCAAATAAGTTTAGAAATTAAGTAAATGAATTTAAAATAACAGCTAATCATTGATTTACTTGGAGCGCTTGGGTTTAAAGCAGAAGGTTCGGGTTCGAAACTAGCGAAATTCTTTTATTTATTCTTAATAGAATTTTTGTTCTGCGTAACATTGTTTCCATGTTTCTAGAACACCTCCTATTTCTGCCTTCGTCTGGTTGTGTTTATCTTTTTTTTATTAAAAATCAGTCGAATCCACCAAAAGGTTATTAGCGACGGAACAATACCGGTACTTTACAGAAATTACACTTAACAATTAAGCAAGTACAAATATTGAACTAAATACCAACAATATTGAAATAATTAATTAAATACTATTTAAAATATCAATATCCTCAACGGAATTTGTCTATTAGACAATGTTCACCAAGTAATTATTTAATACTAATAGAGATATCATGTGTTTTGCGTTGCAGATGATATTTGTGTTTATATTTCTATCTTATTATTTCCCTTTTATGGTCAAATTTGGGTATTTGTTATTGTTTCGTAAATATTGGGAAACTATGAAAAATTGTTCAGCGTGACAACGCTGCATTTTCCCTTTGCAACCGTTACTTTATGTTATGTGGTTAGTTGGGTATGAGAGAGCATCTAGTAAAAATGTAACAAAAGGTGATTGTTCTAATTATTCACAATTAATGTACCCAATTCAACCAATGTATATTAAGAAAATACCTAAAATATTTTATAATTTGCTACAATCTATTTATACGTATTTCACAGATAATATTTCATCACATGTATCGCACTTGGGACGTTCTGTTTTAGTACTTGAAAATGAATGAGTTAGTCTTGTGTGTCCCAAACGTAATCGCGAAAGAGTTACCTGATTGAGTCGGCTTAAGCTATTACCTTTCCAAGGCGTAACAACCAATTTTACATGTATCAACATTTAATTACTAGGTTACCACTATTTTTGCCAAATACCGGACGATTTGCTTTTATAAAAACCTTTCACTGGCACATTTTAGAACTGTACCCGAGTTATATTCACTGTAAGACGCGCACATTTATACAATTAATGTACCCAATTCAACCAATGTATATTAAGAAAATACCTAAAATATTTTATAATTTGCTACAATCTATTTATACGTATTTCACAGATAATATTTCATCACATGTATCGCACTTGGGACGTTCTGTTTTAGTACTTGAAAATTAATGAGTTAGTCTTGTGTGTCCCAAACGTAATCGCGAAAGAGTTACCTGATTGAGTCGGCTTAAGCTATTACCTTTCCAAGGCGTAACAACCAATTTTACATGTATCAACATTTAATTACTAGGTTACCACTATTTTTGCCAAATACCGGACGATTTGCTTTTATAAAAACCTTTCACTGGCACATTTTAGAACTGTACCCGAGTTATATTCACTGTAAGACGCGCACATTTATACAATTAATGTACCCAATTCAACCAATGTATATTAAGAAAATACCTAAAATATTTTATAATTTGCTACAATCTATTTATACGTATTTCACAGATAATATTTCATCACATGTATCGCACTTGGGACGTTCTGTTTTAGTACTTGAAAATGAATGAGTTAGTCTTGTGTGTCCCAAACGTAATCGCGAAAGAGTTACCTGATTGAGTCGGCTTAAGTTATTACCTTTCCAAGGCGTAACAACCAATTTTACATGTATCAACATTTAATTACTAGGTTACCACTATTTTTGCCAAATACCGGACGATTTGCTTTTATAAAAACCTTTCACTGGCACATTTTAGAACTGTACCCGAGTTATATTCACTGTAAGACGCGCACATTTATCAGCTTTCTCGTTACCTCTGATGCCAATGTGTTATGGTATCCAGATGAGCTGAACGTTTCTTGAGTCTTCTAGAATTATTTCAAGTTTGTATTTAATTAAATTTCAAAAGTGATGATTTGGATATAAATCCATGTTTGAAAAGAAACTGATTTCTGGGAGTAGCAAAGGATTTCGTCGTTGGATTTAGACGCGTCTATAAATGAGAGAATAACCTTCAAAACAGCGATCAGTGATTAACAAAACTTTATTTTGGATTATGGAGCTATTTCCTCTTACTTTGACACGCATAATTTCATTTCAAATAATCAGTATGAATTCAAAGAAGGCATTTCTACCCAAGATGCCATTATTTTTCTCACCTCCAAAATATCAGAAAATCTAGAGATATGTAAACCAAGTCTATATGTTTTCTTAGATCTTGCTAAGGCCTTCGACACCGTGAACCACTCACAGCTGTTGATGACCTTGCAAAATATGGGTTTCAGGGGAAGCACATTCAATCTCATGGAGAGTTACCTTAAAAACAGAGAGCAATACGTGAAAATTGATAACGTGGTTAGTTAAAAAAGGATTGTGGAGTGCGGAGTACCGCAAGGAAAAGTTTTGGGGCCAATGTTCTTCACAATGTATATCAATGATATATTGCGTCACGATACTTGTAGCAGTATTGTTTGCTTCGCTAACGATACAGCAGTATTGTACAGTGCCGATAACTGGAATGACCTCAAAACTAAAGAAGAGGACGACATGAGTAAAATCTTTGAATGTTTAGCAGATAAAATACTGTTAATTAATTTCGAAGAAACATTCTTTTTACCATTCTCATTGAGTAACTTAGACAATATATTAATTCGATCAGTAGAAAAAATCAAGTATTTAGGAGTAGTGATAGATAGACACCTGAGATGGAACTATCATGTTGACCAAGTGACTAGAACATTGCGGAGCATTCATTATATATTCAGGTATTCACGAAATATATTAGATACCTCGCGAATAAAAACAATCTATTGTGCAATTGTGGAGTCGGGTCTTTCATATGGGATAGTGGGCTGGGGTGGAATAGCCATATCGCATTTGAAAAAATTAGACGTATTACAGAAAAAAATTTCTAAAAATTCTTCAATTCTTCTTGGAAAATCATCACAATACTTATCGGAAGCACTCTTCAAAGAATCAAAATTGCTAGACCTCAGGCAACTTCACTTCCTAAGAACTATTGTGGAACAACATAAAAACCGAACAAAATTGAACTATGTAAATCATAGGCATAATACAAGACTTGAAGCCAATGCACAATTGAGCACAATATGCTCAACCAAAACAATCGTTCAGAGAACATATAATCATCTTCCAAACCGGCTCTACAATTGTTTACCTCTGGAAATCAGACTTGCAACGACAATTTTTTCATTCAAAAAATATGTCAAATATTTCATTTCAGAGACAGAAAGAGTCTCTATACATTGATTAATTAACCCCTCGATTCGATGAAATATACTCTGTAATATAGATAACCTTATTTAGTGGTTCACTATACTGACAGAGAAAACGAGTTCATATTTATATTCCTTATATTGTTTTTATGTTCCTTTAACTTCATCTATTACTCAAGCACTGTAGACTATTATCATTGCCATAAATTATTATTGGCACTACACTGTGTAATTTTTCAATCTTGATTGTATTATGTACGTTAATGTGTAAACGTGTATATACGAGTATATTTAATGTGATATGTGTATATGTATTTGTTTGTCTATGCAGGGATGTAACTATTATGTATACTAGTCAAAAACACTATTGAGTGTATAATGCTACTGTCCCACTCTCTCCATTATTATATTTATTCAATAAACAATGAAACGGTAAACGATGAAAGAACACCCACGCCCAGACAATGCCTTAGTGGATGCTCATTCATTATTAGGAGAATTAGGTCCATTGTTGTATTGACGTTTTGTTGTTTATTTATATTGTTATTCATTTATTAAAATTAAGTTAAAATCTTCCAAAAGAAATTAAAGATACAAACAGCATATTTTCATTTAAAAAGAGAGTTAAGAAATTCTATTCGGTTACAAGAAAGATTTGCATTTAGGGATCTAATTGAGCCTATCAATGGCATATAAGTATGTGTGTGTGTGTTTGTAAGTATTTAATATTTTAGTCGGTTTATTAATGTACCCTTTTATTTAATGTTCTTATGATCCATATAATTCAAAAAAATTTTCATAAAACGTTGTTATTTGTATAATATAGGTATGTACTAATGTTATAAATATTGTAGGCGCTCGGCTAACTATAGTTTCCCTACGTCCAGGCGTTTGCCTTAGTGGGTAAATCGGTTTATTTGTCTTTGTTTAGGTGTAAAATGTATTACCTTACTGTGGTTTTGTTGTTCTGAGAATGTGATTATAGTCATTAATGTAAAATGTTTTTAGATTAATAAATATTATTATTATTATTTGTCTCATTTCTTGGTAGCAGAGGAGTTGAGTATTGCAATTTTAAGATTTTAGTATCCACGGAGGGGGTAGGATGTTGCATTGAAAAATAATCCGGGAGCATTCAGATTAAGGTTTTTCAGCATAAGTCGTCATCATTCGCAGTATGAGTTTCTGTTGGTAAATTGATTACTTTCGTCTAGCTGTTGATCTCGAAAGGTTTGGAGATGGATAAATTTTGTGGTATCTTGTGCAATAGCTTCAGCATAAGTGAGAGTCAACTGAACTTTTTATTACATGACAATATTAGTTGTTTCATATTTTTAAACAATTATCGCAACAATGAATTACACACATATGGTTTAAATTGTAAATGTGAGCCGTATAGCTATAGTTTGGGCTTTTAAACAGTTCTTGAAGAGAAAATCACGCCAGACGTTTTTGAGACAGACATCAATAGACCAATGTTCTAGTTTGCTTAATGTGTTATGAAGGATTTGTGATAAGGGGTTCAAAATTTTCCCTTTAATAAATTAACCAGATCATCTGCTTAAAAACGTGCTTCAATTGGTTTATCGACGGTTTTATTAATGATATAAATTGCAATTAAAAAGAGAGCTGCACCGCTACAGTATGGACGGAAATTTATGTTCGAGCCGTATCAAGATGGAAATTGAAAGTAATCTTTATTTTACAGAGTTCAACAAGTTCTCAAAAATATATGTGGTATGTCATCTGTTCCTTGACTACTCTCTTCAGTTCATCAAGACAATTCATCGAGTATTATGGGGTCATTCATAAAATTGTTGTTGTCTGTTTCTTCATATCGTACAACTTCGACTTGTGTCTGGTAAAACTATATTCATATTTTCCATCAGAGGAGTGTTTCTGGTATACACATACCAATGTACTAGCTATTTCCGAAGCAGATGTAATAATATTGATATATTTTCTTAATATTTAAATGTTGTATACATATATGTTGTAGTACGGATTTTGAGTTTTACTTACTGCTATTCACCCACAGACTACATTTGAGATGGATAGTTTTTTTCACTTTAAATGATGAAGTGAGTATTCCAGAAATTTTCCTAATTTTGTGCTATACCTGACTGGTTGAGGTAGAGCTCTTTATTCCAGACACAAAGTTTTGCCAACACTTCATTTTTGTTGATTTTACTGTTAACTGTGCAAAGCCTTTAGTTTTTTCGATAATATTTCATTTTCAGTCGTTTTATGTTTTTTTTATCAACTCAGGACTAATTTACACTCAGTTATTCTTTTTTCGCATTCCACGTTCCACCAAGGCACCGGTGTCGTCCTGAAACAAAGTTGGTCTTTCCAATACTTTCCTCTATATTATTGAAAAAGGCGTTCCAATTTCCTGTGTTTCCTTGCTCAAGTTATTGGAGTTATCCGGAGTGCAACTACTATCAATAATTATTGGATAATGATCACTTCCATACGTGAAGTCAAATGTATGCCATAATAGAGAGGGTGTTAAATTTGGATAACATAGAGTTAGGTCAATGCACGAAGATTCGGCTGTATCAATATTGAATCTTGTAAGTCTACCATCGTTTAAGAAATTTAGATGTAAATTATCTAATTCTTTTCCTATTTGTCCCTTTTGTTTTCGTACTTTGAGATCCACACATCAAATTATATCCGTTACATAAAATTATCCGTGGAGTTTGTGCTTAATTATTATTAAGTGTGAAACTTGAATAGTCGAATGGGGCGTAGAGTGGTATGTAGGGATGCACCGGATCGAGTATTTGGCCGGTCCGGCCGAAATCGGAATTCCGGCCGGTGGCCGGAACGGACCGCCGGAATTCCGGCCGGATCGGAATTTATATGTAAATATTTCAAATTCCTGCAGCTCAACGATATTTTACAGGTTCTATCTATCTAAAGCATAAAACTCTATATTATTTTTTTATACACAGGTCCTTAATTTATTCCGTTCCGCGTTATGAATTATAAATAAATAAAAAAATTAAATGTCATTGCTTTGTGTAGTGCCATCTATTATTCTAATGAAGCACACTGGCTTCCAGTAAATAGATCAATGGCTGTAGAGAAGCAGAAATAAACAGTGAGGGGTGTTTTATACACAAACTGCAATTAATAATCAATGACAGTATAAAATATCAAAGAACCGTATCAGATATGACTAGTTGTGCCCGCCGAATTGTAATTCATGTCAATCACTCTTCTTTAGCACGCAGCAAATTAAGTGAAATACAACAAGAATTGAATATGGACTAGAAGAAAATTATCCAAGATGTACAAACACGATGGAACTCCACTTTCTACATGTTAGAGAGGTTACTTGATTTGAAACGTTGTGTAATTATTTATCACACTGAAAATAGTGCTATAAAGTCTATAAACAATTTTACCAATAATTAGTGGGACCTGTTGCAATCTGTCCTTGAATTATTTAGACCTTTTGAAGAGATAACGAAACTGATGAGTAGCACGGTTTCGGTTATTTCAGAAGTAATTCCAACAACTGCTGTATTGAAGCGCTACCTTTTGTCCGATAAAATAGAACAGTTACATGGCGTTGGAACTATGAAAGAAAGTCTCATTACAAGAATGAACCAAAGGTACTCCGATGTGGAGTCCAAGGACTGCTTTACCATATCGACTATTTTTGATCCCAGATGTAAAGTGTATTTTTTTTGAGTCAGACCATAGTTGAAGACATGAAAAACAGATTTGTGAGAGAAATCACAGAAACGAATAAGAGCAACATCGATGAATAAGAATCTGAAATACAAAAAAATGATGAGGCTAACGTGGTTATTAGCGAAAACGAGGATAAATAACCAATAGCTACTATACAAGAGAGAGCGAGGATAACGTATGAAAAAAATGATACTTCAACAAGTTCATCTTTTACGCTGTGAAAGTGCTACGATAACTTTGTTCCACCTTCGACAACTGCATCTTCTACTAGTGATTTGAAAGGCAATATACTCTATCAACTTGAAGTATACTATGGAGTGCCCGTTATTGAAAGAAAGTCAGATCCATTTGAGTCGAACATTTCCTGGTCTAATTAATTTAGTAAAGCAGTTTTTATCATTTCCAGCAACTAGTGTTTATTCAGAGAGACTATTTTCGGAAAATGGTAAGATATATGTTGATAATAGGTGTAGACTAAGTTCTGAAAATACAGACAAGCTCTTATTTATTCATCACAATCAAAATAAAATAAATTATGAATATTAGTTTTTGGTTTATATATTTAATCTGTTATATGTACCTCAGTTTAATACATTTGTCTGTTCAAAAAATATATTGTAATGATTTAGGACTTTCAATTTATTATAGTTCAAAATATTTTTCTTGCTTTTTTCATATATTTAACCTGTTTTTAAAAAAAAATTATTTTCCGGCCGGACCGCAACCGCGATTTGGCCGGAACGGCAATTCCGGCATCTAGGTCGGATCGGCCGTATTTAGTGGTACCGCAGGAATTCCGGTACATCCCTAGTGGTATGCATATATTACAAATAAATTACGGAATATTGGAAATGACTTTCACTACAAGAGCTTCTAGGTCTGTGTTTACATCATACATTTCAGATTCAATGGATTCATTTATTAATATTAGTGTTATAAATGAAACTTACTGTTTCTAGTTAACTCCACAATATATTGAAAAAATGTCAAAAATTCTAAAAGATTGACAAAATATGAGTAGATTCCACTAAGAAAGGGTCAAGACAGTTAATTATATCACGCCTCCACTCGTACGAGCTGTATCAGTTTGGCATGCCTTATGGTTCGATTATTGTATACAAATGATTTCAGGTGAATGTTCTGCAATGATAATCTGTAACATGGAAGATTCCATTAATATTCCACTGTATTATCGAGTTCAATGTTGCTATTTTATTGTTTACGAGTCCTTGCTGCAGAGTGAGAGCTACTTACCTATATGGAAGAAAATGTCCTTCTTTCGAAGAAATCCGCTTTATAATAATTAATCACACTAATTGGATCTTGAAATCCTTGAACATTGTCCAATAGAACCATCAATTGATCGTAGTTTGAAATAGAAGAAGGAGACGAATTTTTTGGTGATAACAGCACTTGAGGATTTGCCATTGGTATTCGATTTTGTAGTCTTTGCAGATTGTATACATAAATTTCATGGGTCCGTATTGTGATCTGAAGGAGAACAGGCTATTTCTTCAAACTGCGGTTTGACGTAGGATGGGGCTTTTCATTTTCACTTACAGATTCACCTAAGCTTTCTGGAAAAGAGAATAGTTCTATGGTTGGTTTTGATATTTTCACTGCTTAAGAAGAATGTGCAGCCAACGAAGTTGATGAAGATTCTATATCTTTCATTCACGAAGGTTGTGCAACGAATGGTTGTGATGAAAGTTCTGCATGTGAAAAGAGTTGTCTGGATGGTTCTTTCAAGGAATAATCAATAGTTTCTGGTGAGTATGGAGTATATTGTTATGAAATAGCACACTGGTGTAGTCACTGAATCCGACGTCTAAGCCATGTATGGAAGTTAAAATGCTGGCGAATGTGTCGAACTGTTTACCATTATTTTTTGTGACTATTCTTATCTAGACATTTCCAGTAAGGTCCTTGTTTTTGTGACCAGTCTTATCTAGATAATTCCAGGGAGGCGATTGGACTGGAAGTAACTGTTTTGGCGTATGACCGGTTGAGACATCGCACATAGACTTTTCATTTGGTGTTATTGCAGAGTTACTATTTTCTATAATAATTTATGCTTGTGATATATCAACGAGCTTCATAAAATCTGGAATGCTACAAGTCTCGTTCAATGCTAGTCCAGTAGTAGCCTCAATTTCAAACACCAAACGTGCATGTTCATTAGTTTGACAATCCTCTTTTGTTTGTAACTCATTGTTTTCGGTTATTGATTTATATGTCACTAGAGAGGGAGCAAATTCTTCGTCGTTAAATTTCTGTGGATTATAAGGCCATATGCCTGTAACCTCAAATTATTTCTCAGCCTTTTCGATATTAGAAACCATGTTGTATGCTACCTTGAATAATCCCGCTACTTGTTTTGTAGTTATGGGCTTGCCATGGTATGTAACTAACCAATTTTCCGCAGCTTTGCTCTAAGCTGTTTTGAATGGCCCGAAGTAGCCTCTACCGAGCGGCTGCAATTTATGTGTTGCATGAGGTGGCCAGGACAGTAGATGTATGAAGTTAGCTCTGCAATATTTAATTATTTCAAAACTCTTATTTGAAGAATGGTTGTTAATATCAACAGAATAGGGTTTTCTTGATTCGGATTGACGTGATTTTTGAAATGTTTCAACCAAACCATGAACAGCTGTGAATTTATGAACCCAGAATCGGATATTAAACGGAGTGTTCCTACAGGCGCACCAGAATACAGATCGTCATTCATTCTTTTTCGTTCAATAATCAATGCTGTTGTAACGTACTGTCCTGCAGCACTCATGCAACATACGGCTTTAACTCGTTCGCCTCTTTCCCCACTTGATACTTTACCAACATGTTTCTTGCCCGTTGAACTGAATACGCTTTGTTAGGAACAGTATATATTCCTGTCTCGTCCATGTTGTATATGGTAAACGGCTAAAAATTGCATTTTTTATGCAACATTTCCAAGTTACTAAAGAACAATTCAACCTGTGGTTTGTTAAAGCCAATCATTCTTCCCAATGAACATTGCTCCGGTTCTCTCAATGTTATTTTTTGTCTCATACAAAAGCCTCGTACCCACGTCTTGCTCGCTGCCTTCTTGCCTCGATTGAAGAAATGTTCGATTTCATTTGCTTCTGCAAACTCAAAAGCGAATGCTTCCAAATCTCTCATTGTTAGGCCGTAGAAACGTTTGTCCATTTCCTTAACATACTTATACAGCTCTTTTTCTTTCTCCGAGGTAAAAACAGTATGGAAGCGACCTAACGACAAGGGGATATTATGGTTTTTTAATATTTTCCTTAATGTTGTTTCAGGAATATTAAGTTCCGTAGCAATACTTCGTTTACTTTGACAATTCTGCAGTTTATTTTTCACTTCATTCATCAGTACCTCAGTAAATACCAATTTTCTTCCGCTTTTCCTATTATAATAACTCATTCTGATATTAGATTGTGGAACTGAGAACAAAATTGTTTATTTTTAGTAGGATTACAACTATACCTACAAGATATTTGTAGAAAATCTAGTGATTTCCTATTATTAAATGGAATACTTTCATCGACTACTAATGACAATTATTTATTAAATAAATAATTGTTATTAATACTCATCAAATTTGAATGAGTTGGTGTATACAAGAGTACGTATTCCGCACTCTTGTAGCCTTTTGATAGCGTACTCTTCTATACTTTGTTATTTTGAATTACGTTTGGTTATAATCATCAAATCTCAATTAAAATTAAATAAGTAATCTATTAGTTACGTACCTAACTATCCAATTATGTCTTTCACAAGTTCTAATATTGTTTAAATATCAAATTCTATCTGTTAAAGCTTATTTTAGGCACTCCGCCATTAACACTTGCTATATCGAAATTACACAACAAGGTTTATCTGCCGACTAGTTGGGTCGACCTTGAACAAATTTTACCTACAGCAAGATATATGAAAGCAGAGTGTGAAGAGCTACTAATATATGTCGGTGTGGGGTATATTTCCAAAATATATACGTTGCACACCCTTATAAACAGGGTGTCTTTACCCTACTATATATATAAAAGTTTAAATTTTGGCGGGAGCGCACCAATTTCGGAGAAAGACTATTTTTTATGTGGCCGTTTTTATAGAGCCTTCCAAGAAGGTCGATTTTTTGTTGAGAGCCGCAATCGAGAGTTTTCCGGAAGCCGGAAGAACGTTTAATATATAAGAAACTACGGTGAACGAGTGAATTTAAAAGGGGACTTAGTTAGAAAGTGAACAGTGCATTAGTGTATTTAATATAAATTAGAAAATAGGTGCTTACATAAATTGAGTGTAAGTGACTAGTTAAGTGTATAACTAAATTACATAAGCCGATATACCGTGTGTATAAATTTATCCCACCCGTTATGTAGTAAATAAATAAGAAAAACATTACATTGGTGTCAGAAGTGGGATAATATGAATAAATAGTTACGTAAACAAGTCCAAGAGACAACGTGATCTGAAAGTGATGAAACTAAGAGCTGAATCATGAGTTAGCTTTAATCCTACTGAATTGGTTGCAGGGACGAATCTCTGTTTTTCTCTTATTGTATTCATTTTTATTATTTCCAATCCGTCTTAATCTTGTCTAAAATTTTCTGTTATCTATTTTTTCTGTATTATTTTTTATTTCTTATCCAAATTTTTTCCAACTTTCTGATTTGGCTATTTTAATTTCCAATATTCTCATATAATTTTGTTAACCGACATACCCATCTATTTGGAAAGCGTGATGGCGCTCAAAAGTTCCTAGTTAACTTAACTGTACTATCGAGTCTAATATAGGTATCCAATAACAGAGTGAAGTAAAAGGAGAATCCCAGAAGATAAGTGGGAAATGTAACTAATAAGTTACAACACCTACTAGCCATAACTCACACACACCGAGTTACCTAATTTCCAGTAAGAGACCGGAAGTTGGGTATATTTCAACACCTGATAGGTTGGAGGCGGTGAAAGTGGAAATTCGGGCTGAACGAATATGTATGAACATCTAATTTATAACTATTGTATTCAGTATTCAAAGTGTGTTGCTGGAAAATACATTGAATATTCTCCATATTATTGAGTTAGGCGCAAAATTTTCTGTACACTGGGAAATGTGAACAATTAGGTAACAATACCAAAATGAGTAATAAGTGGTTCATTGAATGGTGGATTCAAGAGCTCGTCCCAGGAGATTGAAAAATAGGATTCAATCCTATCTTCGAAAGAAGGAACAAACTGGATGCAGATTTGCTGTAGGATGAAAAAGTTAAGATAAAATCCGCAAAACATATTGAAATATCTCCGGGTAAATGTGGACCAACATTGGAAATGGGATAAACAAGTTGCGAAAACGGTGGGATACGTGCTAATTAAATTTTAATGTTAAAGAAATTCTTAGGCATAAACTATGTAAACATAATTTCACGAATATCATCTCGGAATTTTAGGATGGGGGGAGAATCTTCCAACTAACTTAAATATTATTGACGTAGTGCAAAAACAGTTCTAAAGATAATTTTTGACAAACCACATCGGTATCCCACAATTCATTTATTTAAGGAAACTGGTGTTATGACTATTCAACAGTTGTATGGTCTATATTATTGCTGTGTATGTCTATAATATTGCTATATGTGTTCAATAATAATACTATGCTCAATAGAAACGAGTACAGATATGAAACGCGCCTCAAGGTTAATAAATTTGCTCAAATGCCCGTAACAAAAAAATCAGTCGGCGAAAGAAGTCTTTCATACATAGCTGCCAAACTTTATATTTTTTTGCCACAAACATACTAATTATACATCTCTTGCAATTTAAGAAATGAATTAAATATTTTATAATTAATTTAGACATTTTTAATGTAGATACGTTGATTGAAGGGTGACCTTAGTAAATTTTTTCCTACAACCTATTGCCTATTAGTTAGTATTTAATTTATTAAAAGTTTATGTCTTTTCCTATTGTTTAATTGAATTGAGTATCCAAATATATTGGATCTTTGTGAATATGTCTTAAACTGATTAAACCGATATTATTATCACTTGAGCAAATAATACGTGCTGAACTAACGAAAAGCGATACTATAGTTTCTACACTGTAGTGGACAGAAGTTACTTTCGTAGGTAGTAAGGAAAAATACATTTTATATCGTAGTGATTTGGAGAATGTTTTTCAAGTAGCATATGCCTAGAAGAATCAAGTGTGAGTGAAGACGCTGTATAAAAATACTTATTCAAATAAGAGTGAAACCAGAAGGTTCACAAAGAATAATTTTTAATTTCGGCGAATACTTAATGCGCATCCGCCATAATTTTCAATAATTCAAATAAAGCCGAGTTATACGGGTTAAATTTTGTTGAACAACTTAAGTTTAAAACAAAAATGTGATATAATCAACTTATTCGTTCAACAAATACCTTACCTGATCTACAGTATTTTCCTGTTGCTTACCCGTACGTACTGTGATTTAAGAAAACAAAAGATGCATTGACCGAGAGGATAAAACAATTTAAAAGACACATTTATTTTTTTTGATATTTGTTATAAAATTTTTCCCAGTTTCCAAGTTTGGAAAACAAAAAGTATGGACCAAAGATGCTTAGATATACAAAGATGTTAATGGTAAGAAAATATGTTTGAAGACTGAAGAGAAGATTAAAAGTACTCGAGTTGAATAGCCACTGGTTGCTATTGCGAAGCTTACTGTTATTTGTTATTTTTAGTTGTTATAAGTATATTTTTTTTTATTTTTTTAATAATAAGAATATTTATCAATTTTAATAATTTAATACTTTGGCTCCATTATTGTCTATTTACTAAATACAATTATCTTATTATTTCCAATTTTTTCCATCCTCGTAGTTTTTGTAGATCTTCACTTCAGTTATTTTACGTACATTTTATTGGATAGTATATGTAACAGATTGAGATTGCTTAATAATTTCACAATAAGACATTTGTGCATCATTTTTCCTTTTTTTTTCATTTTAATTTCGTTAATAATTTGCGTCCGGAGTAAAAGAAACATTTTATTAGTATTGTTTTTTGTCTAGTTTAAACACATGAAATAATTCCTGTTTGGAACAGTTGTGGGTAAAAATTAAAACTAATAATAACTATTGCTTCATAGGTTATCCATATACACCTCCAAAAAAAAGTTCCGTTGATTTTATTGAGTCTTTTGAAGATATTGTATCAAACTTCACAATTTCCAGGAATAAATTAATCTTTGGTAGTGATATAATTACAGATTCTTTGGACTTGGATAATACAAATACTCAAAAATTTATTTCACTCTTAGAAATATTTGACTTACAACAGGTAATAGATGAACCCATGGGTGACTGAAACTTTTTTAATGTTATCGTATTTTCAAGATCTGTCTGTTTATACTGCAGGTAATATAGAGGTTTCGCATATCTCTGACCACTGTTTAATATTCTGTAATATTAGATCAAAAACCTTTGAACATATTGATTAGATATTAAAAACCTGCGTGGTTAACGGATAATATTCAAACTATGATTAATATGAGAAACAAAACTTATAATAGATTTGAAAAAAACTAAAGAAAATGCGCATTGGAATTATTATAAACAAATTCGTAACCAAACAAATATGGCAATTAGTATTGAACAAAATTTGAATTTTTGCACTAATAACAATTTCTTTGCAAAAATCTGTACCGTACCTATAAACATTCTTAATAAGCGAAAAACAAATACAACGCCTCATTTCATTAATAAACCAATTGAAATAAATTACTTTTTCATGCAATATTATTCACAAGAACAACAACCTGATAACAATTTGTTAAGTTACTATTGTATGAATCAAAAACTAAACTTTTTTCCTTTGCTACTATTAGTATTGAAAAAATCGAAGCATATTTAGATGAAATTAAGTCACTTTCTACTGGACCTGGTTTAATTAATTTAGAAATGATGCTCTTTGCTGTTCTAGAGTTTTGCCAGTGATTGTTAATATTATTAATTCTTGTTTGTTGGAAAATAAGTTCCCTAATAGCTAGAAAATAGCTAGGCATTACTCCTTCACCTAAAAAATCTGACGTTCTGACTTTCGCCCAAATAGTATTTTACCATGTTTGTCAAAAGTTCTGGAAAAAGTCATGAACAAACAATTAAAATGTCACCTGGAGCAGTATTTGATTTAACCTGAAAATCAATCAGGCTTTAGTACCTGTTACAGTTGACCCTCTGCATTAATGAATACAACTGATGATATTTTGAGAGAAATCGATTCAGGATTGTGTACGGCTTTAGTGTTGTTAGATTTTTCAATGGCTTTTGACACCATTAGTCATAAACTGTTGTATGCTATTTTTCATTTCGTAGGCTTCGCTGATAACGGTATTTATATGATAAGAAGTTATCTTGAAAATAGATTTAAGTATGTTGAAACTTGCTTGGGGCAGTATTCTAAAGAAAAAAATTGTTGTGGCGTACCACAGGGATCTGTTTTGGGTCCTCTTTCATTCAATATATACCCAAATAATATAACGTCGCGTTTGCAATATTGTGAATGTCATTTATATGCTGACGACGCGAAAATTTATTTTTTATTCCAACATGCAAATACTGGTATAGCTGAAAACGTAATCAATTGTGATATAAATTCACTAGGACAATTTGCTAAATCACATTTTTCGCAAATTAATTACAATAATTGGTTATATTCTTTGGGACGAACTATATGACTGTTGAAAGTCAAATATCTGTCAAAATAGACAATAATGAAATCAAATGTACTAATGAAGTAAGACATCTTAGATTAACTATTGATAGTGACTTGAGGTTTGAAAAACATGTTGCTTTATGCTTGAATAAAACTTACGCATCTCTTAAACTATTATATCCATATCGACATTTACTATCGCGTAAACCAAAAATTCAATTGACAATTTGAATTACTGCGATATTATATATACCTTGTTTAGATAGCACGTTTCGAAGAAGTTCAGAAATCATTGTTCAAAATATATTTATGAATTAACTAAAATGTCCATGAAAAATGTTGACATTCTAAATAGCCAAGCTAGTAGTCACAACTCCTGTTTCAAAAATCCATAGACAAAGGTTTTTTGTGGTTTTATCTGATGGAGACGTTAATGCTGCGATATTATTTGAAAAATATATTGCATTACGTCCAACTCATACTCCACATAAAGTATTGTTTGTACCATACAGAAACGCAATATGCACCATTCAGCCTTGCGGAATTAGTTTCATTCCAAAAATACCTGAGAAAAATGCTACATATCTCAAATTGTAAAATTCAACTATGTATATTGGGCATAATACAAGAAGATATTCAGCATCTTTTCTTGTTAATGCGGGTGGATATATATTAGATTTACAAGAACTTGGTGATTGAGAATTGAGGAATTTTGCAAGAGGGTATTTATAAAATAACTTGAGTAAGAAGATTTCCATTGAAAAATTTAAGTGGAGACGTTCAGTAAGCACTGCCTCATGTACGAAAGAGACCATCGATGTAAATAAGAATGTTGCTGGCCAAAATTCAATGGAAATGTCTATCATTTTGGACAATATTGATGCAGGTGTATCTATCAATTTTGAAAGCTGTCAATATATTCATGTCTTCTTCTTCTTCTTCTTATTCGTATTTAAGATCTTGCGATCTGTTAGTTTTGAAGGTTCCTCTTTATCGTTTCCTGGGAGGTGGACTGCCAACTGTCCTTCCATCTCTTAGGTGGTCTACCGGGTGCTCTTTTCCCTGTTGGTTTCCCTTCAAGTGCGATGCGTGGCAGTCTGCTCTCCTCCATTCTTCTCACATGAGCGTACCAATGTCTTCTTCTTTGTCTCCCCCATCTTACGATGTCTTGTACTCCACATTGTTCCCTGATGTCATTGTTTCTAATTCGGTCCCTTCTTGTTTTTCCCACTATAGTCCTGAGCGTTTTCATTTCGGCTACTCTAAGCATGCTTTTCGTTTTGTTGGTTTCTTCTCTGGTTTCTATTCCGTATGTCATGGTTGGCCTGATACAAGTCTTATAGATCCTAACCTTGCTATCCTTTCGCATATTCATGTCAATTTTCATAAATAGATTTTAATATAAAATTGGTTTCTAGGGTATTATAATAGTTATTAACGTTACGAGGCCGATATGTAGCAAATAACGGATGAGGTTGAATATTATTATAACTACCGAATCCGTTATATGCGTATCGGCCGTGTGTTCAAGACTTTTCGTAATCCCGCTGAAAGGCTACATTTTGATTCCAAAGAAAGAACAAACCACGTACCTCGTAATTCCACAGAAAAATCCTCAATATCGTGTTCTCATGGAACAGCTTAACAATATCACAACAATATTATAAACAGTGTCAGTTTTTTGTATTCGCGACTTTTACAACGACCATGGATGAAATTGAAGAAATTGAGGAACAAAATAAAATTTCTTCAGAAATATTGGGAGAATCATGTGCAGCGAGTGTTGATTTAAGACGAAAATAATTCATGAGCTATATCAATAGAATATGAAAATTTTGAAGAGTGGCGTAAATGCAAGAATGTAAAGGTGGTTAATGAAGATGTATTATTAGCCTATACGAAAGTAAAGTCAGAGGTCTATTCTCCTAACTCGCTGTAGACCAGAATTTCAATGTTGAAACTTGCTTTGAAAGTTTATGACAACATGGACATTTCCAGGTTAGTAATTTTTAATCGTACACCATATTAGAGTATTTCTTACAGAAATGGTATTATTTTGTGATTTGGGGAACTATTTTTGTTTTTGAAACTAAAGTCTTATAGATACACACCAAAAAAAGCAAACATTTTGTCTGAAGAAGAAGTAACTAAGCTTTTGTTGAAGGCAGATGATCCCACATGGTTGCTTGGAGAGGTTGTATTAATGTTAAGCTGACTGTGGATGATTTCGAAAGCACTAGTACCAGAGTTTTGGGTACAATGTGGTATACTAAAAACAAAAATGACAAGGTATTTGTCTTTCCCAAAGAAGGACTTACTTTTGATGCCTATGGTTTATACCAAAAATATGTAGATTCGCGGCCTTAAAATTTGGAAAATCGGCGAGTCTTCAGTTGTTATAGGAACGATACATGTGTAAAACAAGTTGTGGGCATTGATACTATTGGACGTGTTACATAGAAAATTGCAGTATTTTTGAAATTGGAAAATCCTCAGCTCTACACAGAGCACTCTTTTAGCAGATCGCTACTATGCTTGTATAAAATGATGGCGATTTACTATCGGTAAAAGAACTTGGAGGTTGGGACTCCTCTGTGATGGCGGAGTCGTATATTGAAAATTCAGTTTCAAAGAGAATAATAATAGCGAGAGAACTATTTTATAATTATGAGGCCACACTGACAACAAGTTCAAAACTCGTGCTATAGATGGTAAATCTTTTATCGATGGAATAGAAATTTCAAATAGTAGCAATTGTCATATTACTCTTGAAATTTATAGTTAGTATTATTATAATTATTGATAATGTAAGCAGAATAAACTTTGGGAAAAATATTTTTGAAGAAATAGTGGTTTTTAACGTGCGGAGGCTGTTAAGGTTTAACTTGAAGGTAGCTTAAGTATCACTGATACGATAAAATGTATATTAAAAAAATAGTTACTCATGTATCAAGGCATTGAGTTAAATTCTTTATCACAAATGTGGTGTAAGTGATAAAATGCCGAGAAGCATATTAAATTTTATTTGAAATCGAAAATTTGTGGCAATGAAAGTAATGCTTATTTTTATAGGTTATGTTTACATACCTATCTACTTTGTTAGACATCAAATTTATTATAATGAAAACGATACTAAATTTTATTTAAAACGAAGAAAATGGTTAGAATGCAAAATTATAACTTTTAAACAACTTATTTGAATATTTATATTTATTGAAATAAAACAGTTTTCATTATTTGCAATATTAATTCATTTACAGAAATCGTCCTATAACGGATTCCCTTAGTTCTGAGCATTTTAAGCACTATAGTGACGATTTCAAATAATTGTTATTTTTGTTGAGGCGTAGGTAAGGTATAGTACTTGGAATTATAGATAATACTAATTTTTCCACACGTACGTAATGTGCTACTTGCACTCTTGATAGATAACATACTATTAAAATGTTGGGTTTTGAATTATGAACGGCAAGAAATTAAGAATTCTTTCATTACCGGATGGCTGGATAAAAACTGAAATACTTCTTACTTCCAGTTAATTTAAATAGAAGATATAATTTTTTGAACTATCAAGGGATTTTTCAAATTTTGGCGGATGCGTTGCTGCTCGTATTCTCCAAAAATTTAAAATATTCTTGGTGTAGCTTCTGGTTTCATATCTATTTCTATCAAATATTTTCTATAACCATTTCATTATATCCCACAAAATATTGATATGATGCAAACCAGAGCCGGGCTTCAACTAAATCTCCCCGAAACGACAGTCAAATAAATTAATCTAAATACAAACTTCTTTTATCGGTTTGATTTTGATGTAGAAGAATTTTTTAAATTGATTTTAGGAAGAAGTATGAGTTACAAATAATATTATTATTATCAAAAAGGTATTTGTAGAAAAAAGAATTAAATTATCAATAGTAATGCCACAAGTGATTGAATTTTCTGTCGATTTATTTCTGATCGAAACTGAATTGTTTCAAGAAAAAACCACACGTATTGAAGACTCGTGGTGTTTTCTTGAAACAATTCAATTGAGTACAGAAATGAGAGACCTTATGAGTTAAATTCAATCACGAGTGAAATTTTATTAGAATATTTCACAAAGTGATAGGTAAAAAGTCTGTAATTTGGCAGAATTAGAGGAAGTTAACCAAAAAGTTAAGAAGTTTATCTCCGAAATTATTCAAATTCAACAAACAAGAAATATTAACTTAATTCGATAGACTTTATCCTGAATTTTATCATTTTTGAATAGGTGCACAAGGTGATTACTTATATTTGACGATTAACTGCCATATATACAAACCTGAAATTACTGAACTTGACAAGCAAATCAATGTTGAGTCAAGTTTGGTGTTATCGATAATCTGAACTTGACTAGAGCTCCTGATTGGTTCCTTTCAAAAGTGTGTGAAATGGTCATGGGTAATATAACAAGACTTTGATAAATAGTTGACTAATTTGTTGCATCAAAATTTCGACTGTATTTTATAATAATTTAACGAGACATCATTTTGGCAATAATAGTCTGATGAATTCTCAGATTCTCAGATTAATAATGCCATAATAATGTCGAGTTAAATTGATAAATATAAGGAAAATTTGGCAGCAATAAAAATAGTCGACAATTTATCAAGGTCGTGTTATATTTATGAACATTATTCCTTCATTCCAATTCTTTATATCAGTCAGATTCACAAAATGATACAATTTAGTATAAATTATTCATAATGTCAATAAAAAACAACAAAATCCAAGCAAAAACAGCACCAGCTTTATTATTTATCAACTGAAATTGAACACAATTATTGTATGTGACATTTCCACCATGTGTAATGTGTGACATTTGTTCAGCTTTGGAAGATCTGGCAGTATTAACCGTAGAAGGTCCACAGTCATTCTAATTTCTCAATCTGTTCAAAATACCCTGGTGATGCTGTTCATCCATCTGCAAGTAAGGTTGAATTGAAGAAATACTAACGTGGCCAGTAATTTGAATGAGTGGCTGCTTTGATACTCTGGATTTTGCCAGAGAAAATGCAGATTATCTGCAAGAATGGTACCACAATTAGTTTTCTTTTTGCCAGAATGGATTTGGAGTTAGGAACAAACGTGGACATGCGAATCCTGGTCCTCCTTTTCCAATAAATTCTCTGAACAATCTAACTGGACAGCGCTGTGGGTTTGGTTTATTTTTAGTAGGCCACATGCTATCTGCGCATTTATGGTTTCCTCTTCGACAGGTTTTTGTAAAAATTGGGTTGTATTGTATCCTACCTGATTCATTACCATCATTCTAAATTTCAATTTGAAATGTTCAATCAAAGCTGAACAACCTTTGACCCCCCCTCCCCCGCTACGCTAATTCTACTGAAGCCATTTTTCGAAGTCCATCTGGAGTTTTTTCATCGCATTTGTCAATAATAGCGAACATATTTTCTATACTTAAGGCCGTTGAACTCTGATTCCGTTTTTCCTGATGCCTTTGCCATTTCCGTGTCTCTTTGCATTGCGTGCATCTCGAGAACTTTTGAATTCGCACGCTTCAAATGGATTTTATGTTATACTTTTTGAAATATACCTCTTGAAGAGTTTTAGCCGTAGAATTCCATATTCACTTCACAGTATATTCTTTATAATCTTGCTCATTTTCTTTTTTCGTATTACAAGGCCCCGTCTTCCAAAATATCATTTAGCTTTGTGAATGGTGTCGACTCACTTAATTCATATTGACGATGCTAGCATAATTTGGTAAACTGTTTCCATACGCTATTTTACTCCTCACAGTATTTTCAGGGATTTTCGCCTGGATTGCCCCTATCAATTTCTTCGTTTTCGGTTTCTCCAAACCGATTCATTTTCGAGAACTTCAACAGATTCAAGACGATTGACTCAATTAACATTTAAGATGTATTTATTCAGAGTACTGTCAGAGGCACAAGCTGTTTGGTATGAATATAATGCTTAATATTCGGTGACTATTGTGCATCATGCAAATAGTCGCTAATACAGCGTGTTGATTGGTTTTGTCAAACGGGAAACAAAAGTATTGGCTAATGACCGATCTTTAATAGTCGAAGGAAATAATCAGAGGTAATATCCCGAGACTATAACAAATAGTCGACTATTATTTTCGTCATAATTCTATCGAGAGTACCTTGTATTTCCAGACAATTTGATGAAACCATGAAAACATTAATAATCTGAATAACTCCCAAGTGCTTTTAGCTCGAGATTATTGATGTCCATAGGCCGAATTGACTTGTCTCGAAATACAAGTTGCGCGAGATAAATTAAAGAAAATAATCGTCTCCGTTTGTTATTGTCGACTGATATTCAGGAAGATTATTTCATGAACACTGCAAAATCAATTTCTAAGGTTCCGGCCATATGTGTCATTCTCATTAAAGTGGAATCAAGCCAAATAATAATAATCATTTATCAATATTTAATTACATTTATTTTTATAACTACGAAGTTACTCATAAACAGCTAGAACTCAAATATTACATGATAATTGATTATTTGAAATCAAAAACTCAATTACTGTAAGTGATATTTGTACCAGCACCATAGATACGTCCTGTTGGTGTCGCCTTTTCTATATTTTTTTGTATGATCTGTACTGCTGAAGTTGAAGCCTGTGTTTCTTCTAACTGTCGCATCATATTAATAATTTTGTTGTGGTGCTCCCCATCTAGCTAGAGGTAAGGTTTGGTAGATGATGCATTGCTATGACATGTTATTTGCATTAGTTCCTGTTCCTGCACGTCAGCTTTTGCTGGTTGTAAAACGGCTGTAGAACGACTTGAATTATTCGTGATTCTTCTTTTCTTTACGACCAAACTAATACGTTCTGCACCAGTTTTCATCCATTTCGAATATACATTTTTTTCGACAGGACAATTTTTGTACCATGCTGATCCCTGTTTTTCCCAGTACGGATTTAGAGTCATGAAACAACAGTCGGTGGTTATGTTTGCAGCTCAATGGCTGAGAAATTTCAAGAAAATAACTACAGGACAACGATTTATATTTTGAATGTTAGCTGTGAGCCATTTATTATTTGAGCACTTTTGGTTTCCACCTTGCTAAGCTTTTGTATATACAAGATTATATTCGATCCTGCCAGAATAGGTTCCATCGCTTTTCATTTCTCTCTTGAAATAAGCAACTTTGCAATAGATTCCATCTCCTCCTCACCAGGCCAACTCTACAGAAACTGTTTAAAAAAATTTCTTCTGAAGGTCATCTCGGGTATTCTCATCATATATATCAATAATAGCATCCAATTCATCTAATGTAAGTGCTTCTGAACTTTTGGGGACAACTTTGCAGATTTCGGCTTTTTGCATTACGCGCATGCCTGGCACTTTGGTATTCGATATCTTCAGATGGATTTTTCTTTCGATTATATTCAGTGAAGTGTAATTCCTGGAGGGTTTTTGGTATTGAATTCCACATCAATTTGATTGTATACTCTTTATATTTCTTGCCATTTTCATTACGCATATTCCATCCCCAATCTTTGAGTATTTCGACTATCACGACAGTTGGGGTAGTCGCACAAAACTCATTATTTTTCTGCAGACAAAAAGACATAAATTGTCTACAGACAGACTCCTTACTCTTTTTGGTATTTTCTGGGATGGATTTGCTTATATTTTCACTGATTTCCGAAGTGAAATATGAACCATAACAAGACATTTTCAATTTCGAGTGAGTGTTACGTCGAATTTTGACACTTGTCATAGCAGTCTTATACAATCGAATTAAATAGTTGCTCATACATTTTTATTTACCTCAATAGTATATCATATTGCGTATCTGAACTTGAAGCTGCTCCTGATTGCTTCATTTTACGAGTGCATGTAATAGTTACAATAATCTGATCTCAACAAATATCTGACAATAATAAATTCAGAATAATTTCTTCTATATTCTTTTTTTTGTTTGTAACTTCCAGACGATCTTCAACTCACGTAATCAAGTAATTAGTTATTCTCAAATTATACGTTCTTTCCTAATAAGTATATTTTGATTGGTTTGGCATATAAAATGAAATAAATTTGTAAGTCCAATATATATGCCGGACCTGTTTCTCGAACTTCAGGGATTATATACGTGATTTCGAGAGAGCATTGTATACTGCATGTTTGCGGAAATTATAGTCATAAATATTGCATCTGTGGCTGCAAACTTATTGACTATATATTTAACTCCTTTCACTATAAATATATATACTCCACATATAGGTTAATGGTAGCATACGTTTTTACGCCCTTCTCTTTATCTCCGTGATTTATTTTTCTCTCTATGACTTGCATAAAATTGGTTGATATTGGAATTTATCAAAATTGTTGCCATTTTGGAAAGTATCCATTTTAATTTGAATGTAGGTATGAGTTTCAAGAATTATTATTGTGTTCGATTCAGTATTAGGTATTCAGAAGAAATTGGGAATTTTGATCCTTTCAAAGTATATCAATGGGAAAATTACGAAGTTCAGTTCAGTAATTACCAAAATAGTAGAGACAAACGGACCACATAACACAAGGAAATGGGGTAGTCAATTTACATATATTCAAAAAGAATACGAAATGGTTAGAGAAGTACATATAGGAGATCCTCAAAATTCACCCCTCATCCTTTTTCCTGATGATCTTGGCAAGGATATTTTTGATAAATAATGATTATTTTGGTTGTGAAGTAAAGAGCCCCAACAATCTACTTAACCACAGCTCAAGATTGAAGAATCTAACGTTATATTTGTCCCTTGAGCCTTTAAATAAAACTAAAACAAAACTAGATACTCAGTGTTGTCATCAATATTACCAACTTATCATCCCATCTCAACACTGAAAATGGAAATTTACAATTACAAAATATGTGAATAAATAAATTAGTCAAAACAGAACAATCTTTACTATTAACTCATTGAAATTCGCAACTTTAGTGCATCTCTATGTTTGGTAAAAAGTGGCAAACCTAAAAATTTCGTTAAGATGTTTGCTGTTTGTTCTGTAGTGCTCACGTAGTTCAAAATTATTTCATTTCCAGCAACACGATCTTACACAAAGCAATATTTAATTTCCACATGGTTTCATCTTTCGTTCACTTGATGTGATTTTGTAAGAGAAATCCCACTCTGATTGTCCTCCACAATAGGTATTGGCTCTCCTAGAATAAATCCTAGATCCTCAAGTAGATATTTTATCCAATGGGCTTCATTTATAGCTTCACTGAATGCTATATATTCAGCTTTAATTGATGACATTGCAACTAGAGATTATTTTCTCGTTGTCCAACCACCAGGGGCTCCAAGAACAAAAGAAACGTAGCCTGATGTAGATTTTCGATCCTCTACATCATTACCCCAATCAGCATCGCTATACAATTGAATAACTGGAGGGTTATTTTCGTTAGTGTAATGTAGACTAAAATTGACTGTTGACTTCAAATATTTCAAGACCCTCCAAGCATGTTTGTAATGAGTGTGATTGAATTTATCACAGAATCAACTCAAGTAGTTTGTAGAATAATCAGGTCTTGTTTCAGCGGCAATATATATTAGCGAACCAATAAGTTGTCGATTAGGGAAGCTTTCCATAGGTGTGAATGTATTTTCGGAGTCATCTTGTTTGACAGATTCAACTACCTTGTTGATTGCAGTCTTTTGAGATACCCACATCCGATCAGATGTTGAGATCACTTTTAGACCAAGAACCGGTAAATAGTCTTGTACATCTAAGTTTGTCACTTCAAATCTTTTATTGATAGATTTTTTGAAAAGAATTAGTAGTTTATGATCATTCGATGCTACCAAAATATCGTCGACAAATAGTAGCACAAATACTTTGTACTCACCAATGTCTTTGATATAAAAACAAGTATCTCCTTTAGAGTTATGAAAACCAGTATTTTACATGAATTCATAAAAACACATTTTCGCGGTGACTCCTTAAGACCACAGATAGAGTTGTAATAACTGCTTCTTTTATTTTGGGTGTCCCCTGTCACTCTGGACCAACCTAGCGAGTGATTTCTTGAAACAAAAAAAATCCGCTGTCACCAAATGAAATAATCCTAGAGGACGTACTGGTCCTTTTTCTATTATCTCTATAGTTTGCCACCAGGAAACTGAGCGTGAAAGAAAAGAAAGTCCGATTTAGGCGGGAATCTCCTGGTCTTAAAACGGAGAATTCCTTTGACGCCACAGGGTGGATTTATTTGTCCAGCCTCGTATCTAATGAACTGATCACTCCAAGGTCGAGGTAGGGAACTGAATGAATTTCGGTACCAACTAATGATACAAAAAGATATATAAATTTCACTATATGAATATGACAAAAAAACACTATACACTTATATCCATAAGTTTCAATAATTGAATGGACCCTATGATTCCATCTCCTACTAGTTTCGCTGAAACGTATAACGTCTACGACTTGTGTGACCTACCGCAATGCAAAAAAACGTATCTATTCACAGAAATACTAGTCGACCGGTGCTAATTTCTTTTATTGCCGCATGTCATTGTACTCTATTCAAATAAAAATGATAAAATAATGAATTCTGCTGATATGATAATCTTAGCGATAAGCATTTCTGTACGTACTAACAAATTCCGTGTTGCAATTTTGCTTCCGCGCGAACAAAAATTCTTTCTATTTATTAGCGAGGATA
This sequence comes from Galeruca laticollis, assembly GCA_963921935.1. Taxonomy (NCBI): domain Eukaryota; kingdom Metazoa; phylum Arthropoda; class Insecta; order Coleoptera; family Chrysomelidae; genus Galeruca; species Galeruca laticollis. The sequence continues at coordinate 186,664,919 of OY998179.1, read as the reverse complement.
AAATGATACGACCGTCTTTACAAGGAACTTTACTTAAATGCTGTGAAAATTAGACGATAACCGGGTTACGGAGACAGAATCATACATTCCCGGTGACCGCTATAAATTTACAACTCGCCTTGCTTCAAATTTCACCTACCACCTGTTTATGGGGTGGGCGAGAACTGTGGGACAAAAAATATCTAAATCTTGTAAAATTACATATACAAAAAAAAACGTTCCTACTAATCGTGTGTAAAATCTCACTGTCAAGGATATCTGAGTATCACTATGACGCCCTGAACACAACGTAGAGAGAAATTCTCCCAATAAACGCGCGAACACTCAAAATGAACTGACACCCGTCACCGGGGTAGGGAAGTACCTTTTACGTTCGCGTTTTTTGCCCGACACCCTGCTCTGTCTGCTCTGAATTGACTTTTTATCATTCCCCCAAATTTTACGGGATTTTCTTCTGATTTGCAAAAGTTTGCGTATTTTGTTTTAGAATGGCCTTCGATTTTTTTAACTAACCGTTTGTGTAAACAACAATAGTCTATATTTAACCTAATTTAGTTATTCACATTGTTGCAATGTTATGGTCCTGCCCCATTTTTGCTAAACAAAAAGTGAGTAGAGTTCTAGCTTTTTTCTATTTGAAATGAAACATTCATTTTACCGTGTGTTATGGAAGTTACTGATGTAATTTTCCCTTTTTAATATTCGCATTTATTACAGAGTTTTTAGTTTGCAACCTTTTCCTCTTTTGAAAATCTTGTGGTTGCTTGATATACACATCACATTGAATGTGACTATTAAAAAAAAAAGCAGGGCTGACATATCAGCATAATATTGAGTCTTATTGCCATAACAGATAACATTATCTATATACACTTGTCATTTTTGCTACAGCAGCATAAATGTCTTCTGAAATGTTTGTTTGTTGTAAACTCCGTGCAACAAGTCTGGTCGTATAAGTGTTATTAGATTTCACTCTTAAGACCCACTTATTATCTATCACTAAGCAAGCAATTTGGAGATTTATTTACCGTTTCTCACCAGGGTTGGCACGAATTAATTCATATGAATTAGGTCAGTGATTTAATTCGTGAATTAATTGACTTTTTTTAAAAGAGTCATGAATTAATTCAAACTTTCTCCAATGGGGAAAAATCGCATTTAATTCAAACATTTCAAACTATTCAAACTAAGTTTGATTTGAAAAATCCGATGATATTATCGAAACCTGACAACCATGAACATCCGACAACCGTGGAGTGCCCACAACACAATACAATGCAAAGCGCCCGCGCGTCGGGTTCGGGGAATCACCGAAATACCGAAATCAAAGAGGGATCCCGAAAATACCGGCATTGCGGCATTACTATTAAGATGTAGAGTGTTGAGTAGATAGTGTTATCGTGAAATTTGGCTATTTTTGGGACCGATTGTGCTTTAAACTTCAAAATTTTTATTATTTTAATAAGTTACATTCTGTTAAAGTTTGTTTATTAACGTGTGAAAAATGAGTGGACGAAAAAGGGATCCTATTTGGAAATATTTTGAGGAGTACAATCAACAAAATCCAACCAACAAAAAAGCAGTGTGCAAATCATGCGGTAAAACAATGCAAGCTATGGTTAGCCGCATGCAAAAACACAAAATTAGTTGTAAAAATGATCCTGAAGAGACAAATACAATTATACGGGATATCAGTGGAACTGAAGAAGAGGAGGAAGAGGAAATGCCGTTAGCTGTAATAGAAAGAAAAATTACAAATTCTTCACAAGATGGATCTACTAGAGAAGGTGAGCTTTTAAAAACAGATATATTTAATTAATTAGAAATTTAAAGTGTTTGAAGATAGTTTCAAACTTCCTATTGATACCAATGTATTGATTTACACTTTTTTTGCAGAACCGCCGACTTTAAAAATTCGCAAAACATTTAATGAAGCTACAACCAGTACAATCCAAAAATCACAACAAAAAACATTGAACTCCTTTATAATAAAAACTACAGCAAATGACAAAAATAGATTTGATAAGCAGTGTGCCAGATTTATTTTCGCTACAAATTCAGCTTTCAGATTTGTGGAACATCCCGAATTTATGAAGTATTCGGAAATGCTACATCCAGGATACAAGCCTCCAAATAGAAAATTAATTGCGGATACTTTGTTGGATCAAATTTACCAGGAGGAAATAGAAAAGTGTCAAATTTACTTAGAAAATAAGACAGTTTGTTTGAGTATTGACGGATGGTCCAACATAAAAAACGAACCTATAATATGTGCATGTGTTGTAACTGAGGATGGTAGTGTATTTTTGGTTAACACAACAGATACTTCTGGTAGTCCTCATACCAGTGAGTATTTGACAAGTTTAACTTTAAAAATTATTCAAGATACTGAGAAAAAATTCAAATGTTTTGTGAGAAGTGTAGTAACAGATAATGCTTCCAATATGTCAAGAATGAGACTGCCAGTACAACAACAAAAAAAAGTGATTATGTAAATATTATTACATATGGCTGTTCGGCCCATTTATTGAATCTACTTGCCAAAGATTTAAATGTTGAAGGAGTTATGAACAATATATTGAGAATCATAAAGTATTTCCGAAATAACCATTTGGCAAAAGCATTATTATCTTCTGAAGGTGGATCATCACTTCCATTGCCAATTGAGGTACGTTGGAACAGCTCATGTGATTCACTTGAGGCATATTTGAAAAACTGGCATACACTGGTTAAAATTTGCGAAGAACATCGCAATAATATTGATAATGAGATAAATAAATTGGTTTCTAGCATAGCCATTAAACGTAATGCTGAAGATCTGATGGCTCGACTAAAACCTTTATCGTGCGCACTGGATTTAATTCAAAAAGAGAATTGCACAATCGCAAGGTCTGTTGTTATTTGGAAAAAATTAATAAACGATTTAAATGAGGGACTACACGACAGCACTGCGAAAAAAAAAGTTATTTCTAGGTACACACAAGCTGTTCATAAGTACCACTTCATTGCGCACATGCTAAGTCCAACGAATATGAAGGAAAATATAAGTTTAACCGAAGAAGAAAAGCAAATGGCCTTGGAATGTGCAGCTGCAGAGTTTCCAATCATGTTACCAGTATTGTTAAGATTCCATGGAAACTTATCCCCTTATAATGAGGTCCTGATGCAAGACTCTGTTATTTCAAGTATGACAGATATTGAGTGGTGGATGTCAACATTCTCACTAACAGATTTAGATCCTGCAGCGAAAAGTACTATCAAACAACTTATGACAGCAGTAGCTTTATCCGCAGGAGTGGAAAGAATATTTTCATCCTTCGGATTGGTACATTCGGATCTACGCAACCGACTAGGAGTAGAAAAAGCCGGAAAACTGACCTTTCTAATGAAGATTCTGAATAAGTAATAAGTTGCATTTGTATTTATCATTCGTTATTCAATCAATAGTTTCAGATTGTTTTGCAGAAATTGGGATTGAGATTTTTTTGTTTGAGTAAATAAAAGTTGAATTTTTCAAAGTGAATTATTTCAAAAAAGTCCGAATTATTTCAAAAAATCTGACTTTTTTGACTTTTTTATAAAAGTCATGACTTATTCCAACCCTGGTTCCCATACATCATTGACTTCCAATGAAGTTAATTCATTTTCCATAGCAACTTTCTACATTCTCATAGTCTGCTAGTCCAGTAGATTTAGTCATTTTACGACAAAAGTCATTTTCCGCAAATAGAACATATTCTTCGCTTTGCTCTCTGATTTACCCCTCCTGAAGTTCAGAGGTTTCATATTCAGAATCGAAGGTTACTTGATTTATCAAAAATAACATTGCTATCAGTAAACGTTTCATTATCGTGTAAAAAAACGTACCCGTTGGTTGTGTATCCTACCATGAAACATTCAGTTGCCTTTGGATCAAACTTTGATCTCTCTTCCTTAGGAATATATGCAAATGCTCGGCATCCAAATATTTTCAAATTACTCAGATTTACTCTTTTTTCATATCATCAGTTTGCAGGAATCTTCTCAATTACAGTAGGATTGCAGTTAATTAGATATACTGCTGTTAGTGCGGCTTCAACCCACATAGATTTATCTAAATCACTGACTCAAAGCATCGCACGAGATTTATCTCCTGTGGTCCTGTTCAAATGCCTCAGCTTTGCCATTAAATTCAGAAGTGTATGGAACTTTAGGTATATTCAATCTGTATTCCGTTCTTTGTGCAATACTTTTGAAATCCTTCTGATGTATTTTCGGAACCATTGTCACATTCTAAACGACTGGTAGATGTATTCATTTTTGATGTTGCCATTTTTATATATTGAATGAATTTATCATAGGCTTCAGTTTTTGGTTGGAGTGCATACATTATTGTAAAATGTGTGAAGTCTCCCAGAAAAGATAAAAAAATATTTTTCACCGCTTCTAGATGGTGGATTGACTGACCCAAAAATATCGGAGTTGATGAGTTCCAAAGCTCCTTTATCTGGAGTTGTATTGTTTTCCGAGGAAGGCTTGGTTAGTTTTCCTTCTGCACATTCCTTCCATACTTCTGTTATTGAAGAAAGTTCATTCTCACCAATCTTCCGTAACATTCCAACTTTAACCAGTTTCAACTCTGACGTGCTAAAGTGTCCAAAACGTCGATGCCAGAACTTGGCACTCATTTTAATTCCTCTTTCTTTATCAAAGTTTGCATTTTCAATGTTGAAATTAATTCTATAAAGATTTTTTCCGTGTATTCCAAGTGCAACGGTTTTTTTTTATTGCAAATTATCACCGTTTTGGCATCAAAAATGGTTTCATATCCCTGTGAAGTGATAGCACGAACAGAAAGTAGATTGTAACGTGGTCCAGGTACATAATATACATTTTCAAGAAAACGTAAGTTGCCATATACCTTGTTCGTGAGACAAACTCTTCTTTCTTTGGTACTTAGCATAATATCTGTATTTACAGTTTTCATTTCGACAGGGTTCGACAATGTAACAGCTTCAGTAAAGCATTCCTCTGAATTTATGTAATGATTTGAGGCTCCAGAATCTAAATACCAGCTGAATTTTTTATTTGCCGTCTTTCATGGGTGATATTACAAATGTATCATTTTATCACCGTCTCTGTCATTTTCACAACTTTAGGAAACTTTTATTTTCGATCACATTTACCTGTTGATTTGAGTTCTTCTTGAAGTAGAGACATTGTGATTTTTTGTGGCCCTTGCGTCCGTAAAAGTTGCATATGAGAATTTTGGTGAATATTTCTAATTTCTAAGCCTTTTGACACTGTAAATGCATGATGTAGTCTGACATTTTCCAATTTTTCATCCTTTAGTAAGGTACTACTTTTCAGTTCCATGCCATACTCAGTAAATCTCATTTTTACATCTTAGAGTTTCATATCGCTTTCATGGAATCTCTCTACTCAAGTTACAACTGATTCAAATTGGTGTGGAAGAGTATTTATTAAAATACAACAATAATCAGATTCGTCCAGTATGGCTCGTACATTTTCCAATTCACGCATTATGCTGTCGTATACTATGAAATAATCATCCAAAGATTTATGAATGTTGTATCTGAAGTCTATTACTTTCTTGAATAGTAGCCTATCACTGCAAGAGCCTTTCTTCTCGTAGGTTTGACAAATGGAATTCCCGCGTCCTGTGTCCAGATACGAATCTTCTAAATGTTGTGCTAATAGCGATTTGCACTATTTGTCTGCTTTAACTGCCTTGGCATTACCTGGATTCGCTTTGATAGTAGTGCATTCAAGAACACCTTGTTCATTCAAATATAATTCCATGCGTAGCTTCCAATTAGAGAAATTTTGATCATTTGATGGTTTCACAGCTGGAACTGGATTGCTGGTGCTCTGTGTTGAGCTCATTTTTATTTTGTACACATGTGAAGTGTATTAGTTACTATACAAATTTTCACAATTCACGAATTATATACGAAACTTGCGTTACTCTGGACTCATAACCTGATAAATACTTAATATTTTGGTTATGAAATGTAGAGCACTAGCAACTTATTAGCTTTTATTTCAATAATAACAAAAAAATTTTAACTACAACTTAAGATTCAAAATTATAACGTTATATTTGACACATATCCCTTGAGTGTTTCGATAAAACTAAAACAAAAGTTGAAACTCAATGTTGTCATCAATATTACCATCTTACAATTATTAATAAAGTTTATTTTTCTTGTTATTAACATTTTCTCTTTGTTTTACATTTCTTGAATCTCGCTACAACTTTCGAAGTATGACAGCGTTGTTTAAATGTCACCTCGCTCTATGACATACATCAGTTTTTATAGCACAAAAAAACCGCTATTTCATAAAAAATTCAATCGAGGTAGAATTTTCAACTTCTGGAAATGACACAAATATTTTTCGCACATCAAAACATTCTTAATACCAGTCCTGTCAAAAACCTGTCAAACGTTCGCAATGACAGATTTCACATTGTAGTACCAGCGTTGCCAGTTCTCAATACATAAATACTGAAGTACAAATATTTTGCGGTCTCTCTATCAATTAGAAGGGCGTAAATACTGTATGGCAATGTTGGCTTTGTTTAAAACAAACTGCATTACAAATTGGTCAAATTTTGTTGACTGCAATTCAGAAATATGTTTTAGAGCATATAATAATAAAATCTAGATTACATTTTCGACCATATTCATTAACTTATTTATTTGAATACGCATACTTTTGTTTAGACAATTATTAAAATAGTACTTCACATATTTAAACGTTTTTTCAAGACCAAACGGAGTAAAAAATATATTCATGGAAACAATTTATATTCACAACCAACTGCTGATGTTTCCCATAAAAGTTCTTTATATATCTGAAGCCTTTTGAGACCTGAAATTGTAAAGTCGCCGGTTGCTTTTAAATTAAGATATTTCATTTTCCATTCTCTTTTTATTGTTCCGCCTTTTCGATTACATGCATTTTCCTTTGTGGAAAACAATTTTTCAGCATTTACGTTTTTAGTCGATTCTTAATTCGAGCACAGCATTCGGCATAAACGTAATAAAATATTGAACTTGATTCGACAAAAAAGTCGTAATTGAGTTCGAAATTTAAGAGCTGTCTCGAAAGGTAAAAAAATATGTAGGTAAGATAAAATCTATCAAATCATCGATGTTTTTATTGAATTATTGAAGTGTATACTAGAACTGCTTCCAATGTCGAACAAAAGAGCCAACTGTTGTGTGTTCAGAAACAAATCAACTAATCACATTAGATCTCCCACTAAAAAAGAATGTATGAAAAGGTTACAAAAAGCTACAAAGAGAGATCTTCCACCCACAATAACAGACAATTGACAACAATAAAAAAATTCAACAAAGCAACTCGTGCATTGTTTGGAATGTTAGAGGAAATAGGAAACTGAAAAATAAATAATTACTTAAGACAATTAACATCCCACAGGAAGCTCGGATTATTTACTAGGAAGACTACCAAAAACGAATCCACAAATAAATTTCGAGAGAAAATATAGAAACCAAAGCTGTTGACACTGTAAAAAAGTTGGAAATAACGATGTATTCTAACATGCAGGCCTAATTTGGCAAAGAAGAACTCAGATTTTGAAGATTCAGAACCAATTATGGAATGTCTGTATACAGTTATAGAAGGATAGGAATAATAAAGGAAGGAATCGAAAATAAGGTTATAAGGAAATGAAGGAAGTGATATGGAGAAGGGGAATATATTTGTTGACAGTTTTAATCCTACCGAATCTGGTATTACAGTGCTGCAAGAAATTTTAAGGTTAGGTGAAATGAACAACTGAGCAATTGTAGATGTTTTAAACTTAATCAAATTAGATGATTTGGCAACTTAATTGAGTTAACAAGTTCATTAACATTTTTTATTTATCCTCATGATAGTGTATTTACAACAAAAACTATTTAACTCGAGAATGGAAGCTTGAATTAAAGATACTTATTGATGTTTTCTTTTATTGTGTTTTTTGGATCACAGTTTAGAAATATTGTTCTTAAAGCAACCTAAAAACGACAAGAAGTAATTGTTCATCATTATTCATATCTAATAAGACGCATTTTATCTTTGATCCTTCTGTCTTTATTTTTAATTAGCTTGGTTCATGGAATTGTTGGTTTCCTTTGTTTCGTTTATTATAGTAACAGCTGATATTAGGTTATTTGCTATAACTTGTCTGAAGTTGATACCGACCGTTGACACAGAACTATATTGTTTCTTTGTTTCATAGTAACTATAATTCGTGAACTAGTAATTTGATCATAGACTAAGCAATATATTTAGTTGTTTTATGTGTGATATGTCTCCATTACTCTGACTGATAATATGTCAATTTCGATGATCCTCTGGTTTTTCCTTATTTTATTATGAACATACATATTTTTAATGACCATAAATTCCCAATTTCCTATATTTTCATGGGTTTCCACCAGAAACAAAATCACTTGCTTAATAGTGGTAACGTTTCGAATTATTTTATTTAAACCATTTTCAAACCTTTAAAAAAATTTTGAAAAGACAATACATTTATTTAAATACATATAGTTGAAATATATTTCTTTAAAACTTACTTTTTGATTATGCATCCGTAGAGACTTGTCTACTACTGTACAGTAGTATTTCTGAAATTGAAAAAAGACGATTAATGTACATAAAAACACATAAAACAAACAATGAACTATGTTAAAGATGGTTAAAATGTATTTACAGAGTGTCCTAATTAAATTAAAATTAGAATTAGAGACTTATTTTTTAATTTTTAATAATTAGGTAAGGTGTAGATATTCATTTATAATAGTTAGTTCGTATATATACAACTTAAGTTGTCTATGTCAGTTCTGAAATTGATTGAGTCAGGATTCTTCTCAATATTTATCATTTCTTTGATTAATATTTTACTATTATTTTTTTCTGTAGTTATTACTTCGACGTTGTTGAAATTACAAGAGTGATTCTAATCAAGTGAATGTTTTGATAATGGAGTACATTCATTGTTATTTCGAACTGTTGGCTGGTGTTGTTGAATTCTCTTATGTAAATGTTGGTTAGATTGACCAATGTAAGTACCATTGCAATCAGAACAATTTATTTCATATATTGAGTTTATTGTGTTCTTATTATCTGGTTTGAGTCCAGAAAAGAGGTTATTTTCTGTAATGTTATTTGCTTTTCCAGCAATTTTAATATTAAATGGTGTTAGGCATTTTTGTAATGGTTTATTTATATCGGGAATGTACGGAAGTGAAATATATTTTGATGGACTATTTTGGCTATTAAATTTTAATTTGTGGTAATAGTTGTTAATTTTTTGTTTAATAATGGGTTCATAAAAATGTTTAGGGTAATTATTTAAATCCAAGGTATTTTTGATTTTTTTAATATTGTTAGGCCTGTGTTTTTGATATGATAATTGTACCGCTCTATGAGTGAGGCCAGTGACAACACTCTTCTTGTGTTTTATGGGAGCGTATGAATTATGGTTTAGATATCGTTGAGACCATACCTCTTTTGTGAACGAATTTGTTGATATTCGACCGTTGTTGTCATATTCTATATTCATATCTAAGAAATCAATAGAACGGTTTTTGTCCATTTCTATGGTGAATTGTAATTTTTTATTGAAATTTTTAAAACGTTATAGAATATTTTCAGTCTGGTCAATTGGTACACAAAGGATACAGTCGTCGACGTATCTTTTGAAAAAAATTGGTTTTTCTGGTAACTCTGCTAAAACATTGGTTTCTAAATATTCAAGTACTAAATTTGCAATCGGACCAGAAATTGGAGGAACATTGGCATATGCTTTGGCTAGGTCGACAAATGAAACATGTGTATCGTTCAATTTTTTCTTGATCATCAATTAATCTATTCGTTTTTCTTGTTTCTGCATCAAAATCTTTTTTTAACATAATATATTGTACCGTCGTTTGTGAATGTGTTTGTTTGATACTAAATGTCCAAAATTTTTATATAATCAGTAGTTGAACTGTGTAATTAATTAGTATAAGGCGTTATTCCGTATATTCAAAGTAAATTCAGTGCTTGTATTTTTGAAAAATCATTCGTAATTCGAAGAAAGGTGAAGGATCCTGAATCCTAAATTAGTGTTGAACATCATGCCTTGAAACAAAATTGAAATTAGATGCATCTAATTATTGAAATTTAATATTGAATTCAAATAACAACGAAATATAAGTATGCTCATCGAACAATTAAACTAGTGGAAGAAATTATAAAAAAAATCGGGTACTTGACATTTAGAGAGGAGTTGAGTGACAATTCAAATTTTGAAAATTTTTAAAAAAAAATTAGAAACTTTTGAAATTAGATATTTGGCGGTTATTTAGTTTGTCGGTTGTTCTAATTTCAATCTAGTCGTAAAAGATACGGAATTTGTATTAGGAAGGAAAGCTAAATTCGGAATTTGTTGATTTGGGTAATTGTATATAATGGTTAAACTTATTTTCATTGGAAATTATATAAATCATTTCAGAAACGTTGATAGAAATTGAACGTATTTAATTGAATAGAAATTTTTATTTGGACAGTGAAATTTAGTAGATCATTGGTGACAGACAAGTCATTTATTGATAGTAAGTGTCAGTAAGCATTTAAGTGGTATTTCCGATCTTAACAGGAGATAATACAGAACAAAATTAATCATCTAAGTATTGAATTCAGAAAATAATTTGAAATTTATAAAAAAAAAAGTATATTAGAACGAACTGAACCCATCTGAGAATAGAGTTAAATAATTCAAGGTGAAATAAACTCATCTTTCGATATTTTAAAACAAATTTTTCAGTCTGCTAGCTGGGAATTTTGACAACTGTCAACTTTTGAAGTAAATAACAAACGGTGCTTAAGCCGTGTGTACAATATTGTCGCTGCAACCAGGGACAGTACAATTTTGTCTTCGCAACGTGGGGTAAATAAAATTTTAATTGTAATATTCATATATCATAAAAAAGTGTGGTATATAAAACAGTGCTATATATATATATATATATATAAAAGTATTGGTACGTTTGACTGATGAATATTAACAAAATATGTTCATCAAGAACTGGGTGTAGCAGTCAACAGTGAAGCTGGTGAGAAATCAAACAATTTTATTATTCATCAAGCTTTCAACCCTTGTTTGGGGTCTTCCTCAGGATGACTACAAATATTATATATTTAAAAAACAATACGTTACAAAACATAGTCGTACTTACTAAAATGGATTGTCAGATCGACTATACCATAAAAGTTGGAAACAATAAAAACTCAATAAACAATATATACATTTAAAAAACATTTAAAAATAACACAAAAAACCGTTACAATCAGTACAATGTTATTGTTTGTAACGGTTTTTTGTGTTATTTTTAAATGTTTTTTAAATGTATATATTGTTTATTGAGTTTTTATTGTTTCCAACTTTTATGGTATAGTCGATCTGACAATCCATTTTAGTAAGTACGACTATGTTTTGTAACGTATTGTTTTTTAAATATATAATATTTGTAGTCATCCTGAGGAAGACCCCAAACAAGGGTTGAAAGCTTGATTAATAATAAAATTGTTTGATTTCTCACCAGCCCCACTGTTGACTGCTACACCCAGTTCTTGATGAACATATTTTGTGTATATATATATATATATATATATACATATATTTATATATATATTGAACCAGTCCTCTATTATGTTAAAACAAATTCACAAATTTGAGCACACATTGAAATGTTATTATACGTATGGTGTACTATTAGACACAACCAAGTTAAAAATTAAGATTTCATATAAAAAATTAGAATGAAGTGAGCAAATATATTGTCAGATATTGAGAAAAACAGTTACCAAAAGGACTTAAGGGATAATGAATAAAAATTATAACAACAACATTGTATGAATAAGTATGCAAAGTTTACCTTAACAAATAATCCAAGGTCAAGTCAATGTCAACATGTGTCCGAATACTCTGAACACTGCCACGTGAATATCTGGATAAACAGAATGTAGTATCACTTGTAACCTGAAATAACAAAAATTAATATACAACTCACTAATTAGTTATCTATATTTACTGATGATTTTAGTGAGGTTTAAAATTGAAAAAAAAATTGAAAAAAAAATTGAAAGAAAACTTAATAATTGGTGACATACGGATCAGAGCCAAGGTATCTGTCAAGGAAATATGATAATTCAATAATCTCTATAAACAGGAAGTAATCAAATTTAGTGATTTTCTTGCCAACTTAAATTTCTTGGTTACTAATTGAATGTAGAACAATAAAGACAAATTTGGAAATAACTAAGAGTTTATGTAAGACAAAATTAGTGAAAATTCAAAGATTTAAAACTATACAATTACATATGTATTAATAATTATTTTAGGTTGCAGATTTTGTATAATTAAATGTGAAGAGTGATACCTTAAAAAGGGAATTATAACAAAATTTGTTATTATAATATATGGAAAAGACATTTTATATAATTCCTAATACAATATAAACTTATATCAATAAGTGTTCATATCCTCCAGAACTGTTGAAATAAATAATTTTACATTTTTTCTAAGAAACATTCAAGTCAACAATTATTGTGACAAAAATACGGAAAAGCAGGCTATACATTTGAGTAGTCGAAAGTTTGTTGATTTTATAAAAAAAGACAATCGTGCTTGGGTGGAGAAGATGATGGCTTCTATATAAATCTCCTCTACAAAATTTTATAAAATAATATAAAAATTTAAAGTTTTATGCCAAAAAAGGTATTGAAAGAGTAATATTAATGTTGATTAAACTGTGTGTATAAACGGAAGTGAACAGAAAGGTGCATTTCTCCGCTGAGAAATTGTCAAGAAATTGGGAGACGCTAGCTGCAGTTCAGGTACCAAAGCTTCGAGAAAAAAGGTCTGTGTTTTTGAGTATTAATTTTGGAATTCCAAAAGAACATAGTGAACAATAAAATATATATTTTGAACGTTTAAATAATGTCACAAAAAAGGCAAAAAACTTTATATGATGAAAATATCATATGATATCTATGGATATCCTTACAATTTTAATAATAGATAGTATAGTACTTACTTGTTAAATTAAATCATTTCATCAATTGTTCACGTTGTACATAAATGTTCATATAACTTCCATTTCTTCTTTCCTTCTAATGAATGTTTGACTTTTTCTATTCATCACTATCCTCATATCAATTCATTTGTATTGCTTTTATATATATGTGTAATTGTATAGTTCAAATTTAAATAACATATTAATAATTTCACCAAACTTATGAACGTTAGAAGTGTATTAACAGTTCATACATATAACATTGACTGTAAATCCACGATTAGTATCGCGTGTATCTCTATAAGAGCATACATTTCTCTTATGCGCCGACGCAATCATCCAAGGTATTCAGTGCGCATGACTGGATGGAATGCAGGAGTGGTATGAGTAAGTTTTGATGTTAAAAATAATGCAAATTTTGATAGTAGCAATTTATTAAATCATTATATAGAAAGTGTTGGTATTTTATTTTCATTCAGGTCCATAAGATATTTATAAAAAAAATTTACTTACTTCATTCAATCTATGCAAGAATTTTTGAAATCATTAGAATCAAAGGTATGTATTCAGGAAAGACTTTGTTTCTGAATTAAGTAAAATATGTCAATCTAAGAAGTAGATATTCAAAACTAAATTATACTTATATTTGTGCGTCCGGAACTCTAAGGGACTCTATTAAAAATTTCAAATTAACATTAACTTATATTTATTAGGAGCTAGCCGAAGGTAAGTCAAGTCTATATTTTGAACAGACTACGACTTTATAACTGTTAATAACTAATAATATATCAAATTAAATTAAACGCCTAATTAAAATAATTATAATTAGAGTTTGCTGACTCCTAATATCAGTAGGGAGTGTGGGCAAATAATTTGAGACATCAACATTGTTATTATTATAATGAAATTTATTTTATTAAAAAAATGAATAACTGTTTAAATGAATATATGACAAGTTACGTTTAATTAGTCATATAAATTTTTATGAATTGAGTTGATAAAATAAAATATATCATAACTTATTTATGAGACGCCTATGGAAGCTTATTTACATAAAATATTTCAACATTTAACCTTGAAGATTTTACACCTGCGCAAAATAGACTTCCGTTATACTTTTTATACAGAATAATATATTATATTTAAGAGAAAACTATTGAAAATAATACGTTTATAATCTATATCGTGCAGTTATTTCTTTAAATTTGCATAAACATATTTTATATTAATGATAATAATCAAATGGATAAACTATATGTGTGATAAAATGAAATTTGTGAGAGATGATCGTGTTAAATATTCCTACAAACTAAATACATACAAAATATATACAGGTAAGTCATTTTATGATTATAATACAGTTAAGTAATATTCCATATGGTTATTCATTTATGTTACAAACAGGTATGGCTTTTTATTATATTTATTTGTGAAGAAATAATCATGTTTAGTTATCTGTTTATTGATCTTTGGATCTAAAAGATTTTAAAAGAAATATCACTGACCTGTTTAACACAATTCTTTCCCTAGAAAATGTCGACACTAACGCGTCACTATACACTGTCCATGAACTTTTAACTTCCTGATATCTCGATAAAAACTGGAAAAATTATCTATACTTATTACTGAGACTATTATTATTGAATTTAATGTACTGAATAATTAATTATACTTGATTCATTCACTTTTATTAGAAATTTTTAACACAGATCCACATGGAGCTGTTCACTCAATCAACTTCGGCTTCCCTCCCGGTTTTCTTAGCGTCCCCAAGCTTTGTTGTTGATAAGCGGAAATTCGTACACTTCTACAATTTTCTATGTTTATAGCGTCTGTTTGTCATTTTTTTTAATGTTCAAAATCACTATATTAATGACATGAACATACTGTATTTCGCTGTTTTTTACACTTTGTATTGATAATTGTTAATAAATTGTCTATTATTATTATTATTATTTTTAATTGTGTTGATAAATATTTCACAAAATTAGAGTCTTCTGATTGGTTGCAAACTTATATCTAACTTTCACAAATTTTACAACATGAATAATATTTTGTTACATTTGTACTCAATTCATTTTATTCTTGTTTGTTATTTATTATATTATTAAAATAATACCTCAATAGTTTTCAATTTCAATTTTACTTGTTCATTATAAATTCCTTCATTATTAGTTGGTACTCCTGTCATCAAACCACGATTTCCGTTTTAATTGACCTTCGTATATAAAAATATATTTCTTTAAATTTATGTTATTCAAAAGTGCAAATAATTAAATGTTACTTTAGTACGGTCATATGTTTTTCTTAATTCAAATATACATTGTTTGTATATGGTATTATAGCTTTGTTGATGTCTTAGCTTATATTTTGCCTTTCACTTTCCGATAAAATTTCACGTGGCTAAAGTTACGCATTGCGTTAAGTTGGATTTATTGATTTTCGTTTCTTATGTGATTATGTCTCAGGTTACGTATCGCGTTGAGTTAGATTTATTGATGGTTTGTTATGATTATAACATGACTTCATATTAATTTTTATTTACACTTATGATCATATAATTTTATTAAAATTAGTTAATATACTATAAATATTTAAAATTGATGAAATTTGAAATGCAACTGATAGATAATAATCTTTTTTTTTCTAGACAATACATTTGTTGTTGTTGCTTCCTCGTACACTTTTTGATTTCATCGAAATAAATGAGCATTTAATGTTCTGTATGTGTTATTTTCAAATCTTTTGAACCTTATAACAAATTTGATTTCTTTTTGGACCATCGGAAGGAAAATATGGCAACAAGGATCGGAGCATTCACCAAATAAACTATTCGACGCCATTTTATACTATCTATAAAATCGGTTATCACATTCAGAATTTTTAAATTACAGCCTGGGACACGCTATATGAATAACACAATCAAATTCATCTAAATATAAAAATAACTTAGTTTACCCTATTTTTTGGGTAACTTGATACAGCATAAATGTTTGACATTCTTAGATTTCCAACAAACACTTATATCAGATCTACAGTTACCTGATCATACGGATCATAAATCATTTATGTTGGACCAATTATCCTCTCCAAACACCAAACACGGGATGAAATTTCTCCAAATATTTATTCTCCCTATCACGTAGCTTCATCATTCGAAGCGGTTTCCCGACGTAAATCAATAGTACAACTCCTAGTCTAAATAATTCAACAGTCAGCAAGAGAGCACCAAACACAACATGTTTTGTTGAAGATGCGACAATTCAATTATTCGGTTTTAACTCTAATTTTTTTCGCTGGTGGTCTAAAGCAACTACTTGACGATCTGTAATCTGGGATTTGCACGTACATTTTTTCCAAAGAAACTAAAACTTCAGAATATACATAGTGTTCATTTGGAGACGACAATAACGTCAAAATACTGAAACTATATCTAAACGAAGCAGCTCAACTTCCTAATGAAACAACGCTAGGTCTTCAGACAACTGCGTTTTTTCAAAATACGTTTTTGCTTTTCAATAGCAAGAGTTATTATGTTCCAAAATGGACTTCCAATATTTATTCTATAATAATATTGTTTCTTGATTGATTTAGGATGAAAACAAATAGAAATAAAATAATAATAAAAATTCAAAATAAAAAGTTGTTCTTCTTTTTGGGAAACGTTATATATAAAAAAATTGTTTTGTAGAGGTATAGGTATAATTATTTTCTGGACAAATTCGATCGAATTAAAATATTTTTCTACAAGCGTATCATTATTTAGTTAGTAAATATCTACATCCTATTTTATCATGATATTCTGGTGAATTTCATTACGGTGATCCTATCAAAATCAAGTAAATATTATGAGTTGCAATTGACCAATAAGATCATGCGAATTGCGCACTGTCAAACGAAGGCAACTTGGAACTTATTCTGAATTCAATACTTTAACATACTTTTAGTATTTCATATAAAAGTCAAATTCAAATAATAATTTTGAAGTTAATAAAATTGCTGGTACTGGCGGCAGTAAAAGTAATATGGAAATTATATTCGTCATATTTATACGTGTATTATTTATATTTATTTAAACTTTAGCTTGTAGAAAAGTACTGTATGCAACTTGTTCATAATGGTTATAATGAACTCGTATGAATTGCGAAACGAGCCGAAGGCGAGTGTCGCAAACTTCATACTCATGAATAATAACCATCATAAATTGAATAGACGAGGCTTTTACTTGACGAAGATCAATACTGAAGGATGAAATAAAACAATTTAATTTGTTTTAAACTTCATTATATTTGAACTAACGTTCGATTCAAACAAGTTGACGCGTTTCGCTAACACAGTAGCTTTCTCGAAGCGAATTAAGATGTAACGAGAAATTGTTTAATATATAAAGTGCAGAAATAGACAATTCTACGAATATTAACAAAAGTATTAAAAAAAATTACCTGGAAATTCATTCACTACAAACATTCCTAAACTATCTTCTAGGTAAAAAGGTTTAATAAAAGAGAGTGATTGATATATATATGGTCGTTAAGAAGATTACCTGAATATTTCTTTTTGTTATCTCAAGAGCTTCAAAAAGATTTAAACTAAAGGATTTACGTTCTACATGTGAAATTACAAAATTTGGGTCTAAGATTTGTTGGTTTTCTAATAAATGATTTGAATAGTTAGAATCAACTTTTTTGTTGTCATAGCTACGTTAGTGTTCCGAAATTCCAGTTTTAAAACTTCTAATTGTTCTACCGATACATTTTTATCACAGTTGTCGTTACCACATTCTTATTTATGAACACCTGATTTGTTTAACTTAGAAGATTTAGATTTATTATTTTTAATGAGTTTGGATAAATTGTAATCAGTTTAAAAGCGAATATTCATGTCTAAAGTTTCTAGAAATGATTTAATTTTTTAGGATGATGTTCCAAAGTATGTTAAGCTTTCAAATTATTTATTATTAATTTTATGTTTATTCATTAATTAAATCCCCATAAAGAGGGGTACCCAATCAGACCAGTTGTTTCTTATTTCACAGCACCTTCATTTACAATTTCAAACATTCTCATAGATAACATTTCTAATTATTGTTAATTCAAACCTCAATTTTCAGTTAAAAACTCAACGGAATTAATAAATAATATTCAAGATATAACACTACTCTATAATTGTAAATCCAAGTCTAAAGTTTCTAAAAATTATTTAATTTTTAAGGATGGTGTTCCAAAGTATGTTTTGCTTTTAAAATTGTTTATTAATATTTTTATCAGAAAGGAATACTTGTTCCATAGTCTGTTTTACTATATTCTAATTTATAATATTGTCAATTAAATTTGGATCGTAATTATTATTAACTGCTGTTTGATTTGTGATATTTAATTCTTTGTTATAACTATTAATATTTAATGGGACTGTGAAAAGTATGTGTATCATACTATTGAAAGCTACTAGTTTATGACTAAATGGGTCGACCGAACTATTATGAATTGTAATGTCTGTATGTGATGGTTCATGAAATATAGAAAAATCATGTGTTTTATTCATATGTGAAATTGTAAGGTCTAAAAAGGTTATGGACTTATTTCGTTCAAGTTCTACGGCAAATTTGATATTATTTTGAATTGAGTTTATGTAAGTAATGAAGCTGTCTAATGGTCTATTTGTACCGGTGAAGCTAGCTAAAATGTCGTCCACATATCGGTGCCAGTATATACATTTTTTTCTAAGGGGTTATTTATGAATTATTTTTTCTATATTATTCATGAAAATTTCTGCTAGTAGGGAGCTAAGGGGGTTGCCCATAATCAGACCATCTTCACTGCTATAAACCTCTCCATTGAAATGAAAATAATTTTCATCCAACCACGCTTTTAATAAAGTAATGATATCATAGTGAATTATAGAATTAACATTATTGTATGTGAGCAAGTTAATCAACAAGAGTTTCTTTAGGAGGTATACTAGGGAATAAATTTGTTAGATCGAACGATATGAATTTAGAAATATAGGGTAGTTATTACATCTTGAATATTACTGATCAATTCCGTTGGGTTTTAACTGAGAATCGAGGTTTGAATGAACAATAATTAGAAATGACATCTATGAGAATCTTTGAAATATTAAATGAAGGTGCTGTGAAATAAGAAACAGTTGATCTGATTGGATTGGTTACCCCTCTTTATGGGATTTAAATAATGAATAAACATAAAAATAATAATAAACAATTTAAAAGCTTAACATACTTTGGAACACTATCCTTAAAAATTAAATCATTTTTAGAAACTTTGAACATGAATATTTGCTTTAAAACTGATTACAATTTATCCAAACTGATTAAAAATGACAAATCTATATCATAAAAATCAAACAAATCAGGAGTTTATAAATTAAAATGTGGTAATAACCACTGTGATAAAATTTATATTGGTAGAACCTTTAGAAATTTTAAAACTAGAATTTTGGAGCAAAAACGTAGCTATCACAACAAAAAATAAGATTTTAACTATTCAAATCATTTATTAGAAAATCAACACATTTTCGACCCAAATTCTGAAATTTCACATGTAGAACGTAAATGCTTTAGTTTAAATATTTTAGAATCTCTTGAGACAAACAAAAACAAATATTCAGGTAACCTTATTAACAACCAAATAGATATATCAATCACTCTCCTTTATTAAACCTTTTTACCTAGAAGATAGTCTAGGAATGTTTGTAGTGAATGAATTTCCAAGTAATACCTTTGTTGATATTAGTATAATAGAATTCTGTATTTATGCACTGTATATATTAAAATATTTTGCATCACACCTTCATGCGTTTTGAGAAAGCTATTGTGTTAGCGAAACGCGTCAACTAGTTTAAATTGAACATTAGTTCAAATATAATGAAGTTTTAAACAAATTAAATTGTTTCATTTTATCGTTTTAACCATCATTATGTACTCGATGCATAATGTACTATAACGATTTCAAAAATTTAACTATAAATAAGTAAATGTAATTATGAGCTCGACAAACAAAGAAGGAATCAACTAAAGCCAAGAAAAAGGCAGTTGAAATTGAGAGAAAAAATTATAATAATAGGCCTGATATAAATTAGGAGGCATACGTATCTTACAAGGTAGTCAAATAAGTGAAAACTCCCTTTAGACGAAGTATTAAAAAAACTGTAATGGATTATGCAATTTATTCAGTTTCAAAAAGCAAAACTTTTGATTTCAAATAAAAATTGGCAAAATGTATGGATAATTTTTAACCAATCAAAAAAAGTAAGGCAAAATCTCTCACAAATATGATTCCCAGTAGACTCAATCTTTGGAAGTTCTAAATTCCATTAGAATCATATACAAGCGGAAAGGTTGAAATTACTTGATCTGATACTACTTAATTACAGATCATGTTCTTCAAATCAATACCAAAACTGTCAAGATTATCTGACAATTGCTAACAAAAGGTTATATTCACGTACATTGCTCACTTTATTAATAATCTCCTGTGTCAATTTTCATGTAACAATAAATAAATAATCGATATCTAAAGTCAATCATTCATCTGAGACAAACATTTTGGTATATCAAGAATGTGTGGATAGTTTATGTTATGCATGTCCTTACATGAGAAGCGCAGCCGTTTTCTTGCATGAGCAGTAGTTTAAGAGTGTCCTACTGTTTTGTGTAAAGGCGACCGTACATAAAGCTATTTAGGTGCAATACAAGTTTCATGCTATAACATAATAAACAGAGAGCATCTGCGTTCGCTAGTTAGTCGCGATTTTTGAGCTAGAAAAATAATTGAACAATAATATTCCAGCAACCAACCGTTAAAAATTTTGGACCAGGAATTCAGTCTTGCAGCGCGATAATGTTTGGCCGTTATACATTCACAACATGTAGATTTTTTCTCTATTTTAGGTTCAATTCTCTACATAAATTTGTAAAATGATTGTCCATTCTAATGTAGTTTCTTAACCAATTCAAATTTCTTGCATCAAGATACTCCTTTGGTAATGTTAAGTTAACCAATAATCGAATAAGCCAAGTTTTTATCCAGTATATTCTAGGTTTCCTTTTTCGTACGCAAACCCGTAAAACTGCCGCCGCTATAATTAACTGAAACAGTGCATGAATTTGTCGTTTTCTTATCGATTTTTGTTTGTGGTCGTTTCTGATCCTTAATCCCACAAAATCTAGTTTCAATGTATTTAACGCAACCATAACATATTTTAAAGTTTGCCACACTGTATTGCATTATATAAAATGAACCTAAATATATCCAAAAGAGCATAGCATAGCATAATGTAAGGTCGCCTAAATAATAGCTGGGAAGCAAATATTATCTGTCATAAAAAATTATTATTGATGCTGTACTTGTTCACAATTCAGTTGAAGCGCATTATTGTGAACAATTAACAAGTTGGTTAAAGTGTCGTGGATGTTAGCAGAATAAGCAAAATCTGTGAGCTGGTTGAGAGGTCAGCAGTCAATAAAATCTTAATATTAATAGGTCCTTGGCTTGGTCGAATATTTTTGATTTTCCCCATCATTTGCATTGTATCCCTTAACAAGCCATTTTTCAGCGATTTCTCAATGTATATCGTCATATATCAATCCATGAATTGCTGAATTATGGGAATATACATTTCCAATACTCTATATATAAATACAAACCATTTAGTGGGCTTTTCAATCAGTTTAATAGAGGAGAAACGTTTAATGTAATTTAAAATATTGTTTTCGGCGTTTTTTGCATAAATAAATCAATAGTATTAAATTTAAAATAATCAAAAATAAATACAATGGATAGAATAAATAATTCCTATATTTTGTTCATAATAGTCTCGTTCAAATAGAATTGGAATGGCTATTAAGAGTATTTAACTATAAATTATGTAATTAAAAACGTTTTGTGAAAAACTGATCGATATATTTGCAGGATGCAGGATTATTTCATAATAGCGGACATAATGTTAGTTGTCAAAATAAAACTACAATGCGTCCATATAGAAACGCACACGTTCATGGTGGACAAAAAGGCAAAAGCAGTTAGTTATTTTAACATCGTATCTATCTACTTCCATAAGAGATCCTAGGCTCCAAACTTGCATTGACAAGTACTTAGAGATTCTCTACAGGTAGACACAATCAGAAAACGATCTTGTGCTGGGGTGTTTGTCCACTTCTAGGTTTTTCTTTCGCGTCTCCAGTTTCCAGAGGAGCAGATTAGCTCATACAACTTCAAATATATTCCATACCTGATCATACAATAGTATTTAGGTAGTTTGATTAAACAAGTTATTTTTGAATTTCCCACTTGTAATTCAAAAAATAGCATCAACCATCGTTTTGTTGCTATAAAGTTCCTGTACACCCTATATATTAATCGTTACATCGAATATTTTTCGCACTAATTTCGAAATGCACCTTCCACTTTCGGAGAAGCCAAAATGACCAACATTTCACTTGCAAATGAATCACGAAAAATAATATAAAAACCTACGTTTTCAACTATTAAATAATAATCAGTTAAACCACTTCACGACAAGATAATATTCCATTTTCCTCACATTTTCTCAAACTATTAATTGTTAGTAATTACATAATGTTAAATTGAGTCAATTTCTTGTTTCAACGTCTGGGTCTAATAACTTCATTGTATTCTAAAATTTAACGAGTAATCACCAATTTCCGTTTCGACCTATAATACAACAAAAGAGCTAGAGGGTTCCAGTAACGGAGTTCAAGGTGTATTCTGATCAATAATAACTTAGTGGGATGGTCCAGGTTTTATATTAGGGTTAATTTTCTAGTACCACGTAAATAGATAGTTGGGTTTGGAATTCACGGAGGTTATACGACGTTGTCAGATTTGATATAATTTAAGAGTCATTCTCATTTAATTTGAATACATTTTTATGTTAATTGAAAATTAGTTAAAACATGTATTCAAACCTTTAAATTGTGATTTTTATGGATAGAAAATTTATTCCCATTGGTTGTGACTTTCTTTATTACCAAAAGATGTTAAGATGGATTAGTGGCTTTGTGCTTGGGTAGTTTTTAAAAAGGAAAAAGAAAGCAAGATGACAAAAAATTATGTAGCCATAGCTTTTGAATTTTTTTTACTGTAAATACATAAAATCAAATTATATATGTCATCTTATGTTTTTATAATCGTAAATTTATTATGCAGTGAGTTTTTGATTTCATTTTTTTACTCTGGAAAAAAATTAAATCTCTCAGAAATACCCTACCATAACAAAAGTTAACATAACCTAAATAAGAAAATGGCTGAAAATTGAGAGATTGGCTACATTGACAAGCTTATAAAAGCCTTCAATATGTGAGATTTCCAAACACCAATATGGTCCAAAGCGAGTGGAGTCTTTAACATTGTCGCCAGATGAAGAAAAAATAGAGGATTTGCCCAAGAGAAATATAAACAATCATGGATTTGAAGAGATGCCAAGCACAAAAAATTATGGTATCGACTGTGCATAAAAGAGTTCTGGTTCATATCCTGAATTGTAAAATATCAGCTGAGATGTACACAAAACTTGAAAGGTGTATTTAAACAAGATACAGGGTATCAAAAATAAAATCTACAGCAACAGTTTTTTGGTTGACAGTCTGAAAGGGGTACCTACGGATTCATCTACCCATTTAAGCAAGCTCCAAAACATGCTGTTCAGACTAATAACTCTGAAACAAAAATAAGCGATAATATGATCATGTCAGAAATCTTGAGTATACTACCAGACAAATAAAGATAGTGATCTTATCCTTGAAATGAAAAAACTGTCACAACCTAAACACCCGGCCTTGGGACTCCGCTAAGGTAGTGAATTCGGCCTTAGTTACAATATTTTTTATTACCTCAATTGGGATAATGTGAATCAACAAATAAAATTTCGCGACAAATGGATTTATTTGACACACAATAATAAATTTACAAAAACTGTATATTCTCGATACAAATACGAATAAATATTAGTTATACAGTAAAAATGTCCAACTCAATATTTTATATATATCGTACAGCTCGCAGCAGTAGTCAAAAGTTGAGATGTCGTTGTCTGGACTTGGACGCTGTATGATCCGGTGGAGTGGATAGTCTGTAGAGTCCGTAGCGGTCCGTAAAGGTAAGTCCGTGAAGGTTAAGTTTGTAAACGGTCCTTGAGGTAAACGGTACAGGCTGCAGAGCTGTAGGGAAAGAAATAAAAAAACAGGAGAAACAATACAAAATTGAAAATTGAAAAGGAGGAATAAAATGAACAGGTAGGAGCTTATACTCTAATACATACAAAATTTTGAATTTAATTTTCAAAATAAAACCACAGAAAACTGTTCATTCTTATCCGTCCTGTTTCCAAAATAATCAGAAAAAGCAAATTTAAATCGGTGGAAAATAACCATCTAAAGAATCTGTTATAAATTCGCTTCATAAAATAACTCAGGGAGCCACCAGATTTTTTTAAAGAAAGATAATACCGGTGAAGAAAAAAAGGAAAACGCCATAACAAAAACATTGTTTTTTTTTAAAACGAAATAATTTAACTAAATAGAAAAATCGAAATAGAATCATTTGTAAGCACACAATTACAATTTGAAAATATATAGATAACTTACAAGAGAAGAAAATTAAAAATCACACACAAAATGATATGATTGAAAAGGAGAATACTGAATACTTCTCAGTGAAGAAATTAACCAAAAGAGCGAGTTCCACTTCAATCGTAGTTTAAGTAGATATTTTAACGATGGCAAAAACGATTATCGATGTGTTCCTAATATTTTAAATAATAGGAATTGGATTTAGAGGTGGTAGTAGCCTCGAATAAGTAACGCTCCAAAATAATTGATGAAAATAGTAACATGTCTCAGCGACATGTTACAAAACGCTGAATATTCTAACGGCAATGCTTTCGTTGGAAGAACATAGCAATAAAATAAATATAAAAATTGAAGAAATGTAGCATTTCACAGCAACGAAGAACAATGTAACGTCTGTGAAAAGCCAGGGCATCTTACAAGTTATTATTGTTATATGGTTGCAAGTGGGTCTAAATTCGACAGAAAGAAAATTGAAGGACCAACATGTGGAAGGTAATAGATTGATAGTAGTGCAATATTTGTAAGAAGTCGAACTATAGAGAAGTAAACTGTATCTTGAGAGGTAAACAAGAAGGTAAAATGGAAGAGATAAAGTTTTTTTAACAGAATATGAAAATACAAATGATTGAAAAACTAAAAGATAAGAGTGTAGAGCTAAGTGTAGCAAAGGAGGATGCACAAATAACAGAAGAAGACGTTGGCAGTTAACAAAAAAATGTATATTAAATTAAGTTTAATACGTACTAGACTTAACGACGAACCTTGTGTCAGTAAAGAACCTAAAAATAATGATGGTATTTCATGTAAAAAAAATTTATTCACGCCTCGCGTTAACGAACTCTAAAGCTAAGCTCTGAAGTTGGGAATTGAAAATGGTTTATTATTTATAATTATCAAATGCTGATTGGAAATTAGTAAAATTTTAACCGGTTTTCTACTCTATACTTGTGAACTCAGGTACGGACTACAATCAATAGTGGATTTGTGGTAGAGTGGCAATTTTTTGGTAAATATAATTTTTAATAGTTGTAAACGCAACAGTTGACTTTTTTAAACATTTTTATATATAGCAAGTCCTCTTGTGACATCTCGATGAAAATGACGGCTTAAGAGATACGGGCAATTTTATGTCGCACTGCACACCTATTAGCGCATTCACATTTTCATTGAATGTACGCATACAGGAAGCATCCTGTATTATTAGTAAATCAATAATTAATCGATGCAGTCAACATTTATAAAAATACATTGTTAATAATACTTCTATTATTTGCTGAAGATTATGTATAAAAAACTTTACTGAAAATAACACCATTAATTTAACAAAAGTGAAAATACGAGTATAACAACAACCAAAAAAAAGATATTCGATATAATAAAATGTTACATTTTCAAATTATCAGTTCTCAGTTAATTACAGCAAATCAGAATATAACAACACTCGTCGAATGTGAATAGTTTTTGAATTATTTTCATAAAAAAAGCATTATTCTAAGTAGGCAGCTGTCATTCCTCTTTAAATTATTTCTAAATATTTGTCATCTGTCTACACTTATCAAGGTAAGAAATTGTCACAATATTCAGTTCTAATTGAAAAGTGGAACAATTTACCTTTAATTAGTGTGAGGATATGCAAATGATGTTTGGAATTGCAGAGGAAAGTTCCAGCCAGCTAGAAAACTTTATTCGGAATGATATCCAAATCGAAGGCTATCTAACAGGAACAGAAACAGATCGGAATTTATGAGAAACATGTATGTTTAGCTTAATGCAGAAATTTTAAAAACTGATCTTCACAATGGATAATTACGTTGTATGATTATTTTTGCCGAAGAAAGGTGTCGAAGTGTGTTGGATTTCCATTAGACTAGATATAATTCTAATTCTTTCCTGCAAAGCAGACAACCCAAACAACAAGATCTTGTAATCTTGGTTGCCTTTATGCTCGCGTTAATTAGATATTTACACTCAATTATTATACAAGCTCATATAGGATTCAGCTGGTAATTTGGGATGTGGTTAAAATAATTCATGTGCGGGTATTCATGTTTTTTCTACGTTTATGAGATATAAAAAGACTGCTAGTGATGGTATAAAAAGCTGCGTTGGAGAGAACTCTCTGAAGATAATTTCCAAGCGTTTGTGTGGACTGGATAAAACCTGAGGTGAGTAAATTATTTTATAGTAAATTGTACATACCTAAAGCTTAACTCTCGTCATATGAGCTATCGAATAATCGATCAATATCACCGGATCGTATAAGGGGTGTATGAGACACATCATTCTCCAATAATTGAACAAAATATACTAGATGCTGTTGTTAATAAACTTATAACCAGTTCAAGGAAACTTTCGGCACAATCAAATGTTTCACAATCAAGCGTACATAAAATACTCCAGGAAGAACTATTGCATTTATTTTATGTATAAAAGATTCATACTATGTCACCAGATTTCCTCCTAGGGTTAATTATGTGAACTGGTTTTTGGGTAAACAACAGGAAGACCGTCCTTTCGTTTAAAATGTAGTATTTACAGATGAAGCAGGTTTCACTAGAGATGACATAATTAAGTCTCATTTTCAACATCTGCGGGATGATGAAAATCCTTACGACATAATTAAGACTAAATACCAACAAAGGTTTATGATTAACGTATGGGCAGATATTATAGGAAATCGCTTATTTGGTCCATATATCCTTAATAGTCGTTCAAACGGACAGTCGTATTTACAATTTTTGCAGGATATCTTACCATTTTATTAGAGGGTGTACCTCTACAGAAGCTTCAATGTATATGGTTTACGTACGATGGAGCACCCCCTCACTTCAGTCGTGAGGTACGTGTCCATCTAAACAATATTTTTCCAGATAGGTGGATTGGAAGGTGTGGACCATTTCCTGCACATTCGCATGGGATTCTCATATTTAGTGTTATCTTAAAAATGTAATCTGCAGTACACCTGTAAATACAAGAAATAAATCAATTGATAAGACCCGAAATAATCCTGGAATGTTATTCGAAGTACAAAGATCTATTCTTAGAAGACTGAAGAAATGTTTGGAAGTAACAGGCTATATTGAATATTTGTTGTAATATTTTAAGCGTTTAGACTTTTTTTAATATTGTTTTACGATATCGTTACTTTTCAGCCATATCGCAAAATACGAAAAGGTTGTTTCACTTTTTTCTCGACTACGAAGGACCAACCGTGGTTCAGGGTACTGATTACTTCTCTAATTATAGGAGTAATATATAAATAAAATAAAGTCGCTTGTCACTGGCACTTGAAATATATTGACGACATATATATTTTTAGTCTTTTTTGCTTCAACAATTAAAATTATCACTGAGTATTTTATGTAAGAAGTATTATTTGTTCACTTTAGATTATTGATGAATGAATGTAGCTTAAGATACCGGTACAAAAATGCCGGTTTTCTCTCGTAACTAGAGTAACCTCTCAGATTGATGATGACTAGGAAGTGCGTTAAAAATGGGTCTTATTCGTATTAATGTGTTGGGAGCGAAGCGGGAAGTCATGTGATATATCAGGGAACATTGACCAATGGAAAGCGAGAGTTTAAAATGTAACGGTCAAATACAGCGAGTGAAAAATGCACACTGGGGTCGGTTTTTATGCATGAAAAGAGTGTTGTTCGTTACAGATAAGGAAATTTCGACTATAGTTTTTATGAAGCGATAAGGTTTAAACTGATATGGAATGCTTTGATGTTTTGAGTGGAGATGATTTTAAGGCAATTCTTATTTGTGTTTTTTATATAAAAGGGACGTGAAAATGGATTTTTGCGTATTTAAAAAAACATCGAGTATTTGAGAAGAATTATATTTTTATTTATGATGTGTGCGGTATATATAATTATAATATACAGGGAGAAGTTAAAGTAAAGATTACAGAACGAATTAGATTGTTAGTTCAAATTCGTACAAATATCGTTAATAATTTGGTTACTCGTTTTTTTAATGTGTTAATGAAATGTAGTTCCATTTTACAGCTTTTTTTTGTTATTTTTACTTTTGTTAAATTATTGTTCTTTTTCATTAAAGTTTTTTATACATAAACAATATAAAATTTATTTCTATAAATGTGGACTGCAGGGATTTATGAATAATTTACTAATAGTACATAATGCTTACTGTAATCGTGCATTCAAAAAAGATGCGCCAATAGGTGTGCAGTGCGACATAAAATTGCCCGTATCTCTTAAACTGTTATTTTTATCCAGATGTCAAAAGAGGACTTTCTATCTCTAAAAATGTACAAGTAAATCGATCGTTGCATTTATAATTGAAAATAGTTATATTTACCAAAACATTGCCGCATATACCATTGATCTTGGTCCGTACCTGAGTTCAGAAGTATAATGTAGACTTGTTATAACGCCAGAATGTTCGCAATTATGGTATTTATAAACGATTCAAATTTATACTAATTTCCAATCAGTCATTTAATAATTATTTATTAAAAACCCCAACTTTAGAGCCCTATATTTCGTTTACTGAGGTCGTAAAGGAAAAATTTGATACGAAATAATCATTATTCTTAGTCTCTCTATCATCTCCCAAGTATGAACTCCTGGGACATCTTGTATATCACAAAAAATAACGAAAGATATTCGAAGGAAGAAAGAATGAAAGACTATACAGTTTACTTGAATGAAGTGAATGGAATCAAATGAGAGAATAATTATTTCACAGAAACAAGAAAATAAAAAGTTCTCATTTGCCTTTCAAAATTGGAGCATTTTAATAATATAACCATGAAAAATTTGATAGATGCAGAAGCGGTAACAAGTATGAATTTGAATAAGAGAGATTGTGCTCGTTTTGGGGTACCTTGTGATGTTTGCTTAAGAGCTCAGCAGCCAAAATTTTCATTTAGCTCATACCGAACAAGAGCAACAAGATCATTGTAAATTATCCATACAGATTTACGTGATCCAATAGGATCCATACACTTGGGACAATAATTAGTATATACTGCCACTAAAATAATAGGACAGTGATTTATCTATTGGAATATAAAAACGAAATAGTAGGTTTTATAAAAGCATACATAGAAGAGAATGACAGATTAAAATGGTTATTTGTAAAACAACTGTCACAATGACTCTTTTGTAGTACGTGTGAAGTTTGCGCATCGAACCGCGAAGCGATAAATAGCGCAAATCACGAGTGTTAAGGAATCCCTTGTATTTAAATTTTTCCGCTAAACACATCATTGGCGTATGGTTGATAAAACGTCGACATGCCCAGAGAGCAGTACTTCGTAAACCTTCGCACGGTAAACATTAATTTTCGATACAAACTGATAAAATTGGTCGGACGAAATTCGATTGAAAAAATGAACCAAAAAACATATCTTCACTCTTCCCAGGCGCCTGGATACGGACGGCAACACAGCTTCACCAGGTCGGAGCCTCATAAATTCGTTCTCTTCATTTGTGTTGATGATGTGATATATTTTGATTAACTATAAGAAATACAGTCCAATAGTATTTTTTCATATTTTCATCCTTAACAACGGGTAATAGCGAAAGTCATCGTGACAAAAGTTTTACACAATATTTTTTATAATTCGCATTTATTTAATTTTTTAAATAAAGTAGAACTACATAATCCCTGTTTTTAAACTAGGAGGAGTGGTTTGTATCTAAGTCTGCAATCTGTAGATTCCTGATTGGTCAGATCACAGATGGTTTTATTCAGCACTTTTGACATACGATGGAATAATTGTGTGAATTGTAAACAAACTTTCATCCAAGCAAATACAGGATGATTATTTGTTTAAAAAAGAGCTTCTTCGTATATGCTTGCGATCTGTTTATATTATATCATGAACATAATTATTTCTGTAATAAATCTTCACATCGATATGTGGTAATTTATCCCAAAACTCGAACGTTATGTATACCTATATAATGATCCTATACAATATAAAAATAAAAAATTGACAAATAACTGATGAATAAACGTTAGCGTACTTTATTAATATTATTAATACATTGTAATGTTTTTCTTATTTATTAAAACGTAAACGGGTGAGATAAACTTCAAACACACGGTATGGTTACTTACGAATATAAACACTAAACTACTCACTAACACTTAATTTATCTACACACAAACTTAATTATTAATTTATATCCTTTACATATGAGTGCCTTTTTTACTAGATAATTCTAGATTGCGGCTCACACAAAAACAATTGGCTCTGTCATTTTCTAGATAAGACTGGTCACAAAAACAATGTCTAGATAAGATAGTCACAATCGTGAACAGTTCTAAGAAATCCCTGCGCATCCGCCATAATTTTAACTTTCATACATGGCTTAGACAGAGTCGGATTCAGGGACTATACCAGTGTGCTGTTTC
Source organism: Galeruca laticollis (assembly GCA_963921935.1). NCBI lineage: Eukaryota > Metazoa > Arthropoda > Insecta > Coleoptera > Chrysomelidae > Galeruca > Galeruca laticollis. The sequence goes on along the minus strand of OY998179.1, from coordinate 186,633,836 downwards.
GTAACATTACCCCCTCCTTAAATGGAAGTTCCTCCTGGAACTTTCGTATAGCCGAGACTGGATGTTTGAATAGGCAACTGACCCCATTTCTACACTTTCCGATCTTATGGAAATAACAGGGCACCGTCTTCATCGGATACTGATAACGGGGGTTGTAGCTGCAAATTAATATCTGGACACCGGTATCTTGGAAGATTACCTCTACCATGTTCCTGATGATTCGCCAATCCAACTGGTTACTCGATATCTTGGGCATAGCCAGTTTCTTCACGTTGGATTCCAACACATGGTCTCGGAGGTTTCGAAGTGCTTCCCACACATCGCGGTAGGTGGAACGATCTTGGAATTCATTTTTAGTTACCACGTAGAAGACGTACCGCGAATTATGTTTCAGTTTCAGTATCTTGCCAGGGGCTGGAATCTGGTCTTCAAATTTTTCTAATTGCCCGAACTTCTTTCGAAAGACGGTTGCCAACCCTAGTGCGTTCTTGATACGGGCGGGGATGTTGTATGTCAGTGAATAATCTTCCGGGAGAGTGAACAAATCTTGTCGTTGTTCTGAAGTGACTCCATATTTAGCTTTCCCGGTACCTCCATACGCGCCCATAAATTAATCGAAGGTAGGGTCAGACACTTCTCGAATATGGTTTACTCCTTTCTCAAGGTCATGGTCTCCTTCGAATGGCGCTTGTCGGTTTTGGTGAACTACTTTTGGTTTTCCGTTGGGATCTTGCTTATGCGATATATAACATCATTGATCCTTTTCTTGATTAAGAATGGACTTTCCCAGGATTTTCGTAATTTTGGAGAAAATCCTTATCTCCTCGTCGGGTTGTGTAACCATACTTTGTACCCTTCATTAAGACGGCTTTCTGTGGCCTGCGTGTTGTACCGACTTTTCATTCTGTCGCTGGCAACTTGAAGATTTGTTCGAACTAATTCATGAATATCATCCAGCCTTCTTCTCAATTGGATCACGTAGCCTTCTCCTGCTAGATCTTTTTCAGGCCGACAGGCAAATTTCAGGTCACAAGGAAGCCGCATTTCACGTCCAAACAGGATTTTCGCAGGTGTTTCACCCGTGGACTCATTGACTTCAGATCTATAAGCCAATGTGAATAGGGAATGATACTGGCGCCAATCTCTCTGATGCCTGGAAACCACTTTGGACAGGTATTTTCCAATAGGCCTGTTCATTCTCTCGACCATTCCGTCTGACTTTGGATGTAATGATGTAGTCCTGGTCTTCTTCATTCCCAGCTTCTCGCAAATCTCCTGGAATAGATGGTTTTCGAAATTTCTTCCCTGGTCACTGTGGATTTCCAATGGCACTCCGTATTGGCTGATAAATTCTTTCACCGATACATCCGCGACAGTTGTGGCCTCTTGGTTCTGGATAGCGTGAATTTCCACCCACTTTGTGAAATAATTCATTATAACCAGTATGTATTTGCTACCATTTTCTGTCGTCTGAAATGGTCCAGCGATATCTAAAGCAATCCTTCCGGAAGGGATTCCAACATTATACTGTTTCATAGGTGCCTTTTTCCTGCGATGTGGTCCATTACTCGTAGCACAAGTCGTACATTTCTCACACCAGTCCTTCACATCATCAGGGCTGTTCATCCAATAAAACCTCTCACGGATTCGCTGGAGGGTTTTCTCCACTCCCAGATGACCTCCCGATGGACTGTCGCGTGACTTCTTTGGTACTTCAGCTACTCTTGTTCTCGGGATAACTAGCTGTCTCCTCATCTCGGAACCATCATCGTTTCCAAGGACTCTTTTCAACAGCCCTTCTTCCAGGACAAGGGAGTCCCACTGAGCCCAATACGCCTTGAGTTTCGGTGAAAATCTTGACACTTCTTGCCAGGTAGGTCGCCGATTTCCTTCATTCCATTGCCTGATCATCTTCAGGTGAGGATAATTCTCCTGATCTTCTCTGATCGTGGTGGGTGACCATTGCTCGTTGACTACAATAGTTTTTGAAACTGCTGCTTCCCTAGATTCCGCCAAGTTGACGATCTGGTCAAGTTTGTCATCGTCATCTTCTTCCTGCATGGTCCTACCTTTGTTGTACCGCGAGCTCTTCGTGGCTGCTTTGCATTTGAGAGGTTCTTGGTTTGCAGGAGTCGTAGGACGCTTACACGGACTGCGTGCTTGCTCTAGCTCGCCACAATTACAGCACCTGATTTTCTTCGGCTTTTTGTCTACCTTACCTTTCAACATGTTAACGATCTGGTCAAGTCTGTCATCGTCACCTTTTTCCTGTATGGTCCTACCTTTATTGTATCCGGAAGCCATCGTGGCTGCTTTATATTCAAGAGCAGCAGTCAATGCATCGACCAATGTTTTAGGATGGGCTAATCGAAGCGTCTTCTCCATATCATTGTCACATAAGCCGTCAATAAAGGCCTGGATGCCTAAACATTCCATCTGGTGCTGATGGATAAGCAAATCGAACTAGTCGGGCAATATCCAGTTCATACTCTTCAAGGGTTTCGTCACGTTTCCGCCTTCGGTTCTTCTGCCAGTGTGCTGTTTCGTAACAATATGATTTATTCAAATTTACCTTTAAAACCATTCAAGATAATAATTTGATAGCTAGAACAACGCTAGACTATTTTATAATTTGTTTCAAGGTTAAAGGCAAATGTCCAATAAAACTACATATAATAAACAACTGTATGATACTAAAAATTATTGAAAAAGTGTTCAAAGAGACTTCATTGTGCCACTGTAAACAATTAAGTCTCTTTTATACGCGAATTATAAAAAAATACAAATGTATCAAAGATGAGAAGGGATAATGGAGGTGAATACACAAATAATGAATTATTAAGTAACTGCCGTCAATAAAGTAAGGACCAATGATATTTTCTCCAATACCTTATTGTAGGGAACGTCGACAATCAGAGATATTAATTTCCGTTATTATTAATATTTCAGAAATTGACATATAATAAAAGTTTATTCTGATAAAACGAATTTCCTGCGATAGAGAAATTTATATTTTTTCTTGTTATTTTCCACAATAAAATTTAAGATTATGAAAGTTTTGAAAAGAGAATGAAAAGACTGTTAAAATGAAGTATGAAGGGCACCTACTAACAATTCTAAGATTTAGAGTTTACAGCTGGTGATTAAATTTTGGTCTTGATCTTGCCCTTACTGTCCAGTCTTGGTCTTCTTCATACCCTCTTTGTAGTGCTCTATCAAATCTTGTTCTTACTATAGTAAATCTTAGTATTGGTCTAGGTGCTTGTTTTCGTTTATCAGTTTTGATTTTGACAATCAAATACATGAATGTTCTTTCGTAACTATTGCATCCTATACAAAAGCAATATTTTTTAACCCTAGAAACACTTACTTTAACAAATATATTTTTTATCACCGTAAGAAAGGAAAATTAGTCAAACCGTCAAAATAGTATATTACGTAACAAGAGTTGTAAGTAACCCATTACGCACGAAATGAAAAAGTTTATGCACGAAGCCGCGCAGCGGCGAGTACATAAATTCCATGAGTGCGTAATGGGCGCTCAACTCGTGTAACGTACTATACTTTTTCCACGCCTATTCATTTTCTTCCATTAAGTGAAAAACATCGCAATCATTAAAACTTTATTATAATAGTTATAACAACTGAACAATTATTGTAAACCGATTGTGCTTTTTAATAATAAATTCTTCATTGTTCACCATATAAGGGTGATACCGGTTATTTATAATTGTATTATATTTTGTTCAAGAAATTGACAATATATAAATGACTACACATTTATTTTCATAGCCTGCTACGTAAGAAAACGTGTCCTATTTTCAAAGAAATGTATGATGTGCTGCCTACATTTAGGGGCATCACTCTTTCAATCCTAAATATATCTCGCTAATGCTGAAAGTTTTTATGTTTTTTAATTGACTGAATTTATGTAAAATGACCAAATAAAGTCTTACGTAAATAAAAATTTGATTGTAATTTAATTAAACCAAGAAGTTTAAGTTTTCTTCTCAAAACGCACGTGTATTTTATGAGATCTCATTACGTGCATGCTATTGTTAAATGTCATTTACAAGGAATGTTGACAGTGCGATTTTTGACGTTTACAGGCATGAGCGTAGAAAAATATAATAAAGTTTACCAAAATTTTCGGGAGATATTGGTTCTTGTATGGATCGGTCTTGGTCTTGTTAACACAAATGTGATTTCGGTATTGGTGTTGCTACTGTTGAGTCGGAATTGATCTCGCAAAAAAGACCAACTTTATTCCATTTGACTGATCCAAACTGTACATTGATTAATTTCATGTACAACATTTACACTTAATCTGCATATACTTACGCAGTATTTGCTGGAATATAAACGAGATTTTTACATCGCAAGATATCATTTTAGACACAGGATTTTTTTAGGAAAATGTATAATAATGTAGTTACTGAATTTATTCCATTTAGCTGTTCCACACGGTATATTATATTTACCTACACCTCGAAATGAATATTCCTCATCAATCTGTTAGTTCTTTATAGAGTAATTGAGACGATAAATTACATGTGCCACTGTTGCTTCAAATTATCCTCCAGGTTTTTGATAGATCCAGTTAATCCGTTAATTATACCTCCCAATTTGGTAAGTGGCTGTTAAAAGATGAAGTTTTTTCTCGTATGGTATTTGATACGGTTTTAGGCATCGTTCTAATTGCATTTTATACCGTAAATATTTTTTTGTAATATATAGATAGTTCCGAGGCTATTCAATAAAATTTTTTTGATTTACGCTACTAATATTAGTCGAAGTGAGGTATAATGGATCACATTTAATTACAGGGTGTCACAGAAGTTTCTGACCCATTTTAACTGCAAGTATCTCTGAACTCAGAAACAATAGGGAGGTGTAGTTTTCGAAGAAAAATTTATTTTTATATAAAGTTTTTTCAGTATAAATGTTTATTTAGTGATATCTTATATAGGGTTTTTCAAAAAAAATTTATGTTTTGAATGCAAATATCGTCTATTTTTTTAATTAAACACCCAATATATTTTGAAAGCTGAACTCTTGCCCTTTCCGAAAATATATAATTTGTTAGATTAGATCAAAAATGAGTAAGTTATTTGGTACTTGATGATTTTTATTAGATGAAGATGTCTGACACATTCGTTTCCAAGAAATAACAAAATTTGCCTGCTTACCAATAGTTAAAAAAGTTATACCTAATTTTTTTGAAAGATGCACGACTTGGCATTATTGAAAATAAATTAACAACAGCCAGCCGTTTAAGAACTATTAAAATCGGAATTAATTACTTTGACAGTTCGTGTCAGTTTATTGAGATTGTAAAAATTCTAAAGCATACTTTAACATTGACGCCTCTAAATGCCTACATAACAGCTTATAATCAAAAACTAAATAACTCGCTCATTTTTTATCTAAACTTCAACAAATTATATATTTTCGGAAAGAAAAAGAGTTGAGCTTTCAGATAGATTAAAAATATGTCCCAGATAGCAGAAAATATTTTTTAAATATTTAAAAAGTATATTTGTCAAATATTTGTAGCGACAGATTTTTAAATAATCAACCAATATTATTTTTAAATATTATATAAATTTATGTTATAAATATTAAACAAATATTATTATTAAATTGGGATTCTGCAAAACAATTTTCCTAAAATATGAAACACTTTAAGTAGGTGAGGAAATTAACAGTCAACATTCAATTCATTGCGCAGTAAGTCGGATTGACATTCTTGTTTTATTGGCATGAACATTAGATACATTGATTTTATTGTCATGATCGTTCATGAAATTTTCAATTCTAGATAAATCGGCTCTAGATTCTCTCATATAATATTTTATTTCTCTTAATTCTTCTAATATTGGAGTTAAATCTAAAAAAGAAACAGTTACTATATAATTATGTACCTATACACAGTCAGAGCGAAGAAAAAACAACTCCGAAGACAAACACAGGTTGGGATTATCACCTCGCAAAATAAAAAGAAAACAATAGTAAATCAAATGTTACTTGTATTTTATACATGCCAAAGTAAACCCAGCGTATAAAATAATAATTTTATTCAACCGGCAACATTGGATAGATCGTTGTTCAAGGCGAGGAAGGACATAATGTACATATTAGTTACCCTGAATGTGGATTTTTCAGAGAGGTATATTAATTGAGTAATTTTATACAATTTATTTACCGACTAACATGCAAATATCAGACAAATATTTTTTATGTTCCTACCTCCTTTCAATCCGGAATTATAGGAATATTTTTCCAAAACGAAAAATATATTGGTATTCAAAGGAGGTATCACATTTTTGTACAATTAAAACCTTTAATATATTTATTCTTCTCAAAATATTTCTAAAATATTTTTATAATATGAGCTCATGAATATTTTGTATCCATAAAGAAACTAATATCTATTTAATATGTTATCAACCAAATATTCCTTTTCAAATATTTGAGCAATATTCATTAGATATTTTATGTACATGTTGTGAAATGAATATTTAACAAATATTTCGTTTATATAATAAATATTTTTAAACGTTATAAATATTTCTTTTATGCAAAGAAAATATTTAGCAAATATTTCGTGCTATCGGAGGTGTTTCATAATAAAAATAGACGCTGTTTGCATTTTTGAAATACCATTTTTTTAAAACACCCTCTATAAGATATCACTAATTAAACATTTGTACTGGAACATTTTAATATAAAAAGACATTGTTCATCGAAAACCGCACCCTCCTGTCGTTTCTGAGCTCCGTGATTTTTGCAGCGAAAATAGGTCAGAAACTTCTGGGTCACACAGTATTAGTTTGTAGATAAATATAGAATGTCTCAGTAATTCTATTTAGATTTTATTAATACTCTATATAGGGTGGAGCGTGAATTAATGCCATACATCATTGGAAATTTGGAAATGTTTTTATTTATAATACCTGAATACAATTTTTCTCTAACCTTCTTAGTTCATTAGGATAGAAGGATAGAGACAATGCAAAATAAAGGGGAGAAACATCTAGTATGTCCTACGAATTCCTTCAGCCTTAAGCGATTTATATAAGTTCCTTTCACCCTCTAGATCTAAAGCTTTATAATATATGCTTGAGGTGTGCTTCTTATATTAAAGGTATGAAAACCGTGTGATTTGCTTAAAAATGAAAAAAACATAAAAATATAGTTATTAACGTTAAAATAATATTTAAGTATGTAGAAAAAATATATTTTTATGATGTGAGTTATTAAATATTAATAATTATTCATTTGTTGGCGTGCTATTGCCATCACTTTTGTTTTGTTGGTATTGAGCATTAGCTCAATCCGTTTACCTCTGTCTACAGTGATATGAAGTTCCTCAGAAGAATTCGTCAAAATAGATGTGTCATCCGCATACCTAATATTGTCAATTACGTTGATCTGGATTGCTCTGTTCTCATCTTCCAAAGCCAACTCAATAACCATGTCGTTGGACTGATTAAGTGTACCTTCTTTGCGAGATAAGTTTGAGAATAATTTTAAAGTTGGCTATTATGGGATTACGGTCAGAGCCAATGTCAGTTCCCGAATAGGCAGCCACTCGCGTTGCATAACTTTGGTATATGCGATTTATCAGAAAGAAATCAATCTGATTTCTTATTATACGATTGAGACTGTCTTGTGGAGATCACCATGTATACAGACCTCTCGGTTGTAACTTGTAATACGTGTTCTTAATTACCAGATTTCCTTGTTTACAGAACTGAATTAGGAATTCACCTCGATAGTTTCTCTAACCCAGTCCGAATGTACCTACGACAACATTGCGTACAGATCTCTTAATTTGCTCAGTGGCCATGTATCCCACACAGTTCCGATGGTTTCGGTTGTTATGTTCAGAGTAGTAAAAAGTAATTCCCTGTTTTTAGCATATTCCCCTGTCTGGCCATTTAATCTCACTAATTACAAGAATGTCAATATTAATTAGCCGCATTTCCTCTAAAGCGTTATCAAGCTTGCCGGCTGCAAAAAGTGTTCTCTTGTTCGTTTGTTAGTCTTCATAATGTCAATCCGAAGGGATTCTTAGCACCCTCTGATGATCTAACATCTGCCGGGGACTGAAGGCCGTACTGTAAATGTTTCCTGGCCTGATAAAAGGGTTCGAGACAAAACGATATTTTGGGGAAACTAATCCGGTAGTGTCACTTTTGTTTTCCGCATCGCAGTACCACAACCTCTCAACAGTTAGCCGTTTTGCCTGTGTAATTTTACTTTCCGAGCCAATTGAAGGATCATTTCCTTTATGCCACGGGCTGGTAATGCTGATCGCTGCTGCCCTTCCACCTGCTAGTTTTGGTCTGCCCCGTAGCACCCATACCTGGGAAGCAGTCCCCCATCCGGCACCTTGGGAGGCCCCCGTTGGAGGACTTGCAGCCCTACACATGTCCTTAATTTCAAATCTACTAAGTTGATCCAAAATCCTTTTTTGCATGTAATTTGAATAGCTGTAATTTCTGTGAAATTTAATATGTGTTAAATTGTCGTTTTTGGGATTTTTGAGATTAAAATACTCCAGAAACGTGGCTGTCTTTCAACTGCAAACTTCTAGCATTCATACCTCTGAAAATTTTTATCATACAAAAAAAAAATTCTGTGACAAAAAATCTAAATTCTTAGAATCATCCCCGCATTCAATGTACTTATTAGCTTACTTCTTAAAATCGTACTAATCAACTTTCTCTTTTCTTAAAAATCTCCTGACAAATAATTTACTTTTACTACACATAAAGTTAAAGCTTTTATTTAAAATTTTTACTTTCAAACAATTCGTTGTCAAATTAGCAGCCCAATTTCCGAACACACTATATCATATAATCCCCATTAAATATTTTTATCTCAAAAATCCTCCCACGTATTCAAACATTCTGCTAATTTTGCGATTACCCTGCGGTAGTTCTAAATCATAACCCACTTCTTCGGGTCCGGGGCGTATTTGCATTTTTCATTCATTGGTTAAAAAAGTATAATTACAAGGTTGAAGTACTTAGTGTGTACGTAAAACATTTGATTTATTTTTATCTTTTTTCCACAACAAGTTCATGTCAAACATATATTACGTCAAAATATTGATTTTTCAATTAATATTCAGGTGTATAAAATATATCTGTTGTTTGAGCTGACTATTATTCAAGCTTTCCGTAAAGCTGGAACTCGCATTCAACACGTCTATAACAGTCTACGGTCTACATTTACATATTTTATATAGCAGGTTGTCGCATACCACTTCGAGCGTTATCGGCAGCGTCGATCAAAATGGCGTTATTATATATCGATACCCACTTTTCAGTCCGTCAACATTCAAAGAGGATTTTTTTATTAAAATTACGATATTAACATCAAATATTAATAATTCGCTCCGATTCATTGCTATATAAAATATGTGGGGCTGTGTATAGTGGAAAAAGGATTAATGCGGCAGAAAGAAATTGATTAAAAAAATAATTGGAGGGTTTTCAATTTGATTGAATTTTGTTGCAGTTTGAACATTAGAATTGAAACTCCTACGGTAAACAAGATAGGGTACTTGAGGACGAATTAATATTATCAAATCCTAGTTATCTGAAGCAACTGAAAAAGAGAGAATTTAATGAAAATTGAAAGAAACGGGTGGTCATATTAGGCGGGTGCCTATATTTTCTGTGGGAAAGAAAAAATAACAGGCAAGTACCAGGTGGAAAATGTTATTGGGGTTCCAACTGAAAGGAAAAAAAATCAAGCATAAAATCACTCGAAGTGGTGAAATAAGGATGTAGTTTAGGGGTAGAAAACATTTTTTGTGATTGGCGGCGAAAAGTGACATCTTATCTGAAAATATTAAATTCAAAAGTTGTAGATAATAAAAGAGTCTAAAACTTTTGTAGATAACACTTTATGAAATAATCTCAAATTAACCGTCAATATGACAAAAAACCTATTTTTCAGTTTTTAGTTTTTTTCTCCCGTATAAATGATTCAATTTACAGGAAAATTTGTCTCTTTTGGTGTCGAATAAGCAAGCTTTTTTCGAAATTAACAAGACGACTAGTCCTCTAGTTAAGTACATTGTTAGAACAATAATTATCGGGGTATTTTTTTGAATTTATATGGTCTGTAAGTGATCATTTTAATCACTGAAATGTCTACTTGGTCTATGTAACTTGGTGGTTTATTGATCACTAAACCGCTTAAAATTGCGAAATACCCCAAAAAACCTTTGTTAAGCATGATTGACTAAATATTTTCCAATATTTTCGATTTTCTTCATTATTTTTATAACAAGAAGTAGTTTATAATAAATTATTTATAATAAGATGTTTGAAATAAATAATTACTCTACAAAATTGATTTATCAATATTATTTTATTCTTTTTTTCCACTATTGTTTGGCTTTCTTGCATTTTCTAGAGAAGACTGGTCACAAAAACTATGTCTAGATAAGATAGTCACCATCGTAAACAGTTCTAAGAAATCCCTGCGCATCCGCCATAATTTTAACTTTCATACATGGCTTAGACAGAGTCGGATTCAGGGTCTACACTAGTGTGCTATTTCGTAACATTACCCCCTCCTTAAATAGAAGTTCCTCCTGGAACTTTTATGTAGTCGAGACCGGATATTTGAATCGCCAACTGGCTCCATTTCTACACTTTCCGATCTTAGGGAAATAGCAGGACACCGTCTTCATTGGATACTGATGCGAGGTTTGTATCTGCAAATTAATATCTGGACACCGGTATGTTGGAAGACTCGCCAATCCAACTGGTTACTCGCTATCCTAGGCATAGCCAGTTTCTTCACTCTGGATTCTAACACTTGGTCTCGGAGGTTTCGAAGTGCTTCCCACATATCGCGGTAGGTAGATCGACCTTGAAATTCATTTTTAGTTACCACGTAGAAGAGGTACCGCGAATTATGTTTCAGTTTCAGTGTCTTGCCAAGGGCTGGAATCTGGTTTTCAAGTTTTTCTAATTGCCCGAACTTCTTTCGAAATACGGATGCCAACCCTCGTGCGTTCTTGATACGGGTGGGGATGTTGTATGCAAGTGAATAATATTCCGGGAGAGTGAACAAATCTTGTCGTTGTTCTGAAGTGACTCAATATCTAACTTTCCCGGTACATCCATACGCACCCAAAAATTCATCGAAGGTAGGGTCAGACACATCTCGAATATAGTTTACTCCTTTCTCTAGGTCATGGTCTCCTTCGAATGGCGCAAGTCGGTTTTGGTGAACTACTCCTGGCTTTCCGTTGGGGATCTTGCTTATGCGATTTATAACATCATTGATCCTTTTCATGAGTAAGTATGGACCTTCCCAAGATATTTGTAATTTTGGAGAAAATCGTTTTCTCCTCGTCGGGTTATGTAACCAGACTTTGTCCCGTTCTTTAAAACCGCCTACTGTGGCTTGCGTATCGTACCGACTTTTCATTCTGTGTGTGACAACTTGAAGATTTGTTCGAACTAATTCATGAATATCGTCCAGCCTTCTTCTCAACTGGATCACGTAGTCTTTTTTTGCTAGATCTTCCCCATGCCGACAGCCAAATTCCAGGTCACAAGGAAGCCTCATTTCACGTCCAAACAAGATTTTCGCAGGTGTTTCACCCGTGAACTCATTCACGGCAGATCGATAAGCCAATGCAAATAGGGAAACATATTGGTCCCAATCTCTCTGATGGTTGGAAACTACTTTGGACATGTACTTTGCAATAGTCCTGTTCATTCTCTCGACCATTACATCTGACTGTGGATGCAATGTTGTTTACCTGGTATTCTTCATTCCCAGCTTGTCGCAAATCTGTTGGAATAGCTTACAATTCTTAGGGTTTAACATGAGCTGGGCAGCTTGGAGTCGTTTGAATACGTCTTCCAAATTCTTCAGGTGTTCTTCAAATGTCTTCCCCAGTACTACGATGTCGGCCAAATAGACCAGGCATGTCTTCCAAGACAACCCTGTCAAGACATTTTCCATGAGTCTTTCAAATATCGCAGACGCATTGCAGAGCCCGAATGGCATGACGTTGAATTGCCATATTCCAGATCCGGTGGTAAAAGCAGTCTTCTCTTTAGCTTCTGGATCCATTTCCACTTGCCAATAACCAGACTTCAGGTTCAAGGTGGAAAATAGTTTGCTGCCGGCCAAAGTATCTAGCGTGTCGTCAATTTGAGGCAGAGGATAGCTGTCTTTCTTCGTCACGTTGTTTAGCTGGCGATAATCCACGCAGAATCTCGTAGTTCCATTCTTTTTCTTGACGAGCACTACTTGAGACACCCATGGACTAGTTGATGGTTCTATTACTTTTTCTTCTGTCATTTCTCGAATTATTCTTTCAGCTTCCTCTCTCTTCGCTCGTGGAAGTCTTCGAACTGATTGCCTAATTGGCTTAGCATTACCAGTATCGATTTTGTGATTGACGGCTGATGTTCTACCAGTCTTTCCTCTTTTTGGTACGAATAGGTCTCGATACTGTAAGAGAAATTTTCGCATTCTTCTTTTCTCAGCTCGATTTAAAGATTGACCAGCTACTGATAACATCTGCTCGAATCTGGTATTAGAATTGTCAGTGGTCGTTGTATGACGAACTATGGTCGTCACTGGTACGCAGGATCCAATCCTGGTTTCTTTCTTGATGGTAAGTGGGTAATCGTTCACGTTTATCACACGTACTGAGATTTCCTTCGCCGACGTAACCAATCCTTTTCCAATTAGTACTCCTTTGCCATCCTCTTCGTCGTGGTTCCTTGGCTCCATCATAACCGGTGTATCTTCTTCCATGATGCCCTGTAGCCGCGCTACTATCATGGTTTCGCTTCGTGCAGGTATGACGGTATCTTCCTGCACAACTGCCAACACTGTGCTGCCTTCATATGGATGAAGGAATACCTCCTCGGAACCCACTTTAATGGTTCTGTTTCTAAAGTATAACTGGAAACCATGTACATTCATCATTCATCACGTCTTCTTCAATGTCAGCTACGATTACCGTATGCGTGAACTTTTCTGTGCCAATTCCCAATTGGATTTGTGTCTCACCGTGAACGTTGACACTCTCACCTGTGGCAGTCCGCAGTCGCAGTCTTGTTGGTAAAAGCTTCTTCTTGGAGTTTATTATTTCTAGTCGTATAATGGTTCTAGTTGCTCCAGTGTCTACCAGCAGAGTATATCTCTTGCCATTCACTTCGCGATCTACATATACACTGTCGTTGCGACATCTGAGCGAAGCTATTAGTATGAGAGGGTCTTTGGAACGATCATGGGTCGGTGCTGCCCCCTCGTAGCCGACCCGGTCTAGTTTACCTGTGACTGGGGTTCTTGGTTCGCAGGAGTCCTGGGACGTTTACATGAACTGCGTACATGCTCTAGCTCGCCACAATTCTAGCATCTGATCTTTCTCGGCTTCTTGTCCATCATACTTTTGATCAAGCTGACGATCTGGTTAAATTTGTCCTCGTCGCCTTCTTCTCGGATGATCCTAACTTTGTTGTAGGCCGAAGCCTTCGTTGCTTTTATATTCAAGAGCAGCTGTCAATGCGTTGAGATGGGCTAAACGAAGCGTCCTCTGCATATCGGGGTCACGTAAGCCATCAATAGAGGCCTGTATGCCCAGACATTCCATCATGTTCTCTACTGCTGATGGATAAGCAAATCGAACGAGTCGGGAAATATCCACTTCATATTGTTGAAGTGCTTCGTCACGTTTCTGCCTTCGGTTCTTCAGCTGGGATTGGTACAAATGTTCTAGATGTTCGTGACCATATCGCATGTCCAGCCTCTTCTTCAGCTGCTCGAAATCATCCGTTTCTTCCAGAGGTATCATCTGAAGTACATCTAAGGCATCTCTTCGAAGCGCGATAGTTGAGTTCATTGCTTTCTCCTTATCGGACCAATTATTCACCTAGCCGGCTGCTTCAAACTGTTTTAAGTAATTGGTTCATGAGATATCTTTCCATCGAACGTTGGGGCCATGACTCGGGTAAAACTGCCAATATCATCTGATCTGTTTTGGGTTGTGTTTCTGGCTTGCAGATCTCGATCTCCTTTTCTTCTGCTGAAGTGTCTTGTGTTCTTAAATCGGCAATATTTATTTCTAACTTCTTGATTTTCTCGTCCATCTGATTTTCCATCGTTGTCATCTTATTCTCCATGTCTGATTTTATTTTCGCGTCCATCATTGTCATCTTATTCTCCATATACGATTTTAGAGACGAAATTTTACTCTCTACTTCAGCTGCAATATCATTTTTCAATGATATAATATCTGGAGAAATATAATTCTTCATAGTAGAAATATTATTCTTCATATCAGAAAAATCGTTCTTGATATCAGAAATTGACAAGATTGAGCTGGAAGCCTCGTCATTAAATAAAACTGTTTCTGGATCAATGCCGTCATTTTCCACTGCCACTTTGAGTCTTTCAACTAATTAACTTTTCTTACCGGACGTTTCCAACACACGATCTTCCAATTCTGCTCTTAGTTCCGTCACTTCCAAGTCACTTATTCTCTTGGCCATTTTTACGTAGATATTTATTTATAATGACACTTCTAACACCAATGTAATGTTTTTCTCATTTATTAAAACGTTTTTATTACGGGTGGGATGAATTCATACACTCGGTAGGTTCACTCACTTAATTTATTTATTCACTACACTATTTACTAATAATTATATACACAGTTTATTCACTTAAACCAATTTATATTAACACTTCACTTATTTACTGTTTATCTCACGATGCCAAATTATAAACTAAACTAACTCTCGCTCGTTCCTTATATATTAGTGCCTTTTTTACTACATCATTCTAGATTGCAGCTAATACGAAAACAATTGGCTTCCTGGCATTTTCTAGATTAGACTGGTCACAAAAACAATGTCTAGATAAGATAGTCACAATCGTAAACAGTCCTAAGAAATCCCGGCGCATCCGCCATAATTTTAACTTTCATACATGGCTTAGACAGAGTCGGATTCAGTGTCTAAACTAGTGTGCTATTTCGTAACAGTATAATTCCACCTGTATTCTTGTAAAATATTTTGAATTGTACACCTTGGCCAAAATTATAGCAGGTCCTAAGAGGCCCAAAGGGTCAATCATTCTAGAAACTTGACATAAGACTAATCTCTTAGTATAATTCGATTCTTCATTAAAATTAATAGTATATCTTAGATTATCACTATTTAGGGCCGAATATAGTCCTGTTTTTATTTGATTATTTTCACAAAAGCCTTTATTCATCTCATACATATAATCAATTTCCTGTAACACTGTTGCATCATGAGACATCCATTTCCTCAATTTAAAACTTTAAAATGTTGTCTACCTTTGAACATAATTCAACTGCTTCTGTAGCCCTTTTAGCTCCTGGCAGCGTATCATCTACATAAAAATCATGTAATATTACTTCTGAAGCTCTAGAATGTGTTCATTTATTGTCTCAACCCAATAGTTTTAAAGATCTAATTACCAAAAAGGGCGCTGATTTTGTCCCGTTACTGTATTCAAAGTATTTTCCTGAAGTTCCTCTTCAGGATCGCTTCTCCAAAGTACCTTCTGAAGTAATCTCCGACTCTATCAATATCATACGATATATATTGTCAATATCTGCACATATCTGCACTACTACAATAAATCTAATTAAAATGCACCACAAATTATTTTTTAGGGCCAGTATATTGAATATCATTAAATGATATATCTGAGTCAGTAATTTATGATCCATTAAAAACAACCCTCAATTTCGTCGTTGTACTATATTCGTTTAGCAGCCGATGATGTGGCATCAAATCAACAAATATGAAACTGTATCCGCCTCATAATCAGAAGTCATCAGTGACATATACTCCATGTAGACACATTCATAAATTCGATATACATCTACTTCGTTGTTGGATTTCCTCCTAATTTTTTTTCTAGTGATAAGAAGCCTTGTGGTTTCTACAAATATTCATTCAGATGTTACCTCATCTTCGGTTATAACTTTTGCTGTGGTTGGAAATTCTTCTACCTCCCACAATTTCGTTAATTGATCCTGAATGTCAGTACCGTCGGTTGTTAACTAACATTCCATCTAAAAGCTTGTAGTTCCCTTTGAACTTATTGATCCTGATATTAACCACCATAAACGGGTATTTTGCAAAATGGATTGTTCAACTCCTAATTTTATATGCCCTGCAGACAATAAACTATGAAAGGCAGCAGTTACCAACAATATGTAAATTTTCCCTTGATATTAAACTGTGGATCCGCCAATCTTATCTTCTTTGGTATCTGTGAATAACTTATATTTATAGACTGACTTGTAATTGCATTGCTAATCGCACGCACAACTGAACATGACACTTCTAAATGATAATCTTTGATTTTAGACTTCAGTTTAACAGTTGATTTATAACTTGGTTAATTCTCACAATTGAAATAGACACATCTACATAATACGAAATGTGATATTTTACAAAAGTTTGCAGTAATTTAATTTACTTAAGATCCATTATACAGCAAGACTCGACATGACTCAGTACATCCATTTGCATCAACAGTTTCTACTTGAACTGTTGATAATAATACTTCACTCAGTGGAACTGCATAATATTCTGATAAATTTGAACTAAAACTATATTCACTTGTTCCTGAGCATCACTTGTCCCTGTCCATTTTCATGTCTAGGGTTTGTTGGATCATTTCCAGCTGAGACCTGCCTTTTTTAATGCAGTAATAAATGATGCTTACCACCGCATTTCTCATAATTAACTAAATGACTACAAGAACTACTCATGTGCCCTTTCTTAGAACATGTTAAGCATAAACCCAACAGTTTAAGCTCCTTACATCTATCATAAGTAGTTAATTTCAAAAATATCTGACAATCCACAATATCATGGTTTCTTTGACACAAATGACGAGAAGAAGAAGAATTGCTACCATTGATTTTCACATTTTTGTTTTTGAAAAATCCTACTTTCACTTTTAGTATATCTCCTATTATTTTCTTTTTCATTGTTTTTTATATCTCTTAAAGTCATACAACGTAACTTTGAAAATGACTGAAATGTCTTTAATGTGGGTAAAATACCTTTTGGTTTGTGTTCTTGCCAAGACCTTTGGTCTAATTTTTCAAGCATAATCTATATGACTAATGTATCCCATAATTCTACTGAAATGCCCAATTTTTCTCACCCGAACAATGATTTTTTAATCGTAACTGATAGGCTCCTAAGTACTGGCGAGGATTATTAATCTAAGGTAGAAAATTTAGCCAACATATTCAGATAATATTTCACTAACATTGGTATATCGTAATATCTGTCACTAAGTATATCCCATACTATTTGATAATTATCTTTCGTACATTTGACAACACTCACCGTCTATTTCGCTTCACCCTTTTAAATAATAAAACTGTTCAATATCAGTTAATGACTCATTCTCATGCACTTACGAAACTAGTTTGTCCCTAAATTCTACCCAATCACTTAAGACTCTATCAATTCAATTGTAGACAGAAATGATAAAAACTGATCCAAAATATATATCAAGGAAAAAAACTTGTTAAATCACTTGTCATTATTATGTCAACTTGAAAATAGACAGGCAGTGAATGAAGTTGGTTATTTATGGCAACGACAGCTAGTAACAATTTGTACGAGAAAGTTTCTACGTTTTTCCGATCAATTTTTCTCCTCATGAGAACCTACCCTAAACTGTCAACTTGAAAATTGGCAGATAACTAGAGAACTTAGCAGCAAATCCATTCTAACTTTATCCTTGTTTCCTTTTATTTAAGGCAACGACAACTAGTAACACTGTAATGGAAAGAGAAAAAATGCGTTTTTACGATTTTCCGGTCAAATTTTCCAACTTTTTTCTTCAAGAGAACATTCCACAAACATCCAGGAATATTTGAGATGAGAAATTATCCAAATTTGTCCAGTCATTCTCGATTTTTGAACTTAGCAACACATTTACGGATTAATTTCAATTTATACACTGTGTCCGTAAAGTATGGAACTCATTCAGTTTTAGCTAAACAGACAATTTTAAGAAATAATCCGGTAACACGTCGATTTTTGATTTTAATTCACCGTATTTTGAAATAATAATCTAATATATAGGCTGAATTAATTTCGAGTAATAACGTCACCGTCATTTTTACTTTTCCGCCCAACCTATCTAATATGCGAGAAAAGTATTGATTTACCCCAAAAAAAGTTGGAATTTTGAAATTTTTTTATGAGTTATTTTTACGTTTTCCATCAACAACAACACGAAAAAACGGTTTTCTGAAAAAAAATTCTGTGTGTATGTCGTCGTCGTTGTCGTTGGCCACTTTTCCTTACATGTCTTGTTAGCACGATACAGCCTCCGGAGTGCAATAAGTCACCAATTTTATGATGGAATATTGTTAGGGACATGTCCCAGATGTCAGTTTGTTAGCACGATACAGCCTCCAGAGAGTATACGATTGATCAATTTTATGATTGAATTTTGTTCAAGGTGTCTCACAGATGTATCCTATTGATTTTCAGTTGACTAGAGCGAGTACAGCGGGTCCTCTAAATCCAGATATACTAAATTTTTGGTTATTTTTTGAGGAATTTCGGTTTGTTAGCACGATACATCCCCGAAGTGTATACAACTAACAATTTTATGATAGAATACTTTTCAGGGCCACAGATGCGGAAAAGTTAGTTTAAATCTTTAAAACCGTTTATTTTAAATGGAAAACCACCATTATGTCTCAATTTCCAGATAACTCTACCTTAGATGATTCCAAAAATGTATCACATATTGATTCAAATTGGTACAGGGTGGACACAAATACAATAGTATTGTGTGTGCTCATAAAGTAACGCGTAACATTCTTTATTAGTTAAAGCAATAATATTATCAAAAATACTTATTGTCTAGCGGCAATTGGTTTACATGTACCACCCTGTAGTTTGTTACATTTTTAGATTAATAAAAATGAGCTGTTTCCAAACATGTTTGGTACTTGTGGTCTAGCAGACAGAATATGAAAGAAATTATTTCTTATCAATTTTAAAAAAACATAGTCGTCTAGTTTTTTGTGAAATGTCATTATTTGTTTAGTAATTTATTGATGTTCAGTGACAGTTCAGTACTACAATATTTTTGGTATTCGTGAATGTTTTAATTATTGCTTAGATTCAATTTGAATTAGAAATGGAGTTTGTGAAACAAAAAAATTTAAATACTTAGGTTGATTGGATATGGAGACAGATCGCGAACTCAGATGGAAGTGTGCAATTTGTTTAATGATAAATATCCAGAAAGACCTATACCGCGTTCAACAGTCAGGAAGATTGTAAAGAAACTTCGAGAAATTGGTACGGTTGAAAATGTACGCAAATCAGGTCGTCCCTCTGCAGATGTTGATACAGCATTAGATGTTTTACTTAGTTTTGAAGAAGACGCGCACACTTCTGTGCGTAAAGTTAGTCGCGATATCGGTGTTAGCAAAACAAAGATACACAAATTATCAAAGCTTCAAAAATGGCATCCTTATAAAATCAAACTTGTGCATGAATTAAACGAAGATGATCCCGATAGAAGAATCCAATTTTTCGAAATAATGATGAATACATGTCACTGAGACCCTCTCTTGATATAA
This sequence comes from Galeruca laticollis, assembly GCA_963921935.1. Lineage (NCBI taxonomy): Eukaryota > Metazoa > Arthropoda > Insecta > Coleoptera > Chrysomelidae > Galeruca > Galeruca laticollis. The sequence goes on along the minus strand of OY998179.1, from coordinate 186,614,167 downwards.
AACATTATTTTTCCTGATGAGGCCACTTTCACGTTAAATGGCGAGGTTAACCGTCAGAATCGTAGATACTGGGCAAAAGAAAACCCCCACTGGATGCGTGAGCATCACACATAATATCCGCAAAAGGTAAATCTATGGGCTGGAATTGTAAGAAATCGAATCATCGGACCCTACTTTATCGAAGGTAATTTAAACGGGGCAACGTACCTTGAATTTTTAAGGGGTATCTCGTACCTACTTTACGTAATTTGTTTCCCAGCAGACGTAATCCTGGAAGTTGTGATGAAAGTTTATGGTTCCAACAGGATGGTGCACCTCCACATCATGCTGTAGATGTTAGAAGGTACCTTTATGAAACAGGTGGATTGGTAGACGTGGACCTATTGAATGGCCAGCGAGGTCACCAGATTTCAATCCTTTGGATTATTCTATGTGAGGCCATCTGAAGAATGTTGTGTATCGAACGAAACCAGCAAATATTCAAGAATTAAAGGAGATAATTCGGACGACAATAAACAATATTACTCAAGAAACAATAAACAAGCTTCAACAAGAATTTGTACACCGTTTGGGTTACTGTCAAATACAGCAAGGGCTGCAGTTCGAACATTCATAAAGTCATGTATTTCATCATATTCTGTCCGCTAGACAATAAGTATTTTTGATAATATTGTTAATTTAACTAATAAAGAATGTGACACATTTTTGGAATCAGCTCATCTAGAGTAATCCGAAAATTGAGATAAAAAGGGTTGTTCCATTTAAAAATAAACGGTTTTAAGGATTAAAACTAACTTTTCCGCATCTGTGGCCCTGAACAATATTTTATCATAAAATTGTTACTTGTATACACTTCGGGGGATGTATCGTGCTAACAAACCGAAATTTCTCCAAAAATAACCAAAAATTCAGTATATCTGGATTTATAGGACCCGCTGTACTCGTTCTAGTCAACTGAAAATCAATTGGGTACATCTGTGAGACACCTTGATCAATTGTATACTCTCTGGAGGCTATATCGTGCTAACAAACTGAAAATTCTCCAAAAATGACGAAAATTTGGTACTGCAAGTACCATAGCACCCGTTGTACTGGCTTTACTGAGTTGAATATCAATAGGGTTCATCTTTGAGACACTCTGAATAATATCCAATCATGAAATTGGTCACTTGTATATACTCCGGAGGCTGTATCGTGCTAACAAACTGAAACTTCTCCAAAAATTACAAAAATATCGTACTTAAAGTACTGTAGCACCTATTGTATTGGCTCCAGTGAGCTGTAAATGGATAGGGCTCATCAGTTAGAATCCCTGAATAATATTCAATCATGAAATTGGTGACTTGTGGAACTCCAGAGGTTGTATCGTGCTAACAAACTGAAATTTCTCAGAAAATTACAAAATGTCGTACTTCAAATACCATAGGCCCCGTTTTACTGGCTCTGGTGAACTGAAAATCAATAAGGATCATCTGTGACATGTCCTTAACAATATTCATTAATAAAAATTTTTACTTATTGCACTCCGGAGGCTGTATCGTGCTAACAAGACATGTAAGGAAAAGTGGCCGACGACAACGACGACGACATACACACAGGATTTCTTTTCTAAAAACCGTTTCCTCGTGTTGTTGTTGATGAAAAACGTAAAAATAACACAAAAAAAAATTTCAAAATTCCAACTTTTTTTGGGGTAAACCAATACTTTTCTCGCATATAGAAAGGTTGGGCGGAAAAGTGAAATGACGGTGACGTCATTACTAGAAAGTAATTCACCCTGTATATTAGATTATTATTTTAAAATACGGTAAATTAAAATCAAAAATCGACTTGTTTCAGGATTATTCCTGAAAATGGTCTGTTCAGCTAAAAATTAATTTGTTCCATACTTTACGGACACACTTTAGATATTACACTTAAATTAGTTTTTGTTTTAAATATTCGTCAATTTGTAACTTTACGACCACAATTAATATAAACTTCTTATATTATTGAGATTCCAACCACTTTTTTGCATCAACTTACTGGTAGGTAAAATATTCTCTTGAGTAAATTACAGAATTTTTCCACGCAACCTCTTCTAGCGAGACGGACATCAAAATGTTCATTTAACGGGTTGTAATAGCACGTCAAGTTATTGAGTGGCATTCGATTTTCTCGCTGTACAATATTTTCCTACAATGATACGAGTAAATGGAAAAATATATCGTAACCTTAATTTCAGTAGCGGGAAACGACATTTTACACTCAATTAATCGCTAGTAAATTCCTCCGCTGATAATGTCATAGCTATTAGTTTCCGGAAAGTTAAATGTTGCCGTTTTCTTTTTTCTTATACGGAATGAGAACTTAGCTGTTTCATTACTCCAGCTGAAGCTTTATGCAATAAATTTTGTCAGTTTGCTTTCACGAATTAACGTATCATCTATATATGGCGCGCTTAAAATATGGATGTGGAATGGTTACTTATAATCAAGGAGTAATAAGTGTAGATCCATATCTTATTAATAGCACTTCTCTGTTATTTGTATGTATTACTTCTATTTGGTGACTTGTCTTTTCTCTATCCTAATTGGTAGTCTTCCAATATAATTTCAGTGTCTTTTGTAGGTATGATTCTTATTATCATCGTTAGGATTGGTTGCGTCCAAAAAAAATATAGCTTCTTTGACAGACATTTAATAATATTGAGGTATGACAACTCTTGTTAGAGCAAAAACCGTAAAAATCATTATAGTTTCACTATATACACATTCGCTTTAATTAACTCCATGAACTCCTCCACATGCACAGCAATAAACTGATATATTTGGGCTTCTATTATGTGTCGTGTGGGAATTCCGCACCAACTTTTGACAGAACTATTTGATGAATGGCCACCTATTTTACAAAAGTAGTGGTAATACTTAAATTATAACAGATTCCTATAAATCTGTAATAGCCAATACCTAACCCACAGAATATTTATGCAATTCATAGTATGTATTATTTCTAGAACGCGTGTACACGTGTTTACATAGACCTATAAATATTTCTGTGGAAAATTAAGATAAGCGTGAATAAAACTTAGAAGTTATTATAACTTTTGCATACTTAAACATACAAGTAATCAAATTAAGGCTATTTAACTTATTAATTTGTTCTATTTCTACGAATACGAGTATTAGACTACTCTTCTTGATCATACCCTTAGTGGCATTACAAATAAGGATATTTGTAAATTTTTCAATTGTTGTTACACATAGGAGCTGTAGTAAAAATGGCGCTAACATATAAAGGGACCGACCAGCCAGAGAATTTAGTTTTTAATTTGACATCGTATTAGTGAAGTGGTTAAGTAAATTAGTTTAAGTGCATATACTGTGTTTATAATATGAATTAGTTAATAGTGAAGTGAATAAATAAATTAAGTTAGTAGACATAACGTGTGTGTATAAATTTATCCCACCCGAAATAAAAACGTTTTAATGTATAAGAAAAACATTACATTGATGTCAGAAGTGGAATAATATAAATAAATTGCTATGTATAAATGGGCAAGAGACTATGCGACCTGAAAGTGACGGAACTAAGAGAAGAATTGGAAGATCGTTAGTTGGAAACGTCCGGTAAGAAAATTGAATTAGTAGAAAGACTTAAAGTGACACTGGAAAATGACGGGTTTGATCCAGAAACAGTTTTATTTAATGACGAGGCTTCCACCTTAATCTCGTCAATTTCTGATATGAAGAACGATTTTTCTGATATGAAGAACAATATTTCTACTATGAAGAACAATATTTCTACCATGAAGAATGATATTTCTGCAGATATCTTATCATTGGAAAATGATATTGTTGCTGAAGTCGAGAATAAAATTTCGTCTCTAGAACCGGATATTTAGAAGAGAAGACTTCAACGAATGTGAAAAACGATATTTCTGTTATAAAGAAGGATATTTCTGCTATGAAGAACGACATTTCTGCTAATATTGACGACAAGATTTCTGCTTTGAAGAACGATATATCTGCTGATATCTTATTAATGAAAAACAACATTGCCGTTGACGTTGAAAATGAAATTTCGTCTCTAAAATCTGAAATCGAGAATAAGATCACAACGATGGACGAGAAAATCGAGAATAAAATGTCAACGATGGACGAGAAAATCGAGAATAAGATTACAACGATGGACGAGAAGATTGAGAATAAGATGACAACAATGGACGAGAAAATCAAGGAAACCTTTCAAGACAGAAACACACCCTAAGTTAGAAGACATTGGCAGTTTAACCCGAGTGGGGGCCCCTACGTTCGATAGAAAAATGTCGTGAACCAATTATGTGAAACAGTTTGAAGCAGCCGCTAGAGTGAATAATTGGTACGATAAGTAGAAAGCAGTGAACCTAACTATAGCGCTTCGGGGAGATGCCTCAGATGTACTTCAGACGATATCGTTGAAGAAACGGATGACTTCGAACAGCTGAAGATGAGGTTGGACATGCGATATGGTCACGTACAGTTGGAACATTTGTACAGATTCCAGGTGAAGAACCGAAAGCGGAAACGTAACGAAACCCTTTAAGAGTATGAACTGGATATTGCCCGACTAGTTCAATTTGCTTATCCATCAGCACCAGGTGACATGATGGAATGCTTAGGCATCCAGGCCTTTATTTATGGCTTACGTGTTCCCGATATGCAGAGGACGCTTCGTTTAGCCCATTCGAAAACATTAGTCGACGCATTGACTGCTGCTCTTGAATATGAAGCAGCCGAGATGGCGTCCGGATACAACAAAGGTGGGACCATACAGGAAGAAGGTTACGATGACAGACTTGACCAGATCGTCAACTTGTTGAAAGGTATGGTAGACAAAAAGCCGAAAAAAATCAGGTGCTGTAATTGTGGCCAGCTAGCATGCACGTAGTTCGTGTGAGCGTCCTACGACTCCTGCAAACCAAGAACCTCTTAAATGCAAAGCAGCCACGAAGAGCTCGCGGTACAACAAAGGTAGGATCATGCAGGAAGAAGATGACGATGACAAACTTGATCAGATCGTCAACTTGTTGAAAGGAATGGCAGAAAAGAAGCCGAAGAAGAGAAGAAGATCAAATGCCGGAAGTGTGGCGAGCTAGAGCATGTACGCAGTCCGTCTAAGCGCTCAAATACTCCTGTAACCCAAGAACTCCAGTCACAGGGGAAATCAGACTGGGATGAACATCCAGCTTTTGTGAATCACCGAAAAGCCAACTCTTTGCCTAGACGGTCATGCCCTGTAGACTATTCACAGTGCAATAAGTCGAAATCTAAGGAAGCTGCAGTTTTAAGAATTACAGTAGTCAATGAAGAATGGTCACTCACCAGGATCAGAGAAGATCAGGAGGATGATCCTTGCCTAAAGAAGATTCGGCAGTGGAAGGAAGAAAATCGGCGACCTACCTGGCAAGAAGTGTAAAGATTTTCACCGAAACTCAAGGCGTATTGGGCTTCGTGGAACTCCCTTGTCCTGGAAGAAGGGCTGTTGATGAGAGTCCTTGAAAACGATGATGGTTCCGAGATGAGGAGACTGCTAGTTATCCCTAGAACGAGAGTAGCTGAGGTACTGAAGAAGTTACACGACAGTCCATCGGAAGGTCATCTGGGAGTGAAGAAAACCCTTCAGCGAGTCCGTGAAAGGTTTTATTGAATGAACAGCCCCGACGATGTGAAGGACTGGTGTAAGAAATGTAGGACTTATGCTACGAGTAATGGACCACATCGCAAGAGAATGGCACCTATGAAACAGTATTATGTTGGAAGCCCTTTCGAAAGGATTGCTTTAGACATCGCTGGACCATTTCCGACGACAGAAAATGGTGGTAAATACATTCTGGTTGTAATGGATTATTTCACAATGTGGGTGGAAATTTACGCGCTCCCGAATCAAGAGAATACAACTGTCGCGGATGTATTGGTGAAAGAATTGATCAGCCGCTATGGAGTGCCCTTGGAAGTCCACAGTGACCAGGGAAGAAATTTCGAAAGCCATCTATTCCAGGAGATTTGTGACAAGCTGGGAATAAAGAAGACCAGAACAACAGCATTACATCCACATTCAGACGGAATGGTCGAGAGAATAAACAGGACTATTGGAAAATACTTGTCCAAAGTGGTTTCCAGCCATCAGAGAGATTGGAACCAGTATCTTTCCCTATTCGCATTGGCTTATTGATCTGCCATCAATGAGTCGACGGGCGAAACACGTGCGAAAATCCTGTTTGGACGTGAAATGAGGCTTCCTTGTGACCTAGAATTTGGCCGTCAGCCTGGAACAGATCTAGCAGGAGAAGACTACGTGATCAAATTGAGAAAAAGGCTGGACGATATTCATGAACCAGTTCGAACAAATTTTCAAGCTACCAGCGACAGAATGAAAAGTCGGCGCGACACGCAGGCTACAGTAGGCGGTTTTAACGAAGGGGACAAAGTATGGTTACACAACCCAACGAGGAGAAAAGGATTGTCTCCAAAATTACAAAAATCCTGGGAAGGTCCATAATTAATCAAGAAAAGGGTCAATGGTGTTATATATGGCATAAACAAGATCCCCAACGGAAAACCGAAAGCAGTTCACCAAAACCGACTAGGGCCATTCGAAGGAGACCATGACCTAGAGAAAGGAGTAAACCATATTCGAGTTGTGTATGACCCTACCTTCGATGAATTTATGGGCGCGTATACAGGTACCGGGAAAGCTAGATGTGGAGTTTCTTCAGAACAACGACAAGATTTGTTCACTCTCCCGGAAGATTATTTACTGGCATACAACATCCCCGCCTGTATCAAGAAGGCACGAGGGTTAGCATCCGTCTTTCGAAAGAAGTTCGGGCAATTAGAAAAACTTGAAGATCAGATTCCAGCCCCTGGGAGGACACTGAAACTGAAACATAATTTGTGGTGCGTCTTCTACGTAGTAACTAAAAATGAATTTCTAAATCGATCTACCTACCGCGATGTGTGGTAAGCACTTCGAAGCCTCCGAGACCATGTGTTAGAAACCAGCGGGAAGAAACTGGCTATGCCTAACATAGCGAGTAACCAATTGGATTGGCGAGTTATCAGGAACATGGTAGAGGTTATCATCCAAGATACAGGTACAGCTACAATCCCCGTTATCAGTATCCGATGAAGACGGTGCCCTGCTATTTCCATAAGATCGGAAAGTGTAGAAATCGGACCAGTTGCCGATTCAAACATCCAGCCCCGGCTACACAAAAGTTCTAGGTGGAACTTCCGTTAAGGGAGGGGGTAATGTTACGAAACAGCACACTGGTATAGTCCCTGAATCCGACTCTGTCTAAGCCATGTATGAAAGTTAAAATTACGGCGAATGCGCAGGGATTTCTTAGAACTGTTTACGATTGTGACTATCTTAGCTAGACATTTTTGTTGTGACCAGTCTTATATAGAAAATGCCAGAGTGCCAATTGTTTTTGTGTAAGCCGCAATCTAGAATTATGTAGTGAAAATGGCACTAATATTTAAAGGGACCGACGAGCGAGAGAGTTTAGTTTTTAATTTGACATCGTGAGTTAAACAGTGAATAAGTGAATATAAATTGATGAAGTGTTTATATGAATTAGTTTAAGTGGATATGCTGTGTGTATGATATAAAATAGTGAATAGTGTAGTGATAGTATAGTGAATAAATAAATTAAGTTAGTAGACATAACGTGTGGGTACTAATTTATCCCACCTTTAATACAAACGTTTTAATAAATATGAAAAACTACATTATGTTCTTGCAATGAATCAATCTTCAGAAAATTCTATGATATGTAAACAAAAAGAACAAATAGATTCATAGGTACTTCACGCAAAACGAAAAAGGATGTAGACATGTATGTTTCTGGCTCATTAGTCGTCCTCAGTACGATATAACCAAGTAAGTTTGTAAAAACTTGCAACAAAGCTGTTGCCTGAAACATGGGAAAATACACACAACGGATTTCAACAGAACAGCCAAACGCAGCATTTATGTCAACAATATTGAAAGACCTCGAATTTTCGAAAAAACAACCAACGTCGACAAGTAGGCGTATATAGCCCTCCCGTCTGAAACTCCGTTTCCATGTTGGTTGTTGTCTTCAACTTTCCACAACTTTGATATATATGCCGTTGATATTTTTGCATTTTTCCATTCTTTGAGTAACTCTATTTCATGAAAATACTGATTTATACAACACGTGAGAGTTTCAAATAATTTTTCCCATCTGTTCTTAATTAGTCGGCTGGAATTCCTTCCTGTCCTGAAGATCGTCCATTTTTCAGTGGTCTTATTGAGTTTTTTAATTCTTCGCTAGCAATCACAATATGTTCCCCCTCAACCACCACTGATGGGGAGATTCTGTTGTATTCGTGTCTGTTATCTGTTGATAAGCATTTGTAGTATTTTTCCCATTTTTCGACCCTTATTAATTTTGCTGTTTCTGCTTGACTTTTGATCCCTTTATAGCCTTCACTATCCACTTATTGTTTAGTGTCAAGCTATTGTAAGAAGGCATTCTTTTTATTGTTTATCAAATCTTTGATTTCCTCTGGCCACCAAAGTTTTCTCCTTAATCTTTTTCTCCACTGCCCTTGACCTTCGTTTGTGGCATTTTAAATACTGTCTGTTATATTTTCATACACTCCATTTACTGTTTGTTTTTGGAAATCAATCGTAAAATTTCAATCCGGCCTTTCTCGATTGAGGACTTTTGTAGTTTCTTTGGTAATTGTGTCTGTTTTAGTGTCTGATTCCGTTCTTTTTATTTCTCTGTGTGGGAAAATGATCGTTGATTTTACCAAAGTATGATCTGAACCACTTATGGCGCCTCTGAATGCACTGACGTCGTTTATCTGTAGAATTGTTTTTAAATTTAACAGTAATATAATCAATAATATATCTTAGATTTTTTGTATTTTTCACCCAAGTGAAAGTATTTATTCGATATTTTTAGGTTATGGCATTTAATTTTTTCTATATTTTTTCACAACCTACCCATTTTATAGTTGAAGATTCCATGACCGTTTGCTTGTCGTTATGACTTATTTCTTGTAGTGCTGATTTGTCGTAGAATTTAATTCAGTTCTCATTTTCTCTAAAGTACCTTTCATATGTTTCAGACATTAAACCGATTTGGTTTATTATACACGTAAATTTATCTCCGAGGCGGCTTCATTTAGTGCATTTGCTCTAGTATTTGTTAAATATCTAGGAACGTAATTCAAATTTCCCTAAAGTCGTGTAAAGTCGCAAAGCTAAAGATTTTCACTTGCGTACGAAATATAATTCGTGTATTCAAGCGAGAAAATGACTTCGGGGTAATTATTTATTCACTATGGAGATACATAGGGAAAGGATATGAAATATGTTGCGCAAATTCGGTTACTTTTCCTAAAATCGATTGTCGTTTGTAAGCAGGAAGTTCTTTACTAACATTCGTGTAGGGTACGTATTTTACAGCATCCTTAAAGTATTATGCTTTCAGGGGATTAAATTTAGAGAGTTTCTTCCAATTGTATACTAAAATTTACTTTAAATCAAATATTTCATGGTTCAAAGAAACGCGTGAATTAAGAAGTTCTGAGAAGAATAGGTAATGAACCAGAGTAGTAAATTCTGTAACAATGTTAAAATGAAAAAAAAATTATACCAGTGGAAACAACAATTATCCATCTTCGTGAATTCCAACCGAGTAACAGACTACCTGAAAATATAGATCCAAATTTGATCAAATCTGAACAAAATAAGTTTATTATTGAAATATTTCATTGCATTAATTAACTTTTATATTTATTGTGTTGATGTTACCTTCCACATTGCCTCAACAAACATTAATAGAAGAGAGTAGATAACCGTATTTTTTCGGGTGTATGATGAGCAACCCTAGACTCCGGCTAGCTTACAGTGAATAAGGTTGAGGATTACTATCTACAGGGTGCGGTAGATAAACGGTCAATTAGACATATCTAAAGAACTGAAGGTATCTGAATAATGAAAATAGGAATAAAAGGGTTTTGAATAATGAGCTATTTAATGAAAATATTGCCGTCACCATTCTACTTACGGGTATACCGGAAGTTGCACATAACTTTATAATCTTTAATAAAAGACCCTGTATATTTTTCAATTTTAGAAATATTTACGTTATTCTAAACATTCCCTATACCTATTTTGAACCGTTATTGAGTTGTAATGTTTTTATATGAATATTACACTTTTTTACCATGTTACATAAAATTCAATATCCTCTAAAGTAATTTGAATAAAAGTTTAAGTTCCTTAGGAATTATTTACCACATACCGCTTTATCGTTTACACTGTGAAGTTACGTTTTTTATTATACAGGGTGCTGTCAAAATTGGAATAAAAACGGAATACACAATCTTCGCGTAATTCCTCCCCAAATGGGATACACTGTATGTGATTATTTATTTTAGAAGAATACGTTGCCCACTGTCGATGTGTATTACTAATCCCTATACCTATCACCTGCAGTTTTCAAATGAATCAGCTTTATACATTTTTGTCACACAAAATTAATTTTTTTATAGGCTATGTGGTATTAGTTTTTTGAGTTAAACGTTGAACAATTATACAGATACTATCAAAGATAATAAGGCACTAGCTTGTTAATGCCGCAAATGTTCAAAATTTGCCCATCAACTTCCAAACATTTATGGACTCTTTTAATATCAGATTCTCATTAGTAGCTCTTGATAGTGATTCTCCATCTATGTTGTTAAAAACGTGAAGGACTTTGTTTATCATATTTTCCTTAGTAGTGACAGGTTCAGAGAATACCTTATTTTTAACATATCCCCAAATATAGTAATCTAATGGTGACAATTGTGGGGATCTTGGTGGCCAGAGAAACGGACCTTTATTAGCTATCCATATATCGTTAAATATCTCATCAAGCAATGTGCCTACTCCTCGAAGATTGTGAGCCGGTGCACCATTTTGTTGAAACCAAGCTTCGTTAGCCTCATTATTAGGTAAAGCGGGCATTGCTGGTACAGTTACTTGCCGTAAGATGTTGCAGAAACGTTCTCCGTTTAAATTTTCGTCATGAATCATGAGAGTGAATATCTCATTATTTCTCACAGTACAAAAAACATTGAACAAAAAGGACACTTGAAATTTACTATCCCATGTGACTTGAGGATTTTCGTCACTCCAAAAGTGACTGTTATGGCGGTTAAACAAACCTTTTTTAGTAAACTTCGATTCTTCATACCAAATAATTTTTTTTGTTTTTGTAAAATCTTCATCTTTTTGACATTTAATTGAAATCCATTCACAAAATTCTACACGTCCAACATAATCACCAGGATGTAAATGCTGAGCCAGTGTATACGAATAAGGGATCCAATTATGTTTTTTTTAAATTCTGTGAATTGTTCTAGTCGACACCTCTAACAGTTTCTCACATTCCCTTGAGGATGAATTTGGATGAGCTGCAAAATATCCCAGGATGTCTATTTGTAAATCATCATTATCGACATGGGTCTTTGCCTTATTTCTTCATTTCTTCTTCTTTTAAACTGACCAAACTGGGAACATTTGTGCAGCAAACGTTTTACAGTTTTATGATTTGGTCGAGGCTTCTCAGGATATCTCTCAGCAAACACACGGCAAGTTCTGGATACTATTCTGTTATACTCACCGTGAATCATAATTAAATTTAAAAAATCATCATTTTTATATCCTAAATGGCAAACTATTATTATACCTTTCACACAACGGCATACAACAAGGTGACTACTTAACATAAACAATAACTGACATTTGTCAGAATATTCCATAGGCGACTTGATAAATCAATTTTTTGTAGCAAAAATTCATAAAGCTAATTTATTTGAAAACTGCAGGAGATAGGTATAGGGAATAGTAATAAATATCGATAGTGGACAACGTATTTTTCTAAAATAAATAATCATATGCAGGGTGTCCCATTTGAAAAAAAGGAATTACGCGAAGATTGTGGATTCCGTTTTCATTCCAATTTTGACAGCACCTTGTATAATAAATAACGTAACTTCACTGTGTAAACGATAAAGCGGTATGTGGTAAATGGTTTCTAAGAAATTTAAACTTTTATTCAAATTACATTAGAGGATATTGAATTTTATGTACATGGTAAAAAAGTGTAATTTTAATATAAAAAACATTACAACTCAAAAACGGTTCAAAATCGGTATAGGGAAGTATTAAAAAAAATGTTCAGAATAACGTAAATATTTCTAAAATTGAAAAATATACAGGGTCCTTCATTAAAAATTACAAAGTTAAGTGCAACTTCCGGTATAACCGGAAGTAGAATGGTGACGGTAATATTTTCATTAAATAGCTCATTATTCAAAACCCCTTCATGCACATTTTCATTATTCAGATACCTTTAGTTCTCAAGATATTTCTAATTGACCGTTTATCCCCAGCAAACACAAAAACATATTGAATACATATATGTTACATATTTTTTGAAATATAAAAGTCACAGTCATATAAAACTGAAGTCACAGCTAGATAATATTTATGTATTGAATACTGACAAAGGCCGGCACAGCTAGAGAACAATAATGATATAAGAAATACATATATTATAAATTATATCTCAAATATCTCCAAATTACTATGTAATAAATATATGTAAAAATGAGATAATATCTAGAGAATATTTATGTATTAAATATTACATAATATAGATGTAACAAAAGTTACCCAGTTCTTATTTTGCCTCACCCCTTACCTAAAATATTTTATTTCATGGGATCTATGAAAAATTCAGCGAAATTCTTAATTCATTATAAATTTAGAAAAATCTGTTAAAACATTATTTTTCATAGATGAAATGAAATACAATATTTTTAGTAGTGTTGATGACCAAAAGATTAAGGAACCATTGTTACTATATTATTCAATACCCACCTTATGAATATTTCAAACTTACAGCAACTTAATACAATTTAATATTTATATATTGTAAATAGTATTTATCTATCTTTGGAATTTAGTAGCTGGTACTTAGTGAAAACAGCAAATAGATACATTTATTTTATTAACATAAAAAAGAGAAACTAAAAACAAAACACCTAATGAAAAAAAAATATTGCAAAACTAAAAATATTCAAAAACTAATTGATGAGAAAATATAAAAAGATAATGCAAAACAAAGGAATATTCAAAAACAAAACAAATTAACCATGGAAAATATTCTCTTAGAAGACTTTTTGAGGTCCTTTTGTAAGCGAGTGGGCAATATTGAGGGATATATCCATTGTTTTGAAGGGTAACAGTTCCACCATTCTTTTCCCTCTAGAGTCTCTTTACTTAGCCTTATCCACACCAAGTTGATTTGATCAAAATCAGTGCCTGTCATATTAAACTGTTTCAGCAACGTTTCTAAAAATATAGGTATATAATAATTATATTAAATAAACAAATCATATAGTAACAATACCTTGAAATAACTTAATTGATTTTAAGTTCCTTATTTTGTAGTTATTTCTATGTCCTAACCATGAGTCTGATGTCTCTATATTATGTATTTCTGGTTCGCCGTCACCATTGTAAGATTGTAGTACGTGTCGTTTTTCTGTCTTATTGATAAATCACAGAAGTCTTTCAATTTTTTTCGTTTTATCTAGTTATTTTGCCTAAAATTCATAATTCATATTAATCTAAGTGTTCGAACATAAATAACTTTCAACAGATAAGTGTTAATTAATCCATTTCAAGATATTTTATCAGGACTTAAATATGTGTATTTTATTTGATATTATTACAAAATCTACTTGAACCCTAAGTTCATACCTGGGCGGCGGTATTTGTTTCGGAATAACGACTCCCTACATAGGGAATTATTGTAAGATCATGTCCAAGTTGTAAGTTAAAACGAAAATATTATCTTGAAAAGTACTTTAGTGAGATAGGTATAATGTGATTTGTAATTATTCACTTCATTGTATATTTTAATATAGTTAACCTTTTTACTATGTTTGTTAAATAATCCCGATGTCCCTTGCCTGTTGAAAATAATAATAATAATAATAACACTTACATGATGTGTTCTCCATTCCTCTACAAAGGAAACTAAAAACAAACACACATACAAAACTAAAGAAAAACCTTTTAAAACGTTATTATACTTGCATGTATGTGGGTAGATCGACTCTTGACAATTTAAAGGTTATAATATTGAAGAGCTTTCTTCTTTTTCTTTAGAAAGACACCAGACGAGGTTCGTAAGAAATATATATGGAATATATAAAATATTTTATGTAACACATTTTACGTAATAAATATATATAAAAAAAAATTCATATTAATATTGAGAATATATAACAAAATTTATAAAGATTTTGTTACATAAATACTACATAAAAAATATATAAACGTTTTATATAAAAATTATTCCTCCCCTGTTATATATTTTTATGTAACATATACATTTGTGTTTGCTGGGTCTGCCGTACCCTGTATATCCCGTCTTAGTGTTCAATTACTTAGAGTACCATATAATTTTACCCAAACCTAACGCTCAGTAAACTCTCACCTTTGGCACTGTAAGCGTACGTTAGAATGAGTGTAAGTAGTACAGAGTATTCGTGTGAAAACGTAGTCAAACAAATAAAGAAACTGAAGTCAACTGGTAGAAAATCGGATGTTATGTAGAAGTTAAGGTTGCAGTCTCACAAATTAGGTGAAGTGTAAACGATTAAAATGTAATGAAACTATTGCTTAAGAAAGGCAAGCCTTATTTAATGCGTTTAATCAACTAGCTTCCGTTGATATTCAATAATTATATTTAGCTGACTTGATCGCTGTATTTCCCCTTTTTGAGATGCAGATAACAACCCGACGCCGTCGGTGAATAAAATCATGATGCTACTTACCGCTACAAAGAACGGCTGAAGAGGTGAAACATATCCGAAGAAGTAGAAATTTACTCTCGTGTGGTTACTGCATTTCATGCCATTACTACAGCCAAAACTGCTTCATATTCAAACCGCACTAAAAATTTACGGAACTGCTTCTCTCGACAAAAGAGGAAACCTAGTCCCAAACATCGTACATTAAACTCTGTTGTAAGTACCCAAATTCAGGAACATATCGCTGCATTCCGAACCATATTGAGTCATTATAACTTGCACGATTCAAGGAAATTTACTATTCAAGTGAAGAACTTAATATAAACAAAAATTTTCAGATGTATAAAGAGAAATATCCTACTGTATTTGTATCGAAATATTTTTAAAACAAAATTCATTTGACTACCCGAGAACAGTATAGCAAGAGTGATGACTTCATCGCAAAAACTAAATTCATTAACATCGTTGATGATGCTGCTCAGATAAAGTCGCCATCCACAAAAAATGAATTGCACAAATCTCGTGCTCTAGTTTTCTATAATAGAAAGCGTGCTGCCAGAATGAAAGCTAGGAAAACTATATAGTATGAAGCCGTCGCCATGGAATGACATTTTTAATTAACATTAATTGACTCTCTCCAGGAAAATTAACCTTTTTCACATATCCTGAATAGTTGTTAAAAATTGAAACGACGAACTGTCATCGTTTCTCTTTTACTTTATTTTCAATAAACTACCGGTGAAAGTGAGCAATCTTCCCAATTTATGTGACTTGGCCGGCAGTCAAAATATATTTTTTACGCTATGTTGTCCGTAATTCGAAGCAACTAGATAGCATTAACGTCACATTTCCCAACAGAGCACATTCTCACCTGAAATGTGATAAAAATATGGGACTCATTAATATAAAGACAACAATGGAGGTACTCAAAGATTTGGTCTAGGAATTACAAAATGCACGGAAAAAAATTGAAACGTTTAATGTTACAGATGTGGACCAGACAATGACGTAACTTTGGACTACTTTTCTGCAAAGAAAATTTGACCAATAGCTATACAGCAGGTGAGAGAACTTCGTGCGGTGTACGAAGTATAAAAGTAGTTGGATAAGTGAACAAATTACGAATAAAATTGAAAAAGTCCATTGCCGAACTAAACAAAGGCGAGTTTGAACTAAGACGAAGGCGAGCTTCCAGATAAATCGTATCAAGAGAATTTTCCATTTCTCAGGCTGAATAATATAATGATTTACAAGTACTAAAACGTTTTTGTTATCAAAGTGCTGATAAAGTTTACGCAAATTTGCTATACACCTGAAATGTTGTAGCTCATTTATCATTTGGACGTCTTTGGTTTTTAACCTGTTATTTGTCACATTGACTTTTATTATTATTTTTTAATGATAATAGGCGAGTTCCTAAATTCAGCAATTGAGAATGCGCATTAAGTACAATTCCATAAAATCGTTTGTAAATTGCCGATGGTTCATCGTACAAATTCAGCTAGTGCATTCGTAATTTCAGTCTAAATTAATCGAACTATTCAGCAGTTCCATCGTACTTAAAAGCTGATGTTTCCGATGGATTTAACATTTGTAGGTTAGAATACTATTTGTGCGTGCTTTTTTTGTATAGTGGTAAGTCGAGATGGAGGCAATTTTAATTAATAAAATAAATTCTTCAAGCAGTAACAGCAGCAGTAGCAGCTCCGATTCGGATTCAGAAGAAGAATTAAGAAAATTAAGAGAATGTCACAAGAAAAATGAGGGATATGTACTAAATGTGTTACAAAATTACAGTACTTGGCTTGTAATTATTTCCCAATTCTCTTATTGCAACGGCCACTTCGTCGGAGAGCTACTGAGGCTTGAGTTATATACCAGTAGAGACCCAAGGAGAAGGTCTTACCGGTTCTCGGGTAATCCTACTTATTTTTACGTAACGAGACGGAAAGATAAGTGGGCACCCCCTGAGTCCTACTAGTCTATAAGTTACCTCACATCAATTAATCTCAGTCAACAAAACAAGAAGTTGGAAGGTTATAAAAAATATGAACAACGTTATTCAAAATTTACAAGTAGTTTTATTGAATAACAATTATATGTTGGATGAAAATTGAAAATTTATTCACAGGTAGTTTTATTGAATAACAATTATATGTTGCATGAAAATTGAAGATAAAAATGTTATTAAATTTTACAACTTAATTTATTAATTTAAAAAAAAACTAGAAACTGAAAGTTAATTGAAATTTAAAAAAAAAATTAGATTCTGAAGGAAGTTAAAGTTTAAGCACGAATTAAATATTTAACAAAGAAGATATAATTTACATGTGATACAAACTATTAAGTTAATTAGTCGATGAACATTAGTTGGAAATAATGTATAGTTTTTACGATTGTGGACGTTAGTACTTTCCTTGTTTTTTTCTTTTCCAACGATGATTTGGATCACATCCAGAGGAATCGGGAACCAATCAGCTGGCTGCGTCAAGTTAAGTCCAGTCGGTTCTGAATAGAGCCGTGGTCCCATCAGGTAGAATTCATCAACGGAAAAGGCTTAGGTCGATACGAAGGCTTAGGCCAGTGATATAATTTTAGGCCGGTAAGGAAAAGGGCTAGAAAAGACACTTGAATCAGATATAGTTCTTGAATTCAGTAAAATGCAGGATATCTGAAGATTGAAATTACAGTAGGTACAAGTAACATACGTACAAAATTATGAAATAATATCAAACAACGTGATTCATATATCCTGTATTTTACAATATTTTGAGAAAATTCATTCATTTTAGAAACAAAAAGCACAATAAAAATCATAAGAAATGTTACCAATTCATTTAATTTTATTTTAATGGTTTTCAACGTAGAATTCCATTGGTATAAAAAAATAAAAAAACCAGAACACGTGGTTCATGTTTCCTGTATCAATAAGTCAAGAGATTTTAGAAATAAAAGCACAATAAGAATCATGAGAAAAGTTAAAATTCCACTTAGTTTCAATTTAACATTTCTTTAATGTAAAATTCCATTGTTATATAAAAAAGATATGAAGAACCAGAAAAATATATATATATATATATATATATATATAAATTCATTTCCAATATTATATATATATATATATATATATAACAAAAACGAAATCGACATAATATATCTCTGGTACTGAATGTTTTAAAAAAAATCAATTTGAAACTATTAAGTACCATGTAAGAAAGAATTAGCGGAGAAATGTTATACGTTTTAAGCGAAAACACTCACCATTCCTATGAATGCACTTCGATACGGTAAGATGACGAACTCAACAATAAGTAGATGAATTAAGGGCCGAACCTCAGCGCGCATTGGCCTAAACTTCCAAATGAAAACGAACTCTTCCGAAAACTTAAAACTCGACAACCATCGACAAGAAATATTAATCGATGTTACGAGGAGTAAACGAAATTTATGTTACTCTTTCATCGACTAGAAATATTACGAGTGGTGAACGAAATTCACGTTACACTATGTAGGCCAATAAAACAATATTTTTTTTACCATGCCATGAAATTATTATACGCAAGATCATTCTTCTGTTTTGATTTTTCCGGTAGCAATTATTTCGTCGTTTCGCTTGTTAACGGACTTCCATGGAAATGAAATCTACCGTTTGATCGTCTGATGAATATGTCATGAATTTATTTGAATATATGTCATTGTCATAGCTGCGAACAATTGGGTGAACATGAGAGTATAGGTACCTATTAGGTAAATAAGCACAGCAATCGCATCAGAACCGGTGACTACGGAATGTTTCGCACTAGTGCGAAATACGTAACTTTGTGCGCTAGTTTACAGTGCGAAATGACACGTTTTTCATGCAGGTCGTCGGAAAATAAAATTGAAAACCGTTACACTTACTGACATCTTGAAACGTAGTTTAAAATGAAAATGACGCTAGCACAATAGAAATCCAGTTGACTTGCGAATTCGCTTTAACGACGAACCATAGAACTGCAATCCACTCAAGATATCTAAGAAAACGTTATATAAAGATAACTGCTAATAATCAAAGTCCATATGTGATTTGCAAGAACATCATAGCAGAAATTTATAGGTAAACATAATTTACCTGATTTAGCAATTCCGAACAACAGAGTGACAACATTTGTCTATGGCTCATAAAATCACAAAGCATTGCTCTAACTATTTCTACCACCATCGAAGCGACAAATTAAGTAGTCTAGAACTCGTAAACCCACAGAGCATTGCTCGAGCTATACCGACCATCTTCGGAGCGATAAATTAAGTTGTCTAGGACTCGTAAAATCACCGAGCAATTGCTAGACAGACATTTCCTCTACTTCCACCGTCCCTACTACACGAAATAACAAACGAACGCTTATATCCAAGACATAGTTGTCCTCTAGCAATTGGAGTGTCAATATACACAGAGCTCGACATGTAACAATATAAAAGTACTTACGTATTAAAAATTCTTCAAATGAAATTAAGCAATAGTAGTACACCTGCCGATGTTAACGTATAAAGCCCAAATATCCGGAATTATCAAACAAATCAGTTGGAATTATATAGTTAACATATTATGGGTAACGGTTTACAATTTATTCGAATGACATCCATGTCCTAAGCAGTAGTTTATAATCAGTATGGACATCTTTACTAACGTCCTAACATGCTAGGTAAATGAAGATTAAATATATCTTGCTTTTCTCTTACATAATTATGAGTATGTTCATAAAGGCCTGACATTCGTTATATTACAGTTTCAGTCACTCTTCTCTTCCTCAGAGTTTGCCATATATCCTATCTTTATTACTAGAAAAGGGCTTTTGTTAGGTTTATGAAACAGCAGTGCAAATTTCGGACTTCTTTAATGGCTTTTTCTCCTAATTGTCACATAATAAACATCGCATTGGTTGTGCCACTCATTTGTCTGAATCCAAACTGCGTTTCTTCCAATGTATCATCCACTCTTTCCCTCAATCTTTTCTCCAAATTCTAGCGTACACTTTGGACGCTGTACTAGTCAATGTGATGAATCTAATTTCGGAATTCTTCGTTATCCACTATTTATTCAAAATCAATAGGAAAATACAAAAAATATATTAGAAGCAGTAGAACATGGTCTCAGAGCTAAGTATTTTCTAACAATATCATAAAAAACACTCTATATTGTAAACTCTATTGATATATTAATTTTTCAAATAGGAATTGTAATTAGAATTGCGGATCCCAAATCTTTAATCTCGGAAATTCTTATGTTGTGAAGCTCATTCTTCCCACAAGTCCCCTAAACGCCAATAAGAAGGGCGACCTGAAAATGATAAAATATGTTCCATTAAAATTGCAGCAGTTTCTCAAAAGTGTGGTGATATTCTGCATGTTTCTGAGAAATTTGTGGAATTTTTCGAATACTGAATAACTTTCTAAAAAAATTCGAAGAATATCCAAAATATCGCCAAATTAATAAATGTTTCACCAATACACAACTACTATTTTCATGGAATTGAATGAAATAGGTTAGTTTAGTAGTATACTACACACAAATGATAAATATACACATATTATGCTCTCCCATTAATATAGAAACTAAGTAAAGTCGCCTATTGAACATCAAAAATGGTTTATTTTTATGTTGCACCAAGCCAGGCTATGAATTAAGTTGCCTGCGAGCTCCCATTTATAATTCGCCATTTTCCGAGCGCACTTGCAATATGTATATCTAATTTTCCTTTAGAAGTTGGAAAGTATGTACATAACCATTCTTTTTTCTCGGGAAACCACTGAAAATAATCAACTAACAAAGCCAAAAATACCTGTTCGAAATTGCGTTCACCTCATTTTAGTTAAATTATTCACAACCGCCTAGACTCGAGAAAAACTTACTTATGGAAAACTTGAAATGAACAAAAGCCATTTACCAGGACTGAATTATATATATTTCTCAAAGAAGAAGAAAAATTATATTGCTGAAAGTTCCGTAAATTACTGTAAGGGGAAAATATTATTGCAAATATTAACAAATTCTATGGCGCTTTAAACAAAATATGCCTCAAAATATTCTCAGGTCCGTATTTCATATTTATAAAATGTGATTATAAGTGGAGTTGGAGTTAAAATTGAGAAATAATATTAAATGCATTCATGTAACAACTGGGAAGCAAAGGCAATGACCAATCCGAGGACATTACCTGCAAAGGAGAAGTACTGAGCCCGACTTTACTCGTAAAGTTATTGGGTGTTAAATTAAAAGAAGTAAAAACACATTTATAAGACTTGCACCTTATTATGCTCGGGAAAACTCCCATTGCAAAGTAATCTTGGTGCTCGGTCAATAATAACAATATTCACCATCTTGGTGTATAATATACTACTGTTCACTCTGTAACCGTAGTCGAGTACAATTTATTATACCAGTGTCTTAAATAATGGACTATAGTGAGTAGGATAATTTTCAACATTGGATACAATTATTTTTTTCAGCGTAAAGTTGGGTTAAAAATAAGAGTCACTTGATAAAGTCGTACCGAAATACCTCGAAGGCGAAAGAGCCGAACGTCTCCATTCCTAGTATCCTCACACATTTTACTCTATACTCCATTCGAAAAAGGCAGAAAGCAATAAAACCTTGTAATTTTTGTGATTCTAAAAATCTCAATAATAATTGTTAATTTCATACTTAGCAATATCCTGAAATCAGTACTTTTCACGAAAAATAGTTCTGACTCAATAATAGTGTCTTTGAGTTTCGTCATGTTTTTATAGTCTATTTGAAAATCAAGAGAGAGTAAATTCCCAGAAATGTTTTGCAGTTATCAGCGTTAAAGGCAGTAAACCATAGACGTGCGTTTTCAAAATTAAATTAATATGGAAATAGAAATATTTAATTTGTTTTAGTTATTTATACCTAGATTACCAATTTTAGATAGATAAACATAATTCGTAAGTAGTAATTTAATTTGGGTAAAATGAAGAAAAAGTCAATATTATTTTAGGCATTTTGTTTTAGGCATATGTTTATTTATAAAATATGTATATAATATGTACAGATAATTACAATTATTTATAAATTAATATGAGGAGCTAAAAAAACAATTAAGTAGGTATATGAGAAAAACAAAACCAACCGCAAGGATAAAATTTGACGAGCAACATGCAAAAAATACGACAATATTAAATCTTAAAAAATTAAAATCTAAAAATAAAATTAAAGTACATAAATTAATAATTTTAAAGTTATGGTTCCTCGCACTCTGTGTCAGAAGATTCACCATCTGATTCTAGAGAAATTACAATGGGCTCTATAGTAATATCAATTATGTTATCTAGCTCCCACATTTTTTTTTCTATTTCTGTAACGTGTCTAATACATTTTTGCCAATTTTCACTTGTTACTTCAGATATTGCCTTATTGAAGAGATTTTTAACATCTGATAATTTAAAAGTCGTGTTATTTCTGGCAACATAACCTTTAACTTGAGCCCATATTAATTCTATCGGATTCATCTCACAATGGTAGGGTGGTAAACGAAGGATTTCAATTTCTCGTTTTTTGGCTATCTCCTCAATATTATATTTTTTATAATTTTGCTTATGTTTTTTAGCAATAGTTAACAATTCTGCCCTCAGCATTGTATTGTCAAAGGCTAAATTTTTAGAAGATAACCATTTTGCAATTTCATCCTTTTTCCATTTAGTGGTTGGTAAAGGTTCAAGTAATCTGGAGTGGTAACTTGCATTGTCCATTATAATAACCGATCCTTTTGGTATGAATTGAATCATCTGTTCAAAATATTCCTCAAACACGTCTCCATTCATTTCTTCGTGATAATCAACGGTTTTTTTTGATTCAAATAAGAGTAAACCATTCTCAAGAAAACCGTTTGTACTGCCTATATGACAAATAATTAATCTTTTACCTTTTCCTATAGGTTCCTTAAAACCAGTAGTATATCCTTCTAGAAAAGCTTGATGGGATGATTTTATATTTTTGTCTTTCCAAACTCTTCCTACACAATGTCCTTCATTAACCCATGTTTCATCTAAATAATAAATGTTTTTATTTTGAGCTTTAACATGTTGTATTCTTCTGAGGTACTGTCTTCTCCAACATACAATTTCTTCAGAATCAATTATCATTGAGTGTCTGCCCATTTTTTCAAATTTAAAGTTTAACTCATGTAACACTTTCCATAGTTTATCCCGGCTTATTGTGGGTAAATCAACATCATTCGTAATGGCTTGCAAAACTTTATCTAAAGTTGGTATTTGCTTGTTTATAAAAAATGAGTGAACAAGCTTACGAATAGCATTTTTAAAAAACTCGTCCACGTTGACTTTTAATAGTTTTGGTCTACCTGGTTTCGGCTTTGGTGAGGTTACTCCACCTGATTTTTCCTCCTTTAGAACTCTATATATTGTAGATTTTCCATATCCCATTGCCTTAGATGTTGTTTCAACTACACTGTCAATAGTGTTTGAGGGATTTTGATGTTTAAAATAGTGGTACACATTCACTACAGCACTCTTTTCATTGAGCGATAAATGGTCTAGTTTTAATTTTTTCACTGGCGTATACTCACAAACTGCTTCCATTTTTAGTCACTACTATTTGTCACGTTTATCGAAAATCAAATAACTGCATTTCTAGAAACTTAAGCACTATTTAAGTCAAAATATCTGTCATTAGAAGCGGTCGGCGGGCGTAATTTCGGCCGGTAATCCCTTGGCCTACCTGCATAAATCAAAGGGTACCATTTATGACAGGGGTAATTTCCATGGACTGGAGAATGGGCATTATGTTCCTCTTTTGTATTGTCCGTTGCCCAATAAGACCAGTGACACATATATGAGACTTTTTCTGTTGGTAAAATCTAAAATTTTTGAACTTTATAATATTGTTTTTGAACCGAAGGAGGTATTTGCGGATTTTGAAATCGCAATTCATAACGCATTAAAAGTTGTCTTTCCCAAAACCAAACTAAATGGTTGTAGATTCCACTTGCACCAGGCGTGGTATAGGAAAATACAATCATTAGGGTTAACCCAAATGTATAAAGATAAAAACTGCGAGGAAAGCAAATGGCTTACTCATACTTTTGGGCTAACTTATTTAGACCCCTCTGAAGTTGAAGATTGTTTCATATTTGATCTCATGTCATACAAACCGGACCATAAACTTATAGATAAATACGCAGACTATTTATTAGAAAACTACATAGCGCCAGAATCTCATTTTCCACCAAATATATGGGCATATGAAAACCCATCAATTAAAAGAACCACAAATGCCTGCGAATCATTCCATTCGCACTTTAATTCTAGTTTTTATTCAAGTCACCCTTCTATATTTATTTTTATAGAAAAATTAAAAGATTGTCAGATCGATGCATATTTAAAAATAAAAAATTTAAATATTCCAGCAAAAATTAAAGACAAACAAGTAAAAAACAAACTAAAATTTATCGAAAACATGGTAAATATGCTTCGATCTGACAATATTTCTAGAATTAATTTCGTTAAATCTGTATCACATCAAAACATTTTTTAAAAATTTATAGTTTACCTAAGTTATAGAAATAAGTTGATGTAATAATTTTATTGAAATAAAGAAATATTTTAATATAAAGCATTCTGTTATTTTATTTGATTTGCGGCCGAAAATACCTATGAGATAAGGAAGCAACTTAAAACCTCCGGCCGAATTTACCTACCGGCTTTTAGTACCTGCCCTTTTTCCGGCC
Organism: Galeruca laticollis; assembly: GCA_963921935.1. Classification (NCBI taxonomy): domain Eukaryota; kingdom Metazoa; phylum Arthropoda; class Insecta; order Coleoptera; family Chrysomelidae; genus Galeruca; species Galeruca laticollis. The sequence goes on along the minus strand of OY998179.1, from coordinate 186,589,542 downwards.
GAAATTACATCCGCCCGAAGCGGTTGCCATTCTTGCCATTCGGAGGTCGTTAAATAACAATTATCCCTTTCTATTCTGGTTACGCCTATGACGCACGTTAATCCTCTTAGGCCTACTGTAGTAACAATGAAAGATCATAAAATAATGTGATAGTCCAAGAAATGTAATAAATTTTGTATTGAAATTAACAAAAACCATTTAGAATGCATTACAAATATTGAAGTTTTACCGCACGTACTGTACTATAGTTTTGCATACCGAATTAGTTTTTATTCTGGGAATTTACTCTCTCTTGATTTTCAAATAGACTATAGATCTATTCATACCTAGAAAATAGTTAAAAGCCGGGCAATGGGCATGAACTTTTATTGTACTGAAACATTTATCTTGACAATCACTTTACCTGATAAGATAATGGTCTCAATGATAGTTAACACTCAATGGCTGTATTTGTGACGTGAAACATCGTTTAATATATCCAGCAGACTATATTATTTTAGAAACCGCATTCTTCGGTAAGTAAATGGCAAATCTGTCAGATTTCACTCCAGTTAACCATATATATGAAAGTACTTTATCCATCAACTAAAAGATAATTATATTAAACGTATTTAATTCGCTGAAAAATATTTTTTTTAAATAAGTGTCGATGGTGTAATTGAAGCGTGTTCAAAACTGACCGGGATTGGAAAATCAACCATCTACAGACTCACACGCGAGGAAAATGTGGTACCGTAAAACCTATAAAGCAATTCCCAGGAAGGCATAAGATTACTATCGGCGAGGATGGAAACCATTTAATAAGAATGTAAGTACATTCATTGTACTTTAATGATGAAATTCCGACCTGAGAGAAAATTTTATATACATTTAGCGAGGATAAAACTATTTATGAAATTGGAAGAGGTAAATTGTGGAAAATTCTGCGAGAGATAAATTTTAGATGAGAAAAAGTGAACAGAAAGCCACTTTTGATCGTAAAGATGAAATTGTGCGTTGAGGACGGAATTATTTGCAATGAAAATAGAAAACAGACAAATATACTATTTGGACGAGACGTGGCTAAACGAAGGTTACACCGTCGGAAATATATCGCAACCTCTTCCCGTTAAGCGTTTTTGGATGGTTATCTGTAGGAATGAAAGCACCTCGTGAAAAAGAAAACGACTGATAATTACGCGTATTGGAAGTACATATGGTTTTTTGAAAGATTTGTTTTGGACAACGCTCCTTAAAGAGATTACATTTAATGAGAATATGTTAAAAAAATTGCTGGCAGTTTTAAATTTACATAAACATTGTTTCCTAAGATATACTATGGACGAAATGGCAAAAACCGGAATATTATGATACTTCGACTCCCTCCTTATCATTGCGAGCTAAACCCTATAGAGTTATTATGGGCTAAGGTGAAAGGATTGATGGCAAGGAAAAATACCATATATAAAATGAATGGTGTTCGTGCACATTTTGAAGAAGCTCTAGAACAAGTTGATGCAAAGAGACGGCGAAAATGCATAGAACATGTAATCAAAAAAGAGCAGCAAATGTGGAAATTGTACGATTTAATGGATTAAACCATAGAACTTATAGTTATAAAGTTCGGACCAGATGAAAATTCATTTTCATGTTACGAAAACTAGTATTTCGTGTTCGAATAATATTAATAACCCCGTGCTGTAAATGAGTTCTATAGTTCTAGTAAATAATAATTGATTATTATAAATAGTATTTTAATTCACTCTGTAATGAACGAATTATTATTTATTGTTATTTTATTATATGGCTAGTCTCTGTCGCAATCATGTGTTTCATTAATTGTCATACATACTGACAGCTCTACCTAAAGGTTTGGCTATGCCTGCAATTACAAGGGACCCGAAGATGGGATTTTTATTGCATACCGGCGTTGTACAGAGTTGGGTAGGCAAATAAAAGAATAAAGATGTAAATTATTATGTAAATAGTTTTAACATAGTGGAGTTTTAGCTGCCCACCCGGTAAGGGTTTTGCATGTTAATCTAGGTTTTATTACTCTTTGGCTATTTCAATCGAACATACGTAAGACCACTCACCAAATAGCATATTACTTATATTTAAGTCGTACGCCGATGTGTACATTTAGGACAGCAGGGGTTGGCGTAGAGCACCTGGCCTGTGAAAGTGAAATCAACAGTGGTCTGAAATGTGTATCAAAGTCCAAATTCCTGTTGCCAGTGAAACCGATTTGTCCTAAATTATTTCCATTGCAATGTTTCTTCATGATATTGGCTATTTATTCCCCTTCCATCTACATTTTACCTAACTATTCCGTTCTACTTCCTTCTAGACCCATGTTTTTTCATCTGGTATTTTCCATGCATTTATTGTTTGTCCTTTTGGTTCAGGTGCTCTGAATATTACAATGGTTATTGTCGAACGCATATACATTATTATGCATGTACTGCTTCAGTCCTGTTCTTTATCCAACAATATATCCTTCTCAAGATTCCCATATTCCAAGTGGACTATACTGTTTTTCATTTTTAACCCAGATTTCATTTCCACTTTTTGATATGCTAACTTTGATGTGATTGTGTGTTAAGCCTTAACTACTGACACGGAGTCTGATAGACTCTGCGTCGGACATTTTATCGTTCTACTCCCACCATAAATTTTTTGGGCGCTTGCCGCTCTCAGTACCTTCCTAGTTTGTAGTGATCTTTGAGGTGGCAAATCGATCATCATACGAGATTGTTATATCGTGACTTATACGCATTTCGGAGTCACCCAGACTCCATATCAGTGTAAATGTTACAAAAGTCGAAAATCATTATGGCTAGTCCCGCACAAATATTTGCTTCAATGACCCAGATATTGAAGATATGGCAACGCAATGGTTTAACGGAATAGACAATAAAAATAGTGTTATTGAAGCTGAAGAAAATGTATATCTCGAAAGTATGCATGATTCAGAAAGTGAGCAAGAAGTTACTGATGACGAGGATTCGGATTTTATTCCTGAAAATGAAGATGAAAGTCAAAACAAAGTACAAGCTGAAATGGATGTAGACTCTGAAGACGATGCAAACAGTGAAGAGGATTTATAAGAAGAAAATGCGGTAGGAGGAAATGATGCAAGAGAGAATAAGAAAAATTATTTTTATAGAAGTAACATGTTTAAATGGAGCAAAAAGGAACTTACTCGAAATGTTCACACTCCAGCTTCTAACATCTTACTGTCGATAATGATACCAATCCTCTAACATTCTTTAATAAAATATTTTCATTCGAAATGTATGACTTGATTATAAAATGGACAAATGAAAAACTAAAAGCAATGCGAAACAATTGTGGAAGAGAAAACAAACCAGAACTTACAGATACCAATTTTATGGAATTGCAAGGACTTTTAGGGTTACTACTATTCACTGAAGTTTTCAAATCGAACGATGAAGATTTAAGAAGTATATTTGCTACATTTGAAACGTTAACTTTTATTAATAAACACATTAAGAAGAGAGTTCATGCTATTTTCAATTCTAGTCAACAAATAAATCAACAAGAGATATACATGTCCTTACCATATGTTCATGGACTATCAGAAAAAATTACTAAATGTGTAAAAAAACAAAAATTATCAGTGTCTCATAAACTAAAAAACACAAACCAGCAATTCTTTTCAAAAATGAAACCAAAAATTCCAATAAACAAGCAAACGCAAACAGTCTATCAAATTCCATGCAATGACTGCAATTGCACCTATGTTGGCCAAAGTAAACAATACCTTCAAAAAAGAATTCAAGCACACAAATATGCAAAAACCGATGTCACAGCATTATTAAATCATTGCAAAAATACTGGACATAGTTTTAACTTTAACGATGTGAAAATATTGGCCAGGGAAAAAAATGAAAAAGTTAGAACGTTTTTAGAAATGATTAACATTAAAAAAGATCCTAATAGCATAAATAATAGAAGCGATATTAGCAATTTAAACATCATCTATGATGGTATTTTGAGATAATGATATTAGCTCTGATCTCTTGCACTTTGCTATAAAATTTAACAGCATTAAAATCATAATTTGTCCGTACTAACGATAAAGTATAAAAAGGAAAAATATTAATTATGATAAAAAAATTACAACTAATCTATAGAGAGACCAATTTGTATTCAGTTCAATGTCCAAGCAATGCGTGATAAATATGTACCTGTTCAGAAATTGTTTTGTCTTTCGTGTGATATCTGAAATAATGAAAGAAAGGTAATAATTTATATTGTTTTCGTGTAATTTGATTCTATAAATATTGACAGAATTTTAATTTATACATGTAATAATTTTAGATTATTTTATTTACCAGAAGATGACTTCATAAGTCGAAACGTACGTCGTTATTAAATGTTTTTTAAGTATATTTGACCTTTAATCCAAGAAAGTAACCAAAATATATATATATATATATATATATATATACATATATATATATATATATATATATATATATATATATACATATATATATATATATATATATATATATATATATATAAACAAGATGTACGAATAGTGCGTGACATATGAACAATAAGCAACGAAGAGATTAGTGGGTATTGCACGCAAATAGAAGAAGGGGCTACTGAAAAGAGTGGTAACCGCAGACATGCATGTTTCTGGCTCATTAGCCGTCATCGGTACGGTATAACCAAGAAAAGATGTGAAACATGGGAGCAAAGGTGTTGAATGAAACATGAGAAAATATAACAGAATTCAGCAGGATAGTATTCTAATATTACTGACACAAATGTTGTGTTTGACTATCCTGCTGAATTCTGTTATATTTTCTCATGTTTCATTCAACACCTTTGCTCCCATGTTTCACATCTTTTCTTGGTTGTACCGTACCGATGACGGCTAATGAGCCAGAAACATGCATGTCTGCGGTTACCACTCTTTTCAGTAGCCCCTCCTTCTATTTGCGTGCAATACCCACTAATCTCTTCGTTGATTATTATATATGTATAATAATCAACGAAGAGATTAGTGGGTATTGCACGCAAATAGAAGAAGTGGCTACTGAAAAGAGTGGTAACCGCACACATGCATGTTTCTGGCTCATTAGCCGTCATCGGTACGGTACAACCAAGAAAAGATGTGAAACATGGGAGCAAAGGTGTTGAATGAAACATGAGAAAATATAACAGAATTCAGCAGGATAGTCAAACACAACATTTGTGTCAGTAATATTAGAATACTACGGATTTACTCCGTAGTTTATTTTTATATAACATAATGGATTCTAACCTCAATTCGGGGTATTCCTGATGATGAGGACAATCATCCTCGAAAGCTTGAAAATTTACCGTTAAGAGTACACGTTTTCCGTTTTCTTCTTGCTGCTTTCCCCAATATTCACCAGTTTTATTCCTAACAGTCAGCAAAGACTATCTTCCTTATATATACATATATATAGATATTTCTTTTTCATAAATGTTTACAATATATGTTTTATCTAATTTATATACAAAAGAGTTTTCCACATAGGCTCCGAAAATAATCTAATAATATTATACCAAGGAGGCTGGTGGACTCCGTGTCCGTATTAACATCAAAAAAATTGATGTCAGTTGTTGAGGGTTAATATTTCCTCAATTTTATTTATTTGGTCACTTCAGTATGAATGTGTGCTCATTTGTCATGATTTGAGAAACTTAGGAATGTATAATTTTTTTCAAATATATTTTGTGATGGCTTTAACATTTAATGAAACCTGATTAGAGTTGCATTATTTCGTTTCATTCATTTATCAATCCAATTTTTGCTGCTATCACTAGTTGTACCATTTCCTCCTCCTCTTGTTCCTTATAAAAATAAAACAAATTATTATCCATACATCATTAAATTATATGTTTATCCTACACTGTGAGAAAGTTGAATTTTACCGGCTTTACTTCGAGGAGAAACTTGCCTTTTCTACGGCTAGCCGATAAAATAAATTTTCATACTAGGTGGCGACCCTATTGACATAAATTGAATAAAAGTTGCCAGTTTGATTGATATACCACATAAAATATTATAACCGATTTCAATCACATTAAGTGATCTGAAAAAGCAAAGGAGAATCGCTTAAAATAAACAACGCTATTAAACATCAATATAAAAATTAATGACAGTTAGCAGTTGTCAACATCTACAAATTCAATAAATCGTAAGTTGTCACATTTGGATTGTAGAGACCCTGTTTTTCAGCTGCTTTTCAGGGAAAACCCAGCCAAAATACCATAGGAGCTAGAAATATATACCGGGGGCAAAGTTATTATACGAATCAAAATATATGGATAATGCGTTGAACGCAAGGAGCCATATACACTCCAAGGACGTTATACTCAAGGATTTCAAGAATCGCCAGACCATCGGCTTTCACTTTTTATTCTTGAATGAATTGTAATTTTGGGAATGACAATCTATTGTGAATAAAGAGATTTCAAAATGAAAAAAATTGTCACATTTGGTGTTTGTTTGAAGTAAATATGTCAGTTAACCAGCGAAGCGGAAGGCATCGTTGAATGATAAAATGAAGATCAGTAGTAGTTATTTATATAACAAGGCTGCGAAATTTATCACACGAGATTAAATGCAGTTTGGCGAGCCGTACGCGAGTCAAAATATCAATCGGGATTTCGAAATTATGTCGCAGCCGTGTTATATACAATATTTTTCCCACACTAGAGTGGATTTATAAAATATGAGCAGAGCTGTGATATACGGTTGCCTGCAGTTGCTGGGGGACAATTTACTGAGTAAATAAAAATATCATTTTCACACTTATTCTCGTCGCCGGACGTAGCAGTTTCTTCCTCTGGGTTTAAGTTGAGTAATTGTATAATTAACATATATTGTAAAAAATAATATGTATTCTCAAATATAATGTTTTTAAAAGAGTATTTTTTACCAAATCCATTGTATATTTAGTGCACCATCAGTATCTTTATGATTTCAACTTAAAACTTTACTTTTATAAAAAAAAATTTAATTACAATAATCACATTATTAATACATTTATTGAAGTTAACAATAGCAAGTCTATAATCATTCTGATTCTAAAATATGTATACTGAAACTATGCGGTGTCCAATAGTGCAATTCAGCATTATGACGTAGTCGATCGTCCGATGATGGTTCGATGTAACGATACCATATAAGGTAATGAATTAGGCTGACGAGACATCTATCGTTTCATAACTCCTCCATCCCCAAAGAAAACGCAAGGGTGAACCGAGGGTGGAACCAGTTGAGTTGGGTCGATGTTGGTAGGCTTTTATGCTGAAAACCCTTTCTCATAAGGTTTCTATATTTAAATTGGAAATAACAGATTATAAGTATGCAGATTATGGTACTTGAGCTGATAGCAATTCGATAAAAGGTCACAGGCATCTTGAGTTCCTCAAGCGGATTGGCATTGTTTTCTTGAAGTTGCAGTTTATGAAGTTTGTCTAATTAGTGTTTTGAATGAAACTCACGGTTTCTAGTTAATTCCACAATATAATAAAAGTTATTGAAAATTCTAAAAAATTGACAATTGCTTCGGTAAATCAATATCATTCTGACGATGATATTGATTTATCGAAACATTTGTCAATTTTTTAGAATTTTCAATAACTTTTATTATATTGTGGAATTAACTAGAAAACGTGAGTTTCATTTAAAACACTAATATGAGCAGATTCCACGAAGTAATGGTCGAGACAGTTGATTTCGTTAAAGTTTGTCTAAGTTGATTTTCTTTAGCTGAATTTCTTGGATATTCAAAATTGGGAGTGGTTTTTCTTGGATTCCTTCGAGAACTATAGGATGTCCTTCGATGATATCTTTTCCGTTTCTATATGTGTATTTTGTACTAGCTATAGAGCTTCTTGGTGGGATTGTTAATAAGTAGCTTCCTTTTAAGACTGAAACTCCTGATTCTTCACAATCTGTTCGTATTTTTCGTGAGTCTGGGAATATTAAAATGTAATGGCTTTCGGTAAGCTCTTCTATTATTGGTTCGGAGGCTTACAGCGATTTGTTGGCAATTCTCCGGCGATGATGTGACTGAGAGGAGAGATGTGATGCAGTCTTTTGTTTCTCTGGTTACTTGTAGCCTGTTTTTTTTACAGTAGTAGACGGATTGAAGATCGATGCATTCTTCTTCTTGATACTGATATTGGTTGTTGCTCATAATTAGGTAAGTAGAAGGACAGAGTTATTTATATTAGGTACGAAATATAAGTGGTAGTAAGTAAACACATCAGGATGGACCAGTGGAAATTCTAGTGAAAATATGATTTCCTCTTTATCATAATAAACTTTAGTATTAAGAATATTTCAATATTTGGTTTTCATTCAATGATTATTGATCATATGGGTATGTGTTATATAAAATTTGGAATATTTCTTTGAGATCCTTGCGGAAGATTATGCTTTGATGCAGAACACCTAAACTGGCAAAACTTACTGCATTTTCGATATCGTTAAGAAAGCTGGACATAGAGTCCATGTTAATTTTTATTTGACTAAAAATTTCTTGAAATTCTGTATACTGTGAATAATCGTAAGATGTTTCGTTGAGTGCTTTTCCTAATTGATTAATTTTGTTGGATATTAGAAGCTGATTATTTGAAATTAGTGATATTGATTCATTAACGCTATCCATAAGATTATTGTTATGAGTTATTTGTGAATTTACTTCTCTAAATATTTTATTTTGATCATTTTGCAGTTCGCTAATACTTGCTTATATTTTGCTAGCATCTTCTTGGTCCATATTCCCAGTAACGAGTTTCACTAGCGAGCCAAGAGGGTTGATTATTCCTCTTCTAATTCGATTAGATGGAAATATGGAGTTCATTTTAACATTTATACTATTAACTTAAAATTGCAATTGTTTATAAACATTTCTCAAAGAATGTTCACGAATATGGTTCGTCTTATTAAATAAGTTGTTTAATGAGTAATATTGTAAACCTAGATTTGTAATTTGATTTCGGGTGGGGTTTGTAGGGATATAGTGTAGAAATGTATGGGAAGCGGTTTTTATCCTAGTTGGTCCTAGCTCGAAAGATAGGATGCCGAGATTACTTTTCAATGATTCGTCACTGTCTGAAGAGTCAACGTCCTGTGAAGTTACATTAATTAGTTTTCTTACGGATTTAAATAGTTGTTTATGATAGTTGCTTTTGTAAGTCGTTACTGTAATATATTTTGATGTCAAAATGTGTTCGGGTTTATATGGAGGTTTAGTTTTAGATTGTCGGTCCGATTGTTTCTTATAAGGGGTAGTGCCAGGGGCAATGTCTGGGGGATCTGTACGTTTTTCGTTTAACTTTTCTATATTTCTTTGTATTTTGTTACTAGTGTCTGCTTGTATTCTGTCATATAATTATTCCATAATTTCTTTATGTTCATTTAATTGAATGTTATCTGGTTGAGCTTCGCCAGCGATTTCGATGGGTTCTTTCAAGTGAAGATGTCCTAGAAGAAGGTCAATAGACTTATGTTTGGTGACAGAGTGAATTGAGTTATTGTATCCCAAAATGGACAATCTCAGTTTTTAGAATAGGTTTAATTTTAGATTCGCTAGGGATAATGTTCTTATGTGTTCTAATATTGTAGCATGAAATTTTTCTCCGATTGCATTGCTATTAGGATTATGTGGAAGAGTATAATGCCAGTAAATACCATATAATTTAGCAAAGCCTTCGAGAGTGGATTGAGAAAATCCTGTGCCATTATCAGATACAATGTTTTCTGGAATTTGATAGGTGGAAATGAATTGTAATAATGACTGATAGATGTGAATCGCAGATAATGTTGGAATTATGTAAGCTTGTCCAAATCTACTAAAACTGTCACATACTGTCATGGTAATTGTATTGTCAAACTTAAAAGTGTCTATGTGTAAAGTTTCGAGTCGTTTTCTTGAAGTTGGGGTTAACTGAAGTTTTATCACAGGCGGGTGTCTCTCATATTTAACTTGTTGACAAATGGAACAGTTATTGATAAAGTCTTTTACGTCGTTATTTAGTTTTAGCCAATAGAATTCGGAATTCAGTTGGTTAGCAGTCTCGTGAATTCCCCTGTGATTTGTAATGCCTTCGGGTTATTGTTTTATAAGTTTTTGTTGTTGGGATTCGATTTTAACGTCATGTAGTATATAATTTGATTTGATTAAGATAAATGCAGAGCTTTTAAAGGTCTGAGGAACTATTCCACACTTGGTTTCAAAAATAATGTCATCGATATAGTTCTGAAAATAAAAGGCGTACAGTTTCTTCGGAACAGCATATTCTTTTAAGAATTGAATAATTTGATTTTCAGAAGAATTTTCACTCACATGTAAGAACTATCTGGTTCCTGCAGGGTTATCGAATAATTTTTTAAATTCTCGATTAGGATTTTGATCAGTTTTGATTATTACTATTTGATTTAGAAATACATTTGATGGTTCTCGGTTATTTCGATTCCAAGTATTGGGTTTTCTAAACTAGTGTGTTTTGTTTGATCGTCATTTTCGTCATTTGAATATACTTCGGGAACGAGAGATTGAGAGTATGATTTAATTGTAGCGTTAGTTTTATTAAATTCTTTCATATATTGAAAAATTGGCGGTAGATCAGAGCGGGAACCATTTTGGTTATCTGTTGGATGAATTTCGATACGGGAAAGGGGAAGCGCATTCGTGTTGCAAGAACCTTTTTATATACGATTTCGTAGTCAAATTCCTCTAACTTCAGTCTCCAACGGACAAGTCCGAAATTTGATTTCTTTAGAGACATTAGCCATTGTAGAAGTTTATGATCAGTGACGATTTTGAATTTATTGCCGAAAAGATATGGCTGGAAATGTTTTTCACCCCAAACTATTGCCAACAACTCTTTTTCAATTGTTGAATAATTTTGTTCAGCAGCGTTAAGTGTACGAGAAGCATATGCTATGGCTTTGTCTCCACCGATTGGTCCTTGGGAGAGGACTGCTCCTATTGCGAAATTACTTTCATCTGTGGTCAAAATGAATTCTTTGGTGAAATCGGGGCAGATAAGAATGGGTTCATTGATTAAAAGAGACTTGCAATCTTCGAATGTCTTTATGTAAATCGGGTCAAGTATATTGATGCGAGCGCCCTTTTTTAAACAGCTTGTAGAGGGTTTGGTTAATTTGTCAAATGGTTTCATAAATTTTCTGTAGTACCCGAGAAGCCCTAAGAAAGCTTTTATGTCTTTCGTGGTTTTCGGTAAGGGGTAGTTGGTAATAGCTTTTACTTTATCAGGATTGGGTTTGATGCCTTTAGGGATGATTATATGACCTAGAAATGATACTTCTCTTCTAAGAAATTCAGATTTATCGAGTTGAACCTTGACGTTACTCTCACGAAGCTTTTGGAAAACACTTTTTAAATTATTAATATGTTCTTGGAGTGAGCTTGAAAAGACAATTATATCGTTTATATAGACGAAACAAATTTTATCACGAAGTTATTCATGACCCTCTGACATGTTGCAGGGGCGTTTTTTAAGCCGAAAGGCATTCTGACGTATTCGAAATGACAATTTTTAACGTTGAAAGCGGTTTTCTTAACATCGTCGGGATGCATTTCAATTTGATGAAATCCACTGGCTAAATCTAAGGTGGTGAAATAATAACAGCGTCCAAGTTTGTCAAGTATGTCAGTTATGTTTGGCATGGGATAGCGACCGTCAATGGTCTTTTCATTGATTTTTCGGTAATCAACGACGATGCGTCATTTCTTTCTTCCAGATGCATCAGCTTTTTTGGGAAAAAACCATATGGGCAAGGGCACGGTGAGTCGCCAGGTCTAATAATCCCTTTTTCCAGCATATCGTTACTTTGATGTTCGACTTCAGGTTTATGGATGTAGGGGTATCGATATGACGTATAGACTGGAAGTTCGTCTGTAGTTTTTTTTGATGTTTGACTTGGTTGGTAAAGGATAGGGGTGAATTTTCTTTACGGAATATGTCACGAAATTGTTTACAGAGTTTTTCAATTCAGAGTTTTTCTTCTGAATTTAAATTAGAAGTTCGAATGCGTAGGGCAATGTCGAAATTATTGGGATGTTCGTCGGCAGGGCTTTGAACAGAAATTTGGAAGATTTCATAATTGTCTTCAAAAGGTTCCACAACTATGGGTTTGTACAGAAAGACATCTTGAACATTTTCGGAGGTATTTATAATATGAACTGAGGCATATCAATTTTTTGAGAAAGTGACACTTTCTTTCATACTACAACTAGATAGTTCAGTGTATGGAATTTTAACAGTACCATTTGGTACATTGACAAGTATTTTTGGAATTGGGTTCAACATGAGCGAAAAATAAAAGTTTGTCTTTAGATGAGTAGTGAGATAATGGCAGGCTTGCGTTTTGTGTTTTTAAAAGTGAATTTTTCAGATCGATATGTACTTCTCAATCCTTCAAAGTTTCGTAACCTATCAAGCCGTAAAAGATATGGTGGAATTTAAAAAGATGAAATTTCATAATTGCATCTGAATTGAATTCGCGAAAAGCTGGAATTTTAGCGCAAAAATCTCTAGTAGTTGTTTGGCAGACTGAGCTGATGGTAATTGGTTCTTTATAGATATAGTTTGGGAAATAATTTTCAGCAATTTCGGGGTTTATAAATGACTTTGAAGCTCCGGTATTCATCAATAATTTCAAGGAAGGATCGGAAATGATTATGTATGGAAGATCTTTCTTGTCATAAATTGAAAAAATTTCTACGTCTGATTTGTTGGTTCGGGAGTGTCTTGAAAATTTTGTTCGTTGCTGCTTTTTGTTTCTGGATTGTCAGATATTTAATTTGTGGTGTCTACATAGTCATTAAATTCATAGGGGGAATACAATTTTGGTCGTAAACGTTATCTTGGTCGAGCACGTTATTTTCATAAGGGTAGTAAGGAGTGTTTGATTCATTATAGTCATAATATTGCGTTTGGTCGACACTGTGCAGTACTTCAGAAGTAAATCTGGATTTTGATGGTTGGGGTTGGTACTGTTGTCGAGGTGGAAGTGCCCATCGATTTTGGTTCCGATCAAAGTTGGATCTGTTAAATGTATTTGACGAGATGCCACTCATAGGAGTTGGTTTGGGCTGACGGAAATTCGAATTAGGTTTCCACACATTACTTGATGCTCTTGAAGGTTGTTGAGAACCGAAAACTTGTCTATTTTTCGGGAATCTATGTGGGATGAATCTGGGTTGAACATTGATTGTTCTACGAGGAAATGGATTTGAGAAATTTTGTATTGGCATTGAATTTTGACCAAACTTTCTTTACGGTTGCAGCAGCTTTACCAGTTTTATGGCAATCAACGTAATTATGAAGAGCGCTCAAATTAGACATTACTCTAGTGTAAAAATTGATAGCAGGTTCGTTAGAATTTTGTCTCAACTGATCTAGATCAAAGAGTAATCCGTTTTCGTCTCTCTGGTCGCAAAAGTGAGCTACCAGAGTGCTTTTAACTGTTTACCAATCTTTGTTTATGCAAATACTGAGAACTTCTCTTGCGTTTCCAATTAATTTTCCATATATTCCGAAAATTAAACCAATGCTTTGAACGCAATTGGTATTTGCGGGATTTGGATCCCAATAAGTTTTAATTAAAGTGTTACTCGTCTCTAAGAAAGAGGCTAATTCAAGCGGATTGCCATCAAATTTTGGTACACTCTCTAATAATTTAATTTCAAATTGGGGAACAGACTTTGTTGAATTTGATTGACTATTATTAGATTTAAAATTTTCTTCACTGCCTAAATTATTAAAAGAGAACTAACTTCTAATACTAAATTTTCTTTTTCTTCGTCAGAAGAATTCAAATTAAAATTTGATTCAATACTAATATTAAGCTCACTGTCGCTTTCTACTATGGAGTCTTCATCTGAGGAGAATGATATAGGCTTAGAAAGATGATAGGGCGAATAATATGAGCAACTTACAGTATAATTGCGATGATTTCCATTGATCCTCGATCGACTGGCACCATAATCTTCTCAAACGTTCATTTGCACTTCTTCGGATTGTGCAAAATTTGGAAACTTTCGCGATAGGTTCTTCCAAATAAACAGTAGAAACTGAAGGATAATACGCGATGAGAATCCTTTTGGAATCCTACTGACTGCGCTACTTTATGTTTTCAACTTAAAACTTTACTTTTTTCAAAATTTATTTAATTACTATAATTACACATTAATAATATATTTATTGAAGTTAACAATATCAAGTCTATAATCATTCTGATTCTAACATATGTATACTGAAACTATGCGGTGTCCAATAGTGTAATTCAGCATTATGACGTAGTCGATAGTCCGTAGATGGTTCGATGTAACGATACCATATAAGGTAATGAATTCGTCTGACGGGACATTTATCGTTTCATAACTGTATGTAAAGATATGCCTTCCACGTACTAGTGTGCGAAATGATGTTTTGGCAATACAAAGTCATATAAAAAATGTCATTTTGGCAGTTATAGAAAAATAGTATATTACGTAACGAGTGCGGAAAGTGACATTTTTCACACGAGCGGGAAGTATTGTCTCACGAGGCGCAAGCCGAGTGAGATAATCTCACGAGTGTGAAAAATCACTTTCGCACAAGTTATGTACACTATTTTTTCCACTACCACGCGATATACTTTTATCGAATCAGGCATGTACATTCTTGCGTTTTTATGTAGATGTGAGAGGTTTTATATATGTGCATTTATAATTACTTTATATAGTTTTGATTACTTACCTTTGAAAGTGGCCCAGAAAATTGTAATTTTTATGCGATCAAAAAGAGTGCCTTCATAAAAAAGTTAGAAGAAATATTGGTACACAAAATATTACGAACATTTATTTTAACAACTAACCACAATTGGAAACGGAACATCAGAAATAGAACTGTTTTTGTTACATAAATATTGCGATTAAGAATTGATTATTTATTTGAATCACTGTAAAAATTAAAAGTAAAATTAGTGCAATTTATAAATTGCAATGGTGTATGTGCAAGATTGTTTCCGATATTTTCTCGGATGTTACTTGTAATTTTACTCGAAGTTGAGGGATCCTGATTAATATTTTCTAATATCGCTGATTCTGCAGTATATTTGGATCCTCCTTGCACAGCGTCTACAATTTTGGATGCAACAATTATTCTATTGGTAGTCGAGTGGTCCCTCAGCGACAGTAGGGGATTTCCATCCTCCATGTCTTTTAAGAGTTGTAATATCTCCTCCTGCATCTACCAATATTGTGGCGGATGATCTTCTAAGACAATGACTTGTGTAGGTTTTTGCATTGTCAAGTTTCAAAAATTTGTCAACTACAGTAGGTACAGAACCTATTTTGTTTATACCTTCAACTTGTTTGGTAAATTTTTTGTTTTGGTAGTTGAGAGAAAATCTCATGTGTTGCAGGTCTTAAATCAGCGTATTTTTTAATATTTTTCATAAAATATATCTGTTACATTAAATTTCCAGTCAATTTTATTTTTTGCATTGTAAATTTTTATTATCGCTGCAGAACCTAGATGTTCTATATCATCTACATCAATGTTTACTAGTTCTTGTTTGCGGCATGCTCCATTAATTCCAATGATTAGGACTATCTAAAAATGAATATAATACTTATTAGTAAAACTTTTTTAAACTCACCTTAATGAATAATAACTGATCGTCAGGAGCTTGTGTTATGAAATAGTTTATATGCAAGGTGGTTAAGATAGACGCTTTCTTTGGTTTATAACCATCATTCTTTCTTTTTTAAAATGCCTTTGTGTTTAGTTATTCATCAATATCTACATTATGGTTTATATATAAAGTACCACAATGTATTTGGCCGTACTTTTTTGGATAATTCATCCATATATGCAAGTAGTAGATTTTCTGAGAATGAACTTTTGATATCTTTACCTTTCCTCCAGTTTATAAATTCTTCATATGTACGTTCATATCTGGCTCGTAATTTTGTAGGTAGGATTTTTAAGCATGTTATTTTTGCTGCTTCGACATTTTCGGGCGGAGTGCATTCACTATCGCTATTACCGTCGTCCGTATCCATAGTTTTTTTAGGTTTCTATCAAATATTGTACAGCTGTACGAAGATAATCAACAGATAATTTCAATATAATCACTGTAAAAAAACTTTTAACACTTTACATGAATTGCTCGACGCCTACTTTTTCAAAAATATTATTAACACGACGTTTATCATGTTGCCTACCTGTAGGGGATTGAAAGTATTAATTAGCTGTTTTAAAGATTCATTGTTCAAACTATGCTCCAATTAATTGAAAACGGATATTTTTTGTTTTAATAACATGAAAGTCCAGGAAATGTCGATGTAAACACACTTTATTTTTAAGAATAAATAAACTGTTGTGTATATTTTCTTAGCGCTATAAGTATCTTTTATAAGAAAACCCGTACACTCGATTTCTGACAAACAGTAAGGTGGATCGAACCCGGGTTCGGTGGTTTTTTTTCAATTTTAAATGAAATAAATAAATTATATTATATGGACAAATCAACTTAGGAAATACGCATTTGACATATACATAAATTTGCGGGGTTAATAGACTAGCATTTCAACATTCAATTTGACAGCTTTTTTTCCGTTCGCGTATGAATAAAGTCCACTTTCTATAGAACTGGACAGTGCGATATATGTCACTTTCCTATGTGGTCGTAGGAAAGAAAACTTTTCAACACTAACGATATGGCTGGATTTTCTATTATGTCTCACACTTCCTAGTGAATCTACATCTACTAAAACTGCTCAAATGACTCCTTTAATAGAAAACATAGTCGACACAGGAGGAACAACTTCAACTACTTCCTTTTGTAAGCAAGTACAGTTGTCAAATTTATCCAAGAAAATTATCTCTTTTGTTAACTGTCCTATGCATAATCCAATTTTTATTATAACTGTAAAAAATAATGACTCACAGTAATGAATTTTATATTATAGATTAAAAATTTTGTACAAAAAATATTACCGAAAATTATTATGTAGGATAAAAAATTATGTGTAAACCACGACAGTAAAGTGCTTATTCAGGCCTCAAGAAGGCTATGCCTCGCATGTCCATATATTCTTTCGGCCTGTAAATGGCGCTTCTATTATACTATTATTATTATTAAAATACTGATTTGTCTAAGTAAACATAAATTATTTCCGCCGAGGCAGGAAAAGAAAACCCCAATTAAAAATTCAGTTTTAAATATCGCATGTTTAGTTAAATAATTCTCGTTTGTTTGTTCATTTAATTTATTTAAATGCGCCTCTGACTTTGCAAATTTACATAAACACCAGAATAAATGAAGTGTACCTTGGAATTTACGTTAGAACAGCCAATTGCGAATTTTACTAATTATTTTATACATTACGCGGCAACTTTGTTTTCTACCAGGAAGAATACGGGCATATTATGTTCTCTGAAAAGGTTCAAAGTAGTATCTCAATTCGCCGTAGGTTGTTTGAGATAAATATAATTAGATTATGGTGGATTTTTTTGGATATGCAGCTTGGATACAGAGACATAATTGAACTCAATATAACTTTTAGTGAGATAGAGAATTTAGGTAAATTCGAACTACATTAAGTGAAGACAATAATAGATCACAAGAAATAATAGGATACAATCTAGAAACAGATGTCTCTAAACCCTACAAGATCTTATAGAATCGAAACACCTGACAGGACTAACAAAGGTTATACATATGAAAGTGTCTACAGTCCCGAACGCGGGAACGGGGGAAACTTAAAATCCCGAAAAGGGTAATAGGACGTTGTTCGGGACTGTCTCGAAATAAGTCCAACGATTATTTTTAACATGTTTAGAAGGTCAACGAAAATGTGCCAATTTTGTTTACAGGAAAACGGCCCAAATGTTCAAAACCACCCATAAAACCCCTTTCCTTTTTCAAAATTCTGTTTATTTTTGTTTTTTCCTACCTTGAGATTTAAGTAAAATTAGGTAGATGTTTTTTTGTTTGCTGTTATTTGTTTTGAGTAAAATTCAATTATGCATCATACTAATTTAGTTTAAATGCTGTAAAAAATAATTAAGAATTGAGAACTGAGCTTAAAAATATAATATAAGTATAAAATAAGTCTAATAATCACTCAAGTTGATTTTGTTTTGAATACGTTTTAGCCACATCTTTATACCTATTAATTGCGACACAAAAGAAAATCTTAAATTCTGATACTTCAAAAAAAATAATTGAATACAGTTTGAAAGCCCACTTCATGCCTAATGAATATAGAAAATAATATCTGAGGTGTTCCATTTAAAAAATATATATGCTTCATAACAAAAAAAAGAAAATGTGAATTATATATTTTTAACACCGAAAACTATTTTCAAAAGCTTTATTTTTAACATATAATTTGAATTACAATACTTGCTACAAAGCTAATGATCAACCGACAATGCTAAGGATATTACCACAACATATATTCAACAACTACTTTACTAATGAACCAAAGTGTTCCCAATACTTTCTTACGAACTCTTGCAATCCTTGAATATCTTCTCGTCTTCTTATTTTATCTTCACGATTTTGAATTTTCATTTCTCTTGTTTACGCTCTTGTTACTTTCTTCTATCTTCGTATTTCTGTCAATTATTTTCGTATTTCTATTCTTCGTTATACTTTCATTTATTTTCTCTTTACCTCCTTCTATTTTCTTATTTCCATTAGCAATTTCCTTGTTTCCACTCTTCTTTATATTTTTATTCATTTTCTCGTTAATTTTTTCTATTTTCTTATTTTTAATTTGATTGTTTCCTTCTATCTTCTTGTTGAAGTTTTCATTTTTCGTATCATTTCCATTCACTTGACTTACTTCTTTTTCCATAAGAACCTGTATACTTTCATTTGCTTTCATTATCTCATTATCCATTTTTCTTGTATTTCTATTTATTTTGAAATCAATGTCATTCAATACAATATTTTTATTTCGTGATTGAATATCGGGTATATAAATTTTATTAGTCGTATATTATTTTCCATAACATTTTCAATATTGAATAAATTTGATAAATCAAGTATTAAATCTGTTTCATTATTTTCTATAGTATTTTCAATTTTAAATAAATCTGACAAATCAGGTACAAAATCTATTTCATTTTTCTTATTATAATTTGGTTTTATATTTGATAAAGAATCAATCGCAGGTTTAACATTACTTACATGTGTTTTATTACCTGGAAATGATTTTAATTCTGAGTTTTTTATTTCTATGTATTCTAGCGGTTCATTTGAAGTAATTTTAATTTGTGCTACCTCTGATTTCTTTTCTAAGGAGCCTTCCGAAAATTTTGATTTTGTTCTTGATTATCATTTTCTTCTGTAAAAACGAAAGTTCCAAAATCCTCTAACGGATTAACTGTTTCTGTAATTTCTTCTGTTTCGTCATAATCACTGTTGTATAATTCCTCTGATGAAATGAATGAAATTTGATCTCTGATTACTATTTTAGAAATAATTATTATTATTTCTAAATCTATTATTATTATTATTATTTTTACCAGTACTATTATTATTATTATTTCTATTTATAAAATTATTATTTATATAAAATTTCTCGATGTTGTCGAAATAGGCTCCGGTCTAGGAAAACTATGTACAGGTATTTGGTGTGGCCTGAAAACATTTCGTTTTGGACCAAATATTTTGTCGTTGTTGAAAATGATGACTATATTGGTGATACTTAGTTATTTCTAAAATAATTTGAATAGTTATCATTCTGATTTCGATTATTATTATAATTATATGAATTACTATTGGGCGATTCATAACTACTAGAATTTTTGAAGGATATCGGCTCATTTAAATGACCGAATCTTTAAAAATTCTCAAATTCTTCGACATAAGCCATTGCATCCTCTAAAGAGTTAGTTTTTTCAAGTGCACATTGTTTTTAAGGACACCGGTACATCCTGAAAAAAAGGTGTTCAGTGCCGTCTTATCACAATGATTGATGTTGTATCTCTTATCATTTTCAGTAAGACTAAAGTCATTACTGATTCTCTGTATAATCTTGCTTTTCAGTAATTGGAGTCTAGCCCCGAATTCGAATAGATTTTCATTTTTAAGTGGCCTCATTCGTGTTAATTCCTGCACGATACAGTCCAGATCTCTTTGATCTGAGAAACACTGTTTCAAGGCTTCTTTAATATTTTGCCATGTGTTTATTTCCATTCGATTGCCCACCATGGGTTCAGCTTTTCCTATAAGTTTTTCTTGTATACAATCCAATATATTGTTGTTTATTTCGATGTCGTTTGAGTTTGTTTCAATTACTTTCTCACACTTGATTATAAACTTATTTAACGTATTACTATTACCATCATATGGTTTAATATTTTCTAATTTTAATTTAAATAAATCCCAATTGAGGGTTTTTACAGTAGCGGTAGCCATTTCGTTCATATTCACAGATGAAAATGGATTCTTAAAATTATTATTAGATTTGTTATTTTCTTTAATATTTAATTTATTGAATGTTTCCAATAAATTTTCCAATCCGTTCATATAATAAATCGGCAGCAAGTATATATAAAATAAAAAATTATCTCTCTACTGTTTTAAAAAGTTTTGGAAAAGTAAAAAAAGGAATCTTGGCACTTACAATTGATTTGAAGTGCTCCGGTTTCTTATTTCTTCGTAGATAGTAGATTCTGGAATCCGCGCTCGATGTTGAAACACCAAATTGTGAGTTCTTTATACGAACGATTCGACAAAGTTTTTTCACGACCGCACTGATTCTATAACTTATGTTAGTACAAAACTAATTACGTCACTGGTTTCCACGTACAAAACTATATCAAAACAAGTTTTAACTTTTTCGATTAATTTAAAGAAAACTGAGATACGAGAGGTGCCTGAAAAGTAATAATTTTCAATTCCACCCTGTATCTCAAAAACCAAAAGTGTTATCAAAATTCAGCTTGCACCATTTTTAATTTCATAGAGAAGTAGAAAACTATCGCAAAAACCACAAACCTCTATTTTTAAAGATAAGGGAGATTCCCTGCAAAAGTGCAAAAATGTCACTTGACAGAAGCCTGTCAAATTGGTCTCGTGCCATTGGGATTTTTTGAAGTTCCTTTCACATGTTTTACGATGTAGCCGTCCAGAATTGATACTTGGTGATTGCCGCTAAATCGAACTGAGAAGTTATTACTCCTAAAAATGATTAATTCATCTAAATCTTATTTTATACAATGAAATTTATGTTATACAATGTTGATATTAAATATTTCATATTTACATGTTAAACTGTAATTAAATTATCAATTGTTCAAAAAATAAATCTATTCTAATGCACGGCACGGGGCTTTTCTCAGTGCGAATACAAAGTAGTCAACTGTACTGGATTTTTTATATTGATAAAGAAAATTGTTCCCATAAATGACAATTTTGCTACACAAAAATATTATTAGGTTGTGAAATTTTACTTATTCGATAATCTTCTTGTTTCAGGTTTTTAGTCATCAGATGCTAAAGGTAAGTTTTACAAAATCAAAATTAACTTTTCATGATGCACCTATAAACAATAAATTATAAGGTGTTCACCTTTATCACTGTTTTGTGTAAGTTTAGGAACTTCCAAAACGTCGTTAACTCCCTCTCTGAGATTACAAGTTGTAGGTGTTCAAATTTCCCTCTTAAATAGATGGGTCAGTACGAGTATATACGACTCTGGCTCAATTTTTCTTCATTTTCCAACATAATTTACTTTTGATACAATTTTTCAACCAACAGGTTGGTGCACCATTAAATTTTATGTTGACATGTTTACATCGCAAGATGTTATTCTAAAATTAGAAATCTACGTTTCTCTGGTATTTCTATTAAAACGCTCAATAATGAAGATACTGAATTTATTTTATTTAGCGGTACCATTCTGTACATAGATCAACTTCAACCTCATATATAATATTTACACATAAACTGTTTGTACACACACTTATGCAGTATTTACTAGAATAAGGACGAGATGCACGATAAGGTAAACGCTTCAATGAGGGAAACGTTGTTTTAATCATACGTTCTGAGATTTCAATTGGAATAATTTCAAAGATTAGACTTGGTATGTCCGTGAAACACGCACTCTTACGAACTCCCGAAGCTTATTACAGTGCAATTAGAACTAAAACGGGAAATTTACTTTTCAGCTAACTCTTATTCTAAACATTCACTACTCTACAAATATTATATGGTACACGTACAAATTCAATAAAATATTATCTTTTTATTTTTAATATATACTACTGTATTTTGCAGGAGCTTCAAAAGGTTTTGAAGTTGAATTCTTGACAAGTTATTTTTTTTAATTTCTGTGTCTAGCGCACAGGTGATAATATTAAATGTTATTATGATGATATGCTTGCCACAAGTTAACATTTGGTTGACATTCAAACAGATCGATCCAAGTTGTTTTTGATAATTTGACTAAATCTCACATAATAAACATCAGGACAATAATGAATTTCAATCCACATGCTCAGATTACTATATTAACATGAAAATCAGAATTATATATTAAAACAATTTCCAATAATCAGGACGGTTTTAGAGAAAAATGTCAACTCAAGACGCTATCCTGGCATTGACATCTGGAATTAGTGAATATCTCATTGGTAGCAAGTCATGCTTATGCATACTTAAAGATCTCTTTAAGGCTTCTGACTCTGTAAGCTATCTAGAGCCTCTACTTTTGAAATTACTAGAGGACATAGTAATACGAGACAACGCATTGTCAAATTTGTTGTATCTCAAGGAACTGTACTCGGCAGTATAGTATTCCCCATATATATATATATATATATATATATATATATATATATATATATATATATATATATATATTATAGAGTGAAACACCCTGTATATCAAACAATAAAGAATTAAGATTGTGCATTGTAATCTAGAAGAATTTTTTTAAGTCAAAAATTTTTTTTAACATTTGAATGGAGACAATCTGTACGATCCACTATTCGATAGAGAAGGCATCCAGAAAGGACAGACTGTATAATGTAGGGATAATTGCGAATAGGTGTGATAAACAATTTATGTGAAATAAATTAACCAAACTTTTATTAAAAAGATCAAGTATCAGAATTTGTTCATGATAAGAAACTAATAATGCTTTATTCTGTAAAGTCAAGCTAATCTCATAATATTTGTTGATTAAAACATTAAAGTAAGTTAGTGTAGCTGTTTAGACATAACAGAGCAGAAAAGTATATAATAATGTGAATTTCAGAGAACATGACTCATAAAAAAGAAACGAATTTTCATTTTGCATATATATTTAAAGGTAACAGCTGTCATCTATTAAAACATTAAGAATATTCATTTGACATACATACTTAGAGGTTAGGAAATGTTATTTTAACAATACTAGGAAATATTATTGAATGAAAATAATATAGGAAGTCTAAGCAATTAAAAACCTCAGAATACAATATCCTGATATAATGGATGAACATTTCACTGGTTGAAATGAAGAATTTGAGTGATAAAATAAATAGTCAAATTTGATTGGTAAATAAACATTTAAAAAAGATCATATCAGCGACAATTATGTTGCTAACGAAAAAAAAATCGGAATGTAGAAGGTTGTTGATTATGGGGTCTATTGACTAGAAGCTTTTTTTGGTAAAAGAAAATCATTTTGAAATTATTTGGAAGATAAAAATTTGATTATAGAATTCAAGAAAAATACATTATACTTACAAGATATACATCAGTGTAAGTAGTTAAGTTTATATTAATAATTAGAAAAGGAATTGTCGAATGTTGTACAGTACTAACCATGATTTTTATTTTATAATATGGTGTCTTGTGTCTTGTGGAAGTAAAATAGCCACAATAGCTTTTGGAAAACACTGAATAATGGAATTTATATAAACTGCTTGGACTTTAAATGAAATACAGCATTGATTCCTGTTCTGGTAGAGACGGAATTCCAGCATGGAGTTTTTCCAGGAGGAGAATCTGAAACAAATAAAAGAAACGGATTATTGAGGTGAACAAACAAAACAGTGAAGTGAATAAGGTATTAAAAGTTAATTTTTTAATATATTAAAAAGTCAAGCGTATTTACCAATTTATGCAAAGGACTAAAATTTTGTGACGCATAGACGCTTTTAGGAGTGTATTTCGCCATTTGCTAAAAATCATATGTTTATGAAGTTGTATAATTGTATTTCACTCTTATAATAATATCTCACCAGAGTGCGTGTATGTTGTATGAAAGAGTCATCCTTTTAGATAGTTGAATTTCTTCAAGAACACTTGTAAAAGTGTAATGTATTTATTTTCATTAAATTAAATATCGTTTTTCCTTTGAAGAACGTTTTAAACTATTTTTGAGTTATTCATTTCATCTGGTGACTTGCGCACCATCTACTTACCATAGGCAGAAGCTCTGAATGACATCTATTGAATTATGCAGATTTGTTTTAAGCAGGACAGGACCGTATTTAGTTTGGAATCATTGAACAAGTAACATATTCTGATTAACAAATTTATTTTGAAATATAAAGCATTTATTAACTTTGGCGCTAATATATATAAAATTCTAAAATCATTTCGTCCTAAATACTTGAACTCTACCCTGAGATGAGAAGTTTTCATGTTAGTAATATAAACTGTTTATCATATATATAAAATCATCAATATACCGGGCAAACAATAAACTTAAAGTAAATTTAAACTAAAATTAAATAAGTATAACTTTCTTATTACACCATAGCCAATTCATATATATATATATATATATATATATATATATATATATATATATATATATATATATATATATATATATATATATATATATATATATATATATATATATATATATATATATATATATATATATATATATATATATATATATATATATATATATATATATATATATATTATTTCTTGGAGTATTTTTCTTGGGAAAGGTTCAGATTAAAACTCTTGTATGTTAACTTGACGTTTCGCCTTAAATCTAAGGCTTTTTCAAAAGTTTTTACTATAAATTCAAAATATAAAATACATAATTTGTAAAACAGTGACAATACTAAATTGACATTAAAGGTGACAAATAGAATAAACGTAGTTATGAATTTTCAAAAGAGTACGTACCTTGACAACTATCTTTAATGCAATGTGTCTTACTTTATTTCTAATATTTAAATTTAGAGAGTGTTTGAAAATGTTAATGGATACATTTTAATTATATTATTGGTTTATTTTATTTTTTATAATTATGAGGATATATGTAAAAGGGCATGATAAATTTTTCTGTCTTTCTTATCATTCAGTGCTTCAGGTTCATTTTTTATTGCAATCATTTCTTTAATTTTCAGTTTAGTGATGTTTTGGTCTTTGTAAATAATTTTTGTGTTTTGAAAATCAAATTCATGTTTTTCATTTGTTTCATGTTTATGAAGTGCAGTTGGAGCATATTTTGTGTAATTATGACCATTTATTCGATTGTCTAAGTATTGGGTGGTCATTCCGACATATTTTTTTGGACAATTAAGACAAGAAATAGAATATATTAAATTAGATTGTTTTTTAATTGGATTTCTGCTTTTTAAAGGTGTGAAGGCAGTTGATGTACGGTAGTGTGACTTATGACATACTTGAATATTTTGTTTTTTAAGTATATATATCAATTTTTCTGATAATTCATTTGTATAAGGTAATGCTACATATTTTTGTGGGATATTTATCTTGGTTTTGAATTTCGAGGCATTGTAATATTTTAATAGATTATTAAATAATATACCTACTACCAATAAACAAATAGAAAATTCAAAATGGTCACCAGGTCACGTTTATTTTTGCGGCCAACAATTCTAAACGCCAATAGTGAAATATTGAATGAATTACAAAAAGTGGGGATGGTATTGTAGATACATGGCCTACGTCATTACGGCTGTTTTCCTGACAAACTTGGCACCGACGAACCATGATAATTCAAAAACATTAAATTAATTGACTTGAAAGTTTATTTTGTCAGTAAAAGTCTTGAAAACACATCAAAACGAAAGAACTAAATGTTTACTCTCTAGTCGTATTGGCGCTAGTATAAACAAACCACGTTTGACATTATTTACGACAATACTATGGCGTATTGGAAATTATCGTCGATCACACTCTGACTCTGGTAATTAAACAAGGACAAAACTAATAAATATATTACTATTAACACATTAACCAGCTACTGAAATTTTGAGTAATCTTGCCACTTTTAGTTACAACTATAAAGGTATCTAAGGATACAACAAATACTTGTTTAAAATTTATAGAAGAATATGCCTTTATTAAATAAAATTCTAGTATGATTAATTAATTTTAAAAGCAGCGACTCAAATGCATAGATTAATATGACTTTTTTTATTTGCATAACTTTTTAACACATTTTCAATTAAACTTCTAATTTCATTTTTCCTACAACTAAAGAGGATTTGTAAATATGGCAAAGCAGTGGAAGTGTCCGCAAGTGAGCTTAGATTGTGACTCAATATTTGGCGCAGGAAAAAATCAAATCAAACATATCTATTTTATTTGTTAATCTGAGCACCAGCTACCTTCGAACTCTCAACTGACACCAAAATCATAGTAGAAATCCTAACTGTCACCCTAATGAACGCCATTCCCAGCTCGAGGGACATCATATACGACACTCTTCGTCATTTAATTCCGTCCATATATCGACACCACTACTCTATCACAAACAGGCAGGCGTGCTCACTTCGTACTTCCACTTGAATCCGCGAGCTCCAACCGCCCCGTCGGTTTTTCACGTTTTTTCGAGTAGCATGGTGAATTTATTCACTAGCCAAGTGGACCGACGTATCGCCGAGATTTTTGGATTCACTTGATGATGATACCAGCCATTCACTCAATTTCAACACATATTACTCAACCTCAACTATAACTAACTAAACTCAATAAACTACCGCAACTCCTCGAATTGCTCAACCAACCACCCAACCCTCTCAATCACACCCGTCACCGATCGCCAATCATCATTTTGAAATAAATAACAAGACATATGTACTTTATTTCTAACAATTTATGCCAATCGTTTGAAGCATCTAAATTTGTTATAAAATTTATAGAATTTCCAATTTTGCAAATGTTACATATTAGAAAAATAAAAAATATCAAAATTTTCAAAGCAAATATCAATAACAATGTTGGGAATCGATTTGACAATTAATGCTTTGGTTTTATCATTTATTTTTCTACACAAACATATAAGTATATACTCACTATTGTTGTGGACAGTGATTCTACAATTAATCAAATCAAATAAAATGATAAGTTTATATCTTATCGAATTAGTAGTCTTTATTCTTCAACATAATCTAATTTGAAGAATTAAACTTCACTTTTAATATTGGGCATACATCCTTAGAAATGCGTTCAATTTTTTACTTAGCACATTACTTTGGACGTGTAATGTGCTAAGTAAAAAATTGAACGCATTTCTAAGGATGTATGCCCAATATTAAAAGTGAAGTTTAATTCTTCAAATTAGATTATGTTGAAGAATAAAGACTACTAATTCGATAAGATATAAACTTATCATTTTATTTGATTTGATTAATTGTAGAATCACTGTCCACAACAATAGTGAGTATATACTTATATGTTTGTGTAGAAAAATAAATGATAAAACCAAAGCATTAATTATTTTCACTAGCGATACTATAAAAATCGAAGAATAGAGCTTTTCAGTAATCCTGAACTTTGTTACATGAGAATATGAGCCACAACATTCCTTACAAGAAGTTTAGTCGACGTTTGAACTTCCTTGCAACTTTTTTTGTTTTAGTTTCCCCTTTTGTGGTTTTGCTCAGTCTTTTCATTCAGTGAATGTTTCACGGAAACCATTATTTGTTTTCTGCTTCCTGTGTAATTGAATTTGTTTTAATAGTTTTTTCCTTATAAATTTCTCAAAGTTCTAGAGTTTCGTGTGAAACTAGGACGGCCAACTTAAACAAATATCAATATTTTATTGCTTTTTACTGAAAAAAAATTCATTTGAAACTTTAAGATCAACGTGAAAGTAAATTTAACAAATTATAAATAGTCTCATAGAAAAATAATGACAGTTTTTCAATTATTTATATTACGAGAGACGTATAAAATATGTCCGACCTAACAAATCAAGCATTTGTCTTCAAAATTTATCTGAATTTTTCAACACAGTCCCCTTCTAAGTCAATAAGCGATGCTATTACTTTTTTATCCCTCCTAAATGATAGTTTTCGTTTTTATTTGCTAAAAAGACGTCCACTCATGCTATCACTTGTTATGAAAATCTCGTTCAAACCAAATTATTTGGTTAGGAAACTGGAAAAGTTATTGGTGGCCAGATCTGAAGAAATCTCTGTGCTTCAAACCAAATTTTTAGGTTAGGAAACAGAAAAAAATTAACTAGAGGTAAAAACTGGAGAATGCGTGTGACCAGATGCGCTATATTGATGGATATGTACTTTCATCTTATTCAAATGCTGTCGTTTATAACAATTCTTATCTTCAGCTTATCAAATAATGATGCGTCATATTGGCACATTACTGTTTTACCTTTTCTTTTCATCAGCTTGCATGTCACAAAGTTAGAGACCGATTGTATCTATAATTCATTTAATTAACGGTATATGAAACACGGTATACGAATTTGAAATTCAAACGTACTCCATTTCCCGAAAATAAATTGGATCGGTCTGGACCGCAGTTACAAGTTTGGCGTTTGATATTAACGTATAAGGCTCGTTTTAACAATTGTAATTAACTTTTTAGATTAAATTCTCCACGCCAAGTCCATTATCCTCTTCATGGATCTCTCACTTGCTACAAAAGAGAATAAATAAGACCTTTAACGTACATTTGTATGAAGTAAACAAAGTAACGAAATACAAATAGTGTATTTCATTTGGAGTATGCCATTCTGAAAATATGAGAATAAATTTATATAAAATAGGTAAAAAATTATTTTTCAATATTCTATTGAAAAGGAAGATAAACTGTTGTGTAGATAATGTACTTGTGTAGATAATGTACTTAAAGGTAGAAAATACTTGGTTACATATTAGGTATCAGTCATCAGGAGGCTGAAACTGGTAGCAAAAAAATAGCAGCGAAATCCAGATTTCCAGAGGCAAATAGGTAATAAAAAACCTGAGGCAAAAAAATCATGTTAGATGGCTTAAAAAGCTATTAATCTAGCGGAGTATTTTCATAGGTCCTAATTCTCGAAAATGATTTTTTGAACATTTCGAAAATTAATATCGTTTGGAAATTTGAAACTGATTATGTATAGAGATAAATGACTATCACAGGAGAAATTCGTCATTGACACTTTTACTTGGACGAAATAATGTGATTCGCAAATGCTGAAGGAGAAGCAGGACGATCAGTATTCTGATATCTTTTAATAAAAGGTTCTTTAACCCTAGTGTCTAACAAACGTCCAGACTGGCCCATATTAACAGCATTATAATCTTGACTACAAAGTTTGTAAATACCAGAAGAATGAAGATACGGTATGCGGTCCATAGTGTTAACCAGTAGAGATCTCAAATTATTATTAGTTCTAAAACCAAAGTTAATGTTATGTTTTTTAAAAGATCACCAAATTTATAATATAAGAACGACAATTAGTGTAGATGAGAACATGTTTTGCTCTCCCATAAAAAATACCAATGATCCTGAAAGAACTTCGTATTTTCCAAAGTAGAATCATTCAAAATTAAAAAGGAACAACATTGCGTAGATAGTTAAAGCAGCTTCAAAATAATGTATTGCTTATATTTTACTTATTAAATTTAACCCAAACAACATCAACAACAAAGGAAGCAATCTGAATAAAACCGCTTGAAAATGCATGTTGTTATTTATAATAGAAACTTGAATAGCTGATGCGACCTTTTTCTTGTTGGAAGCACTTTTATATTAGCGCATAATACAGCAAATAAAAATTCAATTAGCTACAATTATTGCTCGATTTCCACATATTGTTCAATCGGCACTTACCGTGAAACTCTTTGTATAACAAAGGAATTTACTAGTGAATTATTCTCAGAGCCTCATGAAATTCTGATTGAAAGAATTTCCGTAGAAAATAGCTATATAAAATAATGTGAACCGACTTTTCTCACGACTTTTCTCAAAGAAAATTTATTAAAATTTACCATAAATATTTATATTTAACAAGTCCGTTTAATGTAAAGATACCCTTTGTAATTATTTATTAACATTGTATCGTATATAGAGCAAAAATGGGAGAACATAAAAAACAGTGTTACAAGAACAGCAGAGGAAATCATAGGGCAAAAAAACGTAATCAAACTAAAGAATGGTACGATGAAGATTGTGAGATATAAATCCAAGCGCGAAGAAAATGGATAACTACAGGGAAGGGACAGAACTGATAGAATGCAAAGAAAAAAGGAAGAAGCAGACAAATGCTGTCAGAAGAAAAAAGGATAAAGTAAACGATGGAAATAAAAAGGGATAGCCTAGATAATAAGAGATTATATAACAACATCAAAAACAAAGTAATGGCCAGAATCAACAAAAGAGAGTAGGAAGCAAATTACAAAAACCATGTAAAGGAGGATAAGGTTACAGAAGCAAATTATGAGGTCACAGAAGAAGAGGAAGAGTGATATGCAGAAATAATAACAAATCTGAAACATAAAAATTCAGCAGGACGAAATAAAATACTTGATGAACTGATAAACAAGGGCGGAGAAGAACTAAATAAAAAGATACGGATTACTAATAAACATATGGAATAAAGAACGTATACTAGCAGAATGGAATTTAAGATGAATAATGCCAATCTTCAAAAAGGGAGACAAAGTGCCATAACTACCGAGGAATAACCCTATTGAATACTGAATACAAGGTCAAGACATCGCGCATAAGGAAAAAAATAAACAAATACACGGAACAGATACTTGGATAATACCAATATGAGTGGAAAATCAACAATAGATGCAGTGCACGTAATGACACAGGAAATAGAAAAAAGCTATGAATATGGAATCGACTAACATGTATTGTTTATATATTTGGGTATTCCAAAAAAATTAATTCGACTGTCAAATATGTCAATGAATAAATGTATTACCAGAGTAATAACTAGTTAGAGATATACAGAGGAAATTGATATTGTAAACGGTGCCCAGGAAGACCGAAGACAAGATTGAAAAAGATCAAGTTAAAGAAGATATGAGAAAATTGGATATAAATGACCGGAAAAATGGAACAAGATAACAGAAAAAGCAATAAAATCGACCATCCATAGAAAAAAAATGGCGGAGTGATTACCTGCAAATAAGAAGGTTCCATTCTGCCTAAGACCTTTCCCTGGAGTATCAAGTGAAGGACACCATATCTCTTTTGGATATCTCTTTTGGTTCCTCATTATGTATGCCAGATATTCTAATTTGCATGTTTTCATTAAGGTCCACCATGGTCTCCTTGTTGGATGCGTCGCCAACCGACAAATTATGGAAAATCAGTGGTTTATTCAATCGAATTTATTAAATTGAATTTTATTCAGTTCAAAGTTTTCCACGTCAATGACCAATGTTAATACTAATTGCGACTGTCGGATTGATTAGTTATTAATTAAATGGAACAAATATTAACACATTTTAATTATGTTAATTCGTAACATAAATTGTACGCTTTTTGTATATGGACACATTTACGAAATAATGCAATTAAATATCACATGTTTTACTGAATTTCCATATTTACAAGGCTTTATTTACCGAAACAAAAAAAAATCAGAAACGCATCCATTTTGTTATAATATGGGTACTAAGCATCAACCGATTAATGTTACTATCAAAATAGATTTAATTTTTAATAATAAATTTGATTAACTTACGGAGTTGATTGCTCCTCCTAGTTTATAAACAGACTAGATTATAAGACAATTAGTTTTTTGTTGCGAATACTACGTTGTTG
The DNA here is from genome assembly GCA_963921935.1 of Galeruca laticollis. Lineage (NCBI taxonomy): Eukaryota > Metazoa > Arthropoda > Insecta > Coleoptera > Chrysomelidae > Galeruca > Galeruca laticollis. The sequence continues at coordinate 186,557,495 of OY998179.1, read as the reverse complement.
CGTAATTATTTGTGGAAAATTAACTACGCTAATTGAATATTTCAGTGCTTTTCCACTTCATTCTTATAGATCAAGGACTTACTTATCATGAGGGACGAAATATCCTGTTTTGGCAAAATAGAGATTAGCGTAAATTAAAATTTTCATACTGATTTCATAATTTACATAAGACTATGGGAGGCGTCTTATCAGGATAAACACCTGACTCCTCTTCGAAACTAAACGCGACCATTACCGGCTATAATTTTCTTAAAAAGAAGATTTTTGATAATTATAATTTCTTAATCTACCTAGTAGATAGATCCAGAAAATCATCAATTTTAGTTATTTTACTTTTTCATATTTAAAAACTCCACATTGATTATTTTAATTAACTCATATAGTAAAATAAAATTCTGACCAAAGCCTTCCGAAACGAAAAGAGCAGAAAAACTGAAAACAGTGATGTACTTTGAGATCTTGCAAAAACGATTTTACTAGTTGAAACTATAAAATTTTGTCATGAGGGCATGAAATGAAGACACAGCATTTTGTTCAATATGATTAAATATTATTAATAATAATTAAATCTGCCTTTGAAATTGTAGAAGTAGAGCGAGAATTGGTACTGACAGGAATTTTACATTGTTATTGAAGTTTTTCCATTTTTAAAAATATATTGAATTGTTAAAGAATTAGCACTTTAGATCAAACATTTTAATAACTTTTCATATTGGAATAACAAAATTCGCAATGTTACAGTTTCAAATTAAATGTTTACTAATGAAATCGTTTTGCACTAAAACGCAATGTACATCACTGGATTAAGATTTTTCTGCTCTTTCCTAATATGTATATCAAATTAGTCAAACTCGTTATACAGGGTGTTGTTTTTAGGGAGCAATCATAGGGTAAAATTTTTTAAAAACGGACCTTGTTACCGACTTAACTGTTCGGTACAACTTTTTCCTGTTTCCTTGGATGGTACAAAGATGACCTAGTGAAGTATTATTATTTGAGACGATAGAGGACGATAAACAATTAAGACATATGCGAACGGCACTCTTGTTTTGGTTGGAAAGCTAAGAGTCGTGGGTTCATTTTATGAAAGTTAATCAACCGGAAAGGTAATTAAAGGGCGCCAGATATTTCAATTCACAGGAAAAATTTCAAAAACTGCGATAAGAGAGAGGAATTATAAAAAAAATGAGGTATTTTCGGTAATGTGTCTGTGGAGGTTAGGGAAGTACTCACTAGAACGCGTTTATTATGTTCACCAGTTTATTAACATGTTTGACTAGCGTAAGTGATCAGAACCATAAAAAAATCAACAATATGGGTACATGCATACGTACCAACAATAAGAAACAAAATCTTACATACATTCAAAAATTAATATATACATAAAAACAATAAAACAAGTTATCACCCAACACTACACAGCGAGTCGTTTGGTTATTGTTCGGGGAATAAATAGTGAAGATAAGTTTCCAATGAACAAAATAGATATACGAATTAAAATTATATAAATATAAAAACGATAAATGTCGCGGACTTTGTGAACAAAAAATTAGTTTATCAATGAAATTATTTTCCGTTCATTCATAAAAGAAAATCTAGGATAATATTACGTTACTGAATTACTTGAATTTAGATAATAAACATCGGCATTGTGGAAAAAACGTCAAGATAATAAAACGGAAGATAATTTTATCTAGGTTAAATCGTGCACGCCAAATTTCTTAAGGATTTTAATATTAAATAGCATAAAACATTGATATTCTCTATAGGACAGATAATAATACAAATAAAAACTAGCACAATAGAATTGTCTTAACACGGTAGTGTTCTTATTATGACGTGAAACTAAATTCGGCCTATTCCTTCGGCAAAGAAAAGGTGCGATTTACTCCAGGTAGGAAGGTATAAAATAATTATAACGATACCTGAGTCCAGCAGGCACCAGCCAATCACGACAATACTATTCAGGTAATCAGCGTGGGTGGCATAAACGCCAGGGGCGTGGTTTGTCGATGCGGTCGATTTAAGTTCTTAGGAGAATACTTGTAATAAGTAATCTACTCTCACCGCGTGATGGAACAAATCACAGACACTCGGTATTCTTCGGTAACTTAATGTCGGTAATAAGCACAATAAACAGATACTCCGGTAATTCTAATTCGCCGACTGAGCACAGGAAATATCGATACTTTGGTACGATACGATACGATAACTCAATCTTAATAACGATACATACGACACGTAAACAGAGTTGACACTCTCGGAACTTTACAACTGCCTCAGTCAAGTATTCGTCGCAGACTGAATCTCGTCCCGAGATTTTTGGGGATAGGCAACCTTTTTTTTTAAATTTTTCCCGAAAAATAACAGTAAAGCTAGTTCTAAAAAAATCATATAACAAACCATATAAAACCAATCGAGGCCATAAATTCACCAATTACGATGTCTACCCAGAATTTCGTGAAAAGTACCTTTTTGTCAGAGGCGATACTAAGAACTATTGTTTGCCCATCGCACATTTTTTTAAGGCGATATTAAAAACTATTGTATATTTTTAGTATTATTTTTAGTATATATATATTGAAAATCAAGATTGAAGCGTAACAAACCTTTTCGACGTCCTGAGATATATTGTTTCTCAATTTTTTAATGTTCATTGGTCATAAAAAACTATATCCTTCGCTTCGACGAAAATATTGTTGCGCCAGGGCCGTACTGTGATAAAAAAATTCTGAAATGATGACTCGATTCCGTAGGGCGAAATATAGGGAAAAAACGTTTCATCCTGGAATTTGAGAATTGTAGTAAATTAATAATAAAAGTAGGTTGTAGTATTAGACGTTTAACACTTCACATGAAATAGTATCCGTCGAATGTTTTTATTTGGCGCCCGTGGAATTCGTACAATTTTACATTTTGAGCTTAAAATTTTACTAGTAAAATAATTTGCTCAAAAACGCAAAGTACATTACTGGATTCAGTTGTTCTACTCTTTTCAAATATATATATACCAAATTGGTAATCCTCATTATACAGGGTGTTGTTTTTGGGGCGGTGTAATATGGTACTATTTTACTTTTCTGCTAGAAAAGTATTGGTTTACCCCAAAAAAAGTTGGAATTTTGAAAAAAAAAATTGAGTTATTTTCACGTTTTTTATCAAGAACAACAAAAAACATGTTTTTAGAAGAAAAATCCTGTGTGTATGTCGTCTTCGTCGGTGTCGTCGGCCACTTTTCGTTACATGCCTTGTTAGCACGATACAGCCTCCGGTGTGCAACAAGTCACCAATTTTATGATCGAATATTATTCAGGACATCTCACAGATTGACCCTATTGATTTTCAGCTCACCAGAGCCAGTGCAACGGGTGCTATGGTACTTGAAGTACGACATTTTTGTCATTTTTTGAGAAATTTCAGTTTGTTAGCACGATTCAGCCTCCGGAATGGAACAAATCACCAATTTATAATTAAATGATATTCACGACCTCTCACAGATAACGCCTATTGCTTTTCAGCTCACCAGACCCAGTAAAACAGGTGCTATAGTACTTTATGTACGACATTTTTGTAATTTTTGGAGAAATTTCAGTTTGATAGCACGATACAGCCTCCGGAGTTAATACAAGTGACCAATTTTATGATTGGATATTATTCAGAGTATCTCAAAGATGAACCTTAATGATATTCACCTCACTAAAGCCAGTACAACGAGTGCTATGGTACTGGAAGTACCAAATTTTTATCATTTTTGGAGAATTTTCAGTTTCTTAGCACGATACAGCCTCCAGAGTGTATACAAGTGACTAATTTTATGATTGAATATTGTTCATCAGGACATCTTATAAATGAACCTTATTGAATTTTAGCTCACCAGAGCTAGTACAACGGGTGCTATGGTACCCAAAGTGCCACATTTTCAGTCCTTTTTGGAGAAATTTCGGGTTGTTAGCACGATTCAGCCTCCATAGTGTATGCAAGTGACCAATTTTATAATGGGATATTTTTCAAGGGGTGCTACAGATGTACCCTATTGATTTTCAGCTGACTAGAGCGAGTACAGCGGGTCCTATATATCCAGATATACTACATTTTTGGAGATATTTCGTTTTGTTACCATGCTACATTCCCCGAAGTGCATACAAGTGACAATTTTATGACGGAATACTGTTAAGGGTATCTCACAGATGCGGAAAAGTTAGTTTTAATCCTTAAAACTGTTTATTTCGAATACGGACATGAAATCTGAAAATTATAAATAGTCTAATCGATTGGGTACTTTCAGAGAAACTGCCAAATATGGTGATTCAAAAAAAAAGAAATGGCCAGAATCGATAAAACATCATACATCTCTGTTATAAATGGCGACAGACCCATGATGTATGGATTTTTTATAATCACTCTAGTGCCCTCTGATTACAGTTATTCTTTGTCAGTTTATACCTTGTATAATGTTAATTTCTTGGATAAAAAATGACCAAAACAATGCTTAATACTTAGGATGTTTAATGGAACATTGCATTGGAAGCAGAACTGTTCATTATTTGAATTGCGGTTGTTACTCATTACAAATGCAGTAAGTTCTAGTGTAACGTGAATTTTGCGTTCATCAACGTGCGACATATCAGAATAATAACGTTTGTCAATAATGATATAATCGTAGGCTGATGAAACGGGCAGGACAAATAATACACATTTTATAACATAATTTCTCAGTGGATAGAAATACAGACGGTTCATATCCAATAGACGCTTCAAAATACATTAGTAGTATGAATTTTGTCCAATTCTAATAAACCACTAGCATGGTACCCTTAGAGTAATAATAGACATAGAGAGGGCTATCCATTCATAAACACGTTTATTTTTGCGGCCAACAATCCTAAACGCCAGTAGTGAAATAATGAATGAATTACAAAAAGTGGGGATGGTATTGTAGATACATGGCCTTGGTAATGTCGGCTGGTTTTCTGACAAACTTGGCACCGACGAACCATGATAATCCAAAAACATTAGATTAATTAACTTAAAAGTTTATTTTCACACTAAAAAGTCTTGATAAACACATCAAAACGAAAGAACTAAATGTTTACTCTCTAGTCGTAATGGCGCTTGTATAAACAAACCACGTTTGAAATTATTTACTACAATACTATGCGTATTTAAAATGATGATGAATGACGATATTTGCATCTCACTTTATATGGTAATTAAACGAGGACAAAACTACTAAATAGATTACTATTGGCACATTGAAAGGTACTGTGATTTTGAGCAATGTTGCCACTTTTAGTTATAACCATAAAGGTATCTAAGGATACAACAAATACTTGCTTAAAATTTATATAAGAATATGCGTTTATTAAATAAAATTCAAGTATTATCAATTAATTTTAAAAGCAGCGACTCAAATGCATAAATTAGTATGACTTTTTATTCATTTGCATATTTTTTTACCACATTTTCAATTAAACTTCTAATTCCTTTTTTCCTGGAACTAAAGAGGATTTGTAAATATGGCAAAGCAGAGGAAGTGTCGGCAAGTGATCTTAGAATGTGACTCAATGTTTGGCGCAGGAAAAAGTCAAAACAAACATATCTATTTTATTTGTTAATCTGAGATGGTACCCTACATTTTTGGGATATTATACTTTTAAAAATTGAATAAATGAGGCTTGTACTTGATGAAGATCCATACTGAACGATGAAATAAAATAATTTAAATTGATTAAAACTTCATTATATTTGAACTAATGTTCAATTCAAACTAGTGACGCGTTTCGCTAACACAGTAGCTTTCTCAAAACGAATGAAGGTATAATGAAAAAATGTTTTAATATTCAGGGTGTCCAAAGATTTTTTCACAGGCTGTAACTCAGGAATTAACGAATAGGTTTATTTGAAAAAAGGGTAATGTTTTTGAGACCTACAGTAATTTCATCAGAGGTATGCAGGGTATATGTGACGTCATCATAGGAGCAGGGACGTCATCGCAATGAAAAAAATTCAATGGAAGGGGAGATCAAACTTAGCTCAAATGACAGAGCTTTTTACTCCAAATTCAACAGTGTATCACAGTGAGGGTACTCAAGTGGATAATTATACCAAATTTTCAGTTTAATGTTTATTTGCAACAATAACCAGAACATTTCGACTTTACAGTGATTTTATAAAAGATGTCCAAAATGGCCTCCGTTTGCAACGACACAAGCATCCAACCGTCTAAGTAGTTCACGTGTACATGTCGCATGTAAGGTTATTACCTTGTCAAATTTTATTTACTAAATCGTTCGTGTCTACAGGCTTTTCACTATAATCAAGCTCTTTTGAATCAATGAAAAAAACGAAGTCGATATGTCACTAAGTTTTTAATTTTTGAAGTTTTACTAAAATGCCTCCATGAGCAACTAGTTTCGGCCTACAATGGCCATCTTCAGGCTACAAATAATGTGTTTGGGTTTAAGGAAAAAAAAACATTTAATAATACACATATCTTACCTAAGTGAAAATAATTAATGTTGTAACAAACGTCCAAGTAACAGCGCTGATAAAGGGAAGGATGTGAGAAAAGTAGCAAATTTTATGGATAAAATTAAGTCGTACTAAGAAAAACTTCATGACTCAGAATTTGAGTTGAATTATCATTGTGACATATAGAAAAATTTGGAAAGGAAGTAGTAGAAAATAAAAATGTTTAAGGAAACAGATTATATTTGTAGGTGGAGGAAAAAAAATAGAACTATAGTACCAATTTAATTAGGGTCATGATATAAAGAGAAGGAACATATCTGTGTTTAATTAATAAATACCAACTCTTAATAAAAGAATGGAGTTTGTAGGTGTTAGGAAAGGAGGAAGGATTGGCAAATATGACCTCAAACTCCCTATATAAGGAGGAAGGAACAACCTAAAGAGGAGGGTCATTCATCAGACAAGAGAACCGGTTGTGGGAATCAGTGGACAGGAATGTAACACTCGGTGAAAAGGTTGACTTTAGGAAAAAGGACGGCATTTTAATCTGTTAACTGAAACTAAAATAAAATAAGAGCCAGTAAAACACGGCTAAAAATGTAATGCAATATTGAACCATTATGATGTAGCCAATATAAGTCCATTACACAAAGGAAAATGAAATTAAATCACGAAAATATAGAGACATGCAACGGAATCACTTTTGATATACGCACCAACAATGATATGAACCACAGACAATATGGAATATATATCCGGTAAGAACATAATTAGAGGAAGTATGTCAAATTTCAATGATGACCCCTGAAAAGGAAAATAAAAAATCTTACAATTCTCTTAACATATTGTTACGAAACAGCACACTGGTATAGTCCCTAAAACCGACTCTGTCTAAGCCAGGTATAGAAGTTAAAATTTTGGCGGAGACGCAGTTATAAAAAACTGTTTACGAGTTCACGACTATCTTATGTAAACAGACTTATCTAGAAATGGCAAGAAAAATTATTTGTGTGTGTAAGCCGCAGCCCAGAATTTACTAGTAAAAATGGCTTTAATATAAATAAGGACCGATCAGCGAAAGAGTTAGTTGATAAAAGTGATCTCGTGAAATAAATACACCGAAATAGCAAACAGTAAATATAAATTAGTTAAGTGTTCATATAAATTAGTTTAAGTGAATATACTGAGTATATATAAATTAAGTGTTAGTGATTAGTTTAGTGTTTTAAATAAATTAGTAAGTAACCATACCGAGTGTTTGAAATTTATCCCACCCGTAATAAAAACTTTTAATAAATAAGAAAAACATTACAATATGGAGCCAAAATAAATCGTAGAAAAGTTTCGTAACAAGGTAGATTGAGGTTAATGGAAAGCGCAACAACTATAAACGTATGCTACCCCTAAAATTAAAGAAATTAATAACATTATGGTAGAAATTATCGTAAACAAAATTTACTCTGTAAAAAAGAGGAGAATACTTAATAATAAACTAAATGTAGTAGTTTAGTTAAAAGATAAAGAGAATATTATGACAGTAGTATATAACATTTGAAAAGAATGAATAAAATTGTAAACAAGATTATTTCTACAGTAAATTACATAAATTTAGTGAAATATTAACGGCGATTTTAACAATATCAATATTAGAACTGTCTGTGGATATGGTGTGCACACTAGATGTAAATTGAGTGAATGAAAACGACGAATACTCAGTGTGTATCTGTTAAAACAAATTAACAAATACACACTGAGTATTCGTCGTTTTCATTCACTCAATATCAATATTGACAATATTTAAACTAATTATGAACAAAGAAATACAGTTATCAATCAACATGGGAGACTGAGGAAGATGTATGGATCTCTTGGTCTTAGTTGTTCATTAAGACAAATAACATTGTTATCAGAATTAATCTGGTTAATCTCAAAAATCTCGAGTAAATTCATCCTAGGACCTTTGAAGCACTTATGTTATCTACACGCATCCGATAAAGAAAAGTTGTGGTTCTCAGATATAATGTGATTTGCAAACGCTGATGGTGAAGAAGTTTGGTCAGTGTTATGAAATCTTTTAACAAAAGTAAGATGTTCTCTAGTTCTAGTATCTAACAAACGACCAGACTGACCAACTTATATATACCAGGAGAATGTAGAATCGGATCAGAATCTTTGGTGTTAACCAAAAGAGATCCTAGGTTCTTATTAGTCTTGAAGCCAAATTTAATATTATACTACTTGAAAATGTTGCCAAACTTGAGATAGTGGGACAAGGGAGTCTAACGAACCAACATACTTAGATTCATTCCCTTATTCAGGGAGTTTGAGATCATATTTGCCTACCCTTTCACCTTTCCTAACACCTACAGACTCCATTCTTTTAATAAGAGTTGGTATTTATTGATTAAACAAAAAGATGTTCCTTCTCTTTATATCATGACCCTAATTAAATTGGTACTATAGCTCAATTTTTCTTCTTCCACCTACAATTATAATCTGTTCCCTCAAACATTTTTATTTTCTACTACTTCCTTTCCAAATTTTTCTATATGTCACAATGATAATTCAACTCAAACTCTGAGTCAAAAAGTTTTTCTTAGTACACCTTAATTTAATCCATAAAATTTGCTACTTTCCTCACATCCTTCCCTTTATCAGCGCTGTTACTTGGACGTTTGTTACCCCATTAATTATTTCACTTAGGTAAGATATATGTATTATCAAATGTTTTCTTCCTTAAAAACTTCAAATATTAAAAACTTTTCGACATATTGACTTTGTGTTTTTCATTGATTTAACTACCAGTCATATTTGAGCAATGGATGAGATATTACTTTTTTAATCTCTTTTAAGTATTCTTATACAAAAAAATCTAGGGGTGATACCACCGGCGATCGTGGAGGCCATTGAAAGGGTCCGTGAATTCCAATCCATTTGTTTGGAAATGTAGCATTGAGATAATTTAATACAATACCGCTATTATGTGGGGGTGCGTCATCTTGCTGCCATATCATATCTCTTCTTTCATTCAAAGGAATATTCTCCAGTAACGCAGGTAGGTCATTTTCTAGAAAATTCAAATATCTCTGATCATTGGGGTAGCCTTCAAAAAAATATGGGCCTACTAACCGACCATTGATTAATCCACACCAAACATTAACTCCCCATCAGTTTGAAAGCGAGTTTCCCTTACTTTACCGTTATGGAAACTGATTAAAAAGTACAAATAGGCCTATTTGAAGTGAATCCAGACATGATAATTGCAGCATTTAAACGATCACTCGTTATTGTTGCAAATAAACAATAATTCAAAATTTGGTATAATTATCTACTTGAGTACCCTCACTGTGATACACCGTTGAATTTGAAATAAAAAGCCCTTTCATTTGACATAAGTTTTATACCCTTTTCCGTTAAATTTTTTCATTGCGATGACGTTTCCTTCTTCTATGATGACGTCACAGATACCCTGTATACCTCGGATGAAATTACTGTAGGTCCCAAAAACATTACCCTATTTTGAAATAAACCTTTTCGTTAATTCCTGAGTTACAGCCTGTAAAAACAATCTTGGGACACCCTACCGTGTATACCATATATTTTGTAGAGACCCATTATCATACGGCAGCACCAACTATTTAGATATAAAAATAATCAGTTCTACTGATTCGTAAGAAATGCGTTACTTTTACTTCCATTAAAACAATATACTACCTTGACAAGCAGCAGATGAATTTTTTATTAAATTCCGTCAACAAAACATCATTTATTTTTTTTCAATTGTCATGGATGAAATTGAACATTTTGGGTGCAAACACACTGTAACAATGAAGAATAATTACCGCATTGGTAGTGTTCGTTCATTTCACTATAACAAACATCCGAATAATCAATTATCTATATATCCATTTTTTATGTTCGCTCTCTACGGTTAATGAAAAATCCCGTTTGCCGTTTAACAAATCCAGCTTACGACTATTAACAAAACACTCCATTTAAACATTGCCCGGGGTTCTGCTAACCCTTCTATATACCCCTCGATATACCCTTGCCCTTCTATCAGTCTATTAATCATTTTCAGTTTGGCTTTCGGGAGTTGTCCCTGAATTCGCGAATTACGCTTTGGAAAATTTGCACTCTCAATTTTTCAATATTATCATTCTACAATATTAAAATATGCTCTGCAAGTATATATTTTTATTATTTTGCTGTTTCAGTTAATAAACCAAAAAAATATCTCATTTAATTAATCATATTTGTACGAACATCCTAATTGCAGGTACATTTAAATTCGTTTGACTTTTAAATATCAGATAGTAAAATAATCAGTATATTTAATGGATTTTTTTTTGTTAACACATCAATACTTTTAACGAATTTGAAATTTACACAAAAATAGCCAACAATTTCCACAAATGTGGACTAATATAATACCCATAATGAACGAATGGAAGGTATTGTAGACCAGAAGCTGAGGCTTTTTTTTCTAAATCCTAATGTTATCAAGTTGTTCGGAAAAGTATATCGATAACAAACAAATTACTTCAATTTTTCATGAGCCTAAACATAACGCAACATTTCATTGTGTTTTATGAAATAATAAGCCCCTGAGAAAAAAGGTAGTCCACTTTAACTCCTCTTGGTTGTTCTGGAGTGATATATCATCTTAATAGTTATATTATTATCCATTCTGGTGACATGTCCAAACCACTTCAACTGTTGCCTCTGTATCTTCTTTAAGATCGGTTGGACTTTCAACTCTTCCCTTATTGTTTCATTTCTCACTTTATCACTTCTAGTAACTGCTTTCCCTTTACGTAAGTACTTCATTTCCAGCGCCTACAGTTTGCTCATGAGTGAGTTTGTAAGAACCCAGCTTTCATAACTGTATGTATAGTATATCGTTTTATACACATTTAGCTTTGTTTGTTTGGTTAGCTCTTTTCAACCTAGTATACTCTTAGTGTGGCACATTTCATTTAGTTCATTTCTGCTTCTAGTTTTGGTTACTTTGTATCTGTAATCCTTAATATCAGATACTATTAACTTGTTCTAGATCAGTTCCTTTTATTTGTATATTTAAACTTTCATCTTCTTTCCATATCACTATCTTCTATATTTATATCCATATTCCTAATTTGTACCTACTCTTCTTATTTTCAATGAGCAAATAATTGATGAATAATTTTTTAGATTAAGTAACATAATTATTTGTGAATTGTCCACTCAGTTCATCGCGACGGGACAAAATTCTGAATGGACTAGGAGTGATTTACGATACTGAAATCAAAGGGACTCTATTTTTCAGTGAATTGGGAGCAACGAATTGTTTTGATCGGGGTAGGATGTAAATTATTTATAGCAGCAACTCCCACGATATAGGTGATTGTTTCCCACAGATAAATGACAATTAATCTTGGCTCACATTGACGGCACTTGTATGTTTAGGGCTTATTCGAAGATACCAAAGGGCCATTCAACTGTCCACTATAGTCGGAAAAATATATATTTTCTTATTGTTTTCAATATTAATGGAACGTTTACATTCAGAATTCAGGAAAGGTTTATTGAGGTTATGGCTTCTATAAAAAATATAAATAGTCCCAAATGTCTCAGCGGCAGCCATTATTTGATATATTCGAACGTATAGGAGTCTCGGTAGCTTTTTTTTCAATATTTTTGGTTTTCTGGACACGATAATTCATCCAACTGTTCTCTCAAAACTTCACAGTCACTATAGTCTGGACTTCTATAGTAACAAAGTGCCTTTGAATTAAATCTGGTTTAAGTAAATATTGATTGCTCCTACGGTTTGACATAGATTGGTGACCCCGAGGGGTTTCTTCAAGTCTTTTACATTTTTCAGTCTAATTATCAACAGTATCGATATCTAACAAAGCTAATAGTTGTGCGTAATAAGGTAAGAGATTTTTACAAATAATACGATTCATAGAACTTTCGCTTGGTTTATCATCAAGGCGATTAAACAAACCACACATGGAGTTAATATATAAGGTACCCTTTCATCTTGACCTTGATTTCTAGCTTTTATTTCCTCAAGTAAATCATGTTAAATGATAGTTATAAGGTAAGAAGTCATAATTTGATCACTAATTGTTCCCAATTTTGAAATTTATGTCTATTTTTTAGATACCAATTAAATGCTTGATCAGTGAATAAATCTACTGAGCTAGAAAACAATTCAGCATCTGTGATACCTGTAGAAATTTTCAAACAGTTTACGCCATCAAGAAAATACACAACCAGATCAAGTTTCCGTAAATTCCTATTGTGTTGATAATTACGATTGGAAATTATTTTGTTATATGTTCCATGCTGTCATATAATAACTGTTATAAATGTCAACATGCAGTTTTTCGTTGTTGCTATGCGAATGTTGATCTGAAAAACGTTTCATGTACTTTTTGTGCTAATTGACGTAATTAATACATTACAGTTGGTCCGGTGAATCTTTTCTCATGCGTCATTAGTATCTGATAACATAACCGACATAATTTCTAAGTCCCATCTCTTTCTATTGATAGTGAAGAACAGAACAAAATAATTTGACATTTGTCGGTTATGTTATCAGATGTTAATGACGGATGGGAAACGATTCACCGAACCAACTATATATTAAAATTTTTTTTCACATTTTATTTGTATTTAAACGGATACAATGTATATATGAATATATACATAAATTTTGCACAAAAAAAAACAAATGAGACATTGGTTCACAATGAAAGTATACAATTTAAAAACTAATAATAAAAATTATTAAACTTAAAATTGAACTATTTTTTCATTAAACCACAAAAACATTAGGTTATGGGCCCAGTTAATCGCGTAGACAGGAAATAGTGAAACTGACGATTTTAAAGTGGATAATTGCAGTGTTAATTAGCGGTTAAAAATTGGTTTGGTAAACATTTGGAAAAAGAACAAAATGGCTACAGCAAATAGCAACATCGTCACATTAAAACTATTTGATGGTAAGGGATTTGGAAATTTGGAATTCAGAATAAAACTTCTGTTGGAGCATTATGTTGTGCTTAATGTTATTTCCGATGGTCCACCTACTGATACTACGTTGGTAACAGCATGGAACAAGAAGAATTTGCGTGCTAGAAATTTACTTGTACAATGCTTGTGTGATAATGTACTGGAAATGATAAAGTGCAAAGTTACTGCAAAGGAAATCATGTAGTTACGTTAAAACAAACTTATGTAAAGAGTGGCTTAGCAACTCAGGTACAGCTACAAAGTAAACTGAGAAACATACATTACGCTAGAAATCATTCCCTAAATGATTTTATTATTGGGTTTGAGAAAACCTTATCAGATTTAAAAAACAGTTGAGGGATAATAAGTGATGTAGAAAGTATAACATAGTTGTCACGTGTATGTCAGAAGCATATGTTACTACAGCAATAGATATTAATTTTGGTCAAAATCAATGCTTTTAAGGAGGATGCTAATCAGGCTTTTCTGATACCATAGAAGAAAGAAAAACATAAATTTCGATTTAGATGTTGCAACTGCGGTATGAAAGGGCACAAAAAATCAAATTGTCCAAAAAAATATCCAAAAAATAATCAAAGAAATGCAAATGTGGCGGAACATAATAATGAGACAACTTCGGAAATAGCTTTTATCAGTTGTTTATCAAATGATGGAGTGGAAAATATTTCTGAAAACATTTTGGTAAAGAATCCAATAAATGTCGTATTTGATTCTGATTGTACAAATCATCTTGTGACAAGTGATTATGGAAACTATTCATTGCACAAGTAAATAATTTGATAAAAGTTGCAAAGGTGGGTCAATTTGTCAAATCTCATTTATAGTCTACACTACACTTGCTAATGGAAAATGGATTAAGAATAAAAATTGGAAAATGTGCTGGTCTGCAAAAATTTAACTTACAACTCACTTTCTGTCAAGAAAATTGCCAAAAGTCTAAAAATTGTTTTTGAAAACGGCCAAATAAGCATTAGAACGAGCAGCGACTGTATATTAACCTCAGGTAAATTAAAAAATAAAACCTGGTGTTTTCACTTTTAGACTTTACACAACAGAATTTGAAAATAAAAAAAATCATCAATAATCCATGAAAAAGATATATTTATGGCATCAAAGAATGGGACACTTTCACAAGTTTCCGATTACAAAAATCTGTGAAATATGTTTGAAGGCTGAACAAAATCAAACATTAGAAAGGAAGGCTAAGAATATTCTGGCAGTTGTCTCAAGTGATGTATGTGGACCATTTAAACCCATGGTATGAAATACTTTATCTCTTCAATTCATCATAATTCGTATTTTTCAATAGTCTTTTTCATGGCTAACAATAGTGAAGCTTTTCAAGAATTTAGAGACTATATAGCTATTGTAGAAAACAAATTTGAGACAGTTCCAGAAAGATTACGATGCGACAATGGAGGTGAATATGTTGTTCATGAAATGAAGAATTTTTGAAGAAAAAAATGAATCAAGCTGGAATACACAATACCAAGAACGCCTGAACAGAACGGAGTGGCAGAGAGGTTTAACGGAACAGTTTTAGACAATGCTAGATGTTTGATATTTCATGTGAATATGGAAAAGGAATTTTGGAAAGAGGCAGTAGCGTCAGCAGTATATTAACGAATAGAACCTTCATTGCTATTATACCTGACGATAAGGCGCCAGCTGAAATTTGATATTCACAAAAACCAAATTTAGACAAAATTATAATTTTTGGTTGTACCTCCTTTGTACATATTCCTGCTGGAGACAGGAGTCGAATGATGTATCTGGTTGGGTACACTGATAAATGATATCAATTGTAGAATCCTAAAGGCAAGAAGGTGATCCCTGAAACAAATGTTGTTTTCGATTAGGCAAAAACTAGAAACAGGGATATGACACAGAAATATAAGACAATTGATTGTGAACAAAGTAACAAACCGGATAGTAACTTGAATAAAAGTGGTGAAACTAATAATGCTAAAGGTGACAAAATTCATGAAAACGAAAATGCAAGAGAAAACAATCAAGAAGAAATTTCACAAAATATCAACGATGAAAGAAAAAAACCCAAGCTAATATAAAGACTATGTTTTAGATGAAGATGATGACCAAGTGCTAATAGCAGCTCTATTTGCCGGAATACTCGAAATAATTGCTCCACAAACATTTTCTAAAGCTATTGAACTTGGTAAAGGCTGGAAAGATGCTATAAAAATGTAATTGGAATCTTTACAAAAGAATCATACCTGAGAAATAGTTATTCGTCCAGAAAATGTAAAAATAATAGATTCTTAGTGGGTATTTCGCGAAGAGGACATAAATGAGGAAATTGGGTGACTTTTCCGATTATGACTTATATGCACCAGTGGCGCAAATGCTGACAATTCGTGTACATCTATCACTAAGTGCGGAAGAAAATTTTATTATAAATCAACTAGAGGTAAAATTTGCTTTTCTTTATGGTGATGTATCTGAAACAGTTTTTATGCAAATACCATACGGTGTGGCTAGCATAAGCTCATCTAAGTATGTTTATAAACTTGAAAAGGCGTTGTATGGCTTCCGTAAAGCGCCTAATTGCTCACTCATTTACTTGATCTATATTTTAAACAATCTAATTGAGACCCATGTTTGTACTTTAATAAGGACATATATTAATTGTGCATGCTGTTGATTTAATTAAAAAATTAAAATATTAGATGTCTCAGCTTCCAAACAAATTGCAGACATATTTACAAAAGCATTACCTAGTGTAAAAATGGAATATTTGAGTGGAAAACTAAACGTTACTGAATGTTGAAACATTCATTTTACACAAATTGTATTCGTTTATATGCTTATTTCTAAATAACATAAGAGTTGTGGGGTGTATTGATAATTATGATTGACAATTCTTTTGTTATATGATCCTGCTATCTGTCATGGAATAACTGTCATAAACGTCAAGATGCAGTTTGTTGGTATGCGAATGTTGATATGTACTTTTCGTATAAATAACGTAATTAATACATTCTATTAAAATCGAAATATTGTTTCACTGAAACTCAAAGACAATATTATTTAGAAGCTGTTAGTTTTATTTAAAAAAGTAACGTACATGTGGATACTATAATCACACATATTGACAAATCAATGAAACGTACAGTGAATATGTGCACAATTTAAGTTTAAATAGATTCGAAATTATTTATGGTCATACATATCGATCCAGCTTGGAGTTGTTATATCATCAGCTATAATTGGGGACATTGACATGACATCGATATATTTGAAACACGATCCTGTTTCACAGTATGCTGAATTAATATTGAAGTTTTAGCTTTACTAACAAATGACTATCCAGCAAATTGAAAAATGATTGTGTAGTTTCTGAAATGATAACTAAGTATTGCAAAAATCTCATTATGCACAATAAATACTGTGAAAATTAATAACAATATATCAATCAATATGTAACATATTTCCTGCTTTATTTTTTCAAAATTAATTTTATTTGTTATTTTGATCTGCAGAATAAAATTTGTGGACTATAATAAGTTTTTTCTATAAACTTCTATAAATGTCAGACATGAATTATATTTGAGTTATTAATTCAATTGAATAAAACATCACATCGATCGTCTAAATTTATAAATTTATAAATGTGATTTCACTATATTATGTTATAAATAAAACGTGCATGGTTTCAACTGCGTTTAAAGTTGAAATCTCGACAACTCGGTTTCCATTTTAGAAGCAATTTCAACAGAATTTTGTGATAACGAGGCATCAATCCGCCTACTCTTCATGTCGGCGTCTTATGAGTTGTCAGTGCCTCAATTTGCCTACGCCCTCTCAAAATAATACACTTGAGAAGTTGACAAATAAAATAGCACAAAAGATCTATGATAATGATAATAATAATTAACTACATTGCTTATAGAATACTCATTCATAGCAAGGGTTCGGTTGACAGTGCATAAATAAGTAAATATATATAGATATGCAGAATTACTCACCCACAAATGATTAGGAGATTAAAAACGTTATCAAATTAAAAACTTATGACAGCAAATCTGGAAAATGGATCAAAACAAAAGTAGAAATATTCCAACAGCGGAAAATGTTACAAACTTCCTTTTCAACAAAATCTATATAAGACTTGTTATTACTCCTAGTGAGTTGAAGGGACAGGTGAATAATCTAATTTCGAGAATGTAGTTTCATATACAAAATTTGACCTATTTCAGTACTTTTCATTAGCATTCCTACGTAAAAAATGAATTTACCCATTACTTTAGGACCTCACTGATTATAAATAAACTATATACTCCAGTTTTAGTATTAGTCAAAACATCACGTCTTGAATTCTCTAGTTCTTTATATTGAAATATATTGGTATTGGCATGCATGGAACTACTTATATAATTTAAGGAAAAGAGCCCTATAGGGACTATAAAGATTATAAATTGAAAGGAATCGTCACGCGAGTTTTTTAAGCTACTTCCTCGAAATATATTTTCCCTGGGGGAACAGTTTTGTTTGATCTATCGCAATTGCTACTGGAAAATGAAGTAGTCATTATGATAATGTGATTCACAAACAACGTTTATGTGCATATTACTTTTTATTATTACGTTTGGAATAAATTCTGAAGAAAAAATGATTGGATATCTTGAAATTTAATTTGAAATCTTCCAAAATTTGAAACATATAAGGAGATCGATATTTTTACATATTCTTGGGAAAAATATAGATTGAAAAATCCAAATAATTACCTTATGCCAACTAAACGATGAGGTCATTAGTTTTGTTGGATATTATAAGAAGTATAACAGTGAAGAAAGGTACAAATATTACACTGTACAATCTGTCTTGCTTGGTTACAGAGTGTTAAATAATAATATTCACTTTTATTAACTTTCAGAATTTTTAGTTCCGTAAGTATATTTGTTTAATAAAATAACCAAATCAAGTTTACAGGAAATTTCAAAGAGAAATAATTCCATAAAATTTCTGATAAATTCTGCAATATTTTCTACCATAACCACTAGCATATAAACGGAAAGGTAAAAAGTTTAATGAGTAATAATCAAATGCATTTTCTTCGATTAACTTCAAATTACATAGAGAAAAAATATCTGTAAATTTAAAATGCTAAAAGCAGTAAGCTTCAGAAAATAAGCTATAGGAATAAAACCACAAAAACAACTAGAAATAAACGGTTTTAAAGATTAAAACTAACTCTTCCGCATTTGTGGCCCTGAACAATATTTTATCATGAAATTGTTACTTGTAGACACTTCGGGGGAAGTATCGTGCTAACAAACCAAAATTTCTCCAAAAATAACCAAAAATTTAGTATATCTGGATTTATAGGACACGCTGTACTCGCTCGTCAACTCCAAATCAATAGGGTACATCTGTGAGACACCTTGAACAATATTCAATAATAAAATTGATCAATCGTATACTCTCTGGAGGCTGTATCGTGCTAACAAACTGAAAGTTCTCCAAAAATAACAAAAATTTCGTATTTAAGTACCATAGCACCCGTTGTGCTGGCTGTAGTGAGCTGAATATCAATAGAGTTCACCTATGAGACGCTCTGAATACTATCCAATCATGAAATTGGCCACTTGTATATACTCCGGAGGCTGTATCGTGCTAACAAACTGAAACTTCTTCAAAAATGACAAAAATATCGTACTTAAAGTACTGTAGCACCTATTGTATTGGCCCTGGTGAGGTGTCCTGAATAATATTCAATCATAAAATTGGTGACTTGTTGAACTCCGAAGGCTGTATCGTGCTAACAAACTGAAATTTCTCATAAAATGACAAAATGTCGTACTTCAAGTACCATAGCACCCGTTTTACTGGCTCTGGTGAGCTCAAAATCAATAGGGTCCATCTGTGACATGTCCTTAACAACATTCAATCATAAAATTGGTGACTTATTGCATTCCGGAGGCTGTATCGCGCTGACAAGACATGCAAGGAAAAGTGGCCGACGCCAACGACGACGACGACATACACACTGGATTCTTTTTCTAAAAACCGTTTTTTCGTATTGTTGTTGATGGTAAAGGTAAAAATAACTCAAACATTTTTGAAAATTCCATCTTTTTTTGGGAAAACCAATACTTTTCTCGCATATAGGTAGGTTGGGCGGAAAAGTAAAAATACTAAATAATGCCTTAAAAAAGTTATTTGAAGCTTTAAAAAGCTAATTCAGTTTAAATGTATATCAATATTTTCGATATTATTATTTATGTTTGAATAGCTATTTCAAAAGTAAGAATAAATATCTTCTTTATTTGATATTTTTAAAAAGAAGATAATTTTAATTTCATTTCACGTACATTATTTTTAAAAACTGTCAATCTAACCGTATAGGCAAAAGACCTAACTAACTAAATAACTTTGTAGGCAAAGCACAAGATAAAATAATAATAACCTAACTATCTGAATAACCACAAATGCTAAGGGCAATGTAAAAGAATAATGAACTAACTAAGTAATCATATAGGCAAAGGACAAGATGAAAGAATAATAACCTTACTAACTGTATTACCATACAGGTGAAGGACAAGATAAGAGAATATTGACCTAACTAACTGAATAACCATACAGGCGAAGGACAAGATAAAAGTATAATGACATAACTAATTGAATAACCATATAGGCAAATAACAATATAAAATAATAATAACCTAACTGAATAACCTTATCGGCAAAGGACAAGATAAAAATAAATACCTAACTAACTAAATAATCATGTAGGTAAATGACAAGACAAGAGTATAATGAACTAACTAATTAAGTAATCATACAGGAAAAGGACAAGATAATAATGACAACTAACTCAATATACACACGGACAAAGCAAAGGAAAAGATAAAAGAATAACAACATATTTAACTTTGTTACTATCTTAAGTTTTCACTGCATCGTCTTACAATAACTTTTTGATATTAGTGTGACCGTCATGTTTTTTTACTGGGATAAAAAGAATGTGTATTAATACGGTTTACACAAAATTTTAACAAAACCACATACTACTCATGAACTTTTTGTTCGCATTTGAAATATCACCTCTCGTTGGTTTCTAAAAACTCCATCAACAACACAATACTATTATCACTCACGAATGATCACATTCTAATAGGAACATTTGCTGGTCTCACTATTTTATACTTTTTAATCGAAATGTGATGGTATCGTATATGTTCGTTCCATAGAATTTAATTATCCTATCGCAAAGATTTTTTTTATAAATCACAAAAATAATATCGTTTAGTGTTTATAAGGTGCTAAATACAACACTTTGTTCAGCCTTCAATTCTTAAATGTTTAATTCGTTATTAAACAATATAATTTTAGCGAAATCCAACAATTTTTTAGTCTGAAAAGTCACTAAAAAGATATATTTTCATAGTTAGTTTCTTTTAATTGTCATTCTTTTTCTGAAGCTTTATATGGATTCTAGAACAAACGAAATCCTTCACAAGAACAATCTAATTAAAACCAATGTTTTGATAAAGAATAGTCATTTTCGGCAAAATCTAAAAACTATCAATTTTTATTCATCAATTTTTCTGGTCACGACCATTGTTTAAATGCAACTGACTACTTGAAATCTGATACATATTAAAGCGAAGATCCAAATAATAAAACAACATAATAGGTAATTTAAACGTAAAGTAACTAATAACATATAAAACGAATGACAACATCTACGTATCCCAGAATAGGTTTATCACTTAGTGATACAGTTATGTTAATTAGTAGGGTGTTCCTAAATAGAAGAGCAGAAATAGCTTGCGCATTGAAGTCGAACCATAAATTGTTTATAATTCACTGCCATTGGCTTTAGAAAGTAACGTCATATTTTAATCTTATTTTACCGATTTATAAGACAATGTAAGCACTTGACTTGAAGATTGTGGCAACTTCTGGATAATAAACAATGAAGAATTCAATTGAATAATATTATTTATCAATTAATACAATATATACTTATGATTTTCTGTCCATTTCAAATTATATTTATCTAGTCTGCAACTCATGGCAACGCTGCACGAATTGCTGTCGATGTCCTCGTATATCTCATTAATAGGTAAATTATATGCGGGCGCGTCTAAGCTTTAAATTGTAAGTATCATTCGTTCGTGAGTGTTACTGAGGTATATTCAAGAAAAGCAAAAATTGAAGAATGGTTAATGAAATTAGCTGTCTCGACGCTTACTTAGTGGAATATGCTCATATTAGTGTTTTTAAATGAAACTCTTGGTCTCTAGTTAATTCCACAATATAATAAAAGTTATTGAAAATTCTAAAAAATTTTTTAGAATTTTCAATCACTTTTATTATATTGTGGAATTAATTAGAGACCAAGAGTTCCATTTAAAAACACTAATGAAGAATGGTTGATTAACAAAAACATCCCTTACGATTTAGACAGTTTAAATATGGAATTATCAGACATTACAAAACTACATGCTTACAAATATATCATTATTAAGGTTACCTCCTGCGAATTAAAAACCCTATTGAATTAATCTGACCTCAAGTGGAACAGCTGAAGAGTAGAAGAAACGCATCAACCATGTTCCGAGAGAACAATATATATGGAACTTAGACAACTGGATTGAACAAAATATTGGACCAATCATAATCAATGTTACTGATTACGATAGTAATGGTGACAATGCATCGGATGAATCTGACGATGAACATATGACGGAAATTTATGTTTTGTTCTAGTAAGTGCACTCTTCGAGTTTCTATAGTGAAACCTGGATAAGTGTGATCTGAAGGAACCTATATTTTGTATCACTCATAGAGGCTTTCCATTTGCCTATTTCTGAAATAGCAGGGTAACATGACAGTTGTCTTATTTATAAAGGGTACCACTAAAAGAGATAGAATTGTATCATTTTTCAAGGAGATAGACAAGATAATAAAAAAAAACTGCGTTTTTTATATGATATACAATTATATTGCTATGTATTATACTGTCAGTTACAACTTTTATTTTAAATGGATTTGGACAGATATCGTTTAGTGAAGTTACCGCGCATTCTACTCCTTTGCTGGTTCCGGAAGCGTCTGTATATAAATTTCGTCAAAGTTCCCTTGATTCGTTCAGTAAATGTTTTTCTTACAAGTATGCTTGGGGTTTCTTGATTTTTTAGTTCTGGTATCGATGAGACCATCTTTGATATTGCCATTTCCGTTGGAGGAGAGGAGGATATACGAAAGATAATGTAAAGCTCAGATCGATGTTGTGTAAGATAGGTTTTAATGTGTCGATGATGGTGCATGTGATTTTGAGGGGTGATTTGATTCTTCGTTCATACGTTTGTGATTAAGTTATGGACTGGGTTGTAGAGGTTAGCTGATGTGAACTGATATATGCGTGTAAAAGATACTGACGTCTGAGGTGATCGGGAGTTTCGATAGCTTCCACATGTAAGCTGTCGGTTGGACATATGCAAAGAGCTGTTGTGGATTGTGTTAAGCATGTTTAGATGGGATTTTGAAGAGGAGAGTTAAATAATGCTTCTGTAATATATTTTTAATATAATTGCACTCTGAGAAGTACTAGTTTCGTTTTAAGTATATTAAACCTGTTGATACAGTTTGCTTTAATCTCTTGAATGTGTTGTTTGAAGTTGAGTTTTTTGTCAACCGTTAAGGAAGACTTTTATGGTGAGTTACTATAGATAGGATGTTTCCATTGAGTTACTGATTAGGAATTTGCGTATTATTTTTTCTACTTTACATGATAATTTTAGATTTAGTGGCAGCAAAGGTTAGTCCGATATTGGAGAACCAGCGGCTAACACGGTTTATTGCTGTTTGTAAGATGGCGCAGGTTGAATCTATGTTCCTACCTTGGCTATAAATGATTACATCGTCAGCATATATAGTGTATTTTATAGGTAAATGAAAGTTTTGAAAAATATAGTTGATAACTAAAATAAATAAAGTGGAGGTGAGAAGAGAGCCTTGAGGTACTGTAATTATTTTAAAGGTCCAGGAAGTAAGGAAATTTTGATTGAAGGACACGATATTATTTGTCAATCCATTTCGAGTTTGTCAAGAATGATTATTGGTTTTCATAGTACGTAGAAATTTGTATTTAAAATAGTTTTTATGGTAATTTTAGAATAAGCATATCCACATTTGTATAAAACTTTTTGGGGCACACTGTATGAGAAAATATTCAAACACGCAAACACCTTACTGTGGTCAGTCTGCAAAAGAATTAAAGAAAATTTTTTATTTGAAAAATAATTAACAATTTATTTTCGTTAGATTTGAGCTATCATAAATTAACACACACGCCTACGTCTACGTCATAAGCGATATTGAACTCTCAGTAATCTATGGTTTGACTATTGTTGAAAGTAAATTGAATTGATCTTAAACGAACAAAAATTAAAAAATGATTTAGAATCGATATAGAATCATGTTATAGATCAAAATCCTTGGTATCTCAATTATTCTTTATCTAACAATTGGTTTAAAAAAGGTTATTTTCTGACATCACCCTACGTTAGTCTTGGCGCATTTTCCGGTGATACATGAAGTGTTGATAGAAAAATTTCAAGCGACAAGAACGACTTGAAATATTAGCCATCTTAGGGGAGATCTATTTCGGGTTGTTTAGTCGAAAATAAGTTCGTCGAGGTTTCCCTAGAAGGAGAGAGGAAGTCCGGATACCATTACTGCGCGTCTTTTTAGCTTCCGCTTCGTACTGAAAGACTAATGGTTGTAAAAGCCAGTCTGTCGTTGGACTATTCGAAGGCGGTGATCCATTTATTTCAATCTATTATCTAGTTACTGTCAGCTTTTAAAGTTAACCCGAAAAAAGAGTATAAAAATAATTCAATAATTGTTTCAACATATATATATATATATATATATATATATATATATATATATATAAACAAAAATAGAATCTTACCGGCCTATCACGCAAAAGAGGTTACAGAGAATGAGTGGTAACCCTAGACATGCATGTTTCTGGCTCATTAGCCGTCATCAGCACAGTATAACCAAGAAAGGATGTTAATAGAAACATGAGAAAACACAAACAACGGATTTCAACAAGATAACCAATTGCACATGTGTGCCTTCATGTGGAAGATCCCGAGTTTTCAAGACTACAACCAACAAAGACACGGAGGTGCCTATAGCTCTCCTGTCTGAACCTTCCGACCCAGGAAATGGACAAATAACTAATGCAAAGACGAACTGACATTATTGCAGGTAAGATTTTCTGAATAATAATTTTAAGATTGGTAAATAACGAAAATATATTTCTCTTATTGCAGAAACTCAGTTGTGCTCTCATTGTCGGTGTCATACCTCCTAAATGATCAAAATATCCCCTATAATATTATCAAAAAGATTTAAATTATTTTAAAAGAAATAAACTGATCTCTTTTTTTAATTACAACAGATGCGTCTGCAGTGGCATTTGGTGAACAATTTTACAATATCATTTTTTTTGTAGTTGGCTCTGGTTTGAATTAATTGTTGCGATCTTGTGGGGTGGTGTCATAGATGTTGCTAATTACACTTTAAATTGTGATAGTTGTAAAATTTAAAGTCAGTTGAGTGAAAATTTCTCGATAAAACAATTTTACTAATTTTGAAAAGCGAGACATGCTTTGTGTTAATGTAAACGAAAATTATTCCTGTGAAGCTGCTACTTGAATGCATCAAAAAAAGTATCCAAACAGAGATCAACCCAATCGGCAAACTTTCACCAATATTTTTCGTCGATTAGAAAAAACCGGAGAATTTTGGCGTAATAGTAGTATGGGACCACCAAAAATAATAACTGTGGATCAGGAGGATGATATTTTAGTGCGAGTTGCCAATAATCCAGAACTAAACACTCGACGTTCAGCAGCAATGACTGTAGTAAGCTAATCTTTACTTGCGAATTTTGAAAAAGGAAAATTTACGACCTCACCATTTTACACCGGTACAAAATTTATTGCCTAGAGATTATAGTTTAATAGTGAATTCAGCTCGGTGAATGATGAATAAAAAAAATTAAGATCGTAATTTTATTAACAAAATTAATTTTACTGACGAGGTCACATTCATACATGAAGGATTTTTTTACTGGAGGAACAGTCACAATTGGGATATTGCAAGTCTCCATGTATTCCGAAAATAACATTTTGAGCACTAATTTAAGGTAAACGTATGGTGCGGAATCTTTGGAAATTGTTTGTTGGGTCCATATGAATTACCAGCAAATTTGAATGGTAATTCATATTTACAATTTTTACTATCAACTCTTTTCGATCATTTCGAGGAATTGCCACTTTATCGAAGAAGTAGTTCATGCAGGATGGAGAACCACCTAATTACCAGATAATTGTGAGAAATTATATCGTTGATTAATTTTCTCATCGTTGGATTGGCAGAGGTTGGGAATTTCCGTGGCTGCCTAGAACTCCCGAAGGTAATTTTCTAGATTTTTATTTTTGGGGTCATATGGAATAATTAGTATATTCACAAGAAATGAACGTTCGTCAGGAACTATGGCAGCAAATTGTAAATTCGGCTAATGTTATTGCCAATCAGCCCATCATATTTTTAAAGTAAGATGATCATTTAGCCAAAAACTGCTTTCTTTTTCGCCAATTGAGTATATTTTTACCATTTTCTTGAAAAGAAAATAATTCAGTTTGAGCAGTAAAATATAGATAAAATGTAAAATATTGCTTTATTCTAGAAATAATAAGATAAGTAATAAGAATAATAAGTAATGTCATGAATTCATAAAACGGGTTGTCAGGTCGTCAGGTGCATTAATGCACCCTCCATCTCAGAATTAGTTTTTCTGAAAATATCTCCCATTTTACGTAGAGAGGATACTTTGTCTGGAAAATATTTCTCTTTAATGTCAGCTAGGTATCTTAGACACTTCTTCTTCAGGTGCTCAACCATACTGGACGCATTTTTCGATAATTGAAGAGAGCAGAATTGGCACTCAACGCTAGGGGTACCATGTCTGTTACCAACTTCATTAAATAAACAAGCCACTGGCACTTTCTTGCGCCCGTTATGCTCCCTTTTTGGCATTGTAAAAATGTCAACACAATACTTCACTCAATGTTTATCCAGGTTTTCCGGTTATCCACCTTATAATAAAAATGTAAACGTATTTACTCCGTCCGATATAAAAACCAAAACAAGAATAAACTCGTATTCTCGTCGCCACGTCGCGTCGTCCTCCAGCGACTCCAGGGTTGCCAAATTAAGATTGGAAATATTCACCGGAAATATTCACAAATTTTTTATATTAAAATTATTGTAGCGGTTTGAAAAGAAAAACAAAAAAAACTGTTTTATTTCTAGTTTTTTTCGTGTTTTTTATTCAAACCTGAAAAAACCCGATTTTTGCATCACTGTTTATACTATTTGTTTCTGATATTTCCGTGTTATTAAAATTGTAGGTACTTTTATTTAGATTATATTTTCAGAACCAAAATTTGTTTTCACTTCGTGCTTTCAATTATTGGTTGTATTATTTATTGTTATTATGGATTAAAGTTACATTTGCGTATTAAATGCAATCCACTGGCCCGAAACATCGACATAGTTATTAGCATATACGTAATAAATAAAATATACTGCTAACTGCCTATATCTCCAATAAGCGAAATGCGTTCTATTAAGAGTGAGAGGTCCGACTACACTCTGTGTGGCCATGTTAGTTATGTGCAAGTGCTGTATTTGCCGCCAGTAATATTTTTAAACGAAGAAATTTGAGTCAACAAAAACTTCGTGTCTGATTTTTGATTTGACCAAATAAAGTGCAATTATGTAATTAAATTTTTTTTCACCTCTAACATGAATCTCAAATAACGTCTATTATAGTTACCTAGGTTACTTTAAAAGAGATAGAAATGAAGTATATAAACATGAAATATATGGTGAACATATAACCAATTAGAGTTATTATTTTTATGAATAATTTCTTCGATATCTACACACTAATATAGCCATACATATTGACAAATTAAATGAAGATGGAGTACCTCATGGGATGATTCGTTTTCAAACGGAATTCATTTTTATATACCTGTAGATACTTACCCATGAAAATTTAAATTAGGACCAATCTCATTACATAAAAAGCACCGTTTTGGAGACATAGTTTTTAATAGAAGTCTAAATAAAAAAAACACGTAAAAATCACAACACAATGATAAAACAAGTAACAAAATCACTTAACATTCAAACTACAGCCTAATTTTACTATGCTGTGTTCAAACAAACAACCATAGAGATGATAAAATATATTATTTGTCTATGCGAACAACATTTACCTCTCCCCTGAAGGTCAAAACGCGTCAAAGTGGGCATGATACTGCCAATGATATTTAACAATGTAACGTCTCGTGACTCACATGCGCATATTGATCTTTGCCACAGACGGTGCAGATATATATATATATGTCGGCACTCTAATGATCTCCACGCTTCCCTGGCCGCTAGGCGCAGTATATTTATTTATATGTATATGGTTATTACACATCAAAATTGTGCAGCTTCATGTTTAACTTAAAATATGTCGAGAAATATTGACCTCATTGTTATTTTCGTAAAAAGTATTTGAGAATCGAAACACTGCGCTAAAATTTCTATTCCGCCAGTGGCGTGGAATTTGGAAACGATTAATTAGTCACTTGCCCTTGTCAAACGCCTCTGGTAGTAGCCAGATACGTTTGTTTAAAATAATTTAGTAGGGTGTACAATGTCTACAATTTCTTGCAAATATAAAGTGGATACGTAAAACAACTTTAAAATACTGAATACAAATCGTTTTTAACTTTTTGGACAAAACACCGTGTAACTCAGTAAGCTGCTACATTTCATTTAAATGTCTTGGGTCAAGTCTTCATAATTTGAAGTTAGGATTCTACTGTTAAACTATTTCCAATAAATAATGAATCTCCTGAACTTAAATGATAATTTTAAAAAGATTGAACCATATTTTGTAAAATAGCTCAAATGCCTACTTAGCTTCTTTCTCTCAGTCTTATATTTATTCATTTATATTTGAAGACCGAAATACTACTGTTGATATTTTTTTATAATTGGAAGATACATTTTTATATAAGATACATATGAAATTAACTATCTCGACCCTTACTTCGTGGAATTTACTCATATTAGTGTTTTAAATGAAACTCAACGTTTCTAGGTAATTCCACAATATAATGAAAAATGTTGAAAATTCTAAAAAATTGACAATTGTTTCGATAACTGAATATCATCGTCAGAATGACAAAAGTTACATTTCATTTGATGCCTACCTGATGCTTAGTAGTTATTTTTGGCTAGACCAAGTAGTGACCTACCTTGTGATTGACTTAATATATGTAGAAAAAAGAAGAAGATGTGATATTACAAATATTGAAGCTTAGATATTATAAGCCCTATGGTGATATCCTGGATATAATTTTTCCAATTAAGATCAGTATAACTGTGCAATGATATAGAAAACCAGAAAAAATATAACTGCTGATCTTCAGAATTATCACTTAAGGAGACAGTTTAATAGTGGAGAACTCCCTAGCTTTATCTGTTCATTGACGACTTCATATTGTGGGTTTCTTAAGTGTCTTCTAATTTCCAACTTTTCAAGGAAATCCAGTTCTTGTTTCTTATCACAATTATGTAGTACTTCTAGTTCTGTGTTAGGTGTCAATGAATGGTTGGTGTCAAGTAGATGTTTTGCGTAATGGGATTTATCTGGTTGTTTTAATCTGTATGCTCGTAAGTGTTCACTGTGTCGGATTTAAAAATTTCTAAGGGTCTGACCCAAATTATAATTACATTCTGGACATTTGAGTACAAAATTGTTAAATGTTAAAACAAAAATACCAACATTTAAGAAATCAGGTATATATTGGACTAAAATAAGAATTGATAGGTATGAAAGGATAAATTCAATGAAAACTCTACTCAAATGAATTATAAAGGTGGTTGAGAGAATATAAATTTTACTGATATAATTATTATTAATCCAATAATTAATAGTGGAATTTTAATTTGTAAAAAAAATCATTAGATAAGAAAATTTAAAAGCTTCAAGAGTAGTGCTCGAAGTCCTTCATCTCCACATAAAATAAAATATCAATCTAGTAGGAATAATAAGTCATGGATGGTTGCTTAGAAAAATAAACATTGATGACAGATTGAATTTTTTTGAAGCAGAGGGGTTGAAATAATTATTCTAAGAAAGAAATCTAGTAAAATAAAATAAAAAGAAGTTTAGTTATATGAAAGAAAAGCTGAAGCTAAGAAAAATATTTTATAATTATTAAACATGGTAAATTGTTGAAATTTACAAGAAGGAGAAAAAAAAACTTGAATGTTGTATAATTGTGAATTATAATGATAGAAAAATCAACGTTAAGATATTAATGAATTACATTAAAATAAAGAAAAGAATTGTAAATTTAGAATACCTACATTATTATACAGGAAGACAAATTGATAGTGACATTATAGGAAGAATTATAAATTGGAACTACTTGGCCCTCCTATTCAAAATTAAAAGAAACATAAATAAGAATATCATCTGAAGAAATGAGTTTAAGAGTGACTACGAACTATGAGGTAAAGTTTTTCATATATAAACTGTTGTGATGATAGCAATATAACCTATAAAAATAAACTATTGCGTTAAATGAAGTAAAACAATAATTTCTTATTGATCACTGATTGAAAAAGTATAGGTATAAAGGATATTTAAAAAAAACTCTTATATCAGCAAATAAATATCGAACAATCAGTATTTATCACAATATCAAAACATTGTATCTTGAATACCTCACGATTTATAACGTGTGCCATCATTTTAATTATGTAGAATATTTTAATTCGATTAATAGTTTCTTAACATTTAAAACATAATAACAACTGTATTGGTCACATAAGAAATAATATTTACAACTAAATAATAATACATTTGTAAATAGGTTAATATTTACAACAAATAAAACCAAAGAACTATAGAGAAAGAGATCTTTCCTATCGACATTAGTTGATTTTATAACGTGTTGCCATCTCTATTTCTATAGGTTAACCAGAAAATACAGGGTTGTATTAGGTATTTAATTGTTTTTAAAATTAATGGAAAATAATAATCTGACTGTTTATTATCTTGTTCACTAATTATATTATAATTTAAATTATTTCTCCAGTTTGAGTTTATATATTTAAAAGACGTATCCCATATCCTCAACCACCATAATTCCTGGTTTATGGTTAAAAGGTTCATCCTTATAGATTGAGTATAGCTGACTCACAATAATAACACACAAAATTGATGGACTAATTTCATCTGGCGCTCAACAACTTAAAATTATAAAAATAATATAAACCTAATAAATAATTAAAATTTATAAATAAAACAATAAAATACAATCCTATCAATTGGCACTACCAACGTGTGGCGATTCGAAAACGAGGATACAGGGCTATCAAAAAACGAAAATGAAGGGCTATAAAATCTATTAAACATTCAACAAACTTTGTAAATAAATTAGAAGATTAAAATGGAGAATAAAACAGGAAAATTATCAAAGTACTTGAAAATACAATATATAGGAAGATAACTGGTGAAAATGAATATCGACAAACAAGGAACCAAACAAACCTACATTCTTACAGATTTAGAAGATGTTCAATCCATCAGAGTACAACAAATAGAGTATGACAAAGAAAAAGAAGAGGATGCCGCTGAACAACAAGCTGGAGGAGAACAAACAGGAAGGAATGAGACAGAGATGATGAATATGTTTGAAACACTAATGAAGAAATTAATGCAAGAACAAAGTACATAAATCACTGCAAATATGAATACATTAGCTAATAGAATTGACCAGAAAATCGAGGAAAAACAAAACAAACACATTGATAAACACATAGAGGATATGAAATCGAAATTTGAAACGCTTACCAGAGAAATGAAGAAAAATAGAATGGAAATACAAGAAAATTGGAACGACAAAAATAAACTAGATAAAAATTTGGGAACAGCAATACAAACAACTTTAGAAATTGTTAAAGAAGAAAATAAGAAACTAGTACGAACTATACAAAGAGACGTAATGAGAAAAATACAAGGATTAAAAAACAAAACGAAAAATTCAAACATCGTTATATAATCACCAATATTTCGAGTATTAGAGTGTTTTTAAGAATTTCAAGAAACAATCTAAAATGCGCAGAAGATTTAGAAGACATAACAAAAATTAGAATAAGACAGCTGAGGAAAAATTTAAGAAGAGAATTGGAGAATCGAGAATTAAGGGAAGAGCAGAAAAAACATTAAGAAAACGAAGGGAGAATCGAGAAACGAGGCAAGAGAAGAAAAAGAAGTTTGGAAAACGAAGGGAGAATCGAGTAACGAGGGAAGAGAATAAAAAGAAGTTTAGAAAACGAGAGAGAATTGAGTAACGGGGGAAGAGAACTTAAGAAAAAGAAGTCGTATTTTAGAAATCATTATACGGTAACGAAGTTTATGTAATCACAAAAGATTTGGCAAGGAGAACTATTAAAAAATTACACATAGAATTCAATCATATTGGTACAAGAAAATTATTTCCGATATTCAGAGAAAATTATATTTCCAGGAAGGACATCAATCTAATAAAAAACCTTGTACAATCATGTGAAATATGCCAATTTGCCAAGGAAAAGAATTTCCATAATGAAAATTTACCTAAAACTATTTTAGTTTCAAAATCTCTAGAAACCATAGCAATAGATTACATTTCAAATTGAATACCGAGTATAGATATATCATGGTAATTGTGGACATAATT
This sequence comes from Galeruca laticollis, assembly GCA_963921935.1. NCBI lineage: Eukaryota > Metazoa > Arthropoda > Insecta > Coleoptera > Chrysomelidae > Galeruca > Galeruca laticollis. Next base: position 186,525,150 of record OY998179.1, on the reverse strand, counting down.
TCAAAATTTATAACTGTATTTCCTAGTAATAAGACGAATACAAAAAACACAAAGAGGAATTTAACAAAATATTTCACGGATAATGATATTCCCAATAATTGCATAATGGATAATGCTACCTATTTTAATAAGGCATCATTAACAACATGGTTGATTAAGTCAAATATAATCCCTATATTTACATCTCTTAGACATCCAAACGCTAACCCAGCTGAAAGAGTCATAAAAGAAATAATCAAATATCTTAGAGTTTTAATCCATGACAAACAAACCTTATGAAACTAATTAGGATAATCAAAATTATAAATAAACAAAAGAATAAATACATATAACAATATAAACTCAAATGTCCAGAATGTAATGCTGTCTATTTGGGTCAGACCCTTAGAAATTTTGAAATTCGATACAGTGAACACTTACGAGCATACAGATTGAAACAACCAGATAAATACCATTACGCAAAACATCTACTTGACACCAACCATTCATTGACACCTAATACAGAACTAGAAGTACTACATATTTGTGATAAGAAACAAGAACTGGATTTCCTTGAAGAGTTGGTAATTAGAAGACATTTAAGAAACCCACAATATGAAGTCGTCAATGAACAGATAAATCTAGGGAGTTCACCATTAATAAACTGTCTTCTTAAGTGATAATTGTATAGATTAGCAGATATAGTTTTTCTGGTTTTCTATATCATTGCACAGTTATACTGATCTTAATTGGAAAAATGATATCCAGGATATTACCATAGGGCTAATAATATCTAAGCTTCAATATTTGTAATATCACATCTTCTTCTTTTTTCTATTAACATATATTAAGTCAATCACAAGGTAGGTCACTTCTTGGTCTAGCCAAAAATAATAAATAAACATCAGGTAAACATCAGATGAAATGTAACTTCTGTCATTCTGACGATGATATTGACATATGACATTATTAATAGGGGAAATACGTAGAAAATAATATATACGGCAATAGCAGTTGCTCGGTCATTGTCCCCAAACTGTCCTGCCTTCTTCTGATTATATTCAACCAATACAATAGCCTCATTCACTTCATCCCAAAACGATTTTCTGGTTCTTCCAATTATATATTCCTTTCGTCTGATTCTTGTTGGTCATTCCTATTATTTGCCAATTCACCAATTTTTTCTTCTGGTTGGCGTATTAGTTGACCATTCTTCTTATCCACCTATTTTTTCTGTTTTTCTAGCTAGCGAGGCTAGGCTAAGTTAATATTTTTTCTTCACATGTAAGTAATATCGTTCATATCGACGAGGTATATTTTTTTCATTGCTTCATTTATGACTCTAAATCTTGTTAGTTATGTGAAAATCTTTCCACTTGAGAAATCTCATTTGACTGACTGGAAGATGTTTGAAAAGCTGAAAAGAGATAGGAAATGTTGGCCAAGTGATGCTTATAAGTGTTGTTTATATTGAACATCATTTATATATATAGGTGACTTAGGTGGGTTAGGGAATGTGCGAAAATTTTTGGTCGAGCTTTACAACAACTCGGAGGACGTACGTCATTTGGCTGTCTAATTACAATTGAGTTATAGAGAAACAACAGAAAATATGAAGCAATGAGGTCAGCTCTTAGCAAGTCCTTTCATTAGTCTCTTTTTCAACGTCAAGCAAGCTAAAATTTTTATGGTTACGCCACTGTTGCTTCTTCTGCATGTGTTTCTATTTATGAGGTCATAAATAAAATAGAAACTATGAATCAGAGAACTGATAAAATACCAACGATAAGGGGGTGAAACATCAAAAGTTGTAAATGGAGTACTTATACGGACAAGGTGCATTTGACGTTAATGTACGAGTATATAACTTTTTCATACCCCTAATTTACATTTGTTACTTTTTCTTAACGTATAACGATATTTTCAATTTCATGTACAACTTCTTCAATGTTCTAATACTAGTTTGAATTTGAAAATGAGAAGTTTAATCAAGCGGATTCATCTAACTTAACTGAGTTATCAGCGTATCATTCGAATGAAAAAATCAATGTAGACTTCAAAAGCTGTTATATAACAAAACAGTCATTTTAATTTTTTGATATATTATATAATATCTAAAATTGTATAAATATAGAAGTAAATGCAAGCAAATAATATATTATGTAGAAATGAAATAGACTGTGAGGGCATCACGGAAAATTAAAATTGGAAAACGATGACTAGCAATCGCAATGTAATCAAGCCGAAATGGAATCAATGCAGTTTTTACAGTTCATTTATTGGGTCGATATCAATTTCTGATGTTTACACTCGACAAGATAGGCAGAATGCAAAATTTAATTTTAGATTGGTTTTGGAAAGTTGCAGTATATCTCAGATAACAGATATCGCTCGACAAACACATTATGTGATGAGTTTTCTGCAAATGTGAATTCAACACGACAGCGACAAATGAAAAAACTTACTTAAAGCACTGCATCATTACACACAACTTCCAATTTTTATAGTGATTCTCATCAGATATTTGACGTAGTTTTATTTCATTCCATAAATGATGTTAATATGCATTACAAAATATACAGGGTAATTCTCTGGAACCTTCAATTAGATGCTTCACAGAAACTTGATATGAAATGTGAATTAAACTAATGAAATTTCGTTTTACCAACCATGGCTGTCAAAAATATGCATGAAGTAGGAATATTATCACTATAAAATAAACATAGAACTGTTTATTATTATTATGCTGACAGTTACATTGTTCAGACATATTTCCTGTTGAATTTTATAAAGTGATTTTATTTCGTATATGAAATGTATTAAACAAATTTTACATTAAAATTAATTGAGGCAACTCCTCATCTATACCCTCACCCCCAATCACGAGAACTCCGTCCTCAACGGAGTACACCCGCAGAATAAGCGCAAAAATCCCCAAACTCAATACCAATAAACCCGTAATTTTTGCAAGTAAAAAGCTATTAACCATACAGCACACACGTGGAAAATACTTCAATGCAAACGTTGAGCCTGACAAGCATTAATGATACTTTTTATACGTTTGAAGCCCGAATTTTAAATGGGAATCTTTAGGAGAGTTTCAGAATTGATAAGTTGATACTAGAAATTATTTATTATTCATTTGCTCATTTTCTAATAAACTGCTAGAACTTTCCGGATATAATGGACGCACGTGTTCCAAGCAAATGCATTTAGAGCATTTTTTGCAAAAATAGCGACTTTTCCTTCTGTTGCTGCAAAAGTTACAGTCCCGTCTGGTTACACCCTTTTCGATAACTGCAGCTTGTTCGACGCATAATCCAGCAATTGTTATGGCATTCAACCTGGTATTTGTCGGTAAACGATCATTGTAGGATCGATCATTCAAATGTTCTTTGAGGAGATCCATGCCCAGGGATTTCAGGAACTATCTCCTACTATTGGTTCTGTTCGTTTGTAAATTAAAAATTCTTGCAGAAATTAATCTAGCAATATTTAATACCCCAAAAAATATAACCATCGGCTAACTTGGTATTGCTTTGGATATTATATTCGCTACATATCTGATCTTTAGTGATGTTGTAGAGAGTTATTATCTCAGGTTTCCTTTTCTCACCTGTACTTTCAACAATAGTATTGTAGGTATGTTTTCGATTGTCTAGGTTGAATGATATTCCCAGAGGTAAATATAATAGTTGTATTCTAAAAATACCTCAATTTACAGTCAAAGTCGATTTTTTTGAAGTTGTCCGTCACAATATTCTCTCGTCTCTCCCTCCTTGAATCCCCGGCAACCAAAAACTCTAAAGGTCATAAGATGATTCTCACCAAGTGTTCTAAATGTGAATAAGTAAAACTTCAATAAAACGTTAAGAGAAAATCACAACAATAACACTAACTAAATACATTAAAAATTCAATTATCTACATTCGGCCATCCTATTGTGAATCCGACCCGGATTATCAACCCAAGGTTTCATGAACTCTGCACATGTAGTAGTACGCACTGGTTCCTCAGGATGGCCCACTTTCATTACGTCATATCTATCATTGGGTTTTACCTTTGTGACTTCATAGGGTCCTAGGAATTTTTTATGAACTTTAATTCCTACTCCAAATTAGGTTCGTTTAATGGCTACCAAATCTCCTTTTCTATATAACCTTGATTTTTTTCTTCTCAAATTATAAGTTCTTCTGTTTTCGTCCTGTACTTTCAAAATCTGTTTCTTGCTTTCTGCTCGGAGTTCTTTTCTCTTTTAATCAAATTTTTGTATTATAGCTTCTTCCAATAATTCCTTGATCACTATTTCTTCTTTATTTCTCATCTTTACTCTTGTCAGAATTTCAAAAGGTGTAGTCCCTATGCTTCTCTGAATAGTAGAATTCAATGCTCTTTGTACGCGCTCAACATATTCAAACCATTTTCTAGGATCGTTCAAGGTTAGTTTCGTAAGAACCGGAATGATAATACTATTCACTCTCTCAATCTGACCATTTCCTCTTGGAACTCCAGTGGTTATTATTAAGCACTGTATACCTTCATCAGTACAACAGTTTTTGAATTCTTCAGAAATGAAAGCTGTTCCTCGATCTGTTATAATTCTACCTGGGTTTCCAAAAACTTGTTTTTCCAACTAACTAATAACTTCTTTAGTTGTTGTAGATTTACATGCGTATAGCCAGGTGGATTTGGAGAAATCATCAACAATAGCCAATATATAACGATAATTTTTATTAGTCGAAGGCATTGGTCCTAAATGATCGATGTGATATGTGTGCAGTGGTCCTTCCTGTTTAGGTATGGGATGTAACATCCCTTCTTGCTTTCCTTCCTTTCTGTTACCTAATATACAATGTATGCAATTTCCCAAATATTTTTCAATTTTTTCTTTCAACTTTGGAATATAAAATTCTCGTCTTACCACTTCTTCTGTCTTCGGGAGTGCAAAATGACCAATGTCGTGTGCTTTATTTATTATATCCATCTGCATTGCTTTTGGAGCTACTACTAACTCCTCTCCATTCTCAAATTTATAAAGTATATGATTCTTAACCAAAAAAATTTCATTATCTTCTGTACTCAATATCTTCTTTATCGCTAATATGTGTTCGTCCATTTCTTGTGCTCATCTAAGTCGTTCTATAACACCATCTTCTTCAATAAACGTCTTCGTAATTTCCATAACAACTGTATAACGACTTAAAGCATTTACGTGAGATATTATGCTCCCTTTGCGATGTTAAATTCCGTATGAATACTCCTCCAATAATAAAGCCCATCTAGCCACTCTGGTGGTAAAATCCTTCTTAGTTATAGTCTTCTGGAAAGCTGAACAATCGGTAACAATTTTAAATTGTACTCCTAGTAAATATATTCGAAATTTCTTCACTGCTTGAATGGTGGCTAACACTTCGAGCTCATAGATACTGTATTTTTCCTCAGCGGGTGTAGTTTTCTTGCTCATGTAGTAAACTGGATGGAATTTATTATCTTCGCTCGACTTCTGCATCAGACAGGCTCCATAACCATATTTGCTCGCGTCCGAATGCAATTTTGTTTCACCGCCTTGCTTATAAATGTTTTCTACTGGTTTACAAGATAGTAATTTTTTGAGTCTCTCAAACGCCTCTTTCTGTTCGTCACCAAACACAAACTTTTGCTCCTTCCTCAAAAGAGCACTCAAAGGTTTCGCGTTAATGGAATATGAAGAGATGAACTTGCGAAAATATCCTGTTAAACCTAGAAAAGATTGAATTTGTTTAAGACTCGTTGGTTGTGGAAAATTCCTGATTGCCAAAGTCTTCTCATCTGAGGGTTGGACTTTCCCACACTCAATGATAAATACTAAAAATGCTATCTGGGTTTTTAGTAATTGACATTCCTTTTTTTATGTCTAGACCATAGCCTTTCGCAACCTGAATAACTTCTCTTAACCTTTCAAGTCCTTCTTCTTCTGTAGAACTAGAAATAAAGCATAATATTTTTCAGCAACAATTTTCTGAAAACAGTACTCACGAATCTCTGAAAAACTGATGGCCTATTGCATAATCCAAAAGGACATTTTAGAAATTCAAATTGACCGTGGTGTGTAACAAATGCGGTATATTTCATACTTTCTTCTTCTATTCCAACGTGGAAAAATCCATTTCTCAGACCGATGGTACTAAAGTATTTAGCGGCCTGCAATCTATCCAACACATCTTCGATTATAGGAAGAGGAAATCTATCCTTTACTATGTTTATGTTAAGTTTTTTGTAATCACAACATATTCTAGTACTGCCATCTTTCTTTTTAACAAGAACTATTGGACTAGCAAAATCAGATGAACTACATCGTATAATTCCTTCTTCTAGCCATTCTTCTATTTGCGCCTCAACCTCTTCTTTTTCTGGTACAGCTAACCTTCTCGGATTTTGGTATATTGGCTCTCCATTCTTCAATAGAATATGCATTTTAACATCAGCTTCCATAATCTTCTCTGGATAATATTCTTTTATAAGTTTCTTTGATTTTTCCCGAATTTTTTCATTTTTTATATGTCTAACATCAAATATATCAGTTTCTCTATCAGCTTCTTCGTCTATTGTTATCTTCCACAAAGAATTCTGCTTTTCCTTCTTAAAAACAACAATTTCATCATCTCTAAAGATAACATCTACTTGAGCTAAAACATCATTTCCCACAATCGCCTTGAAGTTTGATGCTTCAGAAGGAATAACATGGATTTTCAGAAATAACTCCTCTCCATTAATGAAGACATTTCTATTGAAAGATCCCAATGTTATTACTTTGTTTGACCCAATACCTCTAAGTGTAATGAATTCTCCATTTATTTTTATATCTTTGAAGTATGCTTCTTATACGTCTTGTCGTATCGCAGTGATATCACTTCCTGTATCCAGAAGTGCTGATAATTGAATATTATCAATATTCAAGATAACGTTATTTTTTGGAACCATCTCAACTATCGTCATATCTGAACTTCCACTTCCAGTATTCTTCTCTGGACATTTATTTGATACATGCCCATAACCAGAACAAACAAAACACTTTGGTCCTTTCGCTTTATCGGGACAATCGTTGGACAAATGACCTTTGCCTCCACAGTTAAAACAACATCGCAGGTTACTTTGTCTCTCTTAATTTCAGTTTACCATTCCATTATGTGTTTTCCCTCTCGGTTTCTCTCTTCGAACTGTGCAGTTTTCGAAGTTTTAATTTGTTCGTAGAGCTTAACCTTTTCTTTGAATTCACCAAACGTTTTTGCACCATACAAAATAAGTTTGCTTGATATATCATCCTGTATACCATCAACTATATATTGAGTGAGAACTTCAGATTCTATATTTGCTCTACTTCCGATCTCTCGCATTATTAGTACATACTCTTGTACTGACTCTTCCCTCCGCTTTTTCCTTGTCATCAGTAATTTATGTATTTGAGCACTACTAACTCTCACATCAAATTCCGTAATTAACTTTTTTTTTAAACTATCCATTTTGTAATTCCGCTTTCTGACTGAATAAATAGCCTAGCAAGTCCTCTCAATGATTTTTTCGCAAATATCAACTTCTGCAATTCATTCCATCCTGTCAGCTTAGAAATTTCTCCGAAATCCTCAATCCATTTCCGAACTGGATAATTGTCTCTTCCGTCAAAAGTTCCAATACTATCCTCAACGTCTTTGAATGTCAATGAAAACGAACTCTTTAGCTTCATATTTTCAAAAGATTCGCTATTCTTGTTAACTCCATTATTTTCATTCTCATCGTCATCGGAATTCTTCTCACCTTCTTCCACTTCCTCTTCTGTTACTTCATTTTCATTATTTAACTGTAGGTCATTCATGAAGGGACAAATGCGTGCAACTACTTCTTCATCACTGCCAGAATAATCAAGATCAAGTATATTACAAATAGCAATAAGATCAGGCAACTGCACGTTTTGTTTTACGTCATTTATTTTTTGTGCATATTTCTGTCTAAATGGAAACCAGAAAATTCACGTACATCTTTCCGCGTTTTCCTACCTTTCCCCTCGATTCCAAAGGCGACTACCTGTAAAGCCTGTACTGCCTTAAGTGAACTACTGGGAATATTTTTTCTTCGGATTCTTGGAATATCTCCCAAATTAGTCATTGTACGCAATTAAAATAAATACGATATCAATAAATATGTTAAAATAAATAATCAAATAATACTACAATCAGAATTCACCTTATGCCTCAAAATTCAAACGAATTTATAACAAGTCAAGTTGTAACTTATTTCTTATTCGGCAGTTATCAAAATGAACCTGAATATCGTGACGTTTACAAAATATGGAACGAAAATGAATTAATAAATCAAAATAAGTGATTACGTAACCCAATCAAAATAATTGAAGCAATTATATCTTCTGTTAACAGCTAGTGTAATATGATTTCTAGCTCTTTTATTGGAAAAAAATTATCGTACCTTGTTTATTCCACAATAGTAATATACAATTACGTCTGAATTTCCTTGAAGCCTTCTTACTCCCTTCCACAAGTGTTACTTCTTTGTCTGTTTGTATTCGAAGTCGTCTTACTCCCGTCTTTTCACGTCTTCTGCTACTTTGCTCGAAGTATTCTTACTTCCGTCTCCTTCAGTTCCGTCTTCTTCAAAATTAGGTTCACCTTCGTCAATAACTTCTTTAAAATAGTTTTTTTCAATAATATTTCCGTTATCCTAAACGTCAGGAAAATATGAACTCGTTTTCGCTTCGACTATAATTTTATCTGCATCCCGGTTGATCCCCCAAAAATGTAGGTTTGTTTTCGTTTGTCTAGGTTGAATAATATTCCCAGAGGTGAATATAACAGTTTTATTCTAAAAATACCTCAATTTAAGTCAAAGTCGATGTTTTTGAAGTTGTCCGTCACAATATTCTCTCTTATCTCCCTTCTTGAATCCCCGACAACCAAAAACTCTAAAGGTCATAAGATGATTCGCACCAAGTGTTCTAAATGTGAATAAGTAAAACTTCAATAAAACGTTAAGAGATAATCACAACACTAACACTAACTAAATACATTAAAAATTCAATTATCTACTTACATTGTGGATACCAATATTGCGCCATAATTTTTTTTAACATATGAGACTATTGTCATGTCTTTTTTGAAGCCAAATAGACTGGAATGTATGTCTCAATTCTTAGACATAAATTCTGACGAATTGGCCGAAATGTACCATCAGTCGGAAGGCGATATTCTGTGATCATTATGTTCATTACTTCGCATATTACTTCAACTACATCAGCTTTCTATTGCTCATTTTATATTGCCAGTGTAAATTTCTAAATTGGCTACGTAGGCTGCTCTGGAGTCTGTCAACGTAAATATGTTCAACCTTGCTGGTTTCTTGTGAATATATCTTCATCTAGTTTGGCATATTCACCGATACAATATGATGCCTTACAGTTTCTATCATAATTGTCTACAATCTCTCTAACTGTGCAATTTCGTCTAATCTGCGACTTTCTCCTCTTGTGGTGACTTCATCAAACCGTATAAACCTCAATAAAAAAATGAAAAGATTTATCTCCATTGTAGCTGGAGCAATAGGGATACCAAGTCTATCTGATGACCGTAGTTCTCTAAAGTTTATCATTTTTTCCATGTTTTTCACCAGCTATATATAGCCGTCCAATTAGAGCTTTTACTTCTGTCAAAGTTGTCTCTTCCTGTCTATAATCAAAATCTGCAACAGCAGTTAATTTTCTAATGAAAATGTTACCTACAATACCATTCAATATTTGGTCATCGATTAACTTTCTAAATGCGATTGAGGCCCTTAGCGTAGTGTTTGACACCAGGTAAGTGTGTGTTGTCTAGTACGTACATTTCTTGATCCACGTTGTTATTTTCATCTAGTGTCATCTTTTGCTATAACGTATGTTTTTCTTCGCCTAGAAATGTCTTGCTCATTGTCATCATTACCTGTGTTTATTTCATGGTGATTTAAAGCTATCTCAACTTGTTCAAGTTCTACTTCCGAATTAGACTCATAATCATTTGATAAAGTCCGGATCTGCAAATGATTCCGCATTATCGTCATCAGAATCTTGGTCAACTGTTAATACATCCTCGTACATTTTTTTAATTCTGGCAACCTCTTTTTCATACTCGCCTATATTTAATTCTATCTGTGACGAAATAAATATCAATACGTATTGATAAAATATATTGCCTTCCTAGAAACCTCTTGTGAAGTATATTTATTATTCAGCCACAAAACACAACTTCCACACTTTGCACGTGGAGCAAAACAAGTGTCTCCGAGAACTTACACATAAAGTTAGTTAGTTACACATAAACAAAATACACATCTTCAACCAACAAAAATCTAAATAACCAACATCTGTCATGTTGCTGCTTCTCATATTTTTTTCCAGGGACAAAGTAACTTTCTCCAATGACAAAAATTGGATAATCCCCAAGGGCAAGGAGCCAAATACATTCGAATGAGAAGCGCAAGAATTGCCAGATCCTCGGCATGACATATTTTTATTCTTAATACCAATGGTATTAGGGATTGCAAAATAATAGTGAATAAAGATCTTTTTATCGAAAAATAAATATTTCCTCGCCTTACAGTTTCATGTTTGGGTATTACTTTTCCGCCCAACCCTATATAATATGCGAGGTTTACCCCAAAAAAGTTGGAATTTTGAATTTTTTCGTTTTTCAGCGAGATCAACACGAAAAAACGGTTTTTAGATGAAAAAACTGTGAATATGTTGTCGTCGTTGTCGTCGGCCACTTTTTGTAACATGTCTTGCTTGTTAGCACGATACAGCCTCCGTAGTGCAACAAGTCAGCAATTTTATAATTGAATATTGTTCAGATCATGTCACAGATGAATTCTATTGATTTTCAGCTCACCCGAGCTGGTACAACGGGTGCTATGTTACTTGAAGTACGACATTTTCGGAGCACTTTCAGTTTGTTAGCACAATACAGCCTCCGGAGTGTATACAAGTGGCCAATTTTAAGATTAGATATTATTCAAGCCATCCCACAGGTGAACCCTATTCATTGTTAGCACGATACAGCCTCCGAAATGTATACATGTTACCAATTTTATGATAGGATATTGTTCAGCGCGTCTCACATATGAGTTGGTTCAAATCTATAAAACCGTTCGTTTTTTGAAGATTATTGCTCAAGAGTTTAAAGAAATTTCATTCACAAAATTCAAAATATTCATGGCTCCGTATAACATAATGAACAATTTTTAAAGTGATACATCGTATAACTATTAATAATCTACAGACTTTTATGTTAAATTATAAATGTGGTAGATCGATATTTTCCATTTAATATACAAATACTGAATCAAACGAATTTCTTTGTCGTTTTGACGCAGGCACTTTGCGTGTTTGAGAGGTCGAAAATTTAGCAAACTTAGCCAAAGTAGATTTTCCGTTAGTTCTCTATTCTTTTTACTCTTTCTATTCACTCTTTGTACCTCACAATTTGTGGAAATAATCAGATCCGGCTTAGGAAAGAAAATAAGCATTTAACAATATTTAAATTATGCATCCATTTTCTAATGTAAGTGTGTTTTTGTTTAATCACTTAATTATTTTCAATAAATGAAAATATCTTCTGTCATTACTGAACTAATTAAAAGCCAATCGAAATATTTAGAATTATTGCAATAATTTTGCTTTCTTCGGTTGGCAGTAAATATAGTTTTGAAAACAGTAATTCTCTCGATATTGTAACTACCGCAAAGGCTGTGGTGGAATACCTTTTGCTACCGTGCTATTATATATAGATTGGCTATTTTTCACAAATGGATCAGAGAAATGTATTTTTCATGAAATCGTACATGAATCTCTACTTTATCGACAGGAAAACGATCCAACAAAATTTTTGCTGGCCTAGGCCGTCAGAATCGGTTCCTATGTCTTTTTATATACATTTTAGACAGTAAACAAATACACACCAATAACCAACTCACATTAATATTAATATTGTGGGGTAAGTTTAAAGTTCTCACATTCTAAACGTACCTTATTCATGATGTATGAACAATCTGGGGCTTACGGATGTGTATAACATTGATAAATTTTATTCTCTCTATACTGTATACCCATTATAATTAACAAAAAATGTCGCTGTATAGAATTATCTACATATTATTAAGTTTAAAAATCAATTAGATGTACTACGTAACTTATACACCTCTTTAACTTGTAACGGCTTGAACAGAGATCTATATAGGTAATAACAAATGATAGCCTAGTCAATGAACACAAAAATTTGTTGAAATGACACAAAAAATAAAAAACACTAAAAATGTAGGGTAAAGTAGTTAGAAGTATATAACGAGAAAAACCTACAAACCCTCACAGTGCTCGTTATAGGTATGCGGGTTGTCTCACGTGGTACAACCCGTGCTCGCCAGTCGACTAGCTTCGAGTCGAAGAAGGGGTGGATTCTTCAAAAAAATTATTGAGTATACATAAAGGGCGCCAGAGAAGTTTTGGCAAGCACCCAAGACTTCCTAAGTTAGCCCACAACTCCTCAGTGGGTTAACAACACTCACTACACACTCCAAAGGTTAAACTGATAGGTAAATTATCATAAATAAATAAAAGTCAGCAAATACACCCTGATTGAAATTTTAATTAATCTTGGTGGACCAAAGGTCTCTTTTCAAAATATATGATACAATATCACTACCAAAAGAAAAATATTATAAATAACGTCTGAGCTCAGCTGAAGGCTGTAGTCTCAGGGTGCAGTAGAGCTGAGGGCCCCAAACTACACCGATGTCTCAATCCAAAGATTCTAGAGAATCGACCAAATTGTTCATGTACAAAATTCCAAAAATTACAACGATAATATATTATATATATGTCAAAAAAACACCAATGTTTAGTTACAAGGGTTCACACTTCCGCAATTTATACCAATATAATAATTGCATAAGCCAGAAATTTAAATTACAACGAGTTTAGCGTTGCTGGAGAATATACAGCTCAAAATTATATACGGCGCAAAATTATATACAAGTAACCATTAGAAATAGGTAAAAAAAACTACTAAATACCGCTATACTAGGTACGTACCAAGTGTTCCAGCGTATCTCAATCTATGAGCAAGATTTCAAAAAAATTTCAAATACAAAATTCAAGTAAGAAAAAAAATAAATAAAACTTAATATAAAAAAAACGGTAATATGTGAAGCATAGATGTGAATTTACTACTGAGTTTAAAGAAATAAGAAAGGAAAACTGTAACCTTTCCTTTCCCGGCACCAGAACAGGAACTGAAATTCCTCCAGATTAATCCAGGCCTCCTGGAACTGGTCTCACCGACCCATTAAATTCCAATCAGCGTTTTTATGTCCATATACTAAAACCCCCCTAAAATAGAGAAACGAATTAGCCTCTACATAGGGTTTACATTTTACCCCGGTCAAATTTTCGACGTACCCCCGTAATATCCCATCATACTGACTATAATAACTATACCCGAAATTCGCAAATAATTACACCTCATGACTTTTAACTGTATAAAAGCCACCTACTCTGAAAATAAAAACTATATGACTGGTTTTTTTCCGCTTAGCAAAAAACTAAGATACCAATAAAAACCCATAATATAAAACTACGTCGTTGGACACATCCCTGAATGTTTATACAACCCCTGTGATATATTCTTTTTTCAACAAAATATAAAGCCATGAAGAATATGAATTAATAAAAATTTATAAAATATAACGAAACTATCCCGCGAACCCAGATTACAAACTCCAATAAATTACGAATCAAAGCAGAATTTCTACGTTAAATTGCCTACAAATCTGTTAATTCCGAGAAAGTATCTTTCAACCATTTACCTTTTTAATGAATCCAATGCCGTCTACGGAAATTTACCACGTGGTTTCCTAAATCTACCAATTCTACTGGAATCCTTTGGTCATCGGCACCCCCTGGTCCAGTATATTATTGGGTCAGACCTTCGATTTGTTAAATCGAGCGATATTTTCATCCCCTATGTAGAATTTATCAGGCTTTCCGTGAAATAGCGTTATGGCTCCCAGAGCACATGCAAATATCTCTTGTTGAAATGTGTGTTTACACCTTGACGGCAAATGGAGGACTGAAATTTTTAACTCGGTTCCGACAGCGCTGTGACTTCTCTCAGTCGACAGGTTAGCCAAATTAAATTTACGACGGCTCGGCGAATTTTTCGCGTTACAGATTCCCCCCCTTTCGTCAAAGAAAATTAACCCGGAAAGGTTAATTTTCATCGTCAGGCGGTTGCGTAGAGTATGGTTTCAAGTCCTTGCAGTGCCATACTCCTGCCGTAGCTCCATCCTTATCGTGCAACTCATACGTCCACGGAGATACCCTCTTAGCTATCGAGTAGGGCCCTATATACTTAGGCGCTAGCTTACGCGTGTAATACCTCGCAGCATCCGAAAGGACAAAATTCCTCTTCCACACTAAATCGTGCGGGAGATACTCAACATGCCTACGCCGCAGATTATGGCTATCACAAGCCTTCTGATTGGCATCCTCCAACCGTTTCCTGATGTCAGCGAACAATTTCCTAAAACTCTCATTACGACCACTCTCGGGAGTTCTCACACTATCTCCCTGATCTAAATCTGAATTATCAACATAATCGGCACCAGACAACAGCATAGACCTACCAAAATTAGCGAAATACGGTGTTACCTTCGTGACTTCATGAGTAGATGTTCTAATCGCACATCCTATCTGAGCGAGATGCTCGTCCCAACAACGATGATTATCCGAGACATAGGAAGCCATCATAGTCTTAATCACACGGTTAACTCTTTCACACGGGTTAGCCCTTGGATGATAATTGGCATTCAGCTTGATACGACAGCTATATCGGGAAGCTAAACTTCGGAAAAGATTACTACGATATTGGGGACCATTATCACACAAAATCACCTTGGGTACCCCATATACAAGAAATACTTCATCTTCAATCTTACGAGCAACGGCCGCTGCAGACGCTGTTCTAAGTGGGTATATCAGCACATACTTGGTCAAATAATCCGTAACGACAAGGATGAAAGAATTACCTCGTTTCGACCTAGGAAGAGGCCCCATCAGATCTGTGCAAATCATTTCCCACGGCCTGCTAGGCTTTGGATGAGACGCCATCTTATCAACAGGTTTACCTTGTGACACCTTATGCGCCGCACACACCTCACAACGATTAACATACCTAGCGACGTCAACCCTCATTTTCGGCCAGTAAAAACGCTCAGGTACTCTGTGGAAGGTCTTAAAAATACCCGTATGTCCAGATGTGGGAGGGACATGGGCTTCCATGATTATACGCGACCTACCAGCCTTGGGAACTACCAGTTTCCAAGATTCACCAGGCGACAGCGGTTGTGTGTACTTATTGACAACATGTTTGAAGAGGAGATTATCCTTCACACGCCAATCCGGAAATTTAAGGGGATTACTAGCGACATTCTTCACCATCTTACAATACCACTTATCATTGGTTGTATCAAACAGAGGGGGCGGTACCTCTTTAGATGAAACCTCCACAGACACCTCATCGACCACAGGGACGGACCGAGAAAGAGCATCTGGTACTACGTGTTCACGACCTTTGCGATGTATAATTTGGAAGTTATACTGTTGCATTTTGACTGCCCATCGGGCTAGACGACCCTTCGGACTCTGCAACTTCTGTAACCACAGTAGGCTATAGTGATCCGTTATGACGGTAAAAGAAACACCCTCTAAATAAGGCCGAAGTTGTTCAAGTGCCCAGACCACAGCGAGACATTCGCGTTCAGTGGTTGAAAAATTCCGTTCTTGGCGAGTAAGAGATCTACTTAAATAGCAAATAACCTTGTCACCACCCTCGTGAGGCTGACTCAACACAATCCCTAAACCATAACCACTACTATCGGTCTGTACAACAAAGGGTTTATTAAAATCGGGACACGTAAGAATGGGCGCAGAAACCAAACATTCCTTAACACGACGAAACGAAGACTCACATTCAGAAGACCACACAAAAGGACGATTTTTCCTCAGAAGACCCGTAATGGGGACCATGATGGTTGAAAAATTAGGTATAAATCTCCGGTACCAGGAGAAGGTTCCAACCACACGACGAACTTCCGTTATATTACGAGGAGTCGGTAACTCCAACATTGCCTTCACCTTATCCGGATCCACATGCAACCCAAAACGATCAACTACATACCCAAGATACTTCATTTCAGGACGGCAGAACTGACACTTATCCACGCTAACAGTAATTTTAGCATCCGCTAACCTCTTAAAAACCTCTTCGAGCACCCGTACATGTTCTTCGAAAATTTGCGTACAAATAACCACGTCGTCAAGATAGACAAAAACATGCGGTTCAAGATCATGGCCTAAAACATTGTCTATGAGCCTCTGCCAGGTAGCTGGGGCATTATGTAAACCAAATGGTAGTCGTTTGAACTGGAATAGACCCCTATTAGGTACCGTAAAAGCCGTGTATTGCCTTGAAGATTCGGCTACCGGAACTTGCCAATAAGCGGACTTGACATCTAAACTAGACAAATATTTAGCCTCACGCAACTTCTCTAAGGTGTCCGTTACCAGGGGAAGAGGGTAACTATCTCGAACAGTGACAGCATTCAACTTCCTGTAATCAACGCAAAATCGATAGGAATCGTCCTTCTTCTTGACCAACAAAATTGGAGAAGCCCACGGACTATTGCTGGGTTCTACAACACCTAACTGCAGCATCTCATCCAATTCAGCATCGATATGCCTCTGTACAATGGGATTGACCCTATAATATCGCTGCTTGATGGGGGGACTAGAAGTCACTATCACGTGTTCTACTCTATCGGTACACCCTAGACCTTTTCCCATAATTTCCATATTCCTATCAATCACCGCTTGAAGTCTCTGCTGTTCCAAAGGAGTGAGTACCGTTCTAGACGACACATGTTTCACACTATTTATCAACACAGGATCTGCCGAAAAATGCCACTCGTCATGGCGAAGATCTGGGACGACGCCCATCAAATTCCAAAAATCTATACCAAGGATCAAAATATGAGTTAATTCAGGGACAACCAGAGCCTCAATCAACCGCATACGACCCCTCAAAACCACGGGCAACACTACGGTTCCAATACTCTGTAACACATTACCATTTGCCACTGTACAATTAGTCGTCCTACTTTTATCCAAAGTCAACCCTAAACAAGAAATTACCTCATATCCCTTACCTCCTAAAACAGTTCTTGAAGCGCCCGAATCCAAAAGTCCTAATAAAGTTTTCCCTAGGATATCTATCTTAAGATAAGGACGTTCATCATTCGCAGCGTGATCCAGTACGTAATCTATGGCGACACGGAAATCATCGACCGGGGGGTTTTCACTGACGCACTCTACCCGATCATTCAAGCACGTCTTGGTTCGTTTCCCTGGTTGGATCTGGGAGAGCAAACAGGACAAGTTCTAACTGTGTATCCCTCCTTTTTACATTTAAAACAATATTTTACACTGGCCGCCTGCAGACACCCTACAGCCCGATGTCCAGGCTGTTTACAACAAAAACAAACGAGCTCATGAACTCTAGGAATAGATGACGAAGTAGGGAGGGTTAGAGTTCCAACCTCAGACACAGGTTCCACATGCGATGACACATAAGCTAGGTCTGGCTCCATACAATTTAGTTCCCTCGAGGGTACACTGTAATTCTCGATAGCCGATTTCCTAGCCTCCAATTTACGACCCAAGGTCAATAACTCACGCACGCTATTAATTTCCATAAGTCCAAGATGATGTTGGTAGTAAGGCGTGATATTCCTTAACAATATTTTAAGTTTAGTTTCCTCCGAAATGGGACAAGTCAACCTTCTAAAATAACCAGACATCACAGCCAAGTAAATTCCCATACTTTCATCAGGACCTTGAGTTCTACTCTTAATTTCCTCGAACAGTTTTTCATTATAATCCACGGACAAGTACTCCTCCCGTAATAGATCCACGAATTCATCCCAAGAGTTGACCTCTTCTCTATAAGCTAAATAAAATTGATAAGCCCTACCAGAAAATAAATCGATACCACTAGCTAACAGAATTTCCTTATCCACATTACGCGAAACTCGATACTCTTCCACTTTTTCCAGAAAGCTCGATAGTGAAATACCTTTGGGATCTCCAGAAAACACCAAACCCCACTTGCTAGGCAAGATCGTCTTAATACTAGACAAGTTCCTCGACGCATTACCAGGATTAGGAAGTGGTCTGACTTCATTGAGAGTCGATCTACGGATAGTTGACAAATTTGCAAAGGACGGCCCAGGTTGAGAGAGGATTTCCAATTGGGGGGGTTGAGATTGACGAGAACGCTCATGTCTAGAAGCCTTACTTCCCAATGATTCGTATAAGGAGAGAGCTTTAGCCATTAGTTCATCTACTTTTGCCCTCTGTCGAACACCAGCATCACCTGCTTCGAAATTAGTCGCACGTTCCAACCGACCTATGACATGCACCAACTGACTCTGTAACTTCTGGAAACTACCACTCACACGAGTTTCGTTGAACTCTTCTACACCGGGCTCAATCTGATCTAACTTATTCTCAACTGCGCTCAAGTCTTCGGCAGCTGTATACGGATACTCTGGCGGATCTATACTATCATCTTCCTTCTCTACCTGCAACGCTAAAGTTAAACTACGCCGCATCTCAGACACCGTGCCACTTGCAATACCACGTATTGTCAACTCATACACAAGCTCATCCTGAACCAACCGATTAACCACAAACCTACGAGACATTTCTTCTTTTTAAGTTTAATCTGACAAGCAAACCAGGCAACAAACCAATTTCCAACCTAGCGGAACAATAATTCTTCACCGACACACCTGTACCTCAAATGGTCTCCCTCCAACTGAAACCTAATAAGGAATTTAAAACCCAAATCCAGATACCGAATGTCCAAAAGTCCCTATTTGTCCAAACAATATCTCCAACCCACAGAGTTTCCACGAAGTGTGTACTTCTCGAACCGACGCAACGTTCCTTCCTCAAAAGCGATTCCAAAATACAGGAGTCCACAAGCCCAAGGCACCACTTCCAAAACACCGACCCGCTAAGGTTCGAACCCACAATGCAGCCTACAATCGTCGAAAGTCAAATAAACTTACCATAAAGCAAAGTATTTACGAATTCAGTTACTGTTCTGATACTAAAATTTATACACAGTGTGACCCAATATGTAACTCACCTTTTAAATTTACAATATCTATTAATTACAAATATTATACAATAGATAATCAAATAAAATTTTCAAAATTACAATTTTTATTGAAACAATAATATCGATATCAGAAATCTTCTTAGTCACTTGCTACCTGAAAAAGAAGAAAAAAAAAAACAAAACGCATCAAACAATGAACAATCTGTCCGTTTCCTGTATTGAAACTTCAATTTAATATTTAACACTGCTTAACAAAATTAGGTGAATTTGTTTACCACTTACGCCCCATAAAACAATTCCCTTCAAGACCTCAAACCCCAGATTTACTACAAACACTTAAATCTGGCACTATCAATAACTAATTAAGAGAAATTATTTCCGGGTTACGCCCACAATTGAAACAATTACCTTCAAAGTTAAGCAATCCCCAGATTTACTATAAAAAACCCAATTAAATCTGGTGCAATAGATTACAAAAGATACAATAACTGAAGTTAAATCTACAATGACTAAGTTTCTAAGAAAAAGTTGAAAATTTATCAAAGTTTAAAAAAAAGATAAAATCTACAATATTGAATTTTCCAAAATTCCAATAATCAATCAGTATGAAGAGAAAATAAATGTTGCCCACGAACCAATAAACTCTTGTCTGATTTCTACCATAAAATTTTCAGTTTGATATATATTATAATCTCACAGAATAAGGTAAGTTGCTTACAAATTACGTCCAATGAAACAATTCCCTTCGAATTGAACACAACCCCAGATTTACTAAAAACACTTAAATCTGGCACAATCAAAACATATTAAGAGAAATTATTTCCAGGTACGCCCCAATAAAACAATTACACTTAAATCTGGTGCTAAAAATAAACTGAAAATAAATCTGCAAATTTAACTTATCAAACGTTCAAGTTTAATCAAATGGCTACAACTGAAATTTTGATTTTTAAAGTTTAAGTTTAATCAAAGATGCTAAAAAAAATTTAATTTCAAAAGTTTAAGTTTAAATTACAGGATATGTATTGCTGACAATAAAAAAAAATACTAACGGCCCCACGTTATGGGCACCAAAAACATATAACGAGAAAAACCTACAAACCCTCACAGTGCTCGTTATAGGTATGCGGGTTGTCTCACGTGGTACAACCCGTGCTCGCCAGTCGACTAGCTTCGAGTCGAAGAAGGGGTGGATTCTTCAAAAAAATTATTGAGTATACATAAAGGGCGCCAGAGAAGTTTTGGCAAGCACCCAAGACTTCCTAAGTTAGCCCACAACTCCTCAGTGGGTTAACAACACTCACTACACACTCCAAAGGTTAAACTGATAGGTAAATTATCATAAATAAATAAAAGTCAGCAAATACACCCTGATTGAAATTTTAATTAATCTTGGTGGACCAAAGGTCTCTTTTCAAAATATATGATACAATATCACTACCAAAAGAAAAATATTATAAATAACGTCTGAGCTCAGCTGAAGGCTGTAGTCTCAGGGTGCAGTAGAGCTGAGGGCCCCAAACTACACCGATGTCTCAACCCAAAGATTCTAGAGAATCGACCAAATTGTTCATGTACAAAATTCCAAAAATTACAACGATAATATATTATATATATGTCAAAAAAACACCAATGTTTAGTTACAAGGGTTCACACTTCCGCAATTTATACCAATATAATAATTGCATAAGCCAGAAATTTAAATTACAACGAGTTTAGCGTTGCTGGAGAATATACAGCTCAAAATTATATACGGCGCAAAATTATATACAAGTAACCATTAGAAATAGGTAAAAAAAACTACTAAATACCGCTATACTAGGTACGTACCAAGTGTTCCAGCGTATCTTAATCTATGAGCAAGATTTCAAAAAAATTTCAAATACAAAATTCAAGTAAGAAAAAAAATAAATAAAACTTAATATAAAAAAAACGGTAATATGTGAAGCATAGATGTGAATTTACTACTGAGTTTAAAGAAATAAGAAAGGAAAACTGTAACCTTTCCTTTCCCGGCACCAGAACAGGAACTGAAATTCCTCCAGATTAATCCAGGCCTCCTGGAACTGGTCTCACCGACCCATTAAATTCCAATCAGCGTTTTTATGTCCATATACTAAAACCCCCCTAAAATAGAGAAACGAATTAGCCTCTACATAGGGTTTACATTTTACCCCGGTCAAATTTTCGACGTACCCCCGTAATATCCCATCATACTGACTATAATAACTATACCCGAAATTCGCAAATAATTACACCTCATGACTTTTAACTGTATAAAAGCCACCTACTCTGAAAATAAAAACTATATGACTGGTTTTTTTCCGCTTAGCAAAAAACTACGATACCAATAAAAACCCATAATATAAAACTACGTCGTTGGACACATCCCTGAATGTTTATACAACCCCTGCGATATATTCTTTTTTCAACAAAATATAAAGCCATGAAGAATATGAATTAATAAAAATTTATAAAATATAACGAAACTATCCCGCGAACCCAGATTACAAACTCCAATAAATTACGAATCAAAGCAGAATTTCTACGTTAAATTGCCTACAAATCTGTTAATTCCGAGAAAGTATCTTTCAACCATTTACCTTTTTAATGAATCCAATGCCGTCTACGGAAATTTACCACGTGGTTTCCTAAATCTACCAATTCTACTGGAATCCTTTGGTCATCGGCACCCCCTGGTCCAGTATATTATTGGGTCAGACCTTCGATTTGTTAAATCGAGCGATATTTTCATCCCCCATGTAGAATTTATCAGGCTTTCCGTGAAATAGCGTTATGGCTCCCAGAGCACATGCAAATATCTCTTGTTGAAATGTGTGTTTACACCTTGACGGCAAATGGAGGACTGAAATTTTTAACTCGGTTCCGACAGCGCTGTGACTTCTCTCAGTCGACAGGTTAGCCAAATTAAATTTACGACGGCTCGGCGAATTTTTCGCGTTACAAGTATATACAATAAAATGAAAAAGTACACTATCGCTATCGATGATATTTTCCGGATTTTTTTTTGTAATAATTATTTAAATAATAATTTTAGGAAAATTGTTTCAAACAAAATTTTTATCCCATATATTTCTCTATAAATTTTGTCTGAAAAGCTTTTCACAACTTCAATTTTTACCGAGTCATATATAGTGTTTTCCTAATTCCATTACAATTAGGAGCGTTCATTGTTGATTTGTAGTTTATTAAAAATACTTGATTCGAAGAAAAAAAGAGAATTTGGAAGATATATTCAAACGACTCCAAGCTACCTAGCTCATGTTTATCCCGAAGAAATGTCAGCTATTCCAAAACCGAGTCAACTCTCTAGGTCATATAGTGAGCACTGTGAGCAGTGAAGGAGTGACGGTGGATCGTGAGAAAATTGCTTCCATTCCATTCAGCAATGGCCACTACCAACCGACAAACATCAAATTAGGAGCTTTCTTTGACTTTCCACATAGTACAGAAGATTTATCAGGAAGTTTTAAGATATTGCCAATCCTCTTACTCAGCTCACTGAAGAAACAAGAGCTTTCCATTGGAACGGAGACTGTCCAACGGCTTTTGAAACCTTGAAGAGGCATATAACCACGACGCCAATATTAGGATATCGATTACCAGAGGGAGACAGTATTCTTGACACTGATGCAAGCAACGTAGGAATTGGAGGAGTGCTGTCACATATCCAAGGAGGGCAAGAAAGAGTGCTGGAATATTTCAGTAAATTCCTTTCCAAACCAGAACGAAACTACTGCGTCACAAGAAGAGGACTTATGGCGGTACTGAAGTCCGTGAAACACTTTCACCAATATCTCTATGGAAGGAAGTTCTTAATCCGGATTGATCACTCAGCACTCAAGTGCAGTTCAAGAATCCCGAGGGACAGATCGTAAGATGTATTGAACGACTTCAAGAGTACGATTTTAACATCGATCATTGAGCTGGTGTGAGTCACAGAAATGCCGACTCCCTGTTCAGACGGCCGTGCTCAACAGACTGTTCCCACTGCAACAAAGCGGAATATAGGGAAGCTGCTGTTTCAAGAACTACAGTAGTCAATGAAGAAAGGCACCCACTATGATCAGAGACGTTCAGGAACATGATCTTCACCTGAAGAAGATTCGGCAATGGAAGGAAGAAAATCGGCGACCTACATGGCAAGAAGTGTCAAGATTGTCACCAACTCAAGAAATATTGGTCTCAATGCGACTCCCTTGTCCTGGAATAAGGGCTGTTGTAAAGAGTCCTTGAAAACGATGATGGTCCCGAGATGAAGAGACAGCTAGTTACACACTTGCGAGAAGTAGCAGCTGGCGCCATCTTCACTTTAAATTGCGAACCACTACCTCAGATATTATTTGACCGTGTAAGTCGTATGAAATGAAATGAATTAAAACTTCATAAAATACGAGGTGTGTCTATATGAATAATAAATTTCGGTTTTCTACTGCACCTCCGTTTCAGTCAAAATTTCAAAAATTTCGACATATTAACCTGACCGTTCTTCGAAAAGAAAAGCAACTACATTCCTGGCTAATACCACGCAGAATATTGAATTACATCCCCTTCGAATAACGTGATGTCGATCGACCCTTTTGTCGATACAGACATCTGTAGTGATTCGCAACCGAAACGAGAAGAGCATAGTTCACTGACCGGCTCCGACATTCTTGGGTCTCTTCAAGAGTGCCATAATTCTCTCTAGTTCAGAGTCTCTAATCTGAACTGAAGATTCCGTCCTCCGACTACCCCTATATGCCACGTGTGGTTAAACACTTGCGAATGGTCAGCTGGCGCCATCTTCACTTCATTTAGTCATGTTTACGGATATATTTATAGAAAAAAAATCACACCTGCAATATTTGCAAAATAATATGCCAGTAATGTGATTTTCTCGCCTTTATTAATTCGTTTCAAAGCTAATGGTATATACAAAAATATTAAAGTATCTCCTGAAATTTTTCTGAAATATATTACTTGGAAATTATGTTTGAACGAAAAATTTGAAGAGATGTGCTCTAAACCTGGCATTTCCGATAAACTTTTGAGCAAAATAGAGAATATAGAGTATTATCTTTATCTCGATTTTGCCAAAAAAATGTTATTGGGTTTAAAATAATCTACATCTTCAAAAAAATTATTTCTCCCAATTACAATGTCTAAATAGTTCTTATTCCTATATTTATTGATAAAATAATGACTCTGTTAGGCACTTTCCACCTCAATTTAGTGACCAATAACATTCTTTCCAATAAATATTTAATTAACAACAACGTAATCCTAATAATATTGTCTTTATTTTAAGTTTGTTCAATATAGAATTGAAACCTGATTATCAATGTACATAAAGTCAAAATAACAAAAGCCTCGCTTAACTTCATTATCCCACTTTCCCTTTTCATCCACATAATTCGATTTTTCTTATTCCCCAGTTCTCCGAAGGACGAAATGAATGAAGAGGGAAGCTCATATAAAATGTGACGTCCTTGTGAACACAAAATACATTTAATTACGTTGAACAAAGTCGGTTGATAACGAATTAACGAAAAGCATACAGGAATTCTTCAAATTTTCAAACCGTTTCATTTTACGATTTTATATCGGTTGAAGTTTGTGTACTTAGGCTTTCTATGGAAGAGTACTTGAGGAGATTCGTATAGACTTCCTTGAAATATTAATATACATTTCAGACGTTTAATTTCCTCGAGCTCTGGAATATTTAAAAGTATTCTTATCAGCAATCAGCTATAAGATTTTTCATCTCCTTTTCGTTACTTCTATACTCATCAAAATAAGTATAAATCACTGGAGGACTGGAAGACGTGATATAATATATATTATGCATTTATACTGAGATTAGTAATTATATTTTTCTTACTTAATCCAGAGTTGTATATGTAACGAAAAACAATTACAGAAACGCCACATTGTGGCGTATAAAAACTGAAGATCTCCAAGTTAAGTTGTTTGTCTTATTCTCAATTCATGGAAATCTAGAGTTGGATATATTTATTGTAAAACTGCAGTCGTATTCGTCTTGTATTTTGAGTAGGTAGTCAATGTGAATTATCTTATAGATATCTGAATGAATATAATTTGCTGAAACTTTTAGTATTTCATTTTCAGCAATATATATCATCGGGCTAGGGTGAATTTCTAGTTATTCTGTCCTTTATTAAGTTAAAAAAAATATCTTATAACGTTTACCAGTTTTTTTGTTTGTTTTGTTTTGGCTTAAATAAATTTATTATCGCTTAAAAAACTGGCGTCGGTCACTTTAATATCAATGGTTCACCCCCCTCCTAGTGTAAGCTAATAGAATACTTTAAATGAGGTTGATCACCTTTAACTGATGAAGCGTCTCCAGTTGGGCGGGGTCGAGTTGTCACCCAAACCGGATGTTATTACCTGTTTTCGAGTTTTCGAAAAGGGTCATGTCCGAGTTGTTTCCTATTCCATTCCCGTGTATTATATGCCCCAACTCGTGTCATCTTCCGATAATATTGCTAGGTCGTCCGCGTATGCGAACGTTTTGGCCCCCTTATTCGTTCTTGTCTTCAGTTCCCCATTGTATAAGGTATTCCAAAGTTTGGACCCCTGGGGCACTCCGGCAACAGTTTGAATATTTCTCTTCTTCGAAACACATACGCTTATTTCGGTTAGATAGTCCTTAATGATTTTTATTAAGTAGGGTAGAGGTTCCGATTATGAAACACCTTTCTATTTATTACTATTTTTATTATATGGATTAATGTAAACCTTAAATATTTTTCATTGATTCATAGGAAATGTATTATAGTGTCAATGGTAACAATTGAGTATGGCTAAATTTAAAATTTGAATTGTTGTTACAATTTATTACGTTGAGGCCATTTTTGACGTTTCATTAAAAGGTATCCTAATTTGAGACAATGAGGATTCGTAATATGAGAAAGCATCTCATATTGAAAAACTCAATAAAAAAAGAATAATTGGAAACAGCAAATTGAAATACGAACTTTAATATAAAAGCAGTATATCTTTACAACAAATCAAAACTAAGACTAAGTTATATTTCACCACATAGGGCACATACGAACTTTTCAGACTTGTTTTCCCCGCACTCTTGATGGGCCCATCTAAAACACCCTTGGCATTTTTCCCATTTTTCGCCCTGTGTATCTTCTGCTGAAAACAATCCAGAACAGTACGGACATTCTGCGTCAGATTCGTCATCGCACTCATCTCCATCAAAATAATCATTGAGTGAGTCATCGTCGACAGATGTAGATGAATCAATAACTTTTCTATTAACTATTTTTTTCTTCTCTACGATTTTGTTTTTTGGTTCCACTTGAGATTTTATTTTTTTATTGTTTTATTGCGGCATCGGATTCACATCCTCTTGAAGCCTTTGTATTATCGTCAGATGCAGATGATTGAACATTTTTTCTTTTGACTAACTTTTTCTTCTCCTGTATTTGGCTTTCCTTTGGTAGGCGAATTCTTTTCTTTTTCTTGTTCTTTCCTTAAGGCTTCTTCTAGTATGAGTTTATAGGGTGAAGACGTAATCAGTTTTGCTGATCCTGAACGGCTAGATGCTTGCGATGAGCTAGGCATAGCAGGAATTGGCTTTATTTGGGAAGGCGAAACTATTGGGCTCAAAACACATCTGTCAATCGCTATAGGATCTGGAATATTAAGGATACTTTATTTTTTATGGGAACTACCAGGGGTAGGAATTAAAAGGTCTCGGATGTCTAAACTTGCTTCCTTATTATTTTCTTCCTCCTCCTCGTTATCAGGAATTGTAAGAACCAGGTCTTTATTTTCTGTAACTGTTGAATTTGGAACTTGAATAAGGTCATTAGGATCATTAAAAATTCTAAAATCAATTTCATCGAATACATTACGGTTGCAAGGAATAAGGCCAGTTTTTCTGAATGCATTATCAGAATTTGTTATAATAGCTGCTTTATTATAGGTCTCTCCAGAAGGCATACCTACTTGACGATTAGTTACCATTCTACCGGGGCTATTTACTATCCATGTTTCAATAGCCTGCGCACCAAATGTTTTCAGATGAAACATAAATCCCACATCCATTGACTGCATTTTATGTGGGGTTGTAAACAAACAATTGAAACAATATTTGCACGTGCAGTCTCAATAACGTCTATATTTCGAGTATGTGTATAATGATCGTCCAGGTTTAGTATGCTGAATAAAATGTTGTTGCCATCTTGTGAATAAATCACTCTGTCTCCACCCCGAAGGATGGTAACCATCTATAGATCCAGCAACGGATCTTCTTCTTTGAGTGCCGTCTCCTAGCGGAGGTTAGCGATAACATCTGCAAAACTATTTCTATTTTCAGCTGCTCTTATTGAGGTCGGCAAGTCCATGTTTGTCCATTTCCTAATATTTCGCAGCCAGGAAATTTGTTTTCTGCCTAGCCCTCGCCTACCTTCGATCTTCCCCTTCATTATGAGTTGCAGAAGTATGTATTTAGGATTTCGTAAAATATGTCCTAGGTAAGTGGTTTCACGTCTTATAATATATATTATTAACTCTCGATATCTCTGCATTCGCCTCAAAACTTCTTCATTGCGGATTCTGTCAGTCCATAGAATTATCAGCATTCCGCGAAATACCTACATTTCAAAGGCCTCTAAACGTCTCATAGAGCTAACTTCCAGTGTCCAGGCCTTCATTCCATAAAGTAAAGTACTGTAGACATAACAGTTTGCCTTTCGGTACCTCAATTCTAGACTTAAGTCTCGAAATGACAAGAAGGGTCTGAATTTAACAAAAATGGACCTGGCTTGTTCTATTGTTGAGCGTATCTCATTTTCATAATCCAAGGAATCGTTTACCAGACAGCCCAAATATTTAAACTTAGATACCTTTCCAATTGTTTCGTTGTATATTAAGATATTGCATGGAATATTTGGACTTCTTAATATTAACATTGTTTTGGTCTTTTTTGTGTTGATGCGCAGTCCCCACATGTCTCCTGCTTCATCGAGTTCATTAAGCAATGCTTGTAAACTTTCCTGGCTGTCAGCTATGATCACTGTATCGGCATACCTAACATTGTTTATTATTTCTCCGTTGGCGGTACACTTAAGTGTGCTATCAAAAATAAAATTAGAGTGAAGATTAAATAGCTATGGTGAAAGGACGCAACCCTGTCTAACGCCCTTCTCTATTTTATTAGGATCCGTACGTCCCACAGTTGTTTCCATAGTTTCAGGTAAAAAACGCATACAAATTATTGGAACTTTTAATTTTTCGTGTATCAGTTTATTAAACATAGCTAATTATTTTCTCAAAAAAAGATGTAGACAGGTATAAACAACCAATTAAAATTCACAATTAAAATCTTTATCCCCTTCGATTCCAGCATATCGTGCAAGTGCTCATTCGGAGAAATTCTGACATCTAGCCCAAACTTTAATTGGTTTGGAGTTAAAATATATTTCATCGCAATACAAACATAATTCTTCCGTTTTTTCATCGTTATTTTCATCAGATTCTGTTATGGGCTTAAATAAGTTGCACATATTTAAGTACGAGCAATGCATTCTTTTAATGGATAAACTCCATATAATTTTAAAACTCACCTTTCAACAAAGACATGGATTAATTAAAATATATTCTTCATATTTTGTTTATCAGTACAGGTTACTTCAATTGACATGTAGACATATAGATAAATATACTTCAATTGTTTATAATTATTTGTTAATTAATTCTGTGAATCCAGTCCCTGAGCATGGAATTTTAACTCCAATCATTTGAACTCTTTTTTGGCATGTTTCTCATAGCGTTTCTTTTGGATCTTCGATTCTTAGCATGAGCTAAGTGTTTTAAAATACCTAGGACTTTTACCAAAAAACGCTATCAGTTGCTTCCAAATTTATATTTAGTTTTTGTAAACAATCACTAAGAACAGAATTTGATAATTTGAGCGACTAATATATTAATCCATTTTTCTACATGCATATCATTATGTAGTTATTAAATATTTACAACCCATGTTTTACGATATGCACAATGCAATGGGTTTCATAGTCATACATGTTCTAAACCAATCAAAATCAACTATTTTCCTAATCAACAGGTGATTTTCATTACGATTCTGAATTCAATACTTAAACATAATGTAATGTTTTTCTAATTTATTCAAACAATAAACGGGTGGGATAAATTGAAAACACACGGTATGGCTACTTACTAATTTATTTAAACACTAACTCACTAACACTTAATTTATATATACTTAACTAATCACTTAAATCTAATATATATGCACACAAACTTGATTATATTAGCACTTTACTGTTCGGTGTATTTCTGTTTATTTCTCGAGATCACTTCATCAACTAACTCCTCCGCTGATCGGTCCTTATTTATATTAATGCCTTTCTTACTAGAAAATTCCGGGCTAAGGCTTACACACACAAATAATTGATTCTGGCCTTTTCTAGATAAGTCTGGTCACAAAAACAATTCTTAGATAAGATAGTCCCAAACAGTTATAAAAACACTGCGTGTCCGCCATAATTTTAATTTTCATACCTGGC
Source organism: Galeruca laticollis (assembly GCA_963921935.1). NCBI lineage: Eukaryota > Metazoa > Arthropoda > Insecta > Coleoptera > Chrysomelidae > Galeruca > Galeruca laticollis. The sequence goes on along the minus strand of OY998179.1, from coordinate 186,495,341 downwards.
TTAGACAGGGTCGGATTTAGGGTCTATACCAGTGTGCTGTTTCGTAACACTACCCCTCCTTAAATGGAAGTTCCTCATAGAACTTTTGTGTAGCCGAGACTGGATGTTTAAATCGGCAACTGGCCCCATTTCTACACTTTCCGATCTTATGGAAATAGCAGGCCACCGTCTTCATCGGATACTGATAACGGGAGTTGTAGCTGCAAATTAATATCTGGACACCGGTATCTCTGAAGATAACCTCTACCATGTTCCTGATGATTCGCCAATCCAACTGGTTACCTGCTATCTTAGGCATAGCCAGTTTATTCACGCTGGATTCCAACACATGGTCTCGTAGGTTTCGAAGTGCTTCCCACACATCGCGGTAGGTAGATCGATCTTGGAATTAATTTTTAGTTACCACGTAGAAGACGTACCGCGAATTATGTTTCAGTTTCAGTGTCTTGCCAGGGGCTGGAATCTGGTCTTCAAGTTTTTCTAAATGCCCGAACTTTTTTCGAAAGACGGTTGCCAACCCTCGTGCGTTCTTGATACGGGCGGGGATGTTGTATGCCAATGAATAATCTTCCGGGAGAGTGAACAAATCTTGTTGTTGTTCCGAAGTGACTCCATATCTAGCTTTCCCGGTACCTCCATAAGTACCCATAAATTCATCGAAGGTGGGGTCAGACACATCTCGAATAAGGTTTACTCCTTCCTCTAAGTCATGGTCTCCTTCGAATGGCGCTAGCCGGTTTTGGTGAACTACTTTTGGTTTTCCGTTGGGATCTTGCTTATGCGATATATAACATCATTGATCCTTTTCTTGATTAAGTATGGGCCTTCCCAGGATTTTTGTAATTTTGGAGAAAATCCTTGTCTCCTCGTCGGGTTGTGTAACCATACTTAGTCCTCTCCTTTAAAACCGCTTTCTATGGCCTGCATGTCGTACCGACTTTTCATTCTGTCGCTGGCAACTTGAAGATTTGTTCGAACTAATTCATGAATATTGTCCAGCCTTCTATTTAATTGGATCACGTAGTCTTCGCCTCCTAGATCTTCTCCAGGCCGGCAGTCAAATTCCAGGTCACAAAGAAACCTCATTTCACGTCCAAACAGGATTTTCGCCGGTGTTTCACCCGTGGGCTCAGGTGAGGATCATTCTACTGATCTTCTCTGATCCTGGTGGGTGACCATTCCTCGTTGACTATAGTAGTTCTTGAAACTGCAGCTTCCCTAGATTCCACCTTGTTGCAGTGGGAGCAGTCTGTTGGGCACGGCCGTCTGGACAGGGAGTCGGCATTTCGGTGACTCACACCAGCTCGATGTTCGATGTTGAAATCGTACTCCTGAATTCGTTCAATCCATCTAGCGATCTGGCCCTCGGGATTGTTGAACTGCATCAACCACTTGAGTGCTGCATGATCCGTCCGGATTAAAAACTTCCTACCATAGAGATACTGGTAAAAGTGTTCCACGGACTTCACTAACGCCAAAAGTTCTCTTCTTGTGACGCAGTAGTTTCGTTCTGGTTTGGAGAGGACTTCACTGAAATATCCCAGCACTCTTTCTTGCCCTCCTTGGATCAGTGAGAGCACTCCACCAATTCCTACGTTGCTTGCGTCAATGTCAAGAATAAAGTCTCCCTCTGGTAATAAATATCCTAATATCGGCGCCGAGGTTAAATGCCTCTTCATAGTTTCAGAAGCCGTTTGACAGTCTTCGTCCCATTGGAAAGCTCTTGCTTCTTCTGTAAGTCGCGTAAGAGGCTTGGCAATATCTCCAAACTTCCTGATAAATCTTCTATAATACGTGCAGAGTCCAAGGAAACTCCTAATTTGATGTTTGTCGGTTGGTTGCAGCCATTGATGAATGGAAGCAATTTTCTCTGGATCCACCGCCACTCCTTCATTGCTCACTATATGACCTAGATAGTTGACTCGGTTTTGGAACAGCTGACATTTCTTCGGGTTTAACATGAGCTAGGCAGCTTGGAGTCGTTTGAATACGTCTTCCTAATTCTTCATATGTTCGTCAAATGTCTTCCCCAGTACTACGATGTCGTCCAAATAGACCAGGCATGTCTTCCAAGACAACCCTCTCAAGACATTTTCCATAAGTCTTTCATATGTCGCAGGCGCATTACAGAGCCCGAATCGCATGACGTTGAATTGCCATAATCCAGATCCGGTGGTAAAAGCAGTCCTCTTTTTATCTTCTGGGTCCATTTCCACTTGCCAATAACCAGACTTCAGGTCCAAGGTGGAAAACAGTTTGCTGCCGGCCAAAGTGTCTAGCGTATCGTCAATTCGAGGCAGAGGATAGCTGTCTTCCTTCGTCACGTTGTTAAGCTGGCGATAATCCACGCAGAATCTCGTAGTTCCAATCTTTTTCTTGACGAGCACTACTGGAGACACCCATGGACTAGTAGATGGTTTTATCACTTTTTCTTCTGCCATCTCTCGAATTATTCTCTCAGCTTCCTTTCTCTTCTCTCGTGGAATTCTTCGAACTGATTATCTAATTGGCTTAGCATTACCAGTATCGATTTTGTGTTTGGCGGCTGATGCTATGCCAGTCTTTCCTCCTTTTGATACGAATAAGTCTCGATACTGCAAGAGAAATTCTCTCATTCTCTTTTTTTCAGCTCGATCCAAATATTGACCAGCTACTGATAACATCTGTTCGAATCTGGCATTAGAATTGTCAGTGGTCGTTGTTTTGCGAACTATAGACGTCACTGGCACGCAGGATCCAATCCTAGTTTCCTTCTTGAAGGTGACTGGGTAATCATTCACGTTTATCACACGTACTGGGATCTCTTTCGCCGACGTAACCAATCCTTTTCCAATTAGTAATCCTTTGCCAACTTCTTCGTCGTGGTTCCTTGGCTCCATCATCACCGGTGTACCTTCCTCCATGATTCCCTGTAGCCGTGCTACTATCATGGTTTCGCTTCGTGCAGGAAGAACGGTATCTTCCTGTACAGCTGCCAACACCGCGCTGCCTTCATGTGGATGAAGGAATACCTCCTCGGAGCCCACTTTAATGGTTCTGTTCCTAAAGTCTAATTGGAAACCATGTACATTCATTACGTCCATTCCCAGAATCACGTCTTCTTCAATGTCAGCTACGATTACCGTATGCGTGAACTTTTCTGCTCCAATTCCAAATTAGATTTGTGTTTCCCCGTGAACGTTGGCACTCTCGCCTGTGGCGGTCCGCAGTCGCAGTCTCGTTGGTAGAAGCTTCCTCTTGGGGTTTATTATCTCCGGTCGTATAATGGTTCTAGTTGCTCCTGTGTCAACCAGCAGAGCATATTTCTTGCCATTCACTTCGCCATCCACATATACACTGTCGTTGCGACATCTTAGCGAAGCCATCAGTATGAGAGGGTCTTTGGAACGATCATGGGTCGGTGCTGCCTCCTCGTAGCCGACCCATTCTAGTTTTCCTGTGACTGGGGTTCTTGGTTTGCAGGAGTCTTGGGACGCTTACACGAACTACGTACATGCCCTATCTCGCCACAATTCCAGCATCTGATTTTTCTCGGTTTCTTGTCCATCATACGTTTTATGAAACTGACGAACTGGTCAAATTTGTCTTCGTCATCTTCTTCTTGGATGGTCCTGATTTTGTTATATCCTGAAGCCTTCGTTGCTTCTTCATATTTAAGAGCAGCTGTCAATGCGTCGACTAATGTTTTCGGATGGGCTAAACGAAGTGTCCTCTGCATATCGGGGTCACGTAAGCCATCAATAAAGGCCTGAATGCCCAGACATTCCATCATGTTCTCTGGTGCTGACGGATAAGCAAATCGAACTAGTCGGGCGATGTCCACTTCATATTCTTGAAGGGATTCATCACGTTTCTGCCTTCCGTTCTTCAGCTGAGATTGGTACAAATGTTCTAGATGTTCATGACCATATGGCATGTCCAACCTCTTCTTCAGCTGCTCGAAGTCGTCAGTTTCTTTCAAAGGTATCGTCTGAAGTACATCCAAGCCATCTCCGCGAAGCGCGATGGTTAAATTCACTGCCTTCTCTCTATCGGACCAATTATTCACTCTAGCGGCTGCTTCAAATTGTTTCACATAGTTGGTTCACGACATTTTTCCATCGAACGTTGGCGCCTTGACTCGGGTAAAACTGCCAATGTTTCTGGCTTGCAAGGTTTCGTTTGCTCGGTCTTCTTTTCTTCCTGTGGTGTGCCTCGCGTTCTTGAATCGGCAATCTTTTCCTCTAACTCTTTGATTTTCTCGTTTATCGTCGTAATCTTATTCTCGATTTTCTCGTCCATCGTTGACATTTTATTCTCGATTTTCTCGTCCATCGTTGACATTTTATTCTCGATTTTCTCGTCCATCGTTGACATTTTATCCTCGATTTCAGATTCTAGAGACGAAATTTCATTTTCAATGTCAGCGGCAATGTCGTTTTTGATTAATAAGATATCGGCAGATATATCGTTCTTCAAAGTAGAAATATCGTTCTTTATAGCCGAAATCTTCTCGTCCATGTTAGCCGAAATATCATTATTCCTACTAGAAATATCGTTCTTCATATCAGAAATCTTCTCGTCCATGTTAGCAGAAATGTTCTCTTCCATGGAAGAAATCTTCTTGTCCATGTTAGCAGAAATTGACGAGATTAAGGTGGAAGCCTCGTCATTGAATAAAACTGTTTCTAGATCAAAACCGTCATTTTCCAGTGCCACTTTTAGTCGTTCTACTAATTCGCTTTTCTTACGGAACGTTTCCAACTCACGATCTTCCAATTCTGCTCTCAGTTCCGCCACTTTGAGGTCACATAGTCTCTTGGCCTTTTTTGCGTAGCAATTTATTTATATTATCCCACTTCTGACACCAATGTAATGTTTTTCTAATTTATTTAAACAATAAACGGGTGGGATAAATTGAAAACACACGGTATGGCTACTTACTAATTTAGTTAAACACTAACTCACTAACACTTAATTTATATATACTTATCTAATCACTTAAATCTAATTTATATGCACACAAACTTGATTAAATTAGCACTTTACTGTTCGGTGTATTTCTGTTTATTTCTCGAGATCACTTTATCAACTAACTCCTCCGCTGATCGGTCCTTATTTATAGTAATTCCTTTCTTACTAGAAAATTCCGGGCTGCGGCTTACACACACAAATAATTGATTCTGGCCTTTTCTAGATAAGTCTGGTCACAAAAACAATGCTTAGATAAGATAGTCCCAAACAGTTATAAAAACATTGCGTATCCGCCATAATTTTAATTTTCATACCTGGCTTAGACAAGGTCGGATTTAGGGTCTATACCAGTGTGCTGTTTCGTAACAATAATTTTAGTTCCTCATTTAAATGTCATATTAAAATAGTAACTTGAAAGTTAATAAAAGTGCTAGTACTAGCGACAGTGAAATGGAAATTATATTGTTAGTATTTATACATGTAATATTTACGACGTATTAAGTTTTAGCTTGTAGAAAAAGTACTGTATGCAACTTGTACATAATGGTTATAATTCACTCCTATGAATTACGACACTCGCCTTCGGCTCGTCGTAAACATCATTATAACCATCATTGTACTCAATGCATAATGAACTATTAGACTTCACATGGTCATCGTTGAGTGCACATTGTCAATGACTAAATGATTCTTAGTATGTGATATATAATTTCATTATTTTAGGCCTCCTTTATTTCCCCTTTCTACTTTTTCGGTTTTTTTGGTATCTACAAAATTGTAGTTAAGTATATACTTCTTCAACTTTTCTAATAACTTCAGTAACCTCAACTCTATAGTTATCATAGCGTCTCATCAACTAATACCTGCTGGATGGTGATTGCGGGTAAAAGCTATTTCAATGCAAAAAATAAACGGTTTTAAAGATTAAAACTAACTTTTCCGTATCTGTGGCACTGAACAATATTCTATCATAAAGTCGTCACTTGTATACACTTCGGGTGATGTATAGTGCAAAATTATCCAAAAATGTAGTATACCTGGATTTATAGGACCCGCTGTACTCGCTCTCGTCTCGAAAATCGATAGGTTATATCTGTGAGACACCTTGAGCAATATTGAATCATAAAATTGGTCACTTGTATACACTCTGGAGGCTGTATCGTGCTAACAAACTGGAAATTCTCCAAAAATGACAAAAATTTGGTACTTTAAGTACCATAGCACCCGTTGTATTAGTGTGCTGAACATTGATAGCGTTTATCTTTGAGACGCTCTGAATAATATTCAATCATAAAATTGATCACTTGTATTAGTGTTTTAAATGAATTTCACGGTTTCTAGTTAATTCCACAATATAATAAAAATTATTCAAAATTCTGAAAAATTAACAATTGTTTCGATAAATCAATATCATTGTCAATTTTTTAGAATTTTCAACAATTTTTATTATATTGTGGAATTAACTAAAAACCGTAAGTTTCATTTAAATCACTAATATGAGTAGATTCCACCAAGTAAGGGTCGAGACAGTTAAATGATCACTTGTATATACTCCGGAGACTGTATCGTGTTAACAAACTGAAATTTCTCCAAATATGACAGAAGTGTCGTGAATAAAGTACTATAGCACCTGCTGTCCTGGCTCAATAATAAAATTGGTGACTTGTTGAACTCCGGAGGCTGTATCGTGCTAACAATCTCAAATTTCTCAAAGAATTATAAGTTTTCCGTACTTCAAGTACCATAGCAACTGTTCTACTGGCTCTGGTGAGCGTAAAATCAATAGGGTTCATCTGTGACATGTCCTTCACAATATTCAATCATAAAATTGGTGACTTGTTGCACTCCGGAGGCTGTATCGTGCTAACAAGATATGTAACGAAAAGTGGCCGACGACAACGACGACGACGACATACACACAGGATTTTTTTTTCTAAAAACCATTTTTTCGTGTTGTTGATGGTAATCGTAAAAATAACTCAAAAAAAATTTCAAAATTCCCACTTTCTTTGGGTGAAACCAATACGTTTCTCGCATATTAGATAGGTTGGGCGGAAAAGTAATATTACTTATCCTTCCATGAACTGGACCAAATTGTTAACTTCCAGTATGTTAATATTGTTCGGCAGTAATACTGGTTACAAATATAATTTCAATTGTACGAATACACCAAACTGGCCAAGTAAGCTATTTTCAATTATTTACACATTATATGGTGACTTCGAAAACTTGGCATCCAAAATAATGTATTATAATCAGTAATACAAATACTTTGGCATATCTAACACTTTCCTTTGTGAATATTAAATTCTGTTTGAAACTGCTCACCTATTTATTTTGAAACCAACTGGTACCAATTGGGTTATCAACAGACTATGTGAAAATCCAACACATTCTAAGTGTAAATTAAGTTTATAAAGCACACTCAATTTTATATTCAGCCACCCCTACTCTACCGGAACTAAAAGACATTTCATTAGCCAGCTGAAAAGGGCGTAATAAGTCGGTTGGGTATGGTGACGTTTTTTCAACAGGCCTCCGTTTAGGTTTATTTTGAATTTCATAGAATAAGTTTAATGTTGCTGTGCCTAGACGCCACTTCTCCGGCATGGTTGCTTTCTTTTATATTCACTTTGTCCATTAGTTTTTCTCTTTATGTTTTGATTAGTATTTCATTTATCGGTTTTTCTCTGTTTCCCTTCAAGAGTTTCTTTGCATGGTATACTAGTGGGAATAACTGCGGGCTCGCAAGCTTTGGTTTGCCGTCTCTGAATAATTTTACTAGTTCCAGGAACAGGTGCTAATTCATTCAAACTTTAATTTAATTTTTCTGATGTGATTTTACCTGGTACTTGTCGGTATTAATAATGCTGGAATTTATTTCGGTTGACTGGCCAAACTCCAGCTCCTTTAAAAGCACTCTCGGTTATACCAACCGATGTAAATGAATATTACATTTTCTTGTAAATATATCAAATGTTTAGTTTCATAAAAATTATTACAATTAAATATTTTTATTTCCGTATATTTAAACTACGCCAATGAACTGTGATGTGGGCTGAAACCTTTCACCTATTGATTCAATTTCATTGACAGCTGTTGCTTTTTATCATTGATATGATTTTACCAGCTGAGTTTTAAGGTCTTATAATATTTTCCGCTCTGGATGGATGTAAAACAAATAAGCTGTACGAAGCCACTTTAATTAAATGAATTTTCAAGAAATATATTCAACAAAGGTTCATTAAACCACTGCAAATTTAGCATAAAATGGCAAGTCAATCACATCATTCGTTAATGGCGCCGCGACTGTTTGTCATTAATTTAAATGCGGTCGGGAATTTTCTTATTGATTATTGATTGATTTCTCTATTGTTTTATAGAACTAAATATAATGCAGCAACCCGAGGAGTAATTGACCATTTGTCAGGGAATTTTTCAAAATAAGAGTATATTATATCTTTATTCTAACTTATTTCAGAAAATTAAAAGTCATTTTATTTTGGGAACGCACTATATTTTGTGTAGCGGGGGTATAATCTATGATAAATGGCTCTATTTCTATATTTATCTATAATAGTAAAACTGCTAGTGTATAAGTAAAATAAATTGACTTAATTCAGTTAGGTTCTACTAATTATTGCCGGTTGAGAATACTTTACACGAATGTTGGAAGTAATCTAAACAAGAATGACCAGGGTTTTAGTGAGGCTAAGAGAATTTGTCCGAATAAATTGGTTCAAGAAAGTAATCAAACAAAAGCAGTTACAGTTCCCTAGTTTCTTTCACCTTTGTTAGCAAAGGCTACAATTCAGTTACATTTTATCTTAACTTTTAAAAACATAATTAAACAAAGTATTCGATTTGTTTAAACGTAATGATAAACGACAAAAAAGAATAGAAATTGGAGGAAGGATAATAGCAAAAACCAAAATATATTCAAAACAATAAAACTTATAACAGTATCTGCTTTTGATTAGGATGAACACAAGAAAAATAGGGAGAGGACTACCAGGGATAGTCAAAAGAGTATTGTAGAGCAGATTACATGAAAACATATAAAAAAGTTGCTAGAGCTAAAAAATGTAAACGCCCACAGAGTAAAATGATGTTACACATATACGAAAACAAGGACCACATACAGTACAATGCGATATGATACAATGACCACCAGGTGGAAAACAAAAGGCAAATAAAAAATCCTATAACAAGTCAATTTCTGACACCAAATTTCCCGAATTAAATGATTCACTTGCCCCTTCAACCCTCTAGGGGTAATAACAACCCTTCTAATATTTTTAAGTGAAAAGGGGTAGCGTGGGATAACGCGTTTAAGATGATTTTGAATTATCTATTCAGTAATATAGAATTTTGGACGTTGGTAACAAAAAAATCTATTTTGAATTGTTTAATTTGGACCGGGTTTTACGAAATCAACAAATTTTTTTCAAAATTATTTCAGAAAATGGAATTATACATGACGTACAACATATTAAATTTAACTTCATATATTTTGCTAATTTGGCTATCTCTTCTTCTCCCGAATTCGAATATATATGCATTTGTATGTGCCTCTCTGATTTTCAGAACTAGAGAGTTACAAATTTTAAGAATGACCTGGCAAACTCCATAATCAGTTGTCAAGTGGTAGGCTATGATAAATCAACAAACTACGCTTGACATTCAGTAAAATTACTCATCAAACATGCTTTACCCAGAATCTGAAAAATTTGAAATATTTTCACTTTATGTGAAGAACAATAAAAAGAGAAAGCAGCAAGGAGAGAATGTATATTATGTCGTTGCATCCAGATTGTTCATCTCCAAATAAAAATATAATGTTAAATATTCACAACTGTGTGAGAACTTCTAAAAGTTTTAAGAGAAAGCAGCTTAGCGTCTTAGAGAATGAAAATCAAGAACTCGACATATTGCTTCATTTTGAAGGTAATGTTACTATAATTAAATGTTGATAAATATTGAGAGTTGAACGTTATTTTATTTAATACAACCACATAACTTCATAAAAATTATTTCAAATAATACGGAAAATAGGTTGGAGGAAGCATCACGTGAACTTGAAATAAGTTGTTGATTCAGGGAGTATGAAAATGAATCAGTATTAACCATACATACTAACAGCAATTCAGTCAACATTATGCTGCAAATAATGCCATAGCATTAAAGTGGCCAATTTGATATTTGGATTGATTATGCTGCAGCCAATTCATGACAATCAAATAGTCAGGATTAACACCGTTGGACAAATTTTTGTGGTTATTCCTGAAGGAAATAATTTTACTTTAATACTATTGAAAGTATTGAGAATAATAAAAATAAAATTGAAGCATTAATTTATGAACCAAATCAGAACCATAATAATGATACGTTTACAATTTCCAAAGTGCAGCGAGCTGCGTGTGCGAACGTGTCAAAGCTTCTGACAGGCACTCCAACCGCAGCATTGGAGATACTACGGAACATCCCACCTATAGACATATACAATTATTACACTATTTACACTTATTATCAATTGTACAATGTTTCTTTATGGCTGCGAACATTTCCTACTTAACGATCACTTGTTTACTAATCGAGATACCAAAAGAAAGAATTGCGAAATAGTCTTGAGAATATGTAACTCAAGTAGAGAAACTCACGGAATATACAGAGAACGAGAAGAGTAAGAATAATGAAATAAGTTGCAAGAGTTACTTCAGTAGACTACTGAGATACAACTTGAGCTTGACTCAAAGTTTGAGATGAACCGATCCACTTGAAGAAACATTCACGACTGAGGGTAAGAATTGAGATATTTTTTTCTAGGTATAGCAATATTGCATCAATAATCAGAGGATAGCTATCCTTACAAATTGTAGAATCATTTATGGAATGCGTCAGAGTATATTTCGAACGTAGCAATAAACATGGAATATTAAAAAATTTACCATATCGACCCTTACTGCGTGGAATCTACTCATATTAGTGTTTTAAATGAAACTCAATGTTTCTAGCTAATTCCACAATAGGTATAATGAAAAATGTTGAAAGTTTTAAAAAATTGACAATTGTTTCGATAACTGAATATCATCGTCAGAATGACAGAAGTTACATTTCATTTGATGCCTACCTGATGTTTAATAGTTATTTTTGGCGAGACCACGAACTGATCTACCTTATGATTGACTTAATATATGTTAATAGAAAAAAGAAGAAGATGTGATATTCTAAATATTGAAGCTTAGATATTATTAGCCCTATATCCTGGAGTTCATTTTTCCAATTAAGATCAGTATAACTACTTGACACCAATCATTCATTGACGCCTAACACAGAACTAGAAGTACTACATGTTTGTGATAAGAAACAAGAAATGGATTTCCTTGAAGAGTTGGAAATTAGAAGACGCTTAAGAAACCCACAATATGAAGTCGTCAATGAACAGATAAATCTAGGGCCACTATTAAACTGTCTTCTTAAGTGATAATTGTAAAGATCAGCAGGTATAGTTTTCCTGGTTTTCTATATCATTGCACAGTTATACTGATCTTAATTGGAAAAATGATATCCAGGATATCACCATAGGGCTAATAATATCTAAGCTTCAATATTTGTAATATCACATCTTCTTCTCTTTTCTATTAACATATATTGTCAATCACAAGGTAGGTCACTTCTTGGTCTAGCCAAAAACAACTACTGAACATCAGGTAGGCATCAAATGAAATGTAACTTCTGTCATTCTGACGATGATATTCAGTTATCGAAACAATTGTCAATTTTTCATTATATTGTGTAATTAGCTAAAAACATTGAGTTTCATTTGAAACCCTAATGGAATATTATGATAGGAATCACAGTGGTTCAAGCCGCATGGACAATACTTTTTGAAATAAAAAAGGGTTATGAATACTGTTGCAGCACTAAAGCATACGAATAAGTAAATAGTATTTATTCTTGTGACAATAGGTGACTATCCACCTGATAGAATGCCGAAGGTCGTGGAAACTGAGATACCATATCGCGTCAACTTGAGTGGCAGAACTGAATGGGCTCAAGGAGAGGCTCATCATATGTTGAACGGTATTACCTGATGCACTGATGTATCAAAGGCCTAATCGGGAACAGAAGCAGTTAGGCCCAGGTAAAGCATAAGCGTTTTCCTGGGTAAGCTGCCGACTATATTCCAAGTAGAAATAGCTGCAGCAGAACATGCATAGATAGGAAATATAATAAAAATAATATCTATGTGAACAACCACAGTCGTGCGGGTCTAATGGCACTAGCATGCCACAGCTATTCTTCGAATGCCTTGAAAACATTGGCAAAAGCCAATAAGGGTGCCTTGGGTGCCACACAGTGTCACACAGATGTAGCTGGAAATGAGGGAACCGATAAGTGTGCCAAGAAAGGAGCTAATCTCTCCAGAACCAGTATATGGCGTTTTCTATAGCGTCATACGAAAAACTGTCTGAAACTGGGTGTAGAGTGAACACCTTAAACGCTGATACAGGGTTGTGGAGCATGATCAAATCAAAAATATGCTCAAGGAACCATCGAGTCCCAATACAGCAGATGCCCTTAGATTGGGCAGAAAAGAACTGCGAAAATTGGTAAAATTCTTGACTGGCTACTGGTTGTTCATTGCACACCTAGCGAAAATGTGGATTGACGTAACAATCCCCCAATGCAGGATGTACGGAGAGGAAGAAGAAACTACAAAGCATGTTATCTTCGACTATCCTGCTCCATGCAGAAGAAGCGCCTCTTCTTTAGATACAAATCAGCAGAAATTGCAGAAAATATAGTTCGAGGAATGACATTGTTCTCTAAGATTTTAGGATGGGACTCTGTTTAGCACCTGCCGTTAGGGGTGCAAAATAAGCCAATTAATGACTAAGCACAACTCCCTCGTGACTAAAAAAGAAAATAGTTTAATCATCTTTAGGAAACGATACGAACTCTGACTATTAAATAATGGATTTTTCAAGTATTTATTCAAAAATAATTCTTGTTAGGTTGTCCGAATATAGAAATTTTTTGAAATGATTTTTTGTATTCCGTATTTTTGTAATAACTTTGAAATTCTGTAGTTCTCATATATGCATATATATTCGAGATCAGGATAAAAAACAGAAGAATATACAGGGTATCTCATTCGAAGAAATGAAGTTGCATTTAATATGTTGTCCACCCTGCCTATATTTCATTTTTGGAAATAATTTCGAAAAAAATAAGTTGACTTAGTGCAACTTTTGTATAAAGCATTTCTATGCATCTCTTCTTGTAATAAAGTTAAGGAAGGGGTCAATTTATATTGAAAAACCCGATACCATAAATAATGATGCCATAGAACGAAATAAAGTTTGACTTAATTAACAATAATTATATATATATATATATATATATATATATATATATATATATATATATATATATATATATATATATATTATAGTCTGAATTATACCTCAAACCCTCACCGTTCACTTCTTGACCAAAAAATTAAATAATTTATATTAGTTGGTTTAGTGTTGCAAATTTTTTATTTCAAATATCTCCACTAAGAATAATCCAGTGGAGTCAGATCGCTAGCTATTCAAGTACGCCACGTCTACGGATCTTTCGATGCGGAAAAACTGCTGCTGTATATGTGGTGTAGCTCCATCTTGTTGAAACCATATATTTTTATTAAAGTCTTCGGGGTTAACATTATCAGGGAAAGTTGTAGCCCGTAACTGCTACCCGCGAGTCCTAAGGGCCCATCTGTTGTTAATTTTTTTAGAATAAGTGCAGATGTAATATCGTTCGCATTTACACTGATTTTGGTCGATTTTGGGTCCCCAGGACCAGAGTGTAAAAGAGAGTCTATTGTGGATATTCAGCTCTATACGGATTGATTCGTTTGATCTGTGCACTGTTCACGGGATTCGGAGTATGTGCCTCCAGCACCACATCTCCACCGCATCAATTCTTTTTCTGTCCGCTGCTTGGTTCGTTCTGGTTCCAGCTCCATATCGAAAGATGGAGGGAATCAGTTATTGAACTGGCCTCATTTCAGTATTTTTCATAATAGAGCGGTCTTTCCAGATCTTGAGGAGTCTACTCATTGCACTTTTAGCCAGTCCTACTCTCCTTCAGATATCGCTTTCACTTGAACCTTTGTTACTAATATGTGAGCATAGGCACACAATATGGTCCACGATTTAAAATATTCGTGGGGCATTTGTCAGTGTTACAACTGTCGATAATCATACTTTAGGTTTTTTCTGCATTTATACTAAAGCCGCAAATATTGCCGTCTGTCTCAACTAGATTTAGAAGGTCCATCATTTAAATGTCTCGAAAAAATTCATTTAGAAAGTTATGCGTGGAAAACTCACTTGAAGTGATAAGCTATATTCATGATGCATTTACCAAATTCGTCTTATGTAATTTGTTTACCGTTGAGTTTGTGCGACTGTTTGTGTCACACGAATTATGGGAAAACTGGCTCTGGTTATATCATTATTATTGTGAAATAAAATAAAACTTCTCAATTTATTGATTTTATCTAATTAATACTGCTATTCACCAATTATCAATACATAATATTCGGGACTTCCGTTCTTTAATATCTTCTAACTATTAATTAGGAGTTAAATGATATAAAAATCCCAAAATTTCGATATCTACTATACATAAATAATGAATTAGTGAAGGCGAATATAAAAACAACCGCATCACATTTCTTTATTTCTCTTTTGGTGTACATTTTCTGATACTCCTGAGTGCCGTAATTGATTTTACCAATGTGGATGGTTATTGAAACGGGATTTCCAGTGAAATTGGTTTTTTATATTTATGTTCATTCTAACGACTGCCAACGGTTCTTTCTAAAAATAAATGCAATGAAAAAATACAGAGAAATCGCTTTACAGGAAATTATTATTATTAATAATGCCAAGAACAACACAGGAAGAAATTAATAATATTTGACTTTCCATTCAGATGATATATAGGTTTTCTATTATCTTTTTGAGAAAATCTACCAACGCAAATTATGATAAAGTTGACCTTAAATAATACAGGGTGATTCATAACTATCGGTGATTATTATTTTTATTATTGGTATGATATCAGATGTACATTATTAAATGCCCACGATCCCTTCATTTTAAAACATAATATATAATGTTACATATTATAAAATATTACAATATCAAAAAAATCACCGAAGCAATTCTTAAATGTCATTACTTTCTTAATATCTAGAAAGTAGAGATAACAATGAATCAAAAACCAGGAAAGGACTGTTGGAAGTCAGTTCGTACAAATCTGTTAGTTTGGCACCAATGTTAGCAAAGAAACTTGAAAATAAAAGAGATGTATACAAACAATGTACTCTAAAACAATTCCACTTATTGGTAAGAGAATGTATGAAGGTCTTGGAAAGAAAATCTATTATTCTGTGACTTCTGAACATTTTCCAGGTTTTCAACGGGGGACTAAAACAAATTAAATCAAAATAATAAACATGTTGTGTAATAAAAACGAAAATCTTAAATTCTGTCAGAAGCGGGCTACTATTTTAGGACACTCTGTAGATCAAAAATACTGTTGCTCACCGTTACAATCAAATCATTAATATATATATAAATAGCCAGAGAACTCCTTGTTCGAGAAAGTAATGAAAGATTTTATATTAATCTTATCCTTTAAGGTGTTACTTAAGACAGTTTGTTGGGGCCAGCCCTATAGTTACTCCATATTAGTGTCACCATCGGCTAGATACACCATGGTTGCAAGTTCCCAGGTAGCAAGGTCACGTGAAAATGTCGTCGAAATCTGGTCATGAAATGACTAGAAATGACCAGTTCAATGACGTGAAAATGACCTCCTAATGTCTCGGACCAATGACGTCATTTATATGACGTGATTTTCACGTGATATAAGACGTGATTTTTAATTGTTTAATCACGTGAATTTGACGTCTATATTACGTTGATTTGTCCCAGTTTAAAAAAATGTTTACTGGAATTTAATTTATTTAATTATAAAAGACTTAAAAAGTATATAGGAAAGGGAGCATAAAAATAAACCAATATATTATCTTTATAAAATTTATTTATGACAGCATGAGAAACATCAAGAAAGTCTTAATTGAGAAGCTTACAAATAGCGTTGGTGGTCACTTTTAAAAGTGACCAATGCCAAAAGTTATCGGTTACTTTACGAAAGTGACTGGTTTCTTTTTGGAACGTCACTGGTCACTTTTGAATGTGACCAATACATCCCCACCAATTTTACTTCAATATTATTTTTACCCAGAAATTTTTTAACAAAGTTTGTTGTGATTGAATAGTGTCGGCAAATGATCTGTCATTCATAAACCTAAGTGACCGGTCACAAAAGCGGTAAATTTTTATTTTACCTACTTCTTTTA
The DNA here is from genome assembly GCA_963921935.1 of Galeruca laticollis. NCBI lineage: Eukaryota > Metazoa > Arthropoda > Insecta > Coleoptera > Chrysomelidae > Galeruca > Galeruca laticollis. The sequence goes on along the minus strand of OY998179.1, from coordinate 186,478,963 downwards.
TTATAAGACTTCTTTGGTAAATGAACGTTTTGTATTTTGTATAAGACCTGTGAAAGAAACCTAAAATTTCAGTTTTTTATAATCGACCGGTCATTTGCCAACATTATTTACAAACAATATATCTTACAAAAAAAACTCATGTATAGTATCTATGTTTTATATTAGACACATACTGTATAATAGTTTATGTATTCTTGGTACCAATATTTTAAAATGTCCTGTAAATAATTTTTTATTTATTACAAATTGGTATACAGAACGGGACTAATCCAATAGTTGAATGCACTACTAATAAATGAGAATACAAAGTTTTTAGCCATTTGTACACAAATCAAGTAATATTTTATTGAAGTCTGATATAAAGATACCTACCGAGTGATTCAAATAACAAAGTTACAGTCCCTTAAACACTTATCTGAATCACCCGGTATAGGTGCAGAAGTAAATACTGTTCTAGGCATATAAAAATAACAAAATACTTAAAATTGGCTATGAATAATAGGCATTGCAATTAAACAACCCCTAAATTCAAGAACAATACATTTGGCGGTTATTTCACCAACAGGCCATACTTTGAGTTCTGTTAGGTTATCAACTATAAAAATATTTAAATTGCTGGAAGGATATGGATATGTATATGTATATAAGTCTAAATAGCCAAGAAACTCCTTGCCAATAAGATATATTTGGCTGTCAGCAACTTTTGCTATATTATGTATTTCAACTATTTAATTCCCAATTAAAACATAACTATCTGCCTTAGAATGATTGAATGTTGACAATGTTATGCCTGGTAATCTCAATTTATGAAACTGTTGCATCCATTTAAAATTCTCATTAAAAGTAAATGGCCCCAATGCATGTTTGATTTCCAAGTTAAAAGTAGAATTAGAAACTGGCTGTGAAATTAAAAAATCCTTTTCAACAAGTCGCCGATGAACTTGTTGTAAAGGATTGGTTGGAGATTTTATTAATGATTTTATCTCTCCCAAATAATTTTCAAATGGAAAAGCCGAAAACTTGTCCAATGTGCCTAACAAATCTACATCATCACAAAGATGTGACAATAAATGGACATTGTAAACCATAAACTCTAAACCATATAAAGATTTTGAATGTTTAATAAAGACATTTATAATATTTCTCACAAAAGGGATCTGAAATTTTTTAATATGGCTCTCTGATAACAATATTGAAACAGAAAAATGAAGAGCAAGAAAATTTTCATATATGGCTAAATCCACAATATCTTTAAGAACCAAAGGACCTAAGTACACTAAAAACATTCTGTATTCAGTGGCTTTCCAATAATTTAACTCATTGAGTGAACGGGGTTTTCGGTTAAATTCTACCGGTACCATATTTTTGAGGTTAAGCAAACGTTCTGAAATCATCTTTACTTTCTGATGCTGTAATCTAAACTTCAAAGACCCTGCAATCCAAGTATTGAGTAGCTTTCTAACTACTCCTAAATAAATGTTGTGCATGTAGTCAATTGGAAAACTACTTATTAAATCAATTGGTAATTCACATAAACTAGTCTGCGAGATATGATGCTCATCATCTAACTGTAAGCGAAAAGATTCATTTGTGCGTTTCTGACCATTTAAACCATTAAAAACCACCTTGTGCTTATAATATTCTCCGTGAATTGTACATCTATCACAAGAGGAATATCCTGAGTGGCATTTAGTGCCTTTTAGATAGGCCCTTGCAGGTGCATCACATACAAAACTATATACCTCTAATGTGAAGCGTTTTTTACAATGAACAAAACCATTTTGCAATAAATCATTCAATTCTGCTATAAATGGATGAAGAAATGTATTTATAGGTTGTGGTTTATTTTTTCCACAAAAGATGGAAATTGCAAAAGGTCTACTACCAGAAATATTTTTTATTAATCCTAAAATAGGCCAAAATTGCATTTTTGAACTTTTGAACAATGGAATGCCATCAACATTAAAACTAATTTGAATTTTGTCTACAGAAGTGTCATTTGAAATAAGTTTATAAAGGGCACTTCTTAATCCAAAATAACAGAACTGACCAGATTCTATATCAACAATCGGTGTAAATTTTGGGGTTGATAATAAGGTGCGACTGTCCAAAGGTAGTTCAGGGTGGTAAGGATGAAGCAAATGAAGCAGGTGTGTCAAAGCAGAAAGTGAAATTTTATGTTTTACAGCCCATTCAGTCAAATCATTAGCAATATAAGTTTCTTTGCATGATAAATCATTGTTATCAGAACTGACTGATTTATCTACAGATGATAAACTATTAGTACTAGTACTACTATTGTTGCTGTTAATACTATCATTAAACAAAAAGGAGTCATTTGTTTCGTTAACATTTTCTACATATTGTTCTGGGTTAACAGAGGTTCTCGAAATAATATATTCAAATTCTTGTTTTGTCGCTTGTAAAGCCCTTCTAGACTTTTGCCTTGAACCAACTATTTCTTTCAACTTACGTTTTGACATTTCAAAATATAAAAATATATGCTAACAATTTACAAAATATCTACTACTATAGATTAATTAAAAAAAAAGTCAAACCAGAGCACCAGCATTCTTTTTCTGCTCTCGTTGTTTGGCATGTTTAAGCCATATTTTAATTGCATTTTCAACTTCAACTTGAGACGTCAAGGGAGTTTTGATTTGTATGGCACCTGTAACAAAATAAATAGATGGTTATTTAGTGAGAATTTTCCCTGTCGCAGAAATTAAGAAAAATAGTATTATTTTATTAGGTTCTACGAGGACAAATTTAGGCAGTAACACAAAAAAACAAAGAGTACTTACGGATGATGACAGATTTCACCAGAGTGTTGCAAAATGCCACTTTATCGTTTCTCTGCCCAGCAAAATTGTATGATTTGGCCAATCTGTTGGTCATGAGTAGTCTCATAGCTCTATTAACATGAGCTGTGGTACCATTTCCGCCAAGTGAGGAAAGGTATGAAGCCTAAAACAACGAATAAAACAAATATAGTATACCTCCATAATAAAATTGTCACACAATATTATTTTAAATGAAACAATAATTTAAAAAATATATTTAGACTATAATTATTACACTACACAAATCAATGTAAGTAAGATACGGAATTCTTAGTACTTTTAATTAAATTCAATGTAAAAAATAGTTACCAAATCATTAAATTTTTCTTCAGATTTCAAATATTCTTCCAAAATTTTGAACCTCTCTTGATCGTCTATTGGAAACTGCACTGGTATGTCATTTGGTAGACTAGCAACTACCAAACTTCGAGAATTTTTTAAAAGAGTCTTTACCTCCTTGATCTCCTCTCTCAACTTTTTCAATTCTTGAAAAATCTTTTCCAAATCTATTATCAATGGAAAAATAATTATTAATATATTCATATAAATCAAATAAATGAACCTACTTTTTGAATTAATGTTATCTGTATTCTCCACAGACTGTATATTTGAAGTTGTCGGAGTTAATTGTGAATATGATCCTCCAGGTGCCTGAGAAGGAAATTCTTGTCTAGCAGAAGCTGGTCGAGAAGTAGGCTTCACGAGAGGCCGAGAAGCTGACTTGCCTAAGAGAAAAGAAGTATTTCTACTATAAGTTATTACTTATCTTCAGTGGCAGATTTAACGTTATGCTTAGTACGCTAAAAGCTTAGGGCCCCGTGCGGTCTCATATTCCTATTAATATTATTATCTATAAAAATATTTATTAACGTTCCTCTTAAAAGAGAAAAAGGAGTTGTTCTTCTGATTTGTTCGATTTTCTTTTGTTTGCTTTACATGCTTATATTTTGTTATTATATTTCATTGAGGATATGTTAAATTTTTTTATTTAAAAAATAGATGAGAAAGAAATACAAAACGGTAAGGGCCACATGATTACGGTTAAGGCCCCACTAATCGTTGATCTGCCACTGCTTATTTTAAATGAAAATATATTTATAGAAAACTGTATTTACCAGAGCTAGTCACAGAAGTAAATTTTTGAAGAGATGGAGGCCTTATCAGATGTGATACTGTTTCTTCTTCACTTTCACTATCACTTAAAATCCTTCTACTAACAAATCTTTTCCTGATTCGCTCTCCTTCACAATCCGAAGTAAGGTTGTCGGAATTATATTCGCATTTTTTAAGTTTTTTTTGTGCCTTATTGAGATCATCTGAAAAATAAAAAACAAATAGTTATTTCAAATACCCAGAGACATACCACAACTTCTTGTCAGAATATATAGCTAATACAACTGAGTAAAATAACACACCACATTCAAAAAATATTCTTTTTACTCCAGACAACTTCCAATTATTTTCATCAGGTTCTTCACACTGTGTGAGGGCCCTATTGAAGGCAGCACTCGTTCTGTATGGTGGCCACAAAACATTCTGCTTCAAAGGGGTAAACCAGGAAGAATGAACCAAACCTATTAACCCATTTTCCGAAAATTCTACACCCACAAATGCCATTGTTACCATAAAACTACAAAATAAAGGTCAAAACAATAATACCACTAATTATGAAGTTAATAAAATGCATAAAATCTACTTTTAATTGAGAGAAACTAGGTAAATCAAAGCAGTAGAAATTTAGCCATTTTAAGTCAATGTATAAAATTATGTAAAGACATGGTTTACTCAGTTTCTTCTTCTTTATCTTTCTTTTTGAGGGCTATAAACTTGGATGCAATTTAAACAATCAATTCCTCAGTTTCTTAATCATAAATTTTATACTTCGCCATAGCCATAAATTCAACTTTTTGTTACTGATGATAATAAAAATAATGTAAAAGAAAGCATTCATGTGATATTTCTACCAATTTTCAAGGTCAGAAATAAGTATGGAGGGTAGAACTAGTTCTACCCTCCGTAGAAATAAGATATTGAATAAACCCTGCCATGTGATATAACCTTTAACCAGATATTTTCAGATTAAAAAATACAAGGATAACTATAATAATTAATATTATACTTACCACAATGAAACAACAGAAATATTAAGCAAAACGTTACACAGTGTATTCTTTGATTACAGTAGCAACACCTACTCAAAAGTCAAAATAATGGCGTGATTATTGGCGCATACCCCTGCCGTAATAACCACTAAAAATCCGTTTTGCTGCTGTTCACCCCACAGATCAGATAACTATTATTAAAAAAAGCGTCACTGTTGAAATACTTGAAATATTTGGTTATCTCTGATGAAATAATCCGAATTTGAATAATGTAAACACAAAACAAAGGTAAGGTTAACTTTCCACAAAACACTGGCAAAATGGTCACCCTTCGTTGTGGATCGGTTATCATACCGGCTAGCGGCGCAAGCGCATACGCGGAACCTTCATAGTATTGAAATAAGTAGAAATCACGGACTTTGGATCGTAAGTCCGTGGTGGAAATCAACACTATAACCCGCCAATTTTATATTTTTATTAAAAAGTTTCTTAATAAAAATTATCATTATTATATATATAGTAGGTTTTGTTTAAATACTAAATAAATGGATTTTAAATTTTTCTATGTCTTAATAGATCATAAAAGGCTGGGTTTTTCTGTGTCATTGTTTATTATTAAAAAAAAGCCTCGCAAAATGAATATCATTCACAAAACTACCTCTAACATAAAATATATCTCGATCGTTTCTTCAGGTGAGTTATCACCAGTTAATGTTGTCATTATGACGTGATAACATGTCGTGTTATACTCGTTAACTATTCGACGTCATTATCACGTCGATTTTTGGTCATCTGAACGTTTTCGACCAGTGATCACCAAATAATGACGTCATTATGACGTGCCCTTGCTAGCTGGGTTTCTAAGAAAGACAACATTTAATTATTACCATATGTATTGTCAAGAAATAATTATTCTAAGTTAACATTTCTTGCAATAGTATGACCAAACCAGAGTCCAGATTTGGAATAATTCTGTATGTTTGGGACAGAATCAGTAGAAATATTTTGATAGAATTTACAAACAATAAACTGAACTAAAACTTACATTAAAATATTCTGCAAACTGTGTCAAGATTCAACAAACAATCACAATACATAAAAATGAAAATTCAAGTAATTCTATGAAAAATTTTCTTGTTCAAATTAATTCAACAGCAAACCCAGTTTGACCCTGTTCCGAACTTTGCGGATATATCACGTCCATTAATTAGCATGGCTGTCCATTAGCATATTAGGTCGTATCTGACGATCTTCATTAAGAGACGATTTTATCGAAACCTTTCACTTCAGGACTGCGATGTTGATTATTTTTCACCTGTTTGTGTCACTCAAATAAAATCTTTTGGAATTAAAAATGACAAGGTATATTGACATGATAGTCAGATTTGTTTTTCAACTTTTTTGAAGAGAATTCTGGAAAACTGTATGTCACAAGAGAAAAATAGCTTTCAAGTTGATAATTTTCAAATGAAATGAATAAGTTTCATTTCATAAGCTGGTAAATTTAGTAGGGCGGAGCAGTTTTAATTATATTCATTAGTTGTATTTCGAACTGAAATTGTTCTCACTGTTACTGTGACTTTTTTAATTCAAAAAGTAGAAACAGCAAAACTTTTTTAATTATCTACTGTTAATCATACAACGGGAGTACGAAAATGTTGGGTAATTCATTTTTAACTGTGAGAATTTATAGCTTTTGTGATTATTAATCGATTGTGTGTTCATCACCTTGATGTAATTTTATAAAACATATCAAGTTAGTGAGAAGTCTTGTCAATAAATGTATGTTTGAAGTGTTTTAAATGAAACTCACTGTTTCTAGTTAACTCCACAGTTGATTGAAAAATAAACTGTGGAGTTAAGTAGAAACAGTAAGTTACATTTAAAACACTAATATTAGTAGATTCCACAAAGTAGGGGTTGAGACATTTAATTTTATGTTCAAAGTCTTAGGGTATAGAGCTTTTCATCACAATTTGTTTTGCGCATATGTGCAGCTCAGTCATCTTTCCCGTACTGTTGTGTAAATTAACATGTTAAAATACCTGTGTACAAATAGTTAAAATTAACAAACATTAAACAAATAATACTTAATAAAAAAAATGAAGAGAAAATTAAAATAATAAATTTTCAATTCGACTATATTATTTGTACGAAAAGGAAAAATTAAGCGGTGTTGTTATGGAGTGTGTAAGAGTAATATATGTTATAAATTATTTAAAACCAATATATAATATATAAAAAGGTGACCAGCATGAATGCCAGAACTATAGAGGTATTACATTACTGAATACTGCTTATAAAATATTATCAGCTATAATAAACAGAAGGCTTAGAGACACGAGACACTACAGGAAATACTATAGGACGATATCAGTGTGGATTCGTAAAAGGAAGATCAGCGGTAGATGCTATATATACACTGAAGCAGATAATGGAAAAAGCATATGAACATCAAATAGAACTGGAAATGTTATTCATAGACTTTCGGCAAGCTTTCGATTCAATACATAGAGGCAAACTTTTATCTGCTTTGAAAGAACTAGGCATTAATGATAAATTAAGAAGGTTATTCACGATGACTATGGAAAACTCAAGGGCTACGATAGAAACACAAGGAGGAGAAACTGATGAAATAAACATAAATAAGGGTGTAAGACAAGGTGATTCGCTGTCTGCATCTGCATAGTAATCATATCAAAGACAAGAGAGATTCTGGAAAACACAATAAGGGAAATCACAAGTGAAGGAAGTAGGATGGAATTAGAAATAAATGCAGATAAAACAAAAATAATGATTTTTGGTAAAATAAATCAAACCAGTGCAATAAAGATCGGAGTTTTCGAATTTGAAAAAGTGGAGAAAGTCAAATACTTAGGGGTCACAATAACAGACACTGGAAACAGGAAAAAGGAAATAGAAGAAGAAATCATTATTGCAAATAGAGCTTACCATGCCAATAAAAAACTTTTAAAAAGCAAATTACTCTCAAGACAAACCAAAATCAATATTTATAGCGTGCTAATAAGACCCGTCCTGTTGTATGCTGCTGAAACAATGACACTGACTAAAAAGGAAGAAGAAGATTTGAGAATAATAGAAATAAAGATAATGAGAACAATATTGGGACCAATCAAATTGAGAGATAACGAGTACAGACAAAGAATGAACTATGAAATTGGGAAAGAACTGGAAGGAGGGGACATAGTAAGGAAAATAAAAAGGCAAAGAATGAAATGGTTGGGACACATATATAGAGCAGAAGAACAAAAAATAACACTGAAAATGACACAATGGGATCCTGGGGGAAGAAAACGTAGGGATAGACCTAGAATGAAATAGCTGGAACAGGTGAAAGAAGATACGACAAGAGCCGGAATTGGAGGATGGACAGACAAAGTTAAGGATATGAAACTATGGAGAACATGTACATATATATATATATATATATATATATATATATATATATATATATATATATATATATATATATATTATAACGGATAAATGAGATATAAAGACTATTATAAGATAGAGTCATTATGAAATACTGAAATAGTAATGATCTAGATCATACTTTATAAAACGTTAAGAATGAGATATTCAATTTATTTATGTTCTCTAGATAATTATAAATACTTTCATTTCAATCCACTATGACAGCCTTTGTGTAATTTGAAAAACCTCATAACTTATAATGAAACAAAAAAGAAACATTACCTTTAATTATAAACACATGTATTTGAACCATTAAATAAACATCATCTATTACTACAAATCTCTTACAAAGAAATACCATGAATACATAATCTGAAAGAAATATTAAACAATAAATATTCAACAATGCGAAAGATAACATTCAATGTTATGATTTAATATTTACAAAATATCTTTGGTTGGAATTCTTGATGACATAAGTGTCAAAATGCTACAGCGACAAACGCTAGCGACAGAGAGAGCAGAACAAGGAAACTCGTAAAACGTGTGAGATGATTTGTTTGTAAATAATATTAATTTTGCGAGGAACGAAATATCATCTAGGAATAGTTCATTGAAACCAATTCTAAAATTAGATTAAGTGAATATTTAAAAAGGTCTCACGCACATTTTAATGTAAATTTAGACTGTAGATTTGTAATTCAAAATATTTTCAATATGAACACATTACTCAACGTTTTAACGTATATGAACAATTGTAACGGCCAAGACAATGGGAAACAATTAAGAAATGAATTACGAAGACTCAAATATTGTTTGAAACTATTAAATTAGTGAAATACTTCTGAACGTCAAAATAACATATGAGATCAAGGCATACATGAAATTGTTTAGCAACAGATGCTAAAAAGTTTGTTGATTTGGAAGACAAAAGACAGTCGGGTAGAAGCGTAGTTTGAAGAAGGAGGCATAAGGAGACGCATCGTAAAAATTCATAAAAGAGTATATAAAAGTCCTTTAAAAAGTCCTCAAACAGTAAAATAAACATAAAAACAATACAACTAACTATTGAAACATTCGTCACGCAGTATATAATGAAATAACCAAAAGAAGCAACACATTTATCATCCACGAAACGTAACAAGAATAGTGAATTTGTACTTACCTAAAAATGAACTGAGATTCTACCATCTAAGAAGCATTTGTACAACGATCCATTTAAGTCACGGGGAACCTCATCAGCTGATTTTTATTTCATCAACGGAAATATAGAAGCTTGTGTGCGGCAACGTAAAAGGTCAGTGATAACAGAATAATTGATCAATTATAAAAAAATCATACTTTCTAATGGTACCATTTGAGTCGAACAATAAGTCTAAAAGATAAATAAAGCGTAATTAAAACAATTTATAGGTTAAAAAGAATTGAAACATTTAACTAAGTAATACATAGCTTGTAAGGTACTCACCTAATTATATATAAAGTTATTCATTTCATTTCATCATCATCTACACACACACACACACATTCCCTTATCAAAGTTTATTGTTTATTAAATTGTACATAACCAAAACGTTTGTATAATTTTCATCATGTTCTAAGAGTCTTTCTGTGAATGACGAACTGTCGTAATCGATTCCCGCAGAGCGAATGATTTAACTTCCATAGGCGTATCGTAGTGGCTATTGGATCACAAATATAACATTTAGAGAAGCACAGAATCGATAGAGTTTTTAAAGAGCTATTAACTGCCAGGACTCAAAGGGAAAAAGAGAAAATTTTTCATGCCCCGGCTATAATTTCCAACAGGTAATTATAAAACTTTATAAAATAATTTGAGCTAGTCATATAAGGAAAAAAAAACTTAAAAATTGTTATCGAACTAGATTTCATCAAATAAAAAAGTTCGATCATTCACATTTATGTTATAATAAAATGGCGCCCATACATTCATATTATTAAATTATTATTAAATTAATTACATTATTAATCAATTATAGATATTATAATATATATATAGTAGATTTGGCAACAGTAGAACGTCTCCATGTGATCAGCACATTTGATACCTGTTTCTTGTATTAGGAGGCGGTTTTAAGAAATTTGCGCAGAAAATTTGTTTTCACTGTATAAATTACAAAGTTTCGGAAGGTAAGTGAAAGCATTTTAGTAAAAACTGGTTGAGGTTAACCTATTTATAAGTTTTTTATGATATAACCCGGTGTTTCAGCCACAACTTGGTACTAAGTAGATGCCTGAATGTGGATTTTGTTTACAAATATTTAAAGTTTCATAGAATAGGTCACGTACGGGAGGATTGATACATCACATTTCGGGGAGACTTGATACATGTATCAAACCTCCTACTCCCTCAGAATTGTAGGTTGTACCTACATAATTTTTGTTTAATTTAGGAATGCCTTTCAAATGGAAGAAAAGAACTAATAGAACCGGCTTCACCGGAACGGATGGAAAATGCCGTCCAGGAAGTTGTAGACGGAGGTAAATTGAGAAGTGCGGCTAATTAATATCTTTTAGACAAAATGACACTGCCAAATATAAGGAAAAGGGAGAAGAAACAAAGTTTCTTCCAAATTTTGCGACTTCTCGAATATTTAATTCCGAATAAGAAAATATTTTAGCTAAATATATGCTAACTGCGGCTAAAATGAATTATGGGTTCACGTCGAAAGAGACGAGAAAATTTGGATATTTGTATGCTTTGGAAAATAAAAAAACGTGCCTTCAAATTGGCTAAAAAATGAAATGACTTCCTATTAGTGGCTTAGAGGGTTTATGGAGAGAAACAATGAACTATCGCTTCGAAAATCCAAACCAACGAGCCTTTCTCGTGTAACAGCTTTCAACCAGCACACTGTAGGAGAATTTTACAATTTACTTGGCGAAGTACTACGCCGTGATCAGTTTGAACCAGATTCAATATACAACTGTGACGAGACTGGCGTCCAGATTGTCCACAAATTTAGCAAAATCATTTCAAAAAAAGAACAAAAACAAGTATCCAAAGTTACTTCACGAGAACGAGGCCAGACAGTTACAGTCCTGTGTACCATAAGTGCTATATGTAATTCTATTCCTCATTTTTTTGTTTCCGCGCGAGTTCGTGAACAAGATTACATGACCATTGGTGCACCACCAGAATCCAAAGCTGCTACTCTTCCAAGCGGTTGGATGACATCTGAAAATTTGGAATTATATCTGTCACATTTCCCAAAATTCGCAAAATGTAGCAAAGTTAAGACATCCTTACTTATGTTGGGTAATCACAACAGCCATATATCCCCTGGTGGTCTAAATATATGCAAGCAAAATGGCATCGTTCTATTAAACATACCGCCACACACAAGTAACCGCTTGCAACCACTTGATGTTGCGTTATACGGTCCGTTCAAAACGTACTTCAATGAAGCTTGCGATGATTTAATGGTAAGACATCCTGGCCAAACTATTTGTTTGAAAGATATTGCCGCGCTTGTTGGTACTGCATATCAGCGAGCTTTTACTCCACTGAATATTAGCAAAGGGTTTTCTCAAACTGGTATCTACCCATACCATTCCCACCAATTTACTGATCACGACTTCCTCACTGCAAAGGTTACTGACCGACATGATCCTCATCAGTCACACAATGCTACAGTTAATGATACGCTGGCATTACCTGTCGGCAGAGACATTCTCCAGAATATACTCCTAGGCCGAAGCCTGAACCTTCCTGCTCATACAAGACTCCCGAAGAAATAAAGCCATTGCCGCAGGCACCACCAAGAAAACAACAAACATCAGGAAGAAACCCTGCAAAAACAAAAGTTCTCACTGATAACCTAAATATGGAAGAAATAAAAAACGACTTTGAAAAAAGGCAAGAACAGAGGAACAAGGGTGAATTTAAAAGAAACCTTATGGGCACTATCAATGTTGTTAAAGTGAAGAAACAAAGAGCAATTGAAGAGGAATCTGAATCTGATAATTTTGTATTCGATCCATCATCATCGGATGAAATAACTGATATAGAAGACCAAATAGGAAATGAGAAAGAAGAAGATTATTTTGTTAGAGCAGTGGTAAACTTAAAGGACTATGTTCTAGTAGAATTTACAACAAAAAAGACAACAAAGCACTATGTCGGACAAGTTATAGAAAAAGTGGGAGATGAATATTTAATAAACTTTATGCGGTGGAAGAAGCTTGGATACCATTTCGTATATCCTGACGTGGAAGACCAAGGTCTAGTTTCTGAAGAAGATGCTATGAAGCTACCGACATCAAATTTTGTAAGTGAGACTGCCAGAAACACAAGAAAATTATCATTTGTCGTCAAATTTAAAAAATTTTACAATGTCAATTAATAATGAGTACTTTTAGGTCTAATAAATTTTATGGTTTGGCGTATTTCATGGTTTATCTATTTTATATCAAACCTCCTTTACACCGTATCAAAGCTCCCTTACCATGGGAGGGTTGACACACTTTACAGTTTTTTGAAAATTACCAGGTATCTCCTACCATAATCTAAACTGACATGTTTTAACTGCCTACAATTAATTGCAACTTAGTTGGATATAGAAGGCCGCACAAACCGATTTCATTGAACGAAAACTTATTTCAATTTCCTAGGTCAAGGATTAACCGTATCAACCCTCCCTAGTCTCCCCTAATATATTTATATCAGAAAATTTTAATATTAATAATAATATTCATTACAACCTAGATGTTAATTTCAGATTTTCTACATATGCTAACAATAAATTATGAAATTGACTGTGTCGACCCTTACCTCGTGGAATATGCTCATATTAGTGTTTTCAAATGAAACTCAAGGTCTCTAGTTAATTCCACAATATAATACAAGTTATTGAAAATTCTAAAAAATTGACAATTGTTTCGATAAATCAATATCATCGTCAGAATGACATTCTGACGATGATATTGATTTATCGAAACAATTGTCAATTTTTTAGAATTTTCAATAACTTGTATTATATTGTGGAATTAACTAGAGACCTTGAGTTTCATTTAAAAACACTAATAAATTATGGTTAATTAGGATAAAATTATTTACCTAATTTTATTCAGATAATAGATTGTATTGACAGCTTACCTCTCAACTAGCAGACTTATTTTGCTTTTTTGAGAAGACCCATAACGCTTTAACGTTTTATTTGTTCACAGTTATACGCTTCAACTGATTTATCAACAAGTACTGAACCTGACATTGACTGTCTCGACCCTTACTTCGTGGAATATGCTCATATTAGTGTTTTTAAATGAAACTCAAGGTCTCTAGTTAATTCCACAATATAATACAAGTTATTGAAAATTCTAAGAAATTGACAGTTGTTCCGATAAATCAATATCATCGTCAGAATGACAGAAGTTACATTTCATTTTATGCCTACCTGATGTTTAGTAGTTATATTTTTTTGGCTAGACCAAGAAGTAACCTAACTTGGCTTAATATATGTTTATAGAAAAAAGAAGAAGATCTGATATTAGAAATATTGAAGCTTAGATATTATTAGCCCTATGGTGATATCCTGGATATCATTTTTCCAATTAAGATCAGTATAACTGTGCAATGGATTTCCTTGAAGAACTGGAAATTAGAAGACATTTAAGAAACCCACAATATGAAGTTGTCAATGAACAGTTAAATCTAGGGAATTCTCCACTAATAAACTGTCTTCTTAAGTGATAATTGTAAAGATCAGCAGATATAGTTTTCCTGGTTTTCTATATCATTGCACAGTTATACTGATCTTAATTGGAAAAATGATATCCAGGATATCACCATAGGGCTAATAATATCTAAGCTTCAATATTTGTAATATCACATCTTCTTCTTTTTTCTATAAACATATATTCAGCCAATCACAAGTTAGGTTACTTCTTGGTCTAGCCAAAAAAATATAACTACTAAACATCAGGTAGGCATAAAATGAAATGTAACTTCTGTCATTCTGACGATGATATTGATTTATCGAAACAATTGTCAATTTCTTAGAATTTTCAATAACTTGTATTATATTGTGGAATTAACTAGAGACCTTGAGTTTCATTTAAAAACACTAAGTACTGAACCATCAATAATTTGATTAATGATGGATTAATTTGTGGAGATAATATTGCATCCCCAACCATTATTGCATAAAACAGTACGAAACTTTTAAACTCTCGCTCTTCCAACATGGCGGCCGCGCTTGTTACTAATAAAGTGTTGCTCAATAAATCTCACAAGTTATGAGCCCAAATATAACGAAGAAAAATTTCTGGAGTGAACGTCTGTACATCCTCAGTTAATTGTAATCAATGTCTCTACTTGGAAGTGTCGAGTATTGTCTCTTAGGAGAAAAATGTTTAAAATCGGTAATAAACAACATAACTGAAGAGACAGACACAGACGTGACTGAACAACAAAAAAAAAGGATTACAGGAAAGTGGAGGCAAAAGCATAGAAGTGCATACTGCAGTTTATCACAGACAAACATATAGAGTATATTATATCCTACTTGCTTTAAGCATGTCTTTGAACGAAGGAGCGCCATATTGAAGCTGTCCCTACGCAAGAAACTTCTGATAATGAAATGCACCATGGGATTACAGGGGCATTTCGCAAAATATGATTGCATTACACGTGACTTGGAAGAAAAGGGCACTCTTATTGAACAGGATGATAAAATAGCTCACCTATTGTTGACGATTCCAAGCGAGTATAACAATGTAATCACTGTACTAGAAACAATGACTGCTGAACTAACCTTAGATTTTGTTAAATCACGACTCTTGGATGCACAAATAAAATCTGACAAAACATCAGTAGAACGCGACAGCGGTGTCAAATTCTCAGCAAACTCAAGAGGCAGATTCTGTGAACGCGTTTCAACAACCATACATTATATGTCAGACTGCCCAAAGAAGAAAGCCACATCCAGCCATGATGAACACAACATATATATGTTACTTTTTATCATGCATACGTGTGATTTGGTGGAAAAGTTCTCTTCAAATAAAACGAAAAAATGGAAACTAAAGACAATAATAGTGTAATTTCCATATAAATCAATTAACTAGATTAATTATGAAACATCTGTATTGTGCATATGTGTTTCAATTTTGAATTTTAAAAGGAATTTTGAAAATAGAATAAAAGCTGTCCCCAATCTTTTAAATGGGAAATATGGGCTTGTGATCATAGTGTTCTTTTTAGGTATCCATTTAAAATATATTACAACAGTTTCTGTAGGATTGTTAGTTTGTTTAAAACGCCTCTGCAAATTGACCCCTTAAATAAGATGCCACAAATAATATTAAAAAAAAAAGATTTTGCCCTCTCTCTTGCATCGATATTATGTTTGATTTGAGTTGCATATCTTTCGACTAACTCTATTACTCTCTGTCCTGTAAGAATGATATTTATATAATTTTGTTTTTGTTACAGACCAGAAAATTACCTGACATAAAGCTGTCCAATAAGATGCTTGAAAATTAGAAACCTGATCAGGTAAGTTTGAATCCTGAAATGTTCTGATATCTTAAGGAAGCAAGTTCTGAGAAAGAAAAATTACGTTTACAAACTACGAAATAACACATTTTATACAGTGGGTCCCAAAAGAATTTTTTTTTTATTTTCAGTATTAGCGAAAAAGTTAGTATTGATAAAAAGTCCTGCTTATAGAAAAACACCATAAAATGAAATAAAATAAAAAAAGTACTTCAAAGCTTCATTTTATATTCCATTTTATGTAAAATTTTATGAGTTGCTCCTCAACTTGAATAATTTTCAAATTGTCATTCTTTTTCAACAATGCTAATATTACTCTAGAACAAATACTATATCTTAGAAAGTGCTAAGGTATTGAGGATGTTTCGTGTCAAAACGCTATTCATTTATTTAATGAAAAATACAACGAAGTACCAGCTACTCGGATTGGATTAATAAATAAATTCGATGACACAGGATCTGTTGAAGGTAGGTAGAATAAAAATAATAATAATATAGAAAAATGTGGAAAAACTAATACTAAATAAAAAAACAACTATTTCCCATAGCCTCCACCAACTTGTGAACACTCTATTTTTAAATTCTCCATAAGCGTTCCTTAGCATGTCAGGTGATTTCATTTACGACATTGATTACTGCTTTTTTCAGATCTTCAATATTAGGGTTTAAATTTTATCGCACGTTTTCGATTAGGTAGCCCCATAAAAAATCCAGAATGGTTAAATTGGAAGATCGAGGCGGAGAAATTATTGGTCCATACCGTCCTATCAATCGTTCAGGAAAACTTTCATCCAGCCGTCCTCTTATTGACAAAATCGAATGTGACGAATAGCCATCATGCTGAACATACAATTTATGCCTTTGTTCCATAGTTATGTCAAGTAATTTAGGTATTTAAAATTGTTAAGCAAATCCATATATACTTCCTGATTTAACGTCTCCTGCAGAAAATAAGGTCCGAATATTCAATCTGGTAAAGCAGCACACCAAACATTTACCTTTTTAGCAAATTGACTATTCCGATGAGAGAACGTTGGTACATTGGAAAATTGAGTATTGGATTGAATAAAGAGGTTATTTTCATAAGCTTCTCACCAACTATTGCACAAAAGTCAAGCCTAGTGTCATAATCACAATCTTGTGGAATATGTCGGTTTAAATGGATGAATTTTGTTTAGCTTGAATACTTTCTGTAACTGACTTTTGGGAAAACCAACTTCTGCTGTTCTTTTTAGTACACCAAAATTGGGATTTTCCCATACTGAATTGAATGCATAGCTAGGGCAGTAGCTGCACGATTGTTCTCATTGTATGTCTTTTTCCATTTCTTCCCATCTTGACCAGATCCTGTCTCATCGAATTGCTTCATTAATTTTTTGAACCCATTCCTCGTAACATCCGGATGTTTTTCATTAAATAAATGAATTTTATAGGTGAGAGTGCACTATAGTGGCCATGCTCCTAGAGTGGACACTTTTAAATTTCTGCGAAACTAGATCCTGGTGCGTGCTGCCACCGACCTTGTTAGGTGCGTATTAGCTTCAGCCACGTTGCACTGTGTCCATGCGTCTGTCAGTCGCGTGCAGTTTGAGCAATGAGAAGGTGTGTGTTTTGCGATGCAAAAAGTTACGTTTTCATTAAAATTGTGAGTAAAATTGTACAATATAATTTATATTTTGTTCCAAGTAAAATCCATAGCATTAATTGTGTATCTACTATCTAGAATATCATAGCTACCATTTTTCTAAAAAAAGTAACAATTCCTACAGTGGCCATGGTAGATGTAGCCAACATTTTCGGAGTCATTGAGGGCTGGCCACTGTGGGAATGAATTCGGTTTTATTGCTTTAATTTTTTTATAGATACCGAAAGGTGAGAAACTGACAATTACTCCAGAGTATGCAATGCGGGAAGCAGTACAAAAAGTACTAGCGGGCGGCTGGTCTACACAAAGAGCGGCAAAATACTCTTATATTCCCCTTGCGACATTGAGAAGATATGTCAATAAATGCAGGGGACAAATGGAGAACATAGACTTTATTGAGGCCAAGCATCCCAGATTGACTCCAAATTATGCCTGTCATCAGATCTTTACTTCTGCAGAAGAAAAGGAATTGAGCTCATACATCAAACATTTGGCAAATATCCATCATGGCTTCACGCCAACCCAAGTAAATAGTTTTGCATATGAGCTGGCTACTTTTTACAAGAAAAAGGTACCCGAATGCTGGGAAGCTAACAAATCTGCTGGCTTCAAATGGTTCAACGGGTTTATGAAGAGAAACCCTAGTTTATCATTAAGGGTCTCTGAAGCAACGTCACTAGCTTGAGCCATGGGATTCAATAAGCCTGTAGTTGATAAATTCTTTAAAACTTTGAGTGATATTTATTTGTTTCGTAAACTTGGCTCTGATCAGATCTGCAATCTAGATGAAACGGCTTTAACTACGGTGCAGAGTACAAATAAGCTTGTTGCTACTTTAGGCCAAAAGCAAGTCGGCCAGATTACTTTGGCAGAGCGATGAACCCTAGGAACCATGATAGGAGCAATAAACGCAATTGGAAACTCAGTTCCCCCTCTGTTGGTATTTCCAAGGAAATTTTTCAAACAGCATATGTTAGTTGGAGCCCCACCTGGAAGTATAGGAGCAGTAAATCCTTCAGGATGGAGCTCGAAAGAGATTTTTTTACAGTGGTTAAACCACTTTATCAAACATGCAGGTCCTACTGAAAATCGACCAGTCCTGCTCATCATGGATAACCATGACTCACATATTAGTTTGGATGTAATAGAGACCGCTAAGTCCAATAATGTGATCTTGCTTACATTGCCACCTCACACAAGGCATAAGCTCCAGCCATTGGATGTTTGTGTTTTAGGCCCACTCAAAAAATACTACAATAAGAAGTGTGGAGTCTGTATTGCCAATCATCCGGGAAAACTATTTATATCTATAACATTGCCGAGATTTTGGGCCAAAGGCATGGCCAGGCCTTTTGCACACAAAATATAGTTTCCGCCTTCAAAATTACTGCTATATCCGCTTAATAATAATTGTTTCAAGGAACATGAATTTCTGCCAGCATCAGTGACCGATATACCAATTGAGCCCCAGCCAGCACCCATTGATATACCATTTGAACCTCAGCCATCTACTTCACAATCAACCAACGAAACAAGTCCGGTTGCCTCTACTTCTGAAACAGTTGCAACGTTTGTTCAAGGTAATGAGATCTCAACCGAAGAGGATCCGATTATCAATCAAGGTGATGAAGAAGGTCCTCTATACTTTTCACTCGAATTGATGAGATCTTTCCCGAAAGCTGAAAGACAAATCCAATCTAAGTGTAGACGGAAGAAGAGGGCAACAGAAATTTGAACAAGTACCCCCAATCTTCAGAAGCTTAAAGATGAACTTGATGAAAAGCTGAAGTCCAAAGTTACGAAAAAGCTTCTATTAGCAGAAATTGCTTCCTCTAGCTCCTCAGAAAATGAAGATCAGAGTGAGCAGAACATTTCGTTTGCCTCGTCCACTCTTACTGAGAATTTCGATGAAGAAGAGGATGACGATAGACCTTTGGAAGTGAGCAGTTTTGTTCTTGTGAGGTTTGCTACCAAAAAAAGATAAAATATTTTGTAGGACAAATCAAAGAGGTGCTGCCTGATGAAGAATATAATGTGTGGTTTTTAAGGAAATACAGGGAAAAGAAATTCGTTTTTCCAAATGTTGATGATGTTTCTGTGATACAAAGGGCAGGTATTGTTCTGCATCTACCTGAACCGAGAAATACTGGAGGGACATTAAGAACAGCTAGATGCTTTTCCTTCGATATTGATCTGGACCCTCATAACATCAACTAATCGACCAAACTGAAAACTGAAGATTTTATTTTCATACTTTTTTATTATTTATCTTCTTTTAAATATCACTTTTATGTTTTCTTGAAAGTTTGTTCCTCAAGACTCGTTATGCATAAATATTTTATTCTTTTGAAAAATAGTGGCCACTGTAGACGCTATCTTCCTACAGTGGCCACATTTTTGAGAAAAAGTTGCTTTGAAATAGGTTGTTTTTTTCATTTTTTGCAAAGTTAGCTATGGCAATTTGTAGCCAAATAACGAAAGCTTTGTGTGGTTCAATTATTTTATCAAAATTTTCAATGGGAAAAAAGTTAGCGTTTTTGAAAAAGAATGACAATTTGAAAAGTTACCTAGGAACACCGCAAGAGTCACTCATTACACTATATTTCCGAACTTCGTGCAAAAATTCACAGGGGATTGCACAAAATTGAATATAAAATGAAGCAGGTTTTGAAAAACATGAATTTTATTTAATTTTATGGGGTTTTTGAACAAGCAGGACTTTTTATCAATACTAACTATTTTCGCTAATACTGAAAAAAAAGTTTTCTCTTCAGCTCTCCATTCGTGGACACACTCTATATACTTGATATTAACATTCAATATTACATCTTTGAACAACATGAAACTTATTCATTACTATTCAATCGCTTAAAATTTATATCATCTTTCTCCTCCCAAATTTACTGCAGGAGTTGATGTCTAAAATCTTCTATGGGAAATATTTAGATATATAATCATTGCACAAATATCTCTATCTCTGGTATGTATCAAAATCGAGCTAAAACATCAATCTATCGTGTGAATTTGAATATAAAGCATACACAGCTTCTCCATGATCTCTAATAATATAAAATTAACATTTGAAATAATACTTAAATTACGAATTAATGATTTTTATTTGCTATCATAGTTATAAAACTTTTACTTACTGAATATAACGGAATAAAATATATCTCATCATCCATTTTGACATTTTTTGTGAACGAGATTTTCTGTTTATCTACTACAAATTCTATCTCATAAGATAAAGTTTTCTTTTGTTTCATTAGAAAGTCATCACATAACCTATCGTTCTAGATAAACTGATATTTTACACTATTAAGAAGGACATTTTTTGGTACAATTACGTGGACTAAAAAAAAATTGGTACTGATAAATTCTAAATAACCACTTTTTTATATGAACAAAATAAATGTTGGAATGAATAATAGGTTACAGTAGCAGTATCAATGAATAAATATTTTTATTATTAAATGGTTGATGAATGTTGATTATATGTTTAAACAAGGAATTCCTGCTTTATAATATAAATATCAACGCCAATAATCCCAAAATGTCTTCCCAAAGTTGTGCTCTGTTCAGCTCAAAGCTCTGTATCATATGTGTACAATTATTTTGAGTTTTGCTTGGGTGTATTTAAGCCAATACCTTTCTTTCAGCTAACTACACCGTTTCTTGACAAAGTTTTGTGGACGGTTTTGTATGAGACCTCAAAAAGCCGAGCCAGCTTCTTATCATACATTTGTCTTGGTCATAAAAGCTCTTTTTCTCATTCCTCCTTTAGTAAGTCCAGCTCTACTTCCAATTTCTACGATTTTTAGTCATATCATTATCAGGTTAACCTGGTATTTTCGATAACAAACATTCATTTTGTTAAAGATTTCTTTCCTAATATTCTTTCTACAATCTTCAGCTTTCCACTGTTTTTTCATCATTTCTTTAGATGTATTTCACATAAGTTTCACAGATACTAATATAAAACAAATTTTTTAATTAGCTTCAATGAAAATATATAATATTATTCTTATATTTTTTACTGTTGACGTGACAAAGCTTCTTAAAAGCAATTTTTTCTCAGTCTTCTTTCGAAATGAAACGTTTGGGACTAATTCAGGAAGTTTTTAGTTTTAAGGTAAATTTCCCAAAAAAAGATATTAGAGAGAAAGGACAATATGGCGCCGCCGAAGGAGCTATTTTTAGTATGTATTTATGCACGAGATAAAAAATAATGAGGGTTCTTTGTTGTTGAAAAATTGCCAGGAGATTGGGAATTATTTTGGTGGAAAGATTTTTTTATGACTGAGAAAGTTCGCGACATAACACAGATATCAAATGTAGTAGGCAACATAATAATAAAGTAATATTTATGTCACAATTTTTACTGAAACAGATGTGCACAAAATATCGAAAAAATATACGGGACAATCCGAAAGTTATACGGTCAGAAAGAAATAGGATAAATTGATGAACATAACGTATTTCGGTTACAAAGTATAGTAAAAATATGGGTTTATTGGTTAAACCAAAGTGATGTTTATCTACAAATAAAGTTGGACACTTTTCCCATGAAATTAGAAGATTAAGTCAGGTTAGATTAAGAACTGGAAGAGCTCTAAGAGTCCAATTGGCCTATGGGTTGGTTCACAACATTCTTTATTATATTTCTGTGTTTTGTCCCTTCTTTCCTATATATAAAATTCTACTTTTGGTATCGTTCTTCAATTTGATGCCATTCTATGGTTTTTCATCCTTATTATGTGCAACCTTATATATATATATATATATATATATATATATATATATATATATATATATATATATATATATGTATATAGTGTGATAAAGTTCGATATATCTATTATTATAGAAGATATGGAATAAAGTTATACACAAAAATTGTAGACATCTCTAAACTTCAGATTTCAAAATTATTTTAATTTGTAGTGGGTGTTCCCTATCACAAGGGTGACACAAACATGCCTTTTTCCAAATGAGACACCCTATATATTATTTCAGATTCAGATTGGGCTCACCCCCCTCCATACTTACAATGTAGGGTTTCATATAAGTATATAGGGTATTTCAGAAGTTATACCTAATTGAACTTAAAAATCATTTTATAGTTCAAACGAAACAATTTTACATCAATATTTTGCAGCCATAACATTATTGATCTAGTTTCATGACACACTGCCATTTTTTGGATATTACAACATATGAATACAGGGCGAGCCAAGAGTCGAACACATGATTTTGTCGATTTTTTCAAATGAATCATCCTGTATTTCATTTCAAAAAGTGAAAATACACTTTATAAACTTTAATTTTTACCAGGCATTCCCGATACCTAAAGTTATTAGTTTCGTCCTGAGGCTACGATTACTTATGAGAATGGATAGGTACCTTGGTAAAATAACAACAATTGCAATGTTGTTTACATATTGCAAACGTCACAATATTTGGAAAATAGATTAAAACGCCATGAATACAAGAAAAATATATAAAGCAGCATTAGCTAACCAAGAAACAACCAAAAACTTGCATTCGATTATAACAATACAAAAGTACTTATATAATTGAATACATATTGTGTTTTGATGTAGTAAGTAATACACTTATATAGAGCCGAGCGTCAAAAAGGTATTTGAATAAAAGACACATTCATTAAATTTACATTTCTCATTTTTTCATGTTAATTATTCATTCCAAACAAAGAGTTTTTAATTGTTCTAGTGCCATATGAACCTCGTAACGGATTTAGTTTTGTGTTATCAATCGTTTTTGTTTTGGGACTGGACGTGACTTAAATATGATTACAGAAGAACTGCTAGCCCTACTCAACCCAGTGATATATCGGGGATGATATTTTTATGGGATATAAAATATACCGCAATTAAAAAAAATATAAATTTTCCCAAGATATTGGCGCTATCCTCCATTCGAAATTCAGCTGGGACTATAGAAAGATCAGTTGTATGACTAGTGGTGAATAATATCATCAGATAAGGGCTTCAATTAGAAAATATAGGGTTATCATCCAATTAAGATTATGTCAGCCATAGGATTTGAAAATAAATCCTTATGGATTTAAACATAGTTAAATTAACTGTCTCGACCCTTACTTCGTGGAATCTGCTCATATTAGTGTTTTAAATTAAACTTACGGTTTCGAGTTAAATAATTAATTCCACAAAACATATACTTGACACCAATCATTCATTGACACCTAACACAAAACTAGAAGTGCTGCATATTTGTGAAAAGAAACAAGAGCTAGATTTCCTTGAAGATTGGAAATTAGAAGACATTTAAGAAACCCACAATATGAAGTTGTCAATGAACAGTTAAATCTAGGGAGTTCTCCACTAATAAACTGTCTTCTTAAGTTATAATTGTAAAGATCAGCAGATATAGTTTTCCTGGTTTTCTATATCATTGCACAGTTATAATGATCTCAATTGGAAAAATGATATCCAGGATATAACCATAGGGCTAATAATATCTAAGCTTCAATATTTGTAATATCACATCTTCTTATTTTTTCTATTAACATATATTGAGTCAATCACAAGTTAGGTCACTTCTTGGTCTAGCCAAAAATAACTACTAAACATCAGGTAGGCATCACATGAAATGTAAATTCTGTCATTCTGACGATGATATTGATTTATCGAAACAATTGTAAATTTTTAAGAATTTTAAATAATTTTTATTATATTGTGGAATTATCTAGAAACCGTGAGTTTCATTTAAAACACTAATTAAACATATTCATTTAGGAAGTAGCGCTAAGTGTTCTAGTGTGGTACATGTGAGCCTGAAGGTTTTATTCATTTTCTGCCGATTTGTCCGAGATATAAAGCTTATAGAAATAATGATCTAAATAAATATATTGAAGAAGAAAAACAAGAAAATAAATGGTGAAAGGTTATAAGTGAATTGTGATCAAAAATTTAGTGACTTCGTATGGTATATGGAGAACTGCTTAAAATTTAGATATTCTAGTCCCTCTGTTCAAGAATATTAAATTTCAATTTTATTTCTATTTACATTAGAATGGAACAAAACAAAAAATTCTATCTCTCTTAAGACTATCTTATTAATTAGCAACATATTATGAAAGTATACTTTAAGTTTTGTTGTTGATTGAAAAACATTAACAAAATTTAATTTAATAAAATTAAATTTTATTTACCTTTCTTTTGTTTTGTCTTATTACTTTAAATGTAGAAGTATTTGTTGTACTTTGTCTATTTGCATTTGTGAACAATTCTTGATTTTTGTCTTTTATGTAGTGTTATGTAGGGTAGAACAAACGAGAAAGGGTCATCTGCTGTTGGAGGTGAAAAAAGGAAGCTCGGCGGGGTTGCAAATTTATAAGAAGATTGAAGGTAATACAAATATGGGTAATGTCCGTATACTAACCGCAGGAACCACAAAGACGGCCGCCAAATAATATGGTTTAGATGCGGACATTCAAGAGTAGGAAATTAAGAAGAGCCTTGAAACCGTTATGGGGAATGCTGAGAGGGATGACGAGATTGAAATAAAAGCCATGAGCCCAATGAGTGGAGGTAGGCAAGCAGTCGCGATTGTAGCGCTGCCAGATACGACTAATACACTGCTCAAAATTCGAACGTTCATGCTCGGATTTTCAGTAGCAATAATAAGAGAAAGAGAAAATACGCTCAAGTGCAACAGATGTATGTTTGGAGGCGGGCCACAAGGCGAGGAAATGTAAAGGAGAAGACCGCACTAACAGGTGCAGAAATTATAATATACTGGACCACCAGTTCAAGGAATGTAGGGATAACCCCTACTACATGGTTTGTGAAACTGGTGGACATAGAATGCTCGCTGGCTCTTGCAAAGGTAAAAAGGGAAGCGACAGCGCTCAGAAAATAAGCCGAATGGAGCCGAAGCTACATAATCAGCAAACATGTATATGGCAAACAACAATACAGTCCTTATACACACACTCAAATGTTGGTAGGGCCAAGGAGATGCATATTTTGTGGAAAAGTGTGCGTCATCTAAATACAGTGCAATGCCATAGTTGCATACCATCAACACTATCAATATTCCTACTCCTAGCGTCCACGAGTGGTCTCTTAGGCCCCGCGAGCCTTGAGCAACATGGCCACTGGTAACAACAGCAGCCATACCATATAGGAGAGAATGAATGGCGAATATCCGGCGCCATTAAACTGGGCCCTCAACTAGGGGAGGGAAAACCTCTGGAGGAAAACACTGGTCCTCCTGGTAGAGGGTTGAACAAGAGGCTAATAACCTCTTTTCGTAAAAAACCTTTATTACGAAACCACCAGAGTCTCAAATAACAACTACTGGACTTCGGAAAAGACCCGGCAAACGGATGAAGGATAATGTTTTTAAACTCGTTACCTGGAATATGTTATCTCTGTATCGCGCAGGAAGCCTGAGAATTCTCCTAGGCGATCTGGTTAAATATAATACTAACATAACAGCACTTCAGGAGATTAGGTGGATGCATTTGTTTTATTTTCTTAACCCGAGAACGCTCGCATCCTGGTCGATTTGCCGCCAAGGATGTGTTTTTCCCCCTCCCACATTTATTTGGGCCGCCATTTTACGACGCGCTTTGGAGTCTTCCTAAGTCGAACCGGCGGGCCAGTCTACTTTTGGTTTTTGTTAGAGACTGTTGCTAGAAGCTGAAAACTGATAATTGGTCGTTTCAACCGACGCGCGAGAATTTTAAGGTTTGTACCAAATTATTAATTATTTACAGGGAAATTGGGGGTTATAATCAAATAAATGTGGCAAAATCAAATAGATAATAGCAGATAACATATTATAGAAATCTATTTATTTTGTAGAATGGATCATGAAAAAGAAATCGAACGTTTACAAAGATTGTATGAGGAAATAGAAACAGACGAAGAGATAGTTGGAGGTGATTCGGACCCTGAAGAAGATATTTTAGAAGAAAGCGACCATGATACGAACTCGGAGTAGTCAGATCCTGATCAGAATGATAGTGATGATGATGAGTCATACGACGATGTGCCTTAGTCTGAACGCCTTGAGAATTATGTGGGAAAATCTTGGATGTTGTGGTGTAAATATCCTCCGATAAGACGTGTCGCAGAAGTAAAACCAGCGAATATTGTAAGATTTTGGGAAGGTCCCACAAACAAATCGAAATTTGCTGTAACACCACCAACCTCTTGGAAGTTATTTTTCCCTGATGAAGTTATAGAAGAAATAGTGGTATGTACAAATATAAAAGTTCAGTCCGTTCGTGCTAACTATACACGGGAAAGAGATGCCAGACGCTATTGAAGTAAGAGCATTTATGGGATTGTTGTATTTGGCCGTGCTTCACACCTAAATCTTTCGGATTTATGGGCCACCGATGGCACCGGAATAGAATACTTCCGATGTGTTATGACATTGTATAGGTTTCAGTTTATAATGCGCTGTATCCGGTTCGACAATATACATGACCGAGAAGCTCGAAAAACAGCAGATAAGTTAGCTTCCATTAGGCATTCGTTTGAGGGATTTGTAAAAAGATGTCAAGAAAATTACACTACTGGAGCAGATACTACAATAGACGAAATGCTGGAAGGTTTTCGAAGACGTTGCGGTTTCCGGCAATACATAAAAAGTAAACCTGCCCGATATGGCATTAAAATTTTTTCTCTAGCGGACTCATGTTCCTATTATACTTATAATATGGAAATTCATGCTGGGAAACTGGCAGAGGGTCCTTTCTTGCTAAATAATAGTCCTGCCAACGTTGCCAAGCGGCTTGTTGGCCCTATTCTGGGATCAGGGCGCAATATAACCATGGACAATTGTTTTACTTCTATTGACCTGGCTCAAGACTTACTAAAGGAAAAATTAACAATTGTCGGGACTATCAGAAGAAATGAAAGGGAGCTTACAAAACAATTCGTCAATTCTAAACAAAGGGAAGTGAAAAGCACAATTTTTGGATTTACAAAGAACATAACTCTGCTTTCCTATGTACCTAAAATAGATGAGACGGTTGCTTTGATATCGACGATGCATCATAAGGGTGAGGTTGAGGAATCTGTGAACAGAAAACCAAAAATTATATTGTATTATAATAAAACTAAGGGTGGTGTAGATAAAGTCGATGAGTTGAAAGGCAGTTATTCAGTTTCGCGAAAAACTGCTAGGTGGCCACTAACAATTTTCTTCTGTGAAATGAATATTGGCGGAATCAACAGCCAGGTCATTTATGAGTTCAACACCAAAGCAAAGAAAATCAAGAAGAGACGTGAATTTTTGAGGAGCCTTGCCACGGAGTTATGTTCTGAGCATATACACAGACGGTTGACAATGGATATACCTTTGAATATTCGAACCAGTATTCACAACGTACTTAGAATTCCTGTGCAGCCAACCACAAGAGCTGATATTGTTGTAGGAAGATGTGGATATTGTAGCTCAAAGAAAAATAGGAAAACCACCACAACCTGGCAAACTTGTTCAAGATACGTTTGCAAGGAACACAGGGTAGATATTTGTGTAAGGTGCGTAGGAAACGAAGAAAATTAGCACCTTTTTTTTGTTAAGAATATCACTTTGTTTTTTTTATTGCAGTAAGAGTTTGTCATTTTCATTTTTGCTCAAAAACATACCTACTTTATGTTTATAGCCAATAAAGTTTCTATAAAAAGTATATCAATAGCTCAATACTTTTAATAAACAACACAAATACTGACATATTTAAGGATTTCCTAGTCGGTCAAAACGACCAGCCACGAGCATCAACGTAACTTTTCAGGCGCGAGCGTTCTCGGGTTAAAAAGGGCGAAGCATTTCGTCACAGGCTTAACCGCAGTTGAACATAGAATATCACGTATTCGCAGATATAGAAAATGCTTTAATTATAGTATGGTTAACGCCCACGCACTCTCTGCAAATCTCAATTATATTTTGATTCACATTAGAACGAAACAAAACAAAAAATGTTATCTTTCTTAAGACTGTCTTATTAATTAGCAACAGACAAAAGTATAATTTCAAGTTTTGTTATTGATAGAAAAACATTCATTGGCTTAAATAAAATTAAATTTCATTCACTTTTTTTTTGTTTCATTTTTTGTCATATTACTTTAAATGTAGAAGTATTTCTGTTACAGGGAATATATATATATATATATATATATATATATATATATATATATATATATATATATATATATAATCTTACACCCTGTAACCACAAGGTTGTAGAGTTTACATTTTAGTTCTTACAGATCAATCTTCTCCATTCTTTGTCTATTTGTCTATTCCATTTGTAAATAATTCTAGATTTTTGTCTTCCATGTAGTGTTCATTGGTCTGTTTTTCCGTCCCCATTGATTTTAAAACTTTATAAAAAAGTTTTTGGTTCCCCATTCTGTTATTTTTTCCATTCTTTCTTCTTTCATTTTGTGTTCTACCATGCAGTCTGTTTTTTATTATCTGTCTTCCAGATTCCACACACTTTAGTGGTTGCCTTTAAGATTGTATTTTAAAAAATATTCCATCCATCTTCTGTACTAGACTGTGGTATGTCCTCAAATCGTACATATAAATTGATTTATGTTTTTTGTTGGTATTCGTTAGCTATATCTTTATTTCTAAGTTTGTATGTTCTTGAATTTATATGATTCTCTTTCTTTCTTTGTTCGTATTATTTTTCCATTTTATGACAGCTTCACAAACACTTTATCGTTTTGTTTGGGTAATTAGACTCTACTTTTTTGTTATTCATTTAACCTCTACGAAATATCTATAACTTTATGCACATATATATTTACTTATTTTAATTGATTTCCTCTGCACCTTTCGATTTTTCGGGAGTTATTCAATTAAATGTTTTCACATTCAACACAACGTTGCCGCTCCTGGGGAACGCCTTATATTGTTCATTATTTGTAAGATGGCATATTAATACTGCAATACTCTTCTCGTTTTGTATCGGGTCACCTAAAAAAAATTCATCTTTACTTCATCTCCAGTAATAGAAGTGTAGATTACTGTAAAAGAACTTATTTTTTATTATAATTTTTTTAATATAAATAAAACTTATTCAATAAGTTGTAGGTAAGTAATTTTTTTGGAGAAGTGTATTTTATAGATTCAAATGTTTCGATTCCCGCATATTTTCCAGTCGATACGTTACTGGATACCGTTAAGGGTATGGGATTATAAGAGAAATAATATATAAGGAATACCCTCGAGATAGAAACTAATCTTGCTACCAATGACATTTCCAATTTAATGGAAAACGATACATCATTCGGGTTGTCACTTTTTTAGATTGCCAGTAAAAGTTTAGTAAAATTTTCTATAGTGCAAGAGAAATCGGTGAGAACTTCTTGATAACATTACGGTTTTAAATATTTGGTGAATACGAAACTCGATAATAAATGCGAGTTTGATTTTTAAGATAGTTTGTATAAGTTTTTGACAGTTATTTTAAGTAAGATTGAAGATTTATATGGTAACGTATAAATACAATATAAGCTAAATAGACAGCAAAATGGAAAAAACCAGAATCAGGTCGATTATTTTTCTAAGAGGGACACATTTTTACGATACAGACATCTGTCATTTGTCAACCCCTTCCCTTCTACTTCCATTACTCCGTATTTTGAAATAGGGAATCTAATGGATACTGCCCAATATCGGGGTGGATGTTTTTCTGTGGCCCACTCTGTATATCAATATCTATTCCAAGCAATTCGAACACACAACTGTGAAGATATAAAGAAAGAAACTTTCTTCACTAGTTGTATTGGATTTTTTAAACATCTGCCACATTTTACATATCTTAAGATCACCGTTAGATAGCTGCGGCAAACAGTTGTTTTAGATCTACAATAATGTGGTCTAAACTTAGTAATAACCTGGTTCTTCTTATACGCAGCTGCAATTTCTAATGTAATATTTCTGTTAAATACTCCCTTCACTCTGTCACTACCGGTATACAAAATGCCAATGAAAGCTTTTCTAAAAACGGGAACTAATTGCCTCGTACTACTTTTAATGATATAACTTATACGAAAACTTTCGGAATGGACCTCATTGATTCTTTTACGTATTATCGCTTGATATATCTTATTGGATTAAGCATACAATTCCTTATGAAAATCCATTCTTGAACTCTATCTATAGGAATTTGTGCAGTGATTACTCTTTGAATATTTAGTTAAATTGACTGAGGAGTATCTGAAAGTTATAAAAAATCGCTTCCTTAGTCTTATACCGCTATTTAGAACATTAACAATCGACTTACCACTTATTTTTATTTACATTACTTTTCCAAGTCTCTGGATGTTGAACTCTATTTCTTGCTTGATGGGGCAACACCTGTTTAGTCTTATGTTCGGACATTTCTATACTTTCTGTCAATATCCATGAAAATAATTCGCACCGATGTGTCCGAGTCTGTACGCCTCAGTGTTTGTGATTGGCTGAAATGGATTTGGTGAAATTTTACACTCAGCAAAAGGGGTTCCGGTAAGATTTGCTTTCCAGTCAATGTTTAGCATGCGTTTTACAGAAGATTGGACGAGTTTTTTAGTTGGATGATAGAAAACCTAAAAGACAATAACATTTTTTACATGATGACGTTTTCAACTTATTTTGACCAAATATGGAGTTGGTGGACTTTGAAATGAGAAGAAACTATCTAATATCGTTTTCGACCTGCTATGCACTTTTTCCATATAGACTACTGATAATTCAGCTCACAGTCAGTTCTCTTGTATATACCACTCAGATGGTATTTTAACCATAGACAACAAACATATGCTCATTAGAAATATGATAAGTTCTAATAGTAGTGGACCTCCAACTCAACTTGTTTTAAGGACCTGGTAAACGTCAAATTTCCATAAAAAATAGTGCTGCGTCCATATTTTCTATTTGAATTCCATTAATTTGTTTGCGTATATCAGATTGTTCGATTTACAATTTATTTTGGTTTTATCCACTATAAAATTTTTCATATGCAGATATTTCTCTTCCTATGAAGATATTCTCTCCTTGATTCTCTGTTTTATTATTCACAGAATTCAGTATAGACAGGTATCTGTTCATCCATCTTATAAAGCTTCATATTGTAACAGGATTGTGAATTTCTTCAAATGGTTCATTCACAAACAAGGAATTCAAAAACGTTAACAACTTCTCACTCAAATCCTACAACTTCTGTCAACGTCCCGTCCCCACCTTCACACCTCGTTTTATAGTCATTTCCAATCTTCCAGTATGTTGCAGAATAGCATTACCAGGTAAAAATATGCACAACCCTCCTGTCACCGAAAACGCCAGCCCATACATTTAATTTTTGTGGTTGCTGTGTACGCGCCGCCTGGAAAATTATTAGGTTTGAATCAAACCATTAACGGCAATTATGACGATTTACAGTACCATTCATGAACAAAGCTGCACTCAAATTTAATTTATATACACACAACCTTAATTATTAATTTATATCAACACTTTTCTAATTTATATTCACTTATTCACTGTTCATCTCACGATGTCAAATTAAAACTGCCTCTCTCTCGCTGATTGATCATTTATATATTAGTTCCATTTTTACTAGAGAATTCTAGATTGCGGCTTACACAAAAACAATCGTCTCTTTGGCATTTTCTAGATAAGACTGGTCACAAAAGCAATGTCTAGATAAGATAGCCAC
The DNA here is from genome assembly GCA_963921935.1 of Galeruca laticollis. Lineage (NCBI taxonomy): Eukaryota > Metazoa > Arthropoda > Insecta > Coleoptera > Chrysomelidae > Galeruca > Galeruca laticollis. The sequence continues at coordinate 186,446,703 of OY998179.1, read as the reverse complement.
AATCGTAAACAGTTCTGAGAAATCCCTGCGCATCTGCCATAATTTTAACTTTCATACATGATTTAGACAGAGTCGGATTCAAGGGCTATACCCCCTCCTTAAATGGAAGTTCCTCCTGGAATTTTTGTGTAGCCGGGACTGAGTGTTTGAATCGGCAACTGGCCCTATTTCTACACTTTCCGATCTTATGGAAATACCAGGGCACCGTCTTCATCGGATACTGATAACGGGGGTTGTAGCTGCAAACTAATATCTGGACACCGGTATCTTGGAAAATAACCTCTACCATGTTCCTGATGACTCGCCAATCCAACTGGTTACTCGCTATCTTAGGCATAGCCAGTTTCTTCACGCTGGATTCTAACACATGGTCTCGGAGGTTTCGAAGTGCTTCCCACACATCGCGGTAGGTAGAAATTCATTTTCAGTTAGCACGTAGAAGACGTACCGCGAATTATGTTTCAGTTTCAGTGTCCTGCCAGGGGCTGGAATCTAGTCTTCAAGTTTTTTTAATTGCCCGAACTTCTTTCGAAAGACGGATGCCAACCATCGTACGTTCTTGATACGGGCGGGGATGTTGTATGCCAATGAATAATCTTCCGGGAGACTGAACAAATCTTGTCGTTGTTCTGAAGTGACTCCATATCTAGCTTCCCGGTACCTCCATAAGCGCCCATAAATTCATCGAATGTAGAGTCAGACACATCTCCAATATGGATTACTCCTTTCTTTAGGTCATGGTCTCCTTCGAATGGCGCTAGTCGGTTTTGGTGAACTACTTTTGGTTTTCCGTTGGGGACCTTGCTTATGCGATATATAACATCATTGATCCTTTTCTTGATTAAGTACGGACCTTCCCAGGATTTTTATAATTTTGGAGAAAACCCTTTTCTCCTCGTCGGGTTGTGTAGCCATACTTTGTCCCCTTCTTTAAAACCGACTTCTGTGGCCTGCGTGTCGTGCCGACTTTTCATTCTGTCGCTGTCAACTTGAAGATTTGTTCTAACTAATTCATGAATATCGTCCAGCCTCCTTCTCAATTGGATCACGTAGTCTTCTCCTCCTAGATCTTCTCCAGGCCGACAGCCAAATTCCAGGTCACAAGTAAGCCTCACTTCACGCCCAAACAGGATTTTCGCAGGTGTTTCACCCGTGGACTCATTGACGGCAGATCGATAAACCAATGCGAACAGGGAAAGATACTGGTTCCAATCTCTCTGATGGCAGGAAACTACTTTAGACAGGTATTTTCCAATAGTCCTGTTCATTCTCTCGACCATTCCATCTGACTGTGGATGTAATGCTGTTGTCCTGGTCTGGTCTGGACTTCCAAGGGCACTCCATATCGGCTGATATATTCTTTGACCAATACATCCGCGACAGTTGTGGTCTCTTGAATCGGGATCGCGTAAATTTCCACCGACTTTGTGAAATAATCCATTACAACCAGGATGTATTCACCACAATTTTCTTTCGTCGGAAATGGGCTCTCAACATTGTACTGTTTCATAGGTGCATTTCTCTTGCGATGTGTTCCATTACTCGTAGCACAAGTCGTACATTTCTTACACCAGTCTTTCACATAGTCGGAGCTGTCCATCCAATAAAACCTTTCACGGACTCGCTGAAGGGTTTTCTTCACTCTCGGATGGACTGTCGTGTAACTTCTTCCGTACCTCAGCTAGTCATGTTGTAGGAATAACTAGCTGTCTCTCCATCTCGGAACCATTATCGTTTTCAAGGATTCTTTCCAACAGTCCTTCTTCCAGGACAAGGGAGTCCCACTGAACCCAATACGCCTTGAGTTTCGGTGACAATCTTGACACTTCTTGCCAGGTAGGTCGCCAATTTTCTTCCTTCCATTGCCTGATCATCTTCAGGTGAGGATTATTCTCTTGATATTCCCTGATCCTGGTGGGTGACTATTCCTCGTTGACTACAGTAGTTCTCGAAACTGCAGCTTCCCAAGATTCCGCGTTGTTGTAGTGGGAGCATTCTGTTGGGCACGGCCGTCTGGACAGGGAGTCGGCATTTCGGTGACTCACACCAGCTTGGTGTTCGCCAGTGTCTGATTTCCCCTGTGTCTAGAGTTCTTGGGTTGCAGGAGTCTTGGGACGCTTAGACCGACTGCGTACGTTCTCTAGCTCACCACACTTCCGCCATTTGATCTTATTCGGCTCCTTGTCTGCCATATCTTTCAACAAGTTAACGATCTGATCAAGTCTGTCATCGTCATCTTCTTCCTGCATGTTCCTACCTTTGTTGTACCGCGAATCCTTCGTGGCTGCTTTGCATTTAAGGGGTTCTTGGTTTGCAGGAGTCGTAGGACGCTAACACGAACTGCGTACATCTTCTAGCTCGCCGCAATTACAGCACCTAATCTTCGGCTTCTTGTCAACCATATCTTTCAACAAGTTGACGATCTGATCAAGTCTGCCATCGTCAACTTCTTCTTGCATGGCCCTACCCTTGTTGTATCCCGAAGCCATTGTGACTGCTTCGTATTCAAGAACAGCGGTCAGTACATCTACCATGGTTTTGGGATGGACTAATCGAAGCATCCTCTCCATATCGTGGTCACGTAATAAAGCCGTCAGTGAAGGCCTGGATGCCTAAACATTCCATCAAGCTCTCTGGTGCTGATGGATAAGCAAATCGAACTAGTCGGGCAATATCCAGTTCATACTCTTGAAGTGTTTCGTCACGTTTCCTCCTTCGGTTTTTCAGCTGAAATCGGTACAAATGATATTCGTCCATGTTAGCAGAAATATTAGCAGAAGATGACGAGAATAAGGTGGAAGCCTCGTCATTAAATAGAACTGTGTCTGGTTCAAAGCCGTCATTTTCCAGGGCCATTTTAAGTCGTTCTACCAATTCACTCTTCTTACCGGACGTTCTCAACTCACGATCTTCCAATACTGCTCTTAATTCCATCACTTTCAGATCACATTGTCTCTTGGCCATTTTTAGATAGCAATTTATTTTAATTACCCCACACCCGACACCATTGTAATGTTTTTCTTATTTATTAAAACGTTTTATTACGGGTGGGATAAATTCATACACACGGTAAGTTCATTAACTTGATTTATTTATTCATTACACTATTCACTAATACTTAATTTATATACACTTAATTGTTCACCTTAATTTAATTTATATACACACAACCTTAATTATTAATTTATATCAACACTTTACTAATTTATATTCACTTATTTACTGTTCATCTCACGATGTCAAATTAAAACTGACTCTCTCTCGCCGGTCGGTCATTTATATATTGGTGCCTTTTTTACTAGATAATTCTAGATTGCGGCTTACACAAAAACAATTGGCTCTCTGGCATTTTCTAGATAAGACTGGTCACAAAAACAATGTCTAGATAAGATAGTCACAATCGCGAACAGTTCTAAGAAATCCCTGCGCATCCGCCATTATTTTAAGTTTCATACATGGCTTAGACAGAGTCGGATTCAGGGACTATACCAGTGTGCTGTTTCGTAATAATATGTTCCGAAGTAAAAATATTCTTTACTTTACTCTAATTGAGGTTGTACACAAAAATATAATATATATTTATATGAAGAAACATCATTGTATTAGTTTAAAATTATTGAATATTTAAATTTCCATATTCTCAATTGATGGCAATTTGTGACAGTTTGATGTTGTCATAGAAAACATTCTTTTATATATTCAGTACATTAGATAGGATATTATAAAATGTTTACTATACTCTTATTATTTTTAAAAGAAATATCAGTGAATCAATAAAAAGAATTCTCCTCTATAACGCCTTGATCTCCATTTTAATCTTTTTTGTCAAATGATAATAAATAACTATAAATTTAATTTAGATTCTGAATATCAGTTTCTTCATTTAAACAATTATTCTCTTGAGCAATGAATGTCATTTCTAGGAGGAATTTTGAAGCTTTTATAATCAATTACATTCAAGATTATATCCAGAACGTTCAGCATTAGCTCAACAAAACATGTAATTGATTATAAAAACTTCAAAATTTTGTGAAAAGAAGACAATTACTCTAAAAGGATTTTCCTGTTCTTGTTTTCAATATTTATTCATTTATCAAAAAAAAATGTTATTTCTTATTATTGCCCAGACTATTATTTAACTTTGGTAGCTTTAGATGGTTTAGATGGCTTTAATTATTGGATCGTGAAATTGAAATGAACAATTGATGATTTCAGGAATTATTTTTTTTAATTATAGAAGTTTTTTAACAGAAATATGTATGCATGTACTATGTCTAAGTAAATACAATTATTTGGTGACAATTAATAAGTTTGATCATGAATCCATTCTGTAATTTGAAATAAAAGTCTAATGTATTTTAGAGATCTCTCATAAAATGTTTTAAAAGGTACCTTTATTTTCTAAGCTTCTGTCACTTTTTAAAACAATCCTCACTTCAAACTTCCTTCTTCAGCATTGTCCAAAAACCTTATTGACAAGCTCCTCTCAAATTTCTGGATTACAACCCCAGACTTATATATTCTTCAACTGGATACACAATTCTCTTTTATATTCTTATTACGATTATCAAATTGTTCAATTTTCTTTGTTTGTTCAATGCAAACGTTTTTTCTCGTCCTTTTTATCGAAATCAATTCTAATATCACTTCCCTCTTTTGACTTTTTGAATCTCACTGGCATTTCTCATTCCATCCATATTCAACAACGTTAAGCGTTGCTAGGGAAACATTTTCCATGCAGTATGAATTATATAAACATAGTGTCTTTGACGACGATTCGCTGTGCACATTATAATAAACCATTACTTTTTAAGACGTATACGAATAATGGATGTACCATTTTAGTATTTTCACATTATTGTGATGATATGTAACAATGAAATTATATTAATCTTTTAACTTTCATTGGGCTAAAATGAAAATTCAATGAATATACATAGATGACGATTTTGTTTTGATAAATTGTTATACATATAAGTATTAACATAACTTATACTATTTATCAAAAAATCCTGAAATCTCGTGTATTAAATAACATATTTGCTAACTATATAAAAATTTCTCATGTATCAAATGTCTGTTTCTTTCTTCCGTGATTTTCTGCAGTATTGTTGTGAGGATTTTGTTCACTGTTAAAAATAATTGTTATTAAATAGTATAATGTACAGTTTTTTTATGACAATTGGTCTTTTTATTTATGTTTACCAGCACTCAGGGAGCATGTGTGATGGTGTCACTTTTAACGACCTTTAACAGATCAGTTTAGCGTGTGTTTAAGTTCAAGATTAGAGGAGAAGGAAAAATTATTTGTTAGATAATTATTTTTATAGTAGAATAAACAACTATACCAACGTGGTAGGAACGAAACTGTTCCGCGATAACATGACATATTTTGAAATAATTTAAAATATCCTAAAATTTATGTTTTCTGCTAAAAAACTCACTTTGATAATTCTATTGTGTTATAATATATATTGTGTTATATATATATATATATATATATATATATATATATATAAAACTTATCACACTCTTTTTTGGGGGACAACAGGAAAAGGTTAAGAAAACTCTGTAGGATTATCCAAGCTTTCGAATATTATTTATTATATTCATATTCAGGGAAGCTACAATTGAATGAAACAACTGTTAAACATTACTTATTAGAGTTTAATTTCAAGTCTTACTTACATCCTTGTGATGTTAAACCAATGATGTTTTAACTTTAGTGATGTACATCTTAAATCAAATCTAATTACTTAGATGCTTGAAATTACATTATATATTGAAATAATAAAAAGATATTAAATCCAAAATATTATTGTATAACGTAAGTTCAAGCGTCTAAGTAATTAGATTTGATTTGAGATGTGCATCACAAAAGTTAAAACATATTGGTTCAACCTCACAAGGATGTCAGTAAAACTTACAATTTAACTCTAATAAGTAATGTCTAACAGTTGCTTCTTTCACTTGTAGCTTCCCTGAAGATGAATATAATAAATAATATTTGATAGCTTGGATAATCCTACAGAGTTTTCTAAACCTTTTGCTACTGTCCCCTAAAAAAGTGTGTGATAAGTTTTATCCTAACTATATATATATAACCATACCCATTAAATCATTAAATAACTGAGGCGTTACATTTGCACGCAAGCAGAATAATTATAAGAAACTTCATTATACGAATCCACTAATTTCATGTTTTTTTTGGGTCCATATCGTATCCATTTGTCTTTTACAAATGTGATAAAAATTACAGAACAATGCAAATCAAGAGAATCAACCTTTAAAGCATTCGCGTAATCAACGACCCATATGTTATTTTCAATATTTTGACGAAAATGGAAAAAAACCCAATTTTAATAACTCTCTGCGTTTTTTAAAAACGATGACGGAGTTCCTGACAATGTATCTGTTTCGTTTTCGTCCGACCACCCTGTATAATCAATGGTTGATTTCTGTTCTAGTCTGAGTGTTCCTAATGTTCATCTGTGACATTTTTTGCGTTAGAATTGATTGTTGATAGACACGAATACCCTTAATTATTCAAAATAACCAAGTACTTGGAATCTGTGTAATTAAATTATTAATGAGATCATTCACAATCATAAATTCGAGGTTCTCTTTTAACGATTCATTTTAAAAAATCATCTAAACTCTTTTAATTGTTTCCTAGATGCTGTTCCACTTGACCTGACAACGTTCACCTGCAGTATTTCTGTCAAAAATTTTAATTAAAACCGAAGTGGCGTTCGTGAAATTTTCCGTCGCTTTGATGTCTTCTTGAAACACGGTGTCGACGAAAATAGGAAGCAAATTCTGAATAAAAGCTCTTTTGCATACATTTTGCGCCGCGCGCTCTAATTTTTCACTCCAGCAAATAATTCTTTGAGAATTGCTGAAATAAAACAAGAACATTGGTGTTTCGTCTGCATTTGACGTAAACATATGTGGGTCATATTGGTATGGTGAAGAGTAGATCTAGCTTTATTTATAAAAATATGAATAAGGTAATGAAAATAACAATTAATCAGAGAGGTATCTAAGAAATATTTGATAATGGCTTTCTCCAAGAAAATAATTGGAAGCACGAAACGTATCCTGAAACTAAAGTCCTGTTTTAACATAAATATAGCTCATTATTTTGATAAGGGGGTTTTTGAATACGAGGATTCCAATTTTTTTTCAGTTGTTCGAAATCAAAATATTTCGTGTGCAAAATTGAGGAAAAATTCATGAAAATGCGATTTTCCGAAAAACTATATGTCGCACTTTGGTAGTGTTGATGTTTGTAAACGTGGCTGAGTATGTTGGATTTGTACACTTCAGTGTTTGATTACCAAATTTTGATGTTTAAAAGATTATTGCTATAAAAATTTGGTTAGTAATATTTTGTCATTATTTCTCGAACATTAATAAGTAAGGCTTTATTTCACCATAATATTGGAGAATCTTGCTGTGCTGTGAATTGTACTAATAGACGAATAAAAGGAACCAAAATGAAATTTCACAGGTTTGTTTTTAAAATAATTTAATAATTATATGATTGCTTACCACTTTTTGAATGGCTCTTCCCTTGGGACTCCCATCTTAGATAATTGAGTATACTTGCAATCAGAAGGGTTAATTTCAACCCAAGCGAAATTTGTGAAAAACGTTCCAAATTGGTCGACTATGAGATGAATGTTCATAGAAAAAGTGCTAAAAAAACAGCTGTGCCGAGTGAATTTGGTATCTCATCTCATCTGAAAAAAAAAGAAAACCATTGGAAAGGAAACTTGAAGATTCAAATTCAGAAGCAGTCAGAAACCAACTTTTCTTCGTCAAATAATATTCTGAAATTAGTCTTTGCGGGAATGATGAGTTTAAAGGCCAATCATTTACTTTTATGTTTGAGTAGCCACTCTCTAGATCAAGATTCACATAATGGGCACAGTCAATTGATTACATTGATTCCTGAACCTCGCGTTGGTAACTATTTTCAGTCCCGCTATAACCTGATGTGGCTATGGTAAAGCATTAGGGGTGGGTTTCTTAGCTTGGGGTTGTGTACCTGGGTTTGAGAATGTAACCCTCTGTGACCGACAAATTAACAACAAAATATGTCGTGAAGCTCATTAAAACGGCTGCACTAAATTAGTAGCACAGTGGGGGTGAATGGTCTCACATATAAGGATTGTTTTCGAGATTTTGGAACTACTCTGTCTTAAAGATATATCCAATGTGGCTGCACTAGTTTAATATTACGTTAAGTGGCGACGCGTTTTGTCGAGAAAGGCTAAAGCAACCAAATAAATTATTAAGTAACAACTTAGCAACAACTTCTCAACAAATTAGTAACAAATTATCAGCCTACTCCTGAACGTGCGCCCTGAAAAGGCTGCACCAACTTAATATACGTGGTAAAATCGGCATTGACAGAAACAAGCTATGGGTTAGCTGGGGATGTAAAAGGGAAGTGAATAAATATAATGACCACCAAAAAAAATTTTGATACCCTAAGCTCTCTTACCAAAAGAGTATACAAAATATCAAAAAAATAAAGTCTAGTTATAGCTGTTTTAATCACGACATTTCAATTTGTATTAAAAGACAAAATATAGTAAATTATCACCAAATCCTAGCGAGCAAATAAGAACGCTATGTCTACATACATAAACCACTATGTTTGTCATAAAATGTAGGCATATTACCAAATAACGTATAATGATGCCAACTTAAGTTATGTCTTCGGCTTGCAAACTCCTTCCTCTCAACCTCACTGAATACTGTATCGCACACGCCACGCCATTCTTCAATTCAGTTGAAGACGGTGATAAAATCACAAAGCATACAAAAAAACTTCGAAGGCAAGGTAAAACTTGGGTTTCTGAAAGAAAATGTAAAACTGTGCGGAACGCAAAGGAGTTTCTCAAAAATGAGAAGAGTTGGTCAAAATAAAAACTTCAGATGACTGAAGACGATGTAAAACGTTACTATCGTACTAACCAAGTGAAGCTTAGAGCTGAAATTCAGTGCAGTGATTTACCTTTTATTTGACACATTATGTGATGATATATTATAATTTCGTACTGAAACAAGTAACGTTCATGAAAATAGTGATTCTAGGTTTAAGACCCAAATATATCATGAAGAATTCAGATAAAATCAATGGACTAGTTCAGCCGACTTACAGTTAAACAATTATCTTAAAATCATACGTAAGAAAAATACGGGCCAGCAGTAATAAGCTTGGGAGAGCTCGAATAATGGTTTAAAAATCTCTCAAATACCTGATGACGGCCAAGAAGTTTTTGTTGTGGCATATGAAATTTCTGAAGTTGATTTAGATCAGAAATTTCACGCCAATGTACTGTTCTTCGCGCGGATGTCACGCATAAGATCATGCGGCAAGGATTTTCAGTACTTGTGATTGGAATTACAGACCTAGAAAAACATTTTCTCTCATTTGGATTAGCAGTAACAACAGCAAAACGAATGGAAGACTTAATACTTTTATTTACCGCATATAAAAACGTAGTTTCCTCTCTCTACTCATACACTTTAACTGCAATTGCTCGCACGTTTGGAAAAGATACTGTCATAAGAATGTGCTGAGTACATGCGAAAAAGAAGATGCAAACAAGAGTAGGGCAAAGTGTCCAAAAAAATCACAAAAAGAAATCTTACAAGATATTGATGCCTTACAGTATGCTTTAACTCAAGAAATATTTGATATAGCCTGCAAAAATTTTTAGACAAGTAGAAATCCGAAAATGATTTTTTGACATACTTTGAAAAACCATGGTTTATACTAGATCGTTTCTGGTATTTGGACGCATCTCCAGTGACTCCTGCTACAAAGAATGCTTTAGAATTTTTCAATAAAACAATTAATGACGGTTTTACGCTTCGAGAGCGTCATTCTTTGGCGCATTTCTTAGTAATTGCCTCTGATATGGTCAAGGACTGGTCTAATGAAAACATTATGAAAACTAGGAGACGTTTTGTTCATCTTCCAACAGCATCTTTAAAGTCGTAGATAGAAAGTTACCATTGGATAAAACTGTCGAAGCAGGTGCCATTAAAGAATAACTCTGAGCTAAATTGATCATACAGAATTCCAACTGGTTCGGATTTAGATTGTTAGAGTTATTAAAGGCCATAGGAGATCTTTGACGAATCCAAAGAGCAGCGTTTTAGTGCGTGGGAAATAATAATGCCACCAGTAGAAGAAAATTAGCTCCATGGCAAATCCAATTGCCCAAACTTTCTCAAAGATTATATTTGCAAGTATCTCGTTGGATTGGCAATTTAGCTTAAACATGTGCAACCACCTTCAGAGGCAAGAGCTATTCAGATTGGCATCAAATGTAAACAGGAACACCAGCCAAAGCTAAGAAAGCAATAATTATGCGGTAAATTGTTACAGAAGACTGATTTTTATTACGATTTTGAAATAAGTAGGTACCTATTATTAGTACTTACATATTCAGATTTTAGAATTTTTTTTGGGTAGTGGTTAATCAATTCAGAGTCATAAAAAGCTCAGACTTAAGTGAACATTTTATAATAGTATATGGTCAAACTTTATTTACTATGTTTGGGTAAATAACTATTTCCCTAGTTTTACTTCACTTTAATGGGATAACTATATGTTAAATATTTGTACTACTTTTTAAATTAAAATGTGGCAAAAATGTTGATGGTCTCTAACTATGTTTGGGTTAACAATGGTTAGTTTGGAGTCATTTGCTTTAATAGGATAGCCAGATGGTTATAATTTCACATTAAAATGGTGTTTTAATTTTGGTGATCAGTTACTATTTTTGGCAATAAGAAGTGCTTTTTGACGTTATTTTTCACTATATCTGGTGATAAGCTGAACATAACATAAAATATGGAATTACGGATGATTAGGAGAGTGTAATTAATGCCAGAAAACGTTAATGGCATATGAATAATTTTTTTTCAACATTAGTCTCATTATTTAGTAGTTTCGTCTCGTATGTCCTGGAAAGACTAAATATGATTTCTTATTATGGTAAACGTTATTAATTATCTAAGATTATTTGAATACAAAACTACATATAATATCTTTAAGACTTTCAACATCCCCAAGCAGTATGAAAGCAATTTTTCAAATTACTCTGTATAGCTAGATGCATCTAAAAAATCGACGTATAATCAACAATTCAACAACACAAAGAAAAAAAGAAGCGCTTGTGTCAATGCAGTAGGGGAATGTGCGGCTGGCGTTGAAAAAAGCTGGGGTACCCGGAAAACAACGGCAGCTTTTAGGTTTTCTAGAGCTCTTAAATCAGCACTTGAAGAGGACGCGTTAGTTGGAAAAAGAGAAATATAGAACAAAAAAAACAAGGATATACATGGTTATGACGGCTAAAGTTTTATCTTTCTTCTTTTTGTTTCTTGTTACGGCGATTTGAGACGTATACACACAACCAAAATTATATGGAGTGATTTATTATTTTGTAACATAAGACATGTTTAAATAATCTTATGAATTCCCTGAATTTTGCGTAGTTACGGCGTATTTATAAGTGAATATATCCTTGACGACATTATATAATTGTTATGGTGTTTCGCCTCTCGTCAAGATGTGAAAAAATATCAGTCAATGTTAGTGAAGTTTCGATGAATTTTTCAATATGCACACTTTGGTTATAGTTCTAGAGGTGAATTATATCAAGAAATTGAAAATTTGACACCAGAAAATACTACAGAAACAGGTATGATTGACAGTTTAGGCAGAATTGTGAAGATCGAAATTATAAACTTTGTGCTGAAATTTCGAATGAAAAACTAGTAGATATACTGAAAGGCTAAGTGTTCGATATGAAATATGCAGACGGCACGGAATACGGAGAAAGTACAGTGAAATCAATTTGGAATATTTCTTCTAAACTCTTACAGAAAAAAATTTATGAATAGTTTAACAAAGAACTAAATCCATTTGAAGATATAACTTTTGAAAATGCAAGAAACTATATATATATATATATATATATATATATATATATTCAACCAAAACTGCCGTCTATCGATGTCAGTAAAACGTTGCGCCATGTACACTTCTTTAGAAAGAATAAAATTTCCATTTAATAAACAATTAAAATAATGAAATATAAATCAGAAACTCTTTTGGAATATGGTAAAATACCATGTCTTTAATTAAATTTACCCAACTTTTTCTATTTGCAATTGATACTTAGAAAGAAACATTCTTCCAAATAATTCTCTATTCATTGACTGAAATTTATTCATCATTATTTGGAAGAATGTTTCTTTGTAATAATTGAATATACAAAAAGTTGGGTAAATTTCATAAATGACATGGTATTTTACGCGATTTGAATTTCATTACTTGAATTGTTTATTAAATGGAAATTTTATTATTTCTCGAATCACTGGAGACGTGTACATGGAACAAAGTTTTACCGTAGATGTAGGATATCAATTATTTTTGTAGTTTAATTTTTTAATTCGCTCTATTGTTCATTTAGTGATTCAATTTCTCTACATGTGATAAAAATATACTACTTAATCGAAAAGAGTAATAGTTATTATAAAACCAATGTTTAAAAAGGGAAGTGAATCAGAGTTAAATCAGAATAATCGACTTGTTACTTACTTCTAAATCAATTAACATAAACCAACATGGATATTTATACATTCACTGCACAGGTAAAGAACAACAAATATTTCTATTCAACAATTGAAGTGTACACCAAATCACCAAAGAATCGAAAACAAACTAAAGATTTTAGTAAATACAAAAAAATTATATATGATATTATCATAAAACTGGAGTATTGAGGAATACATGTCTGCTAATCTGTATCTACTATGTGAATGCCTGACAGCTTTGTTACATTTTGTTACAATCACGTTATATCGGGATAAATTAAAATAAATATCATTATATCCTATATCATCGGGGTAACCAAAAGAATAAATGGAGTTTTTGTCACCTAGGTGTTATGTGTTGGGCAATTTGCAGGTGATTTTTCCGTGCAATAGTGCATCTAGGGATTGTTACTTTTTTATAATGTTATGTGTTGAGCAGCTTGTAGGTATGTTTTCTCATAATTTCCTCACTTGTTTCATTTACAAGTAAATAAAAAAAATTATAATTGAACTAAGGTACAAAGCACCAAGAAGTGTACCTACATAATAGCACAATATTAAATTATCAATAAAATAATATAATTCAGTTTTTTTATAACTTTTAATGTTATTATCACTTTAATTTATTTACTTTTAAACCTGTGCTTGTATACTATAAAATATTTTAAATTGATGAGTATCGTCCTTATGAATTATTAAAATTTATTTTATATTACTACAACACAATCCTGCACTATTATTATTATTATTTTGGAACTTAATGTTTGAATCATCTAATTATGTAGCAATGACGTGGAAAATCTCATGTACACATTATACTAATATAATACCTAAACTTTCCATCATTTTTGCATTAAAACTTTAATCAGGTTGTTGGCTGAAACAACAAAAATAAATTGAATTGACAGCATACCTGTTACCAAAAAAAATTATGTTTATTTCTATTCTTTATTAAAAACCACTGATCCTAAATACTTTCAGGAATTATAGTATACATTGACTAGTAATTAAGAATTTTACATTATCCAATAAAACAATAAACTACATTATTTACCATTTTGTCCCAAGTATAAAGTAGGTACTGCATCTCGATTTAAATTTGTTCTAGTAATTTGTGGCTTAAAATTTCCATTCCTCAGAAAAGTGGACATCACAAACTCTATAATTACGAATGACTTTCTACGTACGGTGAAAAAAGAAGTTTTTCATTATCAGGAAATTCCTACCGGCACTTATGAAGTAGAATATAAGGGCAAAACGCCTTATTCAAAACTTATTTCTATTATAAGCAAAGTGACAGACATACTAATAATGTGAAATCTATGTCAATATATTTGATATATCGCCGTGGTGAATACAGTATGTCGTATGTCAAAAATATCGAATTTTTCAGAAGGGTCAAAAAACTTCCCAATCTTAACATTTTGCGTCTGATTCATTCGACATTTTTTTCCTAATTCAATTTGCAAAGGATTAAGACTGCCAAAATAATTTTTAAATTGATTGCGTAATTACGGCCTCAGGGTTGATATACAACCTTTTGTACTCCAAATATGGCCACATTCTTGACATACTCCAAAGTGTTAGTGATACCAAGAATTGAAAAAAACATTTTAATTAGGAATTCGAAATAAAAAATTTTGACGTATTGTAAACTTTATTATTTTTACACAAAAAAATGCAATCTTGAAAATCAAAAAGAAAATATGTAGTATTACACTTTGTATGGTAGATTAGTATAAAAGTCGCGGTACTCATGAGGGATTAGTTATTTCAACTCTTGAAGGTACAGATACTTGGATTTTTCAATTGAACAAGGTCCTTTATATAATTTTGGTCGCTTAGTCACCGTTGAACGCTTCGCTCGTTTTGGAAATGGTGCCCATTCATGATCCATGGCAAGTTTAAAATTAATCATTCCACCCGGAGTATATTGGTAGGAAACTACATCGTTTACACAAGGATCTTCAGTTTTAGAGCCAGGTCTAATGATAGTATAATAGGCAGTAGTGAACAGAAAAAAATCGTCATGACTGAGGTAGTATGTCTGATAAGGTTTGTGAATTCTAGCATTTTTAATAATAATAATATAGTCGGCGGGGACGAAATCTTCTCAACGATTTCTAAACTTTGCTTCTATTCTTGAATGGACATAGTCCACTTCCATATGTGTATGTCCTACTTCCAAATATTTTTGTTCTATGAAAAGATTGTTTTTGATACTACTCTCGAGTAATGCATTGCTGAGTTTCACATTTCTGTTCTGATACCCACATCTATCAGACCAAATAATAATTTTTTTTGGTGAGCTCTGTATAATTTCATTTGATATAAAGGAAGTGGCTATACTGGAAAAAAGATCACTCCCAAGTCCTCCTTCTGCCTCATGCCATACATAACATGATACATCTTTTGTTGCTTGATTAAAATAAACTTGGTTATGCACCTTCAGTTTTGTTTTATAATAGTTGGCGGAGGCGTTTAGTAGTAGTATAACATTTGATGTCTTTGTTTTCTAAAGCTTTGCGTTTGTCAAACTCTTTTGCCGCATTCGCATCGTTTTTCTTTTCAATTTGTTTCTGATATGACTCTTCGTCAAGTGTTTTGTTTTTGTACAACATACACTCATTGCATTGATCTTTTTTTTGGGGAATAAATAGCTACATTCATTTTCACATAAGCACTTTGGAATGTACCCCATGATACTTTTTGTTTGTTTTCAGAAACACATTTTGTGACATATTCTCTATACATATCTCTGTAGCTATGCCAAACTGGCTCTAGGTATGATTTACTAGACGAAGAACGACAGTAATGTGATTCTACTTTAGGTAGTGAGTTCAGCCATGTCTCTAAGTTTTTCGTACCGCTTCGTTTAATTTTCTGGGCATCATTACTTTGCAATGCATCACAATTTTCTAATAATGCTTGTTGTAATGCCGGTGCGGCCGGCGGTGCTTTGTCCAAAGTCCATGCGCCTAATTACTTTTCTCCAATATTTAATGTATTCAGAAACATTACTATACAAACTTGTTTTTTTACCTTGTTATTCTCGTCTCCCTCATTTACTGTAAAGTAGAAGTGAAAGCTGTGTTTTTTCTCGAATCTTCTTTTTTTTTTCGATATTTTGGTACAGACGGCAACACGTTTTCTGATACAAAAGTTTTTTTGCATTCCCAACTACCTTTGTCCCAAAATGTCCTGAACAGTAAGCTGCGTTGGTCATCACTGATTTCGTTACATTTAAAAGATTGTTTTGGGCCTCCCTTCTTATACTGAGCTGTATGTCCAGAACATCGTGAACCTAATTTGTTAGGTGATTTTTCAAACAATTGCTCATATTTTCCACTTTCTCTATTCTTTTTAAATCCGACATAGGCCTTTCCCAATAATCGCATTTTGGCGTTTTTTTGACCTCTTCCCCTCATTTCTTTGCTCTTTCATTTTTCTTGAACCTTCGGTTTCTGATGTATGGCTGACCTCAGTGTCTTCTAACTCTGTTGATTCTGGGCCATTTGATGAACTTGTTGCAGACCCTAATGGTTGATATTCAGAACCAGAATCACTAAATTCATCATACCGCGAATGATCGTGGTCATTATAAGAATCCGTAGTTATGCTCGGTTTTTTTTATTTCAACGTCTGTACCAATGTTTTGAAAATTTTCCTCAAATGGTCTCTCTAAAATTTCTGGCTCAGCTGCACTCTCTGTTCTTATTGACAACGTCAACGAATCAGTGGTTACTCCAGAACTTGTTGTTTTGCTTCAGGCACTATAAAAAAATATAAATAAGACAACATTAGCATGTTTTTAAAACCATATCCAAATATTAACGACTAAATGATCTCTTAAATTCTTACCATCAGTGACATCATTCTCGCGGGAATGGTTAGTGGTTGCTAAAGTTACTAACATACGACTTCGATTTGTAAATAAATAAATAAAATAAATAAAAAAAAATGCAATTGGTCGGATGTCAAAATTGTCAACATTCAATAACCTTAGTTCAAAAGGTTGTATGTCAGAATCCCATGCGTAAAACAAACATTAAATACTACTAATTGGTTTATAATATTATTATTGTATAGCTAAGAGTAGAGTATACTATCGATTCTCTTGAATTTTTAACAAATTACGATGTTTATAGTAATTTGATAAAAAAGAAAGTAAGGTTATATTTTATCTGCTGAATGAATTTATTCCAAATCTAACAATAATAATAAACTATGAACTATTTTTTTGAAGAAACAGTAATATAAAAATTACTTACCTTTTATTTTTTGATAAATAACTTTATGAATAAAAGAATTAACTTGAAAATAACAACTGCTTGAAATGACATTACAGTGCTGCTCTGACATACGACTGATTGCCGCGCCCAAATCACAATGTGATTCGATTCGTCCTTTTGCAGGAGAGGGACAAAGTTGATTTCCTATTGGTTCACCGACATAGGATCTATTGCAGGTTGTCTATTTGACTAAATTGGTCAGGTTAGTGCAATAAACGAAAAAGCGCTTTTTTTGACATTTTGAATTTGCCATGACGATATACATCGGAATATCATATTTTTTAATACGGAACTGCAAGTTGACAAAAAAGTTAGAAATATATGCTTTTTTAGTGCTACATTTTCAGGTCTCAATGAATAAACGATTGCGAATTTTAACTCACCTCAAAAACCTCAGGAAAATAACGCATTGGCTTCTCAATGTTCTTAAAAAGAACTATTAGGTACACAACACGTAAATATCATTGTTAGAATAGAATAAGAATGATGAACTCGAAAGCACAAAATAACGAATATCCAATCCTTTGAAATTCATACATGAAAGATGATTAGGTTGATATCGGCATCTTTGATTGTGACAGTAGTGCATCTTCCAGGCGGTTCCTTCGAAGTTTATAAGAAACTGTCGGCCATGTTTTCTGGATAAATGTCAGGTCAGAAGCAGAACGACAGAATCGTACTTAAAAAATTTCTTCATTGTAAAAAAGCGACAAATGAGGATATTTTCTTTATTTCCGTTTGTTAAATGTTGATATATTGTGACCTAATTCAAGTCTATACTTATAAAAACAATTCATAAAACACCTGCTCACACAAGATGCAATTAACATGAAATAAAATAATGGGAATCACAGATGAAAATGCCGTTCGTGATGTTTTCTTGTTCCTCTGTTCATCATGCCGAGTAATGTCAGATGCACAGACTGTCAAATGACTCGATGATCCATTAGTTGGATTTAGGCAGTGACAGGAGAAGAGAATGCTCTTATTGAAAGAATCCTTGACAAAATTGCACGCTCTCAGTAAATAGAACGCTAGTGTCAGGGCAACTTTGCTTCGTACTTTTGAGTACTTGATCCTTTCATCATTCTCTCAAAGAGCAGGTCCCTAAGCTGATCCCTACAAATCAAAATTATGAAATACTTCGTGAAATATACTATTGTTTAAATCTATATATTATTTACATTTAAATTCCCTTACACTTTTTGACATAATGCCATGTATGAATTTAATGGTAAGAATATTTTTCTCTAATAACAAACACAAAATTCTTTAAAAATTGCACAAACTTCTCTTTGGCTGTCATCGTCTGGTGGATAAAAAATTCAGTAACATCCTTCATAATTAAAAAATTCTTACCACTAAGTTTGATTCTGATCTATCAGAGATGAAAACTTTTTACTCGAAGTACTTCAGCAATAATTTTAGAGTTATAGACACTGCTGTAATGAACGAGTTTTATTTTTATCTCTTCTAACCTTAGCCCTGATTATTTTCAACGTTTTCCTTCTTTTTACGGTGTAGAAAAATCATAACTTTCCGTATCACCTATGTAGCCCCTCTTTCTAAAGGAGAATAGAACAAATGAAAAAAAGACGTGTGGCACTCGGAGACTGCCGCGGTAAAGCTATTGCATAGAGTTTTACACTTTGACGTTCACAATTTCTTTTTCTTTTTAGGTCTTTTTTTAGCTCTCTATGCGTTTCTTCTCTATAATGGTAGCGTTAAACGTTTAACGCAACCTTGTTGGAAGTCGCATTAGAAGTTTCACTTTCACAGTCCTCGTATCATCATAAAATAATCAAAACTCATTGGACAGTCCTCGTATAATCATACAAGTATCAAAATTTATTGGACAGTCCTGGTATCAGCATAAAATAATCAAAATGTATTGGGCAGTCCTTGTATAAGTATAACAAATCAAAATTTATTGGACATCCCTCGTATAATCATAAAAGTATCAACATTTATTGGGCAGTCCTCGTATTAGTATGAAATAATCGAAATTTATTGGACACTCCTCGTGTAAGTATAAAAGACTCAAAATGTATTGGACAGTCCTCGTTTAATCATATCAGTATTAAAATTTATTGAGCAGTCCTCGTATCAGCATAAAATAATCAAAACTTATTGGACAGCACTCGTATAATCACTAAAGTATCAAAATTTATTGGGCAGTCTTCGTATAAGTATGAAACAATCAAAACGTATTCGACAATCCTCGTATAAGCATAAAATAATCAAAACTTATTAGACAGTCCTCGTATAAGTATAAAAGAATTAAAATGTATTGACAGTCCTCGTATCATCATAAAATAATCAAAAATTATTGGACAGTCCTCGTACAAGTATAAAGGTATTAAAACTTATTAGACAGTCCTCGTATCAGCATAAAATAATCTTAAAAGTATCAAAATTTATTGGGCAGTCCTCGTATAAGTATAAAAGAATCAAAATTTATTGGACAGTCCTCGTATCATCATAAAATAATCAATACTTATTGGACATTCTTCGTATAGTCATAAAAGTATCGACATTTGTTGGGCAGTCCTCATATAAGTATAAAAGAATTAAAATTTATTGGACAGTTCTCGTGTAAGTATAAAACAATCAAAATGTATTGGACAGTCCTCGTATCATCATAAAATAATCAAAATTTATTGGACAGTCCTTGTATAGTCATAAAAGTATCAACATTTGTTGGGCAGTCCTCATATAAGTATAAAAGAATTGAAATTTATTGGACAGTCCTCGTATAAGTATAAAACAATCAAAATGTATTGGACAGTCCTCGTATCATCATAAAATAATCAAAATTTATTGGACAGTCCTTGTATAGTCATAAAAGTATCAACATTTATTGGGCAGTCCTCGTATAAGTATGAAAAAAATAAAATTTATTGGACAGTACTCGTATCATCATAAAAAAATCAAAATTTATTGGACAGTCCTCGTATAAGCATATGGCTATTAAAATTTACTGGACAGTCCTCGTATCAGCATAAAATAATCAAAATTTATTGGACAGTCCTCGTATCATCATAAAATAATCAAAAATTATTGGACAGTCCTCGTATGGTGTCAGGTTATTTTCGTTACGGAATTTCTGGATTCGGTCTCCACGCTCAAGGCCCGCAATAGAAGCTATGCAATAGCTTAAAAATTGCATCTATAAGTTTCTCGTATGAAATGTCATGAAATGTAACTTCTGTCATACTGACGATGATATTTAATATCGAAACAATTGTCAATTTCTTAGAATTTTTAACATTTTTTAAATATATTGTGGAATTATCTAGAAACTGTAAGTTTCATTTAAAACACCAATATGAGTAGATTCCACGAAGTAAGGGTCATGACAGTTAATTTACTATATTACAATATCAATCAACGTTAATTTTAAAAATTCAAAGATCGTATACTTATGTATACCTTTTGCGCAAGTCTAGTACTTTCATCAATTCTTCCTTCTGTAGTTCACTTTTTTTAATCGAGCTCGAACTGTAAGTATATTAATATTTGATTATCAATTTAACTGAAAATTGTAATATGTACTTCTTAAGCAAATAGTAGGAATTAGAAACCTTTGATAGGGCTGTACATCTGGAGGATACTAAAACGAATGCTCGAGGTGAAAGTAGTTGATATGCACCAGATTTAATATATTCCCCACCATTTGCTTTAACAAAAATATCACTTGGAGTAAAATGAGAGAAGCAATGCAAAACCAATTAATGAGTATAAAATTTTTCTTTGCTCATTATTCGTGTGAAACTTGCAATAGGTATATGTTGTTGAGAATGCACTAATTATATAAAATAGGGTAGATTAAATTATATTTGATTTTTACTTATTTATACATTATACTCATAAATAGAAATATTGCTTCACTGGCCAGTAAATAAGTAGAATAGTTGCATGGTTTAGGTACTTCATATTGTTAAAATGCATATTTTTCAAGTTTGAAAATCAATCAATAAGTAGATGCATCTATATCGACGCCACTGGTTATTCAAAAATGAAAATCTCGACTCTACCAGTGAAAAGAAATGTTCTGGTTCAAATGATTGAGTTTCTTGCCAATATAACACTGACGAACCATGTTTTTTGATTTATAATACACTTACTGGGTCTGCAATAATGAAATAACTGCTTAAATTGCTGAATGAATATCAGTTGTAAACAATTTAACGACCTTCTGTGTTGGCAACTATGCGATGATTTGTTATGATGAAATAGGTTTTGTGAATGGATCGGGTCCTACAGCGTTGTCAGGTAGAGGAGAATAACTTTATTGTTGGAAACAAGTATGTAAATCAACAACTAAAATCGCAAGAAAATTTGCTGTATGTCCTCCATTGTCATCTTTAAATAATATCATATGCCTCATGACTATTATTTTCTTTGCAAATCAATGTTATTTTGCATTTTCTACATGTAGTTATTACATATTTTTGGAGCAGTTTTCAGAAATAAAGCACATTTTGACAATAGCACACGTTGAAGTGTGGAGTATAGTCGCTCATCTCGTTACTTCTTTTGCAATGTTAGCTCCAGTATTTAATGTAAATAAATGGGAATTTTCTATTTCTGTTATATATATATATATATATATATATATATATATATATATAAATATATATCATTATTTACAGATAATAATATGTGAAAGATTTGAACCAATGACGTATATATATATATATATATGATCACATTTCGATTTTCTATCGGCGCGGTCTTCCACTTCCAATGGTGGTGTCGATGCAGATTGCCGATGTAATATTGGGTTTGAAATTCCGCGCGGACACAGCAAAATCACCGATCACCGCATCCGCAAGTAGTGATTTATCGGGTGCAACATTCATCGGTGAAATATCGCGATTACCGATATATCGCCCAACACTAGGGAAATGTTAAACTTTCATCCACGACGGAAATATTTCTTAGAAAAGTTACAACTTTCAATTTTTAAACCTGTATATCCTCTTAATAAATGCATGGAAAATTACCACTGATGCTACAAATGGAAGACCATATATAAATTATATGGCAAATGTATGCATAACTTGCCCGTTGATGATATACTTATGAAGTAAATAAAAAATTAAAATTGCGCGGTGAGGTGAAGGAAGAAATTTTGAGAAATTTTGTGTATAAGAGTGTCTGCAATCAAGCACACACACACACAGAGAGAGAGAGAGAGAATGACAAAAAGAGGTATAGGACAAAGTCGCGACGTGACAGGGCGCGAGTGACGAGCAGTACCCTTGATATTATTTTATTAATAAATTAACTGTTTTCCTTAAAAACTAGATATATTCAAAACTCCTTTTTCAATTGAATCTATTCTACAGAATTATAAATAAAAAGGCTCTAAGAAAATGTATACATATATTTGTATGTTTCTCATAACGCAAATAAAAATTTTTGAAACACAAGCTCGATGTCCCACCTGGCATCACAAATTCAATTGCTCTATCCAAGGTGTAAGATGTTTACTGAAGCTGATCTCTAGAGCACGAACACCCATCTATAAAGAACAGACATCATGGCTGTGTAATAAAAAGTGCAAAATAGCTCTCAATTTTATAATAAAATTTGGAAAAGTATGAGACGAAATTAATTTTTCAGAGGGATTGTTACAAATTCTCAAACTTAAAAAGCATCTCCGAAAATAGACTTCTCACTTAAGATCTAATTAAATGGAAATATGGTAGTTGTTTAAAATAATTTCTCACTAGTACTGTTAGTAAATCCACAGCTGAAATTATGCTGTAATAAATACCGAAAATTACAAGACTAGTCGGAAGTTATATCTAAATTGGTAAAAAATTTAACTAAGTGAAGTTAAAGTTGCTTATTTCGATAGTTTAAAGACCTATAAGTTCGAAATGAAGGCACCTATAACAAAAATTTATTTGAGCTTCTGACATTATTGTGTTCTCTTCTACTTGTTCCCGAATTTTTTAGATTAAGTATAAAGGACTGTAACTTAAAAAAATTAATTGTTTAATTATTCGTGACTTTTCCTTATAAAGTATTTTCACCCGTTATTTTCCTTTATATAAAAATTTTAACATTCAACGTTTATTGTTCTAGACAACCCTTTCTATACCAAAAGAATTTCTACGGAGTTAATAAAAATAAAAAGTTCTTCCGCTCGGTGCTAGATAGCCGGAAACATCTCGGTTGTGTATCATCTGCATTCGTGGTCCGCGCTTGTATTGTTAAATATTTTATTAAGTTGTGGCAATTTCCGGAGAAACAACAACACGAATAAATTATTTACATGGCAAAAACAATTCCGAGGTAAAACATGACCGTGGGCATAAAAACCTAGAGGTCTAAGAACAAGAATAGAATTTTACTACGATCAATGAAACCGTTTAAATTTTTATTATTCACAATAACGTCATAAGTTGTTACTAAGTACATTATTCATTATCACAAAACATAATAATTTTGAGGTATATTCTGGGCCCTGTTAAGTGGAATCATGATCACTTTTTAGAGGTCAACGGAAACGTAAACGGTATCGATATTGGAAGACATGCTTACTTGCTCTTGATAAAGCTCTCGATATTTCTTAGAAAGGTTGATAATGTAACTGTCATTTATCACAAACCATACAGTTTTCTTGAAATTTATCTTTTGTATGGCAATGGAGTTTAAATTCCTCACACACCTCACACTCCTCTTGGCCAAGTTTTTCCTTAACACGAACCCTATAGGAATCATAGGAAACTTTTGTATCTGGAAACTTTGACTTAAAATCTTCATACATTAAGGAAACTGAAACGTCGCTAGGAAGGTACAATCTGTTTGGAGCATGTTCTCGTCTATAGTGAGAAACTGAAGGATTAAAGGAAAATATATACTCTTCAAGCATGTCGTCATCGATTTTGTATTAATTTGGCGTTTATCCGCTTCTATTGGCCTATCATTGTTTTTATGAAACCCAAGTGTGGTTAGGTAATAGTATATTACGTTACGATTGCGGAAAGTGACACTTTTCACACGAGTGGGGAATATTGACAATCCCACGAGAGTGAAAAGTCACTTTCGCACAAGTAATGTACAATATTTTTCCTACGACCACTGATTTTATTAAACAATATGTAGATATCAGATCGTGTATATTGAGTTGCTTGACTAATCTTACGTTTTATTTAAAATCGAAAATCGAAACTCTAAAATCTAAATTCGAAAACCCAAAATCGAAAATCGAATTTTTTTTTAAATATAATTAGTTTTTAGTCCAGTTTCTATGTAAATAATATCAATAAGGAAGAGCAATTAATAAATACATCTGTAAATCTTACAGGATTCACAGGTTTGACGGCTTATTGACAGCCGTGCGGAAAGCTACTTTCCGCCCTAGGGCGAAAAGTAACTTTCCGCACGCGTGAGAATAAAGGTCACTTTCCATGCGAGTAGAGAGTGCGAAATGTGTTACTTTCCTATGTGGTCGTGGGAAAAATATTTTACAAACTTCCTGTGATCAACCTTTTTCTACCTTTAGAAAATATTTAAATGTATTCTTCTTTCTGTAGTTTTCATCAGTTTTACGGCGCTTCATAACATTCAGCCTTGAACAGGACGCCAAAATGTTATTTCTCCTTCCTTGTTTCGTCAAACTCCAGAAGCTTAAGTTAATTTGTTGTCTTTGATTTTCAGATATTATTGATGTGCACTTCTATCTACAGATATTAACTGAACATGGTGGAATTACTTTATGTTTTTCAACTAGCAATTTACATTTTTCTGCTTTTTCTAATCTGATTTGTTCTGATGTTCTCTTCTTTCTTATTTTTCTTGGTTCTCCATTTTTCATGTAACCCTTAGGTGCAGCTTGCCTAACTATCTCAGCAAGTGGTAGGTTGTCTTCGGAGTCACTACTTTTTACGACTCCATCATTTTTCCTGCTTTAAGCACATCTTTTTTTATTTTTCTTTCTCTCGTGTCCTTCATCAGCAAATCCTACACCGGAACTGTTATTTACATCTTCCTTGTGTTTCAGTTTTTCATTAACGTCATGACCACTTTTTCCAGTTTCCATTTCTTCAGTACCGTTTTGGCCACCTGCTTCAATTTCCATTTCTTCAGTACCGTTTTGACCGCTTACTTCAATTTAAATTTCTTCAGTACCGTTTTGGCCACCTACTTCAATTTCTATTTCATCAGTATCGTTTTGTCACCTTTTTCAATTTGTATTTCGTCAGTATTGATTTGACTAACTACGATAGTATTATTTGAAATAGTACAGGATGCTTCTATTTGCTTGAATTCACCAAAGTCGGGTGCTGATTCTACAACCGGTAACAAAGTAGTCAGCGAAGCCGGTCCCTCAAATATATTTTCTGTCAATAATTCAGGTAGTTGTTCGGTAACAGGCATCAGCGTAGTAAGCGAAGGCATCTCTTCACATTCTTCTGAAGGAAGTTCCGGTTCTACGACAGGTAACAGATTAGTTGAAGAAGTTGACTCGTCAAATAAATTTTCTGGTTATGGAGTGAAAGAGCGTATAATTATCTTGCTAGTCGATATGCAATATGATGATGATATATCGACAGTACGCTTCTTTGAAGCTAAATCCAACATAAGACGGCTTCTACCAGGACTCATCTTTCTGAAAGAAAAACCTGATATTGTAAGTTGTTATGGTATCTTACACAACAAGAGTTGAAAGTGGCACTTTTCACATGCACCAGTATATGAAAAGTCACAAATGTCTGAAAAGTCACTTCCAACACGAGTTGTGTACAATATTTTTCTTACGATCAATAAAAAAGCAGGTATTGTCTTTCAAAATTAGTACCTAAAGACATACTAACATTGGAGACTTGAAAAGAATATAACAACAGTAGAATTGAAAAGTACATAACAGCACTAGAATTGAAAAGTGTAAAATCCATCTAGGTTTGAGCAGTTATTTTGAAAAGTACTTTTCAAAACGCGTGTGTCATAGAATCGTAGGAAAACATTATTTCACTCAAACGTTTTACACTGGAAGACTGATGTTATAACTAACATAACCTGGAAGACGGGTGAAAATACATGAAAAGAGTCTATTCATTTCTCAATAAAATAAAATACAGAATTACATTACAACTCACAATTCAAAATAATAACACAACTGCAAAAATAAAACAATTGCTCTTTCGTTTCGTAATTATTTAGAACAATAACAAACTCATGCAAGTGTTGCCATCTAAACTCTAGGTGCTACTAAGGAAAAGAGCGATATCTATTGCATACTAAAAAATACCGTGGTATCTTTATACCGCGTTCATTCTTAGCATTGGAAATATACTGCGTTTATCGATAGGAAGCATGGGTGGTTTGGTACATACGGGGAAAAAGAATATCCCTGTTATAAGGAAGTATAAAAGATACGGCAATTTTAGTTATTACACGATTAAACATATGTGTGATAAACCATATCATGCCCTTAACTGAAATTTGGAATATACCGAGTTCATCCTTATGAGGGCAGTGTAAGGATATAGTATCTTCTGCAATAAGTCGGGAAAGCTCAACTTTTTCCACGAGTGTGGAAGTTTGTGGAACGAGCCTGAATGGCGAGTACCGCAAACACACGATTGAGAAACATACTTTTCCCAGATGTTACACATTATACATTTTCTACAATGGCACAAATGTAAAGAATATAAGTAAATACTTGTGTAGAAAAAGTCTAGGCTTCAAGGAATCCCTACTAGATATAAATGTATGTGGTGTGGGCAAAGTGCCGTGAGAAATGGTATTTCTCAGACTATGACCAATATATGGTTTTGAAATCAAGTAAGCTACGAGAAATACGCTACTTTCTTTACCAGTTTTAGAAAAAATATTTTTTAAAGCTGACGAGATAGATTTGATTAATGTTTATTTATTCTTATTATTTTCTTCGTTTTGGTGATTTCTTTTAGGTGAGTAAAATGTTGGTTAAGGTTAATTTAGTCAATTGTTACTCAATTAAGAATTGATTTTATTGATTGATATTTAAAGTGAGTGAAATCGAACTAAGTGAACTCAATCAATCAAAGTCATTCTTGATATTTTTGCCGTTTTGGTTTTATCTAATTGGTTTTTCCGTTTCAAAGTCTATAATTCTAATATAGTTACCCTATTTTTTTTTCATTTACGTTCTATAATAATTACTCGATTTAATGGAACCTAACATTCCTCTATTGCGCATGTCTTTGTTCTTCAATATCGTATTTATTGTAGGGCACTAGATATATCAAAAAGTGCTCATATTAGAAATTAGATGTGCATCATGCACGAAAAAAAATAGCAGAGGTTCAAAATGTGTTATTCAGCAAGCTCATGGCAAACGATCGTACTTCGATGACATGCTGAAGCCTTATACAAAGGATGATTATTCCTTTTAATATGATGTGATGCGGAGAACTAGTTCTACTGTCATATACCAGGTTTAGGTTATATAAGCCATTATTTATATATTCATACTGTAATACGTTTTCCAAAAAATCAGAATCCGGCTGCTGCTCTGCTTCGTGCACTGCACCCAACTTTGAAGGACACCAAACTCAAATATGACCAAACTTTTGACATAAGAAACATTTACATTTCTATGCAGGACATTTGTCTTTACTGTGGATACGCCCACACTTATCACAGCTCGCACTGTGTCACTTTTCCAGTTCGAATTTGGTTTAGTCTGGTTTTTGTGATTTGTATTTCTGTTTTGTAACTTGTTTTGCACCACTGTTTCCATCAGCTAGATTTTTTATTCGTTTCTTGTCGAGTTTTGTCACCTGAGCTGCTTTACATGAACTCTGGAAAGTCGACTTATTACCTGCCAAGAATTTTCTCTATAAGTTTTCTGATCCCAGGTTACACACAAGCCTGCCTCTTAATGCTTGACCCAGAAACGTTGTAAAATTGCACGGGCTGGCTACCCTACGTAGTACGACTATGTACTCACATACATTTTGCTCTGGTTTCTGACTGTATTCAATAAACATAAATATTTCATAGATTTCAGACATCAGTGGCGTCTAATGTCCTTTTAGCCGTTCCCTCACTTCTGTAAACGTCATATCCCCTGGCTTTTGTTACGCTATTAAATTCTTTAACCTCTGACATACCCCTGTACCGGGTAACGTAATAGCATAGAAACTTTTAACTTTACTTGTACAAAGTTAACTGCAAAAAGTGCTCTATTCGTTCTAAATATGTTTTGCATTCTTCCGCAATTCCACTAAAAGGCTCAATATTTCCAATCCTATCTATTTTTCAGTCTAAGAAACAGTTTTATTTTCACGTCACTTTCTCGAACAAGAAAAAAAGAATTCAGCTACAATTCTTTAACTTTACTCTTATTTGCCCTCGTTTATTGATTTACTCGAATCAAACAAACTATCATTATCACTATCAGCTATGATCATATAATTGATTCTCAACACCCTTTTATATCGATCGTTTTCATTTTGGTGTAATTGTGAAGCCCCCGGGAATCCATTTTGCGCGCTTGCTGTTCCAGGTCTAAAAATCTCGAACCGTTTTATATCGGAACAAGAAATCTAACCACTTATGTCCGCAGAGGTAAATATGGAAAATAGGAATAAGATAAAATAAAAGAAAAATGTCTCAATCTACGTGTATATATATATATATGTACTTGTATAGGTCTCTGAGTGCTTTGTTAGCAGACAGTAGAAAGGATAGGGATATATGTCTATATATATGCATTCATTGTTGGTTTTACAAAAAAAAACGGGTCCTTATTTTCTACAAAGGAATATAGAAGGTATATATATATGAGGGAAAATATTGTTCGAAAGAGGATTTTTCGAACAAGGAAATTTTCCACAATACCTTTCAGAGTTCTGAGTACAATATATATATAGTTTAAACTTATCGATTCATATGTGATCATTTTAAAATGGAATATTGAAAAGTTTTATATCTGCTTTGAATCTAGAAAAACACGTTTTGATGTAATACACTAAAACCAAAAAGTTTAAAAAAGTGTACCGATATAGGTCTTGCACAGTGGCATCGACGTTTTTGTTTGCGGGGTTAAAAATAGCATTTTCTTGAACTATTTTGTGGACGTGGAAAACATTTATAGAATAAAGAAAACTCTTCAATTGAAACAAAAGGACTTTTTTCAGTAATGGAAATCATACGTACAAAAATAATAATTACAAAAATAAAACTCGTAACACGGAAAAACAATGTTAGCACTTACTCTTGGTCATTTCCCGATTTTCCAGCATCGATATCACTATTATTGACATTGATAATAAAATCATCGTTAACTTTATCAGCCATATTGTCGTAGGAGCATTATCCATAACGACGACAGATTCTGGTTCCAAAATTTCATTAATGCATCCAAAGTACTTCTCCTACACCTCTGCGTTCATCTCTACATGGTAATCTCCCGTTTTCTTGGACTTAAATATTCATTCAGCATTTTAACAGAAATCCGCTATCACTTCCTATATGTGTAATTATCAAACGACGGGCTTTTCCAGATGGCATTTTTAGTCCGGCTAACCAGCTTTCAATAGCTGCTTGCCATGCATTTTTCACATTTCCATCTTGCCATATTTTTTTCACCGCGTGCTCCTCGTTGACCCATGTTCCATCCGTATAATAAATCTTCCCAAAAGTGGTTAATTTTCCATAGATACTCTCTTCTCCAAAGTACTATTTCCTATTTCAGATCTTACAATAAGAACACTCTTTCTATTTATTTTCTCATAACTAGAAATATAACCATGTAAGATTTTCCTGAACGTCTCATTATCCATTTTAGGGTTGCTCTTGTTTTCACTAACAGCTTCCAACACTTTCTTCTCCATGCACTTTCTATCAGATCCAAAGGTGGTTGAAATAACAATCCAACAGTTTGTCAGTTTAGGGGATCTTACAAGAGTTTGTTAATAAGTTCAGAAGTTAGAAGTTGAGACGTTGGTAATTGTACACCTCCGGAACAAATTCCCATTTTAGGTGTGTCCAGTAGATCAGCAAACACAAATCCCGTTTGTCTGATAAACTATAGTATTCCTCAATTTAACAAAGATGAAGACGCAAGGAAGACCACAATTTATGACTTATTTGAAAATACCTTTCACGATCCTGACTATATTGAGTCCATTTACATTGTCAATATGTAGTCAACAAACGATCACATATACAGAGTGGAAAGTCTAACTGGAACAAACTCTGTAACTTGCTAAATAAAGAAATTAACTGTCTCAATCCTTACTTCGTGGAATCTGCTCATATTAGTGTTTTAAATGAAACTCACGGTTTCTAGTTAATTCCACAATATAATAAAAGTTATTGAAAATTCTAAAAAATTGACAATTGTTTCGATAGATCAATATCATAGTCAGAATGACAGAAGTTACATTTTATTTGATGCCTACCTAATGTTTAGTAGTTATTTTTGGCTAGACCAAGAAGTGACCTAACTTGTGATTGACTTAATATATGTTTATAGAAAAAAGAAGAAGATGTGATATTACAAATATTGAAGCTTAGATATTATTAGCCCTATGGTGATATCCTGGATATCATTTTTACAACTAAGATCAGTATAACTGTGCAATGATATAGAAAACCAGGAAAACTATATCTGCTGATATTTACAATTATCACTTAAGAAGACAGTTCATTAGTGGAGAACTCCTTAGATTTAATTGTTCATTGAAAACTTCATATTGTGGGTTTCTTAAATGTCTTCTAATTCCCAATTCTTCAGGGAAATCCAATTCTTGTTTCTTTTCACAAATATGCAGCACTTCTAGTTTTGTTTTAGGTGTCAATGAATGATTGGTGTCAAGTAGATGTTTTGCGTAGTGGGATAGAGGTGTAAAATATCGTTACTTTTGACTACTCGTTACTATTCGTTACTTTTCAATAAAGTAATCGTTACTAAATATTCGTTACTCGAGTACTCGTTCTGTATAAGTATATGCTTCGGTAAAAATATTGTGGTGTAAATGGATTCGGTACATCGATAACCGATAGTCAATATTCAGAGTATTCAGTAAAAGTAATGTTTCGTGTTCGTTAAGATCTTTGAGTAGATATTTGGTATAGGTATACGAGTAGGTAGGTATTAGTATAATAATTGTTATATGTTTGAGTAAAGAAATAGACCCTAGTATTAAGTAGATATTATATTATATTTTGGTTACAATTAAGAAATTAAATTTTTTGAACATTTTTGCCTTTAAGAGTACTACGTCTAATAGAAACCAACTCGCCCGCTTTTGAAAAAATTCTTTCTGATGGCACTGAAGTGGCCACAATGCATAAATATTTCTTTGCTAACCTGGAAAGCCTTGGATATAGTAATTCACGGTTTTTCCAGTATTCCAAAGGGTTTTCCTTCCTGCCTATAGGTGAATCTTCAGCATACATTCTCATTTCAATTATCGCTTGCGACAGAGGTGTCTGAGTTAATGATGTCTTGGATTGTTTATCAAAGTCTTTCCAAACTATATCATCTTCATCCGAGTCGCCCTGATTATTTCCTCTTATCTGTTCTTTTGCCTCGGTATCCGTTTCAGTCGCACTTCTTCCCTTATCAATAAGGCCAACTACTTCTTCCTGAATCTTATCTTTAATTATCTTAAAATATTCGTTACAACTGAAAGCTCGGTTTTTAAACCTGGGATCTAGAAACGCAGACTTTCCTATTGTATTGTTCATTTCTATTTTCCCAAATCTAGTTGCCATTGATTGTCGCAAGTTCAGAAGCTTATTTTTGCATTCTAGTTGTGTCACTGTTTCATTATGTTTTTGTAGAACAGAATTTAAACCTCTAATAATATTTACAACTTTAGATAATGTCACTGTCGCTTCAGCACTCATTTCACTAGTAACTTGCTCGAATGGTCTAAGTATTTTACAGGCTTCTTTTAATATTAACCATTCAGATTGAGACAGCATTTCTATAGGATTGTGCAGTAAGCCAATAGTTGCTGTCAACGACGGTGTTTCGAGCTTTAATACACGCTCAAACATGTAAAAAGTAGAATTCCATCTGGTTTGAACATCATTTTTTAGCTTTAGTGGTACTGAAACTGGATTCATTTGTTTTTGAGTGGAAAAAATTTTGAATTTGCTTGAGTACTTCGGTGAAAATGTTCTACTGTTCTTTTAATCTTTTTACGGTTTTCATCTATTTCTTTTAGGCAATCTTGAACTACTAGATTTAGGGTATGAGCAATACATGGTATATGACTCCATCCAATCATTTTAATGGAGCTCACTACATTAGCCGCATTGTCAGTAGAAACAGCAAAAATTTTATCCGTTATGCGCCATTCATTTGCAACTCGTTGCATTTCTTCTGATAAATTTTTTGCTGTATGACTTTTTTCATAAGGGAAGCAGTCGAGTAAACAAGAATGAAAATCCCAATTTTTTGTTATAAAATGAGCCGTTACTGAAATATAACTTTCATTGGCCCTATATGTCCATCCGTCTGTAGTCAGGGTCACAAATTCAGCAGAATGTAATAACTCATGCAAGGAATTTTTCACAGTTTCATATCTCTTAGGTAATAAAGATTGAGTGAATGTTTGGCGGCAAGGAAATTTATATGAAGGCTCTAGTTCTAAAATTAATTTTCGAAAGCATGAGTCATCGACTATTGAAAATGGTTGTAACTCACTTACGATCATATTTAAAACTAAACTATTTATCTTTTTTTGCCTGGACAGAGATATTGGTTTCGTAACGAAACTGGATAAACAAGTTTGATGTTTCTTCCGTTTTGCTGCTTGAGTTATTGTCATCTCATTTGCATTATCCTGTTTTGATAATTGAAGCTGCATAGAAGAAAATGCTATTCTACTAGTTGAAGCTGTCGGTGTGGAATCTGTGGAAGTTTGGGACAATAAGGCCGGGTGGCTTTCTGGAAACAGTTATAAAGTTATGTAGGTATAGACTCCAAAATGGAACTTAATATTTTTTCACTATAGAATAATAATTTACCATTAATTGCTTGTAACTGAGTAGTTGATACTTTCGAAATAAATCTGGAATCAGATTTATCGAGGGCAATTCCAATTGTTGGGTGTTTACTCGTAAGGTGTTTCTTTAAATTAGATGTTGTTCCTCCATTATATGAATAACTATTGCTGCATAAATTGTATTTAGTCCTCTCATTGGATAATGGGGTAAAATAGTTCCAAATTTCACTTCTTTTTTGATTTTTAGACATTCTTAAATAAATGATAACTTTAGGTTAATATCAAAAGTTAAACATAGAAACATTTATATTTCTTTCGTAATATTCTGAGGCACTTACCTAGCAAAATATTCGAAACTAATTTTTATTATCGATATATATATACATTTACAATAATAACGTTACTAAGCCGCAGATTATCGGGGAAATACATACACACAATACAGCAAAAAATCAAAACGTAGTGATTAAGTCGTGAACTTCAGTTTATTGATTTTATCTCCAACAGCTTATTTTGAAACAGAAATCTGTAATTGCATAAAACCAGTTATTCCAAATAATAGATAGATGGCACTATCACTGATTCTAGGCGTCGATCCTCTAATAATCTAATAATACTTCATTGGCCTTCGTCGTCGTCGAGAACTTCGAGTACTCGGGTAACTATAACGTCGTTGATTTTTGTATTCGTTACTTCGGATCCGAAAAAGTAACGAGTACTCGAGTAACGATTAGTTACTTTTTTTACACCTCTATAGTGGGATTTATCTGGTTGTTTTAACCTGTATGCTCGTAAGTGTAAACTGTATCGGATTTCAAAATTCCTAAGGGTCTGACCCAAATAGACAGCATTACATTCTGGACATTTGATCTTTAATAGTGGTATTTTTGTTTTTACATTTAACAATTTTGTACTAACGTTACTTTCTGTTTTAAAAGAAATTGTTGTATTCGTTGCTGAATATATTATCTTTGGAATATTATTAGAAATACTTCCTGCATATGTGATGGTTTAATAAGTTTTTATTTCATCAGCTTGTTTAGGAAATATTAGTTGTAATGCCACTTTTTCCTCTTTTTTACTAATTAGCTTATTTATCATATTTAATGGATAACCGTTGGATCTTGCTATTTGTCTAATTGTATTAATCTCTCTATCAAAATTACATTTGTTCATAGGAACTGAAAAAGCTCTATGTATCATTGAACTATATGCCGCCAGTCTGTGTGACATAGGGTGATTGGAATTGAATGGAATTGTCACATCAGTCTGTGTTGGTTTTCGGTAAATTGAATAATCAAATACATTATTAACTCTTTGAATTTTCAAATCAAGAAAATTGATTGAGCTATTTTCTTCAATTTCTAATGTAAATTTAATTTTTGGGTGTAAATTATTGATGTGGTTGAAAAATACATCTAATTGTCGTTCACTACCCATAAAACAAGCTAATATGTCATCTACATATCTATAACAAAATAAAATATTTTTCGAAATATTACTTTCAAAGATCTTTCTTTCTAAATTGTCCATGAAAATGTTAGCTAAAATAGGTGAAATAGGGCTTCCCATTGGTAAACCTTCATTTTGAATATATACCTTATTGTCAAAAGTGAAATAATTCTGATTATTACATACATCAAATAAATTAAGTATATCTGATATTATTCCTGGATTAATATTTTTATCCTCTAGTAATTTTCTTACAAGTATTAGGCATTCTTTAGGAGGAATTTTAGTAAACATATTAATTACATCGAACGAAATGAGTTTACAGTTATCTTGCAAGTGGATTGCTTTCAACTTTTTGATTAGTTCTATTGAATTTCTAATTGAGTACTGAGATTCATATCCGTAACTATTGAGTATATTGTTGAGCCTCTTTGCTAATATATTTTTTGGAGCATTAACATAAGAAACTACAGGTCTAATTGGTTTCGTTATTTTATGTAATTTAACGGTTTCATATAATTGTGGACAATGAGGATTCTTATGTATGATAGACCTCTTTTCATAATCACTTAAAATATAATTTGAATTATTAACAATATCCCTTACATTATTAGAAAACTTTTTTGTTGGGTCTGCTTCAAGAACTTTTACATCGCTAAATTCTATAAAGTTATATATTTTGGAATTGTAATCTTAAGTCGTCGAAATGACAGTTCTGTTCTCCTTATCAGATTTTGTAACTGGTAGGTTATTATCTTCTATCTTCTTTTTTATTGCATTTAAAATTGTAATGTCATTTTTGAATTAGATTTTAAAGCTATTTGTGACTCTGTAGCTATAATTTGTTTTATATTATTCGTAAATTTTGGTGGTATGCTGTACTTTAAACCTTCATTTAAAAATTCTATTTCACTATCTGTAAAATGAGTGTCTGAAAGGTTTTCAAATCGTGGTGCAAATTGTGTTGGTATGTAGGTACTTACAGTTTCATATGTTTTGAGTATTGAATTTTATGTTGTGTGTGTTCAAGATTCTGTAGCTCCTTTTCTTGTTTCTTAAATTTCTTATGCTTCATCGTGCTGATACTTTCTCTAATTTTGTCATCCAAACAGTCAAATTCTACTGGATGTAATTGGAATGTGATTTCTAAATGTACAACTTTTATGTAGTTGTCTAAGGAGTCTCTAACTTTGAACCATTTCTTACATTCTCCCTTTATCCAAACTCGTTGAGCACATTTTATAGCTTTTTGTGCTTGTGGTGTTTTAGTGTGACATTTTATATTCACATAATTTGGTATTACTTTTTTCCTAAGGCATTCTTGGTTAAACCAAATGTTTTGTAACGTTTTTGTAGTAACTTCTGGTACAGTCGGGTCAAATCTTCTCTCGAAGATTTTTTTATGAAATTAACTGTCTCAACCCTTACTTCGTGGAATCTGCTCATATTAGTGTTTCAAATGAAACTCACGGTTTCTAGTTAATTCCACAATATAATAAAAGTTATTGATATCACCATAGGGTTAATAATATCTAAGCTTCAATATTTGTAATATCACATCTTCTACTTTTTTCTATAAACATATATTAAGTCAATCACAAGTTAGGTCACTTCTTGGTCTAGCCAAAAATTGCTACTAAACATCAGGTAGGCATCGAATAAAATGTAACTTCTGTCATTCTGACGATGATATTGATTTATCGAAACAATTGTCAATTTTTTAGAATTTTCAATACAATAAATGTAATATTTTTGTTGACTCAAAAACCCGATCTTACAACGAGGATTATTATTATGATGAAAATGGTAGTGTCAAAATTAAAATCAAATTGACTGATACAATTTAATATTGAGCTCATTACAAAAACACGTATACAAATTATACGAAACAAATCGCACGGACTAATCCAGAAGGCACGCCCCGAACAACTTGAAAAGAGGTGTGAAAGTTGAATTAATATTAATCTGAGTGTTGATACAATAATCGTTCTTTCTGCACTCTCTGTATATCTCTAGATCTTCCAGAAGGTTAAGTTTGTGGCAATTCCTTGAAAAACATTTGTGCAAAATTCTGCTATCATCACCTGGTGAGAAACTATGATCATTAAATGTTAGGTGATGACCAAAGCCAGATTGTTCTGTCCTATTTAAATGTTCGATGATACGTATATTAAGAAGTCTTATGGTTCTACCAATGTACGCAGCCTCACAATCACCACACTGAAGTTTGTATATACCGCTCTGTTTGAGTTTGGGTAACTTATCTTTGGTCTTAGAAAGAAGTGATTTTATGGTATTTTGAGATGAAAAAGAAACCCTAATGTTATCTTGACAGGTTCTAAAAATGTTGCTTATTTCATATGAAATCATCCTTATGAATGGGACTGAGCAAAATCGAAAATCACTAACCTCGACGGTTTGATAAGCCAGTTGTCTGATGTCTCTTTGTTTTATTTTCCTAATAGTGTTCTCAATAATATTTGAAGGATAGCCGTTGTTAACTGCGATCTGTTTCAAGATGTTAAATTCTTTATCAAAATTGTGGGGCGCCATAGGGATTCTGATCAACCTATGTACATAGGAGTATATGGCGGCCATTTTGTGTTGAAAAGGATGATTAGAGTTTGATGGAATGATATGGTCAGTCTGAGTTGGTTTTCTGTAAATATTGAAGTCGATTTTATTGTTTTATCTAGTAAGTGTCAAATCTTAAAAGTCAATCCGATTATCTAATTATAATTCGACTGTTGATAAACTTTTGTTGCAAGTGAATGTGATTAGGGGGCATTTTTTGCCAATGATTCTTCGTACACTGTAGTAACTCAGTCCTTGTTGGCTGAAAATACTCCTTACACTTGTGTGTGGATTTTCAGTAACTAGCAGCAAAACATTACTTTCGTTCTCTTCTGTTGCGGAAGTTTTTGATCGTTCATGCTTTCCATAAATAACTGAATCCGTGAGATTAAATCGCTCCATCAATCTCACAGCTTCTTTTGTAGGTTGCCGCCTTTCAGGAAAACCCTCATGGTAAATTATTGTCGGTAGTGAGGATTTCTCTCAATATCCATATCATATCAATCATTTCATCAATAGTGAAATTCATTTTTGCCCTAATTTTTCAAAACACCAAAAAATGTGCCAAACTGTTAAGTCTAAAAACAATAATGTACCTATTATTATGTCAAATATCAGTTTTTGACAAACAAATCATTGGTAACTTAACATTATTTGTATTTTGATTCGCCCTGTATCAGATTTAACGATTATTAACGGAATAAATAATTTTCCAGAATTTTCACTACTATTCGAATGCTTTAGCCGCAACGAATATTCATTCTCTATTTTCTTTTAACTTGGGCAGGGTATTGAACTTGTTAAAATTTTGATAGAAAATTGGTCATCACTTTTTGAATAGCCCTATCAAGTTGAAAAGGAAAAACGAAGCCAATTCCAAATATGTAGTAAAATACAAGGTGTTTCATTCCAAAAAATGAATGAAAATTAATCTGAAGACTTATGAACTAATTATGGCGATTATTCCCCTAAATGTCAATTTAATATCTCAAAGAAATCATGAGATACTGAACTTTGACACACTAATCAATCACCCTTTTTATACGACAATTATTTGGCAGCGCAGAGTAAATTTTTTATTGTTACATATGTAATCTCCAGCACTTTCTGTAGTTGAGTGAATAAGAACTTGTATCTGGAAGGGAATAGTGGTCTGTTTCCGATAGAATGTAAGGGATGTTTCTATACCTATATGCTATTTGAATAATTTTAATGTTAGAGAATGTTTACTCCTCATTGTCTGATCCTTTGGCGGAAAGGTAATTTTTTGGAGGATTTGCTTCTATAAAAATTGACGGTGATCTTTTTAAATGTGGAGGAATATGATAAGTTAGATATGTTATATTTAATAGCAGCGTATTTTAGGAATAGTATTGGATGGAGAATTTTTTAAGAGAAGTTTTGTTGTTTGTTTCGTAGCAAATAGCTCCATAGTCCAGGTTATTCCTTATCAATGATTTGTATAGACTGATTAAGGTTGCAGTGTCTGAGGCCCATCTACTGTTTGATAGAATTTTGAGAAAATGTATTCTAGGCTGACATGATAGCGGTAAATTTGTTTCTTTCTCTCAATTTTACCGATAATCGGAATGATTACTTATTTTAGTTTGTAGTTACAGTAAAATTTAATAATTCTTTGAATGCTGAAATTAGTTGCATCTTTCAAATAAAAACAGAAGCAGTCTCCAGAAAAATACCCAAAGTTAATGTTTACGTGGTTGTAGTTTTTCATGTTGAAAAAGCAAAGTTTTCCAATGTACATATGGAAGGTTGTGAAGTATTACGATATGCTTATCACAATGAAACTTTGTATTTTATTTATCAACTTCTACATACTGTAGTTATGTCCAAATCAATAGAGATGTTATTGTGTGACAACAATAATGAATGAAACACAAGGTTTGGTTAACTCCTACCAATGCAACGAGTATTAAGCTTCTGAGGGTGAAGAGTGAAGAGCATTTTTAAAAAGATATACTACAGTACAGATTATTACAAAATCTATATCCAGGTGAGTGTTAGCATGATGCTGCACTATTGCTATGGTTGCCTTTATAAAATTTAAACATTTGGGTCACATTCCAGTCACTAGTAGGATCTCTCAAATAATTGGTTATATCTTGATATAGTTTGAAATATCTATTCCAAAAATATTTGTAGTCAGAACTTATGGTTAGTGATAGACAGGTGTGATGCCACAGAAACTGTAGATCCGATTTTGCGAGAAAGTATAAACTATGGGTTAAAAATCGCAATTATTTACAATAAATAACTATTTGATGTAATTGTGGTCTGTTACAAGTATAACTCTCAAATGAAAACGAAATTGAAAATATTGCATGTTTATTTATAAAAAATAATGAATGAATTACGAAGTAGTCAACTTTTCATTAATTGAGTATTGTTGAATTTGACTGATTTCGTCTTCCTTTCGTGTGTTCTTTGCTGTAGTTCATCGTACCGGTACATCTAAGAAATTTTGGCTAACGCTAATGCATTTTTAAATCTATTTATTAGGGTGGATTTCTCCCTTTTCACGCGTTCTTACAATTTCTTGAGTGCCCTGGCCTCAAAAGTAATTTTTTTCCTATCTGCTCTGTTTCGGCATTTTTCCCTACACTCTTATCTGTATTCTCTTCCATCTGGTTTCTCCATCTTCCTTTGGGCCGTCCCTTTCTTTTAGGTCATAGGGGAATCCATTATGGTGTGACACGCGTTTTCTAATTTATCCAGATTTTCGTCTCCCATTTTAGGAGTTGTGCTTTAATATACTTCACGACTGTCTCAGTCTAGTTCGCTTTCTATTTCTTCGTTAGTTTTAATTCTTCTTTGTCCAGTTTTTGTTATGTTCGGCACCAATATGTTCATCAGAATCTTTGTTTCCGTAATGTTTGAATCTTCTTCTTCTTTTTTGGTCATCTCCGCGGTTACCGGTCTTATTAGTGTTTTGTATATTTTGGTATTTTTGCTTATGGATTTATTTCAGGAGTTTTCTATTTCTGCAGCAAGTTTGGCTTCCTTTGTATCGTTTCTTACACCCGTTCTTTTCCTGTTTGTGCTATCGTCATACCTGAGTAATTAAGGTCTGCTACTTTTCCAAATCTATACCTCTGCGTTCTCTACTTCCTTTCGGTGCTTCTGTTTTCCTCACCTACTAACATATATTTTGTTTTCTCTTCGCTTATTTCTATTCCAAGTTGTTTCGCCTCTTTGTCTACCTTTTCTATTGCTTTTATAAGTTCTTGTCTTGAATTTGCTTCTTAAGTTAAATGGTCTGCATGCGCCATAAATTAAATTTGAATGCAAATTTGGTCTGTTATAATGTTTTTGCTTCATCACTCATACATTCAGGAAAAAAATCAAATGCAAGAACTGAATGTGTAATGATATTACGACATGCTGATACAATTCCAAAAATATCAGCAACAATATTTTCATTTCCTAGAAAAAGTTTTTATAATGATGGTATTCCTTAAGTGTTTTAGTTTGGCTGGTGTAATACTCTGAAAATTCTGGAAATAATAATTATTTTTGATCCCTAAATCAAATCCTACTAAATAAGTAACCACCTATTATGTTTAAATGAACATCACTGTATACAGCAGTGTGAATCTAGATTTGTAGTAGCAGCTGTACTCTGTTGAGGATCGCAATTAACATTAATAATGCTTAACTTTCAAATTTGCTGAATAAATTCATGAATATATAAATAGCCCGACAATTTAGAAGTTGCTGTATCGAATAAAGTAACTGTAACCTTTGGAGTATACTCGTAAGAGATAGAGAGAGTTCCTTCGCTTGCGAAAGAGGTTTATTAAATTTTGAGAACTAAAAATATTTACGTAGAGTGCCGTTTAGATCCATGAGTTGCAAGTGTATCTTGGGGATTTGTGATAATTTATTCTGCTCACTTATTCAAGAGATCAATTATGTAAATGTCTATGATCTTTCGATTCCTAAAAATAGAGTTTTTTCTTTTTTGTAATTGAAAAATCGGAACTAAACAGTTGATGAAAAATTTGAAGACCGTGTTTTTTTTCTATTATAACAATGAGAACAAAATCACATTTCATCCATTCAAATAATGTCTTCTTAAATATAAGTACATAATTTCAAAATTATGAGATTAAATGAATAGAAAATAAACGGTTCCAAAGATTAAAACTAACTTTTCCTTATCTGTGGCCCTAAACAATATTCTATCATAAAATGGTTACTTGTATTCACTTCGGGGGATGTATCGTGCTAACAATCCGAAATTTCTCCAAAAATAACCAAATATTTAGTATATCTGGACTTATAGGACCCGCTGTACTCGCTCTAGTCAA
The DNA here is from genome assembly GCA_963921935.1 of Galeruca laticollis. Taxonomy (NCBI): domain Eukaryota; kingdom Metazoa; phylum Arthropoda; class Insecta; order Coleoptera; family Chrysomelidae; genus Galeruca; species Galeruca laticollis. The sequence continues at coordinate 186,405,459 of OY998179.1, read as the reverse complement.
CTAAAAATCAATAGGGTACATCTGTGAGACACCTTGAACAATATTCAATTATGAAATTGATCAATCGTATACTCTCTGGAGGCTGTATCGTGCTAACAAACTGAAAACTCTCCAAAAATGACAAAAATTTCGTACTTCAAGTACCATAGCACCCGTTGTACTGGCTTCAGTGAGCTGAATATCAATAGGGTTCATCTTTGAGACGCTCAGAATAATATACAATCATAAAATTGGTCACTAGTATAAACTCCGGTTGCTGTATCGTGTTAACAAACTGAAATTTCTCCAAAAATGACAAAAATATCGTACTTAGAGTACTGTCGCACCTGTTGTACTGGATTGAGTGAGCTGAATTTCAATAGGGTTCATCATTGAGACACTAAGAATTATATACAATCATAAAATTGGTCACTTGTATAAACTCCGGAGGCTGTATCATGCTAACAAACTCAAATTTCTCCAAAAATGACAAAAATATCGTACTTAAAGTACTGTCGCACCTGTTGTATTGGGTCTGCTGAGCCGAAAATCAACAGGGTTCATTAGTGAGATGTCCCGAATAATATTCAATCATAAAATTGGTGACTTGTTGAACTCCGGAGGCTGTATCGTGCTAACAACCTGAAATTTCTCAAAAAATGACAAAATTTCGTACTTAAAGAACTATAGCACCCGTTGTACTGGCTCTGGTCAGCTGAAAATCAATACGGTTCATCTGTGACATGTTCTTAACAATATTCAATCATGAAATTGGTGACTTATTGCACTCCGGAGGCTGTATCGTGCTAACAAGACATGTAAGGAAAAGTGGCCGACGACAACAACGACGACGACGACATACACACAGGATTTTTTTTCTAAAAACCGTTTTTTCGTGTTGTTGTTGATGCAAAACGTAAAATTAACTCAAAAAAATGTTTCAAAATTCCAACTTTTTTTGGGGTAAACCAATACTTTTCTCGCATATAGATAGGTTGTGCGGAAAAGTAATAGCGAAAAATAGAAAATAATAGATATATATTTGGATAGGAAGTTACACAAATCAGGAGTTCAGAATAGTCGAACAACAAATGAAGCTGAATCGGGATGACTAAAGAACAACCGAAGAAACAGAACATCAACAAGAACAGAAAAGAGCTAGGGAATTTAACAGTGCCGAATATAAATGAAATGAAGCAGCTGGCAAGGAAGAAATGGAAAGATTGGAAACAGGCGTTTAAAATAAAGTAATTCTACATCTCTTCATGTTGTTTCCTTCCAATACAATCATCGACCGGACTGGGACGAATTATTGGAAAGACAAAACTCATAGTCGTTGTTTAGCTTTGGTATCAAGTTGTTCGACATTGTTGCTCATTTCAAAAATAAAAATGAGTTATATGGGAGTAAACAGTAGGGTTCTCAACTTATACAGTCTCGAACAAACAGTAATAAAAGTAAAGGCTGGAACAAGAAAAACAGCAAAAATAAAAATGGAATGAGGAAACATGAATAATTATATATTTCTTGCAAACATCAATGGTTTCTTCTTCACCTGTTACGCACGACTAGGAAAAGACTGTTTGTCTTTCACTCGATTTCTATTGTTGTTGTTGATTGTACGTACAGTGCAACAGAAGTAGCTTGGCGGCGATGGCTGTGTGCGCAGTTGCACAATCTGCTTTACGTACGTTTTAAATCATTTTTCTCGCGACTCTTGTCGTGTTCACTTCGAAAGTGCAATCCGAGACATAAATTTTAGTGGTTTCTGATATTTTATTATTTTTCGTGTTATATGTTAATTAGAGTTTATAGTTTGTGACCTTCGACCGTCAAGCTACTTCTATTGCACTGTACATCAATGTTTTCTGATTTGAATGTCACTTGATAAAAATTCTGTTATATTGACTGTACTCTTTCCTTAGTTACATATAAAGTAGCTTGACGCAAAAACTTCGAAATGCTTTCATTATAATTGGATGTTGTCGATTACTTCTATTTGAATATTGTAAATTTAATTCGATAGGCCCACAATTTTAGACGGCAGCTGAAATCGAATCAGTTATATTATCTCGGGGAAGGAACTGTGGGAAGTTCGTATTATCAAAAGTAAGAAGAAAATTTACAAGATTAGTTCCGGATTTTCAAATACAGAAGGAAATTCGGTTCCCGTCCTTTCGTTATAGCATGTTTTCAAATATAGTGACTGTCTTTTTTACAAATAATCATTTAAATTCCTAAATAGAGTTTTTCTGAATCAGATATATTTCAGAAGAAAACAAAAAACATATTTTTTCATTATCATATGAAGTTACATCTCCTGGTTTTTGTGTAAATTATTTTAGTCAATAACTAACATTAATTGTTAGAGCCATAAAATTTATATACGTAGATGAATGAATGTTTAATGTAAACAAATAAAAAGTAGAAAAATACCTGTCACCGCCGGAATGAGACAAGGAGACTGCCTGAGCCCAATCTTATTTAACTTCAAATGGATGAAATCATAGATGAGGTGAAGCAGGTTCTGAGAGAATATAGATTGGGAGACAAAGAAATAATATGTTATGCTGACGATCTAGTAATCATATTTGAAGGCAAAACCCTCTTACAACGGCTTGTATATAAGTTCCAACAAACGGCAAAACTATTTAATATGCAAATATTCATGAAAAAAACATAATCCTTATAGTATATAAAGAACCTACAAAATGCAAACTCGCTATCTATAATAATAAATCGTCTCCTAAGATCAACAGAAATGCTAACACTTGGATCAATTATAGGATGCACATAATTTGACCGGAACAGAAGTGAAGAAATAAGCGAAATATGTGGAATATAGGACGTAGTTAAATATGCAACAAACTGGAGGAGAGAGAGCACGTACATAGAATGCCAACAATTGACCGGTTAGTGGAAATTGCTAAAGAGATACAACCAAACACACCTCGGCCGCCTAGACGACCACCTATAAGATGGTATGAAAGCTGAAAGATGAAAACACAGGACATAATCCTAACGTATGAAGAAGAAGAAATGAAAAGAAACATGCAGAGAGTATATAATGTATAATTACACTCACACACATGTTTTTTTAAGTCTGAATTTATTTGTTGTCTGCATGGGTAAAAAAACACAGGATATAGATTTATATTATAATTGAATCATCAAATATCGTTGTGGTGTCGCTTTTTCAAGTGCGTAGATTAAACGTTAATTGTCGCTATGTATTATTTTTATTTTTTTACAATATACGTATTGGGTGATATGCATAAAGTTTAATGAACTCTCAGAAGTACCGACTCCATATTGTAGTGAGTAACGAAAAACGGAGATGTTACTCGGGTCTAAATGAAACAGTCGAGTGGGCACTCTCATTTATAGAAACATGTTGGCCAAAATTTATAATATGTGGAGGAAAGTGGGGAAACTGAAAATCCAATTTTAATAAGTCTATTTCCGAGAAACAAACTCCCAAGCGAGAACCTTATGATTATTAACAGTATTGCATGAATGTCAATTTAACTATTATTACTTTTAAGTTAGTATATGAGTATATTTCCTTAGTGTTTTTAAATGAAACTCAAGGTCTCTAGTTAATTCCACAATATAATACAAGTTATTGAAAATTCTAAAAAATTGACAATTGTTTCGATAAATCAATATCATCGTCAGAATGACAGAAGTTACATTTCATTTTATGCCTACCTGATGTTTAGTAGTTAATTTTGGCTAGACCAAGAAGTAACCTAACTTGTGATTGGCTTAATATATGTTTATAGAAAAAAGAAGAAGATGTGATATTACAAATATTGAAGCTTAGATATTCTTAGCCCTACGGTGATATCCTGGATATCATTTTTCCAATTAAGATCAGTATAACTGTGCAATGATATAGAAAACCAGGAAAACTATATCTGCTGATCTTTACAATTATCACTTAAGAAGACAGTTTATTAGTGGAGAATTCCCTAGATTTAACTGTCCATTGACAACTTCATATTGTGGGTTTCTTAAATGTCTTCTAATTTCCAGTTCTTCAAGGAAATCCAGTTCTTGTTTCTTTTCACAAATATGCAGTACTTCTAGTTCTGTGTTAGGTGTCAATGAATGATTGGTGTCAAGTAGATGTTTTGCGTAGTGGGATTTATCTGGTTGTTTTAATCTGTATGCTCGTAAGTGCTCACTGTATCGTACTTCAAAATCCCTGAGGGTCTGACCCAAATAGACAGCATTACATTCTGGACATTTGAGTTTATATATACCTGACTTCTTTAATAGTGGTATTTTTGTTTTTACATTTAACAATTTTGTACTAACGTTACTTTCTGTTTTAAAAGAAATTGTTGTATTCGTTGCTGTAGATATTATCTTTGAAATATTATTAGAAATATTTCCTGCATATGTGATGGTTTTAAAAGTTTTAATTTCATCAGTTTGTTTAGGATATATTAGTTGTAATGCCACTTTTTTCTCTTTTTTACTAATTAGCCTATTTATCATATCTAATGGATAACCGTTAGATGTTGCTATTTGTCTAATTGTATTGATCTCTCTATCAAAATTACATTTGTTCATAGGAACTGAAAAAGCTCTATGTATCATTGAATTATATGCCGCTAGTCTGTGTGAGACAGGGTGATTAGAATTGAATGGAATTGTCACATCAGTCTGTGTTGGTTTTCGGTAAATTGAATAATCAAGTACATTATTAACTATTTGAATTTTTAAATCAAGAAAATTGATTGAGCTATTTTCTTCAATTTCCAATGTAAATTTAATTTTCGGGTGTAAATTATTGATGTGGTTGAAAAATACATCTAATTGTCGTTCACAACCCATGAAACAAGCTAATATGTCATCTACATATCTAAACCAAAATAAAATATTTTTCGAAATATTACTTTCAAAGATCTTTCTTTCTAAATTGTCCATAAAAATGTTTGCTAAAATAGGTGATATAGGGCTTCCCATTGGTAAACCTTCATTTTGAATATATATCTTATTGTCAAAAGTGAAATAATTCTGATTAATGCATACATCAAATAAATTAAGTATATCTGATATTATTCCTGGATTAATATTTTTATCTTCCAGTAATTTTCTTACAAGTATTAGACATTCTTTAGGAGGAATTTTAGTAAACATATTAGTTACATCGAACGATATGAGTTTATAGTTATCTTGCAAGTTGATTGATTTCAACTTTTTGATTAGTTCTATTGAATTTCTAATTGAGTACTGAGATTCATATCCGTAAGTTTTGAGTATATTGTTGAGCTCATTTGCCAATATATTATTAGGAGCATTAACATAAGAGACTACAGGTCTAATTGGTTTCGTTATTTTATGCAATTTAACTGTTCCATATAATTGTGGACAATGGGGATTCTTATGTATGATAGACCTCTTTTCGTAATCATTTAAAAGATAATTTGAATTATTAACAATATCCCTTACATTATTAGAAAACTTCTTTGTTGGGTCTGCTTTAAGAACTTTTACATCGCTGGATTTTATAAAGTTATATACTTTGGAATTGTAATTTTCAGTCGTCAAAATGACAGTAGCATTCCCCTTATCAGATTTTGTGACTGTTAGGTTATTATTCTCTACCTTCTTTTTTATTGCGTTTAAAACTGAAATGTCATTTTTTGTTTGACGTTTAACTTTTGAAGGTTCAATATTTTTGATTAAATTGGCAATTTTTAATTTCTCATAAAGAAAATTATTTGAATTAGATTTTAAAGCTATTTCTGACTCTGTAGCTATAATTTGTTTAATATTATTCGTAAATTTAGGTGGTATGCTGTACTTTAAACCTTTATTTAAAAATTCTATTTCACTATTTGTAAAATTAGTGTCTGAAAGGTTTTCAAATCGTGGTGCAAAGTGTGTTGGTATGTAGGTACTTACAGTTTCATGATGTTTATAACTTTATAAGGGGAATGCTACTGTCATTTTGACGACTGAAAATTACAATTCCAAAGTATATAACTTTATAAAATCCAGCGATGTAAAAGTTCTTAAAGCAGACCCAACAAAGAAGATTTCTAATAATGTAAGGGATATTGTTAATAATTCAAATTATCTCTTAAATGATTATGAAAAGAGGTCTATCATACATAAGAATCCCCATTGTCCACAATTATATGGAACAGTTAAATTACATAAAATAACGAAACCAATTAGACCTGTAGTCTCTTATGTTAATGCTCCTAATAATATATTGGCAAAGAAGCTCAACAATATACTCAATACTTACGGATATGAATCTCAGTACTCAATTAGAAATTCAATAGAACTAATCAAAAAGTTGAAATCAATCCACTTGCAAGATAACTATAAACTCATATCGTTCGATGTAACTAATATGTTTACTAAAATTCCTCCTAAAGAATGTCTAATACTTGTAAGAAAATTACTAGAAGATAAAAATATTAATCCAGGAATAATATCAGATATACTTAATTTATTTGATGTAAGCATTAATCAGAATTATTTCACTTTTGACAATAAGATATATATTCAAAATGAAGGTTTACCAATGGGAAGCCCTATATCACCTATTTTAGCTAACATTTTCATGGACAATTTAGAAAGAGAGATCTTTGAAAGTAATATTTCGAAAAATATTTTATTTTGTTATAGATATGTAGATGACATATTAGCTTGTTTTATGGGTAGTGAACGACAATTAGATGTATTTTTCAACCACATCAATAATTTACACCCGAAAATTAAATTTACATTGGAAATTGAAGAAAATAGCTCAATCAATTTTCTTGATTTAAAAATTCAAAGAGTTAATAATGTACTTGATTATTCAATTTACCGAAAACCAACACAGACTGATGTGACAATTCCATTCAATTCTAATCACCCTGTCTCACACAGACTAGCGGCATATAATTCAATGATACATAGAGCTTTTTCAGTTCCTATGAACAAATGTGATTTTGATAGAGAGATCAATACAATTAGACAAATAGCAACATCTAACGGTTATCCATTAGATATGATAAGTAGGCTAATTGGTAAAAAAGAGAAAAAAGTGGCATTACAACTAATATATCCTAAACAAGCTGATGAAATTAAAACTTATAAAACCATCACATATGCAGGAAATATTTCTAATAATATTTCAAAGATGATATCTTCAGCAACGAATACAACAATTTCTTTTAAAACAGAAAGTAACGTTAGTACAAAATTGTTAAATGTAAAAACAAAAATACCACTATTAAAGAAGTCAGGTATATATAAACTCAAATGTCCAGAATGTAATGCTGTCTATTTGGGTCAGACCCTTAGGAATTTTGAAGTACGATACAGTGAGCACTTACGAGCATACAGATTAAAACAACCAGATAAATCCCACTACGCAAAACATCTACTTGACACCAATCATTCATTGACACCTAACACATAACTAGAAGTACTGCATATTTGTGAAAAGAAACAAGAACTGGATTTCCTTGAAGAACTGGAAATTAGAAGACATTTAAGAAACCCACAATATGAAGTTGTCAATGAACAGTTAAATCTAGGGAATTCTCCACTAATAAACTGTCTTCTTAAGTGATAATTGTAAAGATCAGCAGATATAGTTCTCCTGGTTTTCTATATCATTGCAAAGTTATACTGATCTTAATTGGAAAAATGATATCCAGGATATCACCATAGGGCTAATAATATCTAAGCTTCAATATTTGTAATATCACATCTTCTTCTTTTTTCTATAAACATATATTAAGCCAATCACAAGTTAGGTTACTTCTTGGTCTAGCCAAAATTAACTACTAAACATCAGGTAGGCATAAAATGAAATGTAACTTCTGTCATTCTGACGATGATATTGATTTATCGAAACAATTGTCAATTTTTTAGAATTTTCAATAACTTGTATTATATTGTGGAATTAACTAGAGACCTTGAGTTTCATTTAAAAACACTAATATGAGCATATTCCACGAAGTAAGGGTCGAGACAGTCAATTTCAGTATATTTTCTGTTAAGTTAACATTTCGAAATTGTTACTCATTTTATAATTAGTTATTAAAGATCGTTCTTCAACCTATATCCATAAAATATTCTACTTTGCCTTGTTTTATGATACTTACTTAGACTCGAAAGCCGTGAATAGTTCTTGTTATATCGTCTCTTCTTAATTGATCTCTTAGTCGTACCACGGCGTCTGTATAATCGGCTGCATTTTGGTTTTAATTCACTCCTTGATCACCATGTTGTGGTACATCATTTTGGAAATCTACATCATTAAGGTGCTTTGCCACGTTATGCGAAATAAAGCAAATCATGAAGAGAAGGTACTTTCCCTATTTCTACGTGTATTTTGTTTTGTAGAATGGGGAAATTTTAGTTGCCCGAAGCATCTCTCTATTATAATAATGTTTCAAATGTATTATAATAGTGTTTTAAATGAAACTCACTGTTTCTAGCTCATTCCACAATATAACGAAAATTGTTGAAAATTCTAAAAAAATGACAATTGTTTCGATAAATCAATATCATCGTCAGAATGACAGAAGTTACATTTCATTTGATGCCTACCTGATGTTTAGTAGTTATTTTTGGCTAGACCAAGAAGTGACCTAACTTGTGATTGACTTAATATATGTTAATAGAAAGAAAGAAGAAGATGTGATATTACAAATATTGAAGCTTAGATATTATTAGCCCTATGGTGATATCTGGGATATCATTTTTCCAATTAAGATCAGTATAACTGTGCAATGATATAGAAAACCAGGAAAACTATATCTGCTGATCTTTACAATTATCACTTAGGAAGACAGTTTATTAGTGGAGAACTGCCTAGATTTATCTGTTCATTGACAACTTCATATTGTGGGTTTCTTAAATATCTTCTAATTTCCAATTTGCCAATTTTCGGCAGTCACATTCTCCAATGAATCCATCAAAAGTTGCCGTACTTCTTGAAGTTTAAAACTTTTGTTGTTCCTGGTAACATAACCTTTGACTTGTACCCATATAAGGTCTATTGGGTTCAGCTCACAATGGTAAGGGGGTAAGCGATGTACAATAATAATTTTTTACGCTGTCTAACAAATTGCAAAAGTTCCTTTTTCCCCATTGTATCATCGAAATTTATGTCTTTACACTACAAACACCTTAATTATCGCCGCTTTTTTCCATGAACTTGTGGAAAGCTTCTCTAATAATCGAGAATGAAAACTGACGTTATCCATTACAATAACTGAATTCTGGGGAATGTATTCGATCATTTGCTGAAAATATTCCTAAAGAACGTCATCCGTCATTTCTTCGTGGCAGTCTTAAGTTGAATTAGATTGAAATTTCAATAATCCTTGATCCAAAAATCCGTTTTCACTGCCTATATGGGTTCTAATAAGCCTGCGTCTCTTCCCAGACGGAAGTCTTAATCCTGTTGACCAACCCTCCATGACAGCTTGTCAGGAATTCAGCATATTTTTATCTTGTCAGACTTTTGATACGGTATGTCCTTCATTTAGCCAGGTTTCATCCAAATAGAAAATATTCTTACATTCGTTGCGTTATTTTCGGATTGACCTTAAGTATTCTCGTCTCCAGCAGACAATATCCGTCCTGTCAATAAGAAAAGATTTTCTGTTCTCTTTTCTCCACCGATAATTCATTCCATGAAGAATTCTCTATACTCTAGTTCTTGATAGTTGTGGCAGGTTTTCGTCATCTGGGCGACTTGCACAATCTTGTCCAATGTTGGTATTTCTTTTGCGAAATACAAACCTATCACTATTATACGTATACTGTTTTTGACACCGTCGTCAATTTCTAATGGTTTCTTCCCCGGGCGAGGAATGTGTTCACCGACGTTCCGGCATTTTCTCTCACGTAAAAATCTATAAATCGTTGATTTTCCTACCCCTATCATATTGGCACAGTTCGTAATTAAGTCGCGAACAGAACTTGTGGGGTTTTGGTGCACAAGAGCATCATGAACGTTCAGGATTAATATTTTTTTCCCGCAAAGAATATGCACTTTTGCTAACTCGTTGAATAGGAATTGGAGAAAAACATTAACTTGAAGCCATCTTAATTAGACGAACAGACGTTAATTGCTAGTTGCCGAATACTAACTACTTCAAATTTTATCCTATAAGGTAGTTATATTCAAATATTAACAAGAAATTGGGTTGTACCTGTACAGGTTACGGGGCAGGTATAAAGAAAAAAAGGAATGTTTGAATATAGTGTAACAGAACAACTGCGGGAGATTTTGTAAAGCGTTTTATACACCTGGAAAAAAATTTATATATATATATATATATATATATATATATATATATATGTATATATATATATATATATATATATATATATATATATATATATATATATATATATATATATATAATAAATACCAAATGGAACATTCTACTGTATTTCCGTCTTTTGTCATGTATAATGAAATCACAAACTACTGAAATTTGGGAACATCACTAGGCAGCAGCATGTGAAGATATTTACCGAGATATTTTAGATATACGAATTGTAGAATTGAAACAATATCACAAAAATATTTTTCTTCATTCCAGCGGGCATGTTTTTGAATCGAATAATATGTTTTTTCAATTAAAAAAAATATTTTTTCTGTTGAGTAACTCACACTCATCATTCAAGTATAATTTTAAATAAATTCCTAATTATACATTTGTTTCAAATAGCGATATTCTTGATTCAATACTACGGATTCTGAAATTAAATGAATATTTCAACAAAATCAATAATATTTTTGTTCCATTTTAACAGTCTGGTATTGAACCAAATACTATGTACTAAAATTCAAGTAAATATTTATTTCATTGAGTTATTTATTATTCTTGAATATACAAAACTGTGTATTTGCTTCGATGCTGGACTACATTCTCAGATGAAAGTGAAATTATTCTTGCATCAAATAAACCCGAAGGATTGAATGGACGAAATATAACAGTTGAGATCATCTAATATTTTCATGTATCAAACATATATTGGTCTTGGAATCCAAATAAACTAGCGTTTTCTTTCAAATGCTAGGTTTATTTCGCCATATTGAAACAACAAATTTGTTTAACTGAAATATATTTTGTTTAATTCAATACTTTATTTTTTCTCTATAGTTCCCTCGCACCTATGGTTTACAACTATTTCATGGTCCGAACCCCCGATCCGTGCTATCAACTCCATTGGGATAGACTCTAGATATTTTTGGTTGAGGCAAAGATAAAAACTCAATTATTCATTAGTAGATTGTTTGTTTACAGAACCAATTTCAAGTTTGATTTAATAGATATAAATGATAAATAGTTGTAAGCATGATAAATGAGTTAGGTGTCCCTCTCATTTGTAATAGAGTATATCAATGTGAAATTTTAGGTACTTACAAAGACGTTTTCACGTTTTTCCCCACTACACAAAAATCCATGTGTCTAGCAAAGAAAGTCGTACTGTCATAGAATCAAATTTCGGTAAGTTACAACTATTTCTTTTGATGGACCCAGTCTCCATTGTGAAAATAATCTTAAAATATTATCGCTGTTCTAAAAAATTATCTAGAAACATAGTTCATACTTTTAGCTTGGTTATGAAAAATTAGTCAATTTGTTTGTTCAGTGACGCCATCGCGGTCTGATTGGTGTTCGCAGTCACTTGATAATGGGTTATAAATAACGCAATATAAATTAATTTTATTTAGTTTAAGACGAATAAATAGGTTCTTAAAATTTCATTTAAGGTTTCTAAAAACTGTCTGTGAAAAAATTGCTTCACATGAATTTGTAACAACTGTTAACATTCCTATTATTGAAATATTTAAATGGTTGTAAAATCACACTCTAGGACTTTTACGAGAATTTCACTGGGTTTCATTAGAATCAGTCACTCACCACATCGTGAATTTTTGCTACTATTCTTAGCCCAATTATCCTCTTCTCTTCGAAGTTGAGGATGATCCAATTGTGGTTATTTCATGTTCATTATCACCTTTCTTAATGCATAATTTGTGGTTTCCACTATGTTCGTTGTGCGATGTTTTTATGATAACAGTTAACTATATATCTGTTTATATATCTATTCATTTAGGTTTGTTAGATTTTCTTATATCTAAGTTTCATAACTATTCTTTCCCATATTATGATAGACTATTTCTTATTATTGTTATTTCTTCCTTTTCTATTCAGATACATAATTTTGTATTGCTCATATCATCTTTATGTTTCAAAGGTATATTCAAATTATGAAATATTTTTCAGGATTTTCATATAAATTATTCCTTCAAATTATAAATATCTTAAACTAGCAATAAAGTAAGTCAAAAATTTCATTACATTCGAAATTGGAACCTTAATGTTCAACTTGAGTTCAAATAAATTACCCTTTTTGTATTTGTAATTTGTTTAGCTTTCCCAAATTTCAGGTTTGCGGCGTCTAAATGTTAATATTTTGTATGTAAAATCTTATACAGAAGCAACAATATCTACCTAACTCTATGTAACAGAGAGATAACCAAATATTTTCTCTCTTAACAAAATCTTACTTGATTTTCGCTTGTGCCATGAATCTCAGTGCGAACGCTGACGTCGGCCCCTATCTCCCTACCTCCTATACTAAAGTAAAGGCGAATCAATGATAATCCATCGTTGCTTTTCTATTGTTATCATTCTTATTTCCACGTTTTCGTAGAACGTGAAAAATTCGGTTGCCAATACTGTGTGTGCATCACTTTGATAAAAGTAATAAATACATTGCTTTTAGTATGAATTCATTCCTTTACAACTTAACAATTACAGATTTTTAATCCATTCTAAACAGTTCGCAGTTATTCAATTTTCTTTGTTTTTTCCCATATTTATTCGTGGTCTGCTTTTTATTTTTGTTTGAGAATCTTCTAGAGGATATGATGGCTCTTTAAACAAGAAAGCAATAATTTCAAGGATTATTGTGAGATAGAAATTGCCGACCTAAAATTGTCAAAGAAGGGTTGCGCCAAAAGTGCCAGTGAAAATTAAAATTAATACTTTTAAAAATTGCCATTCTATTTTATTAGATCATTTCAAAATCCATTATGGAAATCTGCTTAGAGAAGATGGGATTGTTAATATTTGTTTCGTGTTTTTTAAGTTCATCCAAATTAGAAACAACCTAGTTTTCATATAGAAGCTATGTCCTTTTTCTCATCTTGTTAAGCATTGTGCTTCCTCTCATTGTTTCACTATCTTTTGACGATATATGAATTCATTCCCCTGCATATGATTTGATCTAATTTTTATTGTGGTTCTATATACATTTTCACTTTTGTTTTGTGTGTCATATCATTGCATTTGTTAAATTGTCATTTTCCCTGTGATGATACGTAGGTAACTACAAGCTTATTTTCTAATAAGGTTATTTGTTTGTCTGACAATTGCCTTCATGCTTATGGAAACGTTACTATTTTAGCTACTTTTCGTATTATGGAAATAGGAACAGAAATTTGATAGATTGATTCATACAAACAGTAGAAACACATACTTATAACATGTGCACTTGTCTTTTAAGAATTGGCATACCTACGTTCTTTTGGATTCCTTATTACTATTTAATAACGTTGAAAAGAGACCGCGATATAGAATATCAATTAGGTTATATTAATAAGAATTCATTTTCATATCTTCTGTCAGCTATCATATTAAATAGGTAATTTTCAGCCATAGAGTAGTTTTCAAAGCGTTTTATCTGATATTATTGGTAGTGAAACTATACAGTAGTATTTTGTATGTTTTATCAATAACCAAAAGTACAAATCAATAAATGTCCTAATGACAACAAACTGACATCATCTATTATATTGATTGATTATGTTCTCCGTGGATACAACACATATACAATACATCTCCCCCTTCTCCAAGCGGGAAGGGTATTTCAGGTGGAGGTGTCACCTGTATTGGCAGCTCAGTCTTAGAACAATGCCAATTTTCATCAGGCACATACTAAGTAATATTCTCTGAAATACAGCTTCTGAAAACCTCACCTGGACCTAATTCAATATCCTCTGTGGATATGTTGTCCACGGTTTTGTCAAATTCATTAGGGAAAGGGTGAAGAAACTTTCGATTTCTTCGACTACGTACAATATATGATCGCGGTGAATGGTGTTTAGACTCAACAGAACCCGTTTGACGTAAGTCTAAAACTCAAACTTGCTGGCCTTCTTGAAATTCTTTTAAATCCCTGGCTCCATGAGTAGAATCGAAATTTTGTTTTTGACCATTCCTTCATTTTCTCAAGGATGGCATGGCGACCAGGTGTAACCGGAAATAGTTCTTTATTAGCACTATTCCTCTCAACTTCCTTCCCATCAGTCATTCTGCTGGACCCACCCATTTTGGATGGGTGTTGTTGGTAAGGATAGCAACATATAATATGGATCTTCACCTTTGTGAAATGACGTTTAAAATTTTTCACTTGTAACTCAATGAACCCATTTGCTTTGACTCAATTTTGGACTAGAGTTCATTATCTCCAATTACTGCTATCTGTGAAAATTGTCAACCATTGTCTCTTTTGATGACTTGAGGTACTCCATGGCGAGCAAATATTGACGTGAGGTGAATTATGACACATGATGAAAGTTAACTTTTCTAACTCAGTGACTTCAATAAATCTGGATTTATGGTCAGATACTTCAATATACCAGTTATCATCCAGCTTTAATAAGTCTGTCTAAACAATCTGCCAAAGGCGATCTGGAAATTCAGATGGCCATAATGGTTCAACTGGATCTGGCTCCGGATGAATACAAGGAACACAGTTTTTAATAATTTCCTCAATCGGTAACGGCAGTCCTGGCCACCACACAGATTCTCTAGCTAAAAATCGAATTAAACTTATTTCTGACTCCTTTTACTGAAAATCCTTACCCCTTCCATTTGACCAAGAGTACTATCCACATCAGGAATTGGAAAAAGTCCCCTCTCCACATTTTTATTTAGTTGGGCTAGGTCGATACACAACCGAATTCGACCATTAGGCTTTGGGACAATCACAACAGTCAGTTGGTTCACTAATTGGTTGAATTAAACTTTTAGACCACAGGTTATCTAATTGTTGTTTGGAAACCTGTTTAAGTGGTAGGGGCACACGTCTTGGAACTCCCAGTGTATAAGATACTGCATCAGATCTTAATCTTATGTGATATGGCTGTTTGGTATTTCCAAATCCACTGAGGAGTTATGGAAACTTCTTATGTGGGTCCAAATTTTTACCATTAATATTTACCTCAAACAAGTGCTGAACAAGTCCCAGCTTTTCAGAAGTATGATATCAGTCACAACATAAAATCGCTCATTAACGGTCTTGTTTTTCATAGTAACGTTTGCCGTCAATATTCCAGCAACATTCAACTGGTTTCCACCAGGCCCAGAAATTGCTGTCGCTGCACATGATAGTTCATGGCCTTTGAACCTCTTATGGTACAAAGTCTCAAGAAGAATACTTACGTCTGCACTTGTATCCATTTTGACTGTTAATCACTGGTCCAAAATGTACACAACTGTTTGCCACAACTCCTTATTCCCATTAGATGCTACTTCGCCAACAAATGTGTCTTGTCCATTATCAGAACTCTTTTTATCTCTTAAAAAACCGAGCATAGTGCTCTTTAACTAAACATTTCCCACAGACTGCATTTATAGCAAGCTTTTTTTTCAAAAAGTAATATCAAATTATAACTGGATTAAACAGAAATCGTTAAGATTATCCAAGACAAATTGAGCGATAATAGGTGAAACTGGACTACCTACCGGCATATCCAATATATGTCTATAAGTATTATCAAAAGTTAAAACAGTATTATCCAATAAAGTTTCGAAAGCTTGAACATAAGAAAGAGTTCACTCCTGATTTAAAATTAGACTGAAGGCCCAATTAACAATTTTAATTTCATTAACTTATTCAGTTCACTTACCCTCAACTTATTCTACATATATTGAGAGACTAATGTACTCCGAGGGCACAACACATATACAATACATTTTATCATTTGCATTTTGACATATTCTATAAAATCGACTTTGTTCAAAGCCTCAAATCTGTTATTTTTATTTTACGGTTAGTAACTTAATATTTATGATATATTCCAGATTAAAAAGTCCTAGTTTTCTGTGGAATTTGATTGTTATGGAAGATGTTGAACATCAATAATAAGCCAAGCATAATTAATGACATAAAAACACAAAAGCTTAGTTGAGCTGGACATGTTCAGAGAGCCCAGAGCCTCATTAAACGAATATGGGAAGAACCATTGTCTCTTTTGATGACTTGAGGTACTCCATGGCGAGCAAATATTGACGTGAGGTGAATTATGACACATGATGAAAGTTAACTTTTCTAACTCAGTGACTTCAATAAATCTCGATTTATGGTCAGATACTACAATATACCAGTTATCATCCAGCTTAAATAAGTCTGTCTAAACAATCTGCCAAAGGCGATCTGGAAATTCAGATGGCCATAATGGTTCAACTGGATCTGGCTCCGGATGAATACAAGGAACACAGTTTTTAATAATTTCCTCAATCGGTAACGGCAGTCCTGGCCACCACACAGATTCTCTAGCTAAAAATCGAATTAAACTTATTTCTGACTCCTTTTACTGAAAATCCTTACCCCTTCCATTTGACCAAGAGTACTATCCACATCAGGAATTGGAAAAAGTACCCTCTCCACATTTTTATTCAGTTGGGCTAGGTCGATACACAACCGAATTCGACCATTAGGCTTTGGGACAATCACAACAGTCAGTTGGTTCACTAATTGGTTGAATTAAACTTTTAGACCACAGGTTATCTAATTGTTGTTTGGAAACCTGTTTAAGTGGTAGGGGCACACGTCTTGGAACTCCCAGTGTATAAGATACTGCATCAGATCTTAATCTTATGTGATATGGCTGTTTGGTATTTCCAAATCCACTGAGGAGTTATGGAAACTTCTTATGTGGGTCCAAATTTTTACCATTAATATTTACCTCAAACAAGTGCTGAACAAGTCCCAGCTTTTCAGAAGCATGATATCAGTCACAACATAAAATCGCTCATTAACGGTCTTGTTTTTCATAGTAACGTTTGCCGTCAATATTCCAGCAACATTCAACTGGTTTCCACCAGGCCCAGAAATTGCTGTCGCTGCACATGATAGTTCATGGCCTTTGAACCTCTTATGGTACAAAGTCTCAAGAAGAATACTTACGTCTGCACTTGTATCCATTTTGACTGTTAATCACTGGTGCAAAATGTACACAACTGTTTGCCACAACTCCTTATTCCCATTAGATGCTACTTCGCCAACAAATGTGTCTTGTCCATTATCAGAACTCTTTTTATCTCTTAAAAAACCGAGCATAGTGCTCTTTAACTAAACATTTCCCACAGACTGCATTTATAGCAAGCTTTTTTTTCAAAAAGTAATATCAAATTATAACTGGATTAAACAGAAATCGTTAAGATTATCCAAGACAAATTGAGCGATAATAGGTGAAACTGGACTACCTACCGGCATATCCAATATATGTCTATAAGTATTATCAAAAGTTAAAACAGTATTATCCAATAAAGTTTCGAAAGCTTGAACATAAGAAAGAGTTCACTCCTGATTTAAAATTAGACTGAAGGCCCAATTAACAATTTTAATTTCATTAACTTATTCAGTTCACTTACCCTCAACTTATTCTACATATATTGAGAGACTAATGTACTCCGAGGGCACAACACATATACAATACATTTTATCATTTGCATTTTGACATATTCTATAAAATCGACTTTGTTCAAAGCCTCAAATCTGTTATTTTTATTTTACGGTTAGTAACTTAATATTTATGATATATTCCAGATTAAAAAGTCCTAGTTTTCTGTGGAATTTGATTGTTATGGAAGATGTTGAACATCAATAATAAGCCAAGCATAATTAATGACATAAAAACGCAAAAGCTTAGTTGAGCTGGACATGTTCAGAGAGCCCAGAGCCTCATTAAACGAATATGGGAAGAACCCGCTAGGTGGACCCAAACTCAGATTGATGGGGGATAATATCCTGAGAGATTTAAATGCCCTTGGAATTTAGGATTGGAGACGCAATATGATGGACCGATATAAATGGCGGCAGGTCGTGCTTGCAGCAAAAATACACAAAGGCTTGTGAAGTTGAAGAGGGAGAGGACAGTTTCCTAAGTTGTTTTTTCACTGCTATTTTCAGTCTTATAGTGGGTGGTGAATCTTTTCTTTACCTATTTTGTTACAACAACTACATTACTTATTATTTCATTATCACTATCTATTTTCACATTGAATTTCACTCCATCTATTCTCCTATAATGCAATGATGGTTTTCATTATTTGTGTATGGTTTTATAATGATTACAAGGAATTCTACGATGATAAATCAATGTTTGAAAAATGTTTTTGAAAATTCAGTAATCCAATAAATTTGGAATTAGGCTTATTCGTAGTAATATGTTTGTGTTTATTGGTTTCCAGTTCTCTTCTCACACAATAATGGGATGAAATAAATTTTTTCATCGCTCTAGAATTAAATTCGTGTCTACTCTTTTGGGTATCCTTGGATACATTTTTATCTTTCCCTTCACGTTGACAATTAATGAACGGTTGTTTTCAATATTAATACAGCGTGTAAAAATAACCACATTGAAAAGCTCCGCGATATCTTTCCCGATTCGAGAATACATAAAGACGACTCATTAAAAATGAACTTTGACTTGGCGTAAATATGATAAAAAGTGAATTGGATAGGTATTTATTGTTTTTCTCTTAATTTGGATACATAATGAAAATTCTTTTTGGAATAAAAAGCAATTCATTTTATATTTGTTTCTTATTTTAAATAAACAAACGGAATAAATCAAAGAAAAAAGGAAGTAACTGGAGTTTGAAGTCGCAGGTTGAATTAGAAATTTCATTTTAATACTGCGTTGAAATATCTTCTTTATTCCGTTGTCCTTCAGTTTTTACCTTTCAATCATTAAATTGATTGGTATAATCAAACAACTGATCATGCAAAATGTTATCTTCTTATTCAAGGCATTAATTTTTCAAACATTTCACGTATATGATCAGTTGGATATACGTTTTGTTCAAAATCATTCTAACTTTTGTTGATAAAAAATTCTTACAGTTAAATTGTTCTTTTTAGAAAAGTTTGTAAAGACGCCACGCGCTCCCTCTTTGTTCGAATGACAAAATGAAACGAATTCTCTAATGAATTTTTCCCCCAGTAATGTACTTTTTTTAATAAGACTTAGTGGAATTCAATACAGTAATTAATTTTTTAATCTTGTAAGATTTTAGAAGTTGAAGCGAGGCAGATCCTATTAATGAAATTCAATTTTCGAAAATAAACCCTTGGAGAAGCAGATTTTTTATTTCAATTAATTGTGGACATTTGAAACTGTTCTAGTAGTAGGCAAAACTTCATATAGGTAAACCACTATATTTCAAAAGTGGCAAATCAATATTAACCGTCTATTTTTAATGTATTTTTATTGTGATAAGGTAAATGTACATTTCACCGACCTCTTAAAGTTATAATATTAATATATTTATAAAATAAGGACTGAAGTGACTTGAACATGATTGTTTTATTATTTAGTTATTTCAGATACATGTATTTGTATGTTAAAGGTGCGATTTTATTTTTATTTACTTGTATTTCCAAAGAAATATAATAAATAGAGAGATATTGCAAATCTTTAAAATTGTCCATAATACCGACCTCTTTATAGCAATGTTCGCATTACCGACCAGTTCTGCATGTATTACCGACCTAGGCACTAAAGGATGTTACAAAATCAAAATACACCCTTCCAAATATTTGTATTTGACAATTTTTAATAAATTTATGCAAAAAAGATATTAAATTCTTGAAATATAAATTTAAACAAATGAAATTATAATACATTATTTTTCTAAATTATTGCGAAAGTGTTCAATTTCATGAACTGAATAAACTCCTCGGTTGTTTATTGAAACTGGAGGATTAATGACAGCTATTATATCAGTCTCATTATAGGGCAAAATGTCGTCCCTTGTAGGCCATTTCCAGTTACCACCACTTTTAGCCATAGTTTTTACCAAGATCTCATCATTATCCTTTCCAACCACAAGGCCCGGAAAAAGTTCTTTTTCATATACTACTATTACGTACTCTCCATCTCTACACTTAGGAATTATTTTACTTGAACCTTCAGTTTTGGACGTTTTCACTTTATTTGGCGTTTTTGCCATTTTTCTTTTTTCAGCTCTTTCTACTTTTTTTTGCTCCTTTTTCTTTTTCTCCATATCTATCTTTTTTTGATATGCAATAAATTGTTCAGAAGTAGCCACTGTTGGGGTAAGTCTTTTTGATAATTTTTTAGCCTTTTCATTTTTAGTATCATCAGGCCAGTAAAATGATTTTTTGAATGGGGTAGGTACATTTTTTAAATGGGAAGGTAAGCATGGATCAAGATTTTCTTTGTCTATAACGGATGATACGCTCTCGTTATATTGTGTATCAATTTTTGGAGGAGTTGTTAGATCAGAGTGTTGGACAGACTCTAGACTAAAGTTTTCTATGGTTGTTTCTGTTACGCTTTCTTTATGTTGTGTATCAGTTTTCGTTGGAGTTCTTACATCAGAGTGATTGGCAGGTTCAAAACTAATATTTTTTATGGTAGTTGTGGTTTCTGCTTCAGCAGAGTATGTTGTAGGAATTTCAGATTGCATTTGTACTAAATTGGAATTATTTATATCACTTTCCTTAGGCATTAATGTATTAAGTGGTTTTTTAGATATTGACACTACTCCATCCACTTCAACATCTAAATCTAAAATTCCTTGATTTTCTAACCACACTGTATCATCAATGTTAATTTCTTCCATTACCTGTATATAATCAGAATCAGTATATGTTCGCATGTTGGCTTCTAATGTAAGGTTATGACCTACTTGGGTGATATCCAATTTTTCACCAAATTCTTGATTAACTTTTGTCCAAAAATTAAATAAACTTTCGTCTTTGATTTGACCTTTCCATTGATTACCAGATAACTTAAATTCCTGCAATGTTTCTTGATCTATTCTTTCTTCTATATCTTTGAGAAACTTTTCATAATAATTCATTCCTTCAGATAACTTAGAGACACTAGTATTTGGAATTGTCTCTGCATTGGTAACTGTAACATGATCAATCATTTTTGAATAGTCAATGTTATCTGCACTAAAGGGGTACAATCCACAAGTTTTAAAGCCATTTCTAATTATTTCTTCTGTAACGACCTCTTTAAGACAGATGTCTACTTGAGAACAAAAATTTTCCCGATTTAATTTTTGCCCATTATTACCTATACGCCATTTTTGTATAAGTTTTTTCCAGAAATTTTTAACTGGATGAAATACAGCTACGTCTAAGGGCTGAAGATAATGTGTCGAATTGGGCAGTAGGGCGATCAAAATTATACCTTTCTCCCTGCAAAATTCCGTTAGCGGTAAAGTAAGATGGGAGGAATATCCGTCCAGGAATAAAATAACTGGGAGTGGTATTTTATTATCGATCAGCCAGGGGTAAAACACATTTGACACATACTCCAAAAAAATTTCTCCGGTCATCCAACCTGTGTCGGACCGCCCTAGCCCCCAATTTGGAGGCATTTTTAAAATGATATTGGACGGTATTCTTTTATATGGCAACAAAATTAATGGAGGCTGTTTTTTTCCATCTGCGGATATTGTGACCAAAACAGTTAGACATTCCTTTTCGTCATTCTGTATCCTATTGTAAACTTTTTTTGAACCTCTTCTCACTAAAACCTGTTTTTCTTTTGGCGCCAAAAAGAAAGCAGTTTCGTCACAGTCAAATATCCTGGAAGAATCAAGCAGAATCTCATCTAATTGGTGTTCGGTGATGTAGTTTTGAACTCGCATAAACCAGCTGCGTATATCTTGTTCGGTTATGTTAGCTCGGCATTTGGTTAGACTTTGCGAAACTCGATAAGCTAATTCAGGATGCCTTGCCAAGAAACCTTCGTACCAATGACGTCCTGGTATCCCATTTTTGAAAGGATTTGGCCTCTGAAGTTGCTCAATCAATTTAGTTACACTTTCTACTAGTTGGCTACGAGTTACAGGAAAACCAACACTTCCTAAGTATAAGATCCATTTAACTACTGTTTCCTCTTCGACATTAGTAAGTACAGTATGAGCGCCACTCGTAGAATTTGGGACATATTTATTATGGATTTTGTCTATTAATGTTGTTTTAGGTATTTTAAATTCTTTGGCTGCTTTTCTGATACTCATTCCTGCACTTATTTGTTTAAGGGCATTTTTAAATGCTTCATCCGTATAATTTTTTCTTTTTTTTCCATTTTAGATCTGAAAATAATAGTTATTTTCAAGCTGTGTATTATCAAACTGACTAGGTCGGTAAAAGAACCGAGTTTTACCTATCACCGACCACTAGGTCGATAATAGGAATACGCCCAATTTAAGCAACCTTTGGCCGACCACAAATTAATTAGTATCTTTTCATAAAAATATTACTTAATTTTTTGTAATTTACGTAAGTATAGCGTACAAAACAAATGTAATTTTCCGTTATTAACATGTGCTGTTATTGCTTACAAAAATAACGTAAGTTATCGGATATAATTTTCACTCAAATAATATAATTGTTCGACCAAAAATTTGAAGTATCTGAAAATATTTATATTATTTAATACTTTAATTGCAACTTTTTTAACGGTCGGTAATACATTTTGATGATATAGTGATATTAACAAAAGGTAAAATATTATTTGCTTCTTCATTTTGTGAAGGGTTTTTTTTTAATATCGACTAAATTAAAAGGTTTACTAATTCCCTGATACCGACGGCCCGGTCGGTATTAGAGACGGTTTATTTTACTATGAACGTTTTACCGACCACAATATTTTATAGAAATTTGCTGCATCATAACAAATAAATAACATATTTTAACTTATTGTCGTATTTGTTAGAGTTTGTAGAGTATATATATATATCAAAATTTTAATAAATTGCATACCTGACTTGTTTAATAGAATGCTATTTAAATTTACACTCAAATAGGACTCTAGGTTAAGCTGGATGGCATAAACGTGCTGTCTGCGTTAAGAACGTCTCTGTACTAAAAGATTGGACTAGATACGCGCCAAATCGTATAAAGGCGTGATTAGTTAAGAGTCGTAGTATCGGATACTAACGGTCATTATTTGATATTAAGTACCGAATTCTATTTATTGCGGAAAAATCAAAGTGGTCGGTATAACCTGCTAGGTCGTTGAAGCGTACATTTACCTTAGATAAAGATGAACTGTTTTTGTCGCTTTTAAAATGAAAATAAATATCATACATCAACATTAAATATAGAAGTTAATTTAATTTACGATTCTTAGCGAGGTTATAGAAAAACTTGAAAATGTTTTCTATATATTAAGAACCGCATGCACTGAAAGTGTATAAACGAGATCTCAACACAAATGAAAAACTCTTCTCTCAGTATATAAAGTCCAAAATTCAATTTCTGTGCCAGTATGCAGGTCACTTAAAAACTTTTTCACATCAAACAGAGATCGTGAACATCCAGCATCCAAAACAAAAAGACAAAGTAGTCGAGCCGTCTCGAATGGACTGAATTAAAGATGGAGCTATTCTCTCCTGGAATTCCAAATAGTGTTGATTTGAATTTACAGAGTGACGCAAGTAAGATATTTTATTCTGAAAGAACAAGATCGACATTCAGATGTATAATTTATTTGTCAAATGTCAAGTTGAGGATCGGTGAGGCAAAAAAAATCAGAAAACTGTCAACATTTATTATAATGAGCATTACAATATTGGTAGAAAAATAAATATTGGAATATTTTTTCTTGGTACCATTTATTAATTGCTAAATATACATTAAATATACAAAACGTACAAACTACAAGGCAAGTATTTTATATTCTGACATATGACATTCAACTATTACATAGCTGCCAACAGCTTCACCATTTACAGACAATGCCATAGAAAACTAACTAATAGGTAATTTCAAATTCACTTCAACATACAACATAAAAACTGAGCAAGATGCGTGAACAAATTGCCATATTTCTCAATCTAGACAACCTACTGGCCAATTTTACACAACACATTCTTACAATATATTTAAAAAGCTGCCTACCAATTTCTCCCATCATTATGTTATGATACAAAATTCTCTCAACGAAAAAGAGATATGCTCATATCTAACATCCAGGCATTAGGACCAACCTACCTGCTAGACTCTAGCGCTGTTTCCGGCCCTGTAACATTGTTTTTGCGAAATGTGTTTGCTGTTACAACGTACTTATTCCCGAAATCAAACAAAAGCTAGCCAACGGCTTATCAAGAAAGCGGCTCGCTAGTGGGCACATCTATACGCGTGTAGCAAAGTTTCGGCATTTATGTTTGTACTTCAAATTGGGATGCGGTATTTGTCTAAGTGAAAGAGACGATAAAACAACTATGAAGCGTTTATTACCGTTAAACTTTCGAAAAGGGGTTGGCACATTTTGATACAGTCGGTTGTTTTTGGAGCAGAGTGTACGTTGTTATTCCGATGGATATTGTTATGGTTATTGCTTAGAAAATAATGTGTTATTACAATGGAAGTAGGTCGATTTGAAATCAATAGTTACTAAGGATATTAGATAATATTATATAGGGGTAATTGTTAAGAAATTTAATGTTATATGTTGATACGTTTCAATGTTGTCGTTGTGCAAATTTAGATACAGGAACTTACAAAAATATATCTTTTTATTCATTTTAACATTATTTCGACTTACCCTGTATACTAGGAAGTCCAGTGACACTTATTAATTTTGGTAAACATTTATAATGTCGTATAAATATAAAAAATAAGCTGATGGGTAATGAAAGCGACATAACATCCTTTTTATGTGCATCGCTAAACACTTGAATCCTTACCATATATTATGTTTATAGATGTGACAGATTTCGGCGTCTATTTCAAGATCATGGGTCACTACAAATTCGCATCTGTTGAAACGAGTTTCAATTGCCGAAAGTCAATACGCTAGAGTGAGTGGTGTAAGTGTTCAGATAGTAGAGTTGGAGTTATTGTTTCAATTGGTTAATATTGAGAGAATGCAAACGATGCTTATTATCTTTTCTAATTAACTATATGTTATTTTAGAGCACTTTCCCGAACACACCCCTATAGATCCCTTTGAAATGCGACTCAAGCTGAGCATCTTCTATGGGTCGCTGTTCTGTAGTTATATTTTTTGTGTGTTCGTGTAGCTATTGGTTAATGAACACTTTGACATCTTGAATTCTAATTGGCTCGCTGTATCGTACCAGAAATGCGCGTGACGTTACATTGGGACATTTTTCGTTTGGTAGAAATATAGGTAGGACACATTGAGTTTTTATGTTACCACTTTTGGTTGAAATCTTCATTTCATCCTATATGTGGGGATAACCAATTCATATTATTGGAGATTTTGGTAGACACAACAATGGGAAAACATACAAAGATGCTTCCATGTAAAATGGTATTTTCCATCATGCTGTGGACTCCTCGATGGTAAGCATGTCGCTATTAAAAGACTACCTGAATCTTGCTCTGAGTTCTACAACTATAAGGGAGGTTACAGCATAATTATGCTAGCATTAGTAGATGCAGGTTATCATTTTTTATACGTCGACGTTGGAACAAATGAAAGAGCAAACCATAGCAGCGTCTACCGGCTATCTTCATTAAAGAGAGCTATGGATGCAAATCAGCTTAGTTGGCCTAACGACTGTATAATGGTCGCAGATGATGCCTTTCCACTCAGCACAAATGTAATGAAATCCTACTCTAAAAGGAATTTTACTTTAGAAGAGCGTATATTCAATTACCGCTTGTCGCGGGCTCGTAGGGCAGATGAAAATGCGTTCGATATTTTGGGATCACGGTTCAGAGTATTTGAGAAATCTATCGATCACAACCTTCTAACAGTAGATTTCATTGTTCAGTGCACATGCACACTTCACAACTGGCTCCGCACCACATTCTCCTCAACTTATTCGGATAGAGGAAGCGTTTATTTTGAGGATACAGGAACGGGGCTAATTAATTCTGGAAGGTGGCAATCAACCACAATTTCTTTGCCGTCGTTGACCGTTGACAGCTCAACAAACCCAGCCACCAAGAGTGCGTCTGGTAAAAGAGACAAGCTTGCTACCTACTTCATGGATCCTGGTTCTGTCCCCTGGCAAAAGCAATCAATTGGAGTTGAATAGTTAAAAAAAGAAGACAATGATGAAATTCTTGTTAACATATTGATTTCTTACTGGATCATTAAAATATATACCATTGTAAATTTGTAGTAAATTATTAAAAAAAAATTCCTTGTATTTATTTTGTATTTTATAGGCTTAGTATATAGCTATTTAGTGTATTATATAAAAATTAATGGGACTTAACCTGCTTCGTCAGGTTTGATTTAGACGGACGTGTTACAACCACAACTCTCAAGAACGAGTCAGCAAGAGTGTACCAGGTAAGTCTGGGTTCATACAGGACATCCGTTCCTTCACCACTGGATT
Source organism: Galeruca laticollis (assembly GCA_963921935.1). Lineage (NCBI taxonomy): Eukaryota > Metazoa > Arthropoda > Insecta > Coleoptera > Chrysomelidae > Galeruca > Galeruca laticollis. The sequence goes on along the minus strand of OY998179.1, from coordinate 186,378,826 downwards.
TCGATTCCTCAACTTTGACACGTTCCGCAAAAAACAAATATCCTGTACTTCTATACCTTGTCTCTGAATCTCTTCCATTAACCTATGCATGGCAGATTCACGCTTTTGTTTGTCAACGTACTCACGATGATTAAAGTTCCATAGCAGTTGATACCTCTGAAAAGCCTCCAAAAACTTTGAAATTTCATCACAATTCCACTTAACTGCACCTTTCTTCTCTGCAACACGCTTTCCTGACATTTTCACAACTATACCACACAAACAAATACCAATGCGATGCGTTCCTTCACTTGCTACTGCTCTACTGGCGGTAAGTGGGCGAAAGTGCGTGTTTTCACAGGAAAGTAGTGGTCGCCAGTGGTCACGTGACCGCCCACGTGATCCTCTACTTGCCATGGAGTGGCAAGTGAAAACAAACAGGTTTGCTACTACTGACCGCCAGTAATTACTTACCACTGCAGTGGGAAGTACCCCTTTATACAGGGAAAGTAAGGGGTAAGCTGAAGAGGCAAGTACTGGCCGCTTAATGTTTCCAATGCGGCTTAAAACGGACTTTTTTCTTTTAAAAAAAGGAAGACACAATGTGGATGTACCCGAAGACATACTGTTTGTTATTAAATTATAATATAGTTGGATTTAAAGTAAAATGGAATAAGATAACGAGTGAATTGTAGTTTAAAAAACGAAGTTTCAAATAAAATTGACCACAAGATTTTTGACGTTATGAATGAACGACCTTATCATGAGAGCCTCTGGATGGAAAGGGAAGGTACGACCTTTTCACTATATACCTGTGATTTTCCATATGTTTGACATTTGCCTGCTTATAATCTGGGTTTACACCCAATATTTTCACTGATTGATTTTGAGTTAATGAAGACGCTTCTATTTTTTAACATACGTATTTCAATAGGTGTTGTTCAATTACTTCTTGGAAGGTAACGTATCGATTATCCTTACGATATCATTCTCCGGTTACTCAGCAATAACAGAAAAGGTTAATATTCATTTATAAAGATTTTCAGCTAGACACGCCAATGAGCGACCCGCAATAAATGATGTGCGACATATTTATTATACCAGTCTTTTAAAAAATAGATTATAATTTTTAATCTTGTTCATAATGATAAATAGTGAATAATATTTTGGCTAATATATTTCGTGATTAGAAATTCCATTAAAGTTCTATAATAAATGATCAATATTATATTGTGGAAGAATTTGTGATAGAAGACACCTGTCAGAAAGTCAATCGCGAATCGGTAAACGGCGACTCGACAAAGAAAACAATGGACTTTGAATCGATACCACAAAATTATATTATGACACCAAAGCGAAAACAAAAACAGGCGTAATAAATCATTTAAGAGGATCAGATGGATAGGTTTCAGCAAAGCACTTAAGACACCCTTTCAAACGTCTAACCTAATTACTTCTCTAAAGACACGTTGCGGATTAAAGAGTGTAGATTTCGGTATAAGCGCTCAGAGTTAGAGGAAGTAAAATCTCCTCTTGTGTCTTAATTGGAATTTCTGGTAGCATTTTCCTGAAAAGTTCGAAATAATTTGAGCACCTATCATTAGCGATGAACTTCTCTTACGATTCGCTATTCAAACTTCAGAGACATGAGTTGCAAATACCACATACCAAATTAAACGCTTCGTAAAATACAATACATACCAGAGCTGAGATGACTTCTGTCATTTACATAGAGATTATTTTGCGAAAAATAAATCTTGTTTATATATTCGAATATGTTATATCGCCTTTGTTACGTTATACAGAGAAGAACGAAACTATGGAAACGCATCAATATCTCGATAAGGTTTAATCCAAACTTTAATATTTTGCAAATCTCAGCGTAATATATCATTTTTCCTAAAATCGTCGTCCGCAATTTGTGCTGGTTCTCCAGGATACTTCTCAGGCTCTTTAATTTTTCTCTAAACTTTTTGAAATTTTATATACAGGAGTATTCAAAATAATGGGGCAAATTGTAACTGCAGGTTCAGAAGCCAAAAATAATAATATTTTCACTTATAATTACACGAGAGCCTTTTTTGTCGAAGTGAACTTGACATGTATCAATAAGCATTTTGTTGCCTGGCAATTTAACGAAAAAAACTGCCTCTGAAAAAATTACGAGTCCGTAGGACGAGTAATTTTTTCTGGCAGTTTTTTAAGTTGAATTGCCTAATGGCAACAAAATTCGAATTGTAAATGTCAAGTTTACTTCGACTCAAAAAACAAGATAGTGTGTAATTCGGTAAGGCAATTTAATTTTATGTAAATCAATAAATTAAAAAATGAGATGTGAATTAGTTTATTTATTTCAACGGAAAAGAACAATTGTTAAAAACACAATTATAAAAATAGTCTGATTTTCAGATCTTTCGTCTTTTGTTAATATTTTGCTGCATGTTCGTATTTTGAGTGGGGGAGTAAATGTTTTCTGGATAGTAGTACGAATGGAATCGATGATTTCTCTATGATGTTCTTCATCCAACTGAAAGTTTTTGTTCACCTATACCACTCCTGGACAATTCAGTTGCGGCGGCAACTCGATTAGAATGGTTCGTAACTTTCACCTGCTTGATATCAAGTCTAATATTTTTCACCGAAGATTTGGTCCAGTTAGATGTTTCGTTGATTCCAATAGGAGAATTCTTATACCATCCTTTCGAATTTGTTTTTTGCCAGAAAGGATTTGGAGTTCAAAAAATCTGTTCACATGTGATGTGGTTTCCCCGTCTTCCCGTAATTTGTTCAAACAATCTTACTGGCCATACACAATCTTCTGTAGTGTTTGCTACGAACCATTTACTGCCGGCCAACTTCTGATTTCCCCCTTGTACTGTCTTCGTAAACACTGGAATATATTCAACTCTGCCGGTCTCTCTTCCACAGTTGTCTGTCTCGATTTTAAAATAGAATACCTTACAATTTGCTGCTTCTCCACCTCTCCAAGCCAATTCATACGCAGTAATGCGATAAAATTTTCTTTGGAGGCCTACAGGTTCTTCTCCACTCCCGAACAGTGCCATTTCAAAAATGTCTCGTTTTGTGAGAGCTTTAGAACTTACCTTCCTTTTTTTTTGGGAGTGCTTGTAAAATGTTGCGTTTTGTGTCGCGTGCATTGCTCGTTTTCTTAAGGTCGTATCTCACCTATCAGCACAGCACCTGACAAGCGTCATCACATCACCGGCGAGTGGTCAACTTGACGATCATATGTAGGTTCATATAACGCCTCGACATCACAACAGCACCGCCGCGGGATCGGACTCTAAGCTTCACATTATATGTGCATATAGGTATTTTATTAGTTGTGTTTTGTTTCTAGGAGATTGATGTGCTCTTAAGTTACTTAAGATATGACGTACCGTGAATTATGTTTGAGTCTCAGTGTCTTGCCAGAGGCTGGAATCTGATCTTCAAGTTTTTCTAATTGCCCAAACTTCTTTTGAAAGGCGGTTGCCAATCTTCGTGCGTGTTTGTTACTGGCGGAGATGTGTGCCAGTAAATACTCTTCCCGGAGCGTGAACAAATCTTGTCGCTGTTCTGTGGTGACTCCATATCTAGCTTTCCCGGTACCTCCATATGCGCCCATGAATTCTTCGAAAGCAGGGTCAAGCTCTTCTCGGATATGGCTCACTCCTTCCTGTAGGTCATAGTCTCTTTCGAATGACACTAGTCTGTTTTGATAGGTTTCTTTATTAACACATTCGCGGACACAGACAGACAAATTAGGGACCTCAGGAGGACACACTGGAAATTTCTTGTATGGTTTATTTTTTATGTACCTATATCGTATTTTCTATCCAAATTCAAAAAAGTAGGTTTTTTCCTCTAAAAAATTCAGTCTACGACCGCAGACCTGTCCCAGCAAAGCAAAATTTTTGATGTGTAGAAACAAAACTGTCTGCGAATGCAGATGTTTTTCTATTATAAGGGACAATTGGCTGGATGTAGGTACAGACGGAATATTTTCAATAGCAGAAGCAGCCTGACATTAGAAATGAACTTTTATATCCTTCACATAACAACACAAACATATCTTCGAAATAAACTAAAATAGTACAAAACAAAATAAACTGAATAAGTGCAAAACAGAATTAAACTGATTTTTCCAGCTAAAAAAAACAAATATAAATGAAATGAAAAGCATTCCCCTACACATAGAGGCGATTTTGAATCACGACCTTTACATCTCCAAGGGTTTTGACCTCTTTTCCCATTCGACGAACATTGTCTGCATCTTAGAAAGTAGCTTTTTCTTTTATAATTTTCTTTAGGTGGAGGTATTTTCTCGAGCACATGGTTCTGTTGCTCTACTGGTGCATTCCTTGTCCTGCGGAAATTTACCGCTCCTACTGACACTAATTTTCTACCATCTTTCATTTCATGCGATATTCCGAGGAATCCTTCTATAATGTATTCTCTAAAACCCAACAAGGCTTTGTTGGACTCATTTATCTTTCGATATAATAAGAAGCTATTTACTATGGTTATGTCCAGTAAATGAAAGAACTTTTTTGTACCATCTTACAGACTTCCTCGGCAGATATAGTAAGAAGTAAGTTGGTCACACCTGTCGTATCCGGCCATATGAAGATTATATTGATGAACTTCTTCTGGCTTCATTTTTTGTACTCCGTACGAATTTCTTGTTTCAACCATTCGTGGTTATAATTTGGTCGTAATGCATAAGACTTCCCTTTTGTCTTTCCATTTGGATACGTGAACTTTCCCCTTTCGCAACCAAATGTTACCTCTTCTCAGTTTTTTCGAGGTAATCGTCTTTGGATTTCCCTTTCTGTTAGATCGAAGTGTTCCATTAGTGTGCGTTTTTCGTTTTAGAAGTTTCTTAGACAAAAGGACACTGTTGTAATAATTATCCATCACGCGGTGATGTCCCCTGTCTAAGAAGGGGCTTATGAGTCTAAAACACTAACGATTCAAGTTTCGATAAATTTTCGGGATGGGTTGTATTCACCTACAACAATACCGTCAACACCTATTTCAGGAAGATTATAAATAGCATTTACTGTCGATTCTGAATTTCCACTCATATGTCCTGTTATATCCTCCCACTCATTATTTTCACCATTTTCGACATCACCATCGATTGTACCTGTAAAACAGACATGAATAAATTGACCTTAACCTCAATGTCATACTTTTTGCTATATACGTTTAACGTAACTGTCAATAGGAAAATCAAAACATATGTACCCTCTCCCTACTAGTGTGCTGCCTATGGGAGATCTTTTTTAAATCTTCAGAGGAAACAGGTTAATTAACGGTGATACTCTTGATAATATTTTGGAAGAGTTTCAGCATATTGTCAAGAGGCAAAGGGTTTGCCATTTGAGCATTTAATTTAATACTTACTTAGGTATATTTAGTCCTGTTTTTATAAATTACATTATTATGAATGAAATATTTTTTATTTCTGTAGCATATGGCTATGTAATAAAAAAATATGACAACCGTACATAGAGAAATGCGTTCTTCTTCATGATCAAAATAGGGTATTCCCATTTAAAAAAAAATGATCAAGACGTCATGACCCGAATAGTGATATCGTCATCAAAATTACGAGTATACCAAAAAATGCGCAATTGAAAAATAAAATCGACACGTCTGAGCTTTCTCCCCCAATGGCCAAATCAAACTTTTAACGAATTTGTTACAACCTTTACGTGCTCACTGTATAAGATTATGTATAAAGTTTTACCACAATGCCAAAACGATTTTTAAATCTTCAATCCTCTCCTGAAGATGCTAACATAGTGTCGACGTGTTCAAAATCATTTTAGCAGTGTGGTAAGACTTTGTTCTCGGTAACGACAGTGCCAAAAGTTCCAGAACTCTACACTAATAATTGTCATCAATATTAACTGTCTCGACCCTTATTTCGTGGAATCTACTCATAATGGTGTTTTAAATGAAACTCAACGTTTCTAGCTAATTCCACAATATAATGAATAATTTTAAAAATTCTAAAAAATTGACAATTGTTTCGATAACTGAATATCATCGTCAGAATGACAGAAGTTACATTTTATTTTATGCCTACCTGATGTTTAGTAGTTATTTTTGGCTAGACCAATGAGTGACCTACCTTGTAATTGACTTCATATATGTTAATAGAAAAAAGAAGAAGATGTGATATTACAAATATTGAAGCTTAAATATTATTAGCCCTATGGTAATATCCTGGATATCATTTTTCCAATTAAGATCAGTATAACTGTGCCATGATATGGAAAACCAGGAAAACTATATCTGCTGATTTTTACAATTATGACCTAAGAAGACAGTTTAAAAGTGGAGAACTCCCTGGAGTTATGTGTTCATTGACGACTACATATTGTGGGTTCCTTAAATGTCTTCTAATTTCCAACTCTTCAAGGAAATCCAGTTCTTGTTTCTTATCACAAATATGTAGTACAACATTAAAGATATCAGTTATACATATATACATATATAAACTCAAATGTCCAGAATGTAATGCTGTCTATTTGGGTCAGACCCTTAGAAATTTTGAAATCAGATACAGTGAACACTTACGAGCATACAGATTAAAACAACCAGATGAATCCCATTACGCAAAACATCTACTTGATAACAACCATTAATTGACACCTAACACATAACTAGAAGTACTACTTACTTGTGATAAGAAACAAGAACTGGATTTCCTTGAAGAGTTGGAAATTAGAAGACACTCAAGGAACCAACAATATAAAGTTGTCAATGAACAGATAAATCTAGGAAGCTCTCCACTATTAAACTGTCTTCTTAAGTGATAATTGTAAAGATCAGCAGATATAGTTTTCCTGGTTTTCTATATCATTGCACAAATATACTGATCTCAAATGGAAAAATGATATCCAGGATATCACCATAGGGCTAATAATATCTTAGCTACAATATTTGTAATATCACATCTTCTTTTTTTTATATTAACATATATTAAGTCAATCACAAGGTAGGTCACTCCTTGGTCTAGCCAAAAAAACTACTAAACATCAGGTAGGCATAAAATGAAATGTAACTTCTGTCATTCTGACGATGGTATTCAGTTATCGAAACAATTGTCAATTTTTTAGATTTTTTAATATTTTTCATTATATTGTGGAATTAGCCAGAAACGTTGAGTTTCATTTAAAACACTAATGGCATTAATATTATTCCAATTTTGAAAAACATTACTTTCTTCAATGAAATGTATGGAAACTACATCTTTCGTGAACAATGTTCGCTTATTATTCTTAATAACACAACTAGGAGGACAAAGAACCTCACAAATTAATTTAGTAATCAAATCAGTAACGTCCATTAGTGCAATGTTCATATTTCTGCACTTTTTCGACAATCTTGCGCACGTTTACCGTTGCCAACTGGAAACTTGAAAAATGTAATGTATTTATCACATCTGTTGTTATTGAAACAGTTTTTATAAATACACCTATCACTTGCCGTTGTCAAAAATGCCCCGACTCTAATCACTGAAAACAACATTGTTCACATAAAGGGACAAATTCACAGAAAATTCAGATATATTTGAAATTCACACGGGTAACGATTAGTCTTACACACTTGATACGCAGCGATGTTACTTTCACAACGTTACAAGCAACACTGACAAACTCGAAACCAAATCGACGGTCGTTCCGCCTGGATTTCGGAACCATAATAGCAAACGCTTATTGCTATTAGGCTGCGACCCTTTATAATTTTTTCACTCAACGTGAATACAGAACTGTTGTGCCAAATTTTTACTTTTTAATTATGTCAAATTTCTCTACAACCTCTAATTGTAACCCTCAAATACTCCCCCGTATATAATTATGGATTAAATTAGATAAGACGTTGATAAATATTCCCCACTTAAACTCTCTAAGAACGAAAAGTTGCCGTAGCTCTTACCTAGTTGACAAACCTGTTTCAAAGGAAAATAAAAAATTACGTCTGAAAACAGGCTTGTTTTTATCTAGTTTGTGAATAGACCACAGTGACAAATCGACTTTTAAATGCCTCTGGGAAAAAACAAGAACGAAACAAAAATGCGGGAAATAAGAGATAAATCATTCCCCTTTGATAACAGCGAAGTAAGTTTTCTCGTAGTGACAGGCCCTTGGCTTTGGAACACATTGATATCATTTTTTCACCTTAGGAACAGTAATTTTCTTTAGAATCTAATACCTATCGATTTTATGAACGGCCTCATTCCACGGCGAGGGTTTTATAATTTTTTTATTGAAATTATATCCACTTTAAGATGATGGTAATTTTTCGGAATTAAAGTAGAGTGGGAGTTAAAGCCTATCGGGCTATTACCAAAGAAATAACTTCATTTAACAAGAGAAAGTTTAATCTCATCAACAGCTTGTATAAAAAAATGTTATACTTACAATCGCTTAGAGACCCTTCATTTTGAAAATTACACAAAATCCTGGGGAGATAAACCAAATCTATGTTTTCCTGTGACTAATATTGCTTTTGTTTGTAAGTTCATAAGTTTGTTATCCAAACAATCACTGGTAATCAAACCAATTAGAGACTCTGTAAGCTTTTAGCGTTTGTTTACTAAAGATTTGCTCCGAGCCTTTCCTTTTCAGTTTTCCCGATCTTTTGTCATGGTAATAAATTTATGATACCTTTGATTTTATCACTGAAACTGGAAATGAAACCGACGCAACTCTTACTAAACAATAAAACGCTTCGTCAATATTACTCCAATTATCGGCTCAATAAATCCAACTATTCTTTTTCCGTTTTCGTTCATAGCCTTTCAAGTTATAATACGCCTTTACTTATATTTTTCCCTAGTTCAATTATTCCAACCTTAGTTCATTGCTCTTCATATTATTGAGGGATAAAACTATAAAAGAAAACGTTCTTAAGTATATTAAACTATATTATGCAACTATAAATCGAGATACTATACTAGCGAGGTCTACAGGATTCTTAGTTCACACGATTGATTTTGTTTATTATGGATTTGTTTTAGTACCATAAACTCTCAAGAAACTTTCAACTGATGCATACTAACATTTTGTTGATGTTCCTTGTCGTACGTTAATGTGTTTAACTAACTATGTCTACCCCTTCACTAGATCTTAACATGCATCCGGTTCCGGCGACTAGACGCCGACGACAAGATGTTACCGGCGGTCTCTCCCTCGGCATCTATTTTTGTGAAACGAAAACGAACTCTAAACCATTCGGGATTATCGGGATTAAAATGGAATGTGAGTTTGACGGGTAAAAAATGTCTCTCGAATCGAATATTCGTTTTCCGTCTCCAACAAAGACGGAAATAAACAAAGCATGAAATCAATTCTATTTGTTGAATATTCACTTCGAGGTATAGGTAAGCTGATTCGAAAGTAAATCACAAGTTGATTCAAATTGATACAGGGTGGAAAAAATATAAAAATTGTTCATGCCATTTTATTATTTACAAATTAACTTATTTTATTCAAACTAGTCCGCTTCCACCCAAGGTGATTAGCGGTGGTACAATATTAAATTTTGTTTAGTAAATTAATATCCTTTAAGAATCCAATCAAATTTTCAAGCTTTCACGTAGAAAGATGCATTGACATGGCCCAAAAAACAAACTGTAAAGAATAGATAACTCTAAATGAATACTTATTTTAAAATAATTTTGCTACTTGGTTATTCCACAAGATGTTTTGAAATTAGAGAAAAAAACAACATTTCGATCATTCTTGTATAATATTGGGAATAACCAACGTTACTTAAGATTGATAAAAAATCACGTTAAAGTCGATAGTTGTACCTGCAATTCCATAAAAAAAACTTTCAAATCGGTCTGAAAATAAAATAGTTATCAAGACAACAACTTCATCAAAATTTTGAAATGACCGTTTTCTGTGCACTTGAGTGTATATATGAATAGAAAAAAGAAGACCATATGATTACACAAATATTAAAGCTTAGATATTATTAGCCATATGGGGACATCCTTGATATTGTTCCCCATTTAAGATCAGTATAACTGTGCAACGATATAAAAAACCAGGAAAATTATATTTGCTGATCTTTACAATTCTTACTAAAGAAAACAGTTTAAATGTGGGGAATTCCCTAGATTTATTTGTTCATTGACGACTTCGTATTGTGGATCTCTTGAGTATCTTCTACTTTCTAACTCTTCAAAGATATATTTTTCAACCACATTAATAATTTACACCCAAAAATTAAATTTACATTAGAAGTTGAAGAAAATAGTTCAATCAATTTTCTTGATTTAAAAAGAGTTAACAATGTACTTGATTATTCGATTCACCGAAAACCAACACACACTGATGTGACTTTTCCATATAGTTCCAACCATCCCATGTCACATAAACTAGCGGCATTTAATTCAATGATACATAGAGCATTCTCAGTTCCTATGAACAAATGTAATTTTGATAGAGATATTAACACAATTAAACAAATAGCAACATCCAAAGGTTACCTATCACATATGATAAATAAACTAATCAATGAAAAAGAGGAAAAAGTGGCATTACAACTAATATTTCCTAAAGAAATAAAAAAATTATAAAACCATTACATATGTAGGAAATGTTTCTAATATTATTTGAAAGATAATATATTTAGCAACAAATACAACGATTTCTTTTAAAACAGAAAGTAACATAAGTACAAACTTGTCAAATGTAAAAACAAAATATCACCAATAAAGAAATCTGGTATATGTAAACGTAAATGTCTACTGGACACCAATCATTCCTTGACACCTAACACAGAACTAGAAGTACTATATATTGGTGATGAGAAACAAGAACTGAATTTCCTTGAAGAATTGGAAATTAGAAGACACTTAAGAAACCCACAATATGAAGTCGTCAATGAACAGATGAATCTAGGGAGTTCTCCACTTTTAAACTGTCTTCTTATTAGGTCATAATTGTAACGATCAGCAGATATAGTTTTTCTGGTTTTCTATATCATTGCACAGTTATACTGATCATAATTGGAAAGAATGACATCCAGGATATCCCCATGGGGCTAATAATATCTAAGCTTTAATATTTGTAATATAATATCTCCTTTTTTCTAATCACATATATTAAGTCAATCACTAGGTCTTGGTCTAGCCAAAATAATTATTAAACATCAGATAGGCTTCAACTGAAATGTAACTTCTGTCATGCCTTCAAGACCAATACGAATGATAAAAAAAAGACAATGAAAAACGTACATTTCCCATAAGAGCTGGACCATACTATGACGCTGTTGTGGTTCCAGGAAAATATGAAAAAAATAAAAAGAATGCTAAACAAAAACCCAGGAAACCTATTGAATTGACGAGATTATAAAATAATGAACCACTGCCCATTAAATTATCCAAACTTTATGACCTAATACATTTAACGCAGATTTGATTAATCCAGATGCTCAGGCGTTCCATAAATCATTACGTTCTGACAATACGCATGACAATTATGGTAATTACATCGAGTTTGTGGACGATCCTCCCATAGATGACGGTCAAAAATAATCAAGATTCTGACACATTCAATGATCATTCTTTTTCATATAATATAGTAATGTTATCTAATGTTGTAATCCTTTACATTATGGACAATGAAATGGTTTTTCAATGAAATTAACCGAGTTATACATTATTACAAATAATAAAAATTGAAATAATGAACCGTAAAATAGAAAAACTCAGTTATTTCAGAAGTATCAAAATTTGACTCTGATCGTTTTCAGCCGTGACCCTTCAATTACCAAACGCACGAAATGCCGTTATATCAGAGATCGTGTGCCGCGTTAAGGATTGATGAAAGGTCAAAAGGGCTCATGATAAAAAAACCTCTTTGTTTCATTGCTGATATTTGTGCCGAACACTTTTACTAATTACTCCCGATATCGCACCAAGCTGTGAAACTTGTTGCTTTATCCCTTCGTGTGTTACGATATTTTCGATTTGATGCAATATCGCTTTAAAAGGGATTTAAAGATGGGAATCTCCACTTGCACCTCTGCCAGTTTCAAAATAACAGTTTTTAAACTAGATTTTCAACGTTTTCAGAGGATAAACATTTACACTTTCCAGTCAAAAAGTAGATTACATAAGCCATCAATGTAACTCTGATGAGACCTAAGAAGGACCAAACTGGTCTATGGCATCAAATAAAATAGAAAATGTTCAAGAAAGCTTTTAACATATATTTTGAAAGTTTTCTGACCCGTTATTGCCTTGATTATTTACAATAAATTCCTTAAGGCAGACCCATTTCTCTTGAAACTGTGTACCTAGAGGTTTTTATTGTTGATGAGTATAAATATGGAGTTGGTGAACTAAAATTTCTATTTCCAGTATGGCAGATTTGAATTCCAAGCCAACAAAACCCATCACGTTCAAACACTATCTTACGAGACTATCATTTAGAAATGAATTTCTGGTGTAAAACTCAATAAAACTCATCGCACAACCACTGTATTATCTGAAATGGCCAGGGTTATCTGTTGATATTGAAGCCTATGTTAAATAAACGGTTTTAAAGATTAAAACTAACTTTTCCGCATCTGTGAGATGCCCTGATTAATATTATATCATAAAATTATCACTTGTATACACTTCGGCGGATGTATCGTGTTAACAAACCGAAATTTCTCCAAAAGTAACCAAAAATGCAGTATATCTGAATTTATAGGACCCGCTGTACTCGCTATAGTCAGCTGAAAATCAATAGGGTACAAGTGTGAGACACCTTGAAAAATATCCAATTATAAAATTGGCCACTTGTATACACTCCGGAGGCTGTATCGTTATAAACCCGAAATTTTGTCAGAGAGGGCAAAAGTATGGCACTTCATGTACCATAGCACACGTTGTACTAGCTATGGTGAACTAAAAATCAATGAGGTTCGTCTATGAGACGCCCTGAACAATATCCAATTATAAAATGGATCACATGTATACACGCTGGAGGCTGTATCGTGCTAACAAACTGAAAATTCTCCAAAAATTACAAAAATTTGGTACATCAAGTACCATAGCACTCGTTGTACTGGCTTTAGTGAGCCTAATCTCAACAGGGTTCATCTTTGAGATGCTCTGAATAATATCCTATCATAAAATTGGTCCCTTGTATATACTCCGGAGGCTGTATCGTGCTAACAAACTGAAATTTATCAAAAAATGACAAAAATATCGTATTTAAAGTACTATAGCACCTGTTGTACTGGCTGTGGTGTGCTGAAAATCAATAGGGTCCATCTGTGAAATGTTCAGAATGATATTCAATCATAAAATTGGTGACTTTTTGTACTCCGGAGGCTGTATCGTGCTAACAAGACATGTAACGAAAAGTGGCCGACAACAACGACGATGACGACATACACACAGGATTTTTTTTCTAAAAACTATTTTTCGTGTTGTTCTTGATGAAAAACGTAAAAATAACTCGAACATTTTTTTGAAAAATTTCAACTTTTTTGTGGGTAAACCAATACTTTTCTCGCATATTAGATATTGGGCGGAAAAGTAAAAATGTCATATTTGTGAAACTTTCGCTAGTAAACAGCAGAAAGAGTTGCTATTACCTTACAAATTACCTAAACCTCCGTGGGAAAGAGTGGGGTTAGATATTTTTTCATGTGCTAATAAAAGTTTCCTTGTTGTATTTGATTCCTACTCTAATTGGCTGGAAATTCCTCAAATCAAAGGCAAATCAGCAAAATCAGTTATTTTGACTCTAAAATCTGTTTTCTCTGTACACGGATCACCTGCGTAACTGCGTAAAATGTACCATTTAGAAGCCTAGAATTTGAGACGTTTGCAAAGAACTGGAATTTTGAAATTAGTCTAAGAAGACCTTATTATGCACAATCTAATGGATTGGCAGAAAAAGGAGTAGATATAAATAGGAAAATTCTAAAAAAATGTTTGAAAGAATATTCTGACATACATACCGCTTTATTGCAATATTAAAATTCATCGCTAAAGTATATTGGTCACTCACCTGCACAGTTATTAATGAATAGCATTTGTAAGACAAAAGTACCGATAAATTCCAGTTTGCTGCAACCCAAACTCCGTAAAGACGTTTCTGAAAAATTGTTACATAGACAGAATATTTACAAGTCTCACTATGATAATAATAGTAAAGTTCTAAAACCTTTGGACCATAAAGCCAATAGAACAATTTCTGACCATGTAAAGAATAAGTGAGATCCTGCACAAATTGTTTCTAAGCACAGCTCTCCCAGATCTTACATGGTAAAAGATTCTTTTGGCAATCTGGTCAGGCGCAATCGAATTGACCTTAAAGAATCATTAAATGATTAAGTTCCTAAAACTAAAGATCCTGACTTGGATGGTAGTCATATCGAACATTCAGCTCAGCCTGCCGTGTTGCTTAAAAATAAAAGCCCTTCACCGGAAGCTTCACCAAAATCCTCATTATCCAGTCCAAGAGTTTTAGATCACGGTGTTAAAACTAGATCTGGTCGGGTAATAAAACAAACGGAAAAACTTAACTTATAGGAGAGGATGTACGAGTATTATATAGATACTTGTGCCTGTGTGTTAATACCTCATATCTACTAAATTCTTGCTTGTACCACCACCTGTGTACTAGACATATTCATAGTCCTCTATTCCAAAAAGTGATCTATTAGTTTTTGACAGCTTGTGAATTATGATGCATTACTGTCACCTCAATGGATAAAAGCAGTGTGACTAGAACTTATTTGATGTTTATTTTATATCCGCTCGGATCGGTACATGTTACATTTTTTGTCTCAACTGAGAGTTGTTTAATAAATTTTGTGGGACACTTGAGAATAATTGTCAAGATAATATTATTATAATTTTAGTAATGGGGTATAATGTTTTTAAAGGGTTCTCGTGCGCGATCACGTTCACCTTCGGACCTTCTGGTACACGTTCAAGTATACACCCAAGTTCCAGTCCGAAGTTCGGGGCAGCAAAATGGATTGGAGTAAGATGACCACTGGAGATTCTAGGAGGAAGATGGTTACAAGGGATGAGTTATGTTCCCTCAAATTTTTTTCATTTATTTTTCTTTTGTAACTCAGGAAATCTTAATTCAGTCAGTAAGACTAACTCAGATAATTTTATAGCTTTACACTTCTAAGATGGATGTTAATTGAGTGACTCTCACAGAGTATATCGACTAACAGGTTCTTGGCCCACTAAGGGTATACACTATTGTTGATTTTTTTATACCACTTCTCAGATATTTATTTGCGTTGCGTACGTTTGTCTTGGATCCAATATTGGCGTACGCGGCGGTTTGAAGAGTTTCACTGATTTTTCTTCTTTTTTTTGTCATGCATATCAGTTGATTACAACTGATATGAGCAAATAAATATATGTATATTTTGGGTTATTAATAGTAGGGGTTGTAAAGGGGTAGGTTTTCGTATTAATTTCAATTCAGGAATCACAATCCACTCGATATAAATATATTGCATTTTAATTACTCAGTGGAGTTTGGTTCTTAAGCTTAGATATTTTTTGTTAATAAAATTTTGGTCGCCACTTGCAAGGTGGTCGCTGTTATTGTTTATTGATAATGATTGTTAAGGTCTCAATTATAAGGTAAGGTTTACTCTCATTTCTTCCCCATGTACCCTCTGCAAGATTAGGGTGGGGGAAACAGTTCTTGAGGCCATTTAAACTTCGCTGGCGCCCATAAATATTGCAGTATTTCCTGGTAAATTTTGTACTCACGTCCAGACATCGTTCTGAATGAGCCGAAGACCCTAATGGTTGACACCGGGACAACTGGACTTACATGTAACCTCCTTCAGACTAATATTTTGGTAGGAGGAGATTGGGAAGGTTACAATGAGATCCTGGATTACGGATGGCAAAAAGGGGCATATACGAACTCTGCCACAAAATAAAATTTTACCTGACTTGTATCAATTTGAGGATTACTGAAATGTTCGAACTGTGCCGCAACCATTTAGTTTAATCCTATTAGTCATTAGGGTTTATAATAGATAAAATCGGAGGCCCATAGAAGTATGTATATTTCTGAAAGGTTTCAAAGATTTCTTGTATTAAATATTTTGAAGAAATCTTGATTGTTTTGATCGATATTTAGGGGATTAGGGAAAGGATGTTGATGCACTTACACTATATAAGAGTTATAGTTGTATTCAGTTACTTCATATCGATCCACAGAAGTTAAGAGTGTAGTACACATAGCAAACAGTGACCAAAATGGAGAACAAAGCATCTACAATGTATAGTGAAAGAGGAAATAAATTAATAGTGTTGAACAGTTATAAATTTTCGAAAGCTAATACTAGCAAATGTGGAAACATTAGATGGGAATGCTGTAACGCAAAATGTCCAGTTAGAGTGTACTTCCACGTTTCTGATGAAGAAACATTCACAGAAGTCAAAGGAGAACACAATCATACTATGGAAACGAACCTATCAAGAAAAGCAGTGAGTAACAGCATTAAAAGGAAAGCGACTGAAGATCCCACTGAGAAACCCTCCAAACTAATTCGGCAAGAATTGGTGTCAAATATTTTCGCGGAGGATATCAACACCGAAGATATTGACCGAATAAGGAAAAATATTCACGCGGCGAGAAGAAAAAATTTACCCCTATTGCCTAAAAATCAGGAAGAAGTATTTAATAGTGTTCGTGAATTACAATTACGAACGAACCGAGAAGAGGAATTTCTATTAACAGCAGACCAGGTATTTAAAATTATTGTGTTCTCCTGTTTTTCCAACGTTCATTTTTCATGTAATTCGGATTGTATTTTGATGGATGGGACTTTTAAATACTGTTCAACTTTTTTTTACCAAATGTTTACCATTCATGGTTTTAAAAACGGCTATTACGTACCTCTTGTTTTTGTTTGCTGCCGGACAAATCAAGTCAAACATATTCAAATTTGTTTTTAATTTTAAGACAAAAATGTAAAGAAGTAGGCTTAAATTTTCAACCTAAAGAAGTCGTAGTAGATTTTGAACTAAGCATTCATAACGCTATATATGAATGTTTTGGCAGAGATCAAATTCTTTTTGGTTGTAAATTTCATCTCTGTCAAGCTTGGTTTCGTAAGATTCAGGAGTTTCATTTGGTACCAGAGTACAGACAGAAAGGTTCTGTAATTGGCGAATACTTAAAAGTACATTTCGGTATTATGTATCTTAGTCCTGAGGAAGTTGTAGAATTTTTTTATAATGAACTACATTTTTTGCTTCCGAATGACGAAAGAGTTATAGAATTCCGAAATTATGTCAATAAAACATATATAACGCAAAATTCGATATTTCCACCACTTATTTGGGCAAATAATGCATCCTTTTTTAAGAGAACAACGAATTCTTGTGAGAGTTTTCATTCGCATTTCGGTGCTTCTTTTTACAAAGCACATCCAAACATTGTTCAATTTACTAGTGTGTTATTGGATTTACAAACGGAGGTATACGCGAAAATTCGTTCGGCAAACCAAAGCCAGAAAAAAACCAAAAAAACTATTAATGTTAAAATTAATTTCATTAATGATCATTTGGATCAATATAGGAAAAATGTTATTTCTCGCTTTATGTTTGTGAAAACGGTTGCATGTAAAAATCTTCCACACGTTTAATTTTTTGTTTTTTTTTATATGTTTATGTATATTGAATATATTTTATTGTAATGTAGATGTAATGTAGATGTAATTTTTTAGAAGTTGCAAATATACGTTCAAAATATATGTATGTTATTAATATTTTCTTATATTGAATTTGAGTACCTAAAGCTCAAGGTAAATTGTTAAATCGGATTAGGCTATTAGACCCCTACTGGTTTGGTAGTTAACCTCCAAAATTTTAAACACTGGCAGAGTTCGAACAACCCGTAATGACTACCTGCATTTTGTGGCAGAGTTCTGATACTCCGGCAAAAAGTACTAAAATGTGAATTCCTGGGAAATACACGAAGAAGAAGACAGATGGCAGATAAAAATCTCATAATGGGAAAAGGGGAGGAATAAATTTGAGATGATAGATCAGAAAATTATTTCACCTTCTCAAAAACAACTACGATCTCATTTTTTATGGACTTCATATAGACATTCGATAAACAGATCATTTGGTAATGTTCCTACAATGGTAAAATATCGACACTGTAAGTTAGTTCACCATATATATTAAAATTGTAATTGTAACAAAGCTTCTTATTCTTATGGAACTGAATTTGAGCCTTATTTTAAGCTACAATGTGAAATATGGATATTTCAGTTCAGTTTGGTAATATTGAAATAAAAAAGAAATATTTTTGAAACGCAGGAGCCACAGATGCGTGATTTATTCCGTTCCTAAATAGTTTCTCATTTATTTTCATGATTTCTTTTATCCATTTTGCCTTAAGTAAATGATATTTTCTATGGAGGTGAGCAAAATCAGTCCGATTAGATCTTGCTAGTTTTCTTTGCTTCGAATATCTACAAAGTAAGGATTCTTTTTGGATTCCGAATGTCTAAGATACTCTTTACTCCTTTCATCTGAAATTTAATTTAAAATGATTGGTTTGGGGACAAATTGGAAGGTTATCAGGTAATTTATTGTATCTTATTTTCTTTTTTCTATCTGAAATAAGAAATGAAATTATGCTTGAAAAAACTGGTATTTTTTCGTTTTTACAGTTTGTATCATTATTGCAGTGGGGTCGTAAAAATTTGAATTAATAATAATAATAAAAAAAGAAATTTGTCATTACAACATTTTATGAAGAAGAAACTTATAGCACATAATTTTGCCAATTAGGCAGGATCGCTGTTTGTTAAACTACTTCAGGTAATTATAGAATAAAAATTAAATACGTCATGTATTTTAAGTCTAACTTAAATTTTATTTATTCAAGAATACATAACGCCCTACATCGAATCTCTTAAATATATATGACAAAAAGTGCCAACTCGACTTCAAAAGACGACTGTGCTTAGAACACGACGTTGTCACGATCAAAACATTATAATTAGATATGTGTAAAAAGGTTATAATATAAAATGTTCAAAATTATATTGAATATACAACATGCCGCCCGTCTTGAAAGACTCCGAACTAACTACAAAATAACAAATACAAACATCATTTAATCTGTTGGCAATGGACATATTTGTCCTTTCTGCGAAGCACTGGCACAACTCTTCCCCTTTTTCACTTCATGAGAGGTGCATTGTCATATGTCACTAAAATTAACGAACCGGTGATAAAACTGTCATAGTTCTACTTTCACTTAGTTTGCTCTTGAAGCTCCACAACATATTCCTTAGTCCATCTGGTCCAGAGATGCTGCTTCAACTGCGGTAAATGCTTATACAGCAACAATCGTTTAGTGGGCAAACTCTTAAAGTCTACATTCATTGTTGCCTTTATTTTCGACAAAAGTGTATAAAAATGTTCGAAAGTTAGTGGAGAAATGCTAACTAGTCGCTTTAAATGAATGCCCATGCTCATAATACCGGCCTCCCAGACACCTCTAAAATGAAGCGACTGGGGTAGTATAGGATACCATTCTATCTTTTCTTTACATATATTTGAGGCTATCCCATCTTTATTTTGTTTAATAAAATGACCCAACTCTTCTAACTCGGAATATGCAGGAACAAAATCGCTGTAGTTATCTGAAGAAAATCTGGAAGGTTTTCCTATTCGTACAGAAAATATACGTAAAGCTTCTTTACTGTGTTCAGTTACTAAGTTAAATTGTTTGCCTAAGCCTTTGTTGAAAAATTTGAAAAATAAAAAGACAAATGGGTTCTCGTAATTTTGTTTCCACGACTCTTTAATAGAAAAGGACCTGTATAATCAACTCCTATAATATCAAATGGATAACTAGAATTTGCGCGTTGTTCAGGTAAATCGCCCATATTTGGTTTTAACATTCTGGGATTATATCAAAAACATTTAATACATTTATGCACAATTTGTTTGGAAAACTACCGACCTACCAATGACCAACATGTTCTCGTATGGAAGCTAATGCATGTTGTGGCCCACAGTGATACCATTTCAAGTGTTCATGGATAAAAATTAGTCTATCACATGGAGACGCCCAGGCTAAATTAAAGGGTGTTTTTTCTCAAAACTGACTTTTCCATTTGTTAATCTTCCACCGAACCTTAAGAAACTGATGTCATCAATAAATTGCTTCAATCTAAGAACTTTTGAAGAATGTTTTATTTTATTTGCCTCTGTTGGCTCAAATTCCTCAGTAAAATACTTTATTTGCATAAACTTAAGCAATCATTTAAAATAATGATCAATTTCGCATTTTATTTACCCACCCACTTGAACTTTTAGTACTATTACATATAAATCTGCGCAGCCTCCAGGTTGTTCTTTTTAATTTCACCAAATCAGAAAACATCTCGTTAATATAATTATAAATTTTCAGACCAAACTAAAAATTCAGGTACATATACCACTACATATTGAAATAAGTTTTTATTCAATGAAATCGGTCTGTGCGGCCTTTTATAGCCAAGTAAGTTGCAATTAATTGTAGTCAGTTAAAACATGTCAGTTTAGATTATGATAGGAGGTACCTGGTATTTTTTGAAAAACTGTGAAATGTATCAACCCTCCCATGGTAAGGAAGCTTTGATACGGTGTAAAGGAGGTTTGATACAAAATAGATAAACCATAAAATACGCCAAACCATAAAATTTATTAGACCTAAAAGTACTCATTATTATCAAATGCACCGCTTCACGAGGAACAATTTGCCTACCAACCTTGCAAATCTACCTTGGATGCCTCACATTGTCTCGTAAGAGACCTAGAAAAGGCAATAGCTGCGGAAGAAGTATTGCTATGTGTATTCGTAGATATAGAGGGAGCTTTTGATAACACCTCATATGAATCAATTAGCGCTGCTGCAACTGCAAAGGGTATCCCACCTTCCATAATCAAATGGATTCAGTCCATGCTAAATACTAGGAAAATAATCACCTACCTCGGAGACCAGTCGACTAGTATAAAAGCGGTGGAAGGTTCTCCTCAAGGAGGAGTGCTATCACCTCTACTGTGGTCACTAGTTGTGGGCCTCCTAACAAAGCTAAAAAGAGAAGGATTTCGTGCTCTTGGTTATGCCGACGATTTAGTTATAGTGGTCAGAGGTAAGCACGACGGCATCATTGCCGATCGCATGCAATGTGCCGTGAACCTCATAACTACCTGGTGTTCGAAGGAAGGACTTTCAGTCAATCCTAATAAAACGACACTTGTTCCATTCACTAACAGGAGGAAGTTAAGTATACGGACTCCAAGCTTGAATGGTAACAACACTGTTTTTTCGAAAGAGGTTAACTACCTTGGAGACATCCTTGATAGGAAACTTACGTGGAACACACACCTCGCACACATCACTTCAAAAGCAACAAGGGCTCTTTGGACGTGTCGTAGGCTCTTTGGGAAAACTGGTGATATATAACGGTTGTCAGACCTATCATCGCATATGCTGCGCTTGTATGGTGGAAGAAAACAACGCAACAAAGGGCTACAATAGAGTTGCAAAAATTGCAAATACTCGCATGGTTAGGAATAACGGGTGTAATGAGATCATGCCCTGGCGCGGCCTTGGAGGTAATGCTAGATCTCCCTCCATTACATTTACATGTAAGGAGGATTGCTCTGCAAATGCCTATATGTTAACACAGGCTAAATCTTTAAAACCCGTTGATTTAACAGGACATCTCGAGATACTAAGGGTTGGATCAATCCAATCTATGATGATGCCCTGGGATATAAGGCCTGCTAAACAAGATTTCGAAGTTACTCTAGATGTTATTATTAACGATCGTGAGTTAACACAGAACGAAATCTCAGAAATAACTAGGGGTGCCCTCACATTTTATACTGATGGGTCGAAAACAAACGAAGGAGTAGGAATATGGGCCACATGACCTAATCTTAAGTTATCAGTATCCCTAGGTAACATTCCCACAATATTCCAAGCGGAAATACTAGCGATAGACTTCTGTGCTCAAGAGTGCCTCAAAAAGCGCCTCAACGCAGCCAGAATATGTATTGCCTCCGACAGCCAGGCTGCTTTGAAAGCTCTAAGGTCTATAACTCATGAGTCCAAAACAGTCTGGAGCTTCAAACAATCTCTTAAGCTACTGGCTATACATAACAAACTATTTTTGTTATGGGTGCCTGGATACAAGGGAATTGCTGGAAATGAGACTGCCGATGGTCTTGCAAAGGAAGGAGCTAGCACTCCTTTCATAGAACCCCATAGCCCCATTGTGGAGGAAGTCCAGAAATGGGAAAAGGAACTTAGTGCAACCTATTGGAAAAATGTTCCAGGCCAAAGACAAGCAAAAAGGTTGCTACAACCTTCTGCTCGCTGTGCTAAATCGCTCTTAGAGCTTCAGAAGTCTGATCTCAGAGCAATTACAGGACTCCTTACGGGACACTGCCCACTCAGATATCACCTCTGCAAGATGGGAAAAGTGGACAGAGGAACATGTAGATTCTGCGACAGTGCAGATGAAACGGCTGAACATATATTATGCCATTGCGGAGTACTTGTTCGCCAACGCCATAGGTACCTGGAACGGTTGTTCTTGAGACCTGACCAGGTAACAAAAATAGCTCCCAATTGGAGAATAGCTCCAAATAGCTCCCAATCCTTGGAAGCCTTGATCTCTAAGACAAAAAATAGATGGAGGGTATACACAAAAGATCTTTTCAGGTCGCAGTGTGGAAAGGCCAGCTATAGGACAGTCGACCCCTTTGTAATCTACAATCTACTCATTATTAATTGACATTGTAAAATTTAATTAATTTGACGGCAAATGATAAGTTTCTTGTGGATCTGGCGTCCCACTTACAAAATTTAGTGTCGGTAGCTTGATAACATCTTCTTCAGAACTTAGACCTTGGTCTTCCACGTCAGGATATACGAAATGTTATCCAGGCTTCTTCCGCCGCATAAAGTTTATCAAATATTCATCTCCCACTTTTTCTATAACTTGTCCAACATAGTGCTTTATTGTCTTTTTTGTTGTGAATCTTACTATAACAAAGTTCTTCAGGTTCACTACTCCTCTAACAAAATAATCTTCTTCTTTCTCATTTTCTATTTGGTCTTCTATATAATCATTTCATCCGATGATGATGGATCGAATACAGATTTATCAGATTCAGATTCCTCTTCAATTGCTACTTGTTTCTTCACTTTAACAATATTGTTAGTGCCCATAAGGTTTATTTTAAATTTACCCTTGTTTCTCTGTTCTTGCCTTGTTTCATAGTCACTTTTTATTTCTTCCATATTTGGGGTATCAGTGAGAACTTTTGTTTTTGCAGGTTTCCTTCCGAATGTTTGTTGTTTTCTTGGTGGTGCCTTCGGCAATGACTTTATTTCTTCGGGAGTGCTGTATGAGCAGGAAGGTTCAGGCTTCGGCCTAGGAGTAGATTCTGGGGTATGTTCTCTGCCGACAGGTAATGCCAGGGTATCAATAACTGTAGCACTTTGTGACTGATTAGGATCAGGTCGGTCAGTAACCTTTGCAGTGAGGAAGTCGTGATCAGTAAATTGGTGGGAATTGTATGGGTAGATACCAGTTTGAGAAAACCCTTTGCTAATATTCAGTGGAGTAAAAGCTCGGTAATATGCAGTACCAATAAGCGCGACAATATCTTTCAAACAAATAGTTTGGCCAGGATTCCTTACCATTAAATCATCGCAAGCTTCATTCAAGTACGTTTTGAACGGTCCGTATACCGCAATATCAAGTGGTTGCAAGAGGTGACTTGTGAGTGGCGGTTAATAAAACGATGCCATTTTGCTGGCATATATCTAGACCACCAGGGGATATGTGGCTGTTGTGATTATCCAAAATGAGTAAGGATTTCTTAACTTTGCTACATTTTGCGAATTTTATAAAATGTGACAGATATAATTCGAAATTTTCAGATGTCATCCAACCGCTTGGATGAGTAGCAGCTTTGGATCCTGATGGTGCACCAATGGTCATATAATCTTGTTCATGAACACGCGGGAAAACACAAAAAAAGGAGGAATAGAATCCCCTATGACACTTATGGTGCACAGAACTGTAACTGTCTGGCCTCGTTCTGCTGAAGTAACTCTGGATACTTGCTTTTGTCTTTTTATTGAAATAATTTTGCTTGTGGACAGTCTGAACGCCAGTCTCGTCACAGTTGTATATTGAATCTGGTTCAAATTTATCTCGGCGTAGTACTTCTCCAAGTAAATTGTAAAACTCTACTACAGTGTGCTGATTAAAAGTTGTTCCGCAAGAAAGGCTCGTTGGTTCTGGTTTTCGAAGCGATCGTTCATTGTTTCTCTCCATAAACCCTCTAAGCCACTAATAGGAAGCCATTTCATTTTTTAGCCAATTTGAAGGGACGTTTTTTCACCTCCGTCCATAACTTCCTGGACGGCTTTTTCATCCGGTCAGGTGAAGCCGGTGTTCTATTAGTTCTTTTCTTCCATTTGAAAGGCATCCTAAAGTTGAAAAGAATATTTTATGTAGGTAGAACCTAGAATTCTGAGGGAGTGGGATGTGTGATACATGTATCAAGTTTCCCCAAAATGGAATGTATCAATCCTCCCGTACGTGACCTATTCTATGAAACTTGAAATATTTGTAAACAGAATCCACATTCAGGCATCTACTTAGTACCAAATTGTGGCTAAAACACCGGGTTATATCATAAGAAACTTATAAATAGGTTAATCTCAACCAGTTTTTACTAAAATTCTCACACTTACCTTACGAAACGTTGTAATTTATACAGTAATTACAAATTTTCTGAGCAAATTTCTTAAAACCGCCTCCTAATACAGCATACAGGCATCAAATGTGCTGATCACATGGAGACGTTGCCAAATCCACCAAGCAACAAGTGCTAAAAGCGGCAAATTTGTAAGCGTATCATCCCTCCCTAGTCTCCCCTAATACCGTCTAAAATACTAGGAGCATTTGTACAAAATTTGCGCAAAACCAAATAACCTTGTATGAGGGTCTCATGAACTAGCCTACATATTCATTTTGCCTTTTCAACAGTATCCAGTCCTGTAAGCAGGACATCTACGTAAAAATCTGTCGACATATTTAGTTCATTCAGTTCTCAGTTCTTCGGCAATCAATCGCCATAAAATTCGTTATAAATGTCTATCATCTGAGGAAACCCATACAGATCTATACATTTTTGTGCAATCGGCAGAAATAACGAACCTGTGCTGCCTAAATCGAATTAGAATTGAAAATAGATCTTGCTGGATTGTAGGTCAACCCATCTGAATATTATTCAACGAAGCCCCTGTAGCACTTGGCAATGATGCATCAAAAACCATACGAACATTGGTCGTTGTAGTATCTTCTCGATATACACCATTATGACACATGAATAAATCGCCTGAAGAAGTGGCATCAAATTTGGAAACTTTAATCATATGCCCAAAATTATTATATTCCTTTATAAAATTATGGTATATTTTTTTTTAATTATCATTGGAACATATTTTACGTTCAAGATTCAGAAATCGTTTTTCAGCTTGTTCAAAAGAAATTACGACAACAACATTAACGTTCTCTAATTCCCAAAACAATTTTAAATCGTCATGAATTTGATTATGAATAATATCCACCTCGATATTAACCAGACAACAGTTTAAAAATGCCTGTTTATTGGAATTATTCACAGGACCAGTCACGATCTAACCGAGCCTTGTGTTTTTTAAAATCGGCAGTTTAGAACGTAAACAAAATTTTTCCTTGGATACGAATTACACAATAAACATGTCAACTGTTTTAGGTTCTAAAAATGCTGGACTAGAAATTACAGTCACCAGGAATTTTTAAGTGATTGATATGTATCGATGAAACTAGTAAATGCCCTGTTATAGGTATGTGGAATAACAAAACAGGAAACATTTAATGAGAACTTATTTGACTTGAGAATAAGTTTGCAATACATTTGTAATTTATAGTTAAAAAGAATTATTTATTCCTTTGAGAGAAATATCGCAGACGCTCTCAGTAATAAAACTTGATTGAGAGCCGCTGTCTAAAATTACAGGGATTCTTTGCTTGTTATTAAATCTGTCTAAAATAAACGTGCGCTGTCAATAATAAAACTTCACTTATCTCACTATTGGCAGAATTATTAATTACTTCCTTTACATTGACCAGTGAGGAAGACGATCCCTTGATGCCACTATTAGATTCTTGGCTTTTATCGCAAAATTCCTGAAAAGTAATTTTATTAACATGTTCTCAAATATTATGTTTCTTATGACATTTTTTACATGTTGGTTTTCGGCAACTGTTATTGAATGTTCAGACATAGCTTGAAAGAAATAGTTTTCTCGCCTCTTTTACCTCGACCGAAATTTTTAAAAAAGTACTTGATTGAATATAGTTCTCGCCATTGCAAAATACACACTTCGGCAATTTAACATCATTCAGGCTTGAATTTTGCAAAGTAAAAATATTGTGGCATTGATTAAATAGTTATTTCTATGCTTAAGCCGCGAAATACCTTTTTAACGTACCGAAAGAGCAGTTATCGCCGAGGCCGCTTGCGGCCGAGGCAAGATAATCTTGAGGTCGTTAAAAAGTTTCGCGGCCATGGCATACACACTATTTTTCGTGCAATCGTTGAAATTATTAAACTAGATAATTGTAAATAAATATATTATTGCTCTAAAATCAACAGCAGTTCAATTTATTTAACAATGTTACCGTGTGCTATGGAAATGATATGTTTTAATATATACAAAATATCTTGACAGTTCTTGACAAAACGCAAAATGTCTGATATTGATAGCGATATTTTAGTACCTTCCACTCCTCCTGAACTTAAAAGCGTTAAGATTGGTGTGACAAACAGAATGTTAAGACGATATCTGAAAACATGTTATTGGCTTATTTGATGCAGAAATCGAATGATGTGAAAAGTTCAACTTTTTCAACACATTTATTCCATTGTGAAGTGCATGCTGAACATACGAGACAACATCGATATCAAGCAGTTTTCAAAATTAGAACCATTTCTGAAAAGAAAAGCAGTAGGTTATCGAGTAAAAAAGTCTAAAGGTCACAAAAATGCAGTCTTATGAAAAAGGTCAAGGGCGTCTGCGAGACTTGATAGAAGAATGTCTAAATTCTGATAATGAATCCGCAATTTTTGAAGACGATGAAGAAGAGGAAGACCAATTAAGTACAGAACTTCTATAAACAGATACGGAGTAAGAAATATCTGATGAGGAAGATGAGAATGTTGAAGAAATTGTAATATTTGGGTAAAGATAAAGCAACGAAATGGAACAAACATGTGCCATCTAAAAGTGTTAGGACTCGATCAGAGAGCTTAGTATCTCATTTGCCAGGTCCGAAAGCGACGACAAGTAATTTGAGAAGGCCGTTAGAAATTTGGAGCTATTTTTTTAGTGATGAAATATTGGAGTTAATTGTACAAAATACGAAGAAAAGGATTGATTCAATAAAACATCATTATTCCCGGGAAAGAGATGCACAACCCACTAATATAACTGGAATAAAGGCGCTACTAGGGTAACTGTACTTAGCTGATGTCAAAAAATGTTATCGGACAAATGCTGAAGAACTATGGAAAACCGATGGCAGCGGTATAGAATTGTTTAGACTTCCCATGTCATGTTCAAGATTCAGACTTCTAGTTAGATATATAAGATTTGATGATAGCGAGACGAGACACGTGAAGAAAGAATGGCAAATGACAAGCTAGCCACAATAAGAAGTTGTTTTTGATGGATTTGTGAAAAGGCTAAGACTGCATATACTCCATATGAGTAAGTCACGATAAACGAAAAGCTTGATGCTTTTAAAGGACGTTGTGGCTGGCGCTAGTACATTCCAAGCAAACCCAAAAAATATTGCTTGAAAATGTTTGCCCTTTGCGATTCAAAAACTTACTATACCGTAAATCTCGAAGTATATGTCGGAAAATAGCCTGCAGGACCATACGAAGTAAACAATTCTCCTGGAGCCGTGGTGAAAAGGCTGTTCGAGCCAATTAGAGGAATTGGTAGAAATGTAACAGTGGGCAATTGGTTCACCAGTGTGGAACTTATTGCTAATTTAAAACAAAATTTTAAGCTCACCTTGTTAGGGACCATAAGAAAAAATAAAAGGGAAATTCCAGTTGAATTTACAAACCCATCAACTCGACCTGAAAAATCATCAATGTTTGCATTTCATCCAAACTGCACATTAGTTTCGTATATTCCGAATAAGAAAAAGAAGTGTTACTTGTTTCAAGCATGCCCAGAGAAGACGTTTTGGATGAAAATACAAGCCAACCAGAAATGCTTATGTTATATAATTGAACAAAAAGAGGTGTTGACATGGTGGACAAGCTTTGTTCTGTACACAATTGTGCGAGGAATACCCGCAGGTGGACGATGGTAATTTTTTATTCGTTGCTGAATGTAGGCGGTATCAATTCATATAATTATTTCACGGAGGGAGTTCATATATCAACTTTGTTTTTCCTGGTTGAGGACCATTTGAGACCAAGGGTTATGACAAGAAACATGCCTGTAACGATAAAAACTCGTATTCGAGAGCTTCTTAGATTGGAAAACATCCCAATACCTGAAGTAGCTGAGGAACGTCGAGGGAGATGCGTACTTTGTGATAGTAAAAAAAATAGACCGACGAGATACTACTGTAGGAAAAATAATAATAGTATATTATACACCAAGGTGGTGAAGACTGTTATTATTGACCGAGCACCAAGATTATTTCGCGAGAGGCTATGCCCCGAGCGGAATGAGGTGCGAGGCCTATGAATGTCTTCACCACCGTGGTGTATATACAATTTTTTCCAATACTAGCCAAATATAAGACACAAATTCAAAAAATTTCTTGTATAAATCGAGTAGCACAGGAATGTAAATTCGCCTTTCCACTAATGAAACAATATTCAAGTAGTCTCTCTTTTTCTGGTGAAATATGACTATTTTCAAACCAGGTTTCCTTTGCAACAGAAAACGAAGGTTTGCTTTGTTGTCGTTTAGAACACCTATATATTCCCAAATCTGTTTCTGAAAAATAATAATGCGAAAATATATGCATATTACTCGTATGTCCTTTACATTTTGTCCTACAGTAAAGTTGTTGAGGTATTAATCCTTAATTTTTCGCAAATTCATAAGCTTCCTGCCTAGTTTTAGGTAGACTTTGCTCAGTTATAACAAAATAAGACATCATTTAACCACAAGGTATCAGTATTTCTACTCCTATACCACAGATAATACTAACAATAATAAAGCTCATATCTTAACGACATTTAAAAACCTATTGAACGTTTTCGTACATGCCTCTTCACAGAGTCGCCGATTAAAGTTCGAATCAATCTAAATCTACAATATTTTATCAATAAATGAAAATGGTATATTTCCGCAAGAAATTTTTTGCGTGTTTATGTTTAGAAAATTGTATAAAATGTTAAACAGAAACGTATTTTCTTGTAACTAGTTTCAGCTATTCTAAAGTCGGAAAAATGAAAATTATGCATTTCCGCAAACAAATCGAGTATTTCTGTTTGAAAAATATTCCAAATGGTAAATAAACGAATATTTCTTACATAACTGATTTCAGCTAAACGAAAGTTGATCCTGTTTATATTCTAATGTTAAAATTGATTTATGAATTATTACATTCACTAACGGTCGTTGAGAAATGAAGTTTATTCCCCAAGAAACGCCACTGGAAATAAATATTTGGCAACGAGGACTATCTTAGTTCTCATTCCATTTTCCAGTAAGCCACCGTCATCGGAAAGTGAACCGTCGGAATCTTTAATTATTTGGAGAAATTCCTTCGGAGCCGGTCACATCTGACTCTGATTAATTAATCACTTTGAAACAATTGAATTCCTGCAGTCTATTTACAAATACTGTCTGCGTTCCTGCGGACGCTAAATCGACTGAGGGATACGTAGCAGTCTGTTCCCTCTTAGAAACCATCCGATGAAATATAAACCATCTCTCGCTATATCGCAAGATCCGAAGCTGAGAACTGAGAGGAATGCAGAAATTTGTGTTGCGGGCAATTTTACAATTTATTGGATTATGTAGTATCGTTTCGGCTGTTTTCGTTTTAATAAATGAGAAGAATGTCGAAAGTTTCTCCTCTGACGATAACATTATTTTGTACTTGTACGAACTTAAACCCGAAGTTGCAATTGAACGTGTAGGCTCTTGTTTCTAAAAATATTTTTCATGAAAAAGCGGTTTTCGAGACACTGTTAATTAATTACCAGCTCACAGCTGATAGCAGCAAGAAATTCTTTATTAACAATCCAGAAAAAATAGATATGAATGAGACAGAGCAACGAGCAGCAAAAAAAATCTCTATTAACAATCCAGAAAAAACAAATATGAATGAAACAGAGCAACGAGCAACTTGCTCATTAAGTCTTGATTAAAGACAAAAGTTTTAATTTGTGGACAAACAAAAATCCTAGCGTTCGCCTTTGCTTCTAACAATTTTAGAGAAACATATTTTTTAAATTTAAAAGGTTCAGATGTTCATCGCTCAAGTGACATCTGTAGACGCAATCTTTATTTTTTCACGGTATTTTTAAAAACAACAGAACTATAAATTACTTTTTTTTAACGCTGATAACTATTAGATTTGTAATAGGGAAAGGGCATTGACAAATAAAACAAGTGAATAAAGTTAATATAAGATGGAGATGTTTAATTGATTATTACGATAAAGCATATGTCATAAGACTAAATCTTAATATTTGTATATTAGAGAATATTCTATTCATGTATGCTTTCATCATCAGTTTTCGATACTGAAAGCATGCATTCATGGAATATAAACAAAACTCTTTTTCTCCTTTTTGTATCTAATAGACAAGTACCATATATATATATATATATATATATATATATATATATATATATATATATATATATATATATATATATATATATAAAAGGAAGATAGTCTTTGCTGACTGTTAGGAATACAACTGGTGAATATTGGGGAAATGCAGCAAGAGAAGCGGAAAAAAGTGTACTCTTGAAGAAAACATTCTAAGCTTTCGAGGATGATTGTCCTCATCATCAGGGAAACTGAAATGGAAAAACAGCACTTAGATACTGTAATTAACAAAAAGATACAATAGGAACGAATTCACAACAGGTGTGTACTTACCTCCAACTTGAGGTTAGATTCCATTATGTTATATAAAATTAAACTTCGTATAATTAAAATATGAACTAGTTGACTGAATAATTGTACGCATCGCACAATCATATTAAAATGACTAAAAAGTCAACATCTAAGACCATTTTGCAGAAACCACGAACACGAGTGCTTTTTTGTTGAAAGCCGGCCAGGAAATGATATCGTTTTCCCTCTAAAAAGGAGGGGTTAGTTGACATCCAATGTTGCCAACCAATAGTTGAGTAGATTAATGTGAGATCAAGTACCCATTTAATAATGGCCTCCGATGTAATGGTTCATATTTGTGATAGGAAAGAAGAATGCAGAGGGGTTCTTCACTCCACGCCGTGTTGTATATTTTCAATAATATTTTTGTTAGTGTTTTCAAATGAAACTCACGGTCTCTAGTTAATTCCACAATATAATAAACGTTATTGAAAATTCTAAAAAATTGACAATTGTTTCGATAAATCAATATCATCGTCAGAATGACAGAAGTTACATTTCATTTTATGCCTACCTGATGTTTAGTAGTTATTTTTGTTCCTGATTCCCCTAAATTCTTGAAAATTACTGCTGTGAATTTTTCAATTCGTGGAGATTTTCCATTTTTCAATTCATCTATTATTGCCTGTAATTCTTTCAGAGTTACAATGTCTTTATTTTCTATTATTGCATACTTTTTTTTGTTAATGTCCTGAATTCTGTTGTCTGCTCCTAGTAATTCCTCAAAAACTCTTTCCATCTATCAATTACTTCGTTTTTATTTCTTAGTATATCTCCTTTTTTATTTTTTATGAATGTTATTTCTTGTGTTTTTTCCTTTCTTAATGACTTCAATGTTTTGTTAAACAGTTTTTGATTTGATTTACTATTGCTGTCCATTTTTTCGCCAAATTATTTCCACCGATTTCTTTTAGCTACTGCTACCATCTCTTTTTTATTTTTCCTCTTCTCTTTGTACACTTCATAGTTTCCCGTTGTTTTGTAATTTATATATATTTTCCACGCTTCTTATTTTTAATTTTACTTTAATTTTAATTTCGTCCGTCCACCAAGCTTTTTTCTTATAAGTTTTCTTGCTACGACCACATATTACTTTTCCGCCCAACCTAACTATATGCGAGAAAAGTATTGGTTTATCCACCAAAAAGTTGGAATTGTGAATAAAAAATTTGAGTTCTTTTCACGTTTTTCATCAAGAACAACACGAAAAAACGGTTTTCAGAAAAAAAACCTGTGTGTATGTCGTCGTCGTCGTTGTCGTCGTCCACTTTTCGTTACATGTCTTGTCAGCAAGATACAGCGTCCAGAGTGCAACAAGTCACCAATTTTATGATTGAATATTGTTAAGTCCAACTAACAGATTAACCCTATTGATTTTCAGCCCACAATAGCCAGTATAACGGGTGCTATGGTACTTGAAGTACGACATTTTTGTCATTATTTGAGAAAGTTCAGTTTGTTAGCACGATACCGCCTCCGGAGTGTAACAAGTCACCAATTTTATGATTGAATGTTGTTAAGGACATGTCACAGATGAACCCTATTCATTTTCAGCTCACCACAGCCAGTTCAACAGGTGCTATAGTACTTTAAGTACGACATTTTTGTCATTTTTGGAGAAACTTCACTTTTTAGCACGATACAGCTCCCGGAGTATATACAAGTGACCAATTTTATGATTGGATATTATACAGGGCGTCTTAAAGATGAATTGATATTCAGCTCATTAAAGTCAGTACAACGAGTTCTATCGTAATTGAGGTACCAAATTTTTGTCATTTTTGCATAATTTTCAGTTTGTTAGCACGATACAGCCTCCAACGTGTATACAAGTGACCGATTTTATGATGGAATATTGTTCAAGGTCTCTCATTCAATGTGTCTCACAGATGTACCCTATTGATTTTCAGCTGACTATAGCGAGTACAGCGGGTCCTATAAATCCAGATATAGTGCATTTTTGGTTACTTTTGGAAGAATTCCGGTTTTGTTAGCTTGATACGTCCCCCGAAGTGTAGAAGTGACGATTTTATGATGGAATATTATTCAGGGCATTTCACAGATGCGGAAAAGTTTGTTTTAGTCTTTAAAACCGTTTGTTTCTTTAGCGGTTTCCAGTACGGTTTATTTGAAATAATCCTACATTTCATCTGAATTACCATTTTTCATTATATCACAATTATTTAAGAACTTTCCTGATAATGCTATTTTGTATTTCTCTGCCATATTTTTGTTATGGAGTTTGTATGATCTGACCGATTCATATTCTATTCTTTTTTCTACTTTTTGTCTATTATGATTTGTAATTTCTACTTGTTCTCTTATTTATTAACCATAAAAGTAAACTTTTTAATAAATATGAGCATTTATCTTTTATTTTATGATATAATGAATAAAAAAATCGTAAAATAAATATCATGACAAAGACAATTTTTCATTAAAGACTTGACTAAATCCATTTCATTTCAATATCAGGTTCTAAATAGAACAAAAACACCCTTCACTTTCTACGAGTACTTGAAATAGTAATTACGTTTGATTACAAATGAATGTTAACATTTATAAGAAAATATCCAATAAAGCAGGACAGAAAACGCAACAAAAAAAAACTTCTGAACTCTTTTTGTTTAGCCTCATCATTCTCCTTTGATCTTCTAATTATTTCACTGCATGGAAGAAAAGAGTAGCTATTAACTCTTGAGGAAAATTCCTCATTGTTCTCCGCGAAATAAAAAGAGCCTGGTACACAGATGAACATTCTTTAATTTTCAACGTGACTTTCATGTTTCGTTTAAAGCTTGAGAAAATGGGAAATTCGAGTGACGCTACGTTGAATAATAAAATTGTTTTTTACCATTTTGTTGGAATCAATTTGACTCTTCTTTCAAAAGTAATTAACTATAATAAAAACTATTTACATATTTTAAGTTTACCAAAGAAATATTTATCAAACAGATACTTAAATCGTTGGTATGAGGAGGCCAAATATTTTCGTAACTGACTCACACAACATTTTGTACAAATTGAAGGAAATAGTATCACTCCATATATTATAAAATTATGTTCTCTTCTGGGTGCAAGTAAAACATGTAATAGGTGGCCAAATAAGAATGCAAAGTGCTGTATTTCGGAAACTTTTTGTCACAGAGACTTGCGGTAAAAAAATATATCACTAAAATGGAGAAAAAAAGACCGTGGAAAATACTTCCAGATTTCCAAGATAGTCGCGACATTAAACTTTTGAAGTAATCTTTCACTGAAATCCACCTAGTGAATCTACCAAAAAAATATATGTTCTTAGCTTAGCTTTATTCGAGTAATTTTTGTTTAACTCCTAAATGACTGAAAGGATTTTAACAAACTGGATCTCGTTGGAAAAAGCATTTATTGTTCCATCAAACCCATCTTATATGTGATATGTCTAATCCTTAGTGATGCCGGTAGAGCAATTTTTTATATAATAGCATAAAATTGCAAAATTCATTTTGTCATAACAAGTAGTGAAATGACACCTAAATAGGCTAGTGGCAACCGTATCTCGATATTTTATTCCTAGCCTTAAATATCGAAGAAAGAAAATTTAGTTATCATAAAATTTGGAAACGATGCTATTTGTTGTCTTTTTTCCAGATTCAATGATAGAATTTTATAAGGTAGGCAGAATATGAAGAGTAGGCCATGGAGGAAAAACAAATGGCTCAAATCAACTTGTCAACAAATATTAAAATTATGCTAATAGAGGCATTGTAATTTGTGTTTGTTGTACACATAAGTAAGATCTTAAAACGATTAAAATGCATTTCACAAATGATGAAGCTGTCGATATGATTTCTGTATATTTTGAATGTGTTCAATATGCGGCACTTGCTCAAAGAGAATACAGGGTTCGATATCGGCGTTTACGCGATGCGAGAGTTTTTCCGCGTTTAATGAGAAATTGCGTAATACTGGCATGTTTTGACCTCATTTGCGAACTCAGCTAGAACCATGGAGGACAATATAGTTAATGTCTTAGCATACATGCAATTGAATCCCCAATTCAGTACGTGAGCAATGTCTCTCGCGTTGGGTATATCAGGTACTACTGTTCTAAACATTTTAACGGACCATAAGTAAGTTTTTATGTCACTAAAAATACTACTTTTATATGAAATTGACTGTCTCGACCCTTACTTCGTGGAATATGCTCACTACTTTATATGTTGCACAATATGTTTGTTATTTTGAATTTCTACACTGCACCCACGTCATATGGTTTTACGTCAAGCCTTAAATGACGAATGACCTTATGGGTCAGACAATAATCCTCACTGGTTGAGCGAGGTCCAACATCAAGGCCATTGGAGTCTCAATGTGTGGTGTGTCGTCCTGGTCGGAACTATTATAGGTCCCTATTTATTCGATGAAACACTAAATGTGCCCTTGCAATTATGGCAAAATATGTCTTTGCAACTAGACGATTTCCCTGCACATTTTTGTGAAATGTACGAGACCATTTAGATCGAAGGTATTACCAGAGGTGTATTGGACTAGGAAGTCTATTTCCGTGGCCACACCGATCCCCAGACCTCACCTATTTGGAGTTCTGACTATGGGGTCGGTTGAAAGATATGGTCTACCTAATTCAATCAATAACGGGAGACGACATGAAAGTACGAATACAAGTGGCCATTCGTAGTCTGTCAATAGCAGAAATTGAATATGCTGTAAAATCCACGCATGAGCGGTTTCAACAATGCATTGAGTGTGACGGAAATTATGAAATTCTCTCATTGTTTCTTGAAAAAATACTAATAAATAAGAATAATGACCGGTGTAATAGCGTTTTTTTCAAATTTTATGATGACTAAATTTTCCTCGAAATTTAAGGTAAGGAATAAAATATCGAGATACGATTGACACTAACGTATTTAGGTCTAATTTCACTACATTTTTAGGAAAAGAAGTTATACTATTGCATTCAATTTTGAAGAGAATTTTTCAATTTTCTGTTGTTGTATCTAAAAACGTGGTCTAGCGGCGTAACTCAAAATTAGACGTAAATCAGGTAAGATGGGTTTGATGTAACAATAAATGCTTTTTCCAACGAGACCAAGTTTGTTAAAATCCGTTCAGTTGTTTAGAAGTTACAGCTGTTTATTTAAAAAGCATTGGACCACACCCACCATTTTATTTTAAAAGATAGAGGAAAGTAGGGTAAGATGACGATGGAAATCTCAAAAAAATCATAAAACTGGTATTTTACGTCTAACGAAATACAGTCAATTACACGGTCATTGACTGATATTAGTATTTTACATATTTAATTTAGATTAGTTAAGGGTTAATATTTCGATGAAAATTTTGAAACATATCTATCTACGTCATATTCGTCATCTTATCCTGCATGTAGGGTAAAATGACGAGGTACCTATTCTAAAGAAAAAATGTAGGTATACCAGAAAGTAAACAAATAAAAGTACAATACGTTTATTTTGAAAAGAATGCAACACTTATAACATATAATTTACATGCACCAATGACAAGTCCATTGTTTTACCTTTGCTTCTCGGTCATCCATAACAGTGCATGCAGCGGGAGCCCATTCCTTACACCTTCTAATAGAATACAGAAATTGGAAAATTCATGCTATTCGCAAATTTGAGCATATCAGTCATACATTCAAAATTACAAAATGGTTGAACATGAAAAATCGTCGTCAATTGCATTCTACCATGTTTTATCTTAGGCTCATAAGGGAAGGCTCTCCACCATACCTGTATCATAAAATAAAATACAGAACGGATGTACATACTCTAAACTTAAGACATAGAAATATTCTCACTACACCTCGTCACCATACTGAGCTTTTTAAACGATCGTTTTCTTATTTTATTTCTAAGCATCTTAATAACATATCTCACTATTTCAGTTGCTCATCACTACATAAACTCAAACGAGTTCTTTCTGACTATTATTTTTCTCAACAATAATCAAGTTTTTCGTATTAAAATATCATCTCTCCTTTGTTATTTAATTGCAAAACTAATGTTCTTTGTCTATTAATTTAATTTATTTATGTTTTGTTCTATTTGCTGTCTGTGGCTTCTTTATGGGGTTAAATGGAAGAGCAGATGTATGTTAAATGCTTGATATATTACATATTGTACTTTATTTATTATTACATACAAACTGAATCTCGCCCTATCTGTATAAACAAAATGTAATTTAATCTTTTAGTAATTGGTAATAAAGACTTTTGTTATTATTATGATTACTACAGCAATGCCATATCTCATATTTTCCCCTTTCACTGCAGATAATGCAATCTCTTTCATCCTCTGAATCGTTAGTAGTGTCAGTATAATCAATATCTATTGACGAGTCAGAAGTGTCGTTAAACTTTAGTTTTTCCTTGATTGTTTTTTCTTCAGTTTTATCCACTGTTGGTTTTTTATTTTTTTGTTTTAGGGTAGAGTCTTTGCTACTATTTTGTCTCTCACTTTTCTTCTGCTCTCGTATTCTCCTTTTCCTCTCCTTCCCTATTTTTTCAACTTCCTTTTCCTCCAAGACCTTTACAACTGGTGTACTGGAAATAACGAGAGACGCCAATTTCTTTCTGGGTCGTTTTGATTTCACTTCAGCAATAGGTAATTTAGGTAGACCCTTACTCAATAAACAATCTGATCCATGAGGGGGTGTTCGAGCAGCTATATCTGATGTAGATGAACCTACCGTAGCTGGAATAGGAATTTCTTATATCTCGTTAGACATCTGATCACATTCTTCAAGTCTCAATTCTTTTAAAGCAGATTGTGATGACATTTCTGGAATATCTGGCAATTCTTTGAGCTCTGCATGTTCCAAAGCAGATGTAGTTGGAACTTTGGTTGAAATAGGTTTATCTCGATCTGTTGTCAAAGAAGCATCAAAATGAAGTGTGTCAAACACCTGGCTATAAATAGGATATATGCCGATGTCTCTGAAGCCACTCAGAGCATTAGAAACAGTTGCAGCTTTTAACTATGCTTTTTCAAACAGATTTGAAATATTATATAATGTTATAAGATGACCTGGCTTACTGGTCATAAAATCTTCACATGCTCGTGAATACGCTGTTTTGAGAGGTCCGAATATGGACACATATAGCGGTTGCATACGATGACTAGTATGCGGTGGAAAACCAAGCAGAGTAATGTTATTTTCCCGGCTCAGTTTAATTGCTTCCAAACAAATATGACTGGTAAGATTATCCATTAATATTAACACAAGATTTTGTTCGTTTGGACGAGCATATTGAATAAAATGTTCTAAATATTTCACAAAATTTTCAGATGTCATCCATCCAGAGAGAAGAACTACTGCCATGGTTCCTTCGGGTGCTCTATGTTTAAGAACTGGTTGCATCTTTGCTCTTGGGTGGTATAAAATTCCCAATAGCATTCGTGCCACAAACAGCAGTAACGTTAACTCCTCTTTTTGCTGAAGAAATCTTAAGCACTCGACAATTGCCTCTTGGAGTTAATACTTTGGGATCCTTGGTAGTTACTGATGAAAACCCGGTCTCATCTATATTATAAATCTGGGTAGCAGAGTATGAATATTGTTGATGAAGTTCTTTGTACAACTTGAAGAAGGCTTTCACGTTAATTTTTTAAAAAGCCATTAATCTAGTAGCAGAAGTTGCTCTGGTTTACGGAGAGATTGATTAAATTCCTTCATGCTTCTGTAAAGTCTTTTCCAATCATTTTATTAGTAGTGTTGAATCTATCGGCAACTTCACAGTGAACAGCAAAATCGAATGAAATTTTTCTATACTATCTCTGGTTAAACCAAATGCCCGTTTATTTATATCTAAGACGTATTTTTTCAGTTGGTTTAATTGTTCATCCGAAAATGTTGGTTTAAAACGACCAGCATTTTCAGGAAAATTCTGTAATACAAAATAAGACGTTGATTAAAAAACTGAAATATATAGGATACACGAGTGTTTATCTCATCTCGATATTTTTTAGCATATCTTCTTAAAGTAGCTTCTGGAAGATTATATGCTTTTGAGGCTGCTTTAACACTCAACTATTGTTTTTTTACTGACCATGAGTGCCTGTTAGTTTTTCGTTTGTATATTTTACCCATATTTATTTAAACCTGGAATTAAAAACATGACCTAGTAGTAATTTTTAGTTATGCCGGGTAAGATGACGAACAACCCGTCATCTTAACCGCAATTGCCATTTCTATTTTCAAAATCATAGAGTCAAATTTGTTATTTGAGACAAATGTTTTTTATGATTAAGTTATTCGCAAAAGATATTAGTTTCGAAAAAAAATTTAACTGTTCACCAATACTTACAAAAAATTGTCAAAACTGTATTTTTTTAAGCACAAATATTCGTTGCAACAACACCCGATCGGTACCAACTCTTGTATCTTGCTAAACTCTGGCCGTATTGTGCTTGCACTCAAACGCGGGAAGAATAGGACCGGTGTTGCCAAGCTCGTACATTCATAAAATATCGGGAATTCGTCATCTTACCCCACTTTCCCCTACGTCAAAAAAATTCAAACAAAAATTACTCGAATGAAGTTAACTGTCTCGAACCTTACTTCGTGTAATCTTCTCATATTAGTCTTTTAAATGAAACTCAATGTTTCTAGCTAATTCCACAATATAATGAAAAATGTTGAAAATTCTAAAAAATTGACAATTGTTTCGATAACATTGAGTTTCATTTAAAACACTACTCGAATAAAGATTAGCTTTTAAGAGCATATATTTTCTTGGTACATTTACTAGGTGGTTTTCAGTGAAAAATTATTTTAAAAGTTTAATATGGCGGTTACGGACCGTGGCGGCCACCTTGAAAATCTGAAAATATTTTCCGCGGTCTTTTTTGGCCATTTTAGTAATATTTTTTACCACAAGTCTCTACGACGAATAGTTTCCGAGATACTGCACTTTACATTCTTATCTGACCACTCGGTACAAAGATGGGAATTACCAATTGCCCGTCTGTTAG
The DNA here is from genome assembly GCA_963921935.1 of Galeruca laticollis. Taxonomy (NCBI): domain Eukaryota; kingdom Metazoa; phylum Arthropoda; class Insecta; order Coleoptera; family Chrysomelidae; genus Galeruca; species Galeruca laticollis. The sequence continues at coordinate 186,338,564 of OY998179.1, read as the reverse complement.
TTTAATAATAACAGTTTTATAAACCCGATTTTGATTGTTTTCCCTGAATAACCTACTTTTACTATACTTCATTACTAGGTATACTTCATGACAACACTCTCTCAATAGTCACAATAATAATTGTAAAAGCTGTCAGTTTCGGCCTTCATAGACCTCGTAAGTATAATTATACTTCCTGTATCCGATACTCTAATCATAATAAGAATTGGATGTACTTCAGTCTTAACCTCTATTAAACTGGACCTCCCACCATCGCAAATCGAGTTCGCAACCAGTCAAAAATTTAGTGCTATTTAGTACCCTACTCCGAATTTTAGTACTCAAACCGTTTAGCAGGAAATCGCGTGAAAAATGGGGGGTCCAGCTTGCCATTAAGCTGGATCCCCCCATATCAGACAAAAATATATAGTGATCCAGCATAGACGACAATCACACTATAATTTAGTGCTAATTAAGTGCTCTAAGATAACGTTAAAATTTTGACAAAATATAACATTCTTTAAATAGTTTATTTATGAAACGTGGGAGCCGCGCTCTAAAATTTGTTAAACAACCTAAAATTCGTTAGACGATCGTTAAAGAATTTGGTGCACGCAAGAATATGGTACTAAAATATTCCTTAAGCATCGTGCTTTCGAAAAAATATAATGACAGAATTAAGCGCTACCTGCATCACGTGGAATTAAATAGTTTATAAATGAAAGAGAGAGCGCCGCGCTCTAAAATTCATTAGACGATCAATAAAAAATTTGGTGCTCGCAAGTTTATTGTACTAAAATATTCCTTAGGCATCAAACTTTCGAAAAAATACAATGACAGAATTTAGTGCTACCTGTATCAAGTAGAATTAAGTAGTTTATACGGGAAAGAAAGAACGCCGCGCTCTAAAATTCGTTAGACGATCGTTAAAGAATATGGTGCTCGCAAGATTATGGTACTAAAATGTTCCTTAAGCACCGTACTTTCGAAAAAATATAATGACAGAATTTAGCGCTACCTCCATCACATGGAATTGAATAGTTTAGAGAATACCTATAATTTAATTAAAATATATTTCTTATATCACTCAATGTATAATTCATTAACCTCGAAGGTAATTTAATAATTAATTTGGGTTTTGTTTAGAATTTACAATAATTTAGATGTACTCAGCTGTGGGGCTTAAATTCATATTAGTCACAGTTGATATGTCTGTTTGAACACCTCTAAAAAGTAGTTTGGCTGGGTAAAATATGAGTATACAAATTAGTCCTATATTCGAAAATTAAAATTTAGTTCCTTTTGATAATTTCAAATATTCTAACGATTCACTTAGAAATTAATAAAACAGGTGGTCTAATTTACTATCATCTTTTATTAACAAAATGATATACTTAATAATGAAAAAAACGATTTTGGGTACAAATTAGTCCTTAATTCAAAGTTTAAAGGTAAGCTGTTGAAATTTGATTTTGTAAAGGTTGAGGTGTTCAAGCCAGCACTCCCACATTAAAACTCATTTTACAGGGAAAACTGCGTGGGTACAAATTTCAATTTTTTGGGTAGAAATTAGTCCTATATTCGAAAATTAATAATATTTAATTATCTTTGATAATTTCTTGGAAATTAATGAAATTCGTGGTCTAAGTTACTACCATATTTAATAAACAAAATGATATGATGAAGAAAAAACGCTTTTGGTTACAAATTAGTCCTAAATGCAAAGTTTAAAGGTATGCTGTTGAAATTGGATTTTATAAAGGTGGACGTATTCAAGCCAGCACTTCCCCATTAAAACTCCTTTTACAGGGAAAACTGTGTAGGTACAAATTTTAATTTTTTGGGTACATATATTCGGAAATTAATAATATTCAGTTATCTTTGATAATTTCAAATCTTTTAACGATTTACTTGGAAATTAATAAAACACGTGGTCTAATTTACTATCATGTTTTATAAACAAAATGATATAATAATGGGTACATATTAGTCCTAAATTCAAAGCTTAAAGGTATGCTGTTAAAATTTGATTTTGTAAAAGTGGGGTTGCTAGCTTGAGCTTAAACTAGCAACTCCACTTTAAATAACGGTTTTTCAGAAAAACTGAGCGGGTACGAATTATTATCTTTTGGTTACAAATTAGTCCTTGATTGAAAGTTTAGATTTATGACAATAAAATTTAATTTTGTCAATGTGGGGGTGTTAGCTCGTGCTCAAGCTAGCACCCCCACTTTAAATAGTGATTTTTCAGAAAAACTAAATGGGTAAAAATTCTATTTTTTTGGGTACAAATTAGTCCTAAATTAGTTCTCAATTACACATAAGTTTTTTTCAAATTTAAAAAAGTGGGGGTGCTAGCTGTACTGACGTCCGATTGCCGATACTTACAGTGTGCTTAAAGGTAAACAAAATATCCATAATAATTATTACTTTTTCCTATTACACTATCTAATAAAATTTTGCAATGCAATATGATTTTCACTCTGCCCGTTTATTTTTTTATATTTATAAAGATTTAATTTATGAAAAAATACTATTTGGGCACTCCTAAATTTTGCCGCCTTTGTACCTGCACAACGTGCACACCCGTAAGAACAGGCCTAGGTGTTTAGAAATGGCGACTCGACGTAAGTACATACTCACATTTATTTTTAAATAGATTAATTAATGATTACTTGTTTAAAATAGTGCATATTAACATATTCGATAAAAGTATAGAATTTTATTTGGAAATAAAAATTTCACACCAACATTTTGAAGAGCATCATATTTGTGACGAACAGGAGCGAATGGTGTGAAGGGTTTACAAAGATAAGAAGTCTTGCTGAACATGCCTTTTCTTTTTCAGGATCAGCTCAACTAATCAATGTTAATAGCCTTGCCGTTAATCCAGAAGAACTCTATGAACTTTTAGATGATATTTATTCTAATTTAGAGCATCATTGTGGGAATGACTATAAACTACTTATTCCACGTGATACAAGTAGCACTAAACTCTGTCATTATATTTTTTCGAAAGTATGATGCTTAAGGAACATTTTAGTACCATAATCTAGCGAGCACCAAATTTTTTAACGATCGTCTAACCCATTTTAGAGCGCGGCGCTGTCTCTTTCACGTATACACTATTTATTTCCACTAAATTCTGTCATTATATTTTTTCGGAAGTAATATGGTTAAGGAACATTTTAGTACCATAATCTTGCAAGCAACGAATTTTTTAACGATCGTCTAACGGATTTTAGAGCGCGGCGCTCTCTCTTTCACATATAATCTGTTTAATTCCACGTGATACAGGTAGCACTAAATTCTGTCATTGTATTTTTTCGAAAGTATGATGCTTAAGAAACATTGTAGTACCATAATCTTGCGAGCACCCCATTTTTTAACGATGGTATAACGAATTTTAGAGCGCGGCGCTCTATCTATCACGTATAAACTATTTAATTCCACGTGATACAGGTAGCACTAAATTCTCTCATTGTATTTTTTCGAAAGTATGGTGGTTAAGGAATATTTTAGTACATTAATCTTGCGAGCAACTAATTTTTTAACGATCGTCTAACAAATTTTAGAGCGCGGCGCTATCTCTTTCACGTATAAACTATTTAATTCCACGTGATGCAGGTAGCACTTAATTCTGTCATTGTATTTTTTCGTAAGTACGATGCTTGAGGAACATTTTAGTACCATTATCTTGCGAGCAACTAATTTTTTAACGATCGTCTAACGAATTTTAGAGCGGAGCATTCTCTCTTTCCCGTATAAACTACTTAATTCCACGTAATGCAGGTGGCAGTAAAGTCTGTCATTGTATTTTTTCGGAAGTATGATGCTTAAGGAACATTTTAGAACCATAATCTTGCGAGCACCTAATTTTTTAACGATCGTCTAACCCATTTTAGAGCGCGGCGCTCTCTCTTTCACGTATAAACTATTCAATTCCACGTGATACAGATAGCACTAAATTCTCTCATTGTATTTTTTCGAAAGTATGATAGTTAAGGAATGTTTTAGTACAATAATCTTGCGAGCAACTAATTTTTTAACGATCGTCTAACGAATTTTAGAGCGCGGAATTCTCTCTTTCCCGTATAAACTACTTGATTCCACGTGATGCAGGTAGCAGTAAAGTCTGTCATTGTATTTTTTCGGAAGTATGATGCTTAAGGAACATTTTAGAACCATAATCTTGCGAGCACCTAATTTTTTAACGATCGTCTAACCCATTTTAGAGCGCGGCGCTCTCTCTTTCACGTATAAACTATTTAATTCCACGTGATGCAGGTAGCACTAAATTCTGTCATTGTATATTCTTGTAAGTACGATGCTTAAGGAACACTTTAGTATCATGATCTTGGGATCACCAAATTTTTTAACGATCATCTAACAAATTTTAGATCGCGGTGTTGTCTGTTTCCCGTATAAACTACTTATTCCACGTGATACATGTAGCACTAAATTCTCTCATTGTATTTTTTCGAAAGTTTGATGCTTAAGTAACATTTTAGTACTATAATCTTGGGAGCACCAAATTTTTTAACGATCGTCTAACCCATTTTAGAGCGCGGCGCTCTTTCTTTCACGTATAAACTATTTAATTCCACGTGATGCAGGTAGCACTAAATTCTGTCATTGTATTTTTTCGAAAATAGCACTAAATTTTTGACTGGTTGCGAACTTGATTTGCGATGGGGGGGTCCAGCTTAATAAAGGTTCAGTCTTATCTATTTGATCAGTTTCCTTATCTATAAAGTATGGTGAAATGATGCCTCTAGACCAAAATTCGCTATGGTGGGATATTGAACATGTACCTACAATCCCTTATGGAATATGGGAACCTCGAATTTCCTCTATTAACGAAATCATGAAAGTGAAAATGTGTTTCATCGACTGAAATAATTTTATTCAAAACGTTATATTTTAAAAAACTCACGATGAGAGTCTGATTTTATTGGAAATAATTCCATTATAAGTTGTAGACTTGGCAACGTTGAACTTAAATTTATTCTCCAGAGATTTATAGTCCTCAGCATTGCACTCTAATAGGTATTCACGGTTTAAAGGTTTCGGGAGTCTAAAACCGACTACCATCAAACACTGAGAATAACAGCTCTTGCTATGCTATTTGTTATACTCCGAACAATTCCTTATAAATTACTAGTATTATTAATTTGAACGTCCTATAATGGGGCGAGAATCTGATATTTGACAGAAAGATTAATTTCAGTTCTACGGTATAAAAATTTCACAGAAAAATTCAATAGATTTGCTTATTACTTATTTTTATTTATGGGGAACCAGTAACGTAGATGTTAGATACTTTAATATTTTAATACTAAACCAAATATTACATCACATTTTAGCATTAGCTTGACGTTTTAATACATTCACTTGATTCGTCACTTTGACACCAAACAGATTAGTATACAGTACTAGGAATAGTCTTTGGTCACATATGATTAAGCGACAATGTGATAGAAAGAAACAAAAATTTAAATTCAGTGTCTCTAACAGGATATCATAAAGTGGAAAACGTGGCAAAGTACATGTCCATAAGCGACGACAATTTGTTACAAGTATAAATTCATTGTAGGTATTAACACGATATCATAAACGGTTAAAGAATTATTCACTGAATATTCTGAAGTAAACTTAATGTTACGGGCTTTCATTGTACATCTATAATAATTTTTAAATTCATTATTCTTAAAAGAAAACAAGTTATAAGAAGCTTTTAATTATGATAATTCGAGAGGTTGTAACAGATCAAGATAATTAATCCCTTAAAGTAATAATAAACATAGAGAGGCCTATTAATTCATAAATACGTTTATTTTTGCGACCAACATTTCTAAACGCCAGTAGTGAAATAATGAATGAACTACAAAAAGTGGGGATGGTATTGTAGCCACATGGCCTTGGGGTAATTTCGGCTGTTTTTCTGACAAACTTGGCACCGACGCACCATGATAATTCAAAAACATTAAATTAATTAACTTAAAAATCTATTTTGTAACTAAAAGTAATGAAAACACATCAAAACGAAAGAACTAAATGTTTACTCTCTAGTCGTAATGGCGCTCGTATGAACAAACCACGTTTGACATTATTTACTACAATACTACGACGTATTCGAAATTATCGTCGATCACAGTCTGACGATATTTGCATCTCCCTTTATATGGTAATTAAACAAGGACAAAACTACTAAATAGATTACTATTGACACATTAAACAGGTACTGAAATTTTGAGCAATGTTGCCACTTTTAGTTATAACCATAAAGGTATCTAAGGATATAACAAATACTTGTTTAAAATTCATATAAGAATATGCCCTTATTAAATAAAATTCAAGTATTATTAATTAATTTTTAAAATATTCCGTTTTGTACATATCGACATATCCTCATGAAATTAAATCTAATAACGTAAGATCAGATGAATGTGTTGGACTTGTTATGGATTCTAGCCTCCCCAATTAACCAAGATCAGGACAAACATACATTTGCCATCATTTTGAAGTAAGGCCTATAAAAGTCCGAGCACTAATAGCCAGATGGCTAGACCACGCAGTACGAATTTTAGACTGTAGATGAATCAGGATGGTCCTATTCATTGCATGATGCATTAAAATAACGAAGAGGATCCAGAAAAAAATAGCTACAAGAAATGCACAACGATTTAAAAGAGATAAGCGTACAGGATTTGAAGAATAGTGCCACAAACAGGAATACTGGAAGCCGATAGTAGAAACGACAGAAACATATATATATATATATATATATATATATATATATATATATATACATTTATATATATATATATATATATATATATATATACAGGGTGTCAATTTCAAAAGGAACGGAATTTAATATTTCCTAAAGTAAAGACAGTATCAAAATTTGACGAAACACGTCAATTTACATATCAAGGGGGACAACCGTTGAGGCGTTTGTTGTCGTATTACTCTCAACCCCTGACCCCCAGGGCACCTACCCCTAAAATTTTAAATGGCAAACCCTATTTATTTTGCCATTTTTGAGTTCCTTATATAAATCTTACATAAGTTTCATTTTTATTTCAAAATTGAAATATTGCAACATTTACATTTATAATTACTTCATGAGTTGTTCAAAATGCGTTCCATTGTTTTCTAAACACAAGTACAGTCGGTATTCAAACTGTTCTAGGACCTTTTGAAGAGTCTCGGGTGAAGTAGCCCTACATTCCTGCACACTTGTTTGTTGCAGTTGTTCATTTGAGTCTCGATAGGTTTTGAATACAACGAATTTCAAGTGAATATATATATATATATATATATATATATATATATATATATATATATATATAGAGAGAGAGAGAGAGAGAGAGAGAGAGGTAGCCTTGATTTATATGTATTTGTAAACTAAATTAGTTAATTTATCGAAAATTATCTTAAATGTAATTTTTTTGTTTCAGGGATTTACCGAGACAATCAATTATGACGTCAACACATAAATTTTTACTCCTACTTTTGCGGATATCTACTTATCACTTATTAAGTTTGGCGGAACAAATCATCGAACAAAAATTCGCCATGGAACCTCAAGATCAAACTGCTGTGGTTGGATCTAAAGTAACGTTGCCGTGTAGAGTCATAGGAAAAAGTGGAATTTTGCAATGGACAAAGGATGATTTTGGATTGGGGATACATCGAAATCTGAGTGGATTTGATAGATATTTGATGGTTGGAAGTGATGAGGAAGGTGAGTACTATCATAATAATTCTACCGATTCATCTATGAAAATTTTACATAATGAATAGAATTATATTCTTAGAATTACAAAATCACAGTAAGTTGCTACATTTTACAACTGAAGAAAGACGAATAAACCGATTTATCCACTAAGGAAAACCCCGGGCATGGAGAAACTAATGTATGGTTAGCTGACAATATTTACAACATTAGTACATAGTTAAATTAAACAAATTTTCCATGTGCCCTGAATTATATAGATTATGAGTACATTGATAAACCGACTATAACATTAAATACCAGCAACTAGAGACATTAACCATACAAAGTACTTTTTTTTAAATGCTAGTACTAGGCACAATTAGAGCTCCAAATGCAAATATTTCCAGGAACCAAATAAAATTATTTAAATGAAAATAAGCATTTTGAATATTTAGTTTCTTTTGGAAAATAGTTATACAAGGTGGTTATTAACAATGGGGTAACCGTTAACTGGAGAACTGCTTAAATAATGATGATTGACCCATATGTGTCTTATCCAAATGAGGATGGTTTAGGAAATACAGTGTGTTCAAACTTATAATTTTATTAGATTTTTCACTATTATTGTGTATCTTAGACTATCGACTTTTTGGTACGAGTAAATATTTTTTATGTTGCTCATAGAGGGCACTACTTACAATCTATCGCTATGATGAATTAGAAATTGGATCACAACTTTCCACCCTGTACATCTAATGATAAATTGGTCCTAAAATCTGGAAGAGAAGCCATTTCTACATGAAATTATTTCGATTTCAAGGAAAAACGATTTAAGCAGATGATGTTTTAATCCTAGTAAGAAAACGCTTGTAAGGATTTGTTAAAAAAATTATCATTATCTAGAAAGCTTACAAGAAAAAGAAAACAAAAACTAAGAAATATGAACCTAAAGCAGTTGTTCGAATGGTGCACTATTCACTACGATACATTTTGTAATCCTTTTTCTGAGACACAGACGAGTTCTAAAGAATGCTTCCTGATTACCTTTAAATTCATTTGCAGTAGCTTGAATTTTACGCCACAAATCCTCGGAAGAATCAACAGTTTATACACTATGTCTTTCATCTGTACCTAAAACGAAAAATCCATTGGATGTGAGTCGAGGCTTCTAGGTGGCCAAGCAAATTCACTGCCACGTCCAATCCAATGATGGGGAAGACGTTATCTAAATATTCAGGCATCGGTCGAGAAAAATGTGCTGGTGCCCTGTTCTGCATAAACCACATATTAACCCTTAAATGAGCTGTTACTTCTTCAAGGAATTCCCATAAATTTTGGTGCAGAAAATTCAAATACAGTGGGCTGGTTAGAGACGGTGAGAGTTGAAAAGGTTCAACAAAATAATTTGAAATGACACCGCACAAAACATTTACTTTAAATTCATGCTTACGGCACGGCATGGGGGTTTTCTGACTCCTGCTGTTGGAAATACATCCAACATGTTTGGCCGATACGCCACTGGGCGAAATCGGCGAAAAAAGAACATCTATTAAAACTACCTAAACTCCAAAATATATTTCTAAGCAACAAATAATTTTACCGCATGTCGTAAATGTTTCAATGCATACCCATGTTTCAATGTCATAAACCATTCATAAAAGTTCAAAATACCCCTTTCGGCTAGATAATATTTAGAATATAATAATAAGCTTATACCAATTCGAATCATCATATAAATATTCAATGCACCTTTTCGGAAAAACCCGTAATAGGAAAAAGGAACATATAAAAGGCAAAATTTACCTTAGATCGCTCTCATTCTTTCTTGGTTCACCGATACAATCAATTCCGCTCGAAACTTCTAGTTCCTCGTGTTTAAATAAAAATATTTTTCTTAGCAATTGCGTATTGAAAACTCTAATGTAAATTCAAGTGATACAATTGTAACGGAGTGTTATATAAATATATATATATATATATATATATATATATATATATATATATATATATATATATAGAGAGAGAGAGAGAGAGAGAGAGAGACAAGTAATCACGGCTGAACTATTAACAAACAAAATTGAAAATATCACGGGGATTGCAGCCTAAATAATATTTATATTCTTGTTATACAAAACCGAGCGCTTTCGAAAGACTATTTCTTTCTATTTCAAGGTTGCATGTTAGAATTATAAGAAATCAAAGAAAACAGGATATATAGTAATCACATCCGACTTAAGTTAAAGTTAAAATCAATGCCTCAACATTGAATTAAACTGCAATAGGAAACCAAAAAATTGAAAAAGTGAACAAGTAAAAAATTGAAACACTGAAAAATTGACAAATTGCAAAATTGAGTTTAAATTAACAACATAAAATTAATACTTCGCTAAAATCCCTCCTGAAGGAACACATTTTGGTTTTTTTCACTTCACCACTACTACATTTTGACAGAGAATATTTAAAACTGATTCGGTTGTTTCAAGTGTATCTAGTTTTTGGATAGACAGTAATGTTTTTTACTTTACCATACCTGCTTTCAGTCGTATTCTCTTCAAACGAGTTTGTTTTATTATATGTCAAACATACCAGGGTAGTTAGAAAATTGCAAAGTGGGATACCAATTGTTGCACCAAAACCAGCAATGAGATTAATATTTAAAATTTTGGATCTTGATGTCCAGTTACTGTTAAAAATTTTTTCTTCTTGCAAAAAAATTATTTTTCTTTCATATAACAGTTGCGTGCTGTTATCATTTGGTAGGTTATTTATAACAAGGAGTTGAATATGCTCAGAGCCACCAAACAGCATGAACTCTCACTTCATCCGTCCCGCGGCTGTGAACACATCCAGGCAGTTATCGCGTGTAAAAAAGCACAGGCTAAAAGAGGACAACACCAATAGGTGGTAAGTTTTATTATCACGAGAGGTTTCCTTACAGAAAAGAAAAAAATTATTCAAAGTCCAGTCTCGCACCCTGGAATTTAAGATTCTGAAATTGCCAACTTCAGAGGCTGTCACCCTCTGAGTAGCAAGAGTTTTTTTATATTTTAAATTTTTTAATTTAATTATACAACAAACTTCGAAGAGGGAAATGGCAAGCCCCACACCCTGTCAAGTTTGTCAGTCCCGACAGAGGTAGGAACTCACCACAACCTCCCCGAAATGCTGTTGGTTTAAGTAAGTACTCTCAATGCCTGGTGTTATTTGATTCAACATGCTATACTATTACTTTTTTGTAAATTATGTTATGGTGTGAAAAAATGTTTATAGCGGAGTTAGCTGATAGTGCAACGCCCGTGAAAAAAACGCCACAATTTCTACACAGACATCCCACAGCAACTAACTAAGGGAAGAATCGTCACTGCTAGCTGGGTTGACATTTGTAAAATGTAACACATATGTATAAATCTTACTTATATCATCGATGTCAGATTTTTTATTCATAGTTAGGTCATTAACTTGGATGTGGTACATTTCTAAGAATTTACGTTTATTTCTATTTCTTTCAACTTCCAAAATCTCACGTAGATTTTGGAAATTGTGAGATTTTGGAAGTTGAAAGAAATAGAAATAAACGTAAATTCTTAGAAATGTACCACATCCAAGTTAATGACCTAACTATGAATAAAAAATCTGTTATCGATGATATAAGTAAGAATTATACATATGTGTTACATTTTACAAATGTCAACCCAGCTAGCAGTGACGATTCTTCCGTTAGTTAGTTGCTGTGGGATGTCTGTGTAGAAATTGTGGCGTTTCTTTCACGGGCGTTGCACTATTAGCTAACTCCGCTATAAACATTTTTCCACACTAACATAATTTACAAAAAAGTAATAGTATAGCATGTTGAATCAAATAACACCAGGCATTGAGAGTACTTACTTAAACCAACAGCATTTCGGGGAGGTTGTGGTGAGTTCCTACCTCTGTCGGGACTGACAAACTTGACAGGGTGTGGGGCTTGCCATTTCCCTCTTTGAAGTTTGTTGTATAATTAAATTAAAAAATTTATAATATAAAAAAACTCTTGCTACTCATAGGGTGACAGCCTCTGAAGTTGGCAATTTCAGAATCTTAAATTCCAGGGTGAGAGACTGGACTTTGATTATTTTTTTTCTTTTCTGTAAGGAAACCTCTTGTGATAATAAAACTTACCACCTATTGATGTTGTCCTCTTTTAGCCTGTGCTTTTCTACACGCGATAACTGCCTGGATGTGTTCACAGCCGCGGGACGGATGAAGTGAGAGTTCATGCTGTTTGGTGGCTCTGAGCATATTCAACTCCTTGTTATAAATAACCTACCAAATGATAACAGCAGGCAACTGTTATATGAAAGAAAAAGAATTTTTTTGCAAGAAGAAAAAAATTTTAACAGTAATTGGACATCAAGATCCAAAATTTTAAATATTAATCTCATTGCTGGTTTTGGTGCAACATTTGGTATCTCACTTTGCAATTTTCTAACTACCCTGGTATGTTTGACATATAATAAAACAAACTCGTTTGAAGAGAATACGACTGAAAGCAGGTATGGTAAAGTAAGAAACATTACTGTCTATCCAAAAACTAGATGCACTTGAAACAACCGAATCAGTTTTAAATATTCTCTGTCAAAATGTAGTAGTGGTGAAGTTAAAAAAACCAAAATGTGTTCCTTCAGGAGGGATTTTAGCTAAGTATTAATTTTATGTTGTTAATTTAAACTCAATTTTGCAATTTTTCAGTGTTTCAATTTTTTCAATTTTTTACTTGTTCACTTTTTCAATTTTTTGGTTTCCTATTGCAGTTTAATTCAATGTTGAGGCATTGATTTTAACTTTAACTTAAGTCGGATGTGATTACTATGTATCCTGTTTTCTTTGATTTCTTATAATTCTAACATGCAACCTTGAAAAAGAAAGAAATAGTCTTTCGAAAGCGCTCGGTTTTGTATAACAAGAATTTAAATATTATTTAGGCTGCAATCCCCGTGATATTTTCAATTTTGTTTATATATATATATATATATATATATATATATATATATATATATATTAACATAGAAAGGAACGTGCAACACTCTGTATACTATAATGTGGAATGACATGCTACACACTATATGCAAATACAAAATTTTAGAATTTGTATTATTCCTTGAATCGTCCATTATTCAATGGAGAAAATAAACAGGAATCAAACTGAAGAATCATGAAGGAAATTTTCAATACACTTCGTAAATACACATATGTGAAATATATAACATGATTTCTAGCCTTTGAGAGGGAGAATTTTAAACGTTACATTATATAAATTATAACAATCTATTCCTCAACAGTAAAAGTCAAAACATTATGATTTGTTTTCAAAAATAATAATTAGATATTGAAAGAAATTCTCTGGGAACATTATATAATTATTTAGTATCTGTCAAGGTAAAAAGTCAAAATAATAACATTAAGTTTATAAAAGTATGACGTTTGTGAAATGAATTGTCATTCCGTATAGATCTAATTGAGATAAAAAGAGCTGTCATTTCTAAATATTTTAGAATATAATTTAAAGGAAGTAATATATCAGATTTAATCCTCTAAAGACTTTAAACAGAGTGTCCTAGAAGGATAAATGGGCAATTTGAAACTTGAGATGGAATTTGTCAACAAGAATTTTGATAGCCAATTTTGATTGGTGGATTAGATTTGAAATATTTTGATCAGCGGCAAGCAGATTGAAAACTGAAAAAATTGAATAAAAAAAGTTGTTGATAATGTACACTATTCACTAGGTAGAAATCTTTTTGGCAGAGTTGGATGGGTGAAAAGCAAAATTTTGGGAAAATATTCCAAAAACTATTCGAAAAGCAGCACATTGGAGTGGTAACTATAAAAGAAATGCATTATTCTTAAATATAACTCAACAAATTTATGAATCAAGCAAATAAACTTAGATTTAACAAGTAATTGGTAAAAATTATAGAATACTAACCGTAAAATTTCATCTGTATAACCAAGTAAAATATCGTATCGTGGGAATGGTGTCTCCATGATACATTTCAGAGAGAGCTGGACTATGGAATTCCATTTGAAATGTTTTGATGTGGATGAAATATAACATCAATTTTGATTTCTACCCAAGCACGACAGTCTGTGTGGTTTTCCAGGAGGTAATCAGCATTTCTTACTACGGTCCACTTTCCTATCAATTGGCCAACATTATTCAGAATAGAACAGAATATAACGTAGCCTTTAAAACTCCACTAAACATAAAAACTACCTTTTCTCGAACCAAAGACCCAATTTCACAATTTGATAGAAGTGGGGTTTATAAATTGACTTGCAACAATTGCACCGCTGAATACATAGGGCAGTGTGGTAGGAGGTTTAAGTTGAGAATCCAGGAACATTTGACAAGGAATAGTTCCGTTTTCTACAGATATTTGCAATTTAATAACCATTCTTTTGTGTTGGATAACAATTTAAAAATTTTACATGTTTGTGAACATGGAACTAGACTGAACACTTTGGAGAACTTAGAAATTATTAAATCAGTATATAATGATAATACTATATCGTTAAATTCAAAATCAACTATTAAAGATCCACTTCTGTTTAGGATTTTAGATTATGAAAAATTATCTTCACTTGAGTGTACTAACGATCAAATTATTAAAACGTTAGTTCTAGTTCTGTTGTCTTGTCTTGTTTTTGCTGTTTATTTTAAATTCATGCTGTTATCCGTCCTCTGTGAAGTTTTTTTTATTGACTGGTAAGTTACAGTTATTTGAATAGAATCCGAATTGCTATATTACTTTTACCATCATAATTATAGCTTACCCGCCCCGAAGATGACTTTGTGAAGTCGAAACTAGTCGGCATGTAGTAATAAAAAACTTTGTACAAATTTAGGGATTTTAATACATTTACCTACACCTATTTTACTAAGATATTCTTTTACCTGACACATCAGATTAGTATAAATTTGGGATTAAAACATAATCTGCATTAAATCGTGTTTCTTGAAAACGAATTAAAATATCGAAAAAGAACAAGAATGGCTGTTCTTCCAGATTTTAAAACCGATTTATCGTTAGATATACAGGGTGAAAAACTATGATCTAATTTATCATAGCGACAGGTTGTAAGTAGCGCCCTTTATGAGCAACATAAAAAATATTAACACGATGATAGAAATAAAAGTATTACTTTGAACACCCAGTATTTCCTAAGCCATCAACATTTGGATGAGGTAGTCATCATTATTCAACTTGTAGTATCTCCAGTTAACGGATGTTCCAAACATGGTGTATACTCTATTTGCTAAGTACTCAGGTGACTGTATTATAATAGTTTTTAAGTAAAAATTATTTCTAGGGGTTCATATTTCTTGAATTTAGTATTATACGTATGATCGACATAAATCAGAAATTCCCTCCTTTCAAAATACTGTATTACAATATTAAAAATATAAAGTTGTTGCATACCCATCATGATATTTTCTCATACAGCATATCCGAAGACAAGAGTCTTGGCTTTCTAAAAACTGTTTTTGTAATACTTCTAATTTCTTATGGTAAGAAGTTGCAATACTCCTCCAAGCCAGTATCTCATATCTCAAGAGAGATTCTATCCTAAGGGCAAAGTATAATTTTCTCAACTGCTGAGTATCCAAAACATTTGCTAAACTACATACTTCTAAAGGTTTTTTGTACTTGATTGCTGTGAAAATAGCATCGTAAATGGCTGTCACTCTTGTCGGATGAATGTAGTACGATATTATAATGTTTTTCTTATTTATTTAAATACACAACGGCTGGGATAAATGTTTACATCTTACGGTAAATGTACACTCTTGGGAAATGTACACTCTTACCGTAAAATGTGTACATTCTCCCAAAAAGTTAACTATATGTAAACTGAATATAATGTATATGTACATTTCTCGGCCAATGTGTACTCTCGCCTTCACGTTTTGGTAAATGTATACTCTTACCTTAATGCTTCAAGAAAAGTTGGAATACAAATAAATTAAAAATGTTGCAGTAAAAAAATATTTATTTAAATAAACATAATACAAAAGGCTTCAATAATGAGAATTGTTTAATTAAAAAATGTAAATGACAAACAAAACATACTTTTCTTTGCATATTATATAATATGTCGTATGTTATGATCCCAATATTCATAAATACAATTTTCGTTCTAGTTTTTCAGGACCAATACGATGGGAATCAAATAAATAATAATGATGATATAATTTTCTTTATTATAACAGATAATTTTATAAAACTATAAAGGAACATATAGAAATTTCATAATGAAATTTTTTTTATTTATTTGAGCAAGAATTGCTATTGTGGCACTTGGAATAACATAATATTCCAGCATTTTTACAACTGCATTTTTTTGAGGAACATGTTTCTTAAGAGATGCATCTTTGAAAACCTTGTCCACCAGTAAGGGACTGCATTCCTATAATTCCTCTTACCGATTTCTCAACAGATTGAGGAACATCTTCGTATGATATAAACTTTTGTTCGCAAATGGAGAATTCATGCCTAGAATAAGATTGTTTTAAAACTCCCTGTTTAGTTCCTAATGTATATAAATGTTTATCGTAATCTCTAGACAAAACAACTCAAATCAAATTTTTTGGATCCGTTTTACCACGATCAACGTCTGGACTAGAAACACTAACATTGTCACCAATCACAGCAGCAGGAAATTTTTCATTCGAATGATCACATATTTTGATAGCTTGATTTTCTAAATTTTCCCTTGTTTTCTTTCGAGCATTATCAATTGAAATTTTCTTCTCGTTTAGAACAGAATTTAACTCAAAACGTCCCTCTTTATCTTCAATTTGGTTGCATAATAAACCATCATCCAAAATTATGTCTAACGATTCAATGGAAAATTCATCGTTTTCAGCGACTTTGCTATGTGGTGAATTGGCTGTGTGTACTCCTTCTAGCAATTGCTCTTACTGTTCTTCTGTTTCCAGCTGTTCAACAGATTCCATAGTAAATTTGATGTTTTCAAACCCAATTCCATTCTTGTTTCGAATAAAGCTTCATAGGAAAATTTCTTTATACCCTCATGAAAAGCTCTATTTTTTATCAATTGAAGATATGTTAGACCTTCTGATCACTTGGTTGTTTGGTTAGTGATAAGCATATTTTGAAGATCTTGATTCTCTCGCTCTATCGAGCCCTGGCTTTGGGAATGGCGAGGCTTCCCGTGTATTATTTTCACACCATCCCACATATTCGCTAGTTCTTGGATAATTTTATTTGCAAACTCCCTACCATTATCACATTGGAGAATGGATGGGGCTCCCAAAAGAGTGAAAATGTCGTTTTACTACTTCTGGTTGTGTCTGTAAATCTATAAGATCGACCTGACTCCCAGAATTAATTTCACTCGTCAAAATTAGTTTTATTACAATTCCTTTTTTCTTGCCTTTTTCCATTTTTGACATGCTTCACATAAAGATAAATACAACATAACTGCTTCAGTAGTAATGTTGTTGTACGATTATTTGTTATTAATCTCTTTCACTAATCTGTTTCGGCCACCATAGCCAGTTGCCAAATGAGCATCGTGTATAATTCCATAAGTTTCTTCAAATGTAAAATATTTTATGCTACCCCCTTCTTTCAATGGACTTACTAATTTTTCTACCTTTCCTACCACAATTATATCGTATCTTATCCGGCGGTAATCTACATCACTTTTATTCTTTTCTTTTAATTTTGCTGTCTTTAATACCAATAATATTTTTTCATACTGATGTTGGTTTAAATAAATATTATTTTTGTTTTTTTGTGATACAATCTGTTCTAGTTGGTTTTTCAAAAATTCTAACTAGAAAAATATTTTTTTTTGAGAAAAATTAAAATTTTAAATCTATAATTATGATAATTTTAACTTACCTGAGTCTTATTTCTCTAAATATCTTGAATTATATCCAGAAATCTTCAGTACTATGGCAATTATTTGTAATGTAGTTATTGTAGGATACATAACCATAATAATATTAACATTATAAGACAGAGCACTTGCACGAAACGTGAAATAGCAGCGCCTACCGAACTAGCCGAAACGGTAGTTCGCGTACTACTACAAGTGCGCATGCGCACCACATTACTAGCACTTGCGATTTCGTATTTTGTATGCTTACATTTACTAAAATGACATGGTCATTGTGAATTCAATGTACATTTCCCGTCTTTGAAATTGTAAATGGAGGCAAATGTGCACATTTACCGGATAATGTGTACATTTGCCGCAATATCTACTTTTATCGTAACATACACACGGTATATGTACTTACGTAATTTATTTATACACTTAACTAGTCACTTATACCTAATTTATGTACGCACCTAATTCATATTAAATACACTAATACATTGTTCACTTTTTAACTAAGTTAACTTTTATATTCACTTGTTCACTGTTCTTCTCACCAAATCAAATTGTAAACTGCCTCCTAGTTCGTGCGTAGTTGCTTATATATTAAACGTTTTTCTAGTACTTTCGGATTCCGCAAAAATCTCGATTGCGGCTTCCAACAAACAACCAGCTTTGGAAATCTCTATAAAAACGGTCACAAAAAATAGATAGTTCTTCTCAAAAATCGTCGCGCTCCCGTCAAATCTTCAACTTTTATGTACAGTATTGGACAGAGTCGGATTCAGGAACTACACCAGTGTACGATTTCGTAACAATATTTTCATTGCGGCTTTTTTATATCTAAAGAGTTGTAAGTGAGTAACAAGCTTTGACATAGTTCTTTTTTTGGATTTTAATGAGTCTATGACTTCTAATACTTCATGTTTTGTTGTAGGTACAAGAAAAAATGACGAATGATACGGTTTTCTTTTTAGATGGCAAGTAGTTGGTGTTGGGATATATTTTTCCCTATAGAAGCGTAGTGGTCATTAAAACAATTTGCCATCTCTTTTTATTAGCTCTCCGTTCTGATTTTCTATTTATTTAATGATTGGTTCACTTTTGTTCGAAATATTTTATTTACCACCAGCCAAACAGCTTTTGAGTTATTATCTAAGTTATCTATCTAGCTAACGAGTATCAAATATAAAATTGGAGATATTTTGTAAAACACCTTATATCGAATGAATCTCCATGAATAGCTCTACCAAAATCCGTCATAATATATAGAGTGTTTTAGTTAAAATGAGGATTTTTCCGTATAGTAGGAGGCTGAATATTTTAGGTTTATTAGGCATATCTGAAAGCTTTAAATTAACAGTTTTTGAATATATCTAGTTTCTTTTTAACGCCTATAGCCCATTCGTTTATCTTCCTAATCCATAACTGTCCCTTTTAATAAAATTAAATAATTTATTTCAATTTCCGTCTCTTAATAATAGTATGCAATAATATATTACTTGCTTCTCAGAAAACAGTTGTTAGGTAGGTAGGTAAATAATTTGAATTATCAGTAAACTGTGTCATCTGTAAACTCCTAGGGACAGAACAGCAAGAAAAGTAAAATCTCTGAAATTTTACCACAACCACAAATTTCAATCCAGTGAAATTTAAAAGTGGAGATTTAACTAGACATGTAGAAACAATTGTGCTGAACGTGTCTGATGATCTCATGCACGAGGATCCAACTGGTACAATTCGCAGTGTAGTTTCAAAATGTGCCGATATGACAGGAATGGAGAAACTACCATTTACAAGCTTTTAAAAACACAGAAAAAATTGTTTATTTATGGAACCAGCGATGAAGCCACCAAGAAAAAACCTATGTAAATCGACGAAGCAGTTAAACATGTTATTACGAATAAAGTTCAATCATTTTACCATTAGCCAATAGCAATGATTGACAAGTTTGTATCAATAATAAAGAGAACAAAATACTGGAAAGTCTTACATCAATTAAATTCCATTTAGGAGAAGCAGAATCGTATATCAGCGCTGGTGGAAAAGGGAGAGATAGTTTGTTGGAGAAGTACTTTTAGGATTAGGAAAAAAACTAAAATATAGAACAGATGGAAAACGAATATTGTTTTTAGATTAATGATTTATCTTAAAAAAATCTGGCAAGACAAATAGGTTAAAAATTCTAGGCACGCTTTTTTAGAAGGTTTGTCAACGGGTTTAAAGACTCCAATTGGGAAAGATCATCGTTTAATAAAACCCATATTGGGGCGATTAAAATTTTGTACATGGTTGTTCGCTTGAATTTGTGTGAAAGTATACCAAAGATTACTATAAAGATAGGAATGTTTATGGCTAACTGGAAAGAATAGTGCATAAAAGACTGGTTAATTCAAAAGCGAGTTACTTCTAACAGTGATATGTTGAATAAAGAACTTTTAATGTTGGCTGGGTAATATACGTCAGCATTTAAAAAATACGCTATTGATGACATGGTGAAGGAACGTGGAATTACTGTACTTCGATTGCCACTATATCCTGCGAATTGAATTCAATCGAGCTTATTTGTGCAAAAATGAAAGGATATGTGACTCGTCACAACACATCATTTAGGTAAACTTGATGATGTTCGGCAACTTTTATTGCAGTCATTATCAGAAGTACAAAAGAAAATTGGTAAAAAGCTACAGAACACGCAATGAAAGAGTAATAGAAGATGTGGGAGCTTGACAATATAATAGAGGAAACTATAGAACCACTTGTATTTATTTTGAGCAGTATTTATTCTAGTGTTTTTAATATAAATCATTCAACATAGCTGTATATTTATGGTAATTTATATACCTACGTACATGAGATTCAGTTTTTTAAATATAAAACCGCATATGTCTTAGTAAAGAAACGATGTTTCATTTTACCGAAAGAAACGTTTGTCATAGATGAAGGCCCATCAAACGTTAGCCAACAAACGTTTTGTCATGCCTTTTGCTTACTCTACCGTTTCTACAGAATTGAATATACGAAAGAGAAGGTGGAAAGAGACAATACAATGTAACTCGATTCATTTTTCAAGTGTCTTTTGAATTTTGAACGCACTTCAACAAAAATATGCTCTCGAGTAAACCAATTGTTGTTACGCCAGCATGTAACTCAAAAAAAATCCATAAGAACTTAATTATTATTATTTTGTGGAGAGTTTTTATGCCTCTAGATTTGGTCATTCTAACAAGTTTTATTGTATTTGTTTGTACGTATTGTGTTTCAGCTTTTTTTTTCTGAATCAATGTGAACAAACGTATATTTCCTTCACCATTCAACATAGATAATATAAAAAAAATTGCATTAGTTTCAAATGTAACTTTTTACTAACCTTGAAGTATATTATGTTAAAAACGCAATTATATATTGTAAGTGATATAGGGTAAAATATACAGTTATTAAACAGTTAAGAATTTGCTTTCTTAAAATGTCTGTAAATTGTTTAGTTTGCATATTTTTTTAATCAATTTGTTTTCCCCGAACGCTCAATTATTACTCTGTAGCCCTCTATATTTGAAATGAATTTCAATAGTTTCAATTTAAACAAAAAAATCAAAATTTAAAAATAATCACAAAAATATAGTTATTGGACGATTCTGACAGAGGTTGGACATTGTTATAACAGGTATTGGACAGCCAGTATTAACAGATCAATAATAAATAAAACTTAATTATTCTTATTTTTATTTGTTGAGAAATATTTCACAAAAGTAATTGGAAATGTACTTATTTTCATCACACATAAGTTTACTTACGTTTGTTTAATGAAGTTCTATAATAATAATTGTTTATCAACTCCGACTCGGAATGTAAATTATGTTTAGATTTTGTAGAACTATCAATATCACTTTATAGCATACATGACAAAGAAAAATCTCATCTGTATCTTCCTTATCCACAAAGAATTGTTGATGTTTTTTTTGTATGCAGTGTTCATGAAAAAAATATTTACGAGTCCCACAATGAATTCCATTATTTTCTGCTAGGACGATGTTCTCACATACAAAACTTTTCGTATTTTCTTTACGTTTCTTGTTTTGTATCACTATACTTCATCATTTTCTCTTGCATTCAATTTATCTTCCAGTTTTCGTTTCCTCTATTGTTTTCCATTTCTTCTTTATATTTTAACTGAAATTTATTCTCTAACATTTCTTAACATCGTTGTGAGGTTATTGCGAGCGGAATTCTTTCTGTATTTTTTCCCTTTTCTCTTTGGACTTTCAAGAGTTGTCAAATATTGCCCAAATAACGGTGAGTGAATTCTGTAGCCTTAACCAACATATAATTAGTGGTATCTCTTGAAATATTTTCAGTAGCATTTTCAATCTTATTTTTTGAAACATCTTCAATCGTATCTATTAGTGATCATTATTTTTCTATCGCTGCGTGAACTAAAACATCTACTGAGATTATATTTATCAGATAACACCTGGATGAAGTTGGTGACGCTGATCTCTCAGGTGAAGGATAATGAATTGCATCTAAATCTATTGAGCCATTAGCTCTCTTCATCGTCGGTAAGAACGGGAGAAGTCCCACAAGTATCCTTATGATCTGGATGTTTAATTCTAAATTCGATCATTGATTTTGGTATACCATATTTCCGTTCAGCTGACCTATACGACTCTTTCTTACTGAGAACATCCTGAACTGTATGTTATATTTTTTTTGTCATACTCCTTAATTTTAGGCATACCGTTTCCCTCTAAATAAAAAAATACTGTTATAGGACACTACGGTTATAGCTATTGGACACATGTCCAATAACTGTTTATGATTACCGAAAAGTAAATTAATAAATACAGTGAACATTATGAATTAAGACTAGAAGAAAGCAAAAAAATTAAAATTATTGACACATTTACAGTTATGGGACGCTAGTCCAACAATGGAAATTAACGTACGATTTCGATTCAGTTATTGGGCACCCAATTTTTACTTTTCCGCCCAACTATCTAATATGCGAGAAAAGTATTGGTTTATCCCAAAAAAAGTTTAAATTTTGAAAAACATGTTTGAGTTATTTTCATGTTTTTCAACAAGAACAACACGAAAAAATGGTTTTTAGAAAAAAAATCCTGTGTGTATGTCATTGTCGTCGTTGTCGTCGGCAACTTTTCGTTACATGTCCTGTTAGCACGATACAGCCTCCGGAGTTCAACAAGTCACCAAGTTTATGATTGAATATTATTCAGAATATCCCACAGATAAACTCTATTGCTCACCATACCCATTACAACGGGTGCTATGGTACTTGAAGTACCACATTTTTGTAATTTTTTGAGAAATTTCAGTTTGTTAGCACGATACTGCCTCCGGAGTACAACAAGTTACCAATTTTATGATTAACTATTATTCAGGACATCTGACAAATGAACCGTATTGATTTGCAGCTCACCAGAGCCACTACAACAGGAGCTATAGTACTTTAAGTACGACATTTTTGTCATTTTTGGAGAAATTTCAGATTGTTAGCATGATACAGCCTCCGGATTATACACAAGTGACCAATTTTATGATTGTATATTATTAAGGGTGTCTCAAAGATAAACCATATTGATATTCAGCTTACTAAAGCCAGTACAACGAGTGCTATGGTACTTGAAGTACCAAATTTTTGTCATTTTTGGAGAATTTTCAGTTTGTTAGCACGATACAGCCTCCGGATTATATACAAGTGAATAATTTTATGATTGTATATTATTAAGGATATCTCAAATATGAACCCTATCGATATTCAGCTCACTAAAGCCAGTATAACGAGTGCTATGGTACTTGAAGTACCAAATTTTTGTCATTTTTGGAGAATTTTCAGTTTGTTAGCACGATGCAGCCTCCAGAGTGTATACAAGTGACCAATTTTATGATTGCATATTGTTCAGAGTGCCTTGTAAACGGGTGTTATGGTACCTGAAGTGCCACATTTTTGAAGAAAATCGGGTTGTTAGCACGATGCAGACTGTGGAGTGTACACATCCGACCAATTTTATAATTGGATATTTTTCAAATTATCTCACAGATGTACTCTATTGATTTTCAGCTGACTAGAGCGAGTACAGCGGGTCCTATACATACAGACATACTACATTTTTGGTTTTTTTTGGAGAAATTTCGGTTTGTTATTACGATACATCCCCGAAGTGTATACAAGTGACAATTTCATGATAGAATATTGTTCAGGGCATCTCACAGATGCGGAAAAGTTAGTTTTAATCGTGAAACCCGTTTATTTGGTTACATTATTAAAATCATATCAAAATATCTTCAACACTCCATTCTTCATAAAATTATCTACCTATACCGATAGCTGAACATTCAAATAAACTGTCAAATATGGACATAATCACATTTTGAAAAATTAAATGCATCTTAACAAAAAAGTAATCTATACTTTCGTAATCACCAAGTCCACTTTTAACACCAATACAGAACTCTTAAGTCAGGTTGGAATATTTGCGCTTCTACTTGAGTGGAGGGAACTTGAGACGCTCTTGACACCCACCAATGCATAGTTTAATTTAAAATCTTAGAACGCATTTTCTCTGGATTTGGAACTAGAATGTCCAATAATTATATGACGTCCAACAACTACGTTGCTTATCCTATTGCGGCATCTAACGAAAAACTACGAACTTGAAAATATTTTAATACCCTTTTATCGGACAAAGTTTGTTATAAGATTTGTTTCCTAAAGTTACAGGACATACTGTTTTCTATGTGCTGCCCTTTGCCACTTGTTATGAATCACTTTGTATAGAATGAATGAATCACTCAACAAAAAATATTAGACCGATGTGAAAGGCTGCAATAGATAACCAAAACAAGAAATTAATTTGTGAACTTCACTACTAGGCAGAACGATCTATTGGACTAAATTGTCAGTCAAATAAAGACACATTAATAATTTTACTACTGTAATCGCCGTGAAAGTACTAAGTGAAAAATTAGTTTATTTTAATATTTCATCTGTAGAGTAGTGGAAGGCTAAATTGTTACTAAGCTCAAATTACTTCAAACCTAGACCTTATGCGGCACGTGAGGATAGCATCCCACTTCAGCATCGTTTTTATAGGAGTCAATAAAACCGGTCCAGCCATCATATCTACAATAATAATAATAATAATAATATGACGCGGTGGTGATAAAAACAGAATGTCGTTAAATAAGTGGGATTAGTGTATGTGTATTCTCAGCAATTTGTACAAAATTTCAGACCTTTCTGCTTAAAACGGAAGACAGACGTTAACCTTTACAATTTCTGTGAGAGCTGAATATTTTCCAGTACCGTAATGAAAGTTTTATGTCTCACGGAGAAAGGATGTTCTTTATAAAAAGTGTACCATATTTTTATGAGTTACGTGAACAACGTCTTCCTTATGAAATAATATTATTCATTATTTCTTCGATTGATGAATTTTTTTGTTGCTGGAAATATGGAAACAGATTAATACTGAAATATTTTCACTTCATTACGGATGCATTCATAGCTCATCTGGACACCAAGGTTTGCTGGATGCTGGCACATATCATCATCATCATCATCATACAGCCCGTTTCACGTCCATTGTTGGACATAGGCCTCCTCCAAACGTCTCCAGTTCTCTCTGTCCCTGGCTGTTGCAATCCAATTTGTCGCTATCCTCTTTAGGTCATCCGTCCATAGAGTGGAAGGTCGGCCTCGGCTACGCTTATCAGCTCTTGGTCTCCATTCGAACAGTTTTTTGGTCTATCGCCCGTCGTCCATTCTAGCAATGTGACCAGCCCATTTCCATTTCCGTGTTGTGATTCGTTGTATAATATCATCTACTCCAGTACGTCGGCGTATCTCTTCATTGCTCACTCGATCCCTCAGGGTCAGGTCAAGCATCGATCTCTCCATTCGCCTTTGTGTTACTCTTAGTTTTTCAGCGGTTTTCTTCGTTAAAGTTAGTGTCTCTGCGCGATAGGTCAGAACCGTTAATATGCATTGGTTAAATGCTTTTCGTTTCAAACGAATTGGGATATTTCCTTTGAGGATGTCCTTCATTTTTCCGTACGCCGCCCATCCCAGGGTAATTCGCCTGTTTACTTCGCAGGTTTGGTTGTCTCTGGTTATTTTAATCTCATGACCCAAATATATATATATTTGTCGACCAATTCTACTTTGTTGTTATTAATTTGTATTTGGTCACTAGGAACCATGTTAGTCATTATTTTGGTCTTTTCAAAATTCATTATCAGCCCAATCTCTTGTAAGGTATCGTTGAGTTCTTGGAGCATGTCTTTGGCCTCTCCCAGACAGTCTGACAAAATAACGATGGGTGATTGAGTCTCTCTCCATCGATGAGTATTCCTTTTTGTTGCCATGCCAATCTTTTAAATGCATATTCGAGCACAGTAATAAACAACTTTGACGATATAGTGTCGCCTTGCTTAACTCCCCTTCCCATCTTTATCTTGTTGGTTGTGGCATTTTCATATATATTTTTAATTATGTCGCAATATCGGTGGTCGACTCTACAATCTTGCAGTGCTCTCAACATGGCTGCTTATACTACTGTCTCAAAAGCCTTTTTAAAATCGACAAATATCAATGCTAGAGGGCGGTTATATTCAATGGTTTTTTCTATCAGGGTTTTCAAGCACTGTAGGTGGTCGTTTGTACCGTACTTCGAGCGAAAACCAGCTTGCTCCCGTGGCTGATAGATATCCAGCTCTGCTTCCAATCTACTTGTTATAATTCTGGTGTAGAGTTTATAGAGATGGTTAAGGAGACTAATTGGTCTGTATGTTTCCAGGTCCGTTATATCTCCCTTCTTGTGCAGAAGTATGGTTATTGATTTGTTCCATTTTATTGAGATATTCTGATTCCACAGGCATAGATTAAAGAGTTTTTGAATCATGGACATCAGTACTGGTCTTCCTATCTTTAGCGCTTCAGTGACGACACCGTCTTCTACTGGAGCTTTATTATTCTTCATCTTTTTCAAAGCCATATTAATTTCATCCAGAGAAATCTCCGGAATATCCTCGGAGCCCTGATTTTGAACCCCTCTCCGCAGATATTCCTCTGGTTTTAGAGGGGTTTGTTTAGCGTATAGAATGCCATAAAAAGATTCCACAATTTGTAGCAAATGTTCTCTGTTCGACGTGATATTTCCATCCTTGTTCTTGAGTTTGACAATTTCTCTCTTCCCACTTGTTAATTTGCGTCTCATTACCTTCATGCTTTTATTCTCCTCGATAGTTTCAACGATTTTCTCTTCTTTATACTTTTTTTAAGTCTTTCCTGATTGCCTTTGCTACTTCCTTGTTCAGTCTATCTATTTCGTCTTGGCTAGCGTATTCCTCACTTTTCAGTGTTATTCTCCGTTCCATTTTGTGGTGCGTCTCCAGGCTGATTTTTTCTTCCTTTGGGCTTGTTGGGCAACATTTCTTTTGGACGTCTGTTATTGCTTCCACTATTGCATCATTCAAGATGTTAATATCATTGGATAAGAGTTTATCTTGGAGTATTTTGCTGAGGTGTTCCTGGAATTTCCGTTCATCTCTTGGGCGTGTCCATGTCTTCGTTCGGTTTTTTTCAATCATTTTGTGTCGTTCATAGCTAGTGTTTAGTACGATAGTGGCTCTTACCATTCGGTGGTCGCTTGATTTTGCAAATCTATTTAGGACTGTTACATCCTTGAATATATGTCTTTTTTCAGTTATAAAGTAGTCGATCTCATTCTTTCTCTTTCCGTCTGGGCTCTTCCAGTTCCATCTGCGCTGGAGTTTCTTGTAGTAGAAGCTGTTCATGAGAAAAAGGTCCTTCTCCAACAGAAAATTTAAAAGTGTGTTGCCACGGTCATTTCGCCCTGGACTGCCAAAATTACCAAGAGCCATTTTAGATGGATCCATTTTTGTTCCTATTTCGGCATTAAAATCGCCGCATACAATGGTGAAATGTGTAGGATTGTTTGAGAGAGCTGCACCTAAATCATCATAAAGAACTTCGACTTCCTCGTCTGTATGATCCGTTGTTGGGGCATAGACCTGAATAACTTTCAAATCATACCTGGTGTTTATTCTAAGGATGGCATATACTACTCTAGTGGAAACTGGTTGGACCATTCTGAGATTCCTCACTATTTCTTTGTTTATGAAGAACCCAACATCTCCTACTGACTCATTTAATATGTTAATCGCTCAATGTCAGTCCAGAATATCTGGACAGTGTTGGACTTTTATACACAGCACATTTTTGGGGCAATGGCTCCATTTTTCCGATATCCTCATCTTTTTCGTGTGCGAAAATTTTCGGCTGAGATGGGTTAAAGAGTGCGCAGGTATGAAATTTGTCACTCTTTAGACCCTAGGAAACCATAGCTTCTAACCTTTTTAGTTAGATTTCTTCAGCTTTTTCTATTAGTAGCTGTTGCTCGCAATTTCGCCTCCTCGATACTTCCTAAGTCTTCCTCCAATGCTTCTATCAATTTTCTTCTACATTAGTTCTTCTTCTTCTGTTTCTGACTTCTGCCTTCACCCCTCCAAAGATTTACTGCTGCATTCTTTTTCCCCACCAATTATCAGTGGTTAAATTTCTGTTTTTGTTTTTGATCGGCTCTACCAATCGAAGAACAATATCTGTTGAAAAATTTGATAATTCATATCTTCCTGCAAGTTGCTTGCAAAAGTAAACTTCAAAATTGGACACGTAAAACATTTTGAAATCGCATTGGGTAAACATTTTTATACCTGTACTTTGCCGGTTTGTTCGGGATGTACTGGCACAGAAAGGAGCCAGCATCTCATTAATTGCCTTGTATTCCCCTGTTGAATAATTTTTCAAACAATGTCTTACAAATTCGTCTTAGATTTCTCTAAAAGGGGCCAGTTTGTCCTCTAGCTTTCTTTGCAGACGTTTATCTTTGTTGTCAAATCTCAATGATCTAGGAATAAACATAAATCCATGCTTGCATGCTGGAAAAATGATCATTCCGGTACCGTCAGTCGCGCATATTTCTTCAAAAGATGTATGACGTTTTTTAAGCCCTGCAAGATACAGCATTCAAAGAAAGCTAATAACTGTTCTTTATTTGAATTCCTTTCGGTGGAATAATTATTTTGGGTACTTTGAATGAAAGCATTTGTATAATATAGAATTTTCTCTATCATATATTATGTAAAAAAATGGGAAAATAACGCTGAGTTTATCGGATACTTACTCATTTTGTATTAGGCTTCGAGGAAAAATTTTATAATATTTTCGCAGCATGGTTAGCAAATTTGTCTCTTACTGGCGTGAAAACCACATTTTTTGTCATGGCTGGTCATGGCGCTTCCCTTCCTTCAGTTTATTCCTCAAGCAGTAATAATTTGGTCCTCGTCGTCTCCTTCTTGTTCTGAATCTGAATTGTGATCGCTATCCTCAATAAGTTCGTCAGATACATCGTCATCGCTGCCTCCCACTTTTTCTTCATTATCCCATTCTTCATGTATTTTTTTCATTTCATCATCCAATTCAACTTCCGTCAACCCTTTACCTACTCGAGCCGACTCTTACATGGTGGTTTATCACTATTTCTTGGCCCAATTAACAAAAAAGTAAATTCTTTTCCAGTTCAGTAACAGGTCGTCACTGCAAAACAAAAATTCCAGAGTGTCTTAGCCAAAAGGTCACAGTTCAGAAAAAAATGATAATAATAAAAAAAATAATCGCCCGCGTGGCGTATCTTGTACGCCAATTAGCACATTACTCCCTGCTAATGCGCTAAATGCAAACTGACGGGATCGCCACTTCTCTTGTGCTTAGAAGACACTATGGTGGAAGGTTAGGTACATTCGCGATCACCGTCGGCTAATTGCTGGTTTAAAAATTTCAAACGCTTTAACTTGTTTGGCGTACTTTTTACACCGCAACAACCAATTAAGGATTAACTGACCATAAAACGCTCGAAATAATTTTCAGTACGGAGCGTTAAATATCCAAGGTAGCCGAAAATAAATTACTTCGATGGGCCATGATTTTAAATAGCTATGAGTATATTGTTGCTTACCAGCCTGGAAAGGACAACGGTCCAGCATATGCATTATCACGACTTCCCTTATCAACAACACAATGCTATCCAGAAGAAGTTTGTGGTTTACCAAAAAGAGCTCATTAATAAATAATGCGGATTCACAACCTTCCAGTATCAAAAAGAGAGCTAAAAACGGAGACTGAAAAAGACATGTTGCTTCAAAAAGCTAAAAATTACGTTCAAACCGTTTGGTCAGAAAAATAAAAAATACCTGAAGAATTTTTTTTGTTTTACGAGAAAAGAGATGATATATCGTTTGAAGATAGAATCATTCTATGGAAAGGTCGTATCTGCATTCCAACAATATCAAATCCTAAAATTTTGAACCTGCTGTATGATGGATATCCTGGTATCTCAGCAATGCAATATTATGCAATTATGGAATGAACAAAAATATTGTCAATTTTGTTGGAACTTGCTCATCATATCAAGAATCCAGACAAGCTGACATATCAACACCACTTTATTGCTGGACCGCACTACATAAACTTTGAGCCAGGATTCGCATTGATTTTGTGGGACGATTTGAAGGAAATATGTGGTTATTTGTTATTGATGCATATTCTAAATGGCTAGAAATATCACCAATGCGAAACATCATTAGTTAAACTACCATCAACAAGTATAATGAAATATTTTGTAGGTTTGGATATACAAAAATATTAGTTTTAGACAAAGGTCCTCAATCAATCACTCTGGATTTTGAGAACTATTGCAAATATCTTTTTGGGATAGCAAAAAGAGTAATTAAAACTTTTAAATCACAAATGTCAGCAAGTATATCTCGAGTGAAAAGTCAGGACGAACGCCTTCCAAGTTTTCTAATCTCTTGTCGCAATTCCTTACAGCGTGCTACGGGTAAAAGCCCGAATGAATTAATGTTTGGTCGACCTTTAAGGACAATATTTGATCTAGTAAAACACAATGTTTCAAGAAATATAGATTTAAATCAACAAAAACAAAAGATACAGTTATTACATAAAAATGAAATGGAAGAGAATTTGGTAGAGAATTTCTAAGAAACGTTACCGAGACATACTAATAGTCAATCGCCTACTGAAAGTCAATCATCTATGACATCGTCTTCTCCTATTCCCAACACTAGTTTGGGAATATCTCGTGCTGCAACATCTAGTTCTGAACCATCGAGTTATTTTCCAAGTGGTGACATTCAAGAGTAACCGTTACCTAGAAGAAACCTTCCTAGGAATAAAAGCCATTCCGATAGATTTGAAGAAAAATATTAATTTTATTCGTTGGGAACAAGTGTAGTATAGGGCTTCATGAAGCGACTGAACATATTTTATTTAGGTTTTGACATAACTTTCTAACGTCAACATGGTTAAAAGACGTTTGTAGTGAAATCCAGTTAATTAACGTTTTTGAGGATAAAAAGCCTTCAACTTCAACTTCAACCAAACTACAGATCGCATTGCTCGACTTCCATTCGCTAATATCTTGTCCACTTCCTTCTCCTCCTCGCCCTTAGTCATCACAGTCACCTCCAGATATTAGAGTTCTTCATCCTTTCCGATGCTTTATTCTCCGGCTTGCTCGGTTTTGATTTTTATGATTTGACGAGTACTTCAGGGTCCATTTCCATATACTTGGTATTTTGCTCCATAATGTGCAATCTGTATACTTTTACTTCTTTTTCAAATAAAGAAAAAATTCTTAGCGATTCCTTCTTTGATCATGATCTGTATATATCAAGATCACCGTTCTTCAAATTTAGCTCTAGCACCTCCCTTCTGTCCGTTTTTCTTAGAGACATCTGAGCAAGCTTTATCAATTTACTTAGAAGTCCGAGTTTTTTTAGCGCATGGTATAATGAGGTTCAGGTTAAGATCTTGCACATTCTCATTTGGCTCTATCTCTGAGATGTTATCTCCTATTCTTTCAATTTTCTTCGGCTGTTCCGTCTCCATTTTCCATCTTTATCCCTGTAAAGTTTTTGCCTGATTTTGTAGTGTTCTTTTCTCCTACCTGGTTAAAGTTCACCAAAAGTGCAAGAAAGGTCCGGATTCAGGGGGAGACAAGAAGCAGGTACTCATGATGTATATCTCGTATGGTAGAGTTATAAGTGAGTACACTATGGGTATTTGGGCGATTCATTAGGGTGATGTGTAAGGGTGGTTCATTCAAATAAATATGAGATTGCAGATGGAAATTGAAAGAATCCAATAGATTCTAGTAACAACACATAAGATGCCAGTAACCCTCTTATCGACGTCTGTATATAGGAACATCCTGTAGCGTCTAGCTTCTAAAATATCTAGATGAGTATTTCATAAGACTAGTTTCTTTATTAAGTATTGACATTACTTTACTTAGTTTTCAATTTTGAAGTATGCCTGTGACTCTACTAAGAACCATCATATGAACTTAAAAATCATCACTACAAATAACTTAATTATTAGTTGTTTATATTTTGAGGTTAAGATGAAGTTTTGCCGGTATCAATCTACTTGATTTGTTATAATTAAACATTGAATAGTTGATTTGCGAACATAAATCAATTCAGAAAACTCACTGACCCATGTTACTTGATTTGTTTAACGTGATGGGTAATCTAATAATATTTTATTAACGCTATAATCCACAAAATCTAATTTTTATCATTCATAACTACATATATCTAGTTTTTAATAAAATGTCTGTCCTGAAACTTGATATCTCATTTTACCAGTAATAATATTTAAACTGTGACCTATTACAAGAGACTGAAAATTCAATTATACATTGGTACTGGCCGGACCTTTCATTCAATTTTCAAAATAAAAGTTATCCTTCATTGACTAACTAAACAAATAATACAATTTTTCGGTTTTCTATTGTTCCATATCGTTAATACCGCTATATCTAGCATTGCAACATGAGCTGTACTGGCAGTGTCATGTGGGACACATACCGAGTTGATGTGTCACAGGTTAGGGAAGTGGGTGAAGTGATGCCCTGGCAGGTATTCTGGTGCACGGGTAATAAGCCCCTTGGCGACAGACGACACGACGCGACGTAGAAGGATAATGTCTCGACGCTCAGCCAACGTAATATATTAAATTCGCTGATTTTGTCTGGTCTTGGCCAACTCTCTTGTTCGGGTGTGTTAGGGTGAATGCCCGGCTTATGCGAGTTCATATGAACATATCGTCCGAATTCTTGGTCACCTATATTTTGTTTCAAACACGGAATGCTATACAAATCTAATTTCACATATTTTTTCTAGTTAGTTGTTACAAATGTCATTAATGTTTATAAGTTTTGTGAAGTCATCATGTAGAAATTTTAAAGTAGTTAAATATATCTATTTGGTGTATTTTCAACCCATCTTATATTCTTTAATTGAACCAGCGTCTCGAGTAGATATAATCCAGTAAAATTAGTTTTTTACAGTTTAACCCTTTTTAATAAGAGCCGTTTTTTATATAAGTGCTATTTTGAATGCGGATGTGTATATTAGTGAACACCATATTAGAATATTTATCACATTTAGATTGACTTGACTGTGATGTTAACAGTTAACAAGTAAAGACGTTTCAGTTGATTTTCAACAAAATTCTTCTTATCCGGTGGGTTGCCAAGGTGTCAACAATCACACTGTACAATAATTGAACCACTTACTTTTATTGTTAATGTGAAAACAACAATTTACGATAAAAACAGAGTACACTAGTAATCAGTATGTCCTCCTCTATTCTCCAGTAATACATTGCCATGATAAGATTATTAATGGTATTGACCGGTATGCTGTACCATTAGTTTTGAACTGCATGGGTTAGTTCCTGGAAAATGATGGAGGGGGGAAGGTTGTTTCTGTTCGAAATTGCTCGTCCAGCATAATCCCACATCTGCTTAATGAGTTTCAATTAGGAAATGTGCCCATGATGGACCCCCGCCTATGATGGTGCACAAGTTGTATTTTCAAATTTACCGCGCATCACGGACTACCGACGTCTTGGTTAGGACGATTGACGTTTAAAGCCAGTTGTTCACAAGCGCTCATGCGTATATAAGTCGTTTAGGTGAAAACAAAAAAATTCAGTCAAAACTGGTAAGTATTGATATAACAATGTGGCTTGGCATGATGTTAAGTAATTTTTTTATGCTCAGTTAGAATCTGCTTTTGTCACTGCAACTTACAGGAACTGATTCGTGTTGACTGTCGGGCACAAATTGGGGTTATGGCAAAGAATAACTGAGCTTGGCATTTTTTAGTGGATTATGTCTTATTGCCTATGACGGACCCTTGAACTGTGTCTTATGATGGACCAGGGGTCCATCATTGGCAATGCATTAGTTACACTATTCAAATTAAGTTTTTCTTGGTTTTGCAGATATTGGCATTTAAGAAAAGGCAGCAATGGAACGAGGATGACATGCGACAACCTATGCTCAATGTTCAAAACCACAATATGGGCTATAAGTTGGCAGCAAGAACGTTTAGTGTTCCCAAAACAACCTTGCGAAGACGTCTGGCTAAACAGGATAGTTGTAAGGGTGATTTGGGAGGTCGAAGAACAACTTTCTCTAAAGTCATCGAACAGGAGATTGCGAGTCATGTCATTGATATGGAAACACGTTTTTTTTCAACTAACGTCCAAAGATTTGCGACGAATGGTATTTGAAGTAGCCGAAAAAAAATTAAATTGAACATGGTTTTAATCGCGAATAAAAATGGCAGGTTGGAAATGGGTCAGGGGATTTCTGAAGCGCAATCCACGAATATCTTTGAGGAGCCCAGAAAGTACATCATTAGCTAGAGCCCAGGCTTTTAACAAGCCTAATATCGAAACCTATTTTAATGCACTATCTAATATTATGGAGAAAGACAAGTTTCTCGCCGAAAATATATAAAATATGGACAAGTCAGGTTTGACTACGGTCCAAAAGAAGTGCCAGAAAATTTACGCAGCGGAAGATCGCAAGCAAGTTGGTGCGCTTTGTGGTGCCGAGCGTGGGCAACACGTAACTGTAGTGTTCATATCTACCCTCGTCAAAGGATGAACGATGAGCTTATGAAAGGTGCTCCCGCTGGTAGCATAGCTTTTGCACAAGAAAAAGGTTGGATGACCAGCGAATTTTTTTGTAAATGGTTAAAGCATTTCGTAAGGTATGCTAAAGCTTTTAATGAGAATAATATGCTTCTACTAGTAGATGGCCACAGTAGCCATAATAGTCTTGAATATCTGCAGTTTGCGAAAGAAAATGGTGTAATTGTATTTTGCTTTCCTGCACACTGCTCTCATCACGTTCAACCATTGAACGTTGGATTTTTTCGTCCTCTTCATACGTACTTCGATCAAGAAATCCAATTATATCTGCGTCAAAACCTGGGAAAGGCAGTGACTCAATTTAAAATAGCAAGTTTTCTCAATTAAGCCTATTTGAAAAGTGCAATAAACTCGTTTAAAAAGACATGCATCTATCCTTTCAATCCCCATATTTTTGAGGACTGGCAGTTTGCACCAGCTTTAGCAACCAAAAAGCAGATTTCCGGGAATCCAGCTGTCATCATCGAAAACCAAATGGAATTAGAGGTTCAAGATCAACCAAGAACATCTGGTCATAACTTGTCTTCATCGTCAATTCTTGACATCTCCGTGAGATAAATTTTACCTCCTCCCGAAGCTGTAGCTATTGGTACCCATGGAAGAAAAGCCAGAAAACGTGGAAAAACTTGTCATTTGACTTCAATACCAGAAATGCGTGAACTTAAAGTAGAAGTGATTGAAAAGGAAATGAAACTAAGGAAACAAGAAATCAGGGCAGTTAAACGCCAACTTGTCATTTCAAATGACGACAATTCTAATGATGAATCCATCTTAGAGAATATTTAGGGCAAGGAGAAGACGACTCTGACGCTAGCTGCACTTACTGCAATGAGCTATACTCTCAATCACTAGGGAGAGAAAAGTGGAATCGCTGTTAGAACTGTCAATCTTGGTGCCACACTGAGTGCGCTGATGTCAGCTATCATTGCAAATCATTCATTTCTGAATTATGCATTTAATTTTGTTTTTTTCTGTTTTGTTAAAGCAAAAAAAATGTTTATCGTTCATTCAATGTTACTTTGTTCTTGGTACAACGATCATTTTGTTCAATAAACCTTTTAAAATAACGTTATTTGTTTTATTTTTTTGGGGGGCCGACATAGACACATATGCGCCAATGATGGAACCCTTGGCTTCATAAAAAAAACTCTGGCGCTATTAAACAGAAAATTATTTGTTAACAAATTTACCCTACACTCTGATCATCTTTGTATTAAGTAGAGATTTACATAAAAAGAAGATAAATACCTACAAAATATAAATAACTACAGAAGCAAAAAAAATATAATGGAATTTCCTTAAGGGGTCCATCAAAGGCACACTTCCCCTACATGATATCCCCCAGAACATTACTGACGCGATTGAAGTATTTCGTGTCACTGTCACTGACCAAATCATATCTCCTCCGAAAAAGGACGTTGCGCCACTGAGGCAGTAGCCAATTCCATTATTCCCATGACTAGTATAAACTAGCCATTCTGTTTCGAGGAAGTAGCCTGGGTACTAGTAAATTACTGGTTTGTTAATTTGTTAAGAATTGAATTAGTTAAATTGAAATTATTATTGTTTTAAGCTCCACATAAAATTAATTAGAACAACCAAATAATGCTCCCTTTTAATGTGGGCTCTATGAAGGTCCAATGTAATCAACATGAATAACTCCCCCTGACTCGCATATCGATATCAAAATTAATACAAACTTTATACTGGAACATTCTATTAATGGATTCCGTGATCAATTGCAATCCACACTAGGAAAACTTTGAATAGAGTTAAATGAGTCTTAATTAACGGTATTAGAAGTATAGTGAGAACAATTTTCGTAAACATGGATTAATACAACAACAATGAAATTTTATTTAGAAGATATGTTTGCATAATAAGGCATTATCAGTATATTTCAGTAGTCTAAAACGAAAAATAACAAAGAATTGAAAAATGTTATATTTTATATGAAGTTCCTTGTAATAATTATGACGCGGTTTATATAGGACAGACATATCAATGCTTGGGAAATAGATTAGAAAGTCATCAATACGATATAATAAATAAAACAACAACAACCATGAAGGTTTAAGGAGTAAAAAAACTTTATTACAAATTTATTTATTTTGATCATACTTCATAAAATATCGATTATTGAATGTCTAACATAGGCATTCTACTCTTATTGACGATTTTAAATTATTTTTTGCAGAGACTCTATTTCATATTTCCTTAAATATTTTAATAATCGCTGCTGCTACATTCTTTTGAAAATGCTCCTGACATAGGAGCGAAATGTCAAAATGGTTAAATATATCATAAATATATTATAATCAAGATATTTAAATCATTTACCAACCTATGATCCCAAGAAGTTATAATTCCTAAATATTCATCAAAATGTTGTTACAATGAAGTATCTTATGTCAAACTGGATATTATGGCCGAGGAGGTTTTCTTTTTGGTGCATGTTGGTTTCTTAAAAACGTGAATGATTAATATGAATCATGTTATGTTGTTATAAAACTAAAAATTAAGATTCGTATTCTATTCAATTGAAATAATACGACGGACATGTAAATTCGAAGGGGGCTGATGATCTAAGAATAATTTTAGATTGGCTCTATCGTATTTATAAAATCAAAATTGTTTTTCATATATATATATATATATATATATATATATATATATATATATATATATATATATATATATCGGTAAAGTTGCATGAAGTGAGCGGATTGAGGCCTTGGAATTAGCCGGAGGGGGTGATTCGTTGCGTAGAGTAGGCAGATTAACACAACTGAATCGGATCACTTCCTAGAATAATGAACGAATAACCTAACCAACACCCCCTCTTGATAAAGGAGGCCGAAACGTCGAGAAATTACAAATCTCCAACGCGGTTCAACCCGTGAACCTAGTTCGTTTCTTCATATATGGATTGAAATTCTCAGAAACTAAAACAAAATGTATTCTCGTTTCCAGAAAATACATGCAGGAAAGACCCATACTGATATTAAATGGTCAAAATCTAGAATTTGTAGTGAGTATAAAATTTTTGGGCATGATTTTTGATAACAAACTCACCTGGAAACAACATATTTATTACCTTAAGGAAGTCTACCAAAATGGTCTAAATCTATTAAAATCAATTGCCAGCCATAAATGGGCCGCTGATTCTACGTGTCTCATAAACCTATATAAGGCTCTTATAAGATCAAGGACTAACTACGGTTCCATTGTCTACGCATCGAGTGAGAAAACATATCTTAAACAACATGAGTTATTGCAAAACTCTGCATTAAGAGTCGCTGCCGGCGCATTTTCGAACAACGCCGATAGCAAGCCTTCACTGTCTTACTGGAGAAGCACCCCTCCGACTTCGAAGTTCAGTTGTATCAAATAAAAATAATCCCGTTAACCATAACGTTAGAACTTATTCGAAAACAAGCAAACAACTATCCCCTTCTACGAAAGAATTCGCCAATATACAAACACCCTAGCAATTGAATTACCAGATTTTTTCCCAATTAATATAATAACCCCTCCTCATTGGATAATCCCTATTCCTACCATTAACGTAAACATGAGTTCATTTAAAAAAGATGAAACAAGCCATTCTCTAATAGTACAATCAGAAGATATCAATACAATAAGATAGCAATAATAACTGACTCTATGAGCTCCATCCACACCATTCAACAACTTTATCCCAAACATCCACTAGGTCTCCTCATTAAAGCTCAATTATACCTTCTTCAACAAACTAAGGCAGACGTCCAAATTATTTGGGTCCTATAGCTTAGTAACATTCCAGGAAATGAAAAAGCGGACCAATGTGTCAAAGAAGCAGGAAATAACAACGATGCAGTAATTGTGCGCGAAGTGATAGTCACTGACTATAAAGCGTTAATCAAGACAAAAGTGTGGCAAAGTGAGTGGAACAGACCGCAGTAAATATTAAAAACAGTCAAACCATGCGTTAAACCGTGGAAAAGCAATAACAAAAGTCGTGCGGATCAAATAAAAATCGATCGCCTAAGATTAGGCCACACTAAAGTAAAACGCTCATACCTATTTGTCCGAGAAAATCCACCGATATGTGAGACTTGTAATACAAACCTAAATGTACAACATTTATTGTTAAACTGTCAAAAGTACATAAACGAAAGACTACTTAACAAATGTTGAAACAATATAATCTCATTATTAAATTAGTGTTTCAAATGAAAGTCACTGTTTCTAGCTAATGTGGAATTAGCTAGAAACAGTGAATTTCATTTAAAATACTAATATGAGTAGATTCCACGGAGTACGGGTCGATACATTTAATTTCCGTATCAAATGAAAATTGTAATATTACAAACATAATTAAGTATCCAAAGGACAATAATTTGTTTCACAAACTGTAAACTGACATGTCGCTAATAACCTTTGAATTTGATGCGACAATAAACAAAAAAAATAAACGGTTTTAAGGATTAAAACTAACTTCTCCGCATCTGTGGCCCTGAACAATATTCTATCATAAAATTGTTACTTGTATACACTTCGGGGGATGTATCGTGCTAACAAACCGAAATTTCTCCAACAATAAGCAAAAATTCAGTATATCTGGATTTATAGGACCCGCTGTACTCGCTCCAGTCAACTGAAAATCAATAGGGTACATCTGTAAGACACCTTGAACAATATTCAATCATAAAATTGATCAATCGTATACTCTCTGGAGGCTCTATCGTGCTAACAAACTGAAAATTCTCCAAAAATGACAAAAATTTGGTACTTCAAGTACCATAGAGTACCCGTTGTACTGGCTTTAGTGAGCTGAATATCAATAGAGTTCACCTTTGAGACGCCCTTAATAATATCCAATCATAAAATTGGTCACTTGTATATACTCCGGAGGCTGTATCGTGCTAACAAACTGAAACATCTCCAAAAAAGACAAAAATATCGTACTTAAAGTACTGTAACACCTGTTGTATTGGCTCTGGTCATCTGAAAATCAATAGGGTTCATCAGTGAGATGCCCTGAATAATATTCAATCATAAAATTGGTGACTTGTTGAACACAGGAGGCTGTATCGTGCTAACAAACTGATATTTCTCCAAAAATGACAAAATATCGTACTTCAGGTACCATAGCACCCGTTGCACTGGCTCTGGTGAGCTGAAAATCAATAGGGATCATCTGTGACATGTCCTTAACAATATTCAATCATAAAATTGCTGACTTATTGCACTCCGGAGACTGTAACGTGCTAACAAGACATGTAAGGAAAAGTGGCCGACGACAACGACGACGACCACACAGGATTTTTTTTTTCTAAAAACCGTTTTTTCGTGTTGTTGTTGATGGAAAACGTAAAAATAACTCAAAAAAATTTTTCAAAATTCCAACTTTTTTTAGGGTGAACCAATACTTTTCTCGCATATAGAAAGTTTGGGCGGAAAAGTAATACTGCTTTAGATGACATATTATTTACTTGTTCATGACTTTCTCTAAAACTTTGACAACCTGGTGAAATTCTCATTGGACACAAGTGCCTATATTTCAGTACGTCAGCTTTTTTAGATAAAGTAGTAACCCTAGCTATTTTCCAGCTTTTAGGGAACTTATTTTCCAACAAACAAGAATTAATAATATTAACAATCACCGGTAAAACTCTAGAACAGCACAAAAGTATTATTTCTAAATTAATTAACTCAGATCCAGTAGAAAATTAGTTTATTTCATTTAATTATGGTTCGGTTTCCTCAATACTAACAGTATCAACGGAAAACTTTTCTTTTTGGTGGGTACAATATTAACTAAACAAATTGTAATCAGGTTACTGTTGTTGTGAAGAATATTGCATGAAAAGGTTATTTATTTCTATGAGTTTATTAATGAATTCAGGTGTTGTATTTGTTTTTTGCTTATTAAGAATGTGTAGTGGGTGTAGTATTTTCCAGAGAGGATAGAAGGTAAAATAAGAGGAGAAGGAAATCACCGCCAAAGAAGAATCTGTTGGTTGTTAAATTGAAAAAATTAAAACTTTAGTAGATTTTAATGCCAAGTACATTCTAGTTGAATGAAAATTCCTTATTTAGCCGAAGTATCTCCTGACTGAAATTTACTTAAATTAGGTACTCATTTTATTCTCAATAATTAATTGAAAATACAAATTTAAATTAGTTTATATTAATAAATACTTACGAATACCAAATAATATATTAGTATGTAGAATTTCTTATAAAATATAAGGCAATTAAGTTAGAATTGCCACTATGGTTTCCAACCCTCTATAGAACTCTGTATTTGAGTGGAATGAGTCAAAAATACCCCAGTAATTTCTGTTATTCACATTGAAACATATGAAGTACTTAAGTTCTTGCATATTCCCTCTAATATACATTTAAATTATTCATGATAATACTAACATGTACATATATATATATATATATATATATATATATATATATATATATATATATATATATTATATATTAATATACACGAGTATATGGTTGGAAAGAATGTAAATACCTATACTGCCGCTCCGGATCGATAAATCACATTGGTCCCTGTCACCTGGGAAATATTTTAATGCGACACGACTGTAAATATTATTGCAGAGTGCTCTTATCATTACATTGTATCGTTACCGTTATCAGTGTGAGTACTAATTATAGTTATGGGGCGTATACAAAAATAATTAGATAATGTATTGGATTACCGTTAAACAGAGGTGGAGTCCGGAGAACTGTTTAAGCTACTTTACGAGTTTTAGTATCCAATTGGGAATTCGATTACAATGACCTACGCATAATATATATACAGTGAGGTCCTAAAGTAACGTAATTATGAATACAAATGAAAAATCCTTAAACAGGTCAATTTTTATATATGAAACTACACTTTCTCGTTAAAATTATTCACCTGACCCTTCAACCCCCTAGGGTTAATAACTTCCCCTTTAAACATTTTAAATAAAAAGGGGTAGCGTGTAATCCCGCGTTTAAAAGGGTTTTCAATTCTCTATTCAGCAATATAGCACTTTTTGATGTTTAGACGGTGGTAACAAGAAAACTCAATTTTCAATTCTTTAGTTTGTACAGTAGTCATTGGTGCCGTTTGACGTAATTAACAATATTTACAATAATTATAATCTAAATTATATGTTCCAAATTGGCACCGTTCATTTCGTGACAAAAAAAAGATGGTGTTGAAGTTCCTCACAACCTTTTGCAGCATCTCTGCGTTGATTTGAACAATTGCTTGCATCGTTCGGTGTTTTAAATCATCAATATTAGTAAGTTTTCTCTTGTAGATCTCTATTTTTGAATAGCCCCACAAAAATAATTCTGAGGAGTCAGATCGCAAGAACAAAGAACGGGGTGCGGTGCCCATTCAATTTCGCCACGTCTATCGACTCACGATGCGGAAAAACTTGATTGCGATAAGCTCGTACTTCGTACTGCTGCTGCATAATGTGTTGTAGCTCCATCTTGTTCCATCTTGCCGAAACCATATGTTTCTGTTAATGTCTGCGAGGTTAACATTATAAGGTAAATGTTGTATTTAATCTGGTATTAAAACATTTTGAAAAAAATCCAAATAACTCGCCCCAGTTACTTTCCCCTCAAAAAAAATATGATCAAAAT
The DNA here is from genome assembly GCA_963921935.1 of Galeruca laticollis. Taxonomy (NCBI): domain Eukaryota; kingdom Metazoa; phylum Arthropoda; class Insecta; order Coleoptera; family Chrysomelidae; genus Galeruca; species Galeruca laticollis. The sequence continues at coordinate 186,296,196 of OY998179.1, read as the reverse complement.
ATTCTGTTATTATTATGCCAGCACAAAAGTTCACTTTAATAGGATACTGAGTATGACCTTCCCCCATCCAGTGCGGATTTGGCGTACTCCAATACCGATAATATGGATTGTTGACCGTTCCACGTATGGTAAACCTTGCCTCATAGGAGAAAATAATATTTTTGGGAAACATCTGATTCCGTTGGAATGTATTCGTAAGTACTTCACAAAATTCTAACCTACGATTAGTCATCGTAATTTAGTTCCTGATGTAGTTGAATATTATATGGATAGTATGTCTGTTCCACCAAAATTCTCAATACAGAAGTTTTACTTACATCAAGGTCACTAGCTACTTCTCTTGTAGGTTTCTATGGGTTTCGTCAATAGTTAACAATATATCCAATTTCTTTTCATCGTCCAATTTTGAACTCCCAGTTTTGGGAAGATATTGGACAGTTCCAAATTCACGGAATTTTTGTTCTTCTCATCGTAGATTGCGAAATATGACGGTCAACATACTTCTCATTAAATATTCTGCATACCTCAGAATGCGCTCTTGTTTTATCACTCACTCCAATTCATATTAATATCTCAATATTTTGGGTCTGGGAAAGGCTCATTTCAAAATAAATTATATTATTGTTTGAAAATTCCTGAATAAGCAATTAATAACTATTAACGATGTTTAGCGAATTGACATCAATTTTAAATACATCTAATCTTTTTGTGATATTTAAATGTAATTAAAGGATGATGACCTGGACAGACGTATCGAGTTTTGCGAAATTATGATCAACAGGATTATTGCTCAGCGCCTGTTAATAAGCAGTATCTGTTTCAGTGACGAATGCATCTTTCACATAAATGGCAAGGTCACTAAACAAAACTGCGTCTATTGGAGCGACTTCAATCCTTACGTTATTAGATAGGGGCATACACAATATCCTCAAAAATTAATTGTTTGGGCAGGTATACTAGGCAATACTATCATCGGTCCCCTCTTCATAAATGGAAATCTGAATGGTGAAATTTATGCCGAAATGTTAAGACAGAGATATAGAGCCTCTTATAATTTATGAGGTGGAAAATCAAATGGACGCCAATGGAAATCTTGGTCTCGATGAGCATTTACTGCACTTCCAGCAGGTCGGAGCACCTCCTCATTTTGTACGCCCAGTAAGAGAGTGGTTGAATAATCATTATCCGGAGCAGTGGATTAGTAGAAGAGTACCCATTGAATGACCACCTAGGTCACCAGATCTGACACCGCTCGATTTCATCCTAAGAGGTCACTCGAATTTCGTTGTATTCAAAACCCAACCTAATTCAATTGAATAATTGTGCAGGAAGGTAGGGCTACTTCACCCGAGACTTTTCAGAAGGTCCGAGAACAGTTTGAATACAGACTGTACTTGAGTTTAGAAAACAATGGAACCAATTTTGAGCAATTCATGAAGTAATTATAAATGTAAATGTTGCAATATTCCAATTTTGAAAAAAAAAATGAAACTTATTTAATATGAACATAAAGAACTCAAAAATGACAAATGAAATGGGAGTTGCCATTTAAAATTTTAGGGGTAGTTGCCCTAGGCGTCAAGGGGTTGAGAGTAATACGACAACAAACGACTCAACGGTTGCCCCCCTTGATATGTAAATTGACGTGTTCCGCCAAATTTTGATACTGTCATTACTTTAGGAAATATTAAATGCCGTTCCTTTTCAAAATAACACCCTGTAAATATATAAATATATATATATATATATATATATATATATATATATATATATATATATATATATATATATATATTGGGGAAAGCAGCAAAGACTATCTTCCTTATATATATATATATATATATATATATATATATATATATATATATATATATATATATATATATATATATATATATATATATATATATATATATATATAAAAGAAGATGTAGGAATATCGTGATATGTTAACAACAACAACAAAGAGATTCATGGGTAATTCACGCAAAGTAAAGGGCTACTGAAATAGAGTGGTAACAGTGGACATGCATGTTTCTGGCTCATTTTGCCTCATCAGCACGGCATAACCAAATAATGATGTGAAATTTGGGAGCAAAGATGTTAATCGAAACATGGGAAAACACAAAATAACGGATTTTAGCAGGGAAACCAAACGCTCATTTGTGTCTTCAATTGGAAGATCCCGAGTTTTCAGGACATCAACCAACATCGACACGGAGGCGCATATAGCCCCCCGCCATGAACCTTCCGATATTCCTACATCTTCTTTGTTTTTACTATGGGTCGGAAGGTTCATGGCGGGGGGCTATATGCGCCTCCGTGTCGATGTTGGTTGATGTCCTGAAAACTCGGGATCTTCCAATTGAAGACAGAAATGAGCGTTTGGTTTCCCTGCTGAAATCCGTTATTTTGTGTTTTCCCATGTTTCGATTAACGTCTCTGCTCCCAAATTTCACATCATTATTTGGTTATGCCGTGCTGATGAGGCAAAATGAGCCAGAAACATGCATGTCCACGGTTACCACTCTATTTCAGTAGCCCTTTACTTTGCGTGAATTACCCATGAATCTCTTTGTTATATATATATATATATATACTCGTATATATATTTATATATATTTAATTTGAAGAAAGATATTTGCCAACTTATATATATATATATATATATATATATATATATATATATATATATATATATATAAGTAATAATGATGTTCAATAATATCATTATTTTCTCGTTCAGTAATATAGTTTTAAATATGCAAATCCATATAATTATCTTTATTATTGATCTGAGTAGTATTCACCTTCTATTATCATGTAGCTAAAATATTCCAACTTTCTCTTTAGTGTTAATCACTCCTAAACTCTAAGTCATTCTATTTGTAATAATTTCAGTATTTGAGATCAATTTCTTGTTGTTTTCAAATACCATCTTGCTGTTTATCAACTCTTACTAATTGCTTCCTTGTTATGGTTATATATTCTATTCTATCATTCCCTTCGTTGTTTTCATAAATTTTATTTCTCTTATACCTATTCAGTATCCCTAAACATTGAAATCTTAGTTACTAATATTACAATAGACCTAAAAACTCATTAACAACGCCATCTGCACTTCTAACTGCGAAGCCAAGCGGTCAATTATCCTGCCGTGTCGCAGGGAACTGTAAATCATGTATAGAAAAGCATATTTATTGAAAATATTCGAAAATATATAAAAACGAAATAAATGGACAATATAAATAATTAAAATGTTATTCACCTTTCTACAAACGTTCTCAAATATTAGTTTTTCTCTTGCGACTCTAAAGTGGATGTGCTAACGCCATTTAACACAAAGTTATAATACAATATAGGTACTTAACACGCCCATACAAATTGATAGATGCAGCAGTGATTAGTAAAGAAATAAGAATGTTGGTGCCAAGTTATTTTCTTAGAAATCTTTGGGATGCAGGTGTCAATATTTGTGTGTATTTTAGAAATCAATGAGCTCTAATTAGTATAGCACGAGTCGAAGTTTGCGCAACAAATTATAGACACGTGTCAAACGATTGCGAAGTCGTTTTCGGGGTAAAGTTGTTTTACTGTTTACGTGACGTAATTTTCCTTTCTACTTGGGGTCGTTCTAAATCATTTCATGTCGTAGAAATTATTTAAATCAGGAATCAACAGTATAGTTTTTGGCCATTCGATAATGATTAGTATTATATATTACATTTTGTCACATTTTATTTTATGTTGTTTGCATGTTTGTCAAATTGGAAATGAATCATGTCAGTAATATCTATATGTTATTCAAATACATCATAAAACATACAATAATTTGGCGACGATTGATAAAAAATAAACTACAAGCAAGTTAGAGAACATAATATATCAATCCAAAATGACTGATTTATCACCTCTTGTAGAAACATTAACGAAACTCATCCAGACGATTAAAAGAGTAAGCGATCCAAATGATACTAAAGAAACGTTCAAATCCAAGTTTTGAATTTCGAAAAATTTGAAGAAGAAGTCGAATTATTAAGTAAGGATTAGATACAAATGATGATGCTACAAACGATGCAAAAGTTATGGTTTTAATCAACTCTTTAGAAAGTGAAGAGAGAGAGAGAGACAGAGAGAGAGAGAGAGTCTCTCTCTCTCTCTCTCTCTAACAGTAAAGAACATTATCAAGTCTTATATATCCTGATTTATCAAGTATCAAAAACCACAATGACTCTATTGGTTTGTTACGAAATCATTTATCTCCAAAAATGAATATTCTCACTGAACAACATAAATTTTTATCGAAAGTTCAAACATCAACCGATTTAATTTCTACATTTGTTGCTTCTCTCGAAGAACAAATACGAAATTGTAACATAAAAGTTGAGTGTACGGATCATATTTATTGTAATAATTACAATAAAACTGATATAGAAATGTTTTTTATAGCACATTTCATCCGTGGTTTAGCTGAAGAAAATATTCGTGAAATTTTTTTGCAAGAATCAAAAATCTCTTTAGATCGAGCAATACTCCTTAGCAATTGAACTTCAAAAAGACAAAATAATAGTTATTTTCGTACCAAGGCAGTTAAGTGATTCTTGATCGAACGAGTTTAAAATTATGAGACGAGCGAGTGAGGCGAATAATAGGCGAGTTCGATAAAGACCCTTTACTGACGTGGTGCATATAAAATTTCATCGCCGACTGTTAAGAATTCAGAATATAAAAACCTGAGATATCACTCATTGCGTTTTATTATGACAAAGTTAACAGCAAATATAGAACAAATCTACTTATTATTTGTTATATTGAAATTGAACGTACACTCTGTAGCATTATAAAAATTAATACCTGAAGTGGAAGGAGTTCCAACTGAAAACGTTCAAGGGGTTATTATCTATATCGGGAATGTGCAAATATTCTCTTTTAAAATTGGTGATAGCGGTGTTGTCAGTTGGATCATCGTCTAAAATTCTCTTCGCAATTTTTGTTTTATTGAGCACATATTCTTCAACATAGGAATCTGCAATCGTGTCACTTTTCCACCCTCCGTGGCGTTTCAAATTTTCTTTACTTTCGCTTGCGTTGCCAAAGAGAGTGGCGGATGTTCGACGGAAACAGTGTCCCGTGTAAATTGATGATTCTGGAAGAAACAGATATTTGGCAATTTTGCTTGGAACACTTCCGATAGTATGAATTCCAATTGGCTGAACAGTACATTTACCGTTCCTGTAGGTTAGGAAAAATCGATCGTGAGACGTGTACTTAGGACGCAGAGAGAAATATTTACTAAATAATTCTATGGATTTCACGTTTCCTTCAAATTTTTCAGTGACTACAAAGAAAAGAGGCTTGTTGGTCTATGTTTTGGGTATATGAACAACCAGAATTGTTTCTTTGTGCTCTATGTCACATACTTTTAAATTCAAAAGTTCTTCACTACGTAAAGCTCCAGCAATTCCAAATAAAACACCAATCTTAAAAATGCTACATTGTATCATTTTGGTTTCGAAAAGTTTGTACAAGTTACCTTCATCATCAAGTAGATTTCGTCCGGTGCATCTAGTAAAAATTTAAGTATTTCTTCTTGTGAAACAGTTTTGGATTTCTTTGGAACATGATTCCTTGCCTCTTGTTTTAAAAAAGCTGTAAGTTTAATATATTCACCTATGTTGACGTCTTGCTTCACTAAAAGTGTTGCTTTAAGCATGGAATAATAGGATCACATTAAAGAGGAACAATACCTCTTTGATAAATTGGAAAAATATGCCAATAACACGTTTTCACTGTATTTCCTAACTTTGTGTCTATTGCACCACTCCATAAAAATGTCGTACTGGCGATTGTATTTTTCTTTGGATTTTTCTCGCAGAAGTTCTAAAGAAAACTATTATCGAGCCGTAATATAGGGAGAAGCGTGACACTGACAGATGATTTTCGATTAGTGTCAAAGTCAAAATACTTTACCTGCCGCAAATGCGGCAGGTAAAGTACGTTATTTTACGGTGACATAAAGTGTTTGTTTACTTCCGGAAATCAATCTGATAATTTACGGCTTTACTGACGCTTGGCGATAATAGTATATTACTTTACAAGTCATGGAAGTGAAACTTTGTAGACGAGGAGGCTTATTGAAGAGTACGAGGATGCGTAGCATCCGAGTATCTCTTTAAAGCCTCCGTGTCAAGCAGAAATACTTTCATGACCAGTGAATTATCATCAGCATTAACTTTAATTTGCATTTTCATAGTTCTAATACCATTTAATAATATTTGTTGTATTTGATTGTTAGTGTTTTTAATTATATTAAATAAACGTTTCATAAGATAAGTGACGATTTCTAATTCAATTGCAGTGTAAAAATGACAGATGAGTCTTGTAAAAATCATAAAAGTTATTAGTCTTTAAAGTGACACTTTCATGACCAACCTGAATTCTGTCATGACAGGCTTTCTTGACGATTTCAGAAAAAGATATTTATTATACTCCTTTTATCTCTTTCGTCAACGGAACTTTTGTTATTAATACTTCCAGGAGCAATGTGAAAAATGAAAATAATAATAGACAATAACAAAAAAATTGATAAAATTACGAAACAAAAGGAGGGAAATATCTTGCTAAGAGATTAAATTTCTGAATTAAATCCGCACCAAATGAATTTCATAAAATTATTCATCAATGTACTAATGACTAATCTATTATTTAGAAAAATTAAAAGAATACAACTCATATTTAAATTAGGAAAAATGCAAGTTTTTCAAATCCAATTCGGAATCCAATGTCTTGGATATATCATAACCAAAAACTGTCTTAAAAATCTTATACAGAAATTGAGGTTATACAAAAAGCACCAAAACAAACCAGAAAATATGGAACTAGTATAACAATTTTATTGGAATGGTCCGATATTATGATAAATTTTTACCTCACGCTTCAACCTTTTTACAACCACTAAACAATTTATTACAAAAAAATACAAAAATTGTTTGGACACCGGAATGTGAAACTGATTTGATCTAAGCGAAACAAGAAATAGCCAGCAATCGAGTTGTGATGCACTTTTTACCAGAATTTCCGATAATTTTAGCTACTGATGGGAGTCCACATCCGGTGTATTACGTAAACTTTAAATGGTCTAGCAAAGCCAGTAGCTTTCATTGTAAAATCTCTCACAAAAGCCGAAATAATCTATTGCTAATTAGATAGGGAAGAAATCGCAATTTACTGTAGGCATCCCAAAATGTTTCACTATATTTATGGAAGACATTTTACACTTGTTGTCGATAATAAACATCTAATGGCCATTTTCAACCCAACAAAAGAACTCCCCTTACTTTCAGCCACAAAAATGATCAGATATGCACAGTTTTTATCCGGATTTCATTATACTGTAGAATATAAGAATCTTCCCATCATACTAACGCAGATTATTTATCAAGGAATTCACTACCTCTAGAAGAAAAAGGAAAAATTATTGTGGATGACAATTTTTTTCAGAAATTTATACAATTCAGCAAATTTCTACAGCACTAGATTCAAACATTATTGCACGAGAGACTGAGCAACATCCAGAACAGCTTACAAGAAGACATAGTTTTCAAAAGTAATCAAGTGAAGTATTTAAGGAACAATATTAGAACTGCTTTCTACGCACATAGGAATAGTTAAAATGAAATCTCTAGCTCGCAGATATTGTTACTGGAAGGGTATCGACAAATATATAGAAGTATATTTATATAAAAATATTCCAATTACTATTTTGTGAAAGAAATCTATTAACGACGAAACTGTAACAAATTCGTAAATACACACATATTTGAAGACGAATTCATGAAAGCTATAGGACTAACACTCTTTTCAACGTACTTCAAATTTGAGGATAAATTATATACACAAATTGCACTATGCTATGGGAGCAACCATACCAAATGTTATAGCACAATTACTGATGGCAGACCTTGAGGAAACTATCATAAATAAACCTAACATAAATATTCTCTTCTTGTCTCGTCATGTTGATGAATGTATTACTGCCGTACCAAGAAACGAAATCGAAAAAACTTCATTTCACAAATGAGATTGCACACAATGATAAAATTCACTTTCTTGAAGTCATAATATATAAAATCATCTATAATATAAGAACAGATTTGTATACAAAACCAACTTGGTCTTCCAGATATTCATACTTTAATCATGTCATCCTATCTTCCAAAAAAACCAGTGAGAGATTGTTAATTTGGCCGATGGAGCTATCTGAATTTAGATACACAGCTATTGAAAGAGCAAAAACTTCACTAAGAAAAAACTGAACAAAGAACGGTTCTCATGCCAGCTTTACTTGAAAATTAAATTTTCATCTAATGATTCCAATTATACTGTGAGAAGCCCAACTTCCAAAAATTATTAATTCAACTGTCACATTTGGATGACTTATATTAATTATGGAACGGAGTGAACACAGAATTGCAAATTCTTTTTACCTGGGAATCTCTTTGATACCTTAATTACGAATAACGTTGGCGTCATCAATATAAAATTGTTAATTAGAGGGGAATTCATGTCAAGTAAAATGAATATCTTCGACTTCAGTTATTTTGTTTTCTACAATTTGTTTCAAATTAATGTATAGATTTAATAAAAACCTTGAATCTTAAAAAGATACTAATAATAATATTGTATTATTATCACAGAATCTAATTCACCTTCACTTGAACATTCCACTCGGATGAGGATTTAAAAAAGGGAAAGCTTCATTATCCCAATTCCTGTGAGCTACGAGAAAAACGTTAATAAAAAGCCTTCCTTCCTTCATGGCTGTCTTCATTTTATATACATCTACATTTTTTTCATATTTTAGAAATAATGCGGCACCACTTCACCAGTTTACAACTCCTTTTGTTGCGGATATGTTTACTCTCGTAAAGCAACTAAATGACATTTTTTGATTACAGATTGTGTACCTAGTCGAGTTAATATGCAGTGAAATGAGAAAATAAAATGTATTTTTACAAGTTCATTATTCTGAAAGTAACATTTTTGGTCGTCAAACTCTGTAATACAGCCAATATGGCAAACAAATTGGCTAAGTTCTAAAAAATTTAATGATCACATTATTAAAGCATGTTTCTTTTTTGCTAGAGTCAAAAATGCCAGATACAACCAGTGTTAAGCCACTAATGGATTTGAGGGATATTTTGATGTGGGGGCACAATTACCAACACATGAATTTAATTACTTTAGATTTAAGAATGTATGAAATCTAGACGTCTACTAGATTATGTAAATTTTTCTATTTACTAAACTCTCTGTCGCATGTAACTACGTATATAGATTTTTATTTTAGATTTTTCTCCTAATAACTGAAATTAGGAACGCGTATACAACATATCGTCGGTCCAACGCCAAACTCACGAATTTGCATATTTAATGTTTTGAGAAAAATGCATTTGAAATTTTTAAAATTTCTATTATTTCTCGATAAAAAACAGACATTCGTTGTTTGGGCTTTGTAAAATTTAGGACATATCATGTTTTGTCAAAACAAATGAAACCATATTATTGAGAAAATTGACTATATTTTTTTTTTATAACAACTAGACATTTTGAAAAACTGAACAAAATAAACAAACATCAAATTCTCTTACAAAAAACAACTTGAATAAAACATTAACGTAAACAAACAAACTCTACTGGATACGGACTGAACAAAATAAAAAAAAATCAAATTCACCCACAAAAAAAAAATTGAGTGAAAAGTTTAGTCTTCGTCAGCATCGGACTTTTCATCGTTGTTTGGTTCCGGTAAATTGTCCCTCACCATGTGATTTGATTTTAATGATTTGTAAAAATCATTTTACGCTTTTGTTATTGTTAAATCTTTACATATTTTATCCAGGTCACTCCATTTTGCCGCGCTAATGGGTAAAGTCATTCTGATAGGCCTTTTTTAAATCCGCTTGTTTTGGACGGCCTCTGGTTTTTTTGCAATCTACTTCAATAAAACCATCTGTTTTGTAAAGCACATTTACGGAGCCATTTTCTTGAATGTATCGAGGGTAGCAAAGCTTTCTCCAGGGAAAGTTATTGAAATTGAAGGAATTATTATTTGAAAATCCTTTAAAACCGAAAAAGCCATCAAACACCAAGGACTTCACAGCAAAAGGGCATGGTGTGATATGTGCTTCTCTCATGATTTGCGCCCACCCGTAGGGGGTATAAACGGGTACATATTTTGCTTTTTTTTCTGTTTTAGAGTGAATGGAGTTGCACTCCATTTCAGTGTGCCCTGTTTCTAAAAAGCGATTATAATTCGGTTGGGATCGGTAACTGAAGTTGCACATTTTAGTCCAGTCGATGTAGAGATCAGGAGCTTTTTCTTGGTAACAGCACGGTTTTTGTGCAAATCTATTTGAAATTATATTGCAACCGCGATCGGAGTTTATTAACAAATTACGGCGCGTGAAGCCGTTTTTAAGCAGATTTTCATCTCCAGCTCATCGGGATGACTTCATATGAAAAAATGTCCGATACAAAATTTATTCGTAATATAAATAGCAACAAAACGGCACCGGTCCTAGTCATACTTGCAAAAATTCATTTGCAAAATCGAAAAAACTCCAAAAATTGCATGTTTTTGTCAAAGTTAAAATTTAAATTTTTTAAATCCCTCGAAGGGAATGAAACTTTCTTAAAATGTAGCTAATATCATGTCAAATAAGCCCCAGGAACAAAATTTCAAAATGTTGCTATCCTTGTTCAAATTATTGTAGACTATTGAAGTTGTGCAAATATATAGTTTAAGTTATTAGAAATCTAATGCAATTTGTAAAATTCGATTCCGACTATTTTTGCAAGTTTGGTAACATTTTATACACCACAATAGTTTTTTACACTCATGAAAAAATGGATTTTTGATATTAAAAAACATTTATTTGGGGTTTATTCTATTTTATTTGGAACGGATAGTCCACAGAAAAACACACACAATATATATATATATATATATATATATATATATATATATATATATATATATATAGGTGGGGATAACGGGGATTTCAGTCCAAGGAATCAACGCCAAGATCTTTTATTTACAAAATGCCGCCAAGCTTTCATATGTATATATTAACATAGGAAGGAACCTGCAACACTCTGTATACTATAATATGGAATGAAATACTACACACTATATGCAAATACAAAATTTTAGAATTTAAACTACTTTTTAAATCGTCCGAAATAGAGACAATCTGTATCATTCATCATTCAAGAGAGAAAATAAACATGAATCAAACCGAAGAATCATAAAGGAAATTTTCAATACACTTTGTAAATACACATATGTGAAATATATAACATGATTTCTAGCCATTGAGAGAGAGAGAATTTTGAACGTCACATTATATAAATTATAACAATCTATTTCTCACACAGTAAGAGTAAAAACATTATGATTGGTTTTCAAAAATACTAATTAGATATTGAAAGAAATTCTCTGGTAACATTAGATAATTATTTAGTATATGTCAAGGTAAAAAGTCAAAATAATAATAACATTAATGGTTATAAATGTATGACGTTTGTGAAATGAATTGTCATTCTAAATTGATCAAATTAAAATAAAAAGAGCTGTCATGCCTAAATATTTTGGAATCTATTTTAAAGGAAGTAATATATCAAATTTGATCATTTAAAAATATTAAACAGAATATCCTAGAGGATAAATGAGCAATGTGAAACTTGAGATGGGATATGTCAACAAGAATTTTTATAGCCAATTTTGATTGGTGAATCAGATTTGAAATATTTTGATCAGCGGCAAGCGGATTAAAAACTAAGAAAATTGAATAAAGAAATTTGTTGATAATGTACACTATTCACTAGGTAAAAAAATCTTTTTGGTAGAATGAATGGGGTGAAAAGCAAAATTTTTAGAAGATAATTAAAAAACTATTCGAAAAGCAGCCCATTGGCGTGGTGACTATAAAAGAAATACATTATTCTTAAATATATCTTAACAAATTTATTAATCAAGCTGATAAACATAGATTTAACAAGGAATTGGTAAAAATTGTAGTATACTAACTGTAAAATTTTATCTGTATAAGCAAGTAAAGTTTTGTATCGTGGGAATGGTCTCCACGATACATTTCAGGAAGAGCTGGACTATGGAATTCCATCTAAAATGTATTGATGTAGATGAAATATAACATCAATTTTGATTTCTGCCCAAGCACGACAGACTGTGTGGTGTCTCAAAAGGTAATCTAAAAAACAATCAACGAGGTGAATTAAAAAAAAAGTGAACAGGTTTTTAAAACTATCCCATTTAAATAAAAAAGGTTAAATAAACTCACTTTTGTTGTGCAAATATTTGAACTTTGATATTTCATACACTTTGTCCATCGTTATATTCACCATCTTATATCATAGAGAATCTTGTAACTTCGTCCGATTTTAAATATGTATATAATTTTGCATAGTTTGTACTTACATATAGTAATAATTCATTCGATTGTATGTGATTTGAATGAATGATCATCGTAGATAGGTTTTTTTATGAAGTTTTTGTAAATGAATAATGTATTTGTTTTTCTAAATATTAAATAACGTTTCTCATTTGAAAGACTTAAAATTGCATTGTTGAAAAATTTCGTTTCTCGATGATTGCTCCATCTATTATTTAACAGTCGGCATTATTGACCAGACGGTTATCAATCAGAGAGGGGTTTTGAAGTCAAATATACAGGACCGTTCTATAAGATTTTATAAAGAAATTAAAAGCAAGTATTTTTGATTAAAATTTTTTTTATTTAAATACAAGGATTCTATTTTTTGGCGCTTATAATTAAAATTAAAATAGTTTCATTTTACCATATGAACCCAATCCTGAGATTATAGAGTTTTCATGTAAAGTATAAATATTTTATGACATATTTTAAATTTTTTCTAATATACCGGGCGAACCAAAACTAAAAATTCATATTAACTAAACAAAAATAAAAATAATAAAGGTACTACAGGAGTACCAATCCAGAATAATTTGTCGGCCCAACGTAGGGCGAATAGAGAAAGTCTATTGATATTAAAACATTAAAATTACACACCTAACAAATCACAATATATATATATATATATATATATATATATATATATATATATATATATAAATAGATTCTTGGGTAATTCACGCACAAAGAAAAAGGGCTACTGAAACAGAGTGGTAACTGGGGACGTGCATGTTTCTGGCTCATTTGCCGTCTTCAGCATGTGAATGTGAAATTTGGGAGCAAAGATGTTAATCAAAACATGGGAATACACCAAATAACGGATTTCAGCAGGGAAACCAAACGCTCATTTGCGCCTTCAATTGGAAGATCCAGAGTTTTCAGGACAACAACCAAGATCGACACGGAGGCGCATATAGCTCCCAAATTCCACATCCTTATTTGGTTGTACCGTGCGAAAGACGGCAAATGAGCCAGAAACATGCATGTCCGCGGTTACCACTCTGTTTCAGTAGCCCTTTTTCTTTTTGCGTGAATTTCCCAAAAATATCTTTGTTGCTGTTGTTATCATAATAATAATAATAATAATAATAATAATAATAATAATAATAATAATAATAATAATAATAATAATAATAATAATAATAATAATAATAATAATAATAATAATAATAATAATAATAATAATAGCGATCCAAGACGGTATAATCAACACACGCGCATACAGTAAATTCATCATTAAGGACCCGACAGTAACGGACGATAAATGCCGACGATGTCACAATGCACGGGAAACAATTGAACATATAACTAATAGCTGTAGCACACTAGCACCCACCAAGTACCTAGATAGACACAACGCCGCCGCAAAAATTATACACCAAAGCATTGCTATTGAACATTCATTATCAAACAAACATACGCCCTACTACACATACACACCATCTGACATACTTGAAAACGCAGACTATAAACTATATTGGGATAAAACTCTCCAATCTGACAAACCCCTATCATGCAATAGACCCGATATTACGTTCACGGACAAGAAGGAGAAGCACACATACCTAATAGACATATCTATACCAAACGACCACAACGTACCAGCTAAATATTCGGAAAAAATCCAAAAGTACATCCCGCTTGCCATAGAACTTGAAAGAATATGGAAACAAAAAATGGTCACTGTCATACCAATCATCATTTCATCAACAGGTCTCACTCACACATCCTTCATCGGACACCTATCAGAACTCAATCTACCCGCAACCATACACAACCAAACACAGAAAGCCGTAATACTGCAAACATGCAATATTGTTAGATCATTCCTCCGACATCAATAGAGTCCTCCTATACTTGGCCTCCACCCGTATAGGCGGAACACACCAGGACAAACCTGTGCCTCAGTTCCAATAATAATAATAATAATAATATCAACCTTATCATCAATAATTTCCTCCAAACCATAATGAAAAGATGGTGCACCAACATACATGTGCAAACAGAAAATACTCAATTCACAACTGACAAGATACCCATTAAACGAGGAATATTTCGAGGGGATACACTGAGTGCTCTGTGGTTCTGCATGTGTCTCAATGTTATATCTCAGGCCCTCTCTGAAACAAAACAAGGATTCACCATCAAATTCAACAGGTACAACAATTATAAAATCAATCACCTTTTCTACATGGACGACATCAAACTATTCGGCTCGACAAGAACACAAGTGAAACTCCCTTATTAAAACAACAGAAACCATGTCCAACGACATAAAAATGGAATTCGGGTTAAATAAATGCAAAATTAACAGAATAGAGCGTGGCAAGTGGACAAACACCGAGGGCATCAGGACTTCAGGAGGCATAATAGAGCACATGGATGAAAACGACACGTACAAATATCTTGGCATCGAACAAACAATCAACCTCAACCATACAGAACTCAAAAACAGTTTCATACAAAAATATACGAAGAGACTCACACAATTAATGAAAAGTAAACTCACATCCAGAAACCTTACGAAGGCCATAAACTCTTATGCCATACCAACGCTCACTTACTCATTCGCAATTCTCAAGTGGACACCGACAGATCTCGAAAATATCAACAGACAGACCAGAACACTACTGACAAAACACCATATGCACCACACTAACGCCTGTATAGAAAGAATTACTTTACCTCGAGCAGATGGTGGGAGAGGAGTTCTTGATATCCACCAACTACACGACACGCAAATCTCAAACCTAAGAAAATACTTTCATGACAAAAAGTCCGAAAGCGAACTTCACCTAGCAATAGTAAACGCCGACATTAACTACACTCCACTAGACTTATAGAACACCGACCTTTCACTGAAGGGCAAGAAAACCACATACAAAGAGAAAATACAAAGATGGGCAAGCAAAGAACTACACGGACGATACTTCAATCAGACACAAGGTGAAGACATCGATAAAGGACTAACACATAAATGGCTCCAGAAGGGTGACCTCTTCCCTGAAACGGAAGGATTCATGCATGCTATACAAGATAAAGTAATAAAAACGAAAACATATAGCAAATACATATTAAAAGACCCCTCAGTTACAAATGACAAATGCAGAAGATGCCATACAGACAGAGAAACAATAGAGCATATAACCAATGGCTGCAAGAGTCTTGCACCAACCAAATACCTGGAGCGACACAACACAGTCACAAAAATCATCCACTAGCAAATGACATATAAACTTTCACTAATAAACAAAACTGTATCTCACTACCAGTACACGCCATCCGAAATACTGGAAAACCAGGAATACAAAATATACTGGGACAAAACGATACAATCAGACAAAACATTAGCATGCAACAGGCCCGACATCACATTTACTGACAAGAAAAACAAACACACCTACCTCATAGACATTTCCATCCCTACCGATCACAATATAACAAACAAATATTCGGAAAAAATACAAAAATACACCCCCCTCACAATAGAACTGGAGAGAATTTGTAAGCAAAACGCCGGCACCATTATTCCGTTGATTATGTCTGCTACTGGTATCACCCACGAAAAATTCATAGAAAATCTGACAGAACTCGAGATACCTGAAAATATACCCAATCAAATACAAAAAAGCGTCATTTTGCACACATGCAATATAATCCGCTCGTTTCTTAGAGCACAATCGACTTCGTTTATACTTGGCCCGCCCGTATAAAGAAGAAATCCAGGGAACCAAAACCTTGTGAATTCCGAAAATAATAATAATAATAATAATACTTTGTTCATCCTTTTTGATCATAGTACATGATATAGGACAGGTCAAACAGAGAAAAAGATATTACATTGAATAAGACTTACTTATTAAACACTTAAATTAAAATTGTTTGTTTTAAAACTCCGACACATCATAGAAACATTGGACAATTGAAATTTTTTTTAAGTTTTTGTTTGAACACATTGAAATCGCTCTCACATCTTACACAGCTAGGCAAGGCAAATGATTCAGGAATTGAATTCCTTTATAGACAGGCCTCTTTTCAAACAGTGATGTTTAATGTTTTGGTGGCCGTATAAGTTTTCCAGATCTGGTTTGGTAATCATGGAAATCAGAATTAAGACTAAATTCACTGAAACTGCTTCTTGCATATAATATGCACTTGTAGATGTCAATAGAATAAAAAAGTTAGTACACCGAAATCTTTAAAATGATTTCTGCATGTTTCTCTATAATCTAGATATCACGCGATATTCCTACATTTTCTTTGTTATTTACTATGGGTCGGAAGGTTCAGGCGAGGGGGGCTATATGCGCCTCCGTGTTGATCTTGGTTGTTCTCCTAAAAACTTGGGATCTTCCAATTGAAGGCACAAATGAGAGTTTGGTTTCCCTGGTGAAATCCGTTGTTTCGTGTTTTCCCATGTTTCGATTAACATCCTTGCTCCCAAATTTCACATCCTTATTTGGTTATACCGTGCTGAAGACGGCAAATGAGCCAGAAACATGCATGTCCGCGGTTACCACTCTTATGAAATTAAAGTTAATGTTTTTGTTTGAATGGTAGAAATACCAAATAATAATTTTCAATTATATTTGTTACTATTTATATATGGTTTTACTTAAAATAAGACTTCAAAATTTTCTTACTTTTTGGAAAGATATCTTAAATAATTACATTTAATTTTGCATCTTTCAATTTAATTAATAGTGTACAAAAACCTAAACTATATATTTGCATAACTGCAATAGTCTGCAATAATTTGAACAAAGATAACATTTAGAAATTTTGAATTTCATGCACGTATAAAACCTTATTAAACAAAAAGTTTTGCAGACCTGACGTCCGGGTTCCGGGGGCTTATTTGATATAATGTTAGCTATATTTTAAGAAAGTTTCATTCCCTTTGCAAGTATGACTATCGGACAGGTGCCGTTTTGTAGCTATTTATATTACGATCAAATTTTGTGTTGGACATTTTTTCATACGAAGTCATCCCGATGAGCTGGAGAGGAAAATCTGCTTAAAACAGCTTCTCGCGCCGTAATTTGTTAATAAACAATATAGCGGGGCTCCGATAGCGGTTGCAAATTTATACCATACTCTCCATATCATTTCAAATAAATTTGTACAAAAACCGTGCTGTTACCAAGAGAATACCAAAAATGCCTGCTTCTGTTGCTCCACCGACTGGACTATTTATGTTTTGGCTTATTGAGACAAGGTACTGGCAAAAGAGAACGTGAAGACTTCCCGATTCCCCTACGGTCAGTATAAGACTCACCTTTAAGCCTTTTAACTTTCCTAACATTTTTCTTTCATACCTTCTCATTTCTTTTTTTTTTGGTAGATTCGTCCATCTCCTGGTTTCTAGGAGTTACTGTGCGCTCATTCTTCGGACGGTCAGCAACATACTCAACATCACTTTCCAATGAGCTGTCAGTCCCTGTGTCTAATGTTTGTGATGAAGCTGGGGACATTCTGTTGGGATGGTCAACTTGAAACAATATATGGATCATGATTTATTTCATATATTTTAGTTTTTTGCATGGATTCATATTTGGCAAATTTTTTTTAATTTAACAAAAAAATGCTATTTCTGATTTATTTGTGTTTATTACAGCTAATAAAGCTCATTTTAGGCAATAAAAGATTTTCTTTCATAAAAATTTTATTCATCCTATAAAGGGTTAAATATAGTCAGTCTAGAAAGTATCTGGAATTCAATATTTGTCCTAATTTTATCATGTTTCGTTTTTGTAACATCCTAAGACGAAAGTAATGCATCAAGTAGATTTTGCCTGTTAGTAGGCCATGGCCAAAATTACATAACAATACCATCTGTCACAATTTGTAGATTGCAAGCAAGCTCAAGTTTTGTGTAAAAATATCACAACTAGAAAGAAGGAAATTGGTGGAATATTTGTATAGGTAAGGTGTTCAAGACGATAAAGAATTAGTGAAATTAACGGATCTCGGAAAAAGTGCAGTATATGAGACAATAGAGAGGATAAGCAATGGGAAGACAAAATACGGAATAAGCTAACAGATTTATAAATCAACGAAGAGTATACGTGTGTCTAGAAACTGACCGCACATCACTGTAAAAACAGGGCTACATATCAAGGGAACCAAAGCAAATCCCTGCAATGAAGAATAGATTTTTGTTAATGTTTGCGAGAAGATAACTTTGGTAATGTTTTTATATCCGACGAAAGTTGTTTCCAGCTTGGTGCAAGTCACCTAAAAATCCTATCACGAGAACAAGTTACTTTTCAAATTTCCAAATTTTTCACTACAATCAGGGTTTGGGGAGCAATATATGTGCCTGGTGCTACACCTCTTTGTACAGTTGATGGTACCGTTAATAGTGAAAAATATTGTGGAATTCTGAATGGTTTTCTTCTTGAAACGGCTCATGCTTTGTATCCAGAGGGTTGGCGGTTACAGCAGGAAAATGCAAGATGCCATACTTCTGCATATACTGCAGAACAAAACTTGACAACAATTCCATGGCCAGCATTTTCATCAGATCTTAGGAACTAATGAAGATCGATGGGAACGAGCAGCGCTGCGAAATACAAAAAAGATTTGATTCAGTCAGTTTTACAGGACAGGACCACCATCACCGAACCTAGTTTCGGGTTTACCTGAACGTTTAATTAAGTGTTTAGAAATAAATGGAGGTTGCATAAGTAGATAAGATGAATTATTTATTATAATTGTATTAATTTAAGTAATAGAAGTATATACCAAAAAATTATGATTATGCTTCCTGTTTTCCGGATACTTTCTAGACAGACTATATAAAACTCGATCTCCTAGTATACCTATATTTTCTCATATCTTCGCTTAGAAAATAGATATTGCATTTCTTTATTTTTGACTATATTTTGATATCTTTCACAAACTTTTAGTAAATCTTCTGGAAGTGCAGCCTCTACTAGTGAAAAAGCATAGCTGCCGTTGTAACACCTTTTGTCTCTAATACTCTCAATTGCAATTCTAATTTATCATACGATGTAGCTAAAGACATACCTGATTTATTGCTGGTTACTTGCTTGAGTACTAAATTAACTAACTCTCTAACGTATATCTATATTAGAAATTTTTCCGTGGTAAACCTGGCTTTCAACTGGTCAATTGTATTTCTATAATGATTGTCTGCTGGAGGAAAACTTTAGATTAGTTCACGTGCTGAAGATTGGAGTTCTGCATTTCTATAATGATTG
The DNA here is from genome assembly GCA_963921935.1 of Galeruca laticollis. Lineage (NCBI taxonomy): Eukaryota > Metazoa > Arthropoda > Insecta > Coleoptera > Chrysomelidae > Galeruca > Galeruca laticollis. Next base: position 186,276,455 of record OY998179.1, on the reverse strand, counting down.
TCTGATGGAGGAAAACTTTAGATTAGTTCACGTGCTGAAGATTGGAGTTCTGTAAGTATCGTATCAATTTCGTCATCCTCGTTGATTTTATTAAATTGTCCCCAAAATCCTAACCAGATTTTTTCAGTTCTAGATTTGGCAGCCGGAACTTCCTTTTATTCTTATCACCACAGAAACTATGATTTTTCTTTAAGATTATCTTCTTTCAAAAATGTCTCATATCTGGAACTGCAACGAGCAGTCTATTCTGTATAATTCTCCACACTGTCGAACTCTTTCTCAAAATCTTCTTGACTGATTTTCGTATTGAATAAGGCTTCTCCAATACTTTTATCCATTCTGGAAGAACATGTTGTGCCAGTTGCCCCTAACATCGGCCCAACTTTTTGCTAATGCAAGACAATGCACGTCTCACACAACTCGAGTGGTACAAAATTACCTAGAAGATGTTGAAATCATTACTTTGTAGTGGTCAGCACGAAGCACAGATCTCCACTCTATTGAGCATGTTTGAGACATGCTGGATAAATAACTAAAGAATCTCCCACACCAACATAATTACCTAGAGGACATGAGACAACGTCATATTGAAATATGGGATGAACTGGATCAGAATGATATAAGATCGCTTATATTGAGTATGAATCGTCGATATCAAGCTGTCATTCGAAGTAAAGGTGGAAATACCGAATATTAAGCATATTGATTAAATTTTACTTTCTAACTAATTTGCAATTGTTTGTTTTCTCGTTTGGAAAACATTATTTTTGAAACATTTCATTACACTTTGTTGTAGTTTATACTAAGATATATTATTGGTACATTTTTCTCAATTATATAGTTTTTTATATATTTGCTATTGGTGCACGAATTTATTGAAGCAGTGTATATTTGAGAAAATTACGTTTATCCAAATTGTTCAATAGAGGCACTTCTCCTACATTACGTTCAATTTATCCTAAATATAAATTCACTTGAAGCAGAAAAGAAATTGCATATTCTCCAACAACAACAATTTCGTGGTAAATTACGTTTTCCATACAAAAAATCTCCGTTATTGCCAGATCATAAACTAGGAATTTTCGCAATGTAAAACACCGCAGCTATCCATCCCAGTCCGCTGAATATGAAAATGTACCTCTCTCGTTATATTCTATGCTATATTTACATATTAACGAAATAAACGGGAACGAAACTGATAAAAAAATAGCCCAACGGATGTGAATTTCTCTTGTTGTTAATCCGTTTGTTTGGTTTTGTAGGGAAACTCATTTATTCCTGCTTAGTTAATTGAAATCAATTCTTTACCATCCATTAGTTAAACTTCCCCCAACTGGAATAAAGTATAGTATTGTAAAGGAAATAATGACTCAATAATATTATTGCTCTGCTTTGATGAGAATACCCATAATTAGGGAAATGAATTTAATTATTTATATAAAAATCAATAACTGTTTTTGATTATATTTCTAGCTGAACTTCGTTGACTGGCGTAGACATTCAACTAGATAAATAATCTTAATTTGACAAAATTAATGTCGAAATTAATAATTTATTATGTACAAATTTACAAAATGGTACAAAGTTATGAATGCTGAACTTCGGTGGTTTCAGATCAGAAGACACTTTCATGTTTCGATTTGATGAATATTCACTTGCTCGTATAGAAATTAAGTAACGATGTGTTAGGCTTAGTATCTCTGATTGTTTGACTTAGAGTGAAGGTTCTTCGATATGTAACGACGACTCGATGAACTCGATTGAGTGTTGAACTGATTTCGTTTTCGAGTTGTAAGCTCGCTTCGAGGAGTATTAAAACTGACTTTGTTATTGAGCGTTGAGCTCGATTCGATGAGTTTAAAAACTCGCGTCGATGAGTAGTAGAACTGATGAGTGTAAAAACTGACTTTGTTCTTGAGTATTGAACTCGTTTCGATGAGTGTAAAACTAACTTTGTTATCGAGAGTATTATACTCGCTTCGATGAGTGTAAAACTAACTTTGTTATCGAGAGTATTATACTCGCTTCGATGAGTGTAAAACTAACTTTGTTATCGAGAGTATTGTACTCGCTTCGATGAGTGTAAAACTAACTTTGTTATCGAGAGTATTATACTCGCTTCGATGAGTGTAAAAACTTTGTTATTGAGCGTTGAGCTCGATTCGATGAGTGTAAAACTCGCGACGATGAGTAGTAGAACTTTGTTATTGAACGTTGAGCTCGATTCGATAAGTGTAAAAACTCGCGTCGATGAGTGTAGAACTGATTTCCTCACGTTGTGACACGTGTTAAATAGAAATCTGCAAGGGGCGTGGTTACACGCGGATAGGGTTAACCAAATGAAAATAAATATTTCCTATTGGCCAGTATCATTTGACTCGTCGGGTCCATCGACAAGAATCAACAATGGGTGCCGTCAGTAGATATTTAAATTTTTATTGAATACTCCAATAGTAATTGTAACCTTTTTACTCAGAAAGGTTATCCAAAAATTTCTTAAAAATCTTCCGATCGTCGACCATAAAATTCACGCAGAAGGGTTACTAAATTTAGGGTTTTAACAATACAATAGATAATAGTGTGAAACGTGACATTCTTCTAACGCCTTAACTATAGGATTTCAAACACAATGCGACAATATGTCGACTTTCAAAAATGTGCTATTTCAATGCTCAAACAAAACTATTTACAATTATTGTTGGAAAAGGTGATATCTTAAAGGTATTTAACAAAAGTTGGGAATGAAGTGAAACTATACTATCCATTGAATTTACAACAATACAAAAGATCTTATCAATTCTGAAACATATTTTTACATCGCTAGCAACTGAAATGAATTTACGCTTCAAATATATACAATGACAAAAATAAGTAACATACAAATATCTTACATATTTTAAAAGCATCGTAAACGATAAAATTCAAGATTTTGTAATCTTGAACATACTTTAGAACTCTAATGATACTATGATCTATTTAATTGGTTTATTTAATCAATAATAAATAAAATAAGAGTATCAGCACACATAATGTTTTATTTTCTTTTTAATTACATGCATTTTTCCAGTCGACGAACAACCTCTACAAAATGAAATGTTTCAGATGAGAATTGAAAACTGTCAAATAAAATTTCATAATCTAATTACATATTAATCCTCATATTAAAAGCTAAACACGTCAATAAATGATCCGTTTGGTACAGAGAGTAATTAATGAAACTAACCAGATAAAGTTCGTTCTGATAACGTCATAACATAAAGATTGATCCATTTAAGCTAGTTGAGATTGTTAGTGAATGTACATTAAAAATTATTCTATCCACTAAATGTTGAATTTTATTGGAACAGAAAATATTAAAAACATGTAGGTTGAAGTAACCTTATTCTTTTTTGTTATAACTTTAGAACTAACTGTATTGTAATATAATTACCAGATTTAGCCAGATATCTTCTTATCATATGTTATCTTCATTTGTACGGAATAAACTTTAGTATTCACTTCCCATTTGGAGTAAAACATAAAGTTATAAGGAAAATGAAGGGGCCATCATAGGCATATGTTATCTTATGATGGCCCTCTTTATAAAAATTGTAAACAGTCGATTTTTATAAAAAAATGCATTCATTTTTCAACTAAAAGGCATTTTAAACTGAAAAAGTTGTATTAAAGAGGTTTATGTATTTCAATTATACTTGAAAAAGAGAAGAACTACATTTTTTAGAAGCAATAAAAAATATAAGGATACATTTCACACAAAAAATTATACCCAAACTTTTCAATGGAAAAAGGGAAATGAATTTTTTTTTAATCCCAAAATTAAAAATGGTTTGCAGGTTGACAAACAACATAAATAAAAGTCTTTATTGACCTAGGAACATCAGCACATTCGCAGTTACACCAGCCGTTGCACTTTAGCCAGAATTCTTTAGGACGAGAACGACAAAAGAGCTCGTTGCAATACATACACGCTGCATCTGATTGATCACTATCGCTCTGTTCAGGCACAACTTCCTCCTGACTATCTTCTTTTATTTGTTTTCCAATTTTTGTTCTGGCAACGTTTGGTGTTTTCCTTATCTCTTTATCTAATGCTTCCTTTCTGGACTCCTTAATTTCTTCGATATCTGGATTGCTGTTAAGGACACCAGTATTTCCACGTTTCCTTTTGCTTGTAGTTAATTTCATTGTTGCCTTTGGGAGAGAAGATAATTTTTCAATTTTTTCTCTGCTTATACAATATTTCGACATACTTGCAACTTCGTCTCTCGTATTTCTCTGAGAAGTCTGTAAGATATTTTCAACTGGAGTTAACATGGTCAGTTTCGTTTAAGATGTTATCAATTTCACTCTGCGTTTGTTCTTCGGTATTTGTATTCATAGTCTGTGATTCGTCTTGCGTGGTTTCCAGCTCCCTATGTGTTGTTGAAGCAGCTGCAAAATTCCCAGTCCTCGAAAACATCTGGATTAAATGGATTTATACCTGTTCTTCCAAAAGAATGTATTGCATTTGATGCAGTCGCAACCTTGAGGTATGCATTATTGAAAAGTTATCTCTCATCAATTTTTGAATTTCTATGTTATAAAAAGTTTGAAGCGGTGCAAAAAAGCCAACATCAAGGGGTTGGACGCGATGGGAACAATGGTCTGGAAGACAAAATAGTATTATTCAATTTTCCTTACTATATTCCAGCACTTCCAACCCCTTGTAACTACTATGCCCATCAAGGATCAAAAGCACTTTACTTTCATTTGATGCTTTAATTTGCAAGACAAAGTGCTTCAGCCAATTGACAAATGTTTCAGTGTTCATCCAACCATCGTCTTGGCAAATTGCCACACTGCGTACTGGGGCTCCATCCATTAACTCTACTTTAAATCGCTTAAGCGGAAAAATAAAAGCGGGTGGAACAAATGTTCCTATGGCGTTCATACAACACACAGCGGTATAAGTTCGCCCACGCTCGGCACTGCTTATAATTCCAATTTGATTCCGTCTTTTGGTCGCAAGAATTTTGGTAGATTTCGTAGGATCTGTGCTCGTCCCTATGTCGTCAACATTGAAAATATTTTCAGGAGAGAATTTATATTTATCCATAATTTTTCCAATGGAATGGAAAAACCACTTAATGTTCTCTTCATTGAATGCCTGTGTTCTTGCGATAGATGTGTGCTCTGGAGTTCTTACAGTTAACGTTCGGTTCCTTGCGAGAAATACTTTCAACCACTTCCTATCAGCCATACCCTTTTCTCTAATAAATCGGTGGTTCATTTTATGCTTCTCGGCTATTTGAAAAACAATCTTACTTAACTCAGTACTGGTAAGTCCCAAAAGCCTGGTTTCTACATTGTTAACGTGCTTTGCAATTTCAGCTTCAGTATCAATATCAAAAGTAGGCTTATGGCCACCTAAATATCCTTTGCTACTGCCCTATTCATTCTTGAACCTCCTACGTAGTGTCGTTCGTGGTACTTTCAACAGTTTTACGGCAGTTGTATAGCCCATTGTTTTATTTCGTAATGCTTGTAAGGCTTCAGCCAGGTTGTTTTCATCCCACAGCTGCCTCATTTTTGACTTGTCCTGAAATTAACAGCAATTATTTTTATTACGTTTATTCCTATGATGGCCGTATGATGCATTTTCCGGGGCCATCATAGAAATACTCGCCTGGGGCCATCATAGGCAAAACGGCATGTGATACAAAAACACAAAACACTTTTCATATGAAAACATAACCTTTAAACTACTATAGAATATATAACGAAAACCCTACTAAAGTTACTCTCTCCAAATTGTATTCAATAATCCCTAAAGATACGAACGCAAAATGCATTTAGAATAGTAATTTTTTACATCAGTCACTCACCGGATTAATTTTTTTTATAGGAGCCACATTAAACGCAGTTATAACTAGCAAACTCGATGGTACACTAACCGGCCCATATTGAAGGTCTCTAGTACATAAAATAGGGAACCAAAGATACATAACAGGAAATAAAGTAACAGGGCCACACAGGGCCGTCACAGGTCACTTTACCCTATCAAACAAAATGATCAGATTGTCATAATTTAGTTTCAGTCCACTTCGGTTATAGCCGGATATAATTGAAATCTCTAGTTAAATATTTTAAAACAAATAAACTACCTATTTCAGTACCACACATTTATATATTCCAAACAATCCTATATTCTACAGATATTTCTTTTTTTCATTTCAGGTGATTACTCACTGGAAATATCTCCAGTGATGTTAGACGACGATGCAAAATACGAATGTCAAGTATCAACAGGAGCACAAGGTCAACTGGGAATCAGATCCCATTTTGCTAAGTTGACTGTATTAGTTCCACCCGATTCTCCAAAAATAATACAAGGTGATTATCTAGTTACCACGGAAGATAGAGAAATTGAACTGGAATGTATCAGTCACGGTGGCAAGCCTGCAGCTGAAATAACATGGATTGATGGCTTAGGTAAGAAGTAATTGATATACATTATATTTAGTGGTGTATATATACATATATATATATATATATGTATATGGATAGTTCTTGGGTATAGGTTTTTTGTGAATAATACGAAAATTTTATGACGACGTTTCGCCCATCATAGTAGGCTTTATCAAAATCGCGCGCAGACTAACACCACATCGTATTAGTAAAAGAAAGAGAAAAAACACCTTCAAACTAAATAATACATTTTAATTAGTTTACTGACAACAGCTACAAAATGTACACAGCATTTTAGTTTTAACTTTTAACCTTCCATGTTTTCATGTTTTTGACACTGTTATTAAGGTAATTGTTTTATTATTTTATATACAAAAATTTGTAACGTCTTTTTTTAATTTATGTATTATGTATAAATCATAATGTAACATTCTAGCCGAAACAGAAGATGACTTAACAAGTCGAAACGCGTCTTTTGGCAAACAATAAACAAATTATTAAAAAGTAAGGACCTTCATTCAAGAAAATTCCTCCCATATAATATATATATATATATATATATATATATATATATATATATATATATATATATATATATATATATATATATATCACCCCCAGATGGCGGAGTGCGTTAGAGCGCCGGAAATTGGGTTTTCTTGACCTGAAGGACGGGGGTTCGAATCTCACTCTAGTAAGGGCTTTTTCATAAATAAAAAGTTTCACTAAAAATCTGGGGGTACAGGGTCCGTCAGTAAATGGCGAAAACTAGCGGACGACATCCCTCGCCCCTTGCCAACCCGCATTGAGGCAGCGTGGTAAGGTACGCCTCACAACCCCAGCATGACAGACAAGGACAAGTTACGGCCCTCATTCTCCGTAAGCCCGAAGGGCTCTAGGAGGGGTAGATCCTGGAAACCAGCCACGAGAGCAGAGGGTGCTAAGAATCTGCGGAGTCTAATCCACTCCCCATTGACTACATTACACCTAGCAACTTATAACTGCCGTACACTCTCTAATCAAGCTAGGATTGTGGAACTGGAAACAGAGGCAGCAAAAATAAAGTGGGATATCATGGGCATTAGCGAAGTAAGACGAGAAAATGAAGAACTCATAGAACTTGAATCAGGGAATCTTCTATACCACCAAGGAACACCAACAGGAAGAACCAGCGGAGTAGGATTCCTAATTAAGAAAACCTGGAAAAATAGAATAATAAGGATAACAAGCACCTCAGACAGAGTAGCCAGCATAACACTAAGACTCTCCAAAAGATATACTATCCAGATTATTCAGGTATACGCCCCAACAATCAGCCATAGTGACGACGAAATAGAAGAATTCTATAATGAAATAACCCAAGCGCTCAGCAACGACAATAGTCACTTCAAATACATAATGGGAGACTTTAATGCCAAAGTAGGACACAGGAAAGACCAAGAAAAAGGAATGGGAAAATATGGATTTGGAGAAAGGAATGAAAGAGGAGAGAGATTAATACAGTTCGCACACTTTCAGAACATGTATGTGGCAAACTCCTTCTTCAAGAAGAACCCTAACAGGAAATGGACGTGGGAAGGCACCGGTGCAACTATCAGAAACGAAATAGACTTTATCCTCACCAATAAAATTAACACAGTAAAAGATCTAAGCACGCTCAACAAGTTCACTACAGGAAGCGACCATCGACTAATTAGAGCTCGACTGGTCTTAGATATAAAACTAGAAAGGTCAAGAATAATCAAAACCAAAACAACGAAAAACATAAACAACGAAAGGCTGAGAGAGAACTCTCACCAATATGAAGCACTACTAGAAGAAAGACTACAAAAAGTGGAATATAACAACCCTGAACTGATGGACACAATTCGAAACTGCGCCGTAGAAGTGGGAGGTCTGCAACAACGAGGTGAACACAAAAAACTAACTCCGGAAACAAAAGCACTATTACAAATACGAAGAGAAATGAAAAAGACAACAAACATTGAAAGAATTGAATACACCGAACTGTACAAGACGATACGAAAGAAAATCGCAGAAGATATCAGGAATTACAACGAGAAACTGGTACAAACAACAATAGAAAACCGTAAAAGCTACAAAAATGCAAAAAGGGCACTAATAATAGGGAAAAGACAGATAGTTGCATTAACTGATGGAAACACAAGAACCACAGACAGGAATGGATTAATAGACCTAGTAGCCAAATTCTATGGAGACCTATACAAGGCCCCTGAAAATTTGGAAGAAATAATAGAACACTCAGAAGATGCAATACCAGAAGTTTTGGTGGAGGAAGTGGAAATGGCACTGAAAAGCATGAAAAATGGCAAAGCAGCGGGAAATGACGGCATCACGACCGAAATACTCAAATATGCAGTAGCTAAAACATGGAAGTACCTTGCCAAACTATACACGAAATGTCTGATGTCCAGGAGCATACCTAAAGAGTGGAACAGCGCTCTTATAGTGTTGATCCACAAGAAAGGCAGCAAAGAAGACATTAAGAACTACAGACCAATAAGTCTACTACCAGTGACGTACAAGGTATTCACAAAGATCATTCACAACAGAATACAAAATACACTAGACTCGGCCCAACCACGAGAACAGGCTGGATTCCGCAAAGGCTTCAGTACAATAGATCACATCCATACCCTCAAAGAGGTTATCAGTCGAACCAAAGAATACAACCAACCACTAGCACTAGCCTTCATCGACTTTGAGAAAGCATTCGACTCTATATATCCCAGAGCAGAAATAAATGCCCTAACAGAACAAGGGGTCGACAAGCCATATATTGAGACCCTAGCAAATATATATAGGGAAGCCAAAGCGAGAGTTAGGATATATGAGGGCACACCAGAATTCCCCACCAGAAGAGGAGTTAGACAAGGAGACGCAATATCACCAAAGTTATTTACAGCAACACTAGAAAGCATCTTCAGAAAACTGGGCTGGAACAACACAGGTCTGAATATAGATGGAGAATACTTGAACCATCTAAGATTCGCTGATGACATCATCCTGATAGCGAGTAACCCTGGCGAAATGCAACAACAAATAAATGAATTGAATGCAACAAGCAACGAAGTAGGCCTTAAAATAAATCTGAGTAAGACCAAGATAATGTATAACGAACTGATAAACGCACAAGAAATAACAATTAATGACACTGCCCTGGAAATAGTAGAGGAATACATATACCTGGGTCAACTAATACACATATCAGGCTCTCTACTTCCAGAAATAAACAGAAGAATCAAATTAGCATGGAGAACATTTGGACAGAACTCTATCATCTTCAAGTCTAGAATGTCACTCCGTTTGAAAAACAAAGCGTTTGATCAGTGCGTACTACCAGTATTAACATACGGCTGTGAAACCTGGACCCTGAAAACTGATATCATTAGAAAACTCCAGGTAACGCAGAGGTCTATGGAACGATGCATGCTTGGAATAACAAGGAGAGATAGAAAAAGGCTTGATTGGATCAGACAAAACACCCAAGTGATAGATGTCATAAATAGAATCAGATCCCTAAAGTGGCAATGGGCGGGGCATCTCGCTAGAAGGACAGACGATAGATGGACCACAAAGATACGCAATGGTATCCCCGAGGCGTGAAAAGACCAAGAAGACGCCCCAACTTAAGATGGGACTACGACATAAAGAAACTCGCAGGATCAACTTGGGGCCGCATAGCTAGCAATAGACAACAATGGGCCCACATGGAAGTGGAATATATAAATATGTAAAGGGAGGCTACACCATAACAAAATGGTTGAATAAGCTGCATATGATGATGATATATATATATATATATATATATATATATATATATTAATACATATCCTCCTTTTGGCTCTATTTTCATAATCATTCTCATTACATTTGATAATTTCATCCTATAGAAAATTTAGTACAAGAAGTGACATTTGGTTTAATTTCTGACAGTAATTTCATATGTGTCATAAGATAATTCAATTTTCTTACAGTGTATTGGACAAACAGTTACTTTCGATTTGAATAGTATAAGACGTGATTTGGAAATTTATAAATTTTGAATTATTATTTGAAATCTTTGATCCCTCCCTGAGAAAAGAGTGAGTTGATTGATATTGTGTATTAATTTATCTTTCAGGATATAAAATTTAATATTTATTTAGCCGGGCATATTAATTTGACAACTGCTGTCATTAAAAATTTTATAGGTTATATTTAGCTAAAGGTGTTTTCATATTAGTGTAGTTACAGCTACAAATAAATTCAACGATAAAACAATATAGAATATGATATATTATAATTAAAAACATAGTCGAGATATACTAATATATATATATATATATATATATATATATATATATATATATATATATATATATATATTGTTATATTTGTGTATGTAAGAGTAATTTTTATTATTGTTGTATTAGTATTTTGATTTATTCAATTTTAGTGTGGGCTAGCTCATTAAAAAAAAGGAAATGTTTATGTATTTATTTATGCGGTGAGAATGAGAGATACTCTTTCTACTTTTTTGGGTTCCAGTTATTTTTACACTTCATCTTCAATACTTAATCTACTATTCATTCAAACAACTTTTAATATTTTTTTTCTTTTAAATATTATTTGGTGCGCCTCTCAGTAGAATAGTCCATTCCAGATCTCACAGTAATAACAGATGTCACTCGTATCCGTTGAAGCAATATTTAAAAAAAACAATGATTTCAAGAATACATTTAATATTAAATAGATTATATTGGCCAGGAAATATGTATTATAAATTTGAACAAAGAAACAATGTGATGAAATGTCTTATGCTAATATAAAAATTGAGAAGTCGAAATCAATAAACGTTAAATAGAAATGCGTAGGTGTGTAATTACTTTTATCAGATCTGTTTTTATATTTATAATAGTATTAGATTTCAATTCTGCTAACTTTTATCATATATGCACATATTTAACATAAATGTTGGTACCAACAGAGACAAAAAAAATAGCCTTGTTCTCACAACCACACTAATCCTCCTTCTTGAAGTATTGTCTTCGAAAACCATACCATACAGATCCCGCCGTTGTCTACAATAACTTGTTATCTTTTAAAATATTTTTGTATGTAGCTTCTTTATAGGATTGTGTTTTACATAAGTTTATTCGCTACTTCTACTATTAATTAACGACTTTTTTATACCATTTTGTTAGTTTCTTTATCTATAATTTCTTATAATTTCTATCACATGTCATACCTCGTTCATCTCCAAAAAACCTCTTCCACTTTTTATTAATCAACAAGCTCTATTTGTTTTTTTATTGCTATTCAAAATCATATGTATGCTGATTTCATATTCATCACCTAATTCTCAAGTTTTAAAAGTACTTTTAAAATGTTCTTTCTAGCTAATTATTATTATTCTTTCACAAAAACTATCCTCTATTCCTACATTCAAATACCTGAATAATAGCTTTATTTACTCAACAATAAAATTCATATATTTCCTGACACAATAAATATTAAAGTTCTGTGGTTTATGCTTCTCTTTCGAGTTGTTGCATTATTCATTTCCATTGACTTTTTTGACATCTTTGTCACTGTGATTTCTAACCAAACAATTCTCTCCTACGTGACAGTTCCTAACCTTCTGACATAACATATAGAATTCTCTACTCAATGTCACATTAAAACACTAGAAAGACCATCTTGTACATTTACCAAGTATTTGTATATTTCACAGTACTTCATGTTGATAAACATTATAAATAAAAATGGTTAGAAATTGAAAGCAAATATTTTTTTATAATTCTATTAAGTTCGCAATTAGTTTTAAAAATAATTGCTAATGTTACAAGCTGGTACTACAGCCTGATGTGGGTATTGGTTTATCCCTGACGAGAGAACACAATTCTGTAACCCTCATTGTACGGAGATACTCAGTTACATTGCCGATACAACGCATCTTCAGCCTGCCCCTTCTTCTAGTGCTGCAGACCTTTGCTTTGAGATGCTTAGATGAAAAGAACAAAATATGGTGCATCGCCCCTTTCACAACGAATAAACATTATTGCATGATCAGCAACAGCGATGTAATGAATATATGTCTATTAATTTGAACTGCAGAATTCAATATTTTATTGTTATTCAGTTAAAACAGTTTATTATTTTGTAATTATATTATTCAAGTTAGTTTTGGTCATCAAAATCATTAGTTTGCGTCACCACTAAGACATTGCTGATAATATTAAAACTTACACTACATTTGGAATCTACCCGATTCCTAATAATGATCACATAATGATCTGCCACCTGCGCATTACTAAACAAATGTAAATGGTACTAAGCCTGCGCCAGTACAGTACACATTATTTGTAAAATCTCAATGCCAAATTCCAAATTAGAAAATTGCACCAAATCAATCACAACGGAGAATTGTTCACAAGAAACCAGAAAAGTAATTTGATTGGAAATAGTTCACCCAATGGAAATTTAGAATGAAGATGTTAGCAGAAGTAACGTCCTAGAGATAAACGAGCCAATAGGCATGATGACTGATTCTAAAATACCCTTCTACAATGTAGGTACACATCTGCTATATCCGAAAAATACATTATTTCAGCAATACTTTAATTTTTAACGAAAATTATTGCATTTTCTTCTATCTACTTTGAATTATGCGCGAAAACGCATGTTACGTCATACCTCAGTAGATATTGCGTTGTGTTTATGTTTAACGAAGAAGGTCAACAATTAATTTTTCGTGTGTCAAAAATATGAATAGAAAAAAGAAGATGTGACATTGCAAATACTATGATAGTGGCGTTCGATGTGCAGGCTCGACCAGACCACACTGCTCAGGCTGAGTACTCTACAGTGACACGGCATATTTAAGTAGAGCACTTGCCTGTGCACGATATAACCTCAAAGTTTTTTTCGTTAGTTTTTTGGAATTTGAATACTGCTATTATAACACAAATCACAAATAAAGTATAACCTCAATGTGCATATGTGCATAAAACACGAATAAAATTGTAGGTGCTCGAGTGGAAAGAGGAGGAGAAAGTTTTTGTGTTTGGGCGCGCTTGTGGGCTTCCAGCAAAATTCAAAAAGAACGTGAACGTTACACTCGAGTTTGCTCGAGTGAGCAAATCTAACGCCACTAATATGTAAATAAACTGATAAGCTATCCTCAGAAATAACTGGTTTGTGTGAATTAAATTTCACTTAACGCTAGAGATTAATAATAATGTACTTACATGGAAGTTTTCACTTTTCGAAATTCAGACGAGCAAAAGTCTTTATTTGATGCAAGGAACTCTTCCAATATCAACAATTCAATAGTTGCCGAATTAGAGCTATTTGCCTTATATGAAATGATGTGAGTTTCGATCGCAATGCGTAATCACAACAAAAGTTCAAGCAACATTCACGGAGGTAATTGATAGGACAGAAATTTACAATTTGCTAAAAATGTAGGGGAAATTCGTTCATAGTAATTTGAGGTTAAGACCGTTTTGTTCTATACTTTAACCTGTAATATAAACACAAGTAAAATAACAGTAAGTCGCAAGTAACTTTAGGTATAAAACTGTATTACCTCAATAGTTATTTTAGAATAAAAATGCAGAAAATATAGTCAACTTCGAGTTCTGAGGAAAGCAATATCTACTGCTTTAATTTGCATTTTGATTTATAATAACAGTTCAGTTTTGTCAAAATAAATTTTAAGAAAAACGCATTTTCATTTATCAAATTTAAGTGTGGAGGGAAAATAAGGGACTTTAATTTTATGAATAGGGAAAATGTAGGGATTTTTTTGTGTTGGTAGCGATGGTTCTTATGAAAAGTTACCATCACTGACTTACTGAGATGTGACGTCAAGCGTTGTTTCGGTCAACATGGCCGATTGCAGTATTTTTACTTCTATTTTCCTGAAACTCTTATTATTATAAATGATTATATTAAAACTAGGTCAGGTTCAGAATCCTATTTTTCACTAAAACCATTTACTTTTTGATTCCTCAATTCTGTCATCATGCCTATTGTCATATAATGAATTGGGTATAGCAAGAAAACTGTTCAAGAACTCCCAGTGTCGTAAGTAGTCCCAATCAAGCTGTATCCGAAGCACGAGATCGTAATACAATACCTCCAGATTCCAGAGACGCATGATCAATTTCAATCCATCGAACCAATATCACTTCTGCCACAATATTCTGCAGGGCTTAGCATTCTTCCCTTTATTATAATTTCAACTGTTTTTAGCATTTTTATAACAGTTGCTGTGAAGAAAAGGAAAACAACTTTCAAATTCTTATATGGGCCCAAGCTATCACCCACTTAAATCCAAATTCTTCAAGAGTTATTCTATGAGATTTCGAGGACGATGTATGGGCCAAAGGAGTAAGGAGAAATGTGAAAGATCCACGACTCGGTCGCATGGTCAGCAAACTCAAAACATCGAATAAACATTATTACATGATCGACAGTTAAAAAAACACCGATGAAATGAATATAGGTCAAATAATTAAAACTGTCGTTTTCATTATTTTATTGTTATTCAGTAGAAACAGTATATTATTTTATAATGTTTCATACAAGTTACTTTTGTAGTTCAAAATTTCATTTGAATAAACATTTTTTCAAATGTTACAATAATCTCGATAAATATTTCTGACGCTGCGAACAGGATAAGAATATCCAAATTCTTATATGAGCCTAAGCAACAACCCTCTCAAATCTTCTAGGGTTATTCTCAGAGACTGTGAGGGTCGAAAATACTAAAAAATAAGGAAGAAATCAGATGTTAATGAAAACGTAGTTCCTTCCAAAAATAAGTTGATGAAACACTAGGAAAAAGTAGAGGAAAGTCACCTAATTTTGGATATCACTTTTTAAATACTTGGTATTTGTGAGGAATGTAGTTTGTTTCAAATTATATCTATGTCAAGAAACTCTCTGGATATTATAGAAAAAAGTGTAACAATGAAAACATATGTATATACATTCTATTTTTACAAAAGTGCAGATTGAACAAAAGTAAACATTTCCTATTGGAGAAATATTCGGTGCCTAATTTCGGATCCCCTATCCGAAATTGGGGCACCACTTATGCAAAACAAAGTGGGTTATATATCCAGACACAAATCACATACGTAGTCTTTTTTATGGTTACTGTTGGCACACTGCTCGAGAGCCCATCTGCAACATTGCATATATTTGATCCATAGTTCACCATGAGTATCTCCAGAATATAAAATCAGGCAAAATAAACATTCTGCGTCCGCATCTTCATCGCCCGCATCTGAATCTGAATCATCATCCATGATAAGGTCATCGCCTTCAGAATCTGAGGATTCGTCACTGCTCAATTTCTTCTTCCCCCTATTTTTAACTGTGCTTGTTTTTTTGGGTTTTATGTTGATTTTAGATTTCTCACTTTTTTTTTTGTTGTATCAGTCTCTTGAATTTGTTTTCCGACTTCTGCGATCAATTTTGGTTTTCTTCATTTCAAAAAAATGTTTCTCTCTTGTTCGCGAATACTTTGCTATAAGTGATTCTTATAGGGTGTGCTGGTTATCACACAACTTGAACCTTGTCGCGAATTTTTTTGCTCAACTTGGGAGGTAGAACTACATGAAGGTAAGGGACTTATATCCTCAGCCCTCACCAGGATTGTTTCCTTTGCTATAGTTTGCTTTGGAGGTGTAGTTTCAAGAACATTTTCTAAATCAGCTACCAATACAGTTTCCGTGTTGTCTTGAATTTCATTTGGTGGTGATGTTCTCTCTTTTTGCAGTTCTAAAATAAAGTCATGTTCCGGAAAATTATTTCTGTTAAAAGGGAATATCCAAGTTTTACGAAACCCATTTACCGAAATTTCTGCCGTCGCACTTTTTGAATAGGCCGGACCCATCAATTTACAAATTTGATATGAGGTAATATTTCGACCTGGATTGTGCCTCAACCACATCTCAATTTGTTGGGTATAATACGTTTTTAATGGCGGCATGAATGATAAATCCAACGGTTGAATCTTGTGTGAAGTATGCGGTGGTATAGATAAAATCGTAACATAATTTTGACGCCCTGCTTCAATTACATCCATATTCCATGTGAGACTGTAGTGCCCATCAAGAATAAGGAGTACAGGATGTACACGTGTTGGTTTTACATATGATATAAAATGCTGCAACCACTGGGTAAATATACGCTGTTGAATCCAGCCCGATGGATGACAGGCTGCAAGTGAACCGTGTGGAGCACCATCTAACCATTCTGCCTTCATGTTTTTGCGAGTAAATACAATAGTGGAGGCACAAATCCTCCAACAGCATTCATGCAAAAAACTACAGTTACCAGGGCGCCTCTTTCTGCAGAAGTGACTGATCCAACTTTTCTTATATCTTTTAAAGTTATAACCCGCGAATTTTTAGACTGAACAGTTGTTTTTCCACTTTCGTCAACGTTATACAGTCTCGCCGGGCTAAAATTAATTTTTTCCAGGTTTACTTCCAGTAGGTCGTAAAATGTTTTAATATTTCCTTGAGTAAACCCCTTCACTCTTGCTTTAGAGATTCCTTGATGCTTTCTGAGAGATAGATTGAGATTGCGTCGGAGGAAACCTTTATGCCACTTTTTACCAGCAGTTAGTTTCTGTCCAGAAAATGGATGACGTAGACCATTCCTTATTGCTGGTATGCGAGATTCTTAATGTCAACAGTTCTCAATCCAAAAAAACGCTCATCCATTTATAAGCAAGATGCTGTACTGACATATGAATAGCTAGTAATTGCTCAGGAGTTTTATCTTTTTGCTTTACGTAGTCCTCCAAAGTAGACTTTGGAACAGAAGACAATTTGGATGCCTGAAGATAGCCCATTTCCTTTGTTCGAACTGCATTGATGGCAAGCATCATTCGTTCAGGTTTCCACTGCTTGCGTTTTTTAGCCACACGTAACATTGTGTTCTAGAAAAAAATTAAACTGACAGATATTTACCGCACCGTATTCAAATACATAATTATTTTGGGTAAAATTTGCAATGCTTTTTTCGAAAAACTTTTTAAACCCAATGTTTCAACCACTTTACTGTTTTATACCCACATGACAACATAAACAGAAGGGTGGTTAAAACGTTGTGTTTTTAAAAATAAAAGTTATTCAGAGAAGCATTGTAATTTGTTAGCCCGAATAATGTTGGGTTTAGTTTAGATGCATACGAATCAGAAACCAACCTCTTAAAATACTTGTACCGTGTTTTGAAACCGTTTGCAACTATCAAAAACTGATAATATACTGTTATTTGCATACGAAGTTTAACACTAAAAATAGGATCCTAATTTCAGATACACGGAATTAAGCACCTTTATATTGTACGGAATTAGGAACCTATTCAGGTTTTAGGTTAAAACAACATAACTTTTCTTCTTCTAGTATTTACATATGGCAACAGAAAAAATGAAATTAGCATTGTTTAGTCTTACCTCTTTTAGAAATCCGAATTTTAAAGACGCTTTCAAACACGAAAACTACTCTCAAACTGACAGTGACAGAAAAAACTCACAATGACATAAAATAAATATAGTGCTGCCATCTCCTGAAAAGTAGACGGATCACTTTACTAGTACGATATGTTGTTCTTTTTGTCTTTGCTGACCTGTGAATAAATATTTCTGTTTAAAGCAGTTGGTAAGTTTCTAGATTCAGGGGTATCCGAAATTAGGATCCTATCCGAAATTAGGCGACTTTCCTCTACACAGAATAAAGAAGAATGGAATCCTTTAAGTCCCCTAACTTTTATAACAATAACTTTTCCCCACTCAATATCATCTGACGGGCATATTGTTTCTGATTTATTTTATAATAACTCGAATAATAGTCCAGTAACTGAAGGTCCAAAGCGGTAAATAATTCAGAGAATTATTCACACATAGCTCAATTTGTAGGTCTTTACGGATACTTTCAAACAAAAAAATCTTTAACACGATAGCGACTCAGGAAGGGGCTGAAAATGGCCCCCCCTGAACCCTAGAAAACACGTTTCCTGCTAATATCTTCCAAAATATGCCAGTCACAAAATTTTTGTTTAGACAAAAAGTGAAGATCGTTTTATTATCTACAAAAATGTTCCTTATCATTTTTTCCGAAAACCCAATATTTTTCGAGATAATGGGAGCCAAAAGTCTGTTCATTTCCCCGCGGTTGTGCGTCTATGAGTGCTGCTGTCTATGCGTTAACTTGTATAGGCAGGCGGACGAATTGTTCCATATCTCGGGCAAAAATTAACATTTTCCCATGATTCAAAGTTCATCTTAATGGGAAAACCTATAGCTATCATGGCATGTGACTTAACGTCCGTTTTTCTTTATTTTTAATTGTTAAAAAAGCGGTGAAAGTCTTTTTTCATGATATTTTGAGTACATTTCATCAATTTATTCATATTTTTTTTAAAAAATAGGCTTTCATTTTGGTGCACGATCTCTCTCGCGTTTTAAAAAAATAATCATTTGTTTATTGCCCTTCTTGAGCCGTTCTCGGCAAGAAACTACTATATCTATTCACTATGAAAATTATGGAATTTTGGACGTCGATTTTTGCGAAAAATATTGGTCTGGCGAAAAAATTAGTCAGGACCATTATTGTAGATAATGAAAAGATCTTCATCTTTTGTCTGAAGAAAAATTCTCCAATTCCTATATTTTGGCAGATATTCGCGGGAAACCCTTTTTCAAGGGTTTAGGGACCCATTTGGGCCCTCTTCCTGAGTCGCTATCGTGTTAAAGGTTTTTTTGTTTGAAAGTATCTGGGATGAACTGCAAATTGAGCCACGTATGAATAATTCTCCGAATTATTTATAGCTTTCGATATTTTCAGGTCTTGAGTTACTGGACTAATAACCATTTCTAGAATAAAATTATTTTCATGAATTCTAAATACTTTTTTTTTTTCCAGGAAATGTTATGTCTGATGGAATAGAAAATATAGTAGAAAAGCTCCCCGATGGTAAAAGATTTACTGCGAAATCAATATTAAAGTTGACACCTAGAAAAGTTCATCATAATACTACTTTTACGTGTCAAGCACAGAACACTGCCGAGAGGACACATAGATCAGCGAAATTGAAATTGGAGGTCAGTACTTCATTTATGTAACATCTAGACATTCCAAATGGGTTTCTTTAGATTACAAATTGCTTTGTATCACTCCATGATAATGAGTAAGCGTCTTATAATACATTTATATCAAGTATCTTTCTGGATTTCGTCAAGGTTTAGGCTTGTATTTAAAATCAAAGAATCCTTGCGTATTAACTACTACCAAATCCTTCACTTCTACCTCAAATATCGCTACTTGATAGTGCGCTGGGTCCACTGCTTTACCTCATCTTCACGGCAGATTTACATAGCAACAATGATGTATTAGCAGCTACATGTGCAAATGACACCGCCATTTTAGCATCACACAGAGAGTATCAAATGCGCTACTGCTTTATATCAATGAAGGAGGAAAATGGTGGTATAATTGTCGTATAGCAACCAGAAGTCATTCTAAATAATCAAGCTCTACTACATCCTTGGACAGCGACTAACCTGGAGACATCAAATCAAATAATTGGGTTTAAAACTAAGGAATTTCCACTAGCTAATAGATGAAGTTTACTGTAGCTAATAGGTATTATCTGTGAAAAAACAGATACAAGGTAATCCTCAAGCCTATATTGACCTACGCATTTCCATTGTGGAGATCAGCAGCCAACGCCTAGGAATTATCGTAGATTCTTCACGGCTTGTGAAACACTTTGTTATAACTAATCAATTTGAATTGCAGCTGTGTTCATAAGAGATGAATATCCCAAGATTTCTTCAAAAGAAACAAAGTACTGTTGTGCAATTTTCTTTTATTAAAATTTCACAGAGCGCTTTCGGCATTATGCCATAATCAGTGCGGTCACTATAAATTTGTGAATTACCATTCGTAAAATTTGATAAAATTCATACATACTTGTCAAAATCCCAAGACAGGGGTTTCCAAATCTGTACGTTCCTGTCTTTTTATCAAATTTTACGAATTGTAGTTCACAAATTTATAGTGACCGCTGTTTGAGGTTGAGCTCAAAACAAATAAAAAAGTTAGACTCAAGATCTTTATTTAGCAATTGTATTAGCCAAAGGCGCTGGTATTCGATTAGTACTTTAAATTAATGAGTTCCGGTATTAAAGCGAGGATTGGTTGAAGGCAACTCGAAATTAATAACTAATAAATTTAATTAATAAAGGAGATTATAACGGTTTGATCTTCTGTAAAGTACAGAGAAAATTTAACAAAAAAATATGCACAACTGGATTGAACGGGCCGTTCTTCGTGAATATTAAAACTTATGAAAAATGTACAATGAAAGAACATTAAACGTTTAAATCTATCACAGAAAATATTTCTGTTGAAATCAAAAATTTGGCCACATGACCAGAGTATTCTTGTTGAAATAAAAACAAAGTCACCTAATATTACTCACTAGAATCGTTCCGAAGGTGGTAGTGCGCAGCGAAACACAGTATATGTGTAGCAACAATATAATAGTTATAAATTACAGTACTCACGTACAACCTTGTTTGAGTCTTCCTGTCGAACTGCTTCCTGGCACAGAGCACATATACGTATTCACCTTTGCTAATTACACGTTTTGAAAGGGTTTGAAAGACAACTGTCAAATTGTAATGAGTATATGTATAATTGTGAGCGTGGTCAAATGTAACTTATTTGTTGTAAACTACTGTAGGTGTAAATATCCTTTGATATCGGTTACTCTATGAGGTAATCAGAAGAATGTATCCACAATGCTAGCACAAATCAAATTGAACCTTTCCATTCAAATCAAATCGACTAAAACATTCACTGCTCTCGCGTTGCAATCACTCTGGAATCTTTAATAGACCTTTCTATTAATTTAACAAAAACCGTTAGTTTGCGTAGTGAGAATTGAAAAAAACTATTTCAACCCAAAAAACACCTTTCTAGAACTTCACCGTTCTCGACTTGTCACCTTGGCACATCAAAACTCGACTCGACATTTATGTCAATGCCGTCGCCAACTACTACACGGGGAAGGGGTAGGTCGTGTATATTATTTTGAGTGATCTTCATGACTTTTCAAATTCTACGTCAGAATGCAAAAACTAAACCGAACATTTTTACGAGGAAACTGCAAAACCCGTTGGATGTGGTGTACAGGGTGAATCAAACTCTGAATAATAAATATTTATTTGAATTCTTTAGTTTGAACTAGTTTTCGAACAACCGCACTGATGATTACATAATGCCGAAAGCGCTGTGCGAAATTTTAATAGAAGAAAATTGTACAACAGTACTTTGTTTCTTTCGAAGAAATCTTGGCATATTTGTTATAACTTGTGACCTCCAAGTACCATAAGTTGAAACAGAAATAAAAAATTCTATAAGCAATAACAGGTTAACCCATCAACCCCCATTATACTCAACTGAGTACAATTAATTTAGTGAACTGCTATTGCCATCTATCAGAAAATATCTCAATGTTTTGTTCTTTTTTACAGAGAAGTCAAAACAGTTATCTTTCGAATAACTGTACTTCTTGTTCAGAAATGTAATGTATCAATTTGTTACTTTTCCGCCCAACCTATCTAATATGCGAGAAAAGTATTGGTTTACCCCCAAAAAAGGTTGGAATTTTGAAATTTTTTTTTGAGTTATTTTTACGTTTTTCATTAACAACAATACGAAAAAATGGTTTCTAGAAAAAAAATCCTGTGTGTATATCGTCGTCGTTGTCGTCGGCCACTTTTTCTTACATGTCTTGTTAGCACGATACAGCCTCCGGAGTGCAATGAGTAATCAATTTTATGATCGAATATTGTTAAGGACATGTCACAGATGAACCCTATTGATTTTCAGTTCACCAGAGCCAATACAACGGGTGCTATGGTACTTGAAGTACGACATTTTGTCATTTTTTAAGAAATTTCAATTTGTTAGCACGATACAACCTCCGGAGTTCAACAAGTCACCAATTTTATAATTGAATATTATTCGGGACATCTCGCAGATGAACCCTATTGATTTTCAGCTCACCAGAGCGAATACAACAGGTACTACAGTATTTTAAGTACAATATTTTTGTCATTTTGGAGAAGTTTCAGTTTGTTAGCACGATACAGCCACCGGAGTATCTACAAGTGACCAATTTCATGATTGGATATTATTCAGAGGGTCTCAAAGATTAACACTATTGATATTCAAATCACTAAAGCCAGTACAACGGGTGCTATGGTACTTGAAGAACCAAATTTTTGTCATTATAGAAGAATTTTCAGTTTGTTAGCACGATACAGCCTCCAAAGAGTCTAGGATTGATCAATTTTATGATTGAATATTGTTCAAGGTGTCTCACAGATGTACCCTATTGATTTTCAGTTGACTAGAGCGAGTACAGCGGGTCCTATAAATCCAGATATACTACATTTTTGGTTATTTTTGGATAAATTTCAGTTTGTTAGCACGATACATTCCCCGAACTGTATACAAGTAACAATTTTATGTAGAATATTGTTCAGGGTCACAGACGCGAAAAAGTTAGTTTTAATCTTTAAAACCGTTCATTTTATTTTTATTTGTTATTCCTGATGTGAGCAAATGTCAATAGTATATTATACACCTAGGTTGAGAAGTGAGCTATAATTTACCGACCACTCAGGATATAATGTGCGAGGTATATGTATATATTTTTTTTCACTACTAACATTGATATATTAGCAATTTTAATTTTGACATTAGTAATCTTCTAACAAATTGTTATATATTTCGAAATGTCAAGCACAGTGGAGCGTGTTTATAATCAGTGTAACTTTTTCATGTAAACATTTGCCACGTCTCAAAAAGTTACAAATGCTTCTAGAAAATATACTATTACATTTTTTGATATTATAGTTACATGGATTTATTAGTATTAGCTTAAAGAAGCATAACAAATTAATGGTTTTGCCAAACTATGGTTATTGGAAGTACATGAATATATTGAAAATTTGACACTAGCCATTATTCATCTAAGTTTTTTTTTGTTTTTATTATTTACCTATGGTAAGAAATATTACTTCTCTTCAGGGGAATGGAGTAGATAATAGCAATTTCTCATGTTAATAGTGGAACCTTTTTTCTTGATTTGACTTAAATTATTTATGGTAAGTGTTGTTTAATCAATTATTTTTATAATGAATTTACGTTTATTGGTACAAAAGAAGCTTGTTTATAATAAATATGTACATAATTGTTTCGAAATTACATGTTTATCGAGCTTTTTTTTCAAAAAAAAGTATGTTGTACTTGAGCGAGTATATTAGGCATATGAAAGAAAATTCAGAAGAGTTGTAATTTGATAACAGATATGGATAGTAATGAGGATTTTCGTCCTATTAGTGTAAGATACTTTTATGGAAGGATATATGCAGGCTTACCATCGGCTCTCGAGGATATTGAAGCTTCTATTTCAAAATATGAGGTTGATATAATTTTAATTCCACCAGATCCTGATGTTATTACTGACTAGGAGGATATCCATGAAGAACTTGTGCCAGGAACATTTGCACTACGGATTGATGTTGCAGGAGATGTAGAAATACATTATATCTCTGACGAAGAAGATGAAGATGCTGTAACTTTGTCGATAAGACTGCAAAATTTGCAAAAGAAAAAAAAAGACAAACAAACCCAAATGGACCAATGTTATTACCGACATTTGTATGTCTAACACGAATGGATATAATGAACGGGTTGGAATTTTAAGGCATGCCTTAAAAGATTTGAATGAAATTAAGGGAGTTGACAAGATGTTTGCCAACTATGTTTTTGATTACATAGTCACATAAACTAGGAACAAGTAACCACAGCTTTTTTGTTTCTAAATTTTTTATTGGTATTTCATTGTTAACTGGATATCACAAATTGCCAAGAGAAAGGTCATATTGGAACCTCGACGAAGACTTAAGAGTACCATTTGTATCAGGTGCTCTTAAGGTTTGTAACTGGATTAGTGGAGTGGACTGTTGAGTTTGTCGTTCACTACTGCACCTGATTAAATGTGTTGTTTGTTTTTCTTCGATAAAGATGTGGAAAGAAGGACCAGTCGTAATTTTAAGTAAAGTTTAATAAAACACTTAAATACGACCATTTTAAACACGTAAATCACTTTACAAGAAAATAGTAACAAGATAGAGCAACGAGAATGTCCACAGCGAGTTGATAGTCGGTTACAGTTTTCTAAAAGATACTAAATGCTCGTGTGGTAGATATGTATATTTTTCCGCTATCTCTCGAACAAAGTCACAGGATTTGCACGTTTTCATATTGCGTCGTAACGCGAGAGATATTTTAACACATCAGGTTGTTCTAGATATAGATTACGCACACTGTATGTTTCGAACACGAGGAATTGTTACACCTTTTTATGTCGACCGAACCAGAGTGGATTTAGTTCTGTACTGCTTGATGTTGAGAAACTGACTGTTTGTAAATTGGTTAATTTCTGTAGATATTCGCAAGTTTTTTGGGCGTAGAACTTTCTCTTCCAGAATATGAGTCTTTCAGTTGAATGGTGATATTTCTGACATAAAGTTATTTACCCACTTTACCGTGAAGCGATAAATAGTGTCCTGTTAGTTAATTTATGTCAATCCATAAAACATTCATTCCGAATAGCTAAGATTACTCTATTCATTTGAGTAAGTGTTTGAAATATTTTTCGCAGTGCTAATTGAAGGATCCTAGATAACTTAAAGTTATTTGTAGTAACATTTTTAATAGTTTTGGAAAGTTCCGTAATCTCAATTTCATAGAAAGATCGTAAGGTTCATTTGAACCATATAAAATTCAGTTCCTTTGTCTCGTGTTGAGCAGGCACTTAGAAGCCGAACTTTCTTTTATTAATGGGCGTTTACGACCATTAAAGTGAATAGTAAGAGTTTAACGTTACATAGACATTCAAACTTGTCCGAGAATTCATATGAATGTTAAAGCTCTCGTGATTGATTTGTCATCGTGATATAAAGAGGTGCTATGTCAAAAAAACGATTCTTAGAAATGAAAAATATATCCACCTCGAAGACAACACAACGCTGAATAGACTTGATAAAATTACAAAGCTTAAACCCCTTGCAGATCGTTTGAACCAACAATCTGTGTCGACGAGTCTATGGTAACATTTTTTGGATGGCATACAGCCCAGTAATTTATAAAAGGGAGTCCAGTTCGTTTTGGCTACAAAAATTGGTTTCTATGTAATTCTACCGGCTACTGCTATGTTGTAGGTACTTACTGTGGAGCCAAAAAAATTCAACCAAAATATTAAAATAGCACCGCTGGGATCCAGAGTAGTCTTCAACATGGTAGAAGCAGTCGCTTTGCCATCAGATCACATATTGGTTTTCGATAACTTTTTTATGAGTTACAATCTGTTAGTAGCGTTGAAGATAAAGGTATTCGAGATACTGGAAGTATAAGAGATTATAGGACAAAGCAGTGTCCCGTCGCCAACAAAAAGTTACTGCAAAAAAGGGAATGGGGATACTTCGAGCACCAATATGAACAAATACGTAGCCTTTAGTCTTACGATAGATAGACAACAACATTGTAAGTATGACGACCAATTTTGACACCATCGAACCCACTGGAAAGGTAAAACGTTGGTCGACCGCAGCTAAGAGCAAATGTGGCATATCACAACCTGCATCATTTAAAAGTTACAAGACGATGGGCGCAGGAGACCCACATGATCAACAACTGAACAGTTACAGAATTACTTGACCTATTATGCCAAATCTACTGTAGCTAGAGACAAACGAGCCGGCACGTACGTTGGTCCAACCTCACAATGGCTTAAACAGCGCATTACTCAACACAAAAGTGATTGTCGTACAGGCAAAAATAATTGTACAGTTGTGGACCATTTTTTAAAAACAGTACATACGTTCAACTCCAAGAGTACTAAGATATTGCAACATGCGGACCAATACAAACATCGTTTGTTTTTTGAGATGTATCATATTGCTAAAAACCCCAACGCGATTAACTTAGAATCAGACACTTATAGAGTTAATATTCATTGTCAACTTTTTAGTGGTAAATCTGTTTCATCACCCTGTAAATTATTGTAGTGTGTGCTCTTGTTAATTTTTTGTAAACATTTTTAAATCTATACCGAATATACATGCTACTAATTTGACGTATCTCAAATATTTGAAAGTTTGTTTAACAGACCATATTTAATAAACATCTGCAAAAAAACGCTTGTTTTCCTAAAAACTAATCGTGGGCGTTGATGGGTTGAGCCTTAATCCAAACAGATTGATATCTAACCTTATGTTACCACTAACAGTTCGTAGACTTGAAGGATCAATTCCATACGATCTAATTAATAGGTTTTAACGAATATTAATGTGTTTCAAAAAGTAAAAAAATGTTTCATCTAGTTATTAATGAAAGGTACATGCATACATAATGATTTGTCAAATAACCTGCCTATTCATATAATCAATTCCACAGATGAGAATAAAAAGTACGGAAACAAATCTATCAGAATATACGTAAACCAACACCCACTATCTACGCATATATAGATTGCCGAATTCATCCGTGAAATTGTTTCGAAAATTGCAATTGTCGGATTTACATACATCAATTGACAAAATTTATTATCAAAACTTTGTTCGACAGAAAGCAATTCGTTTGAATTATTACACTTTTTCGAAACGATGACTGAAATTTTTTTAAATACTTTCGGAGTAAAAAATGTTCAATAATTGAATCAACTAGGAAAAGGATTATTAAAGATTAACCTATAAGAATATAAACATACAGTGCCGACTCATAACTCCAATGAAGAACAACTTCAAATTAAGTACAAATACTTGTAAAAACGCCATATGTTAATTATTATTCAAATCAAATTTGCAGGTTAAATATGCTCCAAAAGTTTCGGTGTCAGTTCTTTCGGGATTGAGTGCCAACGGACGTATCCCAGAAGGTTCCGAAGTGAGATTGGGCTGTAAAGCTGATGCTAATCCAACCGACGCAACTTATAGATGGTTCCTTAATGACGAACCAGTTATAGGCGACTTCAATACAGAAATGGTTCTGCATAATGTCACCAGAAAACACCACGATGCTATCGTGAAATGCGAAGTTCACAACGCAGTTGGGAAAAGCTCGGAAAGTCAGACCCTCGACATTAGCTGTAAGTTATTAAAAACCTAATTAGCTGTTCCTATTGTTATGTTTTATTCGTAGATGGTCCCCAATTTCGTACTAGGCCAAAGTCAGTACAAGCTGACTTAGGTTCGAGTGTTACACTGTCTTGTGACGTAGACGGTAATCCGGTACCTGATATCTCATGGCTACACGAAGATCAGCATAAAATTGTTAGTACCAGTCCGAATTTAACATTAAGGATAGATCAAACCACTGCGGGAAGATACTATTGTAAGGCAAAAGTTCCGGGCTTTCCAGAAATTGGCGCCGAAGCAACTGTCTATCTTAAAGGTGAGTCATTATATTTTTAGATAACTGTGCACCTATTGTAGATGATAATTACAAAATGGATTTAGATCCTCTACACCCGATTATAAGTTAATTTATAACCATAACTACAATTAAAATAAATAATTTCAGGTCCTCCATCTATAATAAGCCACAAAACGCAATTTGGAATCGAGGGAGATAATGTTAGAGTGGAATGCACGGCTTTTTCAATTCCAGCACCAGAAAGAGTTGTGTGGACGTTCAATGGGCGTGAAGTAGACATCAACGATCAAGAGTATTCAATACTTGAAGATCCTCTTCCTGAAGGTATTAAATCGACTCTTGTCATTAGGGAATCGCAGGATAAACATTTCGGAATGTACAATTGCAGCGTTTCGAACCCTTATGGAAGCGACGTAGTCGAAATCAGTCTGATGCCACAAAGTAAGTTCGTGGTCAATATTTCTACAATTTTTGAAAAAGCATTAAAATTATTAGAATCCTGATGTACATCCTAATAATTATTGTTTTGTACTAAATATTTTGTTAATGTGGTGTTCATCTTGAAAATAATATCAGCTTTTCTATTATTCGTTTTAGTCATTTATCTAGGGTACTTATTACTTCAAATTTTATTGCAAATCATTTAATTTTAATTAATATCGTATTTTTCTGTATTACAGAGACTTTTCCAATGTTGATTATTGTTATTGGAATTGCTGGAGCCATTATCGTCATAATAATCATCATCATGATTATATTTCTTTGTCAAAGGCAGAACAATAAGAAGCAATCTCCAGAGAGTAAGTTATTTTTTACCTTTTTTCAAGATGCGATTGTAAAAGTTGTAACAAAATGGGACGGCATAAAATAAACCACATATCCTGGGGCCATTTTATACCCCATGAAAGTCTCATGACAGTTGTGATTCGCTAAACCCTGCCAAAATATGTGTAGAATCAAATTATTATTGTAACATCATTAGATTAACACGTTAACATGTTGCTTTCGAAATTTTGTGCATCATAGTTTGAAAATCCTACTCCCAAATCTACACAACTTGCGAACTAACTGGAAAAATACCACCACAATTCTACTAAATTTGTGGGCGAAACACTTGCCACAAATGTAGGTAACAAGATTCACAACATCCCAAAAGAAAGGCAAGAGCACAACGACATTGCACGCAAGCTCCATCAGATAAGATGGCACTAAACAAACTAATCAATCAACTAAAATCTAAACACAAAGAAAGTTCTCTATATGACCCCATTAAAACACTTTTAATCAGGAACGTTCCATCAGAAATGAACGAAGAACAATTCTTATGTATGAGGAGGTGAAATTATATTTTCTGAGCATGAAGGTCAAGTATCAACTTCAAACAACAATGTTAAAGACCTTGAAATAAAAAGAGACCTGAACAATATGCCAGTTAACATAAACAAACAGTACAGTATGAATGAATTCATAATTAAATCATAAAAACTGAAAATGGCCACCACTCTCTTGTTGTCAGTCCACAATTTCTATGGAATACATGGTGTTTTTCATAAAAATTCTGGAGTATAAAGTAAATAGATCTGAACATCTGGGTAATCAAGCATTAACACCCATTCCAAAATCCAGCGCCCAAGATCTTTATTAAGTATAGTTGGTGTTATGGAGTGCCATTAGGTAAGAACAAAAGTTGATTGCGAGCTTTATTAATTACAAGAATTGTAAATACTGGCAACACTAGGGATGCGGAACTTGAAGAAGCGACAACTGAACATAGGGTACGGCTTCAATACGAGTTTAAACTCGTCAATTGGTTGCTTTTAGCGTGTTCTAAAAATGAATGTGCGATCAGTTTTTGATTTAGACTGGGGGACAGTGCAATGGAATCTTTTACAAAACTTCAGCAGGCCTACACAGAGTATTTTTTCGGTGGTTTGAAGGATTTTCAAAAGGAAGAGTCGATTGAAGATAAACCACGTAGAGGAAGGCGTTCATATTTAATGAAAACCAATGAAATGTCGACGAAATATGGGATCTTGTACTTTCAGGTGGTTGGTTCACAGTCAAGGTGATTGGGGAGATCAAATATCAAGAACTACTGGGTGTTGCATTAAAATAATGCGTAAGGTCACACAGCACTTTCAGTAAACGAGTTTTTGGCCAGTATGAATATTTTTAAATAATACGACTTCGAAAGTGTCAAAGAATTTTTGTGAATAGGCTTGTAATTCTACGAAAAGCGAGAAATTCAAGCTAGAATAGCGAAGGGTAAGAAAGTATATAGAATTAGATCAAAAAATGTCTCGAGAAAGACAAAAGTAAGAGAGCAAGAGAGAGAGAGAGAGAAAGAGGGGGAGAGAGGGGGGAGGGTTGAGTGACGTGGTTGGAAGAAAGAGGTGGATGTTTTCGATCGAAAGTTTTTTAAAAGTGACTAGGAAAAAAATGCAGTGTGTAGTTTAAAAGAGACTAGGACGTTATGTGTTCAAAAACTGTCTACAATGGAAGTGAATGGAACTGTTTTTGAAAAAGTGACTGAAATTGCAGTTGTAGAGCAGTTTTCAAAGTTGAGGCGAGAAATTGGTTGGAGGAAAGGTGGTTTGTGTGCATCGAGGATAAGCAAGATTGCAGTCGTATGGTGATTACGTGTGGTGGTTTCGTTGAATTAAAAATCACCAAGTAAATGAAGTACCGGTACAGCTGCGGCTGTATTATTCCATGCCATTGGGCTGGTAAACGAGTTTACCAGGTTACAGGGAAACTGCAGAAAACCTGGAACACCCACGGGTGGATGAGAGATTAGTTGGGAGTGAAGGCGAAGTGAGTATGTCTGCTCATATTAGTTATAGTGCAGATGTGTCGGTAGAAGGAAGGTATGAGATGTCGGACGGTTCCGGCTACAATTTCTCTGGAGTTGGAAATGGGATCTATTATACTGGTGGATAGGATTTCAATTATGATTTTGGTATCGGTGGATAGGTCGTTAGGGACTTGGGGTTTTCCCACTGCAACTCGAGCGTTTTCTTGTGGGTTTTTTGGGGTGGCTAGCCTGTTGGGGGAGTGAGGGTGGAATGAGAGGTGAGGACCACCACAATTTTTACAGGTTGGTGTGTTTGATTTGGACCATTTTTCGGGACGATCGCCGGTATGACCACAGGAGGACAGATCGGTTATGAACTGCAGGATTCAGCGGAATGTCCGGTTTGTGTGCGGCAGTTGCAATATTTAGGGACTGAGGGCAGTGGATTTGCGTCGGAAGTCTGGCACTGATGTGGGAGGGCGTGGAATTTAATGCCGGATGATAGTGCTTGGTGGTGATAAATTTCGGAGGCCGTAGTTATACGGAACTGGATGTGGGTTTATTGTTAGACTTGGCGATGATTCGCCAAGTTTTTAGGACTGGGAAGTTTTGATTGTGAAGAATTCCTTAAACTTCTTTATGGGAAATGGAAGCGTCTACATTTTTGCAGACGAGGAAGAATGTGGATTTTGGAAGAATGGGGAGGACGTTGTATAGAGTAAAGGATGTTTATGGTTATGTTGGAATCGCCAGTGGAATTTTGGATTTTTTTTGTAACGAGTGATGAGAGTGCAATTGAGAGGAGGTGTTAAGGAGGCGGTTCTGTAGAAATTAACTTCCAGGTATACGATTTGGCCGTTTAGGAGTTTAAGGGTGTTGAAAAGGATGAAAAATGCTTTTAGGATAGAATATTGCTAAAGTAGGTTCCTGAGGTTTAGAGTTTAGGTTTGAGGAACATTGTAGATAGGGGCTGAGGTTTGAATAGTCCTTCCTGCGTCTGGTTCGTGTGACGATTGCGCTGGAGTTGGATACCTAAAAGTTAACAATTCTCATAAACAATAGATGCTTCAAAAGGAACAATTTAGTAATCGCACTTACTAGTACATTACTTTTGAACTGAAAAGGACAACAGAACATGTTGGTGAGTTCGTGTATTTCTTTGGCGGCGGCTACGTTGCATGCGGTTGTTGACTGTGAATTGGTATGAACCAATGACGGAATCTGCAGATACCTCTTTTCTCGAGCGATGAACTGTGAACACTGCAAAGAGAAATGACTCTAATAATAAGTTTTGTAAGGACTGAAAATAATTTCCGCAATTTAAATTATTTGTAGCAAAGTTCAAATTATTATCCACGCATTCTTAACATTGACTTCATTTACTAGTGATAATATTTCTTTATCATTAATATTCATCATCTTATAGCTTTGTAATTTCCTCAATTCTTTTTGTACTTAAAACTTGCTCTAAATCGACTTTTCGTTTTAATCCCTATACCTTTTAAAAATTCACACTTTGTAAGGACAAGGACAAGTATATTTCATTGTGGTTAGTACCTAATCAATTTTAATTTTCCTAGCCCTCCTAAAGCGAGTTTGATTCACTCATTTGTTTAAACAAAGAAACTATTAATTCCATGTGTATTTCAGGAGATGTGAATACAATGGAGAAACATTGTAAAGAATCAGACAGAAGTTCGAACATCTCAGATCTTAAATTAGACCTAAGGACAGGTTCTTCTAACAGTAATGTCCATTGTGATATGGATTATATTCCAGGAGCAGAATCGGAGACTGGTAGTGAATCAGTTATTACTAGAATTGGTGTTCCTTTAGCCGGACCTGTCAATATTCCTAGCCAGGACATGTATAGGTATTCAGCCGATTATACAGAACCTAGTTTTCCACCGAAGGTAAGAAATTCATTCTCTAATTTATAGTAATTTGATACTTTTGTCTAATAAAAATTGAAAATTAGTGTATTACGATCCAAATCGGAGGCGAAGCAGTGGTTTTATATTACGCACGCAAGGACATCCAAATTTCTGACCGCGTGTCGTACACTATTTTTTTCATCTTCAGCTTAAAGTACATTGTCTACTTTTGCAAAACCGAGATTGTTGGCGGTTGGGGCGGGCATCAAGAACATATTTAAAATGTACACGTCTGCAAAGACCGTACTTTCGACTAGGGTATAAACAAAAAGAGTTTTTCCATATTTCCATAGCTACACTTGCAAAAGAATAAGTAGGAGTGGAGTTTAAATCTATTTTCACTGTTTCAGGACGGCCAAAATAACAACGGTTATGTGCCCTACGTGGATTATTCAAGGGATTACAATCCACCTATAATGCAACCTCCTATCTCATCTTCTGTTGATCCTACCAGAGAGAGCCTTCAATCAACTCGTCTCCAACTCAACTCCCTCCAAACTCACCAGCTTCCCGTTTTAGGGTCCAGTTTACCATTGAACGATTTATCAGATCTTCATTTATCTCATCAGGCAATACCTAATGGGGGTTTGCCTTCCATAGATCCACGCTTCAGTGCAACATACGGTAAGAATTTCATAGTTTTCCAGTACAGGTTGATGATCATTACAATTTGAGCAGATTTTTAGTGATGAATATGTTGTTTTAGGTAATCCCTACTTAAGAAATCCAAGCGTCGGACTCCCTACGCCAAATACGGCAAATCCTTCGGCGACGCCAGCGCCACCGCCGTATTCCAGGGATAATTCCAGACTAATTAGTTCTAGTGCCATGATAACTGCTAGTGCCAACGTGGTGAACACAGTAGTGGCAAACGGGGCAAACGGGTCATTGCCGCAAGTAACTCGATTACCGAACTCTCCTACGAGTCAATATATAGTGCCCAATTCAAATATGGCCACACTTAAAAGAGGGACAATGGCCACTCATGTGTAGTGTACTTTTTTCTCCGGAAATATCCTGTAAGTGGAGAAAATTTAATCAAAAAATTTTGAATGGAAAAAGAAAACACTGAAAGTTGAAATTATTTTCTTCAGATATTCATCTCAGAAAATGGGCGTTTCACTTCTAATGTGAGAGAAATTTGGAAATATACTATAAATATTGTAAGATATATACAGTGAGATCGAGAAGTAATAAATACATCTAGATTATTGTTAATTTATTAACTGATACAGGATATCGCAACTTATACACTCATCCGAGCTAACATTTGAGTATCTAATTACATATTGATTTAGTGTTGACTAAGGAAACAATCAACTATCAGAGAACCACGTATTTGTTGCGTCTTTTCCTAAATTTGGATGGTTTAGTTCGTGGTTTCAGCAGAAATAGTTTTCATCTGTTTTCTGATGAATTTATACAAATCTGCTAACTGTGCATGTATCGCTCTTTGAATGTCATCCAGATCAGTCCTCGACCACTCTGAGATTCCAAACGAGTTCATTTAAACAAGCACAGCAATTTCTTGAATCGTATTTCCAGTGTCTCACTGGGATTTTAATAATAAAGAGCTCGCCCTTTAAGTGCACTAATTATCGATTCCAGTTTTAGCCTGTTTCTGATCTAAATAACCTTTTCTGTTGGAGAATGTCTTCATCCTGTGTGACATTTATGCGTCCACTAGGCTGGTCCATGCGTTTATTTGAAAGAATATTATCATTATTACAAATATCAGATGATAATGGGTCAGTTTTACTAATCTCTCTTTACAAAAATATGACATCAAACTGACAAGTGCAAAACATTACCTCTAATACAACTATTTCAACGGTCATTCTTCGTCACGTTGTGAAGTTCTTCTTTCCCGAATATACCTGATCTTCTGTATAATTTTTGGAATTTCTCACAATTCGTTCCTCGACAGCTACATGTTACAAAAAGCACCAATAAGTTAACCTTACATTCAACACAGCCACGGATTTTAACAGGACATTCAAAACTTCATTGTCTTCGACTAGGGGCGTAAAATTAGTATTCACAATTCACGTTTAACCGGTTCATTGAAATTTTTTCTCTTCTCCTTCGAGCGCGTTATCTGACGTTGGCAACCACTTAGGAAAACACGTCTCTGTCTTCGGCTTGTTGCTAGGACACCGGTCCAATGGCGGATATTACGCAGCCAGAGCATCTTCTTTGTGCTCACTCCTCGTCGGCCATATATCTTGCCTTTCATTATAATTCTGAAAAGGGATTATCTTATCACCTCGTCCTTGGTCATTATTGCAATTCAGTGGATTTTTAGAATCCATCCTAGTATCCACAACTCAACTGCTTCCAGGCGATGCAAGGTATTGGTCTTTAATGTCCAGACTTCAACTCCGTAAACGAGAATTGGTCATTGGTCATTATTTCAAAATAGTTGCTTCATCGCACAGAATGTAGAGCGTGCTATTTCAACCGACTTTTAATTCCTACATCAGGATCTAGATTATCTGTTACAAGAAAGCCTAGTTATTTGAATTTTCAGACTATCTCTATCTGTTCCCAATCAGCTCCAGTTGGGCGTTGGCATGTTGTGTACGGCTTATTAACATGAATTTACCGTCTGATTCCAGTACATGCAATTATGATTTGGAGATCTCTCTGATCAATGTCTGCTCTCTGCAATGCTTCAATGAGCTTAACACGATCTAACGCCTTTTCGTAGTCAACAGAACAAGTAAAAACGTATTTGCGTTGGTCTCTGCATTTCTGTAGTAGTATAATAAGAGAGAACAAGGCCTCTTTGGTCCTCAAGTCATATCTAAAACCAAACTGCGTTCTATCGAAATCTAGTTCGCATATCTCGGTCTTATTCTCGCATGTATCACTGTGAGGAAGGTGGTTAGCAGAAGAATCATGCTAATTAATCTGTATTCCTCACATCTTTTGAGTGCTGCTTTTTAGGTAGTGGGATGAAGGGACTCCAGCCAATCATCGGGGAGACTTCCACTAGATTATATTTTGTTAAAAAGTTCTACAACGTGTTCAATGTTATCATCATTAATGAGCTTTATTAATGGGCACGTTTTTTGGGCCGACTGCTTTATTCTTCTTCCCAAGATTAATAGCGTGTGTAACTTCTGTTTTCAATATAAGTGAGCCTATGTCGTGCGGTTCATACGTTTTAGGTTTGTTATATCTTTAGTTCTTACAGAGCTTTGTCACATAATCTTCTCACGCAGCCTGCTTTCGTTCTTCCTCAATGATTGGTCTATTGTTCGCATCCACTGTAGGAGGTTTCCTGTTAAATATTCCTGCTATTTTGTGTAGTTTGCGAGGTATGTTAAAAGAGTCATGTCGTAGGTTCAGGTCTTCCATATTCTCACACATATCTCGCATTCATCTTTCTTTGACATGTCTGATCTCCTTTTTCATATCCTGTTGTAAGGCTTTATGCCAGGTCTTATTATTTTCAACTTTTCTTCTTTCCTCCTTCAATGCAAGAATTTCGTCTGTTATCCAGCGCTTCCTTTTGATATTTTGTATCGGTTATAAGGCCTTTTCGCTTATATTTTTTACTTTATTTTATTCAATCTCACTTCTGAGATAACATAAGTTGAAATAATTAATTAATTAATTAATTCAGGATCGCACTGTATATGAGCAATAATGTACGATTGCTCTTAAAGTTCAACAATCAGTGATTATTTTTGCGTTCACACTTTTTGTATTTAAAAAAATAGAGTTTTTCGGGGTGATGTTAAAATATTATAAGTGAATTTATAACAAGACTGAATATTAATAAATTTCTTTTTAGGAATAGATATAAAAGGTAATGAAAAACTGTTCATGTTTGGATTAATACCCAAACAGAACGCAACTGTTGTAAATTTTACTAGACAATTAAATTAATTGAAGCAAATGGTCGATTAAAACTTAATCAGAAAAGTAAATCAGAGTTGTTTTGTGTACTTTGATGGAGTTTGCACAATGGTATTTAACTTTAACAATTGATTAGAATAGGGAAAGTACCTAAATAATTCCACTCATTTTAATCTAATTAACAGAAAAATTATATTTTTATCTGTTGTAGACTAGTACACGATGTCCAAAAAGGGTTTCGGAAGACTGGAGGTTGAATAAAATGAGATATAAAAAAATTCTGTCAAAACAAATTTTTTGGACTTTTCATCATTATTTTGTGGAATTATTTAGAAACAGTTAGTTTTATTTAGAAAAGTAACGTTATGTTATGATTATGAACAGGTATTGTAAGTTATCTATATCTTTGGCGGAATATGGCAGGATTTTTCAAACTTTTAATGGCCAGTGAGTGATATGCATGGGACTATATGCTGATGCCAACTGTCATTATGTGTCATAGATCCATGTCAAAAAGTAGTTCTATGGCTGTCACTTTTATATAGATTTTTACAAAACACACTATTTTTATAAACAAAGTATTATTAACAATATAGCAGCACTGCTCAAACTTTCAATGGATCTTAATTCTGAGTATTACCTAAATATCTGGATACATATAACGAAATATTGTAGCTCTATTGGCAGCTGAAGTTCAACGTTATTGTTCATTGCCTAAAAACATTTTTATATTAGATGTTGATCATTATGTGTCATCTGTAATATTTAATGCGCCACACAATGAACTGTGAGGTAGAATCCTTAATCACTTCGACCTGTCTGCTACAAATTTCCACCATTTCCAATTATCTCCAGTTTTAAATAAATTATTTAATTTTAATCCGATGACTTGTAAATTCAATCAAATTTTTCTGAATAAAACTCAAAGTACCTCTAAATCAAATTTGTAAATTTGACACATTTTTTGAGGTTTTAATACAAGATATAACAAATATTTATTTTATTTGTTAAATACCGAACAAAGTGATGACTCCACCAAATAAAACGAATGCGTAATTTTCAATACCTATAAATAAATGGCATTTGTTTGATAAGTACAATTTAAATTGGCTGCAATAGGATGAAAGGTTATGCGTTCTTCATAAAACAATTTTCAATCATGTACATATCAAAATTAGTCTGCTTAGACTGATTTTATATCGAAGGTCAATTCTTAATTCAAAATTTCATCAATTGTAGTGTCTTGGAACTAGATATATTTTTGTGGAGCTTCCAAAACTGTTTGTTCTCAAATTAATTTTGGTCAAAATGTAAAAATTTTCATACTGTGATTTTAAAGTAACATTTTCTCAAAGTTTTGGTTTTATTATATTTGGTAACAAAAGCTGATAATAGTTTTAAGAAACAAATTTAATTATTGTAAATAGAAACGATTCACAAAACGACATTTACTAAAACTAATAATGAAAAAGGTAATGTCAAATTCGCAAAAGTTAACACAATCCATTCCATTTGATATTTGCCCGCAGATCGAGGCAACTATTCTCCGTCCAACTTTTTGAAAATATAGGTTACCTATTTGTCTCTTGGCGAATTGATTCCCTTCCTGAAAAATTGATGGTTCTATAAAAAATAAATATGGAGAATACAAAATTGCGACGACAACACTGAAAAACATAATCAAATAGAAAAAAAAGGAATGCGAGATGAAATTGGACAAAAAAATAACCAATAACTTTAGAGAAAAACTGTACCTTCATCGCAAGAGATAAAGTTAGGACAAATTATATCAGGGGCAGAAGAAATAATTGAAGGGTGGAAAGGATATACTAGAAAGAAGATATATAGCTAAAACATAGGAATTAGAAGAAGTAGGTACTTAAATAGGACATGCAAACTAGGTAAAAGTGCTTTTAAGACAGACTATAGACATAATGAGAAAAATAGTGAACAAGATGTTATAACTGAAAAAAACACGGCAAGAATGTGTTAGTTTTTCTGTACATTTAGTTCTTCCCTCTTGGCTCTTAGCTATTGTTAAAATGATATACATATAAAATATATTTCTATTATTTCTGCCTAATTCTATGTTAGATTCCATCAGCTAATCATAAATATTCTCTTCTCCCACAAGAAAGACCTTATTCATGTGAACTTCAATTGTCAACATGTTTTCAATGTTGCCGTATTCAACAGAATGACAAAGGTGTAATTTGTGCAATATACAGGGTGTTTTATTACGGATTAGAAATATAGATAAATAGATTAGATAGTTTTTTATTGTGCATAAATACATCTTTTCATAATCGTTCAATACATAGATTAAATTTATTACGATAATCCATACGGAATATTCAGTAAATATTTACAATTATTTAAGTCATTAACAATTTTTATTTCTATTATTACTTGCATTGTATCTGTAGGTATATATATATGTAGGGGAGAGTGGGCCACCATGAGACGGAAAAAGTCTGGTTTAAATTGTCGGTTAATTTATTGTAAATACGACACATATATGTCGTCGGTGCATAAGTTATGTTACATTAATGTAAAAAATGGATATAAACTATTTATATTTGACTAGATTTTAAAGTTATGTGACATTCATTTTTTCAGTGCCCGTCTCATAGTGACCCTTTACTTGGGCCACTATGAGACAGGACAAAATGGGAAGAAAAAAACTAAAAATTGTATTAAAATATTTATGAAACACACAAGAAACCTTTATTAGTATCATCACAACATTTGAAATAAGGAAATATTTATAAAACACTCAAAAAGGATTAATCTTTATCTTATATTAATAATAAAAATTAACGCATGTTCAGTTGATTAAAATTGATTTCAAACTTATAATACGATTTCAATCGTTTTGTATTTCCTAAAAGAGTTGGTTTGGGTACAATCATTTTCACATGGTGGCAATGTCTGGGACAGTTGGAAATATAAAATGTCCTTCAACCTTCGAAGCTTTTCTTAGGAAATTGATTTTGACATCACTAGATACTGATTCTAGTTCGAGTACTTTTCCTACAAAGAATACATAATTTTTTCCTTGAATTGTACCAAAACAAAATCATTGGGCTCAGGATCCTTATCAAGTTCTTCAAAGCTTGACGGTTCGACTTCAGGAATCCACCCCTCCTCATCAGAATCGTCTTGGAAAGGTATCTCACTTTCAACTTCGGTATCATCTTCATCGGAAGATATGTTCTTAGTGACCTGTTTTCGTTTCTTCGCAAATACGTTTTTTTTGCAAGCTTCCTTTCTTTTTCTTTTTTTTTCCATTTCTCTCTGTTCAATTTTCTCCTTTTCAGGTGTGTCTGTGGGTGTACAACTTTTAGCTCTTTTACGCGTGCTCTTTTGTAATTTTCTTTGGCCTACCTTCGGGTAGCCTTTAAATATCTGGAGACTAACAAAAACTGCTGTAGCAGGTTTATCTTCAGCTGGATTATCTGTAACCTGTGGTGTATTTAAGGAGGTAGATGGAATTTGTATAAAATGGGATGTTTCCACAGAAGTTGATGGTATTTCGTCAGTAAAATCTTCAATGACAGGTGGGACATCCATAGTTGTTGACGCAGTTTGTCAATCAGCAGTGTACAAAGCTGAATCATTTAATACATCTCGATCAGTCACTGAACTACTTAAAAAATCATCAGTGGTGAATATTTCCCGATCAAAAGGAAAAATTCCGGTTTTCTTGAAACCTACCTTAATATTTAATGGAGTCATGGATCGTTCAAATGCCAAACCAACACGACCAGCAACTTCATAAATAGATAACAGTGTGCCAGGATGATGTAGAAGCCAGGAATCAACTGCAGAATTATAATATGCCTTTAACGGAGCAAATATTGATATATCTAACGGCTGTAGCTTGTGACTACAGTGTGGAGGTAGTGTAATAATTGTAACTCCATTATCTTTAGCAATGTTAAGTGTTTCTATGGTAAGGTGGCTTTCATGATTATCGAATATTAAGATAGTAGGGCTCTTTTTGGAGGATCCACTATATTTTACGAAGTGTTTCATTACAGATGGAAATATTTCTCCATTCATCCAACCTGATGAAGCTGCGAGACCTAATGTACCTGATGAGGCTCCATTTAACATATGGCTTTTAAATTTTTTTCGTGGAAACACCATGGCAGGTGGTAAAGTATTTCCACTGGCACTTATTATACAACACGCAGTAATTAATACTCCACGTTCACCACTGGTACATTGACTGACTTGTTTAACTCCTTTTGCCGATAATACTTTCTTCGGTTTCTGAACGGTCGTCGTGCCCGTTTCGTCCAAGTTGTAGATGCGAGTGCTATCAGAAAATGCTTCGGAGCGATCATATGCATTTTTAAGATTATCAAAGAATAACTTAACGTTATGCTCATTAAATGACGAAGTTCTGGAAAGACTGCACCCTTCAGGCTGCCGAATACTTAACTGTTTGCTATGTCTTTTTAGAAACCCTTGTAACCAGTCAATGCCAGCCAATTTATTTCTTTCCCAACTTAACGGAATTTTCTTTTGGTTAATTTTTGCCATTCCATACGCGAATTCTCGAGTATCTTTTGTTGTTTGTCCATAACACATTTTAGAGCATATGATTACATAATCCACAAGCGCTCTTTCGTCATTATCTGTAAAAATTAATCTATGTTTATATTGGCTTTTCATGGATATTTGCATGTTAGGGTCCGTCTTTTCTTTTGCTTTTTTAACATATCTGCAACGTCTGAAAGGATAAACCGTTCTCTTCTGCAGCTTTACGTAGAGACAGTTTTACGCCACCTTCCCCTATCAATACTTGTCGAACAG
This sequence comes from Galeruca laticollis, assembly GCA_963921935.1. NCBI lineage: Eukaryota > Metazoa > Arthropoda > Insecta > Coleoptera > Chrysomelidae > Galeruca > Galeruca laticollis. The sequence continues at coordinate 186,235,047 of OY998179.1, read as the reverse complement.
CTCTTCTCATACATTCTTCTGAAAACAAACCTTTCTGGATTTTCCTTTTGCGACCTCTGGACATCTACAAAAAATAATTTACCTGATACAGCCAGTACCTTATGTGGGCCACCATGAGACAGTGTCTCAAGGTGGCCCTGAAAATGTGTCTCATGGTGGCCCATTTGCACGTGGTTAGTAGATGTACATACATAATTTTTTTATTTGCCATTTCATACATTTATGACGAGCGAAAGAATGCTTATTAACTGTTCTAAAAAAATGGTATAGAAAATTTACCTTTACTAGTTTTATTCTTCTCTTGACGAACGAACGAAAATGCAGGTCTTAAAAATTTCGATGAGATACACACACCCACTGGTGGTCATAACTCTACTAAGACTAACGTACGGTAATAGAAAATTATATTGGCAAACCGGCACGTAGTGTTAACTTATTACCTCGACCAACAGAAGTCAACACTATATCTAAACGGAAATATTTAATTGTCTCATGGTGGCCCATGTCTCATAGAGGCCCACCCTACCCTATAACAACAAATATATTCATGGGTAATTCACGCAAAATAAAGGGCTACTGAAATAGAGTGGTAACCGTGGACATGCATGTTTCTGGCTCATTTTGCCTCATCAGCACGGCATAACCAAATAAGGATGTGAAATTTGGGAGCAAAGATGTTAATCGAAACATGGGAAAACACAAAATAACGGATTATTTTGCGTGAATTACCCATGAATATATTTGTTGTTGTTAACATATCACGCGATATTCCTACATCTTCTTTTTTATATATATATATATATATATATATATATATATATATACTGCTATTATTTATTCTCCGCATAGACGAATTAGAAATATTTTAACTGTTGAATGCTAAGCTCAAAATTTTAAGATTTGACCTAAATCACTTGTGCAGTGATTTAATTAGTGGAAATGTATTACGCAAGGTTAGTTTTTAGTGTTACAACGGTCGATGACTCCGTTATTATGGAAATAATTCGAAACAGTTATTGACAAAAATTGTAGGAAACGACATGCTTCTTACCTGGAAAATATGCCGATATCTACTAGGTGGCTCATAGCTGCGTGAGAAAGCAAACATACGTCTTTTTAAATATGACACCCTGTATATTTCCTCATATTTAGATTTCTCCTATGAGCCTCGTTCCTACAATATGCAATTTTACCAAATGATATAGGGTATTTAAGAAGATATGACTATTTTTATATTGATATCGCTACAAAATAAATACTGTATATGAAGAACTAGTAAAAGAATGATTATTCATTTTGCGTAGAAAGTTGACGAATATTGTCTAGTTTTAAAACTAGTTGTAACAGAAATCATTGACGAACATCTGTGAACAGGGTGAGTTAAAAAGGAAACTTATTGATTTTATAAATTTTTTAAGTAGTTCCGCCCAATGACTTATAAAAAGAAAAGACCTAGCATCTGATTAATAATATCGGGATTGTTTTGAAGCCATGATTAAATTCACTAACAATGTGCTAGTGTGGCAAGGCTGTGTAAATGGAATCATGAAATCCAGTGGCGTACTACTTAGATCATTTTTGTGGAGATTCTCAACTTAAAAATAGATGCGTGATAGAAATACTGTAGAATTACATACTGTAAAGAGTGCATTGAATATAGGAAAAATACTGAATTGAAAAGAAATTTTGAATTCGTTTAATTCAAATGAATATCTGAAAAAAAATAAGCGAGAGAGATAATTAACCATTCGAAAGAATTTTATTCTATTTTCAAATAATAACCAAATAATGATAGATAAGAAACAAATTAAATTATCGAGCAATTATGATGATTTATAAACCGTGTTAAATTATATGAATAATTGCGTATAATGTTTCCAATTAACTAATAAACACTTTTTTCAAAACACAACTGATTGTCGTCAATACGGTGGACAGACTTTCAATAAATTTTGATAGAATTAATAGTAAATAAGTTTCGGTACTTAGCACGCACTTTTGTCATCAATACCACAATTATAAAATATTCACTAGGTACTCATTCCTAAACATAATAGTTTCAGTAAATATTGACCTACTCCTATATTTATTTGAACATTTACTCACATATACCATTTTGACAGAGTAGTTATATAATTGTGGCATGGCTCTTATTGAATGTATCTTTGACAAAATTGTATGCTCTCAGTGAATGAAACGCTATTGTCAGGGCAACTTCAAATTAAATTCACTCACACTTTTTGACATAATGCCATATATGAAGTTATTGTTTTCTAATAGCAAAGACCAAAGTCTTTAAACATTGCACTAACTTTTATTAGCTGCCATCGTCTTGTGGATAACATTATTTCAGTAACATCCCTCATATTAAAAAAATTCTTACCACTGTGGTTTATTCTGATCTATTAGAGATAAAAGCCTTTTCCTTGAAGGAAAGAATTTCAGAGTTATAATTTTAATTTTGAGTCTTCAGACGGAAGACACTGCTGTAATGTACGAATTTTATTTTTATCTCTTCCAACCTTAGCACAGATTATTTTCAAATTTTTCTTTAATTTTTTCGGTGTGGACATATCAGTACTTTCCATATATCACCAATAAAAGAATGAATACAATTGCATCTATCACTTCCTAATATGAAATGCTACTTTATCAACAATAATTACTTTTTAATAATTTTGTGGCACCTACTATATGATGGATCTGTAATATTTTCGAGGTATGAAGAATTTCTCTCCGCTTCACTTACCGAAGAAGTCAGTGTGGCCGATCAAGAATGATCCTTTTATACAATTTGCACTGCATTCCGATTTGCTGGAAAATTACAAAAATGGAGTTATAACTACTATATTACAATATTAATCAATGTTTCTTCTAAAATTTCAAAGATCATATACTCATATATAGCATACCTTGTACCCGAGTTTAGTACTTCCATTACATCTTCCATCTGTAGTTCACTTTTTTTAGTCGACCTCGAAATGTAAGTAAGTTATTTGAATATCAATTGAACTGTTAATTTTAGCTTACAATTCTTAAGTAAATAGTAAGTATTGAAAATCTTTAATAGGGCTGTTTACCTGGAGGATACTAAAACGAATGCTCACGTGAATGTAGTTGATTTGCACCAGATTTAATATATTTTTCACCATTTGCTTAAACAGCTAGGGATATCACTTTTAGAGCAAAATGAGAGAAGCAATGGAACTATATCATCTTTTTTAACACCAATTAATGAGAATCAAATGTTTCTTTGCTCATCATTCGTGGAAAACCTACAATAGGTATATATGATGTTGAGAATCCATGAAGTGCACTAATTATATGAAAAAGGGTAGATTGAAAAATATTTCATTTTTACTTACTTATAAATTATACTTATAAATAAAAAATTGCTAATATTGTTAAAATGCATAATTTTCAACTTTGAAAATCGATCATAAGTAGATGCACCTATATCGACGCCACTGGTTATCCAAAAATGAAGGTCAAATATAAATGTCAACTCTACCAGTGAAAATAAATGTTATGGTTATGATTCAATTTCTCGCAAATGTAACACTGCCGAACCATGTTTTTGAGTTATAATACACTAACAAAGTCTATAATACAATAACTGCTTAAATTACCGAATATCAGTTGTGAACAAACAATTTCACGATCTTCTGTGTTGGAAGCTATAACCTCTCCCTTTAGACTAGAGAAACAATCTCGAACATTTACTGGTATTCGACATGCCAGACTAAGTACGAGGTTATGAATAGAAAAGTGTTTTCTTGCTCTCGGCTAGACCACAGTGGAGACGAGGTTGATTCGTCTAAAACTGTCAACAAAAATAAGGGGCGCCAGTTAAATTGTCCCAAAGCCCTATAAAGATAATCTATTAGCTCCAATTTAACAAAAATTCAACATTAGAACGTAACTCTTGTACTTAACTCTAGATTACAATGAAACACTTAATATAATCAATTAGTCCAACTATATTTATAAGAAATATATGAGATGTATTTTGTTAGAGAGGACCAGGCTCCCTGATTTTTCATACTCTCATTTCCTGAACCTTCCTTAGGTATTCTAAGAATTGCCTCTTGGGCAGATCTTTCTATAACCCGATGTAGACGTGTAAGATCTGTTACAATTAATTTGAAAACTAGACAATATTCGTTATTTCCAGATAAGGAGTATCTCATGGCCTACAATTTTTTTAATATCTTTTTTGGATAATTTTCACAATAACTGAGTTATCGACCGTTGTCCCACTGAAAACTCACTCTATATGTGTGGTGTGGATACATAAAGCGTGAAGATTGATTGTGATGGGTATGTGCATTTCCGAAGGAAATTGTTCAGAATTGTGATTCTCTTGGACTGCGTGGTTTAATTATATGTGTGTGGTTAATAATTTGATATTTTTATTGAAATGGCGAAAAATAGAGTACACTCCAACTTTAATAAAGTAAGGATGACAAAAATAATGAGAACATTGTATATCAAGATCACCAAGAAAGAGAGGAAGATGTGAAGTAATAACAACAAGCAGAATGAAGTCAGGTAGCCGAGGAAGTGGCAGAAATACTTTTGTACAACGTTGATAGACAAGTCCAAGATAAAAGCGAATGGAAACGAAATTTATAGCAAAATAGTTGAACTATATGTTTAATGCAAATATTTTCTAATATTTTCCCAAAATTATAGGTTGTACAGTTTATGAGACACACACGGTCGACTTTCTTATTGAATTATGCAAAAAAAATAGAATGGATTGTGTATTGTGTTAAGTACTCAAATTTTTGTCAAGTTTGAAAAAAAATGTTACTCAAAAAGTCACAATTTTTTTTCATTAACGATATTTTTCCATTTTCAATATTTTTCTCACACCTTGTCTCTATTGTTGTTACTTCCTACGAATACGTTAGTCAAAATTTCGAACACTTTATTTTTATAAATAATTATTATTATAAAATATATATTATTATGTTCAGCTTTTAGTGGTTAATATTTTTATTTTCAAATTGTTATCTAACAATGTAATATGAGATGTTTTTCTGTTATAAATTTGAAATATATATATACCAAAGATATTTTTTGTATAGTAAAATCTAATAAATGTATATTTTTTGAAAAATTCGATTCAACGATAAACTACATCATGATATAGCACGTTGGCCTACATTGTAAGATCTGTATTTAGTACTTCTATTTGTTTTCATTTATTAAGTGCAATTTCGTATTTGTTGTACTTAAAAATATATTTTATAACGGTATATCTTATCACAGAGAATTAGAACAAATTATTTTCAGAAACTTATATACAAATGTTTTTTTTTTTAAAATGTCATGCGTCCATTCGGATTTTTTCGGTTTTCAGCTGCCAGTATTATTTAAACTGTTCAATTTATGCACAATTTTCTATTTAAAAAAAACATTTGACAAATGTTTCTTAGGCATTATTTGTATTATGTTCCTGCAATATTCACATAGCAAATATTCCAAAGACTTATTATGTAAAGTAGAATCTTTTAACTTTACATCATAATATTTATCTTGAAGACATATTTTATAGAGTGTAACAATCCAGTTTGCTATAAAAAGCGTGCATTGTTCGCAAAAATTTAAGCTCGAAGCTTTTATGAAAAATGGTTTTTAGATATTTTTAATTTTTATCAATGATCTACCAATCCTTCAATTTACGATTGTAGATTTGTTTCAACGGAGATGGCATCGAAGCGTTCTCCACCACTGCAATCCTATCTAATTCATTATGATTTCTCTTATCGGTCCTTTTGATTAAAATCCACAGTCATGACACTGGCGACTCTATACATCTTGCCGGTTTGACTTTTTCTCTCCCAGCCTCACAAACTTAAGCCTGCATAACGCTTTGTACTAGCACCATACATGTACACAGCAGCTTCTCCCGCCTCCTGGCAGAACCTGTACAGGCTATCATCTGCCAAGCTCATTCTTTTCAAGTGCTTGTTGAGTCTACAATGTCCTTTTTAAGTTGACGTATCTCTATCCTCACAACCTTGCGGCTGTGGCTTAGTAGGTCTGATGTGAACTTGGGCTAGTAGTGTTTAATGAACTACTTTACCTGTTGTTCTCCTTGTGTTTACAGCCACCAGCTCTGAAACTCTCTGTCTATCCAGATCCTGTATCTGTTTTAAAGAGACCTGTTGAGATTCCACAGAATGAATCTGGGCCTACCATCTCTGTGTCCGAGCCTGCTTTGGCTAAGTCATTAGCCCACTCGTTTCCTAGGGGGCCTTCATAGCCTGCTGCCTTGGCTATGGTGAGTTTGTTAGGGCCGCTTGGCTGTCCGAGTAAACAAGAACGATTTTACTCTTGACTTATTGTTGTTTTATCAGCATAGTACAGTGCATTGATGTGGAAATTTCGCCTGAAACACTGTAACGTGTTGTCCGAGACTTATATATACCTCCGCCCATTGTCCATCTCTGTAGATAACAGTTCCGACCCCCTAGATGGTCTTGGAGCGTCACTATACCAGATTTGGTCTGCTTTAATGGGGGGGGCTTCCTTTCAGACTTTTCTTTCCGGTATGGCAATCCAAATGTGCATGCTTAAGATGAAAACAGGAGTTATTTTATCTATAGGCATCTCAAACAAGGAGTTGACGCCATAACCCTCCTCTATTTTCCAGCTCATTGCCCTTTGGTGTTCTACAATTGGACGGCCTTGTTTGAGTCTGTACAGTGTCGTCTTTATTCCTTCCTGTATGTGGATAAGTAAAGGTTGGAGATTGAGTAGCACCTCTAGAGCTGCAATTGAAGTTGTTTTCATGACCTCAGTGATGTATACGCATGCTAGCCTTTGTACACTTTCAAGCTGTCTGCTTGCTACAGTCTGCGTGGCCTTTGTGCCCCAGGCAACCGAACCATAGGTTATCATTGGTCTTATTACCATTTTATATGAAAATAGGTTCATCCCTGAGTTGAGTCCCCAGCTTTTTTCACAAAGCATCCTGCGTACTCCAAAATCAATTGTTGCCTTTTGGATGACCTTGTCGAGATGTGGACCCCATGTCAAGTTTAGGTCAAAAGTGACTTTCAGGTACTCGACCTCTTTTGAGAAGGAAATTGCAGCGTTGGTAAGCTTAGGGCATCTAAGTCTTCTCATTGCTCTGTTTCTTGTGAAGGGGACAATAATGATTTTCTACGGATTAACCGATATACCTTCCTCCCTGCTCCACTTATCTAGTATGTTCAGTGCGTTTTGCGTTCTTTCTGAAACATGTTCTGGGTTCCTGCCTATGATTATTAGCACTATGTAATCTGCATAGCCAAGGAAGTGAAATCTCTCCTTGGCCATTTTGCCATGAAATAGTCAACTAGGACCACCCAATATAGTGGTGATAGAAGACCAATGTGGGTATGAATTATAGGCCATTGATACTGCGTGAAAAAAGCCTGTTTTTCAATTATTTTATTGAATCGACGATTAATGATGTTGATTAACAATTAGATTTATAGGCTGAATTTTGGCTGTAGTTCACTATCACATTTTTAGTTTTTCAAAATTTCGGAAGAGAAATTGTTTTTGAGATGGCTAATTCCTGGTTTCTGTCCGGTGGATTTCAATGTTCTTAGTTTTAAATTGTTCCTAATGAATTATACTTTTATATCTCATAATAATTCATTTCTGTTATTCTTAGCCTAGTAAAAGTTCACACAATATCCGTAAAATTCCGCAAAAATACAAAATCAGAGAAAATTTAAAGTTGATTACTTCGAACAGTCAAATTGAAGAAACAAGAAAAGTTAACGCAGCTAGGTTTTCTTTTTGCCCGAAGAAACTTCAAGGGAATTTGATTTTCAGTTTTTTTATTGTAATTTCTTAAATAATCATTAAAACGAAAAATGTTCAAATTAAAATTTGTAGCAGTTGCAATTATCTATAAAATTTGTCAGAAGTATTTTTTGATATCTTAGGATATACGAATTTTTCTAAGTACCATTTTTGAGCAAAATCATTTTTGAACTTTTAATTTTTGATGTAGTATTTACTTTTTATCAATATCTTAATTTTTCGAGAAAATATCAGCGATTTTCCACATAGAACACCGATATAAATTATAAGAAAATTTAATTATACGATTCCTTTTATTTTAAAGAATGTGGTTTAATCTGAAAAAGGTATAATATATTTTCTAAATATCATCTAATTTTTATCGTACTTATAAATATATGTAAATTAATTGAAAAATTTAATATTTATATAAAAACTATATAATAATTTCGAAAGAATATCATTTAAAGTTCTTATGAATAAAGTTTCACTTAAATACATTAACTTTAAAAAAAGATAGACTTAAAAATACACGAAAAATTGAACATGTGAAGTATCGATAATTTTATCTTCAAACTGTTTTTCTCCCGTAATATTCATCCCGTTTTTTTTGTAATAATTGATCGATATGGACTGTATCTTTTTGAATTAAAACATTTGAGTCTTCGATAACCACCTTTCATTTTTTACACTTAAACATCCTTCGTTAACAATATTAGGTGGCCGACTGCAAATAAAATATCAACGCATAACACATATTATGTTATATGGCAGTGTTGCCAAGTTTAACCAAAACAGGAATATTTACATAAATTTTACATAAATGCACAGCTGCAAAAGAAAACCAAAACAAATTAATAATACAAGACCAACCAATAATAATGTTAGATAAATATTCAAAACAGTAAATTTAAAGGAATTCTCAATACAACAATTGATTAACAAGTATAATTTAAAATTGTTGATTTATTTTGAAGACTTATTTATTTATAGATAAATAAATTTTACAGTTAGACAATACACTTTTTTAACTTGAAATTATAATAATTTGAAAGTTGAGTCCATCCTCTACATTTTACATTACATGCTTTATTTTTCCCGAGCAGTATAAGCCCCAAATTAATAATTTATAAATCTACGATATAATCAATCATATCTTGTATAATTTTTAATTTACAAAAGAACTTTTTATACAACTTTTATACATAAATGTGTAAGTTACAAATTTTTATTTGAACATTTTTCCGTATTTTTATTATTTAAACAATTACTATAAAAAACTGAGAATTGAGAAATGTTCACTTCCGGAAAAATGGAAAACTTAGCTGGGTAATATTTTCGGTTTCTCCTAACTTGACCCTTTAAACTACTCAAATTTAAATTTTCTCTCATTTTGTATTTTTAGGGGGACTACATGTCTACATTAACTAGACTGTCCCCAAAACATGGAAAAATTAATTTACATAATTGGTTGCTGTACATCATGCTCTCACTAAAATCGCGCGGCGAGAGAGTTTCTGCCAATGAGCGATTGCCTGGTGGCTGCTTCCCCTCTCAAAAATAGCAATTGTTTCCTTTGAAGGCCCAAAAAGTGCCATATATAGTACGGAATTTTATGAAATGTTTGGATATCAAAAAATAACTGTTAAGGAACACTTTAAGACTAAGAACATTAAAATCCATCGGATAGAAACCAGTAATTAGCCATGTCAGTTGTGTCTGTAGAAGGAAGTGTCGGAGTGTATCGGCTACTATTTCACGGGAATTAGGAATGGCATTCATTATGGTGGTGGCGATGATTTTTATAAAGATTTTTCTGTGAATAGCAAGGTTGTAGGGAACTTCGGGTTCTTCCAGTGTAACTGGAGCAGTTTATTGTTGGTGGCTAGCCTGTTGGGGCAGCAGGGATGAAACGAGGGGTATAGACCACCGCAATTTTTACAGGTTGGGGTGGTGGATTTGCGGCAATAGCCACATTGACCGCAGGAGGAACAGATCGGTTTTCAAGTGCAGGATTCGGCGTGATGTCCGGTTTGGGATTAGCAGTTGCAGTATTTAGGGACTGAAGGTAAGGGATTCGTGTTGGAAGGATCAGTCCATAGAATTTAATAAGGTTGATAAGGCTTGGTGGTAATGCATTTCGGAGATTATTAATTGGAATATTGATTTGTTGTTTGAATTGGCGACAGTTCGCCCAGTATTTAGCTATGGGAAGTTTTGGGTTTTAAGAACGTCTTCAAAGTTTTCTTGTGATATGGATGAGTCTACATTACTGCAGACTAGGGAGAATGAGAGTGCGAGAAATTTAATGAAACGAGAGGAGGTTGAGTAGAGTTGAAGATGTGGAATGTTATTTTGGGATCACTGGTGGAGTATTGGATTTTTTTAAGGAGGGAAGTGGGGTTTCTATTTGGATGTGGTTTTTAATGGGGCTCTGTTTTGTTGAAATTTACTATTTGAAATTTGGCCGATTAGTATTTCGCGAGAGTTGAGGAAGGTTTGTTAGCCAATAATCTCACACACTTTTCTATTGCAAACGTTGGCGTCATTCGAGAAGCCTAGACAGTTATACGTATTTTAGTGGGGACATTCAAGATATTTATAAAAAACACAATTAACTATGATGAAGTATCGTATTATTGAGAATGGAATTGGATTCAGCACAATAAATCCAAAAAATAATAAAATGATTGTTGGTCTGAGTAATTATTCAAGATATTATACATATTATACACTGAATGGTGCACACGAACCTATTAAATTTTCAACTTTTTATACATTTGCCATATCAATTCTCTGTTTTAAGAAGATATATATATATATATATATATATATATATATATATATATATATATATATATATATATATGTATATATATATATATATATATACATATATATATATATATATATATATATATATATCTATATATATATATATATATATATATATATATATATATATATATATATATTTCCATATTCCTTTTTTGCTCAGTATGTGTAGAGTTTTATTTATGTATAATTGTATATTTATAATTTGTGTTACATGTATATTATTCTTAACATCGATTTTTCTTGTATGTACCATTATTTTTGTAACATATACGACAATTTTAAAACGAAAGTAGTTTTAATTTACTAACGTTTTGTTATATTAAATCGAATGAATGAAACTAATAAGTTTATTATTCATTCGATTTATTTTTAAATGAATTAAAGATAGTATTGTTTAGCTCAAAACTGTGTAAATAGATATATTATATCTTGCGGAGATCTTTTCTATACTAATAGAAAATCATGTTACTATTGTGTATAAAGTTTTTTAAGTCTTGACAAATAGCAATATTTATAAACTTTGTGATTGTAAAATAAACATGCCTATTACAATTGTTTCTTTTCTTTCCAATTATCTTAAATCGTACTTTTATTTCCTCAGACCATAACTTGGATGGGGTAATATAGCGTTTCATATACCACAAATTGAAAAAGGGGGACTGGAAGTTAATTTTCTTGGAAAACGATTATTATAAACTTTGAAGTGTTATTTAATAATTGTACTACTAAACTACTAGAATCTCTATACGTTGAGAAATATTATAAAACTAGCTTCAGAAAACTAGTACCTCCCTGGATATATGCCACAACAAATATTGAATTGCATTGCATGACGTTGGTCGGTTTTATTTTTTTGGATTTTTCTCAATGTTGGCGGTCAAATTTTGAGAAAATCTGTATCAACCATGATCACAGGCAACGGCAGTTGACGAGTAAAGCAAGTACACCCCCACAGCGAAAAAGCCCAACACAGACTGTGTACGGGATATAAATATCAAACCATGATGAAAAGTCACTATATACATACGATGGAATTCTGTCAGTTGACTTGGGGCGCAGAGATGATGCTACAGTGAAATTTTCAGCCTCCTGGCTGTATTTTACAGGTACCCTAGTTATAGGTAGTTTGTCGGTATGAACAGTGTGACCCACTTAAAATCGCAACAACCAGTTATACTTAAAGTTTTGGTGGTTTAAGAAGGTCGCTGTACACAACAGCAAGGTATCTTCATGGACTGTATATTTATAAACACTTATTACTTATACATATCACCTAATACATCTTTCTCTTATTACATTATTGTAGCTACTACTGGTGGCGCATGTGGTTTCACTTGAACCCTCTCTCCTCTTCACGAACGCTGGGCACTGGTTTCGCGCTTGTGTGTTTAACGTTAGAAATAAATATTACAAGGGGTATTCATAAATTAGGCGATGCAATAATAATATTGGACATAATCGCCCGCCTTGAAACTAATAAGTTTCAACACAACAAAATTTGGCAAAGCTATACAAAAGCACATAAAAATATTGAAAGAAATAAACATTTTAACATTTTGGTTATAGAAATGAAAACTGAAAAAACCGCACTATAACTTATTTACATGGCCTATTAAAGGCTCGATTTTACATAACCTCTTAGACCGGTTCCAAAGAACGTTCTAATTACACGCTTATCACTCAATTGGGAGTGGACACAGCTTTGTAACCGCACGACGAAAAACACCATTGAGTATTTTAACGTCCACAACGCGCACAACGTTATCAGTTCCGACCTTTAGATTGTTAGTAGTCGTCTTCCATTGAGTTCTTGTTTGTAACTCATTTAAATATTCTTTATGCCAGCGGCGCCAGAAATTTTGTAGAATGGCTTGCAGTCGCTGATATTTATTTAATCGGTTTTCTGGTAGGTGCAAAACATTTGCTTCAGGCAGAGCTGTTAAGGTTCTTCCCATAATAAAATGTGCTGGAGTGAGGGCGTTTAAATCATCGGGATCGGAGTTCATAGGACAAAGGGGACGTGAGTTTAAAATACCCTCAATCTCAGTTAGCACGGTCGAAAAACCTTCAAAAGTCAAGGAACTATTACCCAAAATTCTATGTAAATGATATTTTACGCTTTTTATTCCACTTTCCCATAGACCACCAAAAGAAGGGGCCCTAGGTGGAATATAATGCCATTTTATTCGCTCATTAGAAAGATTATTTCCAATATATTCTGATTCCTTTTCCAGAAAATCAAAGTTTTTTAATTTCTGAATTTGCACCAATAAAGTTACCGCCATTGTCGGAGTAAATGTTTGCAGGCTTACCTCTTCTACTAATGAACCTTTTAAGTGTATTTAAAAATGCTGCCGTTGTTAAATCGCTCACAGCTTCCAGATGGACAGCCTTCGTACTCATACAAACGATTAGACAGATAAACCCTTTTATAACTTTAGGATTTCTAGTGTAGCGGTAATTTAACAGGAATGGACCACCATAGTCCAAACCTACGTTAAGAAAAGGAAAACTTGATTTAACCCGGCAGCTGGGTAAATTACCCATCAAATAAGTTAGGTCCCTAGGTTTAGCACGAAAGCAGCGTATACATTCCCTTACAATTTTTTTACATGTATTGCGCGCCGACAAAATCCAAAATTTGTCTCTTATAGAGCAGAGCAATTGTTGTACCCCACAATGCAGTAGTCTTTCGTGTTCACTTTTCAGAATTAGCTTGACAAGATTATGACCTTTTGGTAAGATCAGCTGATGTTTTTGATTAAAATCTAAATTAGCATTTTTTAACCTTCCCCCAACCCTCATTATTAAATTGTGCATGAATGGGTTTAATGAGATGATATTACTTTTCTTATCTAAACTCTTATTTTCTAGCAAATTATTGTATTCTTTGGGGAAACATTGAAGTTGTACCGTTTTGTAAACTTAGAAAACTTGTTTATTAATTGCAATAAAATATTGTCATCGTTTACATTTACTGTAAGCGCAATGGTAGATTTTTGTTCTGGGATATCTAGACTTAAATTATTAATGTCACTTAAATTCCATTCGCTAGCTGGCAATTGAAGCCAGTCCGGCCCATGCCACCACAAGTTATTTTCACACAGCTCTCTTGCTAAACACCCACGCGAAACAAGATCCGCTGGGTTTTCTTCACCGCGTATGTGATACCAGTCGTGTTTATCTGTCAAACTTAAAACTTCGCTAACGCGATTGGCTACGTAAGTTTTTCACCGCGTTATATCGCCCTTCAGCCAGGCCAACGTTACCGAGGAGTCGGTCCAAAAATATTGTTTTTCAAAATTAATTTCAAGAGAACATGTTACCTCTTTAACTAAATTCGCTAATAAAACACACGCCGATAATTCTAAACGCGGTATCGTCACCGGATGAATAGGAGCCACCCGTGTTTTCGAACAAAGTAAACTTACCGGCACAAAATGTGTTGACACATTGACACATCTAACATAAACACACAGGCACCATAGGCATACTCAGAAGCGTCGGCAAATCCGTGCAATTATATTGAAATAAATTCACTAAAAAAACACACATGCCTGGGAATTTTTATGTTATTTATTGAATCTAAATCCCTTTGAAAAGTTAGCCATCTTTTAAAAATTAAGTACGGTACATTAGCGTTCCAAGGGCTTTCTAACTTCCATAAATCTTGGATAATGACCTTAGCTACAATGATTATGGGTCCTAGTAATCCCAATGGATCATATATCTGACAAATCATAGACAGAATTTGTATTTTGGATATTTTTGAGATATTATCATTAAAATCTTTAATTTTATATTCGATCATGTCAGACGTGGCGTTCCAAAGCACACCTAAAGTTTTATTATTTTCGTCTGGACCTATTTTCAGAACACTGACAGGCAAATCTTTATTTAAACTGAATTGACTCAGAACCGAAGGACCGTTGCACATCCATTTTCTGAGTTCAAAACCCGCATCCAATAAAATTTCAGAAATATCTTTTTGCAATTGAACTAATTCAGCGATAGAGTCAGCACCCGTTAATAAATCGTCGATATAAAAACTATTAGAAATTATTTTACTTATTTTCGGATAATCATTTTCACATTCTCTGGCCAGCTGCAAAATACATCGGACTGCTAGAAAGGGAGCTGACGCGTAACCGTAGCTAACTGTATTAAGTTGAAATAATTTAATTGACTCATTCGTATTGCCCCTCCAAAATATTTTTTGGTAACACAGCTGATTTTGATCTATTAAAATTTGACGGTACATCTTAGAGATATCCGCCGTCATAACATATTTAAATTGCCGAAATCTGACTAATATAGAAAATATGTCATTTTGTAGTGCAGGGCCAACAAATTGTACATCATTTATCGACAATCCCGAATCTGTCTTCGCCGAAGCGTCGAACACCACCCGACATTTTGTTGTTGAACTGGTAGATTTTATTACAGCATGATGGGGTAAAAAATATCCAGTATTTTGAGTAACAGAATTTTGTATTATTTCGGTCATATGGCCAAATTCTTGTATTCTTCCATAAATGACACATATTCTTGGCGTAAGAATTCGTTCTTTAAAAACTTCTTTTCTAAATTCAAAAATCTTTTCAAGGCAACCTCGCGGGAATTACCTAACTTCGGTAAAGATTCTTTAAAAGGGATATTGACTACAAATCTACCCTCATCATTTCGTTTTGTCGTATTTTGAAAATGCAATTCACAGAATTTTTCCGCGTCCGAAAGTAATTTATTTTCATTGGAAATTTCCTCGATTGTCCAAAATTTCATAATTTGTTCATCAATATCGGTACAGGTGTAACTCACCGAGTTATTTTCTGTAAGTTTTTGGAAATTTGTAAACATAACATTTCCTGCAATTATCCACCCTAACGCGGTGTTTTGCAGTATTGGCATACCCTCTCCTAACATTATTTTACCTTGACCTACAATAGACCAAAACACATGCGATCCTAATAAAAGATCTATTTCCGAGGATACATAGTAATTGGGGTCCGCAAGTTGGACAGAACTATGAATGTTCATCATATTAGGATCAAAGCTGACCCACGGTAATTTATCAGTAATTTTTGGAATTACGAAACAATCTATATTCGTCGAAAAACTATTATTGCACGACAAAATAGTAATATTAGTTTGCGCATTTATTTTAACCGTATTTTGACCGATTCCATTTACTGTATAATTCGTTTTACCCTTCGACAAGTTCAAATTATTGCAAAAATCCTCCCGAATAAAATTACTTGCCGAACCACTGTCTAATAATGCCCTAGCCGGTACTAATTTTCCGTTTATTAAAATATTAATTATCGCTGTCGAAAGAAGTACTTGTGACGGTCGCGGACTAACATTGCATTCGGTCATTAAAGCAGAAGTTGACGAATTTCTATTTTGCATCGAGTTTATGTTGTCATTTTCATTATATATTTTTACCACACAACTCGACGTCGGTGAGGCTTCGCCCACCATTTGACCTTGCTCTACGGTCGCAGGTGGTGCGTTATTATTCTTATTTTTAGCGTTATTATCCGCAATGTGAATTAAAACATTATGTGGTTTTCTGCATTTAATGCATCTTTGTGCCCTACAATTCACTGAAATGTGCGAGCCTTTAAAACAATTTAAACATAATTTTTTTCGTTTCAATTCTTGAATTCTATCTGACACTGAAAGTTTTAAAAATTTGTTACAATTATATACAGTGTGATTCGGTTCTTCACAAAAATAACATAATATTTCTTTATTACTAACTACTAAACTGTGGCTAGAAGGTCCTCTTTTATGAGCAAAATTATTTTTATTCTGTAAATTCTTATTTTCGCTTAAATGACCTTCTAACTTTCCGAGAATTTCACATTTATTCTTAAGGAATTTGTGCATATCTGTCATATTTGGCAAGTCCCCATCACACTTAAAAATCTCCCAATCCTTTCTGGTATTGGTATCGAATTTATTTGCTATAAGGTGAATTATCAATCTGTCCCACGAATTTACACTTTCCCCTAGGGCCTCTAGAGACCTCAAATGGCGCTTGAACGTATCATACAACGTGCGTAATTCTTTGTATGACTCGCTCTTCAGCGGTGGGTATTCAACTATTGATTGAATGTGATTATGAATTATTAGTGATGTTTAATTTGGGTAGAAAAGTTGACCGATTGGGAATCAATAGTCAAAGGATTACTTCTTACCTTTTTTCTCCTGACTCCTTCCAAGAGGTTGCAACCTTTCCCTTCTAATAAAATGGACTGTATCTTGTTGTTTTAGGGTTGGTATCGGGAAATACTGACGATCGGCACTCGCGCACAATAGAGATATGTATTCTCTTCGAACCAGTATATCGAAGTGACTAATAGTAGTTAACTATTTTCGCCTGATTCGAAGAACAGTGTGGTATACAGGGTGTCCTCGAATAAGGCAAGACAATAATCATTTGACATTATGAACATCGGTCAATTTAGAAGCATGGAAAACTTATATTAAAAAAAAAGAGAAAAATATGTATATTTACATTAAAATATATCCTAAAAACTAAACATACCCCCCACCAAAATGCATAGTATTTTAACTAAATTAAACTGAAAAAGATGGTAAAGGGCATAACTTTACCATAGGTCTCTGAAGGAGACCCTGAGCGGTCTTAACATTGGCCACTCTGGCGATACCATCTGAACCGGGAAACACTTTCACAATTCTACCCAACTTCCAATGTAAGGATGGAGAATTATCCTGTTTAATGATGACTAAATCGTCGGGTTTCAGTGAATTTTCTTTATTTAACCATTTATTTCTTTGCTGGAGAGTATTTAAGTATTCTGTGTGCCACCTTTTCCACACATCTTGTTGTAGCCTTTGCAAAAGTTGCCAACGATCCAGTTGATTCAATTTTAGATGTGAGATAGGGATCAGGCACCGCAGTGGGTGGTTCTAACATGAGAAAATGACCCGGAGTAACTACCAAAAGATCATTTGGATCCGAACTTAGGGGATATAAAGGCCTAGAGTTCAGTATGGCTTCTATTTGAGTTAGGAGTGTGTAAAACTCCTCAAAAGTCAAAACTTGTGATCCTACGACACGGAAAATATGAGATTTTACAGACTTTATGCCAGCTTCACTCAGTCCATTAAAATGTGGACCGGAAGGAGGAGAAAATGAAAACTTAATTCCCTCTGACTCCGAAGCCAATTGCATATATTCATTGAGCATTCGAGAAGCCCCAATAAAATTAGTACCATTGTCGCAAAAAATCTGTGAGCACCTACCACGCCGTGCTACAAAGCGACGTAATGCTGCTACGAATGCATCAGAAGAGAGACTGGAGACTAACTCTAGATGGAGTGCCTTTGTTGTAAAACATACAAAAAGGCAGATATATGCCTTTTGAGACTTGATACCGCATCCCTTAAGAGGTGTAACCAAAAAAGGCCCTCCATAATCCACCTCAACACAAGCAAAGGGTTTAATTTGGTTGATACGACGAGGAGGTAAATTTCCCATAAAAGGGGTATATGACACTGGTTTTAGTCAGAAACATCGATGACATTGGTTCAAAACTCGCCGAATTGCTCGTTTAGCGGAGAGAATCCATAAATTTTGAGAAATGAGAAAGTGTACATGCTGAAGCTCCGGATGACAGTGTTCCTTGTGAATACTTTCTACGATTAAATCAGTCAACCGGTGCTGACGAGGTAAAATAGCCGGATATTTTTGATCATATGCTAATCCTGAAAACTGTAAACGTCCCCCCACCCTCAGAATTCCACCCTTATCGATAAAAGGATTTAGTTTCCTGAAAGGTTTGGATAAAGCCGTACCAGCTATCAAATTTTCAATCTCAGATGAGAAACATAAGTGTTGTACTCTTCTAACCAAGATCAAAAGAGCACTTTGAAGTTCGGAATCAGTAAAGGGGCCAAATATTTTATTGGTAGAGTATTTTATATTAAGAATGAAACGAAAGGCCTGACCAATAACACGCTTTATTTTATTTAGTGACGAGAATTTGTTTAGGAGATAGTCGAGTGTATCTAGTGACACAAAAGTAGTAAGAACTAATGGTTTTTCTTCGGGTTAAGATACAACAGAAATTGAAGATTCTGGCCACTGCTTCCTTGGGTTGATCAACCATGGAGGGCCAAAAAAACACAAAGAATGATTGATAATTTGTCCCGGCAGTAGGCCTCGGGAGGCACAATCTGCTGGATTACAAGTCGTCTGAACAAAATGCCAACGATCCGCAGCAACCCTTTCTTGTATGTGAGCCACACGGTGGCTTACAAAGGTTTTCCAACGCCATGCGGGTGATTTAATCCATGATAAGGTTACCATGGAATCAGACCATGCAAAAACTTCATCAATTTTGATTTCACCCTGGAAAGAACCAAGTATAAAGTCTATTAAATCAGCTAACAAAACTGCTGCACACAGTTCTAACCGCGGTATTGAAAGGACTTTAAGTGGAGCAACTCTAGTTTTGGCACTAATTAAGTAAATCTGAGAGGTGTTATCTGTACCAGTAAACCTAAAATAGGTCACCGCAGAGTAGCCCTTTTCTGAACTATCAGAAAAGCCATGCAATTCGCACGAAATAAACTTCGTGGGTGAACAACGAGGTATACTGATCTGTGAGAGGAGCGGAAGCTCAGACTTGTACTGCGCTCATTTATCAATTAGATCTTGGGGAGGAATTTCGTCCCAATCCAAGCCTAAACTCCAGAGGTATTGGAGCATATATTTAGCAAAAAAGGAAAGTGGAGCTAGGAAACCAACTGGGTCGTACATCCTAGCCACTTCCAAGAGAATTATACGTTTAGAACAAGACCTAGAGAGAAGCTGAACTTCATAAGAGAACGTATCTAAAGAATTATTCCACCTTAGACCTAAGACTTTAATCACAAAATCATGAGAGTTAAAAGAGGAAAGAAAGTGTTGACAATCGTGAGGAGGTAAATTTTGCATTAAGTCGGGATGATTACATGCCCATTTTCTTAAGACAAAACCCCCTTTTGCTAACATGGAAATTAATTCAGACTGCAAAAGCTTCGCTTCTTCTATAGTAAAAGCACCGGTTATGACATCATCAATATAAATATCTGAGGA
The DNA here is from genome assembly GCA_963921935.1 of Galeruca laticollis. Classification (NCBI taxonomy): domain Eukaryota; kingdom Metazoa; phylum Arthropoda; class Insecta; order Coleoptera; family Chrysomelidae; genus Galeruca; species Galeruca laticollis. Next base: position 186,215,288 of record OY998179.1, on the reverse strand, counting down.
AAGTGAGGTTGCAGCTCGAGGAAAATATTTTCTTTCTTCGTGAGCTAATTGATTAATAGTGCGAAGAGCAAGAAAAGGAGCCGATGATACACCATAAGTTACAGTGGTAAGCTTGAAATCTTGAACAGGGTCTTGAGGAGAAAATCGCCAGAGAATCCTTTGATAATTCTGATCCTCTTCCGTTATTAAGATTTGCCTGTACATTTGTTTGATGTGGGCGATAAAAACAAAGGGATGCAATCTGAATCGTAGTAAAATTCCTACGATATCCTTTTGCAACTTTTGACCGACAAGAAGAGAATCATTTAGAGATATCCCCATAGGAGATTTAAAAGAAGCATCAAAAACAACCCTAAGTCTAGTTGTATTACTATTGGGATTTCTTACAAAATGATGAGGAATATAGTAAACCCTTTCAAATGACGAGGGAGGTTCTACCCGGACCATATGGCCTGTAGACAAGTAGTATTTCATAAAGTTATTATATTCAGAATACAGCTGAGATCTTTTAGAAGACGCAGTTCCATGGCTTTTAATCTCTTAAGAGCAGGTGTTCTAGTATCCCCAAAAAATGGATCAGGACTTTTGAAGGGAAGAGAAACACCGAAACGACCGGTAGCTAACCTTATGTAAGACTCTTGGAAGATAGTTTCACATTTCTTATCTTCGTCCGATATTTGATAAGATGGAGGGATGCCCTCGAGTTCCCAGAATTTTTGTTGAGTTGAATCTAGAGAAGTGAGGCATGACGATAGAAAGGAATGAACGAGTATTTTGTGAGGAACATTCATTTTACCCATTAAAATCCATCCAAAACTCGTATTTACAGCAGTCGGTTCACCTTCTGCTCCTTGAATTTTATCAGGTTTTAATATTTTTGAGAATACGTCAACTTCGAGTAACATGTCTATAGAAGACGAGATGTTGAACGTTTTATCGGCCAGATCTAAATTAGCAGTGTGAGAGAATGAATCAGTAGAAAAGGAATGAACTGGCATATTATTGCAAATTTTGGATAATATTTGAGCATCTATATTAAAGGATGGGATTGTCTTTCCAAGGGGTTTTAAGGTACAATGAATGGACTTGCGGGAAAAGGTTCCACTATCCTCTACTCCACCAATTTGCATAGGAGTATCAAATCGAGGTAAACCTAATCTTTTAGCACATTTTTCAGTGATAAGAGACACTTGACTGCACCCATCAAATAATACTTTAACCTTTTCAAAATGTCCACGAGAATCAAGCACCTCCACCTGAGCAGTAGACAACAAATTACAAGAAGAAACTGAGGTATGTAAGACAGTAGCAGAACTACCCGGTATTGAGTCATGGCAACTGGATTCTTTAGTGAAAATTGAGGGAAAGGTAGTGCCTACAACACCGACAGGTTTAGCACCTAGCTCATCAAAATGTAACAGGGTATGATGCCTTTTCTGACAGATTTTGCATCCACTACTGGAACTACAATTGTTGGTAGAATGTTTACTACCTAAGCAATTAGTACACCATTTATACTGTTTAGATAACTCAAATCTCTCTTTAGGCGTTTTAGAAGAGAAAGTAGAGCACTTATATATTGAGTGATCCGACTTACATAGAGCACATTTAGTTTGTTCTGTATTAGTAAGAAAGGTAGAACTTTGCGGTTTTGCAGTTTTTATGAATGCATATTCATTACTTGAAGAAATACTTTTCTTTGGGGCGTGTACCAATACCACCGAGTCATATGCATCACACTGTTTCTCAAGAAACTTATACAAATCATGGTATTTTGGAATATCTGAGGATGGACAGGGATTTTCTTGTTCGAAACGATGAAGCGTTTCAGAGTCAATTTTTTTGCTTAACATGTGAAAAGGTATAAAATCCCAATCGTTCACCGGCAATCCCAAATTTTTAAGAGCTTCTAAATTATCGAAAAATAGTGCCAACACTTACCTCAGCGCTTTTGGAGATTCTTAACTTATTTTCTGAGTATTATAAATTTGTTCCCAGTAGAACGTAGCTAATGCACGAATATTTTGGAAGTGTTTTACCAATTTTTTGTATGCTACCTCATAATTGTCTTCCGTAAGATTGATATTTTTAACGAGAATGAGAGCTTCACCAGAGAGTGATGAAATTAAATATCTAAATTTTTCGACGCTAGAGAGAGATGTATTATTATGAATTAGAGATTTATATAAATCAAAGAAGGTAGGCCACAATTTCATGTCTACAGAAAATACTGGAATATTGAGTTTAGGTAACTTGACTGTGGAGGTTTGGTCCTTGTTATCAGGAGTAGAAGCAGTATCAAATAATTCAGAATGAATCGTTAATATATTATAATATTGGTCATCCACTTGTTGACGAAGAAGTGTTTCCGCACCTACGTCGGCGTCTTCCCTTGCAGACAACATTGTAATAATAGCTGTGTGTTGAATATTGAATTCACTGTAAAAAGACTTTAATTCTGATGATCGAGCTTTAAAATGACTATGGACACCTTTGTCAATTTTAGCTTGTTCTGCCAGATTATAAAGAATTGAAATTCTTTCCACCGCAGATTCCCTCAGTGTTTTTGCTTGACGCAACCTAGCAGCCATTCTATCATTTATTTGTGAAGGAGAATGAATGCAAAGCTAAGTGAACAATTAAACAAAAGAAGAAAAATTGCTCTATTTCTGATAAACAATTCCAAAGTAACCTTTTAGAAATGTTTATACTTACTGATAACGATATATGTATTGGAAGAGTTCAAATTAAATCACAAAAATAATCCTTGAATAAAAATTCAACTAAAATTTCGGTGAAATATTCCTTTTTGTATTCAATCAACTATTTATTACATCGAGAGTTAAACGTCAGTTATTAAAACTAGAACGTTAAAGAAGGAGTTGAATTATCAAGAGATGTTTTATTAAATAAAACAAATAATATTGGCATGAAATATCCACTATAAACGAGAAATATGTCACATTAAAGAGCGCAACGTTATTTCAATACGTTACTAATACAGAATCAACAATATCTCTTTTTATTTTTAAATATTATTAAATTAAATAAGTGTGAGACAAACTGTATACAGTGTTACCGTTGTTCAGAATAAATAAGATTGCCTTTAAGTTCCAAACTAATCGATAAATTTACTGTAATTAGCAAAAAGTTAATTAAATTGACTGTCTCGACCCTTACTTCGTGGAATATGCTCATATTAGTGTTTTTAAATGAAACTCAAGGTCTCTAGTTAATTCCACAATATAATACAAGTTATTGAAAATTCTGAAAAATTGACAATTGTTTCGATAAATCAATAACATCGTCAGAATGACAGAAGTTACATTTCATTTCATGCCTACCTGATGTTTAGTAGTTAATTTTGGCTAGACCAAGAAGTAACCTAACTTGTGATTGGCTTAATATATGTTTATAGAAAAAAGAAGAAGATGCGATATTACAAATATTGAAGCTTAGATATTATTAGCCCTATGGTGATATCCTGGATATCATTTTTCCAATTAAGATCAGTATAACTGTGCAATGATATAGAAAACCAGGAAAACTATATCTGCTGATCTTTACAATTATCACTTAAGAAGACAGTTTATTAGTGGAGAATTCCCTAGATTTAACTGTTCATTGACAACTTCATATTGTGGGTTTCTTAAATGTCTTCTAATTTCCAGTTCTTCAAGGAAATCCAGTTCTTGTTTCTTTTCACAAATATGCAGTACTTCTAGTTCTGTGTTAGGTGTGAATGATTGGTGTCAAGTAGATGTTTTGCGTAGTGGGATTTATCTGGTTGTTTTAATCTGTATGCTCGTAAGTGCTCACTGTATCGTACTTCAAAATTCCTAAGGGTCTGACCCAAATAGACAGCATTACATTCTGGACATTTGAGTTTATATATACCTGACTTCTTTAATAGTGGTATTTTTGTTTTTACATTTAACAATTTTGTACTAACGTTACTTTCTGTTTTAAAAGAAGTTGTTGTATTCGTTGCTGAAGATATTATCTTTGAAATATTATTAGAAATATTTCCTGCATATGTGATGGTTTTATAAGTTTTAATTTCATCAGCTTGTTTAGGATATATTAGTTGTAATGCCACAACATCTAACGGTTATCCATTAGATATGATAAATAGGCTAATTAGTAAAAAAGAGAAAAAAGTGGCATTACAACTAATATATCCTAAACAAGCTGATGAAATCAAAACTTATAAAACCATCACATATGCAGGAAATATTTCTAATAATATTTCAAAGATAATATCTTCAGCAACGAATACAACAATTTCTTTTAAAACAGAAAGTAACGTTAGTACAAAATTGTTGAATGTAAAAACAAAAATACCACTATTAAAGAAGTCAGGTATATATAAACTCAAATGTCCAGAATGTAATGCTGTCTATTTGGGTCAGACCCTTAGGAATTTTGAAGTACGATACAGTGAGCACTTACGAGCATACAGATTAAAACAACCAGATAAATCCCACTACGCAAAACATCCACTTGACACCAATCATTCATTAACACCTAACACAAAACTAGAAGTACTGCATATTTGTGAAAAGAAACAAGAACTGGATTTCCTTGAAGAACTGGAAATTAGAAGACATTCAATGTCAATGAACAGTTAAATCTAGGGAATTCTCCACTAATAAACTGACTTCTTAAGTGATAATCGTGAAGATCAGCAGATATAGTTTTCCTGGTTTTCTATATCATTGCACAGTTATACTGATCTTAATTGGAAAAATGATATCCAGGATATCACCATAGGGCTAATAATATCTAAGCTTCAATATTTGTAATATCACATCTTCTTATTTTTTCTATAAACATATATTAAGCCAATCACAAGTTAGGTTACTTCTTGGTCTAGCCAAAATTAACTACTAAACATCAGGTAGGCATAAAATGAAATGTAACTTCTGTCATTCTGACGATGATATTGATTTATCGAAACAATGGTCAATTTTTTAGAATTTTCAATAACTTGTATTATATTGTGGAATTAACTAGAGACCTTGAGTTTCATTTAAAAACACTAATAAAAAGTTAATTGTTTCAGAGCAAAAAATTAAGAGTGCCAATGCCAATTGACCTTCAGTATTAATAAATTCACGTGTTTAAAAATTACGAGAATTATTATTTATTTTAAAATGATAGAAATATTAATATTTTAACTTATGAAATTTGAAATAAGAAAAACATTAAATCCGCCGAAGTGGCCAAAAAAGATGTTTAATTTGGGTAGAAAAGTTGACCGATTGGGAATTAATAGTCAAAGGATTACTTCTTACCTTTTTTCTCCTGACTTCTTCCAAAAGGTTGCAACCTTTCCCTTCTAATAAAATGGACTGTATCTTGTTGTTTTAGGGTTGGTATCGGGAAATACTGACGATCGGCACTTGCGCACAATAGAGATATGTATTCTCTTCGAACCCGTATATCGAAGTGACTAATAGTAGTTAACTATTTTCGCCTGATTCGAAGAACAGTGTGGTATACAGGGTGTCCTCGAATAAGGCAAGACAATAATCATTTGACATTATGAACATCGGTCAATTTAGAAGCATGGAAAACTTATATTAAAAGAAAAGAGATATATATATATATATATATATATATATATATATATATATATATATATATATATATATATATATATATATATTTACATTAAAATATATCCTAAAAACTAAACAAGTCACTTATTTTCGTACCTTTCTTGGAGCAATTTCCAAGCTGTAGCGTAATTATTTCCGCTTATTTCAAGAGATTTAATTACTTCTAATACCTCTTTACCCAGGGTTGATCTTAAATAGTAAAATTTTTGCGAATCCGTCAGAGACGAATTCCCATCGACGACCGCAAGAAATGTATCTTTGTACTCGGCCCAATCCTGGTATTTTTCGTCGAATGTTGGCAACTTTATTGGCGGCAACTTATAAGTAGATCTATTATTTGTACTAGAATTAGAAATATTTCTCGGCGCTACAGATCCACTATCATCAACAACAATATTATTCGTATTCGTATCATATTTTTTCAGTACATGTCTGGCGTTGGCCACAAGTTCATAATAAATGGTCTCAAATTCCTCTTGGTCCGTTGAGTTAACTTCGTCAGGATTCTCTTGAAACAATTGTTCGTTAATATTTTCAAATTGATCTAACGTAGGTTCTAATCTGTCTAAACGAACAATTAACTGAGAAACCTCCGACTCTGTTAAATTGTCTTTATTGAGACTCTTGAAATAACTTTTGAATCTGCTAACCTTACTTTTCACTTGGCCCCTCAACAGTTCTAGGTTTCCCGCCATACTACAGAGGTCGAGGTATTTTATTATATTTAAACTCAACAAAATTATGATAAAGGATTAGTATGTAGGTACTTATAGCGGCTTACCGGGAGTTCTGCCTATTTTGTCACTTCTTATTCTTTATTGTCTTACACTTCTAGTAGCATATTATACTCAGGATCAACAATCCGGATTCAAAGGATCACACATATGTACATAACAGCAAGGTATCTTCATGGACTGTATATTTATAAACACTTTTCAAAAAACATAATGTATTGTTGCAATTGTTATACATATCACCTAATACATCTTTCTTTTATTACATTATTGTAGCTACTACTGGTGACGCATGCGGTTTCACTTGAACCCTCTCTCCTCTTCACGAACACTGGGCACTGGTTTCGCGCATGTGTGTTTAACGTTAGAAATAAATATTAGAAGGGGTATTCATAAATTAGGCGATACAATAATAATATTGAACAGTCGCCAAAAGGACTATTTTTACCTATTAACATTTTATTAATGTCAGTAGCGTACATTTTTAGGGGGCTTCAAAACGTCGATTTAAAAAAAAAGTATTAGCGATTTTTTTATTGGATTTTCGGTTACCACACTGTAAAGAGTATCCATTGAAACCCCTAAATCCAAAGTTTGAGTGATGTCACTTCACCGATGTGTCTGATGTAAGTCGTCCTAAAATGTTTTTATTTTTATTTTTGAACGGCCCTGTATACACGGTAGTCGACGTTTTATGAACTCCACATTTTGGTGTTCAGTAAAAAACAATTAGTTGAATGGTTGGCCTTGTCAATACATGGTTTTTTGTCTGTAGCGTTCGTCTATAGTTGACTTCAAAAATTCGTGTTTAAAAAATCCTGTAGGACCAAATACATTTATTTAGGAGTAAATAAATAAACAAAATGTTTATGAAATTTCAACTACATCAATTTGAAAATAACAAAACACTTAATAAACAAATACGTCGAGCTTGTGCAGAAATCACACCCAAAAATATAAGGAATGCAGTGCAGAACATAAGGGAACGATATGACAAATGTATTAAACTTAATGAAGGTTTGGTAGAAGCCACCTCTATTTAAGTTAATTTTTGTTTATTCACTGTTTAGTTATTTTTAAATTGGTGTATTTGATATTTCATAAAAATTTTGTTTATTTATTTAATCGTAAATAAATGTATTTGGTCCTACAGGATTTTTTAAACACGAATTTTTGAAGTCAACTATAAACGAACGCTACAGACAAAAACCATGTATTGACAAGGCCAACCATTCAACTAATTGTTTTTTACTGAACAACAAAATGTGGAGTTCATAAAACGTCGACTACCGTCTATGCAGGGCCGTTCAAAATTCAAAAAAACAACTTTTGACGACTTACATCTCAGACACCGGTGAAGTGACAATATTCAGAATTTGGAGTTTGTTTCAAGGGATACTCTTTACAGTGTGGCAACCTAAAATCCAATAAAAAAATCGCTAATAACTTTTTCAAAATCGACGTTTTGAAGCCCCCTAAAAACGTACGCTACTGACATTAATGAAATTTTAATAAGTAAAAATAGTTCTATTGCTGACCTTGTTAAACCACCAAAATTTTGAGTTAATCAAATTCCAATTGAACGCTATAACTGGGTGTTGCGATTTATATTTCCTAAACTAACTAAAGAAATAAAAACTTATAAAACCATCACATAGACAGGAAATATTTCTAATAATACCTCAAAGATAATATCTTTAGCAACGAATACAACAATTTCTTTTAAAACAGAAAGTAACGTAAGTACAAAATTATTAAATGTAAAAACAAAAATATCACCATTGAAGAAATCAGGTATATATAAACTTAGATGTCCAGAATGTAATGCTGTCTATTTGGGTCAGACCCTTAAAACTTTCGAATCCCATACAGTGAACACTTACGAGCAAACAGATTAAAACAACCAGATAAATCCCACTACTCAAAACATCTACTTGACACCTAACACAGAACTAGAAGTACTATATATTTGTGATAAGAAACAAGAATAGGATTTCCTTGAAGAATTGGAAATTAGAAGACACTTAAGAAACCCACAATATGAAGTCGTCAATGAACAGATAAATTTAGGGAGTTCTCCACTTTTAAACTGTCTTCTTAAGTGATAATTGTAAAGATCAGCAGATATAGTTTTCCTGGTTTTCTATATCATTGCAAAGTTATACTGATCTTAACTGGGAAAAATTATATCCAGGATATCCCCATAGGGCTAATAATATCTAATCTTTAATAATTGTAATATCATATCTTCTTTTTTCTATAAACATATATTAAGTCAATCACATGGTAGGTCACTTCTTGGTGTAGCCAAAAATAACTATTGAATATCAGGTAGGCATCAAATGAAATGTAACTTCAGTCATTCTGACGATGATATTTAATATCGAAACAATTGTCAATTTTTTAGAATTTTCAACATTTTTTCAATATATTGTGGAATTACCTAGAAACAGTAAGTTTCATGTAAAACATTAATATATATATATATATATATATATATATATATATATATATATATATATATATATATATAATACAAATAAAATTCCTGGGATTCGGCCATTAATTATTTATTACTATGGTGATGTCATATAAAAAACATAAAAGATACTTTACTACTACTACGCACGTTTCGGCATAAAGCCATTTTCAAGTAGGTACGCCGAAACGTGCGTAGTAGTAGTAAAGTATCTTTTATGTTTGTTATATGACATCACCATAGTAATAAATAATTAATGGCCGAATCCCATGAATTTTATTTGTAAATTGGATATACACGGCCAGGATTAGTGACACAGTAAGTGTTTTTGAAGAAATATATATATATATATATATATATATATATATATATATATATTATAACATATTGATTATTTAAAATATAATCCACTAAACTTTGTAAAAACATATATTATCATTATTTCTAAATCAGGTTTATTAGAATCATTTATTTGGGGCACACTGTATACATGATCACTTGAGGCACCCTATATACACATCAAAATCATTGTGATAGATAACCTACAAAAAATTTGAAAATTCAAAAATTACATTTTAGGAAATCATGAAAGAATGTATTAATACAATTGTTTTGGAACTGATTTTACGTATTAGATTATTATAATAGATATAAGTAAGAAATTTAAGAGTTTATAAATAATTAACATGTAATAATTATAAGAGGGTAGTGAAGTTCACGTTTCGAGTGCGCCAATAGAGATAGAGATGAAAAAAACCATTTGAAGGAGGATTTAGAAAAAATTAGATGGATTGAAAAGTAGCATTGGGAATTCAGAAAAATTTTGGCAGATAGAAGTCAATAGGAAGATATATGAGAATAGAAAATTATCAAGAAAAATTGAAATCGAGAAATTGAAAATTACAATATATACCTTACAAACAGAATTCTGGTAAGAAAATTAAATAAAAATTTATTGACACAGAATACAAATTATCAAGAAGAAATATAATTAAAATCTATAATTTGAAAATTACAACCTATAATTTGCAAACAAAATTTCGGCAACAGAATTAAATTAAAATTTATTGAGACAGAATACAATGTCAATTTAACTGCCAAAGAAGTGTAGGAACTTTATGGTTATATGGATATAGCGTATCATATTGTTGAGCTCATATTTATAGACATTTAATTTAATTATAGTTAATAGGTTAGTAATTTAAATATTGAAGGAAAGCTTACTTTTTTTAAAAAAAATCTGAAAATACTAAAAGGTATTTGTATAAAAATTTACAGGAAAAGGTGTCTGATTGTAAATTTGATTTGAGTTTTATATATCGTATTCAAATTAAAAAAAAAAGAAAATTGTTGAAATTGAATTGATTAATCATTGTAAAAAAATATGTATTATTAAAAATTATATTTTCTAAATTGATTCAATAAGGACACGAACCGCAACACAATTATGAGTCTTATGATTAATCATATTTACAGCTAGCCGACATAAGAAAAAGGAAGGAAATCAAATTTTCTAACCAAATTTCATTTTAATTATCCCAGTAATAGTAGTATATTACTATATATATATATATATATATATATATATATATATATATATATATATATATATATATATATATATATATATATATATATATATATTGAAACCATCTAAAGTTGGTAAGTCCAATTGAAGGTTACATAACTAAAAAAGGATATAGGTAATAAGTTTATTATTATGTTTTCGTTAGAGAATATTATAATAATTATTGATTTTGGGACACACTATATAGTATAGAGTAAGTCTAACAACATTTAAAAATGGAAAAGGCAAAGATTTAGGGGCAATAGCAAATTTGATATATCAGAATTATCTTTATAAACCTATACAAAAAGTTTAAATTTTAATACAATGTTTGCATATAGTGTAAATAATCATTGTATCTAAACAAATAAATCCTTAATTTTAATTGGTAAAGTGATAGATAGTAGCCGCGAATAAACATGTGACATTATCTTTACAATGACAGAAATAAAACAAAAATGTTTGTTGACAAAAAAATTGAAAAACGGCGTTGTTGAGGAGGATGAGATGAAAAAGACAGCAGGAGAAGTCATGAAATTTGATTCTTTTTAAAAAGTTGTAAATTAAAAAATGAAAAGTCAAAAATAAAAGCCGGATATTAATAAAGTGAAGAAAACTAACCTGTGAGTGACATCCTATGTAATTTTAAACCAGAAAGTGGTAAGATATTTATCATATTTATTGACTGGAAATTATATCAATTGCTATACTTATTCCTACTAAAGAAAGGAACATTTAATTTTCCTCTGAAGTGTATATAACATCTGTATGCAGATCTAATGTTATTTGTCCCATACAAAGAATTGGTGAACTTTATTTATATTATGAATCAGAATTAACCTACAAATGAACACTCATAAGTCGGCTGAATTTGCATTTATTTGTTAGTTGTATATTTAATAGTTTTAAGGGTTTTGTATAGTTAGATAGGATTGTTGAATTTAGTATTAAAAAGGGAAGCTTACCTTACTTAATATTCCAAAGAACACAATATTAATCCACATAGAAAAATAGATAACATAACCAACATTTAGGATTTAGAAACACATGTAGATATTGTTGATATTTCAATCAGTAGTAAGAGAGAGAGAACCTACCAACGATGACGATCGTTGTCGAATGGAGCTGTAGAAATGTTTACTCGTAATACAGGGTCAGTACGATAAGTAATTCACTTAACACAAATAAATTTGAGAATAATAAAAATAGTATTTATTGAATATTTACAAATAACATCTAAATGGTAATTAATATTGAGTTGCAGAGGAATACTGATAATTTTGAGGTGAGGTTTATAAAGTTTAATTTATATTATGACAATTTGCATTTGATATATTAAAATCATTCACACAAAATTTTTTATTTTAATGATAAATGCTACATTGAGGGAACCGCTACCTGAGAACAAGAATCTCAATCATAATTATAGCTAGCCGGATAAGAAAAATATAAAACATAATAAATATACAAGGAGATTCGTAAAAAAAAAGGAAGAAGGTAAAATTTAAAATTATACATTAAAACATAGAACATACATTAATCATAATATATATATATATATATATATATATATATATATATATATATATATATATATATATTATTAAATCTAATATGCTGAACAAATAACTATAACCTAATAAAATTTTGAAAAAGTATACCTTTATGCTATTAAAATGAATTTAAATGGCCAAATCAGATTTTTTAGTTTATTCAATTAGTTAACCAATAAAATTGCGCAACACTAACCTTGCACTACTGATGGCTTCTTCTGGCACCGACAATTAACAGTCTCCAATAACACAACTCTTCTATTAATGTGTCTACTGCATCTACTCCCTCTGGACACTTGACACAACTCCTCCAGGTAAGTTTTGAAATTATATTCCTTGGTATACTTTAAAATATCTTATTTTCCTTTTTATTTCAAATTCTGGTTTCATTAGTATATAAATATTTTTCAATGATCCCCCACTGAGCATGAATATGTTGCCTCAACGTTGCTGCAAATCCCATATAGGATGTGTAATGTTGCTTCCGACTTTGCAATGATGTTGCATCAACATGCCAGCAACGCCGCAACGGCCGCCATTGCAACGTTCAATTCTAATATTTCAAAGGTTATGTTAGGTGATGGAACGTACGGATATTTCTAACACCGTTCAAATGTGAGGTTGCATCATTATTTCAATATCACATTCTAATCAACTTTCTATTATGATGTTGCAGTTAGCTTATAACTAGACATTTCAAAAGTATATTCAAATCATCTTCTATTTGGTATGTAGCAGTGACCTTATAATTAGAACTTACTAGTACCATTCGAAAACATTTCAGAAGTATACTCGAATCAACTTCTTTTTGTGATGTTGCAAGATGTCCCTGTTATTGAAAGTTGAAGATACTGTTCGAAAGTTTACTAAAATCATCTTTATGATTTGGCAATATAATTATTAGGGAGTTACAGGTACTCTCCAATTATCATATTGATTATGGAAAAATGCTTAATTATATTAGGATTGCATACCTTCAAAATGGATCAATTAGTCTCTTAACCTCAAATTGAAATGACTTGCGTTTGTACTTAATGAAGAGTACTTCTAATCTGTAGAGGCTATAGCATGATGAACTAAACGTGTGTTGAGGGCTAGTCACTTCAATTTGGTTTCATGGTGTGGTTGAAAGTTTTCATAAAGTTTTGTCAAAATGTATATTCTAAGTTAAAAAAACTTAATGAGATTCATTAGTGACTGCACTTTTAACGCAGAGTGTGTGTCCGTTCTGAACTTTGGACAAGTAAGAGAACCCAAAAAAGCAAATTTAAATCGAAATATTCCAACGATTTATTGAACCGAAATAAAAACAATATTGCACATAAAATAACACATCAGATACAAAAAAACATGTATTTCCAGTAGCAGATAATTCAGTTCAATGAATGAATGCACACTGCTTTATATTCATCAATTTCGTTTTGTCAGTTTCTACGTAATGGTCCACTGAATACTTCGCATGGAACCATTATACAAATACTAAAGGCAGTAAAAAAATTAAATTTTAAATATGCATCTATTAATTTATTGAACTAAAAAATTTGTAATAAAAAATATTTCAATAACAAAAATATATCAAACTACACAATTTGCACAGATATCAACTTATATACTGGGAAACAACCAGATTACTCGGTGTTTCCTGGAGGTATATTAAAATGAAAATTTGTGGTTCAAATGAACTTCACAAACAAGTGATTAAATCGAAGGAGCTTATAGTCTTGTTGATATACTATATAACAACTAATATAATTGAAACGTAATTATTCTAAGTGAAAAACAAATATTTATACCTGAAACATACCTTTAAATTCACAGCTATAAAATAAAAAGGAAACAGTGATCCTATTGTATAGAGTATACAAATATAGAACAAATATAAATTATTCCATTACTTCATTTCATCAAGAAAACACAATAAATGTGAAAAATGTTATTTCTTTCCCCCTCTAACGACCGGTCGAAACACTCGAAACTCGAAAGAAACAAATCTTAACCCAACCTCAGTGCTTCCAGACGTGACGTAAGAAATTATCGAGCAGCGTTGCCAAAATTATCGGATTTTCCAGAAAATTATGTTACACACAGAATAATTTAAAACCTAAAAGCAGGGGTCACTAAAGGCTCTGATAAGGAAATATTATGCACGGATTTAAAAAAATTTATTTTATCAATAATAAAATGTTTTTGGTAAAAAATATAAAAACTTAAAAACATAAATTAAGTAATAAAATATATAAAATAGAAAAAAAACATACATTCTACGCTACTAACTCAAACTTGGGCATCGTCTTTATCGTCCTTTTGATAAATATTATTTAAAGACATCGCCTTCATCATCTGACGAGTACTTCAAAGTTATAGCATTCGCCGTTACATCGTTGTGATGAGAAAAACAATGCATTTACTGTTTTTGTACAAATACTATTTCGAATATATTAGTTTTTATTAAATTTATTTTAGAAAATACTCGCTCACAGTCAGCGTTGGAGTGAGGTAAAATCCTTAAATGACATGCATCCTGAAAGGTCTTTATTTATTAATATTTTATACCAATAACTATCGATACTGTTTTCATTTTTGATCTCATCTGGAAACTCTTTTAGATGTTGACAATACAGCCTCCACTGATCATAATTTTTGTTTTGTTTTTTGTCAGTATCGTCGGGGCTTACAATTCTAGGTAGCACCTTTATTACCTCGAGAAGGGACTGAGGTCTTTGCTTAACATAATTTTTGTCAAAAATAGCTATTTTGGACAAAATGCTATCTCCGATATCAAACCTTTTTTTATTTCTTTGGCGGACACTATTTAAAATTTCCGACAACGTATGTAAAAATCATCTTGTTGATATTGATTTAATTTACTAATATTTTCCATCATTTTAATACCGAGATAGGTGTATTTGTTTTAAATCTATGAAATATACATTATTATCTGGGTCTATGTTAGCTAGTGACATCTGGTGCACATAACTCGGTTTTAAAAAGGTCGGCAAATTTTTTTTAATGTTTCACACATTTTGGTGTAAACTGTTGTTTAAACGACTTTTTTATTTTGAAAATAGGCATTTGATTCAGCAAATTTTTGAAGCATTCACTTTAAAACATAAAAAAAGTCTGGTTTCATTGTCAATTAACCTGTTGGCAATGGTTTCAGATGCTAGTAATCTGTGTTCAATCCACTACTGGGTAAAGTATAATCTTAAGGGCTCCCACTGATCAACTATTCTATTGACTACCATGAGCAATGAAAGCCACCTGGTCTGCGAAGGTTGCAAAATTTTATGGAGCTCTTTATGACAACATTCTTGGAATTCTAAAAGCTGAGCTTGCCTCTTGCTACTGAGTTTAAAAAAATTAAAAAATGTTTCTAGTTAAATTTTGGCAGTGTCGCGGCAGAACTTTACATGCTTCATTTGCACACAAATGTAGTGAATGACATACACATTTTTGTAAAACTATACCAGGAAAATTGAGTTCTAATCGAGTCGCGACAGAATTTTTTGAACCGAACATTGTGTTACGGCCATCCGAACCAAAGCCTATAATATGATCTAAAAGTAACCTAGATGATGTGAAAACAACTACAAGTTTATTATAAATCACCTCAGCCGTAGCACCGGCATTTGCATCATCGCCATTTTTACCAGAAAAATACTGAACTAAATTGGATGAACGTGTTAAAACTTTTTCTAACTTTGGAGAAAAATATCTCACACATACACACATATTCTTAATAGTACCTATATCTGTAGACTCATCAATTAAAAAACTAAACCTTTTTTAACACGCCAGTACATTTGATTTGTGCCATTTGCATCGTAAAGTTTCATTGGCAAGTTGTGTTCGGCAATAAAAGCGGCTACTTTTATTTCCGCTCGAGCTACATCATCCTCTGCTTCATTTTCTAAAGAAATGAAAAATCGATTTTAGGGTGATTTGAAGCGAATCCTTTCACATACTTAGCGTGTTTGGAGCCCTTGCTGTGATTTTTATTAACAGTAATATCTGCTTGAAATTGTGTACTACATGCAATGCATCTTTCCTGTAGAGGATTATCTAAAAAGGTAATTTGCAAGTAATAAATGCATGTATATCAACGAAAAATAAACGGTTTTAAACATTAAAACTAATTTTTCCGCATCTGAGAGATGCGGATGAACAATATTCTATCATAAAATTGTCACACTTGGGGGGATGTATCGTGCTAACAAACCGAAATTTCTCCAAAAATAACCAAAAATGTAGTATATCTGGATTTATAGGACACGCTGTACTCGCTCTAATCAACTGAAAATTAAAAGAGTACATCTGTGAGACACCTTGAACAATATTCAATCATAAAATTGGTCACATCTATACACTTTGGAGGCTGTATCGTGCTAACAAATTGAAAATTCTTCAAAAATGTCGTACTTCAGTTACCATAGCACCCGTTTTACTGGTTTTAGTGAGCTGAATATCAATAGGGTTAATCTTTGAGACGCCCTGAATAATATCCAATCATAAAATTGGTCCCTTGTATATACTCCGGAGGCTGTATCCTGCTAACAAACTGAAATATCTCCTAAAATGACAAAAATGTCGTACTTAAAGTACTATAGCACCTGTTGTACTGGCTCGGGTGAGCTGAAAATCAATAGGGTTCGTCTGTGATATATCCCGAATAATATTAAATCATAAAATTGGTAGCTTGTTGCTCTCCGGAGGCTTTATCGTGCTAACAAATTGAAATTTCTCTAAAAATTACAACAATGTCGTACTTAAAGTACTATAGCACCCGTTGTACTGACTCTGATGAGCTGAAAATCAATAGGGTTCATCTGTGAGACGTCCTGAACAATAGTCAATAATAAAATTATTTCTGATTCGTTGCACTTCGGAGGCTGTATCGTGCTAACAAGACAAAAATTCAACTTTTTTGTGGGTAAACCAATACTTTTCTCGCATATAAGATAGGTTGGGCGGAAAAGTAAAAAAAGCCACCGGAAATACATTCAATTACAAGTTTAACTTTATGTGCTACCCACTTTTTATAACTAAAAACTAACCGAACGAATCGTAAAAATACAAACTTACCATTAACAGGTTTCAACCAGCCTTTGAAAGTATTTTCCCATTCAATCCTGTTATTTTGTGATTTAGTTTCCCGTCTTTAAACATTTTTAAAACGTTTTCTTTTTATCTCTTGTTTTTCAGAATCAGAATCTGAATTGGAAACATATCTTGACGTACTTGCACTATTCATACTTAATACAAATAATTAATACAAATACCAACAACGCAACTGTCCTTTCCTCTTATTATTCTAATCTAATTTCTCCCTGAATTCAGTGAAGTCTCAAGTAAGGCCCAATTCCACTTCCCAGAAGCGAGTACAGATTTGTTTACGCGTTTACGCCGAGGCGATGCGACAGACGTAGCAGTTCGAGTTCGGGGAATTTTAGAAACGTTTAAGGAACTGCAGAACAAGTAACAAATCAAGGATCGTGAATACCAATAAAAATTTATGTCCCATGTTATTTTACTTAAAAACTAGTGATTAGCGTTTTATTCAAAAAATTAATATTAGTTTATGCCTCAGTAAAATTATGTTACAATTATCGATTATGGTACAAGTGAAATATCAACTTTAGTTTGGGATAAAATTATGTTACAATTTGATAATTATGTTACATCTGGCAGCACTGCCCAACCTTTTTGTTCTTCTTCTATACTATTATTGGGGTCGGTTAGGATGAGTTCCCAATGCATCGTTTTTGCCTTTTGCGTCGCACGTCACGCTATCTTCACGCATTCTGATTGGCGAATTGGTGAATCGCGTCAGGAATTTGCCGATCAGAATACGTGACGCGCGACGCAAAAAACAAAAACGATGCATTGAGAACCATTCACTCAGTTCCGATCAGACCTAATCTGGAAATATATGAATTCGAAATCCGAAAAGTGTGCCGGAGAGTAATCGAAATAAACGTCATGCATCTAGGAATTTTCCAGAAGGAAGGAATATTATGAACTCACAGCAATGTTTCTTGATTAAAAAGTATCGCAATATTCCAACTTGGATAGGTACTGAAACTTTATATGGAAATATTTCGACTGGAAGAAATAACTAACTTACAGCAATGTTACTTGCGGAAGTAAATAACAATATTTCAATTTGTGTATTTGACAATATCACTGAAACTTAATAGCGAATTGTTTCAAAAATAACAAATAACTAACTTACAGAAATGTTACTTGCGGAAGTAAATGACAATATTTCAATTTGTGTATTTGACAATATCACTGAAACTTAATAGCAAAATGTTTCAAAAATAACAAATAACTAACTTACAGCAATGTTTCTGAAAAAATGCTGATGCAATATTACAACTGGCATATCTAAGAACATCACGGCAACCTCAATTACAAACGTTTCAGTAGGAAGGAAATCTCAACTTTATGAAATGTTTCTCTAATGAGCAAGTCACAATGTTTCAACTAAACTAACGCAATAATATTACCGCAACTTCTCCAGGAAACATTTCAAACCGTATATAAATGTAATTGCGCAATAATATTACTGCAACTTCTCCAGGAAACATTTCAAAATGTATATGAATGTAATTTTCAGCAATGTTTTGCAAGGTTCTGTGCTCAGTGGTATACTTTCAGTTTATTTTATTACTCTAATGTATTTAATTTCTATCTATTTTAATCATTAATCTTTTGTACCTTCAATTAGCTTCTAAATCTTCTCAACTTATTTCTTCAACTTTATTTAACTTTTTCTGTTACGTTTCTTGAGTTATACGAAGACTTCTCTTTATATTTTATTATAATTTTGAATTTTTATTTATATACGTCCTCTCTCCAAAATATCCACTTCCTACTTTTTTCCAAAATCAACAACTCTCATTTTTCATGCCCGTTGCTATGGACAAAACTCGTCATCTCACTAGATTTTTTTATAACAATTTACATATTAGAGGTTTTTTTATTCAATCTCATGTCTTTAGATTTATACTCCGATATTTAATGTTCTTTTCTTTTTTAAAATAATTTAATCTACTCATTTAAAAACTCTACTTCTCTAAAACTATTCCTATTTATTAAAAAGAACCTCTTATTACGTATTATATTTCCATTCTGAAATAAACAAATATACAAACTAAAATTTTTCATAATATATATAATTCTTTTCAAATTTTGTTAGAATTTGGTCACAATTATTGTTTCTCATAAACTTGGCCTGCAATTTATATTTACAAAAATTCTTTATGTATTGTTTCCCATCTTCTTCTTCTTCTTTGAGTTATTGGCTTGCAAGCTTAGTGCATTCGCCAGCTCATTTTTTGTATTGCATGATACTTGCTCGTAGCAATGATGCAATACGGTTTGCACAACTATATGTTTACACACATAAATACGCTTACATATGTATATATTATTTTTTTTTGTTTCAATACTATTTTTGTTGTATTAATTGTTTTACACACTATTTCTATTTTCACTGGTAACGGAGTGTTATTAACAGATAGGGTAATGCACTTTTCTCGCTCCAGGGCAACGGTGGAGCATTCCACTAGTTCAGGGAGTTACCTCGGAAATCGGATTTTTTGAAGTGGGTGAAGGGAATTAGATAAGGATATTATTATTTAATCATATAATTATTATTTACGATTCATCTTTGAGTTATTTGAAAATTATCAAGATTTATTTTAATGTTGCTTTTATTTATATTTAAGAACTGTATTATTAACTTAACTTGGTCGTAATTTATGTTTTTGAGTATTTTTTCATGCTTGATGTGTCTGTGACCCCTGTTTTTTCTAGTTCTTGTTTTAGATTCCTATTATTTGTTTTGTTTATTGGGCAATCAAGAAAAATATGGTCTATTGTTTCTTCCTGTCCGCATTCACACCAAGGCTGCTCTATTATTTTAAGTCTATATAGATGAGAACCATATATACCATGCCCTGTTCTCATTCGGATGATATTTGTTGAGTGTCTTGGGTCTATGTCTGGGATGGTTTTAAACCAAGGAACACTTGGTTGATTTGATTGAATTTTCTTGTACCAGCTTCCTTTTTTGTTAAATAATGATTTCCACCATTTATTATGTCTATCTTTCATCGTTTGTTTTAGTTTAGTGATTAGCTCATCATTCTGTATTGGTATTTTTGCTGGGATGTTCAGAGAGCATCCTATTTTTGCAAGGCGATCAACCTGTTCATTCTCCCGAATTCCTGAGTGTCCCGGTATCCAACATAATCGATAGTTACCCCCAGTTGAATTTGTCTCAATTATCATTTGCTTAGTAATTAGAGAGGTATAATCAGCTTTACTATTAAGACCTATTCTGGTTAAAGTTTGAATGGCGCTTAAAGAGTCTGTGAAGAAAATGCAGTTTCTTAATTTTTTTTCTATACAAATACTTATTCCTTTATTGATTGCTGCTATTTCTGCATTGCAAATATTGGTAAGTGAAGGTAACTTGGATGAAAAAGCAAAGTTAATTTTAGGGATGTATACTCCAAAGCCTGTCTTACAGTTAGGCTGATCATTACTTAATTTTGATGCGCCTGTGAACACAAAGTGATTGTCTATGTTTAGATTTTCTGTTTCTGCTCTAAATAGATTGTTTTTGTTTGTGTTATCTTTGGTTATATTCAACTTTACAATTGGTATTGTGGTATTCATTATTTCTGGATTAAAAGAAAAGCAGGGTAGTTTTTCTGAACTTTGAATTTGTTTCTGGTATGGTTCAATCATACTTAAAGGTTCTATTAGATATGGTTTTTCTTTTGCCCTCCAATAACCTGAATTGAAATTACTATAATTTCTTATCTCTTTCATGAGTTCAATTAGTGGGTGATTTGAAAATCGACAAATGCCTGACAAAAATTTGACTGCTAACCACCTCCTTCTGAATTCTAAAGATAGTTTTGCGGTTTCAGCTAGTAAAACATTTATTGGGGTGGATCTCATGCACCCAAGGGTCAACCTTAGAGCTTGAAATTGAATTGTGTCTAGTTTTTTGAGTAGCACCTTACTTGATGGTTTGATGAAGATACTTCCGAAATCTAAATGTGATCTGACTAAACCATAATAGGCTAATAAAAGAATTTGAGGGTCTGATCCCCACCACGTCCTACCGAATGATCTCATGATATTGATACCTTTAATTGCTTTGCCAATAATATTTGGTATATGTGATGACCAGTTTAGATCGTGTGACATGATCAACCCAAGGTATTTTATTTTCTTTTTGTATGGAATTACTTGACTATTAATGTATAATGGGGGGAAAATGGGATAGAATTTATTATTTGTGAACCATATAGCTTCGCATTTATTAATTGATAGTTGAAAATTATGCTCATTGAACCAATCATTTAGATCCTGCAATATGACATTTGACTCATTTCTGATTGGTTCTGGATTTATATCTTTACTGGCTAAAACCAAGTCGTCTGCATATTATAAAAGCATAACATTATTGGGAATGAGTGTGTTTATTGAATGAATGTAAATATTGAATAGTAGTGGGCTTAATGGCGAACCTTGTGGTAGCCCCTGAGTGGTTATTGCTGGTTCTGTTAAATTTTCATCTATATCCTTAACTAGTAATATTCTATTGTTCAGAAGGTTGAATACTAAGTTAATGAGCTCCATGGGTAATTCAAGTATACACATTATTTTATACGGTTTGAATATGTTAACATTATCATATGCTGCTTTTATATCTAATAAAACTACTAGTGTTGATTTATTTTCTGATAAAGCTTTCTGAATGTAAGATAGGAGCATTGCTTGGTTGTTTTGAATTCCCATCCCCCTCCTGAAACCTGACTGACTAGAATTGAAAATACTTTTATTTTCTGTGTGCCACTCTAATCGATTTTTCATGATGTTTTCAAGAATTTTCCCTACACACGATGATAGTGCAATTGCTCTATAACTTTCGACTTCTTTGCAATCTTTTAATGGCTTTAAAAAAGGTATGATTATGTTGGTTTTCCAGGATTCCGGAATTTCTGATCCTGTTAATACATTATTATATATTTTCAATAATAATAATTTTCCGTTATTTGGTAGATTTTTAATCATAGAGTATGTTATATTATCTATTCCCGGGGCTGTATCTTTTTTCTTTACTAAGCATTGATTCAATTCATTAATTGTGAATAACACAGGTTGTACTGTATGTGTAATATAATTGAAATTCAGGTCTATTCGACAAATTGCTAGCTTTTGCGATATGTTTTCGCTCATTTCTTTGTTTGGTAATTTTTTTGATGATTGATAATTACAATTGTGAAATTTTTCAACGGAAGACCATACTTGAGTTATGTTACTATTACGATTCAAAGACCCACAAAACTCTTCAATTTTCTTTTTCTTTTTATGTTCAAGAAATTTTCTCGTTGATGCAATTACCTTTTTAGCATTTATGTAATTCTCTATGGTATAATTCTGTTTAAAATGGTTTAGTGCTTGTTTTCTTTCATTTACTTTGGTGCTACATTCTTGATCCCACCATATGCATCCTGGCTTTGATGCTTTATGTGTCCTGTTTGGGATTGACACATCTGCCGCATCATTTATTAAATTTATGAGCTGGTTATAATTTATATTTGTCTCATTGACTGCATAGTTGATAAATGTATGATATTCTTACCAATCTGCCTTTTTGATGTTTCTACTGGTTCTATTATTATTTACATCATAGTCTCCCCCATTTGTGTGAAATTGAAGGATGATTGGAAAATGGTCACTAAACCCAACGTCATCATGTATCTTCCATTCACATTTATGTGCTATGCTAGTAGATACCAATGTCAAGTCCACTGCGCGTATCCTTTCTCCCGGCGGGGTAAATCTGGATGGTGAGCCATCATTAAGTATAACTAAATTTTTATCGTCTACAAAGTTGATTATATTGTTACCTCATATATTGCACCATTCGCTTCCCCAAGCAGTGTGATGAGCAATGAAGTCACCTATCATTACTATTTCACCTTGTAGAGGTTCTATTAGTTGTTTTAATGTTTGATAACTTGAATTATGAGAAAGATGCGAATAGATATTAACTATATTCAATTTATCAACTTTTACGATGATATATCTAAATTTGTTAGTTTTATTTTTTTCATTGGACTTAATAAAGGTGTATTTTAATTTTCTTTAATCAAAGTTGCAATACTAGTTCCACTCTCTACATCATTTCTTAATATTTCATAATTTTTAATATTAAAACTATACTTTGGTTTTATGAAAGTTTCATTAAGAGCAATTATGTCGGGATTTTCTTCTCTCATTAGAGATGTTAGGTTGTTATAGTTTGAGTTGACACTTCTAATGTTCCATTGCATTATTTTGTAGTTAATCACCCTATCCATTTGTTTTTTCTATTAATTAAAAGTTGGACTGTCCAAATCCTGTGATTTAGCCAGTTCAAAATATGTATTTATTGCATCTCTTAATTGTGTTTTTAATTACATTGGTGTATGTAAAAAGTCATTGTACCATTCTTCAACTTTGTTCGATTTTTCTTGAGTTCCTTTCATAAAGTATGGTCCTCCCCCCTTACTGGTTGAGGCAATGTTTTGGTTATACTTTTGTAAATTCGTGAAAATTGGACCATTGTCTTCCATTTGGCGTGTTTAGCATGTTGTTATGTGATGATTTATCATATGTTATTGCCATTTTCTTAGGGGTGGGTTGACTAAGGGAATTAGCGTATGATTTTTTTGACCTGATTAGGCTACTGCTAGCCACCATTCTACGTTGGCTTACAGTAACAGCGTTGTCCCCAACGTGGTTTTTTTTGGTAATGTTGGGAATTCATGCCTTGAAAAACTTAAATCATTTGTTTTTACTGAGCTTTCAGGTAAATATTTTTTTGGATTCAACAGGTTAGCTTCATAATAAGAAGTATTTTCATAACTCCTTGTTTTCTTATGTTTGTTTGTCTTTCGTATTCTGGGCATTTTTTATTTGTAGGACCATGATCTGTGGCTTTGCAATAGAAGCAGAAAGTTTGATTACATTTTATATCCGTATTATCCTCATTATTTTCGTGTTGCCCACTACAATTAATACATTTTACTTTACCCTTACACTGATTATTGGTGTGACCATATGCCAGGCAGCGATAACATTGTGTTACCCGCGCTACATACGGTATAATAGGAATGGCTAGATAACAAAGTTTGATTTCCCTGGGTAAAATAATTCCCTCTAACGTAAATAAAACTGTTCCCGATGGTACATAATCTACCGATCCATCCCCTCTATTTAGTTTTCTACCTAACCTTTCTACTTCAAGAATTTTGTAATTAGTCTCGCACATTGACATCAAATCTATTTCCGAAAAAATTGGATTCACATCCCTAGCAATTCCCTTACATATTACTTGATTTCTGGGGACATATATTTTATAAACCTCCTTTTCCTTATTTAACTGATTTTCTTTTACAAAATTATTAGCCGCTTGGGCGGATGAAAAATTAACGTTTAATTTATTTTTGCCCTTCACTTTAACATCTATGTCTTTTAGATTTAAATTGAAAATGTCCCGGGCTATTTTTAGATGATTATACCTCCCAATTTGATGACCTTTTTCTATTCCCTCAATAATTACGCTAAATGGACCTATTGAATTGCTTTTATAAAAAATCGTCAAAAAACTGGATTTTTCTTTTTTGTTTTCGCTTTTTTGATTTACTTTATCGTTATTGTTATCTATAGACATGATTTCTTCCTCAAAATTAGTTGATTCAATATCGGGAGGTCGACCTCCTCCTGGGTTCCTCATAATTCCGTTAATGTATAGACCAAAAGAAAAAACTATACAGAAAAACTAATGTTTACACTATTTATTTTTCGTAATTATTAACGTTAAGTTATCTAAATATATTTATACCTAACTAAAGTGATAAATTTGTTAGATTTTTTAAAAGGATGAAGTTAGTAATGTTACCAGTGATTTTTTGAAATATTTTTTTCCGTCGCCGAGCACACAACACACAACTGTCACCGTTGAAAGTTCGACTTCGAATCTTGTTTCCCATCATCGCTTCATACGCTTGTCAGAATTACATAGTTCTATGACAACGAACTTCTGTCGCTGGCATTTCATGCTTTGAAAGTAAATTTGACATTGGAATATTGTTGACAGTTCTCTGTATCATTGTAATAACATACATCAAAATAATAATTTTGCTTCTAATTCTTCTTAAATATGATATATTATAATAATCTAAATACATTTATTCATTCTTTTAAATTTTTAGGTAATCTTTATGAAGTATATGCCACATTTACAGTTTATTATATTGTCTAGTGAAGATTTATAGTCTGATATTTGATTGAGATGAACTGTTTACATGTTTGAAATTACGGTAAATATTTTGAATATCACTCTAATATTTCAATATCTATGTTAGAAGAATAATATCATAGGCATACTTCCAATATTAAAAAAAGGTTCTTATACTCAGATATGGAAAAAAAAACAAATAATGCCACGCGTTTTAGTGATTTCGAATCCACTTCTTGTTTCAAAAACGTGAAAACCTCTCACATTATCACTTTTAAACTCTTACAAATGTTGTGATAAGTTCAATATATATAGTCATATATATATATATATATATATATATATATATATATATATATATATATATATATGTGTGTGTGTGTGTGTGTGTTGCTGTAGCGTCCGCGGTACTATGACATCCGATATAAGGACGTCACAGTGCATCGAGCTCCAAAATATCGCAAACGGTTTAGTGAATGCTTGGGAATCTATTGCAGATGAAATCAGCAGGACGTCACTTTGGTCGTTTTTTGTATCAACCTATACACCAAGGTTCACATAGTCTCCGTACACGGCGATATATTAGCACACTTATATGTTCATGATACATCTTACGCACAAGTTGGCATCCCTCAGTATACATATCGAAAAACGGTATCGTTTGGCGCCTGTATATGTATTTTTCTTGCAAAGTGGAATCCTGGCAGTGTTGCCGACCTCACTTATGGTTATAGAAAGATTTTAACTTTGAAGGTCATGATTTCCATCTGTTTCGTCTCATTTTTGTAGTTTTAATTTTCTGATACCATTGTTGACAGTGCGGAGGATGTTAGTTATTGTATAAGATCTACCGTTATTAATTGAAAAATAATTTTCTTTCTACAATTCATTCAAATCAGATTTTGAGGCATGATAAAATACTACTGGTGATAAAAATGAATAATTCTGGCGATTAAATTCTGAAATTCTAAATTCTAATGGGAAAGTTCTTTGGATTTCTCTAATCGATGAAATTTTCTCTGGCACATTCAGGCTGTATAAATAATTACTGGATGGACGAAAGCTATGAATACACTAGACTTTTGTTCCTCATTTCCATAGCGGTTTGGTGTTGGGTGAAAACTTCAGTCTACTCATTACTACACCAACGGTTCCAAACAATGTAGATCAAAAATGAAAGCGATGTTCCAATATATAGGATGTCCGATAAATGCATACTCAAATATGTGCAAATATTTCTACTGGTGTGATGTCTGTATACAGGGTGTCCCAGAACAACATACAATCAATCCTACAGAATGAACTAGAGCTCAAAATAGAACGATTCAAATCAACTTACCTTTTTACTAGGTTGCACCATTGAGCCGTTTGAGGCTCTGATGAAGGATTTTTTCTTCTCTTGAGTAATTCGAAACCCCTGAAAGTTAGGCTCTGAACTTTGGAGAAAAACTTAGAAATTAAATTTCAAAAAGAAAAGTGTGAAGTTGAAAAAGTCTGAATTTCACTAGAATTGCTAGACTTACGTGTAACGCTAATGAAGATCTTATGGTATTCTATACCACTATGGTATTACGTACAAACAAGTAACAGGTGGTCGAAGTTGGCAATTTTCTCGCGGTAGGCGGGCCCTTTTTTGTCGCTTGTCAGATTGTTTTTATTTCAGTTTTATGACTAGCTTTTATTTAGTTTGACTTGTTATTGTTAATTAATAATTCCGGTGACAATACATTATGAAATTTTTGTTAGAGAAAAAAATGCCGGCTTCAAGGCGGACGGGTTTCGTGATTATGCTCCCATTCTATTCGAAGAACTGGTGTTTGGGAGTTTTTGTGGTCGGGGATTATGAGTTTTTGGTCAAAATTGTTAAATTAAATATGCCTGCTCCGAGATGGCGGACGAGATTTGTGATTATGGTCCAATTCGATTCAAAATTGATATGTTGGGGTTTTTGGGATCAAAGATTCTGAATTTTTCATTGAAATTCTTGACTCCAAAATGGCAACTGCAAGATGGAGGATGAGCTTTGTAGTTATGGTCCGACTCGATTCAAAAATTGTATGAGGGGTTTTTTGGGGTAGAAGATTATAAAGTTTATGTTTACTATTAAATTATGAACTATTAGTTTATAATTACATGTGATCCTTTCTTTATGACGGCCTTCGAGTTTTGATTTACTTTTATTAATTACCAGAGATCACACTTTCATCATAATGGCCTAAACAGAAATTTTGAGCAAGAAAGTTAAAAAACGAAAGTTGAAAGTACTTATAAATATTAATTGGATATGGGAAACTAAATAATAATGAACATAGAGAGTAATATATTATATCAGTATAACGTTCCTGTAACAACGTGAAATTTAATGAACAGTCAGTATGGTGCATCCTATAACAAAGCCGCGTATTATTTACAAATTCAAAAAGTATGAGCTGATGTGATAAAATTGAGTACTATTTGAAAACAAAGTTTGGTCAGGTTGGAATGTTTTAATTCCATATGGTACGAATAAAAAAAATGAATTCATGGACGGATAGTATATTAATTGATAACATAACAAATCAATATTAAAAGTATCATATTGAAGATTTCATTCCATACTTGAATCTTGTTTGATGTGTAACTACCACTGGAGCCTGGTTTGTTTGATTGATAAGTTTCATACATGCTTCTTCTTTAAAAAAAATCTTGTCAAACTTCGGTACATAAGAATACTGACTAGCCCATAGAAGGAGTATTTTATGGTTTTATGGACAACTTTTAATCTAAAAAAAATTCAAAACATTTCCAAGTTAATAAGTTAATTTAATATACATCAGGGATGGTAAAATGATAATTATTTTTGAGAATTTGTTTTGTGATGATCGGCAGTAGTACATATTTTCAAAAATTTTCATATTTCCCAAAATACTCGCGGATGTGTTAGCGTCTGCTTGTAGTGTTAAATCTTATTGTAACAACAGTGAACAGTGCAAGTGAAAGTCAGGATTCAATGAAATAGCACATGAATTATAAATAGTAAAGTGTGGTCCCTCAGTGCGGAAATACATCAACAAAAACCTCGAACAACTTGTTTGTATGTGTTTCTCTGGACAAAACAATGCTAATTCTCAAGAAACACAAATTATTTGGAAAATACAAGTAAAAACAAGCAGAACTGTGATTGATATGTATGACGTTTAGGCACGTTTAGAGAGACGTGACCTAATTTGCTCTGTGTGGAGGATTGCTGCATTTTATAGTTTTGTTTTACTAAAAAACATCATCTCTTCTAATATAGAAATTACGTATAAATTATTGAGTGTCATTTCATTAGATACAGATATATTTAAAGACATTTCAAATTATAAACTCACCTTTCATATCTCTGCTTATGTAATTTGGACTTCGCCATGTCTTCTTTCAAAATATATTTTTTCAATCCTATGAGTACATTTTTAAGATAATCATTAACTTCGACGGAATTTATGTCGAAATTGAAAGTTTTCCTATCGTCAGAATTCATCTTTTGCCATAGAATCTGCATGTTTTCGTTATGTATATCCCATTCGTGTAGCAGAAAATAGCTCAATACATCTGAGGTTTTTTCTATTTTGGCGTATATGCTTCGCATTCTGCAAAAAAAACACAATATTTATTATTCATTTTATAAAAACAATTCAATGCACATTATTGTGTGAATAAATAAAAGATTTTTTTCTTCGTGAATTTGAAATGATTTCTTAACAATACTTATGGGTTTAAGGGTGACCGTACACAAGCCACTTTTTGAGGTCGCCTCGACCACAAGTTTGCAATCGCCTCTCCGCGAACTATAGTTCACCATAAAGGGGCCCACTCATTAGAAAGTAAGCGCGAAGGCTTGAATGCGCGTGGTACGGGGTACAGTGAAAATGATGTGTGTATGGCATACCCTCTATTAGATGTCGAATCTCCATCTGGTCAAACTGATCCCATTCTTGGACCAAAGCATCTCTCAAAAAATTTATATTACTTGGAGAAGGAACTCGGTTACGAACTCGTCTGCCCATCATGTCCCAGACGTGCTCAATTGGATTGAGGTCTGGGCTACGTGATGGCCAGTTCATCCTTTGAATTTCTGTTTCGTCCAAATATTTAGATACAATCCTCGCAATATGTGGTCGAGCGTTGTCGTACATAAACATGAATTCGTTTCCTATAAACGGTGCAAATGGAATTACATGTGGATCTAGCACATCACGAATATATCGGTTTGCTGTCATTGCTCCGCCGCCCACAATGACTAAATCAGTACGAGCTTCCATGCTTATGCCGCCCCAAACCATTACCGATCCTTCCCCATAACTGAGTCTTGTGGAAAAATTTGTTTGGTCAAACCTTCCGCCTCTTCTTCGGTATATTCTTTTACGGCCATCTGGAGAACGTAAACAAAACCTTGACTCGTCAGAAAATATAATCTTACTCCAGTTATCGACATTCCAATGTTGATGCTCCCTGGCAAATCGAAGACGGGCTTTTCTGTGATTCCTAAGTAACTCCGGACCAGTTGCAGGTCTTCTGGAGCGTAATCCATGTTCTCGTAATCGCATTCGAATCGTTATTACGTTAACAGCTATTTGGCGTACTTCTTCCGAATGATTTCGAGCCATGACAGCAGTAGTATTTCTTTCTCGCAAAACGTTTAATGTTACAAAACGATCATCTCGAACATTTGTAGAACGTCGTCTGCCAGATCCTCTTCGTCTCGAAAAACTAACAGTTTCATTGAAACGTTGTACAGCTCTCTGGACGCTACACCTTGTAACAACCGATATTCTAGAAGCAACTGCTCGTGCTGCATCAGTAGGTGTTAAAACCATGATGTCAAATTAAATACTGATAATTAAACTGCAATTTCCAAGTAACGAATATTTGAAAGTTGTCATATTGTGAGTTGCCACAGCACTCTTTTTATTTTGTAGTTTATTCTCTACCGTCATTTAAATTATGACCATTTCTAAAATGTTGCATTTTCCTTAAACCGTCAAAGTTCACAAACGAATTAAGATATCGGGATAAATAAAAAAACAAAATGTTGGAAACAAATCAGTCTTCTTGATAAAGTCAATTGTGTGCAGATCTACTAGCAGAATTAACCTACAGGGTGTGTCAAAAGTAGAGGAAAAATTGTTTTCTTTCCCTCCATGTATAACCAGCGAATACTTAATTACTTTTAGATGTCCGAATAATAATCTTAAAACTACAGTATTTTATCTAGAAGTTGTTAAAAAATTCTAATAAACAAAACATTTATTTACCAAAGTTACATTTGATTATCGGTAGATGTAAACACACCTAACACTTGTAACATATGTATTATTATTAGCTAATCACAACTTATTGCCATGAAAGAGAACCTTCTTGATTAAAATAATGCAAAAAGTCGTCCCGAACAGCTTCAGAAATTTTGGAAGCGTGTCTGTTAGGCCCACATTGAAGTCCTGCCATATGATCAGCTCTCAGTCCTAAATTTAAATTTCCTCGTAAAATATTTTCATTATCTTGACAATCAACCGTGATACACGTCTCTGAGCATTTTCTCCTCAAGAAATTATGTAAAACACAACATGCCACAACAATCTTATCAATGTGCTGTGAGTTAACTACAATAGATGTGTGGAATATACGAAATCTAGCAACCAATATTCTATAGGCATTTTCTACAATGCGCCTTGCTCGAGAAAGGCGGTAATTAAAAATTCTTTGATCATGACTCAGTTGCTTTTGACTGTGTGACTTCAGGAAATCTGAACGTAACGCAAATGCTTCATCGCCGATAAAAACAAAAGGTAACGCCTTTTTACCATTCGGGGCTCTTTTGGAGAAGGTGGTGGTAATTTTCCACCTTTTAGATATTGGTAAAATTTTGTATTGTTAATGACACCACCATCCGATATGCGGCCGTTTGTGCCAACATCACAAAGAATAAATTGATAATTAGCACACATATCGCCATTAGAACAATGCTGTGGTACCCTTTGTAGTTCCAAAAATAAGATCCGCTTTCTGAAGTAGCAGTTATGGCAATATGCTTGCCATTTACTGCTATTTTTTCAAGTGGAACCCATTGCAGGCTATGATCTTATTAAAAAGGCATTTTAAGTGATTTTCAATTATATAAACATGTTTCTAGCGCTGTTACAGTTTTTCTCGTTAATATATATCATTCGCATAAAAAAAGACATCAATCATGCAGTTTTGGTCATAATAAATAAACATTCCTACCTTAATATCAAGTCAGGCTAGCTTCGTACGTCGACAATTTCTAGGAATATCATTAATGCAGTGAGTCAATAGCCTGGTCGTCAATTTGTTTAGCACCAACTAATAGTTTAAAGGAAATAAATACACTCAGTAGAATAGTTACAGTAATCTGTAT
Source organism: Galeruca laticollis (assembly GCA_963921935.1). Classification (NCBI taxonomy): domain Eukaryota; kingdom Metazoa; phylum Arthropoda; class Insecta; order Coleoptera; family Chrysomelidae; genus Galeruca; species Galeruca laticollis. Next base: position 186,183,622 of record OY998179.1, on the reverse strand, counting down.
ATACACTTAAAAAGAATGAATTTTGTTATATGATGTACTATTGAATGTAAACAAACTTGTCACTACTCGAATCAAACAGCTGATTCGCCATATGTCATATCCTCGTTTATTCTTCTTTTTCAAACGTTAAGAGATCTGTGATTCGTACGGAAGGTGGCCTACCGGTGTACTGTGGTTGTACATCAGGGTATAATAAGTGATGTTTTATGTTGTAAATACAGTCGGGGGGTGTGGTATATTTGCGGATATAGGTTATTTTTGATTAGTTAATTATTGTATTTATACGGGGGGTTTTAATATGCGATGTGCAAGTAGAGTAATTTCACTCCGAGGTCATAGAACGTATGTGCTCCAAACTGCTCGAGTGAGAGTGTCTCGAACGGAAAGGTGGGCTGTCAATGAAACCGTGTCGTGTTTCCTTTTTCTTTCTGATCAACGTGGTGTTGTATGCAGGTGCTTATTGGGAGCCCCAAAAACAAATTCGCATGAAGATTCCACATTCATCCCGCAGGGGAATAAGAATTTGAGGGGGTAGTTAGGTTTGGGTGGAGTAGTGAGAGTTGGAGAAGTTGGTGGAGTTAATATTTCGTCCAGACCTCATCTGTGAGAGGCAGATGGATTTGTAAGCCCAGTCACCTACATCGCCATGCGGTTAAGTTCAGATAGCGGCTTTTAACTACTATATTAGCAGCACACAGGAGAACCCTGTCTTAGCCAAACAGGGTTTTGTTTTTTTTTGGGTTTTAAACATTTATTCTGGGATATTGTTGGATCTTTGGTGATTCGTATTTCCCGTATTGGATTAGTTCCGGAGTCCCCTTGGTGTTGGTTCGTAGTACCACAACATTCCTGGGATGCTTACAGCCTCACCTTAGTGATTGCTACCTCAGAAACAGTTTGTGGATCGTCAGGATTTATCACCAGCGGGGGAAGACGCGCAAGTTTTAAACATTTAATATTTTTTTTTATAATCATTTCTTTTTATAGCATATATATAACTTGTACGTATATATAATTCACCATTTGTGAACATACAAGTGGCTTGTAATTCATTTTTTTTTTCTTGGTCATTTATTACTCTAGGTAGAGTAGGTAAGTTGCGTCTGAGCTCACACGGAACGTTCATGATAATTTATATTGTTTTCTTTTGCTTTTGGTAAGTTTACAATTTGATATGCGCAGATAAGCCACGGTATGGGTAACCCTTCAGGTTCTCACCGTTTTCATTTTATATGATTGTAATTTTTTTTTTGCAAGTTTCAGAAACTAACTTAACTCAGAACTGGTCTCTGTTTCAAATCCTTCTGAGCATTCATTTATCAATTTTGGGGTAGGGGTATATAGGATTTTAAATAATTGTATTATTGTAGATATTGAACTATAAGGGACTTTTGTAAATGTCCACAGTTCGTGAGAGATTTCATATCGATCTGTTTATATTTTTTTTATAGTAAGGGTTGATGGACCTTAAGTGTCCACTGTGGGAATAACTGCTTCCACAATTTTCATACAACTGTACTCAAACCAAACCACCACCGCAATAAATCATTTCTCTTGTGAGTTGAGTTACGAGTTTGATTTTGGTAATCCTCTCCTAATTGGGGGTAAACTACGATTAGGGAAGTAAACTGGGGTATTTACTCGGGTACGGTTTACCTGGCGCCTTGGGTTTTATAGCTTATTTTGATCGTTCGTTACCAGCATACGAACCTCCCTTCTTCGGCTGAAGTCTAGCGGGTAAAATACCTTGTGGCATAGATCGGCCATCCGATCTGCTGGTAACTTGGTTAAATTAGTAGTAATTGATTTCGGGGCCACAAGTTCGATCTATCTTCAGTAGGTCGCTAACGTAAGTGGGATAAGTGCATAGGTGCACGGGGTTTGATTTTACGTTACAGCGCTTTTGAAAAATGAGAAAATTATAGTTTCGTGAATTTATGTTATAAAGCAAATATTGTTATGAAACTATACTGACATATATGACAGATGTCTACAAAATTATTATTATTGGGCAGTTTACATGTGAGTAGTTAGTAGCAATTAAACACTCATAGGAGAAGCAAAAGGTTTAACTGCAGCGAAGTGAACTCACTTCCGGAGGCATCCAGGTTAGCTAAAAAACTAAGTCGAGAGAATAACGTTCCTAATGGAACGCCCAAGAAAGCAGACGAGTCGTGGACGTCATCCTAAGAGTCATTAAGACACCTCTTGGCAAGCCACTCCCTAATACGGAGCCCCAACAACTAGGGTAGCAGGATCAGTCTGATAAAGACTGGAAACTAGCCGGCGGGGTTGTAACGGATGGATCCATAAAATGGGCGATGGGAGAGTTCGAACCTTATAAAGCAGCGGGGCCGGATGAAATATTTCCAGCGCTCCTGCAGCAAGGTTTGGATATTCTCCTCCCAGTGCTAAAAATAATATTTCAAGCCAGTATTGCACTAGTGTGGGTCCCGCAAGAATGAAAGGAAGCCGAAATTGTCTTCATCCCCAAAGCTGGGAAGAAAGACTATACTACCATTTCTATTTATGACACTGGAACTGATGGTAAGTAGACATCCATTGGAAAGAAGTTTAGAACAGTGCCCATTCCACCAACGGAAACGGCCCTCCACGCCATAGTGCAAAGGGCGGAAAATGCACTACAACTTGAGGAGGTAGCTCTAGCCATCTTCATCGACGTAGAAACAGCCTTCGACAAGGCGAGAGCAAATCTTATTGAGATAGCACTGCTATCTAAGGGGGCCTCCTCCTTTCTGCTCTTCAGGGTAACATCTGGCCTCAGAAGCAGAATAATAACAGTGATACTAGAATGCTGCTCTCAAGAGATTCGCGCGGAGGGAGCCTTCCCCAGGGAAGCTGCCTCTCGCCACGCCTATGGAACTTCATCATGGACAGCCTACTAGAAAGAATAACGAAAGAAGGATTATATGCGCAAACATACCCAGATGATGGACTGGTGCAATGAAGTAGAAATATCGGGTAATGCAAATATAACCGAGATTGTCTTATTTACAGAAGAAGAACAATTAAAGACGCAAAACTCCTCAAGCTATTTGACACACCCAATTTCAGGAGGATGCCACATACCTGGGAGTAGTACTTGACACGAAGGTGAACTGTAAACCATATATTGACAGAGTGATTAGCAAGTCAATAATCACACTGTGGCAGCTGCGAGCTCAGGAGTTACAGGGGGCTTTAGGTCAACGTCCACACGATCGCTCGACGTCCTCCTAGGATTGCCGCCTCTGCCCATATGGATTATTATGAGCGCGATGGCGGCCTTTGTAATATTGCGGGATGACGAGCATTCTAGGGGGGTGACGAAGGTCACAGAATAAAAGCCAAAAGAACAAAAAAGGAGCTTCCAATTCTAGCTCTCAATGATGTTCCAAAATAAGACAAAGTGAGGACAGACAACAAGTTCAAAGTCATTATTCTGCTAAGAAAGCAGTGGAACGATGAACAAGTTGGATTTACACCTGGGAGCATCATGTGCTTTACAGGCGGTTCCCGCATGGAAGGAAGGTCGGGAGCAGATGCCCTGATAGAGGATATATAATAATAATAATGATAATAATAATAATAATAATAATAATAATAATAATAATAATAATAATAAGCAAGCATCCTAGAAAACGTCCACTACAAATTATACTGGGATAGAACAATATTTACTGATCGGACAAATGAAGCAAACCGGCCGGATGTGGTTCTTTGGAGCCTGAGAGAAAAACAGGTATGGATTATCGACTTCGCAGTTGTGAATGATAACAACATGGAAAACACAATCAACCTAAAGCTTCGAAAATATGATGACCTCGCTCAGTATATCAAAGAGCAGTGGAAAGTAGACCAAGTTACTATCCTACCCATGGTCCTATCCACAACAGGCATTGTACCACGGCAGCTTGGTAAGGCTGCGGATACTCTTAAAATCAGTCCATCTGCAATTGGAAAGATGCAGAAAACAGCTATTCTTGGCACTTGCACCATTGTAAGGAAAGTACTGGGAAAATAACGCTAAAAAGTGGAAGGTCAAACATGCTTTGATAGATTTATATCTGTATATTTGAATAAACCACACTCAGACCAAAAGGCCTGAGTTTATGTAAAATGCCTTAAGAAGAGAACTAGTTAAAATAATAATAATAATAATAATATTCATGAGTCAAGAATAGACGAGAGTGCTTGGTAACCCACCCGTACCTCGCTAAATGCAAACACCAGGAATGAAGCCTATCTACGAACACCTCACAGACCATAAACTTCTTGCTGAGGAACAGAAGGGATGCAGGAAGAAAGCGCAAGGATGTCGGGAACAACTTATAATAGACAACACTGTAACAAAACATGCAATAAAGAAAAAGAACAATATGTATATGGCATTCATCGACTACCAGAAAGCGTTTGATAGCGTTCCACACTCTTGGCTTATTGAATGTTTATCTATGTACAAAGTAAACCCCAACATAATTGAGCTTCTGAAAGTGATGATGGCACAATGGGAAACCAGACTAATTGATTGAGCCGCACACAGCGATGAAATCAATATAAAAATCATGCGTGGAATCTTTCAAGGTGACGCCCTAAGTGCGCTCTGGTTCTGCCTAGCCATCAACCCACTCTCTACTGCTCTTGATGATCTAAAAAATGGATATGAGATAAATGAACATGTTCAACTCTCACACTTAATGTACATGGATGACATCAAAGTATTCTCGGCAACTCAAAATGGATTACAAAAAGAGCTTCGATGCATTGAGAACTTTTCGAATGATATACGAATGAAATTTGGATTAGAGAAGTGCAAGATCAACAGTATTCGGAAAGGAAAATGGCACGAAACATAGGATTACACGCTCACAAAGGCATCAGGTGGTAGAATCATCTCTCGCATGGAAAAAAGTGATACTTACAAATATTTGGGATTTGCTCAATCGCTAGGCATCCAAGAGCCGGAAGTAAAAAATCAGCTTAAAAATTAATTGAAAGAGCGAACCAAAGACATTCTCAAAACACAATTATCCGCACAAAACATCACGACGGCAATAAATGCTTATGCTATTCCTGTAGTAACATATAGCTTTGGTGTCATAAACTGGACTATTACGGAACTCGAAGACCTAAATAGAGCAACTAGAGTATGCTTTACTAAACATCGGAAACATCACCCCAAAGCATGCAAGGAGAGGTTCCACCTACCTCGGAATAAAGGAGGCAGAGGTATAGCTGACATGCGCATTATGCACAAAAAACAAATAGAACTCATGCACAACTACTTTTACAACCGAGCAACAGATTCCCCCCTCCACCATGCAATCATAAATGTCGATAAAAATATAACCCCGCTAAACCTAACTGATACAGACTACGCATGCGACCCGCAGCACTCCGTCTTAGCACTGGAATCACAATGGAAAGAAAAAGAGCTGCATGGACGATATCCAAATACACTAAATAATACTTCCTTAGACAAAGCTGCTTCCATAGCATGGCTCAATAGTGGTAATCTTTTCCCAGAGACAGAAGGATTCATGTGCGCCATCCAAGACCAGGTCATCCCTACTCGTTCATATCTTAAATATATAGTCAAAGACCAAAGCATTATATCAACACAGTGCAGAATGTGTGGAGACAAACATGAAAATGTTGAACACCTCCTTAGCGGTTGCAAAACACTTGCTCCTAGAGAATACACTACTCGACATAATAACGTCGCTAAAATCATACATACAGAACTTGCCCGCAAACTAGATTTAACTGAGGCGAAAACGCCATACTACAAGTACACACCCCAACATGTGTTAGAAAGCGACAAGTTTTTGCTATACTGGGACAGAGATATCCAAACAGACAGGACTGTACAACACAACAGACCCGTTATACTGATTTTCAATAAAACTGAAAAAGAAATACTCTTGGTGGATGTTTCGGTTCCAGCGGCTGCTAACATACAAAAAAAGGGCATGGAAAAAATAGAAAAATACTTACCATTGTGCGAGGACCTGAAAGAGACATGGCAGGCGAAAACGGTTAAAACCATCCCAATTATTATTGGAGCCACTGGAGAAATACCGAAAGACCTGAAAAAGAACCTGGATAGCCTAGGACTCCAGAAAAATCTTTTCTACGAGCTACAAAAAGCGGTCATTTTGAGCACGTGCAATATAATCAGAAAAGTGTTGAACAAAAATAAATAGGAAACGCTGGAAACCTTGCAACTAACCTTGCCGGTTCTCACGCTAAACATCCGGTTAACGTGAATAAAAAAAAAATAATAATAATAATAATAATAATAGTATAGTTTATTGACGTTTAGTATACAAATAGTGCATATCGGCACAAATTATGAAGTTCCTTAGATTTTGATTTAATAATTAAAAACACTTATGTGAATTTCATAGTCCACTAAAATATAAGCATATAATAACACAATGGCAATAAATAACATAAATATATAAAACGTAAAAACAAAAATAAATATGGATGCAGATGTTAATTAGTTTAAAACAGACCACATACATAAATAGTCATAGAGTCACAGATAACAGTCAAATATTACATTAAAAAATCAATAATTAAAAAAATATATGAATATATATACAATTAAAAATCATCCGTTTGGAATCCGATATGTAAGTCAAGGGTTACTGCAGAACGCAATAAAGCCATCCACACTATAAAAACAGTGTGCCAATAACAATTTCTTGATTAATTTCGAAAAACCAATTTTATTTAATTATTTTATGTCAGTGCCCTTATAGTATTTTTGCAATGCATTATATGAATTATGATTCAACCTGTTGTTCTGAGATAAACAAATTCTTGATCTCTGAGGCACAATGGATGTCGCATTCCTAGTGCCATATCCGTGTACGTCCGAGTGAAGTAATAGCAGATCGATATTGCTATGAATACTCCTCAGACACTCGTAGACATATACACAAGGAAGCAGAAGTGTTTGTAATTTTTTAAAATGTTTTTGGCAAGGATCACCATATTCGGCCTTTACGATTACACGTACAGCCATTTTCTGGAGTGAGAAGACTCTCGCAACATTAGTGGCACTGTCCCACAGTATAACACCGTAGTTAAGGTGACTATGTACAAAGGCGAAATATTATGTTCTTAAAACCTGTTGACTCAGACAGTTCCTCATTTGCTTCAAGGCAAATATTTGGGAAGCGAGCCTTGAACATAAGCCCTCTATGTGAGCCGCCCAATCCAATCGCGAGTCGAGAGTTATCCCAAGTGAGCTGACAGGCTCCGAAATTGTTATGAGCTTACTAGATGTGAAACAGATGCTCTGTGTTTTTTCTCCATTCAGCTTCAAATGGTTGCTGTTAAACCATGATTTTAGTATTCTCATGCTAGAATTGTTCAAAGTCTCCTCGCCCCTAACCAATGTGGTCGTATCATATGCAAAGAGAATACAACGTGCTTCCTCCAGCGCAGTTGGTAGATCATTAATATAAATTATGAACAAAATTGGTCCTAGTATAGATCCCTGCGGAATCCCTTCAGTTATTGGAGCCAACCGCGATTTCGCATCTCCAAAACTTACATACTGGTTCCTATTAGACAAATATGATCTAAATAACCCCAAATCGTTACCCCTCAGACCATAATAAGACAATTTATCTAGGAGATATTCATTGTTAACGCAGTCAAAAGCCTTAGTAAGATCACACATAGTAGCAAATGTGTCATATCTCTCATCAAAGCCATCGACTACACTTTCCACAATATCTACCACGGCCTTAACTGTGGACATGTTTCTACGAAAACCAAATTGAGAAGGCGACAGTATTTTTTTGTACTCGAAGTAAGAAATGAGTTTTTCCTTAATTAGCATCTCAAAGATCTTGCCAATCACTGGTACAATCCCGATGGGTCTATAGTTGTCAGGGTTACTGTATTCACCTTTTTTGTGAATGGGTATCACTTTAGTGATTTTTAGTGCATCAGGCCAGCACCCTTCTAGGATACATTTGTTGAATAAAATATCCAATGGTTCAATAAGAGTCCCAAGTGACGCCTCTATCATTAAGCTATTTAGGCCGCGGAAATCCAGACAAGATGAGTTCATTAGACTCAATATTGCTTGACTAATGTCAGCTCCCACAATGGAACCAATAAAAAAAGAGCTCGAGGTCTTAGGGATTTGATGGAGATATTCAATGGGATGTACGACATTGTTGCAAATAGTAGCAGTTATTTTATCTGCAATTGATACGGAAAAATTATTTAGATCATACGAAGTCCGTTCGGCGACAAGAGCACCACTAGTTTCAGTTTTTGTATTCCTTTCGGAATTTATTATACTCCAAATAGTTTTACTCTTCTCATCCGATTGTTGTATTTTACTAGATTAGAATTCCAGTTTTTGTGTTTTCATGGCTTTTTCATATTTTATGCGAGCGGTACGATAATTGCACCAGTCGTTAAAAGCATTTGATCTTCTACTTATCCCCTTAAGTCTGAATACCTCAGTCTTCATTTCATGCAGACTTTCACTGAACCATTCGCATTTTCTAGCTTTTACCCTACAAGTTGTTAAATGAAAACACATGTCCACATTTAGCGTTAAAACACTCATCAGCCTCCGAGTTGTCTCATTCGGATCACAATCATCCAAGTCCAGATCATGCCAGTTGGTATTAGTAAGTCTGTTGGAAAAGTTAAGAATTCGTTCATTATTCACTATTCTTCTTTTCACCGATTCATTACTTGTTTCTTTCATAACATTTTTAATTTTAAGAAAGATACCAGAGTGATCCGCTAATCTGGGATCATAAACTCCAGTGCAAATTTCATCGGGGTTCATGTTTGAAATGATATTATCCAAGCATGATCTAGATGTTGGAGTAATTCTCGTTGGCTTACTTATGTAGTGTTTAAAACCGTACCTATTCATAATGTTTCTAAGGTTGCTAGCGTGTTCAGTATTACTATCTAGTTCAATATTAAAATCTCCGAGAATATTAATTTTTCTATATTGTTTTGAAAAAGTATACAGCAAATCATGGAATTTATCTTTGAAGACACCAATATCACCACTTGATGATGATCTATATGTTGTTACCAATAATAAGCTTTTGTTGACAAATTCAATAGCGCTGAATTCAGCGTGGATAGACAAACAAAATTTTGAACAATCAACTTCCTTCACAGATAGTTTGTTGTTACTATAAATAGCGACACCTCCGTGTTGATTCTTACGGCGACAAAAAGCTGTTATAAGTTTAAAATTGTGGATTTTAATCATTTTTATATTATTTTTCGTTAGCCAATGTTCCGAAATGTAAAGTATATCAACATCAAAGTCGTTTAATATCAAATGTAACTCATCAATTTTATTGGCTATTCTCTGAACATTGATATGTAACATTGAACACATTAAGTTACCTGGCGAATCTGATAATATGTTTGACGTACCCCTCCTTGTCAAAGATGTCGAATTTCCTTGATGGAAAAAAACGATTAAGGATTATTCCGCATGGCGATATGTCAGGTTTTAGTATTAACTGAGATTCATCAACAGGTATCGAGATCTTAAATGAGCTATACTCGTTAGGATTGCGACAACTCAATTTCATCACCTTCACATTTGGAGCGAATTGGGATAGATGTTGGAATAGCTCTTCGTCGATAGTGTCAGCGGAGAACCTAGTAACGTGGTAATGGTAATGAATTCTGGAATTTGTTACTGCAGCGGTTAATTTACAGTCGCCGTCACTCTTACAAGAACCTACCAACAAGCACTTCGTTCTCTTCGCAGATTCTTTAGAAGTCGCAGAGCCTACTCTGCTAGTTCGCAACTGATCACTGAGTTTTATGCTTACAGAACTTGCACTCTGCACAGCCTTTGCAACTGCATCTGCAGATATGTAACTGGATGTTTTATTTAGGTTCTCTTCTTTAGACGATGAACTAGTCTTTAGCTTCATATCTTGCCCATTGCTGCAATCTATAATCTGTCTATAACTTCCCGATGACTGGCCAGCGAGTTCATTAGGCTGTTTTAGTCGTTTCAATAAAGCAACCTGCTCTGTAAGTGCGTATATGGCTATTTTTTGATTTTCGATAATTGTATCCTTATCCCTTATTATTCTCTCAAGAAAACTAATCTTTAGGCCATCAATAATATTTAAATTGTCATTGTCTACTACAGCAGAATCACTTTGGATATCGTTAACCGCTGTTTCTCCGATGCAACAATCAACGGTGTCTTTGGAAAGTACTTTGATCTTCAAATATGCCAAGCAACATTTGTAGGATAGTCTACTACATCGTACGCATTTAATACCCGTCGTTACGATCTTATTACATCTAATACACGGGAGATCATTACTATTGTTAGCATTTGAATTCTGTATATTTCAACAAATTTACCCAGTCTACCAAACAAATCAACAACCTTTGGTGGAATAGGTATTCTCCGTAAAATTAATTCTGGTAAAAACTGACGTAAAACAGAACACTTTCAAACATTGAAATGCAATGATGCGATTAAAAACTTGGAGTTAGTACTTGCCAGCAATTGCACACAGTCATAACACTTAGTTAAAACGGATACACTAACTTGCACAATTTAAAAACTACTACAATCTCGAACTATTGATATTGTTCAAGCACAAAATGCAATATATGTCATGGATGTAGAACTGTTCCACCATAATAATAATAATAATAATAATAATAATAATAATAATAATAATAATAATAATAATAATAATAATAATAATAATAATAATAATAATAATAATAATAATAATAATAATAATAATAATAATAATAATAATAATAATAATAATAATAATAATAATAATAATGGGGTAGTGAAGCGCCTCCTAAAGCCTCTCCTACCCAATTCCTATTCGCACCTCCAAGTTGGCGAACCTCGGGAACCAGTCAATGTCGATTCGAGATCGGGTTCTAACCCCGGTGGAGATGAAACAGTGGCTGGGCAGAAGCGAAAGGGAGAAATACCATTTGTCGGGCCAACCCCCCGGTGAATGAGAAGTCAAGGTTCCTAATAATAATATGGACAAACTAGGCGGCACAGGAGAGTGAGCTGCTCCTGCTCGGAACCGTCGTGATGTTCAGCTCGCAACGGATGACGACCCGGCAACGAATAGGCATGACAGCAATATACGAACCATCAGTGTGAGAGATTCGAAAGAACCAACGACTCTCACGGAAGAATCCGAAATGACCACTCAAACAACCAGCTCAAGACCTAGGAGCACAGAAGTCAAACTGTCAACAACTCAAGTTAGTCAGCCTCAGGTACCTAACACCAGGGGCCCTAACAAGACTTCTGTAAAATCCCGCTTCAAATGGAAACATGAAGATAATTGCGATATTCTGCGGGCATATCAAATTGCAACCAGCTGCGGTGCTCACAAAACAGGATACTGTTCCAAGATGTACCAAGAACTGAAGAAAATAAGACCTGATCTAACCAACTTCACCGAACAGAATATCACAGACAGGTATAGGTACATAATTAGTAAATCAGTTATATCAGTCATCGAGCAAAACATAATTAAGGAAGAAATATATCGTTCCCAAATTCAAAATACACAACATACCAATCAACAGAACAATCCATCAACGTCACACGATTATACACCGAATGATTTGGAAAATACAAAGACAGCCGACATCGAGACCAACAAAGTCCTAGAAGAGATAGATATTGACCAAGACAATACCTTGTTTGACGAATTGAACCATGAATTGGAGGCTAATCTCATTAAATATATTGGTACTGATCCAAACTCTCGACCACCACTACCCAAAATCCATCCTAATAAATACGCTTTCCAGCTCCTGAAAGTAATAAACCAGATTATTCAGAGTAAAACAATAAACACATTAGAAGATTGTCAAATTTATGTATACTGTTCAGCAATGACAATACTTGCTCAGATGAAAATCCCACTAACAATTCGGAATAGCGACAGAAAAAGAATTGATCAGATAACACCAGCATGGAAACGGAGAATCGAGAATAAAATCAAACAATTCAGAAGTGACCTATCAAAAATACTTACCTGGAAAACTCGAAGAAATGACACCAAACAGAAACTCAGAGACAAAGTATATAATATTCTTAAGAATAACAATATTAACATAAATAGTCGAGAGTTTGAAGAAAAACTAGACTTATATGTTGATACTTTAAAACAAAAAGTTGCTGCATTGGGAAAAAGACTACGACGTTATAACATATCAAACAAAAGGAAAGAAGATAACAAAAAATTCACATTAAACCAAAAGCAATTCTACAATAACCTCACAGAAGAACGGATACAAAACGAACCCCCAAGTCACCATGAAATTGATCAGTACTGGAGAACATTATGGTCAACACCAGCCCAATTCAACAACGAAGCTAAATGGATTGAAGATGAGGACAACAAATATAACATCAAAATGAATGAACCAGTCATCACAATCGAAGACATTCAAGACACAACAAAAAAACTGCAGAACTGGAAAGCAGCCGGACCCGATGGTGTCCACAACTTCTGGTGGAAATACTTAACAGCGCTACATTCATCACTAGCAACAATAATAAACGAAATACTCGATAACCCTGCCAAATGCCCAATCTTTTTAAGCCAAGCTGTTACTTACTTGAAACCAAAAAATCAAAACACCCAAGACCCGAAAAATTGTTTGAATACCATCTACAAAATTATATCATCTTTAATAAATAAAAAAATAAATGATCATATAGTAGAACATAATATAATCGCGGAAGAACAAAAAGGTTGTCGTAGAAACTCCAGAGGTTGTAAAGAACAACTGACCATCGATGCAGTCATTACAGGCCAAGCCAAAAAAAGTAAAAGAAATCTATCACTTGCCTGGATCGACTATCAAAAAGCATATGATTCGATACCACATCAATGGCTCCAAAGGGTGCTTGAAATTTATAAAATACACCCAAAAATAATATCTTTATTAAAGACCCTAATGTTATCCTGGCGGACAGAAGTAGTTTTAAGAACGGACAAATGTGCAATCAAAACGGACCATATCTCTATCCAACGTGGAATATTCCAGGGGGATACATTCAGCCCACTGTGGTTTTGCATGGCCCTGAATCCCTTGTCCAGTATGCTGAATCACACTAATGCAGGCTATAAGATCACAGCAAAGAGGGAATTACTATATGAAATAAATCATTTATTGTATATGGATGACCTCAAGCTGTATGCCAGTAACAAAACTGAGCTAACAACACTACTCAATATCACAACACAATTCAGCACTGATATACAAATGAATTTTGGTCTGGACAAATGTGCCTGTCTGAACATCATCCGTGGAGAAGTATCGGAACCAGAGACCATAACCATAATGCTCAACGAAATGAATTTTCCTGCGATTGACCCTTAAAATACTTACAAATACCTTGGTTACGGTCAATTACTGACAAAAAATAATAAAGAATTGAAACCGCAAGTGCAGGCAAAATTTAAGAACCGGTTGCATAAGATTCTTAGAACAGAACTCATAGCCAAGAATAAAATAAAAGCAATCAACACCTGGTCCATTCCAGCTTTGACTTATTCCTTTGGAATACTAAGCTGGTCACAAACAGAATTAGACGCCATAAACAGACTTGTCAGAACAACTTTGACCAAATACAGGATGCATCATCCCAAAGCAGCTATGGAACGACTGTACTTATCCCGAAAAGAAGGTGGCAGAGGATTATTAGACATAAAGAATCTATGCAACAGACAGGTGGTTGCAATGAAGAAATTCTTCACCGTAAAAGCACGACATTCTCCGCTACACGACGCCATTCTTAAAAGCGATATATCGTACACTCCTCTTAACCTCTCTAAAGCTGAAGTCTTACCGACAATCATAACAACTAAAGACCGAGTTGTAGCCTGGAGATCGAAAGCACTCCATGGAAGATTTCCCCAATCCCTAGACAATGCCGATAAGGAAGCGTCAGTTCGCTGGCTAAGGGATGGGTTTCTTTTTGGAGAAACTGAGGGCTTCATACAGGCCATCCAAGATCAAGTTATAGCGACCAACAACTATAAGAAATATATAGAAAAACTAGATGTGGTTGACCGATGCAGGAGGTGTCATAGAGAGTCTGAGACAATAGATCACCTAATATCAAGCTGCCCAAGTCTCGCGAATACAGAATACATCCATAGGCACAACCTTACAGCGAACATTCTGCATCAAGCACTAGCCGTAAAGTATAACCTCCTTTCAGAAAAAGACATGGTACCATACTACGATTATAAAGCAAGACCGGTATTAGAAAACGATTCTTATAAACTGTATTATGACCTCTCGATACATACAGACAAAACAATAACAGCGAATAAACCAGACCTTGTACTGCACAATATGAAAGACAAAACAGCAATTTTCGTAGATATAACCCACCCTAATGACCACAACATCAATAAGGCAGAAGAGGAAAAAATAAAAAAATATATTCCGTTATCAATAGAATATAAAGAAATTCATAGATTAAAATCGGTACAAATCGTTCCCATTGTAATAACGGCAACTGGCTTGGTCAACAAAAATCTGTCACAATTAATACTGAAAATGCAGCTCGACCCAAACACACTGATCCCAAAAATGCAGAAGAATGTTATCCTCGAAACGTGTCGCATCGTACGAACAGTCCTGAACATGCCTAATCAGGAATTTGAGTAAGGTTTGCTTGGGCCCCTTACTTCTTGAACCAGATGTTTAACAACTCTGAGACTAATACATGAAATAATAATAATAATAATAGTAATAATGGAAACATCACGAAGGCATTATATGGAAAATGGAATCCCTCAAGGGGCAAACTTGAGTGTAATTCTATTCTTGGTAGCTGTCAACGGCTTGGCAAATGTTGTAAGCGAAAGAGTACAAAAAAGTCTGTATGTGGATGATCTGGCGATATTTTACTCCTCGCCGCTTATGGAAGATATAGTCAGCACATTACAGAATAGCATAGATGCCATCGCAGAGTATTCGGAAAACAACGGTTTTAAAATATCGGTAGCTAAAACACATTGCATACACTTTTGCAAGCAAAAGAGAAGTCATCCTGAACCCATGCTGTACTTGTATGGAAATAATATCCAGATTGAAACATCCACCAAATTCCTGGGTCTCATTTTTGACAAGAAACTTCTTTGGCAAGACCATATAAAAGAGCTTGCAGCGAACTGTAAAAAAAGGTTAAATATCTTAAAAACCCTAGCCAATATCAATTGGGGATCTGATACAACTGTACTGATAAATTTTTACAAGACGTACATATTATCAAAAATGGCTTACGGGTCCATCATTTACGGCTCGGCAAGTGAATCTAACTTGAAAGTACTGGAGCATATTCAAAGTACTGCCTTAAGATTAGCTCTAGGTGCATACAGAACAAGCCCTTACCTTTCATTATGCTGTGAAGGAGGAGTAACACCACTTCGGTACAGAAGGCAAAACTTAATGTCAAATTACTACTGTAAAATTCTTAACAACCCTACAAATCCAGTTCATGAAATACTATCTGCACCAGCGACACCTTTCCATACCCAACGAATTAGTAGTCTATCACTTCCTATAAGAACATCACTTTTACTGTCCTCTCTAAATATCAGCACAGAGGAAAATGATGAAGGCCTAGAAGAACAGAAAAAGAGCATAAAAGAAAAAATTATGGACAGGTGGCAAGAAGAATGGACTGTAAATAATAACTTCCTAAAACAAATACAACCAAACATACAACTCAAACCAACAGAATACAAACTTCAAAAACGTAGGGATAAAGTGATAATTACCCGGATAAAAATTGGACATACTAACCTGACCAGCTCTCACTTTCTTCTCGGTAGAAACCCACCTGTCTGTGAATGCGGAAGACAAAACACCGTAAGTCATCTAATAGTTGAATGCCCACTGCTTTCTCGCAGCCGTCTAGATATGGGGATTGCAAAAGATGTTAAGTCATGCACATCAACAACAGACCAGCAAAATAAGCTCCTAAATTTTCTAAAAGCAAACAATTTGTATCTGAAAATATAAAAGTGTAGCCTCAAATATTGGGGGAGGTTTTTGGTTGGTAGGCCATTAAGGAGTCCAACACTACCCGATTATATGTCGGGTGAACATGAGTTTTCCCTCCTCCAAAGTAGAAGAGCTAATGACCAAAGCAGTCGATGCTCTATAATAAAAAAAAAAATAGTAATAATAATACTAATAATAATAATAATCATAATAATAATAATAATCACCCCACACGCCTTTAACTCACACCTTGAACAACTAAGTCTTCACCCAAATACCCATACAAGCATACAAAAGTCTGTCATCCTGAAAACATGTAATATTGTGCGATCTTTCCTCAATTCAAGCAATAGACTCTGAGACCACCTGGTACAACCTGTCATCCCAGAAAAGAAATACCACTTGATCAAGTGAGAAGAAAGAAGATAATAATAATATATATATATATATATATATATATATATATATATATATATATATATATATATATATATATATATGTATTCGTTTATTGACCATTTTACATACAGGGCACGTTTATAGTCATCTCATATGAAATATTAATATAATTACAAACGATTAATAGATAACTAATTACATTATGAGAAAAAACAAAAAAAAGAGAACAATCACACAATAAAAAGTAGAAATAGTTACAAAATATCTACAATAGAATAAAAATCTAAAGGTACACCAAGACATATTATAAAAGGATGAAAAACTATATAAAAACATATAAAAGTATAGAACTGTATAGAAAAAATAAACAATTATCGTAGGCTAACCATATTTTATCAGGTATTCAAGTATAATGCACTCTCAAAGGAATAGCTCATGTACTCATCAATGCTGTAAAAACAGTGTTCTATCAGATAAATTCTGACAAATTTAGAAAATTTCGCATCGCTTATTTCCTTTATTTTTTCCTCCGGGTATAGTTTATCTAATTTATTAAACAGATTAAAATCAAGTCGGTTCCGTTTAGCCGTTGACAGACGTGAAAAGATATTTACTAGATTATTTGTATTTCTAGTACTGTAACCGTGTAAATCGCTATGACTCGAAATAGAATTTAGGTTCCGATGTATTCTTAGAAGTTGGTCAAAGATATATTGGCAGGGTAGACACAGAATCTTATATTTCTTAAAATAACAATAATAATAATAATAATAATAATAATAATAATATTAATATAATATAATATAATAAGGGGTTAAAATGGTAGTGAAGCGTCTCTTATAGCCTCTCCTACCAATTCCTGCTCGCACCTCCACGTTGGTAGCCCCGGTAACTATCTCTGGGGATTCGGGATCGGGTAACCATCCCCGGTGGCGGATCTGCAGCGGATGGGCTAACGCGAGAGGGAGAACCACTACCACGCGGGGTAGCATCCCGTATGGTGTGAAAAAAAAGTGCTTTCAACACACGAAGAAATCGTTACTCGGGCGGGGAAGGATTAGATGCTGGTCCTTCCAATCGGAACCGTCAGGATGTCCAGCATGTAGATGAGAATGGTGGGGGCACCGCTCATCGAAACGTACCCCATCAACCGCTTGAACCTACGGCGCCTCGGAGACGTGTTGTGCGACAGCCTGTCGCACCCACTGAACCAAATCAGGCACAATCAGAAAGACGACGTATGAAATGGGACAATGAAACCAACAAACAAGTAATACGTTCGTTTTTCACAGTTACGGCACTGGAGACTGATATGACGATGTACCGCATGCGACTGCATAATCACTTCATTGAGAAAATGCCACACCTAAATCACCTCTCAGAACAACGAATAGCAGATCAACGTAGAGCTATCATAAGAAATAACCTAATACCTCTACCTGCAATCGAACAAATAAGGGCAGAGGTGGAGAGGGAGATTAATCAACAGCCTATAAATGAGACCCCAGAGACTCAGGAACAAGAAAGTAGAGGACCTGAAGCTGACCTACCACTATTAAGTCTTCGACCCTCAGTAATCATTCGTCAAACATTATGGGAAGAAAACTACCAACAACGTCTTACTGAATTCAGAGGATCCGACCCTGCCAGCAGGCCGGCGCTACCAAAACTCATTTATACTCCAAACACGCACTCTCTCTTAGGAATTGCTAATCAAATTCTGGAAAGTCAATTGGATGCAGATATGAACCTCGAGGAAATACATCTTCACGTGTATTGCGCAGCTCTAGCAACAATCAAAGCCAACAAACAAAAAATACTAAAAGCACCTAAGACACGTACGCCTCAAAAACCGAGATGGGAACAAAGACTTAGTACCAAAATCGAGAATTTGAGAAAAGAAATTGGTAGAATTCAACAAATAGCAAATGGGCAAAAATCCAAAAAGCTGCTAAATAAAATCCCGGTCCAGATTAAACAACAGCTGGAAGGAAAAACAACAAATGAAATAAAAACAATTATAGATGATACCTTAGATACCTGGAAACAAAATCTTGCAGTTGCTTCTAAGAGATTAAAAAGATATCAGGAGAGCTACCAACGCAAAATCCAAAACAACTTCTTTTCAAAAAATCAGAAGGGCTTCTATAGATCGCTTAACGAACAACCTGGTTCTAAAGGACAACCGCCAAAGAAGGAGGATTTACAGACATTTTGGGAAGGAATGTGGTCGAAGGAAATCGAACACCAGGAAAATACACCTTGGATCAAATCAGAAATTCAGAACTACAACCATCTACATATGGAAGAAATAATATTTACATTACAAGATCTAAAAAAGGTAATAAAAAACTTGGCCAACTGGAAAGCACCAGGGAACGACGGTATCCAAAATTTCTGGTACAAAAAACTTACGGCTACCCATCATCACCTGACCAACCAATTTAATATCGCTCTAAGAAACCCTGACCAACTACCAGACTTCCTTACAAATGGTGTAACTTATCTTCTTCCAAAATCTGATCAAACCCAAGATCCTTCTCAATATAGACCCATCACGTGCCTTCCTACAATGTACAAAATCTTCACTGCAGCACTATGTGATAAACTGTACGCATACCTAGAAACTAATGATATTCTAACTGAGGAGCAGAAAGGGTGCAAAAGAAAATATATGGGCTGCAAGGAACAAATAACAATCGATAATGTGATATTGGAACAAATCAGTAAGAAGAACAGAAATCTATACATGGCTTATATAGACTATCGGAAATCTTTCGACTCAGTGCCCCACAGTTGGTTAATAAAAACTTTGGAAATTTACAATATACACCCTGTGGTGGTTAGGTTTCTAAAAAGTACTATGAGTAATTGGAAAACAAAACTCAAAATTAACCTAAATCACACAGAACGAGAAACTGAATCTATCAGTATTAAAAGAGGAATCTTTCAAGGAGATACACTTTCCGCTCTATGGTTCTGCTTGTATTTAAACCCATTATCACGTGGCCTAAACCACATAGGATATGGAGCAACTATTAGAGCGGATCGAAACTCAACAACCATAAGTCATCTATTCTTTATGGATGATCTGAAACTATATGCCGCGTGCAAAAAACACCTAGAATCCAACTTAAAACTCATGCACCAGTGGAGCACAGATGTCGGAATGTCGTTTGGTATGGAAAAATGCCAAACTGTATCGGTTGAAAAGGGAAAGCTGAAAGAAGGAGAACCTATAGAACTAGAGCCAGGCAAATATATTGAAGCCATGACAGACAAACCCTACAAGTACTTAGGAATCCTTCAGATACACAAGATAGAACATAAAGAAATAAAAGCCATAATAACCACCGAATTCGAAAAACGCCTTCACAACCTCTTAAAAAGTAAGCTAAATTCAAGAAACCTTACCACGGCCATAAATAGCTACGCCATATCCGCTCTTCAGTACTCCTTCGGAATAATTAAATGGACTCAAACGGACCTGGAAGCAGTTAACAGAAAGATTAGAACCGAGCTAACAAAACATAGAAAACACCATCCAAAAGCGTCCGTCGAAAGGGTAAATTTACCTAGAGAAAAAGGAGGTAGAGGAATAAAAGATGTTGTGGAAGCTTGCACTCAGCAAACTGCAGGCTTGAGGAGTTTTTTCCGCCACCAAAATAGTCAACTTCATAAAGCCATAGTGAAAACAGATACGGGTTATACACCTTTAAACCTAAGCATGGAAAACTTTACGCCCTTTATTACACGAAATGAGGAAGATAAAATTAGAAATTGGCGTTCAAAAGAATTGCACGGAAGATTCATTAATGATTTACAGAAAGACACGATAGATCAAGCTAAATCGGTTGAATGGCTTAAAACTGGAACGCTGTTCCCAGAAACTGAAGGTTTTATGGTTGGTATACAAGATCAGGTTATAAAAACGAGGAATTACCAAAAGTATATCTTGAAGGAAGAAATACCAACAGATAGGTGCAGAAAGTGCAACAGAAGTCAAGAAACGATTGAACACATTCTTTCTAGTTGCCAAAGCATAGCTGAAACTAAATATCTAGAACGACACAACAAAGTTGCCACAGTAGTATACCTAGAAGTACTGAAAAAACTTAACCTTGATCCACAAAACAACGAGCCATATTACAAATATAAGCCCCCTCCAGTTATCGAAAATCAGTATGTTAAGATCTACTGGGATAAAACTATCATGACGGACGTAACAGTACGACACAACAGGCCGGACATCACAGTCATTAATAAACAATCCAAGCAAGCTCTGCTTATTGACATATCGATCCCAAATAATTCTAACACAGAAAGCAAATACAATGAAAAACTAAGCAAATACGCCGAGCTAAGGACCGAAATAAAAGAATTGTGGAATCTTAAAGAAGTCAAGATCATTCCAGTTGTTTTATCCTGTATGGGGCTAATTCCCAAGAAACTAAGTACTTCCCTCAAAGACATTGATATTCCTGAGTCAACCTACCGATTAATGCAAAAATCTGTAATCCTGGATGCGACAAACATTGTTAGGTCATTTCTAGAATAGTGACACCCAACGAAAGTCTTGCTGTTGAGGCCGACTGTCGTTGATACACGCCGGGTGTAAATCCGGTGACACAAAAAGGATAATAATAATAATAATAATAATAATAATAATAATAATAATAATGAAATTCTTCACCGTAAAAGCACGACATTCTCCGCTACACGACGCCATTCTTAAAAGCGATATATCGTACACTCCTCTTAACCTCTCTAAAGCTGAAGTCTTACCGACAATCATAACAACTAAAGACCGAGTTGTAGCCTGGAGATCGAAAGCACTCCATGGAAGATTTCCCCAATCCCTAGACAATGCCGATAAGGAAGCGTCAGTTCGCTGGCTAAGGGATGGGTTTCTTTTTGGAGAAACTGAGGGCTTCATACAGGCCATCCAAGATCAAGTTATAGCGACCAACAACTATAAGAAATATATAGAAAAACTAGATGTGGTTGACCGATGCAGGAGGTGTCATAGAGAGTCTGAGACAATAGATCACCTAATATCAAGCTGCCCAAGTCTCGCGAATACAGAATACATCCATAGGCACAACCTTACAGCGAACATTCTGCATCAAGCACTAGCCGTAAAGTATAACCTCCTTTCAGAAAAAGACATGGTACCATACTACGATTATAAAGCAAGACCGGTATTAGAAAACGATTCTTATAAACTGTATTATGACCTCTCGATACATACAGACAAAACAATAACAGCGAATAAACCAGACCTTGTACTGCACAATATGAAAGACAAAACAGCAATTTTCGTAGATATAACCCACCCTAATGACCACAACATCAATAAGGCAGAAGAGGAAAAAATAAAAAAATATATTCCGTTATCAATAGAATATAAAGAAATTCATAGATTAAAATCAGTACAAATCGTTCCCATTGTAATAACGGCAACTGGCTTGGTCAACAAAAATCTGTCACAATTAATACTGAAAATGCAGCTCGACCCAAACACACTGATCCCAAAAATGCAGAAGAATGTTATCCTCGAAACGTGTCGCATCGTACGAACAGTCCTGAACATGCCTAATCAGGAATTTGAGTAAGGTTTGCTTGGGCCCCTTACTTCTTGAACCAGATGTTTAACAACTCTGAGACTAATACATGAAATAATAATAATAATAATAGATAGATAGATAGATGGTTTATTGACCCCATTCACATACATAGTACATTAGAAGTCAGTGAAAGTAGTACATATGAATACATTTTACCAACTAAAAATATTAAAGATTGTATAGTGTTGTATATGACAAATTTAAAGTATAATAAAAATAATAGAAAGTAAAAATTTCACATAAATACAGACATACATTTCATAAAGTAAAAATATTGATGAAAATATGACAATTTTAAAATATAAAATAAGTTAAAAAATAATAGAAAGTAAAAATTGAATTAAACAAAACAAACAAACATATAAGCATTAAGCCCAAGTATTCAATTCCTCCAAAAACTCATCAACTGTATAAAAACAATAATTTAAAAGAAAAGACTTAGCAAAATGTTTAAATTGAACTCTCGTCATATCACTTATATTTATATGTTCAAAATATTTTACAAATGAATTGTACAATGTAACATCCAACTTATTGTTTCTTGGTTTCTTGTTGTTTTCAGTCTTGGTTTGAGAATGACAATGTCTTTACTATTTCTAGTATCACAATTATGAACATCTGCATGTTTAGTCAGAACATATCGATTTTTATGTGTTTCAATTAACACTTCGAAAATATACAAGCACGGAAGCGGTAATATTTCAAGTTTTTTGAATATTTTTTTACAATTGGTGTTTCTTGGTGCGTTGTAAATTTTTCTAACTACAGTTTTCTGTAGCACAAATACTTTGTGCACTGATGTGCTGCTGCCCCATAGCATAATACCATATGTTAAATTGCTATGAAAAAGTGAATAATATACAGACTTTAACAAATGAGTTGGTATACATGATTTTAATTGACGAATTACAAAAACTTGGCTCGCTAATTTTGAACAAAATAATAATAATAATAATAATAATAAATATAATAATAATAAATATAATAATAATAATAAATAGTGAATGTAGGCTCTGTGGCAAATCAGATGAACACATTAGCCACTTAATAGCCGGATGTAGGAGTCTTGCCTTAACAGAATTCACTAACAGACATAATAAGGTTGCTTCATTCATCCATTGGTCTATATGCAACGCAATAGGATTGCGTGTAGCAGAAAAGTATTATAATCATGTTCCAGAAAAAGTCGTAAGCAACAACAACATCGATGTTATGTGGGATATGGC
This sequence comes from Galeruca laticollis, assembly GCA_963921935.1. Taxonomy (NCBI): domain Eukaryota; kingdom Metazoa; phylum Arthropoda; class Insecta; order Coleoptera; family Chrysomelidae; genus Galeruca; species Galeruca laticollis. Next base: position 186,160,308 of record OY998179.1, on the reverse strand, counting down.
TGTAATTACTGATAGAACAATCTTGGCAAATAGACCGGACATAGTACTATATGATAAGAACATAAATACATGTCTTTTGATCGAAATATCTGTCCCAGATGATAGCAATATAGTGAACAAAGAAAACGAAAAAATAAGCAAGTATAAAGATCTAGAAATCGAGATAAGTCGGATGTGGAATACAAAAACCAAAGTGGTACCCGTTATTGTAGGAGCATTGGGAATGATGCGGGATAGTTTGAAAACATACTTAGAGATGATCCCAGGTAAACCATCCATGTATGAAGTGGAAAAACTTGCACTCATGGGAACTGCTCACATAATAAGAAAGGTGCTAGGGTGAATGACTTTGATCTCTAGTTGAGAACTGTATTCACCCATTTTACCGCCAAATCTATAGTAAGGCGAGAGGAAAAAAATATAGAAATAATAATAATAATAATAATAATAATAATAATAATAATAATAATAATAATAATAATAATAATAATAATAATAATTAAACCGAGCGTACAAAAATGGTTCTACCCCAAAACTCTTACAAGGCGTGAACAAGTCGTCCTCAGCCGATTAAGGATAGGCCACACAAACCTAACCCATTTACACCTCCTCCTTGGAAAGAACAAACCCAGATGTGAGAAGTGCGGCATCCCACTGACAACCCAACATATATTAACTTGTGCAGCCTTCAATTTTCATAGACAATTCCTCAAAATACCCCAGATCGAAAACATTCTTAGAAACCAAAATGACGAGCTTAACCAGGTGATAACTTATCTAAAGTCCACAAATTTATTTTATAAAATATAAATTACCCCAATGATATATCGACGAGCACAATGACCTAGATGTCGATGCTCAAACACAAAAAAAAAAATAATAATAATACATCAAAAATGCTCCCAGTTGTAAATCCAACTTGTTCATCGTACCACTGCTTTCTTAGCAGAATAATGACTTTGAACTTTTGTCTGTCCTCACTTCGTCTTCTTTTGGAACATCAAAAGTCGTAAGCAACAACAACATTGATGTTATGTGAGATATGGCTGTAATTACTGATAGAACAATACTGGCAAATAGACCGGACATAATACTTTATGATAAGAACATAAATACATGTCTTTTGATCGAAATATCTGTCCCAGATGATAGCAATATAGTGAACAAAGAAAACGAAAAAATAAGCGAGTATAAAGATCTAAAAATCGAGATAAGCCGGATGTGGAATACAAAAACCAAAGTGGTACCCGTTATTGTTTAAAAACATACCTAGAGATGATCCCAGGTAAACCATGAATGTATGAGGTGCAAAGAATTGCACTCATGGGAACTCCTCACATAATAAGAAAGGTGCTAGGGTGAATGACTTTGATCTCTAGTTGAGAACTGCATTCACCCATTTTACCGCCAAAACTATAGTAAGGCGAGAGGAGAAAAAAAAAGAGAAATAATAATAATAATAATACATAAAAATTGTTGTTTACATGTGAATAAACATGGAATTACCACTAAAACTAAAGTTGCGCGTGGGTTTTACACATTTAAATTTCCAATAGTCTTTCTGCATAGATATTGACAATGTGAAGAAGGTTTGAATTCACCTTTTTTATATTAATGTATTGATTTCTAACATTTGGCCATTCAACAAATTTCATATATAAATACGAGTAAATTAACAATAAAAAATAGAAACATTAACAACACAGATATTTAAAATGTAAAACAGGTTCACTTTTACGTTGTTGATATTAATATTGATTTCCATAACTTTGACATTCAACATATTTTGTTCATAAATACGGGAAAATTAACAATAAAATTAGAAAACATTAACAATAAAATATAGAAAACAAACAGTTTAGAGGATTCCAATTGACAAACGACATTGAATCATATAACACAATTAATAATAACATGAAAATTTATAAAGTATATCTGTCAAAAAGAGATCGAACCAGATCTCTATTTAAGTTAAGAACATATTTTCTTCAGCATGTGATAAGAATTTTAATTCATTATATTCATTTTTTGTTCAGGGGGCAGAAAATTTAAAATTTTTGAAATGAGATAAAATATATTTCGTTATCCAATTTTTGTACTACTCAGCGAAGGTTTAACGTGATATTCTTTTTTTTCCAAGTGAAATGTTCATGGTCGATATTATGTAATAGATTTTTGTTTCTGTGTATATGAGTAAATATTTGTTCAGCATCACAGATGCTTGCTTGTGAAAAAAGCAAATTGCTTGAGAAGATTGGTCTTTTGGATACATAATTTCCAGAATTCGTTCCTGCACCGTTCCCAACTTTTTCAAGTGAGTAACAGCAACCCCTCCTCAGCCCAGTACAGCATATTGAATACGAAATTCCACCAGAGCGAAGTAAATGATCCTCAAGTAATAAGTGTCAAGTAATTTGCTCAAATATTTGAATTTGAACAGCATATTTCTTAAGGTTTTTGTCACGTTCTCAGTATGAACGTCCCATCTCATATGACTATCTATCGTTACACCCAAATATTTAATGGTATCTGTTCTGGAAACATCAATAATCAACTCTCCGTTCCGTATATCGAAAGTGTTGAAATTTGGTAAATGATTTCTGTAAGCCGTGAAAGTCATAAATTAAGTTTTTCCATAGTTTATTGTCAATAGTTGATGATTAAATCAATTGGTTATTTGTGGCATATCAGCTTCCACCTCTTCTTTCAGGTCATGTCAATTTTTATCCTCATACAAAATCACTGTATCATATGCGAAGCTGATTATAGTTCCTGTACTATTCAAGGTGAGTAAGTTGTTAAGATATAGTGAGAATAATAGTGGCCCAAGGACAGTGCCTTGTGGCACACCAAACTGAACTTAGTTTATTTTCAATTTGTACAAATTGTTTTCTTTGGTACAGATAGCTTTCTAGAAGATTATAAGTGGTTCCCCGAACTCCAATATCTTTCAAGGTTTCGAGAAGCTGTGTATGGCTCACAGTAACGGAAGCCTTGGATAGGTCTAAAAATACATACCCACTAAGTTTTCCGTTATCTATCGCTCTATAAATTTGAGATATTAAGCTTGTTATAGCATTTTTGGTAGATTGGCGTTCTCTGAACCCAAACTGTGTTTCTGATAGGAAGCTGTTTTTCTTTATATAATCATTAAGTCTATTCTCGAGAACTTTTTCAAAAATTTTCGCGATATTGGATATAAGTGAAACGTGTCTATAATTTTCAATCACACATTTTTTTCCTTTTTTATGAAGTGGTTTTATAACGGCTACTTTGAGTATAGAGGGACATACACCTGATTTCATTATTTCATTAATGAGATATGCCATGGGTTTGGCGATTTCTATTTGAATTTCTTTGAGAATTTCAGCTTTAATTTTATCAATTCCTGGCGATTTATTGGGTTTCAATGAATTTATGATCTGGCATATTTCCTCCTCATCTACAGGTTTAAGAAACATTGAGTATGGCAGAGATTTTCTTGGTATTGAGTCAGTAAGAGGTTTTTGAATTAATGAAGCCAGTTTTTTCCCACTTCGATTCTTTGTAACTCCTCAATTGTAAACTCATTGCCATTCACCACCAACTTGTTCCTTCTGATGAAGCAATTCCTTTCTCCCTTTCTGCTGATAGATGCCTTCTCAAAATTATGTATTCTTCTGGTTCTTTTTTAGTGATATCGTGTACAATGGAAATACCAGAACCTTTCAATTTCCTAACATTTTGTAGGACGTTTTTTTGGTAAAGTACGAAATGAACGCTATTCCTATAGGACATTTCTTAGTTCTTCCTAATTGGTATATGTTATTTATATTCTTATAAGTAGTATTATATTTTCTCCTCTATATCTATTCCGAAAATAACAATATTGTTTTCTTCATTAGTTTTCTCGAGAAATTCAAGCTTTTTTTTCAAAGAAAAATTATCTTTTTCCAAGTCGTGGATTCTTGTTTTGAGGGTTTCAATTGTCAGCAATAACCTAGTTTCACTTGTTTTGATTGCTTGTTTCAATGCCTCCTTATTTTTGTTAATTTCATCTATTATTTTTTTAAAGGCAGCATCACTCATAATTCTTGTTGTTTCAAATATATGTAGTGTATGGACACCTTTAGTTAAAATTATTGTTGTTGTCTTTTTGTAAGGTTTATCATAATTGTTTGCTATTTTGCAGAGTCGTTCTTTGACAATATGTATGAATAGTTAAATAATTATATTCCAATGCTTTTCCATGGATTTGATGAAATTAATTTTCCAATCTATCATGTAATCTGGTGTACTCACGTGTGTGCAAAATTTGGATATTTTTAAAGCAGATTATCCACTATTTTTGAATACTTTGTCACAGCAGCAGTAAAAATGACATTCATAAAAGGAATCAGACAGAACCAGACATAGGAGTGCAAAAGAGGTATAATCTGGGTAAATACTCCACGGGCATCGAATCAGAAATATTTGCCTTCCTGATAGCCGTAGAGCAAATTACATCCAGAAGTCCTGTTAGCAATTGAATTGCTCGGATAGTCAAGCCGCTATTAAAGTACCGCAAGTACGGTACTGGTTTAGGAATGCGCAGGCGCTCTGGTTAGCCTGGCTTCAGAACAAGAAGTTGCCCTACTGTGAGTATCGGGACACAGCGGGATCGAAGGCAACGAGCGGGCATATGAACTTGCCAGGCCACGTGCCAACATGTCCTGCTGTTGACGCGAATCAATAAAAGGGTTGAGTAAAGCCCAAACTTTAACCTTGCTCAAAGAATGGGCCCAGTGAAGACTCGAGAAATATTGGAGAGACTGCAACGGCCTCAGACATGCGAAACAATAAATCGCCTGCCCGGATACAACAATGACAAGGTGGCTGCTGGATAAACCCAGATCACAGCTACGACTGATAATTGGTGTATTGACTGTCCATTACGGATTTAAAAGACACTTCCATCTGCTAAAATCATTTCAGACCCAGATTGCCCAGATTGCGGGGAGGAGGAATCCTCTTAACACTTTCTCGTCACCTGCAAGATATACACAGAGCTTAAAAATGAAATATTTGGTGTGGAGAGAATTGAAGAAGAAGACCTACATTCCCCTTCTCTGAAAGACGTCACGGCCGTTATACATTGGTGGAGGCGTTTTGAAAGGAGATTGAACGAATGGAATAAACGGAGGAAAAACTGGGGAACGTTAAAAAGGGCCAGGCGCTATAACCAATTTTATATCATTAAAGAGCTTAAAGGGGGCTTTTTAATAAGATCATAGCCTACTATGGGTTTCATTTCAAAAATACAAGTTTGTGTTATAACTCAACATTTGAATGAGCTTTAATAATTTTTTTAAATAAAGTATTCAAATATCTAGAACTATAATCTTTAAGTATTGTTTGTATCATTCATAATATCGGATAATTGAGACATTCTAGATATCGGTGAAATTCAGTTTAATTTTACAAATATCTAGTAAGACATGACTTTTTTTGAAAATGTAAAAGGTGTTTAGAAATCGAGATTAAAAGCTGCAAATATTTCCCCAACTAACAGACTCTCTAGATCTTATAGTTTCTGAGATTCTAGAACTAATCATCGAATATAACTCACCCTGTATATAGATACAAAGATAATAGGACTATCAATTCTGTTGTGGCAGTATTCTTAAAATAAACATACAATTCAAATTTGGTTTTCACGTCACATAATTTTAAATATTTATTATAATTAATTAACCTACCTTGCTTTCCTCGATGACATTCTTATTATTGTATCTATCAAGTACGCAGGAATGGAATGTAATAAGAATTTCAGTACAACGTAATTATATCTATTTTTGACTAAAAATAACATTTGGTACCACATCGCCTTTTTGAACGGTAAATAATCTATATTGGTACAGTCTCCGAATTGTTTAGCAGGTATGTATAGTTTAGTATCTTTAGCAGAAAAATTAAGAACTGATGGTGTGTAGTTTTCTTTGGATGTATTCCTGAAAATATTTAATTGTCAACTATGTATGTTGTTGGTATTTACGTTTCAATAGAATTTCGCAACATTTTATTCAAAAACCAAAGTATACGTTTTAAAACTCCAAATCTAATCTGATTTAATGTCAATTTTTTTGCAAATTTTAAGAGCATAGAGACTGCTAGTTTTCCACTAAAACACATCCATGGAAGATAAAACTAACGAAGGTATCAATTAATCAAATTAATATTAGAATTGTACACACTGGATATAAATAAATTGAGTGAATGAAACGACGAATACTTAGTGTGTAGTTTATTATAAATTCAGATAAGCGCTTTCAGCCAATAGGCCCTCCTCAAATCTATCGTAAAAAAAGTTATATAAGTAGATAAAAATGGTAAAATATACAATAGAGTTACCTAGGGTAAGTTTAAAGTATTGTTACTAACTCGCACACCGAAGTAGATACTAAGTACGGTCCTGTAACCTTATGTCAACGGTGTTAAAAAATGGCGAGCGCGCCGAATTCTGAGAAGTTCTATTGGGACTTTTGTGACCATTTTTTATAGACATGTTCTCCGAAGATCTTTTAAGGATTGAGCCTGCATTCGAGAAATATCCCGAAAAGGCGATTATTTTTGTGTAAGCCGCAAACTGGAAATACCTAAAAAAAAAGGCTGAACTCTCCCGCTGGTCGGTCTTTTATATAAAGTGATTTCGACAAATAAACAAGAATGCACCGAAATAGCGAAGAGTGTTGATAAAAATGAATAATTAAATTTGTGGGTATATAAAGTAAATGTAAGTGAATAGTTAAGTGTATATTAATTAAGTGTTAATGAGTAGTTAAGTGTTTAAATAAATTCGTAAGTAACCATACCGTGTGTCTGAAGTTTATCCCACCCGTTTACTGTTTAAATAAATCAGAAAAACATTACATTGGTGTCAGACGTGGGAAAATATAAATAAATAAGACGTAAACATGGCCAAGAGACTTGGTGACCAGAAAGTGACAGAGCTAAATGCAGAATTGGAAAATCGCGAGTTGGAAACGACCGGTAAGAAGAGTGAGTTAGTAGAAAGACTCAAAGTGGCACCTGTAAGTGACGGCTTGGATCCAGAAACATTTTTATTTAATGACGAGGCTTCCGCATCGTCAATATCTGCTAATATGAAAAACGATGTTTCTGCCATGGAAGAGAAGATTTCAACCAAGAACAATATCCCTGCTAACATGGACAAACTTTATGCCGATATCTTAATAATGAAAAACGACATTGCCGTTGACGTTGAAAATGAAATTTCGTCTCTAAAATCGGATATTAAGGATAGAATGACAACGATGGATGAGAAAATCAAGGAGTTAGAGAGAAAGACGACAGATTCAAGAACGCAAGACACGCCAGCAGAACAAAAGAAGATCCAGATATGCAAGCCAGAAACACAACCCAAGACAGAAGATCTTAGCAGTTTTGCCCGAGTCAAGGCTCTAACATTCGACGGAAAGACATCGTGGACCAATTATGTGAAACAGTTTGAAGCAGTCATAGGATAAATAATTGGTCCGATAGGGAGGAGGCAGTAAACTTAACAATCGCGCTTCGGGGAGATGCCTTAGATGAACTTCAGACGATACCTCTTGAAGAAACGGATGACTTTGAGCAGCTAAAAAAGAAGCTGGACATGCGATACGGTCACGAACATTTGGAATATTTGTACAGATTCCAACTGAAAAACCGAAGGCGGAAACGTGACAAAACCCTTCAAGAGTATAAACTGGATATTGCCCGACTACTTCGATTTGCTTATCCATAAGCACTATAGAACATGATGGAGTGCTTAGGCATCCAGGGCTTCATTGACGGCTCATGTGACCACGATATGGAGAAGACGCTCCGATTAGCCCATCCTAAAACATTGGTCGATACATTGACTGCTGCTCTTGAATATGAAGAAGCCACGATGGCTTCGGGATACAACAGGCGTAGAACCATACAGGAAGAAGGTGACGATGACAGACTTAACCAGATCGTCAACTTGTTGAAGGGTTTGACAGACGAGAAGCTGAAGAAGATCAAATGCCGAAAGTGTGGCAAGCTAGAGCGCGTACGCATTCCGTGTAAGCGCCCCAAGAGTTCTGCAACCCAAGAACTCCAGTCACAGGGAAAATAAGACAGGGGTGAAAATACAGCTGATGTGAATCACCGAAAAGTCAACTCTTTGGCTATACAGTCATGCCCTGTAGACAATTTTCAATGCAACAAAGCGGAATCTAGAGAAGCTGCAGTTTCAAGAACTACTGTAGTCAACGAGGAATGGTCACCCACCACCATCAGAGAAGATCAGTAGAATGATCATCACCTGAAGATGATCCGGCAATGGAAGGAAGGAAATCGGCGGCTTACATAGCAAGAAGTGTTACGACTAGCACCGGCACTAAAGGCATATTGGGCCCAGTTGGACTCCCGTGTTCTGGAAGAAGGGATGTTGAAAAGAGTACTTGCAAAAGATGATGGTTCCGAGATGAGGAGATAGCTAGTTATCCCGAGAACAAGTTTAGCTGAAGTACTAAGAGGTTACACGATAGTCCATCGGAAAGTCATCTGGGAGTGAAGGAAACTTTTCAGCGATTCCGTGAAAGGTTATATTGGACGAATAGCTCCAACGATTTGAAGGACTGGTGTAAGAAATGTACGACTTGTGCTACGAGTAATGGACCACATCACAAGAGAAAGGTACTCATGGAACAGTACAATGTTGGAAGCCCTTTCGAAACGATTCCTTTAGATATCGTTGGACCATTTCCGACGACAGAAAATGGTGGCAAATACATACTGGTTTTAATGGAATATTTCAGTGGGTGGAAATTTACGCTTTCCCGAACCAAGAGGATACAACTGTCGCGGATGTGTTGGTAAAAGAATTCATCAGCCGATATGGAGTGCCCTTGGGTACACAGTGACAAAGGAAAGAATTTCGAAAGCCATCTATTCCAGGAGATTTGCGATAAGCTGGGAATGAAGAAGACCAGGATGACAGCATTACATCCACAGTCATACGGAATGGTCGAGAGAATGAACAGGACTATTGGAAAATATCTGTCCAAAGTAGTTTCCAGCCATCAGAGAGATTGGGACCAGTATCTTTCACTCTTCGCATTGGCTTATCGATCTGCCGTCAATGAGTCCACGGGTGAAACACCGGCGAAAATCCTATTTGGATGTGAAATGAGGCTTCCTTGTGACCTGGAATTTGTCTGTTGGCCTGGAGAAGATCTAACAGGAGAAGACTACGTAATCCAATTGAGCAGAAGACTGGACGATATTCATGAATTAGTTCAAGTCAATTCAAATCTTCAAGTTGGCAGCGACAGAATGAAAAGCCAGTACGACACGCAGGCCAGAGTAGGCGGTTTTAAAGGAGGGGACAAAGTATGGTTACACAACCCGACGAGGAGAGGAGGATTTTCTCCAAAATTACAAAAATCCTGGGATGTCCATACTTAATCAAGAAAAGGATCAATGATGTCATATATCGCATAAGCAAGATCCCAACGGAAAACCAAAATCGACTAGCGCCATTCGAAGGAGACCATGACCTAGAAAAAGGAGTAAACCATATTGGAGATGTGTCTGACCCTACCTTCGATGGGCGCGTATAGAGGTACCGGGAAAACGAGATATGGAGTCACTTCAGAACAACGACCAGATTTGTTCACTCTCCCGGGAGATCATTCACTGACATATAACATCCCCGCCTGTCTCAAGAACGCACAAGGGTTGGCAACCGTATTTCGAAAGAAGTTCGGGCAATTAGAAAAACTTGAAGACCAGATTCCAGCTCCTGGCAAGACACTGAGACTGAAACACAATTCGCGGTACGTCTTCTACGTGGTAACTAAAAATGAATTCCAAGATCGATCGACCTACCGCGATGTGTGGGAAGCACTTCGAAACCTCCGAGACAATGTGTTGGAATCCAGCTGGCTATGCTTAAGATAGCGAGTCTTCAGGAACATGGTAGAGATAATCTTTCAAGATACCTGTGTCCAGATATTAATTTGCAGCTACAACCCCCGTTATCAGTATCCCATGAAGTAGGTGCCCTGTTATTTCCATAAGATCGGAAAGTGCAGAAATGTGGCCAGTTACCGATTCGAACATCCAGTCTCGACTACATAAACGTTCCAGGAGGAACTTCCATTTAAGGAGGGGGTGATGTTACGAACCCGCACATCGAAGTAGTACGGTCCTGTCACCTTATGTTAACGGTGTTAAAAAAATGGGGAGCGCGCCGAATTCTGAGAAGGTGTATTGGGGTTTTTTGTGACCGTTATTTTTATAGACATGTTCTCCGAAGATCTTTTGAGGATTGAGCCGGCATTCGAGATATATCGCGAAAAGGCGATTATTTTTGTGTAATCCGTCTAGAAAATAAGGCAACTCATGTATGAAGGACCGACCAGAGGTTTCGGTAGATGGATTTAACAACCTGCACTTGCGCCAATAGTTATCCAATGGATATCTGCTCAACTTTCTGCATATATGGATTCGACAACTTATCGCGTAGATAATGTTTATCAAACAGTTCAGAAACCCAATCTACCAGATATATATATATATATATATATATATATATATATATATATATATATATATATATATATAACTCATTGAGTACACAGACCTACCTAATAGATATCTTCTACATCACAGACCGGACATTAAAATTGCTTTTTCTCGGTCTACAGAAATATCGGTTTTAAACTTTTTTTACGGGAAATGGTCAAAAATAAAATTTATAACAGATCATTTGAAAATGTAGACGAATTACGAGAAGCTGTTTGATTGTTGATAATTTTCAGTAGTTAAAAGATGTAAAAATATAATTGTTCACCATTATTATAGGCTTAATTTTACTCTAATTCAATACAACTATTGTATATTCTACAATTTTCATCTACTTATGTGAAACAAGTGGAAGCAATCTTATGTTTTTAGACACCTTGTGACGGTTATTGAACCAGGAGGTCACTGATAAATGTTTGACGTTTAGTCAGTAAAAATAAAACCACGAATCTTTAGGATATATGATTAAATAAAAACACGTTCACATGAGTGTTTCTACTAGATGAACCCACAATTTTATATAAATTCCTCAAACGACGACGAAATTGAAAATTACAACGAAGATGATTTTCAGGATTTTCACGAGAACCTTACCGAGGAACAACCACCTCCTGTATAAACGTGAATAATATTCGAAAATACCCTCAATTGCCTTATTTTATAATGCCAAAATCAAAGTTGAAATTTTTAATTGATTCAGGTGGATCTAACACCGTAATCTCCCCCGAAGCCGCAACATTTTTCAACAAATCCCATATTTATCATAAACCGTTCACATTAACGTCTATGAAATTAACTCGAAAATACAGCTTAAACATAAATACACCTTTATTTGATGAATATAACAAATGAATTTATTGATGTCAGGATTGCTCCATGGAGTGAAAATTTTGATATTTTACTTGGTAATTTTGAGTTAGAACGGTTTAATGCCATTTTAGATTATTCAAATAAGACATTAACCTTCAGAAACTTAAATATAATAATTCCGCTTGAAACTTCCTGAAAATTCCTGTTAGCATAAGTCATGGTGAAATACTACTCCCGAAAACAGTTGTTGATAATATAAAAATTCCAGAGTATATTCCCACAGTAAGACATAAATAAATAAATAAAATAAAATTCTTTATTTTTTGAATGACAAACAAAGTTTGTATAAAATTCGTCAACAGTTTTCTTAAAAACTAATCTAACTACCTAACTAACTAACTAACTAGTACAGCCTAAAAGTAAAGTGAAAATGACGCATAGTGAAAAATATAGGATAATATACACAAAGTTGTTACAAATTTAAAAACTCATCGACTGAATAAAAACACATATCTACTAAAAACGATTTGAGTAAAATTTTGAATGATTTTATTGTTTTACTTGATTTAATATATAATGGTAATTTATTAAAAAGTCGTAGTCCCATTATAGGAGGGGATTTGAAAGTAATATTACTTTCAGGAAAACTCAAAGCCAGATTATTACAGCGTCTTGTATTGATATTATGCTCCTGGTATTTAGTTTTGAAATCACATATGTTGTTATATATGAAAACACAAACATCTAAAATATACAAACAGGGCAACGTTAATATTTTCAATTTTTTAAAGTGTTCTCTACAACCAGTTAGACGAGAGACACCAGCAATACATCGAATTATTCTTTTCTGTGACACAAATACGTCTTTAGAATTGGTAGACATTCCCCAGAAAGATATGCCATACCTCAGACGGGATTCCACTTGTGCGTGATACAGCATAATCATTTGTTTTTGTCTAAGAACAGATCTCAGATTTTCAAATAAGTAATTACTGGAATTTCACTTCGAAATAATTGCCTCACATTGCTTACTCCAATTAAGACATTCGTCGATCAGCAAGCCCAGAAATTTGACACAAGAGACACACTCTATCGATTGATTATCAATTTTTAGATCTACAAACTGCAGTTGTTTTTGTCTATGATGAAATTGTATCACTTGCGTTTTTTTTGCATTAAGATAGAGTGAATTCATGCAAAACCAATTATAAAGACCCGCCAAGAGACTATTACAATTATCTTCAACTACTGATTGACACTTATCAGAAACCAACAACGAGGTGTCATCAGCATATAATGTAAAGTGAGTTGATAAGTTAACTGACACAATGTCATTTATATAAATTAAAAACAGAATTGGACACATAATTGATCCTTGGGGCACTCCTACTGTTGATGATAGATAATGTGATGTACAAGTTTCGATACTGTTCTTTGCTAATTTTTGGTAAGCTCACGTATTGTTGACGTGCATTTAAGTAAGATGTGATCCAATTTAGTGAGTGATTCTGGATTCCTATATTATACAATTTCTTAGTTAAGATGTTATGATCGACACAGTCAAATGCCCTGCTGAGATCACAAAAGATCCCAACAGGACACTCACCCGACTCCATCATATTTGTAAGTTCTTGATAAAAAGAATGTATTGCGGTGTTAATTGATTTTGCAGTTTGAAAACCGTGTTGGTTTTGCACAATCGTATTATTTAGCTGTAGGTATGCACTAAGCCTTTTCAGATAGGTATACTCAAAAATTTTTGAAAATATAGAAGGAATAGTTATAGGACGGTAATTTCTAACCTGTTTAGAATCACCTTTCTTAAATATTGGAATTATTTTTCCAGTTTTGATCAAATCCGGAAAAGTTCCATTCGAAAAGGAAAGATTGACAAGATATGTCAGTGGGGATATTATAAATGGCAATATTTTTTTAATTAAGAATGCTGGTACTTCATCAAAACCACAAGATGTTTTATTTTTAAGTTTGGCATGTAAGAGTTCATATAATTCTTCCTGATTAAAAGGACACAAACGAAAAGTATCATTGGGCATTTTTGATTCATTAAAATTAAAATTTAGTTGTTCTCCAATCGCTCCGGTATGTGAAATTTTCGACACCATTTCTTGTGGCGCACTGTTAAAAAATGTGTTAAAGATATTAGCTACGTGAGTAGGATTATCTATTATTACATTATCGTTATTATACAATGAAATAACTTTTTTACGCTCATTATTTGCAGTAAAATCATTTATCAGTTTCCATGCACTTTTTGTTGGATTATCCGAACTTGAAATTATGGTTTGATAATGTATTTTCCTAGTTGTTTGTAAACGTTTTACATGTTCTTTTTTTTGTGAATTATAGTATGGCCGTAGTTGCGGAAATTGTCTAGACAATGCATGCAGATTTTTTAAATTATTACTAGAACATTGTACATCTTTGTCTATCCACCTTTTACTATTCTTAATTAGTTTCCTTTTCAACAGTGGAAAATGAATATTAAAATAATGCATAAAAATACTCATAAAATTATTAAAAGCTAAATTGGTATCCAAAATTCCATATACAGTATTCCAGTTCTCAAGAATAAGACTATCAACAAAATGACTCGTCGCACTCTCACCAAAAACTCTCCTATAGCAAAAACTTGGTAAGGCAACCGATTCATAAACGAGTTCCACAAATACTGTACGGTGATCCGATACAGTGTTATCAAAGACACAGGCCAAGGGAATATTCAGAAAGTTGACAAATACATTATCAATAGTTGTACTGCTGGTATCCGACACCCTAGTCGGCCACTTGACAATATTATTGTGTATATTAAAAGGTGATAACACATTTGGAAGTTTACTGTGATTACTATTTTTTGTTCTAGTATCAATATTAAAGTCACCGCAAATAATAAAAGAAACATTAGGTTTAAAATAATGATTTAAAATATTCTCCAGATTTTCCAAAAAAATGTCAACATTACATGATGGTGATCGGTAACAATTAATCACAAAAAATTCAGTTTTATTTTTGTCGTTAAAAGAAAAGCAACAAAACTCAGCATCTTTAGCGGTACAAAACTAATTTAAATTAAAATTATTTTTAAAAGTTATACCCTTTCTTACCCAAATTCCAACACATGGTTTTATATATGATATTACATTACAGACACCAACATTAAATGCGTAATAGTAGATAACTTAAAAAATTATGAAATAAAGAATCCTAAGTGTAATTTTGATGAGTCAGTTATTCGAACACAACATTTAAATGCTCAAGAAAAGAAAAACTTTTAAAATTATGTAAAAAATTCAGAGACGTATTTTATGACGATAAATCAAATTTAACATTCACATCCGCTATTAAACATGAAATTAAAACAAAAGACGAAAATCCGATTTATGTTAGAAGTTACAGACACCCTAAGGTAATGCAAGAAGAAATGGTTAAACAGGTTAACAAATTATTAGATAACAATATCATTAGAGCATCTAGCTCTCCGTACTCCGTGCCCGTGTGGTTTGTCCCAAAGAAGGCTGACGCTTCCGGTCAGAAGAAATTTTGAATAGTAATTGATTATCGAAAACGAAAATACTATTGATGATAAATATCCGATACCCAAAATTGACGAAATTTTAGATAATCTAGGAAAAGCTACTTATTTTACTACTCTCGACTTAGCCCAAGGATTTCATTAAATCGAACTCCGTCCCAATTCCATTTAAAAAACAGCCTTTACCGTACCACATGGTCATTTCGAATACACAAAACTTCCGATGGGACGAAAAACAGCCCAGCAATATTTGAAAGATTAATGGACAATATTTTAAGACATTTCTTATATAAATCTTGCTTTGTATACATGTACGATGTGATCATCTTCTCCAAATCTCTTCACGAACATCTTGTTCATATTTCCGCTATTTTAGAAGTTTTTAGAAAAAATAACTTGAAAATTCAATTGGACAAATCCGAATTCCTTAAGAAGGAAGTCGCTTTCCTTGGTCACTTAGTAACTGTTGATGGTATTAAACCAAACCCCAGTAAGATTGAAAAAAATTCCTTTGCCGAAGACAGTGAAAGAGATCAAATCATTTTCAGGACTTATAGGATATTATCGAAGATTTATACCAAATTTCGCTGAAGTCACATTCCCATTTTCTAGATGCACTAGAAAAGGAGAAATAATCGATCCCACTAATCCTTATTATTTAGAATGTTTCGAAAAATGCAAACAATTATCAATTAAGGCCCCCATCCTTCAATATCCCGATTTTTCAAAACACTAACTACAGACGCCTCGAATATAGTTTTCGGATATGTACTTTTTTCAAGACAACCACCCTATCGCCTATTATTCGAGAACTTTAAATTTAGCCGAACAAAATTATTCCACTATAGAAAAAGAACTTTTGGTAATCGTAGATTCTTGTTAACCTTTTCGTCCTTATTCATACGGACAAAAATTTCTAATTTAAACTGTTCATAACCCTCTCGTCTGGATTTATAAAATTAAAGACCCCACTTCTAGATTTTAACACGTTGGAGACTAAAATTAGAGGATTATAATTTTGAGGTGAAATAAGAATTGGAAAAAGAAAATCAAGTAGCCGACTCTCTTTCTAGAATACACATAAATGCACTTACAGACAGTTCAAACTTTGCTGAACCCCCAGACTCCGATGAAATGTTTGACATAGATGAATTTTTAAAACTTTTTGATCAAAATCAATCATCTGACAATACACAACATACTGCAACCGAAAATCCTATCACGGGAATCCTAATCTCCGAAGAGCCTATTAATTTATCACCAAATCAAATAATCATCATAACAGATTCGAAAATTATGATTTAATCTATAAAAAAAAATTCAATAAACATAGATACACGGTAAATTCAATTCAAAATTGGAAAACCGTAATAGTTGATGTTTTTAAAGAAATATTACGAACAAATCAAAAGATTGCAAAAAAAATAGATCACGAATTTAGACCTTATATTTGTAATTACTTTAGACAAAATTTAGGTTCAACAGTTAAAGTTCATTTTTGTACATCAATGCTACAAGACATTGAAGATGAACAAAAACAAACAGAATGTGTTAAGACATATCATTCTGAAATATTAGAAACCTACAAACATTTGCGACATCAATTTTATTGGCCCTCTATGCAGACAAAAATCTCTAATTATATCAATAAATGCGAAATTTGCTTGAAAAATAAATATGAAAGACACCCGTATAAACTTCCACAATTAGGTCCACTCCTTGGTCAAAAACCTTTCGACATTTTACATATAGATGTATTCCATTGTAACAAAACTTTGTATTTGACAATGATAGATTAATTTACAAAGTATGGACAATGTTATAAAATACCCGGCAAAACATCAATTTCAATATTAAGTAAATTACGACACTATTTTCCACATCACAAGTATCCCAAGAAAATTGTAGCCGATAGTGGTACCGAATTTAACTCTTCTATAATCAAAGAATTCTTGAAAATGCATAAGATCGAAATTCATTATACAACAGTAAATAACTCTTCTTCTAATTCTCCAGTTGAAAGGTTCCATTCAACACTTTCCGAAAAAACTAGAACTTTAAAAGAACAAAACCTAAATGATCCTATAGACGACATTTTCACTCACGCCGTATTAATTTACAATCAATCTATTCATTCTGCAACAAATTATTCACCATTTTCAATCTAATATGGCCCATACGCTGAAGAGATACATTTTGACTTTGACCTTCCTACATACGAAACTTATAATCAAAGACACAAAGACGAGCTACAACCTTTTATCGAAGATTTGTAAAACAAGCAAAAAGAAAAAAGAGAACAAATTTTAAATGAACAAAAAAAATGCCGAAAGTATAACAGAGATAAACCTTGCTCAAACCCTGCACGTATCCAAGAAAAAACACCGACCAAAATTACAAGTTTCCTATACGATTATACTCCCAGAGAAACAAGAAAAAACAAAAATCATCGGAAAAGCCAAAAACCAAAAAGACACTAGCACCCACTTAAAATTTGTATAGAGAATTCGACAACAAACTTACAAAAAGACTCATGACGAAACTTCTTTGCAGGATAACCCTATCCCTGGGACATCCTTTCAAGATTAAGAACATTCTGAATAATGGATATTATGCAGAAGAATTAGGGAAATCTAAAAAAATCTCCCATTATCATCGACACATATCACACATAGACATAGATTTATTAGCCGAAATATCAAATATTGACCCATGTAGTTTCTTTGGAACTACTATTAAAAGAGGACCCCCCTCATTCCTATACACTCCATACAATCACCTACGCGAACAGGCGAACGACGATATTCATAAGATAACAAAGAAACAGAAGAAGGCACTTTTTAACTTGCTTGGTGCAGCTATAAAATACATTACAGGAAAGCCCGATGACTCAGATTTAAACTCATTAAAAACACTCATAACGGCTATAGAATTGAAAGAGAATGAAATCATAAAGAAATTTAATAATCAAATCTCGATTGGGAATTCCCTACATACTAGATTTAATAAATTATTACAGAAAATGAATAATAATCGTATAGTACTTGTATCTGCAATTAATAAACTATCTGCTGATTTTGATGGTTACACTGCTCTACATAATGAGATAATCAATCTTCAAAATATTTATGAATTTATCATGAAACTAATTAGAACAGTTACCCTCTCTCATCTAGATATAACAAATATTGAATTATTTACTTTGAAAGAACTAGAAGCTCTTAAAGATAAACTTCTTCATATTTACTCCAGAGACGCCCTTCTTGTCAATGACGAGCACCCCTATGAACTTATCGAATCTTCGAAATCCTTTATATGTGTTACTTCAAAGAAAATGCTCGTAATAATCAAAATCCCAATCCTACATGTTAACTCTTATCCTACACTCAGAATTTATCCCATACCTAATAGAGGTCACATCATGATGCTGCCGCCTGCCCATTTCTACGCCAACAACAGATGGTACGAAAAATGTATTGGCCGAGAAGAAAACATTATCTGTACGAATCATGTATCGTCAAGATGCTCAATTCCAAATGTTTACAATTGCACCATACGCATAGCAACAGAAAACTTTGTACAAAAAAACCTCTAAAGTTATATTAATAGGGATAGTTCACCCTATTAAAGTCCAAGATCAATGAATCGAATCAACCAGTATCCTTCTAACCGAGGAGCCACTGAAGGTGTACCCTACACAAAGAAAACAGTTTAAGAAATTTTCCGTTCCAGAAGCCGTACCCATGAAGCTCACACCAGACCATAAAATCAAACTAGAAAAGCTGAAAATCCCAACCATTGGAAAATCTACCACAAATATCCACGGGTCTTAGTGCTGCAGGTATTATTTTATTAATATCTGTTTTAGCATTTTTGTTTATAATTGTAATTAAGAAGAAAAGAAGAATTTTAAAATTCCTTTTTGGACCTAAACTGGAACCGGCCCAATTCCAAATATTGCACGAGTTATTCCCAAATATTCCCAAGACTTTGATCACGAAGTCAGAACCAAAGGAGGGAGGTGAAATGTAACCATAAGCGAGAGGGAAGATGATAGCCGACCTAGATGCATGATCAGCAAATAGGAAGTTCAGTTTACACACATATTTTAACGACTTTTTGTACTAAGATCTTCATTATACGTTGTGTTAATGAAATCTATTTGTACTTTTAAAATTTCCAAAGTAATTTGTAATTAGTTTATATGTTCAAAATAAAAGCTTTTTTTTTAAAGTCACAAAGTGCTCCGAATTACATTTCTATATATATATCGCATAGTTCCGTATCATCAATAAATAGTAATAATTCTTTGTTAGTTATACGTCTCGTTGCATGTATGCTGTGAATTATATCACCCTCACCCGTAGATCAGTTATAATAATATGATTTTGTAGTTTGCTTACGTTGTACATTGAGACTTATATATGAATTCATTTTCTTTCAATAATTAGTCAGTAAGCAGTTAGAACCGAACGAATATTGTCGGTATAGTTAGTTTGTAGTTTTTAAAAAACAGATTTACGAAATAAAGTACATTTTTGGTGCAGTCAGTAGGTTTGTTCGGGTCGTGCGTATTGAACGACCGATATTCGTTTTAACGATTTACCGACAAATCGAATTTTGAAAACAAGTTTAAAGTGAAAAAATACTGGCCTCTGTTCAGTGAAGTACAAGTTTTGGAATCATTCATCAGTCTATTGGAGACCTGTTCCAGACCATTCCTAATTTCGAGAATTAGGACCCACATCGCCTGAATTCTGCAAGGATTACCTACTCCTTATAGTTAAGAAAAACATGATCAAAGTCGCATTGATTATTTTGTAAGTACAATTTATGAATTCAAATAATCTTTTGGACGAAATTTAAACTGCTTTTAGTAAATTGAGTGTTGGTTCTCTTTCTACAGCATCAATTTCAAAAGATAAAACAAAATTTGAGCATAAATCAAAAAAATCAAATACCTTAAGTATAAATAACCTAAGTAGTAGTCATTCATCGTACCTTATAACGGAACCAATCGTAAATAACGATCAATTAGAATCAGAAATGGCACAAGCACAATTTAAATGGGAATATATCAACTGCATTCCAGAATTTATTTTTGTAAGTGAATCCATTATTGCTTATTTTGAAGATAGGGAAAACCACAATAAGTTTCAGAATATTCATTTGTTGAATTCTATATTATCAAAAATTGAAGGAAACGCTAAAACTATGATAAATATCCACTCTTGTAACACATGGGTCGAATTAAAAAACGTTCTGACTAGTAATTTCTCAGATCAAAGAGACGAAGTTTGCTTGAATAGAGATCTCGTAATGCTCAAACAAAATTTGAACAAGTCTTCTCAATCGTTCTATGATAGATGCTTACATATTCTTAATTCAATTTGTAGCTATGCTGATATCAACGAAAATACAGAGGCTGCTAGATTTCTTAAAAATACCCTATATCAAAAATTAGCCCTCAAAACATTTCTCTCCGGGTTAAGAGAACCTTTAGGAAGCACCATCCGATGCAAGAGGCTCGGTTCCTTCACAGAGGCTATGCATTACGTTATACAAGAAGAAAATGCCCTTTATCTTCAAAATTCATCTAATAGATATTTCCCGAGACAATTTGCCAATAATAGTAACAGATCGAATCATCGATCAATGAAAACACCCAATCAATCTTCATTTAATTCGCATACTCCGAATCACTTGTCTACTAGACAAACGAATAACTTTCCTTGTCAACCTATACCAATACAACCCCGACAAATACAAAACAATTTTCCTAGGAACTCTCAAGTCTTTAGACAACCAAATTCGAATAGCAATGTGTTCCGACCCAATCCAAATAATAATAGATTTCCTAAACCATCGCCCATGTCGATATCAACTAGAAATACAAATCAGCCCAATCAGTTCAACAGACCATTCCCGACTACAAATAATAGACCTCCAAATAATCGTCCAAATTTTATATCTGAAGAACTCTATAATGTAGAATTACAAGACGATCATGACCATTCCTATCAGTTACCATACCCCGATGATAAAAATAATGGTGATACAACAGAGCCACTCGACGATGGCGTAAATTTTCAGTAAGTGCCTCAAAACATACCTCACAAAATAATCCAAGTTGTTTCAGCCCCGAAATTATTTCACTTAACAACGTTAAATCTAGCGAACTGCCCTATGTAGTTCTACCTGAACATAATCTAAAATTCTTAATCGACTCCGGTTCGAGTAGGTCTTTCATAGACCCCAAAATTGCTTTTAAATTATACCCAAATGCAATCAATAATGATCCTTTTGTAGTTTCAACGGTATTTCAGCAATCTTCCCATAAATATCGTGCTGACATACCTCAAAAATACTCAAATTGCAAATCCCAACAATTTTGAAATTTTTCCTTTCTAAATTTCACAACGTTTTTAACGGCCTTATCGGTCTAGATAATCTTAAGTTACTTCAAGCTAATGTTGATTCCAAAACAGGGTATCCTATTACACCTTTTACTAAAGTAAAATTGTGTTATCATAAAACGTCGCATGATTTAAATCTCGTTACAGTAGCTCCTAGAACACAACAAGTAATGAAAATAAAAACTAGTGTTTCTCAAGGAGATATAATTATTCCTTATAAAAAAATTGACGATTGTGAAATTCCCCAAAGTCTTAGTACAGCAAAAGACGGTTATGCTTTAACTACAATTCTAAACAAATCTACGAATTCTTTAATTTTAGATTTTTCAGAACCGGTTTCAGTTGAAAGTTTTCATGAAAATTACTTGGAAAATAATAATTTTGAAATTAATAACTTTGAGTATTCTGATAAAAATTCGAAACGAACAAATGAACGAAGAGGAAAAGCGAAAAATCCTCGAGCTTTGTAATGAATATAACGACATATTTCATAAAGAAAACGAACCATTGAATTTTATTAGTAGAATTCGACATCAAATACGAACGACTGATGAAATACCGGTCTACACGAAAACTTACAGATAACCTTTTATACATAGACAAGAGGTCGCTAATCAGATACAACACATGTTGAACTCTAATATAATTCGCCAATCGAATTCGCCATGGTCATTGCCATTATGTGTGGTAAGTAAGAGGAAAGATGCCAGCGGCAAACAAAAATGGAGAGTAGTTATCGACTACAGAAAACTTAATGAAAAGACAGTAGATGATCGTTATCCTCTGCCCAATATACACGATGTTTTAGCGAAATTAGGAAATTATCAATATTTTTCGACAATAGATCAGATCGAGGTGGAAGAAAAAAATATCGTAAAAACAGCATTCAATACATAAAACGGAGATTACGAATTTCTCCGTATGCCTTATGGTCTCAAATCGGCACCTGCCACCTTTCAAAGAGTCGCAGATAACATACTAAGAGGTATTCAAAACGAACTGTGTTTGGTTTACCTCACGATATCATAATATTTTCGACTTCCCTTCAGGAACACTTGGAACGCCTGCGAACAGTGTTTCAACGACTTAGAGAAGAAAATTTCAAGGTCCAGCTGAACAAATCAGAATTTTTGAGGAAGGAAGTTGATTACTTGGGCCACGGTGTTAAACCAAACCCAGACAAAATATACGCTATACGCAACTTCTCAATACCGAAAACACCAAAACAAATCAAAGCCTTCCTTGGTCTACTCGGATATTATCGACGATTCATTAAGAACTTTTCCAAAATTACAAAACCCCTAACAAGGTGCCTTAAAAAGGGGGCGAAAATCGAATTAAATGACGAGTACATTACCTGCTTCGAGACTTGTAAGAATTTATTGATAAACGAGCCTATTCTACAGTATCCCGATTTCTCGAAACCATTTAATCGTACAACAGATGCATCAAATGTAGCTTTAGGAGCAATCTCATATCAAGGCCCTATAGGTCAGGATCTCCCCGTAGCATACGCATCACGTACTTTGAATGATTCTGAAAAATCATACTCAACAATAGAGAAGGAGCTTTAAGCCATAGTATGGGCAACCAAATACTTCATACCGTACTTATACGGTAGACGATTTAATATTATGACGGACCACAAACCATTAGTCTGGTTAAATTCACTAAAAGAACCAAATTCGAAACTCTTACGTTGGAAAATAAGACTTGAAGATTATGATTATCAAATAATTTATTGATCCGGAAAATCGAACAGTAACGCAGATTGCCTCTCACGAATTGAAATCCATACTCAGGAATCACAACCATTTTGGATTAACGATTCCTTTTGGAAAAACGTGGACGAGCTCTTAGGCGAAACAAGCAATTACTGTAGTCAACCCAACCCAGACCGTGAAACTGACAGTAGTCTCAATACACCTCAACCTTCGACGAGTAATGAACCTGCTGAACCTAGTGTTATTAATGTGAGACAAGACTACGATAAATTTTCTATGATCGTAAATATTGACGATACATTTCATGACAATCACGTACAACAAACTGAAGACGACCCTAACGAAAATAACACTGTACATTCGAATTCCGATGAAAATCCTGTAGTAGGTATCCCAATCACCGAATGTGCTGTTAACTATGGCAAAAACCAAATTTTCATAGATTTAGTAATGCATTCTCCAGAAAAACCTAAAATATTTTTTTTTTTGGAAATAAGCAACGTTATTACATTCAGTTATCTAAAAACAACTTTAATAACGATGCGATAAACTTCATTTAAGAATATATTGTCCCAGATGTCTCTTATTATTTATTTTTCGAAGATCCAACTCTGTATGAACCACTTTCGGTTTGTTCACAGCAATATTTATAATCTTCTATAAAACTTAAAAAATGTACAAGCAAACTAATCGATGTAATAGACAAACAAGATATATTGGAAACGATTAAAAACTATTATTGAAGCAAATCTATTCATCGCGGCATAAACCTTTCAAAAAATCGAACAAAAATAGTACTGGCCCGATATGAAAAAATCAATTCAAACTTATATCAATTATTGTGAAATATGTCAGCAATGCAAATATGACCAACATCCAGTCAAGATCCAAATGAATTTAACACTAACAGCGAATAAACCCTTAGAAATAGTACACATCGACTCATTTACATTCGAAAATTCAAAATTTTTAACGATTGTAGATAGTTTTTCAAAGTATGCTCAAGCCTACTATTTAGAATCCTTATCAGAAACAGAAATAGCTAATAAGCTCATCAAATTTTTGTCCCATCACGGTATACCCATCCAAACAATTTGTGACAACGGCACCGAATTTAAAAATACGGTTGTAACCGAACTTCTAAGCCTCCATAAAGTCAAACTACATTTTTGTTCGCCGGATCACCCACAATCGAACGGTATTGTCGAAGGTTTCCACTCGACAATAATAGAACATTTAAGATTACTAAATTCACAAGGATTCTCTAATACCCCAATGAAATATAAAATTGTGAATGCTATTCTGGCATATAATAATTCTATTCACTCCGCAGAAAAATTAAAACCAATCGACATTATCAACGGGCATATCTCAGATAGCGATCCATTCAATTTAGAAATTGACAAATTACTAATAAACGATTACGTCAATCAACATAAAGATCGATCAAAACTATTGTGCGCGAAAATTAATTCAGATCTAATCAAACAAAAAACCAAACATTTAGAGAAAATTAACAAAACCCGCGAAGATCCAAAAATATTCGCACCAAATCAAACCATATTTATCAATAGAAAGAAAAGACAGAAAAATTCTAATAAATTTGATAAGCCAGTTACTCTTAAAACAATAAACACGAAACGTAAAACCGTAACAACTGCAAAACGTGGTAAAGTACATATGGACAATGTTAAACGCCCACTAAAAAGATTATATTCTTTTGACTCTTAATTACATGTTGTTATTTCAGATTACCGGGAATTCTCGGATTCCAAGAAACTATAACTCTCCGGAATCTCCAAGATAACCCTGGCCTTCTTGCAGTAAAACTCGGCAACGCAAAAATAATTCAATATCATCATTCAATATTATATTATTATTATTTAAATTCCATTGATATCGAATTTCAAAAATTAAAGACTAAAACCTCAAAAACAATCGACTTGATTAAAATTAATAACGTAAAAATCGAAGAGCTACCCAACAACTTAAATACTATTAACTTTATCGAAGCACAAATAGAAACTAAATTAAGTGAATTATTACCGCATCAACGGAGGACAAGACGTGGCCTAATCAATGGGTTCGGTTCAGTTTTGAAAGCTATTAGCGGATATTTGGACGCTTACGATGGTGAACACGTTACGAGAGACTTATTAAAGAACTTCAACAAAATCAAAATTCTTTAGCAAAAACAATAAAAACACAAAATACATTAGCTGTTCCTTTAAGTGATGATCTCAATTCAACCATTCAACAAATAAATAAAAATGAGAGATTATTAGAATACAAAATTAATACCATAAGTAAATTCATTCAAAATCAATATATATATATATATATATATATATATATATATATATATATATATATATATATATATATATATATATATATATATATATATATATCAATATAATAACAGTACTATTTTCATCAAAGACGTATTCAATCGAATATCAAACATGTATGAAATATTAAACTCTATATTGCAAGATATAGAAAATTCAATTTCCTTTGCAAAGATTGGTATTATGCACTCTAGTATAATAAAAACACAACTTTTATTGGTGCTTCTAGAAACCGTATATCAAGATTCTGATGAAGATCAAATGCCGGTAAAATTAAATTAAAATTCAATTCTGATTTATTAAAGTATCCAGTTTCATTCTGAATAATAAAATCACATACAAATTACATGTTTCCGTAATGTATCCAAAGAAATTAAATTTATTTCATTAATATCCGATACCTATTTTGAAAGAGAATCAACGAAAAATAATCGTACCTCAAAATAAATTCGTTTTAAAAATTAATTGTACTTCGCATATCCGAGCGACTCATGCACGAAAATGATTACACAAGAATACATTTGCGGTGAAACCAGTCTAGAAGGAGTCAATGATAAAAGTCCGTGTGAAATTCAAATATTGGACCTGAAAGCGGCATCCACCTGTCATCAAGTGGCGATATTTGCCTCCCAACCATTATTCGATAGACTAGATGTATCTAATCAGTGGATTGGGCTTTAACACAAAAACAAATCTACATCTGAAATGCCACTAACAAGAAGAAGTCGTCAACTTAAATGGCACATACTTAATCAACATTCCTGCTTTGTGCAAAGTTAACGCGGACGTAGTACACATAACCAACAAAGAGGAAATAGAAATAGGAAGCCAGTCGATTTTATTTCCTACAATAGTAGTCAACCTTAATCGATCTAAGACAATTCAATATTTCAACATCAGTTTACCTCCTTGAGACTTAGACAAACTTCATACACTCAGATCCAGAATCATCAAGAACGAACCCAATTTAGAGACAGTTGCCATCGATAACCCTACCAATACCAAATCAGTAGTTTACATACTTTCAATAGTGTTCATTGGATATTTAGTGTACAGAACAGTCAAGTGCAACAAAATAAAACAAGAAACCGAGGACAACCATTGTGATAGAGACACTGAAAATGTTCGCCTTCCTTGACCTTCAGTCCTCAGAATCCGAATCTTCAGGGGGAGGAATGATATCACCCTCACCCGCAGATCAGTTATAATAATATGATATTGTAGTTTGCTTACGTTGTACATTAAGACTTATATATAAATTCATTTTCTTTCAAGAATTAGTCAGTCAGCAGTTAGAACCGAACGAATATTGTCGGTATAGGTAATTTGTAGTTTTTAAAAAACAGATTTACGAAATAAAGTACATTTTTTGTGTCATCGACTTTGTTGACTATGGTCACGGTTAACTGTTATTAGTTCTTTAAATATAATAACCCAGTTAGCTTATACAAACATATGGTATTATTTATTTCCCACCGATTAGAGGTAAGTGTTTTCCTAAATTGATGGTATGGATGTTAAATAGCTTAACAAGTGGAACGCTTACTTCT
Source organism: Galeruca laticollis (assembly GCA_963921935.1). NCBI lineage: Eukaryota > Metazoa > Arthropoda > Insecta > Coleoptera > Chrysomelidae > Galeruca > Galeruca laticollis. The sequence continues at coordinate 186,133,329 of OY998179.1, read as the reverse complement.
AATCATGATACCTTTAAGGATGGCCTATTGGCTGAAAGCGCCCAGCTGAAATTATAATAAACTACACACTAAGTATTCGTCGTTTCATTCATTCAATTCAAATGAATATTAAACTTTTCGGGTTTTCAAATTTATTTCTAACTATAATTAATCGATTAAGTCGACCAACGACTCATTTCATAATGAATTTAATTATCTATAAATATTTGCTCAATAAATTCTTTGGATATAAATTAAGAAAATGCGAGTCTTCGGATTAAATTAATAAAATAAATTAATAAATAGAATTAGCTTTTCTAAATCGTTACACAAATAAAGTATGTGATACATTTCTTCTGATGACAAATTGCCTCATGCTGTAATAATTACTATGGCAATCTTCTCTAGTAACACAAACAAAATAAATATTTTGAATACCAGTTATCATTGCCGATTATAAATCTCCATCTTTTTCTTTGGATGCATGCGTAATATTTCCAACCTTTGTGTAATGAATTACTCTCACATTTTTATCTAATAAACTAAAACTAAACAAATATTAGTCATCTCACCACTTATTGAACAAGTCCCATGCAAAGCACAATATTGCATTAATACACATATCTCCCGGAACAGTGTGGTTCCTCAAGTTACCATTAGCGTTGATTACCCTCAGAATACCGCAATGGGAGGCAAGTAAAATACCAAGTGGCCCATATAAATTATCCGACCAACCTGGTAGAGGGTCGGCAATTGTAGAAGTTACTGCAAAAAATGTGTTACATGGTTTACAGTTCAGTATACACTCTGTTGCTTTTAATTATTTAAAAAATGATTAGTTATTGTGTCCTGATGTGTTTTGAAAGTTATTATAACACTGTTTTAAATGAAACTAACTGATTCTAACTTTCTAGATAATTCCACAATATATTGATAAAATGTTAAAAATTGAAAGAAATTTGACAATTGTTTCGATATCAAATATCATCGAAACAAATGTCAAATTTCTTAGAATTTTTAACATTTTATCAATATATTGTGAAATTATCTAGAAAGAGTTGGTTTCATTTAAAACAGTAATATGAGTAGATTCCACAAAGTAAGGGTCGAGACAATAAATTTAGTAATTATAATGTTTTGATGCATTTAAATATCTCAATAATATAAATTAACAATTCATTTACTATTTACTACGGTTTACTTAATTGAAATTTCAACTTTACGCTCAAATTTTTCAGATATTCGTGATTTTTTGTTGTGCAAATTCAGTCTAAAATATTCATAATATAATCTACAATTCCTGGTATCAATTTGATATAACCTAAATGTAGAAACATGCTTTTTATTTCATAGCTTCAATTATTTCTGAATCAGAGGATTTTTGTTCTAAGGGGACACATTTTAACAAAACAGATAATTGTCATTTGTCCAGTACCGTATTTACCTTTAAACGAGTCGGACGATAGAATCCACTTAGAGAGAACCGGTCCTTTTACAAATTTATCATTAACGTTCCCCCTCTTTTTATCTTTTTATTCTTATTTTGACTATTAGAAATAATATTAATTTTATAAAGTTATTAAAATAAATGGTCTTCGTGGGGGACACAACACATGCAAAGATGTCTTATATGACGCCTGAGGTGATAATGGTAATGATCCAAGAAGAAAGAAAAATGATACGAACGAAAAGCTAAACAATTCAATTTATTATCTGATAAGTACATCTTAGGGAACATATGGGTATATATTGAAAAAATTGGTGATGGGAATCTGAAGAGATTACATCCAATGACCGTTGGTCACATGTTTTGAAAAAAACTGGAACTAACTAACATCAAAAAAAATTAAAAGTATCGGAAAAAGCAGAATTGATGTTTTAGTAAATTCACTTCTAGAAGCAAACAATCTAGTTAATGAAGATTCTTTAAGAATTTTTTCGGATTTTTCAATCCATTGGGGGGAGGTATTCGTAAAAAGTTCAACTTTGATGTTTCATAACATTATCGATGGGAAGTGACTGTATTTTTTTCATAATAGTATGAACACTCGTATTTCGATTTTCACCAATTTCGATCTTTCCATTGTATAGACGTAGTTACTACACATTTTTTTAAGGTAATTTTTTACTAAAATTTCTAGTCCAGTTTTAATCCCGCATATTGTCTGCAATTATATAAGATAGCTGAATTGAAATATGGTAAGTAATTGAGGCGCATCCTTTATCGAGTGGCGTAAGAAAGGAATCGATATACAGTGATGGGCAAATGTGTGGAACCAAGTAAATATCTCTGGAATTATTAGAAATATCAAAATGAAATTTAGAAGGTAGATACTGCAGTAGATTGTCTATATGTTTTCATATTTTTTAACAATTTTGAACATCCGGTTTTACCGGAAGTAATGTCGATTTTAAAATTTGCAATGGAACACCCTGTATATTATTTTCGTTTCTGATGAAACATTTTATTATGAATACAAAAATATCGAGTTCGATATTTTTTATTTCAATGCCTACCAAGATAATAACAGAAACGAATCGATATACAGTGATGGGCAAATGTGTGGAACCAAGGAAATATATCTGGAATTATTAGAGATATCAAAATGAAATTTGGAAGGTGGATACTACAGTAGATTGCCTATTTGGTTTCATATTTTTTAACAATTTTGAACTTCTGGTTTTACCGGAAGTAATGTCGATTTTAAAATTTGCAATGGAACACCCTGTATATTATTTTCGTTTCTGATGAAACATTTTATTACGAATTCAAAAATATCGGGTTCGATATTTTTTATTTCAATGCCTACCGAGATAATAACAGAAAAGCAACTAAGAAAAGGAAAAATTTGATGGTCACTAGTAGTCCATGAAATTCATTGTAGAAGTGACAGTAGTTGTCAAAATAAGTTATTAGTGTTTGTATTTGAACGTAAAAAGATTGTATTGTTTTAATTTGATCGTAAAATGGCCGAATTATATGAAAGAGAAAGAATATAAATATTAATGATGATTGGGTATGGGGAGAGAAAAAGGACGCATCAAGAAGTTTGTGACCTTTTTAACATTGTTCATACGAATGCACAAATATCCCGTACAGTAGTGACGAAAACTTTGTGAAGTACCACACAAGTGGAAAAGTTATCAATTCACCAAAAAGTGGACGGTTAAAAAGTGCATGTAATGAAGATGTAGCTCAAAATGTTGCTATATCTTTGGAAGAAAATCCTCACTTATCCACTACCGACCTCGCCAATGTGCATGGAATTAGCCGACGTTCAGTAGGAGGGATATTAAGGGAAAAATATCATCCATACAAAATTCGCCTCGTTCAAGAACTATCCGAAGACGATTTCGACAGACGTCTAAAATTTTGTGAAACAATTATGGATATTTGCAACCGTGATAATAATTTTATAAGGAATGTGGTGTTTTCAGACGAGGCTACATTTCCTTTAAACGGTTCGGTTAATCGACATAACTGTCGCTACTGGTTGCAAAGTAATCCTCATTGAGTACAAGAGACAATATCCCTGAAAATTGAGCGTTTGGGCTGGCATTTATAACAACAGAATCCTGGGACCTTTCTTCTCACAAGAAATTTTACACGGAGATAGGTATTTACAGCTCTTAGAGACGCAAGTGATTCCGGCATGGGAGGTAAATGGACAATTACCAAATAATATCTGGTTTCAGCAGGATGTAGCACCACCCCATTACGCTCGCATTGTTCGAGATCATTTAGATAGGACATTTCATCACAAATGGATTGGAAGAAGGGGTACTTATGATTGACCTGCACGAAGTCCCGACCTTAATCCACTAGACTATTTTCTGTAGGGTTATTAAAGTCTAAGATTTATGTTGATAGACCAAATAATTTGCAAGAATTAGCTGCAACAATAACTCGAGAGATCCAGAGAATTCCACCAGAAGTAATAGCTAATGTTACTAGAGAATTCACTTGCCTATTGTCAAGAAGTAAACGGTGCTCAGTTTGAACATCTAATACAATAATTTTAGTTTAGTTAAGTTTCAATATTTTGAAAATCACTTAGTTTCAGTTAATAATTATGATTATTTCTTTAATGGATATTAGATTTTTTCTTTCCTTAGTAACTTTTCTGTTAATCTCTCGGTATGTATTGAAATAAAAAATATCGAACCCGATATTTTTGTATTCGTAATAAAATGTTTCATCAGAAACTAACATAATATACAGGGTGTTCCATTACAAATTTTAAAATCGATGATACTTCCAGTAAAACCGGATCAAAATTATTAAAAAATATGAAAACAAGTAGGCAATCTACTGTAATATCCACCTTCCAAATTTCATTTTGATATCTGTATTAGGTCCAGAGATATTTACTTGGTTACACACGTTTGCCCATCACTGTATAACATACTCGTAGTTTCGTAATTATAGAATTATTTTGGAAGCACGTTAAAAGTTTTGCGGTCCTGGCCAAAAAATTAAATTTTGGTTTGAAGTGAATGTATAGAAAAATGGTGCAATACCATATATTTTAATACGAGGAATCCATTTTTTTGTTCAGTTTTATGAAAGTCATGGGCTGGGTACATCAACAGGTTTATTACGTAATCAATCGTTTCTTAATTAGTCCTTTGTTAAGTCTGTCCCAAATTTTCCACTTTATGATGATTTTATTAAAGACTATTTAACGGAAATAAAAAAAACTGATATTGCTGTTTTATTTGAATTAATTCTAAATATAAAATTGAAAAATATGGGACATCCCGCCAGGGGGAGGCTGTTTTTAAAAATGTGACCACCTGTGACAAAGGACGGAGGAGCGGCTAAAAAATCCTAAAATTGGTGTGACTTACTTTAGGGAATACTTACCAATGGCTGGTCTAAACACTCCTGCAGGTATATTTCTACAATGATGGAATACAATATTCTCAGCGGCAGATTTAGTAAATACATAAGAATTTTGCCATTTTCCAATTAATCTGAAGAAAAGAAAAAATTAACAATAGGTTGAATTTAACCTACATATACATATAAAGACCATGAGAGGAATGTTGAAGTAATTTTGAGCAATTTTAAGGCTTTCGAACCACAAAAGAGATTAACAGAGAAAAAAAACATAAAACTGTATAGTACTGTTCTCTATTAGTGTCTTGTTTCCTGATTGTTCTGACTTTAAAAACATCCCTTGCATGACAGTTTCATCAATACTTTAATTATTCCAATCAAAGCGTAAAAATCTAGTAGTCTATTTCAGATTGCAAACATTTTGTTCACAAATAAAATAACGTGTAACTGCATTGTATTCTGGTTTTAGATGTTTATTTTTTTTACAAATAATTACAATTACAAATCACCAAAAGATAATGTATTAGAATTACATAACTAATAAAACCAATGTATAAGCAGCGAGAAAAATTACATTACAATAAATTAACACAGATAGAAAATGTAGAACGTATTTCTTTACAAAAATGTAAATAAACAGGGGAGGCTAATTACCCATTGTGGCTTATTTTGGATCACTGTAACCTATTAATACCTATGAGGTTGAACATAGGCACAATTAACCTATATGGCGCCACTTAATTGCCAATTCTGTTTTCCTTAACATAATGTTAATTCAACTTTCCTTATACACATATATACGTTTTCATCTTAGCAATCAATGATTTTATTAATATCAATAGTTTCTAGGGATTTTACATATTTTTTAAATAGTTTCTTTAGCAAACTGATAGAATTTAATCTTCTTATATGAGTCTTATACGTTTCTGGAAGAGAGTTAAACAAACGTGGTGCTATGAATTCGAAGTACCTAGTTCCTACTGTTTTTGTCGCTATGTTGGTTTGGACAAGATCTTATTTCTAGTATGATAATGGTGACCAGGAGATTGCAAGTATAAGCGATTTTTAAATAAGTTAACAACTAAACTAAAAATATATGGATGCCTTAGATTAGTTTCGTTAGAAAGTTGGTTGGTACTATAGGTTAAATTTTCAAAATGCATTATTTTTATAATTTTTCTTTGCAGAATTTCAACCTGCTCTAGATGAGTAGGATCAGTTCCTCCCCAACCTAATATGTCATATCTAAGACGTGATTCTACAAGAGCATGATATATTATTATCAGATGCTGTAAGTCCAGTACTCTCCTTATATATTTGAATTTGTATAATAAACATCTCAGTTTGTTAGCTACTTCACGTAAGTGAGATGTCTATCGTAGATGTGAGTCTATTGTTAGTCCGAGATACTTTATTTCGTATTTCAGAGAAATATCAATATGTATGTTGTTAATAGTAACAGTCATTTTTTCATCAGGAGGCAGTTTGTGTTTGTAACTAGTGAAAGGTACAATAAATGTTTTCGAATAGTTTACTGTTAAAATTTTATGTCTCAAGATGTCAAATAAATGTCTTAGATCGGTTTCTATTTTTTGTTTGAGGCCTTCCCACTTACTGTCTGTATATATTATAGCAGTATCATCCGCGAATCCTATTATTTTACCTGTAGAATTATGAGAGAATAGATCATTGTGGCACAAGTTTTACACAATATTTTTTATAATTCGCATTTATTTAATTATTTATAGAATTTCATATCCTAATCCCTGTTTTTAAACTAGGAGGAGTGGTTTGAATTTAAGTTGGCATTCTGTAGATTCCTAATTGGTCAGATGACAGTTGGTTTTATTCAGCACTTCTGACTTGACATATGACAAAATAATTGTATAATTGTAAATAAACTTTCATTTAAGCAAAAAGAGGATGATTATTTGTAAAAAAGCTTCTTCGTATATGCGCTTGCGATCTATTTATATTATATCATGAACATAATTATTTCTGTAATAAATCTTGACATAGATATCTGGTATTTTATCTCAAAAATGGAACGTTTTGTATACCTATATATTTATCCTATACAATATAAAAATAAACAATTGACAGATCATTGATGAATAGACGTTAGCGTACTTTATTCATTAATATTTTTAATATATAAATCCTTCTAATTTACCTTTAATATAATAATTTGCTAGCTAGAACAACGCTAGACCATTTTATTTATAATTTGTGTCAAGGTTAAAGTCAAATGTCAAATAAAATATAACTAAATTCAATAACCAACTGTACACTAAAAATTACTATAACAGTGTTCAAAGTGCTTCATTGTGACACTGTAAACAATGTTATAATGAAGTCTCTTTTATACGCGAATTATAAAAAGGAGGTTTGCGAAATTTTTAATAATAGATACCCTAGTCAAGGCGTTTCGCAGTCTACAGTTAGCAAAATTGAAAAAAAAAATCGTGAAAGTGAACCTGTAAAAAAGATTGAAAGACCAGGTAGAAATGTTCAATTTATCGATGAAAAATAGTTAGATGTATGTAGTGTTGGGATTTGGGCCTAAAGGGTTGCCTCAAAGGAAACGTCAAATGAAAGAATGAAAATTGAATTATAAGTAATCTACACTTGCTCTATGAATATTACGTTCGATGTCAGAAGTGAGAAATGTTATATGTGCGTCAGGTAGAAAAACTATGTGTCTCCGTATGCCGGTTGTTGCAATGGCATTTACATGTATTTAAGTTACATGTATTAAGTATTTGTTTGTTAGTACATTTGTGAGGGTTCGTCAGTGTGGTAGAGCATAAAAGGGGTTGGGATGGTTAGATATATTTCTTTATTCAACCTACAATAAATATCTACAATTAAAACCTGAAACTCTGTACAATAAGTATATATACAAGATTTATTGGTCCTGGAGGCGGGCAGTCCCTCTAGGGTGGTCGTCGGATTGGGTCGCGGATTATTCTTCTCGGTTGTCCAGCTTCCTCACTGAGACGCCAGGTTCCTATAACCAAAGGGGTTTGTGTATCAGGGTCGAAATCCCGCGTTCAACGCACAGCGTGATCTCGGAGGTCGGGAGTTGGCTTCCGTCCCGAGCTCAACGCGCTCCAGAATTTCGGCTAATCGGAAAGGCCTCGGTCCTGCGCTCAACACGCTGCAGGGCTTGACCTAGGGTAGTTGGCGTCCGCCCTAAGCTCAACACGCTTTAGGACTTCGTCCGATATAAAGATTTGCTTAGCGTCTAGCCTCAAGTTCAATGCACACCGAGGGGTCAACGAGAAGCGGGATATTCATGTGTTCACGATTCCTAAGCTCAAAGCGCTCCGGAATATAGTGCAACACTTCAGTTATTTTCAGTTGAAGCTTCCTATCCTATTCTACGTAAGGTAGATCTTGCCTGGTATATCGCAGAACGTATGCTTTGGTAGTATCGGTCAAGTTATTAGCGGAAATGCGAAGGTGCTGCCCTCTCGGTGCTGAGTGCCCAACTCCGTCTAGTTTGGTTCGTGTAGAGTTCTGTTTTCTGATTATTTATCGGGGTTATTTTATGTTCAGACGACTGTGTCGTTACACATTTTTGATTGTTCCTGATGAGCATACTTTACTATATTAATGAAGTCCTTAAAGAGCCATCGACTTTTATTGGACCCAGCTATTGAAGGTCTCTTTGTTGTCCAACACAGTGGTGTTGGTACCCGATCATGGGGGATGCCTAGTAATTAAATGGTTTCTACCCATAATTTGGTCCAGTTTGAATCGGATTTTGGAGGAACAGAATAATAATAGACATTGTGTAAATATCTCAGAAAAACTTTACCATTACCATTACTGAAAGAACATGTGCTTGGTGTGAGTAAAAAAGTAGTTCAGGACTGAACGAACAGGTCAGTGTATTCATTCCATTCTCAAAAAACGAAAAACCTATTTCACAAACCATATACCTAGAAGTAATACATAAACATTGACAAGTTATTCATAGTATTTTGTCGAATAAATTGAGATGTATTTATTATACGCAACATCTCTGTAAATACTGTTGTCTACAACCTACTCTTAGTGTCATTTAAAGAATAATAACATTCCCTCATCTATCCTAAGCAAATCAATTAATATATTATCAGGAGAGTTTGTATTTTGTGGAAGAATTTCTCAGACTGAATTAAAATGGCAGACTTAATTAAAACTCGAACCATCAGTATAGCCCAGATAACACGGGTTGCCAACTGGTATACAAACAACAAAGATAATATTGTAGATAAAGCTAAGTTAGAATTTAAAATAATTTCATTAACTGCTCATTTTGAAAAATATAGTGGAGTTCAGGATTAATTAGATGCTTAATCTCAATAAATCATTAAATACTCAACCAGTAACTCCAAACAGAATACACACATAAACATTAAAATTTTTACAGGAATTCCAACTGAATATCAGTCATTTATTAATCTTTTCACAGCTCTTATCATAAATAATACTAACTTACAGTCTAATACTGAGAAATTCTTCTACCTCAAAGCTCATCTTAGAGGTGAGCCTCTTACATTAATAAATAATATTGCCGTTACTGAGCAAAATTTCTCTATTGCACTAGATGTGTTACATAAGCGTTATAGTAATAACAAGCAGTTGGTCAACTCTTATTTTAAACAAATTTTGGATATAGCTGCCATTCAAAAATGTAATGCCGACATACTGAGACAAATCTCCGCTAATAGTAAAGCAGCTTTAGACTCACTATTAACTTTGAATTTTTCCAAAGAACAATTATTTGATCATTTGATTGCACACATTTGGAAAGTAAATTGGATTTCGCCACTAAAAAGGCTTTTGAAGAGCAAATAAATTAAAATAACTTAATGGATACTAAGACATTTTTTGAATTTTTAAATGATAAATGTACAATTTTAGAAATTCTCTCTAGTGCCGGAAGTCTAGTGGAAAATAGGACACATTTTAAAAATAATTTCAATTCAAACAAATCAAAAGTCACATTACTCTTCAATTCAAATGCAGCAATTCACGAAACTCATAGAACTAATGAATCTTCTTCCAGTAGTAATAATCACAATGTTGTAAATAAAGGCTCATCACACTGTGCTTTTTGCAATGATACGAATCATCGCATTTATTCATGTCAAACATTTGTTGATATGTCTGTCATAGACAGATTGAATTTTGTTAAAGTTAACAAACTTTGTTATAATTGTTTAGGTACAAAACGCTCCTTGAATGGGTGTGGGTAATCTAGAGTGTGTGATATTTGTAATGGAAAACATCATTCTTTATTACATTTATCTACTCCGCGCAATATAGCAGTAAACTCATTGCCCAGCCCAACACAGGGAACGTTCTCAACCCCCTTCCACTCACAAAATGGTAACTTTCTAAGGTCACAATCTTTCTCGCAACGAAGTGATTCTCTAAGGTCACACTCTCACTTGAATTCTGCCACTCCAGTCAGTACTCGTGGAGATGATTCTCTAAGGTCACAACCACAAAATATATTTTCTAGTTCCTCTCGTGCTCAAGGTTCAGTGCTAAACGCAACCTCTCTCTCAGCTACTCAGGCTTGCACTTCTCAAGTGTTATTGGCAACTGCAAAATTGTTAATTTCCCCTCTCAGGGTCCCCCTATGGTGGTCAAAGGTCTTCTGGACAACGGAGCCAATGCTCTTTTGTTACTCTTAAGACAGGGGAAGCTTTAAACTGTAAATTTGTTTCTCGTTCACTTCAAATTTCAGGCATTTTTAATGGTCAAACCGCCATAAATAAAATGACTGAGATAGAGTTTCACTCCATTCATGACCCTTCAATGAAATTTACAATTTCTTTAGCTGTGGTTGATCAGATTACTCAGAACCTACCTCAAATCTCTATTGATAAAAACTTATTTAACATCCCCCACCCTATTATCCAAGAACTGGCCGACGACACCTTCGATACACCATCAGAAATTGGGATCCTTTTAGGAGCCGACATTTATTACCTTCTATTAAAATCTGACATAAACCATCTAGGAAACGGGCTTCCTACATTGATTCATACTCATCTGGGGTGGATAATTTCAGGTACTTTACCTCATAATTATATGACTCTCCATGCTGATGTTAATTTGGCACTAACTCCTTTCACATCGCCATGAATCCAGATGTAACAGAAACTAAGATAGATGTGATTTAAAAAAAAATCTTCAAACAAGAAGATGTCTCTTCTCGTCCTCTTGTTATAGATGAAGATGCAAGAGCCGAACAAATATTTGTTTCCTCCACTGAAATCCTTCCTAATGGATTTACCATTGATTTCTCCTCAAGCTCACTGTCTGCTAGATGACTCACTTATTTCTGCTAGAAATAGATTTTCGTCCCTTGAAAGGAAATTTGAAAGGAATCCTGAGTTGAAAACTGAATATAAAAACATTTTAGAAGAATACCTTAGATTAGAACATGCTAAGGTGATACCCTTGTCTCTTCTCTCCCCTTTGTCGGAACATAAATACTTTATCCCTCATCTCAGTATAGTAAAGACCCATAGCGCCAGTACAAAGGTCTGAATTGTATTTGATTTTTCTTCGAAAACTCCGAGTTCCCTTTCTTTAAATTATTTAACTTTGACAGGGCCTAGAGTTCAACCCGAACTGTTCGATATATTAACAAGATTTCGGACTCATCCTTATGCTCTGACCGCTGACATCGAAAAGATGTATAGACAAGTATGCATGCACCCAAAATTTCAGTTTTTGCAGAATGTCTTTTGGAGGGCCTCTCCTCATGATCCTTTCACTTGTTTAGAGCTTACCACTGTCTCCTTTGGCCAACGTAGTGCACCTTATTCAGCATTCAGAGTTTCAAAAGAAATAGCCCTACGGAATTCTCATTTACCCCATGTACAAGATGCTCTCTTAAATCAGACATATGTAGATGACATATTGACAGGTGCTCACTCAATAGCAGAATTGGAACAATTGTATTTTGACTTAGGGCAAACTCTTGGATCCTCTGGATTTAATTTACATTAATTCCGTATTAATTCCAATACAATTTCTAAAACATTATTCTCTGATGATTCCTCGTGCAAAAAGCTATACTCAATAGACAACCCATCTACAGTTTTAGGTATTACGTGGGATCGTAATTCTGATACATTTAAAATTCACACTCTCTCCTCTTGGGACAATAGTGTCCTAACTAAAAGAGTGATTTTGTCAATCATTTCCCAATGCTATGACCCCTTGGGTCTGGTAAACCCGATACTCGTGCAAGGCAAGCTAATCATGCAAAACCTATGGCAGATAGGATTACAGTGGGATACCCCTTTTGACAGTCCTCAGATGAAGAACGATTGGATAAACATCCTCAATAACATCATTTCATTGGAAAACATAGGTGCATTAGAGTAAATGAAGAAGTATTATTCTTTGAACTTCATGGCTTCGGTGATGCTAGTGGTAAGGCTTATGGTGGTTGTGTCTATCTGCGAACTATCTACACTGATAATACTGCTACTTCTCATTCCCAAAATCAGAACTCAATGGCATGGTTCTTTTAGCAAAACTATTTTCAAGAATTTCAATAATTTTTAAAAATCATCTTCAAATCTCTGCATATGTATTATGGTCAGATTCTCAAGTAGCATTGTCATGGATAAGTTCTCCTCCTGAAAAATGGACAATCTACGTTAGTAACAGAGTTGAACAAATTCAAGCCCTTACCTCAGAAGCTTCTTGGAGGCATATCAAATCTAAATTGAACCCTGCAGATTTGCTTTCTCGTGGCAAGTCCCTCACAAATGATTCATCCTTGTGGTTAAAGGTCATCCTTCCTTAAGCACCACTTCCTCAGATACCGTCATATACGATTCGTTTAAACAAGTATCGCAATTACCAGAAGAGAGAAAAACAGTTCTGATCTCTATACACCCACCCACTAATACTTGGCTAGACTTTATGTCAGAATTTTCATCATATAATAAAATGCTACGTTCCATGGCTCATATACTTAGATTTGTTCGTAACGTTAGAAGCCCTGATAAAGGAATCGGTCCCCTGACTACAGCTGAACTATTCAATTCTTGTAAATTTCTTATTATTCAGGTTCAATGCTCAGCATTCCCACATGTTATCCGATTGCTCAAAAGGAACAAACTACCCCAAATGTCTTTAAATGTTTTCCTAGACCCAGACGCCATTATTAGAGTAGGTGGTCGTCTGTCCAATGCCGATATAACTATTGACCAACAACATCCTATTTTATTGCCACCCAAGTCTCAGTTTGTGACTTTGTTACTGAGGCACGAACATATTCGTCTTGGCCATAGTGGTCCTCAAAATGTGCTCAACAATGTACGCACTAAATTCTGGCCAAGTAATGGACTACGAGAGGTGAAGCGAATTATTCACAAGTGCGTTATTTGTACCCGACTTAAAACAGTTACATCCCAGCAAATGATGGCTGATTTGCCCACAGAACGAGTCACTCCCTCGAGACCATTTTTGCACGTAGGAGTGGATTTCGGAGATCCATTCCTCATTAAATCGTCAACTCTTAAGAAAGCCCCAGTAACAAAATGTTATATGGCTCTTTTTGTCTGCCTGGGATCTGAGGCAGTTCACCTCGAATTGGTGTCGGATTTATCAGCGGAGGTATTTATTGCATGCCTCAAACGTTTCGTGAGCCGTAGAGGAGTTCCAATTACAATTTTTAGTGATAATGCCACCAACTATGTTGGGGCACACAACCAGCTCAGAGAACTCTACCACCTCTTTAATACTCCTAATTCACCCATTTTTGACTATTCAACTTCAACAGCAATCACCTTGAAATACATACTCCCCAGATCACCACACTGGGGTGGAATATGGGAGGCTTCCATAAAGAGTACGAAGTTTCATATCACCCGTATGTTACAAGGGTCACATTACGTTTTTGAGCAGTTTGCTACTATACTAGTTCAAATAGAACCAATAATGAATTCAAGACCACTTTCCCCATTATCATCAGATCCTCATGACCTTCAGCCCCTGACTTCCGGTCATTTTTTAATAGGAGCTCCTTTAGTAGTTCTTCCTGACCGAGATTGTGTTGACATCCCTGAAAATAGGTTGAAATTTTGGTAACAATGTACCAGAATCCAACAGTGTTTTTGGAAACGATGGTCCAAAGACTATTTGAACCGTCTCCAAAATTGGCCTAAATGGCTTGTCCCTCATCCAAACCTAACCGTTGGAGATATGGTCCTTGTCAAAGATGAGAAAACTTCTCCCTTAAAATGGCCATTGGCCCGTATTATGAAGTTGTTGCCTGGTCCTGATGGAGAGGTAAGGACTGTCCAAGTAAGAACCTCGACAGGGATCTATTCTAGGTCCATTGTTAAGCTGATTCCTCTCCCCGCTCATGATGACAATGTATATCTCTCTCAAGTTTGACATTCAGTTTCTCAATGTTCCTTTCACGTTATACTTGTATATAGTTATAGTTCTATTATGTTTTTTTCTTTACTATCTCTCCAATATAAATTGCATTAATTTCTAAGTTGAACCATTGCTTTATCACTCTGGATGATCCTCTCCTTATTGTGCTCCTCAAACTTGCTACTTCAATCTTAGGATCTCCGGCGGGGGAGTATGTTGGGATTGGGCCTAAAGGGTCCAACTCCCAACAGGGTTGTCTCAAAGGAAACGTCAAATGAAAAAATGAAAATAAAATTATAAGTAATCTACACTAGCTCTATAAATAATACGTTCGATGACAGAAGTGAGAAATGTCATCTGTGCGTCAAATGGAAAAACGATGTGTCTCCGTATGCCGGTTGTTGCAATGGCATTTACATGTATTTAAGTTACATGTATTAAGTATTTGTTTGTTAGTACATTTTTTATTGTTCCTGATGAGCATACTTTACTATATTAATAAAGTCCTTAAAGAGCCAGCGACTTTTATCTGCCCCAGCTATTGAAGGTCTCTTTGTTGTCCAACACAGTGGTGTTGGTACCCGATCATAGGGGATGCCTAGTAATTGAATGGTTTCTACCCATGTAGATTGAGGAAAATTCGCGTAAGACAACTCGAGAACTTGCCGCCGACAATGATGTAAGTAAATCATCTATTTTGAGAGTTTTGTATAAAGAAAAATACCACCATTACAAAGTTCAGTTGGTTCAGAAGTTAAATTAAGATGATCCTGATAGAAAGCAAGAATTCTGTGAGTTGATGATGGACAGAATGATCACAGATTTACAGTTCATAAACAAAATCGTTTTTTCTGATAAAGCGACGTTTCATTTAAACGGAACGGTTAACAAACAGAACTGTAGATATTGGAGCAGAGAAAATGCTCACTGAATGTGTGAGGCTCACTCTCAATATCCGAAATAAGTGAACATTTGGGCTGGTATAATTAACAATAAAGTTATTGGCCCTCCTTTTTTTCAGGGTACAGTTAATGGTGAGGTTTATCTAGATTTTTTGATTAACTTTTTAGTGCCTACATTACAAAGACTTTTCCTGATTTAATCATCCAGATGAGATAGATCGATCTATCTACTACCAACAAGACGGATCTCCACCACAGTTTACACGTACAGTTAGAAATTATTTAACACATTCGCAGGCGGCAACGCCGTAGGGGCGTTCTTGTGTGGATCTAATATAATGCTGTACTAAATTGTGTGGTCAGCTTGAATATATTCCATGAGTTTAGCGGATGTTTGCTTAGGGTTCAGTCTATCACGTGCCAAGTCTGGTTTTTTGTTTTTAGAAATTGGAGCCGAGACTAGGTGATTTTTATTGCAAAAGGTAAGTTAAGTTAAGTAAGTAAGTATTTCTATTATTTTTAAAGCCATATTGGTAACAAAATAATTTCATAACCAACCCTAGAAAACGACGTTGACTGCCCGAGAGGCATTCACCGGCATACAGGGATCATGTAATCTTCTTATTCCATTTTCTTACAGATATCATGGAAGAGGTGCCAGGGCCTTCGAAAAAAGTGAAATATAATCGAGACAGTCAACGTATATTAACGGAGGCCGAGCTGCTTACCCTCTTCGGAAAATCAGATAATGAGAGAGACCCCATTCAAAACAGTAGTGAGTATTATCCAGATTATGGGTACGAAAGCGACGGGAATGAATCCGAAAACGACGATAATGAATACAAAGGCAAAGATGCTGTATTACAATCTCCACAAGTGACTCTTCAACCTTCCACTTCTGCAGTTTTACCACAATCTTTACCAGACCCTAGTAACGATGCACAAAATAATAATTGACGTTATACTGAAGTTCCAGGTCCCAATTTGTTTTTACTAGAACGACAGGTTTACTTGTCAATATTAATTCCACAGACCCATTAGTTTATTTCAACCTCATAGCGAAGGGAATTTTTCTTTAATGTTATGTATGAGGGCGAATAATCATGCTTTTGATTTAATATCAATGGGCTTAGGCGAAGAACCGAGAATAGCATCATGGGTTGATGTCACTCAAATGGAAATTAATTTTTTTTTCGGTTTATTATTTCATATGGGGACCATTAGAGCTAACAGAATGAACGATTACTGGAGAAAGAATCACCTGTTCAACCTGCGATGCTTTTCTTCATTTATGAGTCGCAATCGATTTCTGTTGATTTTGGAAAGTTTACAATTTGAAGATACAACTCAACAACCACGAACTCAGTTGAGAAAAATTATGCCTTTGATAAATTGGTATAACAATAAAATGGTAGAAATATATTATCCCACTAGAAAATTGTCCATCCATGGAGAGGCAGACTTAAATTTCGCCAATACATAAAGGGTCAAAGATATAAGTTCGGGATTAGGCTTTATGTTTTATGCGAACCCAAAGGGACTCCGCTCAAGATATTGTTATATGCTGGTTCAGCAGATCAGGTGTTATCCAGAGAAAAACATACCGAAAAAGTTGTGTTTGCACTTATGGCAGAAACAATGGTCATTCACTGTTCATGGACAACTTTTACAACAGCGTAAAACTGACTGAGGAGCTGTTAATTAGAAAAACGTATGTGACAGGAACATTGCGTTCAAACAGGAAAGGAAGTCCCGAAGCAGTTGTGAATAAAAAACTTAAAAAATATGAACTAGTAGTTCAGTAGAATTCACAAGGGATATGTGTGGTTAAGTGGAAAGACCGACGTGAAATATTAGCTATTTCAAGTGAATACACTGCACTCATGCAAAATGCAACAACTCAGCGTGGTCAAGTAAAAGAGGTACATATTTTGATCAATAAATATAATGAGTTTATGGCACGAGTTGACCATTGTGATCAGATTCTGTCATATTACTCCTGTGTGCACAAAACTCTGGTGTGGTATAAAAAATTTGGAAGTCATATTTTCCAAATGATTCTGCTTACTTTATATTACCTGTACAAGAAAGGGAATCCAGACAATAAAAAAACATTGTATGACTATAGGTTATATATTATTGATAAACTGCTTGGACCACCAGCACCAGAGCCATAACCGAAACTTAGAATTACGCATCTTCCACCTAAAGGTGAATATGGAACTGGAAAAGTTAAACGGATACGATGTCATGTTTGCTGGGAAGAAAAAAAAGTCAGAAAGGACTCAATTTATTATTGTGCAATGTGCCCCAGTCAACCTGGAATTTGTTTAACTCCATGTTTTCGTGTATTTCATTCTAGAAAATAGGTTTGTTCGTTTTTTTAGTTTATTTTACTATTTTATACATTTGTTGAGGTACAATATCAACAGTTTCCTTTTACATTTGGATAATTGGATTTTTTTTTAATGTTTTGTATTATATTTTAGAGTCAATTTTGATACGATAGACCTAATGAAAGTTTATTTTTAAAACAATCTCTTTCAATTATTTTTTCATTGTAGAAATAAATGTAGGTATTTTATTCAATTGAGCTCCCGACGGGCGGTCTCCGGCACACAATAAACAATCGGCCTGCCTCATGTGTTTTTTGCAAAAAACAGCAAAATTTATTCTTACAACCCACCATCAAATACAATCAAGAAATTAACAGATTTAAATAAAAAATATGCTGGCACACAGTAAAAGATCACTAATGATGTCTGGCAGTGAATGCGTTGAACGAGGTTTTTCCCAATAGGTGGATTGGAAGACGTGGAACGATCGAATGGCCGGCTAGGTCCCCCGATTTGACTCCTCTCGATTACTTCTTATGGGGTTACTTAAAATCTAGAGTATTTTTCAATAGACTAGACAATATTGCTGATTTAATAGTTAGGGTAACGCTAGAAATTAACAAAATAACCCCTTAGGTCATACAAAATGTTGTACGAGAATTATAAAATCGCCTTGTTATTGTGAATGGTGGTCATTTTGTAATAGAAACATTATCAAAATCGACCTGTTGCAGATTTTTTTCACATAGTACATAATAAGGCCAAAATTGAATTTATTCCATCCATATGGACCGCATTGTATATACTGTGTTAGGAAAATTATGAGGGCACATACGTTTTATCATCAATGTGTTAGGAAAAGACAAAATACATATAAATTCAGTGTATCATTCTTTTTCGCTAACAGGTTATCATAAAGTGGAAAACGTGCAATTACTGTATATCTGTAAAGGCGTGGTGGAAGTATACTCCCACTACGTGTAAAGGTATGTCTGGTAGGCACCGCTTTCGAGAGACGTGCAAATACAGACGTCTAATGTGGACAGTTTAGTTTATTATTTGAGAAATAACAAGATTGTACTAAACTGATAGCCTAATGCAATGAACAATAAAAAAAATCAACATTACTTTCGATTATCTCTTCATGATTAATTTACAAAAAAATAATTCAGCAGTAATAATCTAATGCACTATATTAGTTCGATTAGTATTGGAATAAATAACATAACATGCGAAGTAAAATTTGTATTCATAATAATATGTGCTTCCAAATATCTCAATTCTCATTTTTCGCTAACAGGATCTCATAAGTGGAAAACTCACAACGCCGGCCTCTTACAAATTCTTTGTAGCTACTAACAGTATTGCCAATTTTCATTGTATATTTATATTAATTGAAAAATGCATTGTTCTAACACGAGAACAAGTTATGAAAAGATTTTAATTATGATAATTCAAGATCAAAATATAATTAATTCCATCTATTCATTGAATATTTTATTGTAATGCTGGAAATTGATCTAGTTTTCAGTTTGAAAGCGGTTAAAACCTTTACTTTTTCTCAGATTTGGCAACGTGAAATTGGTCTCTGCTGTGTTTCGAATATGTTAGTAAAAAAAATTTTGGTATCTTTATTGTTTGTATGCAAATGAGAACGAATTCTCTGTGTAAACATACACAGTACAAATTAAAAAAAAACGAGAATAAAAATAAAATCGTATGCTAATGAAAATGCCTAGAATTTTTAAATAGAAGTAATATTATGATATGTAATAAATTAAAAAATAGAACTCCTTAATTCTTCAATGAGCTTAAATCAAATGTTCGAATAAACCCCCGATTTAAGTAGCCGAGACGGTTATAAGATTCTTGACGAACACGTATGAGCATTTCAGGTGTTATTTGCATACAAATTTGCAAAATGTGTTCTCTTAGTTCATTTAAAGAAGTGTCTCTGTTTTCTTGGAACCCATAAATTCTCGATTTTATTTTACCCCAGAAAAAAAAATCGTTGGGAGCCAGATCTGGAGATCTCGCAGGCCATTTTATGTTACCATTCGTGGAGATTATCCGATTGGGAAATTGTTTATTTAAAAAAATTATTGCTAGTCGATAATTATGTGATGCACAACCGTCATGTTGGTACCAGATATCATTGAAGTTGACACCTAATTGTAAAAGGGCAGAAGTAATTTGATTTTCCAGCTTGTCCAAATATTTTTGTCCGGTTAAACTGCCGTCAACAAAAAATGGTCCAATTAAATGTTCACCTAATATTCCAGCCCAAACATTTAACTTTTGGGGATATTGAGTTCTATTATTGTAATGTTTGTGTAAGTTTGTCCTTGACCAATATCGAATAACGGATGAATTATGTGCACCGTGTATGGAAAAAGTCGATTCGTCTGTGAACAAAATATTTTTCGAAAAGTTTACGTCCAATTGTATTCTTTCCATAACTATTTCACAAAATTCTATTCTACGAAATTGATCGTCTGGAGAAATTGCATGGCTCTTTTTCAGTTTGAAACTACGACAACCATTTTTTTCAATACAGCTCGAATCGTTTTCGGATCAACATCAAAATCCTTTGCTAAATGAGTGGACGATTGTAGGGGATTATTTTCCACTTTGGCACAAATTCAAATATCTCATTCTTCTTTTTCGGGTTGGGTTTGACGATTTTGTGTACGCGGTCCATGTTTAGTAGGATTGACACATCCATGCTCTTCAAAAATTTTTATAACCGTTCTCACTTGTTTTTTGCTAATTGGCTGGGCATTTTCGAATGCCACAATAAACAAATTTTCTGCTATTTCTCGATATGAATGACCCTGGTAGTACCATTTTACAATTTTCACTTTATGGTGTACTCATTTTAATAAGATTTGCAAAAGATCGTTACTCATTCGCAAACAAACGTTTAGTGAACTACACAGATTGTACAGTTAAACATCTTGAAGAGGCGCACGCGCGAATCTTATTCGTCTGGTATAATAATCTACGCTGGCTTTTAATTCTCTGTTTCACTGTTGTCCTTCTATAACACACTAGTAACGCCATGTGACCATTATAATTTCCCTTTGGCCGTGAGAGGTTATCGTTTTACGTTGAAATTAAATGGGACTGATTTCTCTCACAAATAAGAAGGAAATTTCTAAGGGCACTACAATCTAAAGCGTGGATAGAAAATGTAGAGATACAAATGAAATCGTTTATCAGGAGCGTAGGAAACAGGCGATTTACATTGAGATATTTTTAAAACCAGAATACAGTTGAACAAATATTAGTATACCACTTATTTCTCATTTTATGATATCTTGATAAAGAAAATGGTGATACACTGAATAATCTTGTTTTATTACATTATATTGTCGCTTTGGGACTCTGTATTGTTGCCACAGATTATTCCTTATGATGTTAATGAAAATTATTATGCTTATATTTATTTATTGTACCCTTAATATCGACGAATGTAATTTTTTTAGCTATCTTCCAGTGATTTCTTAGTGGTATTTATTTCAAATACCTACTAGGTAGATTTTAATTTATTGTTCAAATCATATTAGCGTGTACTACCCGAACTTATATATTGAATTAGTTTATTACTACTGAATTATTTCTTTGTAAATTAATCATGAAGGGATAAACGAAAATAATGTTGATTTTTTTTATTGTTCATTGCATTAAGCTATAAGTATAGTACAATCTTATTATTTCTCAATTAATAAACTAAACTGTACACATTACACATCTGTATTTCTAACATTAACTCCTTTCATTGCGATCTTTAACATAATGAGTTGTTTATACCACATTTTGCTGTGGTAAAGTGACCAGTAATAGCCTGAATGCATTTCTAACTTGTTCATTTAAAACTATAAGTGAAAGCCAGACATAAGAGCTACTGTACGCTTCTCGAAGGCGGTGCCTACCAGACATCCCATTACACAGTTATTTCGTTTCTCACTTTGTGATACCCTATTAGCGAAGAGGAGTAAGACACTGAATTTATATGTATTCTATTTCTTTCGAACACATTGACGGTAAAACGTATGTTCCCTCGTAATGTTCCCAACACTGTATATGTATGCCGATGGTCTGGCAATTTTAGCTACACCTGTGTTAGTCTGGAGAACGACATGGCTTCTTGCTACGAGCATTATCCAATTATTGTGATTTGCGAGAGTTACTTTGACCCTTATATGAAAATATGACTCAGCAATTTCGACTGGTATGTCCCTGAAAGACAGCTGAAAAATAGGGTTCCAAAATCGAACAGAATTTATTTGAGGCAGCAACGTGGCAGATGTTTATATAGTGGTATGATTTACTTAGTTTGTGATAATTTGTGATTTGAGAATGGGTAGCTGAGTTGATCCCTGATTTGAAAGTATTGGTCGTTAGGAGCTGAACAACATGTTATGTGAAGAGTTTACAATGCAGAAGCCTAAACCCACTATCACGGGTGCCTTCTGCGCGACAAGCGGCTCTGATAGTATTCCGAAGATTTGTTGACAGACAATGATTATACAAGCTTTTGGATATTTTTGTTATGAATTCCTTGATAGTGAGCATGTCGGCTTGTTCATGTAACCATGAGGTTTTTGGGAGTTCAGGGTAAACTGTTTTGTTTTATATTGCCATGCGGAGACACTTGTTTTGCACCACCTGCAGTGTATGAAAGTTATGTTTGGTGGCTGTGTAGATTACTGGTGCAGCATATGACAGTATTGGTCTTACGACTTGTTTTCGGACAAATGTTCTTACAAATCAGAGGGTATAATTTGTTCATTGTAAGTTCTGCTTTTTGTACCTGTTGTGCAATGTGAACAGTGGCGTTAGTATTGCCATGCGCTGTGTACCCTAGGTATTTTAATGTGTTACTGGGAATGATATTTTGCCCATGAATACGTAGCTGTGATTGCAATGGGCAATTACTTCTTGCTCTCCTCCTGAGTTATACATACTATGTGTTTGAGGCATCGTAAGTTTATTGTGTTATGTATGGTAAGATGTGTGCGTTTACGTGTGTTTGAATATTTTGAAGTGCTATATCTGGCGTCGTTGCTGATGAAGCAAAACAAGTATCATCAGCATACATCGCTGTTAGAATTTGAGAGGAAGGTGGTAGATCGTGTGTAAAAAGGGAATATAGCAGAGGAGATAGAACTGAACCTTGTGGGACTCCGGCTTGTATGGGGTACGGACCCGCCGAGCCTTGGTTTACACGAGTGTAGAATTTACTATTTGTAATATAGAAATTTATGATTTGAATTAAGATGTCCGGATGTTTGATTTTTATTAGTTTAAATTAAAGTCCCTCGTGGCATACGGAGTCAAAAGCTTTTTGGATATCAATTGTGACCATTATGGATTTATTTTTGGCCTAATATCCTTCCCTTATGTAGTTAATCACTTTTTGATTTGTGCCACTATAGTTTGACCGCCTCTGAAACCGTATTGCTCGGGGGGAATTATTTTGTGTTTTTCGGTAAAATCCTGGATACTTTTAAGGGTGATTTTGTCTATTACTTTTGCTATACTATTTAATAAAGAAATAGGTCCGTAACTATCCACATAACAAGGTTGTTTGTTTATTTTCATGATGTGGATAATGCTGGTAACCTTGAGCATATCAGGGTAGTGGCCAGTTTTTATAATATAATTAGTTATGTACGTTAGTTGAACTATGGATTCTTTAGAAGTCTCTTAAGGAAGATGTTTTAGAGCTTATCTTTTTCCGGCGCTGTTTTGTTTTTTAATGATTATGTTGTGAGTTGCAAACTAAGTGGCGAAATCTTTCGTGTAAAGTGTATGAATATTATGTAAGTGATTTTGAACTGTGTGTGATATGTTAGAATGTAATTGTGTGTTTAACATGTTGTTTGTGAAATTGTTTTGGAAATACTCTCCAAAGGCATCTGCAGTTTTGCGTAAAAGTTTGTCCACTCGCAATGATTTTTGTTATTTCATTACGTTTATTTTTTAGTTTTCTGGTTATTTTCCAGTTGTCTGCTAGCCTGAGTTTTTCTAGGAATATTTTCCAATTGTAGTTCCTATACTCTCGTTCTAGATTGTTAATTATATTTTGGTACTGTTTAAGGATTTATCTGGCAATCTCACTTCTTGTTACTTGCCATCGTCGGCGTATTTTGTTTTTATCTTTAAAAATTTTGGCAATGTGATCGGGAAGAGAGTTTTGGATACGGGGTTTTGGTTTAAGGGTAGTTGTGTTATTTCTGGCTGTAATGATAATGTTTTGAAGATTCTAAATTATGTTTGTTAAGTGGCTTTCGTCTTCTATGTTGTCTGAGATTGTTAGGTGTTGATTTATGTACATTCTGGATTGAGACCAGTTTGTAGTGGTGTAGTCATGTATTTTATTAAGGTGAGTGTATGTTGTGGGTTAATTTTAGTTCAAGTAGGAGGGGACCGTGGTCAGAATTGAGGTCAGGAATATTTTTCCTTTTGGTTATTGTATTCACGTTGCGTCCGATGGCAATGTCAAGCGTACCATGGGAGTTGTTGAAGTAGGGAAAATGGGTCATCTGTTCTATAGATATTACAATCAGAATTATCGCAGAATCTTTGTAGGTTCGTTCCATTTGAAGTTTAGTGGTGAGGCATAGGAGTCCCATAGTGGGTCTTACGGCTCTTATAGTAAAAGTCACCCACTATGCGGGCTCTACTGTGAGTTTTTATTATGTAGAAAGAGTCTAACTCTGTTAGTTTATTGTTTGGCGAACTATTAACCCTCACAATTTTGATTCTATTATCTAAAAGTAGTGCTCAACTGAAGTATTGTTTGGTTGCAGGAGTACTGCGATGCCGCCTCCGGCGACATTCCCGGAGCGGTCCTGTCTAAAAATACTATATTCAAGATTTCCAAATTTCACGGAATTGTTACGTTTGAGGAACGTCTCGATAAGAAAGAAAATATCGGGTTTGTGAAAATGACTGATGAGATGGAGATTTTAAGAACTCCATGTACAGTACAGTAAACTATTTTGAGAAAATTACGTGCTTAAATTTCTATTTTATCACCTACCCGCCTAGTTGTCATATTTATCTAGACCAGTGACAAAGTTTTTGTAGAAGGTAAATTTTTCGAGGTTGTTGGTTGCTGTCCTCATCTCGTGTAGAAGGTCAGCTACCGTTCTCGTTAGCTCATCCAGATTTAATATTTCATGTAGTTCCTTGAATAATGTATTTCATTCGGAGAATTTAATTGAGTCTGTAGAAGGCTCTATTCTTGTAATATCTGTGATCCAGGTTTGAGTGTGGTTGCTCTGAGGGTTTGGTTGGGATACTTGGAAAGTCATTGTTGTTCTTGCGGGTGTTCAACGTCCAGGGGTTGAAAGTTTGTGGGGAACCAGGAATATATTAGGGAGCTGCTGCTTTGGGGTTGTTGTTTTTCGACCTTCGTGCCTCTAAACATTCACGTCTTTTAATGTACTCTGGTCAGATCTCTGCGTTGGCCGGTTGGTCACTTTTACAATTAGCACATTTGGCTCGGCTAGACACGGCCTTCGTGCATTCGGGAGTTTGGTGGGGAGCAGCACATTTCAGGCACCTGGGTGCTTTTCGACAGTTCGATGTAGCATGACCCCAAAACTGGCATATATGACACTGAATGATGAATTTCGATTGCCGGCGATGCTCCCAATTTATCCTGGTGATTACTTTAGTATTTTTATTTAAATGACCGCGTGGAATTTTAAGCTAGGTAACCACCAAATATAGCGATCTCCCCTTCGTGATCATTCTAAATATGTCTTTCACATTGATTTTATAAATGTTAATTAATTCGTCTTTAATGTCCTATAGTTGGAGACCTGCGTCTAGCCCTTGTAGGTCTTGAGAACTTCGAAGTCGGCGACTTCTTTAGTGAATATAATTGTCAAGTTTGTGGTGTATTTCATTTCGAAGTTCCCTTCTAATCCTTCTTTCAGATGCTTTACCATCTGTTTATGAGCCTAGACGTTCGGACTATCGGAGAGCATGTTGAGTTGGTTTTTTTAGTTGTCATGGTTGTTTCTCTGGCTATTGTTTTTTTATTGGTATGTCTGTTGCTGTTTTCGTCGGAGCTGCAGGATTCGGCGATAGATTTATTTTATTTTAGTTTTTTCCTTTCTTTGTTAAGGGTTCGATTCTTGTACTTCATTCTCAGAAACTTCCGACAAGGCGTGAACGTTGATAGTTGTTTTTTGGAGATCTGTTCAATCAATGTATTGTATTTCGTAAAATTTTTCGGTTCTATGAAATCTGTTGATGGGCTGTGTGTTATATCCGTTGATCATTTTGCGGTATAGATGAGATCGCGTTTAAGTCCTCACTACTAATGTTCATATCAACAGTTCTGGCAGTAAGGGTTTAGTATTTTTTATTAAGTTCTCATATTGAGACTTGAATTTGTCGTCAGCAATGGGATTTTCTGTATTCGCGATATCCCGTTCAATCTCTTGCGCTCATGGGAGGTAACTTTTGTGGATTTGTGCCCGATTTATTGTCAGCTTCAGCGGGATATTTTTAGTTTTATCACGTCCGAAGAGTTATCACTGAACCAATTGTGTATTCTTCCATGTTCGCCTTGTTTTTAGCTGTGTTCACTGATGATCGGTCAGGAGTAGAAGTTCTGCTAGGTTTGCCACAGCAGAATCTTCAGAATCAGGTGACGAGCCGTCCGCGCTCCCTGACACTTTTCGTCCGTGCTTCCTATACACTGGTTTTCAGAGTTTCCTATACAATTTTCGTATGGGTTTACTGGTGTATTTTTAGTGGTATCTGGATACTGTCATAAAAAATTTCAGATTTTCTTGAGATATGTTAGTTCGAATCATTTATGTAGTGTTTCAACGTTGACTGATCCTAGGCACATTTTTGGAATTACTACGGTTTCCGGGTTTAACTCTGTATTCCCCTTAATATTTATTTGCTGATGCTAATACACACATCAAATACATTTAGTATATCTGATATTATTCCTGGATTAATATTTTTATCTTCTCGTAATTTTCTTTAGACATTCTTTAGGAGGAATTTTAGTGTACATATTGGTAACATCAAATGGAATGAGTTTAGAGTTATCTCCCAAGTTGAATGCTCTCAATTTTTTGATTGGTTCTATTGAATTTTTAATTGAGTATTTAGATGTATATCCGTAACTATTAGGTATATTGTCCAGTACTTTTGCTAATATATTATTAGGCGTAATAACACAAGAAACTACAGGTCTAATTGGTTTTGTTATTTAATGTAATTCAACGGTTCCATATAATTGTGGAGAATGAGGAGTTTTTATCTATGATGGAATTCTTTTCGTAATCACTTGAAAGATAATTTGAATTATTAAAACTTAACAATATACTTGATAGTTACGGATATATAACTAATCAAAAAATTAATAGCATTCAACTTGTAAGATAACTCTAAACTTATTTCATTTGATGTTACCAATATGTTCACTAAAATTCCTCCGAAAGAATGTCTAATGTTTGTAAGAAAATTAGTAGAAGATAGAAATAATAATCCAGGAATAACATAAGATATACTTAATTAATTTGATGTATGTATTAATCAGAATTATTTCACTTTTGACAATAACATATATATTCAAAATGAAGGTTTACCAATGGGAAGCCCTATATCACCAATTCTGGCAAACATTTTAATGGACAGTTTAGAAAGAAAAATCCTTGGAAGTAATATTTCGAAGAATGTTTTATTTTGCTAGATAGGTATGTATATGACATATTAGATTGTTTCATAGGTAGTGACCGACAATTTGATACATTTTTTTAACCATATTGTTATCTGTCTAAGCCATGTATGAAAGTTAAAAGTATGGCGGATGCGCAGGGATTTCTCAGAACTGTTTACGATTGTGATTATCTTATCTAGACATTGTTTTTGTGACCAGTCTTATCTAGAAAATGCCAGAAAGCCAATTGTTTTTTGTGTAAGCCGCAATCTAGAATTATCTAATAAAAAAAGGCACTAATATATAAAGGACCGACAAGCGAGAGTTAGTGGGAATTGATAAAGTCATCTCGTGAAATAGACAAGAATACACCGGAATACTGAACAGTAAAGTATTGATATAAGTTAATAATTAAGTTTGTGTGTATATAAATTAAATGTTAGTGAATAGTTAAGTATATATAAATTAAGTGTTAGTGAGTAGTTTAGTGTTTAAATGAATTCGTAAGTAGCCATACCGTGTGTTTAAAGTATATCCCACCCGTTTACTGTTTAATTAAATAAGAAAATCATTACATTGGTGTCAGAAGTGGGATTAATATAAATAAATTGCTAAGTAAAAATGGCCTAGAGACTATGTGATCTGAAAGTGACGGATTTAAGAGCAGAATTGGAAGATCGTGAGTTGGAAACGTCCGGTAAGAAAAGTGAATTAGTAGAACGACTTAAAGTGGCACCGGAAAATGACGGCTTTGATCCAGAAACAGTTTTATTTAATGACGAGGCTTCCACCTTAATCTCGTCAATTTCTGCTTATATTTCTGCTAATATGGACGAGAAGATTTCTGTCATGGAAGACAACATGGACGAGAAGATTTCTACCATGGGAGAGAAGATTTCAACGAATATGAAAAGCGATATTTCTGTTATAATGAACGAAAAGATTTCTGCTATGAAGAACGACATTTCTGCTAATATGGACGATAAGATTTCTGCTATGAATAATGATATATCTGTCGATATCCTATTAATAAAAAACGACATTGCCGCTGACGTTGAAAATGAAATTTCGTCTCTAAAATCTGGAATCGAGAATAAAATGTCAACGATGGACGAGAAAATCGAGAATAAGATTACAACGATGGACGAGAAGATATAAGAACTCAAGACACGCCAGCGGAAGAAAAGAAGACCGATCGAACGAAACCTTGCAAGACAGAAACACACCCTAGGTTAGAAGACATTGGCAGTTTTACCCGAGTCAAGGCCCCAACGTTAGATGGAAAAACGTCGTGGACAAATTATGTGAAATAGTTTGAAGCAGCCGCTATAGTGAATAATTGGTCCGATAAGGAGAAAGCAGTGAACCTAACTATAGCGCTTCGGGGAGATGCCTTAGATGTACAGGTTTTTTCATTATATATGGACCCTTCCATATCTCACTTATTATTTGTTACAATCAAAAATGTCTCAAATAAGAGTTGAATGGTTATTAAAGTAGTTTTTAAAATCCAACAAAAATATTATACAGAATGTACCAAAAAAGAGGGTCAGAGCCAAAGTGTTCTTTCTTAAATGGGACACCCTATATATTTTTATATTTTTAAACTGTTCACTTCAATCCGAATTCAACAATATATAATTGTTATAGTCTAACCTTAACAGTTCAGAAAATATATACGACACAGTAAGATGTAGGTAGTAATCTATCGATTGGAATTCAGTAAATTTATTTACAAAATAAAGTAATCTCAAATTAAGTAAGCCCAAATGAAACTATAAATATTGTTCAGAATGACCCCCCATATTGCCAATGCATGGTTGGTATCTTCGGCGTAAATTCTCTAAACATTTAGAAATAAAATCAGCATGATTATTCAAGTTATTAATTTCGCCTTGAATCTTTTCCCGAATTATCTCATGATTGTTATTTTCGCCAAAGTTAACTATATCTTTCAACATCCCCCACAAAAAAGAATCTAAGGGAGTTAGGTTGGGGCTATTAGGAGGCCATAGAATTGTCCCATTATTTCCGATCCACTCTGAAAACTGATTGATGAGATGTTCTCTCACCTCTAATACATTATGGGGTGATGCCCCATCTTGGTGCCAGATCATAGTATTTAATTGGTCAGCTGCAAATTCATTTTCTAGTATTTCACTTATTTTGGGTATTATGCTGTTTGGGTAAGTTCTTCCTGTTAACTTCTAATTGAAAGATATTGGCCCAACCACTTTATTCTGGAATATTCCACACCAAACTTGAATTGATTTCCGTCCAGATTTCTTTATTTGTTGCACTTACCGCTGTCTATGATTTTTATTTTCCCATGAACGTCTATTTTTTCTATTAAACACGCCAGCTGTAGAAAAGCTGGATTCATCTGTCCAACAGATTTTGTGAAGGATATCAGGAGTTTCATTCAAGCGACGAAGCATTTCCTGACACAATATTAACAATTTCCGTTTGTGCAATTCAGTAAGAGCCTGCACGGGAAGCATCTTATATGGTTTATAATTGTGTCTTTTCAGAGTCCTGAGAATTTTCATAGGAAGTTTTTGTAATATATTGGAGCTGGTTACTAACGAGTCTTCAGAGTTTTCTGCAAAAAAGTAGTAGCGCAAAAATTATTCCTTCTTATTCAACTACCCTAAAATCCAAAGAAATATATATTTTTTTACCTCCAAAATGCAGAAGTGTATCTAAATCATCCTCCTCATTAATTACACACGTTCGTTTTTCCCTAAAAAAGTTCTTAGTTGTCATTACATGCTGGTATATTCTGTCGAACGTATTTTTGCTAGGCGCACGCCGATTTGGATATAATTCCAGAAATTCTCTCCTTGCATCTAATTTGTTATTATTATTTTTTACAAATAGAGAAAATATTTCTATCTATACATCATCTGTATACCGCATTTTCCAAACTATCAAATACAATGTTTTACAATGGTGTAAATAACTACTTGTTAAATATGACAATGCTTTCATTGCCTGTTGTTTATAGTTGGTTTTCATCCCACAGAAAACGATTTTTAAATGAATATATTTCCTGAACTGTTAAGGTTGAGCTATAACAATTATATATTGCTGAATTCGGATTGAAGTGAACAGTTTAAAAATATAAAAATATATAGGGTGTCCCATTTAAGAAAGAACACTTAGGCTCTGACCCTCTTTTCTGGGACATCCTGTATAATATTTCTGTTGAATTTCAAAAACTACAATAATAACCCTTTAACTCTTATTTGAAACATTGTTATCTGCATCAAATAATAAGTGAGATATAGAAGGGTCCATATATAATGAAAAACCCTGTACTTCAGACTAAATATATCTCCTTGTTTTATGCCCTTTCTCATTACAAATTATTCTGACCTTCTTCCTCGTATCTACATATTTAGTATTTATTTTGTGAGAAAATCAAAATTATAAAAGACAGAAATCATAAAGTTTATAGATCGAATTTTAGGTCCTTGTTTTTAATCAATACCTCGAACAGGAAGAGCGTCAATTTTGAGACACTTTCTATAGTCGATGCAGTTTATTGCTAAATAAAAAGAATATAAGACATACTACCAATTAATTATCAAATATATTTACCCAAAACTTATATTAGATAGTATATCCGGATCGATTTCCTCGCTCAATCTAATAAGTAGTTCCGGGTTAACAGGCGGTTCATAAAATTTCTCCTCTATAATATTTTCATAACAATTAGAATAAGCTGTGGACACCAATATAAACGAGTGAATGTGTTTACTATCATTTACTATATTCACCAGTTCCATGGTGCCTCTGACGTTCGTGATAACGGATTCTTGCAGTTTTAAGTCCATATTCAAAGAAGCTCCGCAATGGAAAACTATATTTATCTACAAATCAATAAAAAATCAAAGGCTTTCTGTCTATTTGAATATTATACAAATAATTGATAAAAATATAGGCGGGACATGAGGGACAAAGAACTAATTTCATAGCCAAACGAATGCGGGACATAATTGTTGCTGTAATTAGATATAAATATAAATGAAACAACAGTCTTCTTTTTGCGGTAATTTTTGGAGTGCAGTGATATAATTGATTCATTTGGCAGTAGTCTTTATCCGCACGTCTTGGTGCCTACCCTCTTCCCAGATAGCACTAGATATTCAATTGAGGTTACTAAAAATATTCATTTTTGTATATTGTAATATTCTATAGACTCACTTTAAATATTTATATCCTTTCACGAATTTTCTATGGACCACGAAATGGGAAATTTTTTCGATATTCTATGAATAATTCCAAGGAATATTCAAGAATATTCTGAGGATATCTGTTAAATGCATATAGTAAGATGATCCAGAATATTCATAGAACATTCCAATAGGGATATTCTACAAATAACCAAGTAATACTAGCAATATTATGAGGATATCTGTGGAACAAATATTGCAAAATTTCAAATATTTGTAGAATATTCCAATATGGATGATACCTGGTGAGCGGGTGACACTGAATCATAGTACACCTCCATTTTCATCTTTAGTTTCAAAGATAATTGATTGAAATTTGGGAGATCCTGTATACTTAATGAACGACAGTATTGTACATATCAATTCTTTTTCAACTTCTTGTTCCACCGGGAGGGATACCAACTTTCGTTCGATATCGCCAATTATTTTATCCATAAACTCCATTAGTGTGAGAGAGAATAGAATTACCCGCCAGGGAAAGCTTCTCTCTCACGCTTATCGAGATTATGGGAAAATAAATTGGTGATATCTCTCTGTAGTCTTTGGAGATAATATCACCATCAAACCTGGTACCCTTGAATTCTTTAGGATCATCCCTAACTGACCATGTAATAACATACAGGGTGTTCCATTTGAATATCGGAAGTTGGTATCACTCCCGGTGGAACCGGAAAATAATAATTGATATGTACATAAGCGTCGTTCACTAAACAAACAGGATGTCCTGTATTTAAATGAATATTCTCTGAAACTAAAGGAGAAAGAGGGGAATACCATGATCCTGTGTTCCCTGGTATAAATTTTACAAATATCTAAGGAATCTCTCGAAATTTCGAATTGTATAACTAGGAAAAATATATTTAATTGAAAAATTTAAAGCAGGGGAAACATAGAGTTCAATTCAATTTATTCGTACATAAATATAAGATGTACCTCATAACATAACTGAAACTAACATAATTTTCAAATACGAGATTACGAAATTCACTGACTTCCTTCATACTCAACGACACTTCTTGAAACCGATTTCTGCCGTTCCTTTGGCAACTTCATTGTTATGTTCTTATCCAACTCTTGGACAGCATCTGAAACAATAAAATAATTATATTTTTTGTTAATAAGCAATTTCCATTCTACTACAAAAAATAATTCTTGTAGGAGACAAGTCCAAAATAAAACAACATTATTATACCTACTACTGCTTCAAAGAGCTTTGTTCTCCCAAAGCATTTTCCCTTTATATCCATGCATACTGTAGCCCTCCATTAGATACTCTGTCAGGATTTGTTAAAAGAATCTTTCAATATATTGCTGCAAATAAGTACCTTCCAATCTTGCCAGAGGTACAACCTAAAATTTCATTAATTAGGAAGTTAATCTCATAAATTTTAAAAATTGAATAATTACGGTTTATAAGCAAAGTCATATCAAACAAACAAAAATATATGGCCGCTTTCATCTGTGTGAACAGTATACATATGCCTGAAACTAGGGAATTGACCAAAAATAAACTTTATTTACCAAATGTCAGAACTAATTTAACTTTGAATTATCAGATTACCAGTTGTGTTGAGCTTTCTAGTCAATCCCATTTAATAAAAGAAATAGAGGTAACTATAGGCAATTTGATTGGAACTCATAGCATACATTTGGGTAACATAATTACGTGAAACTACATGAGAAAATAAAATTTTGTTGTACCTTAGCAACGAGGTGAATTTCTACTCAGATACTAGCATACTTTTGCTATTGGGAGTTATGCTGGTGAGGATAACTAATGGATAAACGTTTTCAATTCTAATTTTTTCTTTTATCATTTATCAAAAAATTACAATAGATAACATTTATCCAATAATTTTGTTTCAAAAATTTAGAAAATCTATAATTATTTTAATATTCTTATGCACTAAAATATAAAAGTAACACATAAATACTCCAATATTTCGTGGCAGTTGCATTTTGATTTGGATATAATATTGAATTTTCAACTTACAAAAAATTCATAAGATTATTTGTCCAGCAAAACTGACTCAACTTCTTCAAACTTTGCCTCATCAATTATTGGAAGTTTTAGCAGCAAATCGATAATTTTCTAAAAAATGCATTGGTAAATCAACAGGCATAAAAAAATACAATATAACGTACCTGGTTTGATGCGTGAGGTCGTATGTATGTATTAGTTCCACCAGTAGCATAAGATACACCGTAGAAACATATTTAAACAACTTCACACTGGCAAAAAATTGACTAATTAATTAACGATCAAGAATAATTAATCATAATACTACTACTATTTCGCCAATAACAATAACATATAAAAGATGGTCGAACCGCCATTTTTCACTGGTCGTTACCGCCAACTGTCAACTACTGACACATGCCAATGGAACGAAAAGAGCGTTTGAACGAATATCAATAATCATAGAATATTCGTAGAACTATTTCATTCGAATATTCTAAAAAGAATAATCTGAGAATATTCCAACTGGACCTACAATGAATATTCGATTTAGGAATACCCAAAGATATTCTAGATATCACCAGAATAAGCCCATAATATTTGGATACATATCTTCCAAATTGAAGACTGTCAGAACATCCCATGGATATCTGGTGCTATCTGGGTTAGGGGTTGGTGTTAAGGTAAATGGCCCAAATATCGGCCACGTCCCAATTATCGGACACTTTTTTGGTTTTTTAATAATAATAAGTTAAGTGTATATCTTTGAGACGAAAAATATATTCTTCTGAAAAATTGCACATTTTGGTAACATTCTCGACGCAACCTACCCCGTCTACGAACTTCTATAATTCTCACTCAGTAAGCTTGAAAACAGTCGAGTGGTAAGAGCATTTGACAAATGCGTCATTTCGCTAGAGAAGTAGGTAGGACAATGCTATTCAGTAATCTTAGATTTTTAACGTTTATTAAGAAAATATCTTTATGGGGTTAATTTTTCTTTTATAATATTGTATTTTTACTATTCCACAATAGTTTTTTTTGGAAATTTATCGTTGTTTTTTCTTATAAAATGGTGGCCGATAAGTGGGACATATT
Source organism: Galeruca laticollis (assembly GCA_963921935.1). Classification (NCBI taxonomy): domain Eukaryota; kingdom Metazoa; phylum Arthropoda; class Insecta; order Coleoptera; family Chrysomelidae; genus Galeruca; species Galeruca laticollis. The sequence continues at coordinate 186,098,859 of OY998179.1, read as the reverse complement.
GAATTGGGTTATGTACCGATAACTACAACAATGTTATGTTTTTTTTTTCAAATTGCATTACACAATACTGATGAAAAGTTTCGAAGATATTTCAAAATACATTAGTTCTTGATAAACCAATGATTTTTACGACCAGTTATCGACATAGCATATTTCATTAAATAAAAGAGTTAATTAAATATTATATTTCTCTGAGCACATTAATGAACTGCTATACCGATAATTGGTACATGAAATGACCGATATTTGGTACATAAACTGACTGATAGTTGAGATAGTTAATAGTAACGTTTAAATAAACACAAAAAAGAATTAGCAACTGATTTTTATGTTATAAAATGTTAACTATTATATAGATTAGATTAAAAATAGTCTTTATTACAGCTTTTAGTTCCCTAATTACAACAAGCTAAAGATAATACAATAGTAACAAGTGCCGATGGACTGGCAATCTTTAGCGGAGTTGTGTGTCACTTCGTGTCTTCATGGCTCCTTGCTCCAGGTGCATTATCCATATGTTATGGTTTACGAATAACTTTGTCCCTAACATAAGTTTGACTCCTCGCATTTTTCGGCTGGGTATTCCCTGAAAACCGGCTGAAAAACAGGGTTTCAAAATTGAAACGGGTAATTTAGATTTCGGGAAGGCAACATGACTGACGTTGATTTTAGTTTTTAATAGTTTGTTTGGAGTATAGTTTTGTGTTTGAGGGGTATTACGGCACAGTTATGTGACGGCACCGATAGTCTCCCTAATGAGGAAAAAGGGTTCGGAGTTTTAAATAACCAAGTTATATGATTGGCGATCCATTCAGAAGCATACACCCACTATCGCGGATGCCTCCTGCGCGATTTGCGTCTATGAGTTTTCTACGAAGATCTTGTGGCAGACAGTAGTTATAAAAGTTTGTCGAGATTTTGTTTATAAAGTCTTTGATGGTAGGTATGTTTGCTTTTTCATATAATCAAGAGGTTTTTGGGAGTTTTGGATAAATTGTGTTATGTTTAATCGCCATTCTTAGACATTTGTTTTCTATTACCTGCAATGAGTGGAAGTTGTGTTGTGTTCCAGTGTAAGATATAGGGGTTGCGTATGTGAGTATTGGACGATTAATTTGTTTGTTAATGAGTATTTTTTATTGGCTTGAGAGTTTACTGTGGTTGCATGTGAGTGGGTAGACTCTACCCATTGTAATCTTGGCCTTTTGTATTTGCTGTGAAATGTGCGCACTTGCGTTCGTGTTACTTTGCATTTTATATACCAAGTATTTAATGTTTATACTGGGGGCAATGAAATTACCGTCTACACAAAGCTGTGATTGCAATGGCGAGACTCTTCTAGCTATTCTCCTGAGTAATAAATACTCTGTTTTGGATGCGTTTATAGCTAGTTTGTGTTGATTAAAATAGGGAATAATTTCTGAGTTGCTGTGTGTTTGTATAGTGTTAAGTGCGGGTTCGGGTTCCTTTGCAGATACCACAAAACACGTGTCGTCAGCGTACATGGCGGTTAATATTTGGGGTGTGGTTGGAAGATCATGGATGAATATGGAGTATAACAAAGGTGATAGTACCGACCCTTGAGGGACTCCGGATTGGATGGAATATGGCCCTGCCCTTCCTATTATTTACATATGAATTTATTATTTCAATTAAGTAATTAGGTACTTTTAGTTTTATTAATTTGTAGATTAGCCCCTCAAGCCATACGGAATCGAAGGTCTTTTGGATGTCTATAGTTGCCATAATGGCCATATTTTTATTCTGAAACCCTTCCCTAATATAGTTGATAACCCTAATAGTTTACGCGACCGTACTATGGCCACTCCTAAGACCGTATTGCTCGGGGGGAATAACATTGTATTTGTCCACAAAAGATTGTAGTCTTTTTAGGACTATTTTGTCTATCACCTTTGCTATGTTGTTTAAGAGGGATATTGGTCTATAGTAATCCACATAACATGGTTCCTTATTCGCTTTGATAACGGGTATGATGTTGGATATCTTGAGCATATCGGGATATTGACCATTTTTGAGTATGTAATTTATAATGTAGGTTAGTTGTACGATGGCTTTTTTAGGGATATTTTGGAAATTTGGAAAGAAATTTTGCCTTTCTTTTTAGAATGGCAAAGAGATATCAATACAGTGAGAAAGACATGAAAAAAGCTCTAGAAGCCTCTCGAAATTCGAAAATCTAGTGCGTGTTATAATGTTCCTCGATCTACATTAAGCGATAAAATTGCAAGAAAAACACAAGTTGGAAGAAAAATTTGTCCAAATTCAGTTTTAACACTTGAAGAAGAAAACCACTTAGTTTCTTGGATATTTAATGCTGCCAAAGCTGGTTTTCCAGTAACAAGTAGTCAACTGTTTGAGAGTGTTCAGATTTCAATACGCGAATTAAAACGAGAGAATTCATTTGTAGATGATAAGCCTTGCCGTCATAGAGCCTGACTGGACAACGATCTAAACTGACAGAAGAAAAAATACGCCAATGGTTCGATGAGGTAAATAATTATTTAAAAGAAAATCAAATCAATGTAACCGAAGCAAATAGAGTTTATGACTGCGACGAAACGGCCGTTTTCTTGTGTCCCAAAGGAGAAAAAATTCTAACTGAAAAGGGTGATAAAAGTGTAGAGGAAGTGGTCCGAATATGGGCCCCCCATTTGTTTTTTTTTCGTAACTTGCTTATTATTTTTTTATAACAATGTCTAAAATCATCTATACATACTATAAGACATTAGTAACAAAACTGCAAAACCTGTTTTTTTTTAAATGAAGTTTGTTGGTTTTACAGAGAAATACAGAGGCACTTTTTTGAAACGGGTCAGACAGTATTAAATATGGGCCCCCTAAAAAAATATATAAATTTTCTTTCTACAATAAAAAATACAAAATAAAACAGCAAAAATAAATGTCAAAGTAAAAATAAACATGTTTTATTAAAAAAAACGAACTAAATTACTGACAAAAATCACAAACGTAAGTGTCTTTTTCTGCTCCGGAACATTGTTCATGTGCCCAGAGATTGCACATTAAACACTGAACCCAGGTTTCTCCTCTGGTATCATCTGAAAATCGTGTTTCGCAATATAGACATGTAGCGTCATTACTGCCAGGAGTGTACTCGCCGATCTGGTCAAGGTCAAGGTCCTCGTCAGCAGGCAAAAATTCATCTTCCTCTCCCTCTTCATCTGAGCTGTAGCTGGTGTTTGCTTTTATTTTGGGTTTCTTTACTTCTTTTTTAAATTTACCATAGATAACTATCGCTTTTGCTTTCCCTTTCCCTTCTTTGTCTGACCTGTAGGATCATTACTGCCAGGAGTGTACTCACCGATCGGGTCTGGGTCTGGGTCAAGATCATCGTCAGCTGGCCAAAATTCATCTTCCTCTTCTTCTTCATCTGAGCTGTATCTGGTGTTTTCTTTTATTTTGGGTCTCTTTACTTTTTTTTTTAATTTTCCATTTTCCATAGATAATTTTCGCTTTCCCTTTCCCTCGTTTGTCTTTACACTTTCTTTTGATTCATCTGAAAATACTTTCCTCTTTTCGTTTCCTTCTTTTGATTTCCTTATTTTCTCAATCGATAATTCAAGATCTGATTTATATGGAGATGAAGTTATAATTTGGGAACGAGAGGTTTTTCTTCCTCTTGTAGACGCTCTTTTTGTAACTGATGGGACAGGTGAAAGAACGAATGGGCTCACGAAGGTTTTTGAACAGTCTCCTAATAGCACAGTTGATGGGGCCATTGTGACCCTTAATGGTGGATCGGGGTCTTTAGAACAACCCGGTTGTTGATCTTCTGAACGAATTGATATACCTTCTGAAGAAACAGTTTTGGAATGGTCACATGTCGGTTCTTCCAGCTGAGTTTCAGTTGAGTTACAGGTTTTTTCAGCTTCAATTTTTTCAGCAATAAAATCAGCATCTGCAAAAATGTGTTTATTTATTGGCCATATTCCGGTTACTTTAAATCCATTTGTAGCTATTTCTGCCGTCTGGCATTTCAGAACAGCTTTACCCAATAATTCTGCTAGATCAAATTGTGATAAGGCTCTGTTATTAACCCGAATCCAAGCTCTAACCTCTTCGCTGTAGTACGCTTTTAGTGGTCCCATGAACGTTTTCTCAAGGGGTTGGAGTTTATGTGTCGAGTGAGGAGGGAGTGATATGATGCAGACATTATTTTCCCTTGCTAAGTTAATAATTTCTAAATTTCTAGTGTGACTGTAATGTCCATCTACTACAAGCAAAACAGGTAACTCCTCAGTTGGCTTTACAAACTGGAGAAAATGTTTGAACCATTCGGTGAATAAATTTTGATGGATCCAGCCACTTGGATGTACTGCATAAATACTTCCAGGTGGTGCTCCGCGCATAAGCTGATCGTTTCTATTTTTTCTCGGGAAGACCAACATTGGGGGAACAAATTGCCCTCCTGCACTCATTGATGCAACCATAGTCACTAGCGAACCTCTCTCAGCCGATGTAATGGCAGCAATCTGACGTTTTCCCTTTCGGCCAATGACTTTAGGAATTCTTGATGGTACAACGGAAAGACCAGTTTCGTCTACGTTATATATTTGATGCGGACCATAGTTATGTTTTTCATATTGTACCTCAAGGTTATCGAAAAATATTTTGATATTTTCCTTGTTGAATCCCAAAGCCCTTGCAAAAGAGGTTCCAGTTGGTCTTCGGGGGGACAGTACATTTTTATGTATTCTTAAAAAAGCGTCTAACCAGGTACGACTAGCTATACCATTTTTAAAAAGATTTTTGATTTTATTTTTAATAGCCAGTGTGTATGCCATTCTACACAGATCTTTTCTGGTTAAACCATAAAACTGAGACTCCATTTTGAGAATATATTCAACCAATTCTTCTTCTATGGCGTATCCAAGAACTGGTTTTCGTCCCAATTTAGAATTTATAATATTAGCAATTGGAAAATCGTTGGTTTTGACTTTTTTTACCATTCTCTGTAAAGTCGTTCTTGGCACCTGGAAACTTTTGGAGGCACGTTTTAATCCCATGTTTCCCTGCTCTACAGCACGTACAGCTTTCTTCATGTCATCCTGGTTCCATTTTTTTCGCAGATTTTGACAAATAAATTTTCTATTTTTGACAGACATTGTTAACCTGTAAAAAATAGATGGCTTAATTATTACGTTCTGAATATGGGCCCCTGGCCCATATTTAACTCACACTAGGGGCCCATATTTCAAACTTTTTACATTCATAAAAAATATTAAATTATGATGTTTGTAAATATTTTTTTGTTCATAATCTACGCTAGAATCTCTTTTTCGTCCTTTCTTCTGTCAGACTGATATATATCAGTTTCTAAATAATATCAAAAAACACAAATATCACTCAGTATAAACTTACCCAATAAAATTCTGTCCAAGGTCAAGAACAAAAGCACCACACCATTCAACATCAACAAGTGTACTGACCGCGGCATCTATAATATAGCGTAGGAGAGGTGCCCTATAGCACATTTTGACATTTTTCTAATAGATGACGCTACCGGTTTCACAGATAGTTTGGGGGCCCATATTAAATGCATGGCACATATTCGGACCACTTCCTCTATACAGTATGTCAAATAATAATGAAAAAGAAGCAATTACTATACTTTTTATGTGCAATGCTGCTGGGGATCTTCCACCACCGCTTATTATATATTCTTATAAGAGACTTCCAAAGGAGGTGATTAATAATGTTCTAAAATCGTGAAGGATTGGCAAGTCAGATAATGACTAGATGAAAGGACTCTCAATTTTTGAATACATAGCAAACGTATTTTTGCCCTGGATTAATAAAAAAAAAACATTCCTATGCCGATACTCTTATTTATTGATGGACATAAATTCCATTTAACAATGCAACTTAGCACGTTTTGTGCAGAAAATGATTATTCTAATAAGCCTTTATCCAAATAGCACACATATCTTACAACCCCTAGATGTGGCAGCGTTTCATCCACTGAAGGTAGAATGGAGAAAATCAGTAATTGATTAGAGAATGCATAACCAACAGTTTGCACCTTTATTGAAACAAACTATTGATCTAATGGAGGAAAATCTAAGACAATCAATTAAGAGTGGTTTTAAGACGTGGTCTTGTTCCATTCAATGCCAACAATATTAAGTTTGACAAGTTTTTTGAAGATTCTACTACCAACCACTCCGTTTTCGAGGAGATAAATAAAGAAAGCATACCACACTTTAAATCCTCTGAGAGGATCTGGAAAGGGGACGTTAAAGATACAAATCTTTTTTATTTATGACAAAAACTCTCTGACTCAATAAATAATAAATTTCCACAAGAGTTGAATGACACTATAGTATTCGAAACAAATTTACAAGTACATTCAGAAACGACTGAACGTGTGTCTTCCTCTAATTCTCCTAACTTAAATCTAATAACAGAAACTGCAAAATCCAAAGAAGTTTTACAACTTGATGATAACACAGACTTTGTGAATAAAGAATTCCCGCAAGAGTTGAACCACACCGTAGTGTTCGAAGAATATGTACCTGTACATTCAGAAACTACAAAACCTGTGTCTTCCACTGATTCTCTTAACTTAAACCTAATAGAAATTTCGAAAGCCAAAGAAGACTTACAATTAGATGATGACTCAAAAGAAAATTTGCTTCCAGTGCTAAATTTAACTGACACCAGAACTTTAATTTCTAAACAGGAGATACAGATATAAATGTCTTTCCAATAATTTTTCTTGACGACGAAGCAGAAAAACAGGGCCGGTTCATTATCAAATGTCGATAAAAACAACCAGTGACTCTAACCGTACAAAAAACGAAGAAACAAATAACTCTTACGAAACAAACGCCGAAAGCGAGACTGTAGAAAACAAAGATACAGATAGAGAAGAGCAAAAAAAATGAACAGAAAGATGAAAATAAAGTAACTGAAGAGAATTTAGAAGACGTAAATAAAGGAAACACAGAAAAATAAATTCATCCAAGAGATTCTAGAGAAATCTCCCGTCCAGAAAATGGAAGAGTTATCAAATATTCCAACTCCTTTCAAGAAAATTGTCTTTTGGATAACACCCCCAGAAGAAAAAAAGAAGCAACTCAGAAAACCGAAAGAAAAAACTCCATCAATTGTTGTTTCTCAAGTTTGGCAGCAATATGAAAAGCAAAAATTGGACAAAAAGAAAAACGAACAAGAAGAAAAAGACAAACAAAAAAAATTCGCTTGAAAAATAGAAAAAACAAAGCTACGGCTTCAAAAACTAAAGGGGAAAAGAAATGTATTGATCCTAACGAGAAAAGGGTAAAAGAGGTTCAGAAGGAAACAAGCTATTTAGTTGGTGGCTATGTAATCGTGAAATACAACGAAGTTAAAGCTATGACCCCTAGTGGTCAAAATTGGAAAGAGAAGAGAAAGCTTATAAATAAAAGGGGTGTATACGAAGTTGCAATAATGAAATAATTTTACATTTTCTAGAACTACTTAGTTTGTTTTATTAATGGTTTTTTAAATCGTTATCATTGATGTTTTGTTTCTTGTTTTATTGTATTTTAAATCAATCAGAATTTATGATTTTGTTTTATTATATATCCCATATATGCCGATAATAGGGACATATCCCGTCCAATAAGTAGAGCTTCGCTCTGTTAGAGCGTCCGATGACTGGAACAAATCTACTTTTTTTAATAAATTAATAATTATTAGACAACGATTTTTATTATTATCAAACGAGATAATATATTATGATACGCAAAGAAATATAGGAACCTAAAATGTAATCCGTATCAGTGATTTTCTAGAGCATATATTTTTTCTGAACGACTTTGCTCTTAAGTGTCCAATAGTTGGGCCATTTACCTTAGATGAGTGGATGATTATAAATATTCGAGGCGGAATCAGAACCTGTTACAGTGAAAAATCAATATACTAGCTTAATTCTCGGTTATTCTAATGGGAATAATAATTTATTGACAATATCGAAATGTCAAATAAGAAAACTTAAGTCTAGTTCACAGCATATTTTGAAAAACTACGTTAAGCATTCTTTTATCAAATACAAATTACATTGAATGTCGTATACACTAACAGTTGAAGTACCAAGACAGCCGGACAAGAAACAAATTCACTTCATTTTAAGTGACCATTTTAATAAATATGTTTTTTCTCACAAATTTGGTCTCAGGAACACAACATAAAGCTCCGTTAATATTCATAATTCAATAATATCCTTCTGGAAAGAATTCCGAGTGCAGAACAAGCGATAATCGAAAAAAAACTAGATCAACTTTGACGTACTTTTTTTCAGTTTCTGCTAATTGGATTACGTTTTTACTCACTTTATTTATAATCAGTTCTTTGTTTTCAACACTGAGTCCCAGCTCCTTTTTGGTTAAATTTCCGTTAATTACATGAATTTTTTTCAATTTTTCTGGATTCTTCTCTCTAACTTTCGCCATCACCTGCATATTTAATAATAAATTCATGTTATTCGTTGAGGCCGATGATACAAACAGGACGAGGCAGAGCAACAGAGTTTATTTGAAGTGTTTTTTGTAAATGACTTGTCAAGTCGTGTAACGTACGATGTAGAATTCTATATTAGAAAAACTATATTAACTATACTTTTTTAACAATGTTACATATACAAATTAGCTGTGATATTCGTTTTTCATACAATGGATAATTTAGAACTCTCAATCTTGTGTATTGACAATGACCCCACTGATGATATAATCAGAACAATATACAAAGGAGAACATTTGGTAGTTTGGTAGAAAAAGTGGAATGAGAACAGAAGGAGCTCATGTATCAAAGCTCTTTTGGTATAAGACAACAAGTATGGAATAATAATCTCCTCTAGTGTTTGTCGCATTACTGCGTCTGGTTTCTTCAGACGGTACCTACAACTGTATTTTCACCATGAGTCGATTAAATTTATCATTGGGCATTCTCAGCAGGGGCTGTTCACTTTTTAGTTCTGACTAACAACAACTAAGCGCTGCTGTTCCGCAGTTGGTAATAAATTATATTTTATTGTTGGTAAAATCTGCTGTTTTCGATATCACGGTGGTTCCGTGTCTTATCTTTTTTTAATACTATGGATATTATATTTGATTCTTATTTCATTTTAATAATGGTATATACACGTGTTGTGTACCTAATTGTTATTTTAAGAACACTGAAAAGCCAATGCATGCTTTTTCTAAAGATCTTGAGGTAAGTTAAATTGCAAACTTATAATCTTTTGACTGTCTCGACCCTTACTTCGTGGAATATGCTCATATTAGTGTTTTTAAATGAAACTCAAGGTCTCTAGTTAATTCCACAATATAATACAAGTTATTGAAAATTCTAAAAAATTGACAATTTTTTAGAATTTTCAATAACTTGTATTATATTGTGGAATTAACTAGAGACCTTGAGTTTCATTTAAAAACACTATTATAATCTTTTATTTATAAAGATCTAAAAATGTAGGGCTAATGAAGCATTGCATATTTATAACTTTTTGGTCCACGCAACGTTTCGCATTAAAACATATGATATTCTCATGTATATAAAAAATGTATTCCCATAGCTTTCACATTATAAATTTGTTTGTCACATTGTTCGCAATAGAAATAGTTTTGAATAAGGTGTTTTACATTATTTTACTTCATATGTGCCGATAGGAATTTCCTTATAATTAACAATTTCTTTTTTGTTAGTTTTTTCCGTATGTGGATGAATAACATCAACCATGAATATTTACTTACCCAGAATAAAGATAAAGTCATTCGGAACTATAGAGTTTGTGATGTCCACTTTTCTGAGGATTGGAAATTCCAAGCCAAAAAGCAGAACAAATTTAAAACGAGATGCAGTACCTACTTTATACTTGGGACAAACTGGTGAATACTGTAGTTGATTGATTATTAAATAATGTAAAATTCCTAATTACCAGTGGATATATACCAGATATACTAGAATTCCTGAAATAATTGAGGTTATTTTAATAATTTAGTGTGTTTTGTGAAGATGAATGGTTTTTGATAAAGAATAAAAATAAACGTACTATTTTTGATAGCCACTTCATTTTATTATTGTTGTTTTAGAAAGTGGCAGCCAACAACCAGATTTCAGTCAAAGTTCTAATGGAAAGTTTAGGTAATATATTAGTATAATTTGTACTTTCATGTATTCTTACACTTCATTACAAAATAAGAAGATTTAAACATTAAGTTCAAAAAATAATAGTGCAGGATTGTGTCAAAGTAATAATAAATTGTTCTTTTTCTGGCCTAATAAAACTAGCATATATTTTAAAAATGCATTTATGCAGTGACAATACTGATTAAATTGCAATATTTTATAGTATACACAAGAAACACACTTACAGGTTTAAAAGTACAAAAATCAAAGTGATAAGAACATTAAAAATTATTAGCAAACTAAATTACATTATTTTAATGATAATTTAATATCGTGGTATTATGAAGGTACACGTCGTAGGGCTTTGTACCTTAGTTTAATTATATTGTTTTTATTTATTTATAGTTAAAACAAGTGAGGACATTCTGAGAAGATGTAAACGTTACAAAAAAGTAACACTGTACAAGACAATCCCTAGATGTACTATTGCACGGAAAAATCTCATGCAAGCTGATCAACACATCAAAACATTTTCTGAATATATACACACACAAAATTTGACTAATCAAGAGTATTTAACAAATATTATGGAGTTTACTAACTCTGAAACATTTATAGGTACGTCAATATCTATGTCCACTAACTTAGGTGACAAAAACTCCATTTGCCCAATGATATATAATAAAATAATAATCTCTAATTTATCCTGAATCCTAATACAATGTGATAGTAACAAAATGGAATAAAATTGGCAACCTTTAAGAGTAGTTACAGATTAGTAGACATGTATTCATTAAAATCTTTTGTTTGCTTTGTCTTCGGTAATTTATTGTACATTTTAATCATTGAATAGAAACAATTTTTTATGTTGTCAACCTGTGTAGTGGATGTTGATTATTGTTAATTGATTTAGAAATAGTAAGCTCTTTTGAATCCATATTTATTGTATCATAGGTAAGTAAATGTAAGAGTATGTTCTACCCATTGTTGTGTGGCTAGTCAGGGAAATACATAAAAAAGTTGTCATTGTTGCTTTAGAGCCTTCAAAGATCTCGTTTTTGATGTAGTGATCTAGAAACTAATCTAAGTCAGATCACTGGCAAATTAAAGAACCTTTTTGATTTATTTCAAAGGAATTTGTTCGTGAAGCTACATGACGAATTAAAAAACTGTTTCAACTAACTTTGAAATAATTGTTTGTGCCGTCACTTAGTGAATTAACGAACCATTTCAATAACTTTTAGAATAAGCGTTTGTGATACCACAAAATGTGGGCCTGTCTTTGATGGGGAACCTTAATGAGGCCTGGAGTCTTAAACTCCTGGGTGGGCCATAGAAAAAGATGAATTCTTTTTAAATAATAAATATCTGGAAGTAATATTAGAATTGTTTTGTGTATATTCGTATTTAAATGTAATGGTTAAATATTTTGAATTATAATTTCAAGTTATAAATTATGTAAAATGTACAAATAAATTTTTCTGAAAATAGTATGTATCGCATTGTTCCTAGTTTATAATGAAGTTAATTCCCAGTACAAAAATACGGTGGAAACGGTGCATATAATTACTAGTAGTAATGTTCTCAATATGCAATATAGCTAGTTGATTTGTATAGTATTTTTCACGATCTAAGAAAATCTGTTATATTGCCTCTCATATAATAACTGGAGGCTAGTCACTTTCTTAGATCGTGAAAAATACTATACTGGTACAACAAAATTGAAAGATACCCGACAATTTGAAATTTCAAAAGTTCCCGCCATTTAAAAATTTCAAATATTCCCGCCAGAGATCTGACAGTATCTATGTCACTCACAGAACAAAAAGTTCTGTTATGTCACTGCTATGACAGCGCCTTTGTGTTGTTAGTCGTAACTAAGGCCTACTTGAAGTGAGCTATCTTCTTTTTTTAATAGTAGTTATATGATCTGTGATTCTCAGATGGTGTAAGTACTGCCGCGAGATAGGAAAAGAGAGAGAGAGAAGTCCTCGTCAGACGAGATAAAATTAATATCGCGTCCTGACGAGAGGACACTTCTCTCGATTGAGAGAACTTCTTCTTTCATCTCGTTTCTCTCATGATTTAAACCGAATATCAATTATGAAAAGGGTAAAAACACGTCGATCCATGGTAAATTATTTAAAACATACCTTCTAGTAACAAATATTTGGTTATATTCACTGATTGACTTAACAAGTAGTAACATGACAGCTTTATTTTTCAACGAATTCTAATTTATGTTAAAATAATCTAAAAGAAGAGAAATAAGTAATACGAAAACGTCTTAATACAGTCAGCGAGAACATTGTTATGTTTAAATTCTTGGTGTTCGTGTAGCCTAAGGAAAAATATTGTGCGATTTTTATAATATTTTTTTTAAATCGATATCGCAAACAAAATACCTTTCTGGAAAACAGAAAGTTTTCCTCCCGCCTCTATTAACCTACTTAAACCAGATAATACTTTCGACAGAAGAGTTAATTTTTTAATTCGTTGAAGACTCGACATACAATTATTATATAATATTTTATATTGTGCACGGTCAGGTCAGTTTAGTTGGTCGCTCTAATAGATACTTTCAACAAAAACAACTTAACTGACCTGGCCCGGTCGGAAGTTCCTCCTTCAAGCTTCCAGAATTCAAAATTAGGGGAAATTTGCAAAAGCTTGAATGATTTTTTATAACAATTAATTATTCTCATTGTACCCAAATCGAATTACAGTTCGCTTTTCTCGCCAAATTATCAAAACAAGTCGCACAAATATATTTGTTAAGAAATGATAATTTTGAATTTATAAAGTTTTTAATTATCTTAATATGCACAGTGAGTCCCAGAAGAAGTATGGTCTAAATTTATTTAAAATTCACTGGTGGCTTTATTGAAAAACGCTCGAGCACGACAACTTTATTTCCTTGCATATTTTGAAATCTTTGAGAAATATACAGGGTACTCATGAAAACTGGGAATGTTCTTTTAAAGGATATCATATTATTTCAATTTAGAATTCTACTCAAAATCGCAAGACTGTTGTATAAAAAATTAAACGTCTCAACCTAATAGTTTACGAAATACACCGATATTTGAAAAAAAATTCAACTTCTACATTATGTTTGTAACATATCGCTGAGACATGTTTCTGTTTTCATTAACTATTATGGAGCGTTTCTTATTCGACAGCTACTTCCACCTCTAATTCAAATTCATTTAATTTCAATTTGTTAAGAACGCGTCGTATGGCTATTTAAACGACGATTCGAGTCGAATTCGCTCTCTTTTACCATTCATCACTGAGAAGCAAATATTAATATTCAGTAATAATAATTTTGTGTGTGATTTTAATTCTTCTTGCTGCTCTGTAGCCCTTACGTACCCTACATACACGATGTAGTCTACCGCACAGTTCAATCTACCACACCATCCAGCTCTACCGGACCATATAGCTCCACTACTCCAGATTCCAGAGTAGCCCAGCCACCAACGGCACAAGAACCGGTCGAAACCGCTGAGAGCTGTACGTCCCGAGTCTTCCCAAGATAAGTCCCTAACTTATTTTCGGTAGATATAAGATCTTGAGTTGGGCATTTTTATTGTTATAACTGATTGTTATTCGTATTGTATTGAGAATATACGGATTATGTAAATTTATTTTTGTGTCAAGTAAATCCATTTGTTCCGAAATTTTGTTTGTGATTCACCTTATCCCAATTGAGGTAATAGAAAATTGTGTAACTGAGGCCGCATTCACCACCTGAGGAGAGTCCCAGGGCCGGGTTATCTCAGATTAGTGACATGTTGCTTTCCATTGGTACGTCATAGACAGAAACGGCTGACATGTCCCGATACTAGTTTTTCTTTTTTCATCCGAAAATGTTAACTTCGAGTTCATCAAAAACGACATTTTTTAACTTTTGGTTAAATAGAATATGCAAAACTAGAATAGGGACTTGTAAGCCATTTGTCTCTATGAGGTAACATTGGAATGCATCAGACTGTCAAAGTTCAAAAATGTCTTTATTTCTCAAACTATACAGTATAAGTTGCATAGTTCAGGTATTCACGAAAATATAAAGAGCGTCGTCTAAAATATATAAGTAAACATTTCATTTATGTAAAGCTTCCCTATTAAAATTTACTGTTCCCGAAAATACTTAGTATACAATAAGAAGTACTAGTAGTAACTGAATAAATATCAAAATTTTGCATATTATTAATCGAAAAAAAATTACAAAAAACATGAATAACGGCTCAACTGCTTAGTATTTCAGTGTAAACAGTAACAAAAATTTATAAAATCAACATCTTTTGTTCGAGAGTTATCGAGAGAGACGAAAAAGAGCCTTTCTCTTGTCGAGTATCGGAGCTTGATTCGAGTAAAGCTATCGACGAGACGAGACGAAACGAGCGACAATAATCTCTCGTCTCAGCGGTATCACTAATTTCTGTTTATAGTCTAACGCTAGTTCCTTCAAACAAATCTTCTAATGTTTTAAACTGATTTGTCTCATGTTTAATAAAATATATCGCAACTCTTATTTAATGTACTCACCAACTGTGTAACGACACTGTCGTCTAAAATATGAGTTAATACCCTCCATACAAACGTGTGAAAATAGGCAGAGTGCTTAGTGAAGAAAAAAATATCAAATTTGGGGTGCCACAGGAGACAGTACTTGGACCACTATTATTCTCCCTATATATTAATAATCTACTTACTTCTCACAAAAGTACGGGACAGATTATCAGTTTCGCAGATGACACTGCCATTCTGTATAGTGCCGAAAATTGGAATGAGCTGAAGAGGAAAATGGAAACTGATTTGAAACGTATCATAAACTGGCTCAATCGCAAATTACTTACAATGAATTTTGAAAAAACATTTTACGTACCTTTTTCGAGTTACAATGAACACCTACCCCCATTTTGAGAGATAGCTTTAGATGATGAAGATCTAAGGAAAACAATAAGACACACTGACAAAAACAAATTAATGAAATTACCAAAAGCCAAAAGATTATTGACATACAAATTCAAATGCCTGAACAAAATATTAGATATCGCACACCTCAAAGTTTTGTACTGCGCTCTTGTGGAGTCCAGACTAAGGTACGGTATCCTTAGTTTTGGGTGGTGCATTATACACCCATCTTAGGAAGTTGGAAATTCTTCAGAAAAAAATTTTGAAAATGATTTACAGAAAGGAATATGTTTACTCCTCTAAAAAAATATTCGTGGACGCAGGTGTCCTCAGTCTGAGAAAGTTGTACTTGCACAGTGTTGTCATCTTTATTTATAAAAACAGAACATATCTTCAATAATTATCACATGATTATCTTACAAGAAATAAAACAAATCTATTTGTACAGGTTGCTACATCGAAGAAAGGAGTAGATCAGCGCTCTTTTACTTACTTAGCAAGCAGATTTTTCAATTTTCTAGACAAAACGTACAAGAGTTATATACTGCACATCAATTCAGTTTCAAAGATAAAAAATATATTCAAAGAGTATCTTCTGAATTTGGAGATAGATATTGTTATTCAATTCATTGAAAGCAAATCGTGATATTTATATTCCACTGGTTGTTTCACAAAGTACAAAAAAATTAAAAAAGTCTTTTCAATTTCAATTGTCTATGCACAGTATGCTTGTAATATTGTTTCATGATAATTATGTAACTGTATATTGGTTTATTACACAAGAAGTAATAGTCCATGCACAACCTACGGGTTCTAATGGGGCTTCTCAATGTTTACAATCCTAATAAATATTCTATTGTTGTCATTATAAAAAAAATGTATTGTAATATTTGAAATTTGGAAATAAACACATATATATATATATATATATATACATAGATATATATATATATATATATATATATATATATATATATATATATATACATATATATATATATATATATATATATATATATATATATATATATAATTAAAAACAAAACCTTGGGTACTGGGATATAGAACACTACCAAACCAAATTATCACAGTAGATGAAGATGGGCACCCAGTACCTAGAGGGCAACACCTTCGCCATTTCACTAACAGCTCGACCGATATTATCAACACCGACACACTTCAATACACCTACAAGCTCAGTCCCTACGCCTAGAAGTGATAGGAAAGCTTCATCGGTGAATAATCGAGTTAATTTACTATATCCTAGAGCGTGTTGAGCGTGGGATCGTAATTAACACCTGGCTTGTCGTCGACCCCTTGGGTATGTTGAGCACAAGGCTCGACACTAGCAAACCTCGTCTTTCGGTCCAAAGTCTAGAGCATGCTGAGCCTAGAACGAAAGCCAACCGTCACAGCCAAGTACTGGAGCGTGTTGAGCATGTGCTGAAAGCGGGATCTGGTACCAAATACACCCCGTTTATTTCAGGCAACCTGAACGAGGGGGTGAAGCGAGTATCCCAGGTCGACAAAATTATTCATATGTTAATATTGATTCATCAATAAATCTTTGTCGTAAAGTCAAAGGGACGAGGTACAACCAATCCAGACCATTTACTACGAGAAGCCGTATAATAAGAGGTGATCTGTAGATAACCCGACCAGGCGACCACCTTCAGGGAAGCCCCACAGCATCAAGGACCAACAATTGTACATATAATAATCGTATATAGAATTAGTTTTAAGTTGAAAAGATTTTATTGAGTTTTTAGTTCAACAGGTAACATACTTGTTACTATTAAATAAGCACATCCAACCATCAAGCTTTTTTTATGTTCTACCCCCTGACTACTGTAATACATTGGGAAGTCAGGTGAAATAATTGAAAAGTCTATATCGTTCGATGTCTGATTGTCAACTCTTTATTTTTGTCCATAAGACTACATCTTTCCCTTTTCAAGAATGAAATTCATTCAGTTA
Source organism: Galeruca laticollis (assembly GCA_963921935.1). Taxonomy (NCBI): domain Eukaryota; kingdom Metazoa; phylum Arthropoda; class Insecta; order Coleoptera; family Chrysomelidae; genus Galeruca; species Galeruca laticollis. The sequence goes on along the minus strand of OY998179.1, from coordinate 186,081,813 downwards.
GCTACTTTCAATGAAGTTCATTTCGTACAAATTGGAGAACGTTCATTCGATAGAAACAATAATTAAGCTTTACTATTTTCTAATTAAAATAATATTTTTATGAAGTATTTGATTTACCTCACCGTCATTACGAAATTACAATATTTGCAAATTTCCAGACCTCACTAATATTAACTAACTACCTGGACAATATATTATTCTATTAATGTAATTTACGATTTCGCAATAGGAATTTAAACAATACTTATGAACTAAGTAGAATTGCGCAAAACTACTGAGGTTACATTTTTGTAAAACAACAAAATTAATGTAAATAAAATAAACTTTAATAGGTTATTAGGCTTATGACATTAGGTTAAAAATATACTTATTTGACTAAACAAACTATAATTAATAATAAATGTCTACTCTATTTTTATGAAATGTAATGTCTTTTCCACTTTTATCACTTTTTAAAATACAATTAACATCATCAAAATTTACTACCACATAAGGACCTTTAAACTGAAGATGAAATTTTGTTCTGCCTTCATTGCTAATAACAACTAAATTCCCTGACTGTAATTTTAAAGTTGAAGAATTTTTGTCATAAATCAATTTTCTCTTTTCTTTCTATTTGACTATAAAATCTCTTGCTCTATCGTGTGCTATTTGTAACCTATATCTAACCTCTTGGTAATATGGTCTTGGTAATATACAAAGGATCAATTTGATTTCTTATTTCGTCAGGTAGCTCCGATTTATGTCCGAAAACTAATTCGAAGAGGGTATAATTACGATAAACTCCCGTTGTCGTATTAAAACAAAAGGAATAAAATTAAACCCTTTCATCCCAGTCTGTATAAGTTTTATTTATATACATTGTGAGATATTCATTCAATACCCTATGGTTTCTTTCGAAGCCTCCTATACTCTGATGATGATATGCTGTAGAGAATTTTTGATTTATTTCTAATAAATTAGATAAATTTTCTAACACTTCGTTTTTGTATTCTGATCACATATCGGTTCTAATTTCTTTCATTGGACCAAAAATGAGAATAAAATTGTCGACTATGGCTTTTGCTACCGTTTTAGCTTTCTTGTTTGGGATTGGCGCGATCAGTTCATATATAGTAAACTCACACTGCATGGTTACTACGTCACTCATGTCATTTTTGGTTGTTGGAAAGGGGCATATAGTGTTTATACACACTATTTCAAAAGTCTTTTGGGGATCAGGTATAATAAACATAGGTTCCGCGTGTTTTATTTTGCTCTTGTTTATTCAACATTTTTTGTAATATTGATGTAATTCGCAACGTTACCCGACATATTTTCCATCTAAACTGAGTTCTTAATTTTTTCAAGATTGTTTTTTGTCCACAATGGCCTCCTTTAAAAGGGTTGTTATGATATTTCTTGATTAATTGCAATTTTTCAATATTGTCAATAATTACTTTAAGGTCCCTGTATAAAAGTATTGTCAAGTCATCTAAGTAATCTTCACCTAGAAATTTAAGTTCATTTATTGTGCACGATTTAAATATTTCGTCGTTAGTTTTTAATTTTAATGTATGCAATTTATTTTCACTAGCCAATTTTTGTAGCCGAGACAATATTTTCTCTAAAGAAAAATTGCCGTTAGTGAAATTCATCTTAATATTTATCGATCCTGGCAGGATCGCCATGTAAGAAGTTGGGAAGTAAGGTCAAATAATTAAATAGCCATTGTAGTTCTTTTGCTTTTATGTCAAGTTGTTTTTTTATGATGTTTTCAGTTAAGTTTTTGGTCTAGGTGGATTTCTAAATATTTAGGACTATGAGCTTGTGTTATTTCTGTATTATTTAGCTTTACTGGGGGGCATGTGCCCTCACGTAGCGTAAATGTTACATGTGTTGATTGGCTTTCATTTACTTTAATCCTACATTTTTGTAGCTAATCTTGTAATTGGTTTAGATGGGCCTGTACATTCGTTGCTGCTTGTGGTTCTTGGTTGGTGGAGAGGATAACTGTGTCATCGATAAAAGTTCCTGTTGTTGTGTGCTGTGTCGCTGGTATATCTGACGTATGCAGTACGTAAAGTAGTGGGCCAAGTATGCTACCCTGCGGCACCCCTGCTAAAATAGGGAAAGTTCGGACTTTTCTTCGGTAACTTCCGTTTGGAAGGTTCTGTTGGTTGAGTAAGATTTCAGAAGTGGGTAGTAATTTGATGGGAGAGTTTTTTTTAATTTTGTCTAGCAATTCTTGGTGCCACACTCTGTCAAAAGCCTGTCAAATATCGAGGAAAACAGCAGAGCAGTATTCTTTGTTCTCCATAGCTTTGTTTATTTCTTGCGTGAGTCGGTGGACTTGTTGCACTGTCGAGTGTTTGTGTCGAAATCCAAATCGATGGCAACGGATCCATTCCCGTGGAGATAAGTCTTCAGTTAATCTACGTTGGAGTGGTTGTTCAAGTAGTTTGGATATTGTTGGTAGCAGGCTAATTGGACGGTAAGATGACACGTTGGTTGGGTCTTTGCCTAGTTTGCCAATTAGTATGATTTGTGCAACTTTAAATGATTTTGGCCAATATCCGAGTCGTATGATTGCGTTGTAAATATTGTTTCAGAATTTTGTTGGTTATTAGGTCGGTGCCCAGTGCTTTTTTCGGGTTTAGTAATTTTATCTCATTTTGTACTTCTTATGGAGTCATTGCTTTTGTGGGACGTCTTATGTTTGTTGAATTTGATAGGGTAAAGTCGGGTGAATCGTACCTAGTTTAGAAAACACTGAATAAAATATTAACGAATAAAACATTTTGAAGGAAATCTACGTTTTTCAGTTCTTCTGATAGAGGTGCATCGATATGTATACAATACGAATTGTAGGGACAGTGAATTCGTGAACTAATTGGAAAACAAATATGTTTGCAAAAGGTACGACTTATCCAACGGGTCGTGAAAATCGTACCGCTGGGTTGGTAAATCGTACCAACCATAAAAGTGAATGTCGATTAATTGGGACCACTCATTTACCTGAAAAATAACACAAGAAAAATACAATTATTCATTCAAAGAACGGTATATACCTATTACAAAATATCTAGGCACTAGAACAGAAAACGCAGTAAAACGTAAGTTTTGATGTCAGGGTTACACATTTTTCGTGAAACCACTTTTTGCAATTTTTATTCGAACACTGGATCATGTCTTCCAAGGCGACCCCCTCGCAAATTTCACAATACCACTCTTATTCATTTATTTATATTTGTATAGGTAGGGTTGGTGTAGCTGTTGCAGACGTACCTGGGATTGGATCAGGACATTTCTTTATTTTTTCAATGGTTTTTGTTCCCGATACTAGTTGTCGCTTAACCGTTTTCATTGTTTGAGTCTTTGGCCTATGCTTTTCTTTTAACTTGTCTTAATATTCTTTATGAAGAGTACTTGTTTATATTACAGCAGGTTGAGAACCTTTCTGTTATCGATTAGCGATGTGAGGCGTCATTTTGGGTATTGGATGAATATCTTCAACAGACAATTCTATTTCGCTTTCTGCAGTGATATTTAAATTATTCGTAGCCGATTCTTCTAATTGCTCAGATTTTGATGTCCCAGTAATTCCCGATGCAACTTTTATAGGAATTTGAGGTTCATTATTTTCGTCAGTAGGAGAGATTCCAGATTCTCCTAATTGCTGTTCATTATTCTTCTCAGCTCGCGGGTTGTCAGGTTCTTCTGATTGCATCTCGTTATTTTCTTTAGCTGGTGAGTTTCCAGATTCAAAATTTCAGATGCAGCAAAGTAATGTTCTTCAAAAATGTGGAGATCGACAGGCCAAATTCCACTACCTCGAAAGCCACCATTAGCATTTTCAATTGCAGCTGCTTTCCCATAAGCTTCAGCTATTAGCTGAGACATTTCAAATTGTGTGACAGCCAGGCCTGAATTCGTACGTAGCCATTTGACCACCGCTTGATCGTAATAAGTCTGTCAAGGTTTAAAAAATGTCACATCTAAAGGCTGAAGTCTATAAGTTGTATGACCGGGTAATTGCAGAAGTATAACTCCATGAGACCTTGCAAGTTCCAAGGCTTGTGAGTTCCGCGTGTGGGTGGTATGACCATCCAATAAAAGGAGAACCTTCTTTTCTGGGCTTGGCTTAACAAAAGCAATCAAGTGATTTATCCAATTGACAAATAGTTCGCTATTAATATATCCAGTATCGGAAATTGTTACAACGCTACCAGGTGGAGCTCCAACTTTTAATTCAACACAGTGCCTTTTTTTTAAGATTATCATTGGAGGAACGAAAACTCCTGCGGTGCTAACACAGCATACCACCGTTGTATTGGTTTCTCGCTCTCCGCTAGCTAGAATACCTATCTGATTTTTTCCATTTTGAGCCAATATCTTCCTATTTTTCTTTTGGACGGCGGAGTAGCCAGATTCATCCACATTGTAAATTTGTGTAACGTTTAATTTGAGCTCATCGCATATGTTTTTCCAGCATATCAGAAAACGCATAAACACGTTGTTTATTAAAACCTTTAGCTTTGGCGATTGATGAAGATCCCGGCTGGCGTAAATTGATGTTAGGGTGTCGCTTTAAAAAGGCATAGTACCAATCCTTTCTTGCCACTTGATTCTGCAGGTTGAAGTTATGAAGAATACCATTTTTCTCAGCTACTTGAAAAGCCAACTTTCGAACATCTGTTATATTTATTCCAAAAATACACTCTTCTAATTTCAATATGTGGGTAACCAACTGATCTTCTAAATGCTTTGGTAAAATGGTCAACTGATTTTATGGATTCATTTGCTTCAACATTCTTAGAGTCTAAGTGCCTTCTTAGCGTTGGTTTCGAATTATGAAGTTTCGTTAAATCCACATTGTCCGCTCCTATAAGCTGTGATGGCATTTTCCATATCTTGGGATGTCCATAATCCATATTTTCTCTTGACACTCACCCTGTAAAGAATATCCATATTAATCTAATTGTTTGATTTTGATCTCTCATTGTAGTAGAATAAATCGTACCAGTACGATTTACCAGACAAACAGACGGTACGATATACCCGACATGTACATTTGTGTTTTTCATAACCCTATTTATTCATAACTGAAGTATATACCAATTAAAAACACATAAAAAATATCCTAATGAACAATATTTCCTGATAGTTAGATATAAATAAGTCATAACTTACCTCAGATGGCACAAATTCGTTAAAAATGGGTCTGAAAACTACAGTTCGTTGGGTCCAACGATTGCTACAATAGGCGAGTGGTCAGAATATAAATCATAACTGGGCAGAATGTCTGTGTAAGTTGAGTTTATTCCGTTTGTAACGAAGTTTTGTGTGGGTCGGTTGGCCAGTATATCGGGGTACTTGTCGAGATAAGTGAGTATCGGTTAACTTTGTGTAGTTCCCCTCGTTTCGTTGTGCACAGTCGCGATCCCCACATGGCGTGTTTGCAGTTGTAATCGCCTCCTGTTAAAAATTTCTCCTAAAGTACTGAAGAACTCGTCAAGATTATTCTGTTCTATGTTGTGTCGAGGTGGGCAATATACTATAGATATAGTTACTTCGTATGGTAAGGTTGTTACTTTTATTGAGGTGGCTTGAAGGTGATTTTTTTGGTAGTTTAAAAGTTCGTTGTATTTGATTGTATGTTTAATTAATATTGCTGTGCCTCCATGTGCTATGTTGTCCAGATGATGTGTGTGATAAACTTTATAATTGGATATTTTAAAATACGTCGTAAAATGTGTCTCACTTACAAGTAGTATATCTATTTTGATTTGTATTAAAAACCAATTTATTGAGTAGCGTTGTTAGCATGGATTAGTAGGTTGAACATGGCTTTAAATTCGCTGAGAAACTGTGTTAGTGTATTTATCTCTTCTGATGATCCAGTGGTGTTTTGAGATTTATTGCTGGCTGCATCTGCGTAAGTTTTGTTTGGAATTCAATGGTTGTTTGTTTTCTGTGGTTGTGTATGTATTTTATTAGCAATTGAAGGTATGTTCTTTTTGTATCTTGGGTTGCTTGTGTAGCTGCTGTTGATTAGTTTGTGATAATGTTCGCATCCTTTGTAATTGGCAGGGTGTTCTCCGTCGCATAGAGCACATTTGGCTGGTGTGTCCCTAGTTTTTTTATAGCTTGTAGTGTTGTGTTCTTGTCGACATTTTACGCATATAAACGGTTTGTTGCAGTATGTTTTTCAGTGGCCGTATTGCTGGCATCACGTGTACTGAACTATGTTGTTTTTGTTTTTGTGCGGTGGTTCAATTTTGATGTATGTGTTTTGCAGTTTTTCAATTCTTTTATTTATCTTTGATGTTTTTTTGTGGTTCCAAGTCTACAAAAAACAGATTGATAGGTTGTTTTGTGTTTCTGAGTCGGGTATTTATTACATTTCTGACTTTGTGCCCTAGTTTGTTTAGTTCTTCTTCTATTTCTTCCGTATTAAAGGAGTATTGCAAATATTTGATTGCAACTTTGTAGGCCCGTTCTTCTTTGAGGTGGTAGGTGTGATGTATTTTATTTTCGGTCTTTAAGTAATTGGATACTCTCCTATAATTGTCTGTGGTGTTACAATTTATTCTGACAACATTGTTAGCCAGGCTTTTTGTGGTATATTCTTCTTGTTCTAAACAGTCGCATATCTGCTCTGTCATTTGTCTGTAGTTGATTACTCCATATACGTAGATTGGAGGGGTTTACTTGTTTGTACTCCGGACTTGCCTTCGCTCGTAGCTGAATTTTCTTCTATTATCAGAGAACTGTACCTATTGTTTGTAGTAGTGGAATTGATTTCCGTTCTGTCGCTGGCTCTTGCTGTCTTCTTCCTTTTTATGCTTCTGACTTGCTGCTATGGTATTTTACCTGAGATCTCTAGTTGAGGACATTCGTACTAGTTGCTGACTGTTGTATTCGTATAGCGCACTACTATTGGATGCAGATGGTCGTGGGTTCAAGGGTGTTTGTTGTATTTATATCAAAGGATTATAGGCTATTTGTTGTGACATTTTCCCAATCTAGCAATATTGGTTTGACAATATGATTTGTTGCTGCGTATTTTGTCATGTCGGCATAAAACTATTTTGGTATGCCACTTGAGTAGTAGGATAAAAGATTTGTACATACGTGTTTTGCTCGTAATCCATTTTACACTAATTACTACAAAAAAAACTTATCTACATTTTCACTCTACTTTATCACTCCAGCTTTTTATTTTAAACATATTATCTTTATTGAATTCAATGTTTTGCTTGATAGCAATTCAATTGTTATCACCAGAGTTCCGCAGCGCTTCGGATAATGCCACGGTACCTGTTTACGCTACGAAACTAAAAACATTCAAACAGCAATCCCCTACTTGTGATACAATATTAGAAATCTATTGTATAGGATGTACCAATAATTACCAAATTATTATCTAACAATCTTAAAAACAAACAAACCTTCCTAAGGAGCACTATGGGTGAGGAAAGGTTGACGGGATGTTCTTTTAATCATATTATTCTGATTAGGTTCTGGTTTCAAATATGGACCATAAATATTCGGGATTGATATATTAGACTTTTGTGACAGTTAAAATTGTTGTTGTAGCCTAATTTTCCAAATCTCCTATGAACTGGTTACTCAGGATTTTGTTTCCTTTTACGATGTGTCATCTCGAGGGAGCGCATTTCCTGACAAACGCCCCACATTTATTTTGCATTTTGATCATTCATTAAGTGATTAGTTAATTTACTGTTTTTATTTTGTTGTTGTTATTATATCTTGTTTACTTTAGTATATATTATTTTGATTTTACTCGGTCTAATTATTTTTACATACATATACCTCACAACTTTAACAATTAAGCTATCATATAAAATGAATAGAAGTCATGATCAAAGTTTTTCTTTATTATTAATAAAATGTAACAATAAAAATGAACTCATTTCTAGTTTATGATTTGCTATTTAAGGATCAATCCTAATACGAGTATAATGTTAATTAACACTAAAAAATTCTTATCTTTTCAATTACGGCAAGCATCAGTAATGACTACTATTTTTCTTATAGTTGTTTTTGAAATAATATTCTTTCAGGAGTACGGTCCTGACCGTTGTTGGGTTACTACCTGAAAGCGATCAGCTCCTAAGTGTATAGCGAATTGTGCGAGTATAAAATCGAATAAATTAAATCCAAAGTCATAATCTACCTTAGTTAATTACAACAAATAAAATACGTAAGTACTATATACGACTGAATTAGAATAGTATATAGAAGTAATAAGACGAAATTTCATCAACAAACCAGCCGCTTATCAAAAGGAATTCCATTATCCACTTTTTACTTCTGACTCTGTCTCAGTCGGACCTGCACATGGTAGTGCAGAAGCAGAAAATAGTTTTAAAAGTTACCTAATTTCAAAATTATATCATGAATAATAACTCTAAAAGCAATTTACAACAACCCGGACTGTCATATTCAAGTGTATTGGGACAAAGTCAACAACCAAAGTACCCGCCAAAAGAACAAGCTATTATTTTTCCGCCAATAACAGGAATCAAATGCCAAGAACACTTGTATCAAGTCGGTCCACTTATCTCACCTAAAAATATACTATATGCTTCACGCATGGCTAATGACAGAATATGTATATATTTATCATCGAAACAGATTGTAGACAAATTTTTGAAAGAGCATGGAGGAGAAATTACTATTAATGGCCAACAAATCAAAGCTCGTAGGATGATTACTCCAGCAGAAAGACTTGTAATTTCAAATGTTTGCCCTTCAATCCCAAACGAAATTATCCAAGAAGCCTTAGAAAATATTGGACTAAAACTAAAATCAAATATAACATTCCTAAGATTTGGTGTAACTGATCCCGCGTACAGGCATATACTCAGTTTCCGACGTCAAGTATATATTGATCCACCAAATAACCTTACAGTACCAGACAGTCTCCTTATACCATTCGAAACAATCAGTTATCGTATTTTTCTCAACATGGATGGGCAAGGTTGTTATAGATGCAAACAACCAGGTCACACTGCATACAACTGTACCTCTTCCAGCCAAGTTAATAATACTCCTAACATGCCACTACACTCCCAATCAAATATAAGCGACAGCAACATCACTACGTCTACACCCCAAGTTCAAGCTAACGTTACTACTCCTACACCACCAGAGAAAATCAATATTACTCCTCCTACACTCCAACCTATATCCATCAACAATACACCCGAACTTGAAACAAACCAAATAGACATAATAAATAATGATCACACAGAAACCGACAAAAGAAAAATCAATGAAATTGAAAGTCCCCCAATACCAGATAACACCACTGAAGAGGAAACAACTTTCAAAACACCTAAAGAAAAAAACCCTAAGAAAGTTGGGCTTGACGAAATAATGAAAATGATGGAACACGCAGACGAACTAATATTAAATTATGATCAACTGACAGATTTGATTACCAATATTCATGGTTCTAGTGATCCAATCAGTACCATAAGAAATTATACCTCAGATTTTGAGTCTCTTATTAATATGCTGGAAAAAATGTATCCCCAAATCACGAACAAATCCCTAAAAATCCGCTTAACGAAGATAAGAAAACGATTACGACGATACATATCAGAAGGCCCCATTGACTCGGGAAGTGAGTCATCGACACAATCATCATATTAGAAATGGACATACTTCAATGGAATTTAAATGGTTATTACGTACACTATGAAATGTTGAAACAACTATTTTCTAAGTACAAACCAAATTCTATTTGTTTACAGGAAACACATTTTAAAGACAGTAATGTACATAACTTGAAAAACTATAACATATACTATAAAAACAGACCCACTGGAGAGAGGAGCTGGGGGGGTGTTGCCACATACGTTAAAGATAATATCCAATCAAATAAAATTGACATAATCTCAGATCTAGAAGCTGTTGCGGTTACTGTTTTCTATCCATCTAAAATAAATATTTGTAATATTTACATTCCTTCCAATATTATTCTCAATAAAAATGATTTGGTGAACTTGATTGAACAAATACCTCAACCTCGTATAATTGTCGGAGACTTCAACGGTCACAATTTATTGTGGGGATCGGAGAAACAAGACGATAGAGGTAATCTTATTGAGGTAATTATGAATGACTACAACCTCACTCTGCTTAATAATGGATCTAACACAAGATTCAACTCATACAATGGGACATCGTCTGCTATAGACTTGGCAATATGTGATGTCGCTATTACTCCTCTCTTAAACTGGGAGGTGATGCCATATCTCTATGACAGCGATCACTTCCCAATAATAATTTCTGACATTAGAACCGGCGCAGAAAATAGCAAACCTTTACAAAAATGGCGTCTTAACAATGCAAACTGGAATCAATTTTCCCTAAATATTGAAACATTACTTTCTCAATACAAAATAACAGAGGATATCGACGAAACAGTCAATGAATTTACCAAAATAATTGAACAAGCCGCCAAAGACAGTATTGGGATGACAGAAACCATCAGAAGCCACAATCCGGTACCCTGGTGGAATGACGAATGTCGTCCGGCAATAAAAGCAAGTAAAGCAGCATTTAATCGCTACAAAAAATACAAGACTCCTGAAAATCTAGCAAGTTTTAAGAACCTTAGAGCTAAGACAAGATATACGCTAAAAAAAAGTAGAAAAGAGTGCTGGAAGACTTACGTACAAAATATAAATAGTTCAACTAATATTAGCACTATCTGGAAAAAAATTAGGCAAATATCGGGATACTACTCGTATCAGAAAATTGCTGCCTTAGAAGATAACGGACAAATCATTAGCAATCCAAAACAAATTGCTGATTTACTAGCCAGCAATTACGAGAAACAATCTAGCGATGCTGCTTTCGAAGAAAATTTCCTGGAAAATAATGAAAGCAGTCTACGCAACTTTCACATTAACAATATAGACACGGACATCAACAAGCCCCTCCTAAAGAGCGAGTTTGACGAAGCACTTACTTCTTTTGATGATTGCAGCCCAGGGCCAGACAACGTGCATATAAGCTTTCTGCAACACTTCCCAGAAACAGCTAAAGCAACACTGTTAAAAATATTTAATCAAATATGGACAAAACATACGTTCCCAAAAAAATGGTCACAAGGAATAATTATACCCATTCAGAAGACAGGGAAAAATAAATTATTAGTCGATTCTTATAGACCCATATCCCTAACTTGCACCATGTGCAAATTACTAGAAAAAATAATCAATAACAGACTTGTTTGGGAGTTAGAACGAAGAAAATTGATAATACCAGAACAGAGTGGATTTAGAAAACACAAAAGCACAATCGATAACATCATCGACTTAGAAAGCGACATACATGAGGCTTTAGCAAACAATCAGAAATGCATAGCTGTATTTTTTGACATAAACAAAGTATTCGATACAGCATGGAAACCTAACATAGTAAAAACCTTGCAAGAGTGGAATATAGGCGGAAACATGCTGGCTTTTATTTACAATTTTCTAAATAATAGAAGTTTCCAAGTTAGGATAAACGGCTCGATCTCCGATCTAAAAATACAACAACATGGAACACCACAGGGATCAGTAATCAGCCCAACTTTATTCCTTATAGCTATAAATAACATCACAACTAATATACAGAAACCAATAAAAGTCCGACTGTATGCGGATGATCTGGTAATGTACATAAAAAGTAAAAATCTAACAACAATGAAATCGATTCTACAATCACACATAAACATACTTGAAAAATGGTCTAAGGACTCCGGTTTTCATTTCTCTGCAGAGAAAACCAAATGTATAATGTTCTCCAGGAGAGAAGTAGGCCAAAAGCCACTACTTGAACTAAATGGTAGTCCCCTCGGGTATGTTTCGAAAATCACATTTCTGGGAATGATCTTCGATTCGCAACTAAATTGGGATGAACACATTAAGAATCTAGTCGTTAGATGCCAGAATGGACTAAATCTATTAAAAGTCCTCGCAAACAGAGAGTGGGGATCTGATCGAGAAACTTTACTCCTAATCTACAGACATCTTATTAGATCCAAGATCGATTATGGATCCATCGCCTACGCCTACGCTAAAAAACGCATATTAAAACGTTTAGATGTCATAGCAAACCAAACATTGCGCATCATTTCTGGTGCTTACAGAACATCCCCTATCGAAAGCTTACAAGTAGAGCTAGGAGAGCAATCACTAGATAAAAGAAGGCAATACCTGACACTGTCATATGCCAGTACTATGATGGGCAACCAAGAACATCCAAACTACAATAACACAGTTACAAATAGATATCAAAACACCTACGATTCCAGGAAAAGAGTCGACTACCCCTTCTATCAAAGAGTTTCCAAATATATCATACAACTAGACATGCAGATACCTTCCATACTAGAAGCAAATGTTGATATACCACCGCCATGGCTTATTAAAATTCCGAGCATAGACACCAGCTTAACCAACTTTAACAAGGCAGAAACTCCAGCCTCTATAATATATCAGAAGTTTCACACGAAACTTTCCATGTATTCTAACTTTCATAAAATATATACTGATGCGTCCAAAACCCCAAATGGAGTTGGAGCTGCTGTTATCACTTCCTATAAACCACCTTTGAAATATAAATTACCCGACGTAAGTTCTGTGTATACAGGAGAAATATATGCTATCCTACAAGCTTTAATCGAAATTCAATCGTCAAACCTGCAAAAAACTGTAATAATAACAGACTCCTTAAGTGCCCTAAGTACCTTGAAAAATATCTACACTAACAACCCTCTTGAACTACAAATCAAGACTCAACTGCATCTACTACAAAATAACAACTTGGATGTCAGATTCTTATGGGTGCCCTCTCATCAAGGAATACAAGGAAACGAAGATGCTGACAAACATGCAAAAGACGCTACAGTATGCAGAGATGTACGTATAGTGAACAGTGCGGTTTACAGTGACGTGAAAACCTACATCAAAATGAAAATTAATTCTCGGTGGCAATCGGAGTGGCAAGGATCACTCCAAAAATTGAGGAAATAAAGGAAAGTGTCAAACAGTGGCCGCGAATGTGCAGTAACCGCTCAAAACAGGTCGTAATAACCAGACTAAGAATAGGTCACACTAAACTTACGCATGAATATTTAATTCGTAAAACTGATAAACCTATGTGTATAATTTGTAACCGTGAACTAAATGTAAAACATATACTATTAGAATGTTCATTATACACATCGCAAAGACAACAATGTAATTTTCCAAATGACATGAATACCTTGCTAGGAAAGGATTGCGATGTGGATAATATTTATAAATATCTGTCAAATACCTCTCTACTCTATAAGCTGTGATTATATTATTAAAGCCATCGCTAATAACCAACTTGGTTGATGCGAGAAACAAAAAAAATACTCTTTCACCCACAAACTATTCAAAAATAACTTTAAATCTCCCTCCCTGGTTCCTGCTAAGGGACTTACGAAAATCTATGTCTTGTTACGAATAATAAACTGAATAAAATGGGAATAGTTTAATTTGATCAGCCCCAAATATTTGAACTAACTTTGAACGCGAGTTTAAACTAGCAGTTGTCGTAGGGATTAGCGATTACTCAATGCAACACTTGCTTGGTACTTCCCAGATCATTTCACCCTCTGACGACTGGCTCGTTTAGGATGGCGCTCTGGAATAGCGGGATGATGGTTGACGTTTTCAAGAGCTATACAAAAACTCAAGTTTTTTAACTTTGATTTGGGTTGCAGGCATTTGCTGTTATAATTATTGTATAACACTTATTACCACAAAAGCGAAACAAGTCGAAAACCACCGCGACATTTTCTGTGAGGAGAAAACTTGATTTTTCTCGACCCTGGTTGAAATTCAACTGCTGTTTCCTTGGTACTACTTTACCCAGGTTGCCAATTGTTGTTGAGCGCGTTCGCCCTCACGTCGCGAATGTTTTTTTCCTGCGTTTGCAGAAAAGCTGCCAGGTATTTTGTTACGCCTTGAAGCGGTTGCGACTTTTTTATATTTACTGATGCAGCGGAATTAAAGTTACAATATTTTGTTTAGAAATGTTGCACTGATACCTTTTTGATAATATAAACTTTTTTTGTTTACTTTGCTATTGCTATAGAATTGTTTTGAATTCTTTACTTTGTTCTAATGAAAAATTATTTTATATCACTAGAGGGTGAAACCTAATAAACGTTATCAAAAAATTAATTTATTGATAAATGTTAATATTTCCCTTCTAAATTATTTTACTTGTTTCATATTAATTCGTACTAAATTCATGGTTATTACACAACTAAATCATGAGAAAGCGTCTTTCACTCGGTATATTGGCATAAACGGAAGTCATCCACCTGATACCGTATTCAAAGCTGCGTAAACTCAAACCTTACAGGTTGTACTTTATATTGTTCATATATTATAATGAGCATCTGCATTACTTCTCCTATTATTGAATTTAAAATTTAGGCAAGTAGCTCTGCTTCACCCTGTATGAAGATATTATGATGAAAAGTAAAAAAACTCATTCACTCATTGAAATAAGATTGTGTACTTACAGGTTCATCAATAAGATTCTGTAATCTTTCTTCGGGCGTTTGTCCTCTTTTCGATTTCACAATTATGTAGATACCTTCGATATCGCATGTTCTTAACAGCTTCTCTATAATTAGTTTTCCTAAAAATCCCGTCCCACCAGTCAACAGAATATTTTTATTTTTGTAAAATGATCTGACGTCGTTGAACATAGTATTGTTCTCAAATTAAAACTGCCCTCCTTAGAGCAAAACAGCGGTGAATGATACGGTTATAGATTTGATTAAATATTTAGATTGAGAAAAGGATAGCTATGACGTGGGAAATTAAACTTACAAATACATCGATATTTTCTACAGTGTGGAAAAGCTGGAATGGAAAAATTATGAATTACGATAAATTTAAATTATAAATTGACATTCTTCAACGTAAACATGTCTATTCGAAAATATTATTGTTTCCAAATTTATTTCAAAAATTAGCACACAAAAAGTTTGAAGAAATTTGAAAATTAAAATAACTTTTTCGCATCTGTAAGATGCCCTGAACAATATCCTGTCATAAAATTGGTCACTTGTATACACTTCGGAGATTGTATCGTGCTAACAAAGCTAAATTTCTCCAAAAATTTAGTTTTTCTGGATTTATAGGTCTCGTTGTACTAGCTCTGATGAGCTGATAATCAATAGGGTTCATATATGAAAGACCCGCAACAATTTACAATCAGAACATTGGGCACTTGTGTACACTCCGGAGGCTGTATCGTGCTAACAAACAGAAATTTCTCCAAATACTCTCGTGAGATGAAAAGCAATTGGCATCATCTGTGAGATATCCTGAATAAAATCCAATCATGAAATTGGTCACTTATATACACTCCGGACGCTTTATCGTGCTAACAACCCAAATTTTTTTCAAAAATCACCAAAAATGTGGTACTACAAGTACCATAGCACCCGTTGAACTGGCTCTAGAGCAGAAAATCAATAGGTTTTATCTGTGAGACACCCTGAACAATTAAAATTTTAAAATTGGTAACGTGTATACACACCGGAGACTAACAAACCGAAATTTCTCCAAAAAAGACAGTCAATTTCATTAAAAATGTGGTTCTTCTAGAACCCTAACACCCGATGTACTGGCTCTGGTGAGCAGTATTTAATCATAAAATTTGTGACTTATTGCACCACGGAGGCTGTAACGTGCTAACAAGACATGTTACGAAAAGTGGCCGACGAAACGACAACGACGACAAGGAGGACGAAGATATACACTACTTTTTTTTAAAGGCAAAGCAATACTTTTATCGCATATAAGATAGGTTTGGGCGGAAAAGTAGAATTAATTCATTTGACTGCTATATTCGCTATAACAAATTCCGTAGTGTCAAACTCTACGCAACTAATCACCCGCTTTTGCTAATTACATGGCCCCAATCTGCCTATTTCTTGGAATTTTTGGCTCGGTTCATTGCTTTCTCACTGTTAACACGTAATTGTGTGTGTATAGAACGAAGAATTTAATTTAAACTTTATTTACACTACTTTGAACCAAGGGCGTAGCCAGGATTTATGACGGGGGGGAAGGGGGGCAAACCATGGTCCATGGTCGTCCAATATGTAATTTTAATTATACTCAAATTAAACTAATAACATTTTTCTTGGGTTTAAACTAAATTTATCCGAAACATTCTTCAATATGCAGTCCTGATTTTCCTTCAAAAATTTTCGATGCACACTCAAACGCAACCCTGTGAGTCTGTCATCACCCATTGTACTCCTGAGCCAAGTTTTTACCCTTTGTAGGGTACTGAACGATCTCTCCACGGTAGCAGTAGTGGATGGGAAAGCACTTAATATTAGCAGTGCGTGCCTTGTTACAGGGAAAAAAACATTAGCTTCCTCCAAAAGTGCAGCCACTTCAATATCCTTTAATTTGTCTTCTGCTAAATTCTGTATCTCCTACATATTGTACCACAAATCTAATTCTGCAGAGATATCACCCAAATTGTAAAATTTCATGAAAGATTCTGCATTATTTTTGAAAACATTTGAAGCCATTTTGAGGATGCTTGAAGGATGAAGATAAGTTAAAGAAAAAGCAGGTGTGTTTTCGTTGGAGAATCTAGCATCCAAAGACGAAGTTAAAAAATCAAGATAGGAAATAATTATTTACCGTTTACAGTATTTAACTGCAGACTCAGATGGTAGATTACTTCTGTGTTACTTGCTTTTGAGTGACTCGTTACTGACAACTCAACCCCTACTTTCTCTGCATTATATCAAGTGATTTTTTAAATAAATCACAAAAAACATTTTCGACATCTTGTCGATCTTCTTTGATTGCATCTAGAATATCATCAATATGTCTCTTCACTATAACCAAATCCATACCTTGTAAAACGTTTACAACGGGTTCCAAAATTGCGGAGTATCTTGCAATTATGTTTGAGCCTAAGATGAATATTAGTTTAGTAACTGCACAGTGCAATTGGTAGGCAGATTTTCTTGTTGCATAGATAGCTATTTAGTGCTTTAACAATATCAGTGAAGTTTTCTGAAATTTTTTTATGCTCTCATATTTTCCCGACCATCTGCTCTAACAGAGCCTTGAAAGATTTGGAACCGATTTCCTACGAGCTGGCGATTATCGAGAGAAGGTTATTCTGTCTTTAACCGTTGCAATTGCGTTTCTTATTTCTGGTAGCTTGCTAGTATCATTGACCACAAGCTTCAGTCCGTGGCTGGAGCCGTGGAAAAATAAAGATTTAGCGTACCGAATCCCACACACTTATCGGCGGAAATTTTTTTATCTTCTAAAAAACTTTGAATTGCGCTAGCGATTGTAGAAGCATCTTGACATTTTAACTCAATGTAGCCTACAAATTCCTCCCTGATTATTTTTTGGATTTCATCATAGAACCTTAATCCAATAGAAAGCTGCTCTTTTCCAACGATATCTGCTGTTTCGATTATTTTTTCTTTGATAACTTTACCGCATATTTGTATGATATCATTTTAAATTGTTGGTGAGGTATAGACTGCATTTTTTTCGACAAGCATCCAAGTGGCTCTTTAGCATCTCATCACCAGAGTCAATTCTCAAATTTAAAAGGTCAAAGAAAACTCCCTTCCTCTAACCGGCAAATCATTAATTCCACAAAATATTTTGCATGGAATATTTGCTGACGATATTTGTTTATTTTCTACAATCGTCTTATGGTGCCCTATTTGCAACTGGACATCAACAGGAGCATTTTCATGAAATGCTTTTGCAGCAGTTGTTGAAGATTTGTGGTAATGGCTGCCAACGTGCTTTCTACAATATTCATGTACATCCTGAAACTGCATGTAAAGCCTTACCATAAACGACCCCAAAGCTCCTTCAACTATAGCAATTCTTGGCGGAAATAAAACACAATACAAACATAGAGCACCTTTCAAACGACTTGAGTACATCAGCCATGGAGTATATTGATCTAACCAGCGATGGTTGAATGTTCTTTTCAAGTGAATGGCATCAGAAGCAAAATCGTAATTGGATGAGGGAACCCAAGGGTTTGTCAACAATTCCTCCTTTTTTCAGAAGGCAAGTTATTGGCACAACCAACATAACGAGCAATGTCATTTCCATAGTAGCCATCGCGTTCTTCAGTTTGTTTAGAGGTGCCAGCTCCAGAGACAGCTTCACGTAGATTTGAAGAACTACTTGAGCCTCCTTCAAAAATAGATTCCGATTTTGATGTTCCGACCATTTTATTTTCATCTTCATCACGATCATTGCTTCCACTACTGTCATCATGAAGTTTTTTCGTTTTAGAGATTTTTGACCTAAAAATAATAACCTAATATCATTCTTGTTCTTAGTGCCTAGTATAAAAATTAGTATCAAACAAAACTACCATGTAATGATAGCTTATAATGTGGCGTGGATATACTATATCTGATATTAATATTTTTTCTCTAGATTAACCCTTAAACCGAGAGGAGCTACAAAATTAACGCTATACGAGACTATCTGTACTGCATACCGCTGTTATTAAAAAATAAACAAATACTCCAAAATGAACGCATTTTATTGATTACAATAAGGTACAGATACGTATATTACCTATCGAAATACAACTTCTGCATATTTTCTGGCATGTTCTAGGCATATAGGTTTTTGGCAAGTAAGACATATATAAAACGTTTTTCTTTTTCTTTGGTAAGGACATACGGAACAAGTTTTTTTTACATCTAGCCATTCCTTTGAAGAATATGGATGACCATTATTGTCTTTCCCAAGTATCCCCTTTATTAAATTTTGTAGCTCTTTATTCAATTTGGGATTTTCCAATCGTTTCTCCATATGTGGCTTGAGAAAATCTAAAGCAAGTTCTTCTATAAAAATACGTCTAGGTTCTAGTTTTATATCTTTAAAATGTAAATATGAAACTTATGCATTACTGGTTGAAATATCGATGAGTCTATAAAAAATAACAAAAGGCCAACGGCGTGTACGTCGACCTGAACTGAAATTAGCACATCTGAGATCCAGAATGTCCACTCTACATTTAGTTTGATTATAAAAGGAAATAATCTCGGGAAGAGATCCTTCTGTGACTGTTCCTTTGTCGTGATGTGAAGACGAAACCAACAGAACTGCCCTATTTTTTTTCGGGACGTGAGAAAAAAATGTGAAATTGTCATTAGAAAAGCCATATAGAGTAGATCCTACTCTCCTTGTTGGTGAAGCATGAAATTCTGGTAGGATTTCTCGTTTATTACGTTTCAAAGTTCCTGTGTAAGTATAAGACCTTTTTTTCAGTTGATCGAGTAATTCAATTGAAAGAAACCAATTATCGGCAGTAACATTTTTTCCTGACTTTCCTATGGGCTTTACCAACTGCAAAACTGACTGAGTAGGCACCAATAGTTTCTTCTCTTCTGCGGGTAATGTTCTTCCATCACTATATTTTCCGGTATAGATGTATACATTATAAAAATAAGCGTACCTGGCATAAGTAAGACATAACAATTTGAGACCGTACTTAGCTGGTTTTTTAGGCATATAAACTTCAAACTTACATTTACCCCTAAAGCTAATCAACATTTCATTAATGCATGCGGTTGGTCATATATTGTTTTGCGAATTTTTTACGAAGGTATCAAATAAAAACGAAATAGTTGCAGCCGGATCTTGTTGGCGTCTGTCTTCTCGCGTTGGGGCATAATCAAATCTAATACAGCTGAGTAGTACCTCAAATATTTTTGAAGACATAACGGCTCTAAATATGGGACGACCCATTTAGATATTAAATAATGACAGCATGTTTTCGTGTTTTGTTTGACATATCGGTGTTAGCATTAGTAATCCAATAAAAGCTCTTACCACAACCACATCCGTATCCTTATAATCTATATTTTCGTTTTTATGGGTTGATCTCACTTGTTTAAACTTAAAATTTGTGTTTATTACTATTTCTTCTACCATTACGCAATTGAACAGAAGATACCAAATTTCAAGTGCGCTCGGATTATTTCGTAAAGCTCTTGCTGGCTGTTTTAGAGTTGGTAGTTTGATTACTATATTACTTTGAGGTGTTCTAACTGCTTTGTTTGGTTCCTGAGAATTCCAATTCCATTTGTGTTTGGATTCCGTTCACCTTCATATATTTTATTTATGTTTACATCGTCTTCACTATCTGAAGAACTGTCTCCACCGTCAGCAATATGCTTTTCAGCATTACGATAATTGTTTTCGTCGTCTAGTACAAAATCCGAATCAGAAAAGGAATCATCTGTCGCTGAAGAAATACTATCTTCTTCTCGTATAAAAGGGTTCCCCTGTATCTGATCGTTATCGGAATCTTCTATTTCTGAACATTCATATTCATCATTAGATGTTTCTTCAAGCCATTTCATGACTGTTTGTTTATAATGTTTATCGGTCACACTTACTGCTTTTGAATGAAATGCCCTTGAATAGAACAATAAATTTTATCAAATAATAATTGATCCTTATGTCATCATCAAATACAACTTACCAAAACAATGGCGCACCGACTGACGATAATAATATTCAACACTAATAAATATTCCCGTTGAAAAAGAATATCGGTATACGGTATCTAAAAAATATTTAGGTTGCACGAGAGTATCGGTATACTGGACCGCTAACAATCTCAGAAGTCAGATGCAAACTAAAGAAATGATATGAGAATCACACAGAAATTGGCGTGTTTAACTTGTAACAGAATTCCATGAAGGTACTTAGACAGCCAACAATATAGCACTGTAATAATCCAGAATACTGGAGAAACAAATTTATATAGCGGCACGACATACCGTTGTCTCGGGTTAAGGGTTAAAAACACAAAATGAAATTAATAGCACGTATAAAGTGCTGTTTGATCCTTAATATGTGAAAATTATATTTAGTCCCATTTGAGACTAAAATTGGTCAGCTGTCAAAATCGGTGCATTATTGTAATTTTTGTTATAATTAGATTTGAAGGCAAAAAAGTCGGCATCATAATAATGAAAAATATATAAAATTATAATAATAATGCACAAAATATTTTGCCAAAGCTAACAAAAATTGTTTCACAAAGATACAAGCAAAGAGTAAAGAGCAATTGGCAATTTTGTAAAGGGCTGCAATTGAATTTTTTTCCCAACGTTGCGATCCAGAAACGGCCGACAATTAAAAAAAATGTTGAACAAAAATTAACATCGGATATAACATATGTACATTATAAGCTATCATTACATGTTAGTTTTGTTTTATTTGGTGCTGGTCGAGCAACCAATTTTCAAATTTTTGGACCATTTCTAATGGAATGACTAAAGTTTTAATCAAAAATTTAATTTTCTACTGAAATTATTTAACTTACTTTTTTGTAACCAATTTCTTATATTTATATCGTCTTTTCAGTCTCTTAATACTGTGGTAAAACTGTGGTTACGGATTTTCCCTCTTGTTTCTCGTGCCTCGCTTTCTATTCGCCGTATGCAACTTCGTATCCTGCACTATGTACTATACTGTAGTGTCTGTTTTCGCGCCGGATAGGCAACTAACTTTATATACCTTTTTGAGCCTAGAAATTGCCAGAACATTCGCATCACCGGCTCCCGTATACTCCTCACTTGTATCTCGATTTTCTCGAACTCGAAGAAAACCAGTAAGAAAACCAGTGGCGTTTCGTTACACTATTAAATAGGACACTGTCGCTAGACAAGAGCACTCAGACACCAACTCAATAGTTGTCATTATTTCGGATTCTGATGTATTGAATGTTTCAAAACATTTCACACTAAAACTACTTATTGAGTACATTTATTTCAATTAATTAATATGATTATAAATTAGTTGAATGAAAACAAACAAAAAGTGACAATGTTTTAATCATTTTTCTTAAAAATGTCCGACAGTTAAGTGGTTGAATCGAACACTAAAAATTGACGTATCCTGAGAGTAAATCGAACACTCCTTTTTATCCAATTCTGGTGTGGACAATTATGGTGTGCACCAATGCATAGATCGAAAACGCTATTAATATATATTTAGCACTATGTCAGTTTTTCAAACAGCTTCGTTTTTTTGCTGATGAAATATATTTTAGTGACAAAGAACACGCGAATAATTTTATCAGAGCTTATTAATTAATTTCAAAATACGAGGGCAATTCAGAAACTAACCTCCGGTTGATTGAAAAAAATACACCAAGTTAAGTAAAAATATTTTAATATATACATCTTACAACTACATCTTTGCACTATTTTTCGACATAGTCTCCATAACGATTGAGGCACTTATCGTATCTCTTCACAAGCTTTGAAATTCCTTCTGCATAAAAATCACCCGCTTGTGCCTTGAGCCAGCCTGTGACCGCATCTTTGAGCTCTTCGTCGTCATCAAACCGCTGGGACCCGAGCCATTTCTTCATATGCATGCGCCAGATCTGAGCTGTAAGGTGGATGGTTGAAAACGTCCCACTTGAAGGACTCAAGAAGGGCTGTTGTTCTGCGAGCAGAGTGAGGACGGGCGTTATCGTGCAAAAAAACGATACCGGAAGTCAGCATACCACGGCGTTTGTTCTGTATAGCCCGTCGTAATGTTTTTAGTGTTTCACAGTACACGTCTTGATTAATGGTCGTCCCACGTTCCATGAATTCAACCAACAACACCCCTTTGGCATCCCAAAACACCGTTGCCATCATTTTTCTGGCAGAAAAATCTTGCCGGGCTTTTTTTGGTTTGGTAGGCGAATCTGAATGTGCCCACATCTTTGATTGTTCTTTTGTCTCAAGGTTCACGTACTTAATCCAGGTTTCGTCACCGGTCACGATTCTGTTTAACGATGGTTCTCCTTCGTCCTCATAACGTGACAGAAAGTCTAATGCAGAGGCCATTCTTTGACTTTTGTGGTGGTCGGTAAGAATTTTGGGCACCCATCGTGCACAGAACTTACGGTAACCCAATCTTGCTGTCACTATCTCGTACAAAAGAGTCTTAGAAATCTGTGGAAAATCAGTAGACAACTCCGCCATTGTGAAACGTCGATTTTCACGAACTTTTGCATCAACTGTCTGAACGAGTTCGTCAGTCACCAAGGATGGTCTACCACTCCTCTCTTCATCATGAACGTTTTCTCGTCCACTTTTAAATAAACGTACCCATTCACGGACAACTCCTTCACTCATAACTTTTGGTCCGTACACGGCACAAAGCTCACGATGAATAGCTGCTGCAGAGTATCCTTTGGCTGTAAAAAACCTTATAACAGCACGCACTTCACATTTGGTGGGATTTTCTATTGCAGCACACATTTCAAACTGCCACAAAAACTAAACTAGCGCAGGTACGATGTTCACTCGACTACGGCTTGATGCCGACTGACCTGCTGAGCGTGTGAATGCACAGATGGCGCGCTACTCCCCCCACTACCCGCACTGTGACCAATCGGAGGTTAGTTTCTGAATTGCCCTCGTATATAAAGCAGATAACAAAAAAAATATGCAGAACAGAAAAATATGTATATTTTAGATTCAGTTTTTTGTTTATTAAAATTTAAAAATCATTTAATTTATTTTTGCTTCCAGTGGCGGGGGGGGGCAGTTGCCCCTCGCTGCCTTTCGCTGGCTACGCCCCTGCTTTGAACTAAAAACCTGTTAAATGGTGTTGCAAAACTAGTAAACATATACGATAAGTGCATATTTGATAAATATTGATTGCAATTATTTACTTATATCAATTCAATTTCTATCACATTTTAGCGATTCTCAATTTGTAAATATTCAAAAACGAACTGATAATACTTGTTTGGTGATTAAATATTGACGGCAATTAAGAACTGAAAAAAAATCAGTACAAAATGATGGAAATTATTTTGAGTATAAAATCCCAAATGCAAAAAATTATGAGTAAACTGACTGTGCTTACAAAAAATGTTACTGTCCTGCATTCCATAATAAGTGAGCAAAACGAAAAAATTGATGAGTGTACTAGAAAAATTCATGATCTTCAGAAGGACAACAGAAATATTCACAGAAACGTCTCTGAATTCGAATCAATTAAAGCAGATTTGTATCATGAATATAAGATGAGAGAAGAACGAGAGAAAAATGTTATCTTGCAAGGTATACCTGAATGTAGTTACTATGAGGAAATTACCACGGATATTGTAAATACTGTAACAGCCCCAAAGGTTATTGGAACAATGAAAAAAATTAGACTGGGAAAGCTTCGGGATAACAAACCGCGATTTATTAAAATTGTATTTAAGTCTCATGTAGATGTTTTAATTGTGTTGCGCAATAAATCCAAGTTGTCTGTCAATCAATATCCACATATAAAAATTAAAAATGACCTCACTCCACTACAAATGCAAGAAAGTGCTGCAATTTTTATAGAATTTACTTCTAGAAAGGCTGCTGTAGAATCAATTAGAATCAAATATATATTTAATCAACCACGAATTGTTCCAGTATCTGAACAACGACAAAATACATCTGATCGACCCAAGAGAGAACGAGATCGCGGTAACAATTCATCCCCTGAACAGAATATCCCAAAACACAGTAAATTAAATACTACGCACCAAAAAAACTATTAGGAGTTTGGTTTTGGAATTGTCATGGCTTCGCTAGTCTGCAAAATTTGATCGAGGACACTGCGAATTCGAATTTCGATGTTATTTGCATGAGTGGAAAGGTGCATGTTTTTTGACTGATCATGAGGCTGTCTCGTTTGGTGCTCTTAGGAAAAAGCAGTTGGGCGTTCCAGTGGCGGACTATGTGTTTTTTACAGAAAGTAGTTAAATATAAATATTTTAGATAGATCACCGTGGTGATTAATTTGTTTATTTTGTTTTGATATGTATAAATTTATTTTTTGTAGCATATATTTTAATCCCTCCCTGGATCTTGAGCACATTCTTGATATTTTCCAGGATGTCCTTTATGATATCAGCAATAGTCATAACGATGTAATGCTCATTATTGGAGGTCACTTCAATTGCCTCGTTTCAAATGCTGGCATCACACCACGGGAAATCTTGGAAAATACAAACTTATACGAGGAGAGGTTCAGTTATGATTTAGAATTCAATACTAGAGGTCAAAAATGTATTGATTTTATATATAATAATTCACTTACACTTCTGAATGGAAGAACTGTGGAAGACAGACCAGCTATGTTCACATATGTAAGTGAAATGGGAAGTAGTGTGGTGGACTTGTTGTGGGTAAGTAATTTACGTCTATATGACATACAACAATTTTGTGTAGGGTTTAACGATTATTTGTCGGATCATTTCTCATTCCCTTACTGGAATGAGCAACGAAAAGAAAATAATAAGCTTTTCATGCGCCTATCGAACCATGCTTAATGGATTCCTGGTGTGCAGCTTTCATATAATAATTTTTGTTCCGCTATTTTTAAACGCGCGAAATGTCTCAATATGTTCAAATTTCATAGACCCCAGTGTGAAATCAAATTACTATGTTAAAAGTGAACCGTTGTTTGATAATTAATATATGGATGCAAAAAGCTCTTAAATGCTGTATTGAAAAGATTTAAAAATAAACGGTTTCAAAGAGTAAAACTAACTTTTCCGCATCTGTGAAATGCCCTAAATAATATTCTATCATAAAATTGTCACTTGTACACTTCGGCGGACGTATCATGCTAACAAACCGAAATTTCTCCAAAAGTAACCAAAAATGCAGTATATCTGGATTTATAGGACCCGCTGTACTCGCTATAGTCAGCTGAAAATCAATAGGGCACATCTGTGAGACACCTTGAATGAGATACCTTGAAAAATATCCAATTATAAAATTGACCACTTGTATACACTCCGGAGGCTGTATCGTAATATCAACCCGAAATTTCTCCAAAAAGGACAAAAAATGTGACCCTTCAGGTACAATAGCACCCGTTGGATTAGCTCTGGTTAGCTAAAAATAAGGTTCATCTATAAGATACCCTGAACAATTTTCATAAAATGGGTCACTTGTATACACGTTGGAGGCTGTATCGTGCTAACAAACTGAAAATTCTCCAAAATGACAAAAATTTGGTACCTCAAGTACCATAGCACTCGTACTGGCTTTAATGAGCTGAATATCAATTGGGTTCATATTTAAGACGCCCTGTATAATATCCAATCATAAAATTAGTCACATGTATATACTCCGGACGCTGTATCGTGCTAAAAAAGTGAAATTTCTCCAAAAATTACGAAAATGTCGTACTTCAAGTACTATAACACCTGTTGTACTAGCTGTGGTGAACTGAAAATAATGGGATTCATCTGTGAGATGTTCTGAAGAATATTCAGTCATAAAATTGGTAACTTTTTGCACTCCGGAAGCTGTATCGTGCTAACATACTAAAATTTCTGAAAAAATGACAAAATGTCGTATTTCAAGTACCATAGCACCCGTGGTACTAGCTCTGATGAACTGAAAATCGATAGGGATCATCTGTGACATGTTCTTAACAATATTCAAGCATGAAATTGCTGACTTATTGCACTCCGAAAGGTGTATCGTGCTAACAAGACATGTAACGAAAAGTGGCCGACGACAAAGACGACGACGACGTTGACGACATACACACAGGATTTTTTTCTGAAAACCGTTTTTTTGTGTTGTTCTTCATGAAAAACGTAAAAATAACTCAATTTTTTTTTCAAAATTCCAACATTTTTGTGGGTAAACCAATACTTTCCTCGCATATAGATAGGTTGGGCGGAAAAGTAAAAACTCCAACGGCACAGGACAGGCTTATTTCAGTAACATCTTTGCATACAATGCTAAATAAAAAATTAGATCGACACGGTTGTTGTCCTGAAAACACTTCCATTTGAAGGCACAAATGAGCGTTTGGTTTCCCTGTTGAAATCCGTTGTTTTGTGTTATCCCTTATTTCGATTAACATCTTTGCTCCCAAATTTCACATCCTTATTTGGTTATACCAGGCTGATGACGGCATAAGAGCCAGAAACATGCATGTCCGAGGTTACCACTCTGTTTCAGTAGCCCTTTTTCTTTTTGCGTTAATTACCCATGAATTTCTTTGCTGTTGTTGTTATATATATATATATATATATATATATATATATATATATATATATTATACTGGTTTAAAATGAGCACCTTGAATCTATTTTTTTGAATGCATTGACGTTGTGACGGAACTAATAAGGCTGCTGATATTCGGATTTACGTTTAGAATAAAATTTATACTGTCCGTAATATTATTTGGCTTATCGATATATATCAGACCAACTTCAATCATAATGTTGGATGGAGAAATTGATTTGATACCATTTAATTACTTAATTTTGTATCCGAATTATAGTGTCTTTTCATTTTTGGGTTATGAGTAGTTCAGCCATTACAAACTTAATAGAATTATAAAAAATACTTGCTTTCAATTTTCAACAATTTTTATTTAAAATGATTATCAACGTGAAGTACTGAGAAATATACAAATACTTGGCAAATGTACAAGATGACCTTACCAGTGTTTTAATGTGACATTAAGTTGATAATTCTATAATATGTAATGTCAAAAGTTTAGGAACTGTCACATAGGAGAGAATTGTTTGGTTATATATCACAGTGACATAGATGTCAAAAAAGTCTATGGAAATGAATAATGCAACAAATCGAAAGAGAAGCAGAAATCACAGAACTTTATATTTTTTGTGTCAGGAAATATATGAATTTTGTTGTTGAGTAAATAAAGCTATTATTTAGGAATTAGAAAATAGGAATAGAGGATAATTTATGTAAAAGAATAATAATAATTTGGTAGAAAGAACATTTTAAAAGGACACAAACACAATTTAAAAAAACATTAACACTTAAGAATTAGAATCAGCACTCATATGATTAGGGCATAGCAACAAAAAACAATGCGAGTTTTGTTGATGAAGAAAATGAAATAGGTATGACATATTGGAGAAATGATAAGAAATTTTAGATAAAAAACTATAAAAATTGTATAAGAGTCCTTAATGAACAGTAGAAGCGGCAAATAAAAATATATAAGAAGGAATACTATAAAGAAGCTACATATAAAAATATATAAAATAACAATTATTGGAGTCCCGGCGATTCTGTATGGTGTGGTTTTGAAAGACAGCACTTCAAGAAGGAGTATTAGTGGGGTTGTGAGGACCAGGTTAGTTTTTTTTGTCTTTGTTGGTACCAACATTTATGTTAAAGATATAAAACAGATCTGATAAAAGTAATTACAAAAACATTAGTACTTACGCATTTCTATTTAACGTTTATAATTCATTACTTTGTTTCTTTGTTCCAATTTAGTACTTGCGCATTTCTCTTTAACGTTTATAAATTTCGACTTCTCAACTTTTATATTAGCATAAGACATTTCATCACTTTGTTTCTTTGTTCAAATTTATAATACATATTTTCTGACCAATACAAACTAATTCATAATAAATATTATTGAAATCATTGTTTTCTTAAATATCATTTCCACGGATACAAATTGACATCTGTTATTACTGTGAGATCTGGAATCGACTATTCTAATGAGAAATTTTAACCATAGGCGCACCAAATAATATAAAAAAATATTAAAAATTGTTTGAATGAATAAAAGATAAAATATTGGAGATAAAGTGTAAAAATAACTGGAACCCAAAAAGTACCTAAAAATTTTCTTCTCCTTTTAATGAGCTAGCCACACTAAAATTTAATAAATCAAAATAGTAATACAATAATATTATAAATTCCTTTTGTACACACAAGTATTACAATATATATATATATATATATATATATATATATATATATATATATATATATATATATATATATACCAGGGACTACAGCCAGAGATTGCTATCAACCTGGAAACATGTTCTCCATGCGCCACTCTCCGATACCACCTCATTTCCTTCCACCATGGCCTGAGCCAAAAATAGCAATTCCCATCCTAAAACATCGCGGGATAACGAACGTCCCATATCGATTACCAATTCCGCCAGCAGCACACGCACCGCGCGCGCCAAAAAAACCATACCCGCCAATAGGTCCCCCATATATACACGGTTCAGACAACTCACCGGTCAGTCGGCTTCAAGCCATTAGTGAGTGTTAGTGTTACTGTTTTACAGTGTATTAGCTGGTAAGAAATTTTTTATTATTTTTATTTCATTTTATTTATTTTATTTTATTGTTAAGTCCTTTTTCGGTGAAATTCCAAGGAGTAGGCAGATTGAGGCCTTGGGATTAGCCGAAGGGGGTGATTCGTTGCGTAGAGTAGGTAAATTGACACTACGCAATCGGAACACTTCCTAGATTAATGAACGAATAACCTAACCCCCCCCCTCTTGATAATGGCTTCAAAGTTGAAGCCGAAACGAAATTTCATGTCATACGCCTCTACGGGGAGGATTTTCTTCCTCTTACCAAATCCTATAGCACACTCCTACTTCAATAATATCACCTTTTTTGTGACCTTACATTCTTAAAGCATGTCGCGACCATAACGTCATACCCAAATCCCTACACCTCAAACATCACATCAATATCTCGTATCCTTAGCAAAGCCAGCTTCTTTCTTCTCATAAATTCCATACATACCACCAGACAACATCTTCACACCATCAATCTGCGTCTTCTCAATACTTTTCATCAAATCCACTCCTTCCTAGTTCATCCACTATTATGGGATACATTCGACCGCCTATCTAACCAAAAAGCCCAATATATAGCTGACCAAAAGCCCCAAACCCAAAAAACAAGCTATCTCAACTAATCTCACTTCTAAAACCTCCTCCACAAACCCTTGACATTGACACACTGGTACACAATTACTCCCCCTATTTCGGAACACGCCAAACAGGCTCTTGCCAAAGGCTTTAATTACGCTGTCACACCTAAATCCATTCCAATAGAAACGATCATTTGCCAAACTAAAGAGACAATTTCTCACGTCCCTTCCAATCAAGCCGAAATAATTAGGCAAGATGTTGCCTAGGTCCTCCTAACATTCAAACCTCCTCCTTCTAACCTTACCTTCAAACAAAGACAGGCTCTCAAAGATATTCACAACAACCCAAATATTGTGGTCCTCCCAGTCAATAAAGGCAACGCTACGGTCGTCCTCAATACCTCTTCTTATCTGAATAAAATGAATAATCTTCTCTACACTTCCGATTATAAAATCGTCCCTAATTACCTTACCAGATATCTGGAAAATACAACAAAAACTTGCATCAATAAGTTCCAACTTCCTTCTGACATAAAAATTAAGCTCACCCCGCGAGAAAATTCATGCCGTATTCCTCGAATATACGGTCTTCCAAAAATCCACAAACCCGATATCCCACTATGACCCATTGTCAGTGCGTTTAACTGCCCCACCCAACTCTTGGCTAAACATCTAGCTGAAACCCTTCAACCAATTGCTGAGCGTCTGTCAAAAATTCTCGCCATTTCATTGACCTACTCAAAGGATTTGATATTTCTTCCACATATATCCTTGTCAGTTTTGACATTGTCTCCTTATTTACCAACATCCCTATCGATGAAACTTTGTCTATCTTAGACACTAAACACCACATCACCTCAGATTGCCTTTCCCTAATCAAACACTGTTTGTCCAACACCTACTTCATTTTCCAAGGTAACTTCTACAGACAACTGAAAGGTGCCCATATGGGATCCTCTATCTCTCCGGTTGTGGCCAACATTTTCATGGAACATTTCGAAAATTCGGCACTATCTTCCTCTTCCCTCCGACCAAGCTGTTGGTTACGATATGTTGATGACACTTTCGTCATTTGGCCCCATGGAAGAGACACTTTGAACTCCTCCTTACTCCATCTGAACAGCGTTCATCTCTGTATCCAATCCACGATGGAAGTGGAAGATAACTCATCTTTACCATTTCTTGACGTCATGATTAAAAAACTTTCGCCAAATGGTATCTCACACTCCATCTATCGCAAACCCACTCACACCAACCGTTTTCTCAATGCCCATTCCCATCACCATCCGGCCCAACTTAATTTTGTCATCAACACACTCGTATCCCTATCCATCTCTCTGTCTGACCAATCCAATCGACCATCAAAAATCAATTTTCTAAAACAAACTCTAATTAAAAATGGTTACAGAGAATCCCAAATCAACAGGAGTATTCAGAAATTTTCAAATCCCACTCCATCACCTTCCGCTATCGACTTAGACAGTCAATTAAAAATATCCCTTCCTTACATTAAAGGAGTGACAGACAAAATCTGTAAAGTCTTTATACCCCACGGTATTCGAACAATCTTCAAACCCCAACAGAAAATGTCCGACCTAATCAGATCTGTTAAGGATAAAATTCCCAATGAATAGCATGAAATCCCTTGCTTAGATTGTCCCCACACCTACATAGGTCAGACCAACCGACCTATCTCCGTAAGAGCAAAAGAACACTCATTGTCTGTCAGATATTCCGATCCTTCCTCAATCTTGGCCCAACATCGTGTCCAAACAGGGCACACAATCATTTTCGATAAAACCATAACTATCGCCAGAGATTGCTATCAACCTGGAAACATCTCCTCCACCCGCCCATCTCCGATACCACCTCACTGCCTTCTACCATGGCCTGCGCCAAGAATAACAATCCCCCTCCTAAAACATCGCGTGATAACGAACGTCCCATATCGATTACCACCCCCGCCAGCAGCACACGCACCGCGCGCGCCAAAAAGACCATACCCGCCAATAGGTCCCCCATAAATACACGGTCCAGACAACTTACCAGTCAGTTGGTTTCAAGCCAGTAGTGAGTGTTATACAGTGTTTGAACAATTTTTTATCATTATTTTTATTTCATTTTATTAATTTTATTTTTATTGTTATGTCCTTTTTCAGTGAAATTCTAAGGAGTAGGCAGATTGAGGCCTTGGAATTAGCCGAAGGGGGTGATTCGTTGCGTAGAGTAGGCAGATTGAGACTAAGGAATCGGATCACTCCCTAGATTAATGAAAGAATAACCTAACCCTCTTGATAATGGCTTCAAAGTGGAAGCCGAAACGTCGAGAAATTACGAATTTCCAACGCGTTTCAATCCGTGAACCTAGTTCATCCCCTGGGAATAATGGGAAAAAAGTCAGGAGCGAATAACCTGAGTCAAAATAATGTTAGTCCTTCATATAAACTTTTTCTATTCAGGCCCTCGTTTTCGAGTTACAGGCCTCCAAAGTTTTAATTTTGAATTTGGTTCTTATTTATATTTTTGTACTAAATATTTGATCTTTATAAAATTTAAGGCAAAGCTATAATGTACGTGTATGTTTATTTTGGAAAGGTAAACAGATTTACAGTAGTGCATTGAAGCCAGGGACGGACTACTCGCTATGGTTAGTGATCCAAAAATTTTGCAGGTATGGCACACCCTGTATGAAATTATCGAAATTGACTTCCCCACACATTAAGCTAACGAAAAGGCTCTCTCGTTGGAATTCGACAAAATAAGCCGTTTGGCTAATATTTACAGTTTTATTAATGCACTATGTACCAATTCACCATTTTTATAAGTACACAACGAGGTAAAACTAACTTATTAATACGATGTTCAAGATTTACCTACAGTACTACAAAAAAGTAATTTAACGATAGTAACAGATAAAAAACATTAACGACTCATTCAATCGAAAGTTGGTAAAAACTTTTTAAAAGTGTTTTTACCATTTATCAAGTAACCATAGGATTAGTTGTCAAACGTAGTGTAGAATAGTTCGTAATCAGTACTTGTCAATAAATCATAAGTCCTTAATTTAGCAGTTATAATGGCAGAATTCACTTTTATTGAGTATGCAGATATGCATTTAATGTATGGACTGGCTTCTCGAAACTGTTTAGAGGCCAGAAGGCTTTATGCAGAACATTTTGAAAACAGAGCATTGCCAGACGGACGAATGTTTGAGCGTATTAATCTCAGGTTATGAGAAACAGGTATGAAAAAGTAAATGTAATTTTCCATATATTCGCAACAAAATTTCAAATTATAGGAAGTTTTTTCCTAAGAAAATGTGGAGAAGGTCCAGTACGGGACGTACTTACTGTGACAGTTGAACAAGACTTGTTAAATGCAGTTGATAATGATCCATCAACGAGTATACGAAAATTATCAAGAGAAAATAACGTCTCGAAATCAGTTGTTCATCTCGTCCTAAAAGAACAGCTGTTATATCCTTTTCACATGAAAAAAGTACAGCTGACTAGAACGAGTACAGCGGGTTTTATAAATCCAGATATACAACATTTTTGGTTATTTTTGGATAAATTTCGGTTTGTTAGCACGATTCATTCCCCGAAGTGTATATAAGATAAGAAGAACTGTCTGTTAATATGGTGTACACACTAGATGTAAATTGAGTGAATGAAAACGACGAATACTCAGTGTGTATTTATTTATTAATTTCCAGCTAAGCGCTTTCGGCTATTAAGCTATTCTCAAAGCTGTCGTCATTTAAAAAATAGGTGTCGAAACCATCCAGTTGATAAAGAACAATGTTCAAAGTTGAATCATTGTTATGATTAAGTCATTGAATTGATAAAACATTAAAATAACCCTATTGGGAGGGTTGAAGTTTTTATTTTTGAATGAATTTACATCATGTAAATTATAATTTTACACCCTTCCAATAGGGTTATTTTAATGTTTTTTTAATTCAATGACTTAATCATAACAATGAAGTATTTATTAGTCCCATTATTTCTTTTAACTCTAATTCTTTTCCAAATTTTATATATTACCTTGGATGTTAATATGTACAGATAATATTTTTTTTACATTTGGTATGTGCTCGACCCTAAATTTTGATCGGGTTCTGTTTCGTTGACGATCTCTGGTACTATGGATATCACTCTTTCTCCCTGTCTTTGTATATTATACTCTCTCCATTGCTTTACATTTCTATTTCCCCCTTTTCAAAATTTCCATTGGTCCTTTCTGCATGATAGTCTCTTCTTTTTATCGGTTTTCGTCTCTTTGTCTGTTTTCAGAAGGTCTATTCCTATTATTTCCTTCAAATGTTCTATTTATATTATTATTGTTATTATTATTGTTGTTGTATTGATAATTTCTGTTATAGTTGTTTTGAGGACTATTGTTCCTGTTATAGTTGTTAGTTCTGTTAAAATGTCCATTGATATTATTCCTGTTATTTATGTAATTGTTTCTGTTTTGGTAATAATTATTCGTTCTGTTATTTTGATTGTTAGTATTATTTTCATAATTATTATTATTATTATACCTATTATAGTTTTTATTCCATTTTGACTCCTGTTCATGTTCTGGTTATTGTCTCTCTTATTTCTTTCTAACCTTTGCACGTATTTACTCAATTGCTCTAAGTTTTTTTATATTTTGAATTGCAATCGATTCAGTAATTCCAAATTTATAATGTCTCGAAATAAACCTCTTCTCGTATGGGTGGATCTAAAAATTTCGTACTCGTGAAAACCTTCATAGCGTAATCATTCATGCTATTTCATCTACCTGCTTAGAATTTGCCAGAGTAGAGTCTTTCTCTCACTCTTGTTTGAGCATTATTTCCCCAGAAATACCTCATAAATAGGTCTTCAAATTCTTCAGAATTCGTGAATTCTTCCTCTTTGCTAGTATGCCATACCAAAGCATGATTATCGAGATTTTCTCGAATCGTTTCCTTCATGTCCTCAATACTTCGGACACTTTTCATATTATTCCTTAACACTACACTTTCGGGTGTATTTTCCTATTGTCCCCTTTGTGCTCTCCTCAATTACCTACGTAGTTGTTTATAACTCTTGTTTCCGTTATAACATTTTTCATGTCTTGAAAATTCCTGATCTTATTTGGGTTGTGCTCTCCTGCAAGTAAACTAGCATTTTTTACACGTTTTCCAGTTTTCTCATCATTTCCAATGTTTTATTTGATTGCGGATTGTGGATTCTACTTCCAGTTTGCTCGATTCTTCTTTTCAAAACTTCCATTTCCTTCTGTATTTCCCTGATCTTATTTTCTGTTTTCTCTTCCTCGTGTTTTTGTTTTTTGATACACGTTTCTTCTACGCTTTGTTGGAAATCTGTGAGGGTTCTGTCCCATTTTCCCTCTAACTTTCCCATTCTTTCTTGGGTGTCTAGTACTCCCGTTTTAATTTCATTTATTTCTTCTTGAATTTCACCTTTGAAATCTTTTTCTTTCTCTTATATTCCCTTAATTCCGTTAATCTGTAAATTTTCTATTTCTGTGATCCTTCCAATCACATCTCCTCTTATTTCTTGTTTAGTTAATTATATTTCATTTTCCATGTGTGCATTTTATTCTTCCAATTTCTTCTCAACGTGGCCTAGTTATTCTTCCTATAGTTTTAATAATAGTTCCTTAGTTTGTTTTATTCCTTCTTTATCTTGGTCTACATTTATATTCATTTTTTGCTTAATTGCTTCCTTATTTTGGTCCAATTCATATTAATTTCTTCCTTATTTTGATCCATTTTTGTATTATATTGTTTTATTTCTTTCATCATCATATAGATCATACTTTGATGTGACATTGGAATGGTAGCAGAGAGCGACGCAACCCTCCTTTCTGATCTATATGAAAGACTATAAGTGGGCATGTACTAAATTGTTTACTAGAACACGACGTTTTCCACATACTTAACACCACCGCGTATACCACACTCAACAAACAGAAACATCTCTACATCAGTGAGAAGCTCCATTTCGTATTAAGTATATTTTTAGCATAGCATCTATTGTAAATCCAGGTAATGTATAATAATTTGCGGGATCAAGGTTATACCTAGCAATATAACTTCTATTAAAAAGATAATGGTAACGCGCTTCGTCACAAAAAGTATTGATCAGTTACTAACGGATAGTTTGAAAAGTAAGTAAAAAGTATATGAATTCTAAATGAAAATTCTACATATATCTTGTATCGTTCTTGAAAGGCTTCTAATGCACTCTTAAAGTTTATGTAACCATATTTTCTTAAATAATTTATTACATCATATTTAGTTAGAGCCAGCACTTGACTGCTTACACAAAATAATAACAACAGAACACGACTACTCATGATGATGTTTAACACAACAATTATCTCTACGTCGTCTGTGTGTAAACATCTAAGTATATCAGATCACATAACGTTTGTGACGTCAGTAGAGAAAATAAAACACAATAATTACAAATATTCAATTCATTACATCATCTAAAACGTTAACAACTTTAGGCCACAATTTGCCCATTCTGCATCCTTCTGAGGTTCAAAACTTCTAGCTCGTCATCCAGCCTACTTCCTTGAAGTAGGCCCAGCCTACTTCCTTGAAGTAGGCAATAACGTCGCCTGAATTAAGTTTCCTCATACTGGCGTACGTTAGCCTGTGCTCGCCGAATACATGAAACTTAAAATGTGAGAGTGTCTGACATTCGCAAAGAATGTATTCGACAGTCTCATCTTCTTGTTCACATCCTCTACAAAGTGGGGTGTTAGACAGACCCAGTCTGTGGAGGTGTTTTCGTAGGTGGCAGTGACCAGTCAGAATACCCGTGGCTGTTCGTAGGTTCTGCCTGTTCATAATCACGTATTTTTTGGCTACTTTGCTATTCGGATACTGTAGCAGTACATTGGCAAGCCTGGAGCCTTCTGCGTCGTCCCATCTATCCTTAAACTTTTTGAGGGAGTGTTCCTTTAATAGGTCGGCCATCACTGATGCCGATAGACCAATGAAAGTGCCAGGTCCCAAGAGTTTGTGTGAGGCTACTTTCCTGGCTAGCGAGTCTGCAGTACGGTTTTCTTTCGATTTCTCATGGTCCTTGATCCAGCCATGTGACATTCTAGTACTGGGCCTGATGTAATGCGTGGTCTGTTCAGGGCTAGTAGTGTTTGTCTACTGTCCGTAAGGATGTATATATTATTACCTGTGGTTTTTCTTTTGGTAATCTCTTCTGCGATGCAGATAGCAGTGAGCTCTGTTTGAGCAACACTTGCATTGCAGCCAATTGCCCATTTCATATTTAGATTCAGGGATCTGGAAAAAATTCCACATCCTGAGCCCACATTGGATTTAGACCCATCTGTGAAGATGCGGATTGCGCCCTCTTCCAATAGGTCTTGTGCGTTGTTTTTAAAGATTACCATTAAGGCATATCGCGGTGGAATCGGGTCCGTATTGGCCTGCAGCAGTGGGACCTCCCTGAGGGCCTCATGTCACAGGTTATGTCTCAGTTTACCGGATCCTACATCAGGTTGTATACCGGTAGAGCGTACACGTGTCATGGTCATCAAAACAACCTCCTTGATGTATGTGTCAAGGGAAGTGAGACCGAGGATTTCCTCCATAGTTCTTGTTGGTGGGGTTCTCATGCCTCCTTCTATCCAGTTTCGGACGACTGTCAGCTGGTTTGTTTTAGCTCCACAGGCAATCGCGCCGTACGTCAGCATAGGTCTGATAATGGCAGTGTAGATCCAAGCAGCGATCCTAGGTGACATTCCCCAGGTGCGGCCGATGGTTCTACGACACTATTTATAAGAAATATATGTTTTTTAAACTCTACTCTCTAAGTGGGAGTTCCACGCTAACTTATTGTCAAAGGTGACCCCTAAATATTTCACCTCTGAAGAGAAATTAAGTTTGGTATCTAGGAGTTTTGGGGCTTGATGTTTTGCAAGCTTCCTTTTTTTCATGAAAAGAACCATCTCCGACTTTTTTGGATTTGTTGACAGTGAATGGTCTCTTCACCATTGTTTTATGATATTGAGTGCATCCTGCATTAAAGCGCAGAGTATCTCCTCGAATCTTCCTGTTAGCAAAATCACTAGGTCATCTGCATTTGCTATTGTGTAGAAGTTGCTATCGTTGAGGCGGCTAACCAAGGAGTCTAAGACCATGTTCCACAGTAGTGGCGAGAGTACCCCTCCCTGATCCAAGCCTCTGATGGTTACATCATCTACATTGATTTATATTGCTCTTTTTGAGAGCATGTTATATATCCAGCCATTTAAGGTTTGGGGGATATTCTTGTTGGAAAGTGCATTTGTTATTTTAGGAATGGTGGTTCTATAGAATGCGCCTTCTATGTCTATGAATACACCCAGGGTGGACTCCTTTTTTGCAACGATCTTTCGATGCGGCCCGCTACGAGATAAAGAGCCGAATCGGTGGATTTCCCTGGAGTGTATACATGTTTATTTGGATGCAGTGGATTCTGTTTCCATTGGAAACGATATGAGGCTAATGGGTCGATATGCTTTTGGGATGGAATGGTTCATTCTTCCTGGTTATGGTATGAACACAACTTTAGCTTCTCTCCAGCCTTTTGAAATACACCTCAGTGCCAGTGAGGATCTGAGGATTCCTACCAGGTGCGGCATTAGGCCATCCAGGCCCCACTGCGGAAGTGAGTTGACATTAGTAGTTGAAGGCTTTCCGTTAGGTTCGCAGTTTTTGTGCCATCCTTTCTGGTTAGTATACCGATATGACGGTGGGGATCTTTTGAGAGGGCTTTTTGGAGTCTAGCTGCTTGGGGGAGATCCTCGATTTCCTCGCAATAGATTCTCCATGCTTCTCTTTGTTTTTGTCTATTGGCTTTCTCTATACTCCTTGAGGTGAGACTTGTATGAGTTCCAATCCTCTTTGAGTCTGGTTCATTTAGCCTTATTAAAAGTTTTCCTCGCCGTCCCCCTGAGCTGGAGTGGAGGCTCCATCAAGATCGACCCGCCTGAGTTGGCAAGACATTTAGACTTTAGGCTCATAGAAATATATAAATTCTCTAAGTGCAACAGACACTATGTTATTACTACAATCATAAAGGATATACAATAACTTAAATTTACTCAAATATCCATTATTTTGAGCAATGGTCCTAATAATGTCATTCACATTTCTATAGTATTCACAAAAATTCAGATATTCTTCACGTGTATATTAACGAAATCGCAAATAAATTCGGTAAATCCGCAAAAATATTGTTGCAGAAAAAACATTATCATGCGATTTCGTTACCAACGTAGCAACAATTTTAACATATAAATAAGCAAATCAGAATAAAGTTTATTTAATAATTAGTAAACAAGTGAACTTATTATAGTGAAAAAATATTGTTTGTGTGTATGTTTTAAAAGGTAAGTCGTTTTATATAGTATGTTTATCCATGAAAGACTGTGAACCACGCATTAGTTGTTATATTTCCTCCTCTTATGTTAAATATGTACTTGCTTTTTACATAGGTAATCATTTTCGACGAGAAAAAGAAAGGTCTTATTAGGGTATTAATAATTATTATAAAAAAAATATGGAATGGTTTTAAGTTACACCTACCACCCGATTTTGGGTTAAGCCAGTCGCGAAAACTTTTAAATAGAAAACTGTGAACATATAAGACCCTCGAAGAAAATGAGCATATGAGCGATAAAATTTCAATGTGGTTTCATAAAATTTAGAATGTACTCAAATTCATAATTTAGCTACTCAGACGTTTCGAGTTTTACCATCTACATGTGTTAAATGTTTTCTATTTAAACAATTGTTTTGAAATTCGTCATCCTCAGTAGTTGAAATATTTGGAGCTACTTAGATACTTTTTGTATTTTCCATCATTGGGAGTTAAATTGTTATAAGACCTCTATAAGCTATATTCATTATGAAATTTGGGTGATTAATATTCAAATGTTTATGAAATTTGCATAGATATGCTTTTTTACACACTTAAACATCTGGATTTCAACTTTATCGGGGTTAAATCACCCGTGACGCGACTTAAATACATACAAATATTTTAGATTTTAAAAAAGATAAGACCATAAACAAATGATTTTATTAATAAATCCGTAGATGTAAATAGATTCGTGAAATAGATTAATAGAGAGAAATAGACTGATATGTATATATTTGCCATTTTAAAAAGTACTCTTCTAGCAATGTATAACCGTTGATAATGTGATTCGTCAATTCAAAAATTGCCCATAGATATATTGTGTCGAATAATTGATTTATGTAATTCTGATATTATAGACAAAAAAGGAAGACAGCACACGAAATCATGATGTATTCAATTTTTAAATATTTATTGTCGACATTTCGTGGGTTTGCTTTCAGATGACGTCACAGAACAGAAGTTTTCGTGGGGGTTGTTATGTTAGGTTAAGTTACCCGCATTTGTTTACACACGTGACAGATAACGCACCCCCACAACTCATGACGTTACAGAACACAAGTTTTCATGGGGTTGCTATCAGATGACGCGCCCCACACCAAT
This sequence comes from Galeruca laticollis, assembly GCA_963921935.1. Classification (NCBI taxonomy): domain Eukaryota; kingdom Metazoa; phylum Arthropoda; class Insecta; order Coleoptera; family Chrysomelidae; genus Galeruca; species Galeruca laticollis. The sequence goes on along the minus strand of OY998179.1, from coordinate 186,041,483 downwards.
CATGACGTCACAGAACACAAGTTTTCGTTGGGTTTGCTATGTTAGGTTGTCTCAATTGCGCACCGTGAGCCGTTTGAAAAATTTGCTGAACAAAATTATGAATATTTCTTCTATTTTGTTAATAAAACACTTTTTAAAATTACTATATATTTTTATTGATACACCATAAGAATAATACAAACTATATTATTTAAGAATATGCTATAGGTTCATATGAAATTAGAATAAAACTTGAAACTATCTGAGTTTATTTTATATACATGAAAAGTTAACAATGGCAAAATTTGCAAAAATCAATACCCTATATACAAAAAAATATTCTGAAATACTATGATTACTCCATTATTTAAGAAAATATTACAGCTTAATATGAAATTAGAATAAAACTAGAACCTATCTTTGAGTTTTATTTTACATATGAAAAGTGTACAATTGCACAATCAAATCAATATCCTAAATTGAAAAATTATTCTGAAATACTATGATGGCCCCATGGAAGTGTACCGAATTAATTGGGAAGTAATTTCCTCTTTTCATCGTGAGGACTCAAGGCGATTTTCCATGTTCTAAGGCTTGCTCTAAATTTCTATAATGCAAAGCGTAACGTTATTTATCGATTTATCGTGTAGTGTAGACATTATTTTGCTAATTTTGAACCGGGTGTCTTGCGGTCTTCGGAACACATAGGAAAGTCTTTGTGCAATTAAGTAATTTATTGGGATTTGCCAAATTAACTTGGAGAATATAGCCTTCGGGAGAATCATCTGCAATGGATCTTATAAACTAGGGATCATTAAATTTCTCGATATTATTTTCGATCCATTCGAAACCATCGTAAGGTAAATTATAGCACATTGCTATCCCATACAAATTATTTACAACTGTATAGAGTAGGTACGTTCGTGGCTTCTCAGGATCATATTCCGGCATATATTTGTTGTTTGATCCACTATATATGTTGCAATACTGTGATATTCCTCCTCTTATAGCCTCTTCGATAAACTTGATCATATCAATATTTTTTTTAAATTTGCAGCTCACATTTTGTAAACATTAACATGGCATCCCAAGTGTATCCAGGCATGCTGTAGTGCGAAGCTGCTCTGTACCATACGTTGCTAACGCCGTTTCTCTGAAATTTTCGATCACATCTGCTAGAAGAATGTCGTGGCGCATGTATATATCACTATATTCTCCAAGCGTTTTTACATTGGAAGACTGTCAAACATTTTGAGCGTGAGCATCAGTTAAGTTTGCATCGTTTAATTTATTGTAAAAACATTCAATTGGTGGTAATTTATCATCATTTAATTTCTCCAAGTTGTCAATATAGTCATAACGATAGATACCTTTGCGTGTTCATTCGTGATTTCCTTTTTTCAAAATTTTTAAATCAATGGTTTTCAAAGTTTTAATGACAGCATCCAAATTATACCCCAAAGAACGAAAGGAATCAATAAACCTGAATTTTATGACCGTGTCGTATTGCGTGAATGGAATGTATTTTTCTCTATTGACTGGTGAAAGACACTCTACCACGTTTGGCAATATCTCTAATGATAAAATGTCTATCGTAACCTGACAAATTGTGAGATACAATCAGCACAACAAACAGTTTTCTTAAGTTTGAATTGCAGGATTGATGTGGAAATCCTCGAAACGCGCCCGTAAAATGATCATGATTACGTACAATGATATCTTTTCCATTAATTTTTTCTTCACGAATATGACAAACAGTTGCATGAATAGTAGTATTTGGTTTGACTACCATCGGTATAATCGTCTTAATTTGTGATTCAACAAATTTGGCTATATTAGTCATTTCGTTAGCGAACCAATCCATACAATCTCCTCCTCTATAGCTTTTGTAAATCGACAGCGAATCGTCAAAATAACATGTCATATAGTAGCCTGCACTGTACGCTTGATGACGTTGATATTTCTATATTGTTTTTGGAAAAAATTTATTACATTGTGTCAATTGAGATTCAAAGTTAACATAAATAACAAAAGGACAATTTTGTTTGTATGTATAGTTTTTAAATTCTACTTGATCATGTTTGTGAAATGAAATTTTTTCGTTGTTTAAATTTTCGCAAAGTTCAGAATGATTATCAAGTTGCGATGAAAAATAGTTGAGACATCTATCACACACATATTTTTCCCCAATGTTTAGTCAACCGTGAACTAATTAAACGTGATAAATCTTTAATCCAACAATAATGGTATTTAATCTCAATATCAATTTCATCATCACAGGGCGGGGCTCGATAATCATTAAATTTTGGAAAGTATTTATCTTGAATGAGTAATAAGTTGAAGTGAGGATTTAATTTTTCCCTAGTCAATCGTGCTGGCACTACCGTATAAAATGTTTTTTTCTTGTTCGCTGATTCATTATACTCTAACATATTAACATTTATGGAAATTTCGTTGAGTTTTCAAATTTGTTAATTTGAGGTAGTTTCATTGGCATATCTAAGCCTTGAGTTTTCAAAACAGTGGAATAGTGTGGATATGATGTTGTCTGGCTCACTGTTCCTGCGGGAGCATGTAGACCGGCAACAGCACTCCAGAAAAAGCATGCTTCATCATATTTGTTCTGAATATTGATGCAAGTATGCTTTTTATGTATTTGCTCTGGCAATCGCATGAAAGATGAACCATTTCCCATTTCGTATTTGTTTATAGCTACCTCTAGTGAAATGATTTTGCTTAATGCCCAACTACTCTGCTTCTCTTGAAACTCAGACATTTTGTGTAAAATTGGATCAACGATATAATTTTTGAACCAATCCATCAAATCAATTACTTCGTTAATGATTGGGTGTAGTAAAATGTTTTTGATCTAAAACATCCCGATCGTTTGATTGTTCAATGTAATCTCCAGTGTTAACTTTAATAATTTTTAGATTCAACAAATTTTTGGAAATGCATGAATAAATTAAATGCAGCTTTGAAAAAATCAATAATTTCTTTATGTTTTAAATCTACAGTCCCGTTCTGATTCTGCTATTAAAAAAGCTACCATTTTCTACCCATTCTACACCTCGTCTTTTCCTTAACTCATAACCTACATTTTTTGGTATTGGCTTAATTTGATGTCGCATCCGTTTAAGTTCCTCAATTTTTGTTTGAATTTTTCTCTTCTTACCAACAGAAAATTTAATTTTTTCTAACGCCAAAACAAATTTTCTAACATGACAGTCTATTAATTTGATTATTGAATCAGCTAGAGATTTAGAATAGTTTTGCCTTCGGAAAACTAATGTCTCATCCACTTTAATCATTAAATTTGCTATTTCACTTTTAATATAATAAAATAAAGCTCAAAAGAAAAATTAATATTGAATAATTTCGAACGAGATGGCCGGATTTGGTTTTCCTGTTTCTACCAATCTTCTAAAGATGATTCAGTACTTTTTGTTTGTTAAATTTTCTATGATATCCGATATTGGTCTGTTACTCATTGGAGTAAAAACGTTATATGTTCTTCCAACTTGAACAAAGCCACTTTTCCAAATTCAGTTCATATTAATTTTGCTTTCACGATGGGCTGCGCTTCTCCTACACAAATTTTGCAGCATAATTGTTGGCTTCTTTTCTGGAATTAACAATGTGGTTTAGTGATATTAGATCCATCTAAAAAACATTCAAAACTATTATTCACATCTCCTTCAGTGATCAGTTTATTTGAAATAATTTTGAAAAAAAGTGTACGTGTGAAATTTCTTACAAAATTTAACATCAAGAGATAATGAAAAAATAATTGTACTTACTTTTGCTTCATATATATACTGGTAACTTTTCGACAAATTTATGTTGGTGATGTTGCTACTACTGATGTTTAACAACAACTAAATAAAACTGAGATTGCCGCAGCAAATTTATATCACTCGCAACCATTTGATAAAATTGTTTTCTAATCTAATTTGTTTATTTATATGTTAAATTACTGACTAAGTCATTTTTCTGCAACAATATTTTCTTCCTAAGTTTTGAATCGAATGTTTTTGCGACACTTTTTTGATGATATTTTTAAATGTTTGCTCACCAACCGAATTTATTTGCGATTTTGTTAACATACACTTGAAGACATTTTTAACCCTGCGCGCTGTCGTAAAATTTACGATAAACGCGTCTTATTGCTTCCCCCACTTCTACTACTTAGTCTCAACCATCGCGCCGCAAGATGTTCGATAGTTCGATGGTCAGTGACTCTCTGCAGATGTGCCGGTTGTGCTTAGAAGTTTTTGTTATTCGTTGATATTTGAGATTTTCCGTTGAGCGTAAATTTTACGGCATGCGCCTTGAAGTGTAAGTATATTAAATAAATTATGTAACTAAAGAAACAATGGATGATTTTTTCATTGGAAAAAATAAATCTACACAATGGCGAAAGGCAACATACCGTGTTTCTGGAAAAACCAAGGAAATAAACATAGTCACTGTACCCACTGGCTTGACTGTAAAAATCTCTTGGTATTAAATGTGTCTATAATTGACGATGTTTTGAGGTACACAAATATGTATATCGGATAAGCTGAAAACTGACTATCAGTATTCTAGGGACCGGGACTGTAAAAACATAGACAGGCAATAAGTTATGGCATACTTGGGTTTGCTATATTTGATCGGTATATAAAAATCCCACCATGTAAATGTGGGAGAGATTTTTGCCAGTGAGGGTACCGGGATTGAAATAGTAACAGCTGTCATGAGTTACAAGAGATTTCCCGTTGCCTGAGATTCGATGATAAGACTACCCGTGTTGAAAGGAGGAAAGTTGACAAACTGGCAGCGATACGTACATTTTTTCAAGCTTTCGTCAACAACTGCAAGTCATCATTCAATTTGAGCGGATATACTACAATCGATGAGATGCTGCATCCATTTAGAGGTCGTTGTAGCTTCATACGATATATTCCTAGCAAACCAGCAAAATACGGGTGGATATGTTTGCGTTATGTGTTGCCAAAGTTTTTACAAAATCAGTCTAGAAATATACTGCGGAAAACAACCCGATGGACCATTTGCGAGCTCTAATACTCCAACAGATACTGAAAAGCGTCTAGTCACACCGACAGAAAACTTGAACCGGAATTTCACCATCGATAATTGGTACACAAGTGTACCACTCGCTGATTACTTGCTTTCGAAGAAAATAACAGTTTTGGGCACATTGAAAAAGAACCAAGCATATATCCCAAAACAATTCTTGCCGGACAAAAGCAGAGCTGTTCGATCCACTCTTTTTTGTTTCCAATAGGAAAATATGTTGCTTTCCTATGTGTCAAGGTACACCTGACAATACTGTAAGAGTAGTAGTTGACCTCTCTTCATCATGGCTGCAAAAATCGAACACGTGTAGATTTGCTCCGTTTTATATTCAAAATAAAATTAATACGGTCCATAGAAGTTATTTAATTAATGACCTAAACACGATGTACCTCGGAAAAATGAATCTGTGATATCGCTCTCAATATTATATGACGACAACAAAATAGATCTCGACATCAGAAAGCCACAGGTTATACTGGACTACAACGAAACCAAAGGCGGAGTGGACGCAGTCGATAAAATGTGTGCCGCTTACCCACTCTCTAGAATAACAAAGAGATGGCCGTGTGTAGTTTTCGGCTCTCTAATGAATATTGGCTGCATAATTGCTCAAATTTTATACAAATTTGCCTGTCCAGGAAAACCTTCAACACATCGCAGAATTTTCCTAAAAAATTTGGCATTGACCATGATGAAAGAGCATCTTATCTTCAGATGAAATACCAAAAACTTACTGCAAGATATAAGTGCTTCCCTCAAAGTGAATTATGGTCGGGAAATTGATCCAACAACAGAAGACGAACGGAGACCTATAAAACGCGGTATTTGTCGATTATGCGCACTGGAGTAGAAGAGATCCTCAGCCGTTGCCAGTCGTTTACATGCAAGAATCATTCTGCAGTTGAGGTCTTCTTCTTCTTCTTTTTTTAAATAGACCTATTGGTCTGTTGCTTGCTGAAGCCGTCTCTGGATGGTTTCTTGCGAGGTGGACTGCCAGCTTTTCTGCCACCTTTTTGGGGGTCTTCCTGGTGGGCGATTTCCGTGTGGCTTGCTTTCCATCATTATTCTCGGTAATCTGTTGAGGTGGTTTGCAATAATTGTAAGGATGAGAATATTGATTCTGAATAAAAGGTCGATAAAAAATCTAGTTTTGAAATATTAACATATTGAAAGTCTTTTAGTTTAATTTTTAAAAAAGACAAATATTTTTTGAAAAGCAGTGTTATTTATAATTTTTGATAATCTAGCAGCAATTCTCTAACGTTTATATAAAGAATACACCATTTAAATGGCTAAACCTTGATGACCTAAAATTTACGACAAGCGTCCGCTCAAAAGAAATTAGACCGCGCGCTCACTGAAATGTTGAATTTAACGAAGTCCTATGATAAGGTTTTGCAGTAAACAACATTACAATTTACCCATTATATTCTATTGGTTTCATGATACACGTGGAAAATAACGAAATTATATGATAAGGTTTTGAACTAAATAGTATTACAATTTACCGATAACATTCTGCTGGTTTCATAATATACGTAGAAAATTTGAATTTCCTATTAAAATACATACCAGTTTTCACTTACTTTTTAAGCTATTTAGTGAATAAATTCTTTTTGTGACGAAGCTCATCTTTTTAATATAGAAGTTATATTGCTACGTATAACATCGATCCCGCACATTATTATACATAACCTGGATTTACAATCGATGCTATGCTAAAAATATACTCAATAAGAAATGGAGCTTCTAACTGATGTAGACATGATTTTGTTTGTTGAACGTGGTATATGCGGGGGACTTAATCAAATATGTAGAAAACGTCGTATTCGAGAAATTCGAACAATTTAGTACATGCCCACTTATAATCCTTCAAAACCCACGAAGCATTTAATGTATTTTGATGTTAACAATCAGTATGGATGTGCGATGAGTCCAGCATTACCATATGGGTACGAGTGGTACGATACTAATATGGACGTTACCGCAATTGTTGATGATGCTTCTGAGGGGTACATGCTCGAGGTTGATTTGGAGTATCCTCGTCATTTACATGATTTGCATAAGGATATACCATTCTGCCCCGAACATATGAATGCTAATACCATGATGCCTGCTACAAGATCAAATGAGAAGACTAAGTTGATGGGTATTGGTTAAAGTCTTAAATAGACTTAAACACCGAGTTGCGCAAGGTTGCGAAGGATGAATTCGAAAAGAATTTATTATAACTCATGAACAACGCTGTTTTCGGTAAGACCACGGAAAACATGCCCAAGCGCGTTGATGTTAAGCTAATTTCTCATTGTAGTGGCCGATACGGTGCTGAATCATATATAGCTAGCCGGATTTTGAAAAGAGTACGATTTTTAGTAAATACCTTATTGCAGACTACTATTTATGATTTTCAATATGGTTACTTAGATAGTAGATTTGTAGTTGTTGTTTTTATTGACGAAGACGTAAAACAGTATTGATGACACATATTTGACAATGTAGGTTTAACAACTTTTTTCACTCTTATATGCATACTGTTTAAATATTTAACTATGAAAAGTGAATCTTAACAGATGTCAAATTTCAAATAGCCTACCGTGTGTCACAGACTTCCTCAAGTCTCGCTCTTCTCTTAAAATTTACCGAATATGTTCCCTTAACTCCGATACAGTTTTTCCATTCACTGGTAATACTCCACAAATAAATAGCTCATAACTTAATTCATCCTTAGTGAGTCGGTTAGCTGCCGAAGATCTGGAACCTGTAACCAAATTCTACAATGAATCACCTCAACAACTCCTTACATTTGAAGAACTCTCCGACTTTATGGATAACGCATTTGGCACACCTGACCCCTTAAGTATAGCCCAACAATACACAGATAATATTCCTGAACTACTTGTCCTTCTCCACAACATTTATACAAGACAGAGCGATGAAATCCCGATTCACAAGAAGCCAATCCAAGATACGTGAGCAACTGAATTTAGTTTCGATATCAACTCGTGACGAAGATGAGGATAGTTACGATTCGTCCACTTCTCAACTTAATCAACACTTTCATACTCTAATGGAATATAAATAGGTCAATACCCCATCTGGAAAAACTGAAACTCTTATTATCAAAAACTACAGAAGATGAGATCGCATACAAGAAACTAACTTCAAAGATAACAAATACTACTCACTAAGAGGTAACAAATCCGTCCACAAAAATAGAGAGCCTGCCAGAGCTAGTGGAGGAGTGTCTATTTATATACAAAATAATTTTACCTGGAAAAATATACAAATTACATCAGTACTAATTGCAATTAACATACAATACTATGATATTATATTCACATAATACAACGTGGGGAACCAAGACTACAGAGAAAAGAGGGAGAGAAATAGAAAACTTTACAAACACAAACAGTCTTATAATAATAAACTCTGGAGCTGCTACAAGATTAAATCCACTAACATGAGAATTATTTTCTATTTACCTATTTGTCACGCACAAATTGCACCAAACCTGAAATGGGAGCCAAACTCATACTTATATGGAAACCACCACCTACCTATAAGCATAGAATTTCATTCCAGAAAAGGCAAGAACGATCAACTTAACTCAATGGAAACATGGAATTTGAGACGAGCAAATTGGTTTGGGTTTATTGAGTATATAGAAAGAAAAATTCCAGAAATTGATCAGATTGAAGATAGCATTGACGAAATAACGAATGTACTTACCGATAGCATTACACAAGCAGCATAAATCCATATTGGGTATGTAAAACCACTTTAAACGGAAATTTCAGTACCTTGGTGGATACCACAATACGAAGAAGGTATTAAAGGGAGCAAAATAGAGATATATAAGTAAAAAAAGAACAAAAACCAAACTAACTTAGATGAGTGTTTTTAAATGAAACTCAAGGTCTCTAGTTAATTCCACAATATAATACAAGTTATTGAAAATTCGTAAAAATTGACAATTGTTTCGATAAATCAATATCATCGTCAGAATGACAGAAGTTACATTTCATTTTATGCCTACCTGATGTTTAGTAGTTATATTTGGCTAGACCAAGAAGTAACCTAACTTGTGATTGGCTTAATATATGTTTATCGAAAAAAGAAGAAGATGTGATATTACAAATAAAGAAGCTTAGATATTATTAGCCCTATGGTGATATCCTGGATATCATTTTTCCAATTAAGTTCAGTATAACTGTGCAATGATATAGAAAACCAGGAATACTATATCTGCTGATCTTTACAATTATCACTTAAGAAGACAGTTTATTAGTGGAGAATTCCCTAGATTTAACTGTTCATTGACAACTTCATATTGTGGGTTTCTTAAATGTCTTCTAATTTCCAGTTCTTCAAGGAAATCCAGTTCTTGTTTCTTTTCACAAATATGCAGTACTTCTAGTTTTGTGTTAGGTGTCAATGAATGATTGGTGTCAAGTAGATGTTTTGCGTAGTGGGATTTATCTGGTTGTTTTAATATGTATGCTCGTAAGTGCTTACTGTATCGTATTTCAAAATTCCTAAGGGTCTGACCCAAATAGACAGCATTACATTCTGGACATTTGAGTTTATATATACCTGACTTCTTTAATAGTGGTATTTTTGTTTTTACATTTAACAATTTTGTACTAACGTTACTTTCTGTTTTAAAAGAAATTGTTGTATTCGTTGCTGAAGATATTATCTTTGGAATATTATTAGAAATATTTCCTGCATATGTGATGGTTTTATAAGTTTTAATTTCATCAGCTTGTTTAGGATATATTAGTTGTAATGCCACTTTTTCCTCTTTTTTACTAATAAGCTTATTTATCATATCTAATGGATAACCGTTAGATGTTGCTATTTGTCTAATTGTATTAATCTCTCTATCAAAATTACATTTGTTCATAGGAACTGAAAAAGCTCTATGTATCATTGAATTATATGCTGCTAGTCTGTGACACAGGGGGTTAGAATCAAGTACATTATTAACTCTTTGAATTTTTAAATCAAGAAAATTGATTGAGCTATTTTCTTCAATTTCTAATGTAAATTTAATTTTCGGTCGTAAATTATTGATGTGGTTGAAAAATACATCTAATTGTCGTTCACTACCCATAAAACAACCTGATATGTCATCTACATATCTATACCAAAATAAAATATTTTTCGAAATATTACTTTCAAAGATCTTTCATTCTAAATTGTCCATAAAAATGTTTGCTAAAATAGGTGATATAGGGCTTACCATTGGTAAACCTTCATTTTGAATATATATCTTATTGTCAAAAGTGAAATAATTCTGATTAATGCATACATCAAATAAATTAAGTATATCTGATATTATTCCTGGATTAATATTTTTATCTTCTAGTAATTTTCTTACAAGTATTAGACATTCTTTAGGAGGAATTTGAGTAAACATGTTAGTTACATCGAACGATATGAGTTTATAGTTATCTTGTAAGTGGATTGCTTTCAACTTTTTGATTAGTTCTATTGAATTTCTAATTGAGTACTGAGATTCATATCCGTAAGTATTGAGTATATTGTTGAGCTTCTTTGCCAATATATTATTAGGAGCATTAACATAAGAGACTACAGGTCTAATTGGTTTCGTTATTTTATGTAATTTAATTGTTCCATATAATTGTGGACAATGAGGATTCTTATGTATGATAGACCTCTTTTCGTAATCATTTAAAAGATAATTTGAATTATTAACAATATCCCTTACATTATTAGAAAACTTCTTTGTTGGGTCTGCTTTAAGAACTTTTACATCGCTGGATTGTAATTGTAATTTTCAGTCGTCAAAATGACAGTAGTGTTCCCCTTATCAGATTTTTTATTGCGTTTAAAACTGAAATGTCATTTTTTGTTTGACGTTTAACTTTTGAAAGTTCAATATTTTTGATTAAATTTGCAATTTTTAATTTCTCATAAAGAAAATTATTTGAATTAGATTTTAAAGCTATTTCTGACTCTGTAGCAACGAATACAACAATTTCTTTTAAAACAGAAAGTAACATTAGTACAAAATTGTTAAATGTAAAAACAAAAATACCACTATTAAAGAAGTCAGGTATATATAAACTCAAATGTCCAGAATGTAATGCTGTCTATTTGGGTCAGACCCTTAGGAATTTTGAAATACGATACAGTGAGCACTTACGAGCATACAGATTAAAACAACCAGATAAATCCCACTACACAAAACATCTACTTGACACCAATCATTCATTGACACCTAACACAAAACTAGAAGTACTGCATATTTGTGAAAAGAAACAAGAACTGGATTTCCTTGAAGAACTGGAAATTAGAAGACATTTAAGAAACCCACAATATGAAGTTGTCAATGAACAGTTGAATCTAGGGAATTCTCCACTAATAAACTGTCTTCTTAAGTGATAATTGTAAAGATCAGCAAATATACTTTTCCTGGTTTTACATATCATTGCACAGTTATACTGATCTTAATTGGAAAAATGATATCCAGGATATCACCATAGGGCTAATAATATCTAAGCTTCAATATTTGTAATATCACATCTTCTTCTTTTTTCTATAAACATATATTAAGCCAATCACAAGTTAGGTTACTTCTTGGTCTAGCCAAATATAACTACTAAACATCAGGTAGGCATAAAATGAAATGTAACTTCTGTCATTCTGACGATGATATTGATTTATCGAAACAATTGTCAATTTTTTAGAATTTTCAATAACTTGTATTATATTGTGGAATTAACTAGAGACCTTGAGTTTCATTTAAAAACACTAATATGAGCATATTCCACGAAGTAAGATCGAGACAGTCAATAACTTAGATGAGTTTAAAAGACTGAGAGCAAGAGCAAGATACGTCACTACGCAAGCTAAAAAGGCCTCCTGGAAATCATTTGTCTCAACAATCACTCCGAATACTTAAAACTCCGAGATATGGACAAAAAAAACGTGTAAGGAACTCTAATAACGCACTTATAGTACAAACATTTGCAGAAGAACTCTCTACAATGTTAAGTATTGAAAACTACGAACCAGAATTTAGGGAATATCAACGCGATACAGAACAAAGAATAAAATTGAATCATACTATGGGGCAAAACCACTCATTTAATGTGCAAATCAACAAGGAAGAATTAGAAGAGGTGATGAAATAATGCAGCGATAAATCCAGCCCGGGACCTGATAAAAACCTCTACAATTTTTTAAAAACCACCCAATAACTGGTAAAAAGTATTTGCTACAGACATACAATAAAATTGACACAAATTTCCAAAATCATAGTCAGAAGCTATCATAGTGCCAATACACAAGCCACACAAACCAAAGAGCTTTGTAACGTCTTACAGACCGATACCCCTAACATGTACAATGTGCAAAGTTTTAGAGGAGATAATAAACCGCAGGTTAATGTTGCATCTGGAAAAACATAACCTTATATCGATACACCAAAACGGATTTCGAAAAAATAGGTCATCAATCGATAGCATTATAAACCTGGAATCAGATACACAATGTATTTGCAAATGGTCAGAAACTGCTAGGTGTATTTATGGATCTTGAAAAAGCTTACAATTTAACCTGGCAACATAAAATTCTACAAACATTGGAGATTGGACCATTATTGGAAACATAACAGCATTTATCGAAAAAATTTTGACACAACGTAATTTTGTAGTCAAAACAAATGGTGAATTATCTACCAAAAGAAAACTAGAGAATGGAATTACCCAAGGATCTTCCTTAAGCACAATATTATTTCTTGTCGCCATAAATGACTTCACCTCTTGTATTACATCTCCACTACGTGTAAGCTTATACGCCGACGATATTGTAATATACGGAAATGGTAAAAATATAAAAACATTGCAATCCCTAATTCAAAATGGATTAAACAAAGTTTATGAATGGAAAAACAAATTTGGCTTCAAAACTCACGAAAAAACAAAATGTGTCTTATTCGCACGAAGAGCCCAGAAAAAATACCCGGAATTGACCATAGGAAACACCAAAACTCAGTGTCACGAAAGATATTAAAATTTTGGCAATTATTTGTGATGATAAACTCAACTGGAAAAATCACTTTGGCAAAACAGTATGCAAAGCCTAAACATATTAAAAATCCTATCACATCAAAAATGGGGAGCGGGTATAAACAGCTAACTTAACATTTACAAAAGTACCATTATATCTGAAATAGAATATGAGGCCATGGCTGTCCAAACCCCTGAAAAAAGTTATATAAAAAATGTGGAAACCATTCCAAATAAAGCACTTAGAATAACACTTGGTGCGTTCCCAACAACCCCCACAGATAGTCTCTATAAACTTCTCGGAGAAATGCCATTTACATATAGAGTTCAACATTTATCTTTATCTTACTCGACACAAATTTTGGCCCTTCCTAACCACCCTTACCACAAAAAAATATGCAGTAGATCAGTGCAAACAGCTCTCCCTACAAGTATCAATATTACACCACCTTCTTACAACACTGAAATAATTCCTATAAATAGATATAATTTTGCCCCCTGGCTTCTCTCACCTATCTCCGTAAACACAGAACTTTCCAAATTCAATAAAAAAAAAACACATTCTTCTCTACTGAAAAACGAATTCAATAAAATATATGGAATTTACAAACCGTCAGAAGTTTTATTCACCGATGCTTCAAAAAGAGAATCAAATCGTTCAGTAGGCTCATCAATAGTTACAGCAACTAATACAAAAAAATTCCGGCTACCAGAGGAGTGTAGTGTATATACAGGAGAAGTGTATGCCGTTCATCAAGCTTCGGTTTACGTAATGAGTAACCCAAAATCAAAATATGCTATCTGTTTTGACTCTCTAAGTGCCATAGAATTGATTCGACAAATGTATGCAAGTAACCCTTTAGTACAACAAATCCAACAATTTGTCGACCAACTATCTACGCTAGAAGTAAAAGTCACACTTATCTACGTTCTCTCACATGTAGAAATCGACGGCAACGAGTCAGCTGATACAGCTGCCCAAGATGCAATATCGAAAGGTCTCAAATTTATATTCACAGTGATATCGACAACTTCCTTAAGAAGATAATTAAGAAAAATATACAAGCAGAATGGAATGATGATCAAAATAGCCTCAAAAGCATTAAATCGCAATTTACTGACCGACTAATATTAACACCCAGCTGGTTAGAACAAATTAAAATATCAAGACTAAGACTTGGCCACACTCGTATAACCCACGTTCAAAAATATCTAAAGAAGAACCCCTCAAATGTAACAAGTGCAATGTAAGACTGTCCGATGATTGTACAGAATTTCAAGAGGAAAGACAAGGAAACAAAATCTCCACAGATGTGAAAATCTAAAAACTCTAGAACAAATACAAAAAACAATACAGTATCTCAAAGATATTAAACTCTATAATTATATCTAGTGAATATTACGTGAATGCTTAGTGAATGTTTTTAGTGAATGTAATGCTATAATTTACTATGTGGTAGAATAGTATTGTTAAGTGCTAATGACCCTCAGCGGTTGAAGCTCATCCTCACAACAACGAAGAAAAAATAAGCTTAAGTCTTAGTTATAACAATATATCGGTTTGGGGGATCGATAGTGGTTTTTGTAGCTTACTAGGCTAAAACCATTCGAAACCTTAACTATTTTTTGATTGCCTATTCAGTTGGAAAAATATATAATGGACCCGTAAGAACCTTTGGTGAAATGCTAAAAGTTATTGCCACTTTTTTTAATTTACCTCACCCTGAAGAATATACAGGACATTGTTTTCGGCGATCGTCTGCTTCATTTTTGGGCGATTCTGGAGCTGATCTGTGTACCGTGAAACGTCATGGCGTATGGAACAGGAATACTGTTGCTGAAGGTTACATCGAAAATTTGAAAGAGCAACAGCAAAAGATATCAGAAGCAATTTTTGGTGCCAACAACCAAACAGGAATACAAGTTTACGAAAAACCATCAACTACCTATGTAAAAACTCTAGTATCCATTGGAATTAATATTGCAAATTGTAATAATTGCTCTTTCACTAATTATAATAAGTAGTTTTTTACATAGTTATGCATTTTGAATAAACTTGTTTGATCCCACCATCACTTGTTCTTCGTATAGAACTTCAGAATGGTACGATAATGAATCCATTATAGGATTAAGTACCGTAATGAGCTTCCTTATGTCATCAAAATTGGGTGACATAACGATGACATGCCATCAGATAATATCATTTTTTTGCAATTTCTGGTTTTACCGGGAACGTCAACATCCTTTGATTCTTAAATGTCTATTAATAGTTTTTTTTAATCTATATAATTTGCGAATCCAATGATAGCACAGAAATGGCATTTTACCAAAAAGAATGTTGTAGCTTTCGTTTGTGTATCATACAATATTTTTTATTCGAATGTGCAGTACTATCGAGATAAGTAATGAAAAAATATAAAGAATGAAAAAATATGTTATTTCCGAATTTTAAAGCATAAATGGCTATTCAACTACCAGATACTTCAAAAAAATTGAATAAGTAACTTTAGTTAGTTACTTTATAAACATAGTTTAATGAAATGTATCATAAATCGACGTTTTAAAAGTATTTTTCGGTCGTTGTTCAAAGGTCGCTTTATTATATACTGTATCACTGTACACAATTGACAGCAGTAATTCAATTGTTTTCAGTACCTGGTAGGTCATAGCCAACTAAGTTTTAAAAAATGTAGATAAAAGATTCTTCCATTCAATTTATTTGTTTCTATATTTATCTCGATGTCAATCCACATTGGAATAAAAAATATTGTATGAGACACGGACGAGAACTGAGTTTATCGTCTCTGTATCATGAACTACTACAAGTTGGCAAATTAATGTTGGCAGTCGGAAATTTGGCAACGTCCGATGCGCTGTAGCAAAGACGTATGCGGATTGCAAGAGCTCATTTCGCTGCCAGAATTCGTAAGCTTCGTTTCAAGAGTACAGTTCAGAGAAAAGTGTGATTACCGGGGTTGTGCCATACTAACTTGTTATGGCGACTCCAGAAAAAAAAGTTGTTCATAAAAAGTTGAGTGAGCAGTGTCGTGAAATAATTATGAACGTTTTAAATTTCATGACCGGAGAGACAAGCAATGGCAAGTCAACAATTCCATTCACAATGGTAAGTTTGGATTATTGCAATAAAACTTTTAAACCAAAGGAAATAATTTAACAAATTCACACTCAATAGTAAATTTTTTAAATCGATTTTCGTACATAAAATATTTATTTGTAAAACGATTTGAAACAGTGACATTAGGGTGAGACAAAGTATTTTTTCTACTCCCGTATTATAATACGCGAATTGAATATCTGCTTCCGATTCATTAATATTGTTCATTTTAACAAGGATTTTCTACATACCTACTCACATATTTGACATTTCACAACGCATCAAAAGTAGATAACTATAAACATGTCGAGTAGTGAAGAACTATCTTGTACACCACCAGAAATTTCTGATAAAGCTAAAAGTGTGTAAAAATTTAGATCCAACTAAATAAAAAAAAATCTATGACAAATTATACAGGCAATTCATGGACTGGATAAATACAAAAGATATTTCATCTATTTTGGAAAATGTGTTGTTGGTTTATTTTGAAGAACTTTCAAATAAACTCAAATCTTCAACTTTATGGACACATTATTCCATATTAAAATTGATTTAGAATATCAACTATCAAACTAACATTTCAAAATACGGACGGCTACATGCATTTTTGAAGCGGGCATCTGAAGGATACGTTGGAAAGAAATCCAAAACATTCCAGCCAAACGAGCTCAGGAAATTCATCGAGGAAGCCCCAGATTATGATTATTTAATGATAAAGGTAAGCAAATCTTTATTTTGAAATTCTTTTAGAAAACCTTTCTGTTTATTTCCGCTTGATACAATGATTAAATTTGTATATGCATAATGTGCGTACTTTTTCATACAAGTCTTCGTAGCTTAGTTGGTAACGCTTGCGGTCGTGGCGCATGAGTGCGTTGCAGATCGTGGTTCAGATCCTGGGCGGGTTGAATTTTTTTTTAGAATATAATGTATTTTCTTGAAAAAAAACGAATTGCATTGTTTGTATATTTCTCTTTATCAAAGTGGAATCATTGCAATTGAATAATTCTATTTTTTTACAGGCTGCCTTAATTATGGGAATTATGGGAGCTTGTTTGAAATTAATTCTTGTTTTCATTTTATTATTTATCGGTCGTAGAAAAAATAGTGTATACAACTCTCATGTAATGGTTATTAATACACTCGCATAAACCATACGAAACTCGCCTTCGGCTCGTTTCGTATCCCGGTTAATGCTCGTGTATTAATAACCTTCATTACATGATCGTTGCATAATATACTATTATGCACTCATGTGTCAATTTTATGCGCCGTTATGTCATCATGACAAACAAATCGACGCAATTTTTAGTCCATTTAGAGCAACCAAAGTGAGACATTTTTTAGTTTTTACATGCCTGCGGCTCATGCGTCTATTTTTCCATTCGTGAAAAAAGTACCACTTTATGCACTTGTGCATAAATAACAAGTGCATAAATAACTATTATGTTTCTGTCTACAGGAGTATATCAAAGGGCACATGCTTATTTTGTGTAAGATAACTATCTAAATGTAATAGGTTTTTAGCTTATAATTATTATACTTATTTCATACCTATCTCTATTACGTTTCGGTTTTATTATTTGTTATGTATTAAAATATGTTTGAACTAAAATCTAAAGATCGTTTAAAACAACTAATGAACTGAAACGTAATATTGTATTTCTGAATTTAATGCTTCTTTTAAATGATCGAAAACCACGACAAAATTTTTTATTTCAAAGAACGGTCACTGAAAACATATTTAACTGCATCCTCATTTTATTTGTATAAAAATACACATGAGTAAAACTTTCAATACAATATTTATATCGACTTATTTTATTGTCATGTCATTGAATGAGTTTCTGCTGCTACGAAAGTTAGCCAAATAATGCTTTCCCGTATTAAAAAAGAAGCTCTAGCAGGAAGTAATGCTGACACTGATGTGCCTACTCAAAAAAAAGAACGTTCAGTATTCGTATAGATCAATTCGACAAAACTGTGCTTAGAAGATGCATAATGAATTATCACATAACCGAGAAAAAAGTACATGCAATAAAAAATGTACACCAAACCTTTGCAGATAGTTATGGCATCGCAGGAAGTGGCGAATCTCTGTGGAAACAAATACATTCTTTGGGTTTTCGTTGGACCAACAAGAAAAACAACAGAAGTTTGTTAATGGAGCTTCACGAAATCAGTCATTCACGCCTACTATATTTGAGAAACATAAAAAAGTGCAGAGAACAGAACAAACCTATAATTTATATGGATGAAACATACATTCATTCATCTCACACGCATCTTAAAGAACGGAAAGACAAGAGTAACGAAGGATTAAGAAAACCCGTTTCAAAAGGTAATAGGCTCATCATTGTGCATGTAGGAATTGAAAATGGTTTTGTACCTGATGCTGGTATTATGTGAAACTCCCAGTCAAAAACAGAAGATTTTCATAATGAAATGGCGTACGAAAATTATGAGAAGTGGGTACAAGAAAAACTTGTTCCAAACCTACCAAAAAACGCTGTTGTGGTAATTGATAACGCCCCATATCACAATGTTCTAAATGAAAAATTATCTACGACTGCTTGGACTAAACAACAATTGAATACTAGCTTTCTGAAAGAAACATATATTACAGTAAACAAATGCTAAAACCGGATCTTTGTAACGTTGCAAAAATGTTCAATCCGCAATATAAAACTTATAAAATTGCTTATTCGACCTGGATTGCAAGTTTTAAGGCTACCCCCTCATCACACGGACTTAAATCCGATCGAAAGTGTTTGGGCGGCACTTAAAGAATATATGGCCAAACGAAATGTTACCTTTAATTTCACAAAGGTTATGAATTTTTTGACACATTTTCTGCAAATGATTGGAAAGTTAGATGTGACCATGTAAAAAAGATTGAAGATGAATAAATGAACAATGAACCACTTCTAAATGCTGTTGTAGATAATATTATTAAGTTGATATTGAAGAATTATTTGTAGATGCACATCGATATTTTACTGTTGATGATCTCTATACATCTAAAACATATTTTTCAATATATTGTTCGTTTGTAGGTGGTGTGACTGAATACATAAAATGCAACAAATGTAAATAGGTGTAATAAAATTTTAGATATTAGAGACGAATTCCACTAGAGTAATATAATATTTGTAGCACATCTGTACATAGTTCTAAATAAACAATAATTGACGGCACCCAGAACCAAGATTTATTTTGTTTTACCAGTCCTAACTCTATAAAAATTGTGAAGGGATGTTCTGATTTCATGGTAAATATTTGTAAAAAACCCAAAAATTAACATATGAAAGTAGAAATATCTACCACAAAAAAGCTTTAATATTTTATTTATATTATTAGTATATTCATTAGACCATCTCTAAAGGCGATTTCCCCAATTTGTTTTTCAAATTTTATGTATAAACCCGAATTCTTAGATTATTATCTGCGACATATTATTAAGAGTAACAATTTAAAAAAGCTTGACAAGTGGGTATGTCATTAACTATTACTACGAACAGGTAGGCAAAATTGTTGGCCATTGTTGAATTTAGAAAGTCGTTTAACAATCCTTATCATATTGTACACTTTATCTACAAAATCTACCTTTCTTCCAATTTATGTACAAATAAACCTCAATGACGAATATTATGAAGGGACCACTCAAAAGCCATTCATTTGAAGTGAAGGTGAAAGTATATGTCTCCTGGAATCTATTTATTATTTACATCAAATAAAATAATAAAGGGTTATTATAGAATTCCCCGTATGGTTTTTGAAGTAATTATGTCTCTACAAAAAATTTGCGTATAAAAATCTAATGGTTTTTGTTTCCTTATTCATTTAATTAATAATAAAGAACACATTAATGTTGTTTTGTTTTGTAAACTCGATTTTATATAGCATTATAGATGTGCCACAATTTGTTATTTTTAAATCTAAATTCAAAATATGTAATTAACTGTCTCGACCCTTACTTCGTGGAATATGCTCATATTAGTGTTTTTAAATGAAGTTCACGGTCTCTAGTTAATTCCACAATATAATAAAAGTTATTGAAAATTCTAAAAAATTGACAATTGTTTCGATAAATCAATATCATCGTCAGATTTATCGAAACAATTGTCCATTTTTTAGAATTTTTAATAACTTTTATTATATTGTGCAATTAACTAGAGACCGTGAGTTTCATTTAAAAACACTAATTCAAAATATGTGTTACCCTCGTACGTATTAGCAGTCTCACAACCTTTGTATGAGGAATGTACGTCGCCTGATCATCCCGGTAACTGCGTTTACAACGTTATCAAGTTGTATGGCTTTCTCGCGCATCGTCAACTGCCAAAATTGGTTTGCCAGCCTGTATTTCCTCCGTCCACAGACCAATCACATTACTCTACATAAAAGACTTTTCGTTTATACCATCTGTACGAAAAACGTCGATTTATGATGCATTTGAATAAAAAAGTTTTTTCAAGGCTGCCTCCAATTCATTTTTTTGGTCCATGGTAACACCTCAGAAGTTTATCTCCTATAAAAATGATAACCATTCTTGATTTACAAAAGAGATGATGGTACCGCAAACCGCAAGGGACTTTTAAATTGTGCCATTGATAATAAATCTAATCAATTACCCATTTTGTAATTGAAATTAACACAGAAAAAGGTAGTATTTAGTATGTATAACTGATGTCCCGAATTTGAAAATTCTATTTAAAAAAAATGTTTAAAAAAAGAGACGTGTACCATTCATTCCGCTGTGACAGACGGTATAAGTTCGACACTTTATGTTAAGGTCTTTGCAACTCCTTTACATGCATGTTTTATTTTAAAAATTAGGGCAAGATAAACCACAGTTTTCTGGATTCAGCATCAAACGATTGAAAGTCGAGAAAAACGTCTTATAAATCTCTAACCCAATTTTTTAGTTGACCTGTAGCAAATATTTTTTCATGGAACAGTTTAGAGCTAGAATAGTTAGGATAAGGAGATGTAAGTCGTTTTTCTTAATCTTTCAACAGTGGCTAATACAGACACCTAAATTTAAAAATTGTTATTCTTTAACCCTTGTAACCGTTTTGTTAATAATCTGAACTCAAAAAATATAATATGGATATAAAGGGGTTGCAATAAACTCGAATCTATATGTCATTTGAAGTTTCCGACTTCGTACGTGCTCCAACGCCATAGTTACTTAATGTGTCTTGTTCGAAGACTTTATAAACGCACCATTTGTAAGATTTTTTAATGTTTATCATCTTCTTTCATCTTTTCCTCGTGTTTCAATCTTATTGACCTTGTTTAAAAGTTTTTAACTTATATGAACCTCTTCGACAAATTTTCTGAACATTTCCATCCTTTTATTTCACGTTTTTAACCTATTTCAACCTCTTTCAATTTTTTCAATCTTTACAACATGTTTTAAGGTTTAACCTTTTTTCAAATATGTAATCATTTAATATAAAAATTTAAAATTTATGTTGATATATTATAACCAGATTTTGAAGGCATGTGGCAAATATATATAACCTTTTGTGAAAATACGGTTAGGTGAGGTTAGGATTTTTTGCATCTTCACCATATTTTAGAGATCTTACACCTAGAATTTCCAAAATTTTACAGGAAGTAACTAACATAAAACTTGCAAATAAAAATGTTCTGACAATTAATCGTGTTTTTAGTAAATTGAAAGGAATTGATCCTTATACTGAACGTTCTGATGTTGTATATAGAATAACATGCTCTACATGCGAATCTGTATATGTGGGTCAGACTTCTCAAAAAATTACTAAGCGCTTAGCTCTACATAAGAGTGATTCAAGATTATACCCAGAACGTTCAGCATTAGCAGAACACGTTTTCTCAACAAAACATATAATTGATTATAAAAACTTCAAAATTTTGTGTAAAGAAGACAATTACTCTAAAAGGATTTTCCTGGAAATGACATTCATTGCTCAAGAGAATAATTGTTTAAATAAAAGAACTGATATTCAGAATCTAAATTCAATTTATAGTTATTTATTATCATTCGACAAAAAATATAATAATGGAGATCAAGGCGTTATAGAGGAGAATTATTTTCATTGATTTACTTATATTTAATTTAAATATAATATGAGTATAGTAAACATTTTATTATATCCTATACTAATGTACTAAATATATATATATATATATATATAAAATGTTTTCTATGACAACATCAACTGGTCACAAATTGTCATCAATTTGATAATATGCCAATTTAAATATTTTCACACTGAAATTGTACAATGATGTTTCTTGATATAAATAGATATTATATTATTGTGAACAACCTCAATTAGTGTAAGTAAAAAATATTTTTACTTTGAAACATATTTTAAATTTATATAATATTTATTTTATAGATTCTTTGATAATGATAATAATAAATTATCGAAAGCTTAGGATTAACTAAACAGAGTTTTCTTTCTCACATTGCCGCATTCCCCAATAAAAAAGTTAGTTTCGGCAACGAACTACTTTCGTCTATATATATATATATATATATATATATATATATATATATATATATATATATATATATATATATTCATATATATTATTGTGATTTGTATAAATGGTATAAGAGAATGGGTGAGAGAAATTTTAATATTTAAATATGCATGCATTTGCCCTACGTTGGGCCGACATGTTATACTGGATAGAATTGGGTGAGAGAATATTTAAAAAGTTTAAATACTGTGAATTATTAATTTTAGTTTAGTTTTGTTGATATTTAGTTTTTGTTTGCCCGGTATATTGTAATATTTAAAATTTATTTGTAAAATAATTATTCCTTTGCATGAGAAACTCTCTGATCTCAGAGTAGGGTTCAGATGTAGAAAAACAAAACAATTTCAATTTCTAATATGAGCGCCGAAATTCAAATAATATTCCTATCTTTCAATAAAAATTTTGTTAATCAAAATATACTTGCTTTATCATTATTTCCAAATATCTCTTAAGACGGTCCTGTGTTTAATGTTGAACTTCTCCACGATTCATAGATGTCAGTTTAAAACTACCAACTGTTTAAACTAGATGGAGCAATCACTATAGAGAAATGAAAAATCGCAAGAAAATAATTTCACAATGTTCTTCAAATAGCAAAACGTTATTTAATGCTGTAGAAACAAATACATTATTCTTTTACAGGACATAAATTAGTGAAAACCTATTATCTATTATGATCATTCATTCAAATAAAGTCATCCACTCGAATGAAGTACAATTTCTATATATAATTCAAAATAGGCAACTTTTAACACAAATCCGATAACACGAAATCCGTTATATGAACGTCTATGATAGAAAGATGGCGGAAGATGAAACTTATAAGCGTCTGTTTAATATCAAAGTTCAATTCGTTGCACTAAATCGGTAAGTTTACTCTACCTTCTTTATATATAATTAAAATAGTTTTAAATACCTTTTTTCACTGTATAGTTCAATTAATTCACATCAATAAATGGTTCTTATTTTGTTTTAGGTTACCTCTTGGAAAATACCATACAATTTGTCCAGCTTGCATAATATCCAGAAACGGTGCTACATTTCGTCCACATCAATACATCTTAATCAAATCACATAATCCAAAGCTTTCTAAAAGGTATGGTGGAGACACCGTTCCCACCATACAATATTTTACTTAATTACATCTATAAGTTTTATGGTTAGTATTCAAATATAATTACCAATTTTTCCTCTTATAATGTGTACTTCTGCTTGCTTAAATATATTACTGACTAGTCTTCAAGTATAATGTATTTCTTTCTCTAATTTTTAATGCCAAATTGTTGTTTATTCAAAAGTTTAAAAAAAATTTCTCTAAAAAATTTTGTTCTTAAAAATTTCTACCCAAAAAGAAAAGTACCAAGTCAATAGACTGTATAATCAACAAACTGTCCCATTCAATTTTTTTATTATTAGCTGATAAAAATATCTTAAATGCATTCCATCAATCAAAATTGGTTATCAAAATTCTTATTTGAAAAATTTCATTTCAAATAGTGGATTGTCCATCCATCATTTTAAAACATTCTGTTTTGAGCCTCTTAAACGATTATAACCCATATATTTCTTCCTTAAATTGTATTTCAATAAATTTACAAAATGACAGTTCTTATTTTCTAAAGTGTTTATTCTGAATGTCAAATCGTTCAACAAATGTCATATTCCATAGAGTTAATGTTTTCATTTTACTTCCTACATTCACATATTTTAAATACTTATATAATCTTATTGAAAACTTCCTTCAAACCCTAATATTCACTTCTTTAAAACAAACCACAATACTAATTTACCTTGACAATGAGAATAATGGTTTATTATTCTCATTGATATGTAACAAACGTTCTAAAATTCTCTCTTTTAAATATGGAAATTTTGTTGTTTTTATTTCACCTATATTCTTATAAAGCTTATTTGAATTCTTCTCTATAATCATACAGTTAGATCCTTCATATGCTTTCTCTATTGAATAGTAAATAGTACAGATTGTCTCCTTTTCAGATCATTTTAAAAAAATTCAAATTCCAAAAATTTTAATTACTTGAAGTATGTAGTGTAGTCTACTATTTTATGATTCTGTATACAGAGTGTTGCATGTTTCACTCTATGTTAATATATATATATATATATATATATATATATATATATATATATATATATATATAAGCCTCGTTTTCATGCATTCTGTTTTTTTATCTCTGTCACATTATTTCTGACACGATATCACAATGAATCAAAATTATTCTCTATTTTATTCTTTTAGCTTTCTGTTGCTGCGAATATCTTTATTATAACTATATTAAATAGAAATTCTGTCTAATTATAATTTTTTTCAACTTTACTATTAACTAATATTATAAAAATATATGTATACTGTACTGAAAGGATAATTCATAAATTTTGAAAAGGTTAATTCCAAAGAAACTTAATTCAGATGAATTATGGAAGTCGATGAAAAGAAATATATTTAATTCTTGTGATTATTATCAATCCAATAATTGATGAATAAAAATTAAATTGAATTAAATTAAAGAAATAAACTTTAAACTTGAGGAAGTACTTTTGTAATTATAAAACAGGGTAAAATTATTGGAATTTATAATTCAATAGATAGCTAAAAAAATATAATTACAACTCAACAGAAGCTGACCTATACACGACATTCAATAATTAGTAAGATATTAGTTACCTTTTTGGAATAGCTGTACAAGGAAATAAATCTTTGAATTCCAAGGAGAATACGGACGAGGATAGAATGAAGAGCTAAGCGTTCCCGCTGAAATCTAAGAACTTAGAGACACAACCACATAGCACTGAACGCAGTCGTATTCATACTATTTTCGAGGACACTGGCGACAATAGGCTTATGCTCCGCCTATCAGCCATTAAGAGGCAAATTATTCAAGATCAATATTTGAATTAGTTGCGAATGTACCATATATTATGGAGATATGATTGAACAACATTATGCCAATTATAAATGTATATATATTTTCCAATGTTATAGATAATCTTTTCTATTTCATTCATGAACATCCCATAAAAAATGCAATTTTTTTGAAGTAATTCAATGATGAATTATCGAATTATCCAGGTTATTAATTATTATTTCCGGTTGGAACAGGATAACAATTTTAATCTAAACTTTCAATCTAGTGAAACTGCATCTCATTTCAGTTCCATCTACTATTCATTCATGTAACTATTAATAACTACAGAAACAAAAATATGCGATACCCACAAATTTATCAATAAAAACCCAAATATACAATAAAGTCAATTTCTAAGAGACTTACTTGTACAGGAGCCCGGTTCTAACCGATATTCAGCTACTAGTTAAAAATTTCAGCTCGAGTTCAACTTAATTATTTTTGTGATAAAAACTGAAAAATATTCTAATTAAAGTGTATAGTTACTTTCGAGATAGTGTAAACTACGATTCAAATAAGTTTAATCCCTGTAAGTCGAATCACATTATCATATTTGAACTTGATACATAACAACGTGAAATATTCGTACTATCTACAAAATTTAGCCATTAATTTTTATGGTTTTACAAGCAATTAAGTATCCATCTAAATTTATTTCAAATGGGTACAGGGCCGAATTCAGATTTTCCAAAAATCTGAAATAATGGAAGCCCATACCGAAAACCATACCAATTTACAAATTACCATGCAGAACCAAACCAGGAACTACTCAACTGTCGTAAGCCAACCTGCCACGCCAGAATTTCCGTCAAAATCTCAAGCAATCGTATTTAGCTTCATCGATGGCATAAAACTTCATGAATACATATTAGCCACAGGACCTTAAATCGAACCAAAAACTATTCTCTTCTGTTCTCGAATATCACACAACAGAATATGCATGTATCTGAGGAATGCAAATATAGTCAAGGAATTTCTTCGTCAACATGGAGCAATTACTATGTGCGTCTAATCCTGGCCAACGTTTGTCCTTCAATACCAAATTCAATTCTGGAAAAGAGATAACAACTTAATAATACTGTCCCCTATATCTTTTTTGACAGTCAAAATCCCAAATCCCGAATATTCCCATATTTTGAGTTTTCGCACACAAATCTACATATCTGCATTTGAAAACACCTAACAACGGATATATATATGTATATATATATATATATATATATATATATATAAAGATGTACGAATAGTGCGTGACATATGAACAATAACAAAGAACAGATTAGTGGGTATTGCACGCAAATAGAAGAAGGGGCTACTGAAAAGAGTGGTAACCGCAGACATGCATGTTTCGGGCTCATTAGCCTTCATCGGTACGTCATAACCAAGAAAAGGTGTACAACTTGGGAGCAAGGATGTTAATTGGAACATGAGAAAACACAAACAACGGATTTCAACAAGATAACCAAACGCACATTTGTGCCTTCAAATGGAAGATCCCGAGTTTTCAGGACAACAACCAACAGAGACACGGAGGCGTCTATAGCTCTCCCGTCTGAACCTTCCGACCCTGGAAATATATGTATATAGATATATATATATATATATATATATATATATATATATATATATATATATATATATATATATATATATATATATATATTTATATATATATAAAAAGATGTACTAATAGTGCGTGACATTTGAAGGCACAAATGTGCGTTTGGTTATCTTGTTGAAATCCGTTGTTTGTGTTTTCTCATGTTTCAAATAACATCCTTGCTCCCAAGTTGTACACCTTTTCTTGGTTATGCCGTACCGATGAAGGCTAATGAGCCAGAAACATGCATGTCTGCGGTTACCACTAATTTGTTCTTTGTTATTGTTCATATGTCACGCACTATTCGTACATCTTTTTATATATATATATATATATATATATATATATATATATATATATATAAATATATATATTTGCAGGGTCGGAAGGTTCAGACGGGAGAGCTATAGACGCTTCCGTGTCTCTGTTGGTTGTTGTCCTGAAAACTCGGGATCTTCCATTTGAAGGCACAAATGTGCGTTTGGTTATCTTGTTGAAATCCGTTGTTTGTGTTTTCTCATGTTTCAATTAACATCCTTGCTCCCAAGTTGTACACCTTTTCTTGGTTATGCCGTACCGATGAAGGCTAATGAGCCAGAAACATGCATGTGTGCGGTTACCACTCTTTTCAGTAGCCCCTTCTTCTATTTGCGTGGAATAATACCCACTAATCTGTTCTTTGTTATATATATATATATATATATATATATATATATATATATATATATATATATATATTATATATATATATGTATATATATATGTATATATATATATATATATATATATTGAACTAGTCCTCTATTATATAAAAACTATTCACAAATTTGAGCAGACATTGAAATGTTATATTAATACGTATGGTGTACTAGTATACACAACCAAGTTAAAAATTAAGATTTCATATAAAAAAATTAGAATGAAGTAAGCAATATATTATCAGATATTGAGAAAAACAGGTATCTAAAGGGCCTAAAGTATAATGAATAAAAATTATAACAACAACATTGTATGAATAAGTATAAAATTTTTACCTTAACAATTAATCCAAGGTCAAACCAATGTCAACATGTTACCAAATACGCTGCCACGTGATTGTCTGGATAAACTGAATGTAGTATTACTTGTAACCTGAAATAACAAAAATTAATATTCAACTCACTATTTAGTTATCTATATTTACTGATGATATTAGTAATGGTTTAAAATTGAAAAAAAGAATTGAAAGAAAACTTTATAATTGGTGACATACGGAACAGAGCCAAGGTATCTGTCAAGGAAATATAATAATTCAATAATCTTCATAAACAGGAAGTAATCAAATTTAGTTGCTTGCCAACCTAAATTTGTTGGTTACTAATTGAATGTGTAACAATAAAGACAAATTTGGAAATAACTAAGTGTTTATGTAAGACAAAATTAGTGAAAATTCAAAGATTTAAATTTATACAATTACATATGTATGAATAATTATTTTAGGTTGTAGAATTTGTATAAATAAATGTAAATAGTGATACCTTAAAAAGGAAATTATATCAAAATTTGTTATTATAATATATGAAAAAGACATTTTATATAATCCCAAATACAATATAAACCCATATCAATAAGTGTTCATATCCTCCAGAACTTTTGAAATAAATAATTTTAATTTTTGTATTAAAAAAACATTCAAGTCAACAATTATTGTGACAAAAATACGGAAAAGCAGGGTATGGACTTGATGAGTCGAAAGTTTGTTGATTTGATAAAAAAAAAGACAATCGTGCTTGGGTTGTGAAAATGATGGCTTCTTTATAAATCTCCTCTACAAAATTTTATTAAATAATATAAAAATTTCAAGTTTTAAGCCAAATGAAGGTATCAAAAGAGTAATATTAACGTTGAATCAACTGTGTGCATTAACGGAAGTGAGCAGAAAGGTGCATTTCTCCGATGAGAAATCGTTGAGAATTTGGGGGACGCTAGCTGCAGTTCAGGTACCGAAGCTCCGAGAAAAAAGGTCTGTGTTTTTGAGTATTAATTTTGGAATTCCAAAAGAACTTAGTGATTAATAAAACATAATTTTTTTGGAACGATTGAATAATATCATAAAAAAGGCCAAAACTTTATAATATGATGAATGTCATATGACATCTATGGATATTCATACAATTTTAATAATAGATAGAATAGTACTTACTTGTTAAATAAAATCACATCATCAATTGTTCACGTTGTACATATGTTCATATAACTTCCATGTTTTATTTCCTTCTGATGCATGTTTAACTTTCTCTATCCATTACTATCCTCATATTAATTCATTCATATTGCTTGTATATATATATATA
Organism: Galeruca laticollis; assembly: GCA_963921935.1. Taxonomy (NCBI): domain Eukaryota; kingdom Metazoa; phylum Arthropoda; class Insecta; order Coleoptera; family Chrysomelidae; genus Galeruca; species Galeruca laticollis. The sequence goes on along the minus strand of OY998179.1, from coordinate 186,011,868 downwards.
TATATATATATATATATATATATATATATCTATATATATATATATATATATATATATATATGTGTGTATGTGTGTAATTGTATAGTTCAAGTTTAAATACCATATTAATAATTTCACCAAACTTATGAACGATGGAAGTGTATAAACAGTTGATACCTATAACATCGACTGTAAATCCTCGTTCAGTGTCGCGTGCATCTCTATAAGAGCATACATTTCTCATATGCGCCGACGCAATTATCCAAGGTTTTCAGTGCGCATGACTGGATGGAATGCAGGAGTGGTATAAGGAAGATTTGATGTTAAAAATAATGCAAATTTTGATAGTAACAATTTATAAAATCATTTTATAGAAGGTGTTGGTATTTTATATTATTCATGTCCATAATAAATTTATAAAAAAAAATTACTTACTTCATTCAATCTATGCAAGAATTTTGAAATCATTAAAATCAAAGGTATGTATTCAGGAATGACTTTGTTCCTGAATCAAGTAAAAAATATCAATTTAAGAAGTATATATTCAAAATTAAATTATACTAATATTTGTGCGTCCGGAACTCAAAGGGAGGAGTTTTCATGCTACCGACTTTATGAAAATTTTTAAATTAACATTAACTTATACTTATTAGGAGCTAGCCGAAGGAAAGTCAAGTCAATAATTTAAACACGACTTGTACGACTTTTATCACTTTGATAGATAAATAAAACAAATAATAATATATAAAATTCTCATCAGTATAAAAATCGAATAATTATAAATTTGGCGCCCAACGTGGGGCAATTAAATTCATAATTAATTATGAATTGACACCCGTAACGTGGGGCTTGAGACAATATTAACACATTATTAAAAATGAAATTAAACGAATAAACCATGGACAAGAAAATTATTTTGAGAAATGGCAAGCAAGTTCAACCACAAGTGCAAACAAGAACAAGTCTAGAGGATCGGATGATGGACATGACACAACAATTTATGAACAAAATGGAAGAAAATAGGAGGGAAGATATGAGAGAGTGGCGTAAACTTTTTAATAGAAGTGAAGATAGGAAATCGGAGATGATGGTGGAAAATGTTTACCGAGCAGGGGGGAACATTGATGATAAAACGGATAAGTTGTTAGATAATATGAATATCAGTGAGGAAGAAACGATTGGTAAGGAGGACAAGAAATTTGAAGAAAATAGAGTCGATATGAATAATATGAGGGGAGGTTTCAATGAGACTATAAATAAAAATATTGATACTATGGAACAGAAAATAGATAATAATTTCGAAAAGAAAATTGATGATACGAAACCAGAGAGTATTAAGGAAATTAAGAATTGTAAAGAGAAGAATGAAGAATTCAGAAAGCAAATAGATGAAGTTAACTCAGATATGGTGGATCAAAATAAAAATTTCAAAATAGAAATACAAGAAAACGGAGTGAAAATTAGAGAGGAAATAGAAAAGCTAATAGCAGAGGAAGTACCGGAATTTGGAACAGATATTGAAGAAAAGTTATCAGAAACTATCCAAACGGAAGTTTCAAAACAAGTTATTAATTCAACAAATACCGTAGATGAGATAAAAATAGAAAGTTTAATGGAAATTAGGAATATTGACAAGGATAATCATGAATTAAGAAATATCACGGAGAGGACAGAAGAAATTAAAAAGGATACTGAAGAAGTAGGATGCATAAAATTACAGGAACAAGTTATTGAAAAGATCAAACATCTGTCTCAAGAAAAAGTGAATAAAGTGATTACAAATTTACATGGTAGAATAAAAAATTCAACAGGTAAATGTGCTAGAAGAAATGGAATAATGGATAGACAATATAACAAAGAAATCGAAGAGATGCACTGAAGATTAAGAAACACAGTAGAAGAAATAGAAGATAATATAAGAAGTCATGAAATAGGTATAGGATGCTCCGGAAAATTTTATAATGTAGTAACAAAAATAAAATGGGATAACAAAATGAATATAATTCACACAAATGTTTTGATGAAAATAATAAGGATTGAAATGAATAATATGGAGGAATTTGAAGCACAAATGTTATTGGATTTATGGAAAGAAACTAATGAGATATGGGACTACAAAATTAGAAAGGATATAATGGAGAACGGAAAGAAGCTACAGAAAACCATTGAGACTCAAACAACGAGAGTAGAACATAAGAAAAAAGTAAGAAGAAGAATAGCATATTAAATAGTATCACATGAGAATTAGAATGAACTTTGGAAATGAAAAAGTAATGGAATGGACAGGAAAAGGGTACAAAAATAAACTTAAATAGAAAATTTATTTTGAATTAATAATACAATTATAGACAATATAATATAATAGGTAGATCTTAACGTTTTTCGTTTTTCATATTCAGTAAATATAGGAGTTTTGTCGTTATCCATAGTCAGTAGTAATCTGAAACAGAAAAAAAATATATAAATAAATAATAACACAAATGTCAAGTAGAAGTAAATTATTTTTGAATTAGTACAATAAGAAAATTTAGTGTAAATATATAAAATAAACAAATAGAGACATAATAAATAATTGACGGACAAAGATATACCAAAATAGAATAGCTGGAAATATTTAATATAATATAAATGAATTGGGAATTTATTCGATAGAGGGGAGAATAAAATAGAATTTTACATTTTTTAAAAAGTTCATGCAGAACGTAAGAATGACAAGTTATGTAACAATTGCACAGTAACCTAAAAAAAGGGATGGAAAAGAAAGAAAGTTATAAACCAAGATATATAAAATGATACGTTCATGTCAAATATAAAATTTATAGGTATTATGGAGAAAAATATATTGAAAATATGGAAATGAATATTTATATAAGATATGATATGATTAATTATTATGAGATAGGGAGATATGAGTAATGAAGTATAAAATAATGAATATATTTATGTAATAAAGTTGATGAATTGTAATTAAGAATTATGAAAATGAATATAAATATGATTAGAAAGCAAATAATTAAAGGTTAGACTATAGAAACAGTTAAATTGACATGAATATGGGTTGAAAATATGATATGAAGAAATATGAAATAATTAAATCAATTGAAATTTTTCTTAGTATTGAAGATAAGGTAGGGAATGTAGAGCATTATAAAAAGAGTTGATAAGTAAAGGGTGAAAGTGTAAATATTTATTTTAGACAAGAAACAATTAAAAAGAATGAAAAGTATAGATTATGAATAGTTGCATAGTAATTGGAGTTTGAACAAAAAGAACCAATAACACAAGATGGTATAGTAATATAGAACGAAATTTATCAAATGTACGAATCGTTATTATTATGTCCCTAATTTGTAAATATTTAGAATAAGTTTAGATAGAGTTAAATGATAGAATATAATTATAAAATAATAATGCAAAAGAGATTTTGTAAAAAGAGGTTTTAAGGAATTTTACTGATCAGAAAATTATAGATTAAAAATATATCGTAGATTAAAGATTGAAAATTAAAATGTTGAGAAGTTATCTAGAAAGATACCTTTTAAAATTTAAATTTGGGGGGAGTTGAACTAGTACTCTATTATATAAAAACTATTCACAAATTTGAGCAGACATTAAAATGTTATATTAATTCGTATGGTGTACTAGTATACACAACCAAGTTAAAACTTAAGATTTCATATAAAAAAAATTAGAATGAAGTAAGCAAATATATTATCAGATATTGAGAAAAACAGTTACCTAAAGGACTTAAAGGATAATGAATAAAAATTATAACAACAACGTTGTATGAATAAGTATAAAAATTTTACCTTAACAATTAATCCAAGGTCAAATCAATGTCAACATGTTACCAAATACTCTGAACGCTACCACGTGATTGTCTGGATAAACTGAATGTAGTATTACTTGTAACCTGAAATAACTAAAATTAATATTTAACTCACTATTTAGTTTTCTATATTTACTGATGATATTAGTAAAGGTTTAAAGTTGAAAAAAATTATTGAAAGAAAACTTTATAATTGGTGACATACGGAACAGAGCCAGGTATCTGTCAAGGAAATATAATAATTCAATAATCTTTATAAACAGGAAGTAATAAATTCAGTTATTTTCTTGCCAACTTAAATTTTTTGGTTACTAATTAAATGTAGAGCAATAAAGACAAACTTGGGAATAACTAAGAGTTTATGTAAGACAAAATTAGTGAAAATTCAAAGATTTAAATTTATACAATTACATATGTATGAATAATTATTTTAGGTTGTTTAATTTGTATAATTAAATGTAAATAGTGAATTAAATGAAAAAGGGAATTATAACGAAATTTGTTATTATAATATATGAAAAAGACATTTCATATAATCCCAAATACAATATAAACCCATATCAATAAGTGTTAATATCCTCCAGAACTATTGAAATAAATAATTTCACATTTTTATTAAAAAAACATTCAAGTCAACAATTATTGTGACAAAAATACGGAAAAGCAGGCTATGGACTTGATGAGTCGAAAGTTTGTTGATTTGATAAAAAAAAGACAATCGTGCTTGGGTTGTGAAAATGAGGGCTTCTATGTAAATGTCCTCTACAAAATTTTATTAAATAATATGAAAATTTCAAGTTTAAAGCTAAATAAAGTTATTAAAAGAGTAATATTAACGTTGATTAAACTGTGTGCATAAACGGAAGTGAACGGAAAGGTGCATTTCTCCGATGAGAAATCGTCAAGAATTTGGGGGACGCTAGGTGCAGTTCAGGTACCGAAGCTTCGAGAAAAAAGGTCTGTGTTTTTGAGTATTAATTTTGGAATTCCAAAAGAACTTAGTAAACAATAAAACATAATTTTTTTTGAACGATTAAATAATATCATAAAAAGGCCAAAACTTTATAATATGATGAATATAATATGATATCTATGGATATTCATACAATTTTAATAATAGATAGAAGAGTACTTACTTGTTAAATAAAATCACATCATCAATTGTTTACGTTGTACATATGTTCATATAACTTCCATGTCTTCTTTCCTTCTAATGCATGTTTAACTTTCACTATCCATTACTATCCTCATAATAATTCATTCATATTGCTTGTATATATATATATATATATATATATATATATATATATATATGTGTGTGTAATTGTATAGTTCAAGTTTAAATACCATATTAATAATTTCACCAAACTTATGAACGATGGCAGTATATAAACAGTTGATACCTATAACATCGACTGTGAATCCTCGTTCAGTGTCGCGTGTATCTCTATAAGAGCATACATTTCTCATATGCGCCGACGCAATTATCCAAGGTTTCCAGTGCGCATGACTGGATGGAATGCAGGAGTGGTATAAGGAAGATTTGATGTTAAAAATAATGCAAATTTTGATAGTCACAATTTATAAAATCATTTTATAGAAGGTGTTGGTATTTTATTTTATTCATGTCCATAATAAATTTATAAAAAAAAATTACTTACTTCATTCAATCTATGCAAGAATTTTGAAATCATTAAAATCAAAGGTATGTATTCAGGAATGACTTTGTTTCTGAATTAAGTAAAAAATATCAATTTAAGAAGTAGATATTCAAAATTAAATTATACTAATATTTGTGCGTCCGGAACTCAGAGAGAGAAGTTTTCATGCTACCGACTTTATGAGCATTTTTAAATTAACATTAACATATATATATTAGGAGCTAGCCGAAGGAAAGTCAAGTCAATAATTTAAACACGACTTGTACGACTTTTATAACTTTGATGGATAAATAAAACAAATAATAATATATAAAATTCTCATCAGTATAAAAATCGAATAATTATAATATATATATATATATATATATATATATATATATATATATCCAGAGACCTTTTCTGCTGCAAATGTAACCACCCTGGGCACATATCAAACAACTGTATAACAGAAAATAGGCAATGTGAAACACAAGGTATACAAGATACATCTCATCCTTCAACTTCTCCAAACGAAAACAATTTTTCCGACATCTCCCGTGAAAATCGAAATATGGATATTGAAGTTTCAGTTGTAGACGTAACTATTAAGAGAAGAGCGAATGAGATTGCCACAATTCCGTTAGAAGAGCAGACTCCTTTTATTGACAAGCAAGTATCTAAAAAACAAAAACCCGAACAAGACGAGACCAAATCTTCAGCGATTACTGAAGTAAATCCAGAATCTACAAAAATATTTACTAATGAACCCTCGACAAGCGTAATCGCAATAGAAGATTAACCACAAGCACAATTTGTAAAACCAACTGCTCCAAGTAAAACTCAGCAGCACTACAATAAAAAACCTCTATCATTAGAAACCTCTCTTGAAGAACAACTATTACCTGCCAAGAAGTTTATTGAAGAGCATTCTAGCATGTATGGCTTAAATTATTTGGTTCAAGGATTTTATAGAAAATGTCCAAGGTAACAAAGACCCGTTAAGTGTAGCTCACCTATACACATCTGACGTCGACTCACTAGCTATTTTAATGACTAAAGTTTATCCACTTCTTACTGAAAAAATATATATCCATAGAAATAAATATGCAAGAATCTATCAACAATATAGGGACATGGATGAATCAAACTGGCTGGACGTTTTCGCCACAAAAGTCGAAGTATATCCCTTTATTCGAAAAAAAGAAGCCTAGTGCCATCTCTTCAACATTCCTCTTCAAATGGAATCTGACATAAAATATTTGGGAATTCTTTTCGATACAAGGCTGAATTGGAACGCACACATAAAGCAAAATAGGAAAGCATGTCTTAGTGCAATAAACTTAAAGTTTTGGGAAATAATCAATGGGGATCAGATGCACACACTTTTATCCTGCTATATCGCACATTAGTAAGGTCTCGCTTAGACTATGGATCTATAGTATACGCATCTGCAACTGAAACATCCTTAAAATTACTAGATACTGCCCACAATAAGGGTGTTCAAATTTCTCTAGGAGCTTATCCCACCCAGTCTACCACAATGTATTTTCCAATCGCTTCAGAAGTGCATTTCTTCAAAAACCACATTCCACTCCCCCTTTCTACCTACGCATCAACATGATCAACAGTGAAATAGATATAAACTTCCCAAAGGTTGAGGTACGCTCTCTTGAATACCCTCCCTGGCTACTTAATACCTCCTAACTGTAATTTGTCTCTAACTTCCTACAACAAACGAGAAACTTCCCATGTACTGATAAGAAAAGAATTTCTATGAATATACTCACAATTTGAAGATTATACACACATTTACACTGATGCCTCTAAGTCTCAAGATACGACGTCGACTGCATTGGTTACTGCACAAGAGACGCAATATTTTGTTTTAACGCATACGTGGAGCGTATACGCAGGAGAGCTGTATGCAGTTTTTAAGGCAACAGAGTTGTGCAAGCACTCCATCAAAACAAATTTCTCATAATAACAGATTCGTTGAGTGTCCTTCAAAGCATAACTCAAATCTACCCAGATTCGGCGATTGTAACGAACATCAAAGAAAATATTCATTCAATGGAAAGCAAAATTATCACCTTTCTATGGGTCCCTTCACATACACAAATTAGAGGTAATTAAACTGCCGCCCAGTAGCCAAAGAAGCTTACCCAAATAATCCCAGTATAGTGAATAAACAACTGATTAGTTACAGTGACCTAAACATGTTTAAAAAATCAACATGAAATTTGTGGCAAAAATTGTAGAATAGATCCGAAGCTAAGCTGAAACAAATTAAACCAGTTATTTCTCCGTGGAAGAACCTCAGTATTACGCGTAGACACCAAGTAATATTCACGTCTTAGGATAGGACATACGAGATATACACATCAATATCTGCTGAAGAATAAGTGTTAAACATGTTCTTATTAAGTGCCCCAAATTCAGTAATGAGAGAAATGTGTGTAATTTGAGCGATAATCTCATAGAACTGCTTTGAGATTCCTGTAATATCGGGAACTTAATTATCTACCTTCAAAATATCAATATGATCCACATGCTGTAAATAATACCTATTTATATTGTAATTATTGTACCAATGTATGCACATTTGCTAATTACCTCAGTTATTGAAACAAATTGCATATGTATTTTTTTTTCTCCATTAAATAAAAAGAACTTACTTGTAAATCTATCTGTCGTTTTTTTACTTGCTTTTTTTAACCTCAAAGTAAGTGAGTAAATTATGACAGTTTTCTATCAAGAATTCATGTTCTCTCATTTTACGAAAAAAAATACATAACATGTTCATTAGAGAAAAAATAATAATTAAGGTCTATAAGAGAATGATGATGGGTCTTCTATTATGACATCCAGAAAATCAGATAAGAATACTATATAATCTTCGTCATAGCTGGAGTATTCAGGACATCTCAAATATACTGTGAAAAGCAAATTGGTTTCAAATTATTATTTTCTTGTGCATTTGAAACAATTTGTTTGCTTCTCAGAAAACTAAACAGGTTTTCTAAACAATCACGTGTGAAAACTTGCTAGTTAAATCAAAGTGGTATTTCTGTGTTAATTATTTTTGATTTTTTCATATTGATTTTGTTGATAATAAAATCCCAGTTTGGCGTGGTTGTTTTTCCTTCCAACTTCCGTATAATCTATAATTTCCATAAAATCCTACAGAAACTTCGATGTCCGCTCATACATATCAGCAATATGTTTGCTAATCGCATTCACTGGATAACTAGAAGTCAATAAATATAACCATTTTTTCATTACTAGCTATAAAGTTGACAATTATTGCGGCTTCTAGCTAACTGAGAAGTTAAATTTCGCTATTAGTGGTCCATAATTTTTCTACTGTTAACATAGGTCAATAATGAACAATTTCAAATGTTTTGTGAATCCAGGGATAGTAGTTTAACAAAAACTTGTGCAACATAATTTTGCATACCCAGGAGATTGTCTGTAACGTATTTGCTGCTTGAGATTACCTAACACGAAAAAATTATTTTAATAAAAATGCCATTAGTTTAAAATTCGTGCTCAACCAATAATAACTAATGACAACCCGTAACTACAACGTGGCGATAATAGACGATCAGAGTGTGACGTAGGTCGGCCATCTCCTTAGGACAGGTTAGAGGTTACTTTCCATACAAACTTTTGACAGCATTTATTGCGTTATGAGAAAGTTTCTGAAATTAGTGCTTAGATGCCGTAAGTATTTTTTGCATATCACTTATATTTGGAAGAAATCCACAAAACACGTTTTGTTGTCAAGTTGGAAGAAATATAACTTGACTTCTTATAATATACTGAATATGAATCTTATTGAAGTTTATTTAAATGTGTTGCTGAGGATGGCTTTATTATTGAATTCACTGGATCAGTATTTATATAACTTTATTAATTAAAATCAAATATAAAGGAACAATAATTATTGCCAATACAAAACCATAGGTACAGACAACTATATGATACTTGACATATATATGAGTTCTGCCAACTAATAATGTATTATTAAACATATAGCATTAAATAACAATTTTCCTTTACACATTTTCAATAAGATTTTTAACAAACTGTACACTAAGTTTAGACTGAGTTTTTACACTTCTATATCACCATCTCAGGACCATTCATTTTCAGGTACCTTGAATTTCGTGGGTTTTTAGAAAACATAGTGTTGAAGTCGCCTTTAAAATCAATTCTAACTTGGGTCAATTTTTTATCAACACTAAGGATGAGGTACCTTTATTTCATAGGTCAGGGGTTTATCATCTACCTTGTGGCAATGCCGTATATGTGGGCCAGTCTGGACGTAGGTTAGAGTCTCGGTTGAAGGAACATCAGTATTATATCAAAATATATATGAACACAGACATATATAATACTCCTTCATCATTTGCAAACCATATTTTATCAGAACTACATGATTTCAATTTTCAGGATGTCAGACTTTTACATTAGTGTGTGAAGGCTGTTCGACCTAACCTTTTAGAGATGTCTGAAATACGTCGCATATATAACGATCCTTCGATCTTATGTTTGAATGAACAATTACAACCTTTAGAGAACTATTTATTCCTTAACTTTTGAAGCTCTTAGTTTGATAACACATGATGTATTTGTTTATTAGTCAACTTCAGTTATTTTCTTTCTTCTTCCACGATTATTGTCATTTTCTGATTCTTCTTTTATACTGATAAATACTTACTTCAGATTTCAGACATTCACAATTATTTTACACTTTTGATGTATTTTATATGGATTTTTGTTGGGCTTCAATTGTTATTTTCTTTCAAGGTTCTCATTTCATAAATTTTAACTTATGTGTCACGACTTATTAGAATATTTTGGCCTTTTATGTTTATTCTTCTTTTTCTTAATTGTCGTGGCTGAATATAGTTTCTACTTTTGCTTTATTATATTGTTACAAGACTCTGTGCCCTTACATTTGCTGTGTTTTAGATAATTTCTTTACATGACAGTTACTATGTCTCATCCGTCTCTGTTTTGAAAGATTTTTCTTTCTTTTTGTTATTGAGGGCCGTCATTAGTCCTTGTCATTTGTCAGTTCTCCGACCATCTTGTCTATTTGGGATTTACTGAGTCATTGTGCTTAGTGCTCTTACACACTACAATACTGGGCTTGGCTTCGGACATATTCTGTCATACGACGATGTCCAGTTTTGTTTTCTTCTATACTTTGACCAAAAATTTTTATGACTTTTCTTAATGTTGTCCTGTTTTGTTTTGTTTTATTTTATTTTACTATGTTTGACGTTTTACATAGTAATGAAGATTTTTTCATTACTATTTTTATTGATGATTTCCCCTACAGTAAATCCCCATATTTTCCACTGACATATGTCGGAGTCTGCTGGATGCCACGGACATGTGACGGCTTTCTCTTTCAATTCATTAAGGTAATTCGACATGTTGTGAATTCCTATTTTCATCTTGATACCTTTTACAGGCCTGATGATGGCTCAGTGAGCCGAAACTAGTTGCCCTTCTTCACCTTTCACTAATATATGACGTACTACTGATTTTGAGTTTTACTTACTGCTATTTGACTAATAATGAAGCGAGTTTTGATAATTACTTTGGTCATTTAATACCCCCCTTCAATGGTATTATTCTAACTCTCAACACCTTTGAACATTGAACATAAGTATTTTTACATATCCTTAAACTTTTTTTAAGGATTTTAATAAAAAACTATTGGCCTTATCCTGAAAGCGACTTAACGCTTGTACATAAATCAGGTCTACCGCCCGATACAGCATATAAAAGGCTGGCAATAATTTTCCTACATATTCTAATCAACTTTACATCTTTACTAGAATTATTTAACACATTATAGTCTAAAACTGGTTCCATCGGAGTACTTAAACTGTTACACTCATTCATATATCATGCTTTTGCAATATCAGTTTTAAGTAATCCGATTGATCCAGTTCTACATAACCATGTTGTACAGTTTGTTTAATATTAATGTCCAAATAATGAGACATTATACGATAAGATCTTTCATACCGAAATTACTTTGTAGAAATTGTTCAACACCTTGTACATCTGACACATCTGTGCCTAGGATCAGAACATCATCACCATAAAATAATACATAAATTTGGCCTTTTACTGAATTTTTATAGTAAAAGCAAAAATCATTCTGTGATGTAAAAAGCCTTTTGTCTTTATTAAGCTAAAAATTTTTGAATTCCAACATTTTGGTGACCTTTTAAGTGCAGAAATTGATGTGTTCACCTTACACACAGTGCTAGAATTCTTTTTGCCTTTTCCGGATAATGACATATATACTTAATCATTAATATCGCCCTATAATAAAGCTCTTTGCAGGTCTATATGAAAAACCGGTAATTTAAACATTATTCTAAAAGTACACAGTTTGGCTACAGGCGCAAAAATATACATATCATCACACTGTTGTTGAAAACCATGCGCGCCTAACCTTGCTTTAAATGTACCATCAGTTTTTATTTTGAACACCCATTTACTTTGAATTATTTTTTTATTTATGGGCCACTTCACTTCACTCCACGTATTATTTTTCTTTAACACGCTCACCTCTTTTTCCACTGCTTCTTCCCATTTACTTGCATTTTCACTGGTTAGTCCTTCTTCGAGCGTAGGTTGTTCTTCAACTGCTGAGAAAAAACTTGTTTCATAATCTTCATACCAAGCAGGTTTCTTTGTCTTTTTTCCTCTCCTATCTACAATTTCTTCCACCTCGTCATTTCGTTCAATATTCTGATTTGTTTCTATAGTTTGTTCAATATCCCGATTTTGATTGTTTTCAGGATTTTGATTATTTTCGGGATTTTGATAATTTTCGGGATTTTCATCATTGTTGGTGTCTGTCCAACATTACTATATCCTCAAATTTATTTACTTCCTTGTCATGTTCAGGTATTATTATTATATCTCTATGTATTTCCACTTTATTTGTCTCTTGGAAATGTATTCTATACCTTTCACCTATTCATCATATCCGACTAGTATACCATTTTTATTAAACGGTTTTATTTAGCTCGCCCCGTTTGTTTAATTTATTATTTATTCTTGGGTCAAATTTAGTAATTCAAATTTCACCCTCTTCCTGTCAACCGATTAATCTGAAATTTTGTATACACTTTGGATTTTGGTGACTATTTCACTCACCTACGAAATGAACCAATTAGAAGCTCTAGTCAAGTTCGGCTTACCGATAATACCAAACTTGACTCTTGACTCTGATTGGCCTATCAAGTTCGGTGTTTTCAGATTTGTTTACAGTGCATGTGACAGTTAAACGTCAAATATAAGTGATTACGCTGTGCACGCATTCAAAAATGAGTAGATTTGGGATGAATTCTATCGAATCAATCAACGAAAAAATCGATGAAAATGTACCGAAAAATACGAGGAAATCGAAGGAGTACATTTGGAAGCAATTTACCAGATTTTGCGATGAACGAAAATACCTATTAGATTTTTTATCTTTCACTCTGTTTGTGAAATAGTCTAATAAAATTCCACTCGTGATTGAATTTATCTCATAAGTCTGTCTTTCATTTATGATCTCAACTGAATTGTTTCGGACTCGTGGTGTTTTCTCGAAACAATTCAGTTTCGTTCAAAAATGAATCGACAGACTTATCGCGAAAATTCAATCACTTGTAGTATTACTACTGACAATACAATTATGTTTATTCATTATCATTATAAATTCAAAATGGCCGCCGCTACAAAATGGCGGATAATTTATGTTTTATTAATCCCATCAATATGGGTATCAAATGAAAGGGCTCAACAAGCAGAATACAATATACTATAAAAAATTTAAATCCAAGATGGCGGCCGCTACAAAATGGCGGATAACGTAGGTTTTATCAATCCCATCAATATGGGTATCAAATGAAAGTGCTCAACCAGTAGAATACAATGTACTATATAAAATTAAAAACTACTTGCGAATAATGAGGCAACAATGGTATCAGACAGAATTTTTGATTGTCGACGAGATTTCCATGGTGTCTTATCAAATGTTATGCATAATGAACGCTCGATTAAGGCAAATTAAGAACTGTGAAAATGAGTTTTTTGGAGGAGTAAACGTATTACTTTTCGGTGATCTTTTACAACTGCCTCCTATAAAACGATCAGGAACACCTGTTTTCAAACAGCCAGAACATCTCCAACCAGCTACACATCTCTGGCGTTTATTCACGCTGTGTGAATTAACTGAAAATATGCGTCAGCAAGGTGACCAGACTTTTATTGATATTTTGAATGCTTTGAGAGTCGGTGAGCTAACAACCCAACATTTTAGTATTTTAATGGGAAGACTTCTTCGAGACACGAGTGATGAGTTTGCAATAGACAAAGCGTTAAGGGTATACCCCACAAATCAACAAGTTAACGACCACAACTCTGCTGTATTGAATTTGTACAGAAGTAATGGTGCTCGCATTTACAAAATAAAAGCGCAGGATCAGCTAGTACACGCCACACGAAATGCAGACAATGTGGATACAGCTACTATAATACCAGCTGATATCAACAAAACTGGGGGTTTACCAGCGGAACTGGAAATATTTGTGGGGGCAAAAGTCATGCTACGGTCCAATATTGACGTTTCAAAGGGATTAGTGAATGGCGCTATAGGCTACATCAACGAAATCGTTTGGCCTCAATTTCGTCGAACTCAGATGTATGCAATAGATGTACCTTCCGTCCGAATTGATTTTGCAAGAGACGGAGTACATCTTATACACCCGAAAGCCATACAGTTTCCAGCTAAGTACAATTACGGGACGGCTGAAAGAAGAATGTTGCCTTTAATACTATCATGGGCTTCTACAATACATAAAATGCAGGGCAGCACTGTGGATCACGCAGTCGTATACTTAGGTGCGAAACTGTTTGAAGAAGGTCAAGCCTACGTGGCTCTTAGTAGAGTAAGATCTTTGCAGGGACTACGTATAGAGGACTTGGACTGCAATAAACTAACGGGCAAGAAACCTTGCAATAATGAAGCACTGAATGAATTAAACAAAATGCGAAATAAAAACTAAAAACTAGAAAATAAAAATAGGTAAAAAAACTTTTTAAGTTAAACGGTTTTATGTTAAACATACATTGCAATGTTTAAGATAAATGTACTAAAAACCAAAAAATAAAAATAGTTAAAAAATCTTTTTAAGTTAAACGGTTTTATGTTAAACATGCATTGCAATGTTTAAGATAAATGTACTAAAAACCAAAAAATAATAAAATAGATACAGTCGTGGGAATTATAAACATATGCATAGACTAGACTAAAATAAAACCGTGGGGCACGTCAATTGTCTACAAATTATCGACTTAATGTGCGATATAAGAATCGTTTAATTCGTCGTTAGGCAGTTGGCCCGCAGACGGTGAGGAAATTACTTACTATTTTCTTGCTCATGGAAATTCCAATAGTTATACACTCCATGTAAATAAAAGAGATGTTTCAACTAGTTTATCGTTGGACATTCACACTGCTGGCTGGCGAGGAATCATTTCACTGCTCGTAGTTTGTCTTTAATCGACAAAACCTGCCCCACGGTTTTATTTTAGTCTAGTCTATGCATATGTTTATAATTCCCACGACTGAATCTATTTTATTATTTTTTGGTTTTTAGTACATTTATCTTAAACATTGCAATGTATGTTTAACATAATACCGTTTAACTTAAAAAGTTTTTTTACCTATTTTTATTTAGGGTTTAACTTCCTTCTCTTTTCTTTAGGTATATGTACTGATACGTTTACCCCAAATGTTTTTAGAATACTTATTTTGAAGTCTTTCCCAAATGATAACAGAAAAGATGTTTTATTCGAGTTGCGTGCGAGTCCAACTCTATTCAGAACAAAGACAGTGGTATCAATTGCTTCAGCCCAAAAGTTTTTATCAAGATTTTCACTCTGTATTAAGGTTCTTGCTGCCTCCAGAAGAGTTCGATTTTCTCTCACGGCGCGCCCATTTTCTTGAGGTGTATAAGTACACGATCTTTCGTGTATTCTGCCATGTTGGGGTAAATGAATTATTTGAACCTTCATTATCAAATTTTAGCCCGTCATCCGTTCTTTGAGTTTTTATTTTATGGCCAGATTGATTTTCATAGAATTTTATAAATAACTCTCTTGTTTCAGATTTGTTTTTTATGAAATATGTAACTCTATAATTTGAGAAGTCATCTTATAGGAGTAAAAAATAGATTGCCCCGTCTATTGATTCGGTTTCAAATGGGCCACATAAGCCGGCATGAATTAAGTGGCCTATTTTTGTAGTCTGTGAATTACTAGTATTGAAAAGGTAACCTATGCTGCTAGCTAACTAGGCAATTTTTACAGAAAATATTTTGGTTATCTTTGAGAATGACATTATTTTCTTTCAGGACACTTCAAACAGTTTCAAAATTCTTGTGTACTAGTTTATTATTCCAGTCCAGTATGCTTTCAGCAATATTACATTGTGAGACATATTTAAGTTTAAAATTAATTTTGAAAAACTTAACCTGTCTTACCGCTGTTGCAGACAGTCTTCCTGTTTAGTCTCTAATCTCAGTGGTATTTTTGTTAGAGTATTACTTATATCCTTTGTGTAAGGCTTTTACCACAGAGAATAGATTTATTTTGAATTCAGGAATGTAAAAGACTTCATTTAATTATATATGTACCCATTCTTCACCATTCCATGCTTCTAGTTCTACCTGTCCCATACCAACTACAGTCAATATTGATCCATATCCCATTTTCACTAATTTTTTAACAGACATTCGATGTTTGAAAACGGGTTTCGATTATAACACATATGATCACTTGCTCCTGTATCAATACACCAGTCTGTTAGGATGAACGTTGATTATCCTGTCAGAGCTACACTGTTAATAAAAGCATTTGATGGTTTTGGATTTATTTTTTCAGCATCTCATTTCTTTTTGAACCAACACTCTGATATTGAATGACCTGGTTTTTTGCAGTAATTGCACCTTCTGTTTCGAGTTTCATTTTTTTGTTGTTAATTTCATAATTGTTGTGTGAGGAGTTTGTATTCGTTTGCGAGTTGGATGCTAGTGCGACTGACTGTTCACTTCCCCTTTTACGTTCTTCTTCTATTAACAGACGAGAGGTTAGTTCCTTAAGATTTTGACTATTACTGTCAGTGGACTCCCATGTGCTCATAAAATGTTTTAAAGGATCTGTATTTTTCGGTTATAAATACATTACAACTCAACATTAAAAATTATTTTTACAGAAAAACACTAATTAGCTTTGCTTATGAGAGTGGGATGAAAATAATGAAATTCTCAGTCGATCAAACAGGTAGTGCAAACATCTGTCATGTGTTGTTTGCATGCATAACTATTGCATTTCACGCAAAATTTTCTTGAAGACTTGTTGCGGCTTCTAGGACATATATGACATCTTCCGACGTAATTTTCCGGTTTTTGCAGTGAAGATGTGGGAGAAATAATTAGTTCTAATCCGAGAAATGCACGCGCCCTTCTTCTAAGCTCTACTGGTAAGGAGGTAATAGTTGACCTCGCCTCTATCTGTGGTTTTATCAGTTCCCAAGCAAGTTTCTCGATGAAATCACTTCTAGAGATTTTTCTGGAGGATGATTTGCTTTATAAACGCAAATAGCATTTATCCCAGAAATATTCAAAATATTGTATAAGAGAACCATTGGCCAACGATGCGTATTCTGGCGACATTGTAATTTCCGCATAATTGATCTACCAAATCTACACCAATTTTAGTATGATTATAATGAGTGATCATTTCAGGTTTTGTGCATCGCCTGTTGCTGGATCTATTGCCGTATCATGATGCATTGACGACACTACAATGACCGACTTATTTTTCTTAAGACAATACGAAACCATTGTTATATCCTCTTGGAATGCGAAAAGTCAGGTGTTCTCTTTCCTTTACCTATTTGGCAAGAACTCCACGGGAATTTCACGTTTATTTTTACGTACAGTACCAGTAAATGTTAATTTTTTTGTTGCAACAATTTTCTGACTAACGGAATACTGCTAAACCAGTTATCACCTGTAATGTTGCGATTAGTTCCCTCTACTGGATGCACCAACCGTAGTACAATGTCTTCGGCAGAATTGCTGAATTTATATGGGCTATCTGGCTGAGTTCCCACGTATGTCTCCAGATTGAAAGTGTACGAAGATTCTGCATCAACCATGGCAAACACTTTCAAACCATATTTTGCTGGCTTACTTGGTATATATTGATTGAATGAGCAGCGCCCTCTGAAAGCCAGTAATTGTTCATCAATAGTGAGGTATTCACTAGCCATGAAGAAATTCTGGAAATTAGCCAAAAATATTCCAAAAACTTCCCTGATTGGTGCTAATTTATGTAATTCCTTCCTTTCGTCTCTAGTAGTAACATCATCAAATCTCAAACAACGAAGCAGAAGTCTGAACCGCTTTTCGCTCATTGTGAGATAACATGATTCAACGCCATTTCCCTTGGAATTATCCCGTACTTTATGAGCATTGTTCCGATCAAGAATAAAATTCCTATCAAAGCTCTCATTTCAGTTTCATTGGTGAGTCTAGCATCGCGGTCTCTGTCAAACTTTTTTATCTGCCCAATATATATATGTTTGTTGAAGTAACTAGGATTTGAATAACTGCGTCGCTCACGAAAAGTTTCAAACACTCAATTTCAGATATGGCATTGCGGGCATCACGTTTTGATCCAGGAAAATGTGTAATGATGTTATGAGCACGTTTACGAACTTGTATATTATTACAATTTTTTTCCATATAGTTTTTTTATCCTGGCCAACATAAAATTTGTCAGAAGCAATTCATTCGCCCTCGCCTTCTGATGAAGTTTCGTTGTCATCTGATGAAACTTCTTGTTCAGAATGTGTGTCATGCTCGCTTCTTTCCACGATATCTTCATTCTCTTCTACTTCATCTTCTTCATCCTCTTCTGGTGGACTTTCCGCACCACTCGAGATTTCTTCAAACCATTTTTGCCAAACATCTGGATCTCTACTACTTTCCACACGTCTTATTTTTGAGTCAGACATACTTCTATGTAACGAAAGAATATTCATCGAACATATTTCAGGTGAAAATTCAATTTACATGATGTTTCATATCGAAATAAAAAAATACGTACCTGTCAAGAAATGTTACGTAGTCAGGCGCGCTGTCCACAATCGTAGACCAATCGTGTTCGGATGAGTATAATAATTAAAAACAACCTGCTCCACTGCACTTCGGGTACTGAACCGTTAGACGCGATGGTAATTGACAGCTATTGAGAAGCGCACGCGCGTACCTTCTTCGAACTCGTAACTGTCGTCAGTCGAATGAGCGTGGTCTACGATAGTGCGCCTAACGTAGGGTTAATATAATTTCAGTCTCGAACTTCCAATTGGTCCAATTGTTCCCTGTGAATTTTAAAATAGTTCAATATTGTTTCTTCTGATCCATTTTCCCTTGCTTCAAGGTTTTTTTAAGTATCAACTCCCGCCTAATTATAGGTTAGGTTATTAAGAATTCAATTTACTTTCTCAGCAACGCCCCCGTTTATGGCGAATCTGGGCCCATAACCTGTTGCTGGAGATGGCTTACTTTATAATCTACTTACATAACAAAAAAAACACTTAATAAAAATAATTTTAAAAAGTCAACAAACTTCGTTTGGAAAGTGGAGGCTGACCAACCCTAACAAGAGAGCTGATCTATATCATTACTCCGGTTGTCTATTACAAACATTGGATGCGTTAAGAAAACACGAAACCGTTTGATGAATGTTCTGTGAACGCATTTTGTTCAGTGAGCGAACGCCATTTTTCAGAGCAGTTTTCAAGAACGATCACTGAGCACAACCTGTTGCAGATTGTGATGTTTTTATATTAGTGCAATAAATACATAAGTAATACAACATAAAATTATACGCTGGAATTATTTCTTCCTAATTATTCCTGTTTTTTCACGATTATCACGTCTTCTCATGTCTAGCATATTTATAATGGGTGGTTAATGTTGGACCATCATAATAAACCTTTTCTCTCTTTTTATTTTCTTCCCGACTTTGTTTATTCTTTTGATCTTTTAGTTACCCTTTAGGTTATTATTTTTGCGTTAATGATATGCTAAAATATCATTGAGTGTGCAGTACTCTGAAATGGACGTTGTATATTGTCTTCGTTCGATTTACATTGCAGTGTGGGGTAGTTGAAGTTGTTATGGTGCAGTGTAGAAGCAGTTGGATCGAAAAATGAGGCTCGTTTTGCTGCTAAGGTTGCGCAATTTCGGTCTTGTGTGGCCACTTCCAACTTGGCACACCCTCTGTATTGAACTATGAGGATTTTCATAATCTGGCCTGACGGTAGGTGCCGTATGCAGACAGTGCAGAACATGTGTAAGGGTGTATGTGTTTTTTTGGAATTCCTGTTTATCTACTTATTTTCTTATGTATTTCCTGGGTTTAAGTAAGTTCATTTACTGAACGAGTAGACTATTCCTTTAAATAAGTGCTTAATAACTCAGAAGCTTACATTTTATTATTTACGAGTAGTTTAAATATGGGAATGAAATTTAGCGGGGTCTATGAATATATACTTAATATATATATTGATGTCCTCAATGTATTTCCCACGTTAAAGATATTGGGTATCTATATTTTTTATTGTAGTAATTTTCTTATCTTAAAGAATTCAACTTAAATTTTTTCTGTGTTCTGACAGTAATTTCAGTTTCAATAGTTCATATACAATTTAAACATTTTTTTGAAATTTTTTTTTCTTGGCTGTTAGGGGTATGAAACGTTAACTGTTGACGTTTCAAGAAATAATTTTACTAAATAATTTCTCAAAGAAGTTTAATTTTTTGGTGGAATATACGTCACGTATTTCCAGTTTAAATGTGAAATAAAACTACTTCTAAATTTTATCTAATATTCATTTGTGATGGAATAGTCGTAAAGTCTATTCGGGCAAAGGAAGGGATATCGATCACAGATAACCTACAGATAGATGAGACACTGATTGTGGCGCCATCTAAAGAGCCTGTCGACTAAACAATTGAGTGATATTAAAAAGATTTCTGTAATTTTAGGATTTGGCGGTATATTCAAATTTACTGTTTTCTAATTATTTTACTCCAAAATAACCATTTATAGTCCATCATTTGACATTTTATTGAATTTAACTCCATTAACTCAATAATGATTAGATATTGAGTTAAATTGAATGAAATATCAAATGATGGACCATAAATGGTTAATTAAATTGGAAAAAATAAAACAGTAATCATATAAACAGTTTATTTATTTTGGTATAAAAATACACAACAAATAATTTCTCTCACAAAATATTTTTTTAACAAACAGAATGGCTATAAATAAACTATAATGTAAAAAGAATGCAATAATTAAAAAATAATTTGAGTACATACATTCTAGATTGGAGTATCATTAGATTTTTAAATGATGTTAAATCAAGATAAAAGTTATAAAATTATTTATGATAAGTTTATATGAATTTACATATTTATTATACTCCTATAAACACACAGAGCGGACAAACTACTTGAGTATAACTGCTACTGCCCAGCTCTGTAAATACAAGGTGTCAAGTAATTACATATAAGAGTGCTAAACAGCACTTGGGACTGTACAAAATTTAAAATAATATATCTAACATTTCATTTCCACTTAAAAACATGTTTATTTCCGTTCTTATGAAACCATCGCATAGGGCAGTTTAAGTTACTCTGCAGTTCCTGTCAGTCTATGATTGTTAAAATGTTTCTTAAGGGCTTTTAAAAATCCCACCGTCTCGTGGAAGTCCTTACTAGTTTCTGGTTGAGCTTCTACAAGTAAACACACAAAATAACAACAATAAATAAGTTAACACAAATATATTTGAAAATTAATATCAACAAAAGAAAACAAAATGCCCTTACTATTGAAATAATAAGTTTAGTCATGTTTTTGTACTAAGCCAAAAAAAATATCAAAAAATATTTAAATTTTTTGTTTTTTTTGAATTCCCTTTTTTGGAGTTTTCGATTTTTTTAGGAATTCTTGATTTTTTTTGGTTTTTTACTATTTTTTGATCTACTGTTTTTTTTTATTTTTTGTCTTTATTGGATATATTGATTTTTTGGTTACTTCTAAACTAAATACTTAGACGTAATACTTGAACAAAAGTTAATGCTCACTTTCATTTCCCATAAATTTTCATACCATGGGCTATATAAGAAAATCTGCAAGGGGTCAATACTTTACATCCCATAGCTGGTGGAGGGAATAGCTATAACATAAAATGAAACCCAGATTATTATTTTTTCAATGGGTACATTTTAAAATGAAATTGTCTGAGTATGGTGTACAGACTAGATATAAATTGAGTGAATAAAAAGACGAGTACTGAGTGTGTCATTTTATTAAAATTCCAGCTAATCGCTTTTAGCCATTAAGCCATTATCAAAGCTGTGGACAAGAGAAAAACATACAACAGGTGTCAAAAAACATCAAATCCTGTATCTGCTACATACAGTGAAATAAAATGTTTGATGTTACATAATTATTTAAGTAAAATTTGTTAAAATTACTCTATAAAGAGGGTGTACACACATATAATTTAGTTGATAATTTCAAATTAGACGTTTCGTTATGTGAATTACAATTGTACACCCTCTTTATAGGGTAATTTTAACAAATTTCACTTAAATAATGATGTAACATCAAACATTTTGTTTCATTGTATGTAGCAGTTACAGTGTTTGATATTTTGTGACACCTGTTTTTTTTTGACGACAGCTTTGAGAATGGCCTAATGGCTGAAAGCGCTTAGCTGGAATTTTCATAAAATTACACACTCAGTACTCGTCTTTTCATTCAGTCAATTTACATTTCAAAATATCCAAAATTATAGCATGCTATATTGAATACAATAAAACTTACCATCAATTTTTGTAAATTTCCACTCATATGGGAAGGCAAATCAAACTGTCTTAATAACCTCCCTTCGTATTTCTCAAATCTAAAGAAACACTGTTTTTGAAAATGAAGGGAACATATCCTTCATCGTTTCCTCGTCGACAAATTGAATAATTCATTACCACTGTGTTTCAGCCATATTAATTTTATCTTCCTGGATTGGAGGAACAAAACTGTAAAAAGAAATATTTACTTTAGTAATGCAACAATTTTCAGCTTAGCTAATGTGAAGAACAACCATGATCTCTAAAGTTGTCTAATAAATTAGTAAAAATTCTGTGTTTTATAAAAATGAAGAAAATGGTTGTTAACTGAGAAAGAAAAATGCTCAAATTTTTTTAATAAAACTTTCCGAGTACACCATTTATTAGATTCTTTCAGAATACACTTTGACATTGTCTTTTCAATTAATAACAATAATGCAACGAATCAACAGATAAATATTACACTATAGCAATTAAAAAATACACCAAAATACCGAAACCTTATAATAACCTCAACACTTGAACTAAAGAAACGATAACAGTATAACAGAACCTGTGGGGATGAGCAATATGACATCGCGTATACGCAGTAATAAGAATCAATAAAATTTGATTACTAACTACGTAATAGTTTCCGTTAATTTTTTGAAATTATCTACCGATTTCAGTTTCTCGACAGGCTCTATAGATGGCACGGTCTGCAGTGTCCGTAGCCTGATATCGATATCGGATTTCTGACTGGAACGGCAGAGAATTCTGAGAATTTGCCAAGATCGAAGGAATTGTGCAGTAATTCGAATGTGCCAAGGGCAATTTTATAGATTTTATTTATTAACATCTTGGCAGGGGAATCGGCTGGATCACTGGTATGTTATAAATTCAAATGTTTAGAAGCTAATTTGTAGTGGTTAAAGGATTATAATATTTCAACATTTGTCGAGTTATACAAAATTGCTACACAAATTATTGTTCTTAATATGTTTTCTCAGTTTTTTTAAATAAGGTTATTTACTTTAACGTTAATTATAGATGTTTGTCCAGAACCAATCCTTAAGCTAAGTTTGGTTCATTGTATAATTGTGAGTTTAACATATATGTATCTGGACAGATATCAAAGTATATCTCATTATATAAAAATTTGTTTGGAAAATACAGTTTAATATTGTAGCGTAATTCCGAGATCTCACATCCCTATGTGATTTTAATTGTTGGAAATCAGACTATCTAACTGACACAATTTTTGGGGTGAGCAAAACTAACGGAAATCAGTAATACCTGGGCAGGTGTTTCCTAAGCGTTCAGTTTACCAGAGAACTCAAGTTTGACCTGGAGTGAATGGAGCGACTAACATAGATGCCTTCATAAATTCCAGATAAGTTCTTTGTGATCATAAAAAGGCTTCACCTACTTCTACGACTCAAAATTTCTGTATTATACATATAAGTATTCACTATATAATAGTTTACTAACACCTTCTGCATTTACCATTTAATTTCATCAAATTTGTATATGATTTAAATACTTGTATTAATTACTACACAGGAACATGGCCTTCGGCATTACTAAATAATTTCTTTTTTAAGCAGTTAAAAGTTGGCTGATTTTGTATTTTATTTATTTCTAACTCTGTTTAGGAACCAAAGTTAGTGGCGCCCTTATTTTCATTTCCTCGTGTTTTATCATTATAACTTCAATATAAAATGTTCTATTTACATATCCTTCAGGTAACCAAGCCCTGAGAACTGGCTTTGGTATCTACAAATAGACTCTTAATTTGGCACGAATCTAGGGTCTACTCTTTTCAAAATTTTTCTTTCATAGAACCCTTAGAGTAGATAACTTTCTGTTTCAACTTGTTAATTTTTGCTTTATTCTACAGATGTCTTCAAGGATTCATTGGCGAAGCCAAAAAATCTTGGACTTGTGTAATACAAGTAAAGCACAAAATGAACAAATGAAGCCGGAACCATCTAAAACGTCAATTTCTGAAGAAGGGTCTGTAGTTCAAAATGTGAAACTTGAATACATAAATTCATCTGAGACCGTTTCTCATGACTTTAGCTCTTCTTCTTTCGGTTCCGTCTTCACCTTAGTGAAGGCTGGCAACAATCTCGGCGAACTGGGTTCGGTTTTGAGCAGCTCAGAATAAGGAATGTGAGTCTAGTCCGGTCCAGTCTCTTATGTTTTCCAACCACGAATGTTGGCGTCTTCCTATACCTCGTCTGCCTTCTATTTTGCCTTCCATTATTATTTTCAGCAGCCTCATTCTATCACTCCTGATTACATGTCCCAAGTATGCGGTTTTTCTCTTCTTTATGTCGACAACTAAGTCTCTGTCCTTACCCAATCTTCTCAGAACTCCTTCATTACTGATGTGGTCTGTCCAGGGTATTTTTAAGAGCCTTCTATACACCCACATTTCGAAAGCTTCTAGCCGCCTCAGTGTTTCGGCCTTTAGCTCAAATATGATTATTGTTGAAAATATTATGCACACAAACAATGTTCATTGCAACCGTCTCTCTCCGTCCATATCAAATGAGTAAATATTGGAAGATATTTCTAGTATTCTTGTACCTAATAATACATCGACATTTTTTGATGCCACAGTGAATTTGAACATAAATAATGACGTTGTCACTCAAAAAGTAGAACAAGAAGTTCAATTGAAAGACGCGAATGTGAAGCTTTCACCTTCAAACTCGCCCTTGTTCGGCTTGCTCTACTTCACAAGAGCTGATGAGCACTACCGTAACAAAATTCTGGTATCTGAAGATACTATCGAGCAGTGTACTTTCCAAGAAACTGAAAACAATAACTCCTTGCCAATAACTGCCGTTAGTATTGGTCCTAGTTCCTCAAACATATCCAATCAAATAGAATATATGATATTAGATGAAAGCATAAAGAAGGCCTAGTACCGCATAAAATTAATTCTGACTCGAAATCTGATTATTAAAACTATCCAGAGAAAATCAAGAAAATAAAGAAACGTATTCAGATTCAAAAATCAAATTGGTTTGCCGAAAAAAACAGAAATTTGAGAGAAAATGGAAGAAAAATAGAAGAAAAATGAAATTACGAAATACCAAGGAAGCCTAGAGTATTGGAGAATAGATGCGTGTGTAAAGAAACTGAAGAAGGATTTTTAAAATGTTCAACATTTACAGAAACAGATAGGTTGAATATATTCAAATAATTTTGGAGTATGAGCTAGCCAGAAAAAAAATATATGCTAATAGTCTTGTGACACCCATATCTGTTAAGCGACCAAGGGGGAGAGACAACGATAAAGAATCGAAAAGGACACAATTTATGTTATATTATTGGAAAAAGGGATATTAGCCAATCAAAGTCTGTAGAACTATGTTTCTTAAAACTTTTGGAATCGGAAGATGGACAATTCTCAATTGGAAAAATAAACAAGTACGTCCTGTTTCTGAAAGGAGCAACAAAGAGTCGCATTTGCTTAAAACTAAAAGTTCCACCTCTAAGCCTTTTGAATTAGAACGTCAGGAGCTAAGAAGTTTTTAGAATCATTGCCAGCAATGGAATCGCACTACTGACGTGCTAGTACACAAAAAATTATTTGTTGCCCGAGTGGCGTTCACAACGACCCCTATACGATTTTTATGTGAATGATTGGTGTGAGGCACGCAACGTGCATGCTTTGTCCATCTGCAAGTTTTATGAAGAAGTTGATGTCCTAAGTCTCGGATTGTACGATCCTAAAAAAGATCAATGTGAGATATGTGCTCTCTTCAAAGCTGGCAAAGAAAGAAGAAGCCCGAGCAAAGAATGAAAAAGACAAAGCTGAAGAAAGTTTTGTTTTTACAGTTGATTTTCAGGCAGTTCTCATGGTACCCAAATCAAAAATTAGTAGTTTATACTATATAACGGAACACAATCTTGCATTTTATAATTTGAAGAACAAAAATGAGTGTTTTAAAGTGTTTTAAATGAAACTCACGGTTTCTAGTTAATACCACAATATAATAAAAATTGTTGAAAATTCTAAAAAATTGACAATTGTTTCGATAAATCAATATCATCGTCAGAATGACAGAAGTTACATATCGTTTAATGCCTACCTGATGTTTAGTAGTTAGTTTTGGCTAGACAGAAAGTAACGTAAGTAGAAAATTGTTAAATGTAAAAACAAAAATACCACCATTAAAGAAGTCAGGTATATATAAACTCAAATGTCCAGAATGTAATGCTGTCTATTTGGGTCAGACCCTTAGGAATTTTGAAATCCGATACAGTGAACACTTACGAGCATACAGATTAAAACAACCAGATAAATCTCACTACGCAAAACATCTACTTGACACCAATCATTCATTGACACCTAACACAAAACTAGAAGTGCTGCATATTTGTGAAAAGAAACAAGAACTGGATTTCCTTGAAGAATTGGAAATTAGAAGACATTCAAGAAACCCACAATATGATGTTGTCAATGAACAATTAAATCTAGGAAGTCCTCCACTAATAAACTGTCTTCTTAAGTGATAATTGTAAAGATCAGCAGATATAGTTTTCCTGGTTTTCTATATCATTGCACAGTTATACTGATCTTAATTGGAAAAATGATATCCAGGATATCACCATAGGGCTAATAATATTTAGGCTTCAATATTTGTAATATCACATCTTCTTCTTTTTTCTATTAACTTATATTAAGTCAATCACAAGCTAGGTCACTTCTTGGTCTAGCCAAAAATAACTACTAAACATTAGGTAGGCATTAAATGAAATGTAATTTCTGTCATTCTGACGATGATATTGATTTATCGAAACAGTTGTAAATTTTTCAAAATTTTCACAATTTTTATTATATTGTGGTATTAACTAGAAACCGTGAGTTTCATTTAAAACACTAATATGAGTAGATTCCACGAAATAAGGGTCAAGACAGTCAATTTCACAAAAATGACTATTGTTATTTAAGGAACGAAACCGAAGGAGGCTCAAACTCTGAAGAGTTTGCCAGTAAATGGGTTAGTTCAATTGAAAATAAGGTTTTACTACAAAATGAATCGGAAAAATCCAACTAAAGTCATTTTTATAGTGATGGTTGTACTTATCAAAACAGGAACTGTGTAATGTCCAATGCACTGCTATTGACGGCTATGAACAACAACATAATTATAGAAGAAAAGTTTTTAGAAGTTGGGCATACACAGATGGAAGCGGACAGCATCCATTCCTCTGTTGAGCGGGCTCTTAAAAACAAAAATATCAATGTTCCTGTGGAGTATATATCTATTTGCAGTCTGGCAAGAAAAAACCCAAGACCTTATGATGGTATGTACTTAAACCATGCTTTTTTTAAAAGTTTCGATGAAGTACATTTTTTTAAAAGCATTTGTCCTGGACGTGGTAAAGGTGACGCTAAAATTACTAATATAAGAGCTCTTCAGTACACTCCAAACGGTGATGTATATTTCAAACTGAGATCCACCGATAAGTGGAAAATACTACCGCAAAGAAAATCACCGGCACTTTACCTGAGGACTACCGTCATTGTTATGATAATTTACCTCCTGACTAGTTAGTTACTACTCGTATTGTGTAATTGTTGAGACTAATTAGTGTGTGCATAATTTAAGTAGTTACCTGAAGTATAAATACTGGAACAATATTTTTGTAATGTGATTAAAATGTAGATTTTAAATACATAAAAAGTATGTTGCATACTATTAGAAGATGAATAGATAGACAACAAAAATATTTTTGTTACTTTTGTGTTAATTAAAAACTGCTATTAAAATCATTACTTGATTACAAAAACCTACTAAGTCACAAAAGTGTTAATAAATAAATAAATATTGAATTAAGTAACTTTTCTTTTATTTCATCTCATAAAGAATAAAAACATGAAACAACTGTATCAAGGCCCGTTCCTAAAAGTAATTTATATTTATTTGAGAATGTTTTTCCTGTTTCTTCTGTAAATTTACGTAATATGGCGTTAGCGTTACCCCTCCGGGGTTTATACAAGTGACTAATTTTATGATTGGATTTTGTTATTGGCGTCTCACAGATGAACCCTATTGATTTTCAACTCACCAGTGATAGTACAATGGGTCACATATATACGGATATTCTACATTTTTGGAGGTATTTCGAGTTTTTAGCACGATACAGCCTCTGGAGTGTATACTTGTACGGAAAAGTTAGTTTCAATCTCTAAAACCGTTTATTTTCAAACTAAAACTCTAATATAGTGTAATGCTTTCCACCAATATGGCGGATGTGCGTAATTTCTTGCTAATAGGTAAATATTCGATACTCCTCTCTGACGAGTGTTTGTATAACTAAGTTGATATATATTCTGCCCTGCTAAGACAAGAGGTCGTATCTGAAAATATACCATTTGTGGTAAAATCCAAATTTGTGAATCATATTCTGCCAAGAGAACGTATTATTGTAGAAACCTGATGTTGCACAGGTATATAAAAAAAAATCCCAATAGCACAAGACCAATTGGACGGCTTATTTCAGTAAAGTTTTTGCATCAGATTCAAAACAAAAAGAAACAAAATTTAAATTTTCTTAAATGAATGTTGTCAAGTATGTTTTAGAAAAAAGTGTTTCCTTCCAAATTTGTAGAACGTGTTGAGTTTTAAAAAAAATCTCAGTAACTTTTTTGCGTCAGATCAAAAACAAAAGAAATACGATCTTTTTTCAATTTTGACAGGCCGCCATTTTGTTTCTACTGGGCCGTTATGGCCCGTTAACGAACTCGTCCAAGATTTTGGTCGAACTAATTTTTATAGCGAGTTTGGTTCCGATCCGTCAAAAAATGCGCCCTTTATCGTGCTTAGAAATTCCGTTATAACACATACATATATATACATATATATATATATATATATATATATATATATATATATATATATATATATACATATATATATATACATATATATATATATATATATAACAACAAAGAGATTCATGGGTAAAAAAAGGGCTACTGAAACAGAGTGGTAACCGCGGACATGCATGTTTCTGGCTCATTTGCCTCTTCAGCACGGTATAACCAAATAAGGATGTGAAATTTGGGAGCAAAGATGTTGATCGAAACATGGGAAAACACAAAACAACGGATTTCAGCAGGGAAACCAAACGCTCATTTGTGCCTTCAATTCGAAGATCCCGAGTTTTCAGGACAACAACCAAGATCGACACGGAAGCGCATATAGCCCCTCCGCCATGAACCTTCCGACCCATAGTAAATAACAAAGAAGATGTAGGAATATCGCGAATTACATCCTGTATATTGCCGACGTATCCACTGGGTTCTGGTACTGCAACGACCGTTGGTGCAACCTCAGCACATTCAACATATATATACAAATTGTAAACATATTTAATTCAGTCTGCATATTATTTTATCTACACATCCTGTTTATACAAATTATATTTTACTGTTATTTTTCAAAGTCGATATTTTGTATTTTTAAGTTAATAAAAGTTTTTAAAAACAAAGTTCGTGTAACGAAACATATATTTGGCGCAGTCAGTAGGATTGTCACGAAAGGCATCCAACGTGGAAAACTTTTTACTATTTCAATAGTGAAGTAACAATCAAACCAAGTGAAGTATCCAGTTCAACCCTAGGAAGTCCAGGACCATGGGCAAATGAAGACCGTACTGTAAGTCGATTTATTTTTATTCATTGTATATGTCAGACTCCTCTAGTGCTTCCTCTTCCTTCAGTGATAGCGAGAACGACCTAGAGTTAAATTTAATTAACGACACATCTAATAATATTTTAGAAATAGATATACTTGCTCAAACTTTAAATTCATTTTCATTAGTCGAAAATAACTTAGAAATGGCAAATATTCCCAATTTTAGCAAAGTTCATGCCGAAACCATTCCAGATTTCGATGGTAACGAGAATGAACTACAATTTTTCTTAGAAAGTATCGATAGCATTGTAAATCATTTCTACGATATTACAAATGCCGATAATTACCAAAACATCATAATTTTTAGAACCATAATGAGTAAATTGGAAGGAAATGCAAGAGAAGTCATTAACATTAGTGGGTGTACCACAATAAATCAAATAAAACAAGAATGAATTAGAAATTTTAGTGATTCTAGAGATGAAACATGCTTATCTCTTGATTTGAATAACTTAAGGCAAGGGCATAACGAATCCCCGTACCAATTTTATGATAAAGTTACGAAAGTATTGCATACTATTTCGAACTATTTAGCTTTACATGAAAACGATAGAAACACACGTGCATTTAAACAAAATATGTCTAATAATCAAGCTCTACAAGTATTTTTAGCAGGTTTAAGAAATCCGTATCATGGTTCGAACAAAAGAACCTCAAACTATGTTAGACGCTATAAATTTTATAAAAAAGGAAGATAATATTAGATATCTCCAAAATAATTCTAATTTTCAACCGACCTCTAAAAATTTTAATAATCAAACTAGGCCAAAATTTAATCACGCACAAAACAATTCACAAATTCCAAATCACTCTCGTAACTTTAATAGAAATAACAATTTTAATTTTAATCAAAGAATTCCTCAACCACAACAATCTAGTTTTCAAAATAATAATCCTCAACCTAATAATAATTTCCCACGAGGACCAATTCGTGTACAACCCAGACCAATTAATAATAATCAAAGATATTTTTCTAATGCACAAGTATTAGGCAGAACCGAACCTAAAAATGTTTGGAAACCAAATCCAAACTATAATCCAAATAACGGGCCCAGACCTGTACCTATGACAACTACAACTAGTCAAAATAATATTCATTCTCAAGTACAATCACCTGAAAACCGTAGGTGGGTGTCCTAAGAATTATATAATGTAGAACATGTTGATGAAAACAATGTAGATAACGTTATACAAGAAAATAATTATGAAGACAATTTTGAAAATTTTCACGAAGATCCGCCTCTCGACGCGAAACCTTGATAGAATATAACAATTCATTCGATAAAAGAGAATTACCTTATATTACTATAAAAAATGCACCACTAAAATTATTAATCGATTCCGGTGCAACTAAATCTTTTTTGTCTCCAGAAATAATTGATAAATATTTCGCTGAGTATAAAAGTTCGTTGTCTCAACGTCCTTCGATTCATCACGTCATAATACTTCCGTAAGTATACCCGTGTTCTCGGAATTTGATGATGATAAAAATGTAACATTTTATGCGTATAAATTTCATTGTATTTTCGATGGCTTAATCGGAGTAGATTTATTACAATCACTCGGGATTAATATTGATTTTCCAAGTTCAGAAATTAAATCAAGAAATGCCAATTTACCAATTAATTACTTTAAAGCAACTCCAAAGAAAATTGTGTCAAAAATTATACCAGGTCAAACAATTACAAAAATTGTTATCCCAGTCACAACGCTCACAGGAGAAATTTTAATACCTCAACAAGTTTTAGGCAATATACCTGAATGTATCTCAGTCGCTAATAACGGTTGGGCAACTGTCGAAATTCGTAACAATTCCGACGATGATACAAATTTTACTATTTTATATCCTATTAATAGTATTCCTGTAGAAAATTTTGAAATGTTTCATTTTGATCTTAAAAATGACAATGACGTATATAAATATGACGAAATTGACAATCTCATTAGAACAGACCATTTAAATGACGAAGAAAAAAGAGAATTTCTTAATATATGTAAAAAATACGCTGATATCTTTCATAAAGACCAAAATCAGTTAACTTTTACAAACGAAATTAAATAAAGAATTCGTACTAGTGATGAAATTCCTGTTTATACTGAAAGTTACCCTTACCCATCCGTCCATAATGAAGAAGTTGAACTACAAATTGAAAAAATGTTAGAGCAAAATATAATTAGGCCGAGTAATTCGCCATGGCATCGCCTATTTGGCTCGTAGCAAAGAAAGCCGACGCTTCTGGCAAGAAGAAGTGGAGAATCGTCGTGGATTATAGAAAAATGAACGAGAAAACCATTCCTGACAAATATCCAATTCCTCGCATAGATACAATTCTGGACAAACTAGGTAAATGTAACTATTTTTCAACATTGGACTTAGCATCAGGTTTCCACCAAATCGAGATGCACCCGGACGATATAGAAAAAAACAGCGTTTACTGTAGAAAATGGACATTACGAGTATTTAAGGATGAGTTATGGCTTAAGAAATGCTCCAGCTATCTTTCAACGCGTAATGGACAACATCCTCAGAGGACTACTAGGAGAAATTTGCTCAGTATATCTCGACGATATAATAATTTATTCGACATCACTACAAGAACACATGGTTAATTTGAAAAAGGTATTCCAACGACTTCGGGAGAGCAATTTCAAAATTCAGTTAAACAAATGTGAATTGTTAAGAAAGGAAACCGCTTATTTAGGGCACATTATTACAAAAGATGGTGTTAAACCAAACCCAAATAAAATTAAAGCTATTAAATTATTCCCAGTTCCAAAAACTACTAAAGAAATAAAACAAATTTTAGGTCTATTAGTTTATTATAGAAAATGCATACCTAACTTTGCACAAATTACTAAACCTTTGACTTCATGTTTAAAAAAGGGTTCAAAGATAGAATTTATACCTGAATATGTACAGTGTTTCGAAACATGCAAAGAACTGTTGAGTAACGATCCTATTTTAATATATCCTGACTTTACACAGGAATTTATCTTAACAACTGACGCTAGCAGATTTGCGATAGGTGCTGTACTATCACAAGGTCCAGTAGGGTAAGACCGACCTGTGGCTTATGCCTCAAGGACGCTAAACCAAGCAGAACAAAATTATAGTACAATCGAAAGAGAGTTACTCGCGATTGTATGGGCTACGAAGTATTTCCGGCCTTATTTATATGGTAGGAAATTCACAATATATTGTGATCATAAACCTTTACATTGGCTTTTCTCAATAAAAGAACCCAATGCTCGTCACACGAGATGGAGATTGAAACTAGAAGAAGTCGATTATCAAATTGTTTATAGAAAAGGAACCTTGATTGAAAATGTAGATGCTCTTTCTCGAATTAAAATAAACGAAATCAATGCAAATGACATTTTTGGGTACATGAACGATTTTAACAAAAATATTTCTATTGACAGTAACAATGAACGAAATGATCAACAAGATACATCTCTTGATAATGAATCAATTGTAGGAAATATTGACGAAACCCCTCAGGTAACAGACACTGACATAGAAAATATAATTAATGAATTATGTCCAGACAATGACGACGAAACCATACACACTAGTCACGAAAATCCAATACTAGAAATTCCATTTTCAGAAACACCTATTAATCATTTTCAAAATCAAATATTTCTTAAAATAGTATTTCATTAACCAGCAGCACCAAAAGTTACTAAACTTTATGACAATAAAACTAAAATCACCATACAAATTTGAGAAACAAACTTCAAACCTGAAATTATTCAAATATTTAAAGAATTTACCTTAACAAAGAAATTATTTGCTATAAATATTGATCGATTAGATTTAGTTCCAAAAATATGTACAACATTGCAAGAAACTTTTAAAAATTCCGCATTCAAAGCTATTATTTGTAACAATGTTTTAGAAGATGTAATTTGGCCACAATTCGCAGATAGAAATAGTACAAATGCATCATGAACGTAAGAACAATCAATTAATGGAACTGAATTAGACACTTAACGTAAATATTATTGGCCAAATATCAGAAGTGCTGTAACCAAATATATAAATAATTACGAGCTATGTCAAAAGATGAAGTATGACAGAAATCCCCCAAAACAAAAATTCGAATTAACTCCAACACCTAATAAACCTTTTGAAATAGTTCACGCAGATGTTTTCACGATTAAAGGACACAAATTCTTGACAGTTATTGATAGATTTAGTAAATACGCGCAAGCATATCATTTAGTAGGAGTAACCGCAATACATATAGCTAAAGCTTTCATGAGTCTTCTCACTCATTATGGTGCACCTAAAATGTTAGTAATTGATAGAGGTACCGAATTAAAAAATCATGTTATTGAAGACTTTGCAAAATTACAGAAAATTGAACTTCATTATACTACGGAATTGAATCCAAATTCTAGTAGCATAATTGAACGTTTTCACTCAACTTTAATTGGACATATTAGAATCATACAAGAAACTCATAAAAATCTAATATCTTAGACCAAATGCCTTATGCAATTTTAGGATACAATAACTCCATTCATAGTGCAACAAAGTTACGTCCAATAGAAATTATTTCAGGACATTTATATACAAACAACCCTCTTAATATTGACATTAATCAAAAATTGTATTCTAATTACATAACTAAACATAAAGAAACTACCGCTGACATTTATAAAACGTTAAATGAACACATGGCAAATCAAAAATCAAAAAGGTTTGAAAAGACTAACGAAAATAGACATGAACCATTAACTTACGACCCAGGTGCATTAGCATATCATAAAACTAATGCTCGTAATAAAATTAGTCCTAGATTTAAAGCCAAACCAATAGAACAAAATTAAAAAATCAAAGTTAAAACTTACAAAACAATCTCACCTCGTAATAGCAAACAAAAATTAGTTACCGCCACCTATCATAAAAATAACTTAAAAAAGTCACTTGCTAATCAAAAAATTCTACCATTACAGAATTCTCCTATCGCTGGTAGTAGCAAGGCAGGCACAGAAAATTAAAATTGTTAGTTTGGAGTCCAATCCAGGCATACTCCCGTACAAATTAGGAAATGCTAGATTACAATCTACCCATCATACTTGTATCCATTACTTTGATCTAAACCCTATAGAAACCGAATTACTTCATATAACAAATCAATTCGAAAATGTTTTGCAGGTAATTAATATCAAAAATCAAGTTTTTGCAAATGAACTTAAATTCTTGATTAATTTAATAAAATATCAAATGCAATGCAAAAAAAATTTAATTTTGTACACGGCAGTAAAAGAATTAAGAGAGGAATTTTAAACGGTTTAGGAACAATATTCAAAAGCATATCTGGTAACTTAGATGCAGAAGATGGCAAACGTTACGATGACGCCATTGTTTTATTAAGTTCAATTCAAAAAGATATAGCAAATACTTTGAACAAACAAATATCATTAACTAGTCAAATTATAGAT
The DNA here is from genome assembly GCA_963921935.1 of Galeruca laticollis. Lineage (NCBI taxonomy): Eukaryota > Metazoa > Arthropoda > Insecta > Coleoptera > Chrysomelidae > Galeruca > Galeruca laticollis. The sequence continues at coordinate 185,976,245 of OY998179.1, read as the reverse complement.
GATTATAACAGTAGTATCTCACTAATAAAACAAATTGAAGAAGAGATAACAGGAAAACTAAATGAGCTAAGTTCTGAACTTGAAAAATTTGTTAATGATGTTTCCTCTTATTTCCCAGCAAAAAATACTCTTGATCAAATACAAGCAGCACTTAATATCTAAATACTAAATAATATTGAAAATTCTATTGCATTTGCAAAATTAAAAACGTTGTATTATACTGTTCTAAAGTTTGAACATCTAGAATTTATGGATAAAACATTACTCAAATATTATCCAATTAATACCCTAATCTTTGGCAGTGATTCTCAAAATTTATTTGAATACTATAACATTTTAACCGTTGATTCTTATTACTCTAAAGACAGAATTGTTTTCGTTATTCACTTTCCCTTAGTTAAACCCGAAACTTATACTTATTTTCACCTGTACTCTATTCCCACAAAAAATAACACGGTCCTTATCCCACCTAAGCCTTTACTGGCAATGCAAGGCAATCAGTACGAGTACGAAGATCAAGAATGTGAAAATATCCACCAACTGTATTTTTGCCCCAACGAAAAACCCATGGTAGATGCCCAATCCGAAGAATGCATCCACCAATTGTTGCAACTAAGAACTGAAGATCAACCGAAATGTGTACCAGTGCCAATTATCATAGAAAACGAAATTATCGAAAGTATAAATTCAGCGCATTACATCGCAGTATTCCCAGAAGAAACGAAAATCAAAACCACTTGTACAAAAACCGATTTCATATCTCTAAAGGGTACCTATTTTATAGAACTACCACCGAGCTGTAGCTTCCAAACTCCAAGAAACGTATTCATCAACCACGAAGATGTCATCCCAGGTCAACCTTTACTACTTCCTGAAATAAAGATCGAAAACGAAGGAAGAATTCATTCTGGAAAAATCAAAATTAATGAGATTTCCTTAGACAACGTTCATCAACTCATAAAAGAAGAAGATCGAATGGAAGAAGTTAGTTTGAGAAACATTCCACACAACTACGCCTATGCATCGTCTACACCCCTCTATATCGTAATTGCGATCGCACTTCTTGTTGGTGTTTTCGAATGGAAGTCGAGATGTAAACGGCTACCCACAACAAAAATGGTCAATGAAGTCACAGCTGATCCAAAATCAAAACCGAGAACTTTCCAAGAAGAAGATGAGTAATCTATCCACACCCTGTATGGATCTCTCTGGGGATGGACGAAGTACATCCTGTATATTGCCGACGTATCCACTGGGTTCCGGTACTGCAACGACCGTTGGTGCAACCTTAGCACATTCAACATATATATACAAATTGTAAACACATTTAATTCAGTCTGCATATTATTTTATCTACACATCCTGTTTATACAAATTATATTTTACTGTTATTTCTCAAAGTCGATATTTTGTATTTTCAAGTTAATAAAAGTTTTTGAAAACAAAGTTCGTGTACCGAAACATATATGTTAACATATATGTTAACAACAACAACAACAAAGAGATTCATGGGTAATTCACGCAAAAAAAGGGCTAGTGAAACAGAGTGGTAACCACGGACATGCATGTTTCTGGCTCATTTGCCTCTTCAGCACGGTATAGCCAAATAAGGATGTGAAACTTGGGAGCAAAAATGTTAATCGAAACATGGGAAAACACAAAACAACGGATTTCAGCAGGGAAACCAAACGCTCATTTGTGCCTTCAATTGGAAGATCCCGAGTTTTCAGGACAACAACCAAGATCGACACGGAGGCGCATATAGCCCCCCGCCATGAACCTTTTGACCCATAGTAAATAACAAAGAAGATATAGGAATATCGCGTGATATGTTAACAACAACAACAAAGAGATTCATGGGTAATTCACGCAAAAAAAAGGCTACTGAAACAGAGTGGTAACCGCGGACATGCATGTTTCTGGCTCATTTGTTATATATGTTATACCGTGCTGAAGAGGCAAATGGAACGCTGTACGCAACATTAGTAAGAGAAGTTAACGGACATTTATCTTTAACTCTAGTAAAAATTGATCTAATAGTTAGAGCTGTCCTGTTAGCAATTTTGAAATTACCATATGCTCGGAACAATCTGGCAAGTCTCGGAGTAATATCTTTAATGTATGGAAAGGAAGCGAAAATTGGAGGAGCAGGGGTCGTAACAGCGCCAACATCCAATTGGGCCACGTTAGGATGACTATCATCAGCCAGCAGTTCCATGGTATTAGATGTGCTGAACAATAATTTATTAAGTAAAGTTTTTGGATAATAGTTATCCAAGAAAAGGTTGAATAAAATGTTAAGATTTCTATTATGGAAAATACTTTGAAATTCTAACGACTCTCTGCTTCATTTGTTTTACCAAGTTCACCTTCATAGAATGTTTGTGGTAAGAATGGTAGTTTAAATATCTACCAGAACTGCAAGGTTTCCTGTACCAATCGATAATAATAGTATTATTTTTACGAATGAACTTAGTGTCTAAGAAAGGTACGGAAATTTCGTTGTCTTCTTTTTCTATTGTGGACTGTATATGAGGATCGTAACTGTTAAAAGTCTCAAGAATCTCATCTAGGCCCTCTCTAGGAAGTGCCACGATAATATCGTCCACATACTTCCTAATGAACAAAGGAGTAAAAGAAAGTACTGGTATGACAGTATCCAGCAAATCGTCCATGACATATGCTGCTAAGATAGGAGAAATAGAGGCACCCATAGGAGTACCAAATGTTAGTTTATAAGTGTTATTGTTAAAAGCAAAATAAGTACTATCAAAAAGAAAAACAATTCATATATATATATATATATATATATATATATATTGTGCTGTATTTTAATTTGAGTTACAGGTTGGATTTTTAAAAAAAAATTGCGATGATGATTATTTTTAATTATTATGTTATTGTCAAGTTGCAATATTGTTGTGGAATTTTCTATTATTTATTATGAATATTAAATTTGTTAATCATTGTATTTCCTTTTTTTATTATGGGCGCCAGAACTCGCATGGTCTGCTTATTATAAACAGAGCGATTTCGTACCTAATGCAAGTTCAAATATTAATACCAAAAGCTTTATTCCTTTTTTTTTAGATCTCAGGGGTGTGTCCGGCACTAGCGTTGAACAGTAACAGGAAACTGATAGGTTTTGAGAACACTTGAAGGAAAACAAGGAGGTTTGATTGTAGTTTTGTATAATTAATCAAAAATTCTATGTATTTCTTAACATTTCTCCCTCAATACTTACTGACGATAAAGCCTGGACAAATTACATAATAATTTATAAACGTCTATGTATAATTCTCATAGTTAAATGTTTTAAGTGAAATTAATATGATAAAATAACAAAAATAACTAATAAATACTGTGTAACCATGATATCATCGTTAACCCGCAATCAATTCCCACCTCTAGCATTTTAAACCAGAAGAATGATGGTGGCGTGAATCACGTCATATGACCAGATAGCTTGTCAATCGCAAAATGGATGTTTAGAAGTAATAGTTTTTAAAGTTTATTAATATATTTAGTCCTTAATAATAAAATCAGTGAGTGATTTCGTCGTTGTTTGGGATTAAATTGAATTAGTAGGATAGTGGAAATTGATTATTCTTAAATAACTAGGTAAATTCAAAAAGATATGTTCATAATATTATACCTAACCTAAGTAATAATTCAAGAAACCAAATGTTTGTGAATACATACAGAAATTCATGAGTTTGAAGATAACAAAAGTCTTGTGTTTCCACTCATTTCAGTTCAATGAAACTTGTGATGATTAAAGTGTAATAGCTTCTCTATTCGACAAGGAGTTAAAGTTTATTATATTCAAATTACTTTCAATATAAGTAATTTCTGCTACGAGGAAAACGTAACCAAATAGCCAGGAACAAATAAGGTAAAAATTAAATTATCTCACCAAATTCTAGAAGACGATTAATGAAAAGTTTTTTTTATTTGATATTCAATTACTGGAAACTGGATCATTCCATTTATTGCCAATGACGTTGTCACAAAAAAAATCAAAATTTTGTCCTTTAATTATGATTTTTTTAACTTAATTGTATTATTTTATTCTCGTTCTCACATCTTTCCATACCACCTTTTCAACCTAACAACCCTCTCTCGACGCTCAACAATCAACAACCTCCTTCTGTTTTTTCCGATCCTCTTTTGTTAACTTGTAAACAGTTATTGTTTTTAAAAAAAAACTATTTATCCGCGTCTTGTTCTTTTTCAATTATTCACTCCGTTCGAAAATACCTCCGCGATTGCACTAATGTCACTTTATTTACACTTAATCTAAATATTGATAAAGCTGTCACTTTATATATAATACTATTCATGTCTATTTGCTTTTTTAATCGTCGTCAAAAAAAATACTTTATCGTATACAGGGTTTGTCAAAAGTTATAGCAATCGGGAAAATACAATTACGAATGAATAATATCTTTTTATAATTGACTCACGTGTGTGCAACACACAACTATATGTTAATAGTTTCGTTTATCAATATTGTTTTTATCATGAATTTAAATATCATGTAACTATGAGCATTATAATTCTTTTTGGTTGCAAATGGGCATTTATATACAAAATTTTATTTGTTCATTTTCCTGTTATTAATACTTCACTTTAATATATATATATATATATATATATATATATATATATATATATATATATATATATATATATATATATATTTAATCTCTACATCAGGAATAAGCCTAACAGAGTGAGTCAAACTTATGACTAGAACCTTGATATATTAAAATCATACTATTTCGAGATATTTGAAATTAAGTAGATACGACTAATGAACTTAGGAGTGAAGAAACTACGATAAAGGTTCTGATGTCGTATGTACCATATAGGACTTATTGGTTAAGTAATTGTCATTCTTATTAATTATTGTTTGATCAGCAATTAAAGAAAGTATTGTTAGTTGATATTACAATGATGCGAGTAATAAGTTATGTTAGTTCAGTATTTATTAAACACTTACATGAAACAATTTAGTAATTGAACAATGTAGAATAGAATTACATATCTTCAGAGACATCCAGTTGCGACAAACTTGATTCTTTCCAGAATTCAAGTCTATTTTCTGGGAGAATTTCTGACAAATGTGAGATGAGATTCTTTTTTCTAGTTTTGTCCACACATCTAAGATCTTTTCTAATCGTTGGCTTTGGAATGCCATTTTAATGTGCCTGAGCACTTAGGAAGTTCAATCCTATGACTGGGTCTCCAAATTCAGTTTTATAAAACAGAGTATCATAACCTCTTTTGAACTGTACTTCATAAAAGTTACTCAGGTAAGGTTTTGGTGTAGTTTTTCCAAGCTTGAATCTAGATGAATGATCTTTGGCATCGTAAAAATTAGTTACTTTCATGTTTATAACTTCGACTCTGCAATTATTTGATTGTTTGACGCAGCTGACATAATCTTCAAAATCCAATACTTTTTTCTTCTGTTTTAGTGATTTTTCCACTTGGTGATGCGAAGAGTCTGCCGACATGAAGATATGGCCAGTCTCCAGATATTTAAGAGTGATTGAGTTGCAATCAATTTCGGATGAGTTTATAAAATACACTAAAAACCAGTAAAGATTCCAATTGTAATTTTCCGCCGCGCAATTATCCATCCAAAGAGTGATTTCTGATGCATCTCTATGCAACATTGAAAATTATAGAAAGCTGACATTGTGTCAAATTTGTTACGTCCGGCAACTCATTCATGCCATATGATGGCTATGGGCTTCTTTGTGATTGTTTGTTTTCCGATCGGTATAAATGATTCATTAAAACAGATAATTCGTGGAATGAATATTATTTCTTTAAACATCTCACATCGGGGTAGCATGACAACTTTGAAGGAAAATAAACATATATAGATAACCAATAACTTCAAATTATGTATGTATGTTCTCGTCTATAATGGTAAATGGTGGGATTAAATGATTTGATATGAGATGTGATGCTGTCTCTATCAGTCTTTTCTTCAGATAGATGTCCCCTTTTTCTTGTATGAAATACCAATTTTTGTGACGACGACACATTCAGGATACCTCTTACCATACGGTCATTGGAGACAGCATACCCCAGGGTCCGTATAAAAATTTTTTTGCACACGCGACAGTCCATACCATTTGAATCTTCCAGGAAATACAAGAAAGTTTTTTGTCTCCGAGAATTATCTACATCAGCGTTTTCAGTTGTTTTTCTTTTTTTTGCTATTTTCTTGACAGCGTTGAAAATGAACTGTTTCTGTTGTGGATAGGTTAGTTCCCAAAATTCAATATTCATAATTTCTCGTCTTTGCTCGGTAATTTTTTGAACATTTTTGCACACATTTTCCTAGGCAAGCAGTTTGAATGCCATGTTTGCCAGCTTTTAATTCTCTTTTTTGTTTTTTCCTTTGTTGTAACGGAACTGCCTATCTTCTTCTTTTACGTTCAGTTCCTTTTTTTGTTATTTCATTTTCACGAGATTTATGAAAAACCGTTTCAACAATATTTTGGAGAATTTGGTTCACAAAAATCGTAATATTTTCTTCATTATTTAATTTCGGGTTATTACTACTTTTGAGAGTGATATCTGATAATATGATAACTTTTGCAGGCTCAGCTTGTTCTGAAATGAAATCTATAGTTATTTAGTTACAAATAATAAAGCGAAATTTTACCACTTTCGCTTTCTGCAAACGGTATTTGAGATTCAGGCGAGTTTTTGATTGTATCCATCTGGACACCTTATCCAAAAACGTAGTTATTTCGATTGGATTCAGAAAGATTCATCTTTACCTTCACTGGTTTGGTTTTTTGTTTTGAAACAGCCACAATATACTAAAAGCTGTATACCTACAAACAATAAATATATACCTGAAAAGTCCGGATCATTTTTATGGTCACCTCCCTCGTTATTTTCAAACTTTGTATTTTTACGCCGAAATGTAACCAAGTTCTCAGCCAGTAGTTCATTTAAAGCTAATGTAACGAGCTTTCTGGAACGGTCAGACATAGGTTACCTAGTAAATATAACAGGATTAATTTAAATATAACTATTGAATAAGTACTTACGCTTGTGTTTTTAAAGTAACCGAAAGTTACACTGAATGTACTTAATATAATATCCAACGTGTTCTATTCAATACTCTTTTCACCACGATGCGGCTAAAACCGAAACTGGAACATAACCTCACAGTTTTTGACATTGCCAAGGTCGAATGTCGTAAATGATACCAGAGCTGTTAGATACGACTTATTGATGTAGTAAGTGTCAGTTACGATATTCTGACTATGGAAACCTCCTATAATTGTAGTTACGACTAATCTTTCACACTAATTTTCACGGTTTTACGGTGAAGATACGAGTTCTAAATTTTGTAGACTGATAAAATAGGCATTCACCTTACCGAATATACAAACATCAGGAAATCGCAATATTTGTAGATACGACTTCTTGTTTTAGCAGGGCAGTATTGTTGTGTTTTGGGTAACTTGAAGCAGTGTAAAATTGATGTTGTGAATTAAATTAATTTCCCGTTTTATTCATTTTGAATTTGACTAATCATTACTGTAGTGTTCCTCAGTGGGTTTCATGGGAAAATAATCCTGAATTAAGCTTCCATAGTTTTCCAGTAGTAGAAAATAGTGAGTTTCTGTGAAACAGAAATTGGGGGCAGAGAACTTGTTGACACAATGAAAGAAACGATTAAGAATTGGAAAAAGGATGTCTAATTATATAAAAGTTTGCTCTCTTCATTTTAAACAAACTGATTTTGTTCCAAAAAGGTTTGTTAATTTATGAATTCAAGTTATGTATCAAGAATTTAAATAAAGTATTTCTAGAAAAGATAAAACGCAGAAGGCTAGAATGTAATGCTGTCCCTTCCAATAATTTACCAGTAACTGGTGTTCCCAGTTCATCCCTCAGGTTTACAACTTCTAAAAAAGGAGTAAAATCAGAGGATACTCCCAATTTAAAAGAAACAACTCAAGAAGTGGCAACACCTTGTGAAAATTAGACTCGATTTTGAGGATCAGGAAGACAGAGAAGCTGCAGAGGCATTATTGTCTTTAATGAATCCTCAGAGATGTGAAGAAGTTGATGCAAGCCATAGTCATCACTGAGAAACTTTACTGGAATGAATAACTTTAGAATTTTTAATGCAATTTTTGAGTTCACTAAAAAATATATAAAAGATAAGGGAACAATTGATTCAAGTTAAAAGTATTTTTAGTTGAAAAATAAGTAGTTTTATTTTGATATTAATTTATTGAAGATAAACAATTATTATAATAATCTAATAAAATGTTACCTTTGTAGCATTAAAATCTCTGATAATGTTATTTCTGAGTGTTACTGGTTGCGCCATCTATTTGAGAGGTGCGAAATCGACTTAGTAATTACTGAAGAAGTCGTTTTACATATTGTTTTAGAATTAGGCCGGATTCGATGCGCTAATGACAACTTATAAACCAGGGAAAGTCACTATGACTCTAACATTTTACGAGAAAGTTTAGTTTCTGGTTCCCTAATATAGGTGAGTAATTTTAAAATCTTTAGGATGATTTTCGAAGTTAAGCCAGTCTCAGCTAAAACTATGTTTCTTTTAATATAGGGAAATTCCGGAGGAACAAAAATTAGTTAAATCAGTGTTTTTAAATGAAACTCAAGGTCTCTAGTTAATTAACTAGAGACCTTGAGTTTCATTTAAAAACACTAATATGAGCATATTCCACGAAGTAAGGGTCGAGACAGTCAATTTCATTAGTTAAATCGTTTAGTTTGATGGCACCAAGGTCAATTAGTATAAGTCCTTAATAGTCATTTAGATAATATATAATTTGCTGGATGTGAAGCTCATTATAACTGAAATTTACAACAACCTTTAAGATATATGTGGTAATCGATCGACCAGAAGCCGATAAGCATCAAGTGCGAAGACGACCAGTGTTTTAGAAACGTCAAAGTGAACAACACCTTCCTCTGGCTCCCGTTTTTTTTAATAGTGGTAACTAGTTTTCTGTAAAAAAAGGCATCCACGTACTTTTTTGTAACAATTTATTCAGCTGAATATTTTGAGTGCATATTTAGTAAATTCATTTGGTTTTTCTGAATTTTTTTTTAATAATTTTTGTAAACATACATGAACCATGAGTTTTTAATGTACTTATAATAGCTAACATTGATTGTTAAAGATCATCTAATTCCCTGGTTGACGGCCAGTGCTTTAAGATTCTATTGGGCTTTTGATGCCTTAATTCTGGTTTATTATCTTAGTATTTTAGTATCCACTTATTTTCAATATTGTGGGAATGATTACCACATATTAGTTGTTTGTTGTTTAATATAGACCTTTCATAGGCCGAGGAATGTTACTTACAAATATCGTGTAATAATGAATCTCTTTACTTTACTTGTAAATTTACACTTAAATTGTTTATAGTCCAAAACCTCTCTGTACTTGGCTTCTTTACGAACAGAGCTGTAAATTTTAATTTCAATGGTCAAGCCATTTATTGGCAAACTAATAGAGGAGCACATAATACTTCTAAAGATAGAGTAGAGTCAATTCGTTTGTGCTGTCCAAATTAATATACCTATACTTTACACTTTTACAATTTTTTATACAAACTTATACTACTATAATACAAGCTCATAACGACTTCCGAGTATTATTGCCAGTGTAGGATACCTTCACCAGACTGTGCAATTTTAAGTGATTTTGTGGATCAGTCGTTTCCTCTTCCACGACTTTAAACTTGGAAAAGGTGGCGCCCTTAATAATTTTGTTCAGTATATCACCAATCCTACCTAAATTTGAGGAATCAAAGCTTACCCACTTGCTCTACAGATGAGCAACTGCCGTCCGCAAAGGTGCTAAGTTTCTCCGAAACTGAAGGGTACAGTTGTGTCGGAATATTAATTATTATTGTAATGTTTTCCAATTTATTTAAACAGCAAACGGATGGTGGCTACTAATTTATATAAACACTACACTATTCACTACTTATATACACAGTATATTCACATAAACTAATTTATATAAACAGTTCACTAATTCCTATTCACTTATTTACTTGTTTATCTCACGATGTCAAATTATCCACTGAACTTATCCGCTGATCGGTCCTTTATATATATATATATATATATTAGTGCCTTTTTTACTAGAGAATTCTAGATTGCGGCTTACACACACAAAAACAATTGGCTCTCGTATTTTCTAGATAAGACTGGTCACAAAAACAATGTTTAAATAAGACAGTCACAATCGTAAACAGTTATATAAAAAAAACCTGCGTATCCGCCATAATTTTAACTTTCATACCTGGCTTAGACAGAGTCGGATTTAGGGACTATACCAGTGTTCTGTTTCGTAACATGCTGTGATCAGATTTTAGTGATTGATACTTATATGTAATGCTTCCCTTGTTCTTATAAAAGAGAAGATTGTATTGTAAGGTTAAGAGGTTAAGTTGTAAAAGAATAAAAGAATTGGCGGTATAAGGTATCACCCAATCAGTTGATATAAAACATAAATTATGTATATCTAGATAATGGATGTTTCGCTGGGAAATATAAAATATATTATCAAGTAAAGTGTGAGTTTTACTCTAATAACAAAAGGTTATGGGCCCAGGCATCCCGTAAGTTGCTCATACTAGATTTTGCAAAAAGGAAAGGGTAAAAAAATAACAAATTGGCAGATGATAGAACATTCAAAAATAGTTTTAATATTGAACCGTTGAATAGTAATAACTTTCACACATGGAAATTTAGGATGCAGACATTATTTATAGAAAAAGAACTTTTAGAATGTATAATTACAGAATATAACCCTCATAATTACACAGATGTTGAACAAAAAGAAGAAGCCAGAAAACGAGACAATAGATGTAAATCTTATATTGTACAATGCATGAACGATACTCAAATTGAATTGATCTGAGAACAGAATACCGCTTATAAGATGTGGGCCACTTTAGAGAAGGTATATGAGAAAAGAGGTATTCCAGGCCAAATGGTATTAAGAAAGAAGCTTATAAGTATGAAATTAACAGAAGCAAAGAATCTAGAAATATTTCTAACAGAATTTGATAAAACAGTACGTCAGCTGAAAATTACAGGAGTAGATTTGAAGGAACAAGATTTAGTTTGTACCCTATTAATGGCAATGCCCCATATATTTGAAACAGTAATCACCATTTTAGAAAATATGCCACCTGAAGATTTAACATTAGATTAAGTAAAAACAAAATTACGTGCTGAAATAGAAACAAAAAAAGCAAGTGGTGATACAGAAATGAATAAAAATGGAAGAGACTATGTAAAGCCAGCAGCATTTACAGCAAACATAGGAGTATGTTACACCTGTGGCGAAAAAGGACACTATAAAAGAAACTGTAGAAGAAATAACAATGGAAGTAATGTATACAGAGGAAGAGGCAGTTACAGAGGATTTTCGATCAATAAAAGAGGACAGTGTAGAGGTAGATATAATAGCCAAAGAGGAAATAGAGGAAATTTTCACAATTATGGAGATGGATCCAGAATGAGTGCTAGCGGTAACAGAACAGGACATGGCAATATAAGAGAAACAGAAGAGCCTAGAGGTAATTTAGCTGAACATGAAGAACACACAGACACAGGTATATGTTTTATGACCCAAAATGATACTGTAGGAGACAAATCTGTAAGTAACCGCAACCTTTTAATTTATATAGATAGTGGTTGCACAAATCAGTTAGTGAACAGTAAAGATTATTTTTCTGATTACATGTTGTTAAATAACCCTATTAAGATAGCTGTTGCAAAAAGTAATTATTTTATTGAAGCAATAAGTGTAGGTAATATTAAAGTATTTAGTATTGTATATGATAAAAGGATTGAATGTACCATAAAAAATGTATTGTATGTACCAATTCTTCGACAAAATTTGATGTCTGTGAAACAGTTGGAACTTGGCAACATTAAGGTAGCTTTTGAAAGTGGTTAGGTATTTTTATATAGTAATGAAAAATTAGTAGGGATAGGAAAACGAAACAAGTTATATGAAATTAGTTTGAGGTAAACTTTAATGAATGCTTAAACAATGAAATAGAAAATAATGAATTAAAACTATGGCACAAGAGATTAGCACATATTTGTAGTGGAAATTTAGAAAAACTAATTAAAGGAAATATGGTTAATGGCTTAGAACATTTGAAAATTAATAAAATTGATTTTTGTGAATCTTATATACAGGGTAAAATGACGAGGTTAACTTATAACTCCAAAAACAAAGCAACTAGAATATTAGGCATAGTACACTCAAATGTGATAGGTCCAATAACACCCATTAGTCATGAGGGTGAGAAGTATTTTGTGATATTTATAGATGACTATTCTAATTTCGTTCAAGTTTTTATGATTAAAGGTAAACATGAAGTTTTCAAATATTTTAAGGAATTTGTTAATGCTGCACAGGCTAAGTTTAACTCAAAATTATCAGTGTTAAGATGCGATAATGGTCGTGAGTATATTTCAGGTGAATTTAATGAGTTTTGTCGTGAAAATGGAACAGTGATACATTATTCTACACCGTATTCTCCCCAACTGAACGGAAAAAGTGAAAGATATAATAGAAGTCTGGTAGAAAAAGCTAGAGCTTTATTTGAAGAAGCTAGTTTATCAAAACGTTTTTGGGATGAGGCAGTTAGAGTGGCAGCGTATGTATTAAATCGGAGTCCACACAGTAATTTAAACAATAAAACCCCAGATGAGATTTGGAATGGTATAAAACCGAACATTAAAAATATGAGAGTATTTGGATGCATAGTATTCTCTCATATCCCGGAGAAGTTTAGAGGTAAATTTGATGGCAAAGCAGAAAAATGTAGAATGATGGGATAAACCAACACAGGATATCGTTTATGGAATATAGAGAAAGAGAAAATTATTGTATCAAGAAATGTAAAGTTTAATGAAAATGAATTCTACTTTAAAACCAAACATATAAGTATCTGCATGGATGATGAAGAAAATAGACAAGATGTTGAATACTTCGGTGAGGAATATAATATGAAGAAAAATGAAGAAGCAGAACTGGATCTGGATGTAGATGGAAATAATAGTAATGAACGAGAAAAAAGAAAATTTCCAGAGAAGTATTCAGACTTTGAATGTTCATGGCATTTGATGCTATATCGTACATAGAAAATGTTCCACAGAGTGTTGAGGAAATAAATGGAAGACATGACAAACAAATGTGGATAGACGCAATGCAGAGAGAACTAGACTCAATAAATAAAAATGAAACCTGGAAAATGGTCAAAGCACCGGTAGAGGCAGAAATATTGAACACAAAATGGGTATTGACAAAAAAGCCATTAGAAGAGAAAATGCAAGACAAATACAAGGCAAGGTTAGTTGTGCATGGGTTTGCACAAAAGAACACAGTCACTTTTGATGAAATGTATTCGCCAGTTGTTAAGATGTTCACTATCAGAACCCTTTTATCCATTGCTAATCAAAACCATTACTTTATCGAGCAATTTGATGTTAAAACAGCATTTCTGAATGGTGAGTTAAAAGAAGACATTTATATTACACCACCAGAAGGTGTAGAATGCAAGAAGTATAATGTTTTTAAGTTGAACAAGGCACTTCATGGTTTAAGGCAGGCAAGCAAGTGCTGGAATCAAAAAATTAATGATTATTTAATAAATTTGGGATTCAAACGGTCAGAACGAGATGGTAACAATTTATTATATCTGTTAATATATGTAGGTCATATTATGTTCGCAGGACCAGCCTTGCAGACCTTGGAAAGGTATAAAAATATGAAATTAACTGTCTCGACCCTTACTTCGTGGAATCTGCTCATATTAGTGTTTTAAATGAAACTCACGGTTTCTAGTTAATTCCACAATATAATAAAAGTTATTGAAAATTCTAAAAAATTGACAATTGTTTCGATAAATCAATATCATCGTCAGAATGACAGAAGTTACATTTTATTTGATGCCTACCTGATATATTAAGTCAATCACAAGTTAGGTCACTTCTTGGTCTAGCCAAAAATAACTACTAAACATCAGGTAGACATCAAATAAAATGTAACTTCAGTCATTCTGACGATGATATTGATTTATCGAAACAATTGTCAATTTTTTAGAATTTTCAATAACTTTTATTATATTGTGAAATTAACTAGAAACCGTGAGTTTCATTTAAAACACTAGTATGAAAATATGTTTATGAAAGAATATGACATGAAAGACAAAGGAGATTTGAAAAATTTCTTAGTACTCGAAATTGACTACAACAAGGAAAAAGAGATTTTGAAATTGAGTCAAGAAAAATATGTAAAAGGAATTCTAAACCGTTTTAATTTTGACAATTGTAAGCCATGTGGAACTCCAATGGAAGCAAAAATTAGATTTAGCATATGTGACAGGAATGAATTAGATGCTAAACCTGTAAAACCATTAATTGGATGTCTAATGTACTTAATGTTGGGCATGCGACCTGATATATGTTTTTCAATCAATTATTTTAGTAGATATAAAGATAAAAATGTTAATGAAACTTGGATTGGACTGAAAGGTTGTTGAGATATCTGAAGGGTACTGCGAGTGTTTATCTAAAATATGAACGAAAATGTAGTGAAACACCATTAGGTTGTTTTGTTGATTCAGATTGGGGAGGAGATATTTTGGATAGGAAGTCGATTACAGGGTTTGTTATTAGAATATTCGGGAATGCAGTTTGATGGATAACTAGAAAACAAAACTGCGTTTCACTTTCCAGCTCCGAGCCAGAATTAATTGCTTTATGTGATGCAGATCGTGGTTGCTTGTATTTTAAAAGACTATAGATTTCAATGTAGTTACTGACAATTTCAAGGTATACGAGTATGAGGATAATTTGGGTTGTAGAGCATTGATAAAAAATCCTGAGAACAACAAAAGATTAAAACATATAGATCTCAAATACAATTTTGTATGTGATGTTGTTAATAAAGGGCATATGACATTGAAATATATTAATACCAAAGACCAATTGGCAGATATTCTAACAAAAGCCCAAAACAAGGACCAATTTTGTTTGAATAGATTAGGATTAGAATTGAATGAATTATGATAGGAGTTGCAAAGTTTTCTTTATAGGTTTAGGATAATCATTTTGTTGGTAAACGTTGAGTATTATGGGTATATATATAAAAAAATAATTTTCGTTTTATTTGTATAATCTTTTAGAAAAGAGAGGGGATTGATTTTGTTTTTCTTTTCATTTTTAATAGTTTACCAATTTCCAACTAGTCAATATTTATGTTTTCTGTATATCTGAATATTTATAAATGTATAAGAATAAGGTAAGCATTAAGAGAGGGTGCTGTGATCAGATTTTAGTGATTGATCCTTATATGTAATGCTTCCCTTATTCTTGTAAAAGAGAAGATTCTATTGTAAGGTTAAGAGGTAAAGTTGTAAAAGAATTGGCGGTATAAGGGATCACCCAATCAGTTGATATAAAACATAAATTATGTATATCTAGATAATGGATGTTTCGCTGGGAAATATATTATCAAATAAAGTGTGAGTTTTAGTCTAATAACAAAATAACATTATAAATTCAAACCAAATCGAGAAACATTACTTGCCACACCTTCAAATATGCATTTAATTTCAAAAAAATATAAGGTTACAATATTATTAAAAAACTAAACAAAGTCCAAAACACAGAAAACAACCACTAATATACTTTAATTATTTTTATAAGTACACAAAACACCATAATATAAACAATGGTAATGTATATTAAGTTGTTTCCTGTTGTCACCATCATGGGGCTGTCATCTTAATCCGAGAAGCCTACTGTGGTCACTACTCATGAGGAAAGTCACTGTATTAAATTTCACATTATGCTGCTCTCTATGGGACTGGATATTAATTAAAATTTATACTGTTTAGAGTCCTGTAGGAAATGTGAAAGTTACTTTGAGTTAGTTTACACCGTGTCGACCAATTTGGTGCGTGGACCAAATCGTGGACTTATTTAGGTTAGAACATAAGTGTTTATACTGACTGTTTTGCTGGATTAAAATAGTCCAGGGACCAAAATTGACATTTCTATATTAAAATGACATAACCTTAAATCTTTAGGAAATTCGATAGTAGACTTTGATTTTATTTAAAAATGGATACAAAAATAGTTGCAGTAGTAATAGAGTTCCTGAAAAAGAAAAAAATATTCAAAGATTAAAATTAGAGTCATCGAAGTCTCCATATTTAAGAAGCAATTTAGCTTACTTGCTTTTACCTAGCAGTAATTTTGTGGGATCGTTAGACAATCAAATTAGTGAAAATTGGACAATAATGTTGAATCAGTGATGTACAAATCCACATCTGACCTATTTTTACTCTGTGCTTTTAGCAAACCGTCACTTTGGTCCACGAATACTAATATGCCGTGTTTACACCGTCAAAAATTGAATTTGAACTACCCTAGATGAGATGGATCAAATTCGAGTACCAAATTTTACTCCTTGGTTGTTTACACCGAAAGTAAAGCACACGTGACGTCATTTAAACCTCGGGACTAAAAGTTTGGTACGTCCGGTGTAAACGTACCTTTTGTAATAATAGAGGTACATTAGAGAACATGTAGATGGCTGTAATGTTACATAATTGATACATTTCTATCAAACTATTCTGCAAACGAATATATCAAACAACATTACATTTGTTAATATTCTCAACGTTAATTACTATAGATACTTGATAATTATTAGCTAAAATGATAACTCAATCTGTTTTTTCATCTGCTATCTATTGTCCGAGGTGTGAACTAAATGCGATGGTAAATTTAAAGGTTACTACTTGATTATCGGAAAAGAAGATAAAATAATATATAGATGGCTGTACCGGGTTATCAGTTACAAATTACTCACTCATTAAAATCGTTAATATTGTTCTTTGGAAAATAGTTTTAAATAAAAGTTGTCTAGTTATGAATGAATTTTGTTATTGCTATTAAAAGTTCAGGAGCCTACAAATTTTACGGGATACAACAAAATAATTGGTTTTTAACGGAGTGCCTTGCATATTTTTTCCTGTTTTCAAAAATATATACGTTATTCCTTCCCAGGGCCAGGGCCAACACTTTCGGTCCGTTCATGTTTGATGGCGACTACTTGCCTCAAACATTAGGAGAAATACCCTTTACTTACATTCATTCAACGCCACATTTTAGGGGAATCCCTCAAATATCATATATAAGCAAAATATTTTATTATTTTCCCATTCGAAAAATGTCTCCTATACACTTTTCTTTCGTAAATTCCCAAAACCAATAAAAATCTTAAATCACTAATATTTCATTATATTCCTTCTTAATATCGGAGACATTTCAAATTCAGTTAATAACACCCTTTTACATTAAATAATTTCAATAATTCCTGACACCTAGCCAGCTCAACTCATATATCTATGTATCGGCAACGATACATGGTTAGTCTTCAACATTTAAGCTCCAATCCTAGACACTTTTTGTCACACCATCTCTGCACACTTTTGAGCTTCGCTGCTTCCAAACATCATCCCCTTATACACCCCAACACAAACAACCCTCCAGTTGTTTTCTAGCGGAAAGCCCATTTAACTCCCTCAAAAATTCTATACACCTTTAAAAAACAAATTTTTCCTAGACACTTCTTAAATAAATTCTTACTAAACACCTTTTCTACCCCCAACTCAGTTTCTCAGTCAACGCGCACAAAACCACCCAACACACCCACAACCCAGCTCTGAAGAGGAAACCAATCCTACACCAGGGCATCACAAGAAAAGTTCAACTTCCCCCAAGAATACTCCATTCCACAGAAGTCACTCACGAACTTCTCTCTCTCTCTCTCTCTCTCTCTCTCTCTCTCTCTCTCTTATTATTCCACTAGTTATTTAGAAGACTTTTAGTAAAAATGTTCTACCCTCAACACAAATTTTAAACATATTTTTGAATAGTGAAGAATGTTTGTAAGATAAGGTAATAAGACACGTAATTGAAATGTTTTATCCATTTAAACGAAATATATGCAAAGTCTAAAAAGTTCTATTCTTAAATATAAAAGTGGAGTGAATTTTAGTGGCAAATTAATCATACAAATATTCAAGTACATGTGCGAATTTAGTAGGTAAGTATATCCATTTTATAAAATAATTTGTAGGGCGTGAAAAATATGTAATATTGAACACGCCTTGCTGAAAATCTACTTTTTCTTCCGATAGGCAAATAGTTTTAATTTAATATTGACCGCAAGATATGTTATTTGTGTAACTAGTGCATATTTGTTGCATGGTTGCAGCTCTCTAGTCTAGCTGCAAACTTCATCTATCGTGCAACAAATATACACTTTTTGCGCTAGCTACACACAACATTTTTTCTACGATCGAAAAAAATATGTTTTAAATCAAATTTGGCAACAGGTACAACAAAAATTACCAATAATTTTACTTTTTTGAATTTATTTCAATTTTGATATCCCAATGAAAACAAATAACGATTATATTGGTTCTATTTTCGCTTGTGTATGTCTCATCATGTTCTTTACTTAAAACAGCTTTTTTTCTGATCGTGAACCTTCTGTACTGGTACTTATTGGTTCACCTAGAATTTGACACGGAAATTGTTACACTTAACCTTCCGGGTGCTATCCATTTTAAGAAATTTAGCATTATTCAAACAGTAATTATAGTTTGATTTCATTCGACCGATCAAAGTCTAAATCCTCTTCCATATCCAACAGGTTATGGGCCCAGAGGTTGCGTAAAACATAAACTTCATTAAAATCCTTATAATTAGTGATTAAATAATAAGTATTTAATTTAAATTAGTGGTGAACGATAATCCAAACAATGGAAAACAGAAGTGTTAAACGAAATATTGAACCTGTTAATGGTGATAACTATAGTATTTGGAAAATAAGAATTCGTGAACTATTTGAGGAATTAAAAATACTTGAAGTGATTGACTCTTCTGAACCAATGGAGAAAAGTGGAAGAAAAAGGAACGTATTGCAAAAGGAATCATTGTGGATTATTTGGCAGATTCAATGCTTGGTATATTGAAACCTTTAATCACTCCAAGAGAGATTTTTCAAAATTTAGATGAGCTATATGAACGAAAAAGTGCTATATCGCAGGTTTAAATTCGTAAAAAATTGCTCACATAAAAAATACGAGGTGATACACCACTCATAAAACACTTAATAATTTTTGAAGACTTAATCACACAATCAATAGCTACTTGTGAAACAGTATCTGAATCAGACAAAGTGGCACATCTATTGATATAATGGTCAAATTAATATGCGGGATTTTAAAAAAAAATTCAAATTCTAAATCTTTGTATCTGCTTACAGTGTGTAGTCTTTTATTCCATGTTTTAGTATACAGAGTGTTGCAGGTTTCTCTCTATGTTAACATCCCCTAAATTTTGCGTTTATCAAATTTTTATATTGGGAAAAATTTTATGAACGCAAATTTTACTTCAAATATTTCCAAAATGTTTTAAACTTCTCCATTAATTATTGTATTTGTATAAATCTTTTATGTTGAAAACACCTCTTATTTCTTCACTTTCCATATATCTTAGAACATAGCTATTTACTCCATTCTCATTTTCTATCACATATGGTCCCTCGAAAGGTGGTTTCAATTTTGCACATATCTGTTTATTTTTGTCTGATAATTTTACTAATAATACATTTCTTTTTATTTCAGGTCGCTGTTACAAAGATGATTCTGGAATCATGTGTTGCAGTATCCTCTTCAATTAGTTCTTATTTATTTATAATACTATAAATTCTTAGTTTATTTTTAGTTTCATCCAAAGGAATTAGTTTAAAAAAATCATGTTATCAGTTTTGAAAAATTCTTTAGTGTTCGTTGTACGTCCAAATATAACTTATACATTTATCGGAGCCTCTTATTTTGGTATGGTTTATTGATTTACATTTCTTGTGTTACATCTGTCTATAATACTGTGCTTTAGCATATTTTGTTTTTATAAATCATCTTCTTTTCTCTATTTATAAGGTATGGGATATGTTCTTATTCTGAAATTTTCTATTCCCCTTACTTCTATCTCATGTACATAGTTATTTGCCATTCTCATCTCTTTTTTAATCAATCCTTTATACTTCATTATCAAATCCTTCACTTTCTCTTCATATTTCTTATTTCCACACACTAATTCCAATTCTTCCATAATTCCACTCCTTTCTATATTCCACAACCTCTTATTATCCTCTTCAATTTCCAATTCTTCCATATTTCCACTCCTTTTTATATTCCATAGCTTCTTATTATCCTCTTCAATATCCAATATTTCCATTCTTTTCTATATTCCATAACTTCTTATTATCCTCTTCAATTGCCAATTTTTCCATATTCTCTTCCTCCAATTCAATCCTATCACCATTTAATTCTATCTCCATCTTTTCAAAATCAATTCTTGCCTTATATTTCGTTAATTCATCTATTCCTATAACTATGTCTGTTTCTAAATTATCCACTAGCAATAATTGCATCTCAACTTCTTTCCCATCCTTTAATTCAATACTTTGTATTATAGATCTGCTAACTTCACACAATTTCTTTCCATTTGCTCGTATTAATGTAGTTTTCGGTATTTTGATTAGCTTATTTTCATAATTTTTAATATTTTCTTCAATTAATTTCGTTTTTATTATGGACGCTTCCGAACCTGTATCTATTAATATTTTGACTTGTTTCCCATCTAATTTTCCTTTAATTTTTATTAATCCCATTATTTCTTTTAATTCCAAATCTTCCCCAAATATAATATATTATATTGGATGTTCATATGTTATCTCTCTTCTCTCCTTTGAATACTGTTCTCGGAATTGTTATTTCCGTTGTTATTATTTTTAAAGTCTCTGTTGTTTTGGTTGCTATAGTTCTTATTTTAATTATTGTTATTTCCTGAATTGTTGTTATAATTGTTGTTTTTGTTATAATATTCATTATTATTATATCTGTTAATGTACTTATTTCTGTATTTCATCAATATATTTTAACATATTCTAATTTCAATCTATGTACAAAATTATATTTACATATGTTTTTTTAATATTATTTGTTAATTATAAACTTTTTATTTACATGTTGTTTTTATATCCCTTCTTGACCTTTTACAATTCCTTATTCGTTTTCTAGATTCCAGTCCTATAATACAGCCTTATTATTCAACTTTATTTTTTTTTACTAAATTTTGTCTTATCCTCTTCTCTTATTGTTTGATTCTCTTGTATCCTAAATTTCTTTAAATGTTCCACTAAGTCCTTTTTTTATTTTTTTATCCCCTATCTCATCAATTTCTCCCAATAGATTCATCAAAATTTGCGTTTCCAATTTCTTCATATTATTGTTACCTCTTTTTATTATTTCATTTCCCATAATACTCTCACTTCCTATCATTTCATTTTTGATTATCCTATTAAAATTTCTTGGATCAATTATCTTTATGTTTCTGCCAAGTGTTACTCTCATTTTGAAATTTTCTGCATAAATTATTCTTTCTGTATTTTGTCTTGTGGTTCCTTCCATTTCTTCCTTGGTCTCTTGTAATATCTTATTAATTTCCTCTAACTTCCAATTAAGTTGTATCCCCTTATTATTATTATTATTTCTTTTACCATATGTCACTATTCGTTTCAATATATTAACATCTGGGTCTGTTATTTTCCAATAAATCTCTTTTTCATAAATTTTCATGACTTCCTCACTTCCTAGATTCTGTAAATTGCTATCTATCATCTCCTCATTCATTTGTCTTTGTATTTTTACTTCATCAATTTCCATTTTATTACTTAATTTTTGTTCTATAGTATCATCATTTTTATTTATGTTTTCATTTTGTATCTTTACATCCATTTGAATCTCTCCTTTGAAATCCTTTTCTTTCTCCTCTATTTCCTTGATTCTGTTGATCTGTAAATTTTCTATTTCCGTGATCCTTCCAATCACCTCTCCTCTTATTTCTTGGTAAATTCTATTTTATTTTCCATGTATGTGTTTGATTCCTCGAATTTCTTCTCAACATGCCCCAATTTTTCTTCCATTAATTTTATTATTAGTCCTTAGTTTGTTTTATTTCTTCCTTATTCTGGTCCATCTTTGTATTTATTTCTTCTTTAATTTCTTTCATTTCTTTCCTATTTTGATCCATTTTTATATTTATATTATTCATATTCGCATTTTGTTTATCCATTTTTTTATCTTGTTTATCCATTTTTCCATTTATATTTCCTTCTATTCTGTTCATGTTTTCTATCATCATTTTTAACATACTCATTACGTCCGTTTCCTATTTCTCTTTTGATTCTTGTTTGTCCTCTTGTCCTGTTTCTTCTGACAATGGTACATCTTCTTCTTCCTGTCCTTGTTCTGCAATATCTTCCTCTGAATGTTCTCTCCCCTGTTCCAAGTATTGCACCTGAAAGTCTCCTCTGCCATTACTCCTTTCTTTTCTTTGTTCGTCAGATCTACTTTCAACTCCTACCTGCTTTCCGTCCCTTAATGTCATTTTCCTTTCCATTTTATTTATATAGTTTTTTTTTGTAGAGTCAAAAATTTATTATTTCAATCCTTTTTAATTAATATTTACAAAATTTTAATATTTGCCCCACGTTGCGGTGACATATTATTGTCGATAAGATTGGTGAGAGAAATTTTAATGTTTAAATATGAATAGACTTTCTCTATTTAATAAACTTTCTCTAATTTGCCGTACGTTGGGCCGACATATTATTGTGATTTGTTATTCTTGTGATACCTTTATTATTTTTAATCTAGTTTAGTTGATATTTATTGTTAGTTTTTGTTTGCTCGGTATATTATAAAATTTTTAAAATAGGTTGTAAAGTAATTATACCTTTGCATGAAAGACTCCACAATCTCAAAGTAGGGTTCAAATATTTGCAAATTTCCAACATAATTCTACAGTTTGACTCTTGTCTACTTTCTCTATTCAATAATGAATAATACAGATTGTCTCCATTTCAGACAATTTTTAAAAAAAAAATCAAATTCTAAATCTTTGTATTTGCTTACAGTGTGTAGTCTTTTATTCCATAGTTTAGTATACAGAGTGTTGCAGGTTTCTCTCTATGTTAATATATATATATATATATATATATATATATATATATATATATATACGATTTGTATCATTGATTATGTCTTCGGGTTTTTTACATTGTGAAGTGCAGTTTAAAATATTGATTTGGTGTAAAGGAAAACACCTACACCACCTTCCTTTATTTCCGCACGAATCAATATTTTTTTGTAAGCTGCTTTAAAATTAATTCAACTTGGATTATTAGTTTCAACCACGAGATCTAATAGAACTAAATAAATAGGTAAAAAATTTGAAATTGGATCGCAACTATTTAAATATTTGTTGTTAAGTGAGTGAAAGCAAATAGCCTTAACAAACCTATTATACGGTTACTTTGAATTATTTTCTGGCCATTGGAAAACTTCAATGTTGCAATATAATTGAAAAAAAATGATTACCCAAATTCGTTTAGTTTTCTTGAATTTAGAATGCCAGAAGCATCATTCATAGTCGTTATGGATTTTAGATAGCCTCACAGCCCGCAAATTTATCTAAATTTAGTACATGCCAACAAAATTGTGAATAATCCGCAACTTACCAACTTAAAAGATGTGTGGCCAATTTTACTTTCATTTTTTGTTTAAAATAATTAACATGTTGGTTCCTAATATTGCTAATTTGCTACATGTAACCCTTCAGATTCTGGCAATGGTACAAGATCGTCTGCATATTTAAAATTAATATTTCCATAACCATCTATTATTATCTTCCTATCACCAAAAAAGTTTCTAATTAGTTTTACCATGTGTGAAGTGTCAGGCATAATAAAAACTAAATTACCACAATTGGTTATGAACCCCGTTTCAAGTTTAAAAATATTATTAAAACTGCATCCAAGCAATTCTGACATTGAAAAATTGGTTGCAGAGCCGTCATAAGACAGATTGCAAATTGTTAGAGTACAATCTGTTGAAGCAGATATACATTGTAAGATTAATTGAGACTTTTGATGACTATTGATACATTGAATAAAAAATATACGCAGCAGGTATTTTCCAGCGTTCATTGCCATAACCATAAAACTGGAGCCTTATTGGCAGGAATATTGTTAGTTTTCTCAACTTCTACACCAAAATTAACATAACCATGATATTTTGTCCCATCAAATTCTATTATTTCTCTAAGAGACATCTCATCCATTACTAATGAACACAACAAGGGTTTGCTGCTGTTTTATACTTTAATTTTCAAAATTGACAAAGCTTCTACTGTATATCCTGGGTCAGCATCAAGATGAGAATACCATTTAGACAATGTTTTCACATGCCGTTAACAGTTATGAAAAGGTTGTCTAACATAATTGGATGTATTCGCTAAAAATAACTGAAAAGGTTCATATTTCTTCACAATACGACTTCGTTACCTTTTTGCCTGTTGTTTTATTTAAAAGTCTAATAATCAATTCTTCATTATCACCTAACTGTATCATTATTGATTTTAAATTATCACAGTGAAGAAACTTTTATTTTGTAATTCCTTCATAACGATGGTGAGTTTGAATATTCTCTTCTCTTGAGCCAAATTCGTTTTCTGAACTTTCCTGATTTTATTAGCTTGTTGAATATATTTGAATGAGAGCTTTATTACTTCCTCTCTTAGTTTACGTTTACGAAGAGTATCTTCTTGAGATGTGGTTGATGATGTCACTGCTACTGAATTTTGTCTTTTCTTAGGAGTGCTATTCATTTTTGTTTCAATGTGAGAAGTTTGTTTTCGTTTCTTAGGAGTACAACCAAACAATTACCTCCTGCAAATGTAGGACTATTAATTATGGGAGGCATATTCACTTCAGACTTCATGATTTATAGGTAAAATAACTGATTCATTAGTATACACAGGCGAAACACTAACATAACTAGGATCACATTATCTTGCCTAGAATTAATATGATTAAAATCAATAGTTTGAAAAATAGGCAAAAACTGTAAACTTACGTATTTAGCTCGTAATACTGAAATTGTCGGAACAAAGTTTTTCCTCAACTGCACTTTCTTTGATGATGAATTATTAAAATTATCCTCACTGAAATGTTGTGAACACAAATAACGATTTGTGTGTAACGCCGTTTCACTTTGATTTACAAAGGTCAGCCAAACTGCAGTTTATTTGAGACGTATTCGTATTTAAATTGTTTGTTGCCTGTTTCGTAGTTAGTAAAATAACTATTTTTTTTATTATCAAAACTGTGAAAATGAAGAAGTGATTGAGTTTTTACACAAAATTTCTTCAACTATTATAGTGTTTTTAACGGGCTTTTCTAATACCAAAGGCTATTGATAAATAGAAAGTTGAATATAGACAAAAGCCTTTTCTACCTCAAATTATTTTTATTTAGAAATTCAAGAGATTGAACAAACTATTTAGAAATTGCCATATAGTGTAGCAAAGTATATAGTTATTTAGCATAAACAAAACTATAAAATATGGTAACATTGGTATAAAATCAAGTTGATGTCACTTTCCATTAAACTAGAAGTAGCAATTTGATAATTGAATATGTAAATCCATGTCTGCATCATACATCATACAAACGTATAAGAAGGTTAAAACTAGAATTTAATAGTAAATAAATTGTTTATTTTAATTCCAGGTGACGTCACTGTTTAATTCCTAACCTCTTTTATATGTTTCATAATAAAATTGCTCGACACTACCTAATTCAATTCATACTAAAGTGCTACTAATAAATGCTATACTTTTCATACCTATGAAACATAACTCCATTTTTCATGGCTTTGTGGGAGATTCCACAAGCTACACAACTTAACCATTATTATCACACTAAAAATTGTTCACTAGTTTATTTGAAATACATTTGATAGATATGGTCACAAGAAAGGCACTATCGGGCAATTAAATATTAACTTACATTTATGGCAATACTCAAAATAACTATTTTTTAACTAAAAACGTTAATGAGAAAAGTGGCTTCTCAATTTGACACACGAATTGATGACGTAAAGTGGCTTCTCGATATGGCGACTTCCGTCAAAAGTTGGTTTACTCCTTACGACTCTTAACATTCCCTCCTCTTTCTTTAAATCGTTACATCTAACTCATATTTTTTCAGGCCGGTTCGTCCAGTATCTACTTACAGCATGTCAAATGTCAAAAAAACAGGAATGCTCAACTGATAACGCTCAAATTCTTAAATTAAAAGACGTTAATTTGATTTCATACAAAATTTATTTCCATATTACCTATACAAATATTCCAGAGTAACAAAATTTCCATTTGATTTATATCAATAAATTATGATTGGAATTTTAAAACAATTTATTCTACCAAAACAGAACCGATCCCAGGACTTAAAGCTTAAATGTTCATCTGCTGCAATCTATATAGCCATGTGAAAAAGATCTCGATTACGATGTTTTCCCCATATTTTCTCCGCATCTATTTATCTGATCTGGCTCATTTTATTTTAAGTGTAAAATGTTAATAAAAAATAAGTATATGCTTATTTCTAGCATTACACAACACATATAATATACTATTTCTTTTAGTGAGATTCTTTCCCTGACAGAATTTCTATCAAAAATCATTTATTAAATGAGAGAGGGAATACTGAAGTTCTGCCGGCTCACACTAATATAAATATTCCAACTACTGATCCTTCGTCTTCAAAATATTTTTTTAAATTTTTAATAAATCTATTTATGAAGAACCGGACGGTTTAACCACAGTTAATGCTTTCAGAAGCAGTTAGATCACTCTGCCGATTTTACTGTTACAATCTTTTCTCTCACTCAAATTCACTCGTGGGAAATAAATTCAAGATGCACAGAAGATTTGTACCCTTATTACGCACAGTGGTTGGTTTGTTAATAAGTTTTCAAATCATCATTGTATCAGTTGGCTTCACCTCCATGCGTGTAAGAAACAATTTCAGGTTGCGCAGTGGAAAAATTGGAACATAGAGATCAAAGGCGGCGACAACGAGTGAAGTAACTGCTTCTGTGAGCTTTAAACTGTGGTTTAACAATGGTATGTGGTCTTAATGGCTGACATCTATTAGGATCATATTGAAACAAATTTCATTTTACTCGATTCATCGACTTTCAAACACCCCTCTTTCTGATGTCAATTACAAAAATGAATTAAACATCATAAAACCAATGGATATAACCATACTTGATATAGTCCAATTAGTCAATAAAATCAAGTTGAAATTTTTAAAACACTAGTTTATCTCTCAGTTTCATCTAGTGAAACATTTTTATTATTGTTCCATTTTTAAACCAAAAGTTGACCAACAATATTTGCAAAATATTTTAAAACATATCAGATAATTTTTGAATTACCTTTAAAACTTATAATAGATTAAGTAACGAACTCGTTAATTCCAAGGATAAAATTGATAAACTAGCAAAAAGTGGAGTGTATGTGGTGATTGCGATGCCACATTTATTGGTAGAACTTATAGAGCACTCGGAACTCGTATAAACCAGTATCTCTAGCTTCTTGACAAGTCCACTTTTGGGCATCATTTAAAATTTAATAATCATAATTTCGATCCAGGTCTTAATTCCGTCCTCCTTACAGTCTGTAACTTTCACATTAATAGATTTCTTGAGGGACATTGAAATTAATTTTGAACTAGGTAATAATAATAATAATCGTGAACACTCAAGTGGATTTAGGCAGCGACTTCATTCCTTTACATAGGCTTTTATCATAAGCTGCGATGGTGATCACATTAGCTTGATCAGTTCTGTGGATTTGCAGGGTATTGATATTTCAGGGTGACCTTTGGTACGGTGATTTGTTTGCCACTAGTCACTTGACATGTGGATACCAACCCCCCTTTTCCTTTTCAAAATTTATCGCTTTATTAATTTCCTAGCTAGTTTATTAATATAATAGCATTTCATATATCAATTTAAGCGCCTGCGAGTTTGTGATGGAAACCTCCTTGAGCTCGCCTTTGGGACTATCAGTTCTCCGAGCTTTGTTCGAATAATTAATAAACGTAAAATCGGCTTCTCCTTATAAGGATTCTAATTTAATTTAAACGTGTGAAATAATTACTAGTTTCCATTTTATTAAAAAAATTATAAATAGTTTTGTTATTTTAAAAATATCAGTATTGGCATTTTGTTCTTTATTTATTTTTGGGTTTGTCCATGTCTTGACATATATAATGTCACTTTATTTGCTAAAATGTGACCGGTACAACTATACAGATGTTATTAAAATCTTGAAAATGTATCATTGATCCTAAATGTTTAATATTTTATTCACAATGTTTATGATAAATGCTTGGTAATTATAAGATGCCGCTTATATACTTTAGGAGCTTCATATTTACAGGGACCGGTTTTGCAAACTTAAATAGTTAAAAAGTTTAACCTTAACATTAGCCTATGTTTTTAACAGTGATATAAATATAAGAATGATAGTTCCAAATTACTTCACTTAGCATATAAATATAAAAGTTATAATTTGGAATGAGGTCAGTTATATATATTTTTCCAATTTTCAACCTGATTTTGCTCCATTTTGTTTGCTGAAATTGTCATTGGGGACCAACTTTACTTTAAATAATGAGCTTTAATTAACTAGGGAAAGGGGTAATTCGATTTTTGTTTCTTATTTATGGGGAATTTATTTCAAAAAACGGTTACAACTGCTTCTTTTATATTCGAAGTGTAATAAGTACGACTATGGAGAAAAAAAAAGAAAATAATCTTCTATATTAATAAATCGAGAAACACCCTGTGAATACATATTTAGAAGTCCAAACAAAATTGTGCGATAGTTTGACCTACATTCTGCTTACAAGAGCGCGTACTAGTCAAAATATTTTTAGTAAAATATTTGAAAATAAAACACAGCTATTATAAACAGATTGCAAAATATCAACAAGAATCGTAAAAATATTAAACACCGTGTTGATAAAATACCTCCAAAGTACAAGTCAATAGAGAACGTTAAAATAGACGTAGTTGCTTACTCAGCAAAAGTAACCCTAAAACCCAAGAGAAAAATTTATAGAAAAAAGAGAGACGTGTTCGTTCGAGAGCAGACGTGGTTCGTTCGCGAAAGGTGTCGCGTAGTTTATCTGTTCGCGTAACTGATTTAATTTTTCTTCGTGTATTGTTCTGAAATTTCTTTTCTTTGCGTCGTGATGTGAGTGGTCGAGGTGATATTTAGATATTATCGGCGGTAAGGACTGCCCTCCCCCCATACAAGACCCCGGGATAAATTCCAGAAGGTAAATCATCGTAAACTGCGGGCGTGAGTGTTGCAAACTCCCGTTTCGTCGTTTGCGTCGAGCCCTTCAGTCCCCCAAACGCCGGTAATCCAGTCTCTCGGCCCTATCGCCGAAACCTGAGGAAACAGACTCTCTGTAAGTTTTTGAACATTTTCTATCTATTTGCTGCAAACTAGTTTTCTTTTTGATGTCTTGAAATTTTATGGGCATATTCGTACTGTACACACTGAACCTTAACCCCAAGCTTTGGCGGGTGGTATGAGAAGTTAGTTTAGTGACGTCCTGTTCGTCGAGATAGAATACAGTGAGTACCTATCCCTGGGAGTAGAAAAACCTCCCACCCCTGACTATTTGATTCTCTTGCATTTATTAAGAAAATATGGTTCTTTATAAATAAACGCTAATTTCTTTATCTAAGACACGTTTTTCCATTCTTGAAATAATTTTAGGTGGAATAAGGAAAATTGTACTCTTGATTATTGTGACAACCTTATGTAGGCTATCGAGAAAAGTATTCTTGTTTTTTTTTGTTGAATTGTTAATTTTAGATTATCACATCGAACAGTTGTTGTGGTCATACGTAATTTCGTATCCCCGGGTAACTAACAGGTTACGTCAAGGATACACATAATAAGCCGAAGGTCGCAAGTCAGCGGAATCGTGTTTCACGAGTAACTTTCAATTCTTTTTTTTATGACGCCAATGCAAACACGGATTTATTTTCAAATAACTTTTGCGTCTGTGTAAGCTTACTAAGGGAATATTGCGCTAGGTAATTCCCTATTATACAGAGATTACGAAACGAACTCCATTTCGACCAAACCTTTGTGCAATGGAATATGTTCAATAGGAAATACTTTGTCATTTAAATATTTCCCAATAGAAATGCAGTGTTAAGTTAAATATTTTCAATAGGAAAAACTTTGTAATTTAAAGATTGTTCAATAGAAATACTTTGTTCAATTGAACATTTTCATTGGGAAATACTTTGTCATTTAAAGATTGTTCAACAGAAATATATCGTTAGGTTAAATATTTGTTAATAGGAAATACAGGGGCTGTTTAATAGTTATTTTGATTATTAGGAATAAATCCGCCATTTTCAATTTGTTCATTAGGTAAACGTAAGAAGGCGAGAATTATTTAGCCTATCATTTGTTAAGGGTTATAGTATATGTTATTGTTGTTAATATAGAGGCATATTATTTTCTTAAGTTGAATCTGTTTTATTCGCTCCCACACCCAGATCCAAAACTATAGGTGTCTATGTTGATGTTCCACGCACGTCGCTCACCGAACCAACCTGGTCCTGGCGGATGATTAAGCCCAGGCGAATCCCACGGAACCCCTCACCGCTCGGAAGTCCCTCCCTCGTTCTCTTTTGGGGAGAATTCCTCGTTCTCCTTTGTGCCGAACGGCACTGGTGACAGCGCTGCCTAATTTCGTGAGAGGGAAACGGGACTCATTTGATAGATTCGTCGCGATATCATTATACTGGTAAGTAAACAAGCGTTTATTATTGTGGTGACTAAAAGGAGAGTATCACATCTGGTGACAGCGGTCCTTCATTAGCGAGTCACTACACTGGTGACAAATCACAGCGTTTATTACACTGGTGAGATCGGATCTGGCAACAATAGATTATTACAGAAGTTATTTGTTTCCTCTTCTTGGCAACTACAGGTACGGTGTCATTGAGAACTGCGAGGGCAATGTGTACATTGGTTTCGCACAAGCACATACAACATAGGATCCTCCCCTGCATACGATTTAAAAAAATTTGGAATATTTTGTAGTTGATTCAAGAGAGATGAATGACTCCCCTAGGCACCAGCATGGTTTGCAAGATATACTGAGGCGGTGTTTTTTAGTAGAAATTCTGATTTCTGACATTTTATAGTATTTCACCGAAACAGTGCGAAAGGTCACGTTACGCGCATATTAGATTTACAACATTTTTCCTGCTAGCATACGATAACTACTCACTTAACTAAAAAAGCATTCATTTTCAAACGACCGATGAACAGACACTTTCTGACCTCTAGATAACTTTCCGGGCTCGTTTCTATTAAGATAGGACATAATTTTGGCCATTTTACAATTTTTTTGGCTTAAGGGAAGAAATATACTTTTTATATTTGGAGGAAGGGAAAATTTTGTTTTTGTTGGTGGTGCATAACAGTGCATAAGAAGTGGATGCCGCTGCCCCATATTTTTTTCGGAAATTATCATTTTTTTAAATAATGAGGTTTAACTGAGGGAAGGGAGGATTTTATTTTTGTGGGGGGTGTATATAAGTGCATTTGGAGTGGACTTCACTGCCCTATATTTTTTTCAGTAATTGTCGTTGCGGTCGGGAGTGCATTTGAAGTAGATTCCCATACCATATATTTTTTTTCTAAAATTATCATTGGGGGGACAACTTTACTTTATATATTGAGGTTTAACTTAGTAGGGAGAGGGGGATTTCGTTTTTGTTCGTGGTGCATATGACTGCATTAGATGTAGATTCGGCTGCAGTATATATTTTTTGAAAATATATCATTGGGGGGGGGGGCAACTTTACTTTCAATAATGCGATACTACTAACTGGGGGGAGGGGTGCAAAAGATTTTATTCATGGAGCATTGTGGTGCATTACAAGCGCTTGATGGTGCAAAGTACAAAATTTGAAAATTCCGATTGGACGGGGACCTGCGGTAATTTATACCCCTCCTTCCCCCACAAACAAACAGCTGTAGTCTCTCGAGGAATGTGGTGCAAAGAAAAAAATTCATGGAGCATATTGTTGCATTAGGAGTGCTAAACGACCAAATATGTTTTTGTTGGAAATATCTATTGTGGGGGGCAACAGACTGACCTTTTTTTATGATAATCTAATAGTCCAATGATTTTAATTTCACCTTTAAACTGTTCAATTTATCATTTTTTGATTACTCCAGAACTAATCTCGTGCGGTCCTTCATTTCACTACCTTACACAATATTAATAATAAATATTAAGAAAATGCCATTTTCATAAACGTTTTGGACCATATCGCTTCTAGTGGAGAATCACGTTTTTTCAAAATAAACTAAATGCAATTAAACAGTAACAGGTGCAGAATACTGGGCATTTTTAGAATTAAGGTTAATTCCATATTTAACCAGATTACTTCTTTTGGATATAAAATATAGATCCTTATATCGTGAATAGATCAATTTGGTTCCAGCAAGAGGAAGCACCCCTCTATATATTCGAGGCGTTCGTGAGTTTTTCGACATTACATTTCAATACATTTCAAAATCGTTGGAATGGAAGAAGGGGAGGTCCCAAGTGGCCATCAATATATCAAGATTTGACACCTCTATATTATTTTTATGATCGGATCAAAAACAAGTCAATTAGTGAGTATCTGAGTGAGCCGTAAATCTGAGCTCATTGGAAGGCTAGCAGGAGATTAAAAAGAACAACCTTGCAAAATGTACCAATTAAAAATACGGAAGCTGAAAGTAATATACAAAAGGCAAACATATTTGCAGAGCTCCTCGAGATGATTTTTCAACCCAATGCTGAAGAAGACATAGCTGACTGGAACGATACTAACCAAGAAGTCATCGATATCAGAGCCACTACTCCAAAAGAGGTAGCTACTGAAATCAAAGAGAATATAAATCCGAAGAAAGCACCAGGCATCTAACAACAGGAGAGATCCTCAAACATCTTCCGAAAAAGTCAATATTAAAGTTTACATATCTTCTTGACGCTTCATTCAGGTTGATGTATGTACCTAAGATGGAAAGTAGCGGAAATAATAATGATCCCTAAACCAGGAAAACCACCCTCTCTCTTTCTCTCTCTTTACTGCCAGTAATATCAAAACTATATGAAAAAAATATTACTGAAAAAAATAAAATCTATTATAGAAGAGAACTCACCAGTTTTGCTTTAGAGAGGAGCATTCAATAATAGACCTAATCCACAGAATAACGAACAAGATGTAAAAAAACGTTGAAGATAAAAAAGTCTGTTCCGCTGTCTTTCTAGATGCAACGCAGGCATTTGACAGGGTCTGGCATGATGGTCTTAAGTATAAATTGAATAAATTTTTGCGTAGACAATATTCTCAACTATTAGAGTGGAGTCATGCATCACACATAGAGCCTTCATAATGAAACTAGATGATTACTCGGAGCTAAAAGAAATTGAGGCAGGGATACCACTAGGACCAGTACTATACCTACTTTACACTAATGATATCCCTAAGCTAGAGAACAACACCGTAGCTACTTTTGTGGTTGACACTGCAATTTTGGCAGTAGGCAACGACAACAACGAAACTGCAAAAAACTTGTAAGTATCCATTAACAAAATCAATAAATGGACAAAACAATGGGGACTAAAGTTGAATGAAGCAAAATCTGCCCACATGAAGTTTATTAATAAAAATAAACATCATATTCTCATTAGCATAAATAATACCCAAATATCATATTACAACACGACAAAATATATAGGCATTACTTTGGAGGCCAAACTACGCTGGAGGGGATGTCAAGAAGAAAAAAGAAGAACTAGTTATAAAATTTAGAAACAGGTATTGGTTACACGGACTTACTTCAACGCAGTCCATTGCTCTTATACAAGCAAATACTCAAGTCAATTTGGACATACGGTATACAACTATGGGGTTTGGCCAAAAACACTAATTTTGATAGAATACAGAGATTCCCGAATAAAGTACTGCGGAATATAGTTAACGCTCCTTGGTATGTAATAGATCAAGTTAAAATTAAATTACTCATTGTTCAGTTCTGACTAGATTCCTGTTTCATATTGAATGTCATATTTTCTTTTTTTTTTTCTTTATGTAATGTTTTCTCTTTATACTGTAATATTAATTACATAATCAAAATTAATGGCGTATAATTTGAAACTATCGTTCACGTTAATATTAAGTAAGCTCATCTTTTTTTTAATTTATACTTAAGTATTCAAATTGATGCAGTATAATTTACGGAGAACACACTTATATGAACATATGTTATATATCTATAGTGTTTTCTTGGAAAAAGCATTGAAAAACGTTATAATCCTAAAAATATTCACCTTCTTTATTCTACTATCATAAGCGAATTTCACATAAATATTATTACATTACTTGTTCATCCCAACAAGAAGAATGATGTGAGCACTATAGAAAAATTCGATAAAAATAAACGTTGAGCCTAATCCAGCATTTACTGAGCTAAGACAATCGAGGCTATAGTGTATGAACTCATCGCTAGAGGCACTAGTATCGTGTTAAGTTACCGAAATGTCATTATTTGTGGGTAAGCTACGCAGGCTATTATTTCCAATTAGAACTTTGTTGGGAATATTTTATAATATTTGAGATTAATTATTGCAAATAGGAGTTTCAACGTATTAAATATAATTTAAACACAAACTTTGTTTTTACGCTTGTAATCAAAAACATTGATAACTATGCTTCAGGACCTCACTAGACAGTGGCGTCAATTATTGGTTTGTGGTATGGAGGGTAGAAAAATTGAGAATTGTATCATATGAGGGAAAAGTCTAAAAAATGTCCAGTTATAAACAGTAAATAATAGTTCAAAAATCCTCCAAAGTGGCGCTAGCGTTGGCAAATGGTGTGACGTAGTCATGTAGTCTATCCAATAATTATTTGTTCATTTCTCTATCCTTTTCTAATAAGTTTTTGAGCCCTTTTTAATAGTTACCCGGCGGCTACTGTGACGCCACCTTTATATACTATTAACGGACACTTTTCAATATACCAAGACGGTTTTCCTTTCCTCTACCCTCCATAGTTAGTGGTATATGCTTTTGGTAAAGTGTAGGACAATAACTCGAAATGTAGTTTTGTTTTGTATTCTATTATTTCATATAGGTTTTTGTTCATTATCTATTGTTTTCTATTAACCTACTATAAATAAAACAAATTTTTCCTGTTAGTACCTTGTACTTTTTAAATTAGAATAATTTCTGCTCTATTAAAATTAACTGCTGAAACTCCAGACTGAGGGAGATACAATAGTTGAATGCTATTTATGTATTGTATATCCACATGTTAATTTGTTT
The DNA here is from genome assembly GCA_963921935.1 of Galeruca laticollis. Taxonomy (NCBI): domain Eukaryota; kingdom Metazoa; phylum Arthropoda; class Insecta; order Coleoptera; family Chrysomelidae; genus Galeruca; species Galeruca laticollis. Next base: position 185,940,751 of record OY998179.1, on the reverse strand, counting down.
ATTGAGTAATTATTTTGAATCTACTACTGAGCACTTAAAATCGTGAATTTAATGTTATAGTGATGATATTGTGATCCTTTATTTATTTCTGAAAAAAAATGTTCTGAAAAATTTACATTTTGTGACATACAATAGTTCTCCATTAAGGCGACGAATGAAGGTTCAAGTTTCAAAGAACTTTTTGAAGAGTTATGTATTTACGTTGTATTCAAAGTCCAAATTATACACAATAAATTATATTAAATTCTTGAGCTATCTTTAACAGCACTTTGAATTACCAAATGCTTCTCAAAAATATTATAGCCATATTTATTACTGCCGGATTTAGTTCATGAGTATTTATAAATTTGATATGTTGTATAGTGAATATAAGGGTCTACCTTTAATATTATGATATGATATTAACCTCAATATTCAGAGTTTTGCTAAATTTTAAGATTAAAAAAGTTCGTCTTACTACCAATAGTTTGATTGAAAGTATATCAAACAAGAAGCCTACAATATTCTTTCTCCTACATAAATTGACACTGTAGCTTAGCTTCACGTAAACATAATTCCTTTTATCTTTTAGCATACGTTTTTAATTGCTTTTTCATAATGATAACAATAAGTTTAATATAAAACAACGTATACTTACTGAAGAGGTCACTTTTAATCTTCAGGAGTGACCCTTTTTAAAAACTGGCGAGATAAATATTTATATTTCTAACTGCATAACAAATAATTAGTGATAAATAAATAATTCAATCAAAAACGACAATTTCCTCTTAAAATAATTCTTAAAACCGGTAAAATATAAAATATTGCTGAAGGGTGTAAAAGAGAATTTCCGGCATTGCAAAGAGACTTGCTACAGGAGCAATGAGTGACTTCTACATCCTTCGTCCCAGTTCTTCTGAAACATTCTCTATCATCATGCGAATCCTTGATATAACCACAGGCTCGTATCACTCGGGTTTTTCCTTCAACTAAAAAATAATTTACGATTCACTAATTTGTTTGTGATTGTTGTTCTCAATGCGTTTTATTCATTACCACATTACACCTCATTCCATATGAATAGTGGAAGTACTAAAGGCACTAAGTTGTGCAGATATTTTCTTTAAAATATTGCAAGTACCATCGCCGATGTGCCCGCGAAGGTTATAAGTGTAATTTTATTTATAAGCTTAAGTAAAGTTAAACTAGACGGTGCTGCGCATTAAATTCTGAAAGTTTCCATTTTAAAAAGGCATAAGTGCAAAAGTGAGGTCGACAGTTTAAGGGTGTTTCTTTGTGTTTATGTTTGTATTGGAGCATAAATATGGAAGTTATGCTAGAAAACATTAGAGGTAGAAGAACAGCAGAGAATAAAAAACAATACTAGAAAAGCATACGTTAATAGGAAGAAGGAATAAGATTACTGCTTATAGGAAAATTTCTATCATACATGATTCCTTACTAGAAAAATCTTGAACACAAAATATTTTATAGAGAACTTCTTAATTTAGGCCAAGAAAGTTTGTAGTCCAGCATTAACTCAACTAATTTTTAATTAGTACGTATAACATTTAATTTGTGAGGCACTTAAGACAAAATTTTGATCTTTGCCAATAACCTTTGTAGGAATTTTAGTTTTGCACTTATTCTCTTTCAGTTTTAGTTCTAAAAAACTGGAATATTCTAGCTTTTCACCAGCAATCTTAAATTTGTGTTCTACCTGTTACTATTTCTAGATTTAAGGAATTGTTTTAAAATGTTTATAATAGAAAAATGTTAAAAATCTTTCTTTGAAAGTTGTTTTCTAAATAACCTCAAAATTATGTATATGGCACTTAGTGCTTTTAGTACTTTTCATAATTATACTTTGTTTCTTAATATCGATATTCAAAATAGCCGCTCTTTTAGGACGACCTCCCTTAGTTGACGTGCGATTTAAATTACATGTTTCGAATAATTTTTATTCAACAATCAGGTTGTCGACGATGTGGAAATTTTAGTGCATGTGCTCTAGCTGCAGCAAAGAATACCTGCAACTGAACCTAACAATATGCAACGCAATATAAAAAGAATACCGAATGACAATAAATAAAAACAAAAAAGAAAATAGAAATAGATGGTGCCGAAGTAGATAGGGGAAAACATTCCAATATTTAGGAGTAAAATTCTACGAGACAGGACAGGTGAAATAGACCATAGAATATAAAAAAGAATGAAGCATAAGTAATGCCTTTCAAACAATATTCAGATCAATCTTAATATTTGGATATTAAACAGAAGACAACAAGGTGAGACACACGCAATGGGATCAAGAGAAAACCAAAAAAAATATGGGAAGCAGAATAATAATGAATAAAAGAAAGAGAAGAACCAAGAAGGGAAAAATGAAACGAATCACAGATTTTTAGCAAAGAATAGGAAAAAGTGGAAAGAGTTCATGAGAAAATAGACATCGTAAATACATTGTTAACTGCGGTACAGCAGAAAGCGACGTTGTACCAATGTAAGTAATGTAAAAGAATTAAGCCTGTTCTGGTAAGACATTCTTTACTACGTCGTAGCGGAAGTCAAAATTGCACCGCGATAACCAATGCAGTTGTTGTAAACCCATTTTGATATTTCGGCCCTAACTTAAATTAAATAACATTTTTTTTACCAAAGTTCCTATAGCATTTAATGAATTTTATTTAAAAAACATAAACAAAATAATCTACCATTGGACCAAAATTAAACATGATTAACAAAAAATTATTTGTAAATACTCGTACTACTTGTTAATGCGTTTTAGTGTCTGGTTTATAGTCCAGTCATTATATACATTTGGAAATGCAAATTAACCGAGAACGCCAAATTTTGGATATTACTTGGGGGGGGGGGTCTAGAAAAGCTTAAGTTCAAATTGTCGACCAAAATAATCTTGTGGGGTTTCCGCCATCTTGAAAAAAGGGTTAAATTCAGTTTTTTCTTCATAACTCGGTTCCCCGTTGAGATACGAAAATTTTTATATATTACTTTTTTATTGCTCTTTGTACGATTTACAATTAAGTTTCTGAACGTTTTTCACGTATCGATCATCGTTATCGAGATATCGATCAAAAAACCCATAAATTTGGGGAGAAAAAATTGTTTTTCGCTATTTCCTTTTTTCTCGTGGAAGATATCGAAAAATGTCTAGTATGAAACTTATAGAGCATGTTCAGACCTACAAGTTTTTTTTTTATTTTTTATTTTCGAGAAAAATTACGACCTCTAGCGCGCCGCAAACTTAGTAAGACTGTGCCCGGTTTTGATTTAGCCGCTCGCACGGTTGAATCCACACGTCAAAATGGATGAATGGTTGTTCAGGGAATTATTGCAATACAAAATATATTAATAAACCAGCCCAATTATAAATCAAACACATGAAATTTATTGGTCAAATAATTTTTTGCAGAAAAAAATAATAATTACAGGTGGTCATTTTTTTCACATGATTTTCGTCGTTTTGATGGTCCTAGCTGTAGAAGTTCTTCCTCGGTAGACTCTTCGATTCGTGAAAACACTTCAATGGCAGAAAATGATGATGTGACGGTCGAAAAATCATAATCGCCGTTGAATAAAATCTCGACTCTGGTGACATTGTTGCATGTGTCCACTACAGTGCAAGCAAATAACGGAGCAACTAATTCCTGCTTTCCTGCACCCACAAGCAGCCCCACACTTTCCTTCACATTTGCACGAATTGAGTTTTGAAAGTTGAGGTGGAGCGGATGCGGCTGTGGTGCAAATTGGTTCAAGCCCGTAATTAGTCTGTCGCCAACCCCATACCTGAGGATCCGAGCCACGTTTGTACCTGTAGATAGGTCCGGTAAACGTGTTGGCCGACTGCGCTTTCCGTTGATGGGGGTAGTGAAAGATTATTCATCTTATTTTTCGTCATTGATTTTGCTAAGCGGTGGAATCGCAAAATATCCATCGTTGTGTCCTCTTTACGACCACCATACAGAGCGATAAGGAATAGCTTTCCCACGCAAACTAGCATCTATAGATCGACCTTTTCCTACTTAAATAGTTCTACCGATGACAGGAGGTTCGGGTTCTTCTCGAGGGTGCTGATGAATTTCGACTTTCCAATATTATAAAAACACGACGTGGTGTCACAACCGCTGAAAGCATGGATGAAAAGAATGTTCTCAAGAACAGACTCATCATGCTTGAAACTATTCGGACAGTACAGTTTTGCCGGTGTTTGGCCTTTAGCTGGTTTGCGAAAAAAATATTTTTTTGTCCTGTGCAAGTCCGGAAATTAAAACCAAAAGATCGATATCTTCGCCGACGATTTCCACAGAGTCATGAAACGATGCTCAAAAGCCTGCTCTACTTTTATTCCGGTATTTGTAAAATAACGGTGAAGCATTTGTATTAAGTTGTTTTTATTTTGGTCCCTTGCAAGAAACTTCTCCTGGCTAACTTTCGGAGCAGTAGTTTCATCAAACGTGAACTCTGATGATCGGTTCTTCCTTGTACGTCGTGCCCTTTCCGAAGTTTTAGTTCCTGCGAGTCTCATGTCAGTCGGATAACCGCTGAAGACAATTGTCACACTTTCTCCAAAGTGTTGTAGCACGTATGTGACATATTTCTTGCAGATGAGGTCAAATGTCTCAATTCGACCCCAAACAACTTTGTGCAGAAGGAAACCACCGTCGATTATGTGATGATGTTTGTCACCAGGCTGTAAATTTTCTGTCAAAGGTTCGAAGGCATTGTATAATAACAACTTTGTTCCTTTTCGCATACCTTCTTCGGTGAACAATGACAATGGGAACGGAGCGAGCTCGTATGCTAGAAATTTTATCAGGTGAGTCTCGGAATTCTTCGTTATGCACATTCTTTGGAAAAGCAACAATTGATCGATCGGAACTGGTGACTCATCGATTGTAATGCTGGTATCAACTGCCGATAAAGGCACTTTATCCTTCCTTGTGAATGAGAAAGACCCGCAATCCGCTCCTATGATTTTAGTCATCATGTCGCGACCAATTTTGTATGCATGATGACAATTAATGTTCTCGTTTGCAATAACTCTTGTGCCGATAGACATCAATTCGTTCGTCTCTGGAGAAGGATTATGACATGCGAGCCACATATCCAATTTCTCAACGTCACAATTGTCTCGAGAAATCCGCGAGGGTCTCATGTCGACGTGCTGTTCGGTTGTAGAGCAAGATACTCCGGAAATTTTTTCAATTTATTCACAAATGTTTTGAAGCTGAACCATGCCCAAAGTTGTCTTCATGGATCGCATAAGAGTCTGCTCTATCGTCATGTCCGACATAGTCTCAGACCAAAAATTTTCCGACCGACGAATCGTAAAGTAGCCACGTCCAGTGAACTTGTCATAATCTTCCTTGGGTATTTTTTCATATCTTGTAGATATAAATGAGCAGACTTCGCATACAGGAAGTGGCCGCTGGCATGAAAGAAAGGAAGCATTTTTTGTATGGTATCGATATGAAGTTCCCAATTACCGGATCTTTCTGCTTTCAGGAAGTTCTTCATCAGAGGAACCATGCGATGGTACTGTACCCATAGCTTTGCCGTAGGACCTTTGGTTTCGATGGCGACTAATTCTGTTGCAAATTTGTCGTATATGCTTTTCACTCCGTTGTTGTCAGCGGCAGCCATGATGGTAGGTCGATTGAAAACATCTTCCGCGTGGTAATCTAGTTCATCACGTTCCTTTTCGTCTAATTCCAGCGAGTCCAGTACAATTTTTATCAAAGCTGAGTGTGACAAAATGTGAGCGCGAACAGCTCTCGCATATGCATGACCGGCAAGAATTTTCTCGACACAATTTTTTGCAAAAATGAGCTTGAAAAGCTCTTCAATCACACTACCGGACATGATCATGCCAATTGATCCCATAAACGACATCAGAAGATGAAATCCACCAAGTCTCACTATGACGTTTTTCAAATCAGATGTTTGGTCAGCAGCTCCCACGATGTCGCGAGCTTTTCAGTACAACGGTTAATCAAATGTGATGAAGGTGGTTTTTTGACTGCAACGCTTTGAATTCTCGACAGCGCATTGATAAACGGAAGACAGATAACTTTTGAGCGTTCGTATTGCATATTGGCTGTTACACTCTCCATAAATTCATTCCATCCTAAAACTCCAACAGAGCAACTCCATTTTCCGTGAAGCCACATTAAATCTGGAACCATGCCCAATTGTGCAACTTCTGAAGCTGCTTTTATTTCGACAATACGCGGAATTTTTTTCTAACGCTGGATAGCTGTGTAGGGAGTCACGCAATGTATTCCTCCCATTGCATGAAACGTTTCATGACCGTCAAGGGTGTTTATGTTAAAATCCGCATTGTCAAATACAAATTGACTGAATGAATTTTCCAGAATTTCACTTTCAGCTCGATGAATGCATGCATTCTCGTAAATTGTTATTTCTCGATACGGTGCACTGAATCCCATTGCTGATAATATGTTGATGAGACTCTTTGAACCGAATATCTTGTAATGGAAAGTCCCGACACCTAACTGCAGCGGAGAGAAAAACGAACGAGGACTTACGGCTGCTATTTTGGAGTGAGCTATCGCTGTACATTTTTTTCCATTATTCCAATGCACCACGTTTATCTTTTGTTATCATTGTAGCAAGAAAAACTTGCAAATATTCAGGAACAGCGGCTTCGACATCTTTCACGAATTCATCCGATGGGGGGTAATTGTTTTTATCGTAAACGACACCTCTAATGTCCTCACGGATTATCGCAGCAGCTTCGCGAATAACTCTTAATATTTCTTCGTGATCATCCTTTTTTTCTCCGTACCATTTCTCCGAGAGTATTTTGAAACCGTTATTTCGAAAGCACACCACGCAACCTTGTTTTTCGATAATGAGAATGTCGTCTCCATACTTCTCTTGCAAATGTTTTTTAACCGTTCAGATGTCAGGAACGAAATCTCCATTTAATTGGTTCATCAACTCGCTAATAGAAAATTGACATTCGTCGGAATTTTCTTTCAGAAAGGAGTAAATTGCCTCCATTGCCTCGTCTACTTTGTCCCCCGTAAGTCGTCCTTTCTTATTCCCCTCCTCAAGTAGTGCATGATATACATGAGAAATACATGTTCGATGGTATCGAGCTCCTACTGCGAAAGAGATCAGGTATACCATGAATACGCTCGATGATTGAAGTGGCAAATTCATCGTCACGTCCAGACAGGTATCCCATAACTTTTTCATTCATTGATATTTCTACCACGGAATGATTTTTTTCCGTCTATGCACTAAATATTTTTCCACAAAATAAACATCGATTTTTAAAATCAAAAGTGGAAATGACCTGCAGTTGTTCTTCGGGTTCTGGTTCTTGCGATGGAGACTCGCTTCGTCGAGAAGCAATTGACGCTAGCCGTTGGTTTCCATATTTTTGTGGACGCTCCTTTATTACCTTGATAATTAGGCAAAACAAAATTAATAGAAACAAAGCATACCTTTTTACATTTTATTGAAATTGATTTATTAGTTGAGCAGTTGAAAAATGTTGAACGTTTACATAGTAGATTATAAAGTTATTTAAATTCTTCGTCACTCAAAGATATAGATCTTATACAAAGTCTATTCGAACATACGAAATATTTACTAAATGCAACTAGAATAAAATTAATTAACCTTGTATATAAGGATGTTAAAGAAATAAATAACAGAAGTAGACGAGAATTGTTTAATGGTAATGGAACTATAAGTAAATGGCTTTTTGGAACTTTAGATCATATATAATTCTGAAATAAAACAATTAATTCAAAACCAAAATTCGATTTCGCACGAGTTGAAACTAGTCTTTCCTCAATACTCATCTTATTGATCACTACAGCAAGACAATCACTAGTTTATATAAAAATCAATTATTACTCCAGTATTTGAAAAATTTCATAGAAAATTCAATTATATTTGCTCATTTAGGAAGTTTACATACCTCCATTATTTATTTGAACCATTTATTTGAATTGATCAATCGCGTTTCAATAATAAACGGTTTTAAATATTAAAACTAACTTTTCCGTATTTTTGAGATGCCCTATTAATATTCTATCATAAAATTGTCACCTGTATACACTTCGGGGGATGTATCTTGTTAACAAACTGAAATTTCTCCAAAAGTAACCAAAAATGAAGTTTATCTGGATTTATAGGACCCACTGTACTCGCTATAGTCAGCTGAAAATTAATAGGGTACATCTGTGAGACACATTGAATGAGACACCTTGAAACATATCCAATTATAAAATTGGCCACTTGTATACACTCTGGAGGCTGTATCGTACTAAACCCGAAATTTCTCTAAAAATGACAAGAATTTGGCACTTCAGGTACCATAGTGCCCGTTGTACTAGCTCTGGTAAGCTACAAATCAATAAGGTTCATCTATAAGATGCCCTAACAATATTTAATCATAAAATTGGTCACTTGTATACACGCTCAAGTACCATAGCACTCGTTGTACTGAATCTCAATAGGGTTAATCTTTGAGGCGCCCTGAATAATATCCAATCATAAAATCATTCACTTGTATATACTCCGGAGGCTGTATTGTGCTAACACACTGAAATTTCTCCAAAACTGACAAAAATGTCGTACTTAAAGTACTATAGCACCTGTTGTACTGGCTGTGGTGAGCTGAAAATCAATAGGGTTCATCTGTGAGATGTTTTGAATAATACGCAATCATACAATTGGTGATTTTTTGCACTCCGGAGGCAACTAACAAACTGAAACTTCTAAAAAATGAGAAAAATGTCGTACTTCAAGTACCATAGCATCCGTTGTACTGGCTATTATGAGCTGAAAACCAATAGGGTTCATCTGTGAGATGTTCTAAGCAATATTCAATCACAAAATTGGTGATTTTTTGCACTCCGGAGGCTGTATCGTGCTTATATACTGAAATTTCTAAAAAAAAGAGAAAAGTGTCGTATTTCCAGTACCATAGCATCCGTTGTAATGGCTATTATGAGATGAAAATCAATAGGGTTCATCTGTGACATGTCCTTAACAATATTCAATCATAAAATTGGTGACTTGTTGCACTCCGGAGGCTGTATCGCGCTAACAAGACATATAACGAAAAATGGCCGACGACATACACACAGGATTTTTTTTCTAAAAACCATTTTTTGTATTCTTCTTGATGAAAAACGTAAGAATAACTAAAAAAAATATTTCAAAATTTCAATTTTATTGTGGGTAAACGAATACTTTTCTCGTATATTAGATAGGTTGGGCGGAAAAGTAATATATGGTGAATCGAAAATCGTCAAATATAAAAATCCATACAATTATTACCAATTGGCCGCAGTTCAAGTCAAAGTTCAATATTCTAGAATAAAAATTGCTATCCATATACCCATTCTAATAGATAGTGATTTCCTAGCCTATCACATTATCCCTATACCATAAAAAAATTCCTTAATTGTTCCACGCAACCCTCTCCTTGTGCTTGCTACAAACTCACATCAATATGAGGAAAAACTGTGTCCATCTATCGAAAGTATCTTCTTTTGCCGACAACATGAATAAGCCATTAACGGTACTTGCGTAATTCCTTTGATCCGAGCCGAAACACCAACCTGCTGATTTGAAGCAGCAGTTTTGAATCACCCTGTAGTCGAACAAATAAATAGCAAATATTTGTTATTATTGCCACCTGAAGACCCTATGAAAGCTGAAATTAACTGCGATAAGAATAGAATAGCTATAATCAAAAGTAACACTGTCATTTAATTATTACAAGGATGTAGTGTAAAAATTGGAAAAGCTTTATATGAGAATACAGAAGAAAAGACGAATGGGAACCCTCTTTTATTACCAAAATTATGGTTAACTTCCGAATTTGAAGTAACCACAATTCGTCATCCACCTTTACAACTAGAATCAGTAGATCTCAAATCGATCAAAGACATTCGATAGGAAACAGATTCATATGAAATTTTGAAGATAGAAAAAATGCACCCCGCAATTTGGAATATGCCTAGCTATTTGTAGGTTTAATTATTATCTATATCTGGTATAGAAGAAGAGGCCAATAATATGTTAGCCAGCCACTACAAGAGGACCAGAAACCCGAAAGCAACCCCCCATCGGTATTGTTTTCGCCTAACGAGGGAAGAGTTATATGAAGACATCCTGCAAACATGCAAGTAATTTGAAGCCACCCAGTTGACATAAATAAAGATTGCTGTTATCAGCAGTTAGTCAACTTGGTGTAGGTCGTATTAATAATTATCATTCTAATCCTGTAACTTGTATTGTAAACATCAAATTTAAATAAGTAAAGTTTTGTATATTTGAAAAATGAAAGTTTTTAAAAAATATCTTCGTGAGTAAAATCATTTAACTCGGTCGTTACCATATTTCCATAATTCCCCACAGATACAATACTTAAATTCACATTTTTAATAGCGGACTTAGTAAAACCACAAATTTTGTTTGGGCCACTTGTACTGTATATATCCCATCCAATTTTAATTTATTAATCCGGCTCGATTGCGATTCTAGTATAGGTTCCAAATTGGTTACGAAATAAAAACAAATATATTAGAAAGCGAATTCCTTACCTTTCTGAACAATTTTACGACATAAAGTGGGCTTCAATTTAATATTGGGATCTAAAGGGTCTATTAAATGTTCTGGAGTATTTCTGTCCGTGCAATTGATAACACCAATTGTATAAGGATCAAAAGGATCGCCGCATCTTGGATCGTATTCAGAATTACAATCGTAACATTGCAAAGTGTTACCAATTCCTACCTCGAAGCTATTATATATGAGGTTATTTTGAATTGGATACGGATAGTCTTCTTGAGCTTTGGCTGAAAGAAATATAACACATTAATTGCTAAATTCAGTTTTTCATGTCAAAGAATGTATACGAATGAATAACTGATAAAACAGTTATTTTTCGTATAATATTAACACCTTAGACTACGGTAAGTATCAATATTTTTTCAAGAATCTGCATTTGGAATGTAAATCCTTACATATGGGGTGATCCATGCTTCTAACTGATAACGTGGTCCTAATAGAGATTACTTTATGTGCCCTCAAAATTTTTAACAGTCACAAATTTTAAGCAGATGTTTAGTTTCAATTTGTTCTAATTTGAAAAAAAATTAAAGACCAAAAAACCGACTCTTTGCATTTTTCTCTTAAATTTTACGTCAAGTAAAAAAGCAACTAATAAAAATTGTATAGTTTTCAATTCTTAGTAACTCATATTTGACTTATTTTTCCATAGGAACTGTTGTTTTGCCGTAATTCCAACTTATACAAAAGAAACCGTGATATTCGCCCCACTTATTCCCCTACTCTACTATACACAGATATACCTTATTTTCTTAAACAAATCGTCAGAAATAAAACAATAGTATTTAAATTATTTGAAAAATCTAATAATTCATTTGATTCTGCAGAAGTATTTAAAGAATTTGGCTGCTCTTTCTAAGTCATCATCACAAACGCGATTCGATCTTTTTTTGCTGTGTATTGAGCCCCAAAAAAATTGATTTTATAAACGAGTATACATATTTGTATATCATAGAAACTACACGAAGAAAAATGTGTCTTCCATTAACATCTGCTTATTAACACTAATACTCAGTATACTATAATATTCAAGTGTGGCTAGGCGCAATCAATTAGACCCAGAAGGATGGAATGAATATTAATAGATAATACTTTGGAGCCTGCTCCAGTAAATCTTCTGAATACTAGTTGTTGCACATGCAAAGAAAAGTTATACTGCAAGCTATTAGTATAAAAATGTCGTACTTTGTTCGACAGAATGTACAAATAATTGAAAATCAGAAGTAACAAAGGGGCTATGTGCCAATTTGCCGAAAAATTAAATATTTGTATAGAAAGGTTCTATGTGCCAACGACAAAAGCCTATCAAACTGGCAACGTGCTAAAACTTCAAATTCCGTAAGCAATCAGGTACAGGTTGGCAAATTAATTTTGGCAGTCGGAAGTTTGGCAACGTCCGATGCGCCGTAGCAAAGACGTATGCGGAATGCAAGAGCTCCCTTCGCTGGCAGAATTCGTAAGCTTCGTTTACGGTTCAGAAAAAAGTGTGATTACCGGGGTTGTGCAACACTAAATTGTTATGGCGACTACAGAAAGTAAAGTTGTTCATAAAAAGTTGAGTGAGCAGTGTCGTGAAATAATTATGAACGTTTTAAATTTCATGACTGTAGAGGCAAACAATGACAAGTCAACAATTCCATTAACAAAGATAAGTTTTAATTATTGCAATAAAATTTTTAAACCAAAGTAATTATTTAACAAATTTACACTCGATAGTAAATTTCTTAAATCGATTTTCGTACATAATAGTATATTACGTAACGAGTGTTGTAAGAAGTATTTTACGCACGAACGGAAAAGTTACGCACGAAGTCGCCACACGTGTTACGTACTATACTTTACCTACGACCTACTTGTATTGATAATCTTATTAAGGGATTCAAAGTACAAATAAAAACGTACATCCTCGATGCTCAGCCAAGTTGCATTTCATAATAGTCCATCCTCGATGCCCAGCCAAGTTTCGTAAAAGTCTATTCTAAGTAGTATTTATTTTTATCAAAAATGTATGTAGAATTACCGGAATTGCAAAAAATAGCGTATACACATCTCAACTATAGTGACATTAATCCCTTAGGTGGATTACTTCTCTCAGAAATCAAACACCGCCCGTGGCATTAAATGGGTCACTTCAATCGCTTGGTGTATAATATACTATTGTTTACTAATATGATACATTAAGACAGCTAAAAGATGCGGATCGAATGAAACGGAACCAATTATCATATAATTCCAAATAACTCTTAGTATTAAATGCAATCTTATATCTAATAAACGTTATCTACCATTTACAGATAGAATAAAATTCAACGTCAAATATCGAAATAATGAATTTTTAATAAAATGGCTACGTTTATTGACAGTTGCTAAGTGGTTGCTAGGGAAGCCGTGCGATTTACTTTACAACCGTGCGTTTTGTTTTATCGTGCTTTATAGACGTCTTACATTGATTGCCGACTGTGTGTTTTTGACTACTTACAGGGGTGGTCGTAGGTAAAATATTTATTTGTTAAACGATTTAAAAAAATGACATTAGGGTGAGACAAAGTACTTTATGCACTCATGTCAGTTTTATGCACTCATGTGTCGATTTTATGCACTCATGTGTCAATTTTATGCACCGTTATGTCATCATGACTAACAAATCGACGCCATTTGTACTCCATCTAGAGCAACCTAATAGAAACATTTTTTGGTTTTTGCATGCCTGCGGCTCATGCGTCACTTTTTCCATTCGTGTAATAAAGCACCACTTTATGCACTTCTTGCATAAATTACTAATCTGTTTCTGTCTACAGAAGTATATAAAAGGGCACATGTTTATTTTGTGTAAGATACCTATTTAAATGTAATAGATTTTTTAGCTTATAATTATTATACTCATTTCATACCTATCTCTATTACGTTTCGGTTTTATTATTTGTTTAGAAGCATCTTCCGATTTTAGTTAGCATTGCGGTTTGGTCATATTAAAATATGCTTGAACTAAAATCTAAGGATTGTCTAAAACAACTGATGAACTGAAACGTAATATAGTATTTTTGATTTTGTGTTTTAAGTGAAACCTACTGTTTCTAGTTAACTCCACAGTATACTGAAAAATGTTAAAAATTCTGAAAAATTGACAATTGTTTCGATATTATATAAATATCATCGTCAGAATGACAGAAGTTACATTTCATTTGATGCCATCCTGATGTTTAACTATTTTTGGCTAGTCCAAGAAATGACCTATCTTGTGATTGACTTATGTTAATAGAAAAAAGAAGAAATGATATTACAAATATTGAAGCTTAGATATTATTAGCCCTATGGGGATATCCTGGATACCATTTTTCCAATTAAGATCAGTATAACTGTGGAATGATATAGAAAACCAGGAGAGCTATATCTTCCGATTTTAATTGGAAAAATGATATCCAGGATATGTCCATAGGGCTAATAATATCTAAGCTTTAATATTTGTAATATCATATCTTCTTTTTTCTATTAGATCAATCACTTCTTGGACTATCCAAAAATAATTAAACATCAGGTAAGCATCAAATGAAATGTAACTTCTGTCATTCTGACGATGATATTTAGATAATATCCAAACAATTGTCAATTTTTTAGATTTTTTAACATTTCTCAATATACTGTGGATACAGTAAGTTTCATTTAAAACACTAATATGAGTAGATTCCACAAAGTAAGGGTCGAGACATTTACGCCTACAATATTTAAGAAACATAAAAAAGTGCAGAGAACAGAACAGACCTATCATTTATATGGATGAAACATACATTCATGTCACACGTACCTTAAAGGATGGAACGACAAGAGTAACGAAGGATTAAGAAAACCCGTTTCAAATAGTAATAGGCCCATCATTGTGTATGCAGGAAGTGAAAATGGTTTTGTACCTAATGCTGGTATTATGTGGAACTCCTAGTCAAAAACAGGAGATTATCATAATGAAATAGCGTACGAAAATTTTGAGGAGTACAAGAAAAACTTATTCCAAACCTACCAAAATACGCTGTTGTGGTAATTGAGAACGCCCCATATCACAATGTTCTAAATGAAAAATTACCTACGACTGCTTGGACTAAACAACAATTTAAAAACTGGCTTTCTGGAAGAAACATATATTACAGTGAACAAATGTTAAAACCGGATCTTTATAACGTTACAAAAATGTTTTAAGGCTACTCCTTTATCACCCGGACTTCGAAAGTGTTTGGGCGGCACTTAAAGAATATGTGGCCAAACAAAATTTACCTTCAATTTGACAAAGGTTGAAGAATTCTGTAATGAATTTTTTGACACATGTTAAAAGATTGAAGATGAATTTATGAACAATGAACCACTTCTAGATACTGTTGTAGATAATATTATTAATAATTTGGCCAAAGACGGAGATAACGAGGATGATGAAGTTGATATAAAAAGTGATTTTGAAGAATCATTTGTAGATGTATATCATTATTGTACTGTTGATGATCCCTGTACATCTAAAACATATTTTTCATTATAGTGTTTGTTTGTAGATGGTATGACTGAATACATTAAATGCAACAAATGTAAAAATGTGAATAGGTGTTATGAAATTGTAGATATTAGAGACGAATTCTACTAGAGTAATATAATATTTGTAGCACATCTGTACATAGTTCTAAATAAACAATAATTGACGGCACCCAGAACCAAGATTTTTTTGTTTTGCCAGTCCTAACTCTGTAAAAAGTGTGAAGGGATGTTCTAATTTCATAGTAAATATTTGCAAAAAACCCAAAAATATACATATGATAGCAGAAATATCTACCACAAAAAGCTTTAATATTTTATTTATATTATTAGACCATCTCTAAAGGCGATTTCCCCAATTTGTTTTTCAAATTTTATGTATAAACCCGCATTTTTACATTATTATCTACTACATATTATTAAGAATAACAATTTTAGAAAGCTTAACAGGTAGTTATGTCATTAACTATTACTACGAACAGATAGGAAAAATTGTTGGCCATTGTTAAATTTAGAAAGTCATTTAACATTCCTTGTCATATTCTACGCGTTATCTACAAAATCTACATGAGTTCCAATTTATATACAAATAAACCTCAATGACGAATATTATGAAGGGACCACTTAAAAGATATTAATTTGAGGTAAAGGTGAAAGTTTATGTCCCTTGGAATCTATTTATTATTTACATCACATAAAATAATAAAGGGTAATTATAGGATTCACCGTATGGTTTTTGAAGCAATAAATAACTGTGTCTGTACAAAAAAAAACAATTTTCGTAGAAAAATCTAATGGTTTTTACTGCCAATATTAATTTGCCAACCTGTAGATAGACGGCGCTTTCTCAAGTGATCAGTTGTTTCCACATCAAGGGGGTCAAGTGCCATAATACGTATTGCGTCTTAATGTGTAGTGTGCTAATTTTGTTTTCATCGTTTTGTACCAGGGCTGAAGAATATTGTAAGGAACTATGCAATGAATCCGAAACGTCTCAAACAAGGAACGGAAAGATTAAGTGTTGACCAAAGACAACGAAAAATTGCAGGACAATCCTATAAAAAGAGAAATTGGAATGCTGTAGCTGAAAAAATGAGACCTAACCCAGTACGGTAGCGCAAGTTACGCGCTAGCGTAAGGCAGAACATTTTATAAGGCGGCAAATTTTCTTTATATTCTGTTTTTACTGAAAAGCACTAAATAAAATTTCGCTCGCAATTTTCGTATTTCAGTATTTTTATTTAATGAAAAGTTCATTGAGTTCGTATAAAATAGTTATACAAACTTTCATTTCATCACCTAGAATCCCCTACAGGTTTTTTTAATGCGAACTGGGACTCACGGATTGCGTGAAAATAAAAAAGCCGCACGTTGCGGCCTGGCGACGCGACTTTCAAATTACTAACTCAAAATACTCTTTTTCAAAACGTTTATTTTACAAAATGATAGTTCTACGAACTACGACAAACAACATGAAATCTAGTAACTGACTAACTTTATTTACAACAAGTAATTTTATATATATAATATTTGTGCTGAGTACGGGGTCTTCATCTTATACCGTGGAACAGCAACTCATCGGTTTCTATGGGAATCGATGATATAATTCCTCCCCTCGTAAATTCAACTTACGCAGCTAGCGAGGAAGTTGAACGGTTTAGTGGTCCACCTGGGATGGTTTCTTTGCAGCTGTGCAGTACTTCGATGCACATTTTTTATATATACAGAATACAAAAATGAAAATTAACAATAAATAAATTAATAAGGTCCATAAGCTGGGGGTTTTTGAGACTTGTCCGAATGTTAATTGAGGTTGATTTTCTACAAATTTACTTTTCAGTGGTTGAAGATCGTCTAGTTTTGCTTCCTCCAAATGAAAGTCGAGGTTTGATGTGGTTGGGCGAAAGGTACTGTTGTCTAGATTTAATAGTAGTATCGGCTGGCTGAAGCTACTATAGAGTTGTTTGTTATTTATGACTGTGTGATGAGCTACTACTTGGTATCTCAAAGGAATTTCTAAGAGATAAGTACCCGCTGTAAGATACTTGGTTTCTTCCTGATTTGGACATTTGAAATTTGCTGTATCCTGGAATGGAATGATGTACAACCAGTGGAAATTGTTTAGTTGTTTCAGAAATGGCTTCGACAATTGAAATTTGGTTTTCTCGCAGGTGAAAGTGCGTTTCATTTCAAGTAAGTTTATTTTACAAGGCCTTTCTTCTTGAATTTCCTGCAGGTCTATTCTCGGGCAGACATACTGCTGAGGGAGAATCTCTTTGCAAAGTTTGCTTGAATAAGCGAAGTTGACACCATTCGTAATTAAAATTTTATTCTGAGGTATTATCACCTTAAACTGACTCCCTTCTAGTATTGGAGCCGAAAATAAATGGTAGTAATCAAAAACTTTGGGATATGCTATAGGAATATTTAAAATATATGTAATTTTATTATTATATGAGTAGCAATCAATTTTAATTAATTTTTCATAGAGTAAAATTTTATCGAATTCAATTTCTAAGGGCAATTCGTTTTTTGTAAATATTTTCTCCAAATTCTTTAATTGTTTTAAGTTTTAATTATGCTTGGATGCATCACTTGAAGTTTAGCAAATGTAATTGAATTTTCAATATCGTTTAAAACCGAATTAATCAATTCATACAGATCTATGATTAGGCTAATAGCCATCTTAATATGTGCATAATATTCGTAATTTGCTTGTCTGTTGATTAAATTATGGCTAAACTTATTTTTTGTTTCCAAAATTTGTTCGTTATTGGTTATTTGTTCGATGGTTCTATTAAATTTATCAATGAGCGAGACTGATAATGAGTTTTGATTTCTTATCTTAGCTAAATTATTTTGGTTATTTTGTAATTCTTTGATGAGAGTTTCAAATCTTTCTCCATCGTTAGAATCTAAATTTCCAGTGATAGATTTAAAGATTGATCATAAGCGTTTATAAGGCCTCTTTTAGTTCTTGAAGGATGGGGTAATATTTCTGCTAGCTTATCGTTAATCTTGGTTTCTGTGAAGTCAAGCAATATACAATAATTTGAGAGATCATTAGCGTATTGTATGTTTTGAACAGCAAAGGCCCTAATTTTTGTGGCTTGAATTTGTAATTTATTTATTTCTAAAATAATTGGGTTCAAATCATAATAGTGTATGAGTCCATAACTGTAAATTTCAATTTTTACGGTTCCTAACTTAAAGGGTAGCAACCCGGGATTGTTAACTAGATTTTTAATTGTTATTTTATCTTGGAGTTCCATAGTTTCAGAAAATCTAAAATAAAGCAAAATTCTACATTCTAAATGATTGTCTTAATATTACGTGTGAAAGTTGTGTGAAAGTATCGTACATAATTTTCTATTTTTCACGTTTTTTCGGGGGACGTTTCAAGTTGTCCATATGTACCTTATCTCTATTTTCAGTTGAAGCTGTTTTATTTGCAAGGTTGACGGTTTTTAATTTGATTGGTAAAGTGTACTTATTAGCGTGTTTTTGTCGTATGTGTTTTCTTACATATACTTTTTGATTAGGTTTGAATATTTCTGGTTTGTCTCGGTTTGTATTTAGTTTAGAAGTAATTTTTTCTTTTCGATTAATTAAGTCGGAATTAATTTTTGAGTACAATAATTTTGTTTTTTTCTTTGTGATTGTTGATGTAATCATTTAAGAGTATTTTATTTATATCAATGTCATAAACATCATTATTATTAATATGTCCGTTGACTATATCTATGGGTTTCATTTTTGTACTGGAATTAATCGAATGATTGTAAGCAAGTATAGCATATAACATTTTCATTTTAACTGGGGTTTTTGAGAAACCTTTAGTATTTAGGAGTCGTATATGTTCTATTGGAGTTGAATGGAGTCTTTTTATTTGTCCGTTGGATTGAGGATGATTGGGAGAGGTAAAATGAACTTGAATTTTATGAAGGCTCGGTAGTTCCGTTAATACGAAATTTTTCTATTCTGCGCCATTGTCAACTATGATTTGTTTCGGTATGCCGTGATGAGAGAAGAATTTGATGATTGTCTACCACTTCTGTACCAGAGGCAGAATTTATGTGATATGCTTGAGCGTATTTAGAAAAGCTATCAATAATAGTTAAACATTTTGTTTGTTCGATCGTGAATGAATCTAAATGAATAATTTCGAATGGATTCGAGGCGGTTGGGGTGATATTCAATTGCATAAGTACTGGATTTTGTTCATATTTACTTTGATCGCAAATTTGACATTCGTTTGTAAATGTTTGTACGGATTCTTCTAGGTTAGGCCAATAATATTTTTCTTTTAATCACAAATAAGTTTCATCTATTCCTCGGTGATTTGATTTTCCTTCGTCATAGCTTTGTATGATAGTTTTGATCTCTTCTTGATCTGTTACATCTATTAATTTTGTGGTACAATGTTTTAATTGGATTGAATTTGATCTGAAATATGTTTGTAATATTGTCGAAAATGGTTCGTACAATTCGGGGCTTTCGAAATAAACGTGATATTGAATATTTGGTGAAATAGATTCTTTAAAAAAATTGATAATGTCTTGTTCTAGGTTATTTTTTGATATTTGCACAGTTATTTGTTTCTTTTTCTCAAATAATATTCTAACTTTAGGTTTTGCTGGAGAATGTAAAACGGAACTAATTATAATTTGATTTTGTCCGACGTTAACTGCTCATTTTGCGATAGGGATACCTATTACCGGATTTTCGACAGTATTAGAATGAATCGTAATAAGAGACTCGTTTTCGTTTACGTTGATTCTATCGTCGTTGGGTTCATTTTGACGGTCAGGTATTATCTGCTGTAATGCAGTCAGGATTGCTGTCACTTGAGTTTGTTGTCGACAAATTTTCATTGTCTAGTTCAGCGTGGGATTTACTATCAAGGATATAGTGTCTAGGTCAGGGTTATCGTCTTGAGTTACTTCTGTTGTTGGAATTTTTAGTTGATTTTCAACTGTAAAGGGCGAAGGTGTATTAATACTTCGTTGTGATTGAGACGGAATTGGTTCATTGCTAAAATTTATATCGCGGCTCAAAACATCGTCAACATTTTTCCAAAAATTTCCATCATTAAGAATTTCGTTCGTTTCTTTAGTATTTATTTCTATTCTAGATAATGCATCCGCATTAGTACCACGTTTATATACAATTTTATAATCAAATTCATCTAATTTAATTCGCCATCTAATGAGTTTAGAATTTGGGTCTTTTAGAGAAAAAAGCCATTGAAGTGGTTTGTGGTCACAGACAATGGTAAATTGTTTGCCATATAAATAAAGTCGGAAATATTTGTTGGCCCATACAATGGCCAACAGTTCTTTTTCTGTGGTATGATAATTGCGTTCAGAATCGTTAAGGGTTCGAGATGCGTAAGCGAGTGGAAGATCTTTTCCGATAGGACCTTGAGAAAGCACTGCACCGAGTGCTACATTACTGGCGTCTGTGGTCAAGTTGAAAGGTTTCGTGAAGTCGGGATACTGGAGAATTGGGTCATTGGTCAGAATATTTTTGCATGTTTCGAAGCATGATAAGAATTCGTCATTGTGTTCGATTGTCGCGCCCTTTTTTAGGCATTTTGTCAGTGGTTTCGTCAAGTGGGCGAAGTTTTTTATAAAACGTCTATAATATCCCATCAGTCCCAAAAATCCTTTGATTTGTTTAGTAGTTTTGGGTATAGGGTAATCTTTGATGGCAGCATCATCAATCAAATACACATTTTAGTCTCTCTATAGGCTCCTGTAATGAAGTGGAAAAAACGATTATATCGTCAAGGTATACAAGGCATTTTTTCATTCTGTATGCCTCGTAGTATATTGTCCATTGCCCGCTGGAAGGTAGCTGGGGCATTTTTCAAACCGAATGGCATCCGGAGGAACTCCCAGTGTCCGGATTCGGTGCTGAAAGCTGTTTTCTCTATATCTTTTTCGGCCATCTCTAGCTGGTGAAAACCTGAAGCTAGATCCAAGGTTGTAAAGTATTGGCATCTACCTAACTTGTCTAATAAGTCCGTTATATTAGGAAGTGGGTACTTGTCATCAATAGTTTTTTCGTTAAGACGTCTATAGTCTATGACTTCACGAAATTTGGCTTTCCCAGAAGCGTCTTGTTTCTTGGGTATGACCCAAATTGGCGCATTCCAGGCACTTGAGCTTGGTCGGATAATTTTATGTTCAAGAAATTTCTGAATTTGTTTATCTACTTCTTTTTTGTACACAAAAGGATATCGATAGGTTTTAGCGTAAACAGGAATATCGTCGGTGGTTCGTATTTCATGTTTGATTTTGTTCGTAAAAGTAAATGGTGTGTTTTCGTTATCAAATATGTCAGAATATTTCAAAGTTTAAGTATTTTGGATTTTTCCTCGTCGTTCAAGTGATCTGTTCTAATATTATTTAAATCTAAAGTTTGTGTAGAAGTGTCTTCTAGGTTATTCAATTCGAAATTTTTAAAAGCATTGCTATCAAATTTTTCTACAGGAAGTGGTTCTGAAAAACTCAATTTAACTGGATTTGTTGTGATATTTAGAATTGTAGTAATGGCTTCTCCATTTCTTGCAATTGATAGCGACTCTGGTATTTCACAACCGTGAAATTTTTGGTGTGGAATGATGATTTCACCATTCTTGATACTTGTTTTTATTTTGATAACCTTTTCAGTTCTAGATTCGATAGTAATAGAGTTTATGTCTTTCTGAGTTTTATGAAAATTTAATTTAATTTTACTATGTGGGGTCATTAACCATCCACTAGAGAAGTTTATGTTGTCTTTCAATAATTTCAAGTTATCAAGGCCAATAAGTCCTTGGAATACACTATGGAATTTGAATACATAGAATTTGAGATTTAAATTATCAGATGAATTGAAAATTTTTGAAGAGGGGATTAGAGTGCTATATTTATGGGAAGATTCTTGAAAAACTGATTTCACAGTAAATGGGTCATGAGTTAGGTTATCTGAAAAATATTTAAATGCAATTTCGGGATCTATGAAGGATTTTGATGATTCAGAATCTATTAAAAGTTTGATATTATACTCGGGGAATATTATATAAGGCAATTCACTATTATTACTTAAATTTAATGAAATTGATTCGGGGGCTATGTTTCCCCTAAATTCTGAGGCGTTTCGTGAAAATTTGTAGAATCTTGATTGGAGGATTCGAAATAATCATTGTTTTCTTCTTCAAATTGATATTGTTCGTTTTCAGAATATGAGTTATCGGGTTAATAATATTGTTCTGTTTCCTCGTCCTGAATATCAGCATTAAATAATTCCTCGGCTATAAAATTATTTTGTGGTCAAGAATTTCGGAAATGATTTTGATTTGAAGGACCTGGGTATGTGAACTCATTGGGTGATTGTTTACTGTATTTCTTGTGGAAACACTCATGGGTGTGGGTTTTGGTAAATTTAAATTTTGATTTGCTTTGAATGCATTATGGTTCTGTTGAGGTTTGAAGACTTGAGAATTCGTAGGAAAACGTTGGGGTTGTCTTGGAGTTATAGGGCGAACAGGTATAGGTTGAGATGGAAATGATCTCTGTGCTCTAAAGAAATTATTAGGTGTATGAGTATTAAATTGAGTTGGATTACTGTTAAAATTCTGTCGTTGTACAAAAGGATTACCAGAGTATTGCGGTTGCTTTATTTTTGTTTTATGAGTAAAATTTTGGGAATAATGTACATTGTCTTCTTTTAAAACATATTGTAAAGCTTCGGCTAAATTATTTGGTTTCATGCATCTAATAGTTGTACCTAACGGTTCTTTAAGTCCTGATAAAAATGTTGTTAAAGCTACATTATTATATATATTTCTTTTTAAAATTTTTGAGTCATTTTTCGATTTCAGGAACGTCTACATAACTACACAAAAGAATGTCTAAAACTTTATTATAGAATTGCTGTGGTTTTCCATTTGA
Source organism: Galeruca laticollis (assembly GCA_963921935.1). Lineage (NCBI taxonomy): Eukaryota > Metazoa > Arthropoda > Insecta > Coleoptera > Chrysomelidae > Galeruca > Galeruca laticollis. The sequence continues at coordinate 185,917,679 of OY998179.1, read as the reverse complement.
TTGTTGTCTCATCATTACTAAATCCCTATTTAGACAAGTTTCGTCTCTCTGATCTGCGAAATTTCTCGTTAAAACATCTCTTAACTCGTTCCAAGTAGATACATTTTGTATATTTACGACTAATTTAGCATTACCAGTTAACTTAGATGTTAGACAATTCAATAAATACACATTTTGGAAACAATTTGGTGTGTCTATTTTGTAAAATGAATCAATTAATGATTTACAGACACTTAGATATCTGTTCAAATCATTTGGATTGCCATCGAAATCTGGCACACATTTTAGATAGTCTGGTCTAAATTCAGCCATGATTAAATTATTATTAATTGAACTTTGATTTAAAATTAGTGAGTCAGTTGAAGGATCTAATTTTAAACTTTGAAGAATGTTTGATAATTGGTCAACTTTAGACATAAAAATTTATTGTACTTACAGTAATAATAGAAGAAATATTTCAAGCATTCCTATAGAGATATACTCCGATTCGGCATTTTTTGTCTTCCTCGGATGAATACCTCTGCAAAATTGGACTATTGTCGTTCCAATTCCCGTTGATGGACTTCTTCGTGCTTGGGATCGTTTCGGTGTGTGATACACTGGGTTTCCTGACGTTCTAGGAGCCACTCTAAACTTCTACTTGCACAAAACAACTAATTCCGTAGGTTCCGATACTCAGTCAATCGTTAAAACGAAAATTAACGCGTTCGATACGTATTACTTCTGAATATCATAATGACTGCGCCACTTTCAAATTACTAACTCGGAATACTCTTTTTAAATACGTTTATTTTACAAAATGATAGTTCTACGAACTACGACAAACAACATGAAATCTAGTAACTGACTAACTTTATTTACAACAAGTAATTTTATATATAATATTTGTGCTGAGTACGGGGTCTTCATCTTATACCGTGGAACAGCAACTCATCGGTTTCTATGGGAATCGTTGATGTAATTCGCGGCTCAATTAGAAACTTCTAAGAATATGAGACGTATAAACAAATAATTTTTATTGGCAAAGGTGGAATGGTAAAATTGGGATGTTATTATGTGGATTTTACTTTTATAATAGTTTTCAGGCAGTGAGATCGTATTAGATTTTTCTTTTGCGCGGGTATTAAGGTTTTTAAAACTGAACATTTGTATTTAAAATTAAGTACGGGCGAAGGGCGACGATTGTAATAATGAGTGACCGCAGAAAAATATTGAGTGGTGCTCAATGTAAAAATCTGGCTATCGAAAAACTAAAAAAACAACAAAGTGTTACTGACAAAACTAGAAAGTTGGTTCATTTTTTTTTAACAAAACCGTCTACTCAGTCAGAAGAAAATGCTGGGAATTACTTCGAACCTGAGCCTTCATGTAGTACTGTTACCAAAGAAGTTGATACAGGGGTAACAGATTATCTGCTATTACAAGTTCTAGAAGAAAATACAGTAGATGCTGAATGAATATGATCATGACCATGTGATTGATATGTCCCTTATAAATGTGTGCATGTTGGTGTGAATACTGATCCAGCGCAATGGATAATTAATAAGACTACTTAGGAATATTTGATATCAAAAGGTAGGCATCGATCAAAATAATGATGGGAATTTTTCATCAACGAAGACCATTGGAGGCGAAACCTCGCGTTCTCGTCAAAAGAAAGTTTTCAGAAGGAAACTAGTAAATGGAGAAGTACAACCACGAAAATATTTAATATTTTCTTCTTTGAAACAAAGTTTATTTTGTATTCCCTGTCGATTGATGGTAGAACTACAAAAATAGCCACCGATTGAGTTAACGATTGGAGTGATGTGCTCAAAATTTTACATCTTCATGAAAATTCGAAAGAACACGTCAAGTGTCAAATTACTTCCTTACAAAGACGACATACTGCTGGCAAAATCGATAAGTTGTTGAATGAACAAATTAAAAATGAAACTGAACATTGGAGGAGTAGGAGTAGTCGCTGTGGTTAAAAAGTTATCATCTAGGGGCTCGCCTTTCAGTGGATCATCTGAGAAATTTATTTTCCACAATATGTGGGGAATGAATCGAGTTAATGTCGAAGAAAATTATGAATCATATTGTAGATGAGATACAACAGTAAACGTATTATTCATTTATAGTGGACTCAACAACCTATATTTCTCATGTGGATCAATTATCAAACATTATACGGCACGTTCAACAAAATGGTAAACCTGTGGAGCGTTTTATTGGCTTTCTGCCAAACGTCGGGCATACATCGGAAGAATTAGAAAACGCTGTGATTTCTAAAATAAATAACCACAATATTGAGCTGAAAAATTATCGGGGTCAGTCATAGGACAATGCAAGTAATACGTCTGGTTGTTATAGTGGCTCACAGACAAGAATTATAGAAAAAAATCCACTTGCCCATTACGTACCCTGCGCAGCACATTCTTTAAATTTGGTTGGGGTGTGCGCGGCTTAATGTGTGAAAGAGGCTATATCTTTCTTTGATATTTTACAACGTTTTTATAGATTTTTCTCAGCATCTACTAGGCAATGGGAAATTTTAATGAAAAACTGAAGAAAAGACGCCAAGATGCCAAAACGAGCAGACGATATAAGATGGTCTGCACGATATGATGCTCTTTTGAGTTTACGAAGTAGCTGGAATGAGTATTTAATGGCATTGACGACATTGGAGGAAAGTTTAGCTGAAAAACCAATAGGGACGTTGACAGTTGTTACAAATTCATGTGAAGCTATGTTTTACACATAAAAGACAGCTTCTGGAAACCTAAAATAAAATTTTAAGAACCTAACAACTCATTATCACGTGACTGCGAACACGAATCAGAACGCGATGACGTAACGAACAACTTGACGTATTTGTCATAAGCAACTTAAAAGTATGAACTATTTTTCTTGACATTTTGTTAGTACAACGATAATAGTTTATGATTTTTATCGCAATGGCCACTGGGTCCCTCAAAAGAAATATTCGTAATTTACCGAATGTCAATTCTATGATGGTGCTATTTTCTTTGCTAGAAACATGGATGTTTATGCAGCAGAGAGAAATGTGAAAATGTGTTTGTAAGTAACTATCATTTTCCAATGATATACTTTATTACAAATGAGAGAGACACCTTACGCATTTTATATACCCTTTTATCATACATATTTAGAACTACTTACCATCTATATCAACGAAATAAAACTTGAAAATAACTCTATAAACAAACAAACTACTAATGAATAACTGACTTTTTATTTTAATCACAACCAAAAATATCTAAAATGATTTAAAATTTATATTTGTAGTTTATCAGAGATTATAACTTACATTCTCCTTACTTTCTCCTTATTGGTACACTTTTTGGAACGTTTATGAAAAGTTTTTGTAGTGTTGAGATTGACGAACTTTTTTTATTATATAGTTTTAATAAACATTTTCATTTGCTTCTTAGTATTTTTTTCTATATTTTTCCTTACTTCCATTATTGTATTAACAAGATAAATGACACATTAGTCTGACACGTCTGCTATTTACAAAGCACTTCGGGGTCTTGTAAATACCTGAAGCGTTAATTCGACAAGTCTGCTATTAACGAAGCAACTTCGGGTGGCTAAAACGTCGGGTATTTACGAATATGTGCGCCGGGGCTCCAAAATCCAAAACTACTCCAAATAAACACACACATGAAGCGTGTTAAGTAGGGAATTTACGCATGTATAATGCGACCTATATAAAATCAATGGAAGACTTGCATTGAAAACGGCTATATTTCGCGAGGGATTCCGAATGCAGAGACCCCAATGCGGAATTTCGAATCGGAAAAAAGTTCGAATGGAAAATTACTGCATATGTGTGATACGGTCTTTGATTAGTATGGATTCGATGCTTTCGAAATTCCGAAAAGGAATACCCGTGTGAAGTTAGCCACGGATTTTTTTTACCATCCACGAATATTTTTTTATAAAATAAACTGTACTTTTGCAAAAAAAATGTTAATATAGGGAACATATAATGACATTTTAATAGGCTACATAATTTTACTACCAAAAACTAGAGATTAAGTGAATAAATAGTTTTCAAATAATTGTTACTGTACATATTTCACGATTGTGAATCGAAGACCCAAAAATAAAAAAAACTATTCAACAATTACAAAGAACATCTAATTAGAAACCAATTGACAAAAAATTGAGATGTAACTATTTTTTTAAACGTCAAAAAAATTCATAAAGATTACGATTGAGCGCTGAAGCGCATCGTTCGTTTTGAACTCGAAGCCCCACATTCAAATTTTCTTCAACTATTTCAAAGTACACCTAATTAGCAACCTATTAACAAAAAATTGTGATGTAAGTATTTTTTATAACGGCAAAAAAAATTCATAAAGATTACGATTGAGCGCCGACGCGCATCGTTCGTTTTGAACTCGAAGCCCCAATTTTTTTTCAAATTTGCTTCAACTATTTTAAAGTAGACCTAATTAGGAACCTAATAACAAAAAATTGTGATGTAAGTATTTTTTATAACGTCAAAAAAAATTCATAAAGATTACGATTGAGCGCCGACGCGCATCGTTCGTTTTGAACTCGAAGCACCAATATTTTTTTAAATTTTCTTCAACTATTTCAAAGTAGACCTAATTAGGAACCTATTAACAAAAAATTGTGATGTAAGTATTATTTATAACGTCAAAAAAAATTCATAAAGATTATGATTGAGCGCCGATGTGCATCGTTCGTTTTGAACTCGAAGCCCCAATTTTTTTTCAAATTTTCTTCAACTATTTCAAAGGAAACCTAATTAGGAACCTATTCACAGAAAATTGTGATGTAAGTATTTTTTATAACGTCAAAAAAAAATCATAAAGATTACGATTGAGCGCCGACGCGCATCGTTCGTTTTGAACTCGAAGCCCCAAATTTTTTTCAAAGTTTCTTTAACTATTTAAAAGGACGCCTAATTAGCAACCTATTAACAAAAAATTGTGATGTAAGTATTTTTTATAACGAAAAAAAATTCATAAAGATTACGATTGAGCGCCGACGCGCATCGTTTGTTTTGAACTCGAAGCACCAATTTTTTTTTAAATTTTCTTTAACTATTTCAAAGTAGACCTAATTAGGAACCTATTAACAAAAAATTGTGATGTAAGTATTTTTTATAACGTCAAAAAAATTCATAAACATTATGATTGAGCGCCGATATGCATCGTTCGTTTCGAACTCGAAGTCCCAATTTTTTTTCAAATTTTCTTCAACTATTTCAAAGGAAACCTAATTAGGAACCTATTCACAAAAAATTGTGATGTAAGTATTTTTTATAACGTCAAAAAAAATTCATAAAGGTTACGATTGAGCGCCGACGCGCATCGTTCGTTTTGAACTCGAAGCCCCAAATTTTTTTCAAATTTTCTTTAACTATTTAAAAGGACACCTAATTAGCAACCTATTAACAAAAAATTGTGATGTAAGTATTTTTTATAACGTCAAAAAAAATTCTTAAATATTACGATTGAGCGCCGATGCGCATCGTTCGTTTTGAACTCGAAGCCCCATTTTTTTTTCAAATTTTCTTCAACTATTGCAAAGTACACCTAATTAGCAACCTATTAACAAAAAATTGTGATGTAAGTATTTTTTATAACGTCAAAAAAAATTCATAAAGATTACGATTGAGCGCCGACGCGCATCGTTCGTTTTGAACTCGATGCCCCAATTTTTTTACAAATTTTCTTCAACTATTTCAAAGGACACCTAATTAGGAACCTATGAACAAAAAATTGTGATGTAGGTATTTTTTATAACGTCAAAAAAAATTCATAAAGATTACGATTGAGCACCGACGCGCATCGTTCGTTTTGAACTCGAAGCCCCAAATTTTTTTCAAATTTTCAATAACTATTCAAAAGGACACCTAATTAGCAACCTATTAACAAAAAATTGTGATGTAAGTATTTTTTATAACGTCAAAAAAAATTCATAAAGATTACGATTGAGCGCCGACGCGCATCGTTCGTTTTAAACTCGAAGCCCCAATTTTTTTTCAAAATTTCCTTTCAACTATTTCAAAGTACACCTAATTAGGAACCTATTAACATAAAATTGTGATGTAAGTATTTTTTATAACGTCAAAAAAAATTCATAAAGATTACGATTGAGCGCCGATGTGCATCGTTCGTTTTGAACTCGAAGCCCCAATTTTTTTTCAAATTTTCTTCAACTATTTCAAAGGACACCTAATTAGGAACCTATTAACAAAAAATTGTGATGTAAGTATTTTTTATAACGTCAAAAAAAATTCATAAAGATTACGATTGAGCGCCGACGCGCATCGTTCGTTTTGAACTCGAAGCCCCAATTTTTTTTCAAATTTTCTTCAACTATTTCAAAGTACACCTAATTAGGAACCTATTAACAAAAAATTGTGATGTAAGTATTTTTTATAACGTCAAAAAAAATTCATAAATATTACGATTGAGCGCCGATGTGCATCGTTCGTTTTGAACTCGAAGCCCAATTTTTTTTCAAATGTTCTTCAACTATTTCAAAGGTCACCTAATTAGGAACCTATTAACAAAAAATTGTGATGTAAGTATTTTTTATAACGTCAAAAAAAATTCATAAAGATTACGATTGAGCGCCGACGCGCATCGTTCGTTTTGAACTCGAAGCCTCAATTTTTTTTCAAATTTTCTTCAACTATTTCAAAGGACACCTAATTAGTAACCTATGAACAAGAAATTGTGATGTAAGTATTTTTTATAACGTCAAAAAAAATTCATAAAGATTACGATTGAGCGCCGACGCGCATCGTACGTTTTGAACTCGAATCCCCAATTTTTTATCAAATTTTCTTCAACTATTTTAAAGTACACCTAATTAGGAACCTATTAACAAAAAATTGTGATGTAAGTATTTTTTATAACGTCAAAAAAAATTCATAAAGATTACGATTGAGCGCCGATGTGCATCGTTCGTTTTGAACTCGAAGCCCCAATTTTTTCTCAAATTTTCTTCAACTATTTCAAAGTACACCTAATTAGGAACCTATTAACAAAAAATTGTGATGTAAGTATTTTTTATAACGTCAAAAAAAATTCATAAAGATTACGATTGAGCGCCGATGTGCATCGTTCGTTTTGAACTAAAAGCCCCAATTTTTTTTCAAATTTTTTTCAACTATTCCAAAGGACACCTAATTAGGAACCTATTAACAAAAAATTGTGATGTAAGTATTTTTTATAACGTCAAAAAAATTCATAAACACTACGATTGAGCGCCGATGTGCATCGTTCGTTTTGAACTCGAAACCCCAATTTTTTTTCAAATTTTCTCCAACTATTTCAAAGGACACCTAATTAGGAACCTATTAACAAAAAATTGTGATGTAAATATTTTTTATAACGTCAAAAAAAATTCATAAACACGACGATTGAGCGCCGATGTGCATCGTTCATTTTGAACTCGAAACCCCAATTTTTTTTCAAATTTTTTTCAATTATTTCAAAGGACACCTAATTAGGAACCTATTAACGAAAAATTGTGATGTAAGTATTTTTTATAACGTCAAAAAAAATTCATAAAGATTACGATTGAGCGCCGATGCGCATCGTTCGTTTTGAACTTGAAGCCCCAATTTTTTTTCAAATTTTCTTCAACTATTTCAAAGTACACCTAATTAGGAACCTATTACCAAAAAATTGTGATGTAAGTATTTTTTATAACGTCAAAAAAAATTCATAAAGATTACGATTGAGCGCCGATGTGCATCGTTCGTTTCGAACTCGAAGCCCCAATTTTTTTTCAAATTTTCTTCAACTATTTCAAAGCACACCTAATTAGGAACCTATTAACGAAAAATTGTGATGTAAGTATTTTTTATAACGTCAAAAAAAATTCATAAAGATTACGATTGAGCGCCGATGCGCATCGTTCGTTTTGAACTCGAAGCCCCAATTTATTTTCAAATTTTCTTCAACTATTTCAAAGTACACCTAATTAGGGACCTATTAACAAGAAATTGTGATGTAAGTATTTTTTATAACATCAAAAAAAATTCATAAAGATTACGATTGAGCGCCGATGTGCATCGTTCGTTTTGAACTCGAAGCCCCAATTTTTTTCCAAATTTTCTTCAACTATTTCAAAGGACACCTAATTAGGAACCTATTAACAAAAAATTGTGATGTAAGTATTTTTTATAACGTCAAAAAAAATTCATAAAGATTACGATTGAGCGCCGACGCGCATCGTTCGTTTTGAACTCGAAGCCTCAATTTTTTTTCAAATTTTCTCCAACTATTTCAAAGGACACCTAATTAGTAACCTATGAACAAAAAATTGTGATGTAAGTATTTTTTATAACGTCAAAAAAAATTCATAAAGATTACGATTGAGCGCCGACGCGCATCGTTCGTTTTGAATTCGAAGCCCAAATTTTTTATCAAATTTTCTTCAACTATTTCAAAGTACACCTAATTAGGAACCTATTAACAAAAAATTGTGATGTAAGTATTTTTTATAACGTCAAAAAAAATTCATAAAGATTACGATTGAGCGCCGATGTGCATCGTTCGTTTTGAACTCGAAGCCACAATTTTTTTTCAAATTTTCTCCAACTATTTCAAAGTACACCTAATTAGGAACCTATTAACAAAAAATTGTGATGTAAGTATTTTCTATAACGTCAAAAAAAATTCATAAAGATTACGATTGAGCGCCTATGTGCATCGTTCGTTTTGAACTCGAAGCCCCAATTTTTTTTCAAATTTTCTTCAACTATTTCAAAGTACACCTAATTAGGAACCTATTAACAAAAAATTGTGATGTAAGTATTTTTTATAACGTCAAAAAAAATTCATAAAGATTACGATTGAGCGCCGATGTGCATCGTTCGTTTCGAACTCGAAGCCCCAATTTTTTTTCAAATTTTTTTCAACTATTCCAAAGGACACCTAATTGGGAACCTATTAACAAAAAATTGTGATGTAAGTATTTTTATAACGTCAAAAAAAATTCATAAACACTACGATTGAGCGCCGATGTGCATCGTTCGTTTTGAACTCGAAACCCCAATTTTTTTTCAAATTTCCTCCAACTATTTCAAAGGACACCTAATTAGGAACCTATTAACAAAAAATTGTGATGTAAATATTTTTTATAACGTCAAAAAAAATTCATAGACACGACGATTGAGCGCCGATGTGCATCGTTCGTTTTGAACTCGAAACCCCAATTTTTTTTCAAATTTTCTTCACTTATTTCAAAGGACACCTAATTAGGAACCTATTAACGAAAAATTGTGATGTAAGTATTTTTTATAACGTCAAAAAAAATTCATAAAGATTACGATTGAGCGCCGATGCGCATCGTTCGTTTTGAACTTGAAGCCCCAACTTTTTTTCAAATTTTCTTCAACTATTTCAAAGTACACCTAATTAGGAACCTATTAACAAAAAATTGTGATGATAGTATTTTTTATAACGTCAAAAAAAATTCATAAAGATTACGATTGAGCGCCGATGTGCATCGTTCGTTTCGAACTCGAAGCCCCAATTTTTTTTCAAATTTTCTTCAACTATTTCAAAGGACACCTAATTAGGAACCTATTAACGAAAAATTGTGATGTAAGTATTATTTTGTAACGTCAAAAAAAATTCATAAAGATTACGATTGAGCGCCGATGCGCATCGTTCGTTTTGAACTCGAAGCCCCAATTTTTTTTCAAATTTTCTTCAACTATTTCAAAGTACACCTAATTAGGAACCTATTAACAAGAAATTGTGATGTAAGTATTTTTTATAACGTCAAAAAAAATTCATAAAGATTACGATTGAGCGCCGATGTGCATCGTTCGTTTTGAACTCGAAGCCCCAATTTTTTTCCAAATTTTCTTCAACTATTTCAAAGGACACCTAATTAGGAACCTATTAACAAAAAATTGTGATGTAAGTATTTTTTATAACGTCAAAAAAAATTCATAAAGATTACGATTGAGCGTCGACGCGCATCGTTCGTTTTGAACTCGAAGCCTCAATTTTTTTTCAAATTTTCTTCAACTATTTCAAAGGACACCTAATTAGTAACCTATGAACAAAAAATTGTGATGTAAGTATTTTTTATAACGTCAAAAAAAATTCATAAAGATTACGATTGAGCGCCGACGCGCATCGTTCGTTTTGAATTCGAAGCCCCAATTTTTTATCAAATTTTCTTCAACTATTTCAAAGTACACCTAATTAGGAACCTATTAACAAAAAATTGTGATGTAAGTATTTTCTATAACGTCAAAAAAAATTCATAAATATTACGATTGAGCGCCGATGTGCATCGTTCGTTTTGAACTCGAAGCCCCAATTTTTTTTCAAATTTTCTTCAACTATTTCAAAGTACACCTAATTAGGAACCTATTAACAAAAAATTGTGATGTAAGTATTTTTTATAACGTCAAAAAAAATTCATAAAGATTACGATTGAGCGCCGATGTGCATCGTTCGTTTCGAACTCGAAGCCCCAATTTTTTTTCAAATTTTTTTCAACTATTCCAAAGGACACCTAATTAGGAACCTATTAACAAAAAATTGTGATGTAAGTATTTTTTATAACGTCAAAAAAAATTCATAAACACTACGATTGAGGGCCGATGTGCATCGTTCGTTTTGAACTCGAACCCCCAATTTTTTTCCAAATTTTCTTCAACTATTTCAAAGGACACCTAATTAGGAACCTATTAACAAAAAATTGTGATGTAAGTATTTTTTATAACGTCAAAAAAAATTCATAAACACTACGATTGAGCGCCGATGTGCATCGTTCGTTTTGAACTCGAAACCCCATTTTTTTTTCAAATTTTCTTCAACTATTTCAAAGGACACCTAATTAGGAACCTATTAACAAAAAATTGTGATGTAAGTATTTTTTATAACGTCAAAAAAAATTCATAAACACTACGATTGAGCGCCGATGTGCATCGTTCGTTTTGAACTCGGAACCCCAATTTTTTTTCAAATTTTCTTCAACTATTTCAAAGGACACCTAATTAGGAACCTATTAACAAAAAATTGTGAAGTAAGTATTTTTTATAACGTCAAAAAAAATTCATAAACACTACGATTGAGCGCCGATGTGCATCGTTCGTTTTGAACTCGAAACCCCAATTTTTTTCCAAATTTTCTTCAATTATTTCAAAGGACACCTAATTAGGAACCTATTAACGAAAAATTGTGATGTAAGTATTTTTTATAACGTCAAAAAAAATTCATAAAGATTACGATTGAGCGCCGATGCGCATCGTTCGTTTTGAACTCGAAGCCCCAATTTTTTTTTAAATTTTCTTCAACTATTTCAAAGGACACCTAATTAGGAACCTATTAACAAAAAATTGTGATGTTAGTATTTTTTATAACGTCAAAAAAAATTCATAAACACTACGATTGAGCGCCGATGTGCATCGTTCGTTTTGAACTCGAAACCCCAATTTTTTTCTAAATTTTCTTCAACTATTTCAAAGGACACCTAATTAGGAACCTATTAACAAAAAATTGTGATGTTATTATTTTCTATAACGTCAAAAAAAATTCATAAACACTACGATTGAGCGCCGATGTGCATCGTTCGTTTTGAACTCGAAGCCCCAATTTTTTTTCAAATTTTCTTCAACTATTTCAAAGGACACCTAATTAGCAACCTATTAACATAAAATTGTGATGTAAGTATTTTTTATAAAGTCAAAAAATTCATAAAGATTCTTTATTCAATGGATAGATAGGTTATCTGCTACAAAACGTTGCAGATCTCTAGCGAATTTCCACACAGCATATCTATTGAAAGTCAATCCAACCTAACCTATCCTTTATCTATGATATCTGTGGTGTTAAGGTAAAAGAGAAGTCAATAAACACAACTTTTCACCAGAAGCGAATAAAGAAAACGCTCTTTTGTTTCATCAGTTAAATGTATTTTAATTATAGTACAAATTTATATGTATTTTTATCTAACAATATTGTTCTTGTTTATCGCAATTTTAAATTTTTTTTCTATTATTAATTAAAATAATTGACATGTTTCGTTTTTCCGTAACATTGACGCCATTGACGGTGAATGAGTACCTAGGTAGTACAAGTATATTCCAGTGTTGGGAAGTGATGTGATAATAATTGTATCTCCAATCTTCATGGAAGAATATATCCGACCCTTTTTTTCAGAAGCTCTTTTTTTTATAGAAAACTCTCTACCTTGATGAAATTGGCAGTCGCTATTTATTTATGACGATGTCAGGGATACTTGTTTTTAATTGGTATGTTTGTATGGTACAATTATCTTATGTATTTCTACCTTTAAACTTTAGAATGACCTTGTGCATTTCAAGGGCGTAAATATTTTTTTAATAACAGCCCAATAAATACAATGGGATACCAAGACAACACAACACAAGACACCATCACGTTTCATTCATTGTGCAAAATATTAAATTATATTACTGGTCATAAAATTTAAAACAGTTTATTGTACATTGAATATTAGCCGTTCCCTTTATAGAATATGCCGACACAATAGGGTTGTAGGGTTGGTTTGTTAAAATGATAATATTATCACAAACACAAAATTTTCGGTTTTCAAAAAATGTTTAGACAATTCACTATTGGTATATTACTTTCCAGTTTACACTATGGTTTAGTTTCACTAGGACTGTCGGTGTGTATACATATTTAGATATTGTGAAGTAGAATCGAAATGGACCCATTTCATATCAACTTATGCCATTTCTTTTATAGTAAGGGCGTAACTGTAAAAAAACTCAAAAAAATAAAGTCATCCAATCCTATAGTAGCAGAAGCCTCCACCATTTTACTAGGATGTGATAGTTGGACTAACCGTTCGAAAATAATAAATTGCGTGAAAAGAAATACTTTCAACATTTTCCAAACAATTTCTACTTTAAATGACAATGACTCTAACGAAGAAATTTGTGATAGTGTAAACGTTTGTAGTGCAAGGGACAAATCCGATATCAGCTTGTGTGACAGAAATGTGGTAAGTGATCAATCGAAAATGATTACTGAAAATGTACGGGATAGTACTGACGATAATCTGGAAAAAACCGTAGATGTCACCAACGATAATGTAGATATTGAACCTGATATAAAAAGATACTACGCTATTAATCCAGAAAACAACATTTTTCCATGTAATACCAAAAACAATTTTCCGAACCCATTGAAATCGACTTCACATTTTTATTCATTTGAAGGACGTATATATATACAGCAGAAAGAACTTTCGACCTTTCATAGCGAGAAAACAAAAAAGTTTGTTTCAAATAAATATATCTTTATAATACGCGAAAATTTTAAAACTATAAATAACACGTGTCTTCATAATATAAAAAGATGCAATTACTTAAAGAATTCGATTGTTATATATGGATATTGTGTAAATAGAAACTGTAAAAAATTTAAATTATATGCAAAGATCAAATCGGGATTAGTAATTAATGTATATAGTAATTCCTTAAATTATTTTCATGAAGAACAACTTACTTCGCAAGTTAGAGGTATTGAAAGACAATTATTGGGTAATCGCTTAAAAAACAAAACTGCAGCAAATGTACGTATTGAGGATATTAAATCATCCTACTTCGGAGTTGATACTACAAAAAACCTGAAACGCATAAAAAGTGATTGTGTATACAGAAAAATTAAGTCGGAAGTTAACGCCGCTAATGATAGATCACGTGATGATGTATTAGATATGTTTCTGATGCAAAAAGTTAATGCAAATTACATTTACCAAGTATCAGTGCCATTTAAAATACTAATTCAAAGTATTGAGCAATTGTCTTTTATTAGGGATGAACATAAAATAAATGTATACCTAGATGCAACGGGAACAGTCGTTCGAAAACCTTATGAAAAATGCAAAAGGATTTTGTATTACGCTGGAATTGTTCAACTTAAAACGCAAAAAGTAATACCTTTATTAGGGATGATTTCATCTAAACATGATACAGGGACTATTGCTACATGGCTTTTGGAATTTAAGTATTTTTGAATTAAAAATATAATGTCTTCGCCCAAGTTTAATATTGTCACGGTCGATTTTAGTCTTGCAATAATCCATGCAAGTTGGAATTGTCTAAGTTTAAAAAAGTATGTAGAATTGTTATATAAACCGTTTTCAGACAAATCAATAAATTTAGGAAACACAGTAATAATTAAATTATGTTGTGCACATTTTATGAAACTTATTAGTAGAGATATTGATAATTATTCAAAAAACCTATAGCTCAGTTGTTGAAAGAAATTATAGCAGGCTTTATAAACACCGAACGATTTGGTCAATTGGATATTCTTTTAAATAATTTTTTCAAACTTTTATTACAAAAACAGGATTCTAGTGAGTTGGAAGACATTAAATATAATTTATTAAAAGTAATACACACAAACTCTGTGCCGTGGGAACACACCGAACATGAAAATGTAGAAAGTAAACAATTTCAGTCAGCATCTTCCTCTTTTTATTTAGGCAACCCATTTTATATACATTTTAAAAGAATTGTAGATTTCGCTAAGACAGAGGTAGTAAAACGTAACGAGACATATATTACAAACGAATTCTATAACGAAAAATTTGCCACCTACTTTCTACAGCGTTACGTTCCGTTTATTCCTTTATGGACGTCCTTGTTTGGAAATAGAACCAGTTATGCTCCAGTAGAAAACTTTTTGGACTGGTAAAGAACAATATTTTAGAAAAAAAAATTATCAGGAAGTGTTCTAGGTTTGTACGTCTAGTGCGGAATTACATAATAGGTTGCTATAGAGAAAAAAAGTACTCAATTAAAAGAAAACGATGTGCTTCTAGGAAAAAAGCCGTCACAGGTTTTGAAGAAAGTTGGTCAAAGCGACAGAAAAATGTTCATTCTTATTTTAAACAAAGACTAATTACAAAATATTTCAGAAATACTTGTTTACCAAAAGACATTGCAATACAAAATGCAACGAAGAAACAAACTGTCAAACTACATTCTTCCAGAAATTTAAGAAAAGGTAAATTAGTAAGTCCCAAATGTAGTGCTAAAACAGAAACATTAAATGATAATAAAACTGAGTGCGTGATACAAAATAAAGATATACAATACTATAGAAAACCGTGTGTTCAAGGAACCCCTTTTGAATATCGAAAAATTTGTAAAGGCTACACAGTAGCAGTATTTCAAAAAGAAAAACTCTATTTTTCAGATATGTTGGCTTTAAATATGCATGAAAATACTACTACAATGTGGTTATCAAATTTTTTAATAAATTATTTATTAAAGGTAATAGCCTACGACACTCCCTTCCAAATTTTTTCATGTCATATGGTGGATACTTTCATTAAAGGAACTAAAAAATGGAATCCTGGAAATAAAAAACAAATTCTATTTCCAATTTTAATTTCTTCTCATTGGATGCTGCTTTTTATAAACATGGAAGAAAATGTAGGTAATTTTTTTGATCCTTTGGTGAATTGCAGTAAAAAGGCAAAATATTATTTTGAAAGGATAATAGCACCTGTTCAAAAAGGAGCAGATATTTTAAATTTAGAAACAACACCTTTTAATTATCCTCTTCAAAAACACGCCTGGAACTGTGGAGTATATATATAGTATATTACGTTGAAATTATTATTAAAAATATTGATGTAGATATGGATTTTAGCCCTAATGACTACCGTCAGTACTTAAAATACATAATTCATTCGAGCACGGATGATATATCAAAAAATTGCTTATATTGTGGTGAAAAAAAACAAGAATTAAAATGTCTTTCTTGCAACAAGTATAATCACTACATATGTGCAAATATCAAAGATGTGACGTTGCGTGATCATATATGTGAATTATGTAATAATTAAAATTTTCTTTATAATTCTACGAATAATAATTTTCAACATATTTTATTAAGTTAGTAATAAATAATTCAACTAAACTTAAATATACTGATTACCGCTCATTCAACGTATACATTGTATAGTTGGCGCATAACATAAGGAGGAAGTCTCACTATAAATTGTCCATGTTGTTCAGCAATAGTTTCTAGGGCGTATAATTTCTCAAATTTCTTTGTCTGTAAAACTTCAATCAGTTGTTGTTTTGTATAATAATCTTCAAAATACAAATTCCTGAGAAAAACACTACACTCTTTGTTGATCTACCTACTAACTGAAGAGTGCTCATTGATTATCTCTGATTGACACCTGCTGTATTCGAAAAAATTGCTATCTCAAAATATACTTATAGTTCAGTATAGTACAGTAAACTATCAGATCAAATCACTTCAGTTGGTATTACAAGTTGAGGTGTTCCCTCTGCAAAGTGATGAGTCTGCTTCCCTCCTCACCGATGCTGCACGTGCTCTCAAGCACATGTAGTTAATTATTTTATTTTACATCACTTATGAAGGTGAAGTTAAATTGGTATTTTGACTAGAGTTTTTATAACTGATTATGGATTTTCCGTTAATGAGATAGGAAAATCGTGGTCTCGTCTTGAACGAGGCAATATCGCTGCTATATGTGTAACCCACCGCATTGCGTATAAACATGTTAACATGTACTTACTTCCATAAACATTTCTATTTGCGTAATCATTTCTGGTACAAATGACAGAATAAATAAAATTTTGAGAGTGAATTTATCTGAGGTGCCAGTCAACGCTTGCAGTCGTTCCTTTCAAAAAAAGAATCGATGTGATTATTTCACTTCAAGTGATTTCACTTCACTTGGTTTGCGAAAGTAAGACACTTATTATAATCATTTACCATTATACAAGATAAATAAATATTAATTTTAAGTTCCGTGCGAAAAAGTGTAATTTTGCGCCCAGAAATGGGTGCGGAAAAGCACTACTTTACGCACGCTCGTAGAAAAATATAATTTTGTTATAGTTTAATAATTTGTTATTTGTTTATATAGGTTCATTACTCGATTGTAATTTAATTATTAGTATAATACTAATTTTTCTAGTCACATTGTGATTCCTATGTAGAATTGGACGTTTATTTTTCCATCTGACACTGTACCATTGTCGTATGAGAAAGGTGGTAGTTAGCTATTTTGGCGAACACTGACCCTTTATAAACTTTTCCTGATATAAAATAAACGTTATTATTATTATAATTTTCTTTTTTTATTCCAATAGATAGCCCTTGGTTACTGCGTTTACTGCTCTGGTAATTGGCATCTTTATGATTTTTTTGACGTTATGAAAAATACTTACATCACAATTTTTTGTTAATAGGTTCCTAACTAAGTGATCTTTGAAATAGTTAAAGAAAATTTGGAAAAAAATTGGGGCTTCGAGTTCAAAACGAACGATGCGCATCGGCGCTCAATCGTAATATTTATGAATTTTTATTGACGTTATAAAAAATACTTACATCACAATTTTTCGTTAATAGGTTTCCAATGAAGTGTCCTTTCAAATAGTTAAAGAAAATTTGAAAAAAATTTGGGGCTTCGAGTTCAAAACGAACGATGCGCATCGGCGCTCAATCGTAATCTTTATGAATTTTTTTTGACGTTATAGAAAAAACTTACATCACAAGTTTTTGTTAATAGGTTCCTAAATATGTGTCCTTTTAAATAGTTGAAGAAAATTTGAAAAAATTTTGGGGCTACGAATTCAAAACGAACGATGCGCATCGGCGCTCAATCGTAATGTTTATGAATTTTTTTTGACGTTATAAAAAATAATTACTTCACAATTTTTTGTTAATAGGTTGCTAATTATGTGTCCTTTGAAATAGTTGAAGAAAATTTGAAAAATAATTGGGGCTTCGAGTTCAAAACGAACGATGCGAATCGGCGCTCAATCGTAATCTTTATGAATTTTTTTTGACGTTATAAAAAATACTTACATCACAATTTTTTGTTAATAGGTTCCTAATTAGGTGTCCTTTGAAATGGGTGAAGAAAATTTAAAAAAAAATTGGAGCTTCGAGTTCAAAACGAACGATGCGCATCGGCGCTCAATCGTAATCTTTATGAATTTTTTTGACGTTATAGAAAAAACTTACATCACAAGTTTTTGTTAATAGGTTCCTAATTAAGTGTCCTTTTAAATTGTTAAAGAAAATTTGGAAAAAATTTGGGGCTTCGAGTTCAAAACGAACGATGCGCATCGGCGCTCAATCGTAATCTTTATGTATTCTTTTTGACGTTATAAAAAATACTTACAGCACAATTTTTTGTTAATAGGTTCCTAATTAAGTGTCCTTTTAAATTGTTAAAGAAAATTTGAAAAAAATTTGGGGCTTCGAGTTCAAAACGAACGATGCGCTTCAGCGCTCAATCGTAATCTTTATGAATTTTTTTGACGTTATAAAAAATACTTACATCACATTTTTTTATTAGGTTGCTAATTATGTGTCCTTTGAAATAGTTGAAGAAAATTTGAAAAAAAATTGGGGCTTCGAGTTCAAAACGAACGATGCGCATCGGCGCTCAATCGTAATCTTTATGAACTTTTTTTGACATTATAAAAAATACTTACACCACAATTTTTTGTTAATAGGCTGCTAATTAGGTGTCCTTTGAAATAGATTAAGAAAATTTGAAAAAAAATTGGGGCTTCGAGTTCAAAACGAACGATGCGCGTCAGCGCTCAATCGTAATCTCTATGAATTTTTTTTGACGTTATAAAAAATACTAACATCACATTTTTTTGTTAATAGGTTCCTAATTAGGTGTCCTTTTAAATACTCAAAGAAAATTTGAAAAAATTTTGGGGCTACGAATTCAAAACGAACGAAGCGCGTCGGCGCTCAATCGTAATATTTATACATTTTTTTGACGTTATAAAAAATACTTACATCACAATTTTTCGTTAATAGACTTCCAATTAAGTGTCCTTTCAAATAGTTAAAGAAAATTTGAAAAAACTTGGGGCTTCGAGTTCAAAACGAACGATGCGCATCGGCGCTCAATCGTAATGTTTATGAATTTTTTTTGACGTTATAAAAAATACTTACATCACAATTTTTTGTGAATATGTTGCTAATTATGTGTCCTTTGAAATAGTTGAAGAAAATTTGAAAAATAATTGGGGCTTCGAGTTCAAAACGAACGATGCGCATCGGCGCTCAATCGTAATCTTTATGAATTTTTTTGACGTTATAAAAAATACTTACATCACAATTTTTTGTTATTAGGTTCCTAATTAAGTGTCCTTTTAAATTGTTAAAGAAAATTTGAAAAAAATTTGGGGCTTCGAGTTCAAAACGAACGATGCGCTTCAGCGCTCAATCGTAATCTTTATGAATTTTTTTGACGTTATAAAAAATACTTACATCACAATTATTTGTCAATTGGTTTCTAATTAGATGTTCTTTGTAATTGTTGAATATTTTTTTTTTATTTTTGGGTCTTCGATTCACAATCGTGAAATATGTGCAGTAACAATTATTTGAAAACTATTTATTCACTTAATCTCTAATTTTTGGTAGTAAAATTATGTAGCCTATTAAAATGTCATTATATGTTCCCTATATTAACATTTTTTTGCAAAAGTACAGTTTATTTTAGAAAAAAATATTCGTGGATGGTAAAAAAAATCCGTGGCTAACTTCACACGGGTAAAAGGAATTTCAAATGTATGTGACCGGCCTTAGGGCTGACAACAGAAATTTGCAGACAGCTCGCTGTAAGCGAACTCACCTCCATCGTACCACTCAATAGTTGACATCTCGCTCACCGCATCCTTACCACGCGCTTCAAGCGGGCCGTCTGTGCGGTGTCTTCGTTTTCTGTTGTTTCCTGCGCTATTCTCTTCATCACCAAGTGCAATAGCAATAATCACCAGATCGTCTATTGTGACTAGAGGCTTAGCAAACAAATACGAGCTATTTCTTATTTCAAGGGAGGCTGATAACAAACTGTGTCTGTCGCGAAAAGCGAAAGATGTCAACGCCGACGCGGGAACATCTCGGCGTTGTTCTGCGGGAGCAATGTTGGAGGAGATTCGTGTAAATGAGGTATGACCTTAAGTCGAGCTTAGTCATGGTCAGTTAAGTTGGCCGCCACCAATAGATATATTCAACAAAAACATATATGGTCGTAATGCACTCATAATGCATCAAAATGCCCCATTAATAATTTTCCTTGTACCACATTCCCCAGGAGACTTCAGCTATCTGTTAATGGGGGGGGGGCACATAAACTGACGACACACCAACAAGAACAAAATTCCCCCTTCCCTTACTTAGTTAAGCTTCATAATTTATAGTAAAGTTGCTCCCCCCCATGACAATTTCAGATAACATACATGGAGCAAAATCAGGCTGAAAATTGGAAAAGTATGGCGTGTGAGAAGAGAAAAAGGACAGGATACTTGGAACCAGTAGTTTCTATCGAACAAAAAATTGCTAGCGGGTTGGACTAATGCGAAATGGCAACCTAGAAGGCCTCAAACCTATAAAAGCCAATAGAAGCTGTGTTACACTATCCAACACTTGTGGATTTGATTCTGTGGTTCAAATACTCGCCAGCGATTTTTGCGATAGTCAATCTTTTAAAGATTTGTTAACCTCATTTGCCACAAATAAAAGCGAAACTGGTAGCATTTGTATGTAGATGCTATTGTCAACTAGGGTATAAATACAAAAATTTACAGGCTCCGGGATGAGTTATGTTATAAAGTTTTTGTATATAATAAAAGCCCGAAGGATATCTCAGTTGTGTGCAAATCCAGATCTCAAAAGTCAAATCTTTTGATTAAAATAGTGGACTTTTATTCACGGCTGAAACGTAGCTACTGTTACGAATGTGCATATGAAAAGATTGAACCTGCTCGAGGTTTGGACGCGCAATTGCAAAAAAAGTTTAACTAAGAGGAGCAGATCAAATAACATTTTAAGCAAAACTACTTTTTACATTGTCACAATAAGTAATGAGAGGTGGTGAAGGTATTTACGAAAAAGTTTCTATTTGAATCCAGTGGTCTTCTTTGTGGAACTGATATGAACAAGCACTAACATGTGTGAGGTGGAGTGCAAATTGGAGGAAATACCACAAAAGATTCACGTGGGTGACGTTTAATATATTTTGAGGAGTTGTGTTGCATACAGAGAACCCAATTTGGCTCTTGGTCGTTGCCTTAGCACATAGGCCCAACGGGAAATGTATAATGATGGATAGTCATCAAAAAAGCGGGAAAGTGTTCAACTTATCAAAAGGTAAGGCTACAAATAATTCTATTACTGTTTTAAATGAAACTCACGGTTTCTAGTTAATTCCACAATATAATAAAAGTTTTTAGAAATTCTAAAAAATTGACAATTGTTTCGATAAATCAATATCATCGTCAGAATGACAGAAGTTACATTTCATTCTGACGATGATATTGATTTATCGAAACAATTGTCCATTCTTTAGAACTTCCAATAACTTTTATTATATTGTGGAATTAACTAGGAACCGTGAGTTTCATTTAAAACACTAATATGAGCAGATTCCACGAAGTAAGGGTCGAGACAGTTAATTTCATTACAAATAGTTCTGTATAGCATTTAAATTTAGTTGCATATCAAGTTAAGTCACTACCTCTTACTCGTATATATTTTCCACGAAGTTGCAAATGTAAAATTTTAAAAATCCTATTTTACAAATGTATGTAGTTCAATAGGCAAAAATTAAAGTTTTGCAGAAACTTCTTAAATAAGATGTAGAGACTAAGCGTTTGCTATATTCTGTGCATTAGTTCAGGGTCCATCAGCTAAAGTGTGCAATTTCACCGGGGTTATTGTCATGTTGATACATTTTACTGCTTCCACTAATTTCGTTAATACTTATTAAGTTTTAGAGATATCCAATTTTTTTTCTGTCATGGTCAGCAGCCACACTTTATGGTAGAACATTTTTTCTTAGGCGGTTATGCTTTGTTTGTCTCTCCCAATGACATAAAAAATGTTGTTAATGCTTTGAAAACTTCAAACAAATTTTATCGTCTAGGTCAAGATCTTTAGTATTTCGGTAGTGCTTTTTACTGCTTCTCGTTGAGTCTACTTTATTGTTTTTTTTTAAATGATCACCATTTTTTAAGCTCATTAACTGAACGTGAAGTTCTCTAAAATCAAGAAATTTTACATATCATCCGCCGACTTCACGGGCCGCAAAATTTAATCTTTTCGCTAACCTATAGTGGATACTTTAAGTATAAATACATGATATTTTTTCAAAATGTTACTAATTTTTGGATAATGATTTCAAAAAAAAGGTTATAGCTATTTCTATTATATTGTTGTTTGTTTATTCCTCTCATTGGTAATTTCAGGTACGGCGTCATTGGGAACTGCGAGAACAATATACATATACAAGCACATATTACGAGTGTATTCCACTGCCCTATAGTTTGTTCGGAAATTGTCGGGGGGGGGGGGGGGCATTACTATGTATAATGAGGTTTAACTAAGTAAGGGGAGAACGGACTTTGTTTTTGTTGGTGGTGCATACAAATGCATGTGAAGTGGCTTCCGATGCCATTTATTAATTTTTTAATTGTCATTGAGGGGGGGCATCAATACTTTATATATTGAGGTTTAACTAAGTAGGGGGAGGGGGATTTTCTTTTTCTTGGTGGTGTATATGAGTGCATTAGGAAGTGGATTTGACTGCAGTATATATTTTTTTCAAATTGTCAATGGGGAGGGGAGCAAACTTTACTCTGAATAATGCGATTCTACTAACTGAGGCGAGGGTTGTAAAGGATTTTTCAATGGATTATTAAGGTGCATTCCAAGCGCTTGATGGTGCAAAGTACAGAATATGAAAATTCCGATTGGGAGGGCAAGCGTTTATTTTCCATAAACAAACGGATGTAGTCTCTCGTGGTGTAAAGAAAATAATTCATTCATTAGGAGTGACGAACAATATGTGTTTTTGTTGAAAATATCTACTGGGGATGGGGAGGCTACTTAACTGACCTGCTTAGTCAGGATGTTAAGAATATCAAATCGACTAAAGGAAAGTCAGTGATCCGCTAGTTACCCATAGTCGCTGAATTTAGTCGCGAGCTCCGAATACCAACCTTAAATTTTATGTTTACCGAAAACTGGTACAGTAAATGTCTCAGAAATATATTATTGGCTAAATGAACATAATAGACAACAAAAATGTTTCTTATTAAATGGGTTTGTATAACATCTAGGTATAGCAAACATCTCCATCTCCGCCTATGCACAATAAAAACATGCCGATAATACCGACTGCTTTTAGTTTTTATACGATTCTAACTTGGACCGGAAAACTATAACAGCAAAACTACTAAATCAATTACTGACATTTCAGACTGTCTCACATTGGAATGGATAACAAATCGGGGAGCGTAAAACATATAGCGACAGCTAAATGAAAAAATGTGTATTTTAGAATAATTTGGTGTGTATAATGCTGACGATGATATGTTTTGATACAAAACGTTGTAGCATATGTTTTATCACAAAATTAATCTTCAAATATCAATACAGTTTCATATTTAAAAAATAATAGGTAAAAATGCCTATGAAAAAACAAAACGTCGCCTTGAAAACATTTGGTTTTTACCCAGAAAAACTCTAAGCAAAAAAAATCCTCCTCGATTTTTATAATTATTTTTAACTGAAAGGTGACAAACCACTAAAATTAGCACAATTGTTTTCCCTTGTGTAGTCTGGAATAGGCCATAGATAAATTTAATTATCCCATTATATCTCTTTAATACTATAAACAAAATTCTAAATAATGACAGTTTTGGGGCAACGATAAAATAAATATGTCGATTTTTAATTGAATTAAAGAGTTCTGCAGCAAATACCTTCAAAATAAAATCTACCGCATTGGATTAAAAGTTAATAGGTTAGTTTAAATGACCACTTTTATCGATCAAATATCAAAGACACTATAACAAATTAAATACCATTTCTAATATTAGGTTAACATTGATTTTACCTACTTTTCAAATCAATTACATAACCACGACTCATAATACAATTATCCATTACACTCCAATATTATCTCTGTTTCTATTAAAATATTTTTTCAAATCGAAAGAAGGTACATATTTATATTAAAATTCAAGATACAACCCTTACCTACAAGTATCAAAAATCCCAGCGAAAAAATAATACTTTTACACATATCACCAGAAAACATTCTTGCAAGATTTTTACCAACTTCATATACAGTCGAAAATGTCTTCTATTTATTAACTAACTTTTCCAAATGACTTGAAAATTGTGATTACAGAGGTTTCTCTTATCTACCCGACATTTGCTCTAAAAAAGGCTCGCAGACAATGTTGCCACATTACATTGAGAAAAACATCTCCGAGACAAAAGTATTCCGTTCTTATCTATGTACATATAAACAATTTATATTCTTCTGTATAATTAGAACCAGAATAACTTTATCAAACCTATCATTTATCGTTTATTTGGTTGAAGAATTGTGTAACATTTATATTTTTTTGGAGAATGAACACTTGCTATTAGTTATACTTAAACTAGAAAATGCCGAACTCAATATTGGTTTTGCTTCCGCGCCTGATATCACGAAAAGTAAAAGAGAGAAAGACACCTTCTACAAAAATTTACAAAACCTCCTAGACACTACAAACATAAACAATGAAATAATTATTCTGGGGGGATCTCAATCCATGAGTAGGTAAAACACCCCTAGAAAAAATGACACAAAGGTTTAATGAAGAGATACTCGACGAAAACAGAGAAAGATTTCTACCTAATGAATAGTTTTAGAATTAATAACACATACTTCAATCTCGCTACACAACATAAAATAACTTGGTCGGATACAAGAGGCCGTAACTCCATGATTGACTACATCATATTAAACAGAAAAATACAATCCAAAGACCTACTTGATGTGCGTACTCTGACGTCAGCAAATGCAGGTTCTGACCATGGACTAGTACTTGGAAAAATGAATAAAAAAGCACCACCAAGAAACACACAAAGAAAGAAGAGAGGCTAAACACAGAAAACGAGGGGACTAATAAACTTTATCAAACTCAGACTAACAGATAAGTAAGGCAAGCACAAATTAACAACAGTAACAGATATTGAAGTAATCTGGAAAACCATTAAAGAAAGTATCCGAAAGACAACAGAAGAAGCAAAAATTTATAGTAACAAATGCGAATGAAAACACCATGGGTTGAAGAGTAAATATATTGGCAAAAGTAAAGAAGCAAGCGTTTCTATCACTAGAATCCAGAGAAGAGTATGTAATACTAAAAAATACAGTCAATCAAGAAATAGGCAACATAAAAAAAGAAGCAGCCAAACAGGAGAAATCCTAGTCGAGCGAAGTATAATAAGAAGAAGGAAATGTAGCTACAGAAAATCTATTATATTTCATTTATTATTCTTATAATCAGAAAATCAACCAAAAACTACACCATATGCAACAATCAATAACAATCATGAATCTGTTCAAACCTTGAGAATATAGCTAACATTTTTGAAGCGTTTTTAGATTTTATTTTGGTTTTATCTTCATCTATAGGTTCGTAATAGGTCCTGGCTGCTTTATAACGTTTTCGATTTACCTGCCTCGTCTAAACTAAGTGCGCACTCAGTTCAAAAGTTTTGTTCGATTATCGTTTTCAGAGCTGCACTCCAGTTTCACGTGTTCGATTTACAAGCGGATCTCTTGTTCTATTTATTTATTTTTTTTTAGTTTCCTGTCCCCTTCTGGTGTTTTGTTTGGTCCCTATAATTTTTATCATTAAGTAACGACTTTCTCATTTTATGTATACAAATCAATTTTAATTTTTTTGGATTCGGCCCTGTATCAAAATTTTTTGTAATTTTATAAATAAATGCATGTTTTTGAAGTTATATTTATTTGTGAAATGGAATGATGAGTGAATTGCGAAAAGCAACTGATAACTACGTTCAAGGTTGTTAATTAAAATAAATGTGTCCATCACTAAATTAAAATATTACCGACTTTTTCTTTTTTGAAATTTATGGACCTGATTTTAGTTCAATATCTCAAAAATAAAATTCTTCCAATATTAATGAATCTATAAAATCAATTCAAACACAAATATACGTGTTTGTGTGATTTTACATTATATAGGGTAGTGAATGATAATTTATGTGAATATTCATAATAAAAGTGCTCTCTCCAATCAAAACTTGTTTAAGTACCTTTATAAATTTGATTAATTGTCGGTATGTATCATTTTTATTTGTTTACATTATACATTTGTTTATACTGAAAACTGTCTATTTTAAAATTGAATACTGAGTATTTGTAATTATTTTTATATTTAATTATTTGTTAAAATTAAATTTAATGACATTTTGCATACGTATAGTCCTATATATATAAACCATTAAATTACTGAAAGCTATTATTAATAAAACTTCAGATAATATTGTAAATATGACCCACTATTAATTAAGTAATTAGAAAAATTAAGACTGATTTTAATAAAGAAGTACAACATAAGTACACACACACAAACATGCGGTTTGTGTATATCTATTTATTATCTAAATTCATATCGTTTATAAAATCTTTACTTAATCAACAGAACTTTGTTATTGGCAACATCGCATCTGCTATATCCTGATGTCACGCTTAGCGCTACGCTGCTGCTATGACGTCGACAATCGATCGATCCAAGTGCCAACCTGTGCCATAGTTGGGGTTGAAATAAAAGAAATTAAGTTTACAGTGTAAAAGATTATCTAAACAGTAGGTCAGTACGAAAAAATATAATGAATGACATAAAAAACGCGTCATCATAAATTTATAAATTTCTTCGAATTATTTTCATAAGTCATTTGCTTGCGCCCTACAAATATTGTTTTGTGTGGATATTCTGAAAAAAAATGGTATCTTCATTTGTTGCAATCTATTAATAGTTGTGATTAGTTTCAATTGATTGTTTGGTGTTAGTATTTAACAGCCACCTAAAAACATGCTACAAGCTCGAAAATTGAACCTGAGTATTGTTTGGATAGATTGGACAGTAGAGGGCTGTCCTCACCGTAGGAGGGGAACGGTTAAGGTTGCTAGCCCCCTTAGAGACCTCCACAGCACAACAAAGTTAGTATGAAATGTTTATCTGGCTGAAATAGGACACAGACCCACAATAATGCATTCAGTATACAGTAGACACGGTGAGGCTATTCCATCACGTGACTTAGTTGGCGATATTATTCAACACATACTATGTTGGTACAGTCTTCTTCTAATATCAGAAAAAGAGCGAAACTCAATACAAGCGTTTGTCGTATTCTTTTGATTGAGATGCATATGGTTTATGTCGTATCAGTCACGTGATGGAAAAGTCTCAACGTTTCTACTGTACCATCTAATTCGCTCTTTTGAGTACTCAATCTTATCGTCCAAGGTTAATTCTGCCTTTAACAAATACTCATCGAGCTCGCAGGAATAAATGAATTGGGAAGGCAAATGGAATGAAGTCGTTTTTGTTTTGTTTATGGGATCATGAAAATGAAATTGGAACTGCGAAAAATATTTAGCGCTAATTTGATTATCTTCATGCTTTTTTCGATGTTTTCAATTATAAAATATTACAACAAAATACCATGTACTACAATATATAATATTGTTGCTTCCGGTATTAAATGGAGAAAGCATGCATTTTTGTATAATAAAAAAAAGTTGTTGAAATAAACTACTTTTAAATGGAACTCACGGTCTCTAGTTCGAAACAATTGTCAATTTTTTAGAATTTTCCATAAACTACTTTTTCTTAAAAAAAGTATTTCAATTAGTAACACATCTATATATCTAGCGATTAAAAATCTCTTCCATAATCCTTATACATTGTGTCCGTAAAGTAGGTATGGAATAAATTCAATATTTCCTAAATGAAAACATTTTTAAAAACAGGTCAATTTTAAATTTAATTGTTCTACATTCTACAACAAAATTTCATTATACAGGGTGATACATATTAAGATGATGACTTCATTGGCATATTTTTAAATGTCACACCCTGTTTTTTGTGACAATTTTAGATCAATAGAAACGAGCTGATTTCAAAAAGATATAATACTTGTGGTCTAGCATGAAAGATATGCGCTTAGAAAACAGAAGAAGTCAGTTCTGTCCGACCGATTTCCTTCATTTTCTTGTAAATGAAAGGTATTTAGACACAGATATGTCATCAATCATTGAAATTTACTCAACTCTCACCTTACTCAAGTTATACTCAAACGCGATATCAAGCAATTCGAATTCTCATAGCTCCTCTTCTAATGAATGTTTCTTGATCGTTAACTCTCAGAGCACTCAGTGGATCAAACCCTTTCTTTTGAGCTGTTAACTGTTTAAATTCGTTGAGTTTGATCAAAGTTATGTGTGCACAATCAACTTTACTTTCAATTTTTTCCAAATACAGCGGCCGATGCACAGCTAATATTGTCTGGAAGGAAGTACTGTAAATTGATTCTATTTAATAATTACACCCTCTCATACATAGCCTGTCCTAATGCTGCGGAGCAGCACTGCTCCTCTAGTTTCTAATTAATTGCAAAAAAGTCGCTTACTAGTTTTTAGTGAAATGTCATTAATTTTATTGACGTTCAGTAACAGTTAAGTAGTACGATAATTATTGCTCTATGAATTCATGAATGTTCTATAATACTGCTTTGAATTAATTTGAAGTAGAAATGAAGCAAATTATTGAAATAGTTATGATGATTTGGGATGGAGGCAGATCGCGAACTTAGATGAAAGAGTGTAATTTATCAATATCCATAAAGACCCATAACACAGTCAAGTTTAAGTAAGATTAAAAATAAATTTGGAGAAACTGGTAGGGTTGGAAATGCAAGTAAATCAGGTCGTCCATCTGTAAATTCTGATACATTAGATATTCTACTTACTTTTGAAGAAGATGCGTATACTTCTGCTCATAAGGTTAGTCGTGATCTTGATGTTATCAAAACAACAATAATCAAATTAACAAAATTTGAGAAATTGCATCCCTATAGAATCACACTTGTACAGGAATTAAACAAGGATGATCCGGATAGGAAAATAGAAACTTTCGAAGCAATGATGGATAACTTCCGCCGGTACAAAACATTATTGTTTCTGATCAGGCTTCTTTTTTATGGGGTGTTAACGGAATGAAACTCATGTCTACCCAACCATGCGGATGCATTTCCGGTTATGTGGGACTCAATCAGCCAAGCAGTACCATGAGGGTTGCTTCCTCCCCTCATACTACCCCTGGCAAGATCGCCTACCCTCCAAAAACCATTTCACCCCAGCCCACTGAAGAGCCGTACCATCCTGTCAAGGATATCTCATAGATCTAATCGGCACCTTCATATCTTCTAACTTACCACTAGGTTTTCGTCCTCAATTCTTGTTACGTCCTTTGCCTGCTTAGAAAGTCCTCCCGCTCCTTTTCCCTCATAACGTTCTTCAGGTACCTGAATATTCCCTCAAAGGTGGCTTTGTGAGACGTCATTTTTTGAATAATATCTCCCGGTAACATATTTCCTACTGCCAGATTCGTCTCCATCGTCGGTTGGTCCGATCTACTGCAATAAAAGAGAGTATGCTCAGGATCATCTCTAATGTTATTACAGTATATACAGTAGTCAGTTATGGTTTTTCCGATTTTTTTGGTGAACGATCCAAACGTACCGTGTCCTGTCAGCGCTTGCGTCACAAATTAGTTGGTTCTTCTGTAATTGCATCCCTCCCATTATTCTATATTTCTAATAAATTTTTTGGTCCATGTCGCTCCAGTATATGTTGCCCACCTTACCTGCCATTCCTGAATTGTTTTAACCCGTTTCTCCCTTCTTTCGTTATTCGTTATTCCTCCCTCTCTATTGTGTAGCCTATCTCTTTCCAGCACCAATAGATCCATGGGTGGTATCCCGGTAACCACTTGTATCGCTGCCGCAGATACCGTTCTGTATGCGAATCCTAGTCTCAACAGCATCGTGCGCTCTGTTCCGTTCAGTACCGGTTTGTACCTATCTGTCTGCACCATTTATTTCCAGATACTGGCTGCATAGAGAGTACTGTGGATTGGACCACTCCATACAGCACGACCCTCTTCCGGCTGGACGGCTCTCCTACGTTACTCAGCAATCCCTCTATCGACCGTATTTTATCCTCAGCATTCTCACACACCATATTAATATGAGGACCCATGTATGAACCCATAAGTACTCTAAAATATTTTAACGTTTTTTGTGGAGCTATAATATTTCCCTCAACTTCGAACTGGACTTCATTTCTGTTTCTGGGACCCTTAAGGATTACACTTACCGTCTTTTCTTTTGCCATGGTCAAGTGGTTGCTAGATATCCAGTGACTTACTGTTGTGAGCGCCTCATTTGTTCTATATATCAATTTCGATCTGTTATGATACCGATATCATCAGCAAAACTAATTATTGTGACCCCTTCTATTTGTAGGTTAAGTATACCGTCATACACTATATTCCAGAGGGTCGGTCCCAGTACCGATCCCTGTGGAACAACTGCGTTGACATGCAACTCTTCCTTCCCCACTATAACCGTACGTGCATCGAGATAACTATCTATGAGGTTAATTAAGTATCTCGGGAATCCCATGTTTTCCAATGCCCTCATAATTACTTCCAACGAAGCAGTGCTAAAAGCGTTTCTTATACCTATCGCCGTCAACGCAGCCCATTTTTTCCGACTTCCCTGTGCTATATTTTTAGCTTACTCTATTACCATAATTGTTGAGTGGCCTGCTCTGAACCCATGCTGATTGTCGGATATCAGATTCCTCTGTCGCTTTTTTGAACAGTTGTAGGTTCGTACGGAGGTTTTGGCCTTCCTAATTCTCTAGTGACTAAGCGATACCCTTGTCCTCAAATATCTGATTCCAGATCGTTGCAAAGTTTCATCCAGCTTTCTTTGTTACTCCTCCTTATCAGTCGATTGAGCTCTTTCGTGAATCTGTTTTTTTCTTCCCTTGCTTGTAGCTTTATTGGATTGTTCGTGCCTCGGTTCCGCATAGTCTCGTGTATGCTCTTCTACTCCGTACTGCAGTGTTTCTTGCATCCTCAATAGTGTTATTCCACCAATACGGTTGTGCTTTATTCGTAACTTTTATTTTCGTGGCGTTTTTAACCAGTTTGCCAACATGCTCGTTTAGCTCCTTAGCTGAAGGGTATATCTCCTTTATTTCTGTTAACAGGGTTTTGAATTTGTCTTCTTGTAGGGTCAGGATAGTGTACTTACTATCTTTCATTTTATTGGTCCCTATCTCGTATGTGATGTATATGTTATCCGTAAACACATGCGTGTCATCAACCTTCCAGTCTTTTACCGATCTGTACATTTCCGAAGTCATGCACGTGATATATATGTGCGATCTCTGTTGCCTTCTTACAAATGTTGGGTCGAAATTGTTAGCTGTAAGCATATCGTATTCTGCCATCCATGCTTATATGTACTCACCCCTTGTATCTGTGCGAGGAGATCCCCATAATGCGGACTTCACGTTGAAATCCCCAGCAATCGCCACTCTAGGGAGATATTTTCTGAGCTTCTCCATCATTTCATCTAATGTGTTTTGAATATCTAGGATGTTAATATTTGGCGATATGTACTCACAGCCGATTGCCCAATTTGCGAAGTTAAGAATCACGTTGCCGTGCCCTATTTCGTGATTTTTTATTCCTACGTTTCTGTTCCTCATATATATCGCCATGTCTCCATCGATATCCTTGATGTACCCTTGTCCTTTCGCCATCTCCCTGTTAGGCTCAGAGATTATTACTATGTCTAAATTTTCTTATGCAGCTCTTGCTAGAGCCATGTTTTGGGCCGCTCTGGCTCTACCGGCATTAGTTTGCAAATACTTCATCTTGATAGGTTGAAAAAAACCTGCTTCTAAGCCTGCTTGCTTTACCCCTTCTAGCGGCTATATATATATATATATATCTCCTTATATTTAGGACATCCAAAGTTGTCTGCCCTATGTCCTTCTACCGCACATGTTATGCAGAAAGGCTCATTTGCACACTCCTTAGCCATATATTATTTTTGCTTGCACTTGTAGCCACACCCTGTAATATCCTCTCCTTGACAATTATCCTTTGTATGTTCGTATTGCAGACATTTCGTGCATCTTACTATATACACCAGGGGTTGAATTCTACACGTTACCAAGCCAACTTTCACCCTCCCTATTGTGATCAATTTATCCGCCCAGTCCTTCTTTAGCGCTGATGTTGCGACCTGGCATCCTATTTTTGTCAACTTCAGTGTCTTAACCTCGCACTGATCTCTATTATAGTCTGGGATGATTTTTCCCAGTTCTTCCTCTAGCTGTTCTTTCATTGTTTCTGGCTCGATATCCAGTATATTTATTGTTTCCATTTTGTTGACGTGATAGACCGTGGTTTCCTCATATTTTTTTAGGATCTCAGCTCTTACTTTATTTGCATTTTCTATGCCCTTGATCTCTAGGCAAACATCCCCTTTATTCGTTTTCCTTGCCCTTGCAATATCAACTCCTGATGTCAACTTTACTTTTAACACTGTTTAGGGCCTGTGCAAAACCACCATCTCCAGTCTTTATTATAACAGCTTCTGTTTGTGTTCTTGACTGGACAGAACTTCTAGCATACGTTTTTCGTTTTCCCATAACGATTGTGATTTCTTCTTTTTCATTATGTATTCCATTGTTTTTCTTATATAATCCCCCTTTTCTTCTTCGACACCTTCTATCACTACGTAGTTTTTCCGATTTTTGATCCATAGTTTCCTGAAATTTTCTATATCCTCGCAGAGTGTGACTACGTCAGCTGTTTGTTTAGTTCCATATATTACCTTATCCCGATTCCTTTCCCCTCCTCTGATTTTTATTCTAGTACTGAACTCCAGCTTCTCAACAGCTCCTGTTTCTAGACCTTCCTCGTAGAACATACTGACTGCACTCATTCTTTCCTTTACCTCTTCCGTGTTCTCATTATATATATCCTTAAGGAACACCAAGACACATTCAGCATTACTGATTTCTTCAGCCGTCTCTTCTGGTGCTTTGACCTTTGTTTTAGTGTACGCTGTTTTCGGCCATGTCTGGTCTATTATTTGCACCAAGTTTTCCGGTTTTGTATCGTCCTCCCTTAATACTGTCATGATCAGGTCCTGCACCCTTGCTTTTTCTCTCCGGGTCTCGCTGAGGATTTCGCCCTCGTCTACTTGGATTGCGATATTGGCTGTACTTTTTCCTAATTCCCGTTCTCTCTATTTCTAGTTTTCTGTCAGTTACTTGATTTGGTAATATTATGAGGGTACCCATTTCTCTATGCGCTTCTGTGACCTATGCTTTTATCTCTAATTTTGTATTTGTATTCTTTTTTACCAGATTGTTTAGAGTGCTAATGGTTTCCTCCAATTTTTTAATTTTCATCCTTATTTCTTTAAATTCGTCATCGCTGATTTTTGCCTGTCCCTCTTCAGTTTTCTGAACTGGATTCCTTATCAACTCTTCGTTTTCTGACCCCGTCACAGTTTTGTGCATTTCCCTGGATGCCCCCTCCTCATGTTGTCCCCCTTTGCTCACTTTTTTCCCATCCCTTCTCTCTTCCTTACTCTCCTGCCTTTCCTCTCCGCTGTCCTCCGTCTTCTTCCTTTTTTTCTCTATTACATCTTCGTCCAAGAGCATTGCCATTTGGGCACTGGCTTGTTCATCTGTGCTGTCATGCGGGGCTGGATCTGGCACCTCCTCTTCCCTTTCTTCCTCATCTACATTGTCTCCTATCAGGGTCGAATGCTAATTATCATTACTCCTATTTAATGTGCCTTTTACTTTTATGCCCAATCTATCTAATATGCGAGAAAAGTATTGGTTTATCCACAAAAAAGTTGAAATTATGGAAATAAAATTTGAGTTATTTTTACGTTTTTTATCAAGAACAACACGAAAAAAATGGTTTTCAGAAAAAAATCCTGTGTGTATGTCGTCGTCGTTCTCGTCGGCCACTCTTCGTTACATGTCTTGTTAGCAAGATACGGCCTACGGAGTGCAACAAATCACCAATTTTTTGATTGAATATTGTTCAGGATATCTCACAGATGAACCCTATTGCTTTTCAACTCACAACAGCCAGTAAAACGGATGCTATGGTATTTGAAGTACGACATTTTTGTCATTTTTTGAGAAATTTCAGTTTGTTAGCACGATACAGCCTCCGGAGTGCGAAAAGCCACCAATTTTATGATTGAATATTATACAGAACATCTCACAGATGAACTCCATTGATTTTCAGCTCACCACAGCCAGCACAACACATGCTATAGTACTTTTAACATTTTTGGAGAAATTTCAGTTTGTTAGCACGATACAGCCTCCGGAGTACATACAAGTGACCAATTTTATGATTGGATATTATTCAGGGCGTCTCAAAGATAAACCCTATTGAGATTCAGCTCACTAAAGCCAGTACAACGAGTTCTACGGTACTTGAGGTACCAAATTTTTGTCATTTTTGGAGAATTTTCAGTTTGTTAGTACCATACAGCCTCCAGCGTGTATACAAGTGACCCATTTTATGATTGAATATTGTTCAGGGCGTCTTATAGATGAACTTTATTGAACGGGTGCTATGGTACCTGAGTGCCACATTTTTCTCCTTTTTGGAGTAATTTCGGGTTTAGTACGATACAGCCTCCGGAGTGTGTACAAGTGGCGAATTTTATAATTGGATATTTTTCAAGGTGTCTCACAGTTGTACCCTATTGATTTTCAGCTGACTATAACGAGTACAGCGGGTCCTATAAATCCAGATATACTGCATTTTTGGTTACTTTTGGAGAAATGTCGGTTTGTTAACACGATACATCCCCCGAAGTGTATACAAGTGACAATTTTATGATAGAATATTAATCAGGGCATCTCACAGATGGGGAAAAGTTAGTTTTAATCTTTAAAACCGTTTATTTTAATTGTATTTGAAAAAGTTCCTCTTCGTACTTTCTTCTCTCCACTTCTTCCTCTCTCCTCCTTACTTCCTCTTCCACATTCACCCTTTTCTCCTCGCTTTTTCTTAGTTTTTTGTTGGATCCATATGATTCCTACGAGTTGGGACGAGTGAAGGTCCAGCGAGGCAGTGCGCCCTTACCCCGCTAAGGCTGGTTACTCTGGGAGGTCGCCAGGTATCCCAGAGGCACCGTTTCTGACTGCGTTTCGTGCAGCCATTCATCCTTGGCCACGGTGGCTAACAACGAGGATTACGGATTCTTTGGTCGAGGTTTACTCCTCTAGGCTTTTGTCATGGTTGCCTCTGGACGCAGGTTTGCCAACGGGCGGGCCCACATAGCTGCCTCCCCTATGTGTGGCTAAGAATTTGATTGATGATCTAGGGGATAAGTCGGGTTGCTCCATAAAGAAAAGAATAAGTGTGGTGGGTGGAAAAGAGAGAAAGAGAGAGAGAAGGAAGGCTACTTTCATTTTAAATGGCGACGTCAACCGTTAGAGTTGTAGATACTGGGCAAAAGAAAACTCCAACTGGCATTGTAAGAAATAGAATCATCAGACCTTACTTTTTCGAAGGTAATTTAAACGGGCCAACATACCTTTGGTTTTTAAGGGGATATATCGTACCTACTTTTATAATTTATACCCCAGTAGAATTAATCCTGGAGGTTTTTATGAAAGTTTATGGTTCCAACAAGATGGTGCGCCTACGCATTATGCAGTAGATGTTCGAAGTTACGTAGCCGAAATTTTTCCGAACATGCGGATTGGTAGACGTGGATATATTCATGACTATTCTATCCACTAGGCAATGTAGGCAACTGCCTAGAGCGACAAAAATTGAAGGACAGCAAATTTTATTATCACTACCTCCCATTATCGTTTTAAATCTATAAATTTTTCATTATATGAATTTCCGTAAAATTTTGAATCATTTTTTTCAACGTAAACGTCGTAAATCGTAAACCTCATGCCAACTAAAAAGAACTCCACGTAGGTACTTGTTATCTGAATGTCGAACTGCCGTTTACATGTTTACCATTTACAATCCTAAACCCTTACACAGACTTTCTGTACTTTTAGGTGCTCCAGATGCCAGATGGTCGAACTGCCTGCAATACGAGAATATTTTTTTAATAATTACCTTATAAACGGAACGTGACTACAAAAAAATAATGTTCGCTGTCTCTGATTTATTAGAGGTCTGCCGACTGCCGATGTGAAGTTGGGTTTATACAGCAAATAAAATAAAATAAAATAGCATAAAATAAAATAGAAAGAAATAAGGAAAGTTTGTTCGGTTTATACAGACAATTAATAAAAAATAATTGTTCAACTGTCACTCGTCAAATACACGGAACATAAAAAAAATTGTGTGTCAAAGTGATCGGTTTTATGTTGGGAATGGGAAGAAAAACATCGATATATCGTATCTATATTATTCAACAGTTTCCATATGTGGATAATACAAAATATCGATATTTCAATATATCGATATATTATTCAAAGAGTGATTACTTAGGAACTGTATCAAAATTATCGGAATTTAATAAACCATCAATAGAACTAAAGCCTTCACACACAAAGAAAAATATATACAGACTATAGTACCAAATCACAGATAATATAAGACAATTTTTATTTGTCAAATTTATCAAAGCAAAGGAAACTGAGCTCGATTAAGCGAAAGCATCTGTAGTATCGGAATTAAAAATATTTAAGAAACTTTTCGATTATTTTCGAAAAAATATCGATATTTCGTACCCTTCCCTTCCATATTTTGAGGTTTTGTTCTGTTTCTGTTGAATTTTAAAGATCAGCAGATATAGTTTTCCTGGTTTTCTATATCATTGCACAGTTATACTGATCTTAATTGGAAAAATGATATCCAGGATATCACCATAGGGCTAATAATACCTAAGCTTCAATATTTGTAATATCATCTTCTTCTTTTTTCTATTAACATATATTAAGTCAATCACAAGTTAGGTCACTTCTTGGTCTAGCCAAAAATAACTACTAAACATCAGGTAGGCATCAAATGAAATGTAACTTCTGTCATTCTAACGATGATATTGATTTATCGAAACAATTGTCATTTTTTTAGAATTTTCAACAATTTTTATTATATTGTGGAATTAACTAGTTTCATTTAAAACACTAATATGAGTAGATTCCACCAAGTAAGGGTCGAGACAGTTAATTTTATTATTTTCTTCCTAATAACAAACGACAAAAGTACGTATTAAAAGTAAGGTTATGTGTACCAAACCACAGATAATACCAAACATGCAATAATCAATAATCTTACGATTGCGCACATTCATTTTCAGATAAAATAAAATACCGAAGATAAAAGTTGGCCAACTTTTATTTTATTTTATCTCTTATTTGTTATTTCCTGTATAAAGGCTATATAGATTTTCCATAAAGTTAACTTTATATTTTATTTCTTATTTTATTTTATGTTATTTTATTTTCATTATAAACCCATCTTGTGTGTTGTATTTACAAAGAGAAATAGATATCGACTTCGGGGAAACTTTATTTTTATTGCCTTTATCACTTCCAGGATAGGGAAAGCGATAAGTGGTAAAAGAATCAATCCGCGGATGGATAATGTTCCTTTGTAACTTTGCCATTTCTGCCAGTGCCGTTTTGCAGTTCGGTTTCGGAGTTTAAATGCGTTATAACTACATATTTTCATTATTCATTTTGGTTTATTTGGCTTTTGGCTTCAACTAATATTTTGACTTTGCGGGTGTGAAATAGTGTGATCACGCAGTTTCTTGCTATTATTTTTGGCCCAACCTATGTAATATGCGAGAAAAGTATTGGTTTACCCCAAAAAAGTTGGATTTTTGAAATTTTTTTTGAGTTATTTTTACGTTTTCCATCAACAACAACACAAAAAAACGGTTTTAAGATAAAAAATCCTGTGTGTATGTCGTCGTCGTTGTCGTCGGCCACTTTTTTTTACATGTCTTGTTAGCACGATACAGCCTCCGGAGTGCAATAAGTCACCAATTTTATGATTAAATGTCGTTAAGGATATGTTACAGATGAATCCTATTGATTTTCAGCTCACCAGAGCCAGTATAACGGGTACTATGGTACTTGGAGTACGACATTTTGTCATTTTTTGAGAAATTTCAGTTTGTTAGCACGATACAGCAACCGGAGTTCCACAAGTTACCAATTGTATGATTGAATATCATTCAGGACATCTTACAGATGAACCCTATTGATTTTCAGCTCACCAGAGCCAATACAACAGATGCTACAGTACTTTAACTACGATATTTTTGTCATTTTTGGAGATTTTCAGTTTGTTAGCACGATACAGCCTCCGGAGTATACACAAGTGACCAATTTTATGATTGGATATTATTCAGAGCACCCCACGTATGAAATCTATTGATATTCAACTCATTAAAGCCAGTACAACTGGTGCTATGGTACTTGAAGTACCAAATTTTTGTAATTTTAGGAGAATTTTCAGTTTGTTAGCACGATACAGCCTCCAGGAGTATATGATTGATCAATTTTATGATTGAATGTTGTTCAAGGTGTCTCACAGATGTACCCTATTAATTTTCAGTTGACTAGAGCGAGTACAGCGGGTCCTATAAGAGTCCAGATATACTACATTTTTTGTTATTTCTGGAGAAACTTGGTTTGTTAGCACGATACATCCCCCGAAGTGTATACAAGTAACAATTTTATGATAGAATATTGTTCAAGGCCACAGATGCGGAAAAGATAGTTTTAATCTTTAAAATCGTTTATTTTTATACCATATTAACATCCGTTGTTTGTTCTTTGAATTCAGTTTGAAAGTTTAGTGGTGAGCAGGTGAGCACTACATTTTCCTACATCGAAGACGCAGGCAATTTATGTAAGTAAATTTTATTTTCTAGATTAAGAATGAGTGACGGTAGGAAGAGACTGAGTGGATCAGCTTACAAAAATATTGCCAAAATAAAGGCCGATAAAATTGCTAAGGCTATTGCAGGAAGCAAAAACATTACAGATTTTCCTTCTAAGAAAGAATGTACACATAATTCTCAAATTACGATACCAGCACCTTCGCTACCTAGTTGTAGTTCCACTAATAGTCAATCTCCATTTGCATCCGAATCTCCATCTGCAAGTGCATCTGTCTGCTGTTCCAGCAGTATCTATTTAGAAAAAGAAGCCGAAAGCATTGATGAACCAGTACCAGTTGTACCACCATCAGCATCACCGACAATAGTACCAATATCAGATGATCCTTCTAATTGGCAGATAAATGAATATGTACGGGAATTCGTAGCTACTCATAGCTTTAAGCAAAACCTTGACCTATATTTTGCTAATTCCAAAAGACAATATACTGATTCTTGCAGATATCTGAAGAAAGAAGTAGTATTTCAGTGGAAGTTAATGAAAGGAGAAACTTCTCTGCATAGTTATTTGGTCTATTCATCTAACAAGGGGGATTTATACTGTGTTCCATGTAGACTCTTCTTCGGCGATAAATCTCAGTTTGCAGAAGGGTTTAATGATTGGAAAAATGTCATTAGCCGACTTTATCACCACGATCATTCCTCCGAACACAAAAACTGTGACAGTGTGTTGAAAAAACGATCCAACTTAAAGCAAAGGATAGATATGAAATTCACTGCGCAAGTAGATGATGAAATAATGTATTGGAGAAATGTTCTTAGAAGAGTTGTAGCTGTAACTAAAGTATTGGAATCAGTCCACAGTGGCAATTACATTATGTCGTTAGAACTGATTGCTGAATTTGATCCGTTTTTAGCCACACACATTTCTAAATGGGAAATCCAGGAAAGGGGGCAGTTTCCTACTTATCTTTTGCTGCTTGTGAAGAATTCATTAAACTAATGGCAGATGAGACAATGGCGGTTATTATTCAGACCGTAAAGGAACCTAAATATTTTTCAATCATCGTAGATTAAACCCCAGAAATACATATTTATCAACATTCTTTTGTAATTAGACATGTAAAAGACTTTGAATTTCCAATTGAACATTTCTTGGGGTTTCTGCCAAATACTGGGCACAAATCGGAAGAACTAGCCAAGGCAGTTCTGAATTTTAGTTCATCTCTAGGCCTCGATATATCAAATTGCAGAGGACAGTCCATATGCGGCCAATACTTCTGGAGTTTATAGTGGACTGCAAACTCGAATCACAGAAGTCAACGCACTTGCTGAATACGTACCATGTTTCACACATTTTGTAAATTTAGTTGGGACCAGTGCTGCGGAAAATTGTAAAGAAGCTTGTGCTTTTTTTCTTGTTCCTTCAAACTCTGTATATATTCTTTTCAGCATCCGCACATAGATGGGTGATTCTAAATTCACAAATATCGTCTTCAACAGACAGTTTGTCAATAAAAAAGCTCTGTCCTACTCTCGATGATCCGCTCGCGCGGACGCATGCTTAAGTTTAAATCGAAATTGGGAAAACATGTTCATAGCACTAACCTCAATTCACGAGGATGTATCAGAAAAACCCCAAACACATTGTGAATCGAGGTCTTTTGTGTCAACTTAATCGACTTGAAACAGCAATTATGGCGGCAGTTTGGGATTCTATTCTTGAAAGATTTGGAGAGGTATAAAAAAACTACAAGACCCTAGTATAGACGTTCATGTAGTGGTGCAATTGTATGATTCACTTATCTCATTTGTGAGTCGCATGAGAGACGAATACCATATATACGAAACAAATGCTTTACAAAGAGCTACAGAGCAGAGTTACGAGGTCACTTCCCAGTGAACATGGTCACGTCGTTTATAGGTGATTATTCGTCTACGACGTCAGCACACCAAAATATAACGTCATATTCACGTAGAATTTTGGACGTCTAAGAGACGTTCATAAGTCGCGTCATTATCACGTTTTTAATAGGTCCCTAAATAACTTTTGTACTCAGTTAAAAATATGCTTTATGATCATCATATATATTATTCATATAATAATATACTTACTTACAGTTATACGTTAAATCTATATTTTTATCCCAGTATTTTTGATTTTTAATAAATCAATAGAAATAATTAATAGTAAATATATATATTTAATTTTTTTATAACATTCAAAATAGTATAATATTATATTGAATGTTAAAACTGAAATATAATTAATTTTAAATTTGGCGGGACAAGTATAATATGAACCGTAACGGCGCGCTAAGCCAATCACAAACTATGCGCACGCAGAGCCACCTACCACTGCAACCACAACCACAAGTATAGTTGTTTGTCGTTTGGAGCTTGATGCATCTGTTTATATGAATATATAGTTGTTTATCAAAAGTAAGTAAAAATTAAATTTCAATAATTATTTTTATCTTTAACGGTTTGTTTTTGATTATATTTCTAACTGAGCTTCGTCAACTGGCGTGGACATTCAACTAAATAGATAATCTTAATTTGACAAAGTTAATGTCGAAATTAATAATTTATTATGTACAAATTTACAAAATGTTACAAAGTTGAGTTGTGAACGCTGAATTTCTGTGGTTTCAGATCGGAAGACACTTTATGTT
The DNA here is from genome assembly GCA_963921935.1 of Galeruca laticollis. NCBI lineage: Eukaryota > Metazoa > Arthropoda > Insecta > Coleoptera > Chrysomelidae > Galeruca > Galeruca laticollis. The sequence continues at coordinate 185,876,128 of OY998179.1, read as the reverse complement.
TCGATTTGATGAATTTTAAACTAACTTTGTTATTGAGCGTTGAGCTCGATTCGATGAGTGTGTAAAACTCGCGTCGATGAATGCAAAACTCGCGTCTAGAAGTGTAGAACTGACGAGTGAAAAACTAACTTTTCTTGTTGAGCCTTGCGCTCGTTTCGAGGTGTTAAAAATTAACTTCGTTGCTGAGCATTGCGCTCGATTCGATGAGTATGAAAAACTGTTGAGCGTTGCGCTCGATTCGATGAGTTAAAAACTAACTTTGCTGTTGAGCATTGCGCTCTTTCGATGAGTGTGTAACTGATTTCTTCACGTTGTGAGACGTGTTAAATAGAAATCTGTGAGGGGCGTGTTTACACGTGGATTGGGTTGACTAAACGAAAATAAATATTTCCTATTGGCCAGCATCACTTGACTTGTTGGGTTCCCAGACAAGAATCAATTATGGGTGCCGCCAATAGTAAGTTAAATTTCTATGGAATACTACATTAGCAATTGTAACCTTCTTACTTAGAAAGGTAATTCAAAAATGTCTTCCATGTCTTCCGAACCTCTACCATAAAATTCATGCAGAATTGACACTAAATTTGGGGTTTTTACAATCCAATATACAAATAGGGTGAAACGTGCTTTTTTCTCATTTCTTAACTATAGGACAATGTCGACTTTCAAAAAGGTGTCATTCATCTGCCCATATAAAAGAATTTACAATCATTGTTGGAAAAACGTGATATTTACAAAGCATTCTGAAAATAAAATTAAAATATCCCTTGAATTTACTACAATAGAAAGATCTTATCAATTCTGCAACATATTTCTACAAAGCTACTAACTAAAATGAATTTACGCCTTAAATATATACAATAAAAAAAGAAAGGCATACAAATATCTCACATATTTTAAATGTATCTTAACAAATAAATTTCAAGATTTTACAATCTTGAACATACTCCTCCCGTTGAGAGAATACGATCAATTATAAAGTCTATGAATGTTCATCTTCAGCATTAGTCGGTATAATCGGAAGTAACGCCACCTTCTTCACATTTCGGACAACTGAAGATTTCGCGGTTTTCACTAAAACAGTACGTACCACATCGTCATTACCGGGATAGCACTTCTTGATTCTTCCCAGGGTCCATTGTGAGGGTGGTATGTTATATTCTCGTAGTAAGGCCACAGCCCCTTCGTGGATTTCAGCACCGGCCTTTTCCCATTTGGTGCGAACCGTCAACTCGTTCGGGTATTCCTTGCTCCACCGCGTCCAGAAATGCGGTTTAACCTTAAGTATGTGATGCTCATCGTGAGACATATGTTTACTGGTAGTCGGGGGGTGATCACGACTTTGTAAGTTGGTCAATAAATTACCTATTAATAAATTGCCAGGAATAAGGGTGATAGGATCGGTAGGATTAGAAGAAATATTAGTTTCGTTTTCGATAATTAACACATTAAATCGTCCATACGTAAATAACCAGTCGCGACCGGCGACTTTGTACAAATGCCTTTTAAATCCTTTCAAAGTTGCTTCACCTAGTTCCCCAACACGTGGTGGCTGCGGAAACTTTGCCTTGAATCAGGTACAACACAGTTTTATAGGTATATACATTCGACTACGTCCGTCAATAATCACATATCTACGGCGTATCGCGTATAAACTTTGCTGAATTACAGCTTGCAAATATTTTTTCTGAAAATACATCATAACTAAAATGATCACATGTCTAATTTTAAAGCAGATAACGGAGTGTTCAGCGTCAAATGTTGAATTAGACACAATCAAACGGTAGCCTGTCCTCATTATCCCTTCCTTGTCCCGAAAAGGATTTATCAATCGCCTAGGAAAAGCTTGAGGCCAACGTAATGCAATTTCATAATCGGACAAATAAAGAGTTCGTATTTCTTTTCGGAGGCCCGTATTTACAATTTCCATTAATGGAAACAAGAGGTGTGCCCCTAAGAGCTCTAATTTCGGTATGGTTATGTTCTTGATAGGTACAACAGGAGATCTAACACATGATAATTGCACTTTAATTTTTCTCAAGAGATATAGTGTGCGTAAGTAAACGCATGCGCCGAATGCCGTTTCAGTTGCATCGGAAAATCCATGTAATTGAACGCCTCCAACATCGGCGGTAATTACGGTGCGTCGAAATAAAAACAGGTCATTTGACGGTGATGGCTGGCAATATGTTTGCCATTCAATATACAATATAATAAATAACGATTCGTTCCAATCGAGATTATAGATCCACAAGTATTGTAGGATTATTCTCCCGAGTACAACCACGGAAACCAATAATCCTAACGGATCGAATAAATTGAAAACTCCGAATAGTGTTATCCGTTTGGAAACATTAATCTGAATAGATTTCAGTATATACATATTCGTGTCGTTTCGCACGGTATATATTTTGCATTCATCTTTACTTAATTGATGTAAGCATTGAATTGCTAGATACAAAGCACATGTAATATCGAATATAACGATATTTAATTCAAAAATTCGTAAGTTTTTCATTTGATCTCTCCAAATGAGACATTGAAACTTACAGTATTCGTTTCTAACTAAAAATGTTTGACACGTTCGCTTTAAATCACCTGCAATCACGATAGGGTTTTCGCGAACTGGATTAGAAGTAGTTAATAAACTAGGTCGACTATTATGACCGATATATAGGGCGTCATTCGACGGTACGCCTGCAGAAGTATCTAAAGAACCGTCGTATACCACACTTACTTTCTTAGTTGGACTCATTTCCTTACTGATTGCGCGATGTGATAAATAATAACCATCTGATATCAACGTATTGTCCAGAACAGGGGACATGTGAAGTTTATTCGATTCTTGATTACTAGGAGCTGCTAATTTGCTTTTTTCCACAGATATGGTAGTCCCTGCTCCTAATAATTTGTTGACCGGTGAAGGTCGGTGGACATCTGGGTCCGTTAATTTGCTTTGTTCTACAGGCAGTGTACTGCCTGTTCCTATTAATCTGTCGACCGATGCAGGTCGATGAAACTCTGGTTCTACTACCATGGTTCGTTTTACAGGCAGTTTAGTGTCTGTTTCTACTAATATGTTTTGTTCTACAGGCAGTGTAGTGTCTGTTCCTACTAAGATGTCAACCGATTCCGGTTGATGAAACTCTGATTCTGCTAATTTGATGTTAGCAGGTAACTTTATCTGCTCACGTTGGATCGATTCATGTGACATAACGTGAGAGATTACTGGTACGTTTACAGCGGCGGATGTCTTTTTATCAGCGTTTAAACGTGTTTTGTTAGCCGTTTGCACGGTATCTACTTGTTGCACTGCACGGTATGTACTGCATGGTAGAGCTGCGAATTTATCGAGAAACCTTTTAGCACGCGACGTTTCCCACATAAAGCTCTCTTCGTAGAGGCTACGCTGATCAATTTCTCCTTGATCTAACTCCTCTATACTATCTTGAATTGAATCAAATTTTTTATATGTTTTAATTGAGTCATCTAACGTCAATTGAATCAAATGTTTATGGAATCCCGTAGCCTCATCGTTTGCTTGGTCGATGAGTTTTCCTAATTTCGTAATAGTAGTTTGTATATAACCGCGTTGCCGTTTTAGTTTAGTAAGCTCACCCAAACGTGATTTGTTGGTGGATGTTTGCACGGGATCTACTGGTTGTGCTCTAAATGTACTGCATGTTGAAGCTGTGAATTTATCGAGAAACCTTTTAGCACGCGACGTTTCCCACATAAAGCTCTCTTCGTAGAGGCTACGCTGATCAATTTCTTCTTGATCTAACTCCTCTATACTACCTTGAATTGAATCAAATTTTTTATATGTTTTAATTGCCTCATCTAACGTCGCTTGAATCAAATGTTTAAGGAATCCCGTAGGCTCATCGTTTGCTTGGTCGATGAGTTTTCCCAATTTCGTAATGGTTGTGAGTATATAATCGCGTTGTCGTCTTAATTTCTTAAGTTCAGCCATTTTAAATTCAGTTTATGCGTGAGTATGGTAAGGAATTTCAACAATATTTATACGATACTAATATGGAAACAGGACAGATAATTGGCACATTTAAATAGATAACTGACCAACTTACCTTGATTATCCTGGCTGCTGCTGTGATGAATCCTTGGAACTGCGATTTGAACTGCTAATTGAACTGCTAATTGAACTGCTAATTGGACTGCTAACTGAACTGCTAATTGAACTGCTAATTGGACTGCTAACTGAACTGCTAATTGGACTGCTAATTGAACTGCTACACTTTCACTACGATTTGAACTGCTATACTTGCACTATGATTTGAACTGCTATACTTCGATTTGAACTGCTCTCTTGATACTGGCACTTTAAAATGTTATATAACAATACTTGTTATATCCGGCTCGAAGGGCCAATGTTTTTGATTATATTTCTAATTGAACTTCATCAACTGGCGTGGACATTCAACTAAATAGATAATCTTAATTTGACAAAGTTAATGTCGAAATTAATAATTTATTATGTACAAATTTACAAAACGTTACAAAGTTGAGTTGTGAACGCTGAATTTCTGTGGTTTCAGATCGGAAGACACTTTATGTTTCGATTTGATGAATTTTAAACTAACTTTGTTATTGAGCGTTGAGCTCGATTCGATGAGTGTGTAAAACTCGCGTCGATGAATGCAAAACTCGCGTCTAGAAGTGTAGAACTGACGAGTGAAAAACTAACTTTTGTTGTTGAGCCTTGCGCTCGTTTCGAGGAGTTAAAAATTAACTTCGTTGCTGAGCATTGCGCTCGATTCGATGAGTATGAAAAAACTGTTGAGCGTTGCGCTCGATTCGATGAGTTAAAAACTAACTTTGCTGTTGAGCATTGCGCTCTTTCGATGAGTGTGTAACTGATTTCTTCACGTTGTGAGACGTGTTAAATAGAAATCTGTGAGGGGCGTGTTTATACGTGGATTGGGTTGACTAAACGAAAATAAATATTTCCTATTGGCCAGCATCACTTGACTTGTTGGGTTCCCAGACAAGAATCAATTATGGGTGCCGCCAATAGTAAGTTAAATTTCTATGGAATACTACAATAGCAATTGTAACCTTCTTACTTAGAAAGGTAATTCAAAAATGTCTTTCATGTCTTCCGAACCTCTACCATAAAATTCATGCAGAATTGACACTAAATTTGGGGTTTTTACAATCCAATATACAAATAGGGTGAAACGTGCTTTTTTCTCACTTCTTAACTATAGGACAATGTCGACTTTCAAAAAGGTGTCATTCATCTGCCCATACAAAAGAATTTACAATCATTGTTGGAAAACGTGATATTTACAAAGCATTCTGAAAATAAAATTAAAATATCCCTTGAATTTACTACAATAGAAAGATCTTATCAATTCTGCAACATATTTCTACAAAGGTATTAACTAAAATGAATTTACGCCTTGAATATATACAATAAACAAAGGAAGGCATACAAATGTCTCACATATTTTAAATGTATCTTAATAAATAAATTTTAAGATTTTACAATCTTGAACACGGTTGCTTAATGTGTAGTTTACTGTGATAAGTGGTGGAATAAAATTGAGTATCCACGTGGCCACCTCTGCTCATCTAACCTAAAAAATGGCGTTCGTAGGAGTTCAGTTTGCAGAGTAAGATAAAGAAGGATTTCCGTGGATTAGTGTACAATTAGAGTGGAGTGGCTTACGCCCAAGAAAAAAGAAGCTTTTTGGCCCCCGTATAAACAACAATATCGATTTCAAAACGCTTTGATGAAAGGAGAAGTTCCTGTTTAAGGAAAGTGGGTTCTGTACAATATATCAAGAATTCTTTTCGAGAGTGGCAAGCTTATTTTTTAATAAAATAATTTATTTAGCAACAACTCTTTAATTTCTGGACATTTTAAAGTGATAAGGTCTGATATACCTTTAGATCAACTTGAAATTTTAATGTAATTATAAAAGTTGTCCTTTTGTCTGTGGTTAAAGAGAAAATGTATATTTTTTTGCAGATGATATTCATACAGCCAATAAAAAAATTGCACAATATGAATTAACATCTGATGTTCAAACAGATCATGATGATGAATTAATAATAAACAATGAGACACGTACTATCAAACGAAAAACATGTAAGCCTTCAAGATTTGACGATTGTTTAAGCAGTGATGATGATGAAACGACATTGCCTGGAGTCACCAAAAAGCATTTAGGTAATACAGGGAATATTCATCCAAGACCACCAAAAATTCCACTAATTTCATCGGATCTAACACCCTCATTGTTAATTTCACCAAGTACATCTATTAAAAATAACACTGCTCCCACAATAACAGCACAATCAAGACGAGAACTGTTTACGAAGGGTCGAACAAGAGAAGTTTCTTCTAGTATTGATTTCAAGTAATTAATTGGATAATATTTGTAGATGCAGTAAAAAGCATCTCCTGAAGTAACTGAAACTCAAATTGAAGATAATATGAAAGTGTGGCTAAAGCACGCACCACAGCGGCTCAAGAAAGAAGTAAATAATACATCCGAATCTCAAATATAATAATGAATAGAAAAATAGAAAGAAGAAAAAAAGACTTAGTTTCTAAAAGACAAATTTATAGAAGAGTAGCTGAATCGTTAAAAAAAGGTAATGAAGAAAATAATTCAACCATTTTGGAAACTCAGTCACTTAATAATGTGCCTGAAAATGTAATCACCAACCCTTTGGGATATAAAATTAATAATTCAATTAGTGTTTTTAAATGAAACTCACGGTCTCTAGTTAATTCCATTAATAATTCAACTTTTCTAAATTATAATAATGGTAATTCAGATGCAGCGGGTACTGGCAATAGTAATATTAGTTATTCAGATGATAGTGTTAATAGTAACAGGCAATTTTTTCATGTTGACAACTCTACTAGTAGTGAAATAACAAATTTTAATCCAGAAAATTCATCTAATAGTAAATTAACTAATGATTTAAAATACTGGGCAACAATACAACACAATATACCAAGAAGAGCTCTCACTGATCTTTTGCACATTCTTGCTAAACATCACCCTGAAATTCCCTTAGATAGCAGAACTCTTTTGAAACCCCCCGTTATAACAAATTTTAAAACATTAACCAATAGCAAATATTATCATTTTGGCCTAAGCAACGCACTGATAAATTATTTGAGGCATTATGACCAGATTCCAAACAATATAATATTTCAAATTTGTTTTAATATAGATGGGTTACCACTCTTTCGTAGCTCAAAATGTAGTTTGTGGCCCATATTGGCTATTATCAGAAACTTTTTAAATTGTAAACCATTTGTAATTGGGATATTTTGCGGCATAGAATTACCAAATCTTTTAATTAAATATTCAGAAGATTTTGTCGATGATTTACAGATGGTATTATTAAATGGGTTTGTAATAGATGATATTAAATATAAGATTGAAATACATAGTTTTTTGTGCGATGCCCCTGCAAGATCATTTATTAAATGTGTTAAATCTCATGGAGGGTTTTCCTCTTGTGATAAATGTATAGAAAGGGGAGAATATCATGGAAGAGTTATATTAAATAAAAGTAATTCTGCCAGTCGTACTGATACTAGTTTTCGTTTACAATCAGATCCTGAACATCATCTAGGTGAATCACCTTTACTTAAAATTCCTGAGATTAAATTTATATCTCATTTCCCTCTTGACTATATGCATTGCATTTGCTTAGGAATCATGCGTAAGCTTTTAAATACGTGGACAGGAAATGTAAAATCTTCTATGAAGACAAGATTAGGAAGTCAGCTATAAACACGATGTCAAATCATCTAATTTCGCTGCAGAAATATATCCCTGAAGAGTTTAATAGAAAGCCGAGATCTTTAATAGATTTAAGTTTTTGGAAAGCTACGGAATTCAGAAGTTTCTTATTATATTTTGGGCCAGTTGTTCTTAGAGATGTGACAGATATTGCTGTTTATGAACATTTTATGCTATTACATTGTGCAATTTCAATATTAGTTTCCAAAAAACATATTAAAAATTTAAAATTGGAGTAACCTAAAACTTTATTGGATATGTTTGTTAACCATTGTAAAAAAATGTATGGTATTGAATTTCTTGTATATAATGTTCATGTATTATGTCATTTATGTGATGATGTAAACATATATGGTCCTTTGGATGAAATATCAGCATTTCCTTTTGAAAATTATTTAGGGAAACTTAAAAGTTTAATTCATGGACAAAATAATCCATTACAACAAATTTGCAACAGATTACATGAAATAGAGAATTTGTTTTCTAGTATCAGGTCATCGTTACCACAAAATAGAATTATTCATGAAATGCAACACTTTACTGGAAAATTGTCATATTCCGGCTATGTAGGTAAACAATATAAAAAAATTCATTATAAAGGCTTGGTTTTTTCAATTCGCTCACACTCTTTTAGTAACTGTCATGCCATGATTGCAAATAATTTAATCATTGAAATAATTAATATTATACTTAATTATAAAAGTGAAACTATTATAATAGGAAAAATGTTTCAGTCAAGTTCTCCTTTTTACAAATATCCACTTAATTCAAATATATTAAACACATACACAGTTTCAGATTTGTCTGATGGTATTAAACAATGGCCTATTACTATTATAACTTGCAAGTGTATGCTATTACCGTTGCCAGAACAAAAATATGTGTCATTTCCGATTCTCCATACTTTAATGGACATATAAATTTAGGTTTCGATTATTACACTTCTATAAATTCGTTGTCAAAACCATTTTTTTATTTTATAATATAGCACCTTGGCTCAAATAATGTCACAACTCAAAAAAATTAAAAATCATTTTTATTGTATCACTGGATTCAAAATACATTCTATTTTTAACTCAAATTTAAATTAATATGTTTATTTCGGAAATGTTTCTTACTAATAATTTTTTATACTATTGATTGTTCTTTATAAACATCTATAATTTTTTTAGTTGTCATTTTATTTGAGTCGAATTGTGATATGTAATTCGAATTTAATGAGTGAGAATTTTATTTTGTTAAACCAAATATATATTTTATTTTTATCAAAAAATAATTTGTAAATACATTTTATTTAGGTATAAAATTACAATAAAATTTTATAATTTTTGTCAACAGAATTTATTTATTAATCAATTAAATTGGGTGCCTATTTATTGTTGTTTTTCTGATCCTTAATTGTGTGATTTTAGAAATGTAATTGCTTTATAAAATCTAAATATAATAACTTCAATTATTATTATATATACACATATCAAATAATTTCATATATTTATTTTGTATAATATAAAAACTCAATAAGTAGGATAAAGACAACTAATATTAGGACTGATGCCGATATAATCCTTTCAACATAAGATGTCCCCTCTCCTACGTCCTCATATGGTATTTAAATGACGTCATTACCAGATTATTATCACGTCACTATAACGTCTCTGTTACACGTCATTTTCACGGCTATAAATGACGTCTTTAGGCTGTGACATTAGGCCGTGATTTTTTCGTCATTCTCACGTCATTTTCTTGGTGATCCTGACGTTATTAATGACCAAAAATGTACGTCATAATAACGTGACCATATGTTCACTGGGTTAAGTTCGCACTAAAAAACGCAAACTTCACAGCGATGAGACTCGTGATGATGAAGTAGAATTTTCAGCTCGGGATAACTTCCGGATAAACACTTTCACAATAATTATTGACTGACTTTTAAATGAACTCAAAAACAGAAAAGCGACTTATGTAATTTTTGTGAGAAATTTAGGTTTTTAAATTCATTATCAAATTTGAAAAGCGAAGATACCCACTAAGCAAAAAAACATCGCAGTTTCGTTACTGATACGTTGAAAGTTACATTGTTACGTTATTCAAAAAGGATTTGTTACGACCTTTTCTTGTTCATAGTTACGTAAAATGTCCGCACACATGACAAAATCCCAGTCACGTTTACAAATAAACGTTTTTGTTACAAAACTATAACATATTATTTCCGTTCTTGGAATGTTCCAGTTACCTCGTAATTTTAACGTTACGATTATGTGGCTAAAGTTACATTTTCGTTTCGAAGCTATAACATACTAGTTTCGTTTTTGAGATGTTACATTAATGTAACATTTCTTAATAGAAACAAAAGCAAACCTATTTTTAGTGGGAAATCGGTCAAAAAAAATTATACTTTCTCTAGAAAAAAGTTAAAATTCTTACCGACAGAAAGAACAGTTTTTTCTATTAATTTGAATTCCTATTGAACTTTTGATAAAAGAAAGTATAATTATTTTTCTTTGGCCGATCCCACTAAAAAGTCAGTAGTTATTATATGACTTCCTTCACATCTTATATGTCTATGTATCAGAATAGCTTGGTGCATACATCAAGTAATGCAACTGTAACCATATTTATCAAACAATGTATTAATGTGATCATATTTTGCTAATTATTCATTTTGATTCACTTGTATTGAGTTTTTATTATTTTCACCACTCTAACCTAAACACACCCCAATCAAATACATGCTCCAAACATCAATTCAAATACTTTCTGGGTAGTTTTAATAATATACTTATGTAGATTGAAATAAAAAATATATTCCATTTTACTTATGTACATAATGTTCATATTAGACTTATGTAAAGAATCTACTGCACACACGTACCTCTGAAAAATGAATCAAATATTAGAATTATAATAATATTCATGTAAATGTTTACTAATATTGTTCAAAAATATTTATATTTACCAATTCGTCTGCTGCAGCTCTGCTCTCTTTAACCGTTGGTTGGCTTGTCGAAACCAATCCATAGTTATTATCTCGAATTCCTTATCAGTTACAGTGTGGCAGTGTTGTGCTGCATCTGAAGATGAATATCAATGATTAAATATAAATATTGAATAAAAATTGTCCAATATAAAACCTTTTAAAATAGTGATTATCTTGCAGTCTTTTATTTTGAAATTATTTTTTTGGCCCGTCCAGGAGCAATGTATTGCCAATTTATTATGAAAAGTTGCAGCCAAGCCCCTCCTTATGAACTCCGGTCCATTCCGCCTGGCAACTTTATTATACTGAAAAACGAATTTTGTTTTAGATACAAGAACAATACATTAGACCATTCAGTATTGTTACATAATTTTCCAGTGTATAGAACTACACTTAAAGTGAAATTTAAAAAATATTTTGCTTTAGTATCCTGCACTTTTTTTTTACTTGGAAAAATGTTTAAGAAGCATATGTTGGTAACAAGGGCCTACTGAATATTAATCTCGAATTTTACATGTTGTTGAAAGATCGATAACTTCTAAAAGAAAATATTGATTAATCTCATCTAAACATATATATGTTACCGCTATTTTTTCTCTGAGAATATTTACTTACTATCTGTTTAGCTGTGACATTACAGCTATTCACAAGGTTGTCAAAGTCTAATATTTCAGAAATTGTTTGAAGGGGTAGACTGGGTAATTTCCCAAAATCTAGTTGATTTAGTTCGCCAGATAAATGAACAGATCCTAAATTATTAATTTGAGCCACTATGAAATTTATTTTCCTTTCTAAGAGTTTGAGCTGCTCCATGACTTGATTTAATGAGACTTCCACCTCTACAACATCTGCCACAATTGTTTCTTCTTCAATTATATCTGCATTTAAAAAAGAAAAAATATACAAATATTTCAATTTCTACGTTTTTTACTGTAGTCGCAAGAAAGATAGACAGAAATCCTTTATTTTGCGGCAAAAATATGAATCTAGAGAAAAACATAAACTAACCTAATATAGTATCAAGATTTCCACTGGTTTCTTGAATAACTGAAATGCTACCTGATGGTGTACTATTTGTATCAGCCCTGTCGCTCTCTGTACTATCATTGTCGCTAAAATCATCTAAAATGAAATGAACGATTAGTCAATATTAGGTTTGTTCCAACTTCACTAAAAACCGTTTCGCAACGGTCATGGTCAAGCGCAATATTAAAAATGTGGCTGAGTTGAAATGCCTTTTTAATACTGCGCATAACCGTCACCGTTGCGAAACGGTTTTCAGTGAAGTTGGAACAAACCTATTATTTAAGAACTTCAAAGGAGCTTAAATAAAAATTTTCTATGAGAAAATGAGGGTGGAGGTGAAAATTGGATCCTGTGTTTTATTTTTCTTTTGCCAGGATCACGATGGGTTTCTTCAGATTCCGATTCCTTTACAGCCTCTTTTTCTTCTTCCAGGGCATCCTCATAGCTATCTGAAATAAATTATTCATTATAATAAAATTTCTGTATATAAGGCTATTCAAATTTTTGAATATCTCAATAAAAATATTGAATCAAACTTACCAAAGTAACCATATATATGGTCAACTTTAAATGTGGGCCAATCCTTGTTTGGGTCATTTGCCCGTATTATTAGAGTTCTTAAATTCTTAGAATTATTTGGCCAATAACATCTCGTTTTACTAATCTGCCAAGCTTTCGGTACAGTAATTATACTTCCTTCCTCAAAACGAACCACTGCATACTAAAAATAACCGAGTATGTAAGAATCATTTAAATGGAAAATTCCTACATATAGAATACTACAAATTCATGCAGCGGCTGAATTTATATCAAGAATAGCATATTAAAAAACTTTAACCATACCTTTGTTATATAATTATGTTGCAGCATATTTCTGTATAGTATTTGTAATGAGGTAGAAAGCCAGACACCCTCAACAAAACTACATGCATCTTGAATAATTTAAATAGAACAATATTTAAAATATATTATTTACAAATATTTGATCAATTCTAAATACCTAAACTAATAAAAAATAGTTTTTCTACTACTTAGAACTAGAAAATTATCATGATATTCCTGATTAAAAAGATTAAGTTGTTAGGGATTGATCACTAGGAAAATTGTGTTTTGTCAAATTTTATTGCTGTACATACATTTTTATTAATTAATTGAGTTGAAATAAGTAAGTAGAGCCAAAGTTATATTCATAACATTATAATATTTTTTCATGTATTTCAATGTCCAATTTAGGGTGAATATTATCCTAAACAACCCCTGAAGCACTCTATATTTGCAGTTGAAATCAATGAAGTAATGGCAATAAAAGGTCTCCAACTTTAATAGCTTTACATAAAATATCTTCAATTTTAAAACAGTGCACAATGTCATTAATTCCTCTTACCAATCCACAATTAATTTTAAGGGAATCACAAGGTTTCTCATAAAAGCTTTTAAGAGGATAAAAGATGTAACACTCAAAAAATATTATATTATGTTTTTCATAAAAACTTAAAAACTGTATTGCAAGATTTGATTTTAAAAATCCATAACAATTGGGTTCTGCAAAGGAAAAGTGAAAATGTGAACCAATATATTCTTTAAAAATAGTTATATTTTCTGAATCCATCTCTTTAAAACCTATAGGGTTCATATATTCACGTAACAGTTTCAATAAATCATTAAATGCATTATGACTAAGACATGTTTTTATTGCCCATGATGTTAGTCACTTTAAAAATTGTTGGTTTTTAGTTTCATGAATTTTTGGCTGAAAGTTATCATTGACTAAAATGCTAGATGAATTATTAGCACATTTGTCTTTCTCGAAAATCATGTTATTAATATTATCAACTGCATCTACTATTGGTGGTATGTTAGTGTCATGAGTTATATTTAAGGTGTTAGCAACTATTAAGTTTTCAGTATTACTACTTAATGCACTATTTTCTTCCGGTATGTTTTGAACTTTGGATATAAGTCTCCGAATATGATTTAGAAAACAGCTGTAAATAATAAAGCAATTTGTTGATAAATTATAGGTACACTCTGTATGATGTTAGTGAACCTAACCAGAAAATGTACTTAATGTGATAATTGTATAAATATTCATATATACTGATAAAAACTGTAATTGTAGAGTAACGATTACAACATCAAAAGTTATACATATGCAATAACTGTACTAGATACTCATAAATTGAGACTATTTATTCTAGTGATGGGAACCATCGAATAAAAACTATCGAATAATTCGATGGTTGCCGATTATTCGAATTATTCGATAGTCAGAAAAATATTCGTGAATGAATGAATGTGAATGAATTAGTAGAAGTAATGAAATAAGTTATTCGCGAATGAATGAATTAGTAGTAGCAGTAAGTAACTAACGTCTAAAAAGTATTCATGAATGTGAATGAGTTAGTAGATGCAATAAAAATCAATTATTTGTGAATGAATGAATTAGTAGTAGCCAAAAACAATCAAGTATGAATGTTTTAGGTAGTAGCAGTAAGTAACTAACGCAGTCATCGAAAATTCATGACTATGTATAAATACCAAATTATTCATGACTTCTGAACAAATTCTGTTATTAACGAAGTAATTACTAATGCGTAGCAAAATACTAATTTTTTAAATGTCTATATTAAAATTCCTTCAGTTTTTATTGGGTAACTGGTAAGTAACTAAATAAAGAAATCAACTAAGTAAATGTTTATATTTTAATTTTCAAAATTCAAAACATCGAATGTTACTGTTTAAAAAAATTATGGTGTCTAAAGTTTTACGTGCCATACGGACGCGTATGGTACGGAAGAGTACTTTAGATGTAAATCATATAAACCACCAAAAGCACTTTTGTGACATTTCCAGAAGTCTAGTGGATTTTCCAGTTGGTTTACAATGGGCATATCAACATAATTTTTAACTAAAACGTAAGCTGCTTCCGATGGTTTACTTAAAGATCTAAGCATATTCAGTATTAATAAACTAACTAAGTTACAAACAAAAACAAAACAGGGGACTCCCATGGATTCATATTTGTACAACTCGTATTACTCGTCAATATAACAAACAGCAAAGCAAGTATTTCATATCTTGGTTGCCTAAATACGCGAGAATATCATAACGTTAAATATTCAATACATTACTAAATAATTTTCTAATAGAGGGAGACACTGCTTGTTACTAGAAAGGTTGATGCGAACAAATGTATTCATTACTAATTTATTCGAATTAATTCATTCGATGGTTAGATTCGTTCATTTAGTAATTATTCGATAGTTCAATTTATTCGATGGTTCCCATCACTAATTTATTCCAAAATTTTGAAAGCGAGTATTTGTTTTGTATTATATATGCGCCGAAAAGTGTTTGAAAAGGAATATAGAATATACAACATAAATACATTTTAGATCACTGACCTATTTATTATTCATAATCGCAGCCTTATATAAGTAGAGGTAAAAGCAGCAGATGCTATAATTGGGTAAACTAGTGAATTTAGTACTTACTTTACGATTCATCTTCCTAAAACACACACGAATGATATAAAGTGAATTAAAAGTGAGGTTATGGTTGGCGGTGGCGGCACTTGATCTTCGACGCCACCTGTCACGTATTCGCAATGGTACGGTTTTAGGCGCGTTACGGGTGTGCTCTAGTGATGAAAGTGATATATTGTTGTTTTGTCAGGTTGAAAAACTTGTACAATATATTTAAAAAAATATTAGACAAGACATATGCTTTACTTGAAAATTTTGATGTATTTATAATATTTGTGATTCAAACAAGTTTATAAATCAACGGAACTGATATAATTGAAATAAACGTTTTTTAGATTAACAAGAATGTTATGTTTCTATTACATTTCATTTATATTTAACAAAGACGTTGACGCAAAAACATGTTGGCAATGTAAACTTAAAACATTTTTTAAACCAACATGAATGCTACATTTCTAACACGTTTTGATGAAAACGTTAGAATCATATGCTTACATTTAATATTCCAAAAACATAATCAATTTCAACGTCACACAAAATCGTACCTGTTGCGTCAATTAGATATTTAAAGGAGAACATCTTGTAAGTTACTTGAAAATAACGTAACTCAACGTCTCAAAGACGTTTCTTGCTTAGTGGGTATTCTTGAAGCCGCTTCACAATTACAGAAGCGCTACACTAAGACTTTCCTAATGAAGTCCTTCATTTTAGGACTTTTTTAGTTTCTTTAGGGAATACATCCAACCCTTTTCTGAAATCAGCTAATAATTTCTCAGAACGTAAGAGATGTTTATCCAAATACGGAAATTGCCTTGCGAATTTTTTGACGACATCAATTGCAAATTGTTCTGATGAACGGTCGTTTTCAGCTCTAAAACGAATTAAAAACTAAGTATTTACGAATTTTTTGGCAATTCTAAATGTAAACTCTACAACAGTGTATGACGTAGACTATGGAGGACTTTATAGATAGGTTCTCGGAAATTGAGGAAGAAACAATTCTAAAGTTGACCACAATCACTAATTTTATAAATATCATTTTAATATTAGTTGAGCGAGTAACTCTATAGGTAAACCTGTAGTTAATAATCAGTAGCAGTAAATAAAGTAGGTTAATTAAGCCGGTACCAAATAAGTTAATGTTTGTGAGATAATAGATAAACAAAAATGAATAGAAATGTTTAGTTTATCATAATAAAATATGTATTTAAATAAATTCAGTTTTCATCTTCCTTTTCCTATTGAATAAAAATTTACTGATTTCATTTTCACTTAGGCTATTGGTATTGTAAGGTATTATTACCAGCAAAACACTAATGTGCGGTGCGAAAAGGGGCGGTAGCTGATAGACTGCCTAGGGGCAGCAAAAACCTAGATACGGCCCTGGATATATTGAATAGCCAGCGAGGTCGCCAGACTTCAATCTTTTGGGTTATATTGTATGGGGCCATTTGAATGTTGTTTATAAAATGAAAACAACAAATAATGTAGAATTGAAAGAGAGAGTTATAACAGAAATGAACAATGTTTCTGAAGAAACCATAAAACACTTAACAAGAATGTGTACATCGTTAGGGTAACTGCCAAATACTGCGAGGGCTACAGTTCGATCATTTAAGATAAAGTTAGATTACTTTCAAATTCTTATACTAATCATTAGAAATCAATAAAATATATTTTCTTTTTAATTCTGTCCGACAGACTCCAAGTATCATAGATTTTTGGAATCAGCTCATTTTTATTGATCTAAGAATGTCACAAAATATAAGGCGTTATATTTAAAAAAATGCCGATGACGTCATCAACTTAATTTGTATCACCCTGTATAATGAAATTTAGTTGTATAATGTAGAACATTAAAATTTAAAATCGAGGTGTTGCAGATTATAAAAAAAGGCTTTTGATTTAGGAAATATCGAATTTAATCCATACTCTACAAACACACTCTGTATGTGTACATTGTGTATCACCTTTATTATTTAATAAAAATAGGTAAAAAAACTTTTTAAGTTAAACGGTTTCATGTTAAACATACATTGCAATGTTTAAGATAAATGTACTAAAAACCAAAAAATAATAAAATAGATACAGTCGTGGGAATTATAAAGATATGCATAGACTAGACTAAAATAAAACCGTGGGGCACGTCAATTGTCTACAATCGTTGATTAAAATTTTTGTTTTGTAATGTTACACTATAATTAGGCAGTTGTTCAACCGACAACGATGGACGTGTGATAAGTAGGGCTAGAATGTGGAAACAAGCTAGCGAGTTCTAGGGTTTCATAGTGGTGAGCGAGTAGTACTTTTATCATATGTTTTGTCGATTAAAGACAAACTACGAGCAGTGAAATGATTCCTCGTCAGCCAGCAGTGTGAATGTCCAACGATAAACTAGTTGAAACATCTCTTTTATTTACATGGGGTGTATAACTATTGGAATTTCCATGAGCAAGAAAATAGTAAGTAATTTCCTCACCGTCTGCGGGCCAACTGCCTAACGACGAATTAAACGATTCTTCTATTGCACATTAAGTCGATAATTTGTAGACAATTGACGTGCCCCACGATTTTATTTTAGTCTAGTCTATGCATATGTTTATAATTCCCACGACTGTATCTATTTTATTATTTTTTGGTTTTTAGTACATTTATCTTAAACATTGCAATGTATGTTTAACATAAAACCGTTTAACTTAAAAAGTTTTTTTGCCTATTTTTATTATATTTTTTTTACCATTTTGTTCCCACGAGTAATGGACATTTAAACGGTCGACCCCCCCAGAGGTCCAATAAAGGGGCAAGGCTATGTACAACAAGATGCGCCTGAGTCTTGAGGGGAAAACGCTAACGACATATCATTTTTATCCACCCTAATGCCATACAGTTCTCAGCGCGTTTTAACTTTTCACCTTAACTTGGGTGGTGTACCGCTAACGACGTATCATTTTTAGCCACCCTAACGCCACACAGTCCTCAACACGATACAAAATCTTGACTTGGGTGGTCGATTCAGGCTGGATTAATCAGATACCTAAATTACAGATTCAATTTCTAAATTTAAATCTTATTATTATACGCCATTTAGTGGCTGCGCCCATCTTAAATATTGAGGTTGTATAGTGCACTGTATTCTTCTTGTCAAGCCCTTTTATTTGTTGATACCCATATTGGTGGGATTGATAAAAAATTGTTATCAGCCATTTGGTAGCGGCGGCCATCTTAGATTTCAATTTTGCATAGTAAATTGTATTCTACTTGTTGAGACCTTTCATTTGATACCCATGTTGATGGGATTGATAAAACCTACGTTATCCGCCATTTTGTAGAGGCCGTTATCTTGGATTTTAATTTTATATAGTATATTGTATTCTACTGGTTGAGCACTTTCATTTGATACCCATATTGATGGGATTGATAAATCCTACGTTATCCGCCATTTTGTAGCGGCCGCCATCTTGGATTTCAATTTTTCATAGTATATTGTATTCTGCTTGTTGAGCCCTTTCATTTGATACCCATATTGATGGGATTAATAAAACATAAATTATCCGCCATTTTGAAGCGGCGGCTATCTTGAATTTATAATGATAATGAATAAACATAATTGTATTGTCACCAAAATCCAAAGTGTATACAAAATTTCAGATTAATCGGTTGACAGGAAGAGGGTGAAATTTGAATTACTAAATTTGACCCAAGAATAAATAATAAATAAAACAAACGGGGTGAGCTAAATAAAACCGTTTAATTAAAAATATTATATCTTGATTTCTATACAGTGGCGACAATACGTGGTCAGTGTTTTGATTGGTCAGGCTGAAATCCGCCATTAATCATCAAACTTTATTTATTTACATTATCTGTTTTAGTTGTATTCACGTCGTATTTTATATCAGATCTTTGTGTACAGCTAAAGTAAAGTGTTTTTTTAATTTGTTGACTTAATTTAATTAGTTCGTTTGCGAATTTTTCTCCCTGATCAGGATTTTGAGCAATACATATTATAGTTTGCAACTGTTGAAAAGAGTAATATACCTACCTACATTGCGGTTTTGGGGACGGTTTTGATGGTGTGTCTGCACAAATTATACAGCTGCAATTTGTGTGTCCCTGTTAATAACAAATCATCATATTTGTCGATAGCAAGATAGGTACAAAAAAGAATTTCAAATGAATATATAATATAACTACTGTTACTTGTTTTAGAAGCAGTGACTGTTTTGAATTGAAGTATGACGGTTTACTCAGCATTGAGCTGCAAGTATTGTTCTACAAAGGGATTTGTAATGAAGTATTTTCACGAAGATCCTTCTCCTAGAAAGGAATGGACTATTAAAAGGAGAAGGGACAATTGGAAATCAATGAATAATGCTTCACCACTGTGTGAGGTTAAAGAGTTATTGTAATTATTATTATTAACATGTAACTTACATATACATACTATTTATGATAAAAATTTAAATCAGTTACCTGATGAACTACTCAATAGTTATTGAAATTTTCTTAGATGTTCTAAAAAATAATCATTACATTATGTATTGAATTACATCTTTATTTATGTTCAAGGTATACTTTGTCCCGGAAATGGGGGAAAAAACTAGGCACGATGGTAGTAGGAAATTAAAATTAACAGCAGTCCCTACAATGTTTACTTTTATCAAGGAAAACCAAACGACAAATAGAATCCCAGCTGTCTAGAGAAACATTTCCAGAAATTATCTCACATTCTAATTGTTACGGTTCCACCGAAACAATGTTTTATTCGGATTTATAACAACATAAACACATAAAGTAATAAATTACTTACCCAGCAGTTGAAAGCTATTTATTAATTGATAACAATTTCATTATTGGATATCATAAAAATCCTTTGTTTACAAAGTAATTAATCTAGGTTAGTTCATATATGTCAACTTAATCTGCAAGTACTTCTTCTTTCTGATTAGTGCTGAGTACCTAAGTACATTTATCAGTTACCTGTGTAGTGGCTACCTGTTCTATGGAGGTAAAATGTTAGTCTGACATAAACAGAGGAAATTTTATGTTTCTGAATTCCCTCCATATTTCATACCTTTTTTTGGTTTTGAGGTTGTCTTAGCATGTGCTGATGGCATATTTTCGTACTTAACGGATTTTGTATCTTGAAACCAAAGAAATAAATGTGGTTTAATGTTGGATTATTATTATAAATTTCTGGTGAAATTTCACTTTAAGTGGATTCAATTATAATTCAATAAGAAACCTAAAATATAAACAATAAGGCCATCCTCCACCATCGGCCTTCTTGCCTCAAGTATCACTTGCAACCTAACAAGATTAGCATTCTTTTATCCAGATTGCTGCATGGTATTCTGTGTAACAAGTAGTTAGTACATTGCTCGACCTTCGCATCCAGTATCATAGTCTTTTTTTTGCATGCTAGTTCTTAGTCTGGTGATTGCACACCCCTAGGATTACACCCGTAGACTTCACCACCTGCTTGTACCTGCTGATGGACGGTTTTTCCTGCTACGTAAATTTGGCTTAGCATGCACTCAAGTAAGAGCTTTCCATTTTTATAAGTAGCATCTGTACCCTGTAAAAAGAAACGCCATAATAATAGTACTACCCCTTGTAGATATTCATTGATTGATTCCATTTTTTTTATATTGTAGTTTAGAATATAGATACTAATACTTACACCTTATGTAAACCAATTGGTCCAATTGGGGCAACTACTAATAGTGGCATAGCCACTAAGTTCACATATTACTTATCCTCCTGTAACCAAATAGTATCAATTAGTAAGATCTGAGTCTCGAAACTAAGTAGTGAATTCAAGGTTTTTAAAACCAAAACATAATACCACTCAATGTTAATTCTACTTACCAGGTCGATTATTCTCGTTTGTATCCAACAGAACTATCTACCCGAATAAATGTATGTAGTCCAACAATAGTATTAATTTGGATACACGAACCTTATTGCTCAATTTACTTTCCAGCTAGCCATAATTAAGTAAGTATTCTGCCAAGCTTTTAGGTAGACGTTTAGGGCAAACTGAAGTGGAACATAACAAACTGGCGCCCAACGTGGGTTATTCTGGTAAATATCTGGTTGGAATTTCGTATCAAAAGGTGTTTCTTTTTCTACTTTTTATTTAGTAGTTGTTGGATGAATATTTTATGATATTTCTATGCAGACTGATTGAAATAACTGTTTATAAGTTAAAACATTCTGTTTTGATTCGATGATATTTAATATTCGTCTTTTTCTGGTAAGGATTTATTTGTAAACTGACCTACATAGAGAGTAATACGGTTTGTCTACGGTTAATTCTTCTTCCATATAAAGTGGCCTTTGATATTGAATGTTGAATAGTGTATAGTAGGGTACGGTTAGTTACTTCTATAGATATATTTATTTTATATGAATAAGTATTTCTGAATAATTGCAATAAATATTAGGCTATTACAAGTCTCTAAAATAAATAGTTTGGTGGTAATTTTTTTTCTTTCGTTGTGTTTTTAAATCGAAATTCGATAATAAAAAAAAAAGATTTTTGATCACTTCCATTAATTTTGAAATATTTCGTACCGAAATAAATATTTTTTTAAATTAGTTTACATCATATTTGATAAGTTTTGGTTTTTTTTACGGATCGGGGTTGAAACGTTTATTGTAGAAGGGCAATGGATGTGTATCGCTTACTAGGTGATGAACTTAATTACGAGTTGTATGTTCGCGGACAACCAATACGTAATACTGTGGCGGAAAAGCGGATTGCTCTCGGAAATATTTTTAGGAGGGAGAGAGAGCCTTTTACATTCGTGTCTACAGTATATCTGGACCAGGGTAGGGAATTAGATATTTGCGCTCAAAAACTGAATGACCTTGAAGCAGATATTCGGAGTTTTGATCACAGAAATAGAGAAAATGAATATCGTAGAATAAATTGTCGATTAACTCACGTATCATTACGATTAGGACGCCTTACAGGAAGGAATGTGGACGATGAAATTTGTAGACTGCGCTTAGTGAACAAATGTTCTCAGCTGATGGGAGAGAACAGCCTACTTCATCAAGGCATGGATATTGGTCAGTTTGCTGTTAACAATCAGGAAACTCTAGAAGGAGATGAAGTTGGTAAATTCGCAAGAGAAAAAGTGTCAAGTGGAATGAATGAAGGACTTTCACTTTTGGACACGCAGAATCCAGTATTGTCAATTGACCCTCCATTGATTTCTATATCTGAAGACCATCCGGTAGATCAGTTGATAGACCTTGGTCCCAGTGGAGGACAGGAGGAACAAAGGAGAGTTGTTTCGAGATGGTCAGAACCTATTGTTCGTGACGCAGACACCTATAATCACCTTTGCAGGGATCACTATTCAGCTGTAGATGTTCCTAGAGCAGCTTCCTCTTATGTGTTAAGTGGTGGGGAGAGACGTTTTGCACATCAGCTGGACCATTACCGCACTAAAACTTGTGAAGAACCGAGACAAGACTTTGCAGAAAATATTTATAGACCCTCTAGTACTAGGGTAAACCTGAATCTTGACACCTGCTCGAGAGAAGATTATTCTAGAAGAGCCACTGTTGGAGATAGGACTTCTGCAAATCGTTCGGGGTTGGCAGAGTATGAATATGCCGTACCGGCAGTCAAGCCAGGAGTAAATCGGAATGATCCTGTGAGGGATATATCGGCTGAAATGGCGAGATTGTCGATCCCGGGATTAAGACCCTCTTTTCCAAATCACGATTTTGGTGCAAACAGATATGACATCTGTCGTTGGAATGTTAAGTTCAACGGTAAGACCAGCGTGAACGAGTTCCTGCAGAGAGTCGAAGAGCTTCGAGCATCAAGAGGAATTCCTCAGGAAATGCTTCTTCGATGGGCTCCTGAATTTTTTTCGCAAGAGGCGTTACTGTGGTATCGCACACGTACATTCAACTCCTGGAATGATCTAGTTAGTCAACTGAAGGATTCTTTTCGTCCATTTGATTACGAATATAGTCTGTGGGATGAGATTCGGAAGAGGACTCAAGGGGCACAGGAGAAAGTGCTGACGTATGTTGTCGCTATGGAGAATTTGTTTGGAAAATTGGAGAAAATTCCACTAGAGGAAGAAAGAGTAAATTTGATTAGGAGAAATCTTCTACCCTATTTGCAAACGGGACTTGCCCTTCATAGCATCAGAACTATTGAAGAGTTACTTAAACTTAGCCGATTGACGGAAGAAACGGAGCGTCGAGTGCAGAAGTTTGTGCCTCCCTCAACAGCTTACAGGAACCTGTTGGAGCCTGATTTGGCTTATCATAAACCTCAAGGTATAAGTCCAACACAGCAATTTGTGACTACAATTTCTGGTGGTACCTCCGTTTCCCAGACAGCAGCTATTACACCATCTATACCTAAAACCACGGGTCAAACCTCGGAATCATCAAAGCCTTCATGTTGGAATTGCTCATCCGATAACCACAAGTTCAAAGCTTGTCCGCAACCCTTAAAAAAGTTCTGCTTCAAATGTGGAAATCCTGATGCTGTTTCTTACTCCTGTAACCGTTGTTCAAAAAACGGGAGAAGAAATCAGAAATAGGCCGGTGTTCTGATTCTGTTCCTGATCCGGCTAGCCAGCAGAAATCGCAAATTCTTCTAGCATACATTATTGACCATGCAAAAGATGATACTCGACCTTACTTACAAGTTTCTATTTTTGGTAGTATATTTCTCGGATTATTGGATTCTGGGGCCACGCGCACGATCTTGGGTGGACCTGGCTGGAAGCTCTTACAAAGTAGCTGCGAGCTTCAAGTAGGTTCCCAACAGAGTTGTACGGTAGCGAATGGAGAAGCTGTGCAGGTGGATGGCGTTGTGACATTACCAATAAGCCTTAGAAATAAAGTAAAAATTTTAGAAGTGTTAGTTATACGTTCGTTGCCGCATAAATTGATATTGGGCTTGGATTTCTGGAGAAAGATGGAAATAGTACCTGATCTATTCTCGGGAGAGTGGCAGTTTCGGGCAGATGGCATAACTTCAGTTGCGTCTGAGCCTACTGTAATCGGGAGTGAGATGCTCTCGGAGGGGCAAAAGCAACGTCTGCTTAAGGTTATTGCAGAAGCTTTCGACGACATGAGCAAGAAGCTAGGTTGCACTCACCTCGTCCAACATGTAATAAGAACAGACCACCCTCCTATTCGTCATCGTTACTATCCATTATCCAAAGCTCTGCAAGATCAAGTCAATATTGAACTTGAAAAGATGCTCAAGGATGATGTTGTCGAGCCTTCTAACTCGCCGTGGGCCTCACCGATTTTGTTAATTCCAAAAAAAGATGGCACCTACCGATTCGTGGTAGATTTCCGTCAACTTAACAAAGTCACCGTCAAGGATAGTTACCCATTACCCAACATCGAAAATACCCTAAATATGTTAAAAGACGCGCGCTACCTCACTACATTAGACATAAAAAGTGCCTATTTCCAAATCCCTCTGGCCGAGGCGTCAAAGCCGTTAACAGGTTTTATTATACCCAATAGAGGTCTTTATCAATTTAAGAGGTTACCGATGGGTCTACACTCAGCTCCAGCAACATTTCAGAGGTTTATCGACCAAGTGATAGGAATCGATCTTGAAAAATACGTATTTGTGTACTTGGATGATATCTGTATTTGTACTCCCAGTTTTGAGGAGCATATCCGAGTACTCAGAGAGGTTTTTTTGCGGCTAAAGAACGCCGGTCTCACTCTGAATAAAGAGAAATGTCATTTTGTGAAGCCTGAGCTTAAGTTTCTAGGTTATGTCGTAGGGGTGCAGGGACTTAGGGTGGATCCGCAGAAAGTGGAAGCTATCTTAAACATCCCTACTCCCACAAAGGTTGGAGATGTCCGTCGATTCATTGGGGTAGCATCGTGGTATCGCAGATTTGTGCCAAATTTTTCGACGCTGGCAGCACCTTTGTGTAATCTTTTAAAGAAAAATGTTAAATTTGATTGGGATAGGGCTTGTGAAGAATCGTTTGTTGGTCTTAAAGAGATCTTAGTCTCCGCACCCATATTATCTTGCCCAAACTTTGAACTTCCGTTTATTATACAGGCTGATGCTAGTGATTTTGGCATAGGAGCTACTCTGTCTCAGATGTGGGAAGATGGAGAACATGTTATAGCCTACATGAGTCGATCCTTATCTAAGGCTGAACGCAAATACTCCACGACGGAAAAAGAGTGTCTTGCTGTTCTGCACGCTATCGAGCGGTTCAAACCATATGTTCTAGGTACCAAATTTAAGGTTATTACGGACCATTACAGTCTAAAATGGCTAAATACCATAAAAGACCCAGTGGGAAGAATTGCAAGGTGGGCAGTACGACTGCAGCAATATGACTTTGACATTGAGCATAGAAAAGGCAAAGATCATATTGTTCCAGATGCTCTATCTCGGTCGGTACCATGTGTAGATACGTTAGCAATGCTGACGGCTAATGGCGAAATTAAAGACAACTGGTATTTGCGTATGCGTGAGCTAGTTTCCCGAACTCCCAGTTCATTCCCAGATTGGAGAGTTGATAATGATCAACTCCTTAAATTGGCCCAAATTTCCTATCCAGACTTGGTTCCTAGAGCTAATGAATGGTTGATAGTCGTTCCCAAGGAGAGGCGGTCCGAAATCATATATCTCCATCATGATATACCAACATGTGGCCACATGGGAATATTCAAAACGCTAAATCGTATCTCGTCCAAATATTACTGGCCCAAGATGAAAGCGGATGTAGCTCGATACATAAAAAAATGTACAGCTTGTATTATGTCCAAGCCTGAACAACGCCCCGCTAAGGGATTAATGTTAAGTGCTACACCTACGACAACTCGACCCTTTGAGATATTAAGTGTTGACATCGTTGGACCGTTACCGAGGTCAACTTCTGGGTTTTCTTACATTTTATCAGTAAGTGATTTGTTCAGTAAATACCTTTTGCTTTTTCCACTAAGGAAAGCCATTTCGACCAAGATTGTTACCTGTATTGAAGATCATGTCCTTCTTATATTCGGAGCACCGAGAAAAATAATAACCGATAATGGTTCCGTCTTTAAGAGCAAGGAGTGGTCAGCTCTACTAAGTAAATATCAAATTGAGCCTGGATTCACTTCTAACTTCCATGCGCAAGCCAACCAAGTGGAACGTTATCATCGCACCATTAAAACTATTTTAAGGGCCTACGTCTCTGATAATCAACGGTTATGGGATAGATACCTCCAAAAAGCCGCTTGTGCGATAAGGTCAGCTCGCCATGAGTTGACAAAATTATCTCCTAACTTTATTACGTTTGGTCGCGAGTTAAAATTCAGTGGAAATGAAGACCTCCCAGTAACATCTGATTGTCTTGATATTTTCGATCCACACTCGCGCGCTTCAGCATTGCTAGACGTTTTTAAAGATGTCGGTTCTCGATTAAGGAAAGGATTTAATCAAGCTCGAAATAGGTATAATTTACGCCGACGTGATGATGTCTTCAAGGTTGACGACCAAGTTTGGAAACGGGCTTACGTACTGTCGGATAAGGCATCCGGGGTAACATCAAAGCTAGCCCCTAAGTTTGACGGACCCTTTAAAATAGCTAGAGTTCTGTCGCCATGGTCATACGAATTGGTAGATGCGAATGGTAAACGTCGAGGGGTATGGCACGCGAAAGATTTGAAAAGTCACCCACCTGTTTACAATGACGCGGCCAAAGATGCTAATGACGATTAATGTGTCTGTTATTTTTTTTTGTTGTCTGTGCGTCTAGTGAACTGTGTTGTGCCCGTTTCAGGTAGATTATATTCTCGGGAAAGGGGGGAGTTGTTACGGTTCCACCGAAACAATGTTTTATTCGGATTTATAACAACATAAACACATAAAGTAATAAATTACTTACCCAGCAGTTGAAAGCTATTTATTAATTGATAACAATTTCATTATTGGATATCATAAAAATCCTTTGTTTACAAAGTAATTAATCTAGGTTAGTTCATATATGTCAACTTAATCTGCAAGTACTTCTTCTTTCTGATTAGTGCTGAGTACCTAAGTACATTTATCAGTTACCTGTGTAGTGGCTACCTGTTCTATGGAGGTAAAATGTTAGTCTGACATAAACAGAGGAAATTTTATGTTTCTGAATTCCCTCCATATTTCATACCTTTTTTTGGTTTTGAGGTTGTCTTAGCATGTGCTGATGGCATATTTTCGTACTTAACGGATTTTGTATCTTGAAACCAAAGAAATAAATGTGGTTTAATGTTGGATTATTATTATAAATTTCTGGTGAAATTTCACTTTAAGTGGATTCAATTATAATTCAATAAGAAACCTAAAATATAAACAATAAGGCCATCCTCCACCATCGGCCTTCTTGCCTCAAGTATCACTTGCAACCTAACAAGATTAGCATTCTTTTATCCAGATTGCTGCATGGTATTCTGTGTAACAAGTAGTTAGTACATTGCTCGACCTTCGCATCCAGTATCATAGTCTTTTTTTTGCATGCTAGTTCTTAGTCTGGTGATTGCACACCCCTAGGATTACACCCGTAGACTTCACCACCTGCTTGTACCTGCTGATGGACGGTTTTTCCTGCTACGTAAATTTGGCTTAGCATGCACTCAAGTAAGAGCTTTCCATTTTTATAAGTAGCATCTGTACCCTGTAAAAAGAAACGCCATAATAATAGTACTACCCCTTGTAGATATTCATTGATTGATTCCATTTTTTTTATATTGTAGTTTAGAATATAGATACTAATACTTACACCTTATGTAAACCAATTGGTCCAATTGGGGCAACTACTAATAGTGGCATAGCCACTAAGTTCACATATTACTTATCCTCCTGTAACCAAATAGTATCAATTAGTAAGATCTGAGTCTCGAAACTAAGTAGTGAATTCAAGGTTTTTAAAACCAAAACATAATACCACTCAATGTTAATTCTACTTACCAGGTCGATTATTCTCGTTTGTATCCAACAGAACTATCTACCCGAATAAATGTATGTAGTCCAACAATAGTATTAATTTGGATACACGAACCTTATTGCTCAATTTACTTTCCAGCTAGCCATAATTAAGTAAGTATTCTGCCAAGCTTTTAGGTAGACGTTTAGGGCAAACTGAAGTGGAACATAACATAATATTATAAGTTTATTGACTTTGTAAATTTTATGATAATTATGATCACTATTTGTTAACATATTCAATATTAACTGCTTTAAATTCTGTCTTCCCTAAAATTGTAATTATAAGAAGTGTTGTTGTACACATCTAAACGTATGCCTTATCTTATGTTTTTTTTATTATTTTCGCTTTCTACCCAGCAATAAAACATAATAATATGTTACTGTTTTAAATGAATTAAACTGTTTCTAGATAGTTCCACAATATATTGATAAAATGTTAAAAATTCTAAGATATTTGACTCAACCAATAGCAAACATCATATAATCTACGTTACCGATTTCCTCTTCAAAAATTAAAATTTCAATTACAGATTTGAAAAGAATACAAATTTTTTTTTTGTTAAATCAAATTATTTACTCTAGCTAGGTATTGAATCCTCTGTCTACTTATACCTGTAACACGAATTTACAAATAATTTCAAAATGAGTGATATAAATTACCAAAGAAAAATATTTTTTCATAGTATGCATTATAATTACATTTTATAACTGATTTACAGCTATAAAATAAAATTCAATATCGATCCGGCGTTTAAATTTTGATGATTAATAGCGGATGGGCGGAGCTTAGGCTCTATTGTCGCCACTGTCTTTTATAAAGGCACTGTAGATTTCTACTATTGCAAGTGGCGTATTCTAGTGACTACCTTGGAAGAGCTCTCATCTAAAGTAGAACTCAAATTATAATTTCTACGTGATTATAAACTTTTGTAGTTACCTGTCACTCGTATGTTTGTACGAAAATATTATCCAAGAGATGGAGTCTGTGTTGTGAAAAGTAGCCGATGTGACATAGACAAACTTTAGATATTACTGTTTGTATGTGAGTATAATATTTTCTTTTAATTTTACTGTGTTGGCAATACTTAGACTTAACAAACATAATTGTATTTTGTCAAATTTGTGTTGGGAGTCAAAGAGTCAAAGTTGATTTGAAATATTCTATATTAAATTTATCCTATCTTCATTATATTAGAATGTCGGAAAAACCAAAAATGGATTTGGGAGTTTTGGAAGAAGACGATGAATTCGAGGAATTTCCTGTAGAAGGTACATACTTTTTAAAAATTGTGGTTATGTATAAGTGATTTGCAAAATGTGTTTTAGATTGGTCTGGAAAAGAGAAAGATGATAAAGACATCAGTGTATGGGAAGATAATTGGGAAGACGATAACGTTGAAGATGATTTTAACAAACAATTAAGGTAGGAATTTCAATGTATTAAATTAACATTATTTCCAAGTTTAACTGGAGAAGAATTTTAATGGAGTTTATGATTTACAAAGTGATACCTATTTCTATTACAGAGCTCAACTCGAAAAACAGAAAAGTAAGCCACCGGCTAAGTAAACAAAATCGAAATCTTGAAAACGTAAATTAACAATGTATTTTTAATTTTGTGATTAAAAAATTTGATTACATTTCATGTTAATATTTTATCCCATTACCATTTCAAAATAAAATTTGTTGTATCTATTTTGATCAATACTGAGTTTGTGTAGCACATACTCCTACTCAAGTTGTCAAAAACAGGTGACTGCTTCTCAGTGGGACTTAAAAGTGTCTAAGGAGATAATATAAAAGGACCTGGTTTTTGTCATGCTTGCCATTATTGAGTGTATGGAAGTGAAAAAAATTAGGAGTCGATTCAAAATTTTGTTTTGAATAAAATAAAAATTTCGACTAACATTTCTGAGAAAAATGTATACAATTTGATAGGAAAAAAAATTAAAAATAAAAATGTTTTTTTGAATTCTGCTTGGAAGTTTTGAGTTTGAGAAAGAAGCAACTAGTAATACCTGTAGTTGTGACTATAACAATTTGGGTGACATTCCTCTAATAGTAGCTCGCTTCAGTATTTTCAAAGTTGAGGTAGACAAATTTTAGTTTATCGTTGGTAAAATGTTTGTCAGTTACCTGGTATAAAATTTAATGTTTTTGTTGTTTGGTTCACAAATTTGAATCAACCTTACTAATTATTTATAATATTCTGCAATAATTGTTTAATCTACACTCAGGGGCAAAACATTCTATCCATTAGATGTTTCCCATTTATTGTCAGTTTTAAAACTTAGGACTTGTTATATGACATATATAAATTTAGAGAAACTCTCGTATTAGTACAATTATTAATTTGCATAAATTATTTTTACATTTTTTATGACATTGTTATAAAAGGAATTTATGTTTTTATCCAAAATTTAAGTTTGATATTAACAACCAGACTAATTCGGTTTTAAAACGTTTTGAGTACAGAATTTGTAATCACATTAAAATGACTTTATCACCAATGGATGCGACAAGAGCTGTGTCTTTAGTGTAAGATAGGTTTATAATGAGTGGGTCAATGAGGCCCTCCACTGTGACTCACAAGAGTCTATTGTGTAAGATAGTCGTAGCTTGTAGCCAATATTATGCAGCCGATGTCCTAGGTGTAAGTGTTTGTGCTGTTCAAAGAGCCATTCAGCAGTTCAGTCAAACCACTAACTACACTAAAAGGCCAGGATCGCACCATAGAAGTGCAACATCTGGATGCGATGATCGATTTTTGGTCTCTTCATGTTTAAGAAATAAACATCTAACTTCAGTTGAGCTGGCAAATGGCCCAAACGAAGTAAGAAATGTGGAAGACTAAATAAAGCTAATTGATCATACAGAAGAGCATGTGATAATGCACGTCCCCATTGTGCTAGGTTCGTCGATGAATATTTAGAAGAGGGCAGGATTGTCCGTATAAATTGGCCACCTTCCAGTCCCGACCTCCGTTCAATCGAACAGAAAGACTGATTCAGATTCAGGTACTCCATGCAAACCGAGGGGGTAACAACTGGGACAAATTTTGTACATGTATTGCACAACACATGCTTTTTTTATAGTAATATAGTTTAGTTTTTAATTTAATACTTACCTTGGTTTATATGCTTTTTTTATAGTAATATAGTTTAGTTTTTAATTTAATACTTACCTTGGTTTATATTTAGTCCTTTTTACATTTGTATAAATTACTTTATCATGAATGAAATATCTATTGTTTCTGGGACACACTTATGTAACATAAAAAATGACAACCGTTCACAGAAAAATGCGTTTTTTTGATAGTACTATCTAAATAGGGTATTCCCATTTAAAAAAAAAATTGATCTGAGTGAATGCACATCTGAATAATAAAATCGACGTGTCTGTGCTTTTTCCCCCCAATGGCCAAATCAAGCTTTTAACGAATTTGTTGCAACCTTTACGTGATAACTGATGTATATTCTTTTAATAAGTGTATAATAAAACAATAGTACATTTTTTAGTTCACAGTTCGGTATTGGTACATTCTGTTGATTTTCATTTTTTATTGTGTTTTGAAAGTTATTGTAATATTTTCCATCACTAAAAATATATTGATAATGAAAATTAATAATTCACATACTATTTCCATTGAAATTTTAAATTTACACCCAAATTATTAATCTAGTTATTCGAATTTTGGTGAAATTTATTTTTCCACCAACCCTATCTACGATGCGAGAAAAGTATTGGTTTACCACAAAAAAGATGGAATTTTAGATTTTCACTTCGAGTTATTTTGAAGTTTTTCAGTGAGAAAAACACGAAAAAAAGGTTTTCAGAAAAAAAATCCTGTGTATCGTCGGCCACTTTTTGTATGTCTTGGTTAGCAGGATACAACCTCCTAAGTGCATATAGTCACCAATTTTATGATTGGATATTGTTCAGGGCATCTCACAGATTAACCCTATTGATTTTCAGCTCACCGAAGCCAGTACAATGACTGCTATGGTACCTGAAGTACAACCTTTTTGGAAAAATTTCGATTTGTAAGCACGATACAGCCTCCGGAGTCCATAAAGTCACCAATTTTATGATTGTATATTGTTCAGGGCATCTCGCAGATGAACCCCACTGATTTTCAACTCACCGTATCCAATACAACGGGTCCTAAAGTACAGCATTTTTGGTAATTTCTGGAGAAATTTTGATTCATCAACACAATACAGCCCCCGGAGTGTGTTAAAGTGACCAATTTTATGATTGGGTATTGTTCAGGGCGTCTCACAGTTCAACCCTATTGATTTAAAGATCACCAGAGCCAGTACAACGGGTCCTGTATATCCAAATATACCACATTTTTTGAGAAAATTCGGTTTGTTAGCACAATACAGACTCTGCTGAAAAGAAAAGTAATTTAAACAAATTAAATTCACAATAATTAACAAATATTAGCAATTGATTTTGAAATATAAATTAGCAAGAAATATTCCTATTCGAAATAAGAACGTACTACACAGTATGCATCCTTCAGAAAACTAACCCAAATTTCATGACGGGCTTATTAAACGACAATTGTAAAGCTTCTGAATCGTTCAGATGCTAGTATTCTCGAATACCATCAAGCGTTTACTAGCATTTCTCTACAAATTATTTAATAACTGCTCCAAATATTTAGTGGCAACCTAAAGTACCTTCAGGCACTTAAGGGTTAATGAAGTACTTTTCATTTTTTAATAATGCCATGTTTTTATAAATACATCTTTTGTTTATAAACTATGTTTCTTATATACATTTAATAGACCAGGCGATAGCGACAGATTTTGGGACGTGATTTAAGACAGTATGTCTTTTGGAGGATATAACACTGACAATTCGGTGATAATAATCGATTAATTAAAGTGTCATTGCGTGTTCTTCATATATAGAAATACATTTAAATTTGTCCCAGGCTGCCACTTGTCTCAAAATGAAATTCAATCGAAGTACTATTTTAATAACCATTGCCATACCGTTAGTGTCAACCTATCAGGTGGGCATGCTCAGGTATATTTGCATAATAAAGAACGATTTATCCACGTCCTTAAACAGACTACCAATGAAGAATATACATGATATTACTATATAACCGCTACAGGTAAGATGGCATACCGTTTGTGCACGTCAGTCTATATCTTATAGAGCGAATATTTAGCAATGTTATGTAATAATTTTCCGTCATTTAAATCAGTATGCCAATATGTTTCTATGAAGTTTATGATGATGTTTGATATATATGAAATTTGCATTGTGATCGGTTAATAAACAACCATAGGCATACGCGAACGAATTTGTGAAATGGTATGTAAAATTGGCGCGTGTTTATTGTGTGTGACATTTCGGTTTTAACACATTTGAGCTATATTTCGGTTGTATACGAAATGGCATATCGTTTGGTAATTTCAGAACTTCCCAAATCATGACGTAGACATGAAATACTAGTGTGAATAAAATGAACAATTTTCTCTCTTTTTAGGCAGTCTGCCTTTTTGTTTTCAATTCAATCGTAGCATATGTAGATCGAATAATCGGTATACTTATTGGATAGGACTCTGGTTTCCAAAAAATCTAATTATTTTTACAAATAAAAAAATGTCATTTCAGTAGCATTTTTTTATTAGAATTTATAAAGTTTATTATTCACTATTTATTTTTTAACGTTCATTAATTTTTTTCAGGTTTTATTTCATTACATAATATAAGTTCTCATTCATCAGTGAATTCAATTTCAATATCAGGTGTTCTTCGTCACTTTCAGTTTGATCATCCTGCTCCGTCTCCTCCATCATTTTGTTCATTGTCATCATCACGTCCATCATCTTCATCGTCCGAAGATTCGTCGATGACGTTGTTGTGATCGCAATCATTTTCGGGATCTGTAAATGATAATATTAAATAATTAAATGGATTCTAATATCTTATGTAAATAATAAGAAATCGTCATTCTTATATTTTACCTTCTGTTTCGTCGGATGTCACAAAGATTTCGTGGACGAACTGAGGCACCTCATCTCCTTCAAACCAACGGAATCTGTAGGTGTTGTCTGGTTCCATGCTCCAGCCACGTTCCGTTGGATCGCAGCTGCTGGTGTTCGGCAAATAAGCGTTGCTCCACATATTCCCAATATATGACGTGCACAATAAATGCTGCTGCAGCTCTCTATGGCATGGTGGTAAAATGCATGCATCGATGTGTAAAAGCTCTTGCTTCAATGATTCGCTGCTGTCAATCATATTATAATTTGTTGTATAAGAGGCGGACGCGCACTTCATCAACACTTTTACAATGTTCCAGTCCGTTTTTTTTCGTACTATACATTTTGCAAACAAATTCTTCTATTGTTCGAAAAGAAGATTTGTAGTTTTTATCGGCTGGCTCCACAATATAAGCAAAAGCGTTTTGATAATTTTAATTGGAGTGGAAAATCTTCTACCTGAACCCGAAAGTTTATATGGATATAGAGAGCAAGATAGAGTAAAAATACGTTATTTTACGTTTTGATGTAAACGCTGTACAAAAAAAAGGAGGGAAAAAGAGAGAGAACATGATTTCCCAAGCATCTTTCCCCATTGTCGCACATATCGCATTAAATTAACGAACAAAATCAATTGATTCTAAGTTTCTGCAATGTTCATATAAATACCGACAATTTTTTTCTGTAATATATAAATATTAAATACTTACATTCTCGATTCAGATTCTTCGTATCTATATTGTTGTTTCACGGCATTAAACGCACTATAACATTTGGGATTATGACCAATTTAATTGTTCACTTGCAAAGGAAGTTTGCATTCACTGTATTTCAGTTTATGTCGAATTCTTAACTGCAAAGTTGCCTGACACTTTAACAAAGTACTCTCTGTAAAAAGTTTTATTTTTTCGCAACGTTGTCCACACACAAAACACAACTTCTCTTTATCCATCTTCGAAAAATCGTACGCACGCTACAGTAGTTGCCACAATACTGGCCATTTCACAGGTATCGCGAGTTAAATTTAATAAGTAAAAAATATACTTTTTAAAAAGATTAAGTATAATGCTGAATACAGAAGAAAAAATTTATGATACGAAAATTATAACAATTGTGTAAACAGGATGTCTCCACGTGTTTGCTGATTGAGGTTAAAATTATAAATCCAATAGTGTAGGAAATGTCCTGTTTAACAATAATATTATGAGTTTACAGGATGTCTCCATATGACTGGCGTGTATACAGCGTCCCACACCATATTAATTTGGGGTTGATTCAAATGACATTGCTAAATGATCGCTCTATAAGATATACACGGACGTACCCAAACGGTATGCCATCTCACCTGTAGCAGTTATATAGTAATATCATGTATATTCTTCATTGACAGTCTGTTTAAGAACGTGGATAAATCGTTCTTTATTATGCAAATATACATGAGCATGCCCACCTGATAGGGTTGACACTAACGGTATGCCAATGGTTATTCAAATAGTACTTCGATTGAATTTTATTTTGAGACAAGTCGCAGTCTGAGTAATATCATATAAAAATGTTTAATTTTTTAACAAATTTAAATTTATTCCTATATATGAAGAACACGCGATAACACTTTAATTAATCGATTATTATCACCGAATTGTCCGTGTTATAATATCCTCCAAAAGGCATACTATCTTAAATCTCCTTAAATTTATACATGATCTAAAAATTATATATCCAAAGATGTTTCTTATTCTCTATAAAAATGGGCGCGGGTCGAATTTTTTGCACCTGAGTGTATATAAATATCTTTCACTGCAGCTGAAAAATATTCTCATGGAATGTTTTTATAGACATTAGCAGTTAGGTCCTAAATATCTTAAATTTTAGGATAATTATAATGTATTAAATTAAATCAAAATACAAATTGGGTTGTGTCCATCTGTCCATAGCTCAGTCTCGATGTTTATTTGTCGCAAGTGTAGTTTACCTTTGATTTTTGTTGCTGTAATTCGTCAATATTCAATACACTGCGTATTTACCTGCTATAAATAATTGGGAGAGAATATTTTTAAGGGATCAAAGGACAAAATAATAAAATATCAAGCAATTAGTAAATTTATTAATCGAAAATTTTAAGACGCATAAAAATTGCATTAATAATAATAATAATAAGTTTGTTTCAACAACAACCGCCGTGGCTGCCTCTATTGATCAAAATAGAGACAGCCACGGCGACGTGTCTTTCCAATACCCAAAATCCGACCAAAAACATCCTCCACATATTGAAATACAATATTTTTCTACATTTATTATTCCGTGGTATCCATTGCCATAGCCGGGACTGGGTCCCTGGGAGCCTCGTCCCCCGCGTCTTCTCTAAGTGGATCGGCAGGTAGGTCATCCGCTGCGGCTCCGCCTCCTCCACCGCCTCTACGTTCTTCGCCTTCAATTAGAGCTAAATACGGAGATGTTTCTTCTTCTTCAAGAATTTTGAAGTTTTGACCCTTACCAACGTATCCTATCGATACATTTTTAGTAGTTAGATCCACCTATAAATATGAGAAATATAATAATAATAATATTCTAAAGTTGAATAGGTTATTTAGATAGTTCGGTTAATATTCTTCTTTCCACTTTTCCTTTGCCTATATGATTGTGCAACTATCAAATATTTAGAAAGTGTTGTTCTGACTGGGTTCAAAGAACAAGCGAGGATATTCTAAAAAATCGGATTAGTTATAAAAGCGGCAAGTAACAAAGAAAATGGAAGCTCACAGATATGTTCAACACCCTTCGAATCACAGTAGAACAGTGTTCGGAATACCAGGCAGCTGTGTATCTGTCTTTTATGGATTTCAAAAGGTATTTGACTACATCAACAGAGAGTCCATTTGGAGAGCTTTGTCAGAGTTTGGAGTGCCAATAGAAATCACCAACCTCATAAAAGATTTATAGGAATTACTGATGCCAGGTAATTCACGAGGGCAAATTACCCAATGAATTAGAGATTGGAACAAGAGTCAGATAAGGCTGTTTGCTTTCACTAATACTACTTCGCATGATGCTGGATTGTGTGATGAACAGTGTCAAATAGACCTTAGGGGTTGCAATGGGGACTGATGGATAGGCTAGAAGACATCGATTTTGCAGATGATTTGTCTGATGACTCATACACTGGCTTATATGAAGGGAAATGTGGAAGACCTCCTTAATAGCGGTGCAAAAGTTGGCCTCAAAAGTAAGGATCAACGCTAGGAACAACAAGGCAGCTGATGAACGGCCAGTTTTCAAAAAAAAATTTAATATATAAAACATGAAAATGTTTCAAGAGAGAAGTACCATTATTTATTATTGAAAGCAAAATGTTTATAAAAGAAAGTTTTTTTATTTCAAAATAAAGCCCGAATACAAATTTTCAAATCAAAATTTCAATTATTACATTTATTCTATTTTGTTGTGGGAACCTAACAAAAATCACTATGTTTATTCTACTAACAATAATTTTTGTAGTTTTAGAAACAATACTTTACGATGATATGTACCTCGACTCTTATGACAACCTGTATTTTTTTTGGAAATATGAAAAAAAAACATTTTAAATGACTAAACTTGGAAATAGGAAAATAGTTTTAACAATATTTTAAATAAAATCACAGGTAGCTGTAAAACAAAAATTGTTGACATTTCGATTGGAAAAACAAATGTTTTATGGGACTGAAATCAAAGAACTTATACTTGGTCCATATGTGTTTATTGGAGAAAGAATTGTGTAGAACTAACTAATCGATTTTAAAGCATATAGCTCGGAAAGGCGGAGAAATGATTACCATACATTTTTATGTTGTTAATATGAAGATACACACCGAGAATGCACGGTTTAAAGTTTAAGTTTTGCCTTTTCTATCAATGTAGGAATATGATTTTATCCAATATCAATCATTGTCACTTTCTCTAAAGTTATATAAGTTTTTATTATCGATAATAGTTTTTCAGACAAATCAAGATAAATTAATATGGAGTTCGTATACCATACAGACCATTGCCTGATCACCACACTTTTGTTATTGCAGAACTTTTGATAAACCCCATTTAACACGACGAAGAACCTAAACGCTAGCTTATCCCTCAGTTTCATCTAATGGACAGTTGACCAACAATATTTCCAAAATATTTTAAAACATATCAGATAATTTTAGGATTACCTTTAAAACCCATAATTAAGTAACGAACTAGTGAATTCCAAGGATAAAATTGATAAACTAGCAAAAAGTGGAGTGTAAGTGGTGATTGCTATGCCACATACATGACTCACAATAGAAAACAGCCCAGACCTGAAAATAAAACACTAAATCCCCAAACTACCACCATACATTATCAAAATGATAAAAAACAAAAGAGAAATGCATAGGGATTACCTGAGAGATCCCAATGTTGAGGCAAAAACGCAACTAAACAATTACAACAAAAATGTACAAGCCCTAATTAGACAATACCAAGAACACAAATGGGTTACAGTGTGTACTGAAATAAACGCTAGCAAAGGTAAAGATTACTGGCAACAAATTAGAAAACTAACAAGCTACAAATGAATATCAAAATCACAGCCAATTTAAGAAAACAACATTGTGTATGCCATGGATGATGAAGAAGCAGAGGTATTTGCAAATTACGACAAGGAAACGTTCAGAGTAAACCATGAACCTCATTACGACCAACAAATATATAATGAAATCGGACAGTGGTCTGATGAATACTTTGAAGGGGAACACGGAGCACACAATAGTAATATAGAAGATGTGTATTTTGGAATATTAAGCAAAGGAAAGAGTACTGCCCCATGACATGACCACATTACTAAAGATCTATTACGAAAACTAAGTGAAAAGATACACAGATATCTCATCAAAATATACGAGTACTGTTTGAAGCATCACTACTTTTCTAGTGAGTGGAAGCAGGGAACCATTATCACCATTCCTGAACCTAATACGAACCATCATCATTCCTGATTACCAATTCGGCTTTAAACATCAAACTTCTACCATTCACCCAGTAACCATTTTAACATTCAAGCTAACCAACTAATGGAAAACCACTCTGCAGCCCTATTTCTTGATATAAGCAAGGCATTTGATAGTATTTAGCACAAAGGACTACTCAACAAACTAATGACACTAGAATGCCCTCGATATTTGATCCTGCTCCTGAAATACTATCTTGAGAACAGAACTCTGCAAGTCAAAATCAACGACCAATACTCGGCAACATTCTACAACGAACAAGGAGTTCCACAAGGATTGCCATTGTCCCCTCTTCTATATAATGTTTACTGTCACGACTTATACAACTACAGTCATCAACAAGACTACTTCAATATTAATCGTTACATTTTGCAGTATGCTGATGACACGGCCTTGACTAGTCACAACAGAAACATCCCAAAAACTGTTGAAAATCTACAAGTATTGTTAGACAGGACCCTGATCTGGTTCAACAAATGGAGGCTGAAAGTTAATCCAGACAAGTCACAATATACAGGGTGTCCCGGGACTAATGGGAAAAAAGTCAGGAGCGTATAATCTGAGCTAAAATAATGTTAGTACTTCATATAAACTTTTACTATGCAGGCCCTCGTTTTCGAGTTATAGGCCTCCAAAGTTTTAATTTTGAATTTGGTTTTTATTTGTATTTTTTGTACTAGTTATTTGATCTTTATAAAATTTACGGCAAAGCTATAATGTATGTGTATGTTTATTTTGGTAAGGTGAACAGATTTACAGTAGTGCATTGAAGCCAGGGACGGACTACTCGCTATGGTTAGTGATCCAAAAATTTTGCAGGTATGGCACACCCTGTATGAAATTATCGAAATTCACTTCCCCACACATTAAGCTAACGAAAAGGTACTCTTGTTGGAATTCGATAAAATAAGCCGTTTGGCTAATATTTACAGTTTTATTAATGCACTACGTACCAGTTTACGCATTCACCATTTTTATAAGTACACAACGAGGTAAAACTAACTTTTAATAGATGTCCAAAATTTACCTAGAGTACTACAAAAAAATAATTTAACGATAGCAGAAGATGAAAAACATTAACGACTTATTAATTGGAAAGTTGGTAAAAACTTTTTATAAGTGTTTTTACCGTTTATCAAGTTACCATAGGATTAGTTGTCAAACGTTGTGTAAAATAGTTCGTAGTCAGTACTTGTCAATAATTCATAAGTCCTCAATTTAACAGTTACAATAGCAGAATTCGCTTTTATTGAGTACGCAGATAAACATCTAATGTATGGACTGGCTTCTCGAAACTGTTTAGAGGCCAAAAGGCTTTATGAAGAACATTTTGCAAACAGAGCATTGCCAGACAGACGAATGTTTGGGCGTATTGATCTCAGGTTACGAGAAACAGGTATGAATAAGTAAATGTAATTTTCCATGTATACAAAACAAAATTTTAAATTTTAGGAAGATTTTCGCCAGAAAAAGCTGGAGAAGGTCCAGTACGAAGCATACGTACTGTGGCAGTTGAACAAGACTTGTTAAATGCAGTTGATAATGAACCATCGAGTTTTAGAAAATTATCAAGAGAACATAACGACTCGAAATCAGTTGTTCATCGCGTCCAAAAAGAACAGCTGTTATATCCTTTTCACATGAAAAAAGTACACCGTATGACAGTGGCTGATTATCCTGCTCGACTTGAGTATAGCCAGTGGTTTCTGCGACAACAACAAGCAGACAACACATTTATTAGTAACGTTCTCTTTAAGAACGAACCGGGTTTCACCAGAGATGGAATCATAAATTCTCATAATATGCATTTATGGGATGATGTGAATCCACATGGCATTATCCAAACTAGGATCCAGCATAGATTCATGGTTAATGTTTGGCAGGAATAGTTGGCAATAATTTGATACAGCCATACTTTATTGACGGTACTTTGACCGGTCAGAGATATTTGGAGTTTTTTGCAAAATGAGTTATGGAACCTGTTTGATGATGTGCTACTACAAACTCGTAGGCATTTATGGTTCATGCATGATGGGGCCCCTCCTCATTTCAGTTTAGATGTACGACAGCATTTACACACAAGGCTTCCTAATAGATGGATTGGTCGTGGAGGCCCTTTTCAATGGCCACCGCGATCAGGAGACGTTAATCCTATGGATTTCTTTCTCTAGGGTTATCTCAAAAGTAAGGTATACGCAACACCTGTGCAAACAAGGCAAGATTTAATAGACAGAATTGTGTTACACTGCAATGTTATTAGAAATAGTGTGAAATTGCTCTTTCAAGTGCAAAGAAACAACCTTCGTAGACTTAGAATGTGCGTGGAAGTGGGAGGAGTTCATATTGAACATTTATTAGAATAACGTTAGTTTTTGTTGTTGTTTAGGAATTAGTTTTAGTCTAATGTTTTATAACTTGTGTTTTTTGAGGTTTTCTTAATGGTTTAATAATGTTATGTTCGTAATTTTAATTAAAAGCAAGTAAATTCTGGACATCGTATTAATAAGTTAGTTAGGTAGATTTGTATGTAGTGCATTAATAAAACTGTAAATATTAGCCAAACGGCTTATTTTATCGAATTCCAACAAGAGTACCTACAGGGTGTGCCATACCTGCAAAATTTTTGGATCACTAACCATTGCGAGTAGTCCGTCCCTGGCTTCAATGCACTACTGTAAATCTGTTTACCTTACCAAAATAAACATACACTTACATTATAGCTTTGCCGTAAATTTTATGAAGATCAAATAACTAGTACAAAAAATAAAAATAAAAACCAAATTCAAAATTAAAACTTTGGAGGCCTATAACTCGAAAACGAGGGCCTGCATAGTAAAAGTTTATATGAAGTACTAACATTATTTTGGCTCATATTATACTCTCCTGACTTTTTTCCCATTAGTCCCGGGACACCCTGTATAATATTTAACCACATTAATTCACCAAACTCACCTAAAATAAATATAGACTGCAAAGACATTCAGTGCATAGACTATGCGAGGTATCTGGGGGTAGACATAGACCACAACTTGAACTTAAAACAACATGCTAACAACATAAAGGGGAAATGTAACAGTAGGAGCAAACACTTTTGGAGTTTAACATTCAAGAATTCAGGGATAAGTTGGAGTTTAACATTCAAGAATTCAGGGATAAGTAAGAAAACAGCTGCATATATATATATATATATATATATATATATATATATATATATATATATATATAGTTCAATATGCCAACCTATCCTAGAATACTGTCACCCAATATACCTTACTGTGAAGACTCCTACCATCAAGACACTTCAAACTGCAGAAACC
Organism: Galeruca laticollis; assembly: GCA_963921935.1. Taxonomy (NCBI): domain Eukaryota; kingdom Metazoa; phylum Arthropoda; class Insecta; order Coleoptera; family Chrysomelidae; genus Galeruca; species Galeruca laticollis. The sequence goes on along the minus strand of OY998179.1, from coordinate 185,833,534 downwards.
ACTTCCTTGAGAACCATAACGAAGATAAGACACCCCAGAAATCCTCTGCACAACCCACCCAATAACCTACTGTATGAAACTACAGGAATCAAGAAATAAGGCCACACAGAAAATACCCACTCAATACCATATGAGATCACATTCAAAATTTCAATATATAAGGAATAATTTTTTCTCTGTACATATATTTTTAATTCAATACTATTATCTAATAATTATACAAACAACCATGTAATATATTGTAACAGGCTGAAGGACCTCGGTCGATGGCTTGTTGGGTGACCCAATAAAGTACACTAATTATTATTAGTTTTAGTGAAAAATGTCATTCCTTATAAAAAGTTTTGCTTGTTCCGAAACCCCATAAAATGAAATAAAATTCAATTTTTTAAAACCCCGTCTCATTTTATAGCCAGTTTTATGAAAACTGTATGAATTTTTGCACTAAGTTCGAAAATAATGTATTAATCTAGTGAGTGACATTTACGATGTACCAAGTAACTGTCAACTTTTATGAATAATTTTCAAATTGCTATTCTTTAAGAAATCTTTGGCAACAATGTTAACTATTCAAGAATTATAATCACTATCAAAAATAACAATACAGAATAATAATGTGAGAAACAGTAAGTAAACAAAAAACATCTATTCAATGTATCCTTCCCCAGCTTCAAAACATCTCTCAATTCTCTTTCTAAATTATTTGTAAGTATTTCGCAGCATTTCTGGGGTAATTTCGTTAACGGCATCAATGATAGCTCGTTTTAAGTCTTCAATATAATGGTTTAAATTATTTGCGTAAACTTTTTGTTTTAAATTAGCCCCATAAAAAATAATCTGAAATAGTTAAATCGGGGGATCGGGGCGGAAAAAATATTGGTCCATAACGTCATATCCGTCTCCCAGGAAAATATTCATCCAACCATCCACTAATTAGCAAAGCTGAATGTGACGAATATCCATTATGTTGAAAGTACATTTTACGCCTTTGCTCCAAGGGAATATTTTCTAATTCAGGTATTAAGAAGTTGTCCAGCAAATACAAATATACCTCCTTATTTAATATATCTTCCAGAAAATACTGACCGATTATTCGATCCGGTAAAACCGCACACCAAACATTAACTTTTTTAGCAAATTGACTATTACATTTAATCCTGTAGCTCGGGTTTTCATTAGCCCAATATCGACAATTTTGGTAAGAAACGACTCCGTTTGTTGTAAATGTTCTTTCATCAGAAAACAAAATATTGTTGTGAAAGAATCGGTCATGCATAAGTTTTTCACCAATCATTGCACAATAGTCTAACCTTGTGTCATAATCATAATCTTATAAGGTATGAATAAATTTCGGTTTGAATGGATGAATTTTGTTTTGCTTAAATATTTTCTGTAAGTGACTCTTGCAAAAACCAACCTCCACTGATCTTTATTGTAGACTCAACTTGGGATTTTCCCTTAACGAATAAATAGCTAGTGCACTAGCTGTAGCATCCTCCTCAACGTACGCCTTTTTCAATTTATTTTTGTCTTGAACAGCTCCTGTCTTATAAAACTTCTTTATTGATTTTTTTAATCCACACCTCGTTATGGGTACATCTGGATATTCTTTGTGAAATTTTGCAATTGCATACTGGTACCAAACTTTCCCAATACCATAACACTTAATAAGATATACTCTTTGTTGAATAGTTAACATTGTTGTCAAATATTTAATAAAGAATGTGAATTTAAAAATTATTTATAAAAGTTGACAGCTACTTGATACATCATAAACGTCACTCACTAGATTAATACATTATTTTCGAACTTAGTGGAAAAATTCTTATGGTTTTCATAATACTGGCTATAACATGAGACTGGTTTTGAAAAACTTCAATTTTATTTAATTTTATGGGGTTTCAGAACAAGCAAAAAAATTTATCACGAATGACATTTTTCACTAAAACTAATATTTAAACATTTTTCACCTATAGGATACCCCATCCGTGGACACCCTGCATATATAAATGGACTTTAAAATATTCCAAATGATCATACGTGTCCACTATTTGTGTTTGTTCAACTCCCTACCAAATTTCAACATATACTCTGATCGTCCCGTAATTTTCTTCAATTCTTCTGGCCTGTCTAGTTTATTTTACCTAAGTGCTCCCAACAATGTTATATTTTTTGTTAATAAAAATTCCGCTAAAGGCACTGACGTAAAAAAGTTGTCCCTAGTTCAGTGTTGCAAATTGTTTCAATAACATCTTTCACCTTTCATCACATGTGAACCTTGATTTTTCTCTTGTCTATTACCAGCAAGCTTTCCTGTATAAACTAGCAAATTATATAAGTAAATTGTTTTTATGTTAGCCTATATTTTGATGGCTTTGATTCCTAATATTGGGAAGGACATTTTCCACTATATCTTACCAGTTGTTCATAGACAGTTATTATGTCATTCAAGTTTTAACAAATTTATCTCATAATTCACGAATTCACACTAATTTTTCAGTTGTCCTCCTCTCTCTCTTTCCTAGTTATTTTAGCATCAAAAAGCAAAAATTTGCGAATTGAGACAAATCTGTTGAGATATTCAAATGTAAAAACAACAGGAAATGACATAATGTGGTAGAGGTAGAGGTGGGGAAACAAGTAACGTATGTCACCAAATGTAGAAATAAAATATCAACTTATTGGTTTGTAGAAACAAATGGTACATATTAACAACCACGTTGGGTCCCTTGGAGACCCAATCCACCTTTTTTCTTCAACAAAATTTTGATATTAAAAACAAAAAAAAACAAATACAGCATGCTATGTGACAAATAACGGGAAGGGAAAATTTATAAAAAAATTACTAGAAAGATGTCCAAGAAAAACAAAGTCTAGGGTCCTTTGGGGACCCCACACAGTAGTTTAAGGGTTAAATATAATTCAAGAAAGGTGATTTATATATTAAAAGGTAAAATATTATAATTACTTATACTTAACTATACTTAATAATCTTATACCTTTTAATATAATAAAACTCATTTCCTCGAATTAATTTGAAGATAAAAAATGTATGACATGCAACAATCTTTATAATGCATGAAGTGGTAAAAATTTACTATAGTGGCGTGACTCAGAATTTGATGAAATGTTTTTTCCTAGACTAATTTGGGTATGCTGATCAAGAATTTAAAAAAAAATTCACCGGAAATGAAAACTGAAAAAGTTATAAAGTTTTGAAATTTTCATTTTTATTTTTTTTTTCTTCCCGTATTATGTTCTTATAAAAATGTTTATGCTATTATATTAACTAAAACGGATACACTTTGATCTGTGTCAGTGTGCCGGGGAGCGATTGTTTTTAATAGCAGGCTGTGATTCATCGAATCGAGTTTTGTTTATTTCTGTAATATTCTTGTGTCATTTTAAATTTGACTGAGTTTTCTGTTTCTCATTTAATCATGACTGGTTATATTAATCTTGACATGATTTTTAATTGGAGGAATTGTTCCGAGATTGTTGAGAAGTTGCAGGACTTTGGAGTAATTCCTAAAGACCGTGAAATCAAGTGCTCTCAACCATTCTGCAACGGAAATTTTTAAGTTATGAATGACAGCACGGTGTCCGATGGAGTTCGTTGGAGCTGCGATGGCACTGTTCATTATCCAAAAACCAAGGCCGTGAAATGCAAAAAGAGGTACCTCATTTTATTATATTTACAATATTTATTCATTTATATATTAACCTTTGCCTTCTGTATTTTAGGGTTTCCATTCGTCACAACACATTCTTCCATAAATCCAATTTACCTTTATGGAAAATTGTTGCATTTTGCCACCTTTGGGTTGAAAAGTGTCCCCTCAAGTTCATCATGAAGCAAATCAGAATTAGCAGCCGCACTGCTGTGGATTGGGCCTGTTTCTGCCGGGAGGTTGTGTTCGACGCCTTTATTAAAAAGCCTACGAAGATTGGTGGTCCAGGGAAAACGTAAGTATTTTTATTGATGTGATTAGATTATATTAGGTTAGGTTAGGTTAATAATGCTCAAATAATTCTAAATTTTTCAGTGTTGAAATTGACGAATCAAAGTTTGGAAAACGGAAGTACCATCGTGGTCATCATGTGGACGGGGCTTGGGTATTCGGAGGATATGAAAGAGGATCTGGGAAAGTCTTCATGGTTGTTGTTGAAGATCGGACTGCTGAAACTTTGTTGGACTGCATTGAGCATTTCATTGAGCCTGGCACTACCATCTACTCCTACTGTTGGAAAGGCTATTCGGGATTGAAAGACCACCCTAATTTTGAAAATCTTTAGGTGAACCATTCCCTTCATTTCAAGGATCCTGAGACTGGAGTCCACACCAACCACATTGAATCGTCATGGCGGCATGCTAAGGCATCCGGGCCATATGCCAACAGACAAAAAGGATTTTTGGGAGGATACCTTGCTCGCTACATGTTCCTTAAATTCGTCAATGAGGTTGAACAGGATCCACTTGTTATTTTTTTTATGCTCGCTCGTGATCTTTATGATCCAGTGGCATTGAATGATGTACCTACATTTGAGAGAGAATGGGATGATGCGGAAGAAGATGAAGATGATGATAACATCGACGACGAATTTAATTAAATTGTTACGATCTTACTTATACTCTCATTATATTAACTTTTTCACAAAACTGTATAATAAAATTAATTCAATTTTTTTTTCAAAATTTTGAAAAAAAAATTTCGAAATTTCATTTCGTGTTCAGGAAGTCATAATTAGTCTAGAAAAAAAATTTCATCAAATTCTGAGTCACGCCACTATAGTAAAATTTTTCCCATGAAGTTAAGTCATTAGTTATTTGGTGACCTTCAATATTTTTAAAAATTAAGTTTGATTTTGATCAAAGTATATATTTTTTGTTGTTTCAATACAAAAAAATTAGCACTAAAATAATTGTTTTATAGAAATATCCAAAATTAGTGCTAGTACTACATTTTTATTTAAAATGACATTATCAGTAATTTAATTTTTCCTGTATTTTAAAAGAAATCATTTTATCAACTAATTCTATATCATTTGTTTATAAAAATTATTTGGTTTTACTTACTTCTGGAGGTAAAGTGTCCCTTAAAGCTCTTAGACCGTGTTTAATCAATTCTTCCAATGCACAAGAGGATAGCTCGTCAAGATGTTTTTCCAAATAGGTTCTGGCACTTTGGGACCTCGCTCCAATCGACATCGCCTTACAATCATAGAAATTAGCAGAAGGACAAGTCTGATAAATGTGAGTACCAGATTCATCGTAACTGGCCACTAGTAACCCGACCCCGAAAGGTCGTCGATCATATCGTTGAGTGCAATGTTGCATTTTGTTACCTACATAATATCAATCCTATAATATAATATTATAAAATATTAACATAACTCACCTAATATACTAATAAGACGGTTTAGTGGCATATAAGTATCTAACGAATATTTGTAATTGAGACATTCGTTCCTCATATATCTACTTAGAATTCTAGCATCAGCTGTAAGACCTGAAATTGTTATTCCAATATGATCATCGATGTTAATAATCTTCTTCTGGTAAGCCGACAGTTCAGACGAAGCTCTTTTCAATGCGATAAGTACGGCATGAGTTTTACTTTTTAAACCAACTGTAGCTGAACCTAGGTTAACTGCTTCCATGGCATATTCTACTTGATGTAATCGCCCTTGTGGACTCCAAACAGTCACATCACTATCGTATTGATTGCGAAACATTTTTTTTTAATTTTACAGTATTCTGTTTAAATAAGTAAACTTAACAAAAAAGTTCACTCGCCGACAGGTAAAATGACGAAAAATTGTTTGTAATGGCGTGACAGTGGCTGTCAACTGTCATGAAACATATGGCCTGTTCTTTTATGTTGAACTGGATGGACTATTTCAGAATGTGTACTTTATGCGCTATTTTCGACACCAGTGCTAGAATTGTCATCAAACAAACAAATCTTCTCTTTGTATCTGTGCAACAAACTTTGTGAAACCAGTTCACTGCAATGTATGCCCCAGGTCTTGAGCAAAGGCAACCAGTGGAGTGCAGAGACAGCAATCGAGGGCTATATGAAAACAAAAGTACGTAACCAAAAATGGAAGATACGATATTTATTTATTTAGTATTCTAATGAATTTATAGTAAATTAATAATGAATTGCATATTACCATCCTCACTTTCATCCAGAATTGGTGGTAATAAATAAAAATCATCTTCATATGAATACTCCAGTAGCCTAAATCAGCTAACATTCTACCGTGTCCTGTGTCCACCGAACTCAATAAATTGAGTTTGATGACCGTATCTATAGTGCACTATTTCGTTCTTTTCTATGGACGATTCGTACTAAGCGATACGGCCTTTTACGGATAGTGTAACAACCGAACTAAGAAAAGGATATTGTGAGGCCATTTTTGTAACGTCCTGTATTTTATGAAGGACTGATATTAATAATAATAAGAGGCTACACTTCCACAAGTTATGATTTAATAACAAAGCAAGACAAGATTCTGAAAGGGAGATCATATCCACGTTGCTGTTTCTGTTTATGTTCTACCTCTGTATCGTCGGTTATCTACCTAGTAGGTATATGCAATACATTACATGTCCTTTTTAAAGAAATAGTCAGTTATATTTTAGTATAGATTAAATGGAATTCATTGCACCAGCAATATGAAAGTGGCATACATTTTAAAACTAACATACAAACATTTCAGGAAAATATAAAACAATAAACATAACATAATATCAAACTTTATATAATAATTATAATAGTCATAATAATTTTATAAATCTAACATAGTGGGAGGCTTAACCAATCTTCCACTGCGAGTTGTGACCAAGGTGCACTGAGGAGAACATTCAACTGGTTGTTCACTATTCAATTGTTGATCTGAAGTATTGGTTTCGGGGATCTCAACTTCACATTTATTTGTATGATAAGGTTTAAGAAATTGTCGGTGTCTTCTATAATCTGAATTATGAACTCTAACAGTATAATCATCAAACTAATTTTTATTTATAATTACACGTGGTTCCCAAAATCTCTAATATTATTTTGAACTAAAACATGTTGTCCAGGTTCTAAACTATTATTTAGTTGTTTAGCATGTTGATCATGAAAAGATTTTTGTTTATTCTGAATATGTTCTAAAATTTATTATAGGTATGTACCATCTAAGGAATATTCAGGTTTCAAAGAATATTTTCCGACAGGTAATAATGTTCTTAATTTCCTTCCCATTAACAAGGGGCTGGAATATCTTGTTTAGAAGTTGTATTATAATTTAGTATTGCTAAGAAAGGATCCTCACTAGATTGGATTGCTTTTTTAAAGAGTCCTTTGATTGTTTGGATGGTCCTTTCTATCATGCCATTACTCTTAGGATAATGAGGGCTTGAAGTTTTTATATCAATATAATAATTTTTTGCAAAACTGTTATACTCACTAGAATTAAATGGTGGTCCGTTATCAGAAAATATTTCTTGAGGCAAACCTAATATCGAAACACATTTTTAAAACTAGTAATGACACTACTCGCTGTCTTTGATGTAAGTTTATTAACTATGACATATTTACTGAGATAGTCGACGATTACTAGGAAATCTAGCTGGCCAAAATCAACACCGATTTTTTCCCATGGTAGAGAAGGTATGGGGTGAGGACTTAATGGTTGCTTTTGATTACTTTTTTGGAGTATTGTTGGTAGATTGTGCAATTTAAAACAATTTTTTCAATGTTTGATGAGACTCCAGGGTAATAAAAAAAATCTTTAATAATCTTTTTACACGAGACAATACTTTGATGAGTCTTATGTGCTATTTCTAAAAACTCAGTTTTAAACGCGTCTGGAATTAAAATTCGTTTTTTATAAAAAAGTATGTCGCTTTGTAAGTAAATATCATGGCGTATAGGCCAATATTGTTTAACATTAGCTTGTACTGAGCTTTTATGGTCAGGCCAGCCAAAAATTGTGTAATGTTTAACTTTTTGGAGCACTGGATCTTCAATTATAGCCTTTATTAACCTTCTTCATTTTCTTTTGAAGTAGTTAATACTGTGTGAACTTTTAGTTTAGATTCTAAATAATCTGTATTGAGAGTTTCTTTCGTCGGATCTCTACTTAGAGTATCAGGAATTTTTTAAAGTTTTCCTGGAACATATATACAAATTAAATGTATACCTTAAAAGTCTCAGGCTATGCCTTTGTAACCTTGGAGACATATCCTCAATAGGCTTTTGCAATAAGCCTAAAAGAGGCTTGTGATCAGTTTCCAGATTAAATTTTCTGTAACACAGGTAATAATTAAAGCGTTCGCAACCGAAAACTAGTGCAAGTAATTCCTTTTCTATGCGATTGTATCTTTGTTGGGTTGTAGTAAGTGATACTGAAGAGTATTCAACTGGTTTTCTATCCTGTGTAATTACAGCGCCTAAACCATATGGGCTTGCATCTACCGATAAAGTAACTTCTTTATTATTATCAAAATATGACAAGGTAATTTCCTTTGAAACTAGTTCTTTAAGTCTATTAAAACATATATTTTCAGTGTTTGACCAAATCCACTCATTTTTCTCACTTAGAAGCTTCCTTAAAGGTCCAGTTTCATTGGAAAGATTAGGTATGAATTTAGACGAATATACAATCATACCTAAAAAGCGTTGTAATTATTTTCTGTTTTTTGGGGCTGTCATTGAATTAATAGCATTAGTTTTGGACTTGTCAGGTGATATACCCTGGGTGCTTATTTCATGACCCAAAAATTTTATTTTTGTGACGCAAAATTTAGATTTTGGTTTATTTAACGTCATGCCACTTAACCTAATTTTTTCTAGTACATTTGTAAGATTTTTATTATGTTCATCAATGTCTTTGCCATATATCAGTATATCATCAAAATACACTATAACTCCAGATATATCACCTAACATATCTTGCATGTACCTCTGAAAAATTTCAGGAGCCGACGTTAACCCATATAGGGTAATCTTAAATAACGATACCTACCAAAGCACACGTATTAATTGTACATAACAGGAAATTTTCATATGTTAAAGGTATTTGTAAAAAAGCTGACGACGCATCTAATGATGCAAAATATTTCGCACCTCTTAGTTCCGAAAATAGGCAATGCACTATAGTTGGTATATGAAATATTTCACGCTTAATGTACTTATTTAAGTTTCTGGGATACATGCAAATCCGAATATCCTCGTTATTTTTTGGTACGATGACAATATTATTAACCCATTCACTTGGTTCTGTTACGTATCTTCCGATACGTTATTTTATTAGCAACCATTTCATCAATCTTATTTTTAACTTTATTTTTTAAAGCTATAGATATTTTCCTTGCTGGAATAGTACTAGGAATTGCATCATTTGTTAGAGATATTTGACATTTTGTTTTCAATTGGCCTATATACCTGAGAAAATATCATCGAACTTGCTCAGAATGTGGCTTTGCTCTAAATTTGTTTCATTAATTACATTAACTGAGTTAACATTTTGAATTATTTTCAAATCTTTTGCACCTTGCAGACCTAAAATTGATTTTGGCAATGTAGAATCCAGTATGCAAAACAATAGATTTTTATATGTTCCCTTAAATTGACATTTTAACATTACCTGATCCAATAATTTTATTTTATGACCTGTATAAGATTTTAAATTATAAGTAGCATCTGTTAGATGTTCTTTATTTATATTTAATTCACTGAAGTCAGTTAAGTTTAATATATTCACCTCACTGCCAGAATCAATCTTACAATCTTCAAGTCTACCTCTGTATTTAAAATAGTAATTTTTTCAAACAATCATATGCTACAAATATTGGAATTTATTGTCCATACAATATATGAATCATCATCACTATTATTGTCATTACAATTACCCCGTTTCCGTCATGAGTCATTTCATATATTTTCTTATTTGGCCACATTTTACGATAATGTCCTTTTTGCATGCAATTTGAACACAGTCTATTTAGTGCAATGCACTTACCCTTATGACTCTGTCCACACCTCTTGCAGTAATTATATGCTAACTGCTTATCATATAATCTTGACTGGCTTGCTTATGGTTCTTTCCATATCTCCGGATATTTTCCATTTTTATGGACTGCACTTACATTGGACTCCTTTGTAATTTCCTTTTGGGTTTCTTTGCAGTTTTCCATTGATCTGCAGATGTCGATAGCTTCATCCTGCAATTGAGCGGCTGTAATCCAGTCCGCTTCTGTCAAATCTATTTGAAAAACTTCGACTTCTAGATCAGTGCCGGCTATGGGGTTTCTGCTCAGTGCATCAACATGCATCATCTTTTTACCAGCCCTATACTCAATTTCGAAAGTGCACTCCTAAATCTCCAGCCACCATCTTCCAATGCGTGGAATCAAATCCTTTTTAGACGAAGTCGTCCGCAAAGCGTTACAATCAGTGACGACCTTAAAGTTTATACCCAACAAATAGACTCAAAAATATTTCAAGGCACATACTACAGCCATGGTCTAGAGTTCATATGAGTGATACTGCCGTTGGTCACATGTTGTTTGTTTGCTCTAATAGGAAACAACATGTTTATTACCGTCAGTGTCGTATTGAAATAATATTGCTCCCAGACCAATAGAGCACGCATCTGTATGAAGTTCGGTTTTCAGTTTAGGGTTATATATTGCAAGAATTGAGCAAGATGTAAGCGCCTGTTGAATTTCATGGAACATTTGTTTCTGTTGTGTGTTCCACATCCAAATTGTATTTTTGCGAGTTATTTTTGTCAGAGGCTCAGCAATCATGGAGAAGTTCTTGACACATTTTCGGAAATAACTCGCTAACCCAAGAAATTGACGTACTTGTTTAACGTTGCCATGATAGGGCATACTCAACACCGCTTGAATTTTCTTATTGCCTGGCTTCACTCCTTCTGCACTGATTTCTCTCCCGAGATATTGTATAGTTGTTGCAAGGAATACACACTTACTGATTTTCAAGGTAAGATTATGTGCACGAAGTTGGGTTAACACCCTTTTTAAGCGTTCTAGTCCCTCCGCTCAGTCAAAGAAGGAGTTATAATGTCATTGATATATGGAAAGGCGAAATTCATTCTTCAGCGGTCCCAGGACCTTATTTATTAATGATTGAAAAACAGAAGGAGCATTTGCTAGTCCGAAAGACATTCGTAAAAACTCGTAATGGCCCTCGGAGGTTACAAATGCGGTCTTTTCAATTGAATTAGCAACCATACGAACTTGATAAAATCCCGACGCCAAGTCTAAACTCGTAAAATACTTAAATCCTACTAATCTGTCAATCTGGTCCTCAATATGTGGTAGAACGCCACGGTTTTTGTTAGTTACTACATTGAGGTGCCTAACATCCACACACATTCTATAGTCTGCATCCTTTTTCTTAACAAGTTTAATCGGGCTAGCGTAAGGAGAATTAGATTCGCAGATTATTCCATTATCCAAAATATCTTGAATCATATTTCGAAGAATGCCCTTCTCCACTTCTGACAAACGATAAAAGGATAACGTACGACCGGAGTATCGACTATACATTTTATCTCCATTTCCACTGTATTTGTATTCCCTAAATTTTTCATGGAAGATGATATGCAGTCTGAAAAATCATGTATTAAGGAGATACATTTTCCCTTATCGGCAGCTGATTAATAGGTCCCAAATTTATATCATTTAAATCCGAGGTATCACAAACCTCAATAAAATTCACGGATATGCTAACGGGAGACAAACTGTATAAAAGTAATCGATCATCACACTTAACCATAACAACGTGGTCTTGGTTAATAAAATCTCTACCTACTAATAAATCACATTCAAGGTATTTGTAGTGGTTATTTCACAAAGGGATCTACTATTTAAAAGGGTGCCCACTACACATAGTTATTTCCTTGGAATCTATACATTGCAGCCCGAATTTCTTAACGGGTGAATCTTTTACGAGTGCATTTGAACTGCCAGAGTCTATTAAACGATTTATTTTTTTGCCAAAAATTCGAGCATGCTGTAAAATTATATTAGGTTGCATGTCTTTTGCTAACAACTCGACCTGATGTATTTCTTTTTTCGCTAAAAAACACTTTTCTTTAGTATGACCCAGTCTTTTGCAGTTTGTACATTCGAGGCGTTTTTGTCTGCAATTACCTGAAATATGACCCAATTTACCACAATTGTAGCACTTTATACGCGTCCCAAAAACGTTTAAATTTTGAAAATTGTTACGATCAGAACTAGTCGAGATTGAAGGTTTATATTTCGCATTGTTCGCATTAAAACTTCATATTTCGTTAGGCATGTCACCCACAGTATTAAGATAGGCGTAAAGATCGTTGGCATCCTTATGTTGTGCGGCCTTTAACGGTTCGCGATATATTCTCGTCATTAATACCACCTAATACTGCATCAATCAAATACGCATCAGGTATATATTAAGTGCCCTTAGTTTAGACATTTTCTTGAAACAATAATCCCCTAAGTTTTGACCCGGTTTAGTTTCATAATTAGCAGCGTCTTTCAATAAATTAGAAAATGGAACAGTCTTACGTAAATAAAGGCCCATTGATGTTTTAATCTCACTCCAGCTCGAGTCATACTCCACGTTTTCGTCATACCATTGACGTGCATTGCCTCGTAATCGGCTAGAAGAGAGACGAAGAATAGTATCGTCGTCCCACTGATACCGTTCTGCTAGGCTGTCTACTTTATTCAGCCACTTATTCACTATCAAATTATCCCGATTTGGATCAAAAATAGGCTCAAAAAATTCGTCTCCCACACGAATTCTCGTCGTACGCTCCTTTAGTTCAATTATTTCATTTCTTAACCGTTTTATTGTCCGTTTTCTCCTTGATCTGTTATCGGAACTCGAATTCGAACTTTCACTAACACCGCTGCTTTGTAAGATTAGAAAAGGGTAGAATATTATAATAAAACTCGGTGATACTGTAACTATCTAAATTTATTAACTTCGGTCTTGTGGTTATACCTAGACTAAACATTTTTACCCATACAAATCCCAAACAGCCCTCTTCAGCCCGGTCATATATATTTTATGAGAACGATAATATAAGATCGAATAACGTAAACAACACGTGTTCGAAGGTATATTTCGTGTCAATCTTGTATAATAAATACGGTGTGCAAAATAAAATATAACATATGTTACTTGAAAAATATTTAAAAAGACCGATTTTATAATACACACAGACGTAAACAACAGTATTGGCGATTTCGACCACCGTTGAGGGCGCTGATGCAAGACGTAAACAAATATGGAGGATTGTGAGTAATCTCTATGTTTATGGCGTTAGTTTTTATACGGATTTCATGGTTGATTCGTATGTTTTAGTTGTTTGCGAACTATAAAAAAGTGTTTTTTTTGGATTTTTGTGTGTGTTTTGGACAATTGATTATAGTGTGTGAAAGAAAATAACAAACTGTGAGGTAATATAACGTTTTGCAATGGTTTAATCCTTAGCTGGTGACGCGGAGTCTATCAGACTCCGCGCGCCATTTACTTACACTTTTCCCCTCTATGAATTCGAGCAAGTTCATGTGCGATGCAGTAGCTTCATAACTTTTAGTGTAATTCAAGCTGTGAAAGAAGTATCACAATTGCTCTTTCGCAAACTCTGCAACGTTACTAGTGGAGTCTCGGAGACTCCGTGTCACCAGTTGTGTTACAAATAAAAAACAGCATCATGTCAAAATTTCGCGAAGAAGTTAACGTTTTAGATCCCGATTTTGAAGAAAAGTGTTTAAAATGATATGAGGAAGAGGGTGATACTAGTGACGAAGAGTCAGGTGATAATTATATAGAAAGCGATCATGACTCAGTTAGTGAAATGGATGTTAGTGATTGTGAAAATCCAAATGAAGATGCTAACTGCATGGAAAATATCCAGTCAAGTGATTCTGCAAGTGATATTCCGGAAAGTGAGAAAACGGGACAATATTTTTATGGAAAGGGTAAAAAGAAAAAATTCAAGTGAGCTAAAGCTGAACCAGTTAGAAATGTTCGCACATTAGCGCATAATATAATTCGACTTCAAATGGCTTGCAATCAACCGGAAGGTAATATGCCTTCACAGTTTTTTCATAGAATGTTTTCTTCGGAAATGTACGAAGTATGTATTCAATGGACAAATGTTAAATTGGCAAAAATGCGAGAAAAATATAGACGATATGATAAACCCGAACTATGTGACATCGATCTTGTTGAAATGAAATCTTTTTTAGGAGTCTTATTGTATACGTCCATCTTCAAATCAAATCATGAAGATATCAGAAGCCTCTTCGCTACTGACGGTACTGGCAGAGAAGTGTTTCGTGCGGTGATGTCAGAAAAAAGATTTCTTACACTATTGGTGGCTATGAGATTTGATAATCCGGATGACAGACCTCAAAGGAAAACTATTCATCCAGATGCGGCAATTCCTGATTTTTTTGAATTATTTGTACAAAGTATACAAAAAAGTTATATAGTAGGAGCAAGTGCCACTATCGACGAAATGTTAGTATCATTTCGTGGAAGGTGTGCATTTAAAATGTATATTCCAAAAAAACCATGCAAATACGGGATAAAAATTCAGTGTTTGACAGATGCACGTACGAGTTATGTGTACAATGCGTATATATATGCTGGAAAAGGAACTGATTGCTACGGTCTAACTTCCGATGAAAAAAAACTGGGTATACCCACTCAGGTTGTTCTGAGATTATGTAAGCCGCTGTATAATTCAAATCGGAATATAACAACAGACAATTGGTATACATCTGTCCAAGCAGCAAATTGTTTACTGGAAAAGGGACTAACGCTTGTTGGAACCTTGAAACAAAATAAAGGAAAAATTCCTACTCAATTTCTACCAAGTAACAAAATAGACAAGTTGGTGGAAGTTTATATGGTTTCACAAAACATTTAACCTTGTTATCTTATGTACCGAAAAAACGAAAAGCTGTTGTGCTTCTCTCATCTATGCACCATGCCAAAGACGTGGACAGGCAAAAGAACATTCCAGAAATTATATCATGGTATAATTTAACAAAGGGTGGTGTAGACACTGTAGATGAGAAAACTGTGAAATATTCTTGTAGCCGCCGAACTTGCAGATGGCCCATGGCAATTTTTTATAAGATTATTGACATTTGCAGTGTTAACTCATACATCGTATATTCTTCTGCTCCTGGAAACGAGTTATCAAGATTTGATTACATCAAACAACTTTGTAGTGCGTTAGTAGAAGACCAAATGCGTAGAAGATTACAAAAAAACATTCCACGGGAACTCAAATCTATCATATCCAGAATTCTCAAAATAGAGGAAAATCCTGGGGAAACTGAAGAAACTAAATTGGAAATCCACAAATACTGCTACATATGTCCATCTCAGAAGAAAAGAAAAACATGTTATATTTGTTTTGAATGTAAAAGACCTATATGCCTCCAATGTTCACAAAAATGCTGTTTGCAGTGCTGTGAAAATAAAAATGACTAGCGTTTATTTTGGCTAACAACTACCGGGTGGTGAATTGTTTAGTTGTTAATTTTTCAGAGAGACATTTATGTTGTTTTATGGAATAATCTCTTTACTTACGCCAGACACGATTTTTAATTCGATTTTTGTCTTAGTTGGTTTATTATCATTTAAAATTACATTACTCTTTTTTTCATTTAAGATATAGCAATATCTCTGGTATTTGCTAAAAATTGTTATATTGCAAACACTGTTGTTCTTTATTTTGCAATAAAATTATAAAGAAAAGGTTACCTATTAGTTTTTTTCAGATATTGATTTAATTTTTATTTTACTAATATTGTGAAGCTTCATCTTATACATAAGAGTCTATCAGACTCCATGTCACCAACTATGCGACTCAAATGACATGTCACCAGCTAAGGGTTAAAATAGGTATCAAATCAGATCCTTTTCAGTTAGCAACAGTCATGGAAAACCAGGAGGTATATTTGAGTTTGACTACTGTATTTGCATATTTGGATGCAACCCATGACAGTAGGTGCTTCGTGGAGGGCGAACAAGTCCTAAACAGTAGGCATTTGCGATCGCAAATGCAATGAAGATGGTGTTTACTCGGCCATTAGACTCATGGCACTTTGTCTCCAAACCAGTGCGCTTCTAACTGGAAAACCTCATGAAGTCTCTGGATGGTTAGAGGCTGACTTTTCAACAGGAACCTGGAAAATACTTTCATTTTCATGTACCTGCAAAGCTGGAGCTTCAGGAAAATGCAAACACATTTCAGCCACATTATTGAAATGTACAAGGTAATTTTTTTCTTCACTTGAAAGGGACACTTATTAATTCAGATTGTGTTATTGATTGCAGGGGAGATGTTCTATCACTTGAAACATTGTCAAGCACTGATGTGGAGTGCTATTGGAGGACTCACAAGAAGGCAGTTGAAGAGGATTACGAGGCCCAACCAATTAGCCTAACTTGTTGTGTGAAGAAGATGGCTACGAGAGGAAACTTTGTAGGCCACTTTCACAGGAAGAGAAAGAAAGATGTTTGTCTTTATTGATATCCAGTCATCCCTATTCTGCACTGAGTAAGCATATGTGAGTATTTTACCAGAACAATAAGACTTATAAAAAAACATTGTTTATAAAACTTTCTTTACAGACAGGGGCGTCGAACAGTGACAACAAAAGTTGAATTAGGTGTGGAAGTTCTACCTCCAAATTGGCTTAATCCTCTGGTGTCACACATGAAAGAATCAAAATTTTTGTTGAGTTTGAATTTGAATGTCTCAAACTACACATTGCGAGAGTGTTGCAAAGGCTTTTATTCAACTCTCTGTGATGTAGACATGTCAGAAATAATTGTCAGTTGCTGTAGTGGAAGTGAAGGTTGGAAAATTCATCGGAAGTATAGGTTAACGGGTATAAATATTTCATAAAAATATCAAAAGTAGAGATGATAAAAGGTGTTTTTCAGGTTCCCGCTGCTATTCGATATTCACTTATAGACAAATGGATTGGAATAAAAAGAGTTTGAACTACTTCTTTCCAAAAGGGTTCACGAATAAATTTGTACAGCATGGTATCTAACATGAGAAAGAAGCTCTTAACAAATACAAGGAAAATTTGGGAGCGAATGTAATTGAACCTGGGATCATTATTTGCCAGCTATATCCATGGTTAGGGTACTCACCTGATGGTATTGTTATGGAAGAAGGAAAACCATCTAGGCTGCTTGAAATTAAATGTCCTTTTGTTGGTAATATGATCAATCATAATAATAATAATGAACTTGGATAAATGTCTTTCATTTGTAGGCAAAACTAAAGATGCAATACACTTTGTAAACGAATGCAGCTACCTGGAAATTTCAACCAATGGAGTTAAGCTGAAGAAGCAGCACGCCTATTATGGACAAGTACAATTGGGCATGGCCCTGTTGAACTTGACTCAATGTGATTTCATATTATATTCAACATATTCAAGGTCTTTCCTAAATATAATTGTACCATTTGATGAAGATTTTGCCAGGCAGTTAATAGAAACACTTTCTAAGAATTATTTTAACCACATGATTCATGTTATATGTGAAAATAAACAGATGCTAGAGTATTTTCGAGTTTATTTTGGAAAAAGTATCCCAAACATGAAAACATTGATTACTATTATGAAAATGTGGTCTTAAGACTCCATTTTATATCAATTTCATTAATATATTAATTTTGCAATGTAGATGATACAAGTGAAGATTTGTGAAAAAAAAGACAAAACTGAAGTATTTGGATTTATTTAGTTAAAATTTATCACTCGCCACCACATACATATGAGAAAAATAATAATTTGCTTATAATTATAAGGAACTAGATTAAATATCAAAAAGCTAATAACAATAATATGTATTTGTAATATTACATTTACATAACAAATTATTTTGCAAGATGTATACATATACAGTATGTCAGGTCTTTACATTTGATATTAGGTGGGTGTCCGCAAATTGCAAAAGATTATTAGTAATATTTTGACAACTTCAACTTAAATTTCGCAAAGTTTAGTTGTGAAACACGTCAACATTTATCTTATTTAACCTCAACACACCTCAAATGTTTATTTGTTGATTTGAAATATTTTAGCAATGAACTTTAATCAGTAACAAATGAGCAATACCAAAAACAGAATAATGCATTTTCTACTAGAATACACAAAAATAAGCAAAATAATTTAAAATGTAGGCGACTCTGACAATGACGTTTCTCTTTCCAAAAGTCAGTCTAGTAAAAGCTTTCGAGAAATAAATAATACATTCCATTTAGTTAGTGTGTCTATTTGAGATAATTCTTAAGAAAAAGTCAAAGTTTATAAATTTTGCAATGAGGTAATGAGTGAAGTAATCAGTAATTGCACTTAAACGTAATTTGTAATTCCTATTCCTAAAATTACATTGAATATATTGAGAACAATTTGTAAAAATAACATAATTTTTTTAAGTAGTATGTTCTAATTGCATATTAAAACTCAATTTTCTATTTCGAATAAGTTTTAATAATTAATGTTTTCGATATTGTAAAAAATAAAGGTACTTTAAACTTGTATCAAATTCATATTTTTTGACAAACCTCGTATATGATTTAAAAAATTAACATCTGATGTTCGCGTTTTACTTTATGGGCCATGCAGAACTTTTTATATAGAATAACTTTTTTTCATAACATTACTAATAAAAAAGTTTTCCATATGTTGCCAACTTTTTCAGACATACTATTTATACATATATAAAATTACATAGAAATTCCAATTATCCACTCTCCAATACAAACACTAAACACCACAAAGCCAAAGGCTGTCCGTGGTCATTAGGTGTGGTAGTATTTATGCCGATATTTAGAATTTTTTCACTCAAATAGTTTATCTTGAAATTACAATCACAAAACACAATATTACAACAATAAAAAACAATCCAATATTACCATAATAAAATGCAACACAATATTACAACAAATAAAAACAATAGACAAAATAACAATATATTTAGAAAACAACCTCAAGCATTTTGTGTTTCATTTATTCTATACAATACATTACAATATATGTTTCTCAGTTTATTTTTTAGATGTGTGTAATTAATAACGTTTTTAGAGCTAACATACGTTATATGGTGTAGTTGATAAGATATACTACGATGATATTGGTGTCTAATAATACACAAACGTCACAAATGTTTTCGAGATTTTTATCTTTAAATTTTACGAATGCGTGATCTATACAAGCTACAAAAGTATATTCGAAAATGTCATGAAACAAATTAATACTATAATATGAACTCAACTCAAAACTAAAATAATAATTGATCAATTGAAAGGAGATGAAAAAATGCATGGTATTTGTGCATCAATGAATATTAATTCTTAATGAATTTGTCATCATCTAATATAGGGGTTTGCAGGTTCACCATGGCACTTATGACTGTAATTATGTCATCCACATCTTTGAGCAAAGTCCATGGCAAAGGAACTCTCAATATTTCAAAAATCTTCATTCGCTGGTTTGATCTTTCAATATGTACTCGAGCCTTAGATATAGCAACGTTCATATCAGCTTCGTGTTTTGTAAATTGTTTTTTATGTCGTAAGAAAAAAGGCCTAATTAAACTGACCGAATATTTGTGACAAATATTCTCAATCAGAAAACCCTTATCAACCATGACAGAATCTTTGAAAGGTTCTAGTTTTTCAATTAAATTGCTCTGCTCGAATATAGATTTATCTGAACACCTTCCGCCATAACAAGCTGAAACGAAAGTTATAAGCCCAGATGGACTAACACCTGTCATGAACTTGATTGTTTGTCCCCCTTTATAATGAGAATAAGTTCTTATTCGGCATGATAAACATTTTGATCTTTGCACTGGTATCTCAGTGCAATCAAGTACCACTCTTACATTACTGAATTTTTCAAAGCAAAGGGGCAAGTTCATTGAGATTTCATCTGAACTTGGCCATCGTATACAATCTTTCAAAATATTAGCTAGATAAGCTATGTACTCACTGAATACAATTTTGACTGTACTTTGAGCAACTTTAAACAGAAAAAATAATACATTGAATCTGACAGCCATTTTTAGTTTCATAAATACAAGAACTATTCTATCTGTCACAGTTAATTTATGAATTTTCTTGTCAAGATATAAATCAGAAATTATTTTGGTAAAATTTTTCAGCATTTCAAAATTTGGAATTCCAGTTAATGAATTCAATTGGGCATTAGATTGAATTGTGCTTGTGAAACTAATAATCAAATCACCACTTGTCACTTGAACCTCCTTATGTTCGAATGATTCCACCAAAGTTTTATTTTTTGCAAATTTCAAGTCCAACAAAGATTGCACAACACACTGTTCTTTTTTTGTCAAGTCAGCAAATTCCAGAGACTTGTGTTCGATTTCTTCACCATGTTCAACATCATGAGAAAGTGAGGCCTCAGAGATAGTTTGTGGTTTGGTATTTAAATCTCTTAGGATACTTCGCATTTCAAACCTTTGTTTTCGTTGAAAATCATTAGCCTCTTGCAACTTTCTTGTGTGCTGTATTCTGGGTAAATTGCGGGATGGAACTGCTGTAGCTTTCAGTCTTGGACGGTTCATGCTAATTAGAGCTGCACCTATGGACAAGAAAACATTTATTTAAATATCACCTTTTGCTGAAAATTTGATTTCAACTGACCTTTGGCAATATAATCACTTTCTTGGAAATGAAGAGAACAAACACGCATTGAATCAGTATCTGGCTTCCCCATTAATAAAACCTTTGTCCATGCTTTCCTTCGATCCATTTTCTCAAGTACGCCAAAAGCATTAGTGACATGGACTGTGGATGCATCTTTCTTAGGAAAGGCATGAAAGTGCAAAGTCCTATTTTTATTTTTTCTTGAGGAACACTTGTAGACACAGCAGTTAGCATTGTGTAATGTCTTTTTTCTTCTACTTTGTTCATTCATTTTCCCTTTTTAGTTGTTTCAGCCTAAAATTCAACATGTCAATAATAATTTTCAAACATCTTACCCGAGATCTTACCTTACGAACCCAAGATGCTCAAGACCTCAACAACAGCAATCCTATTTTTGTTCTAACAATAAAACAATTCTAACCTAAAAATGAAGAAGACCAATAATTATAGTATTTGAAAATTGAGAAAATGCCTTTGAATACCTTTAAAACTTGAGCTATTCAATAATTTCTCATCTACAAACGTGTTTCTACACTTTGATAACAAAACGCAATTTAAAAAATACAAATAAAAGAATTAAATATCTACATCCACATAAGAAACCAACAGAAAATAAATTGGGATTACTTACAAAGTAGATTTACGATTTATCCGCCAGGGGGCGTCTAGACTTTTGAAATAGCGAATAATGGTACTTAGCTAGCTTTTAGCTGTCACCGTCGTAGTGCTGCGATCTTAATCCGATTTGTCTATAGATCATTTTTAGGTGACGTCACGACCAGCCCGCCAAAAGTAGGTAGGGCATACTAAACTTCGCGTCATTGTAAACAATAGAAAAGATCGTTTTTTAAAACGTAAATAATTTAAAATTCCGGCGTTATATTCTGTTGTGGGATATTCCAAAGGGGTAGAAATGGATCAAATTAGTTATTTTAAAATACCCAAATCCTTACAAATCCGAGGAGAAATGCTGAACGCCTTATCAAAACACCGTCGAGAATGTTGGGTTAGGACTTTAAACGGGGCAATTTGTGCGATACATTCCTTAAACATGCATGAATTTGTACAGATCATTTTGATTAAGGTAGGTAAATTATATTAGTACATAAGAAATACAAAAATTATTATCCAAAATGTTTGAATTTATAGTTAAATATGGTGTTAAACTAAACAATTTTTTAGGAGAACCAGCCAAACTGTAAGTTAGGGATAGCCCTGATTGTGTCCCATTAGCACCAAATCACAGGATGAGCAAAGTGTAAAAAGACATATTAGATTTGTTAAACGTCATACTTCTTAAAATGGTCAGGATTATTGTTATTTAAAAAATTTGTAATCCCCGATCAAAATCTTCATTTTCTTTAGGATGAGGTAGATGAAGCTGGGAATGCTCCATTAATTATAGAACCCTCAGCAGGTCAACCTACAGAAGCCGTAGAAATTTCTGAACTGTGCGACGAACACGAAAGTCGAAGGAATGCTAATATTCAATGGATTTGGGTTACGGATCTCGTTTTCTAAACATAGACTCTCGTTCCATAAAAACCGGCCTTATGAAACTTGTTTTTAAATATAGTATAATTTTAATATGGTAACTTAGTACTAATTAAATACTTTTAATTATAGACTGTATTTTAGTAATGACAATGTATTATGTGCATTATCTATAATAATATAGAATGGGCATTTATCCATTTAATTATTGAACATCATTATTACGTCAAAATGCTTCGTGATGAAAACTTTTAAATAAAAAAAACTGGATTGTAACATGATCAAAATTAAAAATCAGGTTTCTAAAAAGGAGTCCAACAGTACTATGTCGAAGGATTCATCGATTTTTATCATAACAACTGTATGTTATAGAAACAGTTTGTTGAAAAAATTATTAATAGGAAATTTTTTCAGATAAGTAAAAACTTGTGAGCGAATAATACTATACCTATGAATAAAATATACCTTTAAGAATTGTTATATATTTAGTAAAATTAAAACGTTCTTATAGGATTTAGTTTTTAATTTTTTACCTACTCCAGATGTAAAAAACACATTTTTTAAACTATAATTTTATTTGCATAGTAAGTATATACAAATGTCAGGAATTATGAGGTAATTCACTATGTCCATAATGCTCACAGTTGGCAAAAAACTTATAATTGCTGGTCAGTTCACTTGCACCAAAAGTATAGGGATCAACATTATCTATAATTGGAAGTTTTCAGTCGTAACGCGATTTCACATTTCCTTTGAAAGATAACTGGTATTCAATTCAAGCCATATTGTAGTGAAAGTTGATAAAATATGCAATAAACGCACTATAAACTCGAAATAAACATCAGAAACCTGCAGATAACAATGAGAGCCTAATGGCATACCCACCCTTGTATGCCCTACCGACAAAATGACCGCGCTGTCAAAGACACGTGACTCAAAATGATCTATAGCAAAATATTCTTGCACTGAGCTTAAATGTAAGCTGTCCCAGCTTACATTACTCCTGTCCTAGTTCATGAACTAGTGCAACGAGTTCACCCAAAAAGAACAGGTCCATATATCACATTCATGAATAAAGGATCATATATCATGAAGAGTAGGTTTCAACAAATTTAGCTATAAGGTAGATGCTATTTTACATAAAATACATTCAAAAGTATTTTATATATCTCTTAAACAGACCTTCATTTAAAAACTATAATTTAATATTAGTAATTTTAATAGATAATTGTATTGTCCTGACATCTGGCATAGATTAATTGAAGCTACTAAATTATCGCCTACATTTTATATTATGAACAACACAGTGGCTTGTAGATGGCAGAAGCAGTATTAATTGATAGATGATTACATTGATCTGTTATTTAGTATAATTAAATTAAAACTTCTAAAATTACTTCTACATTTAGTCAATTTAATAATATTGTTATATAACTAATAGATAATTCTTACAAGTAGTGATAATAAATTGAAGCTACTAATACAATGATACATTTCATATTTTCGAACAAAACAGTGGATAGGTGATATGCAATTTAATAAAATTAATTTTAGATTTTCCGGTCTTGTCTTCCTTGTGGAAGTTGATATACATCTTGAAGAAATTTTTTATATTCTTACTTTGCTATCAAATCTGAGATATTTATTTCTTCATACTTTGTTCCCATGCATCCCTATAAAAGATATGCTATTAATACCTTATTTCACCTTCTGTCTGTAACTGTTTTTGCTGACGTATTCAATTAATTTTCTTTTTCCGTCGACCGCCCATTTACGATCTATTTTAGGGGAGAGTGGTCGAATATCAACCGCTGTCCAATATCGATCACACACCCCTACCCAATTCTTGAAGCTTTTCAACTTATTAATAGAGCGAGACCGCATGCGCTGGGATGGTATTTACTATGTATACAGTCACCTACGCACTTAGTCGATGTTTGACCGTAGTGAATGCTTGATGTTAAATTTTGCCTTATTCCTTATAATATTTGTGACACCGATACGAAAGTAAGTAATGATTTAATTTGATTGTAGCTTTGATTTTTGTGCAGTAAGGTAATTAGATATGTATGTGCTTATTATGTGTGATGAATTATCGTTACATTTTCACAGATTTTTTTTGTAATTCATCTTTTTTGTCTACCACGTGCAGTCGGCTAATGTCAACCGGGGTGATCGATATTTTCCTACTGTGATCGATATTGTACCAATGGCGTTTATTCTTTTACAGATGCCTCGTCAAAAGTATACACGCAAAACTTCTCGCGCTTCGTGGTCTGAAAAGGATATGGAACGTGCGCTTAAGACAATACATGACAAAGTTGCTTCCATACGAAAAACTGCACAAATGTTCAATATTCCATATGGAACATTACAAGACCGTTTAAAAGGTCGCTTCGCTACAAAAAAGTACAAAATGGGCAGAAAATCTGTTTTTACTGTTCAGCAAGAAGAAGATCTCGCAAAACATGTTATAAACCTCTCTCGCCTTTTTTATGGACTAACATCTTCGTCCATAAGAAAACTTGCATTTGAATTTGCACAAACCAATAAAATAAAAAACACTTTTAATAAAGAGAAAGCAATGTGTGGAAAAGATTGGTTCTATGCATTTATGCGGCGCAACCCGACATTGAGCTGCCGTAAACCGGAAGCCACAAGTCTGAGCCGTGTGTTGGCATTCAATAAAGATGAAGTTACGATATTTTATGATAATTTAGATAAGCTCTACTCTGAACACACTTTTGAAGCTCATCGCATCTTCAATGTAGACGAAACAGGGATTAGTAACGTTCACGTGCCAAGCCGCATTATTGCCCAGAAAGGTCAAAAACAGGTAGGAGCTGTCACAAGTGGTGAGAGGGGCCAACTTGTAACTGTTGTTGTAGCGATGAGTGCTGCAGGTTCGTTTGTTCCACCGATGTTTATTTTCAAACGAAAGAGAATGAAAGAAGCTCTAGAAAGAAACGGGCCAACTGGTGCTGTATATAGGTGCTCTAAGTCTGGATGGATTACTGAGGAGATTTTTGAAGACTGGATTCAACATTTTGCAAAATTTACAAAAGCTAGTAAAGATGATCCGGTCCTGTTATTAATGGATAACCACTCCACTCATTCAACTTTAAGGTCATATCATTATTGCAGAGATAATGGCATTAAAGTTGTTTCAGTTCCGCCCCACACTTCACACCGGTTGCAACCGCTCGATGTTGGTTTTTTCGGACCATTAAAGAGTGCATACAATCAAGAATGCGATAGATATATCAAAGCAAGAAAACACGAGAAGATTCTGCAAACGGATATTGCGGAGTTATTTAAAACTGCTTTTAATAAAGTGGCAGCTGTAGAAAAAGGGGTCAAGGCTTTCGAAACTACTGGCATTTATCCATTTAACCGATCGGTATTCAGTGATGAGTTCAGTACCTTACTAGTCGATCCAGCGCCAAATGCTGAGCAGAATCAAGAACCGATAATTGCTGAAACAAATGCAATAACACGATTAGAAAAAACACTGCATCCTGTACCTGGACCATCTAAGATAAAACAACACGATCCACCTTCCATGAAAAGAGCACTTCCTATATCACCTACCTCCACAGTTCAACAACCATCTCCATTAAAAGCTCCGTCGCCTATCCCTGGACCATCTAAGACAAAACGTCACCGTACACCTTCCTTTGGTAGTGAATCTTCAGAATTAGAGCTTGAAGAAATTGTAGACGATGAATTGACCGACGATGATGATCCGACACTTCAGCTACCCGTGGAAAATAGAAGCTTTGCAGAACTTCTACCCTTGCCAACAGTAACAACTAGAACCAAATCGCGAAAAACCAAGCATTCCCAGATACTGACCTCAACGCCATTAAAAGAGGAATTGGAAAATAAAGAAGAGAAAAAGCAACAAAAACTGAAGAAGTTAGAAAAACAAAAAGATATTAAACAGGAGAAGCTGAAAAAAGCTTCACGACGTATAGTTCCCGAAAAGAAAGATAATTCTACAAATGCCGACATATGTTCTGTTTGTCAAGAGTTTGGAAAATCAAATGAAGTATGGTGGAGATGCCGTTCATGTGCCGTGTGGACGCATGCAGATTGCACAATCATTGAAAATCCTAAAGATTATGTTTGTAGTAAATGTTAAAAAGTTTGTTGTAACCTTACTTTTTGAATAAACTAAATTTAAAAAATTTGGTTGATATTACCCGATATGGTTGACATTACCCGACTTTATGGTTGATTTTATCCGACTGGTCGATATTATCCAGAAAAGTACCGGTATGAGTTTTGTACATTAGAAAAGAACAAACATTATTTATTCCATTATCTTTTTTTGCCATAACGTTACTTATAGTTTTTGAGGTAATTTCATATACAAAGCGTCTTTATACATATATTACATATACAGTTATGAACAATTTTGCTTAAGTGGTCGATATTCGACCACTCTCCCCTAACGCACTCAAAATCGTTGATTAATGACCCCTAATAATGAATGATTTTCTATTAATCAACGTTTAAGCATATTCCCGGTAATCGGCCAACATGGTTAAGGTTAAAAATAAAAAGATTCTTTGTATTGTTTACAATCTCTTCTCATTCATTTTACTACGTTTCGGCGTACCTATTGCCATTTTCAATACCTACATAACAGAATTTACAATCACCAATATAACATAAAAACCAACAATGAACATTCCACAGCCCTTTCAAAACACGCATTCGAAAACCACCATAGTTTTGATTTTGAAAACATAAAAATTTTAGACAAAGAAGAAAACAAATTCAATCGTGAAATCAAAGAAATTATTTGTATTAAAAAGAACAAAAATTCAATTAACTATAAGACGGACCTTCAAAGTCTCCCAAAAATATACAACCATTTAATAGAGTAGCTGTAGGTGTTTTGCATCTTACCCACCTCATCATCCTCATGGACATTTGATTTTCCAATTGTAACGGACGAAGGAATGGTTGACATTGCAGATATTGTATTAACACTACCAGATCCAATTTTATCTATTACTGCGAGAACCTTTAATCTCTTCAATTTTTTGGTATATTTAATCTAATTTAATGTTCAATAAATACTAATTATTATAACAATGAAAAACTCAAAGTCAAAATGTCACAAATTTATTTTATTATACTGAAGTGCTGAGCTACTAGTTTCAGCCCACAATGGCCATCTTTAGGCTACAAAGAATGTTTGGGTAAGGAAGAAAACATTAAACAATCTGTATATCTCACCTAAATGATGATAATTATTATTGGGGCAACAAACGTCCACACATAGCGCCGATGAAGGGAAGGATGTAATTTAGGTTACTGGAAAACGCAACAACTATAAACGCAAGTCACCCCCGAAATAAAAGCTAACGCTATATATTTTTTAACTAATATTATTTCTGGCTTTTTTGGTAAAGATTTTGTTCTTGAAACATTTGTACGAACCTACCCCATAGTGTACTAAGATACCCCATATAATGTACGAAAGCGCCCCATTCAAGGGGTACATTCATAGATTCCCCCACTTTTTTTTAAATTACTTCGAGGAAGTTGTATTGTGTTTTATCAACTTTTTTTGTCAATTGTACAAAGTTAAATGTATGTAGGTACCATAAATGAAATAAAAAAAAATTATGATTTTTATCTCAAGTCGGATTCTTAGTGATGCCGCTAGAACGCGTTTTTTTATATAATAACAGAAAGTTGGAAAATTCTCTAAAAATTAAATGCAATAATGTGACTATCCTTTCATAAAAATGTAATGAAATGACACCTAAATCGGGTAGTGACAACCATATCTCGATAT
This sequence comes from Galeruca laticollis, assembly GCA_963921935.1. NCBI lineage: Eukaryota > Metazoa > Arthropoda > Insecta > Coleoptera > Chrysomelidae > Galeruca > Galeruca laticollis. The sequence goes on along the minus strand of OY998179.1, from coordinate 185,805,492 downwards.
TTTATTCCTTGCCTCAAATATCGAAGAAAGAAAATTTAGTTATTATATCGGTAATTATTGTTGGTTATTTGTGTTTTTTCAAGATTCAATGATAGAGTTTCATAATTTTAAATAATAAAAGCATTCTTAGTTCAAATATTTGTAGGGACATAATAATCAATGCATATTATAATATGGTATATTTTTGCAACAATACGATTTCGAGATCAAATACCGATGAGGTACCATGAATCGAGTAGCAGATGCACTATCTAGGAACTCGCTGCCAGACACTCCTGAGCAATCAGCGGAAGTGTGCATAGCCAATATTCCGGAGAAATGTTCCTGGTACCGAAACAAGAAAGTGAAAGTGCTGAGAGACCCAGGTAAATTTCCGGATTACTGCATCAAAGAAGGACGACTGGACCGACATTTTTGGGACCTGAATGATCTAAGTGAGCCTGAACTGTCTAACCCGTGGAAACTATGTGTGACGAAGTCACAAAGATCCCGTATTTTACAGGAAAGTCACGATGCCCCTACCGCCGGACACTTAGGGATTAAAAAAACAATAGCGAAGATTGCTAAGAGGTACTACTGGCCAGGCATGTTTAGGGATATAACCAGCCGTGGTTCTATGCAATGCTTAGAGTGCAAACCGTCTCAACAGCAGTTAGCTGGGAAAATGCAACCGTCCCGAAACCGACGTCCATGGGAAACTGTTAGTACCGATATTGTTGGACCGCTGCCGCGTAGTAAGAAAGGGAACTGCTACATGGTCATGTTCCAGGACCGTTTCACAAAATGGGTACAGTGTAAGCCGATCAGAAAAGCGACCACCAGCTTGATAAGTAACGCTATTTACGAAAAAATTCTGACCACGTTTGGATGTTCACGCACCGTATTATCAGACAATGGGACACACTATGATAGTAAGATCTTTAAGGAAATGTTGAGAGGCTTAGGAATCCGCCATCGATTCACTACACCATATACACCACAAGATAATAACGTTGAAAGAGTTAATCGTATTTTAAAGACTATGATAGCTCAATATTGTGAACAAGACCACCGAGATTGGGATCTGAGAGTATCCGACCTGAAGTTTGCAATTAATAATTCTATGCACGACTCTACCGGCTTTTCTCCCGCCTTTCTCAATTTTGGAAGAGATCTAGACGTCCGAAATACACTACGCCGAGAAGTGGAACAAAATCAGGCGACTGAAGAACCCGAACCAAACAATGATGCTGGAAATACCGAAAATGAAGTCTCTGAACAGCACTTACTTAGCTTGAACAAATTGCAAGAGTGTTTCGAACTAGTCCGACTAAATTTGTCCAGAGCATTTACGACACAAAGCCGATATTTCAATCTGCGTCTCTGTGACTGAAGATGTACTGTAGGTGATTCGGCAATGAAAAAAGAACATACCCTGTCATCCGTCGCAGATCATGTGGCCGCGAAACTTGCCCCGAAATATTCCGGTCCGTATAAAGTAGTGAAAATTCTATCCCCCGTTTTGTACGATTTAAAAGATGCACAAGGCAAGCGTTATAACTGAATACATATTAAAGACTTGAAACCGATTTCAGAGTAATGCTAGTAATGACTATTTTTCATAATGAGACTGATATGTGATGCCCCGCCTCGAGGGAGCGACCCGTTACCTACCCGGAACCCGGTACGAGACCGGGCCGAACGTCTCCGACAAGAAAGGGTTCGAAAGAACCAAGTACGGGAAGTGGTTCTGGAACAATATTATTCTGCTCCCGTTACGGACGTTTTGGTCAGATGTCCAGGTGTTGTCCTTGCAAGAAGCCGACCGTTAGGACCAGCCTTCTGAAGTCGTCTCTATGTTCCCGTTCCCGACATCCCACAGTATATATTTTAGTTTCGTTTTTTATTAGTATCATTAAGTTAAAAAAATGTAATAAATGCAAGTTTTTTTTTACACGCCCCTCTTTCATAGTAAGCTGTAAATTTATTTATTAATTATTAATTTCAGAATATGTGTATTACTTTTGATACACCTGGTATATTGTATATGTATTACTTACTGTACCGTTCGCGCAAATCAGTCAGCACCATTCTTAAGGTTGTTGAGTAGGGGACCTCCTAAGTGGGGTCACGGAAAAAATGGATAAAACCGGGAAACGGTACGATATAGCTCTCTTACTATCTGCCGTGCTTTCCGCTGTGATCTCCGCCGATTCCGCCGTCTCCAAAATTGTGACGAGATAAGCGAATTTGAAAATTATTGTGTAAATCATTCTTTCTGTGATAAATTCATTTGCTCCTAGCGTCTTTTGTAGTTATACTAATAGAATTTTTGTTTTCTTACTGCTTGTTTGATTTGAGCGATTTTTCGTGTATTTGTGTACAATTCCGAAGTGAAGTTTGATCTGTTGGTGTTAATAGGGAAACGAAATATTGTTGGGAGACTTCCAAGCATCATCGCTGCCATAGCAGGTGCAGGTAGATGCTTGGGGGATTTTCAAAGTATTTCGGGAATCGTTTAATCTAGTACCATGGGCCTTAGTAGCGTGACTATAAAACTAGACTATTTGATAATAGGCAACTTGGAGGAGCTTCGTCTGTGTATGCTGCCATTGCAGGTGCACCCTTCGAGGGTTTTCCAAGGCGTGGAATGAAATAATCTCGCGAGAGTTCGCTACCATAGCAGGATCGTCAGGGAGAGGTTTTCGGATTCTGCCGGCTAACTATTCTTTAAGTGATTGATTTACCACGAACGGCCGGGGTAAAATCCGTACAAAAATTAGGGTACGTCAATCGTGATAACCTGGAATAATCCCGTATCCTTACGCTGCCATAGCAGGTACAAAATTCGGGACGTTTCCAGGCTGATTGATACAAATTCCGTTTTCTCGAGTACCCATTAAGTATAGTATCGGTAGCCGAGGGTAATTTATCAGTTACCGCTGTCTTATTTTAAGCCGTACACAAATACTAAGAAATGCTCCCGTAAAATACCGCTAGTGCCTTAATAACGCTTTCTCTTTGTGATTTTCATCTTACTGTTAGTTGATTCCCATTGATTTTCACCTGCAGCCGCATAAACTAGTAAAGCTTTGCACGTTAGCTTTTGTGATTGTAAAATATTTATTGTTTGGTATAATGCTTTGGGTCTGAGTAATAACCTATCTAGATAGTGTAGATACCGAAGGTTTTAATCAACATTTAGTTATTTTAAATATATGGCTATGTGGTTCATTTTATTTCTCCTTTCCAAATTATTTCGAAACCGAAATAAAATTTATAATTTTATCAAGCAATTAAAGCCTGTTTCCCACTTCGCACGGCATAGAGGTCAAGAACAACAGACCCCTGGAATTACTTAACCTCCATCTGTTGCTACCCTGGTAACTCTTGACGCTACATTTTCGAGAGTTCGGTGGAGTAAACCATTCCAAAAATCTGGCGCCCGAGAAAATCAGGTAGATATTAAAGACGCGGGTGTCATAGTGACTTCCGTTATATTTTGGAGAAAGAAAATGGCCTCACGCCATTTTGTGACGTTAAGTAATTCCAGGGGTCTGTTGTTCTTGACCTCTATGCCGTGCAAAGTGGGAAAAAGGCTTCAATTGTTTACCACTATCGGAAAATTGAAACTACCGGGACATAATTTAGAAAGGAGAAATAAAACGAACCAAGGAGATATATATTTAATATAACTTAATGTTAATTAAAATCCTTCGGTATCTACACTATCTAGTTAGGCCGGGGGAATGGAAGAGAAGGCCATGGAGGAAAATCAAATGCCTTAAATCAACTTGTAGACAAATATTAAAATGATGCCTATAGCGGCAGTGTAATTTGTGTTTGTTGCACACACAAGTAAGGCCTTAAAACTATTAAAATGCCTTTTACAAACGATGAAGCTGTCGATATATGATTGCTGTATATTTTAAATGTCTTCAATATGCGGCACTTGTTCGAAGAGTATACAGAGCTCGATATTCAAATCGGCGTTTACGCGATGCGATAATGTTTCCGCGTTTAGTGCAACATTTGCGTAATACTGGCAGTTTTCGACCTCAGTTGCGAAGACAGTCGGCTAGAACAATAATTGAAAACAATATAGTTAATGTCTTAGCATACGGTCAATTGAATGAGAGAACGACGATAGAAGAAGTGCCCTTGCAATTACGGCAAAATTTGTTTTTGTAATTAGACGGTTGCCGTGCACATTTTTCGAGAAATGTGCGAGAACATTTAGATCGAAGAAATCCACAGAGGTGGATTGGACGAGGAAGTCTACTTCTGTGGTCACCCCGATCACCAGACCTCACCTATTTGGATTTTTATCTATGGGGTCGGTTGAAATACATTGTTTACCTAATTCCACCACAACAACGAAAAACGACATGAAAATACGAATACAAGAGGTCATTCAGAGCCTGTTAAGAGCAGAAATTGAAGCTGCTGTAACATCCACTCATAAGCGACTTTAACAATGCGTTGAGTGTGATGGAAGACAGTTTGAGCATTTAAGGAGCCTCATTTCAGAATCGATCCTTTTTTCTTTTTATGTCCCTACACGTTATTTTTAAATATTTCAACTAACAGTGCTTTTATTTTTATTAAAATATGAAATTTTGAAATTTGATCATTGAATCTCGAGAAAACACAAATAAATAAGAATAATTACCGGTGTAATAGGGTCTTTTTCATATTTTATGAAAACAAAATTTTCTTTCTTCGATATTTAAGGCTAGGAATAAAATATCGAGATATGGTTATCACTAGCCTATTTATATGTCATTTCACTACATTTTTGTACAAAAGTCATATTATTGCATTTGATTTTTAACGAATTTTGCAATTTTCTGTTATTGTATCAAATAACGCGCTCTAGCGACATCACCAAGAATTAGGCATATCACAGGTAAGATGGAACAATAAATGCTTTTTCCAAAGGGACCAAGTTTGTTAAAATCCATTCAGTCATGTGGAGTTAGGGGAGAGTTGGTTAAGATGACGCAGTCGAAAAGATGACGCATTGCTATATCCACTTACTTATACGGTTTTAATTTAAGATTTAAATTTTGGCGCGAAGTTAATTCGTTTACAAGAACGCCACTATAAGCGGAAACGCGCCCACTAGACTTTTAGTCATTCAGTAGCCCTCAAAGTTATAGTCACGTGTAGTGTTATAAGGAGTAGTTCTCGCAAAAACACGTGGTAAGTCCATTTTTTAATATAATATATTATTGTGCTTATGTCGTATAATCCTCAATTGCATTCTTATTGGATGAACGAAGTTTTTGATCTCCAACATCTATATTTTTTGTTTTTTTTCAATATTTATTATATGGTGGCGCTATTTGGGCGAAGATGACGCATATTTGATCGGCTAAGATGACGCACTTTTCTACTTTGCGTCATCTTTGCATTTTAAACATATAACGACTATTAGCCATGTAATAAATTATTATTTTTTCAGATGGGTAAATATAAAAGAAAAACTGAAAGAAGACCCTATACCAAAGAGAAACTGATTTCTGCCCTTGATTCTATTGGAAAAGAGAGTAAAATTCGTGCAGCGGCAAGACAGTTTGATATACATGAAGCCACTTTAAGGAGACATCTCAAAATAAAAAGAAACATTAATCACAGTAAGAAAGCGTGGATTCCGTGTAGGTTTGAATGATACATATTGATAGTATTTTTTATAGGTAAATCAGAGTCACTGGGAAGAGCACCAATATTCTCCAGGACCCAAGAACGAGAACTAGCTGAACACGTTAAAAAAATGGCTAAGCTTTTCTTCGGTATAACAGCAACTGAATTGCGACAAGTAGCTTATAAATATGCAGAGGCAAATAATATAAAAAATAATTTTAACAAGGACCTAGGCATGGCAGGGCCCGATTGGTTTAGAAATTTTTTAAAAAGAAATTCCGATCTTTCTTTAAGAAAGCCTGAATCAACCAGTGTCAACCGAATATCTGCATTCAATAAAGTCGAAGTTAGTAAATTTTTCTCAAACTTGGAAGAAGTGCTGACGAAATATAAATTTGGTCCGGATCGAATATACAATGTTGATGAGACAGGCTGCTCAACAACCCCAAAATAAATCAGCAAAAGATTAGCCCCAACCGGCGTAAAACAGTTTGGTACCATTGCTTCGTGGGAACGCGGAAAGAATATTACTGTTATTTGTGCTATGAGTGCCACGGGGTGTTTTGTGCCCCCACTGTTTATTTTCCCCAGGTTACGTATGAGTCCTCAACTAGAAAAGAATGGTCCATCTGGGTCAGTCTATACTTGCAGTAAAAATGGCGCTGGAGCAATGATACAATTTTTATGATGTGGCTTAAACATTTTCAGTCAAAAGTTTGTTCTTCTGTTGAAAATCCCATTTTGCTGATTTTGGATAATCACTGTAGCCACATTTCGTTACCAATATATGAGTTTTGCAAAAATCACGGAATCGTTATGGTCAGCATCCCCCCTCACACGTCTCATAAATTGCAACCGTTGGATTTAACATTCTTTGGTCCCCTTAAACATGCATACAGCAAGCAATGCAATCTTTTTCCTTAAAGAAAAATTATGGATGGCGAAAAAGAAAAGAAACTAACGCCATATGACATAGCAGAAGTTTTTAAACTGGCTTATGAACAGGTTGCAAATGTGGAAAAGGGGGTATCCGGATTCTTGGCAGCTGGTATTTGTCCCCTTAATTCCGAGAAATTTGACGAAAATGACTTTGCACCAGCAGAAAACCTAATTGATCATGCTATGCTAGAAATAAGCTCACCTTCCACACCCACAAAATATGAAGAGAAAACTCCTGCTCAAGTGCACCCGCCTTCACCCCGACCATCTACAAGCCGCCAGGCAATTCTGGACGAACAAAACCAGGACTTGTATTTTACGCCGAATTCACAGCAACTGAAAGCCTCTGAAAAGGAAACATCTGTTATTAAACTTTTACCAATTCCAAAATCCAAAGGTGTCCTGTCACGCAAGAGCGTGCGCGAAAAGCAGCGTTCGGAAATATTGACCAGCACGCCGTTTACAGACGAGTTAGAAGAAAAGCACAGAAAAAGAAATGAAAAGGCAGTGGCTTCAGTAAAGAGACAAGTTGCAAAAAAGAATTCAAAAGAAAAAACAAAGAAAGCTAGAGTGGTGAATAAAAGAGTATTTAAAAGAAAAGCGAATAATATTGACAGTGACAATGAATCAAACAGTGATCTTGATGAAAAAAACTTGTGTGATGACGACGAGTTGGACGACATGTGTGATGTGTCGGAATATGATAAATGTCTTTATTGTGCTGATTCTGGCAAAAATAGAGAACTGTGGTACAGGTGCACCGTTTGTGGTTTTTGGGCCCATAAAGAATGTAGTGGCAAGGATTCCCCTGAAGGATTTGTGTGTGACTTTTGCTCTTAAAAGAAAAAAAATATTTTTTATGTATTTATCATAATAATAAGAGTTAGAACTCAGCTTTTGCTGTGCTGTTTTCGTTCTTGAACTGTTTTTCATATTTTTCAGGAAACTATTTTTTGTTTGTTTTTACGGAAAACTCTATAATAAATTCGCTTTTGATAAATTTACGTTTTTCATTTTTTAATTTCAATTTTTAGCTGTTTAATTGCAGTATTTACCAAAACCTTAAAGTGCGTCATCTTATCCTTTCACCTATGCAAAGATGACGCATCGACACTTTAAGAAAATAAAATCATAATTATTTTGCCTTGATATTTAAAAATAATTGTGCAGTAAATAGTCATCTATAACCCTTCCAATAATGTCGTGAAGAAGTTCAAACTCATTTATTCAAAAAATATAGAAATTCTGGGCTTTTTCCCTTATGTGCGTCATCTTCACCCACTCTCCCCTATAGCTGTTCATTTTAATAGATACGTCAAAAAGAGTTAAATGGAAATCACTCGAATAAAGAAGATTTTAAGAACATATATTTTGTTGGTATATTTACTAGGTGGATTTCAGTGAAAAAATACTTTAAATGTTTAATATGGCAGTTACGCCCCATGGCGACCAACTCGGAGAACTGAAAATATTTTCCACGGTCTTTTTTTGGCCACTTTAGTAACATATTTCGTTACCGCAAGTCTCTACGACGAATAGTTTCTGAGATACAGCACGTATTCTTATCTGACTACCCCGTACAGCATTTAATTCTAATAAAAAAGAATGTTTTGCCTCAGTTCCTATAAATTTGAAAAATAGGCTAGTTCCAAAATAAATCAGCTATCTAAAATAGTTGAACAAATTCTACGAATTCTTCGTGGATTTATTTGGTTTCCGAATCTACTGCACTGAAATAAACAACCTGGAAAATCGTCCATTGTCTCTTTTCAACTTTCCAAAATTTTCCGTTTACACAAAGAAATATTTCCAAGAAATTCCCCTCTTATGGCAGTTCAAGATAGTTCGCGTGTACCCTTAACCCCCGGAATGGAGTAAAGAATCGACGCGTACACTTCGACGTCTCTAGGGCGGAGCGTCTTGACACACTGGCAGCGTCGACCCCGCCCTTCGTAAAGAAATGGCGGGGTAACGAGAAACGAGAAAACTCCGCTAGAGGGCTTTCAAAATCATGTGTACTTCCAAAAGTGCATGGCGGACCACACTTTAGATTCTTTAACTTGTTTAAATGAAAATTCGCGTATCTAAGTGATTTTTTTGGCAAAAACTTGATCCCAGCTGGATTTTCGTGTCTGAGTGTAATTCAAAGTTTTTGCGGGAATGATGGGTAAAGTTTGATGTTTATTATATAAAACTTTATGTTTTTTTACTTTCTCTTCAGCTAGTAATAAAATTGCTTTTTGTAGTTTCGATGTAAATGTCAAAATAAATAAACCACAACAAAACTGTGAGTCGTTAACACCAGTGACTTTCTGATAATTAGAACATTTTATAGGAGTTGGGATCACCCTCCCCCCAGGAATCGTATCGTACCTATGTCTTATCATCGCTTCTCTTATGGCTTACTCTTATGGTCATAGTATTTTTATTATTTATTTCCATAATCATTGTGGAATGTCTTTGTATATTTTTTTAGAATGAAATTCATAGTTTTCCTATTCTCTGGAATCACAATCAAGCCGTTTTGCATTTGATATTTTGGATATTTTAATTTCTTCCACTCCACTATCTCAATTTGTATTTTTCTTTTCTATTTTCCTATTCCTTCATTTAGCAATGTGAAAAATAGTAATTGATTCGGTATGCAGCCTTTTGTAGTTGTTTTATCTAACTCTCACAGTTTTTTACCTATTTTGTTACGTATATGAACTTAGGATAATTTCGGAACACATAGTAAAATAGTCCATTCATTTAGCGGGCGAAGCAAATTACCTCACTGAAACCAATTCAAAATAAGGCGCCACGGGTCGGCTCTCTCTAAAATAAATGTGCCAATGTAGGTAGTGTAAAATAACTAAGCCTATTATTGTTAGACATTCTTTACTACGTCTTAGCGGAAGTCAAAGCTGCACCGCGATAAACAATGCAGTTGTTGTAAACGCTTTTTAATATTTAATTACTCTCTGCGATACATATTTTACCAAATAACCTATAGCATTTATTGAATTTTATTTCAAGAAAATAAATTAAATGTTCTACTATTAGAACAAAATTAAACAAATGCATTTCTAATGCGATTAGGAGTTTGGTTAATTTATGTTAATATTCGCTTGCAAACTCCTCTGTCTTTTTTTCTGAGTCAATATTTTGAAGGTCTGCCTGCTTGAACACGTTTTGTTCCTAACGTAAGTAAGCCCTTGTCGAATTTTTCTTCTAGAAACTGAATTAGAGTTACGAGACAATATTTGTTATTCGTTGAAATTGATGGCGATTGCAATCGAATGTCCCTTATCATCTATGCTGTTATTGGATTTCGATATGTTGTCTAAATTGGGAGTTCTATTCTCAATAATTTCGATAGCTCTGGTTTATAGTGTTCAAATGTCGTTTTTCTCCATACTTTCCAAAATATTTGGCAGAAATTACCGAGGACTATTTTAGCAAAATATTTTATATCTTCTAATGAAAGCGTGGGGTTGCCTTCAATACAATGCACAATTTTTTTTTTGAATAGCACATAGGTATGGGCTTACAACCTTGTGCATATATACAATCACAAAATTATATATCTGTATTTGCAGTATAAAACAGATTTTTATCGGTACTCGAGGAATCACGGAGGCTTTTTTTGATCTACCTAGTAAATTTTTGCTATTTGCACCACTTGATTATTAATAAATTTGACTTTTTTACTGTTGGCAATGGTGGTATTTTATGAATAATGAAAGTTGGCCTGACAAGATTATTTTATTCAACTTTTAAAACATCTGTCAATCACACGCGAAAAAAACAACGATAATAAATATATAATTGGACAAACGTAGAGAGTGGTTCGTACTTCAAAATCTTCCCTCATTGCAATGTTTGACCATCATAATTGCTTCTCTAGTCGAGGCTTGAAAAGCGGTTTCGTCATGAGATCAGCTAGTTGAAATTCAGATGCAACTTTTTGAACTAGCATCGACGCTTCTTGTACCAGTTTTCTCACGAAGAATTATCTGATGTGGATATGCTTTGTTCTACGATGGAACTCTGGTATTTGCTATAAACGAATAGCAGCTTCATAGTCAGGGCTGAGTCTAGGGTATCCGCCGCCCGGGTACAAGAACAAAATATGCCACCCTATTAGCGTACCTAGTCGAAATTTGATTAGTGTGGCGAGATATGAGGTACATTTCTAGTCTAGTCGGATAGAAAAGTACCTACCTACGCTGGGAAAATATTCATTAGTAAAAATCGTCTCTATCTAGCATATGTGTCTAGATCTTATTGGAGATGGGAGTAATTGGATAATTCAATGCCAATTTTTGAGGTGTATGTATGACGTATCTACTGTTTACATTTTAGATTGGGAAAATTAATAAATAGTATATTAAAGTATAAGTGGATAAAGAGGTCTTTCAAACACGCGCGATTTTTCGATAACGACGGCGCAGCCGGAGTGCTTGAAATAGAGCAAGTGTTTGAAAAACCAGTTATCCACGAATACTTTAAGCTATTTTTTTTATTGGTGCACTTTGAAATCATGAAATATTATTATTATATTATTACTACAAAAAAATGGAAGTCCGTCCTCGATGCCCAGGCAAGTTTCGTGAAAGTAAAATAGTTACGAGGTACTGCTATCAGATCAATAATGAAAAAGTTTCTTTATTTATATTTAAAAGGATACAATGTATATATGAATATATAAATAAATTTTGCAGAAAACACCAAATAAGACATTGGTTCCCAATGAAAATATACAATTTAAAAACTAATAAAAAAAGTTGTCATTGATACTTACGTTTCTCAAGTTGTTAATGCTACCGTAGGGACTTTAAAAAACGCGCGTGTTTGAAAGTTCGATTTAAACACGCTGAGGCGTGCTTTAAAAAGGTAATATAAGGCATCAATAGAAAAAACACATTTTTCAACATTATTTATTGACAAATATATAAATCGTAATGAATATAAAATTTACATTCTTAAGGTAGTAAAAGAAAAGAAAAAATCAAAACAAAACGAAAAAATAACAAAAATATATTCCTAATAGATGGGTTTAAATGTTAAAATCTACTTTTCTTGCTTTCTGTAAAGCAAATTCTTTAATTAAATCTGCAACATCTATACTGGAACAAATATCTTCCTCGATTCCAATTACTGCTGAATTTGTAAGCCTCGATTGGCTCATATTTGATCTTAAGTAGGTTTTAATAAGCTTTAGTGTCGAAAATGATCGCTCCCCATGTGCCACAGTGACCGGCATGGTTAAAAATATTCGTAAGGCTACAAATAAATTAGAGAATATTCCTTTTAAATCGTTAATGACTGGATATGTTAATACTTCTTTGGCCGACATATTATTTTTATCAATAATATGAATTGACAGTGCATCAATTTCGTTGCAAAGATCAATTGCACTTATATCGATATTACCTCTTTCTGAATCAGTTAATTTAATTTGTAAGCTCTTACAATATCTCATTATTTCATTTTTAGTTATTGCACCTAAATTATTTAAAGAGCCTAAAGAGTCATTATGTTTTTCGAAATCTTTAAATCTTTCATCTAATTTTGAAATTGCAATATCGAGAATAGAAACAAAATTTACTTTGAAATTTAGCACTGGAGATTGAGTGGGTTCATCTTCATGTTCATATTAAAAAAAATCTTTTTTTTCTTGGTCTAACTAACTGAACAGCTGGGAAACAAATTTCGGAGTCTATTCATTCGGCAATTTTTTTGTCCTCATTAAGCATGTCTATATAACCATTTTCAGATCTAATTTCGGTTAAAAATATTTTAATTTCTTTCAGCATTCGCAGAGTTTGTGGCAAAATAACGCTAGACTTGCATTATCTCACTTACTACGTTTATTTTGGCCAAAATATTGTACCAGACAACTAAGGAACATATAAATTTAAAAGATTTTATTTTATTAATTAGGGACATTGCAGGATTTTTTGTGTCATTATATCTAGAATCATAACTATAGAGGGCAAACAAAGCATCATACACTTTTTCTAATTTAAATCTTTTTCATAGCATCAATTCGACTCTCCCATCAAGTTGTTTCATAAGAATATTCCATCGATAGGTTGAGGCCGAAAAAAAGATATTCAGATCGCACTTTTTGTGCAGACATGGTCGTCCGAGTGTAGACATCGTTTATGTGAGCTCCGAATAAATTGACTTATTTTTGTGGAATTTTCACATTCGTAGCAGTTAGTCTTAGATAACTAGTAGTAAAAGTGTCCGTAGAGAGAATAGTGCAATTTGTGTGACCCATTCTCCCAATCAGAGTGAATAATTAGAATAATATCATTACAATCACAATCAAATTGAAAATTCTGCACATTGCTGCCAGATTTTGCCTACATACTTCCTGACAATGAGTCATAAAACAAGAAGTGGACGTGTAACTGCAGCGGTGGACGAGAATATGTTAGAATCTATTATATTAAATAAAATTTTGCCAAAGATAAACACCAAAATTGAGGAACAGATACAGAATATTGGTAAGAGCTTTGAGTCTATAGAAAAAAAATTAGATGACTTGTTATCAAGATTTACTAATATGGAAATAGAAGGGAAGACAAAAAAAGAAGAAATCCGAAGAGTTGCTGTCCGTATGAATCAGTTTGAATTAAAAAATAGGGAAAATTCCTTAATAGTATCAGGTATACAGGAAGAGGAAAAAGAGAATTTAATATCTAAAGTGCTATGCCTATTTAATGACGCCTTGAAAATTAAATGTGCACACTGGGAAATTTATAATATGTACAGGATTGGTAAACATAAAGAAGGACAAACATTACCGAGGTCAGTTATTGTTACTTTTGTGTCACTATTAAAAAAGAAAGAAATATTCAATGCCAGAACAAACTTGAAGGGTTCAAATATTTTTATAAATGAAAATTTAGCAGAGGGAGCATACAAGCTCCTGAAAGCCGCAAAAGCAAAATATGGAAATCGCTCAGCATGGTCTATGAATGGCAGAATTTTCGTGAAGTATGAAAACGCTGTCAAGCTGATTCAGAATGTGAAGGATTTGACTAAGTAGAAGACAGGAACTATTATCAACAACGATTCTTTTTTGCAGGACTATTTTTGTTTTGTTTTGTTTTCTCTTTTTCAGTTTATAGAATAAATTGCTTTCGGCTAAAGGCCCCATTACACGATGGGAAAGGCTTATTGTAAATTAAAGTTGTTGAAAATAGCTTTCACATATTTCTAATTTCAGATAGTATTAACACCCCACTAAACAAGAAACATAACAAGTCTTTTTTGTGATGTTCTTTTTAGAGACGTTTCGTGATGTTTATTTAAAACGTTAATAAGATATCTCCGAGATGTCTTAATTTTATTACCAACTCTATTAACATCCATGTCATGTAAATAAAACATATTTTTGATGTAAACAATAATACTTGAATCCGCAGTTACATACACATCCTATGAACTTCTTTTTAGCAAACTTCCTATAGGAAACATTCATACGATGTTAATTTGTCACTAATGTCACATACAGAACGTTACTGTAATATTACAAATTAACATGTTTCTAAGATGATCACCCGTTGCAGTTACTTTTACATCTTTCGAAATCATTTTTAATAACTTCCTTGCGATTACGTCTGTACGATGTTAGTTCATAAAACTCTCAGTAATATCTCATATTGAACATCACAATAACATAAAAAAAAGAAAACAGAGGAGGAACTGACGAACGAAACAAAATAGTTTTATCTGTGGAAACAAATGACAAGCATGAAATGGCGGATGGTTTTCAGTTTTGTGTTATACTTTATTTGTAGGAAGCACAGTTTTTGCAAGAAGTACTTGAATGAAGTGGTCTTCGCTTTCGTTAGTTCCTACTTAGCTTCAGTTTCTATACTTAGTTATAATTCTTGTTATAATGGACCAACAACAGTTTTTAGCGGTAAGTACCTATTCCAAAATCATAATTATTAAAACTTAATATTCATTCAATATTAATACTCATTCAATACTTTAGTTAGTAAATATATTAGTAAATATATTTTAAAAACGGTTCACAATTTTTCAAATTCTAGATATGCATTATACCCTACAAAAAACTTAATATTGCAATAGGGTAGATATTATTATTAATAATAAAACATGCTCATATGTTGGCAGAGATTTGAATCTAGAAGAAAATATTTTCAATGATCAAGATGTTTCAGAAGCTACTTACATAAATGAAATAAAAAACAAATAGTTGGTAATTATGTAAAGAAGTCTGATACAGACATTGTATTAAACAGTACAAAAAATATTGAATCAAGTATCTCTAGTTCTAGTTTTTGTAGGACAATTAGAGACTGTTTAAGACTTTAAAAACAGAAGTTTCTGTTAAAAAGCTCATTTCCATTTGAAAATGCACTCCCTTACAATGGTACCTATATTAATCTAGTTGAAGAATATGTAACTTATGACACTGAATGCTCCAGTCAACAAACAGAATTCAATTATTTATTATTGTAGAAACACAGCTATTGGATACTCAATTGGATACAATTAATTATAAACTCATTTAACTTGATAATGTGTTCATATCTCTTCCTCATAAGTAGTGTTTTTTGTATACAGTGTATTAATAATGCTTAGCTTTCATTAAATTACAATTCCACGATGTTAATATACAATATGGTCCAGGATGAAAATAACAAGATGTGAATGGTATATTATTTTATACAGAAAAGAAGTATAAATTTTCATGGCACACCTGAATTTACCTGCCAAACGGAGTGAGGCATGTAATAGAAGGTAAATCATGAAAAGTCACTTCACGAAATAAAATATGTTATTATTCCTTTGAAGAACCCCGCATGTATCTTATGAAAAATGGGTCCCAGACAATTGGCTAAAAAATCAAGTTTGATGTAGTTTATGATGATCGATCAAAGGTCTCCATGGGCCAAATTTGATCTGAAGTAATTGTTTTATTAGCTGCTGTTCAGAACACCTTTAAGTGTTTCACAGATAAGGATTTTGAAGTGTACGTTATGGAATGGTTGAGGCACTCGAAACAGCGACTCTTGCATGAGAAAAAGTAACCGTAAGTAAACGATAGAATTTTCTTTAATCAGATTGGATTTCTGTTGATTTAACGTAATGTTTCATAAAATCTATATTGTGTAAAAATTTTATTAGTTTTAATATCATTAAAAAAACTATTCTAATAAATTTTCTATAAACTAGCTGTAATGTATGTGTATCCGTTAAACTTTATTAGTTCAGTTTCAAAGTATGTTACGTTATGGCAACTACAGATTAATATACCCTTTTTTATTTCTTGGTTTTACTGAATGCGTTCAATCGTTTCCACTTTCCACACTTGTTATGTAATATGCTTACACAATTTTTTTTTAGGTTGGATTCCTGGACAAGATATTTTTTTTTCTAATTTTGTACCCGTTTTTTTCAAATTTACTGTACTGTTCATTAATAGTGAATAAACGTTTTAAATCCTTTATTGCTTTTTTTGCTATTATATTTAAAATGTACAGGGTGAACAACTAACAACGACTGTAGGCCACATCTCAGTTAAGAATCATGGTACAACATTCAAAAAAATGACCTATAGGTAAGTGATTCTGAAAAATTGCTGGAAAATATTTTGCAGTACACTAAAATATCCGCTAGGGGTGGAATGAATACTCGAAAACATAATACTCCAAAAAACATACTAAAGGTGTCCTAAAAATACAATTTTGGAAATATTGATGAGATTATGAAAAAATTCAATTAAAGAGATTTTTTGCCATTATTTTTCAAATGTATAAGTTTTTCGTTTTTTTAACTGATATTAATGCTTTTAGCTGCATTTAAAAGAGTTTCTGTTTAATAAGAATGATAACAAAATTAGATATCGTATCCACTCGGAAATTTCAAATGTAAATTGAAGCATTTTTTTTTAATTTTTATATCTGATATCGTAAATCTTATATCTTGGAATAGATTCCTATTTTTTTAACCTCTTTTCATCAGAATTTAAAAATGCCTCATTCAAATTTCCGAGAAAAATGGGAAAATTGTCGACCTTTTCACATAGCGTTGACAAAATTGTCCAATTTTGTTATTCTTGTTAAGCATATCTTATTAAATAGGAAAAACTCTTTTAAATGACATTGATATCGATTAAAAAACAAAAAAGTGTTACGACATTTGTTATTTAGGTTGAACCTTCCCCCACCCCTTACTTGAAGAATAAGGACGAAAAGACATTTTTTCATGATCTCATCAATATATCAAAAATTGTATTTCTAGGATACCTTTAGTATGTCTCTTTTGGAGATAATTACAGTATTATGTTTTTAAGTGTTCATTCCACCCCATAGCAGATATTTTAGGAACTCAAAAATATTTTCCAGCGACTTTCCAGGGTCATTTCCTGAAGGTATTTTTTAAAAGTTGTACCATGACTATTTTTTGAAATATGGCCGACAGCCGGCGTCCTCAGTTGTTCACCCTGTATTTGCTGATTAGGCACAGAAACATCTATAGGATGTCATGTAGAATGTTTGAGGTATATTATTTAGAGATTTATGTAATGCCTATACAACATCTAAGAGAATACACGTATTGTTTTTGAAATGTCTCATTTAGATCATTGATAAGATGTTATTTTTTAGACATTGCATTAACATCGACAAGATGTTAAAAGGCATTTCAGAATGTAACAGAAATGTTGCTTTTAGTTAGTTAGTTAGTTTTAGTTATAAAGACTTCCTTTTGAGGAAGTTCTAGTAACATCTCAGTAATGTAAAGAGGCAGCGCTTTAACATCGCTGAGAAGTTAAGTGGAAACATCACAAAAGTTAACAGCCACAAGCTGGGCATAAGCGGTTGTATAGATGTGCATGTGATGAAAACAAGAAGAGAAAAAAGGAAGAACATTATCACAATGTAATGTTGAATTAACATAACTGCAATATTTATTTGCATAGTGGGACGTTTATTTTTTCATTTATAATTTATTTTTAAGTTTTGGAAGTAATGATTGGAATTGGATTTCTTTCAAATAGGGTGCACTTCTTTATTTAGAAACAACGTATGTTTTTTTGCACCTGGCTAAAGAACTTACATGATGAAAAATTACTTTTTTAACTTGTTATCTAACATAACTAACTGACTTGTTAATTAAAAATATTTGTTATTGAAGTATTTTGTAATGGATTGTTATTTAGTTTTTGATATGAAACATCTTTATTAAAATTTCGCTTTACGGCAGTAATTCTGATTTTTCAATTAAACTATTTTAGGGTAGAGTGCGAGTTCACATAAGACTCAATATGTCGAAACTTATTAACATTTACTTCCAAAACTATGGAGGATTGATTACTAAATGTTCTGAATTTCTTATGAACTCTTTGATTGGTGATTTTGATATAATAATAGCAGTGGAAACATGATTACAGGATGGAGTGAATGATGGAGAGGTAATAGATTTAGGAAGGTACAATTTGGTAAGATGCGATAGAGATTTAGAAATTGCAAATAAAAAAACCGGCGGAGGTGTTTTTCTAGCAATTAAAAAACAATATAAAATATTAAAAGTCCCATATTTAAGTCCGGTGATAAAATGAACATCGGAACCTATCGACCTATTTCAATTATGTGTGCCCCTGCCAAGCTTTTTGAACAGATATTATATTGTAAATTGTATACACATGTTGAAAAGTATACAGTACCTCATCAACATGGATTTGTGTCACAAAAATCATCTAATACAAACCTGTTTCTTTTTAGTAATCATGTATTTGAGTCATTGGAATGTAAATCTCAGCTTGATGTTATATATACGGATTTCAGCAAGGCATTTGATAAAGTTGACCACGACATATTGCTAGAGAAACTGGGTGGTTTTGGATTATCATATAACCTACTTTGTCTATTTAAAAGTTATCTAGAAAACAGATATATAGTTACTAAATACAACGGAAATGCATCGAGGAAATTTGAGGCAAATTCTGGAGTGCCTCAACGTTCCAACCTTGGGCCGCTTCTTTTTGTACTTTTTATTAATGATTTGCCTGAAGTACTAGTATCTTCAAATGGCCTTATATTCGCAGATGACTTAAAAGTATTCAAAAAGATAGAAACAGTGAGAGATTGCGTTATGTTACAGAAGGACATTAATAGGGTGTTTGAATGGAGTTATAAAAATAAATTAAATTTCAACCTGCGCAAATGTTCTGTTTTAACTATAACGCGTATTAGGGGAGAGTGGTCGAATATCAACCGCTGTCCAATATCGATCACACACCCCTACCCAATTCTTGAAGCTTTTCAACTTCTTAATAGAGCGAGACCGCATGCGCTGGGATGGTATTTACTATGTATACAGTCACCTACGCACTTAGTCGATGTTTGACCGTAGTGAATGCTTGATGTTAAATTTTGCCTTATTCCTTATAATATTTGTGACACCGATACGAAAGTAAGTAATGATTTAATTTGATTGTAGCTTTGATTTTTGTGCAGTAAGGTAATTAGATATGTATGTGCTTATTATGTGTGATGAATTATCGTTACATTTTCACAGATTTTTTTTGTAATTCATCTTTTTTGTCTACCACGTGCAGTCGGCTAATGTCAACCGGGGTGATCGATATTTTCCTACTGTGATCGATATTGTACCAATGGCGTTTATTCTTTTACAGATGCCTCGTCAAAAGTATACACGCAAAACTTCTCGCGCTTCGTGGTCTGAAAAGGATATGGAACGTGCGCTTAAGACAATACATGACAAAGTTGCTTCCATACGAAAAACTGCACAAATGTTCAATATTCCATATGGAACATTACAAGACCGTTTAAAAGGTCGCTTCGCTACAAAAAAGTACAAAATGGGCAGAAAATCTGTTTTTACTGTTCAGCAAGAAGAAGATCTCGCAAAACATGTTATAAACCTCTCTCGCCTTTTTTATGGACTAACATCTTCGTCCATAAGAAAACTTGAATTTGAATTTGCACAAACCAATAAAATAAAAAACACTTTTAATAAAGAGAAAGCAATGTGTGGAAAAGATTGGTTCTATGCATTTATGCGGCGCAACCCGACATTGAGCTGCCGTAAACCGGAAGCCACAAGTCTGAGCCGTGTGTTGGCATTCAATAAAGATGAAGTTACGATATTTTATGATAATTTAGATAAGCTCTACTCTGAACACACTTTTGAAGCTCATCGCATCTTCAATGTAGACGAAACAGGGATTAGTAACGTTCACGTGCCAAGCCGCATTATTGCCCAGAAAGGTCAAAAACAGGTAGGAGCTGTCACAAGTGGTGAGAGGGGCCAACTTGTAACTGTTGTTGTAGCGATGAGTGCTGCAAGTTCGTTTGTTCCACCGATGTTTATTTTCAAACGAAAGAGAATGAAAGAAGCTCTAGAAAGAAACGGGCCAACTGGTGCTGTATATAGGTGCTTTAAGTCTGGATGGATTACTGAAGAGATTTTTGAAGACTGGATTCAACATTTTGCAAAATTTACAAAAGCTAGTAAAGATGATCCGGTCCTGTTATTAATGGATAACCACTCCACTCATTCAACTTTAAGGTCATATCATTATTGCAGAGATAATGGCATTAAAGTTGTTTCAGTTCCGCCCCACACTTCACACCGGTTGCAACCGCTCGATGTTGGTTTTTTCGGACCATTAAAGAGTGCATACAATCAAGAATGCGATAGATATATCAAAGCAAGAAAACACGAGAAGATTCTGCAAACGGATATTGCGGAGTTATTTAAAACTGCTTTTAATAAAGTGGTAGCTGTAGAAAAAGGGGTCAAGGCTTTCGAAACTACTGGCATTTATCCATTTAACCGATCTGTATTCAGTGATGAAGAGTTCAGTACCTTACTAGTCGATCCAGCGCCAAATGCTGAGCAGAATCAAGAACCGATAATTGCTGAAACAAATGGAATAACACGATTAGAAAAAACACTGCATCCTGTACCTGGACCATCTAAGATAAAACAACACGATCCACCTTCCATGAAAAGAGCACTTCCTATATCACCTACCTCCACAGTTCAACAACCATCTCCATTAAAAGCTCCGTCGCCTATCCCTGGACCATCTAAGACAAAACGTCACCGTACACCTTCCTTTGGTAGTGAATCTTCAGAATTAGAGCTTGAAGAAATTGTAGACGATGAATTGACCGACGATGATGATCCGACACTTCAGCTACCCGTGGAAAATAGAAGCTTTGCAGAACTTCTACCCTTGCCAACAGTAACAACTAGAACCAAATCGCGAAAAACCAAGCATTTCCAGATACTGACCTCAACGCCATTAAAAGAGGAATTGGAAAATAAAGAAGAGAAAAAGCAACAAAAACTGAAGAAGTTAGAAAAACAAAAAGATATTAAACAGGAGAAGCTGAAAAAAGCTTCACGACGTATAGTTCCCGAAAAGAAAGATAATTCTACAAATGCCGACATATGTTCTGTTTGTCAAGAGTTTGGAAAATCAAATGAAGTATGGTGGAGATGCCGTTCATGTGCCGTGTGGACGCATGCAGATTGCACAATCATTGAAAATGCTAAAGATTATGTTTGTAGTAAATGTTAAAAAGTATGTTGTAACCTTACTTTTTGAATAAACTAAATTTAAAAAATTTGGTTGATATTACCCGATATGGTTGACATTACCCGACTTTATGGTTGATTTTATCCGACTGGTCGATATTATCCAGAAAAGTACCGGTATGAGTTTTGTACATTAGAAAAGAACAAACATTATTTATTCCATTATCTTTTTTTGCCATAACGTGACTTATAGTTTTTGAGGTAATTTCATATACAAAGCGTCTTTATACATATATTACATATACAGTTATGAACAATTTTGCTTAAGTGGTCGATATTCGACCACTCTCCCCTAAGCAACCGTGTCTCTTTAATTATTTAATGGGGGGTCAAAGCTTGCAACGCTGCACTGAAATCAAAGATTTAGGCATAACTTACAACATTTTCATTTACCCGACACATTGAAAATATAGTAAAGTCAGCTAATAAAATGTTGGGTTTTATAATAAGACAATCTCATATTTTTACTAATTTTAATACACTTAAACTTTTATACTATAGTTTGGTTAGGAGCAAGTTGGAGTTTGGCTCATTAATTTGGTTCACGGAACTTCAAAGTAATTATTTGAATAAATTAGAAAAAATTCAAAATACATTTTTAAGGTTACTCTATTTTAAAAAGCATCACGTGTACCCTGACTACCAGATAATTAGAAGTACAACTCTCAGAAATGAATTTGAGATATTATCACTTGAAAATAGACGACAACTAGCAGTATTGATATTCTTATATAATATTATAAAAAATAGAGTCAACTCCCCTGAGCTTTTGTCTTTGATTAGATTCAACGTGCCACCCAGACGAATGCGCCAGGTTACAATGTTAAATATTCCTTCATCATTCAACATCACGAGATCACCTACGGTAAACATGTTTCGACTTGCGAATCGATTCAATACATTGATGGATCTAGAATGGACAGTTTCTACCATAATTTTTCGGAAAACAATCTTGGAGCGGCTAATCTTTATAATTCTATGAAGAATTTTAAAGGTTGTGTCAATCCTCATACAATTCAATTAATCTTGGATAAACTATACGAATACAACTACATGTTTGTCTACATTTTGTGAATCTAAATTCTGTAAATTTATTTTATTACGTAAAAATGTATTATTTTGCACAATGTATCTTATTACATATTTATTCATGTACCGTAAGGTTTGTATGAATAATTAATAAATAAATAAATAAATAAATGAATAAATAAATAAATAAATAAATAAATAAATAAATAAATAAATAAATAAATAAATAAATAAATAAATAAATAAATAAATAAATAAATAAATAAATAAATAAATAAATAAATAAATAAATAAATAAATAAATAAATAAATAAATAAATAAATAAATAAATAAATAAATAAATAAATAAATAAATAAATAAATAAATAAATAAATAAATAAATAAATAAATAAATAAATAAATAAATAAATAAATAAATAAATAAATAAATAAATAAATAAATAAATAAATAAATAAATAAATAAATAAATAAATGAATAAATAAATAAATAAATAAATATCTTTCCTGAATAATGTTAAAAAAATTTGTTACCTCACGAGAGCTTTTTGCCGCATCATTAACGACTAAATGAAGGCTATGTGCCGCACAAGGCACGAAAAAGGCTCTAGGATTAATATCCAAATTTTTTTTTGTAGACCATCGTGTTTACCTTTCATATTGGCACCGTTACCATAACCCTGACCTCTCATATCAGCAATACCAATATCCATTTCTTTTAAATAATTCAATAAGAAATCAGATAATCCCTGGCCAGTAGTATTTGTAACTGGGCAAAATCCTAAAAAATGTTCTCGATTTTCTATACTTTTAGAATTGTCATTAATGAAAACGAATCTAACAATAATCGTTATCTGTTCTTGGTGGCGAATGTCAGGTGTATAATTGAAAAATATTTGCAACTTTTTGAGGTTTCAATAATAGTTATCTTTACTCTTTCTCCTATTAGGAAAATTAATTCATTTTGTATTTTATCGCCCAAATAGTGTGGAATTTTTTTAGTATCTTTTTTAATCTTATCAATATGTTCGGCCATTACGTTATCAAATTTTATAATTGTCTCAATAAGTTTCAAAAAATTGCCGTCACCTTTTTCGAAAAGTGTTTGAGTGTTGCTCCTAAAAGCTAAATTTTGTTCTGCTAAAAACTGTATGACAGATATAATTCTTTCTAAAATACAAGTCCATCTTTTATTTTCCATTTGAATTAAATTTTGATTAAAAGAGTCGACAGTAAAGCCTTTCTCCAGTGATTCTCTCAAATCAACCCATTTTCTAACATTCTCAAAATGCCCCTTACTTGTTTCATGCCTTTCTAAATTCTAAGACAAATGTTGCCAGTCACTGTAGCCATTATCATCGTTAAAACTATTAACAGATACTTTAAATAATTCATAACAAAAACAGTATACTGAATTTTTGGATTTTGAATAAACAAGCCAACAATAATTTTTGTTTTTGATACATATAAAAATTTTTTTACTCACATGAATATTTATAATAACTCAATTAATAACACACCAGTTATAATTATTTTATTAATAAAACATCAAATTATTATTTCATAGTAATATTTTCAAGTAATATTTTTAACAAGTGTTAAATGTCAGATTACAAAACTAATTTAAATGGTTATGTTACTAAGTACGCGCGCGCTACTGAATGTAATTCATATATATATATACTACTGCGCATGGCCTTCGTGAAAACGCTAAAAGTCAAAATGTGAAGTTTACAAAAAATTAAATATCTAATTTTTAATTATAAATTTTTTTAATCAATTCTAATCTGATATTAAGTAACGCAGGATAATTATAAATTTTATTAATTTAGTCTACGAATAATTTATTTATATTTTACTAATTTTTCAACCTATTATTTCGCCGATAGATGGCATATCGCAAAATGACGTCAATTTTCCCCTCAACCCCTCCCCGAAGGAAGTCGATCCATCATTAGAAATTGTTACTTTTCCGCCTAAATATGCTATGGTACTTGAAATACTACTACATTTGGTAATTTTTGGAGAAATTTCGGTTTATAGCACTATACAGCCTCGGTAGTGTATACATGTGACCAATTTTATGATTGGATATTGTTCAGGGTGTCTCACAGATACACACTCTATTTTTAGCTCACCAGATCCACAACAACGGGCCCTACAAATCCAGATATACTACATTTTTCGTAATTTTTGGAGAAATTTCGCGTCGTTAACACGATATAGCATCCGGAATGTACACAGGTGACCAATTTTATGATTGGATACTGTTCAAGGCGTCTAACCAACCCCATATACGATGTGAGAAAAGTATTGGTTTACCACAAAAAAGCTGATTTTTATTTTCAATTATATTTATGTTTTTCAGAAAAAAATCCTGTATGACGTCGGCCACTTTTTGTAACATGTTTTCTTTGCAGGAGACAACCTCCGAAGTGCATAAAGTCAACAATTTTAGGATTAGCCATTAATTAGAGCATCTCACAGTTACATGTGCGGAATAGTTAGTTTTAATCTTTAAAACCGTTCATTTTATAATCATTTTGTATTATTCTGGTGTTCTTAATGTTCTGTAGGTGGGATAGCTATTTTCTTTTATTTTTGGATGAAAACATGGGTCCCGTCTGTTCCAGTGTTATTATTTCTATACAAGTTTCAATCGAAGCGGATAAACAATGATTACTAGTTTGACTCTTTTATTTGCTAACGTTTTGGTACAATTCGTCACCTTCTTCAGGTCTACAAAAAATAATACAGAACAAAATAAAATATAGCTTCACATTAAATTGGAACATACAGCTAGATGACAATTAAAATTTAAGACGGAGATAATAATGAAGCCAAGTATAATATTATTAGAGGAAAAACTCACCTGAAAATATGAACCGTACCAGGTTACAAAAGTGTAACAATATATAAAAAAATCCAAAATTCCAATTTTTTTTTGGGTAAACCAATACTTTTCTCGCATATTAGATAGGTTGGGCGGAAAAGTAATACATTAGTAAAAACAATGTAGAAATAAAAATGGATTCCAGACCAATACAGAACTATGAAAATTTAATGTATCAGAAACTGAATTTTTGATTCTGATGGGTTGTCAAATTGTGAGGAGAACCAATGAATAAAACTATCAATGATATGGTTATATATACTACTTTAATTATCCGTATCTTTTTTGTTAATAGAGTTTTTTTTTTTGGATCATGACCATATCACCTATCAGTCTCTTCTTATAATTATCCACAAAATCAATGATGCTTACGTTTTCAAAATCGAAGTCATTTTTTTTCAAAATAATGAATCTGCATTGACGTTTTATTTGGGTCAGTAAAATGCTTATTTTCACAATAATCTTTGTATTGTTTAATTCTATTGCGTGAGAGCTATTTAGTTTGACCAATATATGAAGCAGAACATTTTTGACATGGAATTTTGTTATATAAATTTGTCATTGGATTGTCTCATAGAATCAAACACATTATATATAACGATAACAATCAGATAGTTTTTTATTATACAACGAAGTTTAGCGATTTTTAAAGTTTGATGAATGATAATACGATTTATTTGAAACAGTTCTTAACATAATTTACAATTTCACAAGGATAGTAAGAATAAATATAGGGTTAGATAGTTTCAACCAACATATCAAACAGCTCGTTATAACCTATGAGGTTGTGCACGAGCAATTTAATTATGATTGTTTAAAATCTTACACAATTACGGAATGAACCTATACAATCTCGTAAAAGTGTAACTAAATTTTAAGATAAAGAATATAAGAGGATAATCCAATATTAAGGGGTGAAACGTGTGAGTGGTAGAGAGGTAAGTTTAATTGTACACTAATTTTATGTTTTCCTTTTATATCTATAATAATAATAATAATTTTTTATGTCACTAATAACGAGAAGATCCTGTGTGCTTGAATCTAGGACAAATTTTTTAAGAATGCTATTAATCATGTCCAAAGAATTAATAGTTATTATATAAGAAGTTTATACATATTGGGTAAGTAATTGAAAATCTTAGCAGATAGGTATAGAGGATTTTTGTCCAGTTGTTTTTCTACTTATATTGGAAGCTACAAATTTTTTATTTTTTAACCGAGTAAAGTAGTTGTGTTCTATATTTTTATTTTTACAGATGTTGAATATAATAAAGTAAACATATAATTGTCTGATGTCCATCACCCTACTTTCCAAAAATAGTAACTCAGAGGGATGGTCCATTTTTTTATAATACATGATTTCTAGTTTTTTTAAGCACTTCTACAATTTTTAGATATGTTTGTAAAATACCACCCCATCCAAGAATCCCGTAACTCAATTTTGACTCTACGAGTGAATAATAAATTACTTTTAGTTGGTTATACCTAGTATTGATTTGAGATATTTACACTTTGAAAGTAGTAATCGTAAACACTTCACAATGTCTCCAACATATGCAGTCAAGTGAATTATATCAACGATTCATATGGAAACCGATGAGTTGCTGTTCCACGGTGTAAGATGCAGATCCCGTAATCAGCATAAATATTATATATATAAAATTACTTGTTGTAGATAAAGTCAGTTAGTTACTAGATTTCATGTTGTTTGTCGTAGTTCGTAGAATTATAATTTTGTAAAATAAACGTTTTTAAAAAGAGTATTTCGATTTAGTAATTTGAAAGTGGCGCAGTCAGTAGGATATTCAGAATTTATACGTATCGAACGCGTTAATTTTCGTTTTAACGATTGACTGAGTATCGGAATCTACGGACTTAGTTGTTTTATGCAAGTGGAAGTTTAGAGTGGCTCCTAGAACGTCAGGAAACCCAGTGTATCATACACCGAAACGATCCCAAGCACGAAGAAGTCCATCAACGGGAATTGGAACGACAATAGTCCAATTTTGCAGAGATATTCATCCGGGGAAGACAAAAATTGCCGAACCGGAGTATATCTCTATAGGAATGCTTGAAGTATTTCTTCTATTATTACTGTAAGTACAATAAATTTTTATGTCTGAAGTTGACCAATTATCAAACATCCTTCAAAGTTTAAAATTAGAACCTTCAACTGACTCACTAATTTTAAATCAAAGTTCAATTAATAATAATTTAATCATGGCCGAATTTAGACCAGAATATCTAAAATGTGTGCCAGATTTCGATGGCAATCCAAATGATTTGAACAGATATCTAAGTGTCTGTAAATCATTAATTGATTCATTTTACAGAATAGACACACCAAATTGTTTCCAAAATGTGTATTTATTAAATTGTCTAATATCTAAGTTAACTGGTAATGCTAAATTAGTAGTAAATATACAAAATGTATCTACTTGGAACGAGTTAAGAGATGTTTTAACGAGAAATTTCGCAGATCAGAGAGACGAAACTTGTCTAAATAGGGATTTAGTAATGATGAGACAACAATCAAATGAAAAAGCACAGCAATTCTATGATAGAGTTTTAAACATTCTCAATCTTTTGTGTAGTTATGTAGACGTTCATGAAATCCAAAATGACTCAAAAATTTTAAAAAGAAATTTATATAATAATGTAGCTTTAACAACATTTTTATCAGGACTTAAAGAACCGTTAGGTACAACTATTAGATGCATGAAACCAAATAATTTAGCCGAAGCTTTACAATATGTTTTAAAAGAAGACAATGTACATTATTTCCAAAACTTTACTCATAAAACAAATATAAAGCAACCGCAATACTCTGGTGAGCCTTTTGTACAAAGACAAAATTTTAACAGTAATCCAACTCAATTTAATACTCATACACCTAACAATTTCTTTAGAGCACAGAGATCATTTCCATCTTAACCCTATACCTGTTCGCCCTATAACACCAAGACAAACCCAACGTTTTCCTACGAATTCTCAAGTCTTCAAACCTCAACAGAACCCTAATGCATTCAAAGCAAATCAAAATCTAAATTTACCAAAACCCACACCCATGAGTATTTCCACAAGAAATACAGTAAACAATCACCCAATGAGTTCACTTATCAGAAACTCATACCCAGGTCCTTCAAATCAAAATCATTTCCGAAATTCTCGACCACAAAATAATTTTATAGCCGAGGAATTATTTAATGCTGATATTCAGGACGAGGAAACCGAACAATATTATTATCCTGATAACTCACATTCTGAAAACGAACAATATCAATTTGAAGAACAAAACAATAATGATCATTTCGATTCATCAAATCAAGATTCTGCAAATTTTCACGAAACGCCTCAGAATTTAGAGGAAACATAACCCCCGAATCAATTCCATTAAATTTAAGTAATAATAGTGAATTACCTTATATAATATTCCCCGAGTATAATATCAAACTTTTAATAGATTCTGGATCATCAAAATCTTTCATAGATCCCGAAATTGCATTTGCATATTTTTCAGATAACCTAACTCATGACCCATTTACTGTGAAATCAGTTTTTCAAGAATCTTCCCATGAATATAGCACTCTAATCCCCTCTTCAAAAATTTTCAATTTATCTGATAATTTAAATCTCAAATTCTATATATTCAAATTCCATAGTGTGTTCCAAGGACTTATTGGCCTAGATAACTTGAAATTATTGAAAGCCAACATAAACTTTTCTAGTGGATGGTTAATGACCCCACATAGTAAAATTAAATTAAATTTTCATAAAACTCAGAAAAACATAAACTCTATTACTATCGAACCTAGAACCGAAAAGGTTATCAAAATAAAAACAAGTATAAAGAATGGTGAAATCATCATTCCACACCAAAAATTTCACGGTTGTGAAATACCAGAGTCGTTATCAATTGCAAGACATGGAGAAGCCATTACTACAATTCTAAATATCACAACAAATCCAGTTAAATTGAGTTTTTCAGAACCACTTCCTGTAGAAAAATTTGATAACAATGCTTTTAAAAATTTCGAATTGAATAACCTAGAAGACACTTCTACACAAACTTTAGACTTAAATAATATTAGAACAGATCACTTGAACGACGAGGAAAAATCCAAAATACTTAAACTTTGTTCCGAATATTCTGACATATTTTATAACGAAAACACACCACTTACTTTTACGAACAAAATTAAACATGAAATACGAACCACCGACGAGATTCCTGTTTACGCTAAAACCTATCGATATCCTTTTGTGTACAAAAAAGAAGTAGATAAACAAATTCAGAAATTTCTTGAACATAAAATTATCCGACCAAGCTCAAGTGCTTGGAATGCGCCAATCTGGGTCATACCCAAAAAACAAGACGCTTCTGGGAAAGCCAAATTTCGTGTAGTCATAGACTATAGACGCCTTAACGAAAAAACTATTGATGACAAGTACCCACTTCCTAATATAACGGACTTATTAGACAAGTTAGGTAGATGCCAATACTTTACAACCTTGGATCTAGCTTCAGGTTTTCACCAGCTAGAGGTGGCCGAAAAATATATAGAGAAAACAGCTTTTAGCACCGAATCCGGACACTGGGAGTTCCTCCGGATGCCATTCGGTTTGAAAAATGCCCCAGCTACCTTCCAGCGGGCAATGGACAATATATTACGAGGCATACAAAATGAAAAATGCCTTGTATACCTTGACGATATAATCGTTTTTTCCACTTCATTACAGGAGCATATAGAGAGACTAAAATGTGTATCTGATCGACTTAGAGAATCTAATTTAAAAATTCAATTAGATAAATCGGAATTCCTGAGAAAAGAAGTAGCTTATCTCGGACATGTAGTCACCCCTTCTGGAGTAAAATGCAACCCAGATAAAATTAAAGCCATCAAAGATTACCCAATACCCAAAACTACTAAACAAATCAAAGGATTTTTGGGACTGATGGGATATTATAGAGGTTTCATAAAAAACTTCGCCCACTTGACGAAACCACTGACAAAATGCCTAAAAAAGGGCGCGACAATCGAACACAATGACGAATTCTTATCATGCTTCGAAACATGCAAAAATATTCTGACCAATGACCCAATTCTCCAGTATCCCGACTTCACGAAACCTTTCAACTTGACCACAGACGCCAGTAATGTGGCACTCGGTGCAGTGCTTTCTCAAGGTCCTATCGGAAAAGATCTTCCAATCGCTTACGCATCTCGAACCCTTAATGATTCTGAACGCAATTATGATACCACAGAAAAAGAACTTTTGGCCATTGTATGGGCCACCAAATATTTCCGACCTTATTTATATGGCAAAAAATTTACCATTGTTTGTGACCACAAACCACTTCAATGGCTTTTTTCTCTAAAAGACCCAAATTCTAAACTCATTAGATGGCGAATACAATTAGATGAATTTGATTATAAAATTGTATATAAACGTGGAAGCCTTAATACTAATGCGGATGCATTATCTAGAATAGAAATAAATACTAAAGAAACGAACGAAATTCTTAATGATGAAATTTTTTGGAAAAATGTTGACGATGTTTTGAGCCGCGATACAAATTTTAGCAATGAACCAATTCCGTCTCAATCACAACGAAGTATCAATACACCTTCGCCATTTACAGTTGAAAATCAACTAAAAATTCCAACAACAGAAGTAACTCAAGACGATAACCCTGACCTAGATACTATATCTTTGATAGTAAATCCCGACGCTGAACTAGACAATGAAAAATTGTCGACAACAAACTCAAGTGACAACAATCCTGACTCTGCATTACAGCAGATAACACCTGACCGTCAAAATGAACCCAACGACGATATAATCAACGTAGACGAAAACGAGTCTCTTACGATTCATTCTAATGCTGAAGAAAATCCGGTAATAGATATCCATATCGCAAAATGCGCAGTTAACGTCGGACAAAATCAAATTATAATTAGTTCCGTTTTACATTCTCCAGCGAAACCTAAAGTTAGAATATTATTTGAGAAAAAGAAACAAATAACTGTGCAAATATCAAAAAATAACCTAGAACAAGACATTACCAATTTTATTGAAGAATTTATTTCGCCAAATATTCAATATCACGTTTATTTCGAAAGCCCCGAATTGTACGAACCATTTTCGACAATATTACAAAAATATTTCAGATCAAATTCAATCCAATTAAAACGTTGTACCACAAAATTAATAGATGTAACAGATCAAGAAGAGATCAAAACTATCATACAAAGCTATCACGAAGGAAAATCAAATCACCGAGGAATAGATGAAACTTATTTAAGATTAAAAGAAAAATATTATTGGCCTAACCTAAAAGAATCCGTACAAACATTTATAAACGAATGTCAAATTTGCCATCAAAATAAATATGAACGAAATCCAGTACATATGCAATTAAATATCACGCCAACCGCCTCGAATCCATTCGAAATTATTCATTTAGATTCTTTCACGATCGAACAAACAAATTTTTTAACTATTATTGATAGCTTTTCTAAATACGCTCAAGCATATCACATAAATTCTGCCTCTGGTACAGAAGTGGTAGACAATCTTATCAAATTCTTCTCTCATCACTGCATACCGAAACAAATCATAGTTGACAATGGCACAGAATTCAAAAATTTCGTATTAACAGAATTACTGAGCCTTCATAAAATTCAAGTTCATTTTACCTCTCCCAATCATCCTCAATCCAACGGACAAATAGAAAGACTCCATTCAACTTTAATAGAACATATACGACTTCTAAATACTAAAGGTTTCTCAAAAACCCCAGTTAAAATGAAAATGTTATATGCTATACTTGCTTACAATCATTCGATTCATTCCAGTACAAAAATGAAACCGATAGATATAGTCAACGGACATATTAATAATAATGATGTTTATGACATTGACATAAATAAAATACTCTTAAATGATTACATCAACAATCACAAAGAAAAAACAAAATTATTGTACTCAAAAATTAATTCCGACTTAATTAATCGAAAAGAAAAAATTACTTCTAAACTAAATACAAACCGAGACAAACCAGAAATATTCAAACCTAATCAAAAAGTATATGTAAGAAAACACATACGACAAAAACACGCTAATAAGTACACTTTACCAATCAAATTAAAAACCGTCAACCTTGCAAATAAAACAGCTTCAACTGAAAATAGAGATAAGGTACACATGGACAACTTGAAACGTCCCCGGAAAAAACGTCAAAAATAGAAAATTATGTATGATACATTTACACAACTTTCACACGTAATATTAAGACAATAATTTAGAATGTAGAATTTTGATTTATTTCAGATTTTCTGGAACTATGGAACTCCAGGATAAAATAACAATTAGAAATCTAGTTAACAATCCCGGGTTGCTACCCTTTAAGTTAGGAACCGTAAAAATTGAAATGTACAGTTATGGACTTATACACTATTATGATTTGAACCCAATTATTTTAGAAATAAATAAATTACAAATTCAAGCCACAAAAATTAGGGCCTTTGCTGTTCAAAACATACAATATGCTAATGATCTCTCAAATTATTGTAAATTGCTTGACTTCACAGAAACCAACATTAACGATAAGCTAGCAGAAATATTACCCCATCCTTCAAGAACTAAAAGAGGCCTTATAAACGGCATAGGATCAATCTTTAAATCTATCACTGGAAATTTAGATTCTAACGATGGAGAAAGATTTGAAACTCTCATCAAAGAATTACAAAATAACCAAAATAATTTAGCTAGTAGTATAAGAAATCAAAATTCATTATCAGTCTCGCTCATTGATAAATTTAATAAAACCGTCGAACAAATAACCAATAACGAACAAATTTTGGAAACAAAAATCAAATTTATCCATAATTTAATCAACAGACAAGCAAATTTCGAATATTATGCACATATTAAGATGGCTATTAGCCTAATCATAGATCTGTATGAATTGATTAATTCGGTCTTAAACGATATTGAAAATTCAATTACATTTGCTAAACTTCAAGTGATGCATCCAAGCATAATTAAAACTTCTGATTTATTTAAACAATTAAAGAATTTGGAGAAAATATTTACAAAAAACGAATTGCCCTTAGAAATTGAATTCGATAAAATTTTACTCTATGAAAAATTAATTAAAATTGATTGCTACTCATATAATAATAAAATTACATATATTTCAAATATTCCTATAGCATATCCCAAAGTTTTTGATTACTACCATTTATTTTCGGCTCCAATACTAGAGGGGAGTCAGTTTAAGGTGATAATACCTCAGAATAAATTTTTAATTACGAATGGTGTCAACTTCGCTTATTCAAGCAAACCTTGCAAAGAGATTCTCCCTCAGCAGTATGTCTGCCCGAGAATAGACCTGCAGGAAATTCAAGAAGAGAGGCCTTGTGAAATAAACTTACTTGAAATGAAACGCACTTCCACATGCGAGAAAACCAAATTTCAATTGTCGAAGCCATTTCTGAAACAACTAAACAATTTCCACTGGTTGTACATAATTCCATTCCAAGATACAACAAATGTCCAAATCAGGAGGAAACCAAGTATCTTACAGCGGGTACTTACCTCTTAGAAATTCCTTTGAGATGCCAAGTAGTAGCTCATCACACAGTTATAAATAACCAACAACTCTATAGTAGCTTCAGCCAGCCGATACTACTATTAAATCTAGACAACAGTACCTTTCGCCCAACCACATCAAACCTCGACTTTCATTTAGAGGAAGCAGAACTAGACGATCTTCAACCGCTAAAAAGTAAATTTGTAGAAAATCAACCTCAATTAACATTCGGACAAGTCTCAAAAACCCCCAGCATATGGACCTTATTAATTTATTTATTGTTAATTTTTATTTTTGTATTCTGTATATATAAAAAATGGGCATCGAAGTACTGCAAAGAAACCATCCCAGGTGGACCACTCAACCGTTCAACTTCCTCGCTAGCTGCGTAAGTTGAATTTACGAGGGGAGGAATTATATCAACGATTCATATGGAAACCGATGAGTTGCTGTTCCACGGTGTAAGATGCAGATCCCGTAATCAGCATAAATATTATATATATATATATATATATATATATATATATATATATATATATATATATATATAAAATTACTTGTTGTAGATAAAGTCAGTTAGTTACTAGATTTCATGTTGTTTGTCGTAGTTCGTAGAATTATAATTTTGTAAAATAAACGTTTTTAAAAACAGTATTTCGAGTTAGTAATTTGAAAGTAGTGAGAATCAATTTTTATACCTAGGCATATTGAATTTTAATTTCACTGTATGGAGGCAAGACATTCTCATAACTGTTAGTTTTCTAGTTAGTCTAAATCAATCGATAATTTATGAGAAGCCTGACTCTATTACTTTTGCGCCCAAACTATCTAATATGCGAGAAAAGTATTGGTTTACCCCTCAGATTAACAAATAAAATAGATATGTTTGTTTTGATCTTTTCTTGTGCCAAACATTGAGTCACATTCTAAGCTCACTCGCGGATACTTCCACTGCTTTGCCACATTTACAAAGTCTCTTCAGTTACAGGAAAAATGAAATTAGAAGTTTAATTGAAAATGTGTTAAAAAGTTATGCAAATAAAAAAAGTCATAGTAATTTATGCATTTGAGTTGCTATTTTCGACATTAATTAATAATACTTGAAATTTATTTAATAAAGGCATATTCTTATAAAAATTGTAAACAAGTATTTGTTGTATCCTTAGATACCTTTATGGTTATAACTAAAAGTAGCAACACTGCTCAAAATTTCGGTACCTGTTTAATATGTCAATAGTAATCTATTTAGTAGTTTTGTCCTTGTTTAATTACCATATAAAGAGAGATGCAAATATCGTCAGACTGTGATCGACGAACATTTCGAATAGGTCGAAGTATTGTCAAAGAATACACCAACAACAAAAAGCGAAAGCCGGCATAAATCGTTTGATGTTCTGGGGGCAAAATTTCGTGACCTTGTAAAACTGAAGTTGACAGAAAGCTAATAATTTACACTGAGAAAAAGGTTACAAAATTGTGAAGGTTTATATTTTACAGGCAGAAAAAAATGTAAATCAAACATTCCAAAAAATAATTGTTTACTAATGTATTGTCAAAACATTATTCTGTGAAAGTATTAATTGTCAATGAAAAATGTAAGCATAAAAAACCTGTATTACCCCGATACAGCCTTTGGAGTGCCACAAGTTACCAATTTTGTAATTGAATATTGTTCAGGACAACT
The DNA here is from genome assembly GCA_963921935.1 of Galeruca laticollis. Classification (NCBI taxonomy): domain Eukaryota; kingdom Metazoa; phylum Arthropoda; class Insecta; order Coleoptera; family Chrysomelidae; genus Galeruca; species Galeruca laticollis. Next base: position 185,770,119 of record OY998179.1, on the reverse strand, counting down.
CACAGAAGAACCCTATTGATTTTCAGATCACCAGAGCCAGTACAACGGGTGACATGATACTTGAAGTACGACATTTTTGGAGAAATTTCAGTGTGTTAGCATAATACAGCCTCCGGAGTGTATACAAGTGACCACTTTTATGATGGGATATTGCTCAGGGCGTCTCACAGATGAACTCTATTAATTTTCAGCTTATATTGTGAAAAATATGCTTTAGCATTTCTTTATACATAGTTTAAGTTTCTGTTTCCAGAGAACCATTAATTACTAAAAATAACATGCTATTGTTTAATTAAATGACTTTTATTTTCTTATATCGATATTGGAATTCATTATGTGTAAATATGTATTTAAGTAGCAGTATGTGTAGGGTAGGGTAGATATTAAAACTAATACAGTAATATAGATTATATATTTAGAATACCAGATTACAGAAGGAAAAAGTTCAATATACATGATGGTATAAAATTACAATAATGTTGGTGCTTAAATGTACAATTTGTATAATTTCCATGATATGATATAACAGTTACACTCTTCCAGATTCATAATTCAAAATTTTACACATAGAGAAAATATTTTAATGTCTGCAACATAATGTGTAATCAATATATATTAAATAATAATAATAATACCGGACATTTACAATCGTATAGGACAGTTAGATAAGTAAAATAGTCATCTATTACTTTATTTATTATTGTACAATATTTCTTGCGGCACTAGATTAATTTTTTGTGATGGCTTCTAAAGGAGGACTTGTTTGCTTATGTTGTGGTAGTAGATGTCCCTCTAAAACTGGACAAGGATGATGTATAGGTAAACCAAACCAAACTGTATACTGGTCAAACCCATATTAAATGTACTGTTACTTTTTAGAGCTTAAATGTGGTTAAAAGCAGCTAATAGAGAGGATTTTGTTCAGAGACGTTTGCTTTCGTAGTGTGCCAAAAGACATGCTTTGTGTTGAAGTCGAAGGAGATTGTAAAGGTACAGGTCGTAACTCAGTACTTCCCCCTAACGTCCATTTTAAAAGGTTGATTATCTGAAAAGAAAAATACAAGAAGACTATATTAATGGACACAGAAGTGTATGAGTAGGTTTTATTATAGACGATGTGTTGTTTTATTCATCCGACACTTTAGTTTTCTAGTATCTATTTTACCAGAAGAATTCTCTTACACATTAATAGCATATCAGAGACTAATAGTTAATACTGCCACAAAGTGAGCATGGGATAAATAAAAAAACATTTCTCTATCATAACAAAATCATAAAAAATACTCTTTTATAACAAAACCAAGATTCTTTTAAGTGAGACACAGGTAGGCTGAACATTGTAGGTAAAACTTTCGTCTAGTTAAATTCACAGTTGCAAACAGTTAATTTTTTACTAACTTATCTAGGTATGAGAAAGCCATCCATTTTGATGTATATTGACTTACAGAGGTGAATCTAAATAATAATTATATTTACCAAGCAGTGGAGAAGCATCACGGTAACTCGTATGTATTGCAGAGGCCTAAGAGATGAATGTCGCTATTGCTGTAATGGTGTGGTAGCTGCAATTATAAAAGTAATTGTAGTAATCATTCCCTTACACAAATTCCATGAAGGTATTAATTCATCCTGTGGTAAGTATCAATTAATCCTGTGGCCAGGTGACAAAAAATAAATATTAATAACAGTTGATTGTAATGTCTACTTAAATTTAATATAAAATATGTCCCTTGCATTTAAACCATGGAAATATGGCAGGGGCAGCTAGCTGAAACAAACGCTTGGAGTATCCTCCTTTGGAAATAATTTCTTTCTCAACCTATAAATTCTTTTGTTAAGCATCTGTAGTCTTTCCAAACAAATATCTACGGTTACAAGCTTCCAACCATAACTGTACCCTAAAAAGTAAATAAAGGTAGGTATATTTTTATATTCACATGTCTATAAAAGAAATCAACTATTAGTTTATATTGAATATTATTTATTTTCATTCAACATGTTTTTTGCAGAACAGGGCTCGTCAGCAGAAAGCTTATTGTAGTACATAATATTATTGACGATGATATTGATTTATCGAAACAATTGTCAATTTATTAGAATTTTCAATAACTTGTATTATATTGTGGAATTAACTAGAGACCTTGAGTTTCATTTAAAACCATAATATTATCATTACATGTTATTAAATGTAGAGGGACAGATCAACGTTAACAAACAAAAACATAGATTTACACAACTTACAATTCATAGGAACATGTAAAATGTAAAATATTGAAAAATGAATATATACCTATAATACATTACATATAGAAACAATTTCTCTTACCTCACAGGGTCTTTGGGAAAACCAAACATAGTTATCTTTTCTCCTGTTGTTGAGTGACATGCACGAACTTCACAGCTTATTCTTCCCATCATAAATACAATAATTTCTCACTAAGAGTGCAACTAGTTACTTTTACTAAACGGTATTGTTCAAAATCAAAGTAAATAAACAAATAAAAAGCATATTTTTGTTTAACTACAAAGAATTACATTGACGTAAAACACATATAAAATAAACGGTTTTAAAGATTAAAACTAACTTTTCCGCATCTGTGGCCCTGAACAATATTCTATCATAAAATTGTTACTTGTATACACTTCGGGGGATGTATCGTGCTAACAAACCGAAATTTCTCCAAAAATAACCAAAAATTTAGTATATCTAGTTTTATAGGACCCGCTGTACTCGCTCTAGTCAACTGAAAATCAATAGTGTACATCTGTGAGACACCTTGAATAATACTTATTCATAAAGTTGATCAATCGTATACTCTCTGGAGGCTGTATCGTGCTAACAAAATGAAAATTCTTCAAAAATGACAAAAATTTGGTACTTCAAGTACTACAGCACCCGTTGTACTGGCTTTAGTGAGCTCAATATCAATAGGGTACATCTGTGAGACACCTTGAACAATACTTATTCATAAAGTTGATCAATCGTACACTCTCTGGAGGCTGTATCGTGCTAACAAACTGAAACTTCTCCAAAAATGACAAAAATATCGTACTTAAAGTACTGTAGCACCGGTTGTATTGGCTCTGGTGAGCTGAAAATCAATAGGGTTTATCAGTGAGATGCCCTGAATAATATCAATCATAAAATTGGTGACTTGTTGAACTCCGGAGGCTGTATCGTGCTAACAAACTGAAATTTTTCGAAAAACGACAAAATGTCGTACTTCAAGTACCATAGCACCCGTTGTACTGGCTCTGGTGAGCTGAAAATCAATAGGGTTCATCTGTGAAATGTTCTTAAGAATATTCCATCATAAAATTGGTGACTTATTGCACTCCGGAGGCTGTATCGTGCTAACAAGACTTCCAAGGAAAAGTGGCCGACGACAACGACAACGACGACATACACACAGAATTTTACTTTTCCGCCAACCTATCTATATGCGAGAAAAGTATTGGTTTACCCACAAATAAGTTGGAAATTTGGAATTTTTTTCAAGTTATTTTTACGTTACCCATCAACAACTACACGAAAAAACGGTTTTTAGAAAAAAAATCCTGTGTGTATGTCGTCGTCGTCGTCGTCGTTGTCGTCGGCCACTTTTCCTTGCAAGTCTTGTTAGCACTATACAGCCTCCGGAGTGCAATAAGTCATCAATTTTATGATGGAATATTGTTAAGGACGTTTCACAGATGAACCCTATTCATTTTCAGCTCACTAGAGCCAGTACAACGGGTGCTATGGTACTTTAAGTACGATATTTCTGTCATTTTTGGAGAAGTTTCAGTTTGTTAGCACGATACAGCCTCCGGAGTATAAACAAGTTATGAATTTTATGATTGGATATTATTCAGAGCGTCTTAAATATGAACCCTATTGATATTGAGCTCACTAAAGCCAGTACAACGGGTGCTGTGGTACTTGAAGTGCTAAATTTTTGTCATTTTTGGAGAATTTTCAGTTTGTTAGCACGATACAGCCTCCAGAGAGTATACGCTTGATCAACTTTATGAATAAGTATTGTTCAAGGTGTCTGACAGATGTACCCTATTGATTTTCAGTTGACTAGAGCGAGTACAGCGGGTCCTATAAAACTAGATATACTAAATTTTTGGTTATTTTTGGAGAAATTTCGGTTTGTTAGCACGATACATCCCCCGAAGTGTATACAAGTAACAATTTTATGATAGAATATTGTTCAGGGCCACAGATGCGGAAAAGTTTTAATCTTTAAAACCGTTTATTTTTTCTAAAAACCGTTTTTTCGTGTTGTTGTTGATGGATAACGTAAAAATAACTCAAAAAAAAATTTCAAAATTCCAACTTTTTTTGGGGTAAACCAATACTTTTCTCGCATATTAGATAGGTTGGCGGAAAAGTAAAAATGGCGTCTATCACACATGCGCATTCAGAAAATGAATTGTCAAAAAGCCGAAGTTTCGCTTCTTGTTGTTGGTGTATTCTTTGGTATTGTAGTAAATAATGTCAAACGTGGTTTGTTTATACGAGCGCCATTACGACTAGAGAGTAAACATTTAGTTCTTTCATTTTGATGTGTTTTTCAAAACTTTTAGTGACACAATGAACGTTTAAGTTAATTAATTCAATGGTTTTGGATTATCATGGTTCGTCGGTCCAAGTTTGTAAGAAAAACAGCCGAAATTACCAAGGCCATGTAGCTACAATACCATCCCCACTTTTTGTAAGTCATTAATTGTTTCACTACTGGCGTTTAGAATTGTTGGCCGCAAAAATAAACGTGTTTATTAATGAATAGCCTTCTCTATGTTTATTATTACTCCCCCAAAAAAAGTAGAAATTTTGAAAACAAATTCTGAGTTATTTCCACATTTTTCATCATGAACAACACGAAAAAACGGTTTTTAGAAAAAAAATCTGGTGTGTATGCCGTCGTTGTCGTCGGCCACTTTTCGTTACATATCTTGTTAGCACGATACAGCCTCCGGAGTGCAACAAGTCACCAATTTTATAATTGAATATTATTCAGGACGTCTCACGGATGACCCGTATCAATATTCATCTCACCAGAGCCAGTACAACAGATGCTATAGTACTTTAAGTACGACATTTTTGTCATTTTTGGAGAAATTTCAGTTTGATAGCACGATACAGCTTCCGAAGTATATACAAGTGACCAATTTTATGATTGTATATCATTCAGGGCATCTCAAAGATTAACTCTATTGATATTCAGTACACTAATGCAAGTACAATAGGTGCCACGGTACTTGAAGTACCAAATTTTTGTAATTTTTAGAGAATTTTCAGTTTGTTAGCACGATACAGCCTCCAGACTGTATACAAGTGACCAATTTTATGATTGAACATTGTTCAGGGCGTCTAACAGATAAACCTTAATAATTTTTAGCTCAGCAGAGCTAGTACAACGGGTGCTATGGTACCTGGAGTGTCACATTTTTTGTCGTTTTTGGTTGTTAGCACGATACAGCCTCCGGAGTATACAAGTGACCAATTTTATAATTGGATATTTTCCAAGGTGTCTCACAGATGTACCCTATTGATTTTCAACTGACTAGAGCGAGTACATTTAAATGTTTGGTGTTAAGCTCAAAACAAGTTAAAAAGGTAAGACTCAAGATCTTTATTTAGCAATTGTATTAGTCAATGGCGCTGTTATTCGATTAGTACTTCAAATTAATGAGTTTCGGGATTGAAGAGAGGATTGGTTAAAGACAACTCGAAATAAATAACTAACAAATTTAATTAATAAAGGAGATTATTAAGGTTTGATCTCCTGTAAAATACAGAGAAAATTCAACAAAAAAATATGCACAACTAAATTGAACGGCCGTTCTTCATGAATATTAAAACTAATGAAAAATGTACAATGAAAGAACATTAAACGTAAATAAGTTTAAATCAATCACAGAAAAGATTTCTGTTGAAATCAAAAATTTGGCCACATGACCAAAGTATTCTTTTTGAAATAAAAACAAAGTCACCGAATATTACTTACTAGAATCGTTCCGAAGGTGGTAGTGCGCATCGAAACACAGTATATGTGTAGCAACAATATAATAGTTATAAATTACATTACTCACGTACAACCTTGTTTGAGTCTTCCTGTCGACCTGCTTCCTGACACAGAGCACATATTCACCTTTGCTAATTACGCTGTATTGTGAAAACCAAATGAAAATTCTGCCATAATGACAAAAATTTGGTACTTCAAGTATCAGAGCACCCGTTGTACTGGCTTTAGTGAGCTGAATATCAATAGAGTTCATCTTTAAGACGCTCTGAATAATATCCAATCATAAAATTCATCACTTGTATATACTCCGGAGGCTGTATCGTGCTAACAAACTGAAACATCTCCAAAAATGACAAAAATATCGTACTTAAAGTACTGTAGCACCTGTTGTATTGGATCTGGTGAGCTGAAAATGAATAGGGTTCATCAGTTAAATATCCTGAATAATATTCAATCATAAAATTAGTGACTTGTTGAACTCCGGAGGCTGTATCGTGCTAACAAACTGAAATTTCTCAAAAAATGACAAAATGTCGTACTTCAAGTACCATAGCACCCTTTGTACGGGCTCTGGTGAGCTGAAAATCAATAGAGTGCATCTGTAACATGTCCTGGACCAAATTCAATCATAAACTTGGTGGAATATTTGCACTCAGGAGGCTGTATCCTGCTAACAAGACATGTAAGAAAAAGTGGTCGACGACAACGACGACGACATACACACAGGATTTATTTTCTAACGACCATTTTTTCGTGTTGCTGTTGATGGAAAACGTAAAAATAACTTAAAAAAAATTTTCAAAATTCCAACTTTTTTTGGGGCAAACCAATACTTTTCTCGCATTTTAGATAGGTTGGGCGGAAAAGTAAAAATAACTATATTCAAAAAATTCAGTGTGGACTCCATGAAGGTTTATCTACTAGCGAAGTAATAGTGGAATTAACAAATACAAACTATCGGTTAGTTGACGATTGTGAACCAAGTATCTGCGTATTTCTGGATTTAGCCAAGGCGTTTGATACCATTTCACACGAACGGCTGATGGATGCCATGTGGGACGCAGGAATGCGTGGCGCCTCACATGATCTTCTCAAGAATTATTTGAGGGACAGGCAGCAACAGGTAAAAGTTAATGATTGTGTCAGCAGATTTCACACTATATCTTAGGGTGTCCCCCAGGGCACCTTATTGGGACCAGTGTTTATATTAATGGCATTTTCAATGTTGAAGTAGAGGGTAAAATAATCAGTTTTGCCGATGATACTGCAGTCATATATAGCAGAGACACATGGGAAAATTTAAAAATAATAATAAACGGTTTTAAGGATTAAAACTAACTTTTCCGCATCTGTGAGATGCCCTGAACAATATTCTATCATAAAATTGTCACTAGTACACACTTCGGGGGATGTATCGTGCTAAGTACCCAAATTTCTCCAAAAATAACCAAAAATGTAGTATATCTGGATTTATAGTCGAGTTTTTATGTGTCAAGGTGACAAGTCGAGAACGGTGAAGTTCTAGAAATGTGTTTTTTGGGTTGAAATAGTTTTTTTTAATTCTCACTACGCAAACTAACGGTTTTTGTTAAATTAACAGAAATGTCTATTAAAGATTCCGGAGTGATTGCAACGCGAGAGCAATGAATGTTTTAGTCGATTTGATTTGAATGGAAAGGTTCAATTTGATTTGTGCTAGCATTGTGGATAAATTCTTCTGATTATCTCACAGAGTAACCGATATTAAAGGATATTTACACCTACAGTAGTTTACAACAAATAAGTTACATTTGACCACGCTCACAATTATACATATACTCATTACAATTTGACAGTTGTCTTTCAAACCCTTTCAAAACGTGTAATTAGTAAAGGAGATTCTACGTATATGTGCTCTGTGCCAGGAAGCAGTTCGACAGGAAGACTCAAATAAGGTTGTACGTGAGTACTGTAATTTCTAACTATTATATTGTGGCTACAGATATACTGTGTTTCGCTGCGCACTACCACCTTCGGAACGATTCGAGTGAGTAATATTAGGTGACTTTGTTTTTACCTCAACAAGAATACTGCGGTCATGTGGCAAAATTTTTGATTTCAACAGAAATCTTTTCTGTGATAGATTTAAACTTATTTACGTTTAATGCTTTTTCAGTGTACATTTTTCATTAGTTTTAATATCCATGAAGAACGTCTGTTCAATTTAGTTGTGCATATTTTTTTGTTGAATTTTCTTTGTATTTTACAGGAGATCAAACCTTAATAATCTCCTTTATTAATTAAATTTGTTAGTTATTTACTTCGAGTTGTCTTTAACCAATCCTCGCTTTAATCCCGAAACTCATCAATTTAAAGTACTAAACGAATACCAACGCCATTGGCTAATACAATTGCTAAATAAAGATCTTCAGTCTAACTTTTTTATTTGTTTTGAGCTTAACCTCAAACATTTGAATGTACTCGCTTTAGTCAGCTGAAAATCAATAGGGTACATCTGTGAGACACCTTGGAAAATATCCAATTATAAAATTGGTCACTTGTATACACTCCGGAGGCTGTATCGTGCTAAAAACCAAAAAGAACAAAAAATGTGACACTTCAGGTACCATAGCACCCGTTGTACTAGCTTTGCTGCACTAAAAACTATTAAGGTTTATCTAGAAGACGCCCTGAAAAATGTTCAATCATAAAATTGGTCACTTGTATACTGTCTGGAGGCTGTATCGTGCTAACAAACTGAAAATTCTCTAAAAATTACAAAAATTTGGTACTTCAAGTACCGGGGCACCTATTGTACTTTCTTTAGTGTACTGCATATCAATAGGGTTAATCTTTGAGATGCCCTGCATAATATACAATCATAAAATTGGTCACTTGTATATACTCCGGAAGCTGTATCGTGCTAACAAACTGAAATTTCTCCAAAAATGACAAAAATGTCGTACTTAAAGTACTATAGCACCTGTTGTACTGGCTCTGGTGTGCTGAATATCAATACGGTTCATCCTTGAGACGTCCTGAATAATATTCAATTATAAAATTGGTGACTTGTTGCACTCCGGAGGCTGTATCGTGCTAACAAACTGAAATTTCTACCGTTGTACTGGCTCTGGTGAGCTGAAAATCAATACGGTTCATCTATGAGATGTCCTGAACAATATTCAATTATAGAATTAGTGACTTGTTGCACTCCAGAGGCTGTATCGTGCTAACAAGATATGTGACGAAAAGTGGCCGACGACAACGACTACGACGACATACACACCGGATTTTTTTCTAAAAACCGTTTTTCCGTGTTGTTCATGATGAAGACCGTGGAAATAACTCAAATTTTTTTTTCAAAATTCTTACTTTTTTTAGGGTGAACATAGAGAAGGCTATTAAGTCAAACACGTTTATTTTTGAGGCCAACAATTCTAAACGCTAGTAGTGAAACAATTAATGAATTACAAAAAGTGGGGATGGTATTGTAGCTACATGGCCTTGGTCATTTCGGTTATTATTCTGACAAACTTGGCACTGACGAGCCATGATAATCCAAAAACATTAATTAATTAACTTAAAAGTTTATTTTGTCACTAAAAGTTTTGAAAAAACATCAAAACGAAAGAACTAAATGTTTACTCTCTAGTCGTAATGGCGCTCGTATAAACAAACCACGTTTGACATTATTTACTACAATACTTCGACATATTCGAAATGATTGTCGATCACAGTCTGACGATATTTGCATCTCTCTTTATATGGTAATTAAACAAGGACAACACTACTAAATAGATTACTATTGACATATTAAACACGTACTGAAATTTTGAGCAATGTTGCCACTTTTAGTTATAACCATAAAGGTATCTAAGGTTATAACATAACAAATACTTGTTTCAAATTTATATTAGAATATTCTATCATAAAATAAAATTCAAGTATCATTAATTAATTTTAAAAATAGTGACTCAAATGCATAAATTAGTATGACTTTTTAACACATTTTCAATTAAACTTCTAATTTAATTTTTCCTGCAACTAAAGAGACTTTGTAAATATGGCAAAGCAGCGGAAGTGTCCGCAAGTGAGCTTAGAATGTGACTCAATGTTTGAGGCAAGAAAAGATCAAAACAAACATATCTATTTAATTTGTTCATCTGAGGGGTAAACCAATACTTTTCTCTCATATTAGATAGGTTGGGCGGAAAAGTAATAGAGTCAGGCTTCTCATAAATTATCCATACAGTGAAATTAAAATTCAATATGCCTAGGTATAAAAATTGATTCTCACTTGACTGCATATGTTGGAGACATTGTGAGGTGGTTACGATTACTACTTTCAAAGTGTAAATATCTCAAATCAATACTAGGTATAACCAACTAAAAGTAATTTATTATTTACTTGTAGAGTCAAGATTGAGTTACGGGGTTCTTGGATGGGGTGGTATTTTACAAACATATCTAAAAATTGTAGAAGTACTTAAAAAAACTAGAAATCATGTATTATAAAAAAATGGACCATCCCTCTGAGTTACTATTTTTGGAAAGTAGGGTGATGGACATCAGACAATTATATGTTTACTTTATTATATTCGATATCTGTAAAAATGGAAATATAGAACACAAAAATCTTCTATACCTATCTGCTAAGATTTTCAATTACTTACCCAACATGTATAAACTTTTTATATAACAACTATTAATTCTTTGGACATGATCAGAAGCATTCTTAAAAAATTTGTCCTAGATTCAAGCACACAGGATCTTCTCGTTATTATTGATCAAAAAAATTATTAATATTATTATTATAGATATAAAAGGATAACATAAAATTATTGTACAAATAAACTTACCACTCACACGTTTCACCTCTTAATATTGGATTATCCTCTTATATTATTTATCTTAAAATTTAGTTACACTTTTACGAGATTGTATAGGTTCATTCCGTAATTGTATAAAATTTTAAACAATCATAATTCAATTGCTCGTGCACAACCTCATAGGTTATAACGAGCTGTTTGATATGTTGGTTGAAACTATCTCTAACCCTACATTTATTCTTACTATCCTTGTGAAATTGTAAATTAAGTTAAGAAATGTATCGAATAAATCGTATTTCATCAAACTTTAAAAATCGCCAAACTTCGTTGTATAATAAAAAACTATCTGATTGGTATCGTTAGATATAATGTGTTTGTTTCTATGACAAATTTATATAACAAAATTCCATGTCAGAACTGTTTTGCTTCATATATTGGTCAAACTAAATAGCTCTCACGCGATAGAATTAAACAATACAAAGATTATTGTGAAAATAAGCATTTTACTGACCCAAATAAAACGTCAATGCAGATTCATTATTTTGAAAAAAAATGACTTCGATTTTGAAAACGTGAGCATCACTGATTTTGTGGATAATTATAAGAAGAGACTGATAGGTGATATGGTCATGATCCAAAAAAAAAAAATTCTATTAACAAAAAAGATACGGATAATTAAAGTCGTATATATATAACCATATCATTGATAGTTTTATTCATTGGTTTCTCCTCACAATTTGACCACCCATCAAAATCAAAAATTCAGTTTCTGATACATTAAATTTTCATAGTTCTGTATTGGTCTGGAATCCATTAGTTGTGTGTTGTTTTATTTATTGTTTTTATTTCTACATTTGTTTTTACTAATGTATTACTTTTCCGCCCAACCTATCTAATATGCGAGAAAAGTATTGGTTTACCCAAAAAAAAAATAGGAATTTTGGATTTTTTTATATACTGTCACACCCTTGTGACCTGGTTTGGTTCATATTATCAGGTGAGTTTTTCCTCTAATAATATTATACTTTGGTTCATTTTTATCTCCGTCTTAAATTTTAATTGTCCTCTAGCTGTATGTTCCAATCTAATGTGAAGCTATATTTTATTTAGTTCGGTATTGTATAGAAATAATAACAATAGAACAGACGGGACCCATGTTGTCGTAAAAAAATAAGGCCATGCGCAGTAGTATATATATGAATTACATTCAGTAGCGTGCGCGTACTTAGTAACATAACCATTTAAATTAGTTTTGTAATCAGACATTTAACACTTGTTGTTAAAAATATTACTTGAAAATAATACTATAAAATAATAATTTGATGTTTTATTAATAAAATAATTATAACTGTTGTGTTATTAATTGAGTTATTATAAATACTTATGTAAGTAAAAAAAATTTTATATTTATCAAAAACAAAAATCATTGTTGAAAATTATAATTTAACCCTGCTAACCTGAACTAATTTCTAATTCTGACTTATATTTGAGAACACAAAAGACAGCTAGACAAAAAGCACAAAAAATATATTGAGAACAAAACAAATTAACAAACCAAAAGAAGAGAAGAAGAAAGTACAAACAAAAATAAATATTAGATTCGGAGTTCTCAGAAAAGGGAAAGCAGACAACAGGGAAAGAATTGAATTATATGGAAATAATCCTGAGTTAAAGAAAAAGAAGAAAACAGGGAAAGAATTGAATTATATAGAAATAATCCAATTAAGTTTATCTTCTTGGAACATGTGTTTATAAAAACTTTATTTCTCAATTATATAGATTCTAATAATACAATTAAACAATATGTAAACAATAAATAACAATATGTAAATGATAACTGCTGGAACTCGTGGATAAGAAGTGTATTTTGAGGTCTTCATTTTTAAATAAGAGACAGAAGGTGGATATAGACTAAAAAATTGGTCTTCGTCAGAATTTTTGTTAGGTATTTGCCAAAAATATCTATTTTTATCGAATATTTTTGTGTAAGAATAATTAGGTTGGTTATTGTTTGTGCTGGAGATTATAATTTGATTTTTGTATGTATTTATTGCCTTTTCAGTGAATGGAATTTTTAAAATGGGATCTTCAAGACTAGTGTGAACTGTTTCTAGGTCACTAGCGTTTTCTGTTTCCACTCTAGGTGTCGGTATATTTTGGAGGGTTTTGGTTTGAGAAGTTATATTAGTAGAGTTGGGTTTTCCCGGAGGATGTTCGATGGGTCGTAATAATTCTTTACCGATCACTTCATTTAGATAATCCTGTGTTAGGTAGGGATCGGGGTTGTTAATGTTTGTAGAGGTATTGTATTCCTCGGGATCGATAGGAGTTCTGGGAACTATTTCTTCGGAATCTAAGTCTAATATAGCTGAAAATTGGGGTTGGGGTGACGAATCTCTTTCGCATTGGAAAAATTCTTGTGGGTCTAAGTTCATTATGGTAGAATAGTTATCATCGGTTTCTAAGGGATTGATTTCAACTCTAGATAATGCGTCGGAATTACTATTTAAACGGCCTTTTTTATAAATTATTTGGTAATCATATTCTTCGAGTTTGAGTTTCCAAGGTATTAATTTTGAGTTAAGAGAAAATAGCCATTGTAAGGGTTTGTGGTCAGTGTTGATATTAAATCGCGTACCGAAAAGATAAGGTCGGACGTATTTTACGGCGTAGATTATGCTGAGGAGCTCTTTTTCTATGGCGCTATAGTGACTTTCTGCAGGGTTAAAGGTTCGTGAAGCGTAAGCAAATGGGAGGTGATTACCTATAGGTCCTTGGGATGATACGGCACCTATAGCGACGTTAGAAGCGTCTGTGATTACATTGAAGGGGTCACTGAAATCAGGATATTGAAGTATTAGGTCGTTGGTTAAGATATTTTTGCAAACATTGAAACATCCAATGAATTCGGGGATATGTTTAATTTGTACGCCTTTTTTAAGACATAAGGTTATAGGTTTTGCGAGTTTGGCGAAATTTTTTATAAATTTTCTATAATAGTCTACAAGTCCTAAGGATGATTTAATTTCTTTGGCTGTTTTTAGTTTGGGGATTTTTTTTATCGCGATGATTTTCTTAGGATTGGGTTTGATACCTTTAGGAGTTATTAAGTGGCCTAAAAATTCTACATTTTTACTAAAAAACTCGGATTTATCTAGTTGAGTTTTAAGTCCTGCTCCTCTTAATTTCTTAAATACTTGTTTCAAATTATCTATATGTTCTTGAAGGGATGTTGAGATTATTATGATATAATCCATATAAACGAAGCATATTTTATGTTGAAGATCTTTGGGAACTTCATCCATCACCCTTTTAAATGTTGCCGGGCTATTTTTTAGTCCAAAGGGCATACGAAGGTACTCATAATGTCGGTTTTCCACATTGAAGGCTGCTTTCTGAATAGAATTTTCGTCAATCTCTATTTGATGATAACCGGATGCTAAATCCATTGTGCTAAAATATTGACAACGTCCGAGTTTATCTAAGATTGAGGTTATAGAAGGAAGGCGGTATCTGTTTGCAATTGTTTTTTCGTTGAATTTCCTATAGTCTACAACGATTCTCCACTTTTGTTTACCGCTAGCGTCAATTTTTTTGGTACGACCATATAGCACAGCTCAAGGGCTTTGGGATGGTATTATGATGTCGTCTTCGAGCATTTTATTTATTTGTTTCCTTACTTCTTCCTTGAGTGCATAGGGATATCTAAATGGTTGTGTGGGAACGCGTATTTCATCTCTGGTTTTTATTTCTTGTTTTATTTTGTTGGTAAAAGTTAATTTATCGTCTGGATGGTGAAATATGTATTTAAAGATTTCAATATGGGTTTAGTTCTTCGGGGTTTAAATGTTCTTTGCGAAAAAGGTTTAAGTTTATTTTGTTATTTTTTTGTTCTGAACGATTGCTTTTTGGATGATCCAATATTGTTTCCATTGGAAAGCATTCGAATTTCTCTTCGTTGAAATTTTCTGTTAGAGGTATTAGGAAATCTTTGTCAATTGTTATTAATTGTGTTAGAGATGTAGTGTTTATAATTTCGATTATAGTTGATCCATTTTCTACTGCGAAAATACTGGATACAATTTTAATTGTTTTATCGAGGTAAATTAGGTCATTAATTAGGAAATTGCCATTTGGTAATGCGATTTTTATTTCTTTTAATATTGATGAATTAGGAGGAATTTCTAGTTTTTGAAAGTGGAATTCTTTTCCATAATTAAGTGTAATTACTGTGTCATTGTTAAAGAGTAGTTTGTTATTTAGATCTAGATTGAGTTTTAATTTTTTCATGTCGCGAATTCCAATGATTCCGTCAAAATAGTCATGAAAATTGAATAGAACGAAGTCGTGTTTTTATGTTTAGTTCTTGTAACAAGGGGATTTTAGCTTTAAACTGGGCTTGCCTAGATACAGCGCATGTTAAAATTGTGGTATTATAGTGAAGAATTTTATCAGGGTTTTTCGGCTACGTATGGTCTTAATAAAGAGATATAACATCCTGTATCAATTAATAATTTCAAGGGAGTAGGAAAATTTAGTTGAATGAATGGAAGTGAATTATATAGAATCTAGACGGTATTGGATTATAGTCCGTTTTTAAAAGGCATGGAGTAATAAATCACTCATTTTGGCCGGAACCATAGGCAAACCACATTTAGTCCTTTAAAAAAAGTTAAGGCTTCTAAAATTATCTCATTTCCGAAAATAACCGTTTTCTAATATTATTTAAAATGAAATTTCAAATTATCAATAATATAATAAACTGTGGATTATATCACTGACATCAATTTTCCAGAAAATGTATTATTATGTATAAAAGGGCGTAGACGAGTCCCTCCACTAAGCTCCAGGTAGTTATAATCCTACATACAATAAATAATAAAATAAATGTTGATAACAATTTTATACAAATACATATATATATATATATATATATATATATATATATATATATATATATATATCCAAACCAACCCCATTTGCCGATTATTTCACCCAATTAGCAGGTAATTGGAGAAACTTGACAAACAGGTAGCTCAAAAATGGTTTTATTATTGTGAAATATAGTCTTTTCAGTTCTAAGAAAATGCCCCCATAATACAATGTACTTACTAGAACTTTTCAACTATAAAAGTAGCGGAAAGGTTGAATATTTTCAATTTACAGTTTATCTGTTCTGGAGAAACTGCTGTGTTGATTGATTTCCCCATTATTACTGTTATTTGTTATTATTTTTTACCGTTATTGTTAATTGGTGTTTATTTTTGTTCATCTATACAAGTTCTCTTCTCATCACACGAGACAAACACCTAACTACACCTTCCAACTATATAGTGTCCAACCAAATTCGACCAGATATGGAGGATTTATCACCATCTAAGCTACCTAAAGTTGGCCCATTGTCGCTGGACGAAAAAAATCTGATACTAAATTGCTATTCCTCGTTGAAGAACGAAGAAATTAGAAGAAAAATCATGAATTTGACAGGAAGTGTTGACGAAACTGTGGAGATTACTGCAACAATGATGGGTGTTTCGAAAACAACAATTTATAATTTAATGAAGGAGAAAAAAAATGGAAACATCACAGCCCCAGCAAAGTCCCCAGGCCGACCCAAACTTGAAATGGATGACGACTTGAAGAATGGAATAAGGCGTAAGGTGCATGCTTTTTTCTTTAGAAAAGAGATCCCAACTCTCTCCAAAATTATGGCTTCGGTTCAAGAAGATACAGATTTTCCGAAAATATCTCGAAGTACATTATGGAAAATTTGGAAGGAACTTGGATTTGAATATAAAAAAATTATCGGAACGCAATGTTGATTGATAGAGACGACATTGTCATTTGGAGGAGGAGTTATTTGCGCAATATTCGGAAAGCAAGACTAGATCAAAAACGAATTTATTATTTGGATGAGACTTGGTTAAATGAAGGTCATACTGTTTCAATGTTTTGGCAAGACACGAATGTCAAAAGACGGAGGCAGGCAGATCTTGAAGGGTGGTCAACAGGCCTCAATCCACCAGCAGGAAAAGGACGTCGACTCATCATTACTCATATCGGAAGTGCCGAAGGTTTTGTTAAAGGTGGATTGTTGTGCTTTGAGTCGAAGCGAACCGGAGATTATCATGAAGATATGGATGCAGACGTTTTCGAAGAATATTTCTCACAAATGTTAGATCTAATTCCAACGGGCTCAGTCATTGTTATGGATAACGCAAGTTATCACTCCAGGTTAGTGGAGAAATTACCTTCAACTGCATGGCGTAAACAAGATATCCACGATTGGCTAACCTCGAAAAATATTGAATGCCCAGATAACCCGCTGAAAAATGAGCTCTTGCAACTGGCCAATTCACATAAACACAAATATAGTAGATACGTTGTAGATCAAATGGCATCAGCGCGTGGTATAACGGTGCTGAGGCTTCCTCCTTATCACTGTCAACTCAATCCCATAGAATTAATATGGGCCCAAGTGAAAGGGGAAGTTTCAAGAAAGAATACGACATTCAAAATGAGTGACGTAAAAGTTTTATTCGAAGACGCGTTAGGTAACGTAACCAAAGAAAACTGGAAGAAATGTGTTGAACACGTGATACAAGAAGAACTAAATATGTAAGAAATGGATCATATAAGTGAACACATGATTGAACTATTTATAATCAATGTTAATAATGGAAGCTCAACAGAATCGTCTAATTCTGATATATAGACTAGTTTTTGTGTTAGTTATTACTATTATTTGTTAGACTTTTTTTTTATAAATATTACATTAATTCCTACTTTATTCCTGCATTTTTCTTTTTTCTCTCCTATTATAAACGGTATATTAGTAGTAAAGTTGATACCTACTGCAAAAAAAGTTGCTATTTTTTATATAATATTTTATGTTTATTGTTTATTCTTAGGAACACAAAAAATGTGTTTCTATTGAATCGATATTGTGAACTCTTTTGAATAGTTTTCGTAATTATAATTTCATATATAGTGCCTTCATATTCATATACCAAGTTTGTTTTGTCCTGATTGCACGCCTCTGAGGATTAAATTGTTTATTTGTTCATTCAAATACAATAGAGCGACCCTTTTAATACAATAGAGCGACCCTTTCAATACAATAGGCGACCCAACCGAATACAGAGTTACGGGGTGTCTACCTGAAATTCGTAACAAATGAGAAATTTTAGTACAAAATTAGATAAACTTCGGAGATATTTTATTATACACCCTGTATCGGTTTTGCATACCTAATGAGCTTTTATTACTCCATGCCTTTTAAAAATGGAGATACTATATTGTTTAAATCTACCTGTCTATATTTTGGAGACGCTTTTGGGGAATTTCTTCTTCTGGGCACACATATTCGTATTCGAATCGGTCGGAATGGTTGTAATCATCGTATGTTTCTTCGGGATGCGTATCATGGTTAAGGATAGGGTCCTTTTCTATATTGTAAAGTTCCTTTGAGGTGAAGTTGGGGCGAACACCATGCTGTGGTGTAAAGAAGGGTTTCTTTGAATCATATTTGATATTTGAGTTCATGGAGTTGGTCGACATAGGTACTGGTTTAAAGGTATTTTTTGGGGCGAATTTGGGGTGAAAAACATTGATTGGTTTTCCGAATACCTGGGAATTTGTGGGATAGTTTCTTTGGACAGGTCTGGACTGAATATTTATAGGTTGATTCGGGAATGTTGAATTATTAAAAGGTACAGCTTGATTGGAATAGTTGAATTGTCTGTTATATTGATAAGAATTATCATGATAGTTGGGTGTTGATTGCCGTTGATTAAATTGTGGGGGAATTCGATTATTAGGGGATTGGTATTGAGATGTGTGATAATTGTTAAATTTTAATTTGTTGTTAGATTTAGAGCATTTATTCGTTGGTCGGTGAAGTATTGTCTAGATATTATATCTGTAGCTTCAAGAAAAAATTTAGGGGATCTGATGTCTAAAATTGTTTTAGTTTTATCATCCACGTTAGCAAGTAGAATGTGTTATTAAATAATCGATTATTCTTCTATTTCATTCAATAATTGCCATCTCTGTATGTGTATAGTAATACTGTTGCCCGCGCGTATTTCATGATCTTTTCATTTGAATATCTCAGCAACAATTAAGAATATCGCAAAACCCAGATTAACGTTTAGAAGTACGAAAATTCTACTTTCGAAATCGTTTTTGTAAATTGAAATCGGACCACAACCCTCGCATTCAGGCCTGTTGGAAAATTGCATAGTAAAAAAACATTAACATTAACATTAAATTTGTGAATGTTCTTAAATTAATGTTTTAATGTACGCTTTGGAGACAAATGTTAAGTACAAAAGTTGTGGAACGTGTTAAGGTCTATGAAATGCCTCAATAACTTTTTTGCGTCAAATGAATAACAAAGAAATACGATTTTTTGCAACTTTGACAGGCCGCAATTTTGTTTCTACTGGACCTATTTTGCTCATTAACGAACTCGTCCAAAATTCAAATGGCCACGGATCGAAAACTGTACATCGAACAATGCCTGGTTTTTACACATATAAAGTTAATATTAAAAACTGACGTTCCGATCGACTTATTGGACTTCTCATTTTCTTCGTGTTTTTATTATCTACAATTTCTTTATTGACGCCAGCACGATTACTCTAACAGCTTGAATATTATAAGCAAACAATTTAAAAAAGCGACATTTTGCATAAAATTATTAATAACAAAGTTATGACTCAAGTTGAGTGAATAACGTCTTACTATATTATATGAAACTATTCTCCAAACAGTGGCTCAGCTGGTTATCTTCTAACACTTATTACATGGAAAATTCTTTGTAGCTTGGCCTAATAGGGCTAAGAAAATTGTTGAAATATTTCTATTTCAATAAATACAGTTATTATTATCATGTCCTACAAATATCTTAAAAATTATGAGGTGTTGATGTATTATTATAGGCTTTCAACGGATAAAATAGACTCAGATGTTGACGAAGAGTCAAAAGACGATTGCTCTGATAGTGCCTCTACGTCTAGGACTCGACTCCCTCCTCAGCGGGATATTGATCTAGCCCTCGTCCACCATACGTAGAAACACCATTTTAACAAGGCCGAGAAAAGATCATCTAACACCGGTGGTCACATCTAATTTGTTGAAACCCTCCACATTCAGAAATTCAACGCAATCTCGTCCCCTTCTGCTTTGAGTGCTGTCTCCTAGCGGAGGTTAGCGATAACATCTGCAAAACTATTTAAATTTTCAGCTGATCTTATTAAGGTCAGCAAGTCTATGTTTCTCCATTGCCTAGTATTTCGCAGCTAGGAAATTTGTCTTCTACCTGGCTCTCGCCTAACTTCGATATTCCCCTTCATTATGAGTTGCAAAAGTATGTATTTAGGATTTCGTAAAATATGTCATAGGTAAGCGTTTTTGCGTATTTTAATAGATATTATTAACTCTCGATCTTTCTGCATTCGCCTCAAAACTTCTTCGTTGCGGATTCTGTCAGTCCATGGAATTGTCAGCATTCTGCGTAATACCCACGTTTCAAAGGCCTTCAAACGTCTCATAGAGCTAACTTTCAGTGTCCAGGCATCCATTCCGTAAAGTAAAGTACTGTAAACATAACACTTTGCCATTCGGTACTTCAATTCTAGATTTGTCTCGAGATGACAAGAAGGGTCTCAATTTAACAAAAATGGACCTGGCTTGTTCTGTTCTCGAGCGTTTCTCATTTTCGGAATCCAAGGAATCGTTTACCGGACAGCCCAAATATTTAAACTTAGATACCTTTCCGATTGTTCCGTTGTATATTAAGATATTGCATGGAATATTTGGACTTCTTGATATTACCATTGTTTTGGACTTTTTTGTGTTGATGCGCAGTCCCCACATGTCTTCTGCTTTGACGAGTTTATTAAGAAATGCTTGCAAACTATCCTGGCAGTCAGCTATGATTTCTGTATCATCGGCATACCTAATATTGTTTATTACTTCTCCGTTGACTTTGATTCCTTTGGCGGTACATTTAAGTGTGATATCAAAAATAAAATTTGAGTAAAGATTAAATCCACGGTGAAAGGACGCAACCCTGCCTAACGCCGTTCTCTATTTTAATAGGATCCGTACGTCCTCCAGTTGTTTCCATAGTTGCCGTCTGAATCCCGTATTTCTCCCTTAAAATATTGATGTCATTTTGATCTAGACCCTTCTCAATTAAATGCTTATGGTTTATTCGGTCGAAAGCTTTTCCATAATCGATAAAGCACAAAAACACGTCCTTTCGTTGGTCTCTGCATTTTTAAATCAGAACATTGAAGCCAAACAAGGCTTTTCTTCTGCCCATGCCGTCTCTAAATCCGAACTGCTCGTCTTCTACATCGATTTCACATTTTTTATTAATACGATTATGAATTATCTTAAGAAATTTTTTTAAAATAGTTGACACTCAACAGAAATAACAGAGCAAGGGAAACTTAGTATGGCGCCAGTGTACACCCCAACTTCGTCTACTACAGATAATTTCTCTGAAGTAAATGAGGAATATGTGCCTATGGGGCATTTACCAATATTGCAGTTCAATGAGAAGGACCTCCTTGGAGAATTTTTGGCAGAATCCTTAGGAGTATTTTTCGAAAAACTCAAAATTCCGAACATTACTAGTTCGTAACTCTTCAAAAGTGACAAACTAGCGTCTCAATTTTTGATTGATGATAATTGAGGAAATTGTTATACTCAATAATATGTATGCATCCCAAGAAAGAACCGTTTTGGTGAGGAAAAAGCATGGCAAGAAAATTATAAATTGGGTTAATACATACAAAGGAAGAATGAAAGTTTTTTTTGGGTTATTTATTTTAATGGGTATACATTCACTTCCATATCTATCTATTTACTGGAGTAGTGATCCATTATAAGGTGTAGAAGCTGTATCAAAAGTCATGACGCTAATATTGCATTTGAATGACAATTATTTAGCGGCATCTTAAGGAGAAAAGGCTTATGATAAACTTCATTAACTGCGACTTCTTATTGATGCGCTCACATGCATATCAACCCTCAAATAGACTTTCAGGCAATGATACTCTACAAAGAAAGATCCTGGACATCGTCTTGCCAATTCCACCGCTGGATTTATAACTGAATTTCAAATATACACTGGAAAGTCTCCAGATGCTAAGGTAAAGTATTGACTTGGAGAGAGATTAGTAATGGATATGTGTCAACCACTTATCAATTCGAAATGTTTGGTCGCCCTCGACAATTTTCTTACTTCACATAAGTTGATACGTACGCTAATCAGTGATGGAATTTACTCAATTGGCACAGTGAAAACAGATCGAAAAGGACTTCCTCAATATGTTGAAATCGAAGGATAAATTAAGCAGTATAATTAAAAAATATTACTTGGGAAATATTCTACAAAAATATTATTAAAGAATCGGAAGTGTTAAACAGTATGTCCGGGAGTATTAAATATCAGTAAAAGTATTACAGTTAATGAATAATGTGTTGATTTTGAATTTTTGTAACTTTGATTATTATTATTATAATTTTCAATTAAAACATTTAATTGATTTGTTTTTTTGATTTTGTTCTTTTCCTGAATTGTAGAAATTCCGGACGGCTTAGAATTCTCCCCACATATGCCAGACAAAACCCTATAATAACCAGAAGAGAATATACAATTTTTATGCATTAATTAATGATTATCATTGAAATATTAAATATTTAATTACATAATTTTCCAAATGTAGCCTATCATTGTGGAATAACCAGGAACAGTATTGTTTACTCCGATACATATTATTCCTTCATCAACATCGCTAATTTTTTTCCTTGCATTAGGTTAACCTTCGTCTTTTACACCTACTTAATCAACCCGATTGTATTGTATAATTAGAAATGGGGGTGTCCTTTCGTAGATCCAAAAATAAGATGTGATTTTAGTTGTCTGAAAATGTGGAAATATAAAAATATCCAGTTTCCATGTGTTGGCGTTCGGTGAATGAGAGACGAAGCATTTTTCTGTTTATGTAACAATTAACAAGTCAACGCCGGGTCGAATATTTGACACTGGGAGTGTGTAAACACGTCGGGGGTGTTGACATCTGGACATGTAATAATTTGTTTTTGAAGAAGTTAATGATGTTTGCTTTTTAATAAAGGTACTGATGATCATTAAGTTGGTGTTGTACCTGTGTTGATGTATTTTACAACGATAAAAATGTGATTTTCGAATACTCGTAGTGTTAAAGGTTAGTTAGTGTTACATATGTAGCGATTTAGCTTGTAAAATCAAACATTCATAACAAAAGTGTGTGGTTCACAACGAAACTTATTTATTTTTATTCTATCAAAAGGACCCCGCATACTTTATATGGGAAAATGGCTCTCCGTCAAATTTCGTGAATTTTTGATATGTTGTAGAATTTCTCATTCTGGTGGAATGTTTCAATGGGCAGAACACGATCCTATGACTAGTTTTCGAGATACAGGGTGTTGAATATGGATAATATTCACTTTTCAACACTCCGTATCTCCCAAGTTATGATTTAGTCCTGATTTATCTTTGGTGGTGTTATCATCACATCCTTGTATCACAAATTCATGAGAAATTCATTTCCAAATCTTTTCGTATTACATGGCGATTTCACTTGATGATAATGCTATTTTGATACTTTCATAATTTTGTTGTTTTATAAAGAGAAAATGCGAAAAAAGGTTGAATTATCACATAATATTATAAATTCATTTCATCTTTCATCACAGTTGATACAATTCATACAAAGTGATTCACGAATATGGAAAAATAACGAATTTTCGGACACCTTGTAGTAATAAACCCACCGAAAATGACAAAATTGTCGTGAAGGATGTTAAATGATGTTTCATCGTATACAGAGTCGAATGATGTCATTTTGAAAATTTACTTATAATTTATTAAATAAAAACCTTGATTTTCTTCATCACCCCAAATCTCATAAAGGAGTCGTATAAATTCATAAATTAAACTATTAAATAATTAATAAAACATCGAAATATAATAATTTGTCACCCAAACGTGGGACAAATATTATTAAAGAATATAAAACATAGAATATATTATAATTGGCGCCGAAAAGTGGGGCAAAAATAAATTTATCATTATTAGCATAAATATAAAGAAATATTATAATTTGACGCAGCAAATTCATTGACTATATAAAAAATTAAGTATCGACCATGGAAAGAAGAATGACATTAAGGGATGGTAAACAGGTAGGAGTTGAAAGTGTATCTGAGGAACAGAGAGAAGAAAGAAGACTTAGTATGGGTGATTTTCTGGTGCAGTAGTTGGAACAAGGAAGGGAACAATCAGAAGGAGATATGACAGCGGGATATGAAGCAGCAGAACAGGAGGATAGAAGACAGGAAGCGCAAGGAAGAAAAAGTCAAGATCGTCAGATGATGGAAATGATGCGACAATTATTGGGAGATATGAATAATTTGAGTGGAGATTTAAATAAAAAAATGGACAAACAAGAGGAAAATATGAATAACATGAATGGAAAAATTGACAACATGTGGAAAAAAATGAATGAGAACATGAATGATATAAAGGGGAACATGAATAATTTGGAAAAGAAAATTGAAAAGGTGAAAGAAGATATGAAGGGCCAGAGTGAAAATTCACGCATGGAAATTCAAGAAGTTGACATTAAAATCAGGGAAGATATTAACAAGCAGGTGGTAGAAGAAGTCCAAGAACTAGGAAGATGCCTAGAAGAAAATTTATCTGGAGTAATTCAAGTAGAAGTAAAGAAACAAAATGATAATATAATTGAAGAGATACAGGCTATTAAAGTACAAGGACAAGCAAATGAAGAAGTAATGCAAATGTATGAACAGAATTTGAATAAGAAATTTAAAGACTTAAATGGAAGGATAGAAGAACAAACAGGAACATGTATAAATAGGACTGAAAATATAGATAAATTATTCAACAAGGAATTGGAGGAAATGAATTGAAAATTACAAGAAACTGTAAATGAAATAGAAGATAATCTTAAACGGAATGGAGGTGGAATGATGCAGACTGGAAATATCGACTTTGGGGTGAGATTTGATGGAAATATTAATGTAATTCACCCAAAAGTATTTATTGAAATAATCAAAAGCAGGATGAGAGGAATAAAGGACATTGTAGAGAAAAAAATCATTATTAGAGGAATGTTATCTGGACATGCTTTATTGTGGTTTTGCAAAAAAGAGGAACAAATACCTGATGTCGAAATATTTGAAAAACAATTTTTGAAATATTTTTGGGGGGAAATTCAACAGGCGAGTTTCAGAGAAAAACTATATTTTGGGAAATTTGATTATAATCAGAGTAAAAATTTCAATGCTTATGCAATGAAAATGTACAACAACGCACAGTATTTGGAGCCAAGCATGCGAGAAGAAGAAATGGTTTTATATATTTCCAGACATTTCGACCAACAAGTATCAGAAACTATTGGGATACAAAATATCAAGACGATGGAAAGTTTATCAAATTATTCACTCAGACTTGAAAGAAGTCATAATGAAACAAGAAATGAGATTAAAAATTTTAATGGAATAAGGGGGATTGAAGATGGACATTACAGAAGAGATATGAGTAATACATATGAAAATAGAAACTATAGAAACAGACAGGAATTTTAGAAATGAAAATAGAAATTACAGAAATGAAGACCGAAGATATGGGAATGGCAATAGAAACAATGATAATAAGTACTTTGAAAATAGAAGAGATTCTAGAAATATGGACAGAAGAAATGGTAATGAAGACATAATTGAAAATTGGAGACAGGATAGATGGATCAATAGAGTATAACAGACCGCTTGTCATTGCCTTTGTGGACTTCCACAAGGCCTTTGACACTGTTCAGATGAGTGCAGTTTTAAACTCCTTACAAAAATGTCGTGTCGACTATCGTTACACTAAGCTAATATACAACATATATAAGAATGCTACCATGATGGTAAGACTGCACGAAAACACCAACCCCATAAAAATAGGTAGAGGAGTGAGGCAAGGTGACACTATGTCACCAAAACTGTTTACCACAATTCTGCAATACGCCTTTGGAATGCTTGAATGGAGCGGAAAAGGCTTGAATATAGATGGATTAAACCTAACAGACCTGCGCTTCGCAGATGATATAGCCTTGATGTCAGACAGCCTACAGGATATTAAGATAATGCTGGAAGATCTTCAGGAGGTATGTGCTCGGGTTGGATTAAAAATTAATATATCGAAAACGAAATATATGACGAATCTGGTTCCTAGTGGAAATATTGCTATTGGTGATGGGGAGGTAGAGTTGGTGGATAAGTATACATACCTGGGTCATGAGATAAAAATCTCGAGAGACAATCAAACATGTGAATTAAGAAGAAGAATTACGCTCTCTTGGGCTGCATTTGGTAAAATGAGGGAAGTGTTTAAGGGCAATCTCCCAATGTGTCTGAATCGAAAGGCCTATAATCAGTGCGTTCTACCAGTTATGACCTACGGAGCCGAAACTTTGACTCTGACAGCCACATCCGCTAGGAAGCTTAGAGTAGCCCAACGTAGGATGGAAAGATCGATGCTTGGTGTGTCACTCCGTGACCGCACAAGAAATGAAGACCTAAGGGCGAGAACAGGAGTCACGGATGTTATCTATCAGGTGGCAAAACTCAAATGGAACTGGGCTGGACATGTGGCCCGCATGAAAGATAGACGATGGACAAAAAGGCTGCTCGAGTGGAGACCAAGGACAGACAAAAGAAACAAGGGAAAACCTCCCACGCGATGGACGGACGATATCAGAAGAATGACTACAAACTGGATGCAGAGCGCTCAAGACAGAAGACAGTGGGCAGAAATGAGGGAGGCCTATATCCTGCAGTGGATGCGACAGGCTGATTGATGATGATGATGATAGATGGATAGGAACAAATAATTACCATGATCGAAGAAATGATGATAGAAGAAATGGTATCCAAGAAAACCATAGAAGAAACTATGATAGAAGACATCAAGAAATAGAAGACAGAAGACAAGTAAACATAATACAAGAGCAAGAAAGAGATTATGAGCACAGACAAACTGTAAGCAAAAATTTCACATAAACCGCTTTCACGTACATAATATTATTTTTTCTAAGTACGAACATCCAAGAGAATTTGTTGATATTGGGGAAATTGGGGAAATGCATGACAATTTAGGGTTAATATTCATTAAAGGTAAAATACAAAATATAGGATGTAAAATTCTGATAGATACAGGATCAGAAGTAACGTTGATAAGTGAAAGGATTATAGACAAATGCAAGAAAAATAATATTATGGTGGTAAATACAAATAAATTATCACTAGTGGGAGCGAATAATAAAAAACTATATGATAGAAGTAAATTGATAATTGAAGAATTACAATTAGGAAACAATTCGTTCAATGTACAAATGTTGGTCGTAAAGAATTCAATTTATGATATAGTATTAGGATCCGATGAATTAGACAATCACAAAATTATTATCAATTATAAAGAAAAGTTGGTGAATTGTAAAGGAGAAGATATTGATTTCCTCAAACAAGAAACAAACAAATTAGAAGAAGATACATTTTATGTAATGAATCAAATCAATGAAGAACATAAAATAGATTTAAATTTGTGTAAACAAAAATATGTGAAAACAGTAATGGAATTGATAAGACAATACAACAGATTATTCAATGAAGAAGTACAAGTAGCAAGGAAATATACACATAAACTTGAAATAAACAAAGATATATCGAATTTCAAAGTAAGGACATATCCAATTCCATATAAATTGAAGGATGAAGTAT
The DNA here is from genome assembly GCA_963921935.1 of Galeruca laticollis. Lineage (NCBI taxonomy): Eukaryota > Metazoa > Arthropoda > Insecta > Coleoptera > Chrysomelidae > Galeruca > Galeruca laticollis. The sequence goes on along the minus strand of OY998179.1, from coordinate 185,742,446 downwards.
ACCATGAATTAGAAAACATGTTAAAAGATGGAATAATAGAAAGATCAAATTCACCATATATTAATGCAGTTACGTGTGTACGAAAAAAATCTGGAGAAATAAGAATATGTTTAGATGCAAGAAATATCAATAGCTACACAAAGAAACAATACGAAAGTCCTATGAATATCGATAGTATATTTGGTAGAATTACTAATGCAAAGATATTTTCAAAATTAGATCTGAAACATAGTTTTTGGTTAATTCCTTTAGAAAAAGAAAGTCGAAAATACACTGCGTTTATGATAGATGGAGTGGTATATCAATCTTGTGTGGTACCTTTCGGATTACAGAGCTCCTGTCAGCTTTGGTAAGGACACTTCACACTATTTTAAATAAATATGAAAATTTTATACTTCATTATATAGATGATATCCTTATATATTCGGAAAATAAAGAAAAACATAAAGAACATTTAAATATTATTTTTGAAGAACTAGAAATTGCTGGATTAAAATTAAACATCGAAGAATGTAAATTTTATCAAGAAGAAATACATTATTTGGGATATGTTTTGAATACTAAAGAAGTTTCTATGGATCCTGATCGAATTAAAACAATTTTAGAATATAAACAACCAACAAATTTGAAAACTTTGAGAGGGTTTTTAGGAATTTTAAATTATTTCAAACGATTAATACCAGATCTAAGCAGAAAAGAAATACCATTAATTGAATTATTAAAAAAAGGTGTAAAATGGCAGTGGAATGAAGAACGAGAAAAAGCATTTAGAGAACTAAAAGAAGATTTTACGAATAATCTCAAGGTATATGACCCACAGTATGATAAATAATTTATTTTGAGAACAGATGCATCAGCTGATCGTTTTGCTGGAGTACTGATACAAGAACAGGAAAAAGGAGAAGTACCTATTAGTTTCATATCTAGGGTTACTAAAATACATGAAAGGAAATATTCAGTAACAGAACTTGAAATGGCAAGCGTGGTATTTTGTATCACTAAATTGAGATTTTTTTTATTAGGAGCTAAATTCATTATAGAAACTGATCATTCAGCTTTTACAGCTATGCTTAAAAATAGATATGCGAATAATAGAATACATCGCTGGATTTTATTATTACAAGAATATGATTTCGAAATAAAATACATTCCTGGAAAACAGAATATTGTTGCAGTTGCTTTAAGTAGAGAGACAGAAACCACATTTGAACAGAGGAAGTATAAAATAGGTACGGACACGACCATGGAGAATTGCTGGGTTGTATAATGTTTTGTGAAAGCATTTTATTGATCTGATCTTTCACCTCTTGTTTATGAATTTGGGGATAGCGATATGATTTTACATAAGTGGGCTTAGAATTTTGCGTATCTATAGAATGTTTTATTTCGTTGGTGAAAGTAAGTATGTCTCCTTGTAAATAAAAAATGTCAGAAAAATCATGACAAAGTTGGGAAATTAAGTCTCGTTCTTCTTCATTAAGATGATCAAGTCTTAGTTGAATTTTAAATTCCGATGTTCTATCGGTGCACATTTCTTGGGTAGTTAGTTGAATATTATTTACAGTATTTATTTTATATGGTTCTAAGTTAAGTTTTGAAAATGTTACAGTTTTAGGTATACAATTAACATTTAATACTGAAACAAAAAATTCTCCTTTTTCATTTATTTTAACTAATGCGTTTGGTAGTTTAACTTTCTCTACTTCTTGACCTACCAGTATAGCATCAGTATTAAAAAAATCGCATTTTAGGTTAAAGATTTGTTCAGTCCTAGGTTCAATGGACATTGTATTTTTGTAAATTTGTGGAAATTGGTTTTCGATTGAAATATTGGTAGTTTTATTATCTGTTACTTTAAACTTTAAATAATGGTACAATTTTGAAATCAGTAATAAGTTGTTTATTTTTTAGATCAACTATACAATTATAATGTTCTAAAAAATCCATGCCTAATAATCCATCAAAATCAATATCTAAATTACAAATAAATACTCTGTGTGGATCGTTAGGTTTAAATGGAATAAGGGCTGATTTGATAACTCTTATTTTTTGGTTCGTTATACCTTGAATAAATACATTTGCAGGGGATCTATTCCTATAATTTTCGCATGTTTTGGGTTTGAAAATTGATAATCCAGCACCTGTATCAATTAGAATTTTATAAGTGTTTGTTCTGTCTTTAATATAGTATAAGTTTTTAGAATTTACGGGTAAGGTATTTTTTACATGAACATCCGTTCGAGGCAGTCCGATTCTGGACTGTTCAAACTCATGGTTTGAATTTGTGAACTGAGGTCTGGGATCGACAAATTTGAAGTTTCATCGTTTAGCGTATCTGGGGGTTTCGTTTGTAAAGGGCCTTGTCGAAAACCCTGATAATAATCATGATTTGGATTTAGGAGGTTATCGGAATCAAAATTATAAACGTTTTCATTATTATAATTAAAATTGTCTTGTTCGATATAGCTATAATCGAAAGTTTCGTCTTCATTTGTATTGCAAACTGGTACACCATTATCAGAGTTAGGGTCACTATCAGCAGTATAATAGTTTTCCTCCATTTCATTATTACCAGTATAATAGTCAGGAGCACTGGGGTTAATTTCTTGGTAATATTCTTCATAATCAAGCGAATTATCGGGGTATTGTTCTTGATTTTCATAATAATTTTGACTATCATCTGTATAATAGTCATAACTGTTATGAGAGCGTTTGTTAAAATCATGATTTCGATTGGAATGAAAAGTTCTTTGTTGATTAAAATTTGTGTTGGGTCGATTTCCCGGTGGTCCTTGAGGTCTAAAACTTGGATTTGGTCTAATTACAGATGGGCGATTTTGATTTTGTTGGTTATTTTGAAATTGTGGCCTTTGTTGAAAATTTTGGCCTGTTTGGTTATGTGAATTAGGAGTTTGATTTGGTCTAAAGGAACCCTGAGCTAAATTTTGAGATTGTCTTTGACGTGTGAAAAACTCATTTATAGTATGTCCTATTCTATGACAAAAATTACATTGTTTTGGTGAATTTTGGCTTAATCTACGAGTAGGTATATTATTTGTATTACGATTAGTCTGAGGTTTGTGGTTTTCATAGTACTACTTTTTGATCTGTTGTTAAATACTGTTGTTTACTTATAGCTGAATACATTTTTGCTTCCAGAGTTTGTAATCTCGAAACAAAAATTAAAGGCGATTCGTTTGGTAGTTGTTTCATTCTTTGAAGGTCTTGAATGAATTTAAGTCGCGAGAATCTCCAAAGTGAGTATTTAATAATGTCTTAGTTTCTTCACAATTTGAAGGGTCGCGTGAATTAACTAATTCAGCGGCTCTTCCTTTAAGTTTGTTTTTTATATGAAGAGTTAAAAGTACTTTTTGGTCGTTGCCGGCCATTCTGTAAGCTGCTTTACAAGCATTTATAAAAGTATTTAAGAAAATTTGATTACCGTCATATTCCGGAATTATTGAAAATATTTCGGATAATCTGTAAGGTTCTAAATTTGACGCTTGATCGGTTTGAGCAACTGGAGTATCAGCATTGGCATTAGTGTTTGTTGCACTACGTGTTTCAGGCATTTTGCTTGATATTAAAATTATTGTATTCAAAATAAAAGTAAATTATGACAATAGAACTTGGTAAAAATAAAAAATAAATTGCAAAATATTAATTAAAAATAAAACGAGATGATTCTTACGTGAATATTTTCATTCCTTCCTTGGCAGCTGAAATCCTTATCCGTGAGCTTTGCTACAACTAGTTAGCAGTTTGCGTGTGCCTGGTGCCGGAGAGACCGTCTGCTTCTTGAAGATCTGGAGCTGGTACTTGAAAATTCCTTAAAGGTTTAGGAACCACCACACTTAGTTAGGCAATCCTTGTTCTAAATGTGTTTAGGGATCCTACTGACTGCGCCACTGTTATATTAACAAATTCACATTAAACTTTTTGAAAACAATTTTTATTGAGTTCCACAGTTTTATGTTATATAAAAAAGAATTAATAGGTTGAAATTATAATTGTAACTAACTATTTTACATAAAGTCAAAGAATTTATAGATTTGGTTAAACCAACGTCAGCGTTTATTTTCATGGAGAACTCTATGTAGCGTCGCTCCCATGAAAGTGCAGAAATCATTATTCTTCTGTAACATGATATTTGTGTTACTTAATTTGTTTATTTTATAAAAAACGCAACGTAGCATCGTTCTCATGAAAATACGGGAATCGTAACCTGATGTTTGAGATTGCGTAACATTACTTAAACATAAGCATTTTTTCCTATATAACATATATATCTATATATATATATATATATATATATATATATATATATATATGTGTGTGTAACTTTGTATAATGTTATTATTATTTTATTAATTAGAATTCTTATTGGGTTCGCCAAATTACACATATATTTTAATAAAGATTCCTTTTTTTTAGGATACTATTTAGAAACATGTAGTTTATTTTACTGTTATATTTTTCGTACCTCGGCTGCTCTTATTTGTTTAGTACTCTTAACTCAGTAGGGTTCTGGGCTGGTGTTATAATAAAATCAACCTTACTTATCGAAGGCTTATATTTATGCAACTTATTAAAAATATAGAAAACTTTTAAAACATTGAAAACATGATTCAGATATAAAATATTATTTACGTTTTTATACAGTTGGACTCCTATATTTTATTATTATGAGTAAAATAAATGATTAACCTTTATATTTTCTTAAATTCTTATGTTATAAATAAATAACGATTTATGTTATATATATCTAAATTTCCACATCACATACGACCTTGCTGGCTCATTTGTATAACTTGAGAGAAATAGTTTTTTGAGCGTTAGACTTCTTGGAAAAATTATGTAGCCACCTGCATTTTGTTAAGTCGTTTCCACTTCAAAACCTCTTTTGTTGTTTTTTTTCTAACTAGGATGATTATGAAATGATTTGAAATACTAATTTTTAGTTTTATTCGGGACGTGAACTTGGAAACACATCTGAAATTTTTATCTATTCAAAATTTACGTTTTTAAATGTTACTTTAGTGTATGGTAATAATTGTGTATTGACATAAAACTGACATTCTTTGTGGTCTGTTGTTAGTGGAAAGTATATATATATATATATATATATATATATATATATATATGATTTGCGAAATTCAACATGACAGAGATTATACATTTATCTACAATTTTACAATGGTGAGTTCATTATTACCTTTTCTTTCTGGTATGTTATATTCATTTAACGAACATAGAAAAAACTTCACTGCCAGGTATATATAATCTTAAATTTCACTATATCATTTGGAAATTATTATTTGAAATAATTATTCGTAAATTGTTATTTGAAAGTTATTATTTGGTATCAAATATTTAATTAACACACCACCGACCTTTTGTTCCTTTTGCTGGAATGATGCCTTACAGGGGGACGCTTCCATTGGGTTTTCCCGCCTTTGATGGATGGATATCTTGCTCGTAATTATCTGGTGATAATTGCTCCTCTGCTTTCCATAGTTTCATAGAACTTTGTTACACTTGGTTTTAATTCTAATCAAATTTATATAAATTGATTTATATACACTTATACTGATTCATTATACTTTTTGATACAAAGAAAAGAAACTGGATGACTTAATATTCATCTTACTTATACGATCACTGACGGTTGACTACCAAAATCCCGCTTTTTACATCGAATAAAACCCTTTTATGGCTTGTCACCGGAAGCTGATTTTGTTCTAGAAAGTTCGATTAAAAGTTCATCTGTCACTTTGTTTATTCTTGTTTTTTATTGTTTTTCTAACTTAAACTTATTGTAAACTATTGTTTTTCATTCATAATACACTTATTGTCATTGACTAAATCACTCACATCTTATTATTATTGTCTTTTTTCATATTACTGTTTATTTGCGATCTTTTGATTGGTCAATGCAATTTCATCAATTTTACATTTTCTACAACCTACATATTATACATAGATACAATTTGTTTCTTGTTAGGTTTGATGTTGTTACATCTATATACATAAACTATGTCGGTAATCATTTATTTTATTCTAGTATTTGATATTCTAATGTCTTCTATGTTGGTATAATTGTCTCAACTGTTATATTTTGTATAAATTGACATTTCCTATAATTACAGATTCCTACTTATTATTATATTTCCTATATCTACTTTTATGATTAATTATTAACTAAATATCTTATTCTATCTATTTTATTACTTCTAAATGTCTTTTTATTGTTTAATCATTATAGTTTTTGTTGATTTTATTAGGATATTCTATTTAGTTTTTAAATACAAACAGATGCTTTGGGTGTCTAAAATTCCGTGCAGCGTTATGTTATTTATTGATCTGCGTCTACTTGTGAGGTTCTATCTAAGGTTGTTTTCTTAAAATGAAGAATTAATTTGAAACTGATTTTCTGATCGTTGTTTATGATTTCTTTTTATATTTATTTACTTTTCTTTTGATTATACCCATTGATCGTACTTGGTTATATTGTTATACAGGTATTTTATTACTTTTGATATATTATTTTATTAGAAATTATTTTTATTGACAAATTTTAATTTTATATCCTTTATCGGGATTCTATATAGGTTATGTAGATGTTCTATTTACAACAATATATATATATATATATATATATATATATATATATTGTTAGGTGTGTAAGTTTAATGTTTTAAGATAAATATATTTTCTCTAATTTGCCCTACGTTGGGCCGACATTTTATTGTGGATAGAATCTGTATAAGAGAATATTTAAAATGTTATTATTATTGTTTAGTTTTTGTTTACCCGGTATATTATAAAATTTTTAAAATAGTTTCTGAAGTAATTATACCTTTGCATGAAAGACTCCACAATCTCAAATGTTAAAAAAATTTAATTTCAAATATGAGCGCCAAAGTTAAATAAAATCCTTACATTTTAATAAAGAAATTTTGTTAATCAAAAAATATACTTGCTTTTATTATTTCTGAATAAATTCTAGAGACGGTCCTGTCTGCTTAATTTCGAACCTCTCCACGATTCACAGACGTCAGGTCAATACTGCTAACTGTTGAACATAGATGGAGCAATCACCAAGAAATGAAAAGTCTCAACAATATAATTTCAAAATGTTTTTCAAAGGGAAAAACGTTATTTAATGTTGTGGAAACAAATACATCATTCTTTTACAAAAAAAACTTGTGAAAACCAACTATCTAGGATGATCATTCATTCAAACAAACCATACACTCAAGTGAAATATTATTTCTATGTGCGATTACAAAATAGGCAACATTTTATACAAATTTGAAAGAACGAATTCCGTTATAAAACGTCCATGACAGGAAATGGCGAAAAACAATGCTGATGAGCGTCTATGTAATATCAAAGTTCAATTCTTTGCACAAAACCGGTAAGTTTGTTTAACCTTTTTTTATATATAAATAAAATAGTTTTAAATACCTGTTTACTGTATTGCTCTAGTACACTTTAATGATTGGTTTTTTTATTTTATTTTAGGTTACCTCTTGGAAAACCATACAATTTGACCAGCTTGGATAATATCAAGAATTGATGCTATACTTCGTCCACATCAATACATTTTAGATGAATCCCATAATCCAGTGCTTTCTGGAAAGTATTGTGGAGACACCATTTCCACAATACAACATTTTACTTGGTTATATTTATAAATTTTATGGTTAGTACTCTATTATATTTACCAATTTCTTTCTCTAATTACCATTCCAAACTGTTGTTTCTCAAAAAAGTTTAAATAATTTTTCTCAAAAATTTTGCTTCTCATCCATTCACTGCTATAAAAAAAACTACCTAGTGAATAGTGTCCATTATCAACAAATTGTTTTATTCAATTTCTTAATTATTAATCTGCTTGTCGCTGATGAGAATATTTCAAGTGTATTCCACCAATCAAAATTGGCTATAAAAATTCTCATTGAAAAGTTTCACTTCAAGTTGTAGATCGTCCATCTATCCTTTTAAAACATTCTGTTTTAGGTTTTTAAATGATTAAAACCCATATATAATTCCCTTTAAATTGTATTCCAATATATTTATAAATGACAGTTCTTAATTTCAATAATATCTATACGGAATGACAATTCATTTCACAAATGTCATGCTCTATAAAATTAATGTTATTATTTGACTTCCTACCTTGACATATATTAAATAATTACATAATCTTATCAGAAAACTTCTTTCAATACTTTTTTAAGACAAATCATAATATTATTTTTCTTTTACAATGAGAAAAATGGATTGTTATTATTTATATGGAACAACGTTCAAAAATTCTCTCTCTCAAATATTAAAATCATGTTATTTTATTTCACATATGTATTTATAAAGCGTATTTAAAATTTCCTCCACAATTCTACAGCTTGACTCTTTACTACTTTCTCTATTTAATAGTTAATAGTACAGATTGTCTCCATTCCAAACGATTTTTTTAAAAAAATTCAAATTCTAAAATTTTGTACTTGCTTACAGTGTGTAGTCTTTTATTCCATAATTTAGTATACAGAATGTTGCAGGTTTCTCTCTATGTTAATATATATATATATATATATATATATATATATATATATATATATATAATTATATAGCCATATAGCCATATTATAAAGCACACACTAAACATGAGACATACACAAAAAAGTGCGCTAATATCCAAAATTTAGGTATACTTACTAGTTACTAGTTCACTCAATTTTCTGTAATGGCCGCTGTGACAACCAACCCGTGAGACAACCAAACCCGGTCTCTCCTACGTATTTCAACCAGTAGCCTATTTTCAATGTCTTTGATATCGTTTAAGGTCAAGTTCATTACAACGACAAGCACCAGAAATTCAAAAAATCAGAGCAGTCTAAAAAATAGGATACTATATATACCTAGATGTCCCTACAAAGTATATTAAATATATATATTATTTAATATAAATATATATATATATATATAAAGTATATTAAATATTTGTTTTTCATAAATTATTCATGTCGGTGGCGGAGATAATTTGTGATTTCTTGGATTTGAATCCGTCAGATTTGTTGTAATGTAGTTCTTAGCATTAAATAGGTTGACCATAAAGTGGATGGCTTAAAACTATGGGCCACATTTTCAAAATAAGCAAGTAATACGTTTCCTGAGTGAGAATTTACTTGATTTGCTGTTCTCCAGTCCATAAATATTGCGTGAATTTTGTCATACCGTTCCTTGGATTTTGTCAGCATCATAATAAACTGAATTTATTGAGACACTTTTGCGAATGCACGCTTATTATTGTTTGTATCACACTAATATGGCATGGCATGTTGAAAGCGTCGCATCGCAACCAAAACACTACCGTCCGAGAGCACAGCTACTCGATGAAACATGCTACCAATTTCGTGATAACTATTATAACGGACTTTTACATTTATTACGTTATAAAATGCAAGATTTGCATGTTTTTGTGCTAAATCATGTTGAAGTATTGTGCTCCATAAAATAAAATTATAATTCAATGTGAAAGAATAAATATAATATCTGCAATTGCAACCATTTACTTTCGTCACTAGAGACGAAAGTTAACGTTATGGGATATTCTATTACTAGTGTCGGAAATGACTTTTTCGATTGAAGTAGAACGGTTATAGAAAAATAAGTTTTTGTACACTTTTTAATCTAAGTTTAAGCTAAACTCACCAATTTTATGATATTTTTGCGTATACTCATCTCCAAACTTTTAATTTACTCCCTCCTGAAATTCATTAAAACCAGATACATTTTCCAACTCTATATGCATAACATCGACTATTGGACACAACAAAAAAATGTTTACCAGCTATCCTCCCGGAAAGTATGCGCGAAAAACTCCCCTCCGTTCGGTTTCAGACTTCAAAGGCCCTACTTCTAAATATTGAATACTGTTCAGTACCTCCACAAAATCGAAAGTGAAATTTCTAGCAAACAACTAAGCAGAACTAATCGTTTTTTGCGTTCACGAACGTGTAAACATACTTGGAATATTTTATCAATTAGACTATAGGACTAAGTGAAGGGGGAAGAAAATCTTAATGGTTGTGAACAGGGACGTATACATTATGTTTTTAGGGCCTCACGCAAACTGCAGTTTTCGAAGCCATTGAAAAATTGATGTTCCCGGATTTTCGGTACTACTATTGTTTGCAGCAAAAATGTTTTCGAGAGACTGACGACGCACAGAAAACACACTGTCCATAATTGATCCAATTTATTCGAATTGTTGACATATTAGGTGCCTTCCGCAAAACAAAAATTTCGCGAATTTTAAGAGCGCTTTCAGCGTAACTTTGCCCATTTTTTATTGGGTCTTCTCATTGATAACGCTTTGTTCAATTAAGTAATGCTCCACTTTTAATAATAATCACTCTTACTAACCGTCAAATTTCGGTGCTGTAATCTGCAAATAAAAAGAAAGTCATATCCGAGATTATTGGAACACCCTATATACATTATTTTCTGATACTTTAATCTTATTATATATCAAAGAGAACGTTGTACATTTATTTGAGAGATTTTGATGGAAATCACTATACAGTTTGCCCTTAAGGAAACGACTTAATAGGAATGTTGACTATTTTTGGGAAAGTGTTTTAAACCGTGCATTAGTGCCTGATACAGCAGCAAATATTTATTATTATTGTCTTAAATATAACTAAAGCCTTAATATATATATATATATATATATATATATATATATATATATATATATATATATATATTGAACCAGATATCATAGATCGTAAGAGAATTAGTACTATTAAAATATGTTGCTAGTATTAAAATATATGAAAATAATATAATTTGAGAAAATAAGTAAAAAGGAAACACTTTTCTTAATTTAAACAACATATCAAATAAAGATATATTAAATAATAGCCTATAACAATATAATAAATAAGGAATTACCTCAATAATAATACAAAATATAGAGATTGCCTAACCAATGTAATGATGTAAATAAAGTTGCCTAAGACGAAGAATAATTTCCATACCATAACCAGCTGTTCACCTAAAAAGAAACAATTATATAGTCAAGTCAAGAGAATATTAGATATAAGTAGTTACATTAGAATACAAATATTATTATAGATAATTCATCATAATCATTAATTTAAGAATAAAAAACAAATACAAACATTGAATAGAATAGAATTCAATAGAGTTTCATAGATAAACAAATAATGACATATATACAAATGATATATGGTAAATAAAAAAAACGTTGAATCAATAAATAGAAATTTGTTAAAGTTCATTATAAATAATATAATGCAAAGAGTTTAGACAAATAACATAAGAGAATTTATATTTATAATTAATATGAGTGTAACAATGATATACTATCAATAACAATATTGGATGTTGTACCATTTAAATGTATCTATGTATAACCAATTTTAATTTATTTGTATGATGAAAAAACTCATAGGAACTCTATAAATGAACTAATTATGTAAAAGAGTGTATGTATGAAATTTTTTAATAAGTGATAGAAGTTTCAATTATCTGATTGCAAAAGACAATATCTTATTGGTTATAAAATATGACAGAACAAATTGTGAATCAATAAATAAACTTTGAAATAGTGACCTGAAAAAGAACAAAAGACTGTTTGTTGAAAAAAGTAGAGAATCGAGGGGACGCTTAAAGAAGAAGGGAAGCTGGTGTCAAGAAGCGAGGAGTGTGTGTGATGATGTTCCTGAAATTTCAAGAAATTCCCGGTTTAACACATTTAAATCTATAAAGTACTATTAAATACAATCTTAGTAATACTCACAGTCAATTGTATCAAGTTTTTCGGCAAGAATTTACGAAATTATCATCAATTTTGGTTTTTTGGAACTTCAGCGGAGTGTTCCTGGGATCCAGAGACTTTCATCACAATTCAAGAGCAACAGGTCAGTGTTTTTAAATCATTATTGGCCAATAATCAGTGTAAAAACTCAAAATACTCAATTAAGTACTTAATTTCATAAATTGATAAACTTTTGCAAATATGATCGATCTGAAAAAGAAAGAAACAGACTTTGTATAGTGAATTCATTGCATAAATCGTTAAAATTAATAAAAGGCCGAATTTTCAATAAATTAAAATATGTACTTACGCCATCTTGTAATCGCATAAATCTGGTGATTGAAATTTCATAATGTAATAACTATTTCCATCTGTATATAATTTCTATTTTTCTATCTATGTATATAACAATTTTCTTTCCACAGCAATTTGTATCATATATAACTATGATTTATATATAAATTATTTTATGTGTTTGAACCATTCACTTGTTTGCATCTTCAACAAACTTTGTATAATATGAATAGATGCTTCTTACGTATCAGAATTGTTCGTTTTATGTTAAAGCGCATGACTAGTTTTTCACGCATGCGCATTGATGAAATTATTAAAATAAATAAGTAGATACAATATAACCATTGGCGTCGCATATTATTTTTATCAAATATAAAATATTGCATTGAAAATTAAATCTATTTCAAATAATGTGTTTTCTTTTTATTTAAACAATTACAACAATATAATAAGCCAGGACTCAAAGAGAAAAAGGATTTCATGCTCCCGAATTAATAAATATATAATAAATTTAACAACTATATAAAAAACAATAACTGAGCTAGCCAAACTAAATAAAAATTCTAAATATAAAATAATAGTTATATAAATTTCATAATAAAAGTAAGTAAATAATTCAGTATAAAGTTAATAATTGTCACCCAAAACGTGGGGAGTTGTAAAAATTTTGGTTATATTTGTAAAATTTAATACTTAATTAAAATGGCAAAACGAATGATGTTGAGAGATGGAAGGCAGGTAGGAGCAGACAGTGGATCAGAAGAGGAAAGGGAAGAACGAAGTCATGGTATGGGAGATTACCAAGCGGTATATTTGGAACAAGGACAACAATTAGAAGGAGATGTACAGGAAGAAAGTATGAAAGGAGATGAGGAAGCTGTAGGACAAGAAGATAGGACACAGGAGATGCAAAATAGAAGAAGTAGAGATTATCAGATGGACATGATGCAATTTTTGATCAGAATGAAGGATGAATTAAGAGGAGATATGAACAAAATGGAGCAAAATTTAAATGGAAAAATAGACACCGTGAATGGAAACATGGACACAATGAGGGGAGATATGAACAAAATGGAGGACAATTTGAATGGGAATATAAATAGAATAGAGGGGAGCTTAAACGGGAAGATGGATAAAATCAATGGAAATATGAATAAATTGGAAAAGAAGATAGAAGAGGTGAAAAATGAAAGTATCCAAGAATTCAGAAAACTTAGGGAAGAAAATGAAGAATGTAGGCAGCAGATAAATAAGGTGAAAGAAGATATGGTGGAGCAAAACAAACATATACGGATTGAAATTCAAGAAAACGGTATGAAAATTAGAGAGCAGATAGAAAATCAAGTAGTAGAACAAATTCAAGAAATAGAGAGAGGTATAGAAGAAAAATTACCGGGAACGATCCAAGCGGAAGTTATAAAACAAACAGAAGATATAACGAAAGAAATGGAGTATATTAAATTCAGGGAACAAACAATCGAAGAAATTATGCAAAATTAACAGCAAAACGCGGAACATAAATTTAAGGAATTAGTTATAAAGTTTCAAAAACAAACAGGAACATGTGAGGAGAGGAACGAGCACATTGGACAAATATTTCATAAAGAACTGGAAGAAATGAACAGAAAATTACAGGAAAGCATGGAAGAAATTGAATTTAACGTTAGGAGAAATGGAGATGGAGTAATATATACGGGAAACATGGATATCGGAGTAATGTTTGATGGGAATATAAATACCATTCATCCGAAGGTGTTTATGAAAATAATTAAAAGCAAACTCAAAGGAATGAGAGATATGATGGAGAAGAAGATTTGTATTAGAGGGATGTTATCTGGACATGCCCTATTATGGTTCTGTAATAAGGAAGAAAGCATAAATAATCTGGAAGAATTTGAGAACCAATTCATGAATTATTTTTGGGGTGAAATTCATCAAGCTAATTTTAGGGAAAGATTGTATTTTGGGAAATTCGATTACAATCGGAATAAAAATTTAAATGCATATGCTATGCAACTCTATAACGTGGCACAATATTTGGAACCTGTTATGAAGGAGGAGGAATTAGTTTTATATGTCGGGAGACATTTCAATTCCGAAGTCTCAGAAACGATAGCCTTACATAACATAAAAACAATGGACAATTTATCTAGGTATTTGCAGAGAGTTGAAAGAAGTGTACAAAATGGAAATGGTTTTCTTAGATATCAAAATGGAAATGGAAATAATAGAAATGATGCACGAAGAGAGAATGGAAATATAAGAAGAGATTATAATGAAAATAATGGAAATAGAAGTTATGGAAACAGGAACTTTGATGATAGACGATACCAAGGAAATGGGGAACAAAATAGAAATCGAGAGAGGAATAATGGAAACAGATATCCGGAGAACTATAGGAACCATAACAATTTCGAGAGAAGAAATCAATATAGTAATAATAATAACAATAGAGGAAGAAATTGGCAAAATGGCAGAGAAAACCGAAACAATCCAGAACAAAACAGAAATAGGGAGGTTGATAATAGGAGACAGGTAAACATGGTTAGACAGGAGATACAGGTAGAAGAGTGTATTCCTGGACAGGATAACATAGCGAATTTTGCTTAAACCGTCCTTACGTACATAATATCATCTATTCATCGCGATATGAACATCCTCGAGAATTTATTATAGATTATGAAAATAATAGTAAAAAAGTAGATAAACCTAATTTAATATTTATCCAGGGTAGATTACAAAATATTATTTGTAGAATTTTAATAGATACGGGTTCAGAGGTAACATTAATTAAACAGGATATAGTAGACAATTTAAATAAAGATGATATTATGATGATAAATACAAAGAAACTATCATTAGTAGGGGCGAATGATAAAAATTTATATTATACAAATAGTAGCATAGTCACAGATTTTTATTTGGGAAATATAGCTTATAAAATACAATTATTAGTAGTTAAGAATTTAAAATATGATGTAATTTTGGGAAATGATGAATTGAGCAATCACAAGATGATTATTGATTATAAACAGGGGTACATGGTATGTGAAGATAATATAATAACTTTTGACAAAAAGGAAGAACAAGAGGTAGAGGAAAGACAATGTCAAGTAAATGAAATAGAAATTGTGGAAGATCTACAAGAACAATTTTGTCCCATACAATATAGAAAGGAGATTGATGAGTTATTAACAAAATATGGAAGACTCTTCAACAAAGAAGTATGCATAGCAGCAAAGTATATACATAAGTTGGAAATGAACAAGGATATTAGTAATTTCAAAATAAAAACCTATCCCATTCCTTACAAGCTGAAAAATGAAGTATACCAGGAGTTAGAAAAGGTGATACAAGATGGTATTATAGAAAGATCCTACTCTCCATATATAAGTGCGATAACATGTGTCCGAAAAAAGTCAGGTGAGATTAGATTATGTCTGGATGCCAGAAATATCAACTCATATACTAAAAAACAATATGAGAGTCCTTTAAATGTAGAGGGGATATTTGGTCGGATTACAAGAGCTAACATATTCACGAAACTGGATTTGAAGCATAGTTTCTGGTTGATTCCATTAGATAAAAGAACTCGTCCATATACAGCATTTATGATTGATGGTGTAGTATACCAATTTTGTGTTGTTCCATTTGGTTTACAGAGTTCGTGTGCAGCATTGGTAAGAACACTTCACACTGTTCTGAACCAATATGAACATTTTACATTGCACTATATCGATGATATATTAATATATTCAGAAAATGAAGAACAACATCACGAACATTTAAAGACTATATTGGCAGAATTGGAAGAAGCAGGATTAAAATGAACATGGAAAAATGTCAATTTTACCAAAAAGAAGTGCAGTATTTGGGATATATTTTAAATTCTACTGGAGTGAGAATGAACCCTGAACGAATTAGAACCATAAGGGAATATAAAACACCGACTAATCTGAAAACTCTTCGAGGATTTTTGGGAATTCTCAACTACTTCAAACGACTAATACCAGATCTCAGTAATAAGGAAATTCCATTAATTGAATTACTCAAGAAGGAAACGAAATGGAAATGGGATGCTAGAAGAGAACAAGCTTTCCAAGAACCCAAGGAAATATTTTTACAAAATTTGCAGGTTTATCATCCTCAATATGACAAGCCATTTATTTTAAGAACAGATGCATCCATAGATAGATTAGCAGGAGTTTTATTGCAAGAACAAGAGGAAGGAGAAGTACCAATCAGTTTTATTTCCCGAGTAACGAAAAACTATGAAAGAAAATACTCAGTTACTGAATTGGAGATGGCAAGCATTGTGTTTTGCATAACTAAATTACGTTTTTATCTATTGGGAGCAAAATTTTACTTGGAAACAGACCATTCAGCTTTAACAGCAATGTTTAAAAATCGTTATGCAAATAATAGGATACATCGATGGATACTTCTATTACAGGAATATGAATTTGAAATAAAATTTATTCCTGGGAAAACTAATATAGTAGCGGATGCTCTTAGCCGTGAAACAGAAATGAAGAAGAAGGATCAACAATTCCAAATTGGCATAAATAGGTTGCAAAAAACTGAAGGTTTGTTTACTTTGGAGAAAATAATGGAGGATCAGAGAAATTTACAAGAATCTGGTAAAAGAGGAGCATTTCAAAACGAGGGAATTTGGTATAAGAAGATGGAAGATAGGGAAATTTATTTAATAACACCTGAATATGCTAAGGAAATTCTCAAACAATTACATGAGGAGTATGGACATATAGGATCTCGAAAACTATGGATGTTGTTTAGAGAAAATTACACTGCAAAGAAGGACATATCATTGGTTAAAGAAATCTGTAAAATTTGTAGAATTTGTCAGTTGGCGAAGGAAAGGAACTATCATCATATTAGTGGACCAAAACCTATAATAGCACTCAAGCCTTTACATATAGTAGCTATTGATTTCATATCACAATTAATACCTAGTAAGCAAAGCAATAAACATATTTTAGTTATGGTAGATATATTTTCAAAATTTGTAAGAACTTTTCCTTGTCAACGTACCAATGCAAATACAGTAATATCTTGTCTGAAAAATTTTATAGAAGAAATAGGAACTCCGGAAAACTTAATATTGGATCATGCTACTTACTTTGTGAGTGAAAAAGTCAAACGCTTGTGTAGAAATCATAATATTAAAATGAATTTCATAAGCATAAGAAGACCTTCATCTAATCCAGCTGAGAGGTGTATAAAAGAAGTTGTTAAGTATTTAAGGATTTTATGTAATAATAGACACAATTTATGGGAAGAAAATCTAAATCAAGTCGAGAAATTTTTAAATCAATTACCTAATGGAGTTACTGAAGAATGTCCACAATTTATTTTGAAAGGAATACCTCCAGAACGTGAATGGATAATACAGAGAGAATGGGATATGTCTCAAGTTTTGGATAAAGTAAGCAAGAATTTGGAGAGAAGTGCTATAAGATTTATTAAAAGAAAAGGAAACAAAAATAATAAGAAGATTAGATTTGAAAAAGGAGATTTAGTCCTAGTAAGATCTTTAAGAACACCAAAGAAAGGTGAAAATCAATGTAAAAAGTTATTATCACCATTTGAAGGGCCATATGTAGTCGACAATAGTGATGCTCAAAATAGTTATCGCTTATTCTATCCAGGTACACAATTAGAAAGGGGAGTGTTCAATGTAGAACATGTATATAGATATTATGAATAGATGATGTTATGTTACGAATAATACTTGAAAAAAGGAAATGATAGTCATAAGGATAGATTTAAAATTTAATATTAGGTAGTGTACAAAGATAAAGTAGATATTAGACAGAGTTTTGTTTTCCATTTGGCAGCTGGTGATCCAATTAAATTCATCACGTTTGTTTCTTCAGAACCTAAAAAAAATAAATATAATATAATATAAAGAAAAATTTATTAGGTAAAACTTATAATTAAAACATTTTAAAAAAATTTGAGTATGGCAAATCAATATATATAGCAAATAAAGGAAACAATTTATGAGAGATACTGGTTTACATAGAATGAAACTATTAAAGAATATAGGATAGAGGGGATAAAATAAGAATAACTCAAGTATCAAATAGAAGTTCACATTTTTTAAATAAGGAAATAAGATGTAAGTAATAAAGGATAGGAAAGGATAATAATGAATGATATTGATTAAAAATATAGGAGGTAATGTTTTAATGTCAATTAGAATCTTATAGATTACTTGAAAATACAGGAAGGAATAAGGAAGTTGATATTGATATATATATATATATGAATTTAAGAAATAATTAATTATATTGAATAATGAATATTGAGAAGAAATATGATATGAGGAGTATATAGAAGTATAATGTAATTACAAAGAAATAAGTTGATATATAAGTGGATGTTAGTAAGAAATGATAATAGAGAAGTATTATATGAAGTAATATTAAAAATATAATTTGACATTGATCTTAATCAAGTGTATTTTAAGGAAAGAATTAGGAGACAGTTATTGAAAGAAATAGGTTTTGTAGTAGGAAATATGTGAACAAATATTTGAGAAACAAAGTTAAAGAAAGTAAGATTATGCCATAAAATTGTTAATTTTTTTTTGAATAAAGTAAAATTAATCATTTATAATGAAAAAATTGAAATTTAAATAAATATCCAGGGTATGGATATCATTTAAATTTAAATTTGAGGGGAATTGAACCAGATATCATAGATCGTAAGAGAATTAGTACTATTAAAATATGTTGCTAGTATTAAAATATATGAAAATAATATAATTTAAGAAAATAAGTAAAAAGGAAACACTTTTCTTAATTTAAACAACATATCAAATAAAGATATATTAAATAATAGCCTATAACAATATAATAAATAAGGAATAACCTCAATAATAATACAAAATATAGAGATTGCCTAACCAATGTAATGATGTAAATAAAGTTGCCTAAGACGAAGAATAATTTCCATACCATAACCAGCTGTTCACCTAAAAAGAAACAATTATATAGTCAAGTCAAGAGAATATTAGATATAAGTAGTTACATTAGAATACAAATATTATTATAGATAATTCATCATAATCATTAATTTAAGAATAATAAACAAATACAAATATTGAATAGAATAGAATTCAATAGAGTTTCATAGATAAACAAATATTGACATATATACAAATGATATATGGTGAATAAAATAAACGTTGAATCAATAAATAGAAATTTGTTAAAGTTTATAATAAATAATATAATGCAAAGAGTTTAGACAAATAACATAAGAGAATTTATATTTATAATTAATATGAGTGTAACAATGATATACTATCAATAACAATATTGGATGTTGTACCATTTAAATGTATCTATGTATAACCAATTTTAATTTATTTGTATGATGAAAAAACTCATTGGAACTCTATAAATGAACTAATTATGTAAAAGAGTGTATGTATGAAATTTTTTAATAAGTGATAGAAGTTTCAATTATCTGATTGCAAAAGACAATATCTTATTGGTTATAAAATATGACAGAACAAATTGTGAATCAATAAATAAACTTTGAAATAGTGACCTGAAAAAGAACAAAAGACTGTTTGTTGAAAAAAGTAGAGAATCGAGGGGACGCTTAAAGAAGAAGGGAAGCTGGTGTCAAGAAGCGAGGAGTGTGTGTGATGGTGTTCCTGAAATTTCAAGAAATTCCCGGATTAACACATTTAAATCTATGAAGTACTATTAAATACAATCTTAGTAATACTCACAGTCAATTGTATCAAGTTTTTCGGCAAGAATTTACGAAATTATCATCAATTTTGGTTTTTTGGAACTTCAGCGGAGTGTTCCTGGGATCCAGAGACTTTCATCACAATTCAAGAGCAACAGGTCAGTGTTTTTAAATCATTATTGGCCAATAATCAGTGTAAAAACTCAAAATACTCAATTAAGTACTTAATTTCATAAATTGATAAACTTTTGCAAATATGATCGATCTGAAAAAGAAAGAAACAGACTTTGTATAGTGAATTCATTGCATAAATCGTTAAAATTAATAAAAGGCCGAATTTTCAATAAATTAAAATATGTACTTACGCCATCTTGTAATCGCATAAATCTGGTGATTGAAATTTCATAATGTAATAACTATTTCCATCTGTATATAATTTCTATTTTTCTATCTATGTATATAACAATTTTCTTTCCACAGCAATTTGTATCATATATAACTATGATTTATATATAAATTATTTTATGTGTTTGAACCATTCACTTGTTTGCATCTTCAACAAACTTTGTATAATATGAATAGATGCTTCTTACGTATCAGAATTGTTCGTTTTATGTTAAAGCGCATGACTAGTTTTTCACGCATGCGCATTGATGAAATTATTAAAATAAATAAGTAGATACAATATAACCATTGGCGTCGCATATTATTTTTATCAAATATAAAATATTGCATTGAAAATTAAATCTATTTCAAATAATGTGTTTTCTTTTTATTTAAACAATGACAACAATATAATAAGCCAGGACTCAAAGAGAAAAAGGATTTCATGCTCCCGAATTAATAAATATATAATAAATATAACAACTATATAAAAAACAATAACTGAGCTAGCCAAACTAAATAAAAATTCTAAATATAAAATAATAGTTATATAAATTTCATAATAACAGTAAGTAAATAATTCAGTATAAAGTTAATAATATATATATATATATATATATATATATATATATATATAACAAAGAACAGATTAGTGGGTATTGCACGCAAATAGAAGAAGGGGCTACTGAAAAGAGTGGTAACCGCAGACATGCATGTTTCTGGCTCATTAGCCTTAATCGGTACGGCATAACCAAGAAAAGGTGTACAACTTGGGAGCAAGGATGTTATATGAAACATGAGAAAACATGTTATTGTTCATATGTCACACACTATTCGTACATCTTTATATATATATATATATATAAATATATATATGTATTTATACATTTCCAGGGTCGGAAGGTTCAGACGGGAGAGCTATAGATGCCTCCCTGTCTCTGTTGGTTGTTGTCCTGAAAACTCGGGATCTTCCATTTGAAGGCACAAATGTGCGTTTGGTTATCTTGTTGAAATCCGTTGTTTGTGTTTTCTCATGTTTCAATTAACATCCTTGCTCTCAAGTTGTACACCTTTTCTTGGTTATGCCGTACCGATGAAGGCTAATGAGCCAGAAACATGCATGTCTGCGATTACCACTCTTTTCAGTAGCCACTTCTTCTATTTGCGTGCAATACCCATTAATATGTTCTTTGTTATTGTTCATATGTCACGCGCTATTCGTACATCTTTATATATATATATATATATATATATATATATATATATATATATATATATATATATATATTTCCAGGGTCGGAAGGTTCAGACGGGAGAGCTATAGACGCCTCCGTGTCTCTGTTGGTTGTTGTCCTGAAAACTCGGGATCTTCCAATAGAAGGCACAAATGTGCGTTTGGTTATCTTGTTGAAATCCGTTGTTTCTGTTTTCTCATGTTTCAATTAACATCCTTGCTCTCAAGTTGTACACCTTTTCTTGGTTATGCCGTACCGATGAAGGCTAATGAGCCCGAAACATGCATGTCTGCGGTTACCACTCTTTTCAGTAGCCCCTTCTTCTATTTGCGTGCAATACTCACTAATATGTTCTTTGTTATTGTTCATATGTCACGCACTATTCGTACATCTTTATATATATATATATATATATATATATATATATATATCCAGGGTCGGAAGGTTCAGACGAGAGAGCTATAGACGCCTCCGTGTCTCTGTTGGTTGTTGTCCTGAAAACTCGGGATCTTCCATTTGAAGGCACAAATGTGCGTTTGGTTATCTTGTTGAAATCCGTTGTTTGTGTTTTCTCATGTTTCAATTAACATCCTTGCTCCCAAGTTGTACACCTTTTCTTGGTTATGCCGTACCGATGAAGGCTAATGAGTCAGAAACATGCATGTCTGCGGTTACCACTCTTTTCAGTAGCCACTTCTTCTATTTGCGTGCAATACCCATTAATCTGTTCTTTGTTATTGTTCATATGTCACGCGCTATTCGTACATCTTTATATATATGTATATATATATATATTTCCAGGGTCGGAAGGTTCAGGACGGGAGAGCTATAGACGCCTCCGTGTCTCTGTTGGTTGTTGTCCTGAAAACTCGGGATCTTCCATTAGAAGGCACAAATGTGCGTTTGGTTATCTTGTTGAAATCCGTTGTTTCTGTTTTCTCATGTTTCAATTAACATCCTTGCTCCCAAGTTGTACACCTTTTCTTGGTTATGCCGTACCGATGAAGGCTAATGAGCCAGAAACATGCATGTCTGCGATTACCACTCTTTTGAGTAGCCCCTTCTTCTATTTGCGTGCAATACCCACTAATCTGTTCTTTGTTATTGTTCATATGTCACGCACTATTCGTACATCTTTTTATATATATATATATATATATATATATTTCCAGGGTCGGAAGGTTCAGACGGGAGAGCTATAGACGCCTCCGTGTCTCTGTTGGTTGTTGTCCTGAAAACTCGGGATCTTCCATTTGAAGGCACAAATGTGCGTTTGGTTATCTTGTTGAAATCCTTTGTTTGTGTTTTCTCATGTTTCAATTAACATCATTGCTCCCAAGTTGTACACCTTTTCTTGGTTATGCCGTACCGATGAAGGCTAATGAGCCAGAAACATGCATGTCTGCGGTTACCCCTCTTTTCAGTAGCCCCTTCTTCTATTTGCGTGCAATACCCACTAATCTGTTCTTTGTTATTGTTCATATGTCACGCACTATTCGTACATCTTTTTATATATATATATATATATATATATATATATATATATATATATATATATAATGTGAAGGTATGTCTTTGCTGACGAGTTACAATGTAACTTCTGTGTAGATTTTTTATGGAATTGCAGCAATAAAATGTATCCGTGTACTCTAGATCTACATGTACTATTCATTGACTTTTAGCAAGCGTTTGACTCTGTCAACAGAGAGTGGCTAATATTTGATATGAGGAACATAGGCATTTCTGAAAAACTAATAAGACTAGTGAAAATAACAACGAAGGATTCTACTGCAAAGGTGATAACCAGAGACGGGAATGCAGGAGACATAAACATTGAAGTAGGTGTAAGACAAGGAGATAATTTATCTACAACTCTTTTTAACATAACCCTAGATAGAGTGATTAAAGCAATAGACATAAAAGGAATGATTAGTCACAGCTCCACACAAATAATAGAATATGCCGATGATTTAGCTTTAATTACTAGAGACAAAGAAACCCTAGAAAATACATTCAAGAACTTAATAGTTAACCAAGAGAAGACAAAATATATGCAAATTTCGAGGAAGACAGGCAGAGTAAGTCAATTCAGATACCTGAGAATAGTAATTGATGAAAAGAACAACAGAAGTGCGGAAATAAATGCAAGAATAATAGCAGGGATCAATGTGTATTGTAGGTATCAAAAACTACTAAGGGACCAATGCATCAGTAAAAAAACCAAAATTAAAATTTATAAACCCGCAATACGAACAGTAATAACGTATGCCGGTGAAAATATGAGCCTAACTGATAAAGACGAAGAAAATCTCAGAGTCCTAGAGAGGAAAATCATGCGGAGGATAATAGGACCAAAACATATCCCGAATGAAGGGTATAGAAGGCTATATAACTACGAAATAAGTCAGTACATGAATGGTAAAGATATAGTCAGACATATAAAATCGTAGCTTCTAAGATGGCACGGGCATCTTCGAAGAAGGAATAAGGACGATCCAATGAGGAAAATCACTGATTGTGAGCCTGCCAACCCCAGGCCAAGGGGACGTCCCATACTTAGATAGGAAGATCAGGTGATTAATGACCTAAAGAAAATGAGATTTAGTGACTGGGGAAGAAAAATAGAGGACAGAAGCTACATAAAAATATACTTTGTTAAAATATTCTATAAAACACTATTTACTTACAAACTTATTGAGATTGAAACGTGATTAACAGTGGTAAAAAATGGAATGGCCATCGACAGCACTAACAACTACGTCTATCATTAACTCAAACTATATCACATTTCATTACAATATAAAATTATTACACAATTTAAATAGTACATGTAGATCTATGTCATACTCATAACACTTTTCGATAGTCTGTGTTAGTAGGTGTATGGCGTCTACCGTAGATCTTCCTTTTCTAAATCTCTGTTGATATTGGCCTAATATGGAGTCAGCCTGTTTATTTAGTTCTATTTTTATTAGATTGGTTATTATCTTGTATATAGTGTTAAGCAACATTATACTCCTGTAATTTTTGCATTTGGTTGGATCTCCTTTTTTGAAGAATGGAACTATATGTTCAATACTCCACTCGTTTGGCATGCGTTCTTCTGCCCATATATTCATTATCAGGTCATATATTTATTAAAGTAATAAAGTAAGGCTTCTCCTTCTTGTCGGATTAGTCTTTAGTATTAGTTATTGTCTTGAATGAGACTCACTGTTTCTAGCTAATTCCACAATATAATGAAAATTGTTGAAAATTCTACGAAACAATTGTTGCGATAAATCAATATCATCGTCAGAATGACAGAAGTTACATTTCATTTGATGCCTACCTGATGTTTAGTAGATATTTTTGGCTAGACCAAGAAGTGACCTACCTTGTGATTGCCTTAATATATATTAATAGAAAAAAGAAGAAGATGTGATATTACAAATATAGAAGCTTAAATATTATTAGCCCTATGGTGATACCCTGGATATCATTTTTCCAATTAAGATCAGTATAACTGTGCAACGATATAGAAAACCAGAAAAACTATATCTGCTGATCTGATGTCTTCTAATTTCCAATTCTTCAAGGAAATCCAGTTCTTGTTTCTTTTCACAAATATGCAGCACTTCTAGTTCTGTGTTAGGTGTCAATGGATGATTGGTGTCAAGTAGATGTTTTGCGTAGTGGGATTTATCTGGTTGTTTTAATCTGTATGCTCGTAAGTGTTCACTGTATCGGATTTCAAAATTTCTTAGGGTCTGACCCAAATAGACAGCATTACATTCTGTACATTTGAGTTTATATATACCTATATATCTACTTGACTCCAATCATTCATTGACACCTAACACAGAACTAGAAGTGCTGCATATTTGTGAAAAGAAACAAGAACTGGATTTCCTCGAAGAATTGGAAATTAGAATACATTTAAGAAACCCACAATATGACGTTGTCAATGAACAGATAAATCTAGAGAGTTCTCCACTAATAAACTGTCTTCTTACGTGATAATTGTGAAGATCAGCAAATATAGTTTTCCTGGTTTCCTATATCATTGCACAGTTATACTGATCTTAATTGAAAAAAAATGATATCCAGGATATCACCATAGTGCTAATAATATCTAAGCTTCAATATTTGTAATATCACTTCTTCTTCTTTGTTCTATTAACATATATTAAGTAAATCACAAGTTAGGTCACTTCTTGGTCTAGCCAAAAATAACTACTGTACATCAGGTAGGCATCAAATAAAATGTAACTGCTGTCATTCTAACGATGATATTGATTTATAGAAACAATTGTCAATTTTTTAGAATTTTCATTATATTGTGGAATTATCTAGAAACAGTGAATTTCATTTAAAACACTAATATGAGTAGTAGATTCCACGAGGTAAGGGTCGAGACAGTTAATTTCATTAGTTTATCACTTTTTATATCATCTGGACCTGCTGCCTTGTTTGGTGTGAGTTGTTTCACAACATCTATAAATTCCTCGAAAGAGGGTCTGTACTGCTGTTCACTGGTTTCTCCCTCCGTTACTGCTTTCTTATGATGTTCGTCCATAATATGATTGTTTTGGTCCAGATTTTGGAAGTATGTTTCCCATTCTTTTTTATTTAGTTTTACTGTCCCAATTGTGTTTCTGCTACTGTATTGCTTTCTCACATATTCGAAGAGTTATCTATTATCCCTACTGTTATTTTGTATTTTCTCCATTTGTACTGCAACCCAATTTGATTTTTTTCTTCTGCAGTTTTTTTCTGCTTTTTGCATTATCTTTCTGTATTCGTCCAGCTCTTCATATTTTCCTGTTTCCAGCCATTAATTTCTTGCTTGTTTTTTCTCTACACTTGCCAACTGACATTCTTCGTCGAACCATTCTTTGGATGCTTTGATTTGTTGTAATCCAATTTTTTTCTCTGCAGAGTCTATAATGCTATTTTTAATGATCTTCCATTCACTGTCTAGATCTCCTTTTTTATTATGAATTCTGTTTGTTTGTTAGGGTTTCCGCATAATTATTTTCACCCTACTCTCTTTCCAGCTTTTTTAAGTTCCACTTTCTTTTGTTCTGTTTGGAAGGTTTATATCTTAATAGTTTTATGTTCATCTTCGCTATTAGTAAAATGTAGTCTGTATCTGCATTTGCTCCTCGGTATGACATTGTGTCTTTAACCATTTTCATACATTTCTTTGATATCAAAACATGATCCACTTGGTTGCCGCTTCTCTTTCCTGGGAATAACACGTTGTCTTGTGCTCCTTTTTATGCTTAAAGTTTGTATTATGAACGTATTTGTCTCCGCAGCTAGGTTGCACAGTCTTTTGCAGTTATCGTTTGTGATCTCGTGTATTGTTTCTTTTCCAGCTATTTCTCGATTACTTTCTTCTTTTCCTATCTGGGCATTAAGATCTCCTATTATTATTGGAATGTCATTGGTAGAGATATCTTCACCTATCTTCTCATAAAACTTTATTTTCTCTTCTTCGCTTGCTTCTTCCGTTGGGGCGTAGGCATTAATTATACTTATATTTGCTTGCCTTTTCTCAAGCTTTAAATATGAAATTCTACCGTCGATTGGCTTAAACTCAATTACTTTGTTTCGTATTTTTTTACTGAGCATTATTGCTGTTCCATTCCTTCCTTGTTTTTCCTCCCCTGCGTAATATATCGTAAAGTTTTTGTTTCCTATTTTCCCTTATTTTTTTCCATCTGATTTCTTATAACGCCAGAATGTCTAAATCATAATTCTTCATTTCCTGCGCAATGTTATGCATTTTCCCACCTTTTAGCATAATTTTGACATTCCATGTTCCAATATTCAATGAGTTTACTTTTTGTTTCACCTGCTTTACCCTCTTTGATATTTTCCTAACGTTGTATTTGGTTTTTGTTATAGTTTTAGTTCCTTGTTATTTGCCGTGGTCATTTTTATAATGCTTCGATCCTCTTGAGCTACTTTTGCTGCTAGTTTTTTTCCTTTTTTTATATCCATAAGATTTTTAAACATTTTTGTAGTTCTTTCTTTATCAATAACCTCTTCTTCTTCGGCCATTGATCTACTGCCTTAAAAATAATGTATTTTACACAAAATTGTAACTAATACTACTACTTTAAATTATGCTAGAAAATATTTGCCGTCTAACCTAAAAGTTACAAGCTTTGTATGATTATGCATTCTACACTTTAGGAAAATGTCAACATCATTTCTTATTATTTGCATTTCATGCAAATCTTCATTTGCAAATTCCTCTGTGAAATGTTGTTTTGGATTGGAACAACTCTGAATTTTTCATAAAATTATTTACAGCTGTCGCTTCCAGCAATATTGCACCGAAATTTTCTTTCTACGAAATGTACAATTTTATAAATAATATTAGATGCGTAGAGTAAACCGCCACGTGTTAGACAGTTTACAAATTTTTTAAAACTTTGCAGTGGTGCATGGTTCGTATGATCTACGTACACCCCTTTCAGTGAATTGAGAGTAAATATTTAAATGCAATGCTGGCACGTAATGTAACAAACTACGCACATCAAACCCTGCAATATAATAAATTAAGTTGTCTTGAAAATTTTAGTTCCAGAATGATGCAATTTGAGCAATGTATGCCACGTAATTTAAAACCATTTTACCGAACAGTCTTGAAACAATTTTACGAATTATACCCACTTACACATTGCAAATGGTTTAAAGATTAAGCACAGGTGAGAACTATTACAATCAGTGTTCAGGTAAAAAGAGGGGAACACAAAATGCTAAATGTAGCGCCTGGATTAAATGCTCTCTGTGTGAGTATGATAAAGACGTAAATACTACATAGTGATTCCCTCTTTGTCAGTTGCACCTGACTCAGCAGTGTTTATTCAGTCTTGGGAAGCGGGTCCGATCCAGGTAGTATTGAGATCACTGATTGGCAGGTATTGGCAGGGTAGTCGCTTTGACTCTCTCTAGAGAGCGGTTACTTTTGTGAGAATATCGGTCAGTCCATTTCTATGTCTATGTTATGTCTTAAAAGATGTGATGTCAACATCAGGTTATTTGTCACTCGATTTTTTTAGATTAGTTTTGGTTGTCACACCTAATTCTTCTTATTAAACGTTTCTTTTCAAATGCATTTAACGCCGTTTATAGGGATAGGGACGGAACTATAGAGGCAGCACTTATGCCGAAAGTAGAGCGCCCTGGTGTAAAATAAGAAAAACATGTGAACAGTATAATAAACAACCTACAAAATGCAAAAAATTAATAGATCTTCTTATTTTCTTTGCCAGGAAAAATTGTTGGTATGTAAGATGGGTGTAGGGGATTATCTGATTTTTGATTATTGACAAAATGAGCACGGCAAATTCTAGGATTTTTATTTGGTTCCCAATCCTCCCGATGTTTTCTGAAAGGTAATTAAAAAAATTAAAGTGATTCGTTTTGTACAAATGTTCACTTTCTTCCCCTTAACAGTATTTAATTATTTGAACTTATTATATAATATTAAAGTCAACAAACACATAAATAGTTTTTTATTTTATATAATCAATGAAATCGTACAGAAAACAACATTTTATTCTTTCGATAATAATCTTTTATTTATGTAAAAAGAAAGTTTAAAACTTTTCTAATAGCTGCCAATTGTAGTATCATACTGATTATACACAAAATAATAGTTAACAAAATGTTTTAATTAGATCATTTTAATTACTTATGAGTTTTTACTGCATTTATTCATTTATGACGTTTCAAGGTTATCCACGCAGTGTTCAATGAATTTTCGGAGAAACTATAAAATTTCAACTGCGTAGTATTTTTATATAGCATATTTGAACAGCCATGAATACAGAAAGATACTTTTGATGACGACATCACAAACATTTATATTGTATTATATTGTGGAATTAACTAGAGACCGTGAGCTTCATTTAAAAACACTAATTTAATATCAGTTTTAAAAAATGAAGATTTAAAAACGCTGATTATACAAAACTACTAATACTACTAATAGTGTTTACATCACATTGTTTGTGGTTTTTCACGGCAGATGGCATAAACGTCATCTTTCTCGGTCCCTATTATGACCTCATAATATTGAAAGGAGACAGCGACAAACATCAATAATTGACTTCTATACATAAGGATTTATTTTGACCTCTTCTGACAGCTGACATTTTAAAAAATCTTGACACTGACATATACACCCAAACTTTTTGTGGAATACAGAGTGCTTATGTTTCATTGTTTTGTTATTGTATTAATTATTAGACGAATTCGGTGATTTAATTGTTCATTAAACTGAAATTTTTGTTTAGAACTCGTTTTGCACAAATGTACAAAATTGCGGATGGTTCCTGTACTGGTCACAGCTAATTTTTACAGCAATATTCTACATTTTACAATTTCTCATTAATGTGATGAAATTATCAACATTTTTTTTACAATACCCCATATTGAGTGACAGTTTTAGATTAA
The DNA here is from genome assembly GCA_963921935.1 of Galeruca laticollis. Taxonomy (NCBI): domain Eukaryota; kingdom Metazoa; phylum Arthropoda; class Insecta; order Coleoptera; family Chrysomelidae; genus Galeruca; species Galeruca laticollis. The sequence goes on along the minus strand of OY998179.1, from coordinate 185,712,494 downwards.
TACTAACGAGTCTATAGGTTTTGAAAGATAGTTGTTAAATAACTATTTCTTATCAATTGCAGAAGGAAATATAGTTCCTTTCAAGATATTATGTCTTGACTCTAATAAACATCGGATATTTACCCCATAGGTAGGTAGGTAGCTGGTAATCCCAAACAACTAGAATAGGTAAATACTTCGTACGCCCTAAAATACTTTGATAATTATATCATTAAAATAATTTTTAGATAAAAATTGGCGATCCTAAATGATTATGCAAGTATTTAATGAGGTCATTATCAAACAATGTTCTCGGAAAAATCTTCTCTTGTATAAGTCGTTACAAATTCTCAAAAACTTTTATCTTGCTCTGAAGGACACATTTGCGTCAAATTACATTTTTTCGTCATTGATTCGATCTTTACTGTTAGTTTGAATATCGTGATTGAGCTCACTTGGAGAAATATATTCAGTTTGTTAATATGTTGGAAAATGTTAGATAAGTAAGCCAAAGATTGAATCCAAAGCTGTCATACATTCTTGATAATAGATGGAAGAGTATTTCCCGAAAAGAACTGATGTACCTCGTATTTAAGCTCGAACAACATTTCGAGGGCTTTGTCACGGGAAAGCCACCGAACTTCTGCATGCTAGTGCAAATTGAGGCGGATGCTATCCATTTATTCGCAAAGTGATTTGAAAAGTCTTGAATTGAGGACTTTTGATTTTATGAAATAGATTATTTTTACGGCTTTGTCAAGAACAGATTTCAGATCTGTAGGAAGATCTTTGCAGATAAGATTTTGTCAGTGAATACTGCAGTGCGTCTGTGTTACATGTGGTGATTTCGCTTCATCAGTAGATAGTTTTCAACATTTTCCTATTATAGGATCATCTTCTATAAAGTACCCCTTAATAACGCCAAAAAAATCGTCTTCAGTTGTTGGTTCAGACAGTGCGTAATATAGCAAAAGGTGTTCTCCTTTTACATTTTTGTAAATGTTCCTTTTTGTAAATGTACAAGCAACCCGGAGTACAAACATAAAATCAACTGATAACTTTTTAAAATAATATTGAAATTGTAATAACTTCTCGTTTATGTAAGAATATCTGGTCAAGGTGATGAGATTTTGTATGGTCATTGGTATTTGATATGAAATTCATATGCCTGTATATGTATTTATTAAATTATAAAAACAATTTCGTCTTAATTGATAAACGCGTTTATATTTCTTAATCCTCTAACTTATCCTTTGTCCACTTCCTTGTCGTTAATAGTAGCACTGGCGAATAATCGGATATCAGGGGGATTATAGGGCTGAACTGAAGCATGATTAATCGATTCATATAGTATGAGAGACGAAGGGCCTACGTTGTTATTGCGGGCCGTAAATAATGCCGATTCGGCCTACAGGTGATATTCGGGGGCACTGGCACATTGCCGGCTGGATGGAAATAGGGCTAGGACAACCTTTTATGAAATTTTTAGCGATATTTTGTTTGGAGACATAAAACTCGGTGAAGCGGTGACATTTCGTGTTAGAGTGGTTTTAGATGATTTATTAGCTGTAGAATTGTATATTTTCTAACAAGGTTAGAATGAAACAAATCGATACCGCGTGTATAAATTTTTTTTTTCTTACCGAGGAAAAGAGTAGTACTTCTCCACGATCACAAAGTATTGATCAAAATTCAATTAAATATTAGCAAAACAAGTTATTTGTTGAAATATGTGTATTATATTACAATAATTATTATTTATTGTGTTGGTGCAATTACTTAAGTTACCTCAAAGAGATTGATTTGTAGATGCGTAGCAGGATGAACTGAAGATTGAGGATTCGATTACTGACGAATTAGATCCAATAATTAAATAAACTAATTGATTTGGTATATTTATTCTATTGTGTGAGGAGAAGTTATCTAAATAACATTCTGCTATTTGAGAAGTCTTCTAGCCTCCATGCCGTTTTAAGGGTAAAAACATGAAGCATCGCGTTAAGCATCGCATCAAGCCTTGACTCAAGCATTAAAAACTTATTCATGTATTGAACGTAAGCCATTCATAGTAGAGAATCGAGCATCGACTAAAGCAATCGCATCGAGGAATCTCAGGAATACTTGATTAGTGTTTTATAATTCCATAGTGCTACTATCTTTTTAAATCTCAATTTATTTTAAGATAAGTTTGTAAAAGTAATATGTAATCTGATTTTGTAATTGAGCCGTATAAGCTTTGCTTTGTCTCGTAATCACTGTGTAATAATAATAATAATGATGTTAAAGAGGAGAGTACTTAGAAAATCCCCTGTTGAATGACCCACAGGTATCGGTTCACTCAGGACATCATTTACTTTTGCTTGAATCTGCTCCGCTTTATAAATATTTTCTATAGTTTTTATGAAATTATGTGGGATTTGCCTATTGTAAAGCAGGTGTACAACGTTTCTCAATTACACACGATCGAACGCCATTTCCAAATCAATAAAATACATGTATACAGGGACCCTATGTTTGAGTTTACGTGATAAATTTCGAAGGTGATATTTTTATCACGAAAAATTCGTATGCGATACTCTTTTCGTTCGATACCATATTCCCGAACCGAATGCGATAGAGAGTTAGTCGGTTTCGAAGGATATGAAGGGAGTCGTAGCTTGATTGACGAATTCAACCAATAGCTGAAGGGTATATAAATCACATGATTTGGCTCATCGTCACGTTGTCAACTGTTATATTTTTTCTTGTGCTGTGTATTTTTATTTCTCGTTGTGTGCTTTGTGAATATAATTTCTTGTTATTTAACATGTGTGAACAATTTAATTATTTTTATATCTATTTGATATTTAACTATGAACGAAACGAAGGAGAAACGTGCTGGTTATGTCTCCACAGAGCAAAAGAATAGACTCTTTAGATTAATGTAAGACCGACCAGCATTATGTAGTGGTCGGTTCTCCTCGAGTTTTAGTAAAAAAGATGGCCAAAAAGAATGGCTGAACATTGCCACCACATTAAATGCAATTCCTGGCGGAAAGAAAAGTTGGGCGCAATGTAGAAAAGGTAGTAATTAATTATCTATCGAATGTGAATGATTATGATATTTGTAAAAATGTTTAATGCCACACATTTATGTAATAATACGAAATGATTAATAACCATGATTTTAGACTTGGCAGGATATGAGAAGCAACGTCAAAACTAAGCAAGCCTCTATTAAAAGACATTCTTGTGGGACAGGAGGAGGACCTCCTTTACCAACAAAGTTGAAACAGAATGAGGAGGACATATTAAGCCTGATAAGTAATGTGGCTGTGAATGGACACTCTTCTGTTGCACACTTTGTACGTATTTAATTATTAACAAATAATGGATTACTTCCTACTACTTATCAGTTAATTAAGTGAACTTGTTTTCAGGATTTCGAAAGTACTGTAGAAGCTAATACAGTACCTGCATTAGGCACTGTGGTTGATATACCGCAACTATATAATAATGAGATATTCGAAGATCATTATTATTGTAAAACAGATGATGAAAATGAAGGATGCGTTGAAGAAATAGGTATGTACTACTGAAATATACATTTTAAGTATTCTAAGTAAAATCTCATTTTGTGATTTCAGTATTTGAAGTACTGCCAGAGCCCGATACTGTAAAAACAAAGGAAATGGAAAAGATGATACCCGTAATGGCACCTGAATCTTTCTGTACACCCACTTCAGGTATGTTTTCAATTGCAATTATCTATTGCTATTGTACATTTTTTGGGTTTTTTGGAAATAAATAAATCCACCATGATTGATAAAATTGGTTATATGTACTTATTTCAGTTAAGAAGCACACAGTTTCATCTGCACAAAAGTTGCAAGTGGCTCCTTCTGCAGCCGAACTACTAAGTGAAACGACAAAGAAAAGTTGCAAATTAAAAGGGAATATTATAAAAGAAAAATAGAAATAATGGAAGCAGCAGAAAATAGAAAACAATGCTATTACGACAAGATGGTTGAAATAAAAGAAAGAACATTGGTGATAGAAGAGAGAAAGGCTCGTGCTCTTGAAAAAATTAGCGAGAATCAGTGTTGCCATGAAGCCTACATTCCTATAATAGAAATGAGCAATTTTATTTTATTATATTTAATTACATGAATAAAAAAATAAACGTACACAGTATTATTTATTTATGATAAGACAAAAATCAGTTGGTGAAATGATTTTGAATTAGTCTTCTCTGCAATCTTCGACCTTCTTGAGTTGAGAATTAACTCTTGCACCAATACCTTCTTCCCGTCCTCTTTCTTCATCATCCAGTATACCTGAATCAAAATGTTGATCGATATCTTCTGGTTCAGGAGCGGGTATGTTATGTTCTATACAAAGATTGTGTAGAACTATGCAAGCATTAATTATACGAGCAGCTTTCTCCGGATGGTAGTGAAGTACTCTATGTTTCAAAACGTATCGGAACCTCATTTTAAGAAGACCATTGCACCTTCCAATAATACATCGTGTATGTTTATGACATTTATCATATTCTGCTTCTGGAGATACTGGCAAGTGTTCATTTCATTTTCCAAAGGTGTCAATAGTCATGGTCTTAATGGATATCCAGAGTCACCTAAAATATGTTATAGAAGTAAAATATAATTGAACAAAGTGTTATATTTGTATATCTTACCAAGTAAATAAAACTGATTTGGATTGTTGTGATAAATATTCTGCATAATCTCCTGCAAATTGGAGTTGTTCCATATGAAGGCATCGTTTGTACTGCCAGGATAAAAAGCATTCACATTATTAATTTTCATCTGTGAATCACATATCCAAACAAAATAAGCAGGTATCATAACACTATTCCTAAGAATAATCAAATACATACCAACTGTACATTTATAGAATGGTAGTTCTTCCTATTCACATACACATATTCATTATATATGGGATCATTTTTAGGGGGCGCAATGATTGCAACATGAGTGCAATCAATACAACCCACTACACCAGGAAAATGAAACTTTTGATGAAACCTACAACAATAAATGTTAGTACGTAATAAGTTAAACTTACTGGAACTGTTGGTGATATTCATACTAAACAAACTTCACAATGCCACTACATCAACACGGATAACTTTCAGTTTCTGCAGACAATACACGCGTCAGACGTTGTGGTAGTGGAAAATGTGTTCAGAACACATATTAGGATTAATTTATATAAATAAAAATTGTTTACTTACCCATCACGGTTTCTCTCAAGCTCCTGCATATTTCTTGGAAAACTAAACTGATTAAAAATAGCTGGTTGATTTAAAGCATTGATTACTTCATCAAGACTCCTTGAAACAAATGACTGACTTAATGCTATATGTATATTGGAAGCTGAGTCTAGCTGATAGCTGCCACTTGCGAGAAATCGAAGACTTACTAAAACCTTCATAAGCATATTTTATTATGAACCTAACCTACCTAGGAATTACTACCGACCTTCGAAATTATAGACCTATTAGTCTGTTATCACACATTTACAAATTCTTTACAAAAATCATTACGAACAGATTAAAAAATAAATTGGATTGATACCAACCACGGGAGTAAGCTGGATTTCGGTCAGGGTTCGGAACCAACGACCATCTTCAAGTTCTGAAAATCCTAATCGAAAAATCAATAGAATACAATAAACCACTGGTTCTAATATTTGTTGATTACGAAAAGGCGTTTGATACCATAAATCAAAAAGAAATGCTTCGAGCATTAGCTGATTGTCGAATAGATCACCGATACACAGACATGATAGAACACATATATGAAAAAGCTACTGCCTGCGTAAGTCTTCATGAACATACCAAAAAGTTTGAAATAAAGAGAGATGTTCGACAAGGCGACACAATCTCGCCAAAATTATTCACCACACTACTGCAATACATGTGTAAACAAATAGATTGGGATGGGTTAGGAATAAACATAGACGGCGAAAACCTATGTCACTTAAGATTCGCAGATGATATAGTCTTGATAGCGGATGCTATTCACAAGGCGGAAACCATGTTGAGACTGTTACAGAATATTTCAAAGAAAATGGGTCTCAAAATAAACATCTCAAAAACGCAAGTGATGACAAATCTCGTATTGGCAGGAGGCATATATTTGGAAGGAAATCAAGTCCAAGAAACAACGTCCTATAAGTACTTAGGTCACGAGGTAAGCATAACCAGAGATAATCAGGTAAGAGAACTGGGAATAAGAATAGGATTAGCATGGTCTGCTTTCGGAAAGCTAAGGCATATCCTAAAATCCGCACTGCCCATATGTCTAAAACGAAAAGTTTTCGACCAGTGTGTTTTATCTGTGTTAACATACGGTGCAGAGACCCTAACTCTAACCAAAAAACAAGCAACTAAAATAAGAGTAGCTCAAAGTGCCATGGAAAGACAAATGCTGGGTTTATCCCTAAGAGACAGAATACCGAACGCAGAAATTCGAAGAAGAACGAGACTAGTTGATGCCATAGAGAGAATCGCATCCATAAAATGGAACTGGGCGGGTCATATAGCTAGACTAACAGACAATAGATGGGCAAAAAGATTATGGAGTGGAGACCGAGACATGAAGCATTTCGAAATAGGGGAAGACAGCTAACACGTTGGCATGACTTGAGACATATCCATAAAAACTGGATGCAAGCAGCACAGGATAGGAAGATATGGAAGCAATCAAGGGAGGCCTATGTCCAGCAGTGGACTGAAGGGGTTGGGTGATGATGATGATGACCTACCTATTAGGAATGAAGGTAACTTACTTTTATCTCAATATTTATAGCTGACTCTCTACTTCCCTCCTCTATATAGGGAGACACTAGACGAATCACTTCACGAACTAATTCTTTTGATAATCGAAACATTCTCACAAATTGTGTATCTCCAAGTTCAAATGCATTTATACGAGGGCCTTCGCTGGTCTGCTACGACACCCACAGCTTCGTCTACAATTTCTGCAATAGCGATCATTGCAATTTCATCAAAATTTGCCATTTCAATATATCTCCAGTAAATTATGTAAACAATTACAGTGTGTGAACAATTAATTGAGGTTAGGATCCGTATATAAAGGTTAGAATTTAAGCCACGCCCTTCGATAATTGTTAACGCATGATAAATATCCGCTCGTTGTTTTATGGTCGATAATTATCGCTTGCGATATTGAAACATACCAGTTTTGTCGTATCCTTCGATAAAGTGTGAAAATCGCATGCGATAGGTATTATGTCGAGTGAACTGAAACATAGGTCGCCTTGTCTGTTGCATTAAATTTATGCTTCTTATGACAAAAACCGCATCCGTGCATAATCTGCCCTAAAACCTTTGCTGTTAATCGGCTAAGGATGTTTTCATTCTTACGATTTATTTTGAATCCCCGAAACGGACATTAATTCATATTGCAATATTGTAAATCATTCAACTACATATCATTATTCGTCACAGTAAACAAGTAGATATATAATACCGATTACCGATAAAATAATGGAATCAGTTCAAGGCAACCATTCAATAAATCAAAGCATCCTAACACTTGCATCCGAATCACCCTTTTAAAATAATCGTAGGAGGGTGACTTACTAAAGACTAATAGGTATGACGTTGCATGAAATTCTGATTAAAAGAGTTAAATAAGCAACAAAAGGATTTGTTTAGCAGGATTAACACCCCCTGGAACTGTTAAATGTATTCTAACAGGCGCGGGCGACAGCATTTGCACTAAATTTGATCTTGCCAAGGAGATTGATGGACTCGAACCGCAGGTGGCTTGTAACATTTTAAAGCCGATCAGAATAATTTCAGTACTTAAGCTTGAAGAAACAGTGTTGTCTTAGAATATTTAGTAATGGATGCTTGAAAACTATAAATGATGAACACTTTATACAAATAATATTAGTTGTTATTGGAATATTGGAAAAAAAAATTTCGAAACTTTACACTTTTTATTTTGCATAAACTGTGAAGTACAAAGTTAATGTGTTCCACCAATGTTTTGAATATTCTTTGCAAATTTTTGTAGTTTTGCAAAGTATATTTTACAAAGAATGCTGGTATTGTGGTAGTGACTTTTCTTATATGTCCTGTTAGTCTTATTACTGGTTATTCTTCTTTCGAGGATTGTCGGATCCATGAAGAAGTTGCTATTAATTTTTTTTAGAAATGGTTAATCCAAAATTATAATGCCAGTATATAAGCAAGTCATTATCAAAATACTTTCTTGAAAAAACCTCCTTTTGTATAAGTCGTTAATCCGATACTATTACTGCAGGTATTTAATCAGGTCATTATAAAAATTTTTTCTCGGAATTTAGTAAAAGTGTTTAATCCGATACTATTACTGCAGGCATTTTCGTATTTTGTTATAAATAGGTGTTTTAGTTGTAACTTGTATAAAATTGCAATCATTTGAAACAAAAAGTTAACAATTTTTTATACCTACTGAGTATGTTATAATCTTTATGGCTAAATAAATATATTTTTCTACGCCATATCTTTAAAGTACCTTGTATTTCACCGGTTTGTAGCGCTTAAAGCGGTTGTTTATGGTTAGAGCTAAAAAAAATAAAAAAGCGTTAAAAAAAGTGCAATAATGTTAACTTTATTTCACGCTTTCCATAAGCTAACACAATGAAGCTTGGCTAGACATCGAGGATGGACTTCTAAGATGCTTGGCTAGGCATCGAGGATGGACTTTCATGAAACTTGAAATACGTATAATTATAATTTACCGAAGGAGCTTAATTAAAATATTCCAAATTTCTATTTAAATTTTTTTTTGTATAGGGCTGCAGAAGAAATAATATATGCAACATGTGCATAAAGTGTATTTTTTTCACGCATGGAATTGCCGCACTCTCCTGACTTTTTCCTTCCGTGAAAAAAAGTGGGACTTTATGCACTTGTTGCATAATAGTATATTAAGCACCAAGTATCAAAAGGTTACTTTAGTCATGAGTTTTACTAGGCACAAGTGGAGCGAAGCGGAACGAGTTCCTTGCGAAACGAGTGACTAAAGACATTTTTAACACGAGGTGCTTACTATACTTTTTCTTCGCCCGCGGGAAGGAATACATTATATTTGAATTATATTCATTACATGACGGACCATGGCTGACAGCTGACTAACAAATGAAATGACGCAGAATAACAAAATTATCACGGAACATGAAATTTAACATACAAAAGATATACTTGACTTGACGTTTAAAAAACAAAAGGTAAACGAGATGTGACTTTTCGCATTTTAAACACTAGTTTTAAAGAGTCGTCATTTTAAACACTAGTTTTAAAGAGTCGTTTTGTGCATGTCAAACCCGTGTTCAAAGTGCGGTTATAGTAACGGAAGTAGAAAAATTACTATTCCATCAGTTTGATAGATCAGTTGGCTTCATGAACAAATAAAGGAATTTTGTTGAGTATGTAAAGTATTTGAATTAGTTTGTTAACCCTCTGGTACCCGCACTGTATCTCTTAAATCTTAGTATAATATTTTAATAAATAGAAATATAAAAATGTAACTTTTATTAATATCGCAATAAAAGTGCAAAATAAATAAACAATAATTAAATTATTCGGAGCAGTTTCTGCACACCATGAACGAGTGTTCTAGACATAAGAATTTTTTACACTTCACACAAGAATATCGTGTAAGTCTTCTTTTCTTACAGTCTACACAGCTGCTGCGTTTATTTTGCAAGTCAGCCGTCAGATCAGTTTTATCGTCAATTTATAGAAGTTATTTAAGTCTATCTCGAATTTGTCTTGGTACATTAACATTGGCAGCACGCATGCGTAAATGTTCCTCTGCAAGTTGCAAAGAATTTTTTTCTAAAAACAATCTTCTTTGAAGAAAATCTTCTTCCTGAACGTTTCCCTCATACAGAACGTGGCTATTAATACCAGCTACAATACGCAAAAAATAAAAAATGACCATGGGCCACCGTTTTGTATTTCTTACACAGTTATATGACGCCCATAATCTATCTACAACGTCCACGCCAATTTTGGTCTGATTGTAAAACGTTGCAATCTCCGGCCTTTTCACTTGTTTCAGAATCTATGGCATCATCCTTATGAAAACTGGACACTAACATTGCAGCTTTATTTTTATTTGAAACATAAGACAATAATGTTGCTTCCTTCCTAAAGCCAAATATTTATGAAAATGGTGGCCATATTTTACCATTTATAAAAATGGGTGGAACACCTATTTTATTTTTCTTTACTGTACTCACCATGATTAGATTGTGGTCTTTTAAAAGACTAAAATCTAAATCAAAACTAGTAAACTGTTGAGTTAACTAGAAACAGTAAGTTTCATTTAAAACGCTAATATGAGTAGATTCCACAAAGTAAGGGTTGAGACAGTTAATTTCAGTAAACAAATTGTCTATAGCGATATTTCTTCCAGTTCCGTGGATAGAAGAACATAATCTTTTGACAATAGCTTCAGATGAATTTGAAACTGAATAGGGAACTTTTGGTTTAGCCCCGACATAAACTTCCAAAGCTTTCGTATAAAACATTTTTGCGTCGATCATGGCAAATATTTTTATTACATATTTGCTTGGATTGGATGGAATATATTGTTTAAAGCTGCAACGTCCCCTAAAAGCGTCCTACTTCTTATTTATAGATACGTATTCAGAGGTAGAATATGACTTCTTACAATTCTCATTAAATATGTCAAACAAATCTCGAATTAGCGACAGGTTAACAGTTGCTAATCTATCATTACTTGTGTCTTTCTCATCGAATCTAATGTGTTTCAATAAAAACTTAAATCTGTTCATAGACTGACGATGTTCAATTACCGTTCTATTTGTACTCCATGAATGTTTTGTATTTAGACGACCGCTTTTAGTAACACCTGCTAAATAAAGAAGATCTAGAAGAAACAAATTTTCACTTCTATTAGTCGGCTTTGCATCTCTCTCTCTCTCTCTTTCTGTCTCGAGAATATAGGTCAGCTTTCGAAGCTATAAACAAATTTATATATTCAACTATTATAGAAATAATGTCATCATAAATAAGCATTTACAGCAGTCTAAATGCTTCGATTTTCTTTTTGAAATGGCGTTGTTTCCAGGAGGATGCAACAATTAGTTTTCAGACCTTGTTCTGACATTCTTGTTAGGCCGTAGTACTTTCCATTTTATAATCTCTTTATATTTAGCGGACCGTGCCTATATGAAAAAGTCTCTCGTTAGTAGGATCTTCATTGTCCGTATCATTGGCTTCATCTAGACCAGATCTTCTTCTGATTCGGAGTTTTCTTCATGAGACTCATATATATCATCAGATGAAGTTTACAGTTCATCCAATAAATGTTGTAAGTAAGCCTGTTATATCTCATAAACACCATTTTCTAATTATACAAAAATTGCGTTATTAATTTTAAAATGAATCGAGTTATAAACAAAATAAGCTTACCAAATTTTGAAAACGTATCTTGATATTACGAACACCAGTACCCGCACTGTATCTGACAGATCCGATCAAGGTCTAGTATTAAAACGAATAATGCTAATACGAATAATTTGTTTACGTGTACCTTGACTCAAGACAGGAAGCTACCGGGCAACACCGATCTCAATCCCTACCGCTTAACGAGGTTTTACGAAAAATGTGTTGTGGCGATCTATGAGATCAGGTGTGGGTATAGGAGGGTTAATAAAGTAAAGTATTCATTTCTGAGCCGAATTGTCCTTGCGCCGAATTGTCGTCGCGCCGAATTGTCGTCGCGCCGAGTTGTGGTCGCGCCGAGTTGTCCGCGCGCCGAATCGGTCTGCGCCGAGGTAGTCACGCCGATTTGTACTGGACCCCACCCGGACGGCAGAAATCTATATGCTATTAGATAGCCAGGCAGCAGTGAAAGCTCTGAATTCATACACTTGCAAGTCTAAGCTGACTTGGGACTGTAAACAATCCCTAAGACAATTGGCGGCAACCAACCGTGTCACACTGATGTGGATGCCAGGTCACAGGTGCGTTATAAGCAATGAGGAAGCAGGCATTCTTGCCAAAGAAGGAACAAACTCTGAATTACTTGGCCCGGAACCCTTCTATCATTTTGACGATGATATTTAGTATCGAAACAACTGTTAAATTTCTTAAAAATTTTAACATTTTTTCAATAAATTGTGAAATTATCTAGAAACAGTTAGTTTCATTCAAAACAGTCTTTAAAGTCCACTTGAAAGAAGAGTTTCGATGCTCGGATAACGATTTAAAGCAATGTCACTGAAACAAAGTGCCGGGACAAACACAAGTGAAAAGGGTTATCAAGTTAGACAAGAAAGACTTGAAATTGGTAACGGGACTGCTCACTGGACACTGCCTTCTGAGGTATCACCTCAAATCAAAGAGTGAATGTTGCAAATACTATGAGAACGTCGCTGAAACTGCAGAACATTTACTTTGCGAATGCCCAACAGTTTTCTGCAGAAGTCGGAAGATCCTGGGATGGGCCTCCCTAACGCACTCTAATATCAGGAACTTATCTCCCAGAAAACTAATAAACTTCGCACAAAGTCTCGGTATCCCGCACCTCGAGTAGATTTAGGGTTAGACACAAAAGATGTTATACGTCGAAATGTTTGAATGGCTGCAGTGCCTTTACGACTCCCCTTACAATCTACAATGGCTTCCTTATTTATATATTTTATGATGGGTGGGATAAATTTATACTTGCTCTTAATTTATTTACACAAGGTATATATTCTTACTCTAAAATCTAATTATATATTTAAATTTAACTAATTTATATTTTGAATATACTATTCGCTAATTAATATTCACCGTCCGCATACTACTAAACTAGACTAAGAACTGATTTCCTTGACCTCAGGCACTCGCTTCTCCATATCAAAATACCATTCGAGGAAGATAATTTTCTCGAATTTGGTTTTCAAAAATCCGACCAACCTTCCTAGAAGTCCTGATCATTCGCCAAAAATTTGAACGTTCTATCTATTGTATTAGACAGGGTTTCGAGGACTAAGCCATTGCTATTTCATAACAATATTTACAATAATTATAGTCTAAAACATATGCTCAAATTGCTCAGAAAGGCTTGTTTAAAATAGTATATTACGTAACGTGTGTTGTAAGAAGCATTTTACGCACGAACGGAAAAGTTACGCACGGAGCCGCGTAGCGACGATTGCGAAATTCCCTGAGTGCGTAGAATGCGTTACAACACAAATTACGTACTATACTTTACCTACGACCCACTTGTACTTGTGTTTATAATCTTATTAAGGTATTTAAAGTACAAGTAAAAACGTACATCCTCGATGCCCAGCCAAGTTTTGTAAAAGTCGCTCTTCAATGCCTTTCAAGCATCTTAGAAATTCACCCTCGTAAAAGTCCGTCCTAAGTAGTATTTATTTATATTAAAAATGTATGTAGAATTACCGGAATTGCATAAAATAGCGTATACACCTCTCGACTAAAGTGACATTAATCCCTTAGGTGGATTACTTACCCCATGAATCAAAGACTACCAGCGGGATTAAATGGGCCACTTTAGTCGCTTGGTGTATATTATACTATTGTCTACTAATATGAGATACATTTAGGCAGCTAAAAGATGCGGATTGAATGAAACGGAACCAATTATCATATAATTTCAAATAACTCTTAGTATTAAATGCAATCTCATATCTAATAAATGTTATCTACCATTTATATATAGAATAAAATTCAACGTCAAATATCTAAGTAATACATTTTGAATAAAATAGCTACTACGTCTATTGACAATTGCTAAGTGGTTGCTATGGAAGCCGTGCGATTTACTTTACAGCCGTGCGTTTTGTTTTACCGTGCGTAATAGACGTCTTACATTGATTGCCGAATGTGTGTTTTTGACTACTTACAGGGGTGGTCGTAGGTAAAATAATTTTAATGCTTAGAAATCCCTAAATAAACGATAATGACTAAAAATTCTTAACGACGTCTGGCGAACTAAAATAAATTTTGAATTTCGTCTTTTTGTGACATTTAAATGTCTAAATTTTTTTTTAATAATTTGACAAGATGATAACTATATAATACAACAGTCAATTGTGACAGGTATTTGGCTCGAGGGCTACTTGTTTGTATGAAATAAAATTACTTTTATTTTGAGTATCCACTCCAAAAATCAAAAAGTGTTATATTGCTAAATAGATCATTTAAAACGCTTTTAAACGTTACCCCTTTTCAATTAAAATTTGTATAAGGGTAGTTATTACTCCTAGGACTTGAAGGTGTAAGTGAATAATTTTATTCAGAATGTGTACTTTCATATAAAAAAATTGACCTGTTCCAGCAATTTTCATTTGCAGTTTAGGACCTCATTGCATCTTTGAAATTAATTGATTGTACTTCTTAATCATAATGCATAAGAAAATTACTCTTATGCAATTTATATAGTTAGAGCATTATTCAAAATTTCGCGTCGGGAATTTTTTAGTTCTTTATATTGAAATATATTGGCATGCATAAATCTACTTACATAATTAACAAATATATGATTAGTACCAATTTCCTGACATTTTCTTGCACTGTCGATGCATATTTTCAAATCTAATTGAAACAAAAAAATAACTGTCTTCTTTTTGCAGCTGCAGGTGTTGGCATCACTAGTGGCGGTATTTGCGGCATCTGCTGTCGCCCGATCAACGATCGATTTCTCCTAAGAATAATGGACGTCTCTTACCACGAAACTTGTGTACAGTGCTGTGCGTGCGGAGATCATCTTCTCCATACTTGTTTTGTGAAAGACGCTAAACTGTATTGTAGACTAGACTATGACAGGTAAGTTTGAATTTTTTAAAATAACGGTCTTAAGATGTACAACTGTGTCAAAAAATTACCGGGAATCAGTCAACGAAGCACAGAATGTTTATTCGTCCGAAAAAAATCGATAAGAGCATCATTGGAAGGATACAATGATTGTAAAAGTAGGTGTACACAAAGATAACTAGTGTTAATAATTGGTCCATTACAACAATCTCCGACACTGATCAATCACTATTAACTTTGAAACCAAATGATTCTTTAACAATAGTATATCTTTAGTTAACAAATCGGTAACATTTTCTTTTGACAGCACAGAGAAAATATCCAATATTTTATCTTGAATTTTCTCTATTACAAAATGATGATCATCATGTTTGTTTTTTTGATGGAATAGTGGGCTTTGAGACAGTTGTATGCTAGCTTGATTATCACAAAGTGAATTGGCTGATATGTTCTAAGATATATATCTTAAAATATACAGCATCCAAATGGCGTACCTATACACTGCAGACAATGCCATATACTCTGCTTCTGTTGTAGAAACAGCTACAGAGTTTTGTTTTTTCGTTGTCCAGCAAACCGCAGATTCTCTATAAAAAGCGATAAATTCAATATAAAATTTTCTATCTTCCACGAAACTTGCATACTAAACATTGCATTGTATCACTAAACATTGAAATATGTGGTTATTCTTCAATTTCAATTAAATGACTAGTGCCTTCAAGATATATGAACAAATGTTGTACCGTACAAACATGTGTTTGATTGGGGACGGAACGTTAACAGTATATGCTATATCCTGTCTTGTTCCTGAGGCTAAATACAATAAGCAGCCTATTTTTGACTATTATAACTTTTTGTCACATCTTATGTCTTCAGGATTAGATGCTTCTAATTTCTCTCCGGGTTGTATTGGTGTACTTACACTATTACAATTGAGGGGTTTTTTGCAAAAACGTCACAAGTCAAAAATTTTTGTTTTGCAGAAATTACAAATTTATTTCGGGCTTCTTACTGGAAATAGGCACCTTCATCAAATTTTCCAGACATGTGTAAATTTGTTTTACATAGTGACATCTAATGCTGAAATTATCAAAAAAAAATAAGATAAAGTCAGAAAAAATACAAAATGATAAGACTCATGTCGTTTTTGACAGAAAATATTTATTAAATTTTTTTTATTTAACGTTACAAAAACAATATATTAAATTCAAAGCTCGCAACTACTGCTTGTGTCATCTTCTGAAACATCTGCGGGTTTCCGTGTCGTCATCTTTAGTGCTTTTTTGGGCGAAATTTTCATAGAATGCAATATTACGCACATCCTTTAGGAATTTTGTAAGTGACATGATATTTTGCACTTTTGCTGGGGCAATGGATAATGATCCACTATGCAAAAATGGCATTTCGATTTCTCGTGGCAAATTTTGTTTAGGTCCAACAACAATACTTTGTACCCAGAGACCATTATATCTTTCACGTGTAGATACATATCGAGTTTGCTGCTTTATATTTAACATTCTGACACTTTTGATCTTCAATGGAGGCTTTGGCGTTTTGAGAAATAGCTTATCGGTCGCTTTTTTGATGTCAATAAATTCGTGGCTCTTCACTTCATGTAAATTGAAGGGAGATGGTACCTTCCGCGCTCCTAGGATGATTGAGTCCCAATTTTCAGGTAACCCGGCAACTTCTAGTTTTATGTTTTAATTTTCTATTAATGAGAAATCTTGGTCGTTCGGTAAGTCACTGTGTCCTCGAACAGGAAATAAATGAGTGATTGAATCAAACATTTTTAGACAGTGCACTAAAATATACAAAAAGTGAACCATCACATAGTTCTTATTTTGACCACAACAGCTGTCGCTAATCTGTACTAGTTCTCTATGATCGCCAGCTACACTTTTTAAGTATTGAAACAGCATGGATGTAACTTCATTGGCGCCCTTTTTACCCTGACCCTCATGATAAGTGAACATCATGACTTCATTGGTACCAAGATTATGAACTCCGAAGACATTTTACTAAAGCTGTCTACTGTAGAACACTTCATTTGTTCTCAAATGAGGCAAAGGTAAATTTTGCATAAAGTCAAAAGATATGCATAAGATTTCACCACTTCTTGCCCTTTCTTTAAATAGCCTCTTTTTTGGTCTTATTTCAGATGAAGGTTTTTATCTATAGCAAGCTAAATTTTGTCAGAGCTAGGATCATTCGCTTTCTGCTCATATTGATCACAAATAAAACAGGTGTCAGAACGCGGATACCCGAATTTTATATAATATTCATTGAAAATTCTCCAGGACATTCTGTAAGGCAAATTTATTTGAGTCAATTCAAGAAAAAGTTGATGCATTTTAGCTCCTGTCAAACTCTCAGAAAAATACTTTCTACCTCTTAATGAATAATGTGATGACCGAGCTTCGAAAGATTGTATATGTTGCCTAAGTTCTGCGACTTCGTTTGGGCACTTATTAGGCCGATTATTAAGCAAACCTCTCAGATACTCAGATCCCAAATGTAAAAGACTATGTTGTATGCAACGAATTCTGCGTTGTGTTACATCGTGAAGACTCAGAAAAGCTTTCAAACATACAGTTATTTCTGATCCACTTACTCGGATTTTATATTTAAATGCAGCATCGTGATCTTTATGGTTTTCACCCTCAGGTTTCCTAGGTCTGCGCCTGGTGATTGTTTGTATTGCAATGAGTCCAGCTAAATGTGAATCTTATTCATTTTTGTCTGACATTTCAATAAATTGTGAAAGAATTTTATGCTTGTTTTCCTCGGTGATTTTAGAAAAACATTTAAGCCTTGTACATCTGAAGCGACCATTGTCTTAATGTTTAAGGAACAAATATAAGTAGTATTACTTGCAATCCGGTCCTGTTTGTCGTCTCTCAACTAGTTTGCCGGCATTGTTTACATGTTCATCTCCTCTGACTTTTGCTTTCTTTATCAAAGTTTCTTTCTTTTCCACGCAACGTTTACGCTTAGGCCATTCTTGGTTTTCCATTTCCATTGTATTCACTTATTTTAATTTCAAGACGATTCACTACGACACCTAATATCTTATGTCAGATTTTAACGTTACAATAAGCTGTCATATTATGGAAATATGTTATTTTGCGTACATAAACGTAATCCGTTTGGTGGACTATTGTCGTTCTTGCCAGACAACTCATGGACTAGTGAAGTTTTTCTGGAAGGTTTGGTTTTATAAGCTGCTAAAACTTGGTATGTGTGACGTTTTTGCCTTCAACCATTATTCAGTTGCATGGATACGGGGTTTCACTATAAGATGGCGCAATATTTCAAACTTTACCAAATTTGTACTTGTGACGTTTTTGCTAAGAACCCCTCAATTTGAGATATTAAATTCTTCCATGAGCTTGACAATATATTTCCGTTGAGATAGAAATTAGAAATTATCATACCATTCTATTTGAAGAAACAACAACAGTTTTGGTTTCCAAGATGGTTTACTTCAAAATTTTTTCTTAAGACTCTTTCTATCTCCTTTAATTTTTCTTCCTCACTTCCTAAAAGTAACATGTCATACACATATATCGCGACAATTCGTTGCTTGTCCTTTGAAACGTACAGACAATGATCTACAGTAGATTGCTCAAGTTTGAGTTCTTCAGTTAATACATTGATCAAAACTTGGTTCCATTGTCGAGGCGATTGTTTCAGTCCATATATACTTCTCTTTAGCGAATACCCTCTCCCTAGTTCAAATTTCACCCTCTCTGGAATTTTCATATAACCTTCATACTTCACAGTCTAGGTTACCATTTAGGAAAACAGTTTTTATGTCATATTGCCTTGCAAACATTTTGGTATGAATTCAATGAGGAAATAAAATTTTAATTGTTTCATAACTGATAACAGGTGAAAAAGTTTTCTCGAAATATATTCCATATATCTGAGTATATCCATGAGCCACAAGACGAGCTTTATACTTAGATATTTTTTCATCTTTATCTAGTTTCCTCTTGAATACTCAACGACACCCTACTACTTACTCTCCCTCTGGTAATTCTACTATATCCCATACATAGTTTTCATTCATCGATTTGAGCTCTTTATTAATTGCATTGATCCAGTTTTATGAGTATGCTCTAGATATGGCTTCTCTATAAGTGTTGGGTTCTTTATATAAAGCTATATTACAAAACTCTTCTTCATACCAAACTGGTGGGTTACGAACTCTATTACTACGCCGAAGATAATTGTCAGAGAAGTACTAAGTAGTATATTGGAATCTACAATATCATTTATTTGAACACCAATCTCAGATGAGGATGGTTGGGAACTAGATTTTTCTGTGTTACTTGTCTGAATACTAGACTAATTCTCATTTTCAGTGTCATTATTAAGTAAATCTTTGATTTCATTTTCATTCAAATTTGATGAAAACATGCCTTCTTCTGTTAGTTTGAAATCCCTGGAAATGACAATTTTTCTTCCAGCCAAAACCTATGCATACTTTCTTTCTCGCTGTAACCCAGTAAATTTCCTTCAATAGCCCTTGGTTTAAATTTACTTCTTGGAGCTCTAGCTTCAGCGGGTATGTGAATATAGTGAATATAGGAGCGCCTGGAGCGTTAAAAACTTGAAAATCTCGAATTTCAGTTACAGTGAATGGAATTTGATAATTCAAAGTGGAATGTTTAGCTTATAATATATAAAAAAAGTTTTTCTACAATCACTATGCAAAACACGCTTTTCTACACAAATTTTTATACGCGAAGCAGACCTTTTCTTAGATATCCGTTAGAAAAGTAATGACTTACAATGGGAAAAGTACACGTTATGGCACTTTTCCTCACAGAAATGTCAGTGTCAAATGATTTTTGATAATCTAACATTATCTTTATAGAAGAATTTCGTTGACAGACACTAATATTAAGGAAAACTTTTGATCAGAAAAAGATACACCAGGCATAACAATTCAAAATTGAGAAAAATTGATCACGTTCACCTGATTTTTATATATTCAGTATTCATTTTTTAAGTTCTTTCTGTTCAAAGTTTAAATAAAATATAGTTTACTTTTTTCTCTCATTAATAAATGTAGTTGTAGAAAAAATATTGTATACTATCGTACGCAAAGCACTTTTCCCACAAGCTGGATTTGCTCTCGTGGGAAAAGTGGCGTTTTGCGTACGTGTACAAACTACTATTACCTATTAAAAAATTGTGATCGCGGTTTAAAAAAAAATTATTATTTCGATAATTTAAATGGTATAATATCTCATTGTAAAACATTTTTATATACCAAAACTAAATTAATATATATTTATATAGAGATGATAATCGGAAAAGAGGTATGAAGAAATATGAAATGAAAAAAAAGTATTTGCTTATTTAAACAATTTACATTTTTGTCTGTGTTAAGTATTTTCTTCGACTTCAGTTGCTCCAATGATCGGTGTAGTATTAAAACAACTGTTTTCGCTGTACTGTAGACATGCAACATTGCAGTAAGTTATTCTTCCGACATCCACGAGCAGCTCCACAACCCTTTTTGCAGCTACAAAATAACACTTTCAATAAATTATCAGGAGCTGGTAATTGATTCATGGTTATTGGGATAAGTATGTTGTTGAAATGCTTCCTGTCCCAATTTTCAATCTCTAGATTTTGAATATCTACATTTCCTAACCATATCTGGATTTGCAAATATACTCTTTTTAGATGTTCAAGCGCTGCCTCAGCTGTAGCGGGTAATGATGGTCAAAACCACTTCTCTTTTTGGCCGTTCCTCTTACAAATGAATTGAACCTTAATGTGTTAAATTATCAATTTTTGTTGGAGCTTCATATAAAACCAAAATCCGTGCTGTGCTCGCTTGAGTCTTCGTTCGAATTTTTAAATACTTTTACTAATTCATGTATGTTATGACGCTTCTCAAAATGTTTTGACAAACTTAATTTTAACTTCGTTGAAGAATGCTGATGTCGTATCGAACCCGTAAAGGCATGTAACCCTCTACGCGTGCACTTGGTTCCCCCTTCCTTCAGGAGTTTTCCGTCTGGTTTTGGCATGTGAAGTTGTTAGATATTGTGTCCAGGGATCCGCAGTGGAAGCAGAAAAGAATGGGAGTTGAACAGTATGCCCTTCGGTTGTGTCCTCTCTTTCCACATTTCCAGCATCATGTTTATCTATAAAAGTTCGATTTTTTTTTATTTGTGAATTACATTCATCATGTTGCTTGTCTCCAGTTCCAGAATCTTTGTGTGTTATGTGAGGGTTGTTGACCGGGATATCCCAGGGAATTTTGCTTGTGTATGTCGAACCACTTCTTATTATTCAGTCACTTTGACCAGGTTCTGTACCGATAAGAGGTCTTTTCTTTTTATATATAAATTGTATTACAGTCTCAGATTTGTATATATTCTATCCAGCTCTTATTGGCAATCGAAGTTGTTGTGTCTCCAGATGATGTCTATGATATAATACTGAGATATCTCGTTTTCTCTTTGTATTCGGTTGTGTATGTGGGCTTCTAGTAGCTGTGTGTTATTTGTGGCTAGGAAGAAATTGGTAAAGTCTCTTATAAAATCCTTCCAATTGTTCCAATATTTTTTGTTGTTGCTTTGCCCTTTAAGGTTCCTAATAGGGCTCTTGGCATCACGTTATCCCTGTATTTCGAATACGGTTTGGAGTTTTCCCGTGCATTCTAGGAACTCTTTGGGGACTCAGGAGCCATCGTAATGTAGTCTCCATTTTCTGATGGAGTCCATTTGGTTGCATATATCTTCTTATGTCATATCTGTGTTTGCCGGCTGTTAAGGATCATCTTTTATTTTTGTCTCTATAAGCAGTTTTCTGCCATGTACATATATATCTTTTTACAGTAATTTATATCATTATCTGCAGTAATTTCAGTAGCATTAGGTATAATAACATATGTATCAGGACAAGGGTTGTGTTGTTTAAAGAAGTCCAGTAATATTTTTAATCAGGAAAATGATTGTATTCTTTGAAGAAATTCACCAATGTTTTTACATCAATATCATCTCTTTCAATTCTAGCATCCTTCGAATCACTATGTCTATTTTGGCATTATTCAACATATATATATATATATATATATATATATATATATATATATAAACTGAAAAATATCTTATTGGGGATTGCAGCATAAGAGGAAAAATACACTCTATTCAATTCTCCAAGCTTTCGTAAATCTTTATTTACATCATCAGGGAACTACAATAAGGAAAGAAAAACATAAATTATAAAAAGTGTTCATAAAAACATTTCTACAACTTACATTGATCGAGATTGCATCATTGATCTTGAACACAGGAAAAGTGCACAACAGAAAGTCATTAAAGAAATAGGTCCAGTCGGCAATACATTTGCCTATTACTGGTAAACATTTTTATTAAAACATTATTAAAAAGTAAAAAGTTTAAAAAACATTTAAAATCGAGAATCCACACACCCACGCGGACTTGTGAGAATAATGGCGGAAACTAAAAATGTCAGGTTAAGTACACCAATCATCATTACTAAATGAATGAAAAGAATCGATCTTTGCAATGACGCGAGACACTGAAACAATCGAATTGAAACTTTAAAGAGAATACAAGGGTGGTACCAAAATTATGGAAATGTATTTGAGTAATCATTCCAATGAAAAAATTATTTTAATCACGAGAATTAATATGTGATTATTAATGTTATTAATTATTATTATAAATATTATTATGGAGCTAATAATAATGGGGGAACACCTACAAAAAGGGGGAACACCTACAAAAAAAGGGGGGGGAACACCTACCATGATGCCACAAGTAGGAAACTAGTGAGAATTATTCATATTCTCATTATTATTATTATTGTTATTAATATGGAGACAATTGTGCTTATCAAGCGTTAGGAGGAGGGAGTAGAGATTACTCAAATTTTGAATGTCAGACTTCCTATTCATACAACCTTCTTCCTGGAAGATGAAAGCCATTTCCAAAAACAGTCTTTTATTATAACTTCTCTCACGAGAAAGGATTTAAAATCCTTAATCCTTAATTTTTTATAATTTGTGTTTAAATAGTAGAAAAATCAAAAGCACACTATAATTTTGGGTAAACTTTATACTTTATAGTATTAAAAACAGAAACCCCTCTTGACGATGTAAATTCATTCACTGTAATAAAATACCGAGGTCAACACCCCCAGACGTTCCAATATAGACCTTACGACCAGAACTACGCAAATGACCAATTTGCGGATTTTTTATTAAAAAATACTCTATATAGAGTTTCATTATCAAATGAATGTGGCAACCTATTTTTCGTATAGACTGCATCAGCTACCGCTTCAGCCAAAATACTTCAGACAACTATGAATCTCTGAGACTTGTTCGAGCCATGGTCGTAATTGTTCGGCTGAATCGTTCGGCCATACCATTCGTTTCGTGAATTCTCGGAATAGATTTTTGAGACTTAATACTATAGGAACTAAAAAATTTCATTAAATCACGAGATGAATATTCTCCTCCATTATTCGATTTAAATTTTTTTACTTTTTTGTCTGTTTGCCGCTGAATCCTTTTAATAAAATCTTTAACAGCAAACTGTACTTCACTTTTGTGTTTTAAAAATGTAACTTCAGCGCATCGAGAATATCCGTCCAAGAATGAAACAAAATAACATTTACCTGCATGTGATGAAACAGAAAATGGCCCCAGGATATCTGAATGCATCTTCTAAAATATTTGAGAACTAGTGGTTCCAGGTTCTATGAAAAATGTTCTTGTCGTTTTAGACAAGTGACAAGGCTTGCAATCAATAGCTAATGTATTTATTGGTAAAATATCTGGATCACATATTGCTTTTCGTAACGCTTCAAGATGATTTACTGTTAACCTGCGATGCCAAATTATCAAACTGACATTTGCATGTTCGTAATACGCTTCTTGGAAAATATTTTCTTTATTATTGGATACTGTCCTACAAACCACATTATCTTCTTTCTATAGAATGATACCCTCGTAATCACCTCTCATGGTTATTCCTTTCGATTCAATTTTATCCGATGACATGAGAGAGCACTTTAGACCTGGAACAAATAATACGTCGTGTAAAGTAACTACCACTACAGATTTTTCAGGTAACAAGGCATTCATTTTTACGTTACCAACATGGGTTACTGTTAGTTTTTGATTATTTCCTAAACGAATATGCCCAGTTCTAGGACAAAGTTTTTTAAACACATTTTTGTTACCAGTCATATGTGCGGTCGCTCCAGTTACAAATATCAATCTCCAATGATTCGCGGACTTAGTAGACGCTAAAAATGCTAGTTCACTACAATTTTCATCACTTGATGACTCTTCCACAACATTCGCTGTTGCTACTTCTTTTATTCTCTTATTTCTGCAATTCTGTTATAGTATGACGTTCAAACCACTTTTTGTTTCTGTTACAATAACTACATTATTTCTTGTAATTTTTAAGTTGCTTCTTTCCTTTAGTCAAAAAAGCTTGATTTCTTCTTCTAAGGGTGCATTTGACAAAAACGATTCAACCAATCTCATACAATCAATTACATTATCTAGCTCTTCTGGAAAAGTTGTGAGAAATAGGGAGCCTTTTGCTTTAATGGATTTAGCAAGTGAATAGAAGGCAGATTCCAAAGAATCATCACTTGAACTAGCTGCTACTGAAGTTCTTTCTGCTAACCTTGACTACCGATCATTATATTTTGCAATATCTTCCTGAAGGGTGAATTAAGAATCACATTAGATTCCTACTATGGATTTAGCTAGAGCATAATAAGGAATATCCACTCTTTTTATCATACGGAGCATTTAGAATCTTCCACATCTCCCAAGAATTTTTATAAGATGCTACTTGAGATGCCATACAAGAAACAACATAAAAAATAATCAATGCTCTACATAATGAGAGTCGATATCGCCAATTTTGACATTTTTCTTGAAAAATATTTAAACTTTTCTCATAGCTCCTATCAGATTCATCCAATAGTGGATGAGTTAATGCCGGATTTTTTTCTTCACCCGTGACTATTGCGTACAGATTATTTAAATCTAAACCATCATTCTCCAAGAGTAAAAGTTGGACAGTTTCTCAATTTTTGGAAATTTATTCATTGTGGCTACTCTTTGTTTGAAGAAGGATTCATGATTTCGCAATATTGTACAAACTATTATTGTTCCGTATCTGGGCCTCTAACCTATTGTAATCAAGAAATACATTTTAATTTAGAATACGGATTGACTTCTAATGACAACTTTATTTATAAACTTCATAAAAACAACATAAAAACAAAGTAAAAAGTAAGTGTACACAAATATAACTAGTGTTAATCTTTGGTCCACTACAACATTGTTCAATACGTTTTTGTAGAGTTTTTAATTTTGAATGAATTAACCAAATAGAACACTGAAAACAACCAGAACAGTTGTGTGATCTTCTTCACATTGATACTTTTAAATCAGATTTTCAAATGATGAATTTGTCTCCTTTTCCATTCAGTAGATATGTTATTAGATTGAAATATCCTTCATAGAATTCGAAATATATTTTCTTCCATCTTGTTGACAACGATTTATTATACCGTGCTCTTGAGTTACATACTTAAATTTGAAAGTTTTCAAGTAGTTTGGAACATGCCCCAGACACCCATTTCCACCAAAAACTAATTTAGAAGTTTCCACTTCATCGATCAAAAGTATTTCGAAGACGAAAAGTCAAACATGAAGACAACCTTTGACAAAAACACGTTTTCGGAAAGTTCACGTAACTCCTTTCGCGTTACAAGCCGAACTTTGCAACAAATATTTGCTCTTTAACAGAACCGGAGCAGATATTTTTTATTTATACCAAATTTAATTGTAAGTGGTAGAAGAACCCAAGCTTGACGTTGAAAGTCGATAGAAAAAAGCCCAGAAAACTCCATTGGACAAAAAATAGCTCTGGCTTTATTATTAGGGAGAATTCTGATAAAGCCGGCCTTTTGATGGGTCTGACTTTGACACTTTTTGCAACTTCTCAAATTCTCTCTTCGATAGGACTTTTTATAGCGGACCGAAATCTCCAGATAAACGCCAGTTCGTATAAGACTAATCTCTGACAATGTTGATTAATTCATTTATTCAGAGGATTGGTAAAATATTATAATTATTTTACAAATTACTATGCTTCGATTCAGAAAATTTTTATCGCTTCAAAACACTTGTAATCAACAAGAATTTTATTATTAAGGAAATCAACGCTCTGCGTATGTGGAATAATTATTTGACACTGATTGACATTTTCTTTTTCTAATATAAATCAAAACACTTGTAATCAACAAAAATTTTATTATTAAGGACATCAACGCTCTGCGTATGTGGAATAATTATTTGACACTGATTGACATTTTCTTTTTCTAATATAAATCAATTTTTTGACGGATAGCCCCGACCTATCTAAATTTAAATAAAATAATATTTCGGACGTGTTCCGAACATACTCCCGCCCAGTTGAAATCCCTGATTTCAACACACAACAAAGAAAAGAAAAAACAATACTAGGGGAAAGAGCTCCTAGTTACAAGAACCTATTTTGCGAACTAATAACGCACAAGAGCTCTTGGATAAATTTTATAATTCTGCGCTTGGCACTGGACAGACTTTTACAATAGGTCTGACGAAGACACCGTCTTTGGTGCGAAGTTTTTACTTCTCGGATTCCATCCAATGGCCAATATTTTAAGCGTACATTGGCAAGGATAGCTTGGGCTCCAGCGTGACCCAGTCTGATATGCTCTCTCTTGAGCAGGAGAGAAACCACATTATTCCTAGCAGGAAGAAGCACAGGGTGCTTCTGAAGCTCGGGGATGCCGCAAACGCCCTCCTACACAAATGAGTCCTTGCTCATTTAGGAAAGGAATAAGAGCCAAAATACTCTTGTCGGATATATGCTTAAGGGATTTTAATTCAGACATTTCCTTAGGAAAACATTGGAACTGCAAATTTCGAAGGACCAGCACTAAGGCAGAATTTATTTCATATGTGGATAAGGGACCGGACACTTTGTTTTCTTTACTACTGGAGTTTGATACGAATCGTAAAACATATGCTACTGTGTGTAGCAATTTGCTGAAAGAAGAAAATTTTTCAAACAATTGACTCCAAAATCTATTTTTTGAGCCAGTACTAGCAACTAGTACTTGGAGCTGAGGCGCCTTTTGCTCAGACGCAACGCTTGGAGAGGACTTTAAGAGAAATTTGGATAAGTCCAAACTTACTTCGGATAGAAAATCAGGACCATACCACCAAAGTTTGGAATTTAGTAGGTCGGGAGCCAATACTCCCCTGGAAAGCGGGTCCGCAGGATTTTTAGCAGAGCGAACATACCTCCTTTGAGCTTGTGGCAGCGACATCTAAATTTGAGAAACTCGGTTGGCCACGAAGGTGTGCCAACGAGAAGGATGGGACTGAATCCAATACAAGGCTATCTGGGAATCTGTCCACAAATTTATGGACTCAAAATCCAATGAATTGCCAAAAATTTTAAGGATTTTTTGAGCGAGTTTGGTAAGCAATACCATTGCACACAACTCGAGTCTTGGAAGAGTAATCGTTTTCAGCGGTGCGACTCTGGATTTGGATGTAAGTAACATGGAAGTGACAGAATTGTCGGAATAAATGGTTCTGAAATATAAGCAAGCTCCATAGGCTCATTGACTACTATCCGCGAAACCGTGGATTTGGATATTTACAATGGACTGACCCGAAAATAGACATCTAGGAATTTTTAAAGGTTTTAAATATTCAATGGAATCAATAAATTGTTTCTACTTTTGACTTAATTCAGTAGGGAGCGGTTCGTCCCAGGAAAGTTAAATTAGCCAAAGCTGTTGTAGAAAGATTTTTCCTACCACTATGAAAGTACCCAGCACACCTAACGGATCAAACATCTAAGCAGTGATTGATAAAGCCTTGCGCTTAGAGGGAATATCATCATAAGAAATCTTCGCTAAGGAAATAGCAAAATTGTCAGAAAAATGATTCCAAGACAATCCCAATACGTCTTCCAATTTTATTTCATATTGACTAGGGTCAGAAGGATCACAAAATTTTTGTTTAAATTGTGAGGAATTGGACAACCACTTGTGCAAGAGGAATCCAGCAGAGTTTAGTAAGCTATTGAGTTGTAAGTAAGATTCCTCCAACTCGGAAAGCGAATTTGTACCATAGAGTATGTCATCGACATAGGTTTGCTCTAGCAGTGCCTTTTGGGCTAAAGGAAATTCATCTGAATTGGATACGAGCTCCTTTAGAACACTTGTTGCCAGAAACGACGAGGAAGTAATTCCGTAAGTTACAGTGGAAAGCTGTATGCATTAAGGTCTTCTTGTGGGGAGTTTCTCCACAAGATGTTTTGGAAGGGGAGTTGAGATGGATTCATCTTGACCTGGCGGTACATTTTCTGGATGTCGCAGGTTAGAACATTAGAATATTTTCGAAAGCGACATAGGATATCATACAAATTTGGTTGCACTTGATAGCCTTTGTGAAGAATATCATTTAAGGAGATACCTGTAAAAGTTTTACTAGAGGCATCGAAAACTACTCTAAGTTTCGTGGTTTCACTGAAATCTTTGATTACACAGTGGTGTGGAAGGAGGTATTTAATCTCAGTAGATTTAATATTAGGATCAAAGGGAACGTACGTGGCATGTTTTAATGACGCGTATTCATCAATAAACTCTTTATAAATGGAAAATTTTTCTGGATTATTTTGGAAACATTTTTCCAAATTGCAAAATCGCTTTTTTGCGATATTGAAGGAGTCGCCCAGTGGAGAGTTCTCGGCAATACACTTGAAAGGAAAATCAACTTGGAAAGTACTATCGGGGCATCGGACATATATCTGAACGAGATTTTGTTCAGCAAACTCTTCTTCAGCGGAAAAAGATTTGCATTCTGGAAGTTCTTCGACGTCCCAGAATTTTGAAAGAATTTTGTCTAACGAGTCACCATGCTCGGAAGTATTTTGACAAAAAAGAGCAACTTTATTGTCTATAGAAGCACTCTGTGGAGGTAATTGTCCTCCAATTACCCATCCAAACCTTGTCAGCTGGAGAGTAGGAAGTTTAGGACCCAGTCGATAGATTTGCGGAAGTAAAATTTCATAATAAGCATCAGCGCCCAAGAGGATGTCCACAAAGGTCGGGACATGGAAATATGGATCCGCCAGTTTGAACATTGGAGGAATGTTCAACTTATGTCTATTCAACGGAATTCTAGGCAACATAGAAGTAATTACAGGAAGTACTGCACAGGAAACTTTGAGTTTATAATCTTCCTTAGTATTGGAGAAAATTAGAATGTCTATCATTTTGTTCGAAATTATAGGAGTGCATTTAATGCCGGAAAATTGGATTTGATTATCATAGGTTTTGAAATGCATTCTTCTAACGAATTTTTCAGAAGCGAAAGAACATTGGCTGCCGTTGTCTAGAATTATTCTAGCCTTAACAAGGTTACCATTATCGGAAAGAACATCTACGACCGCTATGGCCAATAAAACTTCGGGATCTCCTTGATCTACAAAGAGGGAGATTGGCCCCGAGGGCCGAGAAACATTTACTTGAGCTTCAGGTTCGGCATTTCGGAGCGGTATTGCATCTGCAGCGTTAGGAGTTGGCGATTGTCAAGACTGTGCTCGCTGATTCTGGTTAGAATTGGAATTTTGAACATTTATAGGAATGGCCCCGGTACTATATTGTGCACTAGAAAACGCTCTCGGACTATAATTAGAATTTTGGAAATTTGGCAGAGAAGTTCGGTGTAGAAGTGTGTGGTGTTTTTTGCCACATAAGGGACAACCTATAGACTTACATTCTATCAGTGAATGCTTTGCCCCCAAACAATTAAAACATAAGGATTGCGACTTCAGAAACTAATATTTTTCATCAGTACTAAGTCTGAAAAAATTGGGGCATTTGAAGATATCGTGATCAATAATTTAGCAAAACCAACAAGTTCGTCGTTTACTCGTAGGTGAAGTAGGAGACACGTTTTTTACATGTAACGACGTTTTGGAATTTGCCTTTGCGGCACCTTTTTCGGTTTTTACTCCATTTGAAGCGGAGTGTGAATGAGTACTTATGGATTCTAGGGCGTTGCATCTAGCCTAGATAATCTCGAAAAATTCTTTCAAAGTAGGATCTGATTTTGAATCTCTATTGGATTGATACTCTCTTTTAGAGCCATAGTCTAGCTTTCTCATGAGGATGTTAAGGACAACTGAATCCCAATGTTGGGTTGGACATTTTAGATTTTTTAAGGATTCTAAATTTTTTCGCATATTTACTAAAAATTCTCTTGAGGAAAATGGTGTACATTTAGTTATGCTAGGACTATCTATTATTGAATTTGAATGTGAATTTATAATAGCTAAACTGTTTTCGTACCTACTTTCTAAAATCTTGACTGCAATTTCAAAATTGCTATTGGTTATTTCTAAGGATTCAATAAGAGATAACGGTTCTCCTTTCAAATAGGACTTTAGGTAAATTAACCTTTTAACATTTGTTAGCTGAACGTTATTCTTTATCAAGGCTGTAAACAATTGATAAAACGGGGCCCACTTAGTGTAATCACCGTCAAAGTGGGGTATAGAAATTTGGGGAAGTTTTACCCCTAAGTTTTGCTCATTTGTTATTGGAGTGGATTGATTAAGGTTCGGATTCGGAGCTGGAGTAGGATGTACAGATAAACTGTGAATTTTTTGTTTAAGACAAGCAATTGATTTATCAAATTTATCCTGATATGAATCTCTATCTTCCGTATCTTTTCTATTAACGTCTAAATGCTCAATTTCATTTCGAGCGTCGTTATATTTAACTATCTCGCAATCCAATTTATCTAATTTAGTTTTAAGAAGGAAAATATCTGTTTCAGAATCTATATTTGCGATAATCCAATTTTGGGTTTGTGTTATCGCGGATTTAGCATTCTTTCTAGCTTTTAGAAAGGCTTGCATTGTGTGTTTTTGAACCAAAATACTCAAACTATTCAAACTAGAAATTATACAACTATTCTACAAATGTAAGAACCACGCAGGGTTCTGTAGAAAATGCACTTTTCGCTCGCTTTCACTACGCGAAATCAAAGCTTTTTATGCGACACTAATGTTGAAGCGACCTTAGGTGAAGCACTACAAACGTAAAGTTTTTCCTTCTTAAAAGAAACTAATCGAAATCAATGTGTTCTAAAATATATCATTAAACAGTCAATAACAGTATGTAGGCGATATTATTTGAAACAAATAAATCACTATGGAATGGAAAATTGTTTAGTACGGCCCTGGAATATTTACCACAACTTTTTTATTAATTAATTTACTAAATAAATGGAAGAAATTAAATTTTTATTCAATTTATGGACATTGAACTCTAATTTTTAACATACGGGCCTGGAATTTCTTTAAAAAGAACAATATTACTAATTACTAATGAGCTGTCTACCTTGAAATAAGAAATGTATCTGTAAGAAACTTAATCTAATTATAAAAAACAAATTTTGAAAGTAAGCAGAACGGCAGTATTCTCCAAATTGCCCAATGGAGATCAGGAACGAAACAGAAACGAGATATTTTCACCCAGAAAATATTTGTAATCACCACTTGGAAGGTCGTTGTATTTTTTAATACAATGCAGGAACAAACAGGAACTATTTTTGTCAGAAAATATCGTATAGTACGGTTTAAATGATCGATGACCAACTAATTCAGTCAGAAATTATCTAATGCGTCCGGCTCGAAGGACCATATGATAAAGCCGGCCTTTTGATGGGTCTGACTTTGTCACTTTTTGCAACTTCTCAAATTCTCTCTTCGATAGGACTTTTTATGGCGGACCGAAATCTCCAGATAAACGCCAGTTAGTATAAGACTAATCTCTGACAATGTTGTTAAATTCATTTATTCGAAGGATTGGTAAAATATTATAATTATTTTACAAATTACTATGCTTCGATTCAGAAAATTTAGGTAGATCAGCTCCAAAATACGGATATAATTTAAATGACTACTTACGATTGATTTTATCGCTTCAAAACACTTGTAATCAACAAAAAATTTCTTATTAAGGAAATCAACGCTCTGCGTATGTGAAATAATTATTTGACACTGATTGACATTTTCTTTTTCTAATATAAATCAATTTTTTGACGGATAGGCCCGACCTATCTAAATTTGAATAAAATAATATTTCGGACGTGTTCCGAACAAATTCTATGACAATATATAAGGGACTAGCAGTTTTTATTTAGATATTGTTGAGTTTAAGTAAGAATATATTGAATAGTTAAAAATTGTTAATAGTGTAAAAATTTCTAATGTCATGTGAGTACAATAATGTACATTCACACAGGAAAAGGGTCATAGAAACAGTGACAGCAGATACGAGTACTGAAGAACTATGTAATATATATCAGGAGGAAAACAAGAGTAGGAAAAAGATTTGAGCAATAAACCAAATAATTATGGGAAAAAGCGACGGGGACAACCAAGGAAAACATGAAATGAACACATAGCAGATTTACGTATAAATAATGGAAATTAAATAGGACAGATGGAGGAGTTAACAGGGAACCTTGAGGTATAAGTATTTTATTATAATATATACTTGTCTCTATTGTCCGTTTCTCGTCATGACTTCACCATCTTGCAGCGCTCGGCCGTTCAGTCATGTTTGCATCTTTATCATGGTATTCCAAAACGTCTTATTGAAGTAAAAAATATATGCTTGGTTGTAATTCTCTTATATTTTGTAAATGCGTTCTCAAAATTAAAAATCGGACCACCTAAGCTTCCAGATATTTTGGAAAGTAATAGAGATATTTTAAATATATAAAAGACAATTTGTAGAGCACTAAAAGAGCTTCAGGTTTGGATATAAATTGACTTTAAATATGGCGTTATGTAGATTGCGCTATGCTCAATAATTTTATTTCGATTGCAGGATTTTTCAAATGTGGCAATCCTTGTAGAAATTACATGAAAATTTTGTTCTATGATAAATCTAGCAATTTTCGATACTGTGGGTCCACGAATGGAGTTCACCATAGGAGAAAAGTCGTTATCGTATATCAGAGGTAATAATAAATAATTAAAACATGAAAATGTTTCAAGAGTGAAGTACCGTTATTTATTATTGAAAGCAAAATGTTTATAAATGAAAGTTTTTGTATTTCAAAATAAAGCCCGAATACAAATTTTCAAATCAAAATTTCAATGATTACACTTATTCTATTTTGTTGTGGGGACCAAACCAATATCACCATGATTATTCTACTAACACAAATTTTTTAACATTATTGGAAATAATACTTTACAATGATATCAACCTCGACTCTTATGACAACCTGTATTTTTTTGGAAATTCAAAAGAAAGAAAACACTTTAAATGACTAAACTTGGAAATAGGAAAATAGTTTTCACAATATTTCAAATAAAATCACAGGAAGTTGTAAAACAAAAATTGTAGACATTTCGATTGGGAAAACAAAGGTTTTATGGGAATGAAAACAAACAACTTATACTTGGCCCATATGTGATTATTCGAGAAAGAATTGAGTAGAACTAACTAATCGATTTTAAGGCATATAGCTCGAAAAGATGGAGAAGTGATTTCGTTAATACCATACATTTTGTTGTTGTTAATATAAAGATAGACACCGAGAACGCACAGTTTAAAGTTTAAGTTTTGTCCTTTTTATCAATGTAGAAATATTTTATATTGATGCATCCAATATCAATCAATGAAGCTTGGTCCATTTCTATGAAGTTAAACAAGTTTTTATTATCGATAACAGTTTTTCAGTCAAATCAAGATAAATTAGTGCGAAGTACGCTTTCCACACAGACCATTGCCTGATTGCAAAACTTTTGCTGTTACGGAACTTAAAAAATAAACCATTTAGGGTAAAGTTGCCGAAATCGTACCAGTCCGTAAATCGTACTTATCGTTAGACTTAAATACCGCCATAGTCCAGTCAATATTATAATAAAAATGCTTATTTGACAATATATTCATTTAATATTATAATTTCAACTAATTATCGTTAAATTGTATTTAATAGAAGACGATCTTAAATTTTCAGACCGTATTAGAGCACCAATTTCTTCAGTACAAAGATTGAGTATTTGTTGAAAATATTTATTATACTTTTTAAATATTCAATAATATGAAGAATATAGGGACTGAATTATTATTTGTAATGTTTTATTGATTCCATAAAAAAAGATAGAACATTAAATAAATGTAAAGAAGATGGAAGATATGGAACGGCTCAAAATATAATTAAATATTATTTTATTTACGCATTACGGCCGACATTTGTCCCTGTCAACTCCAACAAAGTAGATCGGTCCATTTCGTCGTGCTTGTTTTCAATAGGCGAATAATCTTGCAGCGGCATATTGTGTCGGAACGGTATTTTTCTTTATTATTTAGCGCCATTTTTCGTTGCAACAAAAGTAACAGTCAAACTAAACAAGCTCACATCACTGCGTCGAAACTACAACTGATGATACGCTTGCATGTGAAAATCTCTATTTATCAAATGGCTTCAACTTCAACCGATGATCCGCAAACGCCACGGGCTAGACGGATGCCCGTGCGCTTTTTATCGGTCGACCAATGATACACGGACATGTGAACAACACATATAAAAGAATGAATAGGACGGATGGTCAGTCCTGATCATCAGTCCTTTGTGAAACGGGTATTACATTGCTACACTGTATGTTTTGCGCCAACTATAACAATATCATTGTTCTGTACAAGACTCATTTATAAACTTCCTAACAAAGAAAATACAAATTAAAGTTTTCCAAACATTAATCACAATGCCAAATGGCACAAACTAGTGAGAAAGTTTCATCAAACTGTTACATTTTGACAAAATGATTAGCTACCAGACTACTATACTGCACTGAATTTCCACAGCTCAATTTCATTTGAAAACCCCATTTACAAGAAAATACTGTATCTTGTTCTGGTTACGGCGATTGCACTACCTCCCAAGTATCATTTTTCTAAAATGATTTGTGTTCCTCTGCAACCGCAAGGGTCAATTTTATTCACACTTTTTGCTACACCTATGACAAAACGATCTGGCTTTTCCACACAGATTGCACCTTCTGGATCTTCTACTATTTCGCCCACTACTTTGTATTTGTCCCTGGTATCATTTCCTGTTTTTTATCAAATATGCATCTCCCTCAGTTTCTGTATTTATTTCTGACTTTACTTCCTTCTCCATTGAATCTGGTATAGAAGAATATAACTTCAATATTCTAGCAGTAATTTTTAAAGCCGATCCTGACTCAGATATCAATACGCACATATTATATGAGATTGTTAAACCTAATTTCCTTTAAAGTACCTTCAAGCAAGTGAAAATGATTAGCGCTTCAGTTAATCTAGGAGAATATTTGGAGATTGGGATGTTTCGAGGAAAGAAAGTTGAAAGTCTAAGGGGAAACTATTTTTCGGAGAAATACTTGATGAACAGTCACGCGTGGTTACTGCCACTACGATAATTAAAAATCAAAAATTTCTTGCTGCCCCACATTTCTCTTGACTTAGGAATTCAGAAGACTCATTTTTATATTCCTGACAAATACTTTCAGCATGAGCAATTATCTAATCCCTACTGTTGTACGTTAAGGTATGAAAATTGTAGAACTCTTTGATAAATTTGAAAAAGTAAAAAATCTATAGAGACAAAACTCTTAAACATATAATGCAGATTTTTGTTGGACATCCTGCATTAATAATCGCATGTCGGTCAAAATCACATCTTGGAAGGACCGGATATTGCTCAGAGATAAAAAGTATGCACTCTGTAATTCTGTAACAGTCTATGAGGTTACAGTGCAATATTCACAGTATAACTTACCAGATGATGTTGGCTTTTGATACAAATCTAACAAGATCATGTTGTTATCGGATCTCATTACTTTGGTGTCCAAGAATGGTAAGCTGGCCCCAATCTCCAGTTCCATAGTGAATTGGGGGCAACTCACCATTCTTGGCCACCAAAGTAATGAGATCCGATAACAACATGATCTTGTTAGATTGGTATCAAAAGCCAACATCATCTGGTAAGTTATTGAAGCACACCGCGGCACCTTTTTAACTCTTTTTCTTGTGCTATTTTCTACTTACTGTCAAGTTTCAGGGCAATCAGACCTGTAGTTTATAATTCATAGGCAAAACCCCTCATTCCTGATTCTACTAGACAAACTTTTGAGTAATGTGTGAACGATAATGTTGTAAAAAATATCTCAAAATGCTTGGAAAAAAAATCGACACAAGAATTTGTCTGTAATGATATGTTTAGAACGGAATTTTGAGTACAGCTCGATTTGTTCCATTTTAGCTGAATTTTCTTCAAAAACAATATCGTGCAGACATATTGAATCATAGAATTCAGTTCCCTCGTTGACGGACTGGATCATGACTATTTACGAGAAATGGGTCTGCAAATACAACACGTTAAAGATCCAACAACATTGGAATTGATGGAAAAAAGGAACCGCAGCCGAAGACTATGTGGATTTTATATGACGAGAATGCATCATCTCATCGAGACGGTATTATTAATGAATTGAAGACCGAGAACCCAATAAATTCTTTCGACCATCCGCTTCGTTCCCCAAATCAAATGGCCGCTTGGTAGATAACGTTTTGACTCCATCGATGACATCAAAGAAAATTCGTTTACGGAGCTAAAGGCCGATAAAAATGTGTGGAGACTAGAAACGGCGTTCGAATGGATGCTATTTTGGAGGAGATTCAATAAATGTTAATGAAGATTTAAAAGTTTGAGTTTTATTCAAAATTTCCGAGTATTTATTTATATTTTGCAATATGTTACCAGTAGGAGCTCAGTCATATAAAGCAATATGTATAGCGGCAAATAACTGATTTAATAAAACAATAGGAAAATAAAAAAAAATTACAATATGTTCAATAAATAATATTGATACGAGTTTTGTAGTTTGATTTATATTTTAAAGATATTTGAGCTATAAAAGTGTGCCTGATGATATTAATGGTGTCACATTAAACGCTGTTTTGGTGACGGTGCATATTTTAATATATAATATATATTGCGGTGGCGTCGCTTATGCCGCAGCACGTGTGACGTTCCGAAGCTATTTGTGCGTCGCGACAGGGTCGTGTGTCTAACTGCTTGTTTTTCAGAGGCGTCCAATGGTATTTTTATGTAAATATATATCGTTGACTAATATGGCACAACTTTATCCGTCACACATTTCCATAATATCTGTATCTTTGTTTTATTTTCAATGTATGGTTCCTAACATATCAGTCAAGGATATTTTCTCAATAATTATTATTTAGAACCATAATACAAATCGCAGATCAACTATCGCGAAGGAATAAAGCATGGAAAGAGCATGTGCCCATTATTATTTATTATTAAGATAGTTAGGATCGTTATAAACAAAAAATATTAACAAATGTAAATAATATCAAGAAGAGATGGAAAGGGCATTTCCAAGAAGTACTGAAGCAACAGACATAAAAAACATCGAAGAGAATACGAAAACCAACATGATAACCAAGAGATCAAAATGGAATGTTTAAAAATTGACTAATGTAATAAAAATACTAAAAAATGAAAAGGCTCCAGGTAATAACAAAATCACGGCTGAAATGATGAAAAACTTACAGCTTACACTTCATA
Source organism: Galeruca laticollis (assembly GCA_963921935.1). Taxonomy (NCBI): domain Eukaryota; kingdom Metazoa; phylum Arthropoda; class Insecta; order Coleoptera; family Chrysomelidae; genus Galeruca; species Galeruca laticollis. The sequence continues at coordinate 185,674,932 of OY998179.1, read as the reverse complement.
TATTAAATAAAACTTAGAATAACGAATAAACCAGAAGAATGGGAACCAGCATTATTAACCCCTATATTTAAAAAAAAGGAGACCAAAAGGATTGTAATAATTACAGATGAAAACATTTTTAAACACAACAGTAAAAATATAGGAAAATATAATAAATAACAGAGTAAAACCCTTATTAGAACAACAATTATCAGAATCACAAAGTGGATTTAGACCAGTTAGAAGCACACACTCAAGACCATATTTTTACAATAAAACAATTAGTAGAAAAACGACAATTACAAAGTGACACCTTTGACTAGGTCAATGGAATGACGAGAATTTTTCATATAGGATTGAGAATGCTCAGCAATTGGTTGAAGTATGTCAGCAAGATGTTCAGCCAAGAGATCGAAGAATGCGGGATTATTTGTCTCGTGGGATGAGCTTAGCTTTAATATCGGAAGGAAGTTGGGTGGATGGTCAGTAGACGGTCCGTAGAGGTCCTTAAAGTACAGTCTGAAGCGGTCCTTAAAGACTGCATAGCTGTAGGGAAATAAATAAAAAAACAGGAGAAACAGGAGAAACAGGAGAAACAGGAGAAACAGTAGAAAATTTGAAAATTGAAAAGGAGGAATAAAATGAACGGGTAGGAGCTTATACTCCAATACATACAAAAATTTGAATTTAATTTTCAAAATAAAACCACAGAAAACTGTTCATTGTTATCCGTCCTGTTCCCAAAATAATCAGAAAAATCAAATTTAAATCGGTGGAAAATAACCATATAAATAATCTGTTATAAATTCGCTTCATAAAATAACTTTGGACGCCACCAGATTGTTTTTAAAGAAAGATAATTACGGCGAAGAAACTGGAAACGCCATGACAAAAACAATGTTTTTTATTAAAAACGAAATATTTTAGATAAATGGAAAAATCCAAATAGAATGATTTGTAAGCACACAGATACAATTTGAAAATATATAGATAACTTACCAGCGAAGATGATTAAAAATCACACACAACGTATCATTTAGAAGATAATGCTGAGTCACTTTTCAGCGAAGAATGAACCAAAGAGCGAGTTCCACTTCAATCGTAGTTTAAGTAGCCATTTAATGATGGTAAAAACTATCACCGATGTGTTCCTAATATTTGAAATAATAGGATTTGGAATTAGAGGTGGGAGTAACCGACGAATAAGTAACGCTCCAAAATAATTGATGAAAATAGTAACATGTCTCAGCGACATGTTTCGGCTGGGAGGACCACAATATATGGGTTATTATGAATATCTTCGAGAGCCTGCCATTCTTTGAACGTCGGGTTTAAAGGAGGAGGTTTTGATGTTCGGAGGACCTGGGCAATATATTGTCTGATAATTTTCGCTTGATGGGAAAGGAGGTGAGAGATAGCACCTCAGTTTGTCAAATGATCGTTTCAATTGGCATGGATTTGGGCGTGACAGTGGAATTGAAGCCTTTGACAAGACCCTCCTTGACATGTTCTGAAATAGGGTATCAGAGTAATAGTTGACAAGTGTGTCAATCTCAAGGGTTTTTGGAGGTTTTTGAAGTGAAATATGCAGAGATAGCTTGTTTTAGGGTTTTTGGTCAGACATATATTGGGCTTTTTGGGTAGATAGGCGATCGAAAATATCCGACATTAGTGGATGAACCCGAAAGGAGTGAGTTTGATGAGTTTATTCAACGAGAGGGACTCGTTGACACATGCCAGATGTTGGAATCTTACCTCTGTTTATTATTTTGAAATAAAACAATACACTGTCTAGCAATGGTTATGTTTATATTCTTTACACCCACAAAATAATCATGTCTAACTCAGATTATAATTTCTCATCCCCATTTCTCATTTACACTGTAATCCACTATTATTTTAAATACTTTAAAAAGCGTGAGGGGATTGAAAGAAGGTACGAAGAGGTCGACAAAAAATGCGGCGGAAAACTGTCTATTGCCTCGGCAATCAATTTGCAGGCTTGGCTATTATAGACAGTTTTTCATCCATGGTACATACATTACTATTATAGATGTACCAAAAAAGCTATATTTTGGAATCTAACGATTTTGAGTAAATATGAAGCAATTATAAATATTTAATGGATAAACACTGCAAAACTAATGTACCAAAAATTATCACACTATGCAAACAAACAATCCATATCCCTCACAAGGTTCAAATATTCATTATTATGACAGTAATCCCTCATGTTTTGGCAGCAAACAGCGAGTTTAATATAGAAAGCGAAGTAAACTATGGACCTCCAGGAGCTCTCACGGTCGGCTAGTCCTGGCAAACATCGACATCGGCCTCGCATCGAATCGCCTGAAACGGAGCAATATTTACACAAGGACGACATTCTCCCGTTGTATATAAAGTCCTGCCAAAGGGCGAGAGGCAACACGTGACCTGCCCTTTTCGAGCTCTCTTTGAAGGCACTCTGACTAGACAATATAACTTTTAATATTACGAGGGTAGGAACACAGTTATGTTACGAAAGTGTGTTATTAGGAAAAGTATGGGTCTTGTTAATAACAAATATTATTGTTACCTTTATTAGATCAGTACAAAAAATCTACATCACATTTAAAGTGAAAATAGAAGTACTAAAATGAGGATGCTGTTTGTGGAATACGCACTTCAAAATATATTCAAAATACGTACTCGTGAACTGTAAGAGAATGTGAAAACATGGATATTACATTGGTCGATGGCGCAATTTCCGCAGTACGACCAGATTTTGGCACAGACTATGATATGAAGCGAAATAGCTTAGATCCAGCCTTAAGATATTTCCATTGGTTTACAGGTTGAGTAGTCCCCTTTGAGAAAGCGCTTCCTGCTGTGGATGTAAGATTTCAACAAGTTTGAGGTTACTTAGATAACAAATAAACGAAAATTGGGCCAAATTAATAAAAATTAGGTCGAGAATTGAACAAGCTAGGCTACATTTGTACACATGAAGAAGATTATTTGTGAACATGAACTAAACATCTAGCTCACAACGAGAATGATCAGGTCTTATATATTTTTTGTTTTGTTATATGAAGTTGAATCCTGAACTCACACAAAGGATATCTTGAAACCATTTGAAGTATTTTTGATCATACAGCCGCATGCTGAAAGGTAACTGGACGGATCGTACAGGTCTTCAACAGAACGATTAAAGATAAACAAATTATAAATACTCTGAAGATTAGACAGCTGTATTCTTTTGGCCATATCATGGGTTCGCCTGATAGACGTGTTTTCTGTATGTGTTGAAGTGAAACGCCCATGTGTATTTTGACAGAGAGTGATGTTCACAGTTTGAAAAACTATACAGTTTTGAAGAATAGTTGCCCCGTAAAAGATGCGGAAACCTATTTATTGAATATAAATAACCAGTATCATTTTCAGGTCCAGGTGAAATTATTTATTTCAAAGTCTCTATACTGTGATTTTGTTGTGTAGATGGTTCTTCCAGACGAGAAGTTTTGGGACGAACATGTTGGAATTGCATGTAATCTTCATAGAGAGGTAATTTTACATGAACTTTTGGGTCAGTTTTTTTCGAGGCATGAAGGTACAGAGACCATTACACACTGGTGTTTATGTCGGAGAGTAGATGACGGCACACCAATGATTGAATGTAATAATGAAAATTGCTCAATTGTGTGGTATCTTGAATATATCTAATTAGAAAATGAGCATGATGTTTGGCTCTGTAATAACTGGGCTAATTTACAATAAAATAAACGGTTTTAAATATTGAAACTAACTTTTCCGCATCTGTCAGATGCCCTGATTAATATTCTATCATGAAAATTTCACTTTTATACACTTCGGGGGATGTATCGTGTTAACAAACCGAAATTTCTTCAAAAGTAATAAAAAATGCAGTATATCTGGATTTATAGGACCCGCTGTATTCGCTGTAGTCAGCTGAAAATCAATAGGGTACATCTGTGAGACACCTTGAAAAATATCCAATTATAAAATTGACCACTTGTATACCCTCCGGAGGCTGTATCGTACTAAACCCGAAATTTCTCCAAAAAACACAAAAATGTGGCACTTCAGGTACCATAGCACCCGTTGTACTTGCTCTAGTGAGCTCAAAATCAATGAGGTTCATCTATAACACGCCCTGAATAATATCCAATCATAAAATTGGTCACTTGTATACACGCTGGAGGCTGTATCGTGCTAACAAATTGAAAATTCTGCAAAAATGACAAAAATTTGGCAACTCAAGTACTATAGTCCTCGCTGTACTGGCTTTAGTGAGCTGAATCTCAATAAGGATCATCTTTGAGACGCCCTGAATAATATCCAATCATAAAATTGGTCACTTTTATATACTCCGGAGGCTGTATCGTGCTAACAAACTAAAATTTCTCCAAAAATGACAAAAATGTCGTACTTAAAGTACTATAGCACCTGTTGTACTAGCTGTGGTGAGCTGAAAATCAATAGGTTTCATCTATGAGATGTTTTGAATATTATTCCATGATAAAATTGGTGACCTTTTGCACTCCGGAGGCTGTATCGTGTTAACAAACTGAAATTTCTCAAAAAATTACAAAAATGTGGTACTTCAAGTACCATAGTATCCGTTGTACTGGCCATTGTGAGCTGAAAATCAATAGGGTTCATCTGTGAGATGTCTTGAACAATATTCAATTATAAAACTTGTGATCTGTTGCACTCCCGAGGCTGTATCGTGCTAACAAGACATGTAACGAAAAGTGGCCGACGACAACGACGACGATATACACACAGGATTTTTCTCTAAAAACCATTTTTTTGTGTTGTTCTTGATGAAAAACGTAAACATAACTCAAATTTTTTTTTCAAAATTTCAACTTTTTTGTGGGTGAACCCATACTTTTCTCGCATATTAGATAGGTTGTGCGGAAAGGTAAAATGTATCACCAATTTGTTTTTTCACTTTACTCATACTGATAACAATATTCACTATCACTATACCAGCACTTGCAATTACAAAGGGTGTGTTTTGCAGAAAAACGGGCAGGCAAGCGCTTGTAAGCAAAATGGCCATCGCTAAGCGGTAAGCGCTGTCAACTGATAAGTAGCTATTTTCCTCTAGGACGTGCCACCTACCGTTATTCACTCTAACATTCTTCAATCTAAACCTCGGTGCATACTATATGCTTTTAGGCGTTGCGGAGACGGGGGTTCAGTGTTCGTAGACTAAATAAAGTCTGAAAGGGCGCCAGGCAATCTTACCTCCCGACAACTACCTACACAAGTTTTCCCACCCTAAGACTACCAAATAGGGGAGAAATAAAAGACAGATGTCACCCAAGTCAAAGTTTAATGCAATGGCTTAGTTTTGTCTAGAAAATCTTACAAAATCCTGATAGTACAACTAGTAGTACGTACAAGTGTATCATAAATCACAAAAAAATTACAGTAAATCCCCAAATGTCCTAAAATCCCCATAAATCCTAACCCCAATTTGCTATAGGTAAGTGAAATCCCCCCTTGATTGAATGATATCCAAAAATATATATACAATTATATGTATACAAATACCCCAAGCAAAATGTATCCCGTACCTTGATAGCCAATGTAACCCTCCCCAGTAGTAACTCAATCCATGAGTACCACAATTTGTACTTAAGAGTTATTGACAGGCTGTACTCATAAGTACCCAATGGTACTTTAAAATCCTATAAATTCCTCTAATAAAATCATATATATCCCCCCAAGTAATATCCTACAATACCCCCCTAATAATATCCTTTAAATCCACCCAAGTAAAATCCTATAAAACCCCCCAAGTAAAATCCTATAAAGTCTCCCCAAGTAAAATCCTATAAAACCCCCCCTAGTAAAATCCCTCCAATTGAAATCCTACGTTACAGCCTGGATTGTTCGTTGGGTATAAACATATACAAACCAGTATCTACATACAAATATTACCCAATAAAAATGAGAAAACTATATACTTGAGTCCCGAATACACTATAGGGTTGAATCAATACAGTATACCATGCGGCATATGGCACAGAATACCGTTTACGTAGTTAAATATGGAATTTGAAAAATAATTATTAAAATATAATACGGCGCAATATCATATGAGCTCATACGCTTACTACCACCAACTCATAACATTAAAATTGAATAGCCACAGTAACGTTTACAAAATCTTACAATGGGTGTAGTTATCACTAATCCAAAATGCAAAGTATAAATGGTATGACAGATTTAATCGAATAATATATGTTGATAACAGTATTTGTAATACTTGATCTTCATAAGTATCATAAACTGACTACAAGTGGCTCACGGTAACGGAAAAATCAATGATCTACAGCATACCCTAACTGATATTATAAACAAATATTTCAGACAAAATTTAATTATACTTAAACAAGTCAAAGTTTTAAACTTGCGTGAAGTCCACAGTGTCTTCGATGATTGCTAGCAGTGGCTACCAACGCCTACCTCTGTAGAATGCTGTACGAACCTATATTGTACTCTTCAATTCCACGGTAAAAAACCAAATTTTTCCCCATATAAGTTGATCTGACTCAACGTTGACCCATACGAAATAAAAACCAGTAACAGGAAAAGAAAAAGAAAGAACAGAAGAAAAGAAAGAAGAAACCTAAAACAAGAAGTAAGTTAATAGTCTATACATTTTTTGTCAGTCTCAATGCTCAATATGAAGTCTCTATCTAAACTTTACCCCCTAATCGATTAACTTTCTCTGACATTCATGTACCCTGTACGAATAATTTCCATTACTGATCTCTAAACTAAAATATTTAATAAACTCATTCGAGTAAGACTTCTATTAATCATAAAGCTTAATCGACTAATATGAATATTGCTGGCAAAAGTTAAGAAATGAACTACTATGTTTCATATTTGACCATAAAATTATAATGCTCATTGAGCTTAATATATTAACCAAAAAAATACCAACTTATATGAAGTCAATACCTATTAACTACGTAACTAAGCTCTAAAACCAGTTGACCTCTAGTTAACAAAAAAAGTACATTAGCCAAAGATATGGCGAACTGAAAGTACTATAATATTGATTCCTATACAAAAAAAACTGTAATATTTCTTACCAATTCGCCAGATTTAAGTCCTAATATAGGGCTGTTATTACCCTAGATGTGATTATGATAATTTCTCTCTGACATGAAGTTTTTGTATGCAGCTATAAAAAAAATAAATACATCAGACCATGGACAAATTCTCTAGACATAATTGGATAATTGGGAACAATCTATTTAATGAAAGTATAAAAACATTCTGGTACTTACAATCAACATCTTAACTGGAATTACACCATAAAAAATATTCGTCCATGGCGTTGAACTATCTAATCCCAAAAAAAATTGGTTTTCCACAGGTCTATAAATTATTGGAACAGTCAGATCTCGACCCTGCTTTATATCCTATTTGAAATCGTTTCTGTCAGCCCAGAGTTTTAGGGATAACTCTGCCATCATCCTTCTTGGGAAGTGGTGCGGGCTGTAACCAACCCTGTCTTCACATCATGACTACAATTTTATATTTGTCGCTAGGTAAGTGTGAAGAGTGTAAAGCTTTGTTATCATATGAAACAAAATGAGCGCCTACCTTTTTAAAAGTCCGGTAATTAGTTTTCTTGTCAGTTTTGTTGCTGTATATTTCATGGGTGTTAAGGGTTTATTTTCTTTCTCTTGTGGTTTTTATTGTAGATATAAGTGACCGTGGGACTACTGATTTTTGCTTGGTTACATCATATTGGGATGTTAGCCTCAGTAATCCAATAAAATACGCTTATCTCCGTTGGGTGAATCCAGTGACTGCTGTCATCCCTCTCATAGATCGTTTTGTTTATTCCATGGTATAGGAATCGGTATTATACCTTTGGTTTCTTTTTTATTGATTGTAGTGACCTGAGGGTTCCTACTATACACTCTTATCCTAGAAATCTTTGCAGCGTGCTGTCACCAGTGCCTTACAGCACAAATTTAGGGCCAGAAATCTCCCTGCGGGTAACCTCGGGGGAGGTGTTTTCCTGGTACGAGCGGTCAAGGTCTCCGTGGGGCCTCTTGGGCTTATACAGTGTGCCAAGCCTGAAGTCTAAGGCAGGTCGCGTCAGCCCGTTCAAACTTGCTGGTCCAAGGGTAAGGGTTGTTGATAACGGAAACAGACTGGGTGGATAAATATGTACATTATATTACAAACAGTAGTTAATTAAATCCGATAACACAGCCCTGATTTGGACAAAATGAAAGTTACTCGGGGTGAACGCCCCGGTACGTTACACTAAAAATTCAGTTAAGGATAAACGTCTTTCCTAATCTGGAAGTAGTTACCTGTTATCGTGACACCCGTAAAGGATGTCTTATATAGGACTATCCCTGTATATGAAATGAGACAAACGAAATAAATCTGATTCCGGCAAAACGTCTTCCAAATTTTTGAAAGATATCATTCCTGATTATGAAAGATAAAATACGATATCACGTATAGTTGAATATTCGGTACAATATAAGAAAAATAATTATCGAACAAACACTCGAAATCGAATGGTATAAATGTGATATCCCGTACAGTTGAATATCCTGTACAATAAATTATAATAATGATCAACAAACTTTCGAAATCTGATATAAATATGATACTTACCTCGTACATTGGGATATCCTGTACAATATAAGATAATAACATATCAAACAAAACTTTCGGAATCTAATAGAATAAATATGATATCTCGTACAGGTGAGTATCTTGTACAATATAAAAAATATGAGAGAATGATTATCGGACATAGGATATCTCTTGTATATGAATATAATTTTAGATTAGATCGGATTCAATTTGTGCTATTTCCTAAATATGGTAGATGAGGGGCTTAGATGTAAATAGTGCACTCAATATGACCGAAAATATATGTATCCCTTTTCCCTTTGGACACCCAAATAAATCAAATAAAAATGTCAATACAGTATAAAAAAATAATTATACGGAAAAAATCACAAGTCACAACTACACAATATTACTGTCGACGACGAAGTGGCAGGCCTTACAGTGCCTGGTCACTTAATGAGGGTTACTACCTCACTGATTCTGTTACCAAAATTCCTGCTATTTATTTTAGAATCGTTTCATTTTGTCCTTGTCTCATGTTTTTTTATTTTCGTAACTGAAGGTTAATTTTAAATTTCATTATGCTAGTTTGCAACGTTTGATTATATTTTTTGATAAACAAAACATGGCAAACACCTGATGTATTATTTATCGACCTTGCCGGTTATGTAAAATTGTTTGTATCAAATTCTTTCCTGGCGGAGGTCAGCAATTGTTTTTTTATATCAATTTGTTTCGACTTATTTTATGATCAAGAAAATTTTATCTATATGGGGTGTCCTTAAAATTTCCTATGTCATATCTCGTGTTTATTACAGCTATAACTTATCAGGGCTCGATTGTATTCGACTCTTTGACTTTGTCTAAAACATTTTACTAGTGCTAGATTAAAACATATATTTGCTGATTATTTTATACATACTTGTCTCTCGAGATAGTTGTATATTTGATGATCATATATTAACCATGTCATAGCCTCAGTAAGTATTTCCATATCGTTCAGAAACTTCTGCTTAAGACTTGGTTGTCATTAGAATATATTGTAAACATTTACCCATAAGACGTTAACTGTTTGATTACATCTGATTTGTATGATAATTCCGGTTATTTTGGCTTTGTACATCAACATATGCGGGGGTACTATGGTACTATTATTGTTTAAAATAATTTAAATAATTTCTAATACTTATAAAGATCGTTGTTGTTGTTGAAAAGTCTGGTTATGTTGAATTGTCAATTTGCTCGATGACAGATATGTCGTAGATAGCTGCGTTCGTTTGTCGTTTCGCACTGGGAGTAGTCCAGATATCTGTCTGTCTAGAATTTGTGGTTTGACTTTACGAGTTATAGATAACTCATTATGCTTACAGATTTCCTCTCCGATGTGCTCGTAGATGACATGCGAACTTTTATTATTAATACTTTTGGGTTTACTCGACTTTTTGTTCGATGTCTTAAGCGGATTGTGGTTCTATGTTCTGTGGTTGAGACGAATTTCTGTCAGCTGGATTGCTATTGGTTGGAAAACTTACTCGATCTGCGTTGTAGGGAGAAGTTAAGTTACTTGTGTTATTGGCGCACCGATGACTTCCTCTACTAATTAAAACTTCGAGATGGCTGCATGAGCTTCAGTTTTTAGTAATATCTTGATTTATTTATGGTATTTGAAACCATCTCAGATGGGGATAATAATGTAGGAGTTTTGAGGAAGTTTAGGCCCTCAATTAGAAGTATGTAAAAGAGATCTTATAAATATATATATATATATATATATATATATATATATAACAACAACAAAGAGATTCATGGGTAATTCACGCAAAATAAAGGGCTACTGAAATAGAGTGGTAACCGTGACATGCATGTTTCTGGCTCATTTTGCCTCTTCATATATATATATATATATATATATATATATATATATATATATATTATATTTGCAAAGTATGTTTAGACATTTTTCGCTCATTTTATATTAATGAGAAGAATTTAAAGTTGTAACTATCAATATATTTCAATTCGTTGTAAAGTAGTATATATTTCTGTACAGTTCTGGGGTATTTTGTCATTTTGAACCACATAAAAATCTATGTATTTTTTATAGCTACTTTTTCTAACTGTTTGATATTCGTCACATGAGTTCAATTCTCAAAGTGTAGGTATAGATGTCAAGTAGTTTTTAGTAAATTGTTGCATAGAGTGATTAGCATATTACTTATGGGATATCGGCACATGTACTTGCAATATTCTTAGTTGAATAGTTGAAATGTATCATTGTTTCATATCTCAACATACTGCAGTAAGGTGTGATCACATATTAGATAATTCTTGGCATATTAGTGTAATTTTTCAGTTTGTCAATCAGTTGCTATGTATACGATTAATCTCTTAGTTATCGCTTAGATTTTGTATATATTTTATTGACTTAGTAGTCATTCAGGTTTTTCAAGTAAAACTTTGTATCGATTAGTAGAACACTAGGGAAGAAGCATTTTCTGGTTCCATATGTAAATAAAGTTTTCTATGCCCCAGAGGCAATACTTTAGTATATTGGATAATAACTCTTTGGGGGAAATCTTCAACTTCGCTTTAGCTATTATTTTCATCTTATTTTAACAACACATCTGGTGTTGATAATAATATAGTCTGGACACATAGCCTTAAGCTGGTTCAGTCAATTAATAGTTTCATCATTGATGATAACATTTTAGTAATTCGATGTTATCTGTACATTTAAGGGTTTTCCTGGAGGGATACCTTCCTTTTTGAGATACTCAAGTTTTCCTGGAGGGATACCTGCTTTTTTGGGATACTCAAGTTTTCCTGGAGGGATACCTTCTTTTTTTGGGATACTCAAGTACTCAAGTTTTCCTGGAGGGATACCTTCCTATTTGGCTTCTTACCTTTTCCTGGAGAGATACATTTTGTCTTGGATACTCACTTTTTTCTGGAAGAGTACTTTTCTAGGGTACTTTATCATTTGGTTCCGCCTGGACCGTGGTGAAGAGGCGATCACCGTTCTTCCGGATGAGAAGATGATGAGGGGATAACATGGGGTGGATTTAATTGTTTATATATATATATATATATGTATATATATATATATATATATATGTATATATGTATATATGTATATATGTATATATATATATATATATATATATATATATATATATATATATATATATATATATTTTATATAACGACTGAAAAATGCTATATAGGTGGGGATAACGGGGATTTCAGTCCAAAGAATCAACGCCAAGATCATTTATTTACAAAATGCCGCCAAGCTTTCGTGTCCTTTTGACACTTCTTCAGGGCACTATAATACATATACAAATATAAATATAATTTAAAAATAGAGAAATAAATATAAGTACTTACATGTAAAATATTTTAAGTAAATTCAATATAAATAATCATTGAAAAATTTGTAAATGTAAAAATAAATATAATTATAATATACTTGATGTCATATTTCACATAAGACAAATCGATACATAATTTGTTTGTTCGTTACTTAGTTATTTTAATTTTTTTAGGTTACTTTATAATTATTTAATGAAGTTTGAATTTGAGGTTAGATTATAACCTTATAAAATGACTTTGACAGATAATTTGTTTTTGACGTTAATAGAAAAGGAAATAAGGTTAGATTATAACCTGTGAAAATGACTTTGACAAATAATTTCTTATTAATTAACACAGCATTCCATCGAAACAGGCCATAAAATGTTATTTAATGAAGCTAAAGTTCTACACACTGAACAAAATATGTCTAAAAGATATTTTCTTGAAATGGTTGAAGTCAACAAGGCAAATAATAGTATGAATAAGAAAAGTGACATTGAAAATCTTAGTAATATTTATAGCTACCTTTTGAATATTGAACAAAATAGATAATTTTTCATTATTTATATGATTATTTCATAAAAATTAAATTCACTTCTATTAAAGTCAAAATATAAGAAATTATTTGTCAAAGTCATTTTCACAGGTTATAATCTAACCTTATTTCCTTTTCTATTAACGTCAAAAACAAATTATCTGTCAAAGTCATTTTATAAGGTTATAATCTAACCTCAAATTCAAACTTCATTAAATAATTATAAAGTAACCTAAAAAAATTAAAATAACTAAGTAACGAACAAACAAATTATGTATCGATTTGTCTTATGTGAAATATGACATCAAGTATATTATAATTATATTTATTTTTACATTTACAAATTTTTTAATGATTATTTATATTGAATTCACTTAAAATATTTTACATGTAAGTACTTATATTTATTTCTCTATTTTTAAATCATATTTATATTTGTATATGTATTATAGTGCCCTGAAGAAGTGTCAAAAGGACACGAAAGCTTGGCGGCATTTTGTAAATAAAAGATCTTGGCGTTGATTCTTTGGACTGAAATCCCCGTTGTCCCCACCTATATATATATATATATATATATATATATATATATATATATATATATATATCCAAAGAATCAACGCCAAGATCTTTTATTTACAAAATGCCGCCAAGCTTTCGTGTCCTTTTGACACTTCTTCAGGGCACTATAATACATATACAAATATAAATATGATTTAAAAATAGAGAAATAAATATAAGTACTTACATGTAAAATATTTTAAGTGAATTCAATATAAATAATCATTAAAAAATTTGTAAATGTAAAAATAAATATAATTATAATATACTTGATGTCATATTTCACATAAGACAATATATATATATATATATATATATATATATATATATATATATATATATATATATATATATATGTATAAATATATATATATTTTCTTTTATATGTAACATATATTTTTTAAAACTTATCGTGTTGAATCACATCCAACCTGAGTTACAGTAGATCGCCTTGGTACCAAAGCTGTTCCCTGAATTAAGGTCTGTATTATTTCTTTTGCATTGATGACGTATGTTATATCCTAGCTAAGTGTAAGCACATGTATAATTGATAACTGGTGTTTTATATAGCCCAGTTATTTTTCATTTTGCGTATTTTTATTAGTGCACATGTATAACTGATAACTGGTGTTCTGTATAGCCCAGTAATATTTCATTTTGCGTTTTTTTATTAGTTCACATGTATAACTGATAACTGGTGTTTTGTATAGCCCAGTTACATTTCATTTTCGGTTTTTTTATTAGTTCATATATTTCATTTTGTGTTTTTTTATTAGTTCACGTCTCTTTGATAACTCGGAGCTCTGCGTAGCCCAGTTATTTGTCAACTAGTTTTTCACTTATTAGCTAATTAAACGACTTGACAGACATTATAGTACAGTCATTTTTCATCCTTTTTTTGCGTATCATTAGAAATTGACAAGAAAACTTCAGTATCTGTCTTTTAAAACCTTTTCCTTGTTAATAAACACGTTGGGAAATTTAGATACCTATTTTCTTTATTCTCTCCTATTCATTTGCTAGGTTTGGGATAGGACGAACATTTTGGCCGAGCAGAAACCTGGATGGCGCCCATTTTATTTTTGGAACATCCCGGATAACTGAAATAACTCACTCCCACTCACCGACTAAGTGAGCTGAAGGCCCGAAAGCCTGTCACCGGGGACAGCTGAACTTACCTGTAACCCATAGGGTCCATACTAGCAGAACTAGTGGCCAATTTGGGTGGTTACATTATCTCCAAACAACTCCAAAAATCTCCAACTATACCTGGGAAATATGTGTCAGAAGTCATCCCTAATATAAGGTGAAATACTTAAGTACTTCATCCGAAAATGTGACATAAAATTCAACTTCTTCCAACTATAATACCCAACGAAAACTGAATATCCACAGGCAAACTAAAAACCCTTGTGTTCAATCCAGCCAGCCAATCAGAATGCTCTTGATATGCCAACGCGTTCATTAACCAATAGCTTTGCGACACTCAACAATTATACACCACAGATCAACATATGCATAGACACTTCACTGAGAATTGCGTTACAAAGATATGTATCAGAAATAGTGTGTTCGAAGTAACACCACAGGCACATGCTCCACAATAACAAAATAAATATTTTGACGTATAGTTAATTAAGAAAGGTAATGAACATTGCTCGCATACTCGCAATATCAACTAATTGAGACAATAAACCCAACTCTACCGTCTAAATCATACACCACTCCAGCTTGTTGACTTTCCACGACAGACAATAATTCGCGGAAGCTCCAACTTTACCCTCATGCAGTTTCGAGTTAGCGACTACACGGAGGAATCACAACCACCTTTGCCAAGTAATTTCGGTACGCGAAAAACCGTCCATCAATTGTCGAACGATTCTTTCATCCAAGCTCAAAATCGCCACATCGAACGCAAGTCTGTAATGAATGAAACTAACATAGACATAAGATACAGATTAGGAAAGGTCGTGGTGAAATATTACGTCGATTGAGTGAATTTAACTGTGAATGCGGATTTATCGTTGAATATAAGTGTGACTTAACCGTTTATAGTAGATAGGGTGAGTTACTAACCACTTTTTGTGTCAAATCCTTTTCCTTTGACATAAGTAAGTAGATTGCAACTTATTTCTATTACATACATACAAAACCTATACTAAGAAAAAAAGGGGAAAAAAGCAAAAGTCAAATGGCGGGAGATAAACCTCCCGAAACTCCTGATAAAAATAATGACAAACACCAAAATAGATCACAAATTAATAGAACAAAAATCTTATACACTCCACATAGCTCTCCCCCGTCTGAAGTATATATTCAGGGAAAGTTAGGTAATGTGGATAATTTACATAATATGAGTATAGCCAGAACTATCTTTAACTTGAAACTACAAGATGTTATAAAATTCAGCAAACACCGAATGGGATTCACTTTCAAGAATACAGAAGCTGCTAACAACTTTATTAATGAGCAAGACTGGGACAAATTGGGTTATGAAGTATATATACCAACTCACAATTTATCAAGCAAAGGTATTGTAAGATTTGTAGATACGACCCTTACAAAACAAGAAATATTTAGTTTACAACATCAAACATCAATAATTGTAAGTTGGTACATGCCAAGAGAATGAATAGAAGAGCGATCGTTGATGGAAATATAAAGTACATCCCCACAGGCACAGTGTGTTTAACATTTGCAGGAAAAATCATCCCACGAGAAGTGGAAGTACCTATATGGCCTTCCAACCTTGGTAAATCCATATATAAGCCCTGTTATCCAATGCTATAACTGCTTACTTTTGGACATAGCACCAACCAATGCAGAGCCAAAGCAAAATGCAAAAATTGCAGCAAAAGCCATGAAAATGACTCAAGCCGCAATTTATATTGTATCTATTGCAGAAATAATGATCACTCATTAGTTGATAAAATATGCAAATAACAAAAAAGACATTAAACAACTAATGGCATTCTCAAACATCTCATATTACGAAGCCAGCCAACAAATACCATCCAATTCTTCCACCAGCCCACCAAAAAATTACCTACACAACTTTCCAACTCTAAGAAAAACAAAACTCATAAGAACAGGCCAACTCGATTCAAGTACATGAAAGAAAAAAGGCAACAATATCCACAACACCCGAAGGAGCATCTTATGTACAAGTAGCCACAACATCTCCAAGTAGCAAAATAAAGCGACAAACAGGCTATGACAAAAATAAAATATCCCTTGGTGGGATAACTCCTGTCAAGTATCCATCAACTGCAGAATATCTGCAATTAAGATATTTACCAACTCCCCTACGATAGACAATTTTATAGCAGTTGAAAGGAACATTGCTTCTACTAGAGAACTCCTTAAGCTCAAAAGAAAGAACAGTTTTTGCAAATTCTGTGCAAAAATAAACCGTAACTCTCCACTGAAAAATACTTGGAATAAAATCAATAAAGCTTCAAACCGTACACCTCACAACAACTTATCAAATCAACTTCCACCTGGCATTCTGGCTCGAGAAATTATATCCTCCATATGCCCACCTGCCATTACCGAAAACATACCATATCAACAGAAATTGAACCAGTCTCCTATCAGGAATATAAATCCACAATAGAGTCAAAAAATACTTTGCACCAGGTATGGACCAAATTACATACTCTATGATTAAGCGCATGTCAACATCTTTGTGTAACGATTTATTACAATTTTTTAATGATTGCATGGAAGCAAACAATTATTCATCCTCTCATAAAGCCCTACAAAAACAAATCAGTAGCAATAAACTATAGACCAATTGCTCTAACTTCATGTGTGGGTAAACTTCTAGAATCACTAATAAGAAACAGGCTGGAATGGTATGTAGAAAACAAAAAATTACTCAATCCCCTACAATTTGGATTTAGAAGGAATAAAGGTTGTATGGACTGTTTAAAGTTTCTAATCTCTCATATCCTTATAAATTATTCAGCGAGTTAATACACCATAGGCGTTTTATTAGACCTCTCAGCTGCATATGACACGGTTAATATACAACTTCTGTACAAAACTTTTATAAACCTAGCCCTACCTAAATATATAATAAACTTAATTTATGCTTTTATAAATAATAGAGTCATATTCGTCCAAGACAACTTAGGACAAACAATAGGACCTTTGCCAGCTAATCAAGGTCTAGCACAAGGATTTCCCCTTAGTCCAATCCTGTTTAATCTCTATATCCTACCTATTTATGATATCCTCCCTAAAAATGTTAATCTTGTTCAATACGCAGATGACATGGTACTGATAGTTGGTGGAGCGAATCTGAGCCAAATGGTAAATAATTTAAGTACATTTTTAGAAAAATTCAACACATGGTTAGACACACATAATTTCAAACTATCAACCAATAAATCTCATGCAGTGATGTTTAGTAAAGGATCTATCCCCAAAATAAAAATAAACTATCAAACTATTGAATGGGTGGATAAAGTTAAATACCTAGGTATATACATTCATCAAAACCATAAATGGAATACACATATACAATACATAGAAACAAAAATATGTAAAGGACTAAACGTTATGCGGGCTCTCTGGGGTACTTGGTGGGGCTGTGATCCCCTCACAGTGAGAATCCTCTACAAAGCAATAGTACTAAGTCACATGGACTACCCTCACAAAAAAGAATAAAACAACGTTGGACAAACTTCAAAACCAGGGATTAAGAATAGTTACAGGCAACATGAATTCCACACTAATCCCAGCCTTATTATCAGAAAACTGTGAACTGCCCCTCAAATATCAGAGGGAATGGCTGACCTCTAGATACCTAACAAAAAACTTGGCAATATCCAACAACCCCATAATCAATATTCCAAAGAAGCTTAATAACATAAGCAAAAACTCAAGTTATTGGACTAACAAAGAAAAAACGACTCCAATACAAATCCTTGACCGGCTACAACCATCTACTAATATAATATACACAAAAGAAATATTGCCTTGCTATGAATTTGATCTAGAAATTTAGCTAACTCCATTAAATGTGGCAAATCTTCAATCTAATAAAACTGATGAACTAGCACAAATTCAGTAACAAAAAATTCTATCCAAATTTCCGGATCATACAAAAATATGTACAGATGGATCTCTTTATTCCAATGGTACTGCAGGAATTGGAGTTTACAGTGAAGAATTCAACTATGCATTTTCATCTAGGCTACCAACATTCACACAAATATGGTTAGGAGAAATTACTGCTATCAACCATGCACTTCAATTCACCTTAAAAACTAACACTACTAAAGCCATAATCTTCTCAGACTCTAAAACTGCACTACAAAAAATGTAAAGCGGCTTTCTCCGAAGAAACACAGAATACAGCAATTTTAACTAAACAAGGAATTATACTAGCAAGTACTAACGGCTTTAATATAGTACTAGCAAGGATCCCAGGTCACTCTGAAATCAAAGGAAACCATAAAGCTGATCAGCTAGTTAAAACAGGTTGTTGTACAGTTCCAGCGAATATAAAACTGAATTATCAAAACTACCTCCCAGAAATCAAGAAGAGCATATGGGTTAAATGAAACAATAAATGGAACCTCATAAAATAGGATGAAAAATCGTTCTATTACAAAGTTGTCGAACAATTACCAAAATCTCCCTGGTTTAACCTATACCAATACAAAAACAGAAGACATTTAACAACAGTTATAAGAATAAGAACAGGACACTGTTTAACTTCTTTCCATATGTTTAGAATTCGAATTAAAGATGGTCCACTATGTGAATGTGGGAAAATAGGATCACTTAACAACATAATACTAGAATGTCCTATTATTATATCAAATCAATCAACCTTTACATAGAGCTATGCAAAACTAAACGCGTCATTTGATATATGTACAATTTTAGCCAATTTAAATGATGAACGATTATCATTATATTCGATAATCATTATATATGAATCTAGACATAAAACTGGCCCTGAAAATAATAGAAGAAAAATGGGATCAACTCAAAACATACTCTACCTTAGATTTAAATGAGTTTCTTAGTGATGCTGAATTGTGTTTGTCCTCAACATATCTTCAATTTGAAAACAATTTTTGAAATGGAAACAGAAAATACAATAAATTTTTTAGATGTGATTGTCACATATGACAATAAAAGTAGAATTTTTACAAATTGGTATTCAGAACCACTTGGTTCACACAGGTACACAAGTTATTACTCCAATGCTCCACTAGGCTATAAAAAAATGTTATTGAAAATTTAACTTACAGAGCAGTTCATTTATCGCATCCTAAATTTAGAAAAGAAAATTTAAACAAATTTCACAAGATATTGTTATTGTTATTGATAAACATATTAAAAAAAAAATAGTTTTTAATTCTAGTCAGCAAATAAATCAACAAGAAATATATATGTCATTAGCATATGTTCATGGTCTATCAGAAAAAATTAGTAAAAGTGTAAAAATTTTCAGTGACTCATAAGCTAAAAAAGACAAACTAACAATTTTTTCCAAAATGAAAGCAGAAATTCCTACAAAAAGCAAACGCATACAATTGCACCTATGTTGGTCAAAGTAAACAATATCATCAAAAAAGAATTCATACACACAAATATTGTTTGTTGCTGTTAGTGTGTACACGTTCATCATAAGTTTCTAGTTATCTGGTATTAACGAGTTTTTATACCAAGGAGAAAATGGAGGCATTTAAAAGTTATACGCATACAAGTTTTCGAGGCAAGATTAGTGAATATGGAGTAAATAGAGTAGACGATATTTATATTGTTATTGAAACGGTAAGTAAACTAATCCCGTAGGATGCAATTATGTACCCGACTTGCTATTCGAACCCGATTTATAAGTGTGGGTGTCTGGGAACACCGATGGAAGTCTTGAAACTGCTCATTGCACCTGTATTATATTATAAAAATGATTAAAATACGTCTTAAAATGCTTCAAACATGATTTGTAATGTCAGATGGTCAGAAATTGTCACGTTGTTGAAATAAAATAAAAAATTCGAAATTCCACAATCAGAATAATTCAAATCTATAATTAAAATAATATTTATAATTAATGTGACAATATAATATGAATATTGTAAATAGCGAGTCAGGTCCTGATACCTATACGATACTGGTGTGTTGATGTCAGCTCCTATTATTTTGATAATTTAGTAGTGAACATTTATCAAAATTTGTATTTAGTTTGTGTAAGTGCACCAACAACGTTGTCAACTTTGAGGGAAACCAGTGAGTTATGTTTTTCTTCCCCATAATTTGATGATATATTCAGGTCTATACATAAACACAATCATATAGGATAGTTTTTAAATATCTTATCGCTTGGGCAGCCGGTTTTGATAGCCGGACTGTTCAATAGCGAACAGGACCGCATTTAAACTAATGTCCATTAATATATTATCAACAACAATGAACGTAGAAACGATTGAGTCTTCTGACTACAGAAGTACTCAAACTATAACTCAACCCACCTCTCAACCTACCTACTCACAAGCAGCGTCTAAGAAATTTTACCCATCAAAAGCACTGGCCCTCATATTTCCATCTTTAGACGGTGTGAAATTAGAAGAATATGTATATGCACTAGGCCCCAAAGTTCAACCAAAAAATATAACGTTTGCATCAAGAATTTCAAACAACCGAATTTGCATATATTTATCAGATAAATCTACATTAGAAGAATATTTAACAAATGATGGTAAAATATCTATAAATAACGAAATTATATCAGCAAGAAGATTGATTACCCCATCAAGTCGAATTTTACTATCAAATGTTTATCCCTCTATTCCCGATGAAACTCTAGAGGCAGAGTTAAAAAATATGGGCTTCAATTTGCTATCACCTGTAAGTTCCGTAAGAGCGGGTTTTTCTAAAACAGAATATGGCCATATCGGTAGTTTCCGACGTCAAGTATACTCGACTCCTCTACAAGACGATACAAATATCCCAGATTCATTCCTAGTCACCCATGAGAACACTTCCCACCGTATCTTCTTGTCCATCGACGAAATGTCCTGTTTTAAATGTAAACAGCCTGGTCATATAGCATCTCAATGCACAATAATCTCCAATACTCCAATCGAATCACATGCCCCAACTACTGATATTCATAACTCAAATTTATCAACATTGCCATCAGAACCCGAAACATTACCAAATTCACAGGAAACCAGTACTGTATCTCATCCAACATTCTCCTCTAATCCAATTCAACAAATATCTGTACCACTCACTTCGAATCAAGTTAAAAGAAAATCATCAGATCGACAATCTCCAGAAATTGACAATAACACAGACCCTCAATTTGCAAAACCAGTTACCCAGCCTCCAAAAAAAACAAATAAAAAAAACCCTTACAAGAACTTCTTAAGCCCACTAAGTCTCTTATCGATGATCCCGACTCTCGTTTTCCTCTTAACTTCAACCAGCTCATTGATCTATTTGATAACTGCTACGGTACACCCAATCCCGAATTGATTGCTCAAAATTACACCAATGACTTGCCAGCACTGTGTAAAATGCTTGAAGAAATATATCCACATATTTCTGATCGCAGTATAAAAACCAGATGCACAAAAATTCGGAAAAAATGTAAGCATGCTTGTAATCCTCAAGCTACTGACACTGAAAGCGATTCATCGCAGGAAACTTATTGAGAATCAAATATTTTAGTTCTATTTTTTTTTTTTTTTTTTTTTTTTTTTTTTCATTGCGTTCAATAATATAGTGCAGTGGAACATCAACGGCGTATACTCAAATCTAGAAATGCTACAAATATTAATATCAGAGCAAAACCCATCAATAATATGTTTACAAGAAACAAATTTCACAAATAATAAGACTTATACACCTAAAAACTTCAACGGGTTTTTTCTGAATAGACAAAGCAGGGGACGAGCCAGCGGCGGCGTATCAATTTATGTTAAAAAAGAGATAGAATCGTGTTTAATTCCAATAGTAACTAATTTAGAAGCAATTGCAGTTCGCATACAAGGCATAACCAAATTAAATATATGTAACATATATCTTCCTTCCAGTAAGGATATTAACATTGAGAGCTTAACCAATCTTACTGATCAGATTCCTCTTCCTAGACTAATTGTCGGAGATTTCAATGGTTATAATGTGTATTGGGGTTCCCCTTATAATGACCCACGTGGTAAAATAATATACGACGCAATTGAACAAAATAACTTATCACTCCTAAACGATGGCCGTCCCACACGCTTCAACAGTTATAATGGTAACTTGTCACACATAGATTTAAGCTTTTCCGATCCCAACACAGCACTTAACCTTACTTGGAACGTACTCTCAGATCTTCACGGAAGCGACCATTTTCCAATAATTTTGACAAATAACCGATATAACCAGACTTCACATCACCCTACTAGTAAATGGAAGTTAAAATCTGCAAACTGGGCATTGTATAAAAACCTTGTAGATAACCTTTTAAATCAAACTAACTTTAACGAAATTGAAAATAGTCAATTATTGAATAAATTTATGTCCATCATCACAAAAGCCGCGGATATATCGATAGGTAAATCTTCTCTATTTCACAATGGTCCTACCGTTCCATGGTGGAATAATGCATGTAAAGAAGCGATAAAATTGAGTAAACAAGCATTTAATAAGTATAAAAAACATAATACCCCACAAAATCAACAACAATTCAAAAATCTCAGAGCTAGAGCGCGGTACATAATAAAAAGATCTAAGAAAGAGTCCTGGATAAACTTTGTATCTCGCATAAACATCTCTACGCCTCCCACAGAAATTTGGAATACAATCAGACGAATATCTGGTACCTACTCCAATTTTAATATTAACATACTGACTGAACGAGGACAAGATCTAACGAGTACTCAGGAAATTTCCGATACATTAGCAAACACTTTTGAACAATTTTCCAGTAATACCAATTATGACAGTAAATTCCTCGAGTATAAACATCTCACTGAAAAACTCAATCCCATTCGTACCGATTCCAACAATAATTCTCCCCTTAACACTCCCATTTCGTTGGATGAGTTCTACGAAGCCCTGAAAAAGGTCAAAGATAGTAGCCCCGGTCCAGACAATATTCCAACAGCATTCATAAGGAACCTTTCCAACCAAGCTTCAATATTCTTATTAAATATTTTCAATTATTACTGGCTTCAACAACAATTCCCTGATACTTGGAAGGAAGCGGCAATAGTACCGATCTTAAAACCAAACTGCCCCAAAAATGCTGCTAACTCCTATAGGCCTATCTCCCTTACCTCTTCTGTCTGCAAATTATTAGAAAAAATAATTAATAACCGACTCGTTTGGTTCCTGGAATCCAACTCCTTACTAATCAGGGAACAAAACGGTTTTCGAAAAGGACGCTCAACAATTGATAATATAATTGACTTAGAATCCGACATTCACGAAGCATTCCTTAACAAGCAAAAAGTTCTAGCCGTATTTTTTGACATCAAACGTGCATATGATACAGCTTGGAAGCATAAAATTTTATTAAAATTAGACGATTGGGGAATAAAGGGAAATATGCTCGCATTCATTAAAAACTTTTTAGATAAACGATCCTTTCGTGTGAAATTGAACGGACATTTCTCGAATAACAAAGAACTAGAAAATGGTACTCCTCAAGGCTCGATAATAAGCGTAACACTATTTTTAATCGCAATGAACGATATTTTAAATAATCTTGAAAAGCCATTGAAGGGGAAATTATACGCAGATGATTTAGTTTTATATATTAAGGGTAAAAACATAAACTACATGACATCTGTCATGCAGCAACATATTCGACATCTTGAAACCTGGTCTGAGTCTACAGAATTCCAATTCTCCACAGAGAAAACCAAATACATAATTTTTTCAAAAAATCCATTTTTCCTTAACCCTACACTCAAGTTATACAACAATAATTTGAATCTTTGTGATCATATAAAATATCTCGGTATGATTTGGGATTACAAGCTGACTTGGACAACTCACATTAACGACCTGATTTGTAAAACTCACAAAAGCTCTAATCTGCTCAAAATACTATCTAATAGAAATTGGGGCGCTGATTCAACCTCTTTAATACGTATATATCGTTCACTAATTAGATCACGTCTTGATTACGGATGCGTAGCCTACTCGTCAGCGAAAAAAACAGTACTGAATCTTCTAAACCCAGTCCAAAATACTGCGATCAGAATTTGTCTGGGTGCATTTCGTTCAAGCCCCTCTCAGAGCCTTCTCAGTGAAGCATCCGAAACCCCCCTCCACCTCCGACGAATTTACCTTAGCCTCTCTTATGCGATCAGTATATCTGCAAATCCCAATCACCCAGTTTATGACAACACCTTCTCCAATCGTTATACGGCTGACTATGAAAAGAGGAAAAGAACAGACCCACCACTTTATGAAAGAATTAACAGATCCCTCAACCTTCTAAATATATCTATTCCTCCAACGATTCCTCAATTCATTTCCTCCCCTCCTCCATGGACAGTAAAACCACCATTATGCGATACATCGTTGACAAGCTTCAATAAGAACGAAACAAACCATACCCTAATTAGAGGAAAATATCTTGAGAAAATATCTTATTTCCAACAATATACCCATATCTACACTGATGCATCCAAAATGGATACTGGAGTTGGAGCCGCACTTGTAACACCAAATGCAATAATCAAATTTAGACTACCCCATATTACAACCACTCTAGTTGGAGAACTGTATGCGATATTTCAAGCTCTAGTCCATGCCAATAGAAAAAATTTAAAACACTTGCTCATAGTAACGGATTCATTGAACGCAATTGAAAGCTTGCGCCAGACATATCCATCAAATCCAATACTGATACTAATTAAGCAAAAACTATCCCAGCTATACAATTCAGGAGCAGTTATACAGTTTTTATGGGTGCCTTCACACACAGGAATAGAGGGAAATGAGCGAGCCGATACAGCAGCCAAAACTGCAATTCAGGATCCTAATGCCACCGAAGTCACGAGAGCTACGATGTCAGACATCAAAATACATATTAAAGCATCGGTTAATAACGCCTGGCAACTTCAGTGGTCTCAATCTCACGATAAACTTAGAGAAGTGAAAAGAACAGTTAAACCGTGGAGGAGCGTCCCAAAAAATAGGAAGGAACAAGTTATTTTGACCCGTCTTCGAATAGGTCACACCAGATTTTCCCATGAACACTTAATGTCAAAATCTGAACAATCCCGATGTACAGTGTGTCATTGCCCTTTAACAGCCAAACATGTATTAATAGACTGTCCAAAGTTTTCACAGCAAAGAGTGTTATTTAAGATCCCACCTACTATGTACCATTTGCTCGGAGAAGAAGTCAATATGGAAAACTTGATAGCTTATCTACGAACTATTCAGTTTTTGCACAAAATTTGAAAGTTTAACATTATAATTTGTTTTTGTTCTCATACCTGTAATACCTGTAGTACTATTTAATATGCATTATTGTAACATTTGGTAGCGCTAATAACCTAAAGGGTTGATGCGCTTTATTTTTCTTAAATAAAAAAAAAAAATATTGTAAATAAAAAGAATTTATGTTTTAAAATTTTATATCAAAAGATTGCTTTGAATAAATAGTAAAATATGATTGGTTGAACAAGCTTTTTCCTTAGTAACGAGTAACTGGGAAGGAGTTCATTGAAAACAATGAATAGAGAATACGAAAAGTATGATCTGGCGGAACGGATGTAAAAGGTTTTGCTCCGTAAAATTAATTTAAAAATTGTGAAAATTGTAGGGAGGTGGGAGGAAAGAGTGATGAGATTACAAAAAATTAAAACAAACTTGAAGGTGTGATTCTCGGTCGAACTATCCTACAATGCGGACGTATCGATTTGAGTTCTCTTGCGATAAGTGATTTACTTACTTAGCAGTTTCTTATTATTTTTTTTTCTGTGTTTATATAGTTAGTGTAGCAGCGATACTGTAAGTAGTTTTTCTCTATTTACTTTTTGCCCCGGCTCTGAATATATATATATATATATATATATATATATATATATATATATATATATATATATATATACATATATATATGTATATATATATATATATATATATATATATATATATATATATATATATATATACCATTCTCCAACTGACTCTTGTTAAATGTGAATATGTATTTATTTTAGAATTTCTATCGGTAAATTGTTCATTTGGATTGTTTTAACTGAAGCTTGTTACAAAACTATAAACTAACTAACATGGGGAAGTTTCTAAAGTTACCTCGTAGACGGTTGCCAAAGGGCCGTCCAACACGTGACCCGGCCCTTCTCGCACTCTTTGAAAATCTATAGACAAACTTTGATCAGTCGCCGAGAGTTAATACTGACGTTGGCTGTTACTGGCCCGTTATTAGCTTCAAATTCAATGGGTTATTTATGGAAAGGCTAATTGACAGTTGTGAGAATGGGAAAATCAAGATTCTTATTTGTTTGCTAGGGGTTATTTGCGGGGAATTCATTTATGGAATGGTATTTCTTTTACTATGAAAATACTACTGTTGTTTAATTGGGAAAGGGCTAGATGGAATCAAAGTTTGAAAACAAATCTAACAATATTTAATATTCTGAAAAAATTCATTATCAGAATACTTTAAAAATAATAATAAAAT
The DNA here is from genome assembly GCA_963921935.1 of Galeruca laticollis. Lineage (NCBI taxonomy): Eukaryota > Metazoa > Arthropoda > Insecta > Coleoptera > Chrysomelidae > Galeruca > Galeruca laticollis. The sequence goes on along the minus strand of OY998179.1, from coordinate 185,648,188 downwards.
ATGTGGGTATATGATATAATAAAAGATGAGGCTGAGCAGCATGCTTATTTGAATTTGGCGGTGGGTACAGTGGAAAGATTAGGTAGTAAAATTTTATGCCGCTTGCTTCAGTTAGCTTTCCGAAGGATAGTTTGAATAGTTTTCAATAATTTTGCATCAATATTGTAAATTCCATTTCCAACATTTTTCACCGTTACTTATTTAATCTTCTCTTAGGTTTTTAAATGTTTAAGTCAGGCTTAAGACTAACTATTCTAGGGGATGAGCCGACTAATTATAACACGATAGTCAGTATATTTTATGCTTTTCCAAATTAATAACATTTGTCAATTAACTTACACGTGGTACGAATTGCCGACAAGTGCATATCTTAAGATTAAAGTTGTAAAATAGTTTCAATCCCAAATGATGTTGATTGCCGATTTAAGGGACAAGATTGGCATATCACAAATAATCCAACCGGAGTTCAAAAAGTTTTATTACATTATCTCAATTCAATCGCTTTTTCTTTCGTGGCAAGATATCGAAAGAAAAAATATAGTACAATTAAATGAACCACCACAGCACACTCGATGGCTGGAAACATATTGCACGGAAGGGGAATATAAGGGCAATGGCAATATGTTGCCGTTCTGTTGTGCCGTAATCCGGAGTCACACTCACACATATGCTTGATGACGAAGCTAAATCATATACAGGGTGTTTAATTAGTAATTGGAAATATTTTAAATATTGAATTTTGAGATATACGTGATGTGACATTTAGGGTCGGTTGTACAACGTAGGTTTAACATTATTCAGCGCTGACGGGTGTTCAAAGCCATTCTAACGGTTGTTCAATTCATGATCAAAATTTAAACCAAGTACATGAATTAGTCAAGTTGAACCGCCGTTAAACTTCGTTCAATGTTAACCTAACCTCACTATCTTATATTTTATTCACTTAAACAAAAATTATAACGTATAATAGTTAATATAATAATATATTGCAAGACTGCAGAATGAATATTCCTCAAGATCTAAACGACAAAGAAGACTTTTTAAAATTTGGCGATTAAATAGTAAATATTCGAATTCCAAGAACCTATAAAGAAAGACCAAATAACTTTTTAATTTGCAATGATACACAGTTTCTACAACGTTTTCGTTTATCTAAGCATACTGTGCAAATGTTGATCGATGAAATTCGGGAATTGTAAAATATGTTTATTTCTTGACCTACTATATATAATTTTTATATTAACTATTCTTGGAATAAAACGTTTCGACATCATACGTGTTAGAATATGACACGTAAGGTATCGAAACGACAATAGTTAATATAAAAATCATATATATATATATATATATATATTAATATATATATATTTATATATATATACATATATATATATATATTAATATATATATATTTATATATATATATATACATATATATATATATATATATATATATATATATATATATATATAATTTGGAAAAAGATATTTGCCAACTTATTTGTAATGGATATTTTTGTGGGGATGTGGCAATAAGACTCCAGAGTAAATTCTTTCAGATATTTATTCCCGAGCTTTCGAATGATTTTCATTCATTATCAAGGGCTATAAATAATTGGTCAATGTTATCATTAATAATAATTGACTGAAATAATGAATACTTACATAAAATCTATAGCGAATTTTGGAATAGTTGTAAATTTTTATAATAAACTCTTTTAAACATAAATCAATGAAAAACTCAAAAAACAATATGACAATAAACAAAATATTTGATCTTGAACTACTACAATTTTTTATTTTTTTATCATAAAATTAAAGATTGTTATGAATCTTCTGTTCTTTTTTCATAATCTAAAAGATATGCATAGATAACACTAATATAACGCTATAGATTTTATGTAAGTATTCATTATTTCATTTAATTATTATTAATGATAACATTGACCAATTATTTATAGCCCTTGATAATGAATGAAAATCATTCGAAAGCTCGGGAATAAATATCTGAAAGAATTTACTCTGGAGTCTTATTGCCACATCCCCACAAAAATATCCATTATATATATATATATATATATATACATTTATTTATTTATATATATATATATATATATATATATACATATTAATACAGATCCTTTATCTAAATTTTAAAGAAAACATTGAAATAAGGAAAAATGAGCATATTTGGATGTAATACTTGTAATACACACTGTATAATCAATAATTTGAAAGATTCAATATACAAATAAAATTTGACATTCCAATTTCGGATGACATTAATGCAGAATATACTTAATGATAGATAGATTCTATAACGATTTGAAAAGAAAAATACAGATGTCTCTGTTAGCAAAATTGCAATTATATGAAAATATTTCTTTGTTATAGCAAAAAACATAAATTTGTATTTAAAAAAAATAATTTTTGGTAACCAAAGGAGAAGAGATTTATTTATATATAAAGTTTAGGCAGTTGATATTGAGATCCCCACGAGACAACATCAAAATAAGAGTTGTCTCAAATTTATTTAAGAATATAATAGTAATTATATGAATATATTATCAGATCATAAAAACCTTGCATTGTAAAGCCAGTGCGTGTATAATTCGCAAAGAATTACATCGTTAAAGTGCAAGTGGTTTTCCGATTTCTAAATTATAAATTTAGAAAGTTGTTCCTGAATTCTAAATACGTTTTAGAATACGAACGAGTTAACCAGTACCTAGTTGGTGAGTCCTATCCAGTTTATTTACATTATTTCTCGAGAATTAATAGGCCTTTATTAAATATATTTCAAAAATAGATGTATCTTATGATATAAATTCGATCTAAATCACAGTAACGTTACTCATATAAAATTCAACGTCAAGTGAAGAAAATTTTGAAATAGACAATTTACACGGAAATTTGCGTATTTGACATTGATATACATCAAGTATAAAATCAGACATTTTAAACTTTTGATAAAAATATTTAGCTAGTAGATTTCTAATATAGGTTGTTTTAGTATTAAGATTGATAGAAAATTCTATCTTTGTTTTTCGTTTATAATATTTTTGAAAAGTTATAATTTTTTTTTGTTATTTGTTATCTGATCATATATTATATAAATTTGAATTATTATTTAAAATATTTGATCCCTCCCTGAGATAAGAGTGAGTAAGTCGATTGTGTATTGATTTATCTTTCAAAGTAAAAAATTTAATATTCATTTGAGCCGGGCATATTAATTTGACAACTGCTGTCAAATTTCAAATAGGTTATATTCAGTGGTAAAGGTGTGTTCACAATAGTGTAGTTACAATCAAAAATTGTGAAAACATTGACAATTAATATTCATATCGTTAAATTCATATAGAAACTATTAAATTACAATTAAAAAATTAGTAAATATAATAATTTTATTATAAAAGAAAATACAATATAGTATATATTATAATTACTATAGAAATATAGTAAATTTGGCGCCGCAAAGTGGGGCAAATATAGATTTATCATTATTATCATAAATATAGAAAAATATTATAATTTGACGCAGCAATTTGAGGTGATTAAAAATTTACACATCAGCATAAAAAATATTGAAATTCATTGACTATATAAAAAAATTAAGTATCGATCATGGAAAGAAGAATGAAATTAAGGGATGGTAAACAGGTAGGAGTTGAAAGTGGATCTGATGAAGAAAGGGAAGAAAGGAGTCATGGAAGAGGAGATTTTCAGGTGCAGTACTTGGAACAAGAAAGGGAACAATCAGAAGGAGATATGACAGTAGGAGTTGAGGAAGAACAAGAGAATAGGAGACAACCAAGTATGAGTTATAATAACCAATTTATGCAATTTTTGATTAATATGGAAAAGAATATGAACAGAAAATTTGAAGGAAATATGAATAGTATGAACGAAGATATTAGGGGGGATATAAATAATATAAATGGGAATATGAACAACATGAATGGAAACATGAACAAACAAGATGAGAATATGAATAGTATGAATAAAAAAATGGACAAACAAGATGAGAATATCAATAAAATAAGGGGAGAAATGAATGAGAATATGAATGATATAAAGGGGAACATGAATCACTTATAAAAGAAAATTGATGAGGTGGAAATGGAAAGTTTGAATGAGATTAAGAAAGTTAGGGAAGAGAACGAGCAATTTAGGAAGCAGATTGAGAAGGTGAAAGAAGATATGAAGGGCCAGAATGAAAATTTACGCATGGAAATTCAAGAAAATTACATTAAAATCAGGGAAGATATTAACAAGCAGGTGGAAAAAGAAGTTCAAGAAATAGGAAGATGTATAGAAGAAAATTTATCTGGAGTAATTCAAGTAGAAGTAAAGAAACAAAATGAGAATATAATTGAAGAAATACAGGTTATTAAAGTACAAGGACAAATAAATGAAGAAGTAATGCAAATGTATGAACAAAATTTGAATAAGAAATTTAAAGACTTAAATGGAAGGATAGAAGAACAAACAGGAACGTGTATAAAAAGGAGTGAACATATAGATAAATTATTTAACAAGAAATTGGAGGAAATGAATAAAAAATTACAAGAAACTGTAAATGAAATAGAAGATAATCTAAAACGGAATGGAGGTGGAATGATGCAGACTGGAAATATCGACTTTGGGGTGAAATTTGATGGAAATATAAATGTAATTCACCCAAAAGTATTTATTAAAATAATCAAAAGTAGGATGAGAGGAATAAGGGACGTTGTAGATAAAAAAATCATTTTTAGAGGAATGTTATCTGGACATGCTTTATTGTGGTTTTGCAATGAAGAGGAACAAATACCTGAGGTTGAAGAATTTGAAAAACAATTTTTAAAATATTTTTGGGGGGAGATTCAACAGGCGAATTTCAGACAGAAACTATACTTTGGGAAATTTGATTATAACCAGAGTTGAGAATTGGCGACAGGATAGATGGATAGGAGCAAATAATTATCATGATCGAAGAAATGATGATAGAGGAAATGGTATCCAAGAAAACCATGAAAGAAACTATGATAGTAGACATCAAGAAATAGAAGACAGAAGACAAGTAAACATAATACAAGAGCAAGAAAGAGATGATGATCACAGTCAAACTGTGAACAAAAATTGTACATAAACCGCTTTCACGTACATAATGTTATTTTTTCGAACATCCAAGAGAATTTGTTGATATTGGGGAAATTGGGGAAATGCATGACAATTTAGGTTTAATATTCATTAAAGGTAAAATACAAAATATAGGATGTAAAATTCTGATAGATACAGGATCAGAAGTAACGTTGATAAGTGAAAGGATTATAGACAAGTGCAAGAAAAATAATATTATGGTGGTAAATACAAATAAATTATCACTAGTGGGAGCGAATTATAAAAAACTATATGATACAAGTAAAATGATAATTGAAGAATTACAATTAGGAAATAATTCGTTTAAAGTACAAATGTTGGTCGTTAAGAATTTAATTTATGATATAGTATTAGGGTCCGATGAATTAGACAATAATTATCAATTATAAAGAAAAGTTGGTGAATTGTAAAGGAGAAGATATTGATTTCCTCAAACAAGAAACAAACAAATTAGAAGAAGATACATTTTATGTAATGAATCAAATCAATGAAGAACATAAAATAGATTTAAATTTGTGTAAACAAAAATATGTTAAAAGATGAAATAATAGAAAGGTCAAATTCATCATATATCAATGCAGTTACTTGTGTACGAAAAAAAATCTGGAGAAATAAGAATATGTTTAGATGCAAGAAATATTGATAGCTACACAAAGAAACAATGCGAAAGTCCCATGAATATCGATAGTATATTTGGTAGAATTACTAATGCAAAGATATTTTCAAAATTAGATCTGAAACATAGTTTTTGGTTAATTCCTTCAGAAAAAGAAAGTCGAAAATATGCTGCGTTTATGATAGATGGAGTGGTATATCAATTCTGTGTGGTACCCTTCGGTCCTGTGCAGCTTTAGTAAGAACACTCCACACCATTTTAAACAAATATGAAAATTTTATACTTCATTATATAGATGATATCCTTATATATTCGGATAATGAAGAAAAACATAAAGAACATTTAAATATTATTTTTGAAGAACTAGAAAATGCTGGATTAAAATTAAACATCGAAAAATGTGAATTTTATCAAGAAGAAATAAATTATTTGGGATATGTTTTGAATACTAAAGAAGTTTCTATGGATCCTGATCGAATCAAAACAATTTTAGAATATAAACAACCAACAAATTTGAAAACTTTGAGAGGGTTTCTAGGAATTTTAAATTATTTTAACTGATTAATACCTGATCTAAGTAGAAAAGAAATACCATTAATTGAAATATTAAAAAAGGTGTAAAATGGCAGTGGAATGAAGAACTAGAAAAAGCATTTAGAGAACTAAAAGAAGATTTTACGAATAATCTCAAGGTATATCACCCACAGTATGATAAACAATTTATTTTGAGAACAGATGCATCAGCTGATCGTTTTGCTGGAGTACTGATACAAGAGCAGGAAAAACGAGAAGTACCTATTAGTTTCATATCTAGGGTTACTAAAATACATGAAAGGAAATATTCAGTAACAGAACTTGAAATAGCAAGCGTGGTATTTTGTATCACTAAATTGAGATTTTTTTTATTAGGAGCTAAATTCATTATAGAAACTGATCATTCACCTTTGACAGCTATGCTCAAAAATAGATATGCGAATAATAGAATACATCGCTGGATTTTATTATTACAATAGTATGATATCGAAATAAAATACATTCCTGGAAAACAGAATATTGTTGCAGATGCTTTAAGTAGAGAGACAGAAACCACATTTGAACAGAGAAAGTATAAAATAGGTATAAATAGAATACTACAAGAGGAAGGATTATATTCATTTGATAAAATTAGGAAAGATCAACAAAATTTAGAATCAAATTATAAAAATAATGCTATTAATTTAGAGGAAATATGGTTTAAATGTTTGGAAGATAGAGAAGTATTCGTAATTACACAAGATTATGCAAACGAAATTTTGAAAAAGTTACATGAAGAATATGGACATGTTGGGACTAGGAAGTTATGGATGCTGTTTAGAGAAAATTGCCAAAAATATTTGTAAAGTATGTGCCATATGTCAACTAGCAAAGAAAAAAATTATCACAATAAAAATTTGGCAAAATCAATAGTGGCACAAAAGCCGTTACAAATTGTTGCTATAGATTTTATAAGCAATTTAATACCGAGCCTATAAGAGAATAAACACATATTTGTTATCACAGATATTTTTACGAAATTTGTTGAAGTTTACCCATGCAAAAGAACCAATGTAGAAACTGTGATAATGTTTTTGAAAATGTACATTGAAAAATATGGAACGCCAAAAACAATATATTTAGGTCATGCAACTTATTTTGAAAGTAAAAAACTAGCTAAGTTTAGTCAAAATCAAGAAATTAAGTTGAACTTTATTAGCATTAGGATACCATCGTCAAATCCAGCTGAAAGATACATTAAAGAGATAAACAAGTACCTACGAATTCTATGTAATCAGGATCACTGTCAATGGGAAAATAATTTAAATCACGTAGAAAGATTCCTTAACCAAATACCTCATGGTATTACAAATAAATGCCCATAATATTTATTTACAGGCACAATACCCCAAAGAAATTGGGTAGTTAATAGAAAATTGGTAATGGAAGATGTTTTGAATAAGGTGCATGAAAGACTACAGGAGCAAGCTGAAAAATATATTAAAAGGATGAACCAAAAAAATAAAAAGAAGACCGTTTTTGAAAAAGGAGAATTAGTGATTGTAAGATCATTGCAAGTTGCAAAAAGATCAGAGAATAGTTGCGCAAAATTATTGCTACCTTTTGAGGGACCCTATGTGGTAGGTAACGAAGGAGCACAAAATAGTTACCAATTATTAGACCCCACTACCGGGAATAAAAGAGGAGTTTTCAATATAGAACAGGTATATAAATATTATACATAACTTGGAACAAATGATATTATGGTACGTGAAATTTTAATAGATATAGTAGATTTAATAAGTTTTATGGGAATTGGGAATAATAGTTTAATTTGATTGAAGATAATTTTTTTTAGAGATATGTTAATAATTATTTGAGAGATTTTACTATGTTACTAAGATACTAGTGTGATATTTGGCAATTTTGAAAGATAAAATTATAATTATATACAAGAATCGATTTATCATTCTTTTATTAGGGGGATTTAATATATCCTCTATCTAAATTTTAAAGAAAACATTGAAATAAGAAAAAATGTGCATATTTGGATGTAATACTTGTAATACTGTAATGATGGGTATAAATAAATTATAATTATTAATATAATCATAATCATTGGAATTGGGACAACCGGTATCATATAAAAAAAATGAAATAATATGACTTCAGCTAGATCGCAGAATCAGGAAATGTAGAGATTGACTGATAGTTGTCATATTGTACAAACTAGGAACCTGTCGGTACATTGCTTCTCGCTAACGAATTCGTCTAAACTACTAATCAGATTTGTCAGGGTAGTATTTAGGGAAGAATTACAAAATATTGCCTCCGAAAATCATAAAAGGTCATTAACTGATCTAAGGATCAAGAGGGCCAGTAAGAGGCGATAGTTTGTAACGGCTTCACAAGAAACTGTTTTTTATTTTATACATATTTTTTTATTACTAATTTTTTTATTTGATCAAATGGTCCCAGGCAGTTTAAATCATTTCATGTTATTTTGAACACGTATACAGTGACATTTAGCGGATACATATTTTTTTTAATAGAGGGAGGAACTAATCCTCAGTAGTTCATTATATGGTGGACAAAACTTCACTGTAACCGTGTGGACTATTTTAAAGTGTTGTCTCTCAAGTTCTCTCATAAATTTCACATTGTCTATAATTTTACTAAAAACTAAGGGGATTGTAACTTCAGCGATTTTTTTGAGTTGATTCTTTTTGCGCCAATTAGAGAATAGGCTAATTTTAACCCTTCTCTTGAATTTTTTTTTGGTTATTTTATTTGTTTGTTAATCAAAAAATTCATTAATTACCTTTTTTTGTCTTCTGGGTAAAGAAAAATATTACCTACCGGAAGGTCCGATTGAATCCGGAAATATTTTTTCCACTGGTAAAGTATCGCAGCAGACTACATACAGGGAGACCCAGAATAGCTTAATTATATCCACTATTTAGGAGTTGGAATAATATCTATACAGGGAGATCCAGGAGCGCGTGTCTTCGTATAAATTGTTTTATTGTTTCAGTGCTTATAAAGGGTGAAGCAAGTACTACACGAAACAAGTCGATTCTTTTATTGATTTTTATCGGTTTTATACAGGGTGGTCCCATTATCTGGGCTTACGTGAAATTGTGTTTCATTGCCAATAGTGCAGCCGACCATATACAGGGCCTACCCGGTTGTTAGAGTAAAGAGTTACCATTTTCGTCTCCGGTGAGTAATTTGAAAGTTTATTTAACAGACTAACCAGTTTTGAGGGGTGTACATGCAGAATCAGGAAATGTAGAGATTGACTGATAGTTGTCATATTGTACAAACTAGGAACCTGTCGGTACATTGCTTCTCGCTAACGAATTCGTCTAAACTTCTAATCAGATTTGTCAGGGTAGTATTTAGGGAAGAATTACAAAATATTGCCTCCGAGAATCATAAAAGGTCATTAACTGATCTAAGGATCAAGAGGGCCAGTAAGAGGCGATAGTTTGTAACGGCTTCACAAGAAACTGTTTTTTATTTTATACATATTTTTTTATTACTAATTTTTTTATTTGATCAAATGGTCCCAGGCAGTTTAAATCATTTCATGTTATTTTGAACACGTATACAGTGACATTTAGCGGATACATATTTTTTTTAATAGAGGGAGGAACTAATCCTCAGTAGTTCATTATATGGTGGACAAAACTTCACTGTAACCGTGTGGACTATTTTAAAGTGTTGTCTCTCAAGTTCTCTCATAAATTTCACATTGTCTATAATTTTACTAAAAACTAAGGGGATTGTAACTTCAGCGATTTTTTTGAGTTGATTCTTTTTGCGCCAATTAGAGAATAGGCTAATTTTAACCCTTCTCTTGAATTTTTTTTTGGTTATTTTATTTGTTTGTTAATCAAAAAATTCATTAATTACCTTTTTTTGTCTTCTGGGTAAAGAAAAATATTACCTACCGGAAGGTCCGATTGAATCCGGAAATATTTTTTCCACTGGTAAAGTATCGCAGCAGACTACATACAGGGAGACCCAGAATAGCTTAATTATATCCACTATTTAGGAGTTGGAATAATATCTATACAGGGAGATCCAGGAGCGCGTGTCTTCGTATAAATTGTTTTATTGTTTCAGTGCTTATAAAGGGTGAAGCAAGTACTACACGAAACAAGTCGATTCTTTTATTGATTTTTATCGGTTTTATACAGGGTGGTCCCATTATCTGGGCTTACGTGAAATTGTGTTTCATTGCCAATAGTGCAGCCGACCATATACAGGGCCTACCCGGTTGTTAGAGTAAAGAGTTACCATTTTCAATTATACAGGGTGATCCAGCCGAGCCTTGATTAACGTGTCGTTTTGATTAGAGATTTCAATACTGGAGCTGTTACTTGAAGGCCAGTACCATACAGGGCGACTCAATTAATTTTGTGCAGAGATTGGAGAAAATCGGTATACAGGGTGAACCATTCTAACGATAGCCGCCAGAAGCGACTTCTAGCACAAACAAGGTGGAACGAGTAACCGATCTTCTTTTTTTTGTTTTAGTATTCTATCTTGTGTCGTGTAAATGCTTGAATTTTTTTGTACAGGGTGATTCTTAGGTGAAGCAACACATTGGGGTCGCAGCAAGGACTTGGAGTTATAGATTTTCTTTTGTGGTATTGTTGCTTGTCTTAGGTTTGTGAAGTCAAGCGGGTTGAACTCCCCATCCTGAATTTACCTCCTCCTTTTCCAGGCGTCGTGGAAGCCATACAAGGTACCGTACTATTTTTTTTTCTATTTCAATTTCATAGAAATTGCTCTGGGATTGTATACCTGATTCTGCAGAACACAATGTCTACCACTAACCTAGGTACTAACCCCACTCACACACCACCCACTACGACGACCACCAGTACCTCGATTGGAGAAGTACTACATTTTGTGGTAACGCCAGCCACTCAACCCCTAGGAGTTATTGCCGCTACTCTAGCGGATTTTAATGGAAGAGACGCCGCTAGATATTTAGAGAAGTTGGAGCAGCGTTCAAGGTTGGACGGTTGGACCAAAGAAGAAACATTAAAATTATCAAAATTCAAACTTTCAGGCGCGGCTTATGATTTTTTTAAAGCGGATCCTTCTTTAGACACTTTAACGTTTTTTGACTTAAAAAATAGGTTGTTGAATAAATTTTCACCACGACGGTTACCGGGTGAAAGTCTAATGCGGCTTAGCCAATGCTATCAACGCCATGATGAAGATGTGGCGACGTTTTGTATTAGGCTGCGGCTGAAGCTAAGGCTCTTGAAGATGATTTGAAAGGGGCAGCAGCGGATGAGGTTCCTGGAATAAGGAAGACGAATAGGGAGTTGCTACTAAATCAATTCAAAATGGGCTTGAGGAAGGATCTAATGAAAGAAACTGGAGTACTGTTGCTTAAAGAGAAGGAATTAGATTTGGACAAAGCTGAAGCCATCGTTACCCTGAAGGAGACTACTACTATGATGGTCCAAGCAAGAGGGTTAACAAGCAGAGTTGCTTTCTTCAACAATGAGAAAAAATGATTTAGATGTGAAAATCGGGGACATATATCCCGAGAATGCCGAAGCAAAGGGGAAGGAAGACCCACAGCATCGCTGGTGGAGCATAAGGACCGTTGCTACTACTGTGGGAAGGAAGGTCATTGGGCTCGAGATTGTCGAACCAAAAATTACGCCCAGAACCGTTCAACAGGAAGAGGACCGCACGAAGGAGGGATTAACCGAAATAGAGCAGATCAAGCATCGTATTTGCTGGATCAGAGACGAAACGATATCCAGAAGCAACAGGATCGTCAAGAAACACGCAATCATCGTTCTTTCCAAAGTCAGGGGTATGGAAAGCCTCGATACCGGCCTGATAGGAGGGATGGAGCGTCTAGAAGAGATGACTCTTCAGATAGGAATCGACCAGGACCAAGTGGATCGGGCCGACATTTAAACTGCTAAGGGTTGCTGCCGCTCCCCCTGCAGTAGCCCAAAGTGGAACTAATACATTGGGGAATAAAAGAAAAGGAGAGGTTGATATGAACAATTGCATTGGAGCAGTTCAACCTTATGAGCACAAGGTCCAAGGAAGACCAAAGATGAAGAATCGGGCGTCAATAGAAACGAGGCAAGGAAGGGTTTCACCAAAATCTGGTAACCCAAAGCGGATGAAACAAGTCAAATGGGATGATCACGAAACAGCTAGAGGACATAAGTCAGATAGCCGAGGAGCTAAAGCACGCGGTAAAACCGATCAAGGGGAACAAGGAAGTTCCAAGAACTCAGACAGAAGAAGGGTAGATGTACTAAGCACAAGGCAAGAAAATGAAGATGGTAAAGTAGAAGTAAGGCAAGAGGATGCCGATGCAGAGGGACCAGGACATACAAGTAACAAGGGAAGAATACGTCCGTCGAGAGTGATAACGCATTATAGAAATGATGTCGTGGGACCCTACTCGGAAGGAGTTCCGTATATAGTATCCATAGAAGTTAATGGAGAACTGCATGATTGCCTGGTGGATACGGGTGGAGCGGAATACGTAGACAGTACTTTAAAGAATCAGGTGAGCCTACGAGGAATCACAGGTCACCAAATTAAGCTGTATGGAGTAGTCACATTATCAGTCTCAGCACCTGGAGCGAATGTTAAGACAACAGCTGACTTCTTAGTATGTGATAAAGATATCCTGGGAGAAGTCACGGTATTACTCGGTAGAGACTTCCTATTGAGGCACAAAGCAGTAATCTCTTACGCTGCGGATCCAACCATTGAAATATGGGGGCGCAGGTTGCCATTAATCCTAGCTGGAGAAGCAATGGAGGTGCTAACCATCAGGGAATACAAAACTACATCCAAGGAGGAGTTGTCGGAAAGGACCAGCCCGATGGAATGCATCAAAGACCAAACAAGAACCAATGAGGAGATGAATTCCCTTGAAATGATGAAGAAGGAAGATTGGAAATGTTGGCTCAAGGTAGTGAAATCATTTATGGGAAAGGGTATGAAGCCACACGCAACGCAACAGATAAGACGAGTTTGTCAAACCGAAGAGGTAGAAAGGGGTAAAAACCCTTCGATCAGGACTGCTGCCAGATCTGGAAGGAAAGAAGAGTGGAAGAAATGGCTTCAGGTGGTACAGGACTTCATGAAGAAGAGTAAAGAGGCCGTCCTCGTCGATCATGAAGCGAGTATACGAGCTCCGAGACATATTTCAGCGGAGATACTACTGGTTGAAGAATTGACCGTACCAGCTAGAACAGAGGTGTGTACGAATGGAAAGGTCAAGAAGATAATAGAAGGAGAATATGTCGGATGTGAACCCATAGAATTTGGGAATCCTTTCCTTCGCTTGGGGAATATTGTGGCGAAGAATGACAGGTTGGTGCCTATCCAACTGGTCAACACTTCATATAATGAGATTACCCTCAAGAAAGGGCAGAAGATAGAGACCCAGAACACTAAAATGAATCATACTATTGCGAAATTTGATTTTTCAAACGACAACTGGATAAAGGATGGGTTTGAATTAGGCCATATTGAGGAGACCCAACGAGAAGAGCTCAGGAGGATATTAAAGAAATATCACTATTTATTTAAGGATGATGACGAAACAATAACTAGTGCCACGGAAGTCAAACATAGCATAACCCTAGAACCGGGTTCACAACCAATCTGTAAAGCTCCTTACAGAATACCCTATCAGCAAAGAAAAATACTAGATCAAGAAATTGACAGGCTCCTAGCAGCCGAGATTATAAGACCATCCCCAAGTCCTTGGTCAGCACCCGTAGTTTTAGTAGTCAAGAAAACCGCAGATGGAACAGAAAAAGTCAGGATGTGTATCGATTTCCGGGGACTCAATGCTGTAACGAAGAAGGAGTATTATCCACTGCCGAATATTACAGACCTGTTACAAGGTTATAAAGCGGGTGGAGAAACGATATTTTCTGTCATAGATGTGGCAGAGGCATACCATCAGATAGATATGGATGAAAAGGACATTCCCTTGACCGGATTTAGCACTTATCAAGGACATTATGAGTATGTAAAAATGCCGTTCGGGTTAGTGAACGCTCCCGCTACCTTCCAACGGTTTATGAACGTTACGTTGGCAGGCCTGACAGGAGAGGTCTGTATGGTATATTTGGACGACATCATAGTGTTTAATTCAACAGGAGGAAAAGATCACATCGATAACTTGGAAATAGTATTTGAACGACTGGGTAGAGCAAATATCAAATTAAAACCTAAGAAGTGTAGTTTCATGTTGCCAGAGGTTAAGTACCTAGGCCATATTATATCTCGGGAATGAGTATCACCGGATCCAGAGAAGTTAAGAGCAATTCATACCTACCCCTTGCCAAAAAATGTGAAGGGTGAACGGGCATTTTTAGGTTTAGTCAACTGGTATATAAGGTTCATACCAAACATCACAGAGATATCAGCACCCCTGATAGATCTAACTAAAAAGGATGCAGAGTTTAAGATAACAGAGGATATCATAAAAGCCATAGATACACTGAAAGAAGCTCTGACATCGGACAAATTACTGATATTCCCAGATTTCAGTAAGCCGTTCATTCTATCCACTGACGCCTGAGGAATTGGAGTAGGTGCAATCCTAAGCCAAATTAGAGAGGGTAAAGAAAGGCCGATAGCATATGCTAGCCGGAAGCTAAACCGAGCTGAGCTCAACTATACCACTACCGAGAAAGAACTACTAGGAGTAATATTTGGGGATAAAACCTTCCGATGTTATCTGTACGGGAAGAGGTTCACAATCATTACGGATCACAGACCTCTTAAGTGGATTCTCACACTAAAGGACCCCAGCTCAAGATTGACTAGATGGGCCCTAACATTAGCAGAGTACGATTTTGAAATCATCCATCGCCCTGGAAGAAAACATGGCAATGCGGACGCTCTAAGTATGATGTACGACTCAGAGAACAACTATGCAGATCCCACATATGAGGATCACCTCAAATACCGGGAAGAGTCCGAGGAATGGAAATCAAGTCAGGTACCAAAAATAAGAGGAGGTATAAATACCCTAGTAGAAGGGAAAGCCATAGTCGTTTTTATTCCAAAAACAGGGCCTGCGATAGACACTATGACTCAACAAATAGTAGACATTTATTGGTACACCTCGAATGCTTCAAGAGAAAGATGTAGAGAGTGTAGTCGAGTGGAAGATTCCAGAAAGAAGAATATATTACCTACTGGATGTAAGAAAAGCACAGGAAGAATCGTCATATCAAAAAGTATGGGAATGTTTAAAACAGTTAAGACAAAAGTGCGATTTAAATGGAGAAGACGAACTAAATTTCATAAAATCAAGTGGCCAAATAAAAGGACTACAGTGGGAAGAAGTAATAAAAATGATCCAATTTATATTTTATGGGAGTGGAATTAAAGTAATTATATTAGAAGCGCCTCGCCAGGAAGCGGATGGTAACGCTAAAGTGAACCTCATACAAGAAGATGTGCTGTGGGAACCCATATGGGACTTGGACATGCTACTAAGACTTCAGGAAGAACATGATTTTTGTAAATTAATAAAAGATAGATTAGAAAATCAAGACGGAGATACTATAGACAAATATTCCAAGGACTCGGAAGGAATACTATACCAGATGGATGGTCAGGACAAACTGGTTGTACCCAAGAAATTGATCAAAAAGATTTTACAAGATTTCCACGACACTCCGATGTTCTGCCACCAAGGACAGCAGAAAACTCTGTTAACCATAAGGAAACGTTTCTATTGGCCCACACTGCGGACGGACGTAATCCAGTATTGCACCGGGTGCGATGCTTGTAATAGAAGGAAAACTTCCCCTCATCTTAAGAATGCACCGTTACAACACTTCACAGCCGTGTCGGAACCATGGGAAATAACCTCTATGGATATTGTAGGACCATTGGTGCAATCAGATGAAGGGAATTAGTATTTATTGACCTTCCAAGATCACCTAACCAAGTACTGCGAAGCCATACCATTGGCAGATCAAAAAGCCTCGACAATAGCCAAAGCATTCGTTGAAGAGATCATATGTAGACACGGAGCCCCCAGGAAACTATTGACAGATAGGGGAAGTAATTTTATCTCGGAACTGATGAGGGAAGTTTGTGGGCTAATGCGGATCAAACAAATTCATACTGCCAGTTACGCCCCAACTACGAACGGGCAGATTGAACGGACGCATAGAGTCCTAAAGGATATGCTATCTCATTTTATCGCGCCTCACCAGCGGGATTGGGATCGATGGATACCCTACGTTTTGATGGCTTATAGAGGTAGTACCTACTCATCTACGGGGTATAGCCCTTACTACTTACTGCATGGGCGAAAACAAACCCTGCCGATCGACGAATTCTTGAAACCCCGCAGAACTAAATATAATATGGATGAAGACTATGCTTCTGAACTGGAAGCCAGGCTAAACAAAGTTTATGAGACAGTACAGGACAACATCAAAACGGCCAAACAAAGCCGAATTAATCGATATAACGAGAGAACCGAGGAAAGACTCTTCGAAATAGGTGATCTAGTATATTTACGAGACATGAGTAGTACTATTGGACGGTCGAAGAAATTACAAAAACCTTGGATAGGACCCTTCAAGATAGAGGATCAATTGGGGCCTGTCACTTACCGAATTACGGATCTTAAGGGAAAGAAAGAACAAACCGTTCATGTTAACAGATTAAAGAAATATCATGGCATGGATATATGAAAAGAAGATGAGACGCTAGAGGTGAATGCGAACGCCGAAGAACCGGGTGTAACAGAAAGCCACGATAAAATAAAGGAGGATGAAGAAGATAAAGAGGGAGGAGTATCTCCAGCCCAAGTAGCGGCTCTACCAATTTGGAACAGCCCTAGACGAGAGCTGCCAAAAACTTCTGTCAAGAGGCCTCGTAGAAGGATAAGGAGTCATGCTGAACTACCTCAACCCCTACGTCGTTCCCAAAGAATAAGGTAACGACCAGCCAGTTTAACAGACTTTGAATGTGTTATAAGGAATGAGTTCCAGACCATCCGCCACAGCCTAGAACGTGCCGGAATAGGAGTCCCAGCAACTAACGCTGACCAAAGGGAGGTCTTGTCGGAAGGACTTGCCTCTGAAATGGAAGAGTATTTCGACGCTCAAGGGGAGTCGGATAGGATGGAAAGGGAGGAGACGGTAAACGGAGACTTACAGGTCCGCAACACGGGTCTATTTGACCCACAATGCTGATTTTTTTTTGGTTGTATGACTTTAACATTTGATACACGGGAGTGTGTCGCAGAACCGAAGATGGTTCTCAAGAAATTGTTCTGTAACGAGGGACGAATGTGTCTGGAATTCCAAAATTGTAAGCATGGCAAGTCGGCAACAGAAAATCTTAAATCACTTTCTTGGAAATTGTAAATAGTTTTACTATCCGCTAGTAGGTAGATGGAAGTGAAAATGAACGAGAGTTGGTAAAATACAATTGTAAGTAGATGGATCACGTAAGAGAATGAGGTATGATAGTTGTGTTAATTATGCTCGACAAGCATGGTGAGTGAAAGAGCGTAAGTCTGGAGCAAGAGTGGTTGGTATGCAGTGTGTGTTTAGTTTTTTTTTTATTTTTTCTATTACCATGATAAATGGATTATAATTTAATCAGGGGAAAATTTAACAGCTTAATAGAACATTTGATTGGTAGTTATCAAAATATATATCTTGATGTATACTTATAATGCGTTTTTTTGTATTGGTTAAAATTGTATAGGTAATCGAATTTCTATTGTTAATGTATTAAACTAACGACATATGTCAGTGCGCAATTAAAAGAAAAATGGTTGATTAACAGTTTTCTGACTGGTAGAAAAAGAAGACACCATATGGCTAAAGTTGGCCGTGTCTACAAGACCACCATGGGAGTTTACAATGCTTTAACTTTGATTATCACCCTTATGTTAGTTTAAAGACTGTACGAGTGTCGGGGCTTATCGCTTACGATTGTGCCGACCCCCAAACAAACATTTTCGTAATTTAGTTGAAGGACTTACAAAAGTGTCCGCCACCGAAATCCGCTTACGCGAGTCATAACGTGCCAGTACAGGTCATACAAAGAAATTAATTCGAACGTCAGAGAGTATGGACTTATTTAATCGAGAATTCGCGAATATTTTCTCATTGTGGAATGCAGAGCCACCCTCCCATAGTTAACGGAGGTATGGACTCACAAATTTCCAAGATGGAACCAGAACTTTTGAGTAAAAACGTGAGCCAACATATTTTATTTATCTGAAGTCAAACAACTAGCAGAATGAGTATATTAAGATGTTATGGTATATATGAAGTCAAACAATACAAATGAAACAAACCCAGCAAAAAACGGCAAGATCATAGTGAAGCGCAATTAGAACAGACTTTTCCCTTGAATTCGCAGCTAGGTGTGCGTGATCGTCACTGGACTGAATCTCAGTTCTCGGTCGAAGGACAATCCAGAGACAATTAAAGTGAACATATCGGCGGTGTACCAAGAAAAAAAAATCGGGCACAATCGCGAGAAATGTAAGGTGTGTGTGTTCCAGAAGAAGCAGAAGGTTTTAGAGCTAACATAATAAGGGACCGGTAGATCACGGTTGGGGCTTCATGACACCTCAGCTCACCTACCAGTGCTAATGAACAGAAAGAAAGAAAAAATTCGCGAGTGCGCGGTAGTGCGGAAAGTGTGTTGCGCCCTCAAGTCTCGGATAACTACTGTATCGGGCGAATGAATTTTGTAACTAGTTTTAAGTTATGAAAAGAATTGGACAACAAGTCCAATACTTTTTCAAAGGGGGAAGTAATGTAATGATGGGTATAAATAAATTATAATTATTAATATAATCAAAATCATTGGAATTGGGACAACCGGTATCATATAAAAAAAATGAAATAATATGCCTTCAGCTAGTTCGTTACGAAATTATATTAAACAAAAATTGTTGATAATTTCGTAAAACTAGGTTAGCGGAAGTTATACCGTAAGCTATTTCAACCGTAGTTTAGAAGCATAATATAAAACAAAAAATTGGGAAATACCTGAACTCATGTATGAAATCGCAAATTCAGCAACCCACATATGGAGGTTAGTCGACAGGTAACTGAAAAATTTAATGAAGGGGGAAAAGAAAAAAATTAAAAGATACCAGAACTTGTTCAGCCGGCGCGGCGATTTGAACAACTCAGGTAGTTTCTGCGAATTTTGCGAAAATCACTAAATAAGTGATTTTTTTTTTGTTGTTTGTTGTGTGCATATATTCTAGACCTCCACGTCTGAGGAGAAGAGATTCGTCTCCGGTGAGTAATTTGAAAGTTTATTTAACAGACTAACCAGTTTTGAGGGGTGTACATGCAGAATCAGGAAATGTAGAGATTGACTGATAGTTGTCATATTGTACAAACTAGGAACCTGTCGGTACATTGCTTCTCGCTAACGAATACGTCTAAACTACTAATCAGATTTGTCAGGGTAGTATTTAGGGAAGTATTACAAAATATTGCCTCCGAGAATCATAAAAGGTCATTAACTGATCTAAGGATCAAGAGGGCCAGTAAGAGGCGATAGTTTGTAACGGCTTCACAAGAAACTGTTTTTTATTTTATACATATTTTTTTTATTACTAATTTTTTTATTTGATCAAATGGTCCCAGGCAGTTTAAATCATTTCATGTTATTTTGAACACGTATACAGTGACATTTAGCGGATACATATTTTTTTTAATAGAGGGAGGAACTAATCCTCAGTAGTTCATTATATTGTGGACAAAATTTCACTGTAACCGTGTGGACTAGTTCCATTAGATTTCGGCCGTATAGGCTAAATAATTTTTTTCGTTTGGTTATTAATGAGAAAAAAATCATATTTTAAAGTGTTGTCTCAAGTTCTCTCATAAATTTCACATTGTCTATAATTTTACTAAAAACTAAGGGGATTGTAACTTCAGCGATTTTTTTGAGTTGATTCTTTTTGCGCCAATTAGAGAATAGGCTAATTTCAACCCTTCTCTTGAATTTTTTTTTGCTTATTTTATTTGTTTGTTAATCAAAAAAATTCTAACTTTATTGTAAAGGAATGTATATATATGGATTCGTTAACTCAGGTTTTTCATTTAAATCACTCTAATCTTTTTTAAAAATAAATCCTCGTATTGTAAACCGAGGTGAAGCTTCAAGCTCTTTTCGGAAAAATAGCTTAGACCGCTCGAAGGAATTTAAACAGGGATGTACTTAATTCATAATCTTATTTTTTTGTGGTGACAGTCACTAGACTAGACCAAATAAGCCATCAGATAGAGGGGTGAAATCTCCCTCAAATTTACTTTCGTCAGTAACCCGTAAATAACGTAAGTAGGTCTTTAACGACCCTCAGGGTTACAATACACACTGTATAATCAATAATTTGAAAGATTCAATATACAAATAAAGTTTGAGATTTCAATTTCGGATGACATTAATGCAGAATATACTTAATGATAGATAGATTCTATAACGATTTGAAAACAAAAATACAGATGTCTCTGTTAGCAAAATTGCAATTATAATAAAAGAATTAAAATCTCTCTTTGTTATAGGAAGACATAAATTTGTATTTAAAAAAAAAAGAATTTTTGGTTACCAAAGGAGAAGAGATTTACTTATATATAAAGTTTAGGCAGTTGATTTTGACATCCCCACAAGACAACATCAAAATAAGAAAAGGAGAATATCATCCATAACACAAATGTGACTGACAGTGATACTGTGAATAAAACTCAAAGTCAGTGTCACAGAATTATTCAATGGTTAACAATAGGAGCTACTAGTTAAATCTTGAGATTAACCAGACTAGTTCTGATACTACTGTTGTTTGTCTTAATGAACAATTGTTGCCTTCTGAGCCGTACATGTTCCTCAATCTTCCGTTTCAAGGGTGTTAAACTCAATTTTTCTCAGACTTTATTGTTTTCTATTTATTTTTGTATTGTACCTTTGTAACTCCTTATTAGCTATTCATTAACTTGTTATTTATTCATTAATTGATAGCTACTCAGTATCAGTTTGTTGTATGTATATATTTTATTGTTTTAATCTTAGACATTTAATCTAACAGCTCTTCTTCTTTTTTAAGAGGATTTAGACTAAGGTTGACATTTACAGCTAGCTTTTTATCTATGGATTTTTTATCTATGAGTTTGTACACGTTGATTCTGTTTTATAATTTTGTGTAACTATTCAATTTTAATTATGACTTATGGTTCAATAACTAAAAAGTACTATTTTATTAAATTGTACTGTTCTGTTTTTCAGTTAATTCAGTATTTTGTTTTTTATGTGTCAGGTAATGTTGGAGATTTTTGTTTTTTGTATTTGTTCCCTATTTTTTAACAATCTGAATTTTGTAGCTTGAAGATGGCCGTTATGTAGGCCGAAACTAGTAGCTCCTATTATTAACCATTAAATAATTCTGTGAAACTGACTTTGAGTTTTATTCACAGTACCAAAATAAGAGTTGTCTCAAATTTATTTAAGAATATAATAGTAATTATATGAATATATTATCAGATCATAAAAACCTTGCATTGTAAAGCCAGTGCGTGTATAATTCGCAAAGAATTACATCGTTAAAGTGCAAGTGGTTTTCCGGTTTCTAAATTATAAATTTAGAAATTTGTTCCTGAATTCTAAATACGTCTTAGAATACGAACAAGTTAACCAGTACTTAGTTGGTGAGTCCTATGCAGTTTATTTACATTATTTCTCGAGAATTAATAGGCCTTTATTGATTATATTTCAAAAATAGATGCATCTTATGATAATAAATTCGATCTAAATCACAGTAACGTTACTCATATAAAATTCAACGTCAAGTGAAGAAAATTTTGGAATAAACAATTCACACGGAAATTTGTGTATTTGACATTGATATACATTAAGTATAAAATCAGACATTTTGAACTTTTGATAAAAATATTTAGCTAGTAGATTTCTAATATAGGTTGTTTCAGTATTAAGGTTGATAGAAAATTCTATCTTTGTTTTTCGTTTATAATATTTTTGAAAAGTTATAATTTTTTTTTGTAA
Source organism: Galeruca laticollis (assembly GCA_963921935.1). Classification (NCBI taxonomy): domain Eukaryota; kingdom Metazoa; phylum Arthropoda; class Insecta; order Coleoptera; family Chrysomelidae; genus Galeruca; species Galeruca laticollis. Next base: position 185,625,822 of record OY998179.1, on the reverse strand, counting down.
TTTGTTATCTGATCATATATTATATAAATTTGAATTCCAACTCACTTTGGTACTCATTTCATATCTATTCTCATTGTGTTTGATAATTTTCATGCTATAGAAAATTTGATATAATAAGTGATATTTAGTTAATTTCAGTGATTTGGAATAGCGTAATACGTAATTTGAAAAATTCAGTGAAATTTATAAATTTGAATTATTATTTAAAATCTTTGATCCCTCCCTGAGATAAGAGTGAGTAAGTCGATTGTGTATTGATTTATCTTTCAAAGTACAAAATTTAATATTCATCTGAGCCGGGCATATTAATTTAACAACTGCTGTCAAAATTCAAATAGGTTATATTCAGTGGTAAAGGTGTGTTCACAATAGTGTAGTTACAATCAAAAATTGTGAAAACATCGACAATTAATATTCATATCGTTAAATTCATATAAAAACTATTAAATTACAATTAAAAGATTAGTAAATATAATAATTTAATTATAAAAGAAAATACAATATAGTATATATCATAACTATATTATAATTACTATAGAAATATAATATATATATATATATATATATATATATATATATATATATATATATATATATAAATTGGCAAAAATATTGGGGTAGCAGCAAATAAAAGTACACTCTTTATAATATTTCCAAGCTTTCGGAAACGTTTATTTCCATCATCAGGGAGCACTACAAAAAATCACAAAAACGTTACAACAACTAAATGCGACCAACACCACAATCCGCCAAGCCAAAACAACCCCGACCAATCGCAAAATCTCTCTCTCTCACAAAAAGCAGCGAAGTAGTCAAGCATGTTTCAACTCAACAAAAAGCACTGATGGCGACACAAACATGAACTGTCAGAAAAGGTCAAACTGTGACAAAATTTTACCCGACTATAATACTGAAATAATTATATTTAATAACAAAGCCAATACATTACATTGAAATTCTTTTGAAGCCAAAAAATTTTTTGAAGAATATTATCAATTATGTAAAAACAACTAGCTATTCAAGCACCACAAACTCTCATCTCTCACATAAGAGAGTGTATGTTGCAGGAATCAACCAGCTTAAAGAAATATATTCTATTCAAAATGTTTGAAGAATATTATCAATTATGTGAAAACAACTAGCTATTCAAGCACCACAAACTCTCATCTCTCACATAAGAGAGTGTATGTTGCAGGAATCAACCAGCTTAAAAAATATATTCTATTTAAAATATGTATGTGATAGAATTATTTCATTTTTAAATTTATCAAAGTAAACAAAAAACATTTATTGGGTATTATGGCACAATTCCAACCGTTTCAAAGCAAATTACGTCTATTATCAAAAAATTCCTTCATACTTACATTATGTTGAGATTAATAAAAATAGTTGTTATAACGCTGTGACACAAGAAACATGACAAAGTCGAAATTACTAAAAAGCTTAATAAAATTTATATTACATTTTAAAATATTATTTCCGCAAACTGAAACATTTCATACACAAACGGCAAATCCATCTATCACGTTATTATACGAAACTAGTTATAATTTTTTTTCCTGTTAATGGTAGGTGCACATTCCAAAGCGACAAAAAACCACAACAGGTGGGGGAATAAAATTGAATGTTATTATTAAAAAGATATTTTTATGATAAAATTGAAGAATTATGTAAATCCCGAATCATATTGAAATTTTGTTGTGTGTCAACAGACAGTAAAAAAGAGTAAATTTCACTAAGATTTTTTATATCTGATTTTTTATTGATAGAATTTGGCTCCTGTGCGATAAAAGTCATTTCCAAAAAGAGCCTCTTATGATAATTATTTTCCATTGTTAAAACCTTTACATCAGAATAATTCATATGATGGTCCTCAACATTCACATATTCTGCCAGAGCACATCTCTCTGGATGCAACCGAGTGTCAGACTTATGGGACGATATCCTTTGGGATAAGGTCCTAGAAGTCTGGCCAATATATTTATTATTACAATCACCACAAGGTACAGAGTAAACCATATTTGAGAGAGCATAAAATTTAGGAGCAAATTTTATGCATTACCAAAGGTTCATAAGCCAACTCTATCGGTACGTCCTATTGTGGCTAGCATTGGTGCTCCAACACACCTTATATCTTCATTTTTAACTGATATTTTGACAAAAGCTTACAATACCGATAATGAGTATTTCATTAGTGATTCATTTGATGTCTTCAATAAATTCAATAAATTGCATATTCCGGATAATTACATAATAGCAAGTTTGGATGTTGTGTCTCTTTTCAGTAACGTGTATTTGGACGCTGCACTGAGAGCAATTAGTAAGAGGTGGGGTGATATTAGCAGTCATTGTAGCATTGATAAAGACACTTTCATGGAATTAATAACTTTCTTATTTAATAACACCTATTTTTCATTTGAGAACAACTTTTATAAACAGAATTTTGGTACACCTATGGGTGCTACCATTAGCCCTATTATAGCTTGCTATGTGATGGATGACTTATTGGATACTGTAATCCCGGTTTTACCTTTCACCCTATTATTCGTAAAAAAGTATGTCGATGACATGATTGTTGCCTTACCTAGAGACATGGTTGATGAAATTTTATTTGTTTTTAACAGCTATGATCCCTATATCCAATTTACCATTGAGGTAGAAGACGACCAATGCTCTGTGCCTTTTTTAGATACTAAGTTTATTCGTGTTGACAATACGTTGTATATAGATTGGTATCGGAAACCAATCTCGTCAGGGAGGTACATGAGTTACTGGTCCTATCATAAACACTCTATGAAAGTTAATTGATTAAAACAAATGAAGAGTAGAGTATTAAACATTTCTGACCCTTCATTCCATGATAAGAACCTTAAACACCTTTTCCTACTTTTCATTGATAACTCATATCCTAAGACTTTATTAAAAAAAATTTTATTCAATACGTCAGTTATCAATAATGGTAATATTAACAATACCAACCAAGTTGAAAGTGTTCAAGCCAGTGCTGGAGCGGTTGCAGTAGATACTCCATTTTTTATGTTTCCATACCTTATATAAGGGATGTTTCCCCTAAAATTTGTAGAATTTTTAAACAACTTAGTAACGTTAAGATCGCTTTTAGTACAGTTTTGACAATTAAATCCGTTTTTAGCAAACTAAAGGACAGGACTCCAACCTTAGCTCTCTCAAATGTGGTTTACTCTATACCTTGTGGTGATTGTAATAATAAATATATTGGCCAGACTTCTAGGACCTTATCCCAAAGGATATCGTCCCATAAGTCTGACACTCGGTTGCATCCAGAGAGATGTGCTCTGGCAGAATATGTGAATGTTGAGGACCATCATATGAATTATTCTGATGTAAAGGCTTTAACAATGGAAAATAATTATCATAAGAGGCTCTTTTTGGAAATGACTTTTATCGCACAGGAGCCAAATTCTATCAATAAAAAATCAGATATAAAAAATCTTAGTGAAATTTACTCTTTTTTACTGTCTGTTGACACACAACAAAATTTCAATATGATTCGGGATTTACATAATTCTTCAATTTTATCATAAAAATATCTTTTTAATAATAACATTCAATTTTATTCCCCCACCTGTTGTGGTTTTTTGTCGCTTTGGAATGTGCACCTACCATTAACAGGAAAAAAAATTATAACTAGTTTCGTATAATAACGTGATAGATGGATTTGCCGTTTGTGTATGAAATGTTTCAGTTTGCGGAAATAATATTTTAAAATGTAATATAAATTTTATTAAGCTTTTTAGTAATTTCGACTTTGTCATGTTTCTTGTGTCACAGCGTTATAACAACTATTTTTATTAATCTCAACATAATGTAAGTATGAAGGAATTTTTTGATAATAGACGTAATTTGCTTTGAAACGGTTGGAATTGTGCCATAATACCCAATAAATGTTTTTTGTTTACTTTGATAAATTCAAAAATGAAATAATTCTATCACATACATATTTTAAATAGAATATATTTTTTAAGCTGGTTGATTCCTGCAACATACAGTCTCTTATGTGAGAGATGAGAGTTTGTGGTGCTTGAATAGCTAGTTGTTTTCACATAATTGATAATATTCTTCAAACATTTTGAATAGAATATATTTTTTTAAGCTGGTTGATTCCTGCAACATACACTCTCTTATGTGAGAGATGAGAGTTTGTGGTGCTTGAATAGCTAGTTGTTTTTACATAATTGATAATATTCTTCAAAAAATTTTTTGACTACAAAAGAATTTCAATGTAATGTATTGGCTTTGTTATTAAATATAATTATTTCAGTATTATAGTCGGGTAAAATTTTGTCACAGTTTGACCTTTTCTGACAGTTCATGTTTGTGTCGCCATCAGTGCTTTTTGTTGAGTTGAAACATGCTTGACTACTTCGCTGCTTTTTGTGAGAGAGAGAGATTTTGCGATTGGTCGGGGTTGTTTTGGCTTGGCGGATTGTGGTGTTGGTCGCATTTAGTTGTTGTAACGTTTTTGTGATTTTTTGTAGTGCTCCCTGATGATGGAAATAAACGTTTCCGAAAGCTTGGAAATATTATAAAGAGTGTACTTTTATTTGCTGCTACCCCAATATTTTTGCCAATTTTTCCTAACTGGTCAGCAAAGACTTCCAATCTTTATATATATATATATATATATATATATATATATATATATATATATATATATATATATATATATATATAGTGGATATTTTTGTGGGGATGTGGCAATAAGACTCCAGAGTAAATTCTTTAAGATATTTATTCCCGAGCTTTCGAATGATTTTCATTCATTATCAAGGGCTATAAATAATTGGTCAATGTTATCATTAATAATAATTAAATGAAATAATGAATACTTACATAAAATCTATAGCGAATTTTGGAATAGTTGTAAATTTTTATAATAAACTCTTTTAAACATAATTCAATGAAAAACTCAAAAAACAATATGACAATAAACAAAATATTTGATCTTGAACTACTACAATTTTTATTTTTTAATCATAAAATTAAAGATTGTTATGAATCTTCTGTTCTTTTTTCATAATCTAAAAGATATGCATAGATAACACTAAGGTTATTTAAATCTGTTTTTTTATTTATTACATAATTTTGTTCTGCAATATATGTTGTTTCCAAAAAAAGGCGTTTTCTATAATTACTTTCTATTGCTAAGACTTTGGCAGATTGATAATCCATAGAATGGCCTTCATAAAACACGTGTTCCGCTAAAGCACATCTATCAGGATATAATCTACTGTCACTTTTATGAGAGGCGATTCGATTGGTTAGCGATCTTTTACTGTGACCAATGTATTTCTTATTACAGATATTGCAAGGAATCTCATAAACTATATTAGTTAATTTAGTAGTAGGAGTCTTGTCTTTGATCGTACTGAAAATTGATTTTATTGTAACACATTGTTTATTCGCAATTTTGATATTATGTGGTTTGAATACTCCAGAAATTTTAGGTGTGATAGATTTTATATATGGAAATGAAATATAAGTTGGAGATGTAATATTAGTAGTTAAAATGTCACTGTTTTCTTCGTTTCGTATTATGTCAACAGTAATGTCATTTATATTGTCAGAAGTGTTATATAAAACATGTTTCAAAAGATATGAAGGATATGAGTTATTATAGAAAAGTTTGCAGAGTATTTTTAGATTTTTATCGTGAAATATTGGATTCGAAATTTTTAGGACTCTGGTTTTCATCTGTTTAATCAAGTTAATTTTTGTACTACGTCGATGATATGAATGGTAATTTATATATCTCCCAGAATTGATAGGTTTCCTATACCAGTCAATCAAGATTCTATTATCATTATTTCTAATAAATTTGGTATCAAGAAAAGGTAAAGATTGTTCTGTATTTTCCCTTTCCATTGTAAATTGTATATGTGGATCGAAGCTATTGAAGTAAAAGAGTATATTATTTATTTCATCACATGGAAGAGATAATATTATATCACCTACATATTTTTTGATGAAAAACAAATTAAAGGGTAAAACAGAAATAACATAGTCTAAAATATAATTCATGACATAGTCTGCTAATATAGGAGATATTGAAGAGCCCATAGGTGTTCCAAAGGTTTGTTGGTAATTTTTGTTATTGTAAGTGAAAAATGTATTATTAAAAATAAATGTAATTAATTCTAAAAAAGTTTCTTTTCCCAATTTGCAATTTTTACTTATATCATTCCATTTATGTTGAAGAGATGTTAAACATATATTCAAATGGACATTACTAAACAGTGATACCACGTCTAAACTTAAAAGAACGTAATTTGATGGTAATAGTAAGTTATTGAATGATTTACTAATTTCAAAGGAGTCTTTAACATAATATTCATTGTTATAGTCGTAAGACTTTGTCAATATTTCAGTTAACCAAAGAATAAGAGGTTCAATTGGAGTATTAATTGATGCTACTATTGGTCTAGCTGATAATGTTGGTTTATGAATTTTAGGTAAGCAATAAAATTTTGCGGAAATACCGTTATAAGTAGTTAACTCTTTTTTTGTACTTTCATCAATTAGTTTTTTATTGAATAATTTTTTTATTAGTTTGTTACAATTATTAGTGGTTTTAAGAGTTGGATCATTATTCAGTTCTTTATATGATGAGTTATTATCAATTAATTCATTACATAAATCTAAATAATGTTGTTTTTCCATGATAACTGTAATGTTACCTTTGTCTGATGGTATGACTATTAAATTTGGATTTTCTTTTAGAAATTTTTTTGTTTTATATAACATTTCTCGGAATATAGAAGATTTTTTAGGTTCATGAATATAATTAGTTAATATATTTGTTGTTTTAGCAATAACGATATTTCTTTCTTGTTCGTTTTTTATGAACGATGACATGTAATCAACATTAGCTAATATAGTTTTTATTGAAATGTCCTTGGTAATTATAGGTTCAATGCTGAATTTAGGGCCTAGTGATAAGAACTGTAATATATCCTTAGGTATCTCTGTATCTGATAGATTTTTAATCCAATTTTCTTGTGTTGATAGAACTGAATTAATTTTTTTCTTGATTAGATTATTAAGTTTGTTCTTTTGCTTATTTTGGATTTCAAAGAATAGTTTGTTATAAATAACTTGTTGTCTATTAGAAAAATTTTTAAAAATGAATTCATTGGTTGTGTTAATTATTTGATTTTTCAATTCAATAAGATTATTTTCAAGTCTAAATATTGTTTTTTGATTACAAATAATTTCATTATTTAAAAGCTTATTTACTAACCTATTGTAGATATGATAACTGTTATTTGCTTCTTGTTCTTGACGTATGAGTATTTTTTCTAAATGTTTGATGTTATTTTGTAAAAAAGTAGGAATAATGTTCTTTTTTCTGCATTGTAGGAGGAAGCATCTTCTATTGTATTCTCTCGCCAATTTGAGTTTAACTTTTGACCATGTTTTTAAATTTATTACTGCGGATCGACCATAAGTTCTTGAAATGGTTTGGTAATACCCCATAATAGTATTTAATTTGAAAAAAGATATTTGCCAACTTATTTGTAGTGGATATTTTTGTGGGGATGTGGCAATAAGACTCCAGAGTAAATTCTTCAAGATATTTATTCCCGAGCTTTCGAATGATTTTCATTCATTATCAAGGGCTATAAATAATTGGTCAATGTTATCATTAATAATAATTAAATGAAATAATGAATACTTACATAAAATCTATAGCGAATTTTGGAATAGTTGTAAATTTTTATAATAAACTCTTTTAAACATAATTCAATTATGTAAGTATTCATGATTTCATTTAGATATTATTAATGATAACATTGACTAATTATTTATAGCCCTTGATAATGAATGAAAATCATTCGAAAGCTCGGGAATAAATATCTTAAAGAATTTACTCTGGAGTCTTATTGCCACATCCCCACAAAAATATCCACTACAAATAAGTTGGCAAATATCTTTTTTCAAATTAAATACTATTATGGGGTATTACCAAACCATTTCAAGAACTTATGGTCGATACGCAGTAATAAATTTAAAAACATGGTCAAAAGTTAAACTCAAATTGGCGAGAGAATACAATAGAACATGCTTCCTCCTACAATGCAGAAAAAAGAACATTATTCCTACTTTTTTACAAAATAACATCAAACATTTAGAAAAAATACTCATACGTCAAGAACAAGAAGCAAATAACAGTTATCATATCTACAATAGGTTAGTAAATAAGCTTTTAAATAATGAAATTATTTGTAATCAAAAAACAATATTTAGACTTGAAAATAATCTTATTGAATTGAAAAATCAAATAATTAACACAACCAATGAATTCATTTTTAAAAATTTTTCTAATAGACAACAAGTTATTTGTAACAAGCTATTCTTTGAAATCCAAAATAAGCAAAAGAACAAACTTAATAATCTAATCAAGAAAAAAATTAATTCAGTTCTATCAACACAAGAAAATTGGATTAAAAATCTATCAGATACAGAGATACCTAAGGATATATTACAGTTCTTATCACTAGGCCCTAAATTCAGCATTGAACCTATAATTACCAAGGACATTTCAATAAAAACTATATTAGCTAATGTTGATTACATGTCATCGTTTATAAAAAACGAACAAGAAAGAAATATCGTTATTGCTAAAACAACAAATATATTAACTAATTATATTCATGAACCCATGAACCTAAAAAACAAAAAAAAAAAATTTCTAAAAGAAAATCCAAATTTAATAGTCATACCATCAGACAAAGGTAACATTACAGTTATCATGGAAAAACAACATTATTTAGATTTATGTAATGAATTAATTGATAATAACTCATCATATAAAGAACTGAATAATGATCCAACTCTTAAAACCACTAATAATTGTAATAAACTAATAAAAAAATTATTCAATAAAAAACTAATTGATGAAAGTACAAAAAAAGAGTTAACTACTTATAACGGTATTTCCGCAAAATTTTATTGCTTACCTAAAATTCATAAACCAACATTATCAGCTAGACCAATAGTAGCATCAATTAATACTCCAATTGAACCTCTTACTCTTTGGTTAACTGAAATATTGACAAAGTCTTACGACTATAACAATGAATATTATGTTAAAGACTCCTTTGAAATTAGTAAATCATTCAATAACTTACTATTACCATCAAATTACGTTCTTTTAAGTTTAGACGTGGTATCACTGTTTAGTAATGTCCATTTGAATATATGTTTAACATCTCTTCAACATAAATGGAATGATATAAGTAAAAATTGCAAATTGGGAGAAGAAACTTTTTTAGAATTGATTACATTTATTTTTAATAATACATTTTTCACTTGCAATAACAAAAATTACCAACAAACCTTTGGAACACCTATGGGCTCTTCAATATCTCCTATATTAGCAGACTATGTCATGAATTATATTTTAGACTATGTTATTTCTGTTTTACCCTTCAATTTGTTTTTCATCAAAAAATATGTAGATGATATAATATTATCTCTTCCATGTGATGAAATAAATAATATACTCTTTTACTTCAATAGCTTCGATCCACATATACAATTTACAATGGAAAGGGAAAATACAGAACAATCTTTACCTTTTCTTGATACCAAATTTATTAGAAATAATGATAATAGAATCTTGATTGACTGGTATAGGAAACCTATCAATTCTGGGAGATATATAAATTACCATTCATATCATCGACGTAGTACAAAAATTAACTTGATTAAACAGATGAAAACCAGAGTCCTAAAAATTTCGAATCCAATATTTCACGATAAAAATCTAAAAATACTCTACAAACTTTTCTATAATAACTCATATCCTTCATATCTTTTGAAACATGTTTTATATAATACTTCTGACAATATAAATGACATTACTGTTGACATAATACGAAACGAAGAAAACAGTGACATTTTAACTACTAATATTACATCTCCAACTTATATTTCATTTCCATATATAAAATCTATCACACCTAAAATTTCTGGAGTATTCAAACCACATAATATCAAAATTGCGAATAAACAATGTGTTACAATAAAATCAATTTTCAGTACGATCAAAGACAAGACTCCTACTACTAAATTAACTAATATAGTTTATGAGATTCCTTGCAATATCTGTAATAAGAAATACATTGGTCACAGTAAAAGATCGCTAACCAATCGAATCGCCTCTCATAAAAGTGACAGTAGATTATATCCTGATAGATGTGCTTTAGCGGAACACGTGTTTTATGAAGGCCATTCTATGGATTATCAATCTGCCAAAGTCTTAGCAATAGAAAGTAATTATAGAAAACGCCTTTTTTTGGAAACAACATATATTGCAGAACAAAATTATGTAATAAATAAAAAAACAGATTTAAATAACCTTAGTGTTATCTATGCATATCTTTTAGATTATGAAAAAAGAACAGAAGATTCATAACAATCTTTAATTTTATGATTAAAAAATAAAAATTGTAGTAGTTCAAGATCAAATATTTTGTTTATTGTCATATTGTTTTTTGAGTTTTTCATTGAATTATGTTTAAAAGAGTTTATTATAAAAATTTACAACTATTCCAAAATTCGCTATAGATTTTATGTAAGTATTCATTATTTCATTTAATTATTATTAATGATAACATTGACCAATTATTTATAGCCCTTGATAATGAATGAAAATCATTCGAAAGCTCGGGAATAAATATCTTAAATAATTTACTCTGGAGTCTTATTGCCACATCCCCACAAAAATATCCACTACAAATAAGTTGGCAAATATCTTTTTTCAAATTATATATATATATATATATATATATATATATATATATATATTGCTTACCTTGTACTCTTGGGTTTAAGGACCATTAGTAAAGGAATTTAACATGTACTTAGGTTAGGTTAGGTTAGGTTTATAGTGAGTGGGTCAATGAGGCCCTCCACTGCGACTCGCGAGAGTCTATTGTGGCTGATACCTATTCAAATTTCACCAAACAAATTCAGTTTCTTAACGAAGCCGATTAATTTGTTCAGTGAATGATATTTCAGGTCCGAGGGCAAGAGAGTGGCCTTGCCAAACATCAGATACCTGACTTGAGCCGCGGCGGGGCAGGAACAAATTATATGCTCTGCTGTTTCATCATCTTCCAAACTAAGACGGCAAATCGTATCGTCCGACAGTCGAAGTTTCAGCATATGATGATTCAAACGACAGTGGCCTGTTAGAAGCCCTGTTAGGCACCGTAGATCGTGTCTATTATAGCCTAACATTTGTTTGGATACATCATTCGAAGGATGTATGAAGGCCTTTGAATGTACCAATCCTGGTATATTATGCCAGAAGTCTAAAACTCTTCTTGTAGTCCAGGTATTTAGTGTTTGTTTGACAACACTTGTTGCGATGCCAATTGTAGGTTCTGGTCCGATAAAGTCATGAGCGTCACCCTCTCTTGCAAGAGAGTCAGCCTTCTCATTATCATCCATACCAGAGTGGCCAGGGATCCAAATTAGTGATACCCTGTTGCGTTTTCCTATTGAGGATAGTCTTTTTTGGCAGTCTAGAACCAATTTAGACGTTACACGGTACGAGCTAAGTGCTATCAAGACCGCTTGGCTGTCCGTGAAATTTTTTATTGATCTTTGTGTGTGGTTGGATTGCCCCAAACTTTCCACACATGAAGCAATGGCATAAATTTCCGCCTGAAATACGGTTGCATAGGATCCCAAAGATGTTGAGATTTCTGTCCTAGGTCTTCGACCGTATACATCCGCACCAGAGCCTGAGGGTGTCTATGATCCATCAGTGTAATAACAGATGTCTGCTCTTGAGAGTTCATCCTTGCGGAGGACCCATTCATCTCTATTTGTAACATGTACTTAACACGTTTATATTTTTAACGTTTCGGTCTTGCCATGACCTTCATCAGAAATCAAATTTGTTTATCTGAAAGAAATGGTACATGTTACAATAAGAATTTTAAAAGTAAGCAAATAAATCTTACCTTTAAAAGAACATTCATTGGAACAATTAACAAATTAGCATATTTAATAGACATTTATGACATATCACACAAATGAATACTACACCTAAACAAAACGAGCATATTGAAAACAAGTCAGACATCGATGAAGTTTTGGATTCAAATATATCTACTCTATATAATGAAAGCAGGCGAAATGAGGTTTTTAATTTTTCTTTTTTATTATAACAGTGGTATTGAAATGAATTTTATATTTACTGCGAGTGGTAATAAATGTATTATATCTGAAGTATGCTGCGTGTTACCCTATATTCCAAGGTTTTTATAAAATAATTATAAATTTTAATTAAATTTTTGATGTCAGTCTTTAAATTTACACATTTTTTTGGCTTCCTATCATTTCTAGTACTTCCCGTTTTTTGCGTGGTTTTTAGTTCAAAGAATTTTTGTATTTTCGAAATCAAATTCGTGTTGGTCTTCTGAAATATGGTTAGTGAGTGCCAAACAAGTCGGTATTCAAAACACAGAATTAATAGTCACAAGTATGACAAACGAAACAAAACGGCACTCACTAACCATATTTTAGAAAACCAACACGAATTTTATTTCGAAAATACAAAAATTCTTCGAAATGAAAACCACACAGTGAAGGAAGAGAATGAGAACACAAACAATAAAATTATTAATGTTAATTCAGAGAAAATGCCAGAAATACATATCGCAGAACTTGAAAAGGCTCTATTGCAAATTAAAAATGGACGGGCGGCAGGAGAAGATAGCATACTACCGGAAATGCTGAAGGAAAGCGATAGAAAAACTAAAGAAGAACTAGTAAAACTATTTAATACCTGCTTGACGCAAGAATGCATTCCTCATGACTGGGGGAATGCAGTGGTTGTTCTTATCTATCAGAAAGGAGATCCGTCGGATCTCGAAAACTACAGACCAATCAGTCTGCTGTCTTAGGTATACAAATTGTTTATCAGAATAATTACAAACAGGCTAGAGGGAAAACTTGAAATATACCAACCAAGAGAACAGGTTGGATTTAGAAGTCACTACAGCACTACCGAACACCCACATACAGTAAAACAACTTATAGAGGAGGCATCAGAATATAATATACATATATGGGCCTTAGTAGGCTTCAGAAAGGCCTTCGATACTATAGAAACCTGGGCAATAATAAAATCTATGAGAAATGCCAGAGTAGATCAAAGATACATCAACCTAATAGAAAATATATACATAACTTCTGCAGTGATTATCAAGATTCACGCACAGACAAATAAAATAGAATCCAGAAGATGCGTCAGAGAGGGAGATTAGATTTCGCCAAAATTGTTGACTCTGGTTTTGGAGGATGTCTTCAAGAAAGTCAATTGGAGGGAAAAAGGAATAAATGTCCATGGTGAATACCTAAGCAATTTAAGTTTTGCTGATGTCGTCCTGTTTGGAAGAGATAAGCAAGAACTAACTAAGATGTTGGAAGAACTACATGTAGAAGCTGTCAAAATTGGACTACATATGAATAATGAACACAATTCATGACAAACGTTCCTGATGCAGACCAAACCATTACGTTTCATGGCCAAACTATAAACAATACACAATCATACATATATCTTGGACAATCAGTGACACTAAGTAAACACAACCAAGAAATTGAGATCGATAGAAGAGTCAGATTGGGCATATGGTAAATTGATTTACGCTTTTAACATGAAAATCCCCATGGCATTAAAATCGAAAATCTACAACGAATGCATTCTCCCAGTCACTATATACGGATCCGAGACCTGGGTCCTGTCTAAAAGGATTATTAACAAACTAATAATACATCAGAGGGCCATAGAGAGAAGAATGCTGGGAATGTCACTGAGAGACTACAAAACAAACCAGTCGATACGCGAAAGGACAAAAGTAACCGACATCATACAGAGAATCAGCTGCTTAAAGTTGCAATGGGCAGGACATGTTGCAAGACACAGAGAGAATTGGAGTGGACACATCACTAGATAGAGACATTGGGGGGAACGAAGAAGTATTCGTAAACCACAACAAAGATGGTACGATGATCTGAAAAAATTCGCTGGGCTGAACTGGTACCAGAGAACAGAAAATAGAAGTGTATTGTCAAACATGAGAGAGGCCTATATCCAATAGATAGAAGATGGCCGAAAAAAGAAAATAAAAACAGCTGACTGATTAGTGATTTGACAGTTAACAGAAGCACGCCTGCACACACAAAAATGACCGGACGTTTATCAGAACCAGTCCATTTTTAAGGTTGAACAACGACGTGGTGCTTAAACTCACTTCACAGATGAACTGATGTTTACGTGAACTAGGGTTCACTGGCTGCTTGTACAACCGGTCCTCAAAAGACAAATGATATCAAGATGTGACTTTTCGCATTTTAAATACAAGTATACACTGAAAAATTCAATTTACGACAGTTCCAACAAAAGTTTCTAGCAAATATTCATAACAAGTCTAACTACGTTTCAATGCCATGTGAAAAACATTCTAGTGAAACTAGCTGATATTCTTATAATTGAAATAGCTATAGAACAATTCCATGAAACAAATGAAACTACATTATCGGTGAAAATGTTGACTGCAGAACCAAAGGACTACAGTCTCACATAGTGACCGAAAAACTGTTGTTTGACGTTTTTTTAAACAAAGTGTTAAATACGTTGCTGAGTTTACCTTAGAATATTAAACGTTCATAAGTAGTACCTAGTAACTGTGATTATGGTGTATACTTTGCAAGAAAGAATTGAAATTGTAGGTTGATACTAAGAGAATAATAAATCTGCACAAATCACAACTAAACCACTTAATGCTGCACAATCCGGAAAAATTGCCACGCATAAGTACGTAATTGAATTAGGATCAGTTACCAATAAGATACATCCCCACAACGAGTAGGTAGCAGCGAGGCTATGAACATGTTAGCAAAAGCGTCAAGCATACTACCTCATAGAAGTCTAAGAGCCCACGACACTAAACCTGGATGATAGGGCTCCCACAGGTCATACATATAATTCGTCATTTAATTCATACGAGAACACAAAATGGCCCTGTCTAGGACCGGTCAACGCTATAAAAAATAAAGAAAAAAATATTTTTTTTTCGTTTCTGTAATGATAAGTGTCCCAAATTGTGATTGTTCCTCAAGACAGGGGAGGGGTATAGAACTATATGAAAAAACAGTGCTGCCAGCCCTCTGATAAGCCTTAACAGTTGCTGCCGAGAGATAAGCGACATCATCGACCTTCTAAAAAAACCAGAGATTTTCTGAAAGGTGATCATTTTTTGTGTAAGAAAAACCACTGCTGCCTTATCCAAACAGTGGAGAACACGGCAGCAGCAGCGGTTGAAAGTTGCCCTCAGCGCAACCGTATTTGGTGATTCAATTCGGTTTTATCAGCAATCGCCCGGTTCTTTTCGATATATTTTACTGAAATACGCCTGTAACTATCACGAAAAGTGAATTTTATGTATCGTTGGTTGTTTAAACAAATGAAATCCCATATTCTATGTGATGTTTTTCGATTTTTCAGCCGCTTTTTTGTGTTTTTTATAAGTAGAACTTCTTTGTAGTGGCTGCTAAAAAGTTTGAGCTTAGGTAAGTAGTTTTTATTAGTTATTGAAGACGCAAGTGTTTAAAGTGAAAATTATTTTGTGAATGGGGAAAATGTTGAACGGGTGGAACAAATTCATGATTAGAACAAAATTTAGAATAAATCTAAAATAAAATATGAAAAATTCAAAATAGTATATAACATGCATAAATATTCAATTAAAAATAATGCCTTTGTTCTAGATGGCAGCGCAAAAAAGACAGCAGAAAGGTGATAATGGAATCGTATGATATTCGCCTTAAAATATTTCAATATTATTAAATATGAAACCGAATGCTGGAAATAACGAGTTATTTTTTTAAGCATTTCCGATTGTATTTTAATTTTAATAGGTGGATATAACTCGTTACTTACTTTCCAACTTTGATTTCTGGTGCCGTTTCAATACCGTAACATTAGTTTGAGTATTTATTTCATTAGTAATCCAAAAGCCATGAATTACCATCTAAAGAAACATGTAAAATTTATTAAATTCTGCTTTTCAAAATTTAAATTATCTAGGACGCCCGGTATATAAACTATTGTAATTAAAACCAAAGTCGTCCAGTATAGTAGAAATATTTCTTGTTGTAAGTGAATCGATTTAAGTTAATTCCTCACTACCGTTATCACCAAAAATTTAAATTCATAGTTTTAAAAGTCTAGTCTCCGACCGTCCCATATTTTCCGACTAAGTGAAAATTTATTTGGAAAACCGCATAAAATATTACGCCGAGTTTTAAAAGTTTTATATTTTATTTCAGTAAACGATTTAGTAGTTTGGCTATTTAAGAATATAATACCGTATTTTGGTAAGCCGTTTTTTTTGAAGCGATTAAAAACAAATTTTATATACAGTTTTTATTATTGCGTTCTTTATATTGTTCTTTGGAATTCGTGTCTGAACCTTCAATATATTGAAAAAAAATTTTGATTTTAATTTTGCGATTTAGATTGTTACATCTATTGTCCTGTTTCAAATTACCCAAATACATATTAGATTTTTTTCTTTTTTTTCCGATAATTGGATATAGAAAACTGATTGTGAGACGGATCAGAGGCTGTTGCCACCAGCCGTCTCCCTTTCGGAACGGGCATCGTTTCCTCTAAATTACCTTTGATTTATTTTAGTTCTAAATTATATATAGTTTTAACTAACCGGAAATTTGAAAAATTGGAAATTGACTGTGGGACGGATCAGAGGCTGTTGCCACCAGCCGTCTCCCTTTCGGAATGGGCATCGGTTCTTCTAAATTACCTTTGATTTATTTTAGTCCTAGATATATATATATATATATATATATATATATATATATATATATATATATATATAGTTTGACTTACCCGCAATTTGAAAATTTAAAACTGAGTGTAGGGCAGATCAGAGGATGTTGCCACCAGTTGTTCCACTCTCAGCCGGTAATAATTTCGTTTCATTTTTTTATCTATTCTAAGACACAGTTGTTTTATTTTGCTTGTATTTGGATATCCGTTGTCCTATCTTCCGACCAAAATTTTAGAATAATTTTAACCGATAATTTGAAAGTTTAAAAACTGATTGCGGGGCAGAACAGAGGCCGTTGCTACCTGCTGCCCAATCGTCAGCCGGAAGTAACTTATTCCATGGTCACTAATTTTGTTTAGAAAAGTGTATTTTCTCCTACAATAATAAGATTCTCAACCAAGTCTGAGTCTGTGCCACGGGTTGATTGATAATCTAGTTTATGTTCATTAGTTTTTTTTCAATTCAATAATTGGGTTTTGAGGAAAGTATTTTCAAAAGGAATATATCATTTTGTATTAA
Organism: Galeruca laticollis; assembly: GCA_963921935.1. Taxonomy (NCBI): domain Eukaryota; kingdom Metazoa; phylum Arthropoda; class Insecta; order Coleoptera; family Chrysomelidae; genus Galeruca; species Galeruca laticollis. The sequence continues at coordinate 185,608,390 of OY998179.1, read as the reverse complement.
CCAGTTCTGTATATCAGCCTTTTCGGTAGCTGTTGTTGCTGCTTTATTAATCACTGTACTGTGATAACTTGCATTATCCATTACAGTTGTGGCAGGTTCTTCCAAGTTCACTAAAAGCTGATATTCGAACCAATGCAAAAAATTTTCTCGGTTCATTTCACCGTGGTAATCACCATCTTGTTATTTGGAAGAAAAAACCAGCCCTGCTCCAGGAATAAATCCAGAACAGAGACCACCATGCAATACTATATACCTACAATTAGGAAATAGCAAATAACTACCAGGTTTCCTAGATAGACCTGCATAGCTCAAAACAACTAATAATAATTATATGGATCTAAATAAAATAGTGTGACTAGTAAATATTTGAAAAGGTCTTAAAATGTTAGTACATCATAAATTGTATGCTAAATTTTATTATTCAATTACCTTGGACCACCAATTTTGGTTTTTTCACGCTTCTATGATTCGAATCTTGTCAAGAACGTCCAACAGTCCCGTCCTTAAATATCCAGGTCTCATCCAAAAACACAAATTGATATAAACCTTCCATTTTTATCTTCATAAATTAATGTAGAAAATGTACACGTTTTATTGCAATATGTGTCAACTCCATTAAACCACGACGAGGATCATCTTTTTGGTATTTGAATCCAATATTTTTCACTATCTTCCAGAGTGATGTGAAACAACCATTAAAGAGATCACGCTCCTGGAGTATTCACGGTGGGTAAATTACTATTTATTCTGATAAGCAGGAAAGTGACTAAAAAAAACATCGTCTTTTTATCGTAAATAAACTATATCTTCGAATTTTCCATCTTTGCCTAAATAGTAAATTGTGCAACAAGTTCAACTTTTCTCACGAGTGCTGAAGAAGAAACTCAGGAGTGAGAAAAGTACTTTTCCCACATGTTGCACTCTATACTTTTTCTACAACAGCACAAATTTAAAGAATACAAGTAAATAGTTGTATAGAAAAAGTCTAGGCATCGAGTAACCCCTGCTTAAATCGTCTAGGCATCCAGGATTCCCCACTGGATTCTCCATATAAATGTATGTTGTGTGGGCAAAGTGCCGTGGGAAATAATATTTCTCACAGTATGAAGCAATATATGGTTTTGAAATTAAGTCAGCATTTTTATCGGTGTAAAGTTGCATTTCAGAAATAGGAGTAGAAAAAACTATTTTTTTTACCTTTGACCTAAAATAAATCTTCTAGTAAGCCTGGAATTGATGGGGACATTTGATATATTATAATTAATAGTATACATGAGGTATGTACCTATTTTAAGCGAATTAATTTGATATGTCTATGTTGACCGAATTAACTCTGAAATTATAAGAAACGCTCAATTAATCAAACATATACCAACAAACTTGTCGACTCGATTAACATTGAGCTTCACTCTGACGATTTAACACTAGAGCGAGATTAAGCATCAACAAATTAATTAAGTGCATGCCCATCTTGTTAGTCGTCAACTGGTATATCGTGTTAACATCTGTCGAAATTTGATATCACTTGGTATTATATCTAATAAATAGTTTATTTATTAAGTTTCCTGATGGAATAAAAAATATCCTTTTTCATATGCCTACTTTGTTTATTTCAATTATATTAAGTTAATCAAAAATTTAAACATCGAAGTAACGTTGTAAAAAATAGTTTTTACATATTTGTTATCATATCATAATAATTAAAGAAATACATTTATTAACATAAATTTGTTTCTGCCATTTGTTCCATAAATTGTTTATAAACAAATTGCTCAATTTAAAGATTTGAGAAAAGATTTATATACAATTTTGGGGTCTTGAAATTTTTTGGATATCTGTGAAAAATATTTCTTCTTAGGCAATTTATAATTTTTTGTAATCGTTTATTTTTAACTAATTAGATGGAACATGTTTTTCTTTTAGAAATAATTGAGTCGTTTATAAAATGACGGATTTTTTTATTAACATTGTTATGTTCAAAATTTTCAAAAATATTTTCTCCTATTTTTTATTTTACTTAAAAAAATTACTTGCAACAAATTTTTTTTTTGTAAATTTGAGACATTGGTTTTTTCATTTTTAATAATTCAAGGGAAAAATATAACAAGGTTGGAAAATTGTTTATTTCAAATTGTTCAGCTAATAAACAATGACTTTGTTAAATAAATTTTACGTTATTTTATAGAGGAATGTCAATTATGATTTTTAAAAGAAAACACATTCTTAACCAATTATTTGAACATTATAAATATGACAAAAAGATTATAAACAATTGAAAATTATCTTTAAGAAAAATTTCATTGAAAAAATCATGATAATTTCAAAACAAGACAATATTGTGAATCATTTTTCTAAAATATTAAAGTAGTCACACCATGCTGAAGGGCCCGAAAGTAATCCACAACTTTTTTTATAAGAAAATTTCTATAAAATGTTATAGACTACAATACACATCTACATGTTCTTCACAAATCCTTCCGTCTATCTCGTGTAGGTGCCGCTGGACTTTATAGTTTATGCAGGATGTTTAAATAGAAACTCCCATGCCGTATATTTTGGAAATTAATAGAGATATTTAATTTCTGTAAAAGCCATTTTGTAGAGCGCTAAGAGAGCTTCGGGTTTCGATATAAATTTACTTTAAATATGTCAATATGTAGATGGCACTGTGCTAAAGAATTTTTTTTTCGATGGCAGGATCATTTTCAAAGAAATTTTGTTGTAATAACTAATTAGGTACATCTTGCCATTTTCGATACAGTACGTCCACGAATGGAGTTGACCATAGGAGTTAAATCGTTATTTTAGATCAGATTTACAAGGTATTGATAAATAATTGAAAAATGAAAATATTTCAAGAGACAATTACCGTTATTTATACTTTAAAGCAAAATGTTTATTAAAGAAAATTGTTTATCAAAATAACGCTTGAATACAAACTTTCAAATCAAAACTTCAATTATTACACTTATTTGTTGTGGGGAACAAACAAAAACCACTATGATTATTCTAATAACACATATTTTTGGACTTTATTGGAACCAAAACTACCTTTACAATGATATCTACCTCGACTATTATGACAACCTGGATTCCGTGACCTGTACCCATTTCTTCCATGCGTTTCTGTCTCCTGCTAGATTTTTCATTTCTGCTATGGTCTTTCCTCTTTCTAAACCTATCTCTTGTATTTGGTTCAACCATTTTTTTCTAGACCTATCCCTTTGTTTTTTGATCGGTTTTCCAATCTTCATTATTTTCCTAGTTAATCTATTTGGTTCCATTCTTACCATATTACCATACCAGCTATGTTGTCTATGTTTTATTTTACCTGTTATCGGTTCCTGTTTACTTGTCTCTCTAATGACGTCGTTTCTAATCCTGTGCCATTTAGTTTTCCCTGTAATTATTCTTAGATGCTTCATTTCTATGGCATTTATTTTAGTATCGTCCTTATTTCGCACAGTCCAATTTTCACTTGCATATATTATTGTAGGAACTGTTATCATATTATGAATTGTAATTTTCACTTCTAAGTCTATGTCTTTATGTCCAAGAATTATTCTATTTGGAGAGTATTATTTTTTGTTGATTTATTTGGTTTGTTTGTTATTTCTGCATCTATTTTTTCATCTTCTATTACTATACTTCCTAAATATTCAAATGTTGTTACTCTTGTTGTTAGCGTCTGGTTCTTGCATTTAATATCTTTATTATTTTGCTTTCCATTTATTATCATCACTTTTGTTCTATTTATGTTCACCTCTATATTCATGTTCTCTACTTCTTTAGTCCAAATATTCACTGGTTTTTGCATTTTGTTCTTTGTATTCGCCACTAAAACCACATCATCTGCATATAGTACCCATATAGCACCAGATATCCATGGGATGATCTGACAGTCTTCGATTTGGAAGATATATATCCAAATATTATAGGGGTATTCTGGGGATATCTAAAGTATCTGTGGGTATACCTACATCGAATATTCATTGTAAGTCCAGTTGGAATATACTCAGATTATTCTTCTTAGAATATTCGAATCAAATAGTTCTAAGAATATTCTATGATTATTGATTTTCGTTCAATCGCTCTTTCTGTTCCATGCGCATGCGTCAGTAGTTGCAGTCTGTGGTTGCAGTTGACGGTGACGACCAGTACCAGTGAAAAATGGCGGTTCGACCATCTTATATAGGTTACTGTTATTGGTGAAATAGTAAGTGTATGAATTATTATTTTTGAACGTTAATTAGTCACTTTTTTGCCAGTGAGAAGTTGTGTTCAAATTTGCTTCTACGGTGTGTCCTATGCTACGGGAGGATCTAATACATACGACCTCGCGCATCAAAACAAGTACGTTTTATTGTATATTTTTATTGCCTGTGGATGTATCAATCCATATTTTAGAAAATTATCGAGTTGCTGCTATAACTTCCAATAAATGATGAGGTAAAGTTTGAAGAAGTTGAGTCAGCTTTGCTGAACAAAGAATCCTATGAATTTTTTGTAAGCTGAACATCCAATATCCAAACCAAAATGAAACTGCCTCGAAATATTGGAGTATTTATGTGTTACTTTTTATATTTTAGTGCATGAAAATATTCAAATAATTGTTAATTTCCTAAATTTTTGCAAAAAAATTAATGGATAAATGTTTTCAATTGTAATTTTTCCTTTTATCATATAAATTATAGCATAACTCCCAATAGCAAAAGAATGCTTGTAAGTAGAATGCTTGATATCGTTGCTAAAGGTACAACAAAATCTTATTTTCTCAGGTAGTTTCGCGTAATTATGTTACCAAGATGTATGCTATGAGTTCCGTAATCAAATTGCCTATAGTTACTTCTATTCGTTTTATTAATTGGGATTTACTTGAGAGCTCTACACAACTGGTAATCTGATAATTCAAAGGTAAATTAGTTCTGACATTTGGTGAATAAAAGTAATTGTTAGTCAATTGTCTAGCTCCAGGCATATTTATACTGTTCATACAAATGAAAGTGATCTTATATTTTTGTTCGTTTGTTATAAATTTGCTTATAAACCCTAATTGTTCAATTTTTAAAACTTCCAAATTAATACAATTTTAGGTTGTACCTCTGGCAAGATTGGAAGGTACTTCTTTGTGACAATATATTAAAAGATTCTTGCAAAAAATCCTGACAGAGCGTCTAATGGAGGGCTACAGTATGCATGCATATAAAGGGAAAATATGCTTTGGAAAAACAAAGCTCTTTGAATCAGTAGTAGGTATAATCATGTTATGTTATTTTGGAATGTACATGTAAATTGATTTAATACAGGATGTACAAGAAACAAATAACTTCTAATCACTATTTTGTTTGGAATATTCCGCTTTTTACTTGTCTCCTATGAGACTTTTTTTTGGCATTACATGTTTGTTAAATTTCATCTTTTAAGTTTCAGTTTTCGAGATTACATTTTAAATTATTATACATACATACACAAAAATCACAGTAGAATAGAAATTACTTACTAGCAAAAAACTATTTTATTGTTTCAGATGCCGTGACAAGAACATAACAAACAAAGAAATTGAATTGAAAACAGGAAATTTTCTTAGCCAAATGTGAAGAACAGCAGAAACCGGTTTCAAAAAGCGTCGTTGACTATGGAGGAAGTCAGTGAATTTTGTAATCTCGTATTTAAAAATTATGTTAGTTTCAGTTATGTTATGAGGTACATTTTATATTTATGTATGAATAAACTAAATTGAACTCTACGTTTCCCATGATTTAATTTTTTCAATTAAAAATTAGGGTATCATCCATTTTGCTATATATGTTCCACATATATCCTTATAATATTCCTAATATTACTTGGATATTTGTGGAATATGCCTATTGGAATGTTCTATGAATATTCTGGATTATCTTGCTATATACATTCAACAGATATCCTCAGAATATTCTTGAATATTCCTTGGAAGCTTTCAAAGAATATTCACAGAATATTTAAAAAATTTCCCATTTCGTGGTCCATAGAATATTCGAGAAAGGATATAAATATTTAAAGTGGGTCCATAGAATATTACAATATCCGAAAACGAATATTTTAAGTACGACCATTGAATATCTAGTGCTATCTGGGTAGACTACTCATTATTACCGGTTCTAAATTTCATTGTACAATTATAGTATTCAGCTGCTCATATTTTTCTTCGGTTCGTTTCATAATCTTATCCATAATTATTATAAACAGTAGTGGGCTTAAAATGTCTCCTTGTTTTATTCCCTTATACATTTTAAATTTTTCACACCTTTGTCCTGCAATATGTACCTTGGCTCTTACTGTCTCGTATACACTTTTAATTATATTTATTAAGGTGGGTGGTACTTCCATTTCCTCCCGTTTCTCCATACTTCTCTTCTATCTACTGTATCAAAGGCTGGTTTTAGATCTATAAATAAAAGGTACATTTCTTCTCACTTTTTTATTTTTCTTTCGATTATATTCTTCAGTATATTTCTATTATCAGCTCCCTGTTCTTCTCCTTATTTTGGTTCTACATATTCTCTTAATATTTTTTCTATTATTTTTGTGTACACTTTATAGCTAGTTTGGGCCAAACAGATTGCTCTGTAATTATCACATTGTGCCTGTTCTCCCTTTTTATAGGTGGGTACTTATTTTCCATTCCCTTGGAATTTTTTGTTGTACCCATGCTTCTTTGCATACATTCCATATCCATTCTTTTCCTGTTTCTCCTAACGATTCAATCATCTCTGTCGCTATCACATCTTCTCCGTTAGCCTTGCCTATTTTGATTTTTGTATCACTTGATCTATCTCTTCATTTTGGATTCCTTGTAGTTGGTCGATTTCCTTTTCTGCCGTTGTTATATTCTCTTCCGGTGTTATTGTATGGAATTGCTCTGTATAGTATTCTTTCCATATTTTGAGTACCGACTTCTTCCATTTCCGTTTGTACTTGGCCGTGGCGATTTTGTATTGCTTAATATCCTTATATTTCCTCTGAATATTTTTATTCTTGTCCAACATTTTCTGTTATCCATCTTATGTAGATCTGTTATTTGTTATCCGAATTTCTTCCATGAGTTACGTTTTGATTTTTTGACGGCTCTTTTTACAATAGTTATCTGTCTGTCATATTCTTCTTTGTCCACATGTGATTTTGATGTGATATATTTTTTACTTGCCGTTTTCTTTTCTTTGACCTCTATTTTAATTTCGTTATTCCACAAGTTTTATTATAATTAATTTTCCCACATGTCTTCTCTGTTGCTGTTAATAGCGTTTCTTTAAAGGCGACCCATCGTTCTTCAAGTGTCTCATCTGTTTTTTCTTTCTCTAGTTTATCAAATTCTTTGTTCGTTTCATTCTGGTATTTTTTCTCGATATCTTTATTTTTAAGTTTATATGTCATACAAATCATGATACATTAAATATGATTTTAATTTATGGAAAGTGCCAAAAAATGCTTCAGAAGCTGTGCGTTTATATGGAGTACGTTTGACACACAGAGCATTGCCAGATCGCAAAACTTTTGTAAGTTTATGTGCCAATTTAGTTCATTACGAAACTCTTAAAAAACCACATTTAACAGGACGAAAAGGAGCCGCAACGGAATATTACGCAAAGGGTGAAAAATAATCCTCAGTGCACCAATTGAATAAGGAAACTAATATTTCTCTTTCTACTTGTCAGAGGATTCTAAATGAGAACGCTTTTTTTCCATACAAAGTTCAATCACTGCATCACTTGAGACCTGGAGATAGTAAGTGTAGGTTGAACTTTTTAGCACAATTTTCCATTACTTTAGAGAAAAATCCGAATTTTTTAAAACAAGTTATGCGGAATGATGAATCCAGGTTCCATAATAATGGAATCTCGTAAAATGGAGTTACTTTGGCATGTTTTGACCTATTTTGGTAATCTAAGTCAGAAACCGATTGCATAATAAAACTTTTTGAAATGTCATCGTGCCTTGTGCCGAATTGGCAGTAGATCATCCAAATATGGTTGGTTTTTATCCACGCATGATGGAGGTAAAACATTTTTGTGGGCTGCCAAAGTAGGCAGAATTTTGGAGTTACTTTGGCAGCACCTGCAAATCAAATTTGCTCCAATATTGAGGCTATATTAAGCCTTCGTTGCCATCAAAAATGGTAAATTATGGGGCAGCATTGAGTTTGGTCTTATATTGCGGAAGTTTTTGAAGTTATAATGCATTTTTTATGCATATTTATCACCAAGATATAAAGAACAACTCGTAACAAATTCTGAAAGTGAAATGAACATAAATTCTCTACAGGTTTCACAAAAATAACAAAGACTAAATCAAAACAGTCCTTTAACAGAGAAAAATTAGTATCTTCTAAAGAGTCATCACTGTCAAAATATTCGTTTGTATAGAGGGAACAAACAAAAAATGGGTCCGTGCTCGTCTCATTGCAAAAGCCACAAATCCACTTTTTGCATTTACTGCAACAAATCCAATCAGGACCTCAGTAATTATTCCACTTTTTAGAGCAAATGGCGCGGACGTCATCTGTAGCTTTAACAACCCTTTTTGCTTGCTTTCTTATTGGCATTTTTTCCGGAACTGCAACTAAACAACTAAACTTGCGACGGGTTCGTCGTCACTATCATCGTCGCTACGAGTAAAAATCTTTCTCTGGGTCCCTGAAGGGCTAACGACGAATCTGTTGATAGGTTTGATTGAGATGCATTAAACTTGAGCTGTTTCCCGGACTCTATTTTCCTGCCACGTGTTTTAGTGACTTTTCCTTATTTGATCCGCGTAGATCTTGAAGCAGATCAACTAGGCTTTCATTTAGGATAGCAGCTTAGGCATTTATGTCGTATTGATGGTGTGGAATTCTTTTGAGAACTTCTTGTGGATTAAATGGACAGAAACCTGTGGCTCTAAATCCAGATTGTAAATTATTGGACACATTCTCACTGACTGCAAGCCACAATCGATTCAGGAGTGTAAGAAAATATTCTTTTGGAATGGAAGACGACAATTTGGTTCCATTGCGCCATTTATCTAGAATCTGACGCCATTTTTTTAAACGTGGCAGACACTGTCACTTCCAATGGTTGTATAAGATGGGTGCTGCTGGGTGGGAGCGCTGTCATATAGATATTGTTCTCCTCACAAGTTTCAATGACAGTTGGTGAAAAATGAGAGGCTAAATTCTCCCAAATAACAAGTTTTTTCCAGGATTTCGAATGTCTAATTTTGGGGAATAAAATTTGGAAAAATCATTTTTCAAACTGGTCCATATTGAACCAGCCACTGGGTGTGTTGCTAGAGACCGTTCCAGGATGCACTCCTTGTGTCCAGCCTTCGTATAGATTTCCAGCCTTCTACACCACCATAGGGGGCAATAAATCTCCTGCAGCGTTTCCGCATACCATGATACTGATGGAGGCCTTGGAATGTTGCTGAACTCTGTGCACGCGTTTGGTTCCTCTTGGAACAATGACTTTTTTGGCTCTAGGGTCATTTTGGACATTAGTTTCATCGTAATTGAAAACCACAGAAGGATCAATATCTTGTAAAACATCTTCAATGTTGTCAAAGAATTCGACAAGTTGATTTGGTCCTACCGCCGCACGTGTTCGTTTTATGTTTGCAGCCAAACGGACACTCAACTTGTTCCGGATGATGAAGTTTTCGAGGTAATCATGTCCAGGAATATTGTCATGGAACTCCTTAACAATACGACCCTTTTTTGGAAGTATTTGTGGATCAATTCACGAATATCAACTTTGGTAAACGGAAATCCCCAATTGCTAACTGTAACTACAGTTTTTTTCAGTAACTATCCTCTGCAGGTGTAAATACGGTTGGATGACCTGGAGGGCGCGTATGCTTGACCTTCAACTTGTTTTAAAGGGTCCCACGTGAAATTTTAAGGCGCCTGCTTGCCGCCGCCTGACTCATGCCGTCCCTAATGGTTGCCAACGCCCTTTCAAGGTAAGCTTCAGTGAAGTTCTTGTAGGTACGCGACACCAACTTTTTTTTATAGTTTCTAGGCATTGCTTGTCAATTTGTGCCTGTAACAAAATACATTCTTTGAAAAAATAAACAATATATATATATAAACAAACAAAAAAACTTTTGAAATATAAATAAGCAAACTGCCAAAGTAGGCCGCTTTACGGTAGTGGACAGGCATAACTGTCGGTACTGGTTTGAAGAGAATCATAAGTGGCCGAGACCAAGCCGATTCCAGACTAGGTTTGGCGTCAATGTTTGGTGCGGAATTATAAATGGCTTTATTGTTGGGCCACAACTGTAACACGAAAATTTAACTGGTGCCCGTTATCTCAATTTTTTGCAAAATGATCTACCAGCATTGTTAAAGAATTCACCAATCCAGTTGAATACGATGTGGTTCCACCAAGATTGTGCATACCCACAGAATCATAACATCGTCACTAATTATCTCAACCAAACATGTCCAGGGAGATTGATTGACAACAGAAGAGTACTCAAGTGAGTCGCTTGCCCTCTCGATATTACATCGTTAGACTTTTATTTGTGAGGCCCATTAAAAAGTATCATTTACCAAGGACCAATAGAGAACATGGCCAACCTTTATAATAAAATGTACGCCAGTGCTGCAGTTATTAGCCAACGTACACTATTACAAGTTTGTACAGGTGAGCTGATCAGAAGATGTAACATGTGTATATTGTGTATTAATGGAAATGACAACAATTTTTAACACCTCACACCATAAACTATTTTACTTTCATGTAGTAATAACTAAATAGAACAAGTGTAATATTTGAAACTCTGTATTTGGGTTTCATTTTGAATTACAAACAACTTTCTTTTATAAATATTTTGCTTTAAATAATAAATAATGGTACTTCTCTCTTGAAACATTTTCATGTTTTAATTATAACTTCTACATCTGATCTAAGATAACGCTTTTTTTCCTATGGTGAACTCCATTCGCAGACACACTGTATCGAAAATGGCTAGATTTGCCGAATTAGTTCATGGAACAAAATTTACTCACAAATTTGTTTTCTACATTTGAAAGATACTGCCATCGAAAAAAATATTGAGCACAGCGCCATCCACATATTGACATATTTCAAGTCAGTTTTTATCCAAACCTGAAGCTCTCTTAGCGCTCTACAAATTTACTTTTACAGAATTAAAATATCTCTATTACTTTGCTATTGGGAGTTTTTATTGAAACACCCAAATTTAGAAACAGTTGATTATTTCCTTAGTTTAATTTATTTAACTGATTTTTCTTCACGATATATTAGAATAAAGTAATAATTAACTTTCCAAAGACCTTTCTGAGGTCTAAATTTTCCTTCGGTAACGATGAAACGATGAAGAGGGGTTTTCGGAAGGTGGGGTTTTTTAATTGGAAATTTCCTCCTCTTTAATACTATTTTTTTCGAATTTCTCAATTGTTTATAAATTTTTTCAAATAAAATCATAACAAACTTTTTCTTTTTATCTTTATTTGTTCATAATTCTTGCAATTTTTTATATGCTAAAAAACAATCTCGAAAATTTTTTCTAGGCATCATTCCGAATCAAATGGGCTATCGCTTATATTTTTATGAGCTCTGTCTATCTTTGTCACCACTTTCAACACCTAAACTTGACTACACAACTAGTTTGCGATTGTTCCGTTCTTTTCAGGACATTAAATTTTCAGCGTTATTGAATCTCGCACAGATCAATTAGATACAGAAATTACACCACCAATATTGGTGATATATCCCCCTAAAAACGAATTAAGATACAAATTCACCCCAATTATCATCCTTTAGGGATACACCCCAATACGCCCTTCGCCTTCTATCGGTCATATATCATAGTTAAAAAGCCTTAAGGGCGGAGATATGCTGTCACATCATAGACGTACATCAAAAAAATATTTCAAAAAGATACCATTAAAAAAATCTGGTATACTATCAGATATATGTATATAAAAAAGCATTAAAATTACTTAGAACTGATGAGAAGAAATGGAATTGATTACCGCCGTGAAAATTTCAAAACTTCCGTTTCAAAGTAAAAAGTTATATGTTAACGAAAAGTTATTACAACACGGATTTTGAGGTTGCAACATATCTGAATCTGGTAAGATATAAATATAATTGATCTATTCCGAGCAGCAGTAACTTAAGAATGTATGGTACATGAAGTCACAATAACATGGACAAATAACATCAAAACATTAAATTTCGACCCACTAGAATGGGCCATGAAATGATTAACTAAACAAAATTCTTAAAAATAGACAACAATTCCTTCAACCTGCTCTTTAACTTATTGCTCCATATTCACCCTTGACGATTTTTTAAGTCGAGTCACCCCAGTTATATCTGATCATCTGCACCTGTAGCCGATGTACAGACTACAGAGGGTGGAAAAAATGAGATGATCGCTCGATCCGACCACGTGGCGCACAAAACTGATCATAGGCGTTCAAACTCGAATTTAGGAAAGGGCATTTGGATAAATTCTAAATAGTATGAGAGAGTTTGGAAAAACGAAGAATGAATTGAACCTTTTCAAAATATTTTCTCAGAAAAGTCCAGTCAATTGAGTAGTTAAAATGTAAAGTTTCATTTTGGCGTTCTAAAATTTCATAAAAAGTAGCGACAGCGTCGTGAATTAATGTATTACTTTTTTAAATGATTCCACAATATAATGAAAAAATGATATATATTCTAAAAAATTTACAACTGTTTCGGTTACTACTGAATATCATCGTCAGAAAGACATAAGTTACATTGCCTACCTGATGATATGGAATGGAAATGGAATTTATTTAAGCAAATCTACCAATATGTTACAAAACACACAACAAACCAAGTTTTTTTCCGATTGGGAAATACAACATCTGTTTTAAAGTTAAAAAAAATGAGAAAAGTAATTTTGATTCAGTTACATAGGAATACGAAATAAAAGTAGGTAATGTTTACTGGTCCTATTGTCCAAATTAGTCTAATAATTACTATACTCCAGATTTTCCAGAAATATTTTCGTCGGCATGTCGGGTCAAACAAGTGATGCACTTAAACTTTTCCTTATACAAGTTCTTTTTGTTTAGGCACTTGACATGAAATGTTCTTTGACAAGTTTGGCATTGAATGCCAATATTCGTTAAATATATATACATATAAAACACAGTCCTTCAGTTGCAGCAATTTTATTTTTTAGATAAACATCTGGCTCGCATTTATCTTCCATGGTAGACGTCAAATTTATTATGTGAGGTGGTTTTTGTTCTCTTGTGACGTTGTGTTTGAAGTTTTGAGTACTTAATATAAGAAGTGGCTTAGTTATTTCTCTCCTAGGAGTTTCAGCGTTTTCTTTAGATTTTAATGTGTGATTTGGTGTGAGTAGACTTTTTAGAGATACAGTTTTACCACCTTGTTTTTTATTGACATTATTTGTTCTGACTTTTCGCTTTTTTATTTGTTTATTTTTGTTGAGTTTATTCTGCTCTCTTTTGGCTTTATTTTGTGCTTTTTTCAGTTCTTGCTCTTCCTTTAAGCGCATTTTCTCTTGTTGTTTTTTTTGTACACTGTTGAAGAAATAACAAAACTAGATCGTTCAGTATTACGATTTCCTTTTCTTACTGGTGTTTCTGGGACATTTAAAAACTGATCAATTGGTATATCAATGCAATTCTTCTGTAATGAAGTGTTAATGCCTTCTTCCTCACTCTGTGTTAAAATTAAACATTTCAGGATCACCAGTAGATCCATTTGCTTGTTCTGAAGCAGTAGAGTCGTCCTCATTTAACAAAAATATTTGGTCCATATTGAATATTTCGTTTTCATGTATTGGTAATACAATTTCTTCAGATAAAAGAACATCTTTATCGGCGACATTTGCCATCGCCAAAATTGCAGTATGTTGCGCACTTTCTTCGTCCCGCACTATGTTCTCAAATAAGAATATTTCAGGTTCTCTGCTGGTGGTTTCCTCAAATACAATGGGCATGTTATTAATTTCAACACTCGAAAAGAGATCTGCCCGTTGAAACCGATCTTTATTATTGTTAGTGCTGATATATTCATAAATTTGGCAAAGTATGCTAAAATACTTACAGGAACAACTACTACTGATTTTGTTTTTCATTTCATTTTGCAAATATTCCTGAAATAATTGCAAAATGTTTCCATCAGTATTCAGTTTTTAAGTTTTTCACTTGTAAAAACTTCCTTTGCAAGTGTATTCTTACCAAGACATTTACTGTAGACAAGAGCTTCAGGGTCCCATGCAAAAAGACCACAAGCCTTAAATCCAATAATAGTATTTTTTGGCTTCAGTTGATCTACTGCAGTTTTTAAAATTGGATCAAAATGTTCCTTTCCTAGCTGACAATAGGGATTGGTCCGTCGCCAGTCAAGAACGCCTTGTTTCCATAAACTTTTTAGTGGACGAAAATTGGAAACGTCCGCATAAGTCTCGTTGAATTTGGATATAAAGAGACTAACACTATCTGAAGCTCGGTACGTACTTCACTTAACTCTAAAGATAAATGTGTGCGGTGTCCATCAACAAAAAGAATAATTGGAAATGTAACGTCTTGTTGCTGACTTAAATGTGGATGTAAGTGATTTTTGACATAATCAACGAATACTTCTGACTTCATCCATCCATTATCACTCATTCCGATTGCTCATCCATCAGGAATTACTTCAGTAATATTCGTAGATAATCTCTTATTTGGATAGATTATCATCGGTGGCGTGGTTTTACCTGAAGCTGAGAACGTGAGCATAACCGTCAAGTTTTGTTTTGCTTTCCCCAAATCTACTTCATAGACGTTCCTCTTATCTTTCGAAGCTATAACTTTTCCTAATTGAGGATTAAATAAAAAACAGGTTTCGTCTCCGTTGTAGACACGATTGGGTTCATTTAAAATAGAAAAATATCCCTTTTCCTTCAGATACTTCTCAATGCTTTGAAACTACCCTCGAATATCCTTTTCAGCGACAACTGAAGAAGCTGGAGTGACATCTTCCGCTGTACGTTCTCGTAGATTGGGATGACGCTTCATAAAAAGTTTATACCAATGAATGCCAGGTAAATTGTCCTTGAAGGGAGTTTGTCTCTTATTATTATCTAGAAACGACTTGACCGTAATTTTCACTTTGGAAACCCCTATCTATCATTGTCTAGAATCCAATTGCCTATTTTTATTTCCTCCTCTTTCGTGAAGTAGGTACTTCTACCTTTTTTAGGTTTTGTAAACTTGCTACCAAGTCGAAATTGCAAGGTAGATCGTGTATTTCCGGACTTCTTAGCATCGGACTATTTTGCTTGCCCCGATTTAATTTCCTGTAAAGCCTGCTGAAGACTTTCTTCGTTGTAGGAAGAAACACTTTTTTTGTACCTGCAAAACATAGGTAGGTAGGTATGCTTTTTACTTTAAAATGATTCAGTTTAAGATTGTTGAACAGTGTTGAAAAATAAACGGTTTTAAAGATTGAAACTAACTTTTCCGCATCTGTGGAACTGAACAATATTCTATCACAAAATTGTTACTTGTATACACTTCGGAGTATGTATCGTTCTAACAAACCGAAATTTCTCCAAAAATAAACAAAAATGTAGTATATCTGGATTTATAGGACCCGCTGTACTCGCTCTAGTCAACTGATAATCAATAGAGTACATCTATGAGACACCTTGAACAATATTCAATCATAAAATTGATGAATCGTATACTCTCTGGAGGTTGTAACGTGCTAACAAACTGAAAATTCTTCTAAAATGACAAAAATTTGGTACTTCAAGTACCATAGCACCTGTTGTACTGGCTTTAGTAACCTGAATATTAATAGGGTTCATCTATGAGACGCTCTGAATAATATCCAATCATAAAATTGATCACTTGTATATATTCCGGAGGCTGTATCGTGCTATTAACTGAAACTTCTCCAAAAATGACAGAAATATCGTACTTTAAGTACTGTAGCAACTGTTCTATTGGCTCTGGTGAGCTGAAAATCATTAGGGTTCATCTATGATATGTCCTGAATAATATTCAATCATAAAATTGGTGACTTGTTGAATTACGGAGGCTGTATCGTGCTAACAAACTGAAATTTATCAAAAAATAACAAAATGTCGTACTTCAAGTACCATAGCACCCGTTGTACTGGCTCTGGTGTGCTGAAAATCAATAGGATTCATCTGTGACATGTCCTTAACAATATTCAATCATAAAATGTGTGACTTATTACACTCCGGAGGCTGCATCGTGCTAACAAGACATGTAAGAAAAAGTGGCCGACGACGACGACATTCACACAGGATTTTTTTCCTAAAAAATTTCAACTTTTTTTGAGGAAAACCAATACTTTTCTCGCATATTTGATAGGTTGGGCGGAAAAATAATAATAAAATAACGGTTTTACGGATTAAAACTAACTTTTCCGCATCTGTGGCCCTGAACAATGTTCTATCATAAAATTGTTACTTGTATACACTTCGAGGGATGTATCGTGCTAACAAACCGAAATTTCTCCAAAAATAACCAAAAATTTTGTATATCTGGATTTAGAGGACCCGCTGTACTCGCTATAGTCAACTAAAAATCAATGAGGTACATCTGTGAGACACCTTGAACAATATTCAATCCTAAAATTGATCAATCGTATACTCTATGGAGGCTGTATCGTGCTAACAAACTGAAAATTCTCTAAAAATGACGAATTTTGGTACCATAGCACCCGTTATACTGGCTCTACTGAGTTGAATATCAATAGGTTTCATCTTTGAGACGCTCTGAATAATATCCAATCATAAAATTAGTCACTTGTATATACTCCGGAGGCTGTATCGTGCTAACAAACTGAAACTTATTCAAAAATGACAAAAATATCGTACTTAAAGTACTGTATCACTAGTTGTATTGGATCCGGTGAGCTGAAAATCAATAGGGTTCATCAGTGAGAAGCCCTGAAAAATATTCAATCATAAAATTGGTGACTTGTTGAACTGCGCAGGCTGTATCGTGCTAACAAACTGAAATTTCACAAAAAATTACAAAATGTCGTACTTCAAGTACCATAACAATCGTTGTACCGACTCTGGTGAACTGAAAATCAATAGGGTTCATCTGTGACATGTCCTTAACAATATTCAATCATAAAATTGTTGACTTATCGCACTCCGGAGGCTCTATCGTGCTAACAAGACATGTAAGGAAAAGTGGCCGACGACAACGACGACGACGACGACGACATACACACAGGATTTTTTTTCTGAAAACCGTTTCTTCGTGTTGTTGTTGATGGAAAACGTAAAAATAACTCAAAAAATTTTTTTCAAAATTTCAACTTTTTTTGGGGTAAACCAATACTTTTCTCGCATATAGAAAGGTTGGGCGGAAAAGTAAAACACCCATTATTTGTAAAATTAGACAAAAATTACGGTGACTGTTGACAATTGTTGATT
The DNA here is from genome assembly GCA_963921935.1 of Galeruca laticollis. Classification (NCBI taxonomy): domain Eukaryota; kingdom Metazoa; phylum Arthropoda; class Insecta; order Coleoptera; family Chrysomelidae; genus Galeruca; species Galeruca laticollis. Next base: position 185,590,930 of record OY998179.1, on the reverse strand, counting down.
TAGATTGCATACCGTATTAAGTATAGGACATTTTATAATTGTTAAATTTTAGTGCATTTTGCTTGCACCAGAAAATAATATTCTTGGCATGTTTCCAATTATGTCGGTACGGTGTCAATTATAGGTTTTATTAATTTTTATTGTTCCTAATGTTGGCACCCTAAATTATATATATATATATATATATATATATATATATATATATATATATATATATATATATATATATATATATATATATATAGATATATATAAATATTTTACAAACAATTTTAGCTCTTTTGTTGATTTAAGTAAACCATATTTAGTTTATAAAAGTTTTTGTCTAACGTTCTAAATAATTTTTTTTAAAAAGTCGCATACAATATAAATAATCAGATTTCTTAAGTACTTGCTTAGCAAATCCAAAAGAACAAACAGTAAAAAAATTATTTCCATACCTTTTTGTGACTTTGCTGGATATACTGGAAGTGGGTGTTATACTTTCTCTGTTTTCATTAGTTTTTTTAGGCATCTTGATTTAAAACAAGAAATATACACAGTGCCAATATTTGGAACTAAAAATAGTCAGAGCACCATGTTCTTTGGCACAAAGGGTGTCAATATTTGGAAAATTGCAAATTATAGTTCTAATAATTGACACACATTTTATTAATACTGAAACAATTAAAATCCACTAACAGACTAAAATAATCATTATTTCGTACCTTGAATAACATATGTAATATATAAGAATAATTATTAAGTTGTTTTTTAAACTATAAAAGTCTATTTCAATTAACTCACATGCTAATTCTGGTATCAAATTCCAACCGTTTTACTGGAAGTCACACACACTTTAACAAATCCACAACAAAACTAATGTTGAGTACATAGAGTAATAGGTGTATGCATTTTAGCGTAGTTGCCAGATTAATAGTATATTATGAGTATTTGACAAATTCGTCAAACGTAAACAAACTTTTAAGAAATGCAGGGATGATGCCAATGATTGGAATTGTGTCAACATTTGGGTATGTTACCCTAGTTTACTTCTACTAGAACTTGGTAAGATTGTTTATATTACTTCTTTCTAAAACATGAATTGACGCTGGTGACAAAGAGAACCAGATCTTGTAAGAAAAATGTCATATTCAATATAAAAATCGATCTGTTTAAAACAACAGATTCCTATTTTAAATGAAACAAAAATGAAAAACTAAGACATTTTATTATCACAGTGAACTTTTAATAATCTACTCATCCTACAGACATTAAAATCTCAGTTGAAGATCTGTAGATATTAGTATAGTTAAGGATATATGTATCAATGCTTTTTTTCTATTTAATATTAAGAACCAATTCTGCATAGTGTAGAATAATCGACTCCACAAGTTTAATGGACATATATTTGAATATGATCCTCGTACATAATTTACATCCAGATAAAATAAACTAGAGCTGCAATCGAATACCAATAACGGTGACGTCATGGTTATACGGTGCGGTGGAATAAGTGTTACCCCCCCTACTAACTACTCTATTTCTATATCTTAAGAAAAAAGCTCAAACAGGTCAATTTTTATTTTAAACGTAGTATGTTATGGCATAAAAGTTTCGAACCTGACATAATCCCTCTTCATGGGGGTGTCATCCCTTCGATTTTTTTAAATAAGAAAGTGCATCATGCGACACCTCATTTGAAACCTATTGAAACACTGATTTCAAAAATGTATAACACTTTGATTAAAAAATTAACATAGTCTGAGTTATGCGAGATTAACGGATTATGAGTACGTCACTGTCGATTTGTTCTCAAACCGTAATTGTCTTTTTTCGTTACCTAGCAAATTTATTATTATCAGTTGTCACTGTCAAATAATACTGAAGTAATTTCAGTTTTGTTACTACATGAAAATAAGTTTGTTTATTGTGAATAATGAAAAAATGGTACAACTTCGCAATTTACAAGAAAAATGCGAAATGATTATTATTTATGGCGAAGCTGGTCGTAATTATCATGAGGCAGTCAGAATTTTTAATGAACGCTTTACTGACCGCCCAATAGACTGACATTATTTTAAATTTGTGGTCGGTAAATTTCTTGAAAAAGGTGGAGTCGAAAATAAAAAACGGTCTGGCAGAAACCCTATATCCGAAGATAAGCAGGTTTCTATACTGAGTTTGTCGTAAATCCATCTACTTCAACCAGAAATGTAGCACAAACTTGTGAAGTAGATGAGAAGACAGTGTTAAAGGTGTTAAAGAAAACTAAATTCCATCCCTACAAAATACAAATGTTGCATGAACTCACAGAGGATGACCCAGATAGACGCATGGAATATTGCGAAACTATCACAAATATTATTGCACACAATCAGGATTATCTCCGACACATTTGTTTTAGTGACGAGGCGACATTTTTTGTAAACGGTCATGTACATCGGCAAAATGTGAGGTATTGGTCTGATGAAAATCCCAGAATATTCCGAGAAGGCCACACACAATTTCCGCAAAAACTAAATGTATGGGCAGGCTTACTAGGGAATTACATGGTAGGCCCAATATTTATTGACGGGAATTTAAATGATGATAATTATTTGAATATGTTAGAGATAGAGATAACCGCCGCAATAAATAACATCATCACAAACCACCCGCATGAATTTCCTAAACATGTCATATTTCAGCAAGACGAAGCTTCGCCTCATTATGCGAAATTATTTAAACACAGTTTTCCAGGAAGATGGATTGGACGACGGGAACATATCGAGTAGCCACCTCGATCACCGGACTTAACTCCATAAGACTTATGTATATGGGGCTACGTAAAGTCCAAAGTGTATCAAACTCGAGTAGATACAATTAACCAACTGCGCGAGAGAATTATTGCAGAATGTGGTAATATTAGTCCAGAGATGTTGCAAAGGGTTAGAGAGGAAATCCAAAATAGACTGTATTATTGTCAAGAAGTAAATGGGGAACATTTTGAACACCTTTCACGTTAAAAAATTATTTAGTTGCAGTTACTGTTAAAGTTTAAAATTTATTTAGTTTTCAGTACACCCTTAGTTGTTACTTGTAATTTATTACATTAAATGATTAAATTCAGTTACCAACATTCACAGTTAAGGAAAGATTTATTTAAAGACAAAACAATTCCAACCCTCCAATGAAAAAACCTACCGTCAAGCCTACAGAATTAATTGAATTCTTGCAAACTAAGATTAAAACTCTCGAATAACTAAGACTCCGTTAATTTTTGAAATCATAACATACTTCGTTTAATATAAAAATTGACCTGTTTCAGCTTTTTTCTTAAGATATAAAAATAGAGTAGCTAATAGGGGGGGGGGGGGTAACACTTATTCCACCGCTCCGTATACAGTTACAGTTTACTATTGATTGAATTTGATTAATTGATTATAATATATATAACATTTGTGGTGCTTACTCTTAAATAGTTATAAATGAGTGAAGAATATTTTTTATAAATTGAATTTGTTGTATTGCGACTCTTTGTTTCTTTCAAGTGGTCTCATACCTAATCATTACTGTTACTAACGAGTGTTTCTTGCCGATCCTATGCACCCTGAGATAAATGAAGTAACAGAAACGTAAATCTATTAAAATTTAATGAACTTGTACAGATAAATCACATTACTTATGTAACAAATTGGTAGGTTCACAGTATAACTTTACAGTGTAATTACTATCATCAGTGTAATAACCGACGCTGTCTTATAGTTTGAATTTGATTGCAACGATTTCTGTCATCAGTGCCGTAGGGCATGAGAGAGCAGCATCCTCCCCCTCCTTTTTGAACCCTGAGAGAGGGTAGCTTCATAGCTCGAGCGGAAGGGTGTCGTGGGCCCTCTTTGACTTAAACGATATGCCAAGCCTGAGCTCTGAGGTTCGCCGTGTCGTCAGGACCCCCGTACGTCCACGGGTCCAGTCCACCTGTACCTAGGGGAAATTGTCGGGAGTAAGGGAAACAGACTAGGTAGATAACAAATAAATATGCCTATATTACAATCAGATAAATAACAAAAAAAAATCAACAAAGAATTGAAAATAATAACTTGAGATATACTTTCGACACCTATGGTATACAATGATAGCGCCATAAAATTAATTCTTATCGGAAAATGGAAATCGTTAGGATTTCGTTATGTTTTTATTCTTTATTTCAACCAATCGTCTGGTTTTGCCCCTAACTCCAGTTTCTTTATGTATTTTGATTCAACTCTTAGTTAGTGCCTGATGAGGATAACGGAGTTCACTACGTCAGCGAAAAGTGACCGCTAGGGTTCTACTTTTTAAAAGGTAAATGTGGCCTCCTTACTAGAGTATAAACAGGAGACCGTGACCTAGCTAATGATTACTTCATTGGCTCCCTTGATATGGATTTTCCTACTTGCAGTTTCGTCTACACTGCAGAAAAATGAGTTCGTAACCGGACGATTTCTGCTGATATGGGTGACTTCGATGTCCGGTAAAATTTTAATAAATAACAAAATCTAGTTTTCGAAGCGAACACAATCAAATCGATAAATATAAGTTCATTTGCACTTCCTAGATATCAGATGTATAAACCGGTATTGATTAGGAATCGAATGTGATATGAATATGTATCTCAAGTGGCGTACCCGTCGTTAATATCCCTGGATAAAACTGTATAATAAAACGAGAAGTTTCACAATGTATAATTCTTTCTAATTAAAGTAATATACGGCTCAAGTTTTCTTATAGCACTTATATGACTGGACGGATAATAAGACACAAAAAATAATTTTCCCCAAAACAAAATAAAAAATGTTTTCAAATTCAAAAACTTATGATTTGGAAAATCTGGATCTAATGTTTCACCACGAAAAAGCGGCGTCTGGATTTTTACAATCGGTCGACGGGAGATGAGCTCTAATCGGCTATCTCTGATTCCAGTACTCCGCGAAAATCACTGAAACGTACTGTCAAAACGCGTGCTGTCGTATATCAACAACCGCTGGAAGACTAGTAATGCCCACTCTGCCTCATTTTTTCATGTATTTATCACGGGGTCTCTGGGATGGGTGTTATGCACTTTCAGCACACGTTGCTGTTTTTACGATGTGTCACCTAACACTTCCTTGTTTCTCTATGTTTCGTGTTTTTGATTGTTGAAGGTTATCTTTAGTTGCTGTTCTAATTTCTCTATAATAATTGCATAACTAGTCTGTATTTTTATGATGTTCATAAACATCGGTGTTTTGGTATTCGAACATATATGCGTGACAAAATTGGGACTCGTTTTCCTAATTACTTGTTTGATTTTGAACTGCCTACAATAGTAGAAAACTGGAACTCTTTAAACATCTGTATCGTGTTTTTTTTGTTTGTAATGTATATGATTATAATTTTTTATTTATAGGGTGTCCCCAAATTCCTTGCCATATTTGTGCTTATTACACTTACAATACGTAAATCTAGCAAGTACTGGGGCCCATACTAATGAAAATAATAAAATAATATAGTATAGGTTAATATATATATATGTTTCATATAACACCTGTTTCAGTCGAAATTTCAATAATTTCGACGTATTGCCGTTCTACGAAGGGAAAAACAACCACATTCCTGGCTAATACCACGCAGAATATTGAATTACATCCCCTTTCCAAAACCGTGACATCGATCGGCCACTTTGCCGATACGGACATTTGTGGTGATTCGCAACTGATAGCGGAAGACCATAGAACACTGACCGAACTGAAGATTACATCCACCGACAACCTCTCTTGGCTCGTGTAGTTACACAAGCGAGAAGTAGTAGGTTGGCGCCATCTTCACTTTATATATATATATATATATATATATATATATATATATATATATATAATAACAAGATGTACGAATAGTGCGTGACATATGAACAATGAACAACGAATAGATTAGTGGGTATTGCACGCAAATAGAAGGAGGGGCTACTGAAAACAGTGGTAACCGCAGACATGCATGTTTCTGGCTAGTTAGCCGTCATCGGTACGGTACAACCAATAAAAGATGGGAAACATGGGAGCAAAGGTGTTTCATTTAACACCATCTTTTATTGGTTGTACCGTACCGATGACGGCTAATGAGCCAGAAACATGCATGTCTGCGGTTACCACTGTTTTCAGTAGCCCCTCCTTCTATTTGCGTGCAATACCCACTAATCTATTCGTTGTTCATTATATATATATATATATATATATATATATATATATATTATTATATGAAATTTATGTATTTATCAGTTTATAAATAAATATATTTAAACAATATTTATTTTTGAATTTTGTCTATTGCATTATTTTTAATTACTTTATGTTTTTTTTATTTTTGTCGATGGATTTATATAGTAAATTGGCTAGCTCAGGATATTTTGATTATATTGTTTTACTTTATTGTGTTATTGGAAAACATGAGAACTCTTAACTCCCTTTAGATTCTGGCAGATATTATAATATGCGAAATTTGTATTTACTAAATATTATATTATTTTAACTCCTTTGAAAACGCTTTGAATATCTATGCGGAACATACCTATTCGAACCTCTATGATGATTTTCTGGAACTATTTATGTCAATTGTTAAAATAAAAACAAACATATGAAATGAAATTTAGTTTATATATATACGAACTATCATTGAATTGAAAAACACTATCGGTATGAAGAAAAATCAGTTAAAACAAATTATTACTATAAACTAATATACATGAAATGGTTAGAATTTTTAATACATATAAAACAACGAATAGTGAACTTTTGGCCAATTAATAATGTTTGTGAAATTTTTAATGGTATACCATATAAATTGTTTATACACTGACCTGTTTCTATCACTTTAAAGTTTCTGTTGTGCACTCTGCTTCGGATTCATCTCTCTGGAATGAAGCTGGATTCTTGTTGAATATCGTAGGAAAACAAACTTGATAGTTTGTTGTAGGTAAGTCGAGATTTTAGTTTAATTGTTCAGTAAATACAACTTATAATGTTTATTATCTTACTAAATGTCTTTGAAACTAATAATCAATATTCCATTGTGGACTTTTGATAAAATTCAGACATGGCATCCCTTCTCAAAATATGGATTAGCTGCATTTTCCACAAATAATGAATGTTTACAAATATTTTCTTCTAGAAATGTCTCTATTATTATTATTTATCATTTAAATTCAATTTTGCTTTTGATTTCTAAAGATTTCCGCAGAATTTAACAAATTATTAGAAAAATTTTCTTACATGTCCATCTGCTTTTGAACCACCACACCTCATTTTTTGTTCCCCAAATCAACAAAACTCTCGTTGCTAGCCTTGTTATTTCCAACAAAAAACTAACAAGTAACTAGATATCATGGTTTAATTTATTTACTGTCTAACATTAATTATAATTATTTTCCTCGTATTTTTATTGTTATTAATTATTTGTGAAAAATTTTAAAATAATTCATTATATCTATTTACATACAATATCATTTCCAAAATATGCCTTATTTTTATATCAATAATAATTTTTATCCCACTTTAAATTACAATATCTATGAATTTATAATCATAATCTTCTTAAAATCTTTTATAATGTCTTTCAATTACTCTTTTATATGTAATTCAACAATTATTTTATATAAACTTTGGCTTAACCTTTACTATTGTTATCAATCTTTAAACACTCCTGCTGTTTTGAAAATAATCAATACTTTGAACATAACATATCTCTATGGTTGAAAATATTTCTGCTCTGTTAATTCTGTGTTACATGACATGAAGTTTTTACTGACACTTCTACATAAGAATCAACAAATGATATAACATGTATTCATATTAGTATCAGTTATATATATTGTTTATCATCGTTTAAATAATAATTTTATGTTCTTTTTCAGATTCTTTTGTTATTCTAGATAGAATATACAATTCATTGTCTATGTTGCTGATAACAATTTGGATTTATAATTTACTAAGAAAATGGGTTATGGTTTTGTGATTCATAACTATTTACAATCTGAAAATAAAGGTAACAAATTTTAATCTTGCTAATATATTTCTATATTATAAAGGATAATTAATCTCATAGATGTTCGATTTGATATGATACATATCGTTTAGTTATAATTGTCAATATAAATAGTAATTTTATCTGTCTGAAGAAAGTGATTTCTATTTGTTATTCAACAAAGTTACAAATTTCTCATATTTGTGTATCATTCTCTTGAATATTCATTATGATAAGTTCAAATCCCCTCAAATTTAAATTTAATAAATATTAACATGGTTAATTTTGTTTAAATTTCAATTTCCCAAACAAACTTATCATTCCTTCACTATTTACTATAAAAATATTAGAAACTTCTTAGACTAATTCTTGGTTGTATCCTTATCCTATCTTAATCTACTATTTACAAACAACTTATTTCCTATGATTTTAAATTACTTGTAATATTATCTATTCCTCGTTTTTCGATACATATTCCTTAAGAATAATATTTGTAAATGTGTTCTATGTTAAAGATACCCCTTAATATTTTAGTACCTGGATATATTAATCGATAACTGTTTTTACCGTTTTCTGTATCTATGATATATGGACCTTCGAATGGATATAATAATTTCGCACATTGTTCTTCATCTTTCTTTGGCATTCTTAAAGATTTGACAATCACCATATCTCCTTTATTAAACTGTGTTGTCCTAGGTTTCTTTTTATCTTGTTTTTTAATATACTTCTCCGCATTTCGTATTATTCTCCGATTAACCTTTTCAAGTACACTTGTCATAGTTGAATTTCTGTTCAAAATCCAGTGGCGTTCTGGCTGTATTCCTTTCATAATATAAATCGGATTCTCCTCTGTTACACCATGTGGTAATTCATTTATGAATTTTTCTACTCTATCCAAGTATTCATCCCATCTTTTATGGTTCTCTTGACATAACATTCTTAAATATTTAATGATTTCTTTAATATATCGTTCTGCTGGATTAGAACTTGGTTTTCTGATACTTATAAATTGTAATTTTATTTGTTTACTGTCAGTATATTGTTTTAACTTCCTACTCTCAAAATATGTCGCATGATCAAGTATCACTGTTTCTGGTGTTCCAAACTCTTCTATATATTCTTTAAAACAATCAATTACTACTTTCGCATTTGTCTTTCTACATGGAAATATTTTAACATATTTACTATATACATCAACCATTACTAATAAATGTTTATTCCCCATTGTACTTTTAATTAAATTACCAATAAAATCTACTGCCACTATTTGCAATGGTTTACTCGTTATAATAGATTTCGCTGTCATATAATTATGATAATTCTTTTCTTTGCCTATTTGACAAAAATCACAATATTTACATACTTCTTTTACAATACTTAAATCTTTCTTAGCTATATAATTTTCTCTAAATAACATCCACAATTTTCTTATTCCTATATGTCCATTTTCTATATGTAAATGTTTAATAATTTCTTTAGCATAATCTCTTGTTATGATATATACTTCTCTATCCTCAATTTGTTTATACCATACATCTTCTATATTTACTGCTCCTCTGGTATTTATTTTATCTATTTGTCTTTGATCTTCTTTTACTCTTTCTAGAGTAAATATTCCTTCAGTTTGGTGTAATGTATTTACTCCTATTTGAAATCTTCTTGGTTCGCTTCCATTATCGTTAACTCTACTTAAGGCATCCGCTACAATGTTTAATTTTCCTGGTACATATTTTATGTCAAACTCATATTCTTGTAGAAGTAGAATCCATCTATGTATTCGATTGTTTGCATATCTGTTCTTTAATATAGATGTTAGTGCTAGATGATCTGTTTCTAATGTAAATTTAGCTCCTAGTAAGAAAAATCTTAGTTTGCTTACACAAAATACTACACTTGCCATTTCTAACTCAGTTATGGAATATTTTCTTTCCGCTGCTTTTGTTACCCTAGATATAAAACTTATGGGAACTTCCTCTTCATCTTGAATTTGTACCAAAACTCCTGCCAATCTTTCCATAGATGCATCTGTTTTCAAGATGAAAGGTTTATCATATTGTGGGTGATAAACTTTGAGTTTCTTCAGAAATATTTCTTTTAATTCCTGGAAAGCTTTGTCTCGTCTTTCATCCCATTTCCATTTTGTATCCTTCTTTAACAACTCAATTAGTGGAATCTCTCTTCTACTTAAGTCTGGAATTAGCCTCTTAAAATAATTTAAAATCCCCAGAAACCCCCTCAAATTTTTTAGGTTCTTAGGTGTTTGATATTCCAGTATCGCTTTAACTCTTTCTGGATTCATTGTTACTCCTGTATCACTTAAAATATATCCCAGATATTCTACCTCCTTTTTATAAAATTGGCATTTATCTAAATTTAATTTCAAACCTGCTTCTTCCAATTCTTTAAGTATAATTTTTAAGTGTTCCTGATGTTTTTCTTCTGTTTCAGAAAATATGAGGATATCGTCGATATAGTGCAACGTGAAATCTTCATACTGGTTCAAGATAGTATGTAAAGTTCGTACCAGCGCAGCACAAGAACTTTGTAGCCCAAATGGTACTACACAAAATTGATAAACAATTCCATCCACCATAAAAGCAGTGTACGGTCTACTTCTTGGATCTAAAGGAATTAACCAGAAGCTGTGTTTGAGATCCAGTTTTGAGAAAATATTAGCTTTTGTAATTCTACCAAAAATACATTCTATATTTAATGGACTTTCATATTGTTTCTTTGTATAGCTGTTAATATTTCTAGCATCCAAACATAACCTAATTTCTCCTGTTTTCTTCTTGACACATGTGATGGCACTGATGTATTGCGAATTTGATCTTTCAATAATTCCATCATTCAGCATCTTTGTAATCTCATCATATACTTCTGTCTTCAGCCTGTATGGTATTGGATATGTTTTTATTTTGAAATTTTTTATCTCTTCTGTGACTTCTAATTTATGTACATATCTAGATGCTACACGTACTTCCTCGTTAAATAATCGTTTATGATGTTGTAAAAGCTCATACACCCTATCTTGATATTCTCTGTTACATAACTCTTCTAAAACTTTTATCTCTTCACCAATTTGGTTTATTTCCTTTATGTTCGAATTTTGTATATCATTATTAGAAAATTGTTTTATAAAATGTATAATTGAATTTTGATATCTAATACATCCCTGATTATAATCTATAATTATCCTATGTCTATTTAATTCATCATTTCCTAATATTATATCATATCTTAAATTTTTAACTATCAATAATTGTACTGGAATATGTTCTGAATTTATTTTTAAATTAACTATAATAGTTTGATTTGTTTCATAAAGTTTTCTATCATTCGCCCCTACTAATGATATTTTGTTAGTATTAATCACCGTAATATCATCTTGTTTCACATTTTCTATTACATTCTGATTTATTATAGAAACTTCCGATCCTGTATCTAATAAAATTTTACATTTCACATCAAATAAATACCCTTCTATGAAAATTAATTTTATGTTTTCAGTACATTGTGAACTTTCATCTATAAATTCTCTTGGATGTTGATAATGAGAAGAATAGATAATATTACGAATGTAAGGACGATTTACGCAAAATTTCTTACCAAGCTTTGCTCTTGGTTTGGATCATTACTTGATCCTTCCTGTTCTTGTGTTATATGATTCACCTGTCTTCTCTCTTCCTCTCTATTATTTTCTTGTTCATAATTCCTTTCTGGGTTCCTTTGATTATAGTTTCTTCTTTCACTATAATTGTTTATTCCTTCCCCTCTATTCTGTTGCCAATTTCCATTCCTGTTTCCATTATAATTTCTTCTTTCGAAATTTGCCTGATTTCCTCTATTTTCATACTGCCTACCATTGTTTCTGTCTCCATTTCCATAATATCTATCTCCATTTCCTGTATTTCTTCTGTTTTCAAAATTCCTGTTTCCATAATTTCTATATTCATTTCTGTTATTATTGTCCCTTCTGATAAATCCATTTCCATTCTCTCTTGTTCGATCATTTCTTATCTCCTCATTCCTATTCTGGTATCGATTTATTCCATTTGTGTTCACAATACTCCTCTCCACTCTCTGTAGGTAACATGACAAACTATCCATCGTCTTGATATTATGAAGTGCAATAGTCTCCGATACTTCTGCATTAAATTGTCTGCCTACATATAATACCAGTTCCTCCTCTTTCATCACCGGTTCTAGATACTGTGCCATATTATACAACTGCATCGCATATGAATTCAAATTTTTACCTTTATTATAGTCGAATTTACCAAAGTATAATTTTTCCCTAAAATTTGCTTGCCGTAATTCCCCCCAAAAATAGTTTAAGAACTGATTTTCAAATTCTTCCATATTTCTGATCTGCTCTTCTTTATTGCAGAACCAGAGTAATGCGTGACCTGACAACATACCTCTTATCGCTATTTTCTTCTCCATCAAATCCTTTATTCCCCTCAATTTACTTTTTATAATTTTAATAAAAACTTTTGGGTGTATTAAATTAATGTTCCCATCGAATTTCACACCTACATCCATATTCCCATTGTATATGATTCCTCCTCCATTTCTTCTCACAGTATCCTCCATTTCTTCTACCGTTTCTTGTAGTTTCCTATTCATTTCTTCTAATTCCCTATTAAATGATCTACCCATGACTTCCGACCTTTTTTCATATGTTCCTGTTTGTTCTTCCAGTCTCACATTTAAATCTTGAAATTTTTTATCCACCTTCTGTATTACTTCTTCATTAGTTTGTCCTTGTACTTTTATATGTTCCACTTCTCTAATTATATTTTCATTTTGTTTGTTGATTTCCATTACAATAGTTCCTGTTAGATTTTCTTCTAAACATCTACCCCATTCTTGAATTTCTTGATCAACATGTTTTTCTATCTCTTCCCGGATTTTGATTCCATTGTCTTGAATCTCTGTTCTTAAATTTTTATTTTGCTCCTCAATATTTTGTTGCACCTTATCCATTCTTCTTTGAAATACTTCGTTTTCTTCCCTGATTTTCTGGATTTCTTTAATACTTTCAGATTTCACATCATCAATTTTCTTTTCCAATTTGTCTATGTTCCCACTCATCTGGTCCATTTTTCCATCTATCCTGTTGATATCTCCTCTCATTGTATCTATGTTTCCATTTATTCTCTCCTCCATTCTGATAAATAATTGTTGCATCCTGTCCATCATCTGATCATCTCTATTTGTACTTGTTCTTCCTTGTTTTTCCCTGCTCTCTTGTATCCTCTCTTCTTGTTCTTGTGCTTCCTCATCTCCTGTTGAGTCTTCCTCTGGTACATTTTCTCCAGATTGTCCCTGTTCTAAGTAATGTACTTGGAAATCCCCTCTACCATGTCTTCTTTCCTCTCGTTCCTCTTGCGATCCACTATCCGTACCTACCTGTTTTCCGTCTCTTAACATCATTTTCTTTTCCATCTTATATTTATAATATAGTCAATAAAATTTCTAATATTTGTATACTTTTAATTATTCCCTTAACAAAAAACAACCTACCAAATATTTTAAAATCGAGCCCCACGTTGGGCGCCATTTATTATATGAAATTTATGTATTTATCAGTTTATAAATAAATATATTTAAACAATATTTATTTTTGAATTTTGTCTATTGCATTATTTTTAATTACTTTATGTTTTTTTTATTTTTGTCGATGGATTTATATAGTAAATTGGCTAGCTCAGGATATTTTGATTATATTGTTTTACTTTATTGTGTTATTGGAAAACATGAGAACTCTTAACTCCCTTTAGATTCTGGCAGATATTATAATATGCGAAATTTGTATTTACTAAATATTATATTATTTTAACTCCTTTGAAAACGCTTTGAATATCTATGCGGAACATACCTATTCGAACCTCTATGATGATTTTCTGGAACTATTTATGTCAATTGTTAAAATAAAAACAAACATATGAAATGAAATTTAGTTTATATATATACGAACTATCATTGAATTGAAAAACACTATCGGTATGAAGAAAAATCAGTTAAAACAAATTATTACTATAAACTAATATACATGAAATGGTTAGAATTTTTAATACATATAAAACAACGAATAGTGAACTTTTGGCCAATTAATAATGTTTGTGAAATTTTTAATGGTATACCATATAAATTGTTTATACACTGACCTGTTTCTATCACTTTAAAGTTTCTGTTGTGCACTCTGCTTCGGATTCATCTCTCTGGAATGAAGCTGGATTCTTGTTGAATATCGTAGGAAAACAAACTTGATAGTTTGTTGTAGGTAAGTCGAGATTTTAGTTTAATTGTTCAGTAAATACAACTTATAATGTTTATTATCTTACTAAATGTCTTTGAAACTAATAATCAATATTCCATTGTGGACTTTTGATAAAATTCAGACATGGCATCCCTTCTCAAAATATGGATTAGCTGCATTTTCCACAAATAATGAATGTTTACAAATATTTTCTTCTAGAAATGTCTCTATTATTATTATTTATCATTTAAATTCAATTTTGCTTTTGATTTCTAAAGATTTCCGCAGAATTTAACAAATTATTAGAAAAATTTTCTTACATGTCCATCTGCTTTTGAACCACCACACCTCATTTTTTGTTCCCCAAATCAACAAAACTCTCGTTGCTAGCTTTGTTATTTCCAACAAAAAACTAACAAGTAACTAGATATCATGGTTTAATTTATTTACTGTCTAACATTAATTATAATTATTTTCCTCGTATTTTTATTGTTATTAATTATTTGTGAAAAATTTTAAAATAATTCATTATATCTATTTACATACAATATCATTCCCAAAATATGCCTTATTTTTATATCAATAATAATTTTTATCCCACTTTAAATTACAATATCTATGAATTTATAATCATAATCTTCTTAAAATCTTTTATAATGTCTTTCAATTACTCTTTTATATGTAATTCAACAATTATTTTATATAAACTTTGGCTTAACCTTTACTATTGTTATCAATTTTTAAACACTCCAGCTGTTTTGAAAATAATCAATACTTTGAACATAACATATCTCTATGGTTGAAAATATTTCTGCTCTGTTAATTCTGTGTTACATGACATGAAGTTTTTACTGACACTTCTACATAAGAATCAACAAATGATATAACATGTATTCATATTAGTATCAGTTATATATATTGTTTATCATCGTTTAAATAATAATTTTATGTTCTTTTTCAGATTCTTTTGTTATTCTAGATAGAATATACAATTCATTGTCTATGTTGCTGATAACAATTTGGATTTATAATTTACTAAGAAAATGGGTTATGGTTTTGTGATTCATAACTATTTACAATCTGAAAATAAAGGTAACAAATTTTAATCTTGCTAATATATTTCTATATTATAAAGGATAATTAATCTCATAGATGTTCGATTTGATATGATACATATTGTTTAGTTATAATTGTCAATATAAATAGTAATTTTATCTGTCTGAAGAAAGTGATTTCTATTTGTTATTCAACAAAGTTACAAATTTCTCATATTTGTGTATCATTCTCTTGAATATTCATTATGATAAGTTCAATATATATATATATATATATATATATATATATATATATATATATATATATATATATATATATATAATTATATATTTAATATTGTATGATTGTTTTATAGTTATTATGGTTATTTGATTTCAATTATGGGCGCCAGAATTGGACCGCTTACCATGAATCCCAATTCAAATTAAGATATAGTTTGATAAAAATGTAAATTTATTTTATATTATTATTACCTTATCTCAGGGATGAATTCGGCACTTAGCGCTCGCCAGTAACAGGAAACTTTAGGTTGAGATATCAGAAAAAATACAAGAGAATAAATGGTAAAATAAAAAAATAGTTCTTTGTTAATTACAATGTTAAACAATACATGTGTTGTAATTTAAATAGAAATACTTGCAAAAAACTTCTCATAAAATGATTCATTCCAGTCATTACAAATTTTATTTAAAACTCTCATCGAGTAAATTGCGCTCATAAATCCACCTACTATTTGCGTAGAATGAACAAGTAGTTAGTGTTTTGTGTCCGTGATATTAGTGGAGATTGAATTATTAAATCTAATATTTATTTAAGAAATTAGTATCAATGATAACGATTAACCTAACATCTGGAAATATACGTGTTAATGTTTTTATAGGAAAAATTTAATGTACACAAGAGAAATAGAGTTCATATTTGGCTTTTTCTTGACTCTGGAGATGATGCATGTGAAAAGATCGTGGCTACGATCGAATAACACCGGAACTCAGGATGAAAAAATGACGAATTGTGAATTATTTCACCAGTAAAGTACCACAATTAATGGTATATGTATCGACGATTATCAAAACTATACTAATAAGGTAATTTTATTCAGTCTTACCAAGTTCTGATCGATAGCACAAATTATATTCACTTCTTTGTTTAAAATAGGAGTTATTATTTTGTTATTTTTATTTCAAGACTTTGTTGATTACTTTGGTTAACTTATTATATGATTTTGTTTTAATTATCTTTACTTTTTAATTAATTTGGAGAAGGAAAAATTTACCATGTCTCTCCATTTATAAGATCACGACGCTTCTCTCCCAAGCTTCAAATCAACAACTTGCAATTGTTTTAATTACTTTGTTTCATTGTTTATTGTTGCTAAGTGAATATAATTGTTTTTCTCGAATCAAAACATCCATTCCTGTGTTATTGTAGATAAATTCACTGTGTTTATTCACACTCTGTAATCACTCCGAATCACTCTACTCGAACTATCGAAAGAACGTCGATTTTCGCGTTAATATTTCGATTTGACATTTTGATATAATATGATTGAAAAGTTTATGCTATATACAGGGTTTTTTGAAAGTGTTTACAAATTATAAAGATATAATAGTTGAGTTTTGTTTCAAAATTCATATTATTCTATATACAGGGTTTCTTATAATTATATACTATAATATATTGTTCACGAAATTTACTCGTGGTTGTTTTATATTCCTTTTTTATTCTTCGAAATATAATAACTAAATTGAATAGAAATCTTGTAAATCATTTTATTAAATGTACATGATGTGTAGGTATTTCTTAACGTGTTTAAGCTATGTCTATTTAAATCAGCATGTCGTCATGAATTATCTTTTTTATTGAATATTTACTAAAGATTGACATTATTCAAATGATGCTAATTAGTTTAATTTACCTGGTAGCCATGTTTCACTTTAATATATATATATATATATATATATATATATATATATATATATATATATATATATATATGAAAGTAGAGTTAATCTAATGGGAAGCGGTCTGTAGTGGTAAAAGCAATTGTTAAATGTGCCTCAAATTCTCGTTATTCATTTATAACTTCCTCAGGAGGACTTTCTACAATAGAAGGAAACGTATAGAATAAACAACGTCACTCCGGTCCATAGTCAACGTCCTCTTTGGTATGAGAAAAAGCGCTCCCTACGTGACGGTGTAATTCTTGAAATGAGAGACCACGTTGTCAGTAAGACCCTTGACAAAAGGTATCTTTTTATGATTCATTCCAGTCAGTACAAATTTTATTTAAAACTCTCATCGAGTAAATTGCGCTCAAAAATCCACCTACTATTTGCGTAGAATGGCCATTCGCTGCTCTTCAACCTCAACTGTGATTATTCTATGAAAGTTATTCAGTTTATGAAGATAAAAAGAGGTGTGGCGTATTGTAAATTTATTATTATTAATGAAAATGAATTTGGTGAGTAATTATTTGAATTGAACAAGTAGTTAGTGTTTTATGTCCGAGATATTAGTGGAGATTGAATTATTAAATCTAATATTTATTTCAGAAATTAGTATCAATGATAACGATTAACCTAACATCTGCAAATATACGTGTTAATGTTTTTATAGGAAAAATTTAATGTTCACAAGAGAAATAGAGTTCATATTTGGCTTTTTCTTGACTCTGGAGATGATGCATGTGAAAAGATCGTGGCTACGATCGAATAACACCGGAACTCAGGATGAAAAAATGACGAATTGTGAATCATTTCACCAGTAAAGTACCACAATTAATGGTATATGTATCGACGATTATCAAAACTATACTAATAAGGTAATTTTATTCAGTCTTACCAAGTTCTGGTCGATAGCACAAATTATATTCACTTTTTTGTTTAAAATAGGAGTTATTATTTTCTTATTTTTATTTCAATACTTTGTTGATTACTTTGGTTAACTTATTATATGACTTTGTTTTGATTATCTTTACTTTTTAATTAATTTGGAGAAGGAAAAATTTAACATGTCTCTCCATTTATAAGATCACGACGCTTCTCTCCCAAGCTTCAAATCAACAACTTGCAATTGTTTTAATTACTTTGTTTCATTGTTCATTGTTGCTAAGTAAATATAATTGTTTTTCTCGAATCAAAACATCCATTCCTGTGTTATTGTAGATAAATTCACTGTGTTTATTCACACTCTGTAATCACTCCGAATCACTCTACTCGAACTATCGAAAGAACGTCGATTTTCGCGTTATTATTTCGATTTGACATTTTGATATAATCTGATTGAAAAGTTTATGCTATATACAAGGTTTTTTGAAAGTGTTTACAAATTATAAAGATATAATAGTTGAGTTTTGTTTCAAAATTCATATTATTCTATATACAGGGTTTCTTATAATTATATACTATAATATATTGTTTACAAAATTTACTCGTGGTTGTTTTATATTCCTTTTTTATTCTTCGAAATATAATTACTAAATTGAATAGAAATCTTGTAAATCATTTTATTAAATGTACATTATGTGTAGGTATTTCTTAACGTGTTTAAGCTATGTCTATTTAAATCAGCATGTCGTCATGAATTATCTTTTTTATTGAATATTTACTAAAGATTGACATTATTCAAATGATGCTAATTAGTTTAATTTACGTGGTATCCATGTTTCACTTTAATACATATATATATATATATATATATATATATATATATATATATATATATATATATATATATATATATATATATATATCAAAATAAAGTTAATCTAATGGGAAGCGGTCTGTAGTGGTAAAAGCAATTGTTAAATGTGCCTCAAATTCTCGTTATTCATTTATAACTTCCTCAGGAGGACTTTCTACAATAGAAGGAAACGTATAGAATAAACAACGTCACTCCGGTCCATAGTCAACGTCCTCTTTGGTATTAGAAAAAACGCTCCCTACGTGACGGTGTAATTCTTGAAATGAGAGACCACGTTGTCAGTAAGACCCTTGACAAAAGGTATCTTTTTATAAGTGAAAGGATCTATCACAACATTGTCAACCGGCCCGTCAAAGAAATTAGAATTGTAAATTAACTTATTAAGAATGTGTCTAGGGAAGCCGTTGCTAGAAAACAAGAGGACGAGCTTTTTTAAATTATCTTGTAAGAATCTGTCATCACTAATATGTATAACGCGATTTTTCATATCGATGACAATATTTAATTTCTGATTATTGGGGTGGTTAGAAAAATAGTTGATGTATCTACCAGAGGCCGTTGGCTTCTGATACCAATTACGAATAATGCTATTGTTATCACAATTCAGTGTCTAAAAAAGGCAAATTGTGTTCTTTCTCATTCTCAACCGTGAATTCTACATGAGGATCAAATGAATGGAAGATTTTGAGTGTTGTCAACAGAATCAAACGGGACAGCACAGATAATGTCATCGATATATTTGTAAATAAATGGTTAATGGAAGGGTAATTTAGTGATGACATCATCAAACAGAGAATCCATAACAATAAGGGCAAGAATTGGACTGATAGGAGACCCCATAGGTTTACCAAAGACCTGTAAGTAGAAAATGTTATTAAAGGTAAGGTAACAATTACTACACACACATTTAAGTAATTTCAAAAAGTTATCCTTGGTAATAATTGTATGTGGCTCTAAAAGTGACCAATTCCTGTCCAAAATGCGAAATATCAAATCCATAAGTATGTTAGTGAAAAGAGAGACTACGTCTAAAGAAATTAAAACATAATTGTCTGGTAATGTCAAACCCCAACCAGAGTTGACAAAAGTGAAAGTGTCAATATTGTAAGGAGTGATATCGGCAAAAACCATTGTCAGAATATATTAGGTCTATAGAGGTATGTTCTGTTTATGTAACCACCCTTGTCAGCTTTAACGATCAACCAGTCCGTGTATTGTTCAAGGAATTTTTAGAAACATTCATGTACCACTTACTGTTATCCAAAAACATCCTTAGACAGTTTATTAATAATTTGCAAAAGATGTTTTTGGATAACAGTAAGTGGTACATGAATGTTTCTAATGTTGATATACCTAAAGATATTGCTGATTTCTTGTTACTTGGCCCGGGCTTTGGCGTTCCTGTCGTTGGAAGTGAAATTAATGTTAAACGGTTTTTGGCAGATGTTGAGGGTATAATTGATTCTGTTCCTGATGTTGACAAGAACCTTCTCAGGGCTAGAGTCACTAACAATGTCACTAATTTTCTTAATCATCTACAAATTAAACCCGTTCCATATATATAAAAAATGTATCCAAAAACTATAAAATTCCTTAAACAACACACGGACTTGTTGATCGTTAAAGCTAACAAGGGTGGTTGTACGGTTGCCATGAATAGGAGTGATTATGACCTTAAAACTGAGGAACTCTTAAGTGACAAGTCAACTTACCAACGATTAAATAAAGACCCTACATGTGGTCTTCAACACCGCTACAACCAATTGATTAAACACTAAAAATCTAATAATGAAATTACTGATCAGGTTGCTACACATCTTATGAATTATAATTCTGTTCCTTCCAAGTTATATTGCTTACCTAAGATAATGAGTGGTACATATAGATTGATACCTAGCCTGACGCGTTATTAAAATTACTCAGTACCAAAGGGCTATATGGCATAGGTGGGGCCGAAATTCACTTAGTACAAGTCCAGATCCAAGTGTACTATATTTTTGGAATCTTCTCGTCAAGATGTTTCGAACGATTTGTCACTTGAGGCAATTTTGAAGAAATCACATTTTGACCTTTCGTGAGACCTACCGCTTGACCTATAGGTCACCGAGGTCAAATGTACTATACTTGGAATCTACTTACCAAGAACTTTCGAACGATGTATCATTTCTATTATTATATCATTTTCGTACCATTTTTCGAAGGGTCGTAAGAAAACCTTTTCAGGTAATTTTCGAGGTTTGCGATAATGTTAAAAAAGTATTTTACCTAATTTAGTTCTACAGCATATCAAAAATTGAAAAAAATCCGTTCATTCCAAAATTTTGTAAAGACAGTGCCTGGCACTTTCTCAATGCTGCGATGTATATTTCAAATTTTATAATTCGTTTGAATCTTTAGAGATGTATATTCAACATTTAAACTTCTTAAATTATTTTCTTCTGAATTTTCATATCACCCTACTAAACATTTCGCATAGTTTTATAATCAACAAGTTCATTTTTTTGTTCCAGATTATTCGTTAAAACGTGTCTGGGCTGTTCGGAAAGAGTATCACCAGATGAATTAGTGATGAGAGCCAGTGATAACATTTTCCATTTACGATGTTTCGTATGCGTCGTTTGTGGAATAAGATTACAAAAAGGTGATCTGTATGTCATCAAACAAGGACAATTGTTTTGCAGGACCGATTACGAAAAAGAAGTGGAAATGATGCAGGGATTTGGATATGGTAAGAATATTTTTTATTTGATATTTCTATACATAAATACGTTTCTCCCAATTGCCCATGTCCAGTACACTTTCAACATGTTTTTTCTGTATTCTTCCCAGTCCTGAGCTGGTCAGCCTTGGCTTATTTCTTCCGTTTGATATCATTTGGTTGTACTATTTGGAAATCTACCACATGGCATTCTTTAAACATTAGAGCGCAAGGTTTTCCATAGGTGTAAGTATACATCAATTCCCATTATCCGCCAAATATTTTCGGAACGTGGTCACAAACGCCTTTTAAATTTAATCCTTGTAATTATAATTCATGTAACCGTTCACAGTATTTATTTTATTGAACGTGATGTGTTTGAAAACGTTTTCATGATAATTCTCGAATAGATTGTTACTTTCAGAATTTAGTGACCTATATTGAAGAGTAAATAATAGACGTAATCTCGTTTCTATCTAGCATACATCAGACAAAGATAAATTTTTAAACAGATTTCGAGCCAAACGCTGAACAAAATATATCAAACGACCTCCTGATGTGGCTCCTTGCTACTTTATTCTCTTTCCAATAATTGAAATACCACTTGGAGGCACCGTTTTCAGTCGACAAATGACATACAACAGAATTTGCGCTATGTACTGATGTCAATCGCGGAAATTGAGCTTAAAACTGTTTTAATAAATGGTTAAAGTGTATTTATTACTTATTTTCTAAGCGATCCGATAAATTTTTATAACCGATACATTTTTTTGTTCCGTTGACTTATTCCAGTAATGTTTTAATATAATGTTGTTGGGCCATGTCGTCAGCATCCAGTTTACTAACAAATTCTTATTAAATCTCAAATACCATTATTCTATTTCTAAAATCATTAGTCCAAGAAAAAAGTCGACTAAATCAAAATTTTGAACAATGGTCTTGAGTTTTCGACATAATTTACTTTTTAGTGTCTACAAACGAAACATACGCATGATTCTGTTTCAAAGGGGTTGAAAAAAAATGAGGAGTTTTGTTCAAATTATGCAAAAACGATTGTAGTTACATAAAAAAATTTCTTACAAAAGTTTTATAGCTTTAAATTTCACACCGTAAGGGTCTATAATTTTTCCTAAGTGACATTAGGGTGAATAAAAGGTAGGGGATGATAATTTGAACTTTAAAAAATCATATACTATACTACTATCGACTATAGAACTAATAGAGAAATTGATATTTTTGAAGAAAAGGTTTTATAATTACTCAGCGCACCATGAACTTTTATTTGAGACGAAACATTTTTTTTTAAATTTGTTTATAACAAAGTTGTAAGAATTTGAAATTTTCGTTATATGCAATTTAAAACAAGAAACTAGGTTAAGCGAAAGAGGTGATAATAAAAGAACACCAACAATCGAAGCAAGAGATAAAAAAATTTAAACTCGAGGTGGACTCATTAGAAAAAGAAAGGAAGAAAAGTGATGTGGTCACAGGACAAAATTCGATACTTATCATTTATCATCTAGAAGTTAATAAAAAATATTAGTGTTTTAAATGTTTCTAGCTAATTCCACAATTTTCATTTTATTGTGGAATTAGCTACAAACAGTGAGTTTCATTTAAAACACTAATATGAGTAGATTCCACGAAGTAAGGGTCGAGACAGTTAATTTCATTAAACAAAAAATATTAAATTTATTGGAGCAAGTGCAGGAAATTCGAATAGGAATTAGGACTGCAACGAAATTTGAAGATAAAACATGTCTACTTGAACTGGAAAACGAGAAAGAAAAAAATAAAATCATGCAAAATCTAAAGTCTACACCGAAGAGTTATAGAGGAAGAATATTCACAAGAGACCATCTAACGTCAAGAGAAATGAAAACACAGGAAGAAATAAAGACAAAAGCACAGGAAGCAGTGAGTGAAGGTGAGGCAGTCAAATTGGGGTTCCGATTACTGGCGATGGATTCTAAAACATGTAGGTAGAATAGGAAGGAGGAAAAACTTGAGCAGCAAACGAACTCGAAGCAGTACAGGTTGAAGGAACTAATGATGATGGAACAAAGGCTATACATAAGGTAACAGACAATGTAACGCGATATAATTTTGGTATGCCTGCTATGAACAGTATCCGCTGTAATCTTTGGGCGAGGAGGCCAGTTCTATAAGAATTGCCTTGGTGAGTGGAGGTATAACGTGAAAATCACCTGCCGGCGGCCATCACAATCGGATCCACGATTGCGAGCTTTGGAGGCTGAGATTGTTCCGGAGGCTTAATCTCCTACCCGACTGGATGAATACCAGGAGGGCTGGCGTTTTAGAATCGCCTTCATCGAGGGATTCGACTACGGTATCCCGTAATTAACTGTAAAAATTATTTTCAATTTCTTGTGATTTTTCGTTTGGTAAATTTTATGAATTATTTTTTTTGAATAGTCGCCTTCAGAGTTTAAACTATTTTCACTACATTTTTTTTGAACGAATTAACTTTTCATTTTACTTTTATATACAATCTGCTAATTCTTTCGATAATTTTATTCATTGCTTCACTTTTTATATACGTTTGTGAAAAACTATCTTTGGTTGAATTTATTAACTCAATAAATTTATAAGGTACTGGTATACCACGGTACGTACCTTGGCTATACGCCTTATATATTTTATAATTATTGTATTTGGTACATATTTTTTTCTGATATACTAATATTTTTTGCGGTAATCATCATTTGATCTCGATATCAGATATTCATATATGAACTTCACATTGTTTGTTCTTGGTTCGCTTGGACTATTGGTCTTATTATTGTAGATTTTGTTGTACATTTGTACACGAACCTGTAACTGTTTACTTTTGAATGTTTGATTAAGGATTCTATCGTGATCTAAATTATAAGATCTCCTAACCTTCAGCTCATAGTTATTTTATATATAAATGGTACTTCAGCCTTCAGCTGGATCCAGGTTTCGTTAATATAAATTGTAATTTTTGTATTCTTTTCTAATTGGAAAAGAGACATGAGGTCAAATAATAAATCAGAGACAGGGGATGATATTTGCTGTTTTAATTTTAAAATCTTACCTGACAAAACCTTTAAGTGTGAAAGAGTGTATTAACCCTCTGAGGAGTTGGGGGTTATTTTGCCTAAACTTCTCTGGCGCCCTATTTTTCGAATCCGACATAAATTTAGAAGAATTCAACCCTTCTTCGACTCGAAGCTAGTCGACTGACGACCACTTATTGGTCTACGGAGCAATCTGACATCTAAACGAGCACTGAGGTAAGTAGTGTGGTGACGAAAAGTCTCGTTATAGTTTTTGGCGACCAATACGTGGGGCCACTTAAAGAATTTTTTTTCCCAGCTATATATATCCGGAATTTTAAACTTAAACTTTTAAAATCCAGAGTGTAATGCTGTCTATTTGGGTCAGACCCTTAGGAATTTTGAAATACGATACAGTGAGCACTTACGAGCATACAGATTAAAACAACCAGATAAATCCCACTACGCAAAACATCTACTTGACACCAATCATTCATTGACACCTAACACAGAACTAGAAGTACTGCATATTTGTGAAAAGAAGCAAGAACTGGATTTCCTTGAAGAACTGGAAATTAGAAGACATTTAAGAAACCCACAATATGAAGTTGTCAATGAACAGTTAAATCTAGGGAATTCTCCACTTATAAACTGTCTTCTTAAGTGATAATTGTAAAGATCAGCAGATATAGTTTTCCTGGTTTTCTATATCATTGCACAGTTATACTGATCTTAATTGGAAAAATGATATCCAGGATATCACCATAGGGCTAATAATATCTAAGCTTCAATATTTGTAATATCACATCTTCTTCTTTTTTCTATAAACATATATTAAGCCAATCACAAGCTAGGTTACTTCTTGGTCTAGCCAAATATAACTACTAAACATCAGGTAGGCATAAAATGAAATGTAACTTCTGTCATTCTGACGATGATATTGATTTATCGAAACAATTGTCAATTTTTTAGAATTTTCAATAACTTGAATTATATTGTGGAATTAACTAGAAACCTTGAGTTTCATTTAAAAACACTAATAGATTTGAAGATATATTTTCAGTTTATTTTTTGATTTTTTTTAGCTATTGGTTGCACCAGATTCAAGTGGGTTTTTGTAGTAAATCAGGGGTTTGCTTCAACTTGAAGGTAATTGTTTCAATTGGGGCGTAACCTGAAAATAATTTCCCTTAATATTTATTGATTATGCCAGGTTTAAGTGGTTGGTAGTAAATCTGGGATTTGAGTTCAATTCGGAGGGAATTGTTTTATTGGGCGTAAGTTGTAAAGAATTTACGTTATTCTGTTAGACAATATTAGATATTACACTGAAAATTTTATAGTAGAAAATAGACAAGAGTTCATTGGTTCGTGTCCAATTGCTATTTTCCTTTTCAGGTAGCGGCGAATAAGAAGAGATTTCTGATATTGTAATATTATTTGATTGATGATTGTAATTTTACGGTAAGTTACATCTTGTAGGTTATTCAGTATATATGGTATTTGTAATTTCATACTAGTAGTCGAATTTCTAAATATACTTTTTTTCTCTTCTTCTTTTATGGTAAGTTTATCCGACTTTCGACGATTGTAAGCTGCATTGTGCGTTCGAACCTTAGCGGGTCGTTGTTTTGGAACTGGTACCTTGCGCTCGTGGACTCCTGTATTTTGGAATCACTTTGGAGGAAGGAACGTTGCGTTGGTTCGACAACTCTGTAGTGGTGGAAATTCTGTGGAATGGAGATATTTTCTGGACAAATAGGGACTTTTGGACATTCTGTATCTGAATTTGGTTTTAAATTCCTCATTAGATTTCAGTTAGAGGGAGGCCACTTGAGGTACAGGTGTGTCTGGGAAGAATTATTGTTCCGCTAGGTTGGAAATTGGTTTGTTGCTTGAATTGCTTGTCAGTTGAACTTAGAAAATGTCTCGTAGGTTTGCAATTAATCGATTAGTACAGGAGTACAGGATGAACTCATTTACGAGTTGACAATACGAGGTATTGCCATTTATAGACAGATCATAATTTTGATTATGACAATATAACATTATTGGATAAAAACAATAACTATAGATCTAGATTGTTCCTTGAAATGTATTATATCAAGAAACATGAAAACAACTTAAACTGCAAACTCGATATCAACAATTTTAACAATATCTATTGTATTCTTTTTAATTATTTTTAACATGTCACTCTGTATATTAACAACTTTCAACTTCTTATCACTTATAACTATAATATAAAAAAACAGCATAATAGGAACATTTTATATTAAACTATTTTTAATGTTTGTAATATGATGCTAGTGCTCGTATCGGCAAAACAACTATTACTCTTATTACTCTCTGTAAGTTCTTATTTATTGATAATTTTAATGGATTTTAAAATGTAAATCACTGATTATTGTAGAATTTTTCCCGAAGAAAACATTAAACAATAGCGAAATATTGAGAATATTGGGAAAATTTCAGTTTTAATTTCCTACAGACCGCTATACCCAAAATTTAAAAATTATTCTATAATTAAGTAACGGTCGATAACGTAATAAATATATATATATATATATATATATATATATATATAATATATATGTATATATATAATTAAATGTATAATATATATATATATATATATATATATATATATATATATATATATTATTATTAAATGTATCGCTATATTGTATTATAGTTTATTCTTTTATAGTTAAATTATTATCTTTACTATACTCTTTTATAATTGCCCCACGTTCGGGTGACAAATTATAATATATCAAATCCTTTAATTGTAATTGAATAGTTTATATATGAATTCAACGATATGAATATTATTTGTCGACGTTATCACAATTTGTGATTGTAGAAACACTATTGTGAACACACCTTTACCACTGAATATAACCTATTTGAATTTTGACAGCAGTTGTCAAATTAATATGCCCGGCTCAGATGAATATCAAATTTTGTACTTTGAAAGATAAATAAATACACAATCGACTTACTCACTCTTATCTCAGGGAGGGATCAAAGATTTTAAATAATAATTCCAATTTATAAATTTCAATGAATTCTCCAAATTACGTATTACGCTATTCCAAATCTAGAGTAACTGTTTGTTCAATATATTACAAGACACTTAAATTATATTATGACATATATGATTTTACTGTCACTGGAAATTCACCAAATGTCACTTATTATATCAAATTTTCTATAGCATGAAAATTATCAAATACAATGAGAATAGATATGAAATGAGTACCAAAGTGAGTTGGAATCAAATTTATATAATATATGATCAGATAAAAAATTACAAAAAATTATAACTTTTCAAAAATATCATAAACGAAAAACAAAGATCTATCAACCTTAATATTAAAACAATCTATATTAGAAATCTACTAGCTAAATATTTTTATCGAAAGTTCAAAATGTCTGATTTTATACTTGATGTATATCAATGTCAAATACGCAAATTTCCGTGCAAATTGTCTATTCCAAAATTTTCTTCACTTGACGTTGAATTCTATATGTGTAACGTTACTGTGATTTAGATCGAATTTATTACCATAAGATGCATCTAATTTTGAAGTATATTTAATAAAGGCCTAATAATTCTCGAGAAATAATGTAAATAAACTGGACAGGACTCACCAACTAGGTACTGGTTAACTCGTTCGTATTCTAAAACGTATTTAGAATTCAGCAACACTTTCTAAATTTATAATTTAGAAACCGGAAAAAACTTGCACTTCAACGATGTAATTCTTTTGTGAATTATACACGCACTGGCTTTACAATGCAAGATTTGATGATCTGATAATATTCATATAAATTACTATTATATTCTTAAATAAATTTGAGACAACTCTTATTTCGATGTTGCCTCGTGGGGATATCAAATTCAACTGCCTAAACTTTTTACATAAATAAATCTCTTCTCCTTTGGTTACCAAGAATTCCTTTTTTTTTAGAAAATACAAATTTTTGTTTTCATATAACAAAGAGAGGTTTTCATTCTTTTATTATAATTGCAATTGTGCTAGCAGAGACATCTGTATTTTTGTTTTCAAATCGTTATAAAATCTATCTATTATTCAGTATATTATGCATTAATGTCATCCGAAATTGAAATGTCAAATTTTATTTGTATATTGAATCTTTCAAATTGTTGATTATACAGTGTGTATCACAAGTATTACATACAAATATACATATTTTTCCTTATTTTAAGGTTTTCTTTAAAATTTAGATAGAGGATCTGTATTAATATATATATATATATATATATATATATATATATATATATATATATATATATATATTTGCAATATATATTTTTAATATTAACCTTAAATTTAGTATTCATAATTGCGAAATAATCTAGGAAAACAATATTCATAATAGACTATAATGATTTCTTATATGAAACACTGCAACACCAAATAATTAATTACAACTTTTATTTTTTCTTGGCAATTCAATCATTCCATGTTTCATGAATTTTAATCATCAATGTCTTTAAATCACCTTATTTATATTAATTTCAGGAGATATAACTGGAACATGGATCGAGTTATATTATACAGTATCTGTGGCAATATATTGAATAACAGTATTGAAAATATTGTTTCCGTCAAAGACCAACGTTTAGAAAAAATAATTGCTAAACAGATTTAAAATAATCAAGTGGGCAGGAAGATCTGAAGTTCTTTTTCATAAAAATTGTGGAAAGTTGTATTTTCAGTCAGGCTCTCCGGCTGATACAAAACCGAAGCTATCAGAATTACCTCCTTCTTCATTATCTACCACAGAATTAATTTCAACATCTGTGTCAACTTCTCCGACAAATTTCAATTTCAGTAGCCTATGTTTCTTTGGTGTGAAGGCATTACATCGTACACATAAGCGTGTTTATAACATATCTGAAAGAGACACTGAAGACTAGATACTAGATATGACCACGAGAAAGAAATATGAGTATAGCATCAATTTTATGAATCGAATAAATAATGTGTGCTAAGTTGAGAGCAGAGCTGCCTACCATTTTAACGGTTGCCGAATTTTTGACCGGCCTCCAAAAGAACGTAAAATGTCCACCTTAAAGGATCATACAAGTAGATTGTTCAATCAAGTGTGCAAACACATTGAAGGATGAAAGTTGTCAATATCAATTTAGTTTACGAGAGCTGCAAAAAATGATAAAGGATAATCCAGTCTTATTTAGGATACTAATAGAAAAATTTATATCACATCATCACCAGAGTAAATAACCTATTATCTACTATAAAACTTTTGATATCTCGAAAATTTGTAGTAATTGGTTTACTGGTGATAATGATGCAATGGATTACATACAAAAGAAAACTAATTTGATTGTAGCTGCAACAATACTTGATGAAATAATAAAATTTGATTATAGTAACACATCGGACATCGTATCCTGCATCGAACTTTCTTGAGAATATAATTCCATTAATTCCGCCACTATTAACTTCTACTATGCAAAAATGTTAGAAAAACATTTCAAAGGTAAATGTTCAATTTATAAAAGAATTAAGAAAATAATAACAAATCATTCATTTCAAATTGTTATAAAACAAATTTTTAAAATATCTCTGAAGTAAAAGTTCACGGTGCAGAGTAATTACAAATTTCTCTTCAAATATATCAATTTTTCTATTGGTTATAAAGTTTAAATTATCATCTTACTTTTTAGCCACCCTAATCTCACTTGGAAAAAAATTATGAAGACCATTGCGCTGTAGAATTTAGAACTCTGCAACTTTCGTAAAAAACTTTTTTATATAACTACAAGCGTTTTTGCAGAATTTAAAGAAGAACACCTATATTTCAACCCCTTTCCGGGCGGTTGAAACAGAATCACATGTATGTTTCGTTTGTAGACACTTCAAAGTGAATTATGTCATTATAAGTTATGATTTTTTAAAGTTTAAATTATCATCCCTTACTTTGCATCCACCCTAATTATTCACATTTACTGTTATGCAGAGAGGATTATAATGTTTTTTCGAAAGACCATTCACTTTTGTTGGTGTGAAGAGAGAAATTAATTGTTGCTTCTTCGTGTTTTAATTAACTTAATTATTGGGTGTGGTTTAAATTAAATATTTTACATTCATTTTATTCACGTTATTAAAGTTTATTTTTCTGCATCGCAATCAAGAGCTTTACTATTGAGTTTATATATTTTTAATACCAGTATTTTTAAGATATATTTAGCATTTTTATTGCTATTAAAAGAGCCGGCATTTACCGGTAATTGACGGAAGAATTTTCATGCTCGTGCTGTGAGCGAATGATGAATGGGGCGAGTTCCATACACATGTCTAAACCAGCTTCCACCAGCATGCATCCTTCAAAGAACGTTGCATTATGGGAAGGGCATTCCACCACCCCCCATCTCGTCGCTGTTAATGACTCCGTCATTCTACTTCCCTGGGTTTTTGTAAAAGTGTTTGGCTGTACTCTTTTTTTCTTCAGGGTAGTACTATGCACTTTACTCCTTTTTTGGCGTCTTTTTCTCATCATTCGCATTGGGTGTGTGTGTTTCTGGGCCTCTAGAAAGGGCAAATTCTTAGACGGCTTACTACGTCTAAAAACGACCTTAAAGAGTGGATCCACTTGTTAAAGCTGTCTCTACTCGAGATCCTGCTCATATTTCTAGGGATGCGCAGACTCTCTAATAGATGCTCGATATTTTCTCTTTGTTCTGTGATTCTTGGTCTTCATTGCTGAACGCGGTCGAGCTGTTTTCTTGCCCGTAGATGCCTGGCGTAGTCTTTTCTGGTGTAGTTCGTCATCTCCCTCATCCGGATGTTGGGGTGGGTCTTCAGCTCTTCGAATCTTCTCCTGACTGTCTCTTCCATGATGTCCTCGATCTGTTCTTGGTCCAACTCTCGGTAGATCTGCTGGTTCCTGATGTAGCAAGGGGCGTTCACTGCTTAACTCAGGCTAATGTTCGACTGGGTTCGTAGCTTCCGTCGGCGACTCTCTGCAGTGTACCCCCATGCTGTACATGCATACAACATGATAAGGATGGCCCTGATGAGTCGGATCTTGGTCTTCAGTTCCAGTCTGGAATTTCTTCCGGTGGGTCCTCCCATTCGTCCTCTTGCCTTTTGTGTCATGTCAACCAGGTAGTCGACGTGGTTCTTGAACGTTAGTTCTTGGTCTAAGATGACTCCCAAGTACTCCGTTTTGGTGCTCCAGCTGGCTTCTTCTCCCGCTATGTTCACATTGTCTTCGGGTCTATTCCTGTTCTTTTTGAAGAACACGACTTCCACTTCGTACACCAGTCGTCGATTGGAGCGAGTTGTGGGTTATTATCATATTTATATGTGAAGCATGTGGGAGGAAAGGGGGGTGTTATGATTGGATGTGCATACGTGACTTCTCACATGTGTAGGTTTTAATGTGTATATGTATAAGGTTGTATGATTAGTAGGTAGTCATATGGAATGTGGCATAATTAGTAGGGAGGTGTTGATGAATGTAATCAATTTGAAAGTTTCTCAGGAAGAATTTTATTTTAAATTGTAACACTAATGTCATTTAGGGTAAAATTATAGACCATTTCATTGTAAAATTGAAGGCTGTACAATTTTTGTAAGAAACTTTTTTATGTACCTAACTACAAGAGTCTTTGCGTAATTTAAACAAAACACCTTATTTATTTGTTTTAAATCCCTTTCCAGGGTGCTGAAACAGAATCAGATGTATGTTTCGTTTGTACACACAAAGTAAATTATTTCAAAATTTCAAGACCTCGACTCTGAATTTTGATTAGATCGACTTTTTTTTTACTACATTTGGATAGTTAGTTTAAATTATCATCTCTTACTTTTTATCCACCCTAATGTCACTTGCGGAAAAATGATTGTCCATTTCAGTGTAAAATTGAAGGCTCTACAACTTTTATAAGAAACTTTTTATATACCTAACTACAAGAGTTTTTGCGTAATTTAAACAAAACACCTTATTTATTTGTTTTCAATTCCTGTTCTGGGGGTTAAAACAGAACCAGATGTATGTTTCGTTTGTATACATTTCAAAGGAAATTATGTCAAAATTTCAACACCTCCGCTCCAAATTTTGATTTATTCGAATTTTTTTTGGACAACATTCGGATTGTTAGGTTTTGTTTTGTAATCTATAAGTGAACGATCTGAAGAACGTACTGGTCAATTAATTGTACTTCTTCTTCCAATCAACCTCTCTTGAATGTGAATGTCGAAACTATTGTATTTTATTGCATATCTGTATATATTTTAGTGCATTTGAATTGCCTAAAAATAGAGAAAACTGCTCTAATAGATAGTTAGCGGGTAAACAGACAGACAAACGCGGAGAGCTACTTTGCTTTTTACGATGTAGAGAAATGAACTTCACCTCCAATAGAAAAAAAATGTTGATATTTATTGTTACAGGTGAATTTATTTGCGATGAACTTTTACAAACTAGTAGATCACATGACGGACGCAGGGGACCTAAGCGACCTAGAACTATCTTAACCACTCAACAACGTAGAGCTTTTAAAGCTTCTTTTGAAGTTAGTCCTAAACCTTGTCGAAAAGTTAGAGAAAATTTAGCCAAAGATACTGGTCTAAGTGTTCGAATAGTACAGGTTTGTCTAGTTTTTTTATTATATATTTCTAAAAGGGATAAATTGAATAAAATAACATAAGTATAATATGACAGTACCTCCGAGAGCTGCTAATTTCACTTAAAAAATAGTTTTGAGAGACTGTCAAAGTCAAATAATTAGAGTAGTAGTAGTTTTCATTTCTTTGAAACTGTTTTGGATTTTATGAACCTCAATACTAAAAAATGTGGTATTTGTAGGTATGGTTTCAAAATCAACGTGCCAAAATGAAGAAAATGCAAAAGAAAATCAAACAAGAGACTAAAGGAAGCAAGGACGTAGAAAAGGATGAAAAAAAAACCGGCGTCAAAGAGGAGGAACAAAGTATGTGTCATTCAGTATAATTGCCATTTTATCAAATACAAGGTGACCCAGAGTAAATTTCCCTTTATAAATGTACCGCCCTTAGAAACCAGTAGAGTTAGTGGGAAGGAATGCGTGGCAGTAGGTACTTTACACGAAGCCTTCGACAAGGCGAGATCATATCATATTGAGACAGCACTGCTATCCAGGGGGACCTCTCCGACTCTGGTCTTCTGGGTAACATCTGGTCTCAAAAGCAGAAGAATAACAGCGACACTAGAAGGCTGCTCGCAAGAGATTCAGGCGGAGGGAGGCTGCCCTCGGGGAAGTTGCCTTTCGCCACGTCTATTGAACCTCAATGTGAACAGCCTACAAGAAAAATTATCGAAAGAAGGATTCTATGCGCAAGCATACTTCGACGATCGACTGATTAGTAAAAGGCCGGTTCATTACCACAGTATGCAAGCGCATGCAAGTGGCTTTCAGTATAATCGAAAGATGGTGCAATGAAGTACCACTCTCGGTTAATGCAAATAAAACCGACATGGCCTTGTTTATAAGAAGAAGACGCCAAGCCACCCAAGTTATTTGGCACGCCCCTAAAATTTCGGGAGGCAGCCAAATACCTGGGAGTCGTGCTTCACAAGAAGGTGAACTGGGGACCACATATTTGACAGAGTTACTATCAAGTTAATACTCACACTGTGGCAGCTGTGACAAGCCGTGGGGAAGATCTACGGAGTGAATCCCAAGACACTCCACTGGTTTTACACTGTGTTCATAGGACCGAGGATCCAGTATGGTTCCGTGGCCTGCTCACCGACTTTTGAGAAGCAATGGGTGTCCCACAAGTTGGTGCATGTCCAGAGAGTAGTGAGCTTAGCACAACACCCACGCCAGTGCTCGATGTCGTCCTAGCAGTGCCGCCTCTGTCCATGTGAATTATTATGAGCGTGATGACGACGTTTTTAAGATTGCGGGACAACGGGCACTTGAAAGGTGGGAAGGCAAATGCCACACAATAATAGCCAAAAGACGGAGTTTCCAATTCTAGCTCTCAAAGCTGTTCCAAAAGAAGACAAACTGAGGACAGACAACAAGTTTAAAGTCATCATTCCGCCAAGAGAGAAGTGGAACGATGGACAAGTTAGATTTCCACCCGGGAGCATCGTATGCTTCACAGACGGTTCCCGCGTGGACGGAAAGTCTGGAGCAAGAGCTCTGATAGAGGACATAGGAGTGCAAAAGAGCTATGCTCTGGCTAAATACTCCACGGTCTTCTGATCAGAATTATTTTCTCCTGAAAGCCGCAGAACAAATAACAGGTCAAGACGCGTCTAGAAGTCCTGTCAACATTTTCTCGGATACAGCGGAATCGAAGGCAACGAGCGGGCAGATGAACTTGCCAGGCGAGGGGCCATCATGTCCTGCTGTGGACCCTAACCAATAATAGGGTTGAGTAAAGCTCAAACTTCAACCTTGCTCAAAGAATGGGCCCAGACAAGACTTGAGAAATACTGGAGAGACTGCAACGGCCTCAAGCAGGCGAATAAAACAATCGCCTCCCCAGATACAATAAGGACATGGTGGCTGCTGGATAAGCCCAGATCACAGCTACGACTGATAATTGGTGTATCGACTGGTCATTGCGGACATCTGTTAAAGATCAGGCGAAGGCGATATGACTTGGTTCCAGCAAGATGGGGCTATAACACATACGCCACAGTTGTCCATTATTCCAGAATTGCCTTCTCTCTACACGCCGTTATTGCTTGGCCACTCCTATCGCCTGACCTCACCCCAATGGAACTCTTTTTGTGGAGGTACTTAACCTTACCTAACCTTAATAGTCGCGTTTACCTTAATCCCCCAGCTAACATTGACTAGCTGAAACAACGCCTTTGCTTTGAAATCAACAACGTTCCAGCTGCTCTATACCAGTGTGTGTTCCAAAACCTACGTACCTGTATCAAAGAATGCTACGGTCAAGATGGGCAGCACCAGGACAATACACTTTTCAAACTTCAAATGTATTTAAAAATCTTGTTGTAATTTTTTGAAAAGGGAAATTTACTTTGAGCCACCTTGCATATTTGTATACTATATTTTATGTTCCTTTCATCTTTTCAGGTCCTCAATCTACGCCATATTTCAACGACAGCTGTAGTGATAACGAGGCAACAATAGATGATGCTTTGCTCCAAAATACCTCCAATAATAATTTTCTTCATATTAAAGAGGAACTGGAAAATGAGAGTCCTTATTTTAAATTCAATGGCAATTTGCCGTTACATGTTTTTACCGGTAAGTTTTTTATTTCTTTAGAGAAAAATAAGAAAACAAAAGTGCTCACCTCAATTATATCTTATTTTTTAAAAAAGATAAATTCAACCATTATTCACTTATCTTATACCACGAAAAGCATTAAAATTTTGTTTGCAATTTTAGTTGCAAATTCAAACAATTTGTATAATTTAATTCATTTATCCAAACTTTTCTTTGTTTATTTGAATATACATTTTCTGAGACTTTGTAGTAGTCAATAACAAAAAATGTCCAGAGGTATAACACAATCTTGAAATTAGTTTTTCAGATACACAGCTAAAGAATAAGCAAAAAGTACTAAAAAAATAATAATTATCCTCAAGAATTGATGCATAAAATATTCAAAAAAATATAAACACATAATTCAATCGATTAATTAATGAAACAGATTAGAAACATCAAATTATAATTTTTGCTATTTGATTTTTTTTGTATTATTGCCATTTGCAGTTTTCTTAGCAGTAGCTACTTGTCTGTGCCAAAAGAAGAAAAATAATGTTCACATTATGTTGATTTTGATTCATTATATTTGTAATAATGTAATCTATCATAGATTTGTTGTTGTAATTGTCTTGGAAACTATATTTGTACTGTTCCCTACAGAGAAAATGTGTGTTTTATCTGGAGTTTATGTTGGACACAGAATCCCATCAAAACTATCCAATTTGTTTATTAAATTTAATCTGTAAAATTAATCTCACAATTATTTTCAGATGATGGAATCAAAACTGCACAATAAAGCTGTAATTGAAAGAGAGCACTAGCTTGTAATTTAAATCTTGTATTGTTAATCTCTAAATTAAAGTTAAATTCTGCACAGACATATCCTCAAACTCTCAGCAGTGGATGAGTATTTCCTTTAGCAAAATTTTGATTTTGTTTCAGGCTTAGAAATTAGCAAACGACGCAACGAAAATTATGTGAATCTTGCATACTCTAGAAACATCGG
Organism: Galeruca laticollis; assembly: GCA_963921935.1. Classification (NCBI taxonomy): domain Eukaryota; kingdom Metazoa; phylum Arthropoda; class Insecta; order Coleoptera; family Chrysomelidae; genus Galeruca; species Galeruca laticollis. Next base: position 185,553,925 of record OY998179.1, on the reverse strand, counting down.
ATCCGATGAACAATCGATATTTATGCAGCCTCCAATAGCTCATCAAAACATTCCCCAAAACGCAAACTCTAGCCTGAATCCCATAGATCGACTCTATTCTATGCAGAGCTCCTACTTTTGCCCAGACGAACAAATGGAGTCCTAAAGTGATTACATATAGATGCAAGTGTAAAAGACGCCAATTGTGATTTATTTGTTACATATACAAGGTGTCCTTCCTATACATTTAGTGATAGTGGAAATCATCTATCTGCTAACTCTAGGACCCTTTTTAAATAGGTTTGGAAATAAACCGAATATGAACATTATATAACCACTTATTTAGCCACTATATGTGAATTATTTTAAAATGTCAGCTATAATTTTAGTTCATGTTCCTTGTGGTTTATAAGAAATTTATAAAATGAATAAAAACAAATGGATGCATATTTTTTATTGTTGTAATCACTCAAAGCTTTGCAAATTTGTTATTTACCACGTCAAAACATTTTGATCTCTCTCTTATGAAGCCTGCTGGCTTTTTAAGCCACTTCGAGTTCTTATTAGAACTGCACAAGGTGTCAGATGTGCAGAGCAAATATTGGAATAATCCCGATGATTCTTTTGAAAGTCACTCATCCTTCTAAACATACATCAATATATTGAGTTTTCAAGAGCGACACTTGGTTCTAATATGAAGTTAATTAAAATTGGGGTGCATTCAGACTTCTCAGAGGAATATTTAAATTATATATACCATGTGGTATCTTCAAAAGGAAACACATTTGAATGTTTCACTCATTCAATTTGAAAATATATGAAATTATAATGTCATAAAGATGAATTTAAGGTCACCATATCTAATGTGCTAGATTAGTTTGGATTAATAACGTCAATGATAGAAATGGAAACAAAAAACCACGTAAGTTATCCTTTTATTTTTATTAAAATTAACATTGTATAATGGTATATTGTAATTTTTTTCGTATTTATTTAAATACACAACGGGTGGGATACATTTTCACACACGATATATGTACTTACGTAATTTATTTAGAGACTTAACTATTCACTTATACTTAATTTATGTACACACTTAATTTCTAATTTATATTAAACGCATTTCACTTTTATTGTTCACTTATTCACTCGAGATCAAATTGTAGACTGACTTGCCGGTCGTACATAGTCTCTTATATATTAAAACCACCTTCTCGAACCTTTGGGTACTTGAAAATTCTCGATTGCGGCTCTCAACAAAACTTTCGACCTTTTTGGAAATCTCTATAACGACAATCCCAAAAACAATAGTTTATCAAACGATGCGCAGCCGAGTTTGATAATGTTCTGAAGTTGCAGAAAATGCTTTCCGATGAGTAAAACAATATACGTTTTCTATAACCATGGCGTACTACATAGGATGTACAAGAAGTTTGAAAAAGTTGAATTATCTTTAAAGTCATCTCGACAAAATCTACCATATACCAGGCCTGTTTTGGCATCTACCTTTATATTATAATTGAACGTTTCTAAACTTTTGCCATACACATACTGCATAAAATCTGAAAATGGAATATACGACGGAAACAATAATATTATTTAATTATTAATTTACTAACATTGAATAACTCAAAACTAAAAAAAATATTATGTATTTTAGAATATATTTTTGATTCACATATTGATTTATAATTATATTAGAACAGTTATTTAAAATGATTGGGCTGTCAGTAATTCAATATCTGAAATTACAACAATTGTGTGTGTGGGGTTGTGATATCGACTGCGGATGCTAATGGTTCCTTTAACCTAAATTACAACAATTTACTTTCGTCTCTAGAGACGAAAGTTAACATTATGGGATATTCTATCATGGGTGTCATAAACTGGCGTTTTCGGTTGAAGTAAAACGGGGCGAAAGTTGTTGATTTTTAAACGGTTATATTGTTTTTAATTCTCACGGTATTTTCACAAATCTATTTTTTTATTTAAGAAAGTGAAAAATCGTATTCTAATTATAGAAATGATTCCTGTATTTGTTTATTAAAAATTTAAAGTCGTCGAAACATTATAAACGAAGGCGGGAAATAATTTTATCACTAGAGACGAAAGTTAACGTCATGAGAATTTCTCTCACTTGCGATGGAAATCACGTTTTCGCTGAAGTTATTCTATTACAAAATGACGTCTTTTTGTAAAGGTTTGTACTTTACATAGTACGTAGATACCGTACAGCGAATGTAAATACCCCGAAATCAAAAGATGTTTAGATACTCGTTCGTAGAAAAAGATATAATAGACAATTTAACTAGCAACATTAACATGAACTAAAAACAAAACCACTTCAAACCCATAAAGTTTTGGAGGCAAACGTAAATTAAAAAAATTGCTGTTACCAACACAGAGACCACTCGCAATTTAGTATTTTAAAATCTAAACACTGAATAGAGGCAGTTTAAGGTTAGAACCGCGTGAGCTGTAGTAACTAGCAACACAAACATGCACAGAAAACCAGTACAAACCAATAATTTGGAGGCAAACGTGAGTGAATAATGTAAATGGGTGATTTAAGACAAAAATGTTTGAAACAAAAGTTGTGTATTTTGAACTGCTGATTAATTTTATCCGTCAACAATTTCGTCGTAAATCTACTCCGAATAGAAATATTATCATTTTGGATTATTTCTACTCCCATATACAGTACGCGTAAGATTTTTTGGTCACTTGCAAGTTAACATGGTCTATAAGCGACAATGCGATAGAAACGATCAGGTTTATTGAGAGTATCACTTTTTTCTTTAAAAGGATATAATAATATGCGGAAAAAGTATCATATTAAGGCCAGACAGTCGAGAAAATCAATTCACAATACACTAAGCAAAATGCTCTAATTAGATTTCTTTCTTAAGATGCCCTTAGTAGCTGGTATACAAATCAAATAGAGGTTAAATAAATTCAAGTGATTACTAGCATGTGTATAATTATCTCTAGTAAGTTGACTCATTCACTCATTCACTCATTTTTCTAGTAAGTTGAGTTGATATTGTAATGTTGTTCTTCTTTATTTGAACGTTTTTATTACTTGTGGGATACATTTATACACACACACACGTTATGTATATTAACTCAATTTATTTATTCACTACACTATTCACTAATTTATATTATATACACAGTATATTCACTTACATTAATTTATATAAACACTTCACTACTTAAGACTATTTACTTGTTCGCTGTTTATATCACGAGATCACTCTATCCACTAAACTCCTTCCGCTGGTCGGTCCGTTATATATTAGTGCCTTTTTTACTAGATAATCCTAAATTGCGGCTTATACAAAACCAGACGCTCTCTGGAATTTTCTAGATGAGATTGGTCACAAAAACAATGTCTAGATAAGATAGTCACAAAAAATCGTAAGCAGTTCAAAGAAATCCCTGTGCATCCGCCATAATTTTAACTTTCATACATGGCTTAGGCAGAATCGGGTTCAGGGACTACACCAGTGTGCTGTTTCGTAACATTATCCCCTCCTTAACTGGAAGTTCCTCCTGTGTAGACGAGAAGGAATGTTTGAATCGGCAACTGGCCCCAATTCTACACTTTCCGATCTTATGGAAATAACAAGACACCGTATTCATACTGATAACGGGGGTTGTAGTTGCAAATTAATATCTGGACACCGGTATCTTGGAAGATCACCTCTACCATGTTCCTAATGACTCACCAATCCAACTGGTTACTTGCTATCTTAGGCATAGCCAGTTTTTTCACGCTGGATTCCAACACTAGGTCTCGGATGTTTAGAAGTGCTTCCCACACATAGCGGTAGATAGATGGATCTTGAAATTAATTTTTAGTTACCACGTAGAAGACGAACCGCGAATTGTGTTTCAGTCTCAGTGTCTTGCCAGGGGCTGGAATCTGGTCTTCAACTTTTCTAATTGCCCGAACTTCTTTCGAAAGACGGATGCCAACCCTCGTGCGTTCTTGATACGGGCGGGGATGTTGTATGCCAGTGAATAATCTTCCGGAAGCGTGAACAAATCTTGTCGTTGTTCTGAAGTGACTCCATATCTAGCTTACCCGGTACCTCCATACGCACCCATAAATTCATCGAAGGTATGGTCAGACACATCTCGAATATGGTTTACTCCTTTCTCTAGGTCATGGTCTCCTTCAAATGGCACTTGTCGGCTTTGGTGAACTACTTTTGGTTTTCCGTTGGGGATCTTACTTATGCGATATATAACATCATTGATGCTTTTCTTGATAAAGTATGGACCTTCCCAGGATTTTTTAATTTTGGAGAAAATCCTTTTCTCTTCGTCGGGTTGTGTAACCATACTTTGTCCCCTTCTTTAAAACCGCCAACTGTGGCCTGCGTGTCGTGCCGATTTTTCATACTGTCGCTGGCAACTTAAAGAACTGTTCGAACTAATTCATGAATATCGTCCAGCCTTCTTTTCAATTGGATCACGTAGTCTTCTCCTGCTAGATCTTATCCAGGCCGACAGCCAAATTCCAGGTCACAAGGAAGCCTCATTTCACGTCCAAACAGGATTTTCGCAGGTGTTTCACTCGGGGACTCATTGACGGCAGATCGATAAGCCAATGCGAATAGGGAAAGATACTGGTCCAAATCTTCCTGAAGGCTGGAAACTACTCTGATCAGGTTTTTCCAATAGTCCTGCTCATTCTCTCGACCATTCCATCTGACTAAGAATGTAATGTTGTTGTCCTGGTCATCTTTATTCCCAGCCTGACACAAATCTCCTGGAATAGATGGCTTTCGAAACTTCTTCCCTAGTCACTGTGGACTTCCAAGGGCACTCCATATCGGCTGATAAATTCTTTCACTAATAAATCCGCGACAGTTGTGGCCCCTTTGATTCGGGATCGCATAAATTTCCACCCACTTTGTGAAATAATCCATTATAACCAGGATGTATTTACCACGATTTTCTGTCGTCGGAAACGGTCCAGCGATGTCTAAAGCAATTCGTTCGAAAGGGCTTACAACATTATACTGTTTCATAGGTGCCTTTCTATTGCGATGTGGTCCATTACTCGTAGAACAAGTCGTACATATCTTGCACCAGTCCTTCACATCGTCGGAGCTGTTCATCCAATAAAACCTTTCACGGACTCGCTGGAGGGTTTTCTTCACTCCTAGATGACCTACCGATGGACTGTCGTGTAACTTCTTCAGTACCTCAGCTACTATTGTCCTCGGGATAACTAGGTGTCTCCTTATCTCGGAACCATCATCGTTTTCAAGGACTCTTTTCAACACCCTTTCTTCCAGGACAAGGGAGTCCCACTGAGCCCAATATGCCTTGTGTGTCGGTGAAAATCTTGACACTTCTTGCCATGTAGGTCGCCGATTTTCTTCCTTCCATTGCCGGATCATCTTCAGGTGAGGATCATTCTCCTGGTCTTCTCTGAGCCTGGTGAGTGACCATTCTTCATTGACTACTGTAATTCTTAAAACTATAACTTCCCTAGATTTCGACTTGTGGCATTGTGAATAGTCTACAGGGCATGACCGTCTAGGCCCTAGGCAAAGAATTGGCTTTTCGGTGATTCACATCATCTGGATTTTCACCCCTGCCTGATTTCCCCTGTGATTGGAGTTCTTGGGTTACAGGAGTCTTGGAGCGCTTAGACGGACTGCGTACGTGCTCTAGCTCGCCACACTTCCGGCATTTGATCTTCTTCGGCTTCTTGTCTGCCATACCTTTCATCAAGTTGACGATCTGGTCAAGTTTGTCATCGCCATCTATCTTCTTCTTGCGTGGTCCTACCTATGTTGTACTGCGAGCTCTTCGTGGCTGCTTTGCATTTAAGAGGTTCTTGGTTTGCAGGAGTCGCAGGACGCTTACACGAACTGCGTGCATGCTCTAGCTCGCCACAATTACAGCACCTGATTTTCTTCGGCTTTTTGTCTACCATACCTTTCAACAAGTTGATGATCTGGTCAAGTCTGTCATCGTCACCTTCTGCCCTATGGTCCTACCTTTGTTGTATCCGGAAGCCATCGTGGCTGCTTCATATTCAAGAGCAGCAGTCAATGCATCGACCAATGTTTTAGGATGGGCCGAAGCGTCTTCTCCATATTGTGGTCACATAAGCCGTCAATGAAGGCCTGGATGCCTAAACATTCCATCATGTTATCTGGTGCTGATGGATAAGCAAATCGAACTAGTCGGGCAATTGTAACGTGAATTTCGTTCACCACTCATAATATTTCTCGTCGATGAAAGAGAAACGTAAATTTCGTTTACCCCTCGTAACATCGAATAATACTTCTGGTCGACGTTTGCCGAGTTTTAAAGTTTTCGGAAGAGTTCGTTTCATTTGGATATTTAAACCAATGCGCGTGGACATTCGGCCCTTTATTCAACTAGTTATTGTCAAGTTCAACATTTTATCGTATCGAAGTGCATTTCTTTGAAATGGTAAGTTTTCGGTTGAAATGTATAATATTTCACTGCTAATTCTTCATCACATGGTACTTATTAGTTTCAAATTAATTTTTCTTTAAAACATTCAGTACTAGAGATATTATGTCGATTTCGTTTTTGTTATATATATTTTGTTCTGGTTTTTTTATATTTTTTATACCAATGGAATTCTACGTTGAAGGGCATTGAAGCAGAATTAAGTGAATTCGTAACTTTCTTACGATTTTTTATTATGCTTCATATCTAAAATCTCGATTAAAATATTGATACAGGAAACATGAACCACGTGTTCTGGTTTTTTTATATTTTTTTTATATTAATGGAATTCTACGTCGGAAAGCCATTAAAATACAGTTAAATAAATTAGTAACTTTTCTTATGATTTTTATTGTGCTTTTTATTTATGAAATGAATGAATTTTGTATTGTAAAATACAGGATATATGAACCACGTTGTTTGATATTATTTCATAATTTTGTACATATGTTACTTGTACCTACGGCAATTTCAATCTCCAGATATCCTGCATTTTACTGAATTCAAGAACTATATCTGATTCAAGTGTATTTTCTAGCACTTCTTCATATCGGCATAAACTTTTCCTTACCGGCATAAACTTTGCCTTACCAGTCTAAACTTTCCGTACCGGCCTAAAGACATTTTACTAGACTAAGCCTTCGTAGCGACAGAAGCAATTTTTTCCTCATGAATTCTACCTACTGGGACCACAGCTCTATGCAGAACCGAAGCGATTGAACGTAATACAGCCAGATGATTGGTTCCAGATCTATTTTTCAAGTCGTCCAGATCATCATTGGAAAGAAAAAAACCAAGGAAAGTACTAACGTCCATAATCTTTGACCACTTTAGATTATTTCCAACAAATGTTCATATAATATCAACTTAATAGTTTGTACTAATGTAAATTATAACTTTGCAAAATATTTAATTCTCAGCTAAACTTTAGTTTCCTTCAGAATCTGAAGTTTTTTATTTGTATTTTAATTTACTTTCAATTCTAGTTTGTTTTTCTAAACTCATAAATTAAATTGTAAAATTTGATAACATTTTCTTTCTTAAAATTTTCAGTCAAATTATATTTTTTTTTTTATAAATAAAACCATTTGTAAATGAATTTTCAATTTTCATGTTACTCAATAAAACTACTTGTAAAATTTAAACAACTTTGTTCATATTTTTTTATATAACCTTCCAACTTCTTGCGTTGCTGACTGAGATTAGTTGATGTTAGGTAACTTATAGACTAGTAGAACACTTATCTTTCCGTCTCGTTACGTAAAAATAAGTAGGATTACCCGAGAACCGGTAAGACCTACTCCTTGGGTCTCTACTAGTATATAACCCACGACTGAGTAGTTCTCCGACGAGATGGCTGTTGCACAATATCCAGTTTATACTCTGGAAGGGTTTCGTCACGTTTCCGCCTTCGGTTCTTCAGCTGGAATCTGTACAAATGTTCGAAATATTCGTGACCATATCGCATGTCCAACCTCTTCTTCAGCTGCTCGAAGTCATCCGTTTCTTCAAGCGGTATCGTCTGAAGTACATCTAAGGCATCTCCCCGAAGCGCTATAATTAGGTTCACTGCTTTCTCTTTATCGGATCAATTATTCACTCTAGCAGCTGCTCCAAATTGTTTCACATAATTTGACTCGGGTAAAACTGCCAATGTCTTCTAAGTTAGGGTGTGTTTCTGTCTTGCAAAGTATCGTTTGCTCGGTCTTATTTTCTTCCGCTGGCGTGTCTTGAGTTCTTATATTTGTCATCTTTCTTTCTAACTCCTTGATTTTCTCGTCCATCGTCGTCATCTTATTCTCAATATTCTCGTCCATCGTAGTAATCTTATTCTCGATTTTCTCGTCCATCGTTAACATTTTATTCTCGATTTCAGATTTTAGGGACGAAATTTAATTTTCAACGTCAGCGGCAATGTCGTTTCTCATTAATAGGATATCGGTAGATATATCGTTCTTCATAGCAGAAATCTTCTCGTCCATGTTCTCTTCCATGGCAAAAATCTTCTCGTCCATTTTAGCAGAAATTGACGAGATTAAGGTGGAAGCCTCGTCATTAAATAAAACTGTTTCTGGACGAAAGCCGTCATTTTCGAGTGCCACTTCAAGTCTTTCTACTAATTCACTTTTCTTACCGGACGTTTCCAACTCAGGATCTTCTAATTCTGCTCTTAGCTCAGTCACTTTCAAATCACTTAGTTTCTTGTCCAATTTTACGTAGATATTTATTTATATTACCCCACACCTGACACTAATGTAATGTTTTTCTTATATATTTAAACGTTTTTATTACGGGTGGGATAAATTTATACATGTTATGTCTAATAACTTAATTTATTTATTCACTAGACTATTTACTAATTTATTTTATATACACAGTATATTCACTTACATTAATTCATTTAAACACTTCACTACTTAGACTATTTACTTGTTCACTGTTTATATCACGAGATCACTCTATCCACTAAACTCCTTCCGCTGGTCGGTCCGTTATATATTAGTGATTTTTTTACTAGATAATTCTAACCAGAGCCTCTCTGGAATTTTCTAGATAAGACTGGTCACAAAAACAATGTCTAGATAAGATAGTCACAAAAAATGGTAAGCAGTTCCAAGAAATCCCAGCGCATCCGCCATAATTTTAACTTTCAAACATGGCTTAGACAGAGTAGGATTCAGGGACTACACCAGTGTGCTGTTTCGTAGCAATAATATTGAAACGTTTTTATAACAGTTATTCGATAAAATGAGATAGTTTTCTGGAAATCTAATTGCTGTTATCATAGTCATTTCGTTATAGACATCATTGAATTGTTTTATTTCAGCTCCTACTGGTCCCAACTAGGTTCCCACTTAACACTATTCAGTACCAGTAAAATAGGTTACCTACTCATTATTATGCAGTCGTCCTTTAATTGTATTTAAGATATCCACTAATTTTTGAACAGAATCGACTGATTAGCATTGAATGCAGTTTTTTCTGGACCCAACATTAATGATGTGATTGCCGATCTCTCCGGCCTGCCTATAATATTGGAACACCTGCGCATCTCATATTTTGTTGTTAGGTGTGGAAGGATTATTGTTTGGTGTAGGCGTACTTGACTTTTGCTTTTGCTGCAATATAACTGAGGATAGTTCAAGTTTAGCCGACGGTGTAAATTGGTATAAATGGCGTTTAAAAACATGTTAATACAGTGGAATTTAAGTGATATAATTTTGAAATTTTCTAAAATTCAAAAGGTTCATACCTAGTTACGAAAAAACATACGACATATAACACCAAAATACCATAAAGTATAGAGACCCTTTATAATTATACCATTTACCTGCCATTTTCTACTCAGGATAATAGACTATTCTCTTTAATAATAGTTTGTAAAGTGACAAGAAGCTTGAACCACTCGATAACAGTAATGCGAAATTCGGTTTTTTGTTTGAACTTCTAGTAACCTTTAATATATGACAATATGGTTGCTATTAGACAATCATATAATTCTTATTAAGTGCACTCGATAACGGTTATACGAAATTCTTAAAAAGTTATTCAGTGGTGTCCAACAAAGTGACTTTAATAACCATAATAATAAACTTACTTGATGCCTATTTCATGCAAGTTTCTGATAACTGTTATTCAACCGTTTATGGAAATTTTTTTCAGTTTAATTCCATAAGTTTTCATACTTCAATACAAGGTCGAGATAAATATAAAACAAACTATAGAATTTTGGAACCTTTTCCGAAGTCCGGAACATTGTTAAAAATGCAATAAATGATAATTTGCTGAATTCTTGCGAAAAAAAATTCCAATAGTTCTGCAAACGGTAATATTTAATATATTATTTCTTATCTGGTACCAAATGTTCAACCAAAGAATCTTCCTCGCTTACAATTTCAAATTTACAGTTCTCCCCCTTGCATTTCCAATTTTGCTCTTCACGGATATTTAGAGAATTGTAAATTCAGAACCCACATTATTTCTCGTGATATTAATATTAATCTATCACTCGGAAATTACGATTATGTAGAGGAATATAAAACAATATTAAATAATTTTGATTATGTTTCATAAATTAAACGAAAAACTAGGCGAAGGAGTGGGTTCTTCGTAGATCACACTTTTATGTAAAAATCGGAACTTCTACACTCAGTAGAATGCAATCATTCACTCTTATATATGTTTCAACAGATAATAATCAAATAGTTTTAGAATTAAAGTTTCCAAATTCTTAGCAACCTGCATAAAGTTTTAAGAATTAACGAAATGAGATATTATCACAAAATTGGATCATGATAAATATAAATAATGATATAGATGAAATGAGTTAATCTATTATATCTACACGAAATATATGTATTGAAAAAAATACCCGTGTTGTGAAGATGGCTACAGCTAAATAATTAAAGAACCCTGGATAACTAAACATTTATTAAATAAAATTGCACAACAAATCAACTAAGTTAAAAAAAATCCCTCAGATCGGAGCCAAGAAGATTATTACAAAACATTGTAACACGAAAAATCGCCCGCCCGCCGATAATATAATTTTGGCATGCCTGCCGACGGGGATTTATGACAGACCATTTCGATGAGGACTGAGTCAGTTCTCCATGGGTTGTCGAAGCGAACGCTGGCTAGTGACATTTAAAAATTTTGTGTGCTTTGGTATCCATTACGTCCGACCTCATCATTATATTTAAAATTTCACCAACGACGTGGGTATTTCGATTGACGGCCATGCCAGAAGAACTCGTTCTAGGGGCGGTTTTTATTATGGTTTAATGGATTTTGTCCGCTGATTGAGGAGTGCGAAATCAGCCAGACCACTCACCTGAACTAGTAACCAGGAGGGCTGGAACATTTTGAAGCGTCGACATCGATTGCTGTTCTGAGGAAGGAGAATCACTCGTAACAGTCATTTTCCTTATCAATTTCATACATTTTCCATTCACAATTAACAGTTAATATTTCACGAAATTTTTTATGTATGGTTTTTTACTTTTCCGCCCAACCTATCCAATATGCGAGAAAAGTATTGGTTAACCCCAAAAAAAGTTGGAATTTTAAAAATTGTTTTTGATTTATTCTTACGTTTTCCATCAATAACAACACGAAAAAACGGTTTTTAGAAAAAAAATCCTGTGTGTATGTCGTCGTCGGCCACTTCTCGTTACATGTCTTGTTAGCACGATACAGCCTCCGGAGTTCAACAAGTTACCAATTTTATGATTGAATATTGTTCAGGACATCTTACAGATGAATCGTATTGATTGTCAGCTCACCAGAGCCAGTACAACGGGTGCTATGGTACTTGAGGTACGACATTTTTGTCATTTTTTGAGAAATTTCAGTTTGTTAGCACGATACAGCCTCCGCAGTCCAGCAAGTCACCAATTTTATAATTGAATATTATCCAGGACATCTCACGAATAAACCCTGTCGATTTATAGCTCACCAGTGCCAGAACAACATGCGCTATAGTACTTTAAGTACGACATTTTTGTCATTTTTGGAGAAATTTCAGTTTGTTAGTACGATGCAGCCTCCGGAGTATATACAAGTGACCAATTTTATGATTGGATATTATTCAGGGCATCTCAAAGATGAACTGTATTGATAGTCAGCACACTAAAGCCAGTACAACGGGTGCTATGGTACTTGAAGTACCAAATTTTTGTCATTTTTGGAGAATTTTCAGATTGTTATCCCGATACAGGCTCCCGAGTATATACAAGTGACCAATTTTATGATTGTATATTATTAAGGGCGTATAATAGATGAACCTTATCGATTTTTAGTTCACCAGAGCTAGTAAAACGGGTGCTAATGTACCTGAAGTGTCACATTTTTGGTCCTTTTTGGAGAAATTTCGGGTTGTTAGCACGATACAACCTCCGGAGTGTACACGTGTGAGCAATTTTGTAATTGAATATTTTTAAGGTATGTCACAAATGTACCCTATTGATTTTCAGCTGACTAGAACAAGTACAGCGGGTCCTATAAATCCAGATATTCTACATTTTTGCTTATTTTTGGAGAAATTTCGGTTAGTTTGCACGATTCATCCCCCCCCAAGTGTATAGAAGTGTCAAGTTTATGATAGAATATTGTTGAGGACTTGTTGCATATGCGGAAAAGTTAGTATCAATCTTTGAAACCGTTTATTTTCTATTTCTTTGCGGTAATTAATTATTTTTTTTACTTTTATTGTATAAAATATTGAAACATTCTTTTTAAATATTGAATTGTTGGCTCTGAACGCTAGGTATACCACGATACGTACCTAAGTGCTGCGCTATTTAGATACTTTTCTGACTTTGACGATTTTTTTTATGTAACTAGTTTCGCACTATACATAATTTCAATTTTTTTCGAACATTGTTAAGCTCGTCTGCTTATTTAATTTTATGCTTTAAGCATTTATATACTCATATATATTGCGGAAGTGTGAACCCATGTAACTGATGCAATTGTAGTTTTGGTCTTAGATTTTCAATGAATTTGAAAAACTGGACATGAACCATTTGTTCGTTTCCTGTAATTGGTTTGTAATTTGAGAGATCTGTGTAGATTGGGGCCCTCATCTCTTTTGCACCCTGAGTTAGTAGCCTTCAGCTCTACTCAGGTATTATAGGACCTACTTGTCAATTATTCAGATAGTAACTTAGATTTTCGCTTGTAACTGGTAAATTGTTTGTGATTTAAGTTTTTATGCAGATTTCGGCTTTCAGCCTAACTGCATACTGAATCTACAGCCGACAGTACTTAACGTCTAATGTTTGTTTAATAAATAAATAAATAATACAATAAATGAAACAAACCTAGTTTTTTTTTTATTTTCTGGGTCTAGTTCCAACCATCCAGATACGACTTCCATGCAAAATTAATAAATAATACAATAAATGAAACAAACCTAGTTTATTTTTATTTTCTGGGTCTAGTTCCAACCATCCAGATACGACTTCCATGCAAACTTCCTCCCATAGCTTTTTCTTCAGATTGGTGTCTGAATACTCTTTCACCCTCTTATGCCAAAAAAATGTCAACCAATATTTTTTAATGCTGAGTTGATTACTTAGATTGTTATAGCAAATGAAACACATTTTTGTTCTTTTAAGAAAATAATATATTAAAAAAGTATGCGTTTGAAGCCGTCCTTCATATATGACAATGGGCATCTGAGATGCTATGAGTTCCAAAAACTATTTACTTATAGTGGTAAGTTAAAAAACACTAAACGTGTAACCCAATGTCACATTTTTGACATCTAGTTGTTTTTTGATGACATCCTGCACACCTTGTCTGTTTATCTTGGCGGATCACTAAATGGTCTAACGTATCATATCTTGATCCTGAATTTTGTATTTTTGACGCATGCCATTTCTGACATAGAAACTTTTTTATGTTCTGTACTAATAATACATTGGCAATAATTCGTCCACACAATAACTGGTCCATTGTTCCCCCATTATGTTTATGAATTTGCCAAGCATTATGAACTGTCATGTCCAGGCAATGAGCTGTAAGGGGAAAATACCATTTCTTTCCTCGTATAGATGTGCGAAACAGACTTATATTTTGATCTGATCGGTCGACTCCTCCCATACTCCTGTTATATAACTTCACAACATGTGGTTGTTCCAATTGAATAAGTTTTTTCTCCTTTTGAGAGTATATCCTAGCAGAATGTAATGGATTTACACCACTGCCATTTGAGCCAAAAGTAACAATATTGTTATCATTCCATTTTATGAATATAATATTGCTATCTTTAATTTTTATATAGTCATAGGATACACGTTCACACGTTTTCATGATTTTTTAATCTTGCAGTGTATTACCAGGAAAACGATTTTCTCGCATGGTTCCAGTCCCCAGCATATTTTTTTCATTTAGATTTTCGAACAGAGCAGCAGGGGAGAAGAAATTGTCAACAAATAAATGAAACTTCAAATCATTCCACATTGATCTAAGCACATCAGCGTATTCCAGAACAACAGCCGTTCCAACACCAAGATCCTTATAAGTTTGACTTATACTTGTGGAAGCTCCTTGGTATGGCTCAAACCAATTTACATAACCTTGCCTGGTGGTGCCAACCCATAATTTATATCCATAACGTTTTGGTTTACCATGTATATATTGCTTACAGCCATGTCGGCCTGTGTATGGAACCATGACCTCATCTATACTATGCTCTTCCAGTGGGTAAGCATTATCTATAAACTTTGTATTTAGATATGTAAAAATTTGTCTCACTTTTGCAAATTTATCATATTTATCCAACTTATTATTATCATCTAAATGAATATTCGACATGATAAATTCAAATTTGTTTCTGGATATTGCTTCTGACACTAATTCATTATGACAATCTTATGAACGTTCCCAAAACATTCTTCTTCTTGGAAGTGGAACAACTCCTCTCAGAAAAAGGACACGTTGGGTTATATTTTTTTGTGATGCATGTCTATTGGTTTCTTCTGCAAGTTTTTCAAAGAGTTCTTAATAAAAAATAAACAAAACAATTCAGTGGAAGAATACTCAGCTCTGTCAATTACATCGGGTTTATCGAAGGAGACATCATTAGAGACTAAGTCCTCTTTCACATAATGGTAATTTCTTCCATTTTACGTTTTTAACAGTTGGTTTTTTCCCTTTGCTTATCCTGCAGGTAAAGGGACTTCATCTTCTGACTCCCTTTCCTGATCAGCTGGAGCGTAATTTGCAGTAACTTCGACTTCATTTTGCATTTGTAAGGCTGGTAAATTGTTTATGTCGACGTTATCCTCCTCACCTGAATTTTCGTCGGTAAAATTTTCGGTAGCATTGCCAGGAGGAAATAAAGTTATTGTATTTGCATTCATTTCATTATCCTCGATCATTGCGAGAGCTTCGTGTAAGGAGAAACCCCTGAAAATAAAATAATTTAATAACTTTTTGAAATGTCGTATGAATAAGCATTTTTTTGTTTTACAAGAGAAGCTTTAAAAGAATTAATTTGAACAATTATAACAGTTTTTCAATTGGGTAACCTCAAATTTCTTTGTAACAAATTGTAATATTCATAGTATAATATGTGCACAATGTACTAAATATAGAACACCCGTTTTCATTTACTAAAAAAACAAAAAACTAAGTCAACTCTACACACTTATCATACAAAAATCGTTAGCTTATATTGTTAACTAACTAAAACAATCCATATAATATCATCATATTGTTTATAAATACTCAAAATATGACATACCTTACAAACTTGACACCAAATTCAGCCATCTTCATAAACTTCCGATTGGTAAAAAGCAAGATTTTTCACTGGTAATATAACCACGTGCTATCATCAAAATACTTGCAAACTTCGATATTTTGCGTCGATCATGGCCGAGCTTTGACGAGTTTGAAGCGTACTACATATAGGTCATTGGACATATCTGGGTTAAGTATGGCTAAGCGCTAACTAGAGCTTTTTTGTCGCGGTAACAATTTGTCACTTGTCATCTGTCCATGGAAATGTACGTAAATCTAGCCATGTTTCGTCACCGTAGTGCGCGCTTACACGTATATTTCCATGGACAGGAGGCAAGTGACCGCGACAAAAAAATTCTAGTCAGCGTTTACCCTAAAGGGCAATCCTTTTTTCTACGCTATTAATGAACTTCTCCGTGTCGTCCGTAATAGTTCCCGCCATGGTGACAAGAGATGTTGCGCCGCTTCAAATGCTTATACGAGACTGGCAGTGGCGGATCGACCGTTTAGTAGATGGTCTGCGCACATCAACACAATGCAATACAAATTGAGTGCTTGATCGATGGTTGTCCAACTTTAGAATCAAAAGCAAATCTATAAAGCTTTTTGACTTTTTTGTCGAGCAACTATCGAGTTGACAGTATGTGCGCTTTAATATATTCTTTTAAACATATGATACACAATAAAACAGTTGTTCAACTAAAAGTTGTATATATGCGCTAGCCCTTTCTCGACTCTCTAACGATTATTTTTAACCTGCAATTATGGAGCGCCATCCTACCTTTTAAGATACTTAGCGTTAATGTATAGAACAAAATAAATTCCTTTAAACAATAATAACCTATTAGTAATGGAGCAACACTGATTCTGGACCATTTCTTATGTAAATTAACATGGGAAATCGCCAAGGTCCATCGTGGTCATTTTTGATTCAATTTCGATCTGCGCATGCGTCAATCATGAGGCGGCCGTTAGCAATCTTGTTCTGCGTGCGCATCCATCTTCTGCTGGGACACGTTCGATATACGTCAACTATACGTAAAATAGCCAATAATGGGCCTTACGAACGCAAGAAGCGATGTGACAAGGGATTGATCAAACCTTTAGATGTGTCTGTAATAAAATTATTAAAAACCACCATATATGACTGTTACAATAGTAATGAGTTACCAACGATTGAAATAATAAGAAATAAATTGACAACTGTCGGCCGTAATGTAAATGTCTGTAAGAAAATGATTGAAAGCTGAATTAAAAAATTGGGATTCAAATGCACAACGATTAATAAACGTCAAACAATCATGGAAAGCAGAAGAATAGTGGATATACAGTATACATACTTGGAACAAGTAACTAAGTATAGCGAAGAAAATCGGCCATTTGTCTATTTGGACAAAAAGTGGTATGATACACACGACACAGTTAAGAAAGGATGGACTGATGGGTTGAAAATATGTATGCCAACAATGCCTGCAAACGAAGGATCCAGACTTATTATTGTGCATTGCGGTGGAAATGAAGCATGGTGTCCAAATGCCTTAAAAATATGTGGAAAAAAATGAAAAATTGCAACGTTCACTATCATAAGAATATGGTTTTAATTCATATTGATCCCAAACTTAGAGTCAAATCGTGTTGTAGTTCTTGACAACGCTTCTTATCATTCACGACAGCTCAATAAAATCCCAAATAAAAGCTACTAGAAGACCGAACTACAAAATTTTTTAATGGATAATAGTTTGTACTTTTAAGATTCTTACACAAAACAGCAACTGATTGAAGTTTTACAGACGAAGAAATTATACGCCCTAGAGAGTATTGCTGAACAAGATGGACCCTCTTTAGTATGTCTTCTCCCTTATTTTTGTGTTTTCAATCCCATCGAGTTATTTCGAGCACAATTGAAACAGAGATTAACGAAGTAAACAAAATTTAATATGAGTATAAGAATATTGGGCAAGTCTATATTAATGGAAGAAATGAATTTATTATTGATTTACAAGACGATAGTTATAGTGAAGCAGATGATATGGGAGAAGGATTAATAGAATTTTTGGAAGAAGAAAATTGATTAAGTTTAATATATTATTTTTTATGTTACTTATATAGTAGTGGCAAACAGGAGTTAGACATAATATTTATTTTTAAAGAATTGTATTATTCATTGTTGTTTTTTTTTGTTATTTTTTCATAGAATTTTGTTTTGTCCATAAAAAATCGAATGGGATACAAAAAGGGATCAGTTCACGTTTGGTATCCGGAATGAACCGAACGCCCTTTCAACAATTACGTAACATCAAGTACAATATAGGTATTGATAAAAGTAAACAAAATATTAATACCTTTCAGAGTCTAGCCCCGCAACATAACTTATAGTTGATATACGATTACATAGCTACACCACATGTTTTGCGTCAACTATACTCAAAAAATTACATATTCATGAAGATACAAGTAAATCAAGCTAAAATACCATAAAACTATATAAACGGGTATATATGCAAGTATATTTATTTTTGAGAGAGCCGCCTTGTGGCGCTCTATTTTGTATTACCTTCACTCAAGTAATTTGCTCCGCATGCTAAACGAATAAACTTTGATTATTTCCAGAAACTAACATAATCATTTTACTGACAAAATATTTTGCCACCAGGGAAAAATATTTGAATAAATATGCATTCTTTATTACCTAAGTATAAAATAATGATACTACAGGTTAACACACTACAGGCGAGGAAATTTGGTTTTTGGATTTTCATCGTTACATCATTTAAATACTTTCTGCACTATTGTTTGCAACTGGTTAAAAATGCATTTGTACATTCTTTCAACTGCATATTTTCAAGTGATGGAAAAAATCGCGAAACCTGAATAACATGTCAAATTTAGCCTCATGTCCCCGGGAGGTCAGGACCGCACTAAGAACGTCATCACCTGGAGTTCCTGTTTAACTTACGGATAAATCAAGAAAAACTCGTGCCCCGGGGATTTTTTAGGTCATGAATTTGATACCGGCAGCCTGCTCTGGGGGATCTGGGGTAGCAAACGACCTAGCTAGTAACGTCATCCCCTGGAGTTCTGCTGGATCAACTTACCGAATTTGGCATCGGTCACCCTCCACTGAGGACCTGGTGCACCGGACGACCTGACTTGTAACGTTAGCCCCTGGAGTTTTGTTGACATTTTCGTTTCGGTAAGTTGTTCCAGCAAAATTCTAGGGGATGACGTTAGAAGTCAGGTCGTCCCGTGCTCTAGGTCTTCCGAGACAGGTTAAAGATTCTAATTCGTGACGAGTGACCCGAAAAACACCAGGACGACGAGTTTCCAGCGATTCGGTAAGTTGTTCCAGCAAAACTCCAGAGGATAACCTTATAAGTCAGGTCGTCCGGTGCACCAAGTCTTCCGTGGCTGAATACCGATGTCAAATTCGTGACGAGCGATCTAAAATACCCCTGGGGATCGAGTTTGGCTCGATTTATCCGTAAGTTACGGGAACTCCAGGTGATGACGTCTTGCCGTCCTGACTTCCAGGTGTAAATGATGCTAATTTGAATAGGCTTTAAGATTCCCCACTCAAAAAACCTCTGGGTGCAAAATTTCGCATAGTTTGGGTGTTTTCTCTGGAAGTTATGATTTTTTTCCTTCACTTTAAAATACGCAGTTGAAGGAATGTCTTTTTCGATGCACAAATTAATGCATTTTCAATCCATTGCAACAAATGATCACAACGTTTTTAATTGAGCTAACGGAGAGAATGCAAAAACCGCATCTCAATCCATCTGAGGCCAGTATTACACTATCAAAGATCTTTGACAAAGATTTTATAGAATTTGTTTGATAAATTTCTTTTACGAACCTTAAAATCCGTGTAACAGAATTGGTAGTAGAATTAATAAAAATGAACGACCAACGTTCTTTTGCCTTGTGTCGCTACAGTAAGTGCTGTTATGTGCAGTACTAAAGTTAAATAGAAAGGAAAACACACGACATTGAGAGAGACCTTGGGTTAAACGGCACGATCAACAAATTATTCATCATACCCTACTTCCAGAATTGCAACGTAAAGACTTGAATAGTTGCAAAAACTATTAAGGAATGGTTTAGTGTGCCTTTAGCTTCAAAAATAGCACCGTATATTGCCAAAGGGAATACACCCTTAAGAAATTGAATTAGCGTCGAGGAACGACATACCCTTTCATGCATAATTTCAGAAACCTGTGAAGCCACACTCATCGTATTTACTGTTTTCGTTATTTAACTATAAGCTTCCAGTTTTCTGTTTCTGTTTTTATAATTTACATTTACACTATCATACAACATTTTGCAAGCCTCTTATTCAGAAATTATTAATTTTTTTGCAGCAATTCACCACACAAACTTGGCGTCAGCCATCTTAAAATAGAGATAGTCAAATATTTTACTACGCAGACAGTTGTTTTTATAAAAAATCTATTTTACAAGAAATATTTTATGAAATTGTGTATATTATAATGTTCAATTTTCCATCAAATATTTTTGTCAAAGGTGTGCGCAAATTTTCTAGGATTTGTGCCAAATTTCCTCGCCTAGGTGTATTGTCACTCTATAGTAGAATAAGTTTTCAAGTTATCAACTTTGTAATTTTTTTTCAAGATCGCCGAAAATGCACCCATTTGTTTTAAACATATTGATTTTTCACCCCTTAAAATTGTTATCCAGAGCAGGGGGGCCCCCAGATCCGGGCTTAAATTTTATAAAAAATAAACGCCGTAATTGAAGGTTTATTTCGAATTATCATTTTCATGTAATAGGTACATAGGTAATTGATTTTAGTTTGGCTTGTTATAATATAGGCTCCATTAATAAATATGTAAAAATACACGAGTATGTTTATTGTTTTCCTCTTCCACTACGAGACAAAAAAGTTTGGGAGCCTCTGCTGTAAATATTAACGATATTTTTAACTTTAATCATCAAATATCCTCTTGAATTAAATTTTTCTAATTCGAATATGGTTTTGCCTCCGAAATCTGTTTTATACATCTTCCATTTCCTATTTGAATCAAGTCCTATACTGGGTAAGCTCGGCTAGAAATAATGTTACGACATACTATAAAAGTTTTGATGTGTTTACTCGACATCAACCACCTGATTTAATTAATTTTTATAGCGCCACAACCAATACTTTCCTTTGTTGACAGGAATAATCCGTCATTTTAATTAAAGGGTATTTGACAGTATTTAACAAAATTATCTGATACGCAGAGGAATAAGTAAATTTGTTTAAGCTTTATTAGGAATACGACACAATCCACAGGTGCGTGTATCTGTCAATATCTTTGCTCATTGTCAACGAGTAAATAAGAGATATATTAAACTAACCACCGCCAATAAATAATATGACGACTTCAGATGATATAATATTAGGAGAGATAACAACTTATTAGTTTTCTAAAATTGAATTGGTTACGCTAAGAAACATATTGTGTTTTTATTGTATTTTTACAGTTTCCAATACTGAAATTATGGAATACCTACGAATAGTTTCAAATGCAAAAAGAAAGTTAGAGAAAAAATAATAGAAGTGGATTAAATAAGGTTCTGGTGAAAAATAATGGCTTATACAGGGTGCTTGGGAGAGATAATTACAATGTTGGTAGTATTTTATGCAACGAGAATGTAATGTAGCCATTAATACACGAGCATATTTTGTAGAATACGAAGTGTATTAACGGCCATTCATGAAAGGTGTATACAGTATTTTTTCTATACTATATTAACGTGTTTCAAATTATTTTGCACAAATGTACTAAATTGCGGTTGGTCTCTGTCTGTGTTGGCCACAAAAATGTTTTTATGCAACTGCAAATTAACCGCATTCAATTTACTGATTAAATCGGTTATACTTCGTTTCCGCCATA
This sequence comes from Galeruca laticollis, assembly GCA_963921935.1. Taxonomy (NCBI): domain Eukaryota; kingdom Metazoa; phylum Arthropoda; class Insecta; order Coleoptera; family Chrysomelidae; genus Galeruca; species Galeruca laticollis. The sequence goes on along the minus strand of OY998179.1, from coordinate 185,532,287 downwards.
GTGACAGCACATTATGTATGCAAATCCCAGTTTAACTGTACTGGGTGATTCTAACAAGTTTGGGCATATCTGGCCAGTTTTGTACTGTCATTTAATACACAAGTTTAACGTTGAGTAGTGCTGCTAGACATATAGTAGAATACCATTGTTAACGAGGTACATTGCTTATTGTCCCGAAGATTATACGTCCAAAATATCACTTTCACGGACGGAGTATTGAAATGTTTTCAACGAGAAACGGTTAATGAGCGTAGAAGGTGCTGGTATGTTGTTTATTATTATTCAGTTTATATATCAACTAGACAAATAGCACTATGTCTTTTTATAGAATGTATATAACGGAACGACATAATATTAAAATAACAGTAGTAAATCAACATAAAAAATAAGTTGTAGCCCTAGAAAGTGCTGATTTGCTCAAAACTGGTAGATGGTGTAATTGAAGTTCCAATTCACATTTACTTGTTGTATCAGAATCTGATGAATCTTCAACTCCAATGCTAATTATTGTGGGCTCCAAAACTTTATCAATAATATGGTTCATTTGCCACATCTTAAGTTCTTCTTTGTTAGTGTGACTCACAGCTTTTTTCCAGTTGTCTGGAGTTACCTTGATAGTGAATTATGTAGTTATTGTTGTACGTCTTTTAATTTATAATTTTAGTTGTGCCGTGCCACGTCCTCTTTACTGCCCATATGAGTTCAATTGGGTTACGCTCGCAGTGATATGGTGGTAATCATCGCACACTTACTCCATAGCCACCAACTTTTCATGGGAAATCCTCTTGGCCAAATTATTTGAGGCAATTCAATGCTGCGGCTGGGGCCAACGGATGGATTTCTCGAGAAAAAGCAATATCACTCACCGTGTCACTGCGAGGTGAGGCTTTGGATGTGTTGCAGTCTCTTCAGGAGGGCGATACAGAAGACTTTGAGGCCTTAGTGAGACGACTTGAGATGCGTTATGGTGATGCCCATCTGGAGCCTGTCTACAAATCTCAACTGAAGACCCGGAAGCAGAAAGTCGGAGAGTCGATACAAGAATTTGAGATGGATATCGTTAGGATAGTAAGATGTACCTATCCATCTGCAACAAAAGACGTATTAGAAAATCAGGCAGTCCAAGCTTTCGTCGACGGTCTTCGCCGTGCAGAGATTTAACGAGCGGTGCAGCTGGCGCGTTCGAACACCCTGGTGGAGGCATTGTCGATTGCGTTGGAATTTGAAGCAACAACGGAAGCTATACTAGGTCCTGCTCGTGTACGAGGAATAACCATAGTTAACTCAAAGAAAGCGGTGTAGGAAGTCTTGAGGGTGGTAGCTTCAAGGAAGAGACGGCCCGGGAAATGCTGGGATTGTGGTGAAATTGGCCACATAAGAAGTGGAGCAGCAGGAAAACTAAAACGGGTTGACTCCTTGAGGGCTACGTCGACTCTAGATCATTGAATAGACCCTCGCATTGTGAAGTCGGCTACGATCAAACAACAAACGGCCAATTAATACATTGACGGACAAATCGACGGAAAGAATTATGCAATGTTATTAGATACCGGTGCCACGAAAATCACCGTACGACCAACCGTCGCCAACCACGGAAGGATGTCACCTTCCAGTTGGAAATTACGAACCGCTACAGAAGAAACTGCCAAAGTCTATGGGGCAATAAAAGCGATATTGCAATTTGGTGCCACTACTCTAACACATTCGGTATTGGTAGCCGACATCGATGAAGACGTCATCTTGGGTATGAACGTGATGAATCACTGCGAGTTTCACTTGGACCTTCGACGACGAACCCTCCATATTGGGAGCGAAGAATTTTTCTTGCATCGATTAGGTGAAGCCATTGTTCCAATAAAGCTGGCAGACGACGTCGAACTCCCAGCGAATTGTGAATATGTTGTATCTGGTCAACTAGATGGTCTAGAGCAAAACAGTACACCAGCGATTATAGAACCTAAGATTGACGACTAATTCTGGAAAAACGAATACACATCGGCAACCCAAGAAATACCAGTGCGCTTGATAAACGTGACCGATCACTCAGGCTCCCTTCAAGTAGGTACGCAATTGGGCACTCTAGAGACAGTTACAGCCCAAATAGAGCAACTGATGGCCAACTTAGATCTATCCCTGTCGGATTCAGGAAGAAATCGAATAAGAGAGCTAGTCCACCCACACAAAGCTGTGTTTGGTGATGGAAGAAAACTCGGAAGAACGGATGTAGTGAAACACAAGATCGATACCGGCGATGCACGACCTATTCGTCCCCCGGCGGATACCCCTAGTCAAAAAAGAGCTGGCAGATAGAGACCTTCAAGATATGATTCAAAACGGGGTTGTTGTCCAGTAGTCCTTGGTCCTTCCTCGTGGTACTAGTGGAAAAAAGGTTGGAACAATGCGATTCTGCATTGATTACCGTAAACTTAACGACGTCACTAAAAAGTACAGTAATCCTCTGCCAAGGATCGATGACGCTCTTCATGCTCTAGCGGGTTCTACATTGTTCTTTACTTTGGATTTGAAGAGCAGATACTGGCAAGTGGAAATGGATCCTCTAGATAAGGAGAAGACTTTACTAGTCTTTACTAGCGGATCAGGCTTATGGCAGTTTACGGTCCTCCCATTTTGTCTGTGTAAAGTCCCCGCCACTTCCGAACGACTGATGTAGACCATTCTTAGGAGTTTATCTTGGAAAAAATATCTAGTATATCGAGATGACGTCATGGTAGTCGGCAAGAATTCTGAAGAACATCTACCGAACCTTGAAGAAGTACTTAAGAGACTGCAGATGGCCAATCTAACATTAAACCTAAAGAAGTGCCACCTGTTTCAAAAGGAAGTCAGTTATTTAGGCCATGTTGTGAGCAAGGATGGAGTCGCTGTTGATTCCGTTAAAACTAAAGCAGTTCAGGAATGTCCAATTTCGACTGAAAAACATCAAATTCGAAGCTTTTTGGGCCTATGTTTCTATTACCGTCGGTATGTCAAGAATTTTTGGGACATTGCCAAACCATTAACGCGACTGACTGAAGAAACAAGATTATTTTTCTGAGATAAGGAATGCCAAGAAGCCTTCAACTTCTTGAAGAATCAGCTAACGTCAGCTCCGATCCTTGGCTATCCGCTACCAGAAGGAAAACTGATTTTGGACACAGACGATTGTAATGTAGGAATTGGAGCCATCCTGTCCTAAATACAAGACGGCAAAACATTGCCGAAGGCAGAAAATTGCGTTATCAGGCGAGAACTCTTGCAATCGTTAAATCCGTAGAGCACTTCTATAAGTACCTGTACTGTAGAAGGTTCCTGATCAGAACCGATCATGTCAGTTTGAAGTGGCTTCTAAACTTCAAAAGCCCGGAAAGTCAGGTAACAAGATGGATAGAGAAACTACAAGAATACGACTTTGAAATCGAGCATAGACCTGGTACAAGACACCGCAAAGCTGATGCTCTTTCACGGAGACCATACCAATTAGATTGCCGCCATTTTAGTTGCCTAGAACAACACGAGTGGATAATTGCACCGATTAAAGTAACCCCTGACAACTGGAACCAAAAGAAGAAAGACCAGCAAGAAAGGGATCCTGTCCTAAAGAAGATCCGAGAATGCAAGCGAGAGGACCAGCACCCAACGTGGCACGAAGTGTCTGCGTATCCTCACATTCTAAAAACGTATTTGGCACAGTGGGAAGCATTGACCTCAAATGATGGACTTCTAGTGAGACTGGTCGAAAACCCTGACGGAACGTACACAAAGAAACAGTTGATAGTTCCTAGAAATAATGTCCCGGAAATTCATCTACAGCTTCATGATGATAGCGCAGGATGTCATCTCGGTGTGACAAAGACCTTGCAGAAGATCCGACAGAGATTTTACTAAGAGAACCTCAAAGACGACGTCAAATATTGATGCCGAAGATGTACCGTATGTGCAGCAAGCAATGGGCCTACTCGAAGGCGAAGAGCTGAAATGCAGCAATACTACTTATATCGATTCAGTTGTTGAGCCATTCAATAGAGTAAAGAGGTATCTGAATGACTTACCATATTTAAATTTTTCTGTTTAATATTTGTGGACAATATAAGGGATTGAAACTGGAGTAGATTTTGTAAAAAATTACCTTAAAAAATGTGTAGTAACTACACCTATGCAATGGAATAACTTTTTCTTCTTCTTCTCCATATATATAGGCTCTTGGGCCTGTTCTACACCGATTAGTGCTGAAATGTTATTTGGGATGTCGATTGCCAGCTGTCTCGCCATCTTTTAAAGGGCCTTCCTGGTGGTCTGGTGCTATATGGTTTTAAATCTCTTGCTGTTCGGGCTATCCTATCTACGCTCATTCATGTAACATGCTGGTTCCACTCCCGTCTTTTCTGTCTTACTCATCTTACAACATCTTGTACCTTGCACAGTTCTCTTATCTGATTGTTTGAAATTCTATCTTTCAATGTTTTGCCAGCGATTGATCTTAAAGTTTTCATTTCTGTAGTTCTCACTATTCTTTTGGTTTCCGCTGTATCGGCTCTCGTTTCTATTGCATATGTCAATATTGGTCTAACACATGCTTTATATATACGAACTTTCCGATCCAGTCTCATGACTTTGATTTTCCAAATAACATCCCTCAGACAACCTGATATGTAAGATGCCTTATTTGCTTGTTTTCGTACACTTCGTTTTAGCTCTCCGTAGCTGGATATTTATATACCCAGGTATTCGAACCTTGTAACCTGCTCTATTATTTCATCGCGTCCCACGTTTTTTACTTCTTCTATTATTTTATCCATTACTAGATTGAATAGTAATGGGCTCAAACTATCTCCCTCTCGAATTCCTGATGTAATATTTATTTCCGATACTAATTCATTTTCGAACTTAATTTTAGTTTTGTTGTTTGTGTTCACGTCTTTAATTATCTTTACCATTGCGTTGGATTGGTTTCCTGCTTTTAGTAATTTTAGCACATCTTCTAATTTGACACGGTCAAAGGCTTTGGTCAGGTCTATAAAGCACATATACACAGGATTATTATATTCAATTACTTTCTCAACTATTTGTCTGACTATGAAAATGGCATCTATTATTTATCTGTTTTGTCGGAAGCCCCGTTGCTCTTCTGATATCGTATATTCTATATTGATCTTATTGGCGAGTAATTTCGTTAATAGCTTGAGTGTTGTGTTTAACAAGGTGATGGTTTGATAATTGCTAAGGTTATTCTTGTTTCATTTTTTATATATTGGTATTGTAATCCTATTTTTCCATTATTCTGGTACCTTCATGCTGTCTAAGATTTTCTGAAAAAGTGTACTTATGTTTTCCATTATCGTTTCTCCTCCGTATTTTAATAGCTCGTTCGGTATACCATCGGGTCCTGGGGCTTTTCTATTTTTTAATTGTTCTATCCCATTTTGAAGTTCTTCCTTTGTTATTTCTATGTTTTCTTCATCATCTACATCTTATATTCTTTTCTGGATTATAAAGTTCTCTAATATAGGCTGTCCATTTTTCTCCTTCTGTCTTAATAAGATTTTTATATTCATTGATTGGTTTTTTCCTGCCTTTAATGACTTTCCACACTTTACGTTGCGATCCGTATAGATCGTGCTCCATTTCTTTGGTAAACCGTGTCCAATAGTCTCTTTTCGAGATTCTTATCTTAGAGTTTACATTGTTTCTTATGTTTTTGTATTGTTGATAGCTGTCGACTGCCTTGTTACTGCAATATTGCAGATATGCTTTTCTTTTTCCATATGCTAGATCTCTAATTTCTTCAGTAAACCACGGTTTCGATATTTTTGTTGAGTTCACGTTAATTTTTCTGACTCTTATACTTTCTTTTGCAGCTTGCAATATGTTAGATTTCATTTTGGCCCAAATCTCATTCAAATTTTCCTCGTCTGTTACTGGGTGTGTCTCAAATCTTTCTTTTAATCTTTTCTGATATAGCCATTTTGTCGCCTGGTCCTCTAGTAACTCTATGTTTATCTTTTCCACGTATTTGGGTGTTTTTTCTTGTTTAATGGAATATTAATTGAGAATTTCCCCAGTATCAATTTGTGATCGGACCCTACATTGGGCGATATTACATCAAGTATTTGCTTAGGTAAGATCTCTCTATTAGTTATTATGTAATCGATCGTTGATTGTTGTGCCTGTGTATTTTGCCAAGTGTACTTGTGTTGGGATTCATGGGGTAAACAACTTGTTTATTCTTAAAATATTTTGAGAGCAGAAGGTAATAAGGTGCTCTCCATTCATATTTATGGTTACTTCGTTGAATCGTTGTTTGATATTGTCTGTGATATTATTTCCAATTCTTGCATTAAGGTCTCCAAGGATCACGAGTGTATCGTTCTCTTGTAGCTTGTCCGGCACATCTTGTAGCGTGTTATAGAAATCTTCCGTTTCATTTTCCGGTTTGCTTTTATGTCTGGGGCATAGACAGATATAATATGAAGTTTACAGTTTTCTAGTTTCAAGGTTGTCTTCAAGATTCTGTGATTGATGTATTCGATATCCTCTATATCATTCTCAAATTTTTCATGCAACAGGAGTCCGACGCCTGAGCTTGCATAGTCTCCGTTGTCCATTCCGCTATATATAAGTAGATAGTTCTGGTATTTTCATGTTTCTTTTCCATTCTTCCTGGTTTCCGATAGGGCACATATCTCGATTTTGTGGGAATTCATTTCTGTTAGTATCTCTTGGTCTCGTTTAGTTCAGGACCTGATGTTCCAGCGTGTAACTCTTAGTTTCGTATCCTTTCGGAATAACTGAAATTGGTGAAAATAGATATAGGAATGTTCATGCTATCATAAAAAAGCTCAATTTTATTTAAAAAAATTCCGATTCCCTTTGGATTGAAAATCCCTAAAAAAAGTTGATTCCGATTTCGATGAATTTTTGCATATAGCGGGTTTCTGATACGAAGATTCCAATAAATTTGTCAGTTGTTTTAAAAAAAAAATGATTTCAGGTGGAAAATTGAGAGAGTTTTATAAAAATGGGATTTTCCGCAAAACTGTACATCAGATTTTGCTCATTTATGAATTTAACCTCAGTTTTTACGTTCTGAACCTACAAATAAAATTTCATTAAAAAATTCGGTCGCGTTTTTGAGTTATCGTGTTTACAGACAGACCTACCGACCGACCGACCGACCGACTGACCGACATTTTTTAAAAATGGGTTTTTGAAAACATGAAACCTGTAGATCCATTCTAAACGTCAAAATCACTCCCTTACAATACTTCCCTTATATGTATACATGTACATAAGGTGAAGTAATAAACTTTATAAATTAATAATGTTTATTATAATTTAGTGATCAGCCCAGATTGACCACTAAACATATGTCATTATGGATGTATGTCATAGCCCACTAAGCAAGAAACGTTTTTGAGACGTTGAGTTCTCCTTTAAATATCTAATTGACGCAACAGGTACGATTTTGTGTGACGTTGAAATTGATTATGTTTTTGGAATGTTAAATGTAAGCATATGATTCTAACGTTTTCAACAAAACGTGTTAGAAACATAGCATTCATGTTGGTTTAAAAAATGTTTTAAGTTTACATTGTCAACATGTTTTTGCGCCAACTTCTTTGTTAAATATAAATGAAATGTATCAGAAACATAAGGTTCTTGTTAATCTAAAAAACGTTTAGGGGAGAGTGGTACACAATGAAACGTTTTTTCGAACATTTCGTATAACTTCCGATTTTATTATTTAAAGAATTTAATTTTTTTATTGCATAGTTATTGGATATTTAGCTATAAACAACCTTAGTCAGTTTTTTAGAAAACCATACTGATTAGGTAAAATAAATTAAAATTTACATAGATGTTTTTGTATCAATGTGTACCACTGGTGGTACAGTTTGAAACATGGGGTAGTACACAATGAAACAAAATAGTACACGTATAAAAATATTTATTATTAAAACAAAATCAGTTGTGAAAGAACGAAAACTTTTTTATTTTCAAAAAAGATTGGAAAAAAAACTAAAATATACTAAATCAACTCAAAAAAGGAACAAAAACATTTTTTCTTTTTAACCTGTCGGTAAAAAAACTAAAATATTTATTTTTAATAAAAGGTAATAGCAAAATATCAGCGTACACTCATGTTGCCAAAATCAACTCCGAATTTAAAGTATGATGAAAGCCTTTTGTTCTTTGTATTTATCGGATTCGGCAACAGGATAGCAAAATCTGAATTCAGCCCCATATGAATGTCCGGAACATCTGGAAAATAGAATGAATTTGAAACTTTTGCGCTCTTCCTCAAATACGAAATTCTAAATTCGTTAGAGTTTATAGCTTCCAAAATTTTAGCAACATAGTGAATATTATTTTGAAATTTGACCAAGACAAAAGAATCACTCGAAATTTCAGTAGTTTCATCAACTGCTAAAAGTTCTAATTGTTCCTTCTCTTCCTGCATCATATGGTATTGAAATTCAGCCAAGGTTAATTCATCATCTGAAGAATCCGCAAAATGCACTTTCTGTGTCCGTCTCTGAATCTTCTTCACATGTTTTGCTTTTTTTCTTTGTATCCTTTTTGTCTGCAGTTAAATTTCGTTTTACCCTTTCAACTTCTTCTGTTTTAGGAGTTTTTCTCTTTTCTATTTTGTACGAAAGTTCTTTCATTTCTGGTGTACTGATTAAAATTACACTTTTCTTCGATTTTCGTGTTCGATTTAAGTTTTTTCGAGGAGCTGCCTTTGGAAAGCCCCGTATCTCAAATGGTGAAATACAAGAATTTTTTGAAGTCGACGCTATTTCCAAAGTAGAGTCTTCCTTATCATCTGCACACTGTTGAGGATCGGTTGTGCTACATGTAGCATCTGCGGTATCGTTGCCGCTGCCGCCGGCATCTTGTTCATCGTTCAGATTTCCTTGGACTACAACCATTCCTTGTTGGAGGTTCTCCTTTTGGGTGCCTTCAGGTCTGTCAGTCACCGATGAAACAATAAAGTCAGCCTCCGTAAAAATATTTTTATTGAATGGGTAGATACCCGTCGAACGGAACCCGTTTAGTATGTTTTCAGGCGTAATTGATTTTGAGTGGGCAATACCAACACATTCAGCTATTTGATATGACGTCATTGGTATGGCGGGGTGGGTGAGGAGCCACGAATCTATTGCACTATTGTAAAAGTTCTTAAGAGTAAAACACTGCTTTGTCTAAAGGCTGCAACTTGTTACTCGTATGTGGCGGGAGGGTTAGGATAATGATTCCATTCTTTTTGGCCTTTTCCGCTATTTCCAGGGACATATGTGATTCGTGGTTATCATATATTAATAGGCATGGCCTTTCTTTTGTCAGACCAGTATGTTTAATAAAGCCACAGTTCAGCGGTCATCCACCCACTGGGATTTGCTAGTCCTAATGTGCCTGGGGGCGCGCCATTTAACATATGAGGGACAAACTTCTTTCGGGGAAAAATAATTATCGGCGGAAGAAAAGTTCCGTTTGCTCTAATTATAGCACAAGTAGTGGCTAGTAATCCTCTTTCGGCACTTGTGCACTGGTTCAATTGTTTCACCCCTTTTTGTGTAACTACTTTATGTGGACGCTGTACAGTCGTAGTAGCAGTTTCATCCAAATTATAAATTTGAATTTCCTGAACAACTGTTGGGTTCTCTCTGTATATTTTCTCAAGCTGTAGGAAAAATCTTTCGACATTAGGTTTTGTGAAAGAAGTAAGCCTGGATAAAGAGCAAGCTTCTGGCTTTCTAATACTTAAAGACGCATTTCTTTTAATAAAAGCTCTTAGCCAATCCTTACTCGCACACTTATTCCTTCTCCAGGAATCTGGCATAATAATATTGTTTCTGAGCGCCATTTCATATGCCAGCTCTCTCACTTTTTGAGTATTTAACCCAAATGCCATTTTGCTACAGGTCTTTATATATTCAGATAAAGATCTTTCCTGCTCGGTGCTAAATATTGATCTAACAGCATAATTCGGCTCCATTTTAGTATTAGGGTCATTTCGTTCCTTTAGCACATAACGCCTTAATGTGACAAAATTCACATCAAACATATCTGCAGCAATGCGGTAGGAAGTACCATTTATTTTGACCTCTTGGACTGCTGCGGTCATTTGATCTCCTGTAAATTTAGCTCTTGTACGCTCCTTCTTCTCCCTTACCATGGTTGCATACAACGGAAAATTCCAAGATCAGAAAGACACGAGGTGTTACATTGTGTACCACCACCTTATGTTTCAATGTGTACCACTACGCACTTTTTTTTTAATTGGAGGTAAATCTAAGACAAGAATATTTCTGTACAAAATATTTTATAGGTTAAGAAATGCATACCCTAATTATTCATAACAAATATAAACGGACACTAAAACTGCTTAATTGTAAATCACATTCCTTTTTATATTGGCTTCCTCTTTTTACTTTAAGACACAAAAAACACAAATTGGGCCATGAAATGTGCACTCTTCCGAATATCAAAAGCAACTAACGGGTGGCTGATGCAACATCATAAGACTAATTCACGACAGCGCTAGTGGCGTTGTAGCGGCACATTCAAATTAGCAAATTGCAATGTTTCATTATGTACCCTGTTTCAATGTGTACCACCCTCCCCTATTTTAATTATATTAGTTCCGTTGATTTATAAACTTGTTTGAATCACAAATATTATTAATACACCAAAATTTTCAAGTAAAGCATATGTCTTGTCTAATCTTTTTTTAAATATATTGTACAAGTTTTTCAACCTGACAAAAGAATAACGTATTTCACTTTCATAACTGGAGCACACCCGGAATGCGCCGTATCATTGCGAATACGTGACAGGTGACGTCTAAGATCAAGAGTCGCCATCGCCAACCATAACCGATATCGAAATATTAGGTATTCCCTAGCGTCTCTTTTAATTCACTTTATATCATTCGTTCGTTTTTAAAAGCGTGTGTTTTAGGAAGATGAATCGTAAAGTAAGTACTAAATTCACTAGTTTACCCAATTATAACATCTGCTGCTTTTACCTCTACTTATAATAAGGCTGCGATTATAAATAATAAATAGGTCAGTGATCTAAAATGTATTTATGTTATGTTTCAAACACTTTTTCGGCGCATATAAAACAAAACAAATACTCGCTTTCAAAATTTTGGAATAAATAGTCTCAATTTATGATCAAGTTCTAGTACAGTTGCATATGTATAACTTTTGATGTTGTAATCGTTACTTTACAATTACAGTTTTTATTAGTATATATGAATATTTACAATTTTTATTCAATATTTATACTTAATCATTGATATTCATCTTTAGATGCAGCACAACACTGCTACACTGTAACTGATAAGGAATTCGATATCATAACTATGGATTGGTTTCGACAACCCAACCAACGGCTCAAGAGAGCAGAGCTGCAGCAGAGGAATTGGTAAATATAAATATTTTTGAACAATATAAGTAAACATTTATATGAATATTATTATAATTCTATTTGATTCATTTTTCAAAGGTACGTGTGTGCAGTAGATGCTTTACATAAATCTCTATATGAACATATTTATGTACATAAGTAAAATAGAATATTTTTTTTATTTCAATATACATAAGTATATTATTTAAACTACCCAGAAAGTATTTAAATTGATGTTTTGAGCATGTATTTGATTGGGGCGCGTTTAGGTTAGAGTGGTGAAAATAATAAAATCTCAATACTAGTGAAACAAAATGAATAATTAGCAAAATATAAACGCCTCCATCACATAAATACATTGTTTGATAAATATGGTTACAGTTCTGATACATAGACATATAAGATGTGAAGGAAGGCATATAATAACTACTGAATTTTTAGTGGGACGGCCAAATAAAAATAATTATACTTTCTTTTATCAAAAGTTCAATAGGAATTCAAATCAATAGAAAAAACTGTTGCTACAAAGACAGTTATTTCTGTCGGTATGAACTTGAACTTTTTGCTAGAGAAAGTATAATTTTTTTTACCATTTCCCACTAAAGATAGGTTTGCCTTAGTTTCGATTAAGAAATGTTACATTAATGTAACATCTCAAAAACGAAACTAGTATCTTATAGCTTCGAAACGAAAATGTAACTTAAGTCACATAATCGTAACGTTAAAATTACGAGGTAATTGGAACATTCCAAGAACGGAAATAATATGTTATAGTTTTGTAACAAAAACGTTAATTTGTAAACGTAACTGGGATTTTGTCATGTTTGCGGACATTTTACGTAATTATGAACAAGAAAAGGTCGTAACAAATCCTTTTTGAATAACCTAACAATGTAACTATCAACGTATCAGGAACGAAACTGCGATGTTTTTTTGCTTAGTGGGAGGATACTAGTGATATTAGGTGATACCCATGAATAATATGTATTACACAGATATCCATTCAAATCATCTCTTCTCTAATTTATCTACAGTACCTATTCAAATTAACATCAGTTGGGAAACTTAAATCATCAAACTTCTCCACTTCATTGCATAATTTATATCGATATCACAATGGAAAGTATTCTAGTCAACAGGTGCTATTTGGATCAAACTTTTTTCTTCGCCCCTGAAAAATATGAACGGAAGATCATTCGATACGGAATAGCGCGTAGATGATTTTTGAGAAAAATCAAGAGTAGCTTGCTAAAGTTAGAAACAATTAACTGAAAAAAATGGGGTTTGGTTTTTTGCAAATATCTCAAAAACTATTCGACATTTTTTGAATTTCAAGAAATATTCAAAAAGAGGAGGAAATCTCCCAAATAAGTCGTCTCCTCCGGCAGGACCAATATTTATTTTATAATTTTCTCAGAAGGTTGAAAATTCGGCACAAACGGGAACTCTGGCTTTCGTAAGTCCCCTTTAATGAGCTAATATTGTTTAAACTTATGAAATATGAAAATTCAGAATTGAAAAAATTCAGACACCTACTGGATATATGAACAATAATCCGCTGTCAAAAAATGTTTATCGCGATTTTTCTATTAATTATGAAATACTGAATTAACAATGTTTTCCTACTTTCCTACATGAACATTGTAAGTGCGATAATTGTTAAATGACAAATCTGAGATTTTTCCTTCTTTGGAACTATTTTTGAAAAGTCTCAGAAGAGATTCATGTTTAAAAAATTGATATTTTTCACTTTGTTATCAACAATTAAAAATTAAAAATGCTTGCTAATTCAAGCATAAAATGCATAGGGAATGGTAATTAATTTGACTGAAGCAATTACAATAAATTTTGAGTATATACAGTTCAATTATATTTCATTTTCAATTTGTACCAAAATTCTCGTTTTTAGAACTGCGGCGAGAGCCGTTCTAAGCGCAATAATTTTTTTGTAATATTAAAACCGCATCAAATATCCACCGTCGTATTAACAACAATATGGGGATATTTATCCATTCGGAAATTTTGTTAGTGTGACGTCAAGTGGAAAATATGCGACATCAAAGGGTAAATAATTTATACGGTCATTTGCACCCCACAGAATAAATTTTAAAGCTCACATTTAATAGTTTCGAAAGTTATGTACTGATTGTTCGCGTGTTTTTTCAGTCACTCCACAAAAAGAGATTTATGATTCGAATTTTGTTCGTCATGGCGACTGATATTTCGAATAGAATGATACTAAAACATGAATAATGAGTGTATTGGAATCAGTGCATAATAAATTAAGGGATAATCAGCTTGAAATTTGATAATATTCACCTCATATTCGATATATTTTTTCTTTAATTTGAGGATGAGTACCATGTCAAATCCCGCAGTACATGTTTTAAATCATATTTTATGAAATATCTGCATAATAATATGTTTGTAATATTTATAACTAATTACTAATATTAGTATTTTTAAATGAAACTCACGGTTTCTAGTTAATTCCACAATGTAATAAAAGTTATTGAAAATTCTAAAAAAATGACAATTCTTTCGATAAATCAATATCATGAGCATATTCCACGAAGTAAGGGTCGAGACAGTTAATTTAATTACTAATATTTTAATATTTATAAATGATATTTATAAATAAGTTGTATAAAAATGTTGACAATATAAATATGGTCGTGATGGGATTTCGGGAATTATTCCGTGTCAGTAGGTAACAACGATTTATTAACTTAGCAATACAAAATGATTATGAAAATATAAAAGTAAAGGTGATTGACAATAAAATTAAAAAAACTGGTAAATAAAAGAGTTTTTCGTGTTCACTCTTTGGAAGGGAATCTTGCTACATACTCCCCCTCTAGATGACATTACGGTCCTCAGATGTCAGATAGCAAAATCGCCAAAATATCTTCTTATGGCGGCCTCTCTTCTTCTTTGACAGCAAGGGCGTGGGAATCAGAATTTCTTCAGTAGAGGAGCAAAGCCGGTACGGGGACACTTCCAAGGTCATCAATGGAACCTCGAATGGGGGTAACCTAACATAGCACCCCCCACCTAAAACCTGTGTAGCGCAAGTAAACCCCACGAAAACATCTGTAGGGTGACGTCACCGGAAGCTAGCAACACGGGTACGGGTTCGGCCCAAGGCCATCCATCGTACGGGTCATCTGCGCACGCGCCGGGCCGTCGTATGTGTTATCTGTCAATCCCGTCATACGGGTCAACCGTCGTATGCCCCATCTGTTGTATGTGCCGTACGGGCCTTCCGTCCTATGCCCCATCTGTTCTGTGCTTCATGATTTTTCTATGCCCCATCTGTTCTGTGATGAACACCATGATTTTTCTATGGTAGCATGTATATGGTGTGACGTAAGCAACGCTGCCATTAGGGCATTATCACACATATCTCTGCTATTATTGGTCAGATTGAAGTCAAATAAACGGCCCTATGATTGTTAGATTATTATCGTATACACGATGTACAAAGACACCATAAGGGCACTACCATATCTGATTGGTCGTATTGAAATCGAATAAACGCACTTGTGATGAAGACAATGACCAGAGGGTGTAAAAGAATTGAGGAAGAAGAAGAGATAAGCGATAAGTTTTGCAAATATACATGGAGTATCAAAAGAGTCATCTGAAGAAGTGATTGACAATGACCAGAGGGTGCCGTTGACCATCGGCGGATGTGTCTTATGTGTCGTCGGGTAAACGGTTCTATGATTGTTAGATTATTATCGTATACACGATGTACAAAGACGCCATTAGGGCACTATAACACATATCTCTACTAATATTGGTTAGATTGAAGTCGAACAAACACCATTGTGATAAGTGGATGTACAAAGACACCATAAGGGCACTACCATCTCTGATTGGTCGTATTGAAATCGAATAAACGCGCTTGTGATGAAGACAATTACCAGAGGGTGTAGAAGAATCATACCTGAAGACAATGACCAGAGGGTGTAAAAGAATTGAGAAAGAAGAAGAGATAAGCGATAAGTTTTGCAAATATACATGGAGTATCAAAAGAGTCATCTGAAGAAGTGATCGACAATGACCAGAGGGTACCGTTGACCATCGGCGGATGTGTCTTATGTGTCGTCGGGTAAACGGTCCTATGATTGTTAGATTATTATCGTATAGACGATGTACAAAGACGCCATTAGGGCACTATAACACATATCTTTGCTAATATTGGTTAGATTGAAGTCGAACAAACACCATTGTGATAAGTGGATGTACAAAGACACCATAAGGGCACTACCATCTCTGATTGGTCGTATTGAAATCGAATAAACGCACTTGTGATGAAGAGGTAAACCACTACGACGACGTTCGATATACAGGGTGTTGTCATAAATATGTTACTACGATGATCGGTATACAAGACGTTAACGATGTCATAAGGCCGCTCCGTTATTGGTTGACATAGAACAAACAGCGTTGATATACAGGATGTTAGCGATGTCAAAAGGACACTCTGCTATTATTGGTTGGATTAAAGTCGATCTATCGCCAATACTCTCAACCTACATTGTCCACTAAGTATCGATAATACAGTTACCTACTCGGCTCTGTCATCAATACTCTCAACCTACATAGTACATTACATATCGTTAATGCAGTTAACCTTGTGTCATCTATCTTCTGTGTGACGTACATCAAGTCTGCGTCGTCTGTCATGTGTGTTTTCTGTCGTATGGGTCGTCATATATGTCGTATGTCAAATGTATCTTATGTCGTATCGTCTGCGTCGTCTGCCATGTGTTTCTTGTTTTCTGTTGTATGGTCTACGTCGTCTGTCATATGTCTCTTGTTTGCTATCGTATGCGTCGTCAGTCAAATGTGCCTTATGTCGTATGATCTGCGTCGTCTGTCGTGTGTTTTTTGCTTTATGTCGTCTGTCAAATGTGCCTTATGTCGTCATGGTCTGTGAAGGGTGTCGTATATTCAGCGTCATGTCTGTCATTTTGTTGTCAGTCTACGCCATCTGTCGTCGTCAACCTACATTGTCAAATATGTGCCATCAGTTAACGTCTTCGTCAATAAAAAAACAACAACAACAATCTTATAATAATAATCTTTATCAAGAATACAATATTACACATTGTTATAAATAAACGTTTTAATGCCGTCTGAATAAAAATATTTTCAAAAGTTTCTTCGTTTTCCATCTGTTTCTCTTCGTTTCATTATACCTATATGACGAAAACATTTTGTATTTCTCCCCATCTAAAACAAATGTCATGAAAAAACACACTTTTACTTACTTTTAAACCATCCCGGTAGCAACTCATCAATTATTTTTCCATATGTCATTCTTGTTTGTTAACGATAGTCACACGTTTTTCTTAAAATACACTTCTTCTTAAAGAATTTTTCGGTTTCTTGAATCACATATACCCTATCTCTATTCAAAAATAAACATTATGATGCCTAAAACTAAGAAGTTATCTGTCATTTTGTTAAAAATAAATGGAAAAACTTACTCTGTAATATCATCAAATTAACGTCCTTCTAATCTCCATCACAGTATTTAATACATTTTTCAACAAACATCGAAGCTTATAAATGAACTTAGTAACCAGGAATATTGCATAAATTGTTTTGTATTTCTTTTACCTAGAACAAATGTCATTTTGAGATTTTTTATTCTTTTTCAATAAAGTGCTATAAAGCCAACAGAATAAAAACATTATCAATAGATTCTTCTTTTTCTCTGATTTAACAAAAAAATACAAGCATGCCAAAAAAGGCTTTACACAAGTCTCCGCTAAGAGAACAACGATAATGAGTTAAATCATAGTTATAATTTATTCTATAATCTTTAACTTAAAAAGCAAAAGTTGAAAAAATTTGACGATTTATGCTTACAAAGTACCCTTCTCATGTTATTCTAATCAACAAATGTTAAATGGAATGAAAATACTCTAAAAAGTTTACAACATACCTACATTTGATCGAAAAACAACAAAGTTGAAAATAAATTATCAAAAAAAAAATTGTACTCTTTAGGTGTACAGCAAACCTACGTTTGATCAAGAAACAGCAAAGTTAAAATTAAATCATCAAAAAACATAACTTATTACAAGTATTTTTCTGCTTTAGGTTTACTAGTCTAAGACACCAACCTCTAAAATGTTTGCGAGGAACATATTTTCATTAAAAATAATCAGTTACTTCATACTTCCAGTAAAAGTGAAAATAACACAATAATAATTTGAAAATTCAACATACCTTCTAGGTCTCCAATGCCTATCGCATGTTAAAAACTTTGAGACGTGCAACATATTTTCAAATAACAGGCTTATCAGGAAATACTCTAAAAACTGTAAAACGGACGGGAGAGTACATCTTTGAAATAGCTGCCTTATTAGAAAAAATATAATTAGATTTAAAAAATATAGCTGCCTAGAATAAAGCCCTCTTAGCTGCCTAAAATAGACCAAAAACAAACACTCACTCACTTTTACATAAACAATGTAATAATTCACAGAGCACGAGATCCTAAGCGAGGTTGTTATTAACTATTATGAATAATAATTTATTATATGAACGCTATTTTTTGAAATTCATATAATGATAATCCAAAACCACATTGATAAAATAATACGTTGACTATCGTCACGGAGGTCTTCTCATACAATTTCATTATGTAGAAATTTTATATTTATCAAAATTGTAAACATGTTTTCGAATAAAATATATGGTTTATTATTATACGCAGAATTGGGTGTTCACTATATATACGGTGGAGTAAAAAGTTGTAAATTATTGTCTTTCTGTATTTAATTTTACCTCCTTACCTATTAATTATATAGAGATCGTGGAAGATACGTGTAATATGGTGACAAATATTTGAATTTCTCAAAAATGTTATAAGTGTTTACAACAATAGAGTAGCACTCATTGCAGATGGTTATACTACAATATTTTATAATAATGGTATGGAGATAATATGTTCGCCTACAGAAGAAACGTTCGCAACATTTACTACAACTGGTATTACGTCTTACCAAGGCACCACATTCGGTAAGATAGGAAATTTTTGCTTTTTAAGTTAAACATTATAGAATAAATTATAACTATGATTTAACTCATTATCGTTGTTCTCTTAGCGGACACTTGTGTAAAGGCTTTTTTGGCATGCTTGTATTTTTTTGTTAAATCAGAGAAAAAGAAGAATCTATTGATAATGTTTTTATTCTGTTGGTTTTATAGCACTTTATTAAAAATGAGTAAAAGTTCTCAAAATGACATTTGTTCTAGGTAAAAGAGATACAAAACAATTTTTGCAATATTCCTGGTTACTAAGTTCATTTATAAGCTTTGATGTTTGTTGAAAAATGTATTAAATACTGTGATGGAGATTAGAAGGACGTTAATTTGATGATATTACAGAGTAAGTTTTTCCATTTATTTTTAACAAAATGACAGATAACTCCTTAGTTTTAGGCATCATTATGTTTATTTTTGAATAGAGATAGGGTATATGTGATTCAAGAAACCGAAAAACTCTTTAAGAAGAAGTGTATTTTAAGAAAAACGTGTGACTATCGTTAACAAACAAGAATGACATATGGAAAAATAATTGATGAGTTGCTACCGGGATGGTTTAAAAGTAGGTAAAAGTGTGTTTTTTCATGACATTTGTTTTAGATGGGGAGAAATACAAAATGTTTTCGTCATATAGGTATAATGAAACGAAGAGAAACAGATGGAAAACGAGGAAACTTTTGAAAATATTTTTATTCAGACGGCATTAAAACGTTTATTTATAACAATGTGTAATATTGTATTCTTAATAAAGATTATTATTATAAGATTGTTGTTGTTGTTTTTTTATTGACGAAGACGTTAACTGATGGCACATATTTGACAATGTAGGTTGACGACGACAGATGGCGTAGACTGACAACAAAATGACAGACATGACGCTGAATATACGACACCCTTCACAGACCATGACAGACATTTGACAGACGACATAAAGCAAAAAACACACGACAGACGACGCAGATCATACGACATAAGGCACATTTGACTGACGACGCATACGATAGAAAACAAGAGACATACCAGAGACATAGCTGAGGCATACCAGAGACATACCACAGACATACCAGAGACATACCAGAGACACGTCAGAGACATACAAGAGACACATTTGACGGATGGCACATACGACAGATGACACATTTGACAGACGACGTAGACCATACGACATAAGACATCTTTGACAAACGACGCATACGATAGAAAACAAGAGACATATGACAGACGACGTACACCATACAACAGAAAACAAGATACACATGGCAGACGACGCAGACTTGATGTACGTCACACAGACGATAGATGACACAAGGTTAACTGCATTAACGATATGTAATGTACTATGTAGGTTGAGAGTATTGATGACAGAGCCGAGTGGGTAACTGTATTATCGACACTTAGTGGACAATGTAGGTTGAGAGTATTGGCGATAGATCGACTTTAATCCAACCAATAATAGCAGAGTGTCCTTTTTGACATCGTTAACATCCTGTATATCAACGCTGTTTGTTCTATGTCAACCAATAACGGAGCGGCCTTATGACATCGTTAACGTCTTGTATACCGATCATCGTAGTAACATATTTATGACAACACCCTGTATATCGAACGTCGTTGTAGTGGTTTACCTCTTCATCACAAGTGCGTTTATTCGATTTCAATACGACCAATCAGATATGGTAGTGCCCTTATGGTGTCTTTGTACATCCACTTATCACAATGGTGTTTGTTCGACTTCAATCTAACCAATATTAGCAGAGATATGTGTTATAGTGCCCTAATGGCGTGTTTGTACATCGTGTATACGATAATAATCTAACAATCATAGGACCGTTTACCCGACGACACATAAGACACATCCGCCGATGGTCAACGGCACCCTCTGGTCATTGTCGATTACTTCTTCAGATGACTCTTTTGATACTCCATGTATATTTGCAAAACTTATCGCGTATCTCTTCTTCTTTCTCGATTCTTTTACACCCTCTGGTCATTGTCTTCAGGTATGATTCTTCTACACCCTCTGGTAACTGTCTTCATCACAAGTGCGTTTATTTGATTTCAATACGACCAATCAGAGATGGTAGTGCCCTTATGGTGTCTTTGTACATCCACTTATCACAACGGTGTTTGTTCGACTTCAATCTAACCAATATTAGCAGAGATATGTGTTATAGTGCCCTAATGGCGTCTTTGTACATCGTGTATACGATAATAATCTAACAATCATAGGACCGTTTACCCGACGACACATAAGACACATCCGCCGATGGTCAACGGCACCCTCTGGTCATTGTCGATCACTTCTTCAGATGACTCTTTTGATACTCCATGTATATTTGCAAAACTTATCGCTTATCTCTTCTCCTTTCTCAATTCTTTTACACCCTCTGGTCATTGTCTTCAGGTATGATTCTTGTACACCCTTTGGTCATTGTCTTCATCACAAGTGCGTTTATTCGATTTCAATACGACCAATCAGATATGGTAGTGCCCTTATAGTGTCTTTGTACATCATGTATACGATAATAATCTAACAATCATAGGGCCGTTTATTCGACTTCAATCTGACCAATAATAGCAGAGATATGTGTTATAGTGCCCTAATGGCAGCGTTGCTTACGTCACACCATATACATGCTACCATAGAAAAATCATGGTGTTAATCACAGAACAGATGGGGCATCAAAAAATCATGAAGCACAGAACAGATGGGGCATATGACGGAAGGCCCGTACGGCACATACAACAGATGGGGCATACGACGGTTGACCCGTATGACGGGATTGACAGATGACACATACGTCGACCCGGCGCGTGCGCAGATGACCCGTACGATGGATGGCCTTGGGCCGCCCCCGTACCCGTGTTGCTAGCTTCCGGTGACGTCACCCTACACAAGTTTTCGTGGGGTTTACTTGCGCTACACAAGTTTTAGGTGGGGGGTGCTATGTTAGGTTACCCCCATTCGAGCTTCCATTGATGACCTTGGAAGTGTCCCCGTACCGGCTTCGCTCATCTACTTTCTTCTTTAGCGAGATAAGGGCTCTGATATGTGCTGCATGATAGCGTCCAGGGTGTTCAATTTTATGTGTTCGATAGACAGTAATATTAAGACTTGTAATTTTTTTTTGGAAGTTTAGTTGTCATTAATTTTTTATGAATTTTGTAAAAAGATAACCGTTATTAATTTTTCAAAATAATACAGTCCATTTTAATGTTTTTACTGTTTGACAAGTACTCTTTAAATAATCACAATTGAATCAGCAAAGTAAAATAACAAACATTTTTGATCCATCGAGCCGGATACCAGTTTTGAAATTAAAAGTTTACGACGATTTTCTTCAAGCCAACACGTGGTGATTATCGATCCAAGGCGTGAAGTATCGAGACAATTCCAGTGGTCCAATTCAAGTTATTAACGAAGAGTTCCGATCTAGCGGTAACTACAAAAACAGGACCAACTATTTAGTACAATTCGGATTCAGGTCAGATTATACCTTTTACTCTCTTTCTTTGCGAAAATTTATTATTAACATTTTTCAATCGAGTATTTGAAGACAATTTTCAAATAAACTGAGTAATTACCGTTCAATTTGTATACATTGAGACATAGGTTTGAAATATGATTTAGTGTTTTCAGTTATTAACAAGTTTGGAGGTATAGGTATACTTCCGAAAGGTATTTGCGACCTTTGTTAATTGAATTTTTCATAATTTTCGAGTTTTGATTACAGTACAATAACAGTATTAGTTAAGCAGTCAGTTGAAATCATCACAATTTCTTAGTTCTGATCGAAAGTCAAGATGACAGATACAGGGAGTGAAACAATTATAATTAACGAACTTAGGGTTCTTAAACGTAGTTGAGGTACTGTGAAACAAAAATTAACGTTACTAGAAAAATACACTGACACTCTTAAGACCCCTTCAAGTGATGAATTGCCTAATATTAACGACGTAGAGCTGAGATTTGATAATCACTCAAATTTATTTAATGAATTTGAAAAAGTTCAATCAATTTTAGAGATAAAATGTAGCGAGAATGAGTTAGAATACCATTTTTTAGAGATAGAAGTAGTACCAAACATCCAATTTTATTGTCTTCCACTCACCATTTCACGAAGTTAGTTTTTGAACATAAACATCGACAATTGTTGCATCCAGGCCCTCAATTATTACTGTCATCTGTTAGACAATTCTATTGGCCAATAAAAGGACGCATTTTAGCCAAAAAAAATGTAAAAAATTGTATAACATGCGTTAAGTTCAACCCAGTGCCATTTACTGCCCCAATGTCCAATCTGCCAAATGAACGAATCAAGCCTCAACTACCATTCCAAGTAACGGGTATCGATTACGCTGGCCCTTTTTTCATTCTCAATAAAAAAGGTAGAGGTTCACGATTAACAAAATGTTACTTAGCAGTATTTATTTGCTTCTGCACAAAAGGAATTCATCTCGAAGTTGTTTCGGATCTCACAACCAACAATTTTCTGGCAAATTTTAAAAGGTTCAGCTCACTAAGAGGTGTTCCATCTGTTATCTACTCTGACAATGGAAGCACATTTGTCGGAGCAGATAACAAACTAACGGAATTAGGACATTTTTTGACTAACAATTGAAATCAAATTAATGACGAGTTAATAAGTCAATTTAATATTAAATGGATTTTTATTCCCCCATATACCCCGAATCATGGAGGACTGTGGGAAGCAGCCGTTAAAATGGTAAAACATCACTTGAAGAGAGTTTTGATCAGTAAAAATGTAACGTTCGATGAATTCAACACTCTTATAATACAAATTGAAGGGTTACTCAATTCGCGACCATTATTTAATATGTACAATGACCCAAATGATCCTTCACCTCTAACTCCCTCACATTTTTTAATTGGTCGAACTATAACGTCTGTCCCTAACCATGACCTTACAAATCTACCTGTGAACCGCCTGTCAAGGCTGCAACATATCCAATAGTTGTATCAGCAGTTCTGGCGAGAATTCTCGAAACAATATATTTCCCAATTGCATCAATCATATTAATGGAAAGATGCTTCCAGTCAAATAAATCTAGACACACTCGTACTTATCAAGAATGATGCCCAACCACCTTATATATGGCCTACCGGCAGAATAACAAGACTTCCTGGCAGAGACGGAGTATCAAGGATAGCCGAAGTCACTACGTCTAAAGGACCAATTGTGAGATCCGTTAGACATTTATACCCTTTACCAGTGCAAACCGACATTTATATTTGACTTTAATTTAAACTTTGTGTGTTAGGTTCCCGCGGGTTCCGATACGTATTGAAGGTGCCCTTCAAAGTTTAGTTGTCATTAATTTTTTATGAATTTTGTAAAAGGAAAACCGTTGTTATTTTTTCAAAGTAATACAGACCATTTTAATGTTTTTACTGTTTGTACTGAATCAGCAAAGTAAAATAATAAACATAGGGATTTCCGATCCATCACATGTAGATATTTCATATGAAGTAGGCGTGACAACTTTGGAGATAATATAAGGTTCATCACGATTAGTGGTGAATTTATTGGTATACTTCTTCTCTGCATTGCTTATCGCTTGAGTCAAGAGTAAACTTTTATCTCCCTCTTCATAAAATATATTTCTCCTATCTTCGTCAGCAGCTCCTTTTCTCTGGTCTTGTTTTTTTATTAAATTTGGCGTAAATCATAAACGCAATCTTGGGGTGCACTCAATTGTCGACCAAACGTCAGATGGGCTAGAGTCTACCCTGTAGAATTGCAGACGGTAGCGTTAATGACAAATCGTAAACTGCTGAAGTGCTCATCTCATTTGTCGGGTTGTTCTTGAACTAATGTGTTTTTAGTTCCCGATTCCTCCTTTCAACATAATTTCTAGCGGGATGATACAAAGAAAGAAAGATTGATTGCACTGTCTATGTTTTCGAGGAATGAATGCATTTCTGATTTGTGGAATTTAGATGTCCTTGGAATATCTGATCCTGTACAGAAAAGGACCCAGAAAGAAGTCGAGGAAGACGTCATGAATCATTTTCGTAATTCTGTTCGGAGAAACGATGATGGCAGATATGAAGTATGTATGCCTTGGATAGAAGATCACTCCCCTTTGCCGAGTAATTATGGGATAGCTTCTAAAAAACTTATTTCCTTGGTAGAGAAGCTTGATTCAGATGGTTTTCGTGACCAATACAACGACGTATTGAAAGAATGGTTGCATGAGGGTATCATTGAAGATGTTCCAGAAATAGACTTAGAAAGAGAGGGACGTAACCAACCCACAGACATGTAGTGAAGAAAGGCAATGCGACTACAAAAATAAACGGTTTTAAGGATGAAAACTAACTTTTCCGCATCTATAGCCCTGAACAATATTTTATCATAAAATTGTTAGATGTATACACTTCGGGGGATGTATCGTGCTAACAAACCGAAATTTCTGCAAAAATAACCAAAAATTCAGTATATCTGGATTTATAGGACCCGCTGTACTCGCTCTAGTCAACTAGAAATCAATAGGGTACATTTGTGAGACACCTTGAACAATATTCAATCATAAAATTGATCAATCGTATACTCTCTGGAGGCTGTATCGTGCTAACAAACTGAAAATTCTCCAAAAATGTCGAAAATTTGGCACTTCAAGTACCATAGCACCCGTTGTACTGGATTTACTGAGTTGCATATCAATAGGGCTCATCTTTGAGACGCTCTGAATAATATCCAATCATAAAATTGGTCACTTGTATATACTCCGGAGGCTGTATCGTGCTAACAAACTAAAAATGACAAAAATATCGTACTTAAAGTACTGTAGCACCTGTTGTATTGGCTCGGATGAGCTGAAAATCAATAGGGTTCATCAGTGAGATGCCCTGAATAATATTCAATCATTAAATTGGTGACTTGTTGAACTCCGGAGGCTGTATCGTGCTAACAAACTGAAATTTTTCAAAAAATTACAAAATGTCGTACTTCAAGTACCGCAGCACCCGTTGTACAGGCTCTGGTGAGCTGAATATCAATAGGGATCATCTGTGACATGTCCTTAACAATATTCGATCATGAAATTGCTGAATTATTGCACTCCGGAGGCTGTATCGTGCTAACAAGACATGTAAGGAAAAGTGGCCGACGACAACGACATACACGCAGGATTTCTTTTCTATAAACCGTTTTTTCGTGTTGTTGTTGATGGAAAACGTAAAAATAACTCAAAAGAAATTTCAAAATTCCAATTTTTTTTGGGTAAACCAATACTTTTCTCGCATATAGAAAGGTTGGGCCGAAAAGTAAAATATTATAATAAAAGGTGTTACTGACGAGGAAAATGAAACCGAAACAAAAGGAAAAATAGAAGTAGAAAAGTGGAATAAATATTGATATGGTAACAGAGGTAGATGAAATTCGAAGACTAGGAAAATATACAGAAAATAGAACGATACCGATAATGATAAAATTATTGAAAGAAAGCACCAAAATTCAAATTATGAAAATGCCAAATATCTTAAAGGTACCGAAATATGGATTGATGAAGATTATCCAAAGCGATAATAAAATATAACAAAATAATAATACATAACAAAGTGCTTGAGAAAAATAAATCAAACAATGAAGAAAACAAGGAAAAACAACAATCTACTACCGACAGGCATAAAAGAACCGTAGGGGAAAACATCGACGACAGATACCAAAAAATATTTAAAACAATAAAAACTAAAGAAGACAGATAAGGAACAACAAACAAACTTGCAATGAAAACGGACAGGAGACTGGAAATTGGAACTAACATAAAAACAAAATGGAACAAGGAAAAAATGAAACAAAATCAAATTGGAAATGAATCAACAATATGGAGACTAAGAACCTAGAATACTAGAAGTCTACAAGGGAAGGAAGTGGAATTAATAAATGAAGTTGAAAAAACAAACCTACAGAATCTAGGAAATAGGGGACTGGATGTGTTATTAGAAATTATTAATAAAGCTTGGGATAATGGAAAAATCCCAGAAGAATGGGGTGTAACCTTAATTTCACCTATACACAAGAAATGAGACCAGAAACAATGTCAAAACTATAGAGGAATAACCTTATTAAACACCATTATAAAGATATACGAACAGCTTATAAACAACATAATTAAACCAACTCTAGAAAACCAGCTTTCAGAGGCACAAAGTGGATTCAGACCAGGAAGAAGTACGCAAGATCACATCTTCACAGTAAAACAATTAGAAGAAAAGAGATATCTAGAAAATAAAAACTCATATCTAGTGTTCATAGATCTCGAGAAAGCGTTTGATACTGTACCTAGAGAAAAAGTATTGAAGGAGCTAAAGGAAAGAGAATACACAAAAAAATAAATGGTTTTAAAGATTAAAACTAACTTTTCCGCATCTGTCGGCCTAAACAATATTCTATCCTATCATAAAATTGTTACTTGTATACACTTCGGGGGATGTATCGTGCTAACAAACCGAAATTTCTCCAAATATAACCAAAAATTTAGTATATCTGGATTTATAGGACCCGCAGTACTCGCTCCAGTCAACTGAAAATCGATAGGGTACATCTGTGAGACACCTTGAACAATATTCAATCATAAAATTGATCAATCGTATACGGAAAATTCTCCAAAAATGACACAAATTTGGTACTTGAAATACCATAGTACTTAGAGTACTGTAGCACATGTTGTATTGGGTCTGGTGAGCTGAAAATCAATAGGGTTCATCAGTGAGATGTCATGAATAATATTGAATTATAAAATTGGTGACTTGTTGAACTCCGGAGGCTGCATCGTGCTAACAAACTGAAATTTCTCAAAAAATGACAAAATGTCGTACTTCAAGTACCATAGTACCCGTTGTACTGGCTCTGGTGAACTGTAAATCAATAGGGTTCATCTGTGACATGTCCTTAACAATATTCAATCATAAAATTGCTGACTTATTGCACTTCGGAGGCTCTATCGTGCTAACAAGACATGTAAGGAAAAGTGGCCGACGACAACGACGACGACGACATATACACAGGATTTTTTTTCTGGAAACCATTTTTTCGTGTTGTTGTTGATGGAAAACGTGAAAATAACTCAAAAAAATTTTCAAAATTCCAACTTTTTCTGGGGTAAACCAATACTTTTCTCGCATATAGAAAGGTTGGGCGGAAAAGTAATACGACCAGTTTTCGACGCCTCTGCTAGAGAGAAAAATCAGCCATCTCTCAATCAATGTCTGGCGAAAGGCATCAATTTAATTGAGTTGATACCGTCTTTATTGATCAGATTTCACCTATCAAAAATTGGGGTTATATCTGACATAAGAAAAGCTTTCTTACAAATTAGTCTGAGTGTTCAAGAAAGGAATTTTTTGTGTTTTTTGTGGTTTGATGACACAGGAAAATTGAAATCATACCGCCATGCAAGAGCAGTTTTTGGAGTGACTTGCAGTCCCTTCCTGTTGGGAGCAGTAATTGAATGTCACCTAAGAAATATCTTGGAAAGCACGGACAATTCTGAAACGAAATAAACAATAATTCAACTATTCGAGAGTTTTTATGTAGATAACTGTGTAACGAGTGTTAACAGTAAGGAAGAACTGAAGAATTTCATTGAAGTTTCCACAGAGTTATTTGCCTCTGCCCAGTTCGATTTGAGAGGGTGGGAGCACACAGTTTTGGACAAGCCCCCAGTAATTTCTAGTGTTTCTCCAGTATTGGGACTTTATTGGAAAAAAACTCGGATACTTTACAGTTGAAGTCAGATTGGTTCCAAGAACTTGATACCGAAATAATTACGAAAAGAGTGATTTTATCAACAGCCCATCGACTCTTTGATCCAATTGGCTTTTCATGTCTGGTTTCCCTGTGCCACAAATTGTTGTGACAGCAGACTTGGGAGTCTAAGATTGGATGGGATACACAGGTACCAGAAGAAGTCAAGAAAAGTTTTTTGAATTGGGTGGCTGATATTTCAATCCTCATGAACCTGAAAATCCCTAGATGGTTGTTGAATTCATCCGAAGGAAGAAATCATTGTAGTCTGCACGTGTTCTGTGATGCCAGTCAGCATGTCTACGCCACGGCTATATTTTTGAGATCCGAAACATGTTATGGCGTACATATACAACTCGTCCAAGCAAAATCCAGAGTTTCTCCAGTGAAACGATTAACTATTCCTCGGCTTGAGTTGTTAACAGCTACAATAGGTGCCAGATTATCTCAAACAATTACTAAAACTATTGACCCGGCTCTACTAGTTTATTGGTGGTCTGATTTGACAACAGTTTTGTCGTGGATAAAGGATGATGAAAATTGGAACCTCTTGTCTGGAACCGTGTGAAAGAAATTCGAAGCTTAACGAATAAGAATGCTTGGTTTCATGTTCCTGGAGAACTGAATCCAGGCGATCTACCTTCCCGTGGCTGTACACCGAAAAGACTGATCGAATCAAAATGGTGGAAGGGGCCTCAATGGCTGAGACAATCCCCAAAGAACTGGCCGAACCAAAACTTTATCAGGGATGAAGAATCAATAAATTCTGAAATGGGAAAACGTACAATATCTTCGAACTTATCTACGAAAATAGATTTTTCCTGGTATTATGAACGAATTTCAAAATACGAAGAAATTATTCGAGTTTTTGGTTGGATAAGAAGATTTCTCTTAAACTGCCGATGTCTTCAAACAGATGAAAGATTGATGGAGAAAGAATTATCTATCGCAGAAATTCTCGTAGCTGAGAAATGCGTTATTAAGTTGGTGCAGAATGAATCTTTTGATGGACTTGATGACCCAAAGTTGAAATATTTGTGTTCCGTCATTGATGATGATAGTATCATCAGATTGAAAACAAAAATATCTGAACGGAATGATTCCATGGACTTTGGTATCCAATTGTTTTGCCATTCAAGCATCCTGTAGTTAGTAAATTTGTATTTGATGAACACGTGAAAGCTTCGCATGTCGGTGTTCAATGTTTACTCAGCTTACTAAGAGAAAGGTTTTGGATACTAAAAGGAAGGAAAACCTTAAGATCTGTCAATTTGCCGAAGATTCAATGCAAAACATGCGAAAGTACCACCTGTTCCACTACCATTGGATAGAGTTCGACAAGCTGACATATTCGAAGTAATTGGTGTGGATTTAGCCGGTCCACTGTTTATTCGAACAGGAGCAAAAGTATGGATTTGTCTCTATACATGTGCCATTTATCGAGCTGTGCATTTGGAACTTTTGTCTTCACTTTCTACGGATGTTTTTCTACAATCATTTAGACGATTTGTGGCAAGAAGGGGAAGACCGACGACTGTTTACAGTGACAATGGCACAAATTTTATTGGTGCGGCAAATGAATTCGTTAAGTTGGACTGGAAAATGATTAAATCTTTTAGTACTACGGAGAGAATAGAATGGAAGTTCAATCCTCCAATAGCTGCCTGGTGGGGTGGTTGGTGAGAGAGGTTAATTGGAATCAATAAAGATCTGCTGCGAAAGGTATTGGGGAAAGCATCTCTGTCATATGAGGAATTATCTACCATTTTATGCGACTGCGAATCGATATTAAATTCCAGACCACTGACATATATGCACGAAAATCCCAGAGACCTCATTCCATTGACTCCTGCGATGTTTTTGCGAGAAATTCAATAACCTGGAGTTTCTGATTTGGATGCCGTGGAAAGTGCAGATCTTAGAAAACACTTGAGTTACAGGATAAAATTGAAAAATGATCTTCGTAGGAGATTCAGAAATGGATATTTGGGACAACTGAAATTGTCATCTAAAAAATTCAATGCGAAAGAGGTTAAACTAGTTGAGGCCGTTCTAATAGGGTATGATAATTTGAAACGGCTAGACTGGCCTTTAGCTTATATCGAAGAACTAATACCTGGACGAGATAATAAAATACGACTTGTGAAATTGAAAACTATCAAAGGATCAATATTGAGATCCGTCCAAAGAGTATACCGGCTAGAACTGAACTGTAGTGATGATTTAGATCTGAACTCCTTATCGAAAACTTTGGAACATTCAGAGAAGCCAGATCTTGAGAGAGCTGATGTCAATCAAATAGAAAGCGTGGAAGAAATTTACGAGACTCCTGAAGATATGGGAGAAAAGTGAAAACTCCTCAAAGATTCGCAATGTAGCAACTCGAGCATTGAGTTATTGAACAAGGTTGAATAAACTCAAGGTGGGAG
The DNA here is from genome assembly GCA_963921935.1 of Galeruca laticollis. Classification (NCBI taxonomy): domain Eukaryota; kingdom Metazoa; phylum Arthropoda; class Insecta; order Coleoptera; family Chrysomelidae; genus Galeruca; species Galeruca laticollis. The sequence goes on along the minus strand of OY998179.1, from coordinate 185,501,599 downwards.
AATGTTGCGGAAAGTTGTCGCTTTGTGTTTTTTTCCATTTGCGGAAATCCCATATTTTAGATTATGCCTTGATTCATCCTGTATAATTAATTTTGTTGAAACGTCATATTTGACATTTTCTGGAGGAGAACTCCAGTAGTTTAATAGAATTTGTCTTTAACGCATTTCGAAATAACCTCGAAATTAGTGAAATTTTTGCTTGGTCTGATTCAATGGTAACTTTATCATGGATTAAGTCACCCGCTTCCCGCTTAAAAACCTTCGTCGGTCATCGTGTAGCTCACATACAAGAAAAGGTTCCCCCTGACCGTTGGCATTTTGTGGTAAGCTCTGATAATCCAGCCGATTGTACTTCTCGTGGTCTTCTGCCCAGTCAAATTCTTAATCATCCGTTGTGGTTTGAGGAGCCTCCTTGGTTAATGTCTCCAAAGCCCCTACGGCCCAATCATAAATTTTCTCCAATTTCCTGCCCGGAAGAAAAACCCTCAGTTGTTGTAACACTTATGTCTTTGAACACATTAGATCTTCTATTGGACAAATACTCATCCTTGAGTAAAATTCAACGAATTATTGCGTATGCGCTACGCTTTGTAGCCAATTTAAGAAATCCTCAAAATAAATCATTGGATCATTTTACTGACTCAGAACTCCACAAAACTTTAATGGTTTTCACTAAACGAGTGCAACATATCTGTTTTGCACAAGAAATTGAAAATTTGGAAGAAGGCACCACCTTATCAAAACCTTTTAGAAAGTTAAGCCCTTTTCTGGACAGCGAGGGTGTTTTGAGAGTGGGGGGACGCTTGAAGTTTTCAAGATTGTCTTATGATACAAAATATCCAGCAATTCTACGCCATCAACATCGTTTGACAGATTTAATAATTAAGTCCCTTCATAAGACATATTTTCATCAAGGTTTACAACACTTACATTTACATAAATATATGGCTTCTGACGTGTACAAGACAGAGGCGATTTTAGGATCAATAGGATCTAAACTAGAAATTTGAGTTGAATTGGAAGAAGATGGTGCATCTATAGCAGTCATATTGCTATTTACTGAAGGTTGTTGATAGAAATGTAAAAGAGTGTGATGTATTTTATTGCAAATTCTACAACCACCATTGGAAGTACAATTCTTTGAAGTATGTTTGGTTCTTAAACAATTAGTACACCACTTGTATTGTTTGGATATCTCGTATCTTCCTTTTGGGTGCTTGGCACAAAAATCAGGACACTTATAAATCGAGTGATTATTTTTACAAATCACACATTTAGTTAGATCTGCAACATTAGCCAGACATGCAGAATTATACGGTTAAACATTTTTTATTTAGGAATTTCGGACGCAAAAGTGGCATTTTCTTGTTCGCTGTAAAGTTTCCGAATTAATTTTTTTGCTTAAAGGGTGAAATAGTACAAAATCCCACTCTCGGACCGGTAACCCCAAATTTTTTAGAGCTTCCAAGTTATCAAAAAACGTTCCAAAAGCTGTCTAAGATATTTTGGGTTCTCCGAAGTTAATTTTTGAGAATTATAAACCTGTTCCCAATCAAATATGGCTAACGCACGCTTATTTTGATAATGCCTAATCAATTTACTAAGAGCTAAGTCATAATTAGCTTCTGTAAATTTAATATTTTTAATGAGAATTAAAGAGTCGTCAGACAGAGACTACATTAAATATCTAAATTTTTCAATTTTTGTAAGAGATTCATTAGTATCTATAAGAGACTTGAAAATATCAAAAAATGTTGGCCATAATTTTAAATCTCCTGAAAAAACCGGTATATTCAATTTTGGCAGCTTTACATTTGAACCTTTGTTCTTGGAATGCAAGGTGGAGTTAGTATCAAACAAATCAGAATAAACACTCATTATATGAAAATATTTATTATCTACTTCCTGTCTGAGCAATGTTTCAATATTCAGATCTGCCTCCTCATTTGTGGCCAGAGCAGTAATAATTGTAGAATGCTGAAGGCTAAAGTCACTGTAAAATGTTTTTAATTCAGCATATCTAGCTTTAAAATGGTTATGAGTACATTGATCCTGTATTGGAAGATCATGCAGTATCGAAATTCTATCAGAGGCTGAGTCTCTAAGAGCTTTTGCTTGACGTAATCTAGCCGCCATTGTGATACAATAATAGGGGTAATCAGATTCTAATGCCAAACCTTTTACCTATATAAAACTTACGAACACAGAAATAATGAATTTCAATTGATAAATATATTATATAGGTACATACAGATTAAAGTTATACAACTCAAGCTAAAATACCTGATTTGAGAAATTAAATTAACGTGTCTAATGAATTCCACTCAATCTTTATACTACCTAATAATCTGAGAAAACTAAATTATAAGACCTTGCATTCCAAGAACAAAGGTTCAAATGTAAAGCTGCCAAAATTGAATATACCGGTTTTTTCAGGAGATTTAAAATTATGGCCAACATTTTTTGATATTTTCAAGTCTCTTATAGATACTAATGAATCTCTTACAAAAATTGAAAGTTTTTGATATTTAGTGTCGTATCTGTCTGACGACGCTCTAATTCTCATTAAAAATATTAAACTTACAGAAGCTAATTATGACTTAGCAATTAGTAAATTAAATTGACTGTCTCGACCCTTACTTCGTGGAATATGCTCATATTAGTGTTTTTAAATGAAACTCAAGGTCTCTAGTTAATTCCACAATATAATACAAGCTATTGAAAATTCTAAAAAATTGACAATTGTTTCGATAAATCAATATCATCGTCAGAATGACAGAAGTTACATTTCATTTTATGCCTACCTGATGTTTAGTAGTTATATTTTTGGCTAGACCAAGGAGTAACCTAACTTGTGATTGGCTTAATATATGTTTATAGAAAAAGAAGAAGATGTGATATTACAAATATTGAAGCTTAGATATGATTAGCCCTATGGTGATATCCTGGATATCGTTTTTCCAATTAAGATCAGTATAACTGTGCAATGATATAGAAAGCCAGGAAAACTATATCTGCTGATCTTTACAATTATCACTTAAGAAGACAGTTTATTAGTGGAGAATTCCCTAGATTTAACTGTTCATTGACAACTTCATATTGTGGGTTTCTTAAATGTCTTCTAATTTCCAGTTCTTCAAGGAAATCCAGTTCTTGTTTCTTTTCACAAATATGCAGCACTTCTAGTTCTGTGTTAGGTGTCAATGAATGATTGGTGTCAAGTAGATGTTTTGCGTAGTGGGATTTATCTGGTTGTTTTAATCTGTAAGCTCGTAAGTGCTCACTGTATCGTATTTCAAAATTCCTAAGGGTCTGACCCAAATAGACAGCATTACATTCTGGACATTTGAGTTTATATATACCTGACTTCTTTAATAGTGGTATTTTTGTTTTTACATTTAACAATTTTGTACTAACGTTACTTTCTGTTTTAAAAGAAATTGTTGCATTCGTTGCTGAAGATATTATCTTTGAAATATTATTAGAAATATTTCCTGCATATGTGATGGTTTTATAAGTTTTAATTTCATCAGCTTGCTTAGGATATATTAGTTGTAATGCCACTTTTTTCTCTTTTTTACTAATTAGTTTATTTATCATATCTAATGGATAACCGTTAGATGTTGCTATTTGTCTAATTGTATTAATCTCTTTATCAAAATTACATTTGTTCATGGGAACTGAAAAAGCTCTATGTATCATTGAATTATATGCTGCTAGTCTGTGTGAGACAGGATGGTTAGAATTGAATGGAATTGTCACATCAGTCTGTGTTGGTTTTCGGTAAATTGAATAATCAAGTACATTATTAACTCTTTGAATTTTTAAATCAAGAAAATTGATTGAGCTATTTTCTTCAATTTCTAATGTAAATTTAATTTTCGGGTGTAAATTATTGATGTGGTTGAAAAACACATCTAATTGTCGCTCACTACCCATAAAACAAGCTAATATGTCATCCACATATCTATACCAAAATAAAATATTTTTCGAAATATTACTTTCAAAGATCTTTCTTTCTTAATTGTCCATAAATATGTTTGCTAAAATAGGTGATATAGGGCTTCCCATTGGTAAACCTTCATTTTGAATATATATCTTATTGTCAAAAGTGAAATAATTCTGATTAATGCATACATCAAATAAATTAAGTATATCTGATATTATTCCTGGATTAATATTTCTATCTTCTAGTAATTTTCTTACAATTATTAGACATTCTTTAGGAGGAATTTTAGTAAACATATTAGTTACATCGAACGATATGAGTTTATAGTTATCTTGCAAGTGGATTGATTTCAACTTTTTGATTAGTTCTATTGAATACTTACGGATATGAATCTCAGTACTCAATTAGAAATTCAATAGAACTAATCAAAAAGTTGAAATCAATCCACTTGCAAGATAACTATAAACTCATATCGTTCGATGTAACTAATATGTTTACTAAAATTCCTCCTAAAGAATGTCTAATACTTGTAAGAAAATTACTAGAAGATAAAAATATTAATCCAGGAATAATATCAGATATACTTAATTTATTTGATGTATGCATTAATCAGAATTATTTCACTTTTGACAATAAGATATATATTCAAAATGAAGGTTTACCAATGGGAAGCCCTATATCACCTATTTTAGCAAACATATTCATGGACAATTTAGAAAGAAAGATCTTTGAAAGTAATATTTCGAAAAATATTTTATTTTGGTATAGATATGTGGATGACATATTAGCTTGTTTTATGGGTAGTGAGCGACAATTAGATGTGATTTTCAACCACATCAATAATTTACACCCGAAAATTAAATTTACATTAGAAATTGAAGAAAATAGCTCAATCAATTTTCTTGATTTAAAAATTCAAAGAGTTAATAATGTACTTGATTATTCAATTTACCGAAAACCAACACAGACTGATGTGACAATTCCATTCAATTCTAACCATCCTGTCTCACACAGACTAGCAGCATATAATTCAATGATACATAGAGCTTTTTCAGTTCCTATGAACAAATGTAATTTTGATAGAGAGATTAATACAATTAGACAAATAGCAACATCTAACGGTTATCCATTAGATATGATAAATAAACTAATTAGTAAAAAAGAGAAAAAAGTGGCATTACAACTAATATATCCTAAGCAAGCTGATGAAATTAAAACTTATAAAACCATCACATATGCAGGAAATATTTCTAATAATATTTCAAAGATAATATCTTCAGCAACGAATGCAACAATTTCTTTTAAAACAGAAAGTAACGTTAGTACAAAATTGTTAAATGTAAAAACAAAAATACCACTATTAAAGAAGTCAGGTATATATATAAACTCAAATGTCCAGAATGTAATGCTGTCTATTTGGGTCAGACCCTTAGGAATTTTGAAATACGATACAGTGAGCACTTACGAGCTTACAGATTAAAACAACCAGATAAATCCCACTACGCAAAACATCTACTTGACACCAATCATTCATTGACACCTAACACAGAACTAGAAGTGCTGCATATTTGTGAAAAGAAACAAGAACTGGATTTCCTTGAAGAACTGGAAATTAGAAGACATTTAAGAAACCCACAATATGAAGTTGTCAATGAACAGTTAAATCTAGGGAATTCTCCACTAATAAACTGTCTTCTTAAGTGATAATTGTAAAGATCAGCAGATATAGTTTTCCTGGTTTTCTATATCATTGCACAGTTATACTGATCTTAATTGGAAAAACGATATCCAGGATATCACCATAGGGCTAATAATATCTAAGCTTCAATATTTGTAATATCACATCTTCTTCTTTCCCTATAAACATATATTTAGCCAATCACAAGTTAGGTTACTTCTTGGTCTAGCCAAAAATAACTACTAAACATCAGGTAGGCATAAAATGAAATGTAACTTCTGTCATTCTGACGATGATATTGATTTATCGAAACAATTGTCAATTTTTTAGAATTTTCAATAACTTGTATTATATTGTGGAATTAACTAGAGACCTTGAGTTTCATTTAAAAACACTAATTTAGTAAATTGATTAAGTATTATCAAAATACGCGTGCGTTAGCCATAATTTATTGGGAACAGGTTTATAATTCTCAAAAATTAACTTCGGAGAACCCAAAATATCTTAGACAGCTTTGGCACTTTTTTTTGATAACTTGGAAGCTCTAAAAAATTTGAGGTTACCGGTCCGAGAGTGAGATTATGTACTATTTCACCTTTTAAGTAAAAAAATTGATTTGGAAACTTTACAGCGATTCGAACAAGAAAATGACACTTTTGCTTCCGAAACTCCTAAATATGATGATTTATATAAATTTCTTGAAAAGCAATGCGATGATTACGATTCAGTTGTTTTAATCCAACCTCCTAACTCAAGTAAATATAAAATAAAAAATGTTAATCCCTACAATTCTGCATGTCTTGCTAATGTTGCAGATCTAACTAAATGTGTGATTTGTAAAAATAATCACTCGGTTTATAAGTGTCCTGATTTTTGTGCCAAGCACCCAAAGGAAAGATACGAGATATCCAAACAACACAAGTGGTGTACTAATTGCTTAGGAACCAAACATACTTCAAAGAATTGTACTTCTAATGGCGGTTGTAGAATTTGCAATAAAAGACATCACACTCTTCTATATTTCGATCAACAACCTTTAGTAAATAGCAATATGACTGCTATAGATGCTCCCTCTTCTTCCAATTCAACTCAACTTTCTAGTTTAGATCATATTGATCCTAAAGTCGCCTCTGTCTTGCACACGTCAGTACGTTCTACTAATTTACTTCCTACTGCCCAGGTTGAGGTACTGGATTGTCGTGGAAACTTTCAACAGGCTAGATTTTTAACTGATAGCTGTAGTCAAGTTTGTTAAAATACTGAAAAATGTGCCAGCAAATTGGGTCTGCCCAGATGTAACACTCCTATGCAATAGGAGGAGTCGAAGATATTGGAACTTCCTCTAAGTCTCTAAGTTGTATTTTAAAACTTTTGAATAAGTCAACCCCCTTATTCAATTTGGATGCTCAAATAGTGTCAACAATCTGTAACAATATGCCCGTCCAATCATTTTCAGTCGATACATTTCCCTGTATTTCTAAGTTGGAATTGGCTGATAAAATGTTTAACATTTCATCTCCTATAGATATGTTACTGGAATCAGATATATTTGCAAAAATCTTTAAACCTGACAAAGTTAAAACAGCAAAAGAGGAACCGATTGCTGTTAACACTCAATTTGGTTGGATTTTAATGGGGAAAATAAAGACCGCTAATAAACCATTAGTCTCACACTCTTTTCTTTCATCATGTCTCACATCCCTCGACAATACCCTTCAAAAATTTTGGGAACTTGAAAGTATTCCTCGGTCTTTACCTATTTCTGATGATGATAAAAAATGTGAAATGATATTCCAAAAAACTCATAAACGAATATCTACGAGTCGTTTCAGTGTTACTCTTCCTTTCAAAACCGTGGATCCATTTTTTGGAGATACCAGAATATCTGCTCTAAAGAGATTGAACAATATGGAAAAAAGGTCTTTTGAAAAATTCCCAGCTTTACAATGAATATAACAGCTTTATGACAGATTATCTTTCCAATGGTCACATGGTTGAGATCTCTCCTACTTCTTTATTCGACAAAATCTATTATATCCCACATCATTACGTCATAAATCCTAATAGTGCTACAACCAAGCTCAGGGTTGTATTTGATGCTTCCTGCAAATCTCCTGCAGGTTTTTCGCTGAACGACTTTACTTTTAATGCTGATATTAAGCAAATGTATAGGCAAACATCAATATCAGAAGAGCACCAGAATTACCAAAGGATTCTTTGGCGCTTCGCTCCGGAAGATCCCGTTCAAGATTTTAAGCTTACCACTGTTCCTTATGGAGTATCGTCCGCTCCTTTCCTGGCCCTTCGTACAATTCAGCAGTTGGTACAAGAGGAAAGCGAAAATTTTTCTCGAGCTGCAAAGTGTTTATTCTCTGATATCTATATTGATGATATTATCACAGGTGCCTCAACTCTACAGGAAGCCAAACTTCTTCAATCAGAATTAATTTCCATGCTGGAAAGAGGAGGTTTTGTTCTTCGAAAATGGGCATGTAATAATTCCCAGTTAATGCAGAGTCTCCCTGCTGAGGTGTGCCAACACTCCTTCTCTTCTTTTGATTCCCATGACCTTGTGGTAAAAGTTTTGGGATTGCATTGGAATAACTCCTTAGATGTTTTCTCTTATGATATTCAACCCCTTGACAGATTCTGTTCTAAACGCATAATACTCTCAGAAGTTGCTCGAATGTATGACCCCCTTGGGTTCTTAGCTCCACTCTCCTTCCTAGCTAAACATCTCTTACAACGACTTTGGAGTTTGGGTTTAGATTGGGATCAAATACACCCTTCGGATTCAGTCTACAAATGGAAAGAGTATAAAACTGAACTTCCGCTCCTCTCACATATTAATATTCCTCGCTGCTTACCTAATAAATTTATTTCTTGTGAATTTCATGGCTTTGCCGATAGTTCAGAGAAAGGGTACTCCAGTGTAATATATTTTAAATTTACTTCAGAGAATAACGCCTCCAACAGCTGCCTAATTGCTGCTAAATCTAGAATGACCCCACTTAAAACTCTTTCAATTTCCCGACTAGAACTGTGTGCAGCTGTTCTACACTCCAATTTAATAGAATTTGTCCTTAACGCATTCCGAAATAACATCGAAATTAGTGAAATTTTTGCTTGGTCTGATTAAATGGTAACTTTATCATGAATTAAATCACCTGATTCCCGCTGGAAAACTTTCGTCGATCATCGTGTAGCTCACATACAAGAAAAGGTTCCCCCTGACCGTTGGTATTTTGTGGAAAGCTCCGATGATCCAGCCGATTGTGCCTCTCGTGTTCTTCTGCCCAGTCAAATTCTTAATCATCCGTTGTGGTTTGAGGGGCCTCCTTGGTTAATGTCTCCAAAGCCAGTATGGCCCAATCCTAAATTTACTCGTTTCCTGCCCGGAAGAAAAACCCTCAGTTCTTGTAACACATGTCTTTGGACACATTAGATCTTCCACTGGACAAATACTCATCCTTGAGTAAAATTCAACTAATTATTGCGTATGCGCTACGCTTTGTAGCCAATTTAAGAAATCCTCAAAATAAATCATTGGATCATTTTACTGACTCAGAACTCCACAAAGCTTTAATGGTTCTCACTAAACGAGTGCAACATATTTGTTTCGCACAAGAAATTGAAAATTTGGAAGAAGGCACCACCTTATCAAAACCTTTTAGAAAGTTGAGCTCTTTTCTGGACAGCGTGGGTGTTTTGAGGGTGGGGGGACGCTTGAAGTTCTCAGGATTGTCTTATGATACAAAATTTCCAGCAATTCTAGCCCGTCAACATCGTTTGACAGATTTAATAATTGTGTCCGTTCATGAAACATATTTTCATCCAGGTTTACAGCACTTACATTTCCTAATTGCTAAGAATTTTTGGATTCTCTCTTGCAAACGCGCAATTCGGAGTGTGTTGAGCCGCTGTATTCGATGTTTTAAACTGAAACCTGTGGTCCACGAACCTTTCATGGGAAACTTACCTCCTATCCGCATCAACCAAATTAAATCACTTCCTTGTGTAGGTACTGATTATGGAGGACCCTTCTTGGTCACTCCCCTTAAAGGACGTGGAATTAAGTCACAAAAGGCCTATATTTGTAGCTTTGTGTGTTTCGCCACAAAGGCCGTACACTTAGAATTAGTATCCAGTCTCTCTTCGGATGCATTTATTGCTGCTTTGCGTCGGTTTGTTGCCCGTCGAGGCAGATGGATGCACCCATATTTTTTGTAATAATGCAACCAACTTTGTAGGGGCTTCTCGCATTCTCCATGAATATATGCAAAAGGCGTGTGGATCAGAAAAAATAAAATTTTCATTTTCTCCTCCGTCCGGTCCACATTTTAACGGTCTTAGTGAAGCGGGCATAGAGTCTGTTAAAACTCATATTTTTCGAGTTGTTGGCTCAAGTTTTAACTTTTGAAGACTTTTACACCCTATTAGCTCAGATTGAAGCTATTCTCAATTCCAGGCCGCTCTATTCTTCAATTTCAGACCCCAATGATTTATCCGTGTTAACCCCAAGTCATTTTCTTATGTTAGAGCCGCCAACGGCATTTGCCGATCCGGATCTTTCCCATTTAAAATGAATCATTGGGATCGATGGCAGCTTATACAAAGACTTCAGCAAGATGTGTGGAAACGGTGGCATAGTGAATATTTAAATACACTCCATCAACGAAATAAATGGCTAAATCAACAAATTCCACTCAAACTTAAAGACCTAGTTATTATTTAAGATGACAATGTCCCATCTTTAAATTGGAAATTGGGAAGAATTGTGGAGTTATTTCCGGATTCTGATGGAATTGCAAGAGTGGCTAATGTCAGAACCACTCAGGGTCTTCTTCAAAGACCAACGGTAAACTTATGTCCCTTACCAACATGTTCTAAATAAGTTAGTTAAAATACTATGTATATTGGTGGGGGGTATGTTAAGTATTCATTAGTTTTATTTTAATTTGTTATGATCAATATTTAATATGTAAGGTTATTTGATAATAAAATGTAAATGTTAAAATCTCATGCAAATCGTTGGTGGTATTTTTACACTTAGCGGACATACGGTATACATACATTATGTTCAATTTATAAACCCAGTTGTCCAAGCAGAGAAAAGAGAAGGAGAACAGTTGTCGAAGTGAACCGTTCGTAGTTAATATTTAACGGGCTAGTGCCAGGAACTTAAATAAAAACCCATCGAACCCCTACTACAGTCCACAACATCGCTTTCAAGAAGGTTGCAACCCCGCAGATGACCATCCGAAGCCTTCAGATAAGAATACCATCTTCCCAATAAACACACACACGTGTAATATACGTTTATATGTGGTAGCTGACGTTGATTAAACGTTACTGGTTGAATTTTGCATCGTGACTTTCGGAACCCATATTCAACCAAACGTTGATTCTACCTATAATTAACGTATATAACTCAAAATTGACTGTCTCGACCCTTACTTCGTGGAATATGCTCATATTAGTGTTTTTAAATATTAAATAAACATCAGGTAGGCATAAAATGTAACTTCTGTCATTCTGACGATGATATTGATTTATCGAAACAATTGTCAATTTCTTAGAATTTTCAATAACTTGTATTATATTGTGGAATTAACTAGAGACCTTGAGTTTCATTTAAAAACACTAGTATATAACTCAACTCATCACTATCCACTACCGTTCTGATACGTGTCCACACCGTGCTTTCTCAACGTATATTCAATCAGAAGTGAAAACATTACATAAACGTTGAATATGACACTATTCAATAACTCTAACCTTTGAGCAACGTATATTCTACGTTCAAATAACTCTTTTTTTCTACGTTTAAAAAATATCATGGAAATTACGTTATTGATCCGTTGAATGAAGAACTTAATAACAACTAAATCACTTACGTTACCTTAAGACAACGTTTCTTATTACTTATTATTCAACGTTGTGACTACCATTCTCCAGTACTATCATGAAACGTGTCCTCATCGTGCTTTCTCAACGTATATTAAATCAGAAGTTAGAAACAATACATAAACGTTGAATATATCACTACTCAATATCTCGAAGCTTTGAACAACCTATATTCTACGTTTAAATAACCCTTCTTTTCTACGTTCATTAAACTTTATGAAAATTGTCTTTTTGATCCGTTGAATGAAGAACTTATAACAACTAAATCATATACTTCACCTTGAGACAACGTTTCTTATTACTTATTATTCAACGTTGTTGACTACCATTATTCACTACTATCATGAAACGTGTCCTTATCATGCTTTCTCAACGTATATTCAATTAGAAGAGAAAAACATCACATAAACGTTGAATATAACGCTACTCAGTAACTCGAAGCTTCGAGCAACCAATATTCGACGTTTCTATATCCCTTTTTATCTACGTTTATTAAACTTTATGAAAATTACGTCATTAATCCGTTGAATAGAGAACTAGATAACAACTATATTATTCACGTAACTGTGAAACAACGTTTCTGACTCCATATTATTCAAAATTGTTGACTGCCTCTCTTCACTACCATTGTGAAACGTGTCCTCATCATAATTTCTCAATTAATATTCAATCAGAAGTTACATAAACGTTGAATATGCCTTTACAATAACTCGAAACTTTGAGCAACTTATATTCTTCGTTTGAATAACTCATTTTTTCTAAGTTCAATAAATTTTATGAGAATTACGTTTTTGGTCCGTTGAATAAAGAAATTAATAACAACTACATCATTCACGTTATCTTACGACCACGTCTTATATTGCTTATTATTCAACGTTGATTCAACTGATAGAAATGTATTGGTGCGTTGAAAACCGATTGCTTCAGCAACTTGACTTCTGCAGGGATAGGTAGTTTTCATTGGACATTTTCAACTTTAATTCAATCGAATACATACATCATGCCAAATAAATTTAATGTGAAATTTTCCATAATATGTGATTCGTATTCTACGTTTCAGCACACCATGGAAACTATCTATCTACTGAGAATGTGAAAACGCCTTATCAACATTATATTCGGTAAATTTGTGATGAGTTATATATCTTCAACATAAATTCATCCAGATCAAAGCAACGTGCAGACCACCCCACTTCAACGTTTTCTCTTAGTGGTGTACTAACGTTGATTTTTTCTTCAACGTTCTTTATACGTTGATACATAATTTATAAAATTCATGTTTCTATTGCTTTTTTACTCGATTAATGAAAGTAATAGGTATGTCATGTAATTATCAATCAACCTTGTTAAATCCAACTTCTTCGTCACATCTAAAGATAATTTAGTTCCATGAAAATTGAATATGTTGAATAGAAATGGAACGTTTTCGCAACTTGATTGCCAAGTGTATTTCGTTGCATCAAACATAATGATTTAAAAAAAATCTATAATAACTAATATTTTATATTTATTCTTCATTTTCTTGTCATCATTGTATGAGAATTTATCGTTAAACATATGGGGCCTATGATTATAACTCTACAGCATACCTGTATCAATCATTCATGGAGGGACTTTATGGATATTCTTAATATATTCATAATTTACCACTTCGTGGCAACATGCACGGTCAGTATAGTGGGAGAATCTCGTTGAACCAACACTCGAAATAGTCGCCATTTTGCATTTCCCGAAGCTTGTGTGTGCACGTGCTTGTTCGAGTGATTATAATTTGGTAAGTACCTTGTAAAGATTTTCTATGTAACTGAATTCGGTATTGCACCAACTAAAAATATTTCCTTGTTGAAACTCTTATTCATTCTCAATTTACGGGTAATTCAGGTAGGTAAGTGTTAATCTGTAATATTTAGTACAGTTGACTTCAATAATCTTGTCGGGGTTGTAAGGTATAAACGCTTTTTACAGTGATGCTGAGTACTTATTATCACAGTCCCTCATCGGTAGGTACTCTCACACAATACTATGTTTTACAAAGTCATTATTTCCAGTCGAACAATGTATATCCAATTTTAATAAGTTGATATAATCAATCACGTTGAAAATGGGTAGATGACAAACGTTGAAAACTGGTAGGTGCAAATATAGTAGAAAATATGATTAAGTGAAATAGATAGATTTATGAAGATCGAGTATCAGAAGTTTTCCAACTAAGTAGTTTGAATAAAAACTTTTTTCATTCATTTTATACCTAGAAGCTTAAACTTATTTTTTATAATTCGCGTATAGTACTTTTCATCACATGACAAGCGCAAGCGCAGCTGCCATGTTGGAAAAGCGGTAGTTCAAAAGTTTCGAACTGTTTTGTGCAATAATGGCTGGAAATGCTATATTATTTCCACAAAAAATCCGTTGTTGAAACAAATTATTGTTGGGCTGTATTTGTTGACAAATTCAGTTAAAAGCATAGTTGTGAGAAATGAAAATGTGGTTAAAGTGTCATGAATGTTCTCAACAAGGCAAAATAAGTGTGCTATTTGAGAGGTTAGCTGTCATTACAATCTATTTTTTAAATAAAATTAGGCGAATAATAATAATAAGTTTACCCTTAATAACCATAATTAATTATTGTTAGCACTGTAGAAATTAACATCTAGGTTGATAATTAAAATTATTAATAATATCTATTTAAATTAAAAAAAATGTATGTTCATGACTTTGAATGTATGAGCTAGTAACGGAAACACGAAGTATGAGACACGTTCCAAGAAATCGATAATCGATTACCTTCAAAGATACTGGATATGACTTTGCATTTTTCTGCACACATTTAAATGTTATTTCGAATATGAATACTATATTTACAATCAACATTATAAATTTTCAGGTAACATGATTGAAATCAATTGGCGGAATCTCTCCGGAAGATCACATCAGGAGGATTTTGAGATTTTTGTTAACCAACTACCCTCTATAATTGGTAGGGCACTGATAAAACCGCTTCTAGGGATACCCGTGTAATCCAACTAGTTTATGGTATGGTGCAGATATTTTGTTTGTCATAAAATTATCAAAGAATTCATTCCATTTAAAACGAGCCACACTGAATAACTTTGGATACAATGATTTTCAGATAAAATAAAAAAACACGTCCACAATGATACACAGAGGGACACATTTTGTCATATTCAAACTGATGTAACTTTCACTATAGCACCCCCAGAGTACGTAATCATACTCTTTCAAATGAATCATACTACAATTTTTTGCATTAAATTCTCCTTGATGAGCAGATTTTTAAAAAGTACAATACGTATGGTCTGAAGCTTTTCATCCCAAATAAGTTGTAGATGTAAGCTTCAGGGCATACGTATTGTACATTTTTGAAATCTGCACATCAAGGAGAATCTTATAATATAAATGAATATAGAGTGATCCATTTGAAACAATGTGGTGACATGCTCTGGAAGTGCGATATTGAAAGTTAAATTGAGTGTGAATATGTCAAAATGTGTACCCCTGTGGTAAAAGTGTTTTAATTTTTCCTAAAAGTTATTGACGGTGGCTCTTGTTTCGAATGCAATACACTGTATCAATTATTTTTTGCAGTTGCCGTAAAAAAATAATTTGGAGCTGCAATGGACATAGATATAGCTGATGCCACTAAAGATTGGCTAAAGTTTGCAAAAAAGAGGATGAACGATGCCAACAAATCGAAAAGAAGAAATCCTTGAATGGAACATTCATATTTGTTCAAATTTGAACAAAATATTTTTAAGTTTAAAGGAATATAAGTTTAGTTTATTTCTATCAATTTTTATGTTTTGGATGGAACATTCATATTTATTCAATTTTCAACAAATAATTTTTAAGTATAAAGGAATATTAGTTTAGTTTATTTTTATAATTTTCTATTATTTTTATGTTTTCAATTGAACATTCATATTTATTCTATTGTAACGAAGTTACATTTTCAAAGACCGGGCAAAAGCACAATATTCCGTATAATATGAAATAAAGCATTCGAACACTGTATTTCTCCGTCCGTATCGGTACAATGTAATATGAACATCGCCGGTACATTATAATATAATTTATCAAACTTGCACCGACAGTCGGCGACACTTACGTCTTCGCACCGTATCCCCAACAAGCCATACCGTAAAGCAGAACGATTCTCAGAGTCGTCAGTCTATTCGTAGACTCAGTTCCTTACCCGCATACGCAGGTGAGAATTAAATCCAAGAGCCTTCATTGTGCTCATAAAACCATTCTCTTTCAGAAAACCGATTCCGCTAGAGCAACCGTACCGTTTACCGAGGTGAGTGATATTCCAATTTATACCTCAGGGTTCTCGCCGTACAATCCGATCAGGGGAAGTAAAGGGAAACCGTGTCCGCTACTAGAATGTTGAGTTCTCACATCCTAGTAGCGGCCGTGTTTGGGCCTTCAGCCATCCGATCGAGGGATACCGTGTCCGCTACTAGAAAGTTGAGTTCTCACATCCTAGTAGTGGCCGTCGCGACTCCGAGATTTCGATACCGCGGAAACCGAGAGCCGTATCCCCCGAAAGTAGAGCTTTGATTAACCTAGAGGGTCGCTTGCAATCCGTAGTAGTTCTGCACACTTCCGCTAACCGTCCACCGCATCACCCGGATTCCGCTAACCGTCCACCGCACCCCCGCCCATTTTTTGTTGCTTCCGCTTGCATAGCTTTGTTTTACTCACCGTAGTAGTTCTCCGTAGTAGTTCTCCGTAGTAGAGACTGTTTTGAACCTGTAGGATAGTAGTTAGTACTAGTGCTTTTGCCCCGCCTACCCGAATTAGAGGACATTCAGTTTAGTTTTCCGTTTAATAAAGACTCTTTGTAGATACGTAACTTTTGGTTTCTCTTCTCTCCAACTCCAACTACTAGTAAACCTCCGTAAATAGGTAAGAATGTTAAGCAGCTAATACCCAGGTTACGAACCCGGGGAGGCAAGTAAAATCTGCCCGACCGGCCGCAACACTTTCGTCACCACCATAAAGTGACCCCTGGAGTATTTTAATTCTTCACTGACGCTGCCCGGTGCGAGTGGAGCATACCACTTTAATAAACTGGCGCCCGAGGCAACCCGTCACCTGTAGTTAAGGCGCCAACCCGTCAAGTAACGACGCAAGAGCGTTACAAATTTGGCGCCCGAGCAGGGACCGTTTTTATGGTGTACCGTATCCGCTAATTACCAGAAGTCGTAGAAAAATGGTTTTGGAGTTGGTGGAAGTAATCCGAACGTTACAGAGAAGTAAAAACAGTTGCAAACGTTTTAGTAGACCATCTTATATCCGAATCCGTCGAAATCCGCCTACCTGTCATTTTTGACAGGTTGTCCGTTTTTCGCGGAAAAAAAAAACATTTTTATAGTGTACCGAGGCCGCTGATCACCGTAACTTGAGTAAAACCAGTTTTGAGGTAGTGGAATTGATCCCGTCACTTTAGAGGTCCGAAAAACACCGCAAACACTTCAGGGCACCGTATTATACCCGAATCCGACGGAATCCGCTGACCTGTCATTTTGACAGATTGCCAGCTTCGGCTTAACCAAGGACCGACCCCCTGTGGACCCCTCGTTTAATAGGTTATCGAGTACGAAGAACCGATTGGCATCATCCGTTTATTGCTTAGAGTCACCCGTCTAGAGATACGAGCTATTAGTAAGGAAAATGTAGGTTTCTGACCGTTGAGCAAGGAAGCTATAACGATTCCGATTATTAGTAAAATGGCTACTAATAACTTAGTACCCGCAAACACTCCGGACGAAGCTACCGCCGCCCAGAACCCGTTTCCGAGAGAAGAACCGACTGACACCCGTGTTGGATGGGTATACCTCCTAAGAAAGGAGGAATTAGACGTAGAACTAGCCAAATTTAAGCTAGAAGTCACCGGAACCGTAGATGATAAGAGACGCCGCCTTTCCAAGTTTATCCGTGAAGGCCGCGCCTCCCCCGCACCGACCGCCGCAATGCCGTTTGTATTTCCCGCCACATCCGGAGCAACCACAGCTACCGCCGCATTACCGACCGTCACCGTAACCAGTGCAGAAGAACCGGCAGCAACAAATGTATTCAATGGTACACTGGTAGGAATCCAGCCCACGCCAGGACCAATGATGCCGCCATTAAGAACCAAGGATTGGAGAATAAGCTTCAATGGATCAGGAGACCCCGCTGCTTTCCTCAAGAGGCTTGAGGAGATTTGTGAGTCACAAGCCATCTCTCTCGACCGGCTACTGCAAGCTATGCCCGAGCTCTTACATGGAATGCCAGCACTTTGGTTCCGGAACAACCGCAGATACTGGTCTAACTGGCAAGAGTTCTGTACCGCCTTCCGAGATTTTTTCTTTCCGATCAATTATCTCGTCGATTTAGAGGTAGCCATCAGTAGAAGGACTCACCGGCTTCAAGAGAGTACCGCCACATATATCACAGATATGCAAACACTCATCCGTCGCCACGGAAGTATCACCCCGGAGCAGGAATTGAATTGGCTGTACCAGAATCTCCACCCGGAGTTTCGCCGTCAGATTCGTAGAACGGACTTCTCGAATGCGCAGGAATTTGCCAAAGCCGCCCGGGATTACGAACTGCTACGCTCCGAGATTGAGCAGGCTCGTGGACAAACCGATCGAACCAATTCGTATCCAGTTCGGCAGCCAACGCAGAATACGCGTAATCAGGACTATGCAGCCGCTTCTGCCGCCACACCCTGTCGCTCTCAGCCGCGCCCGGCTGCAGCGACCGCATCAGCGACCGTTAGGGCAACCCATCAAGGAGCCGCGTCCCCAACTCGGCTCACTGGACGCCGTTTTGACCCAAAGGATACAGTGAACGCAACAGCACTCAACAAGCAACCAACCGGCAGAAACCAAGAATGTTGGCGATGCGGCCAGACCGGACATGTTCGCAGTCAATGTCGAGGAACTTCTGCTCCAGATGTAAGAAGGATGGAGTTATGTCCCGAGACTGTCCATGTCCACGGCCAGGACGCTGCAGCAACCCGAGGCCCGCTGATCAAAGCCTTCACAACGCCTCTCATGCTGCTACGTCATCTGTACTAGGGAGCCGCCCAGATAGAAGACAGGATAGCGTTGTCCACGAAGTTCGAGCTACTATACCACCGCCGAGAAGTCTTCCCCAAGAAATCGTACGCACCGTCAATCCGCCGGACGACCCCTGCCATGGAGTCTCATCTTGGTTGGATCGTCGCCCTCATATTTCGGTTGCAGTGCCTGGGGGCACCGCAGAAGCCTTGATAGATACCGGAGCTGTGATCTCTTACATAGGAGACAGACTAGCTAGACTATGGAATGCGCTAGGATTACCAAAAGCTCCGATCCCGACGAGTTCCGCCCGTATGGCTAATAGAGAAACCGTCATCGTATCCGACGCATATCTCGTGGAGATACAGATTGGAGAGGAGCATTTTACCGAAACTTTTGGACATCTTCATGGACTATCATCCGACATGGTACTAGGAATGGATATATTACGGAACCGACGATTTAGTCTGGACTTAGGAAGTGGACAAATTATGGTGAACCACCGCCCCGTCACAAGGGAGACTCGGCCCGTACCGTGCTTTCCCATTGGGCTCACCGAAGTAAGACCACCGCTGACTCCCACCGAAGACGAAGAGGATCGTCTACAAGTGGAGTGGAGCATACCACTTTAATAAACTGGCGCCCGAGGCAACCCGTCACCTGTAGTTAAGGCGCCAACCCGTCAAGTAACGACGCAAGAGCGTTACACTATTTTCTACAAATGATTTTTAAGTTCAAAGGAATATTAGTTTAGTTTATTTTTATACATTTTTTATATTATTTTTATGTTTTGTTATTATATTATATTTCTTTAAAAATATTGACATTGTTTTTATTTTCAGGGCTGGTACAAAATTAAGGAACAGCGAAATATCTCGAGAAATTCACATTCTGACTAAAATTGGAAAAAGGCATTTTCGATTATTTTTTAAAATAATCACCAATGACACCAAACTCGTTTCCCCTTTCACTTCCACTGGGAATACATTGATATCATGTGCCATAATCGACTCCCCTTTTCCTTGGGGAAGGGGGAATCAAATTTAAAACTTGACTTTAGCCCATTTTTTTGAAAGAATTGGTTGCTATGGTACAAAATACACAGATTTTGTCCCTAATTTTGAAATAATAAATTTTGCATCGGTTATACTGTTTTTAATGGATAAATTACTGTTTGGTTACTTACTTTCAGATGCAGAATACAACTGGACCGAACAATAACCGATTTGAAATTTATTATATCATAATTGCAGACAGTACCTTCGTATTTTGTACCGTAGAAACTGAGAATGCCAAAAAATAGATCTAATCAAATTTTTCAATTTATTTCTTTCTTCTCTAGGTGTATGGAAACGTGATTATGGTAAATTATATCAATGTAATTTTTTCTGGAGAATCTAATCTAAATCAATACAAATAGGGTTTCTATTTATGAATTCAAACTTGCCCCCTACCCCACTCCTAGGAGATAGAGGAGGTGGGTCGAGTTTTGAGTCATTGGATAGCTTTTGAAAAATAATTGATCGATAAATTTTTGCTTCGGTGTTTATTTCTCGTGATATTTCACCTTTTCAAGACTTTGTACTAACTTTCTATGATCTTCATTCGTACAGGAAATAAGTAACGTTGTGAACTTATCGTATTTGTGTTTTTGAAACGTTTATAGAACATTTCAGGGTAGAAAGTTGAATTTTACTATTATAGAAACATGTAAACATCGTTCAATAGGGAATATCGATATTATAATATTACCTGGATACTAGAATTCTTCGTTTAATTTCGGTGTTATTTTAGTATCTATTGGGGTCGCTACAAATCGAACGTCAACGTTGAAAAACATATTCCTGCAACGTTACATCGAAACCAAAAGGTATCGTTTTAGTAAAGTAGATTTTCAATGAATAAATAACGTTGAAAAACCGTGATTTGGTAGAGTTACGTTGAAACCAAAATATAACGTTATATTTCAGTAGAATTCACATTACAATAAGTATGTTTGCAACGGCGAAGCAAATCGAATATCAACGTTGGATATTCGTATATCTGCAACGTTACATCGAAACCAAAAGGTACGTATCGTTTTAGTGAAGTAGATTTTCAATGGATAAATAACGTTGAAATACCGTGAATAGGTAGAGTTACGTTGAAACCAAACCACAACGTTATATTTCAGTAGAGTTTACATTATAAAATCTATCTTTGCAACGAGGAAAGAACCTTGTATCAACGTAATAAAGTAACGTTACCGTAAAACCAGAATGAAACGTATTGCCTAACGACATTTTGCCGTTTTTTCAACGATGAATGCTGGTGGCGTTACTTGAAAAATTCAACGTTTTTTTCACGTATCTGTGTTTATTGGGTTGGACGATTTCCTTGCATCATTTTTTTTCACATATAATTTGTAACCTTTCTTAACTTAACGAAAATATTTTCATTTTCCGAAACAAGTAGTATGATTGAATTTGAAGTGACAAGTTGCACTTTGTAAACGATAATTCATTGAAAATCAAAGTTTTCTAGTATTTTCACTACATCCTGATCCAAAATATTGTCCTTTTATTTGACGTATTCAGTCACCGGGTAGGTGCATCTCGAATATTTAACAGAGATGAACTGAACTCCTTTATCGGAAATCAATTTCCTGAGAGTGCCAAAACGAAGGAAACCCTCTTCTATAAGGAGCTTAGCACCAGCTTCACCAATTGCGTTACGTAAAGGAAATAATTCTACCGCTTTGGATGCGACATATTCCACAATTAAGATACATTTTAATGAGACTGTTTCCAGGAGGAGCCCGAATAAATCAAAGCCATAACTTCATATCGTTATGCAGGGGCTGGATTTATTATGCCGTTAACAATCTAAGCAATTATTGACATGATTGGCAATGTATCTTCACATAGCAGTCCTAAAGAGTTTCTCTGAAATTTTCTCATAAGCGTGGTCAACACCATAATAGCTAGTAGTGGTGTTGTTTCAGTATGTCCTCTGGTAAAGTTTGAGGAATCACCAACTGAGGGTTTTCGGAGTCATTGTCAGGATTGAAATGATTAAGAACTCCATCAGCGATTTGATATCCTCGTTCAGACCATCTGGTCAAATCTACTAGATCTTCTGATTATCTGATTCTAGAGATCTAATAATTTTAGCAACATCGTCATCAGCAAGCTATTATGGTCGACGGTCGTCTGGTGCATATCTGAACATTTCTACTGTGACGAAACAAATATCATCGGCAGGATGTGGACAAGAAGTCGAGATAGCATACCGGCAACAACATTGGATTTCTCTGGTACATAGATTATGTTCATATTGAGTCTTTGAGGTATTAGTGCCCAACTTGCGAGATGTTCTGAAGGTGTTTTTAGTGTAAAAACCATTTTAATGGTTGATGATCCGTAGCTATGGTTTCTTTCGCATTTTCCAAATAAGCCCGAAATTTTTGGGTACTACAAACAATGGCAAGAGCTTTCGCTCAGTAGTAGAGAATACAGATAGCATATCGACTGGCATCCGTTCGAAGTATGAAGGCTTTGTCTGATCAGCTTGTATCAAAACTGGAGACAAAGTATGTCTTTTAGAGTCAGAAACGCGCACTTTTATTTTTCTCCGAAGTGAAATGAGGCGTTTTTCTTTAGTAAGCTCGTTAAAGGTCGAGCTATATCGGCAACTAATAGGTCTATCTATGTATCTGCTGCACAAAGGTATCCCAACAACTCGCCGCTACCGATCATTGTCAGGAAGTATACTATTCGAGAAGCACGCCATAATTAGAGCACCCCAGATGAAAGTCCTGTCCAAGGGAAGGAACAAGGAACACCTCATAAGAATGCTGGCGCTCACTGTAACAAAATGTAGAATAATACATAAAATAATATTCCCTGTATAAAATGATGTCTTTGTATCCATTTTGATAAAAATAACTGAAAAAAATCAACTTTATCGCCCTGAATATTTCATTAAGGCATATTTGGTCCAAACAATCCGCCCATAGCCTATGTCACAATTGTTATGACTCACCTTGTAGAATTAGTCAATACTTTATGTTCCTCGAACTTTAGCAAGTTCTATCAAATAAAAACTGGTTTTACGAAATAAAACAAAAGGACAAAAAAGTTGGAAACAATTTTCCATAGTCACAATGCCATAATTATATTTTTAAATTTTCTTTTAAATACACAAAAAGCGCTTCCAAGAAATTTCGGAAGATTTATCCTGTCCTTTTGTAATATATTCGTACAAAAGGGTTTGCAATGATACCGACACCAACCCCGCAAATGAAAATATCTACTACCGAAGGGATAGGCGACATATGACGACTGTCAATCTGATCTATAGCGGATTATCTTTTGTTTGGCAAAAAGAGGTTCTTTTGTATTGTATTATACAAGGGAAGGGATCTAACAATACTCTTATTAAAATATCAGAGATTCCTAAGGAATGATTCACAATAGCAAATGAAAATAAAGTTCGCATATTTCGTACAAGCATTTTAATTAAAAAAATTATATACTATTCAACCACAACATTGAAATATAATAATAATGATAATAAATCAATGAGCTATTTATAAGCAATAAAATTTAACTGTGATTAAAATGAGCAGTCGTTCGGCTATATCGGATAATTACAAGTGCAAAAAAATGTTATGTTTCTTTAACTAATTAATGTATCCCTTGATTTTTATTTGTTATGGCTGTGTTAATGAAAAATTAATAATAATAGTGTTAGTTTATCGGAAACATTCCACAGTCGGTTTTCCTGCATTGATTTATGTTATAACAAACTCCCAATTGCCTGGCAACATTCTTTCATAAAATGAATTTTCAATCCTATATTCAATAAAGCTTAACAACAAAAACATATTACTATAATTCAATGTGTTCACCAAAGAAATTTTTTCGAATTATTTCAAGTGAAACCCACATCACAAAGAAGATATATTATGGAGAATATTTGAAGCCGGTCAAACAGAATTATGATGATGATTGAATCATGCAGATCAGTGATTACATACGAAATTATCTTCCTCTTGTTTAGGATATAACGTTAAACAATGAATATATTAAAATATAATTAATCTTCAGAGTACCAAAGTTGAGTTTATATATTGTTATTCTCTCCTGGTGTTTGACACAAAATATTTTAAAGATATGTTTAATGAACAAACTATTTATTTATTGTAATTCTAATTCATAAATTGTAAATATATTAGGAGGATGAGAAATAAATATTGTTATATTTAATTTTTTATTTCGAGTACTACCCTATAGGACTTTTTTTGTTTAATACCAGCTGCTTATTTGATAGCAACTGCAAATACTCGCTTTGCTGAATTCTCTTAGTCATAAATAGTGACTGACTAAAAAAACTAAGCATTTCTTCGAACTATTTGCGTCATAAGTTAAAGCAGAAACACACTATTGTGTCGTGGCGCGTCAGAACCATATATGTTCCATATATTTAGTAACGCTATTGTATATCTTCATACAATGGTATGGCCAGGAACGAAGTATTCCAGTGTGCTTGCTGGTAGACCCCATCGCGCCAGAACGATGGTGGGGGATCTGACGTATCATAACACAACACACGAATGTGTTTCGAGCGACGCAGCACAATTTTTAAGTCACAAGGGGACTTGTGTGTACAATATTTTTAATTATTTGCTTAAAGTTTCTTCCTGTCTTGTAGGGTATACATGTGATTACGCGCGGAAAAAATATTACAATAACTCCTAAAGCGAATAAGTGATAATTATAAAAACACGAAAAAGTGATAACAGTGAACCACATTTAGTAGGGAGAGAAGTTAAATTGCCAAGCAACACTCCCCATAGTTTAAAATAAATGAACAGGTTCATTGTGAGTAGAAACATTTAAAGAGTATACACATTAACGAATCAATGTTGAGTTGATTATACATTGAAACTCGAAATAAACATTTCTTATTTACATTTTAAAAAGCAGGGTTGGCTTTAAAATTTTCAATTTTATTTGATTTATTTAATGAATAGTGTGCTTGCTGTGTCGCGGTTCTATCTGTTGTGGCGCCGACTAGTAGACCCCATCGCGCCAGAACGATGGTGGGGGATCTGACGTATCATAACACAACACACGAATGTGTTTCGAGCGACGCAGCACAATTTTTAAGTCACAAGCGGACTTGTGTGTACAATATTTTTAATTATTTGCTTAAAGTTTCTTCCTATCTTGTAGGGTATACATGTGATTACGCGCGGAAAAAATATTACAATAACTCCTAAAGCGAATAAGTGATAATTATAAAAACACGAAAAAGTGATAACAGTGAACCACATTTAGTAGGGAGAGAAGTTAAATTGCCAAGCAACACTCCCCATAGTTTAAAATAAATGAACAGGTTCATTATGAGTAGAAACATTTAAAGAGTATACACATTAACGAATCAATGTTGAGTTGATTATACATTGATTTAATGAATAGAGTATTTAAAAATAATGAATAAGAAAAGGGACATCGATGATTATACCTCAGAGGACAATAAAAAGGGGCGTTGGAGATAGTGAAGATAACAATGAAATGTTAAGTAAAAGTAAACGTACTATTAGAACACCGACAAAAAACAAAGGTCAATATGAAACATTGAATAAATTAATAATAATGCTGGAAAATTTAACAGTAAACAGAGAAAAACTGACAACAGAATTGATAGAAGTAAAAGAAGAACAGAAACAGAACATCAAAGAACTGAACGATTCAAGAAGAGAAGTAGAATCCCTCAATAAAACAAATCAAATAATACAGAGAGGAAAACAAGACCTAGAAATAAGTTTATACAAGATATATACATAGTTGTAACAAAAATAATATGGATATGATGAGATAATATAAAATTACTTATATGGATTTAAACATGAATATTTGAAATTTATTTCTTAATTACTTATATCCTAAAGAATCCTGATAATATTTTAAACAGGTAAGTACCTTATTAGTTAAATTAATCAAAATTAGCGATTGTTGAATTGGAAATTTTGTCTCCTAAATTATTATTGGCCTTTAAATTTGCTTATTTTAATTAGGAAAAATGATGATTTTATAGTTATAGTTTTGCTTTGGGACCCAAAGAAAGAATTTCACTGACCTTATTCGTTGAAAATTTCGAAATACAACATGTCTGCTACTTCGCGTCCCCTAGGTGCTGCTATGGTCCACCAATTATCTGCCTATGCTTCCTGAAGACATACTTCTGGAGTATGAAAGTCGTTTAAACTTTGTATTGTGTTTTTAGTTATCAATGTACTTCATAATTTTCACACAATTTCTAAATTATTCAACAACTTTCATTAAATTTTCTAGAGCTCACCTACATCATACAGTTCTACCTTTAAATTCTCCCCGACGACTCTCTTTTGTTTTTTCAACATACTTTCTTTGCCGGTTATTCATATGTTGCTCGATACTATTTTACATTTGAAAATGATAAATTGTCATGTAAATAAATGTTCGAAATTGCCTAATTATTAATAAAAATGTCTTATAGTTTCTCTTTTAATACTTCACTATGTTCACTTCTTTACAAAATTTTCAAAATTCGTCCGTTTTAATTATATTAATATCTTTTTCTTAATTTAAAGTTTTTTAAAGGTATACTCTTAATCTCTATTTGCAATAATTCTACAACCTAAGTAAATAAATAACATATATGTAATTGTTCTATTTGTATTTCTAATCATCTAATTGTTAAACATAAACTCTAAATAATTTAAAATCTTGTTAATTGCATTTTCATCAATTTTAACTCAGAGCTGTGTTGTCAATGATTTATTCTTGCGATCTCATATACTCTCGTGTGGAATTCTATGTTCTAATATGGTTATGTCATTATACAAGGTGACGTTCCCGTTTTATCAATGTCTCCTTATATAGATTATAAGATATTACTTGAATTGTAGTAATCGAAATAATAATGATTTATAACTAATTATAATATTATTATTGATTTATTTTCAAATACTTAATATAAATTAAGCTTACTGATGTACATTATATGTCGCTATTCTGATTGCAGTTATATGGTATTAATGAGCTTTACCTTACTTCCAAAGATAGGTTTTTTAAATAACACCAAATATTATTTCAAACCGTTTCTATGATTCAAATGATGATTTAATCGTGTGTCTTATAATATTTAATAAGAATACAACTAATTTCTCATATTTTTTAGTTTAATTTCTGTGTTCATATATCATTCTGTCTACTGTTCCATCTTGAGTGACGTTGACTTAATTTCAAAACTTATAACATCAGTTTCATAAATATATATAATTCGAAGAAAGATATTTGCCGACTTATTTATAACGGATATTTGGTGCGGATGTGCGTATTTCTATAATGAATTATTTCAAACATAATTCAGTATTGTAATAGTTATTTATGTACCAAGGCAGTAAAGTGATTATCGAACGAGTCTGAAACTATGAGACAAGCGAGCGGAGCGAGCGAGATGAATAACAGGCAAGTTCGATAAATACACTTTACTGACGTGGTGCATACAAAATTTTATCGCCGACTGTTAAGAATTCAGAATATAAAAAACTGAGATATCACTCATTGCATTTTATTATGACAAAGTTAACAGCAAATATAGAACAAATCTATTTATTATTTGTTATATTGAAATTGATTATCTATATTGAAAATGTGCAAATTTTCTCTTTTGGAATTGGTGATAGCTGTGTTGTCAGTTGGATCATCGCCTAAAGTTCTATTCGCAATTTTTGTTTTATTGAGCACAGGTTCTTCAACATAGGACTCTGCAATCGTGTCACTCTTCCACCCTCCGAGGCGTTTGAAATTTTCTTTACTTCCACCAAAGAGAGTGGCGGATGTTCGACGGAAACAATGTCCCGCGTAAACTGATGGTTCTGGCAGAAACAGATATTTGGCAATTTTGCTTGGAACACTTTTGATAGTATGAATTCTAATTGGCAGAACAGAACATTTACCGTTCCTGTAGGTTAGGAAAAATCTATCGTGAGACGTGTGCTTAGGACGCAGAGAGAAATATTTATTAAATAATTCTATGGATTTCACTTTTCCTTCAAATTCTTCAGTGACTACAAATAAACGAGGCTTGTTGGTTTTTGTTTTGGATATGTGAACAACCAGAGTTGTTTCTTTGTGCTCTATGTCACATATTTTCAAATTAAAAAGTTCTTTACAACGTAAAGCTCCAGCAATTCCAAATAAAACCCAAACCTAAAAAATGCTACACTGTACCATTTTGGTTTTGAAAAGTTTGTACGAATTACCTTCATCATCAAGTTAATTTCGTCCGGTGCATCTAGTAAAAATTTGAGTATTTCTTCTTGTGAAAGAGTATTGAATTTCTTTGGAACATGATTCCTTGCTTTTTGTTTTAAAAAAGCTGTAAGTTTTATATATTCACCTATGTTGACGTATTGCTTCACAGAAAGGGTTGCTTTAAGCATGGAATAATAGGACCACATTGAAAAGGAACATTACTTCTTCGATAAATCGGAAAAATATGCCAATAACAGGTTTTCACTGTATTTCCTGACTTTGTGTCTATTGCACCACTCCATAAAAATGTCGTACTGGCAATTGTATTTTTCTTTGGACTTTTCTGGCAGAAGTTCTAAAGATGTCTCTAATGACTTCAATTGAATTTCAGGAGGCGTGCACTGAATATCTTCCCTAATTTTTTATGAATAAATCACAGGAAAACTATTATCGAGCCGTAATATAGGGAGAAGCGTGACACTGACAGATTCGTATGTTTAGTCTCTAAAATACAATGAATTATAAAGAAACTAAAACCTTGAATATAGAATCTGATAAAACTGAACGAGAATTTATCGAACTAGTAAACAAAACATTAAATCAACCATCAATGGATAAGAGATCAGATATTAACAATGTTAGTGCAATATATACTCAACTTATTTACCTACAAAATAAACCAACAACCTCTAGCAATGACACAGGTTCTCTACCTATAACACCAGATGATGAATACTAAATACAATGCACGATTTTATAATAACTAACATCTGTTTTAGACTGAGAACCTCTTTTCTAATGGTCTGACTCACAGTCCCCTACATATGTTTCCAGATATTTAACATTAATATATGGTAACTAATACATGCTAATAACTAAAGTTTTTATAACACTTAAAATGTAACAACAAAAATTCGTGAGAGACTGATGTCACATAGTTAGAGGAGTTTAATTCAAGTCATAAATTAATGCCTTACAAAGAATCAATAAAAGATTTTAATAGTTGGCACATCCTTTTCTTTTTAAAGAAATTTAACTTGTCATTGCACAAGGTTTTTTGGTAATTCCCAATTTGAAATAAAATTAAATAAATTTCAAATCATAAAATCAAAGTTTACACTACATCTATGTGTTAGTGTTAATTAGGGTATTCAACATTTAACCTTTAACCTTAATATTGACAGTTGTCACTAATATACAAATAATAAAATGAAATTTCACGCTGGATCAAACAGTTAGTGTAAGTTTTGGTATTTAACCTTCAAAGTTAACGTTGTCAGTTGTCACTGTTATTTAAAAATAAAAAAAGTCAAAAAACTATGACTGATTAATAATTTTGAATTTTTATTCTTTCTTACGACAGACCACGTTCTCAGCAATTGATATTAATGTTTGGTAATTATATAAAACTGACATCCAAATATTGTTATCAATTTTGACATCCTTCTGAAAATTATTCACTTTACAAGTAAGTTTTATTTATTTATAACGTGAACCTTGTTTAAAAGTTTAACAAAATTGTAATTTTAGCCTTGAAAAAGATAAAAATAAATTATTGAAAGCTTGGTATTGGGAAAATAGTCTTCTTAATCATCCATACATTTTAGCTGTACCCCATAAAAATTACAAGTTGGTTTTTCAACTAGTCAGTCGTGATTACCCTTTTACTTTATTATATATAATATATATATATATATATATATATATATATATATATATATATAAATATATATATATATATATATATATGTATCTCCTCTGTACGATGCCGCAACCAATTTTAGGCAAAATCGGATGATAGTGCTGCCAGTTGGATGATAGGTCGACCGGGCTTGGATGATAGGTCGACCGGGTCTTTGCTGGGAAATAAAATGGATAGGTAAATGGAGTTTAGCGCAACCAACAAAAATATATTTTTGGTCGCCCTATCATTCAAAAATCTGACTGAAATGCAGCAGTGTTGCCACTGCTATCAATAAACATTAAATGAGGAGGTACCAGTCTCCGGAACCGTTACTTATTTAAAAATGTACCTCTATTATGTCGAAAACTTGTGATCGTGGCGCATCTGATAATAATCATGCAAAGATACGACGTTATGTTATTTTATATTAGGAATATAAATTTGTTTCGAATTATTCTATCATTATTATACGGCTCTGTAAATGTTGTGCTATTGTCAGTGGAAGAAGTAGAAAAATATAAGTATCGATATATTTCAACAGTATCGATATATGTATGATAAAAAATATCAATTAATTGATTTATTTTTCAGAGTGGTTACTAATGAGCTTTATCAAAGTAATCGAACTGGTTCCTTTTAATCTATGTTTTCAAAAAAATTCCAAACTGCAGACATGTCGCTTTGTTAAATAAATATAAAAAATCTAACTCCAACCAACACTAAAAATAATGAACGAATCACGAATGAAACATAATATGAACAATTAATTATTATAACTATACCACTCGACGCCAATCCGCCATTATATTATCCACAAAATTATTAGACCTGCTCTCCACCTACACTACAGCTGCACTACTGTACACATATACTCCTACATACATAATATGTCATGTCACATATGGAAGGTAACCTTTACCCTCCTTATACTTACTAGTTACATGCAGCAGATCTCAGATCAACGAAACTAACACACAAATGAAAATGTCGAATTTGATACCTTGAAATAAATATCGATAAACGACAGTATCGGAATTAAAAATATCGACGAAATTTATCGATTATTTTCTAAACAAATATCGATATTTCAATTCCCATCCCTAACTGACCACAAACCACAATCAATAGAGACACAATGATGATCAGAGATATTATCTCTGATGATGATATCCTCCTTACCTGCTTGTAAAATGTGAAAGGAAAATCCATGTTAAATTCAGAATAGCAGATTATCTTTCTTATCAAATATAATTTAAAAAAACTATTAACATATAGAAATAAACAATAAAATTAACTCAAAAACATGTTAAATTTTTTTGAAGTAAAACCGTTGTAGGTATAATAAATACAATGGTGAAACTAAATAGATTTTAATTTAAACCAAAGAAATAAATGATTAGTTTACCAAGTTATGGAAAACAATTTATAGGTTTTGGTGGCCTAATGGTTAAGATTGACACATTTCACTTTTTAGTTATCAAAACGACTTTCTCCAAATCACGGTCATGTTTAATTTTTTTGAAATGGAACTTCTTATATATGAGATTTTATTTCCTTTTTAATTTATAAATCAATTCTGCTAACTTATTAAACAATATTGATAATATTGTAAATAAAATATTTCATTTTTCTTTTTGTAATTATTTAAATTACCAGTTAAGCTTTTTAAACGACGTTATCAAGTATTAAGATGACATGCTATATTTATCCGTGACCTTGAGGTGAGCGTCGATTGTTTCTATAACCTACCTTTTCGAGTCGCCTATTCTAAAAGCTGATAAATGTATTTTCGATAGGGCCTACCTACAAATCGCAACGAATTTATTGGATTTTTTTAATATACAAATTATTTAGCATCTTCCAAATATACACAATACGGTTTTGTGTATTAATGTTTCCAAATACTAAAATCGGTCAACGCATCTACAACAGCTGGTGAAATGTTTATTCAATGTCCTCTTTTGTGGTGTACTACTGAATCGTAGTGAAAAATTAAAATGTTTCCAATATTAGTTTTTGTTTCAACATTTTCATAAATTTTACAAAATTCTACCTTTGGGATAGGTAAATCGGCCTTTTTTAAGTATCGAGTGAAATAATCAGAAAATACATTCATCAATTTTAAAACACCTACTTTCTTAGGTTAATTTCTGCATCACGTTATAACTCATTTGGATCAGCGTGGAAAAACCATAATTTATATAGTTCTTCACTACTTACCAAGTTTTGGTTTTTTTTTGGGTTTTGCTTTACACAAATACTTCTCCCAAGTTATAATGAATGTGTTATAGCCTTCAAAATGAACTTTCAACTCGTAATAATAATAATAATCAGTCATAGGGGTGACGGGGGTACATTTGAAGATAGTGCACATTTGAACACTTTCAAATTTACCGCCACTGTCACCTCTGGGTAGGTACTTGGAACAATTTCCGTACTGGCTCAATTGCACTGATACGTGAGTGTTCAGTTTTTCAATTTTTATGGCAAGAGCATGTGTTTATTGTTTTTGCGTCCTTAAATTGATTTAATTAGTGAACATTTAAAAGTGCAATAACTTTGATTTTGGTAAGTAGATTCGTTTTTGTTTTTAGGGCTACATACTTCTCAAAGGATATAGATTTGTTACCTTTTTAACTGTATGTTCTCTGGATAACGTTAATTTTTTTATTCATCAAAATAGGTATTAGAATTGTTTCTTGGGGCAAATTTTAACATAGTCATAGGAGTACATTTGAACAGCGTTCAAATGTACCCCAATAAAAGTTTGTTATATTAATTTTATGTCTTTATTTCAGAAAAATAATGGTGCGCATATATAAGAAAAAACGATCTAAGCCAGAGATTGTAGAGGAAAACATGTCTGCTGCTATACGTGATGTAAAGGAAGAAAATATGTCAATCAGAGGGGCTGCTGCAGCCTACGGCATAGGTCACACAGCTCTATACTACAGACTCAACAAGTACAATTTAGAGGAAAGTAAAGGAGATTATAGTTCAAAATATATACCTAAGCATGTTTTTACTATGCAACAGGAGAAAGTATTAAAGGCCTACATACTCAAATGCTCCAAATTAGTTATGGCCTAACTTACACTGATATCCGAAAGCTAGCGTACAGTTACACTAAACTAGTGAAATGCACCTATCCAGAAAATTGAACATGAACAGTTAACGCTCGGAAAACCTGAAAGTACCATTTTGGCGCGTGCAAATAGTTTTAATAAAACAAACGTCTGCTCATTTTTTCACAACTATGAGCGAGCTCTTAAACTTTATCCATTTACAGCACAAAAAGTTTTTAATTTAGATGAAACTGGCATAACGATGGTCGTCCAGACACCAAACGTTGCCCAAAACGGTACAAAGCAAGTTGGGCCAAGTAGTGTCTACTGATAGAGGTCATCAAGTGAAGATGTGTGCCATCGTACAATCGACCGGAAATACGATTCCTCCAGTTTTTGTTTTTCCGAGGGCGAAGTTTCCCGATCAAAGGGCACGAGGAGGTCCACCAGGGGCGATTGGTCTTGCCAATAGCCCAAAGAGTGGATGGATAACTGCCTCTTTATTTATTATAGTTTTCGAACATATACAGAAACACACCAATAGTTCAAAAGAAGACCCCATATTAATTTTAATGGACAACCATGACTGCAGCCATTGGATCTGGTAGTGATGGCTCCATTTAAATCAAAGTATTCTCTCGTGCAAAATGACTGACAATCCATTTTTTAGAATTAGCCAACACTGTTTTTGTAATTTCATTCACAATTAAAAATTAAAACAGGTACGTGGCCGATTTCCGAAATTGTTTCTCCGACGGAGACTTTGAAGCAGCTTTTGTGACAGATAGGCCTCTCGTTGATCAGGTAGCACAGACTCAGCAAATTGCTCAAAATTTGAATAAAAAAAGTACTCAAGAACCCATCACTAATTTAGAAGAACCTCAGGCCGGTCCTTCAAATGCGGTTACACAGATTGATTTTTGCAGAATTAGAACGCCAAATTTAAAAGCTTTGGATGACATCAAGAAAAAGACTATATTTTAATTAGCTTTGCTAGAAATAATGTTACACATTTTGTAGCGCAAGTAATATCCAGACTTGAAAAGGATGAATATAAAGTGAACTATTTAAGGGGGGTGTTAGGGAAACGAGAAGACATATTTGAGTGTTCAATGTCAGAAAGTCCCGAATGTAGCGATGTTAGCATTAAAGACATTATTCTAAAGTTACCAAAACCCATTATACATGATGGTACAGCACGAACATGTCTTTTTGCGTCGATTTTACTCCATATAATGTATCTTGGAAGGCTCGTTCAAATCGACCCCATGGTTCAAATGTACCCCATGCAAGGGGTAGATTCCAACCAATGCATGATCTAATTAAGTTTGGTTTATTCTCTTTATTTTAAATAATTCCATTTTTAAGTTATACAAAAACTTTGCTTATAACCTAAGGCTACTTAACTAAATATTGATACCGTGTTTTACTTATTTTTTTCGTAATAAAAAATATTTTAGAAAAAGTGTTTAAATGTACCCCCCCCTCACCCCTAATCTAACTAGTTTTCCTTATAAATTAAATACAAATCTATTTTCTACAAAATCATTAAGTTTACTTAAAATATTCAGTTCAGTTCAGGCATGTTCTAAACTGAAAAAATATAAGAAAAATACTGTGAATTTTTTCATCTCTCTAATAACTTGGTTAAATGATTTTATAATTTTTTATTTAAATACGGAAGCCATATTTAACTTTTTTTTAAAATAAAATTGGACAGGATGACTCAGAAAACTTCTTTTTGGTCCCTTATCCCATTTTTTCGTTAAAATATACGCATGCTTGATTAGGAACCCATTCAGTATTTTTATTTACCGCGAACGAATTAAGGACCACGGGAAAAGTTTATCTTTCGACAAATGTTATCTATAGGCTTTCGACTGTCTCTTACTGTTGAATAGTATATTGTAACAAGGTAAACACTAAAAACATCCTCTATGTAGATTAGTGAAAAGAAGTACAATACTACGTCGGGTGAATCATGGGATTTAATCACAACGAAGGAATGTGATAAAAATATTAGTTTTTAGGGTAGAAATTTAGATACTCATGAAAGTGAAAGACACATAAATTTTAACTGTTAGCCAATACGTTTGATTGAAAAGATATGTTTTGTGAGACGCCATGGAAAACAACCCATGAATTAATTATTAAATTTGTTCGTTTTCTTTATTGTTGATATATTACAATAATATCTGAATTTTTGGAGTTTCCATCACTCCAGGGGAGTAATACTATACACATTACAAGTCTAAACGGGAGCTTTGTATAACTCTATTTACTACCCCGATAGCACCAAATATTTGCTAAATATTTTCTTTGCATAAAAGAAATATTTATATCTTTTATAAATATTTGTTATCTAAAACAAATATTTGTCAAATATTTATTATACAATATTTGTGACAAATATTTAATAAATATTGCTTAAATATTTGAAAAGTAATATTTCATTATTAACATAAAATAAATATTCGTTTTTTATGGATACAAAATATTCAAGATTTAATATTATAAAAATATTTTAGAAATATTGTCAGCACGATAAATATATAAGAGTTATACTTAATTGAACCACAATGTTATACCTGCTTTAAAGACCGTTTAAGTTTATTTCGTTTTTGTAAATTATTCCCACCTATAATTTTCGATGGCCAGGAAGCAGGAATATAAAAAATATTTGTTCAATATTTTCATATTATTCGATAAATAAATTGTATATATTTTTTCTAATTCCATGGTATACACCTATATTACTAATTTAGAAATTCAAACCAAACATTCAAATAATGTTAAATACCTACCTACCTACCTCTCTGAAAAATTCACATTTTGGGTAAATACCCACAAAAATATTCAAGTTGAATGTTTTTGTACTTGAATGAGTTATCTGTGTTTATACCTAAATTTTATTTCCTCGCTACCTACAGGTACAATATTTGTTCATTGCTCCCTTCTTTGCCTACGAAGAACGTTCTGCTCAATGTTGCCGGTTGAATATAGTTATTATATACGCTGGGGTAATAAAATTCAAATAAACGTATTATTTACTCTTCTTTTATTTTTATTTTGCGAGGTAATAATCCCATCCTGCATTTGGAATATTCACTACAAACAGTAGACATTAAATTCAGTTACTCAAACATTCAAAAGGAACAGGACATGTGAAGTTATTAGTATTGTTTACGGTTTATATTAAAATTCATCAGATATCGTCAACATGCCACACTATAGTGTACTAACTGCAGAGTTGGGAACTATTTAGAATAAAATCATTCAAAATACATATTTAAAATAGTAAATGGCATTTTATATTTTTCATTTTAAATAAATAGGAAAAAACCATTTTGCATTTTGTATTTTAAATAGCTTATATTTTCCATTTCCATTTTGCATGTGAAAGTAAAATATAAAATGCTTTGGGAACGAACTTCAGCTTGCTAGACTTGGAACATTTGACAAGACCTGACGTCATAGACAGCAAAGCCGATCGTTCATCGACTAAAATCACGGAATTTGTCTACGTGTATACACTGTGTCCGTAAAGTATGGAACAAATTCATTTTTAGCTAAACAGACCATTTTAAGAAATAATCCTGAAACACGTCGATTTTTGATTTTAATTTACCGTATTTTGAAATAATAATCTAATATACAGGGTGAATTACTTTCGAGTAATGACGTCACCGTCATTTTTTTTAAATGGAACACCCCCATTTTGTCTCAATTTTCGGATTACTCTAGCTGAGCTGATTCCAAAAATGTATCACATGTTGATTCCAATTGGTACAGGGTGGACAAAAATACAATAGTTTTGTGTGTGCTCATAAAGTAACGCCTAACATTCTTTATTAGTTAAATTAACAATATTATCAAATATACTTATTATCTAGCGGACAGAATATGATGAAATACATGACTTTATAAATGTTCGAACTGCAGCCCTTGCTGTATTTGACAGTAACCCAAACGGTGTACAAATTCTTGTTGAAGCTTGTTTATTGTGTCTTGAGAAATATTGTTTATTGTTATCCGCATTCTCTCTTTTAATTCTTGAATATTTGCTGGTTTCGTTTGATACACAACATTCTTCAGATGGCCCCACATAAAATAATCCAAAGGATTGAAATCTGGTGACCTCGCTGGCCATTCAATTTCATCTAGATACCTTCTAACATCTACAGCATAATGTGGAGGTGCACCATCCTGTTGGAACCATAAACTTTCATCACAACATTCAGGATTACGTCTGCTGGGAAACAAATTACGTAAAGTAGGTATGAGATACTCCCTTAAAAACTCAAGGTACGTTGCCCCATTTAAATTACCTTCGATAAAGTAGGGTCCGATGATTCGATTTCTTACAATTCCAGCCCATACATTTACCTTTTGCGGGTATTGTGTATGATGCTCACGCATCCAGTGGGGGTTTTCTTTGGCCCAGTATCTACAATTCTGACGGTTAACCTCGCCATTTAACGTGAAAGTGGCCTCATCAGAAAAAATAATGTTTTGTATCAAGAGAGGGTCTCGGTGACATTTATCCATCATTATTTCGCAAAATTGGATTCTTCTATCGGGATCATCTTCGTTTAATTCATGCACAAGTTTGATTTTATAAGGATGCCATTTTTCAAGCTTTAATAATTTGTGTACCGTTGTTTTGCTAACACCGATATCGCGACTAACTTTACGCACAGAAGTGTGCGCGTCTTCTTCAAAACTAAGTACAACATCTAATGATGTATCAGCATTTGCAGAGGGACGACCTGATTTGCGTACATTTTCAACCGTACCAGTTTCTCGAAATTTCTTTTCAATCTTACTGACTGTTGAACGCGTTATAGGTCTTTCTGAATATTTATTATTAAACAAATTACACACTTCCATCTGAGTTAGCGATCTGTCTCCATACCCAATCATCACAAGTATTTCAATTTTTTGTTTTACACTTAACTCCATTTCTAATTCAAATTAAATCTAAGCAATAATTAAAACATTCACGAATACCAAAAATATTGTAGTACTAAACTGTCACTGAACATCAATAAATTAGTAAACAAATAATGACATTTCACAAAAAACTAGACGACTATGTTTTTTTTTAAATTGATAAGAAATAATTTCTTTCATATTCTGTTTGCTAGACCACAAGTACCAAACATGTTTGGAAACAGCTCATTTTTATTAATCTAAAAATGTAACAAACTACAGGGTGTTATAGTTAAACCAATTTCCACTAGATAATAAGTATTTTTGATAATATTGTTAATTTAACTAATAAAGAATGTTAGGCGTTACTTTATGAGCACACACAAAACTATTGTATTTTTGTCCACCCTGTACCAATTGGAATCAACATGTGATACATTTTTGGAATTAGCCCAGCTAGAGTAATCCGAAAATTGAGACAAAATGGGGGTGTTCCATTTAAAAAAAATGACGGTGACGTCATTACTCGAAAGTAATTCACCCTGTATATTAGATTATTATTTTAAAATACGGTAAATTAAAATCAAAAATCGACGTGTTTCAGGATTATTTCATAAAATGGTCTGTTTAGCTAAAAATGAATTTGTTCCATACTTTACGGACACAGTGTATAATCTTTGATCATATATTTTTTATATTCATTTCATTGAGTTGAGAGTTTTTTATATTTTCTATAGTAAAATTATTGTTTTTTTGTCTCTGGGATACTTTTTTCTGGCAAACTAAATGTTTGAGCAATCCGAAAACGAGATAAACGAAAATTGTGACAATGAAATGTCTAAAACATTACCGTTACTTCTAAACGGCAATTTTTTCAAAATTATAAAAATTGATAACGGTAATTCTGACTCAAGTGTACAAGCTGAATGCGTAAATTGTAAAACGCATATAAAGGGCAGGTTGAATGCGACTACTAATTTCAGAAATCATCTAAAGGTTAGTATTTTCTCATAGTTATCATGTTCTTTAGATATACATAATAATTTTTTAAGGTAAAGGAACATCCTCATTTAATCCAAAAATATGAAAAATATATTAAAACAAAATTTGTCCACCCCAAGAAAAGATTGCCAATTTCCCCCACTCATAAAGATGGCTCCAAACCTAAAAAACTGAAGCAAACATTACTAAGTAAGATGTCCCAATATTCTGAGCAAATAGTTGCTGATAATCTTAATTATCACGAATTTCATCTGCCAAACCATGAGTTCTTTGGTTTTAGTGGAACATGAAGCTTTTGTCAAGCTTGTGGCAGCTGTTGAACAATTATTTTCGTTAGGTGGAATGATCCTGAGGCCGAAAAGGAGAAATTTAAGCGATGAAAATTTTCAAAAATTGCTTCTTTTAAGAGCAAACGAAAAAAATCATGAAATATTTACAATATTATAAATAAAACCTTATCAATTTAAAAAGCATTTTCATTTTATCAATCTATTTGAAATACCTATCTTCATTTTCTATCTTGAATAACTTTTTCAAAGCTATTTTGTATCTTGTATCTTAAATGAATTTATTGAAATCCATTTTGTATTTTCATTTCAAATAGATTTCATCATACATTTTACCCATCTCTAACTAACTGAGCATGCGTTGCACATGAAAACGAACGGTACCGTGCGCCGTAAACATAGCAGCCATTTTGTGTTCTGTTTTGTTTTTTGTTTGTTCAGGTACCATTCAGAGACATCGTTTATATTTTGTGAATTATTGTGATTGTTTGTGTATTCGAAGTTGTGTTTATAATATAGTTAATATACATTATCACAAGATAAAAGCTTGAAATAATTTATATGAAGTCCTTCACGAAAATCTACCCAACTATAAATACAGTTAATTTTCTCGCCTATGATAACAATTAGTAGCAATGTGTTTTCTTTTTTAGGGAAATGCACCATCACGAAGAATTTTGATATTGACTATTTAATATGGTCAATCATGGTTCTTAGAATTAAAATATTTATAAATTAACAGTGTTTCATTTTTTAGGGAAATGGTTTTGCAGAATCCCAAAGAATTCTAACTTGTCAATCATGTACCTAATTATTAAAATATTTATAACAAATATTTAATCAATATTCCAAACAAATATTTCATAAATATTTAAAACAAATATTTGATAAATATTTATAACAAATATTTATTTAATATTTAAAAATAATATTTGTTTAATATTTGAAAATCTGTCGCTACAAGTATTTAACAAACATTTTTTTAAAATATTTAGAAAATATTTTTGGCTTTCTGGGTACAAATGTACACTTTAAATTTGACTGGAACAACCGTATCTTAAAGGAACAACCATGTAAACAAACACTCCATCAAATAATAGCTGATGCCAATTTACGCTGAAGCCGACTTTTTGGTATTGCGCTTGAGCAACCGAACCGAACTTTTAGTCCTAACAAAACCCCAAGAACTACTATAACCGATTTGGAATCAATGTGCGCATGCGGCTTGTCCCTAAACTGGTTCGGAATCAGACCTGCGAATAAAGCTAATAATATACTTATTATCTATACCGATTGCGGCCTTATTCTCATTCCGTAAAAGCAATGGTCTATATTCCTAATACCTATAATAACATCATGTCGGCTTAAATAACCGTTTTTCCAATTGTAACGATAGATCATCTATCGTTATTTTTAGCATTATTTTCTAGTATTAAAAACCAGATAATTTATTTTCAAAATCCTTTTTGGACACCTTCTTCTATAAACATTATTTTAAAAGATCTCTTTCCTGAGTTCATATAATGAAAAAATCCATATTTTCAACTTTTTGTTCCAGTTAAGGACAGAGTCTGTATTTTTTGTTGATACCAAATTCATGCAGGTGTTCAGACGTAAACAACTTTTGCGGCCGGCACCGACCAAATATTCTAGAAAATTGTAGCGGCCGAGGCTTTAGGCCCTCCCCTATTTTCAAAATGAACCTTTACCGGCCTTCGAAAAGCCGGTAATTTTCTCACATTATGCAAATAGTTCAATGACTAAATTATTGTTATAACAAATCTGATTTCAGTGTGACGATTAAGCATAATAGGTTGACTTTCTAACCTATTGAAAATTAGGTCCTTTTTCAAACCATTTGGAAATTTCCTATTCGGTATAGGTACCTGATCTTGCTATGAAATATTCCAATTAAGAAATCTACGTAAGAAGTGATGACAAATACATTATTCTGCTAAAGTATATCACATACAGATATTTTTGATGATTTATTTCTAGAACAAAAAAATATTTTATCTATTTTTAAATCAAACAAGTTCTGACAATGGAACAACTTCTGATATCTGCTTCATACTTAAAGTTGTTAATTTAAAACAACTGTATTATTCAAGTGATCTTCATTTCTCATACAGCTTAATTTTTGTATCTCCGCTCTTTCAATAATTCTATTTTCTCTATTGTGGTTCCTTCATTCTCAATTATCTACATTTGATCAGAAATTACTTAGATCTTACCATTATTTAAAAATAATAGAAAACTTTTTGAAACTTAAAAGTTTATATGCCACCAAATTTGACAACTGTTATTAACCTTCTTACAAAAGTAGTCGCCGACCTTGGAATTCTTTATGGATTTAATGTTACAATTCGTTGTTTTTTTTCAATAATATGCATACGCTCTTTTACCATATGTCTATTAACTTAATTATAATTTAGTTTGTGGTTCATTATTTTCAGACTATAATTTTAGTATGACTAGTATTTCCGTCACGTGACTGATACGTCATCAACCGTATGCATCTGAACCAAAACAATATGACAAATGCTTGTATTGAGTTTCGTTCTTTTTCTGTTATTAGAAGAAGACAGTACCAACATAGTATGTGTTGAATAATATCGTCAACTAAGTCACGTGATGGAAATAAAGCTTCACTGTACATACAGTAGAAACGCTAAGTCTTTTCCGTCACGTAACTGAAACGCCATCAACCATATGCATCTGAACCAAAATAATCTGACAAATGCTTGTAATGAGTTCCGTTCTTTTTCTGTTGTTAGAAGAAGACAGTACCAACATAGTATATGTTTGAATAATATCGTCAGCTTAGTCACGTGATGGAAAAGCTTCACCATTTCTACTGTATATTAGCTAGATAACTTAGACGAAAGTTCTTATCTATTTTTTAAAAGGATTTAAAGTACGTTACCCAAATGAGGATGAAGTAGGTAGGTAGGTTTTGTTTAAGATATACTATAACATTTTTCACCATGAATATTTATTATGTAGTTGCCTACCTCTAGTTGTCTCATCGTCATTTCTGTCGTCATGTAGTTTATTTCATAGGTAAAAAATACCTACCGTTTCAGTTAAATATATAAAATTCTAGGTTGTCTAAAGTTAAATAGGTACAAGTACGTAGATTAGTCAGCAGATAGGTACTAAAGTGAATGGACTTTTTTATAGGTACATTCTATTTGCCTTTATTTATTTCTCATTATAAAACATGGTACGTACCTATTCTGAATTAGGTACCTATTGTTACAATACTTTAATTATATAAAACAGCGTATTCGTTTCAATACACACTTTATTTTTTAACAGCCAAACCGTAACTAGATATTTCAACTTTTTTGTGGATAAACCAATACCAATCGTATATTAGATAGGTTGGGCGGAAAAGTAATATAATAAATATATTATTGATTAAATGGTAAAAGCACAAAATAAAACGGTGTTAAGGCTCCCGGCTTACCATTGTGAACTTAATCCGATTGAGTTAATATGGGCAGACATTAAAAGATATGTTGCAGATCATAACACAACGTTTCGGTTTGCTGATATGAAAAAAATATTTGATGTAGCGATAGAAACAATTACTTCTAATACATGAAAAAAACACGTAAATCACGTTAAAGAAAAAGTTGAAAGTAAAATGTGGGAGCTGGATAATCTACTGGATGATATTTTCGACACAACCATACAACCAATCATTATTCCCCTAAATGAAGAAGAGCTCTAGCTG
This sequence comes from Galeruca laticollis, assembly GCA_963921935.1. NCBI lineage: Eukaryota > Metazoa > Arthropoda > Insecta > Coleoptera > Chrysomelidae > Galeruca > Galeruca laticollis. The sequence goes on along the minus strand of OY998179.1, from coordinate 185,458,993 downwards.
CTCGGAGTAGTAGAGTAGAAATTTTTTGTGTCGTGCACGAGGTGTGTCAAACATAGATTTTTGTCCAAGAGTAAATTAATATTTTAGTGATGTTTTTTGAATTTTTAAATTTCCCCTTACAAGCTGAATGTAAAAAGATCAACTAAAATTTTAATTTACTCTTGGACAAAAATCATATTTTAGACACACCTCGTATACGACTCAAAATTTTTATAGCTGATAACTGTATTTAAAATTTTGGCCCATGCAAATCTTTCTATAAAGGATACCTTTTTCCATTTTGTGTAAATAATGTAATAGATACAATGCATATCTTGTAAATAACGTATATTTTACATTTTATGGTAACAAACCGTAATTGATTTAATAAATTTTAAAATAATTAATACATTATTGTGTGAATACTCAATACGCCCCTGTTCAACCTTATTCACCCGCCTAGATCATTCAATATGCACGTGATTTTATTTACATGCGGTTTTTCTTGGGAGCGAACAGACTTTAGATCCTATATACAAATTTGGGAGTTGCCTTTATTACTTTTTAAATATTAGGTAGGTACCTCAGGTACCTAGATTCATAGATTGCTTCAAAAATTTCATTTTGAGACGAACTTATTTGAAGAAATTATGTTGCAATAATTTTCCACGTGTTTTATAACTTGTAACGTTGAATCGTCGTTTCATTTCTGTTTACTCAAGGTCACTCAAACCCTTGTTTTTAATACCTGTTTGCTATTACGGAACAATTGAATATTCGATACTATTGTGTAGTCAAATTAAATATTTAACTGGTCTACTAGATCCCAACCGAATTTTGGACTCTACTATAAATAGGGAAAATATTTTTAAATTTACTTCTTTCACTCATATTTTGGGGTGAATATTGGTTGGTGCGTGCGTTATCATAATTGCGTTGTTTGGTTTTATATTAATATTTTTTCTACCTTCCATTGCATTGTTTGCAATAAAAGTAGCTTGAAGAAAAAAGTATATTAATACTGGTAAGTTAATCATTATTATTAATATAGTCTGCTGTTGATTTTTAGTAATGATCATACCGTGCAGTACTGGGAATATTGAAAATTTATTAACTTAATCAAAGTAAGTTATGGGAACAACAACTAGTATATTTTGTAACTGAAGTTTTCAAGAAATATACAATTTTTCATAGCTTACTTTAATTGTGTTAAATTACTTAGTTGACAAATGTCTGGTCATTTACATTAAACTGTTTATTTTCCGAATATGTTGGTTATAGTTATTCATGAAGTGATAGTTCACGAGAAACACACACACCCCTTCCATTTTTAAGGCAGAAAAATACTACTTGGTCATCTCCAGAGAGAGCAACAACTAGGGAAGCATTTGCAGATTATTTTAAAGATGGTAAAGTACCTGCGCTTACCATTATCCAGAAGAGAAAATCGGACTGTAAGACGCTTGCCCGTTCCTCTTTACAAATTCAAGGTTGGATCAGGGCTGAAATTCAACGAACAAAAAGAGGTAAGATTTGTTTTTAATGGTGAGTGTGTCCGCACAGTATTCACTTATATTTTTATGTTGAATATTTATTGATACTATTAAATATTACAGGAAAAGTTGGTTGGACTACACCCCAGAAGATAAAATGCGGAACATATTTTTCGAAATATTACAACAAAACTTCATCTTCTGTATATCCTTCCGCTCAAGACATACAAAAAGCAATTGAGACAGTAGAAGAATTTAAAGATAAATCCATACCAAACGTAAAAAGTCACCTTCAACATGATTTTGCATATGTAAATCGACAAAGAAAGAGTATTTAAAAATTGTATGAATTATGGTTTTTATAAACTTGTGTGTTGTAGGTATTTTTTAAAATCTTTATTATGTTGCGTCATAGGTTTAGGCGTTGTAGACTTTTTTAATTTGGATTTTGTTACGTTGGTCGTTTAAATATTTCAATCCTAAGGATTTTTAAACATTAATGTATCAACAGAGTTTGCTACTAGCTTAATAAGTTTAATTTGGGTAACCATCAACTTAATTTTTTTGAATAAGGACTTGGATTTTTCATTAAACCCTTTTTTAGGTTTTGTATATATACATACAATTATATAGTATACTTGACCATTTCACCATTTTACGTATTTGAAAAATCTTCATCTTTTTTGAGACCGCTATTCTTTACTAAAGTCAAATTAATAATTTTAAATAGCAATTAAGTAAGAATTTTTTTAAAAAATGAACACTAAATATTTGTCCAAAAATCTGTTGAATATGTTGACGGATAGTACACGCATTTCAAAAAATTACAGCCGAATTTGTTGATACAGCCACATCTCATAATATGTCAAGGAGAATCGAACTAATATTGCACAGAATGGACGTCATTATTACCCTTGAGTATAGAGATTGCTACCTAATTGTCATTTGTAAAATACAGCATTATTTGTTAATTGTCAGTAAGCTTCAAAATAAATTGTTGAATTTTGGAAAGTTTAATCATTTTATTTAAAAATTTGTATTTAATGCTCAATATTCAAAATTATTAATTTTACTTTGGTAAAAGAGAGCGGACTCAAAAGGTTTATAGGTTTTATCGTTTTGTTTTACTATAATATCAAAATAAAATGTAATGTAAAGATAACACTTCATACTACAAAAATTCTAAGCTAAAGGCAGGTAGAACATTAAAAGTCGAGGGCATACATGTAATTTTTATTTTTCTATTTAGGTATAGGACATTCAATTTTAACAAAAATATATGGCTCAACATTTTAAAAATCTAGCACAAACAATTTAAAAAGTTGGCACGTCTAGATACTTTGGTAATGGAACGAAATGAATAGCACGTTAAATATTTCTAGCAATTTATAAAGTTTATTAACACGTACCTTAACCTAAATTTAATATGTAATTTATTTTAAAATGTTAATATATTATTGTGTATTATCTTAGATTTAAATTTACCTATTTTATCACTTGGTAAAATGTAGTTTCATTACACACTTATGTAATTTTTGCAGTCGATGAAATTGTGATATCAAAAGTCAATATTAAAAGTATAGTAATAAATCTGGTTTATTACTAAATATTCAATTTTAATGTTGACGTTTTGATATGACAATTTCATCCTCTGTTCAATATTTGTTTTATTCCTGAATAATTCTTACAAAAGCAAGTTTTCTAGGGATACTATTAGTAAAATATATCGAGGCTGCATCAAAAAAAGTGTACACTAATGTATAACATTGCCTAATTTACATATTTCTTTGTACTTTGCAAAAGCCAAACTCATTAATATATCATAATATTTACAGCACAGGTCTTTTCCATTTAAAATTTTATTAAATGTATCCACATAAAAACACAAACATTAAAACTAATATTAATAAATTTATTTACAAAATTCTTATGATCCATACAATAAAGAAATGTCTGAATGAAAAAGTTGTTTTTTTCTGTCATATGAATTTATTATTCTTTCAAAAAGTTTAGTAGATATACTCCTCAAAATATTGTATGTAACTGATATCGGGCACTTAAAACATGTTTTTTATATTCCCTTAAGTAAAAAATAAACTTTGTATAGATACGTCTTATCTTCTCCGGATTCGAAAAATATTGTTTCTGATGTACCCAAAAAGTATCAATCAACTTCACTTTTCTCCTATTCTGGAAAAAATTTATACTAATTTAGCATATTTATTTAATGATAGAAGTTAGGAAGTATTAAACAAACAATAAATTTAATACATTACTAATAATAATTTTATTGTGACTATTGTATATTGTGGTTACAATAAGTGCTAGGTATTTCAAACAGTTTAGTGCACATACAGGGTGTGGCATTAGTGCAAGGAAGTACAATTATGATATATGATAAACATTTATTGAGATCAAAATTCTAATTCAAATATGTGCATATTTTAAAATATTTTGGAATATACATAGTTAGTCATATTTATGCAGGCAACCTAACGTATGTTTTTTCAAATGGAACACCCTTTATATTTTTACATTTTTAGACTCTTCTCGTTTCCATAATTAGAGTTGTGCAGTGTTATACATGTTAGTTTGAAAGATATAAACAGATTTATATTAATTTTGTAGCATTTGTAGACATTTGATATAAAAAAATCTATTTGCACCTGTAGAAATTTTGATATGGTCTATTGTTGTTTAAAATTATTGATGTATCGAAAAACTTTGTGTTTTTGGATACAAGGTGAACAGAAACTCGGATTGATTATTTTCTCGGATTTATTAAACGAAACACACTGTATTTTATGTTTGTAATTATATCTTAATTTATTACACTTCTTTATTCCTGAGGCATTCCCTATACCTAATTTTGTTAATTTCTGAGTTATTCGAGATTTTTTCAGTCAAATATTAATAGGATCAAAAAATAAATGAAATTTTATAGTGTTCACCGTTGAATTATTAAACATGAATAGATTTTTCGAAAAAAATAATATAAACTCATTCTTCTGTGCTTTACATTGGGAGAAATATCAAAAGATCTTCGCAGATATGGTTATTGTTGTATAAAACGTTAATGAAAACTGTAAATAGACCAGTTCTTCTTTTAGTTTGACGTTAAATGTTAAGAAATGTAAGTAGTTCTTTTGAAGGTCGCTTGCAATTATGCATCGACGTAAGCGCTTGTTGTAGATTTAATTTTTTTGTAATAATTTCGTTACAACTTAATGTTTATTTGACAATAGTATAAAATGATTAATAGTTATTTAGATTTTGTATAATCTGCAATGCATCAACCTAATTTGTCAAAGCCATGGCCAAATGGTTATTGTCTGGTTTCATTAACGTTTTATTAAACAATAATTAATCTTAACTATTAAGGTCTTTTGATATTTCACCCAATGTAAAGCACAGAACAATGAGTTTACACTATTTTGTAATTGTTTTTTTGGAAAAATCTATTTATGTTGACGGTTAACACTATAAAATGTCTTCAATTTTTTTTATCCAAATAATATTTGGCTGAAAAAATCAGGAATAACTCAGAAATTAAGACAATTGAGTATAGAGAATGCTTAAGAACTAATGACGTACCATAAATTAGGATATTATCACAATAATAAAATACAGGGTGTTTTATTTAAGAAATCGGAGACAATAGCAATCCGAGTTTCTACTCACCCTGTATTCAAAAACGAAGTTTTTCGATACATCAATAATTTTAAACAACAATAGACAATATTGAAATTTCTCCAGGTGCAGGATATTTTTATATCGAATGTCTACAATGCTACAGGGTGCTGAAGTTGCTGCGAAATTAATATAAAATTGCTTATATTTTTTAAAGTAACCTGCATAACATTGCAAAACCCTATATTATAGAAACTAGAATAACCAGAAGAGTCTAAAAATGTAAAAATATACAGGATATTCCATTTGAAAAAACATAAGTTTGATTGCCTGCATCAATATGAGTAACCCTCCCACTAAACAAGAAACATAACAAGTTTTTTTGTGATGTTATTTTTAGAGACTTTTCGTGATGTTTATTTAAAACATTAATAAGATATCTCCTAGATGTCTTAATTTAATTACCAACTCTATTAACATCCATGTCATGTGAATAAAACATATTTTTGATGTACACAATAATACTTGTATTCGCAGTTACATACACATCCTATGAACTTCTTTTTATCAACTTCCTATAGGAAACATTCATACGATGTTAATTTGAATACTTCTCACTAATATCACATACAGAACGTTACTGTAATATTACAAATTAACATGTTTCTAAGATGATCACATGTTGCAGTTACTTTCACATCTTTCGAAATAATTTTTAGTAAGTTCGTGTGATTACTTCTTTACGATGTTAGTTCATAAAACTTTCAGTAATGTCTCATATTAAACATCACAGTAACATAAAAAAGAAGAAAACAGAAGAGGAACTGATGAACGAACAATTATCTGTGGAAACAAATGACGGGCATGAAATGGCGGATGGTTTTCAGTTTTGTGTTATATTTTATTTGCAGGAAGCACATTTTTTGCAAGTACTTGAATGAATTGGTCTTCGTTTTTGTTAGTTCCTACCTAGCTTCAGCTTCTATGCTTAGTTATAATTCTTGTTATAATGGACGAACAACAGCTGTTATCGGTAAGTACCTATTCCAAAATCATAATTATTAAAATTTAATACTCATTCAAGACTTTAATCGGCTATTGTACATTGAAATTCCAGGTGGCGGAATTGTACACTAACATTATATAATAGAGTTTACAAAATAACGGTTTTTTCAATTTTTAAAATATTTTAGTTAGTAAGTATATTTTAAAAACGATTCACATTATTTTAAATCACAGATATGCATTATACCATACAAAAAACTTAATATTGCAATAGGGTAGATATTATTATTAATAATAAAACATGCTCCTATGTTGGCAGAGAGATGAATCTAGAAGAAAATATTTTCAATGTTCAAGATGTTTCAGAAGCTACTTACGTAAATAAAATAAAAAAATAAAAAACAAATAGTTGGTAATTATGTAAAGAAAGGGGAATAACTATTTCAGATAGTCTGATACAGATATTGTATTAAACAGTTCAAAAAATATTGAATGGAGTATCTTTAGTTCTAGTTTTTGTAGTAGCAGTCATAGCCATCAATATAGTATTGCAGGTTTAGAAAATTTTAACATTAATACTAACAATTCTTGTGAACAATTAGAGACTGTTTAAGACATTAAAAACAGAAATTTCTGTTGAAAAGCTCATTTCCATTTGAAAATACACTGAATGCTCCAGTCAACAAACAGGATTAAATTATTTATTATTGTAGAAACACGGCTATTGGATACAATTAATTATAAACTCATTTAACTTGTTAATGTGTTCATATCTCTCCTTCATAAGTAGATTTTTTGTATACAGTGTATTAATAATGTTAGTTTTCATTAAGTTACAATTCCACGATGTTAATATACAATATGTTCCAGGATGAAAATAACAAGATGTGAATAGTATATTATTTTATACAGGAAAGAAGTATGAATTTTCATGGCACATCTGATTTTACCTCCGAAACGGAGTGAGGCATGTAATAGAAGGTAAATCATGAAAAGTTACTTCTCGAAATAAAATATGTTGTTATTACTTTGAAAAGCACCGCGTGTTTCTTGTGGAAAATGGGTCCCAATCAATTGGCTGAAAATCGAGTTTGATGTAGTTTATGATGATCGATCAAAGGTCTCCATGGGCACAATTTGATCTAAAGTAATTGTTTTATTACCTGCTGTTCAGAACACCTTTAAATGTTTCACAGATAATTATTTTGAAGTGTACGTTATGGAATCGTAGAGGCACTCAAAACAGCGACTCTTACCTAAGAAAAAGTAATCGTAAGTAAACGATAGAATTTTCAGATTGGATTTCTGTTGATTTAACGTAATGTTTCATAAAATCTTTATTAGTTTTAATATCATTAAAAAACTATTCTAATAAATTTTCTGTAAACTAGCTGTAATGTATGTGTATCCGTTAAACTTTATTAATTCAGTTTCAAAGTATGTTGCATTATGGCAACTACAGATTAATATACCCTTTTTTGTTCTTGGCTTTCACTGAATGCGTTCAATAGTTTCCACTTTCCACACTTGTTATGTAATATGCTTAAACAATATTATTTTTTTTAGGTTGGATTCCTGGACAATATATTTTTTTTTAATTTTGTACCTGTTTTTTCAAATTTACTGTACTGTTCATTAAAAGTGAATAAACGTTTTAAATCCTTTATTGTTTTTTTTGCTATTTTATTTTAAATGTACAGGGTGAAGAACTAATAACGACTGTAGGCCACATCTCAGAAAAGAATCATGGTACAACTTTCAAAAAAATTACCTTTATGTAAGTGATACTGAAAAATTGCTGGAGAATATTTTGCAGTCTCTAAAATATCCGCTAGGGGTGGAATGAATACTCGAAAACATAATACTTCAAAAAAACATATTAAAGGTGTCCTAAAAATACAATTTTTGAAATATTGATGAGATTATTAATAAATATAATTAAGGAGATTTTTTGCCATTATTCTTCAAATAATGGGTGGGGAAGGTTCAAACTTATGAACAAATGTATAACTTTGTCGTTATGATTTTAGCTGCATTTAAAAGTGTTTTTGTGTTCAATAAGATGGATAACAAAATTAGATAATATTGTATTCACTCGGAAATTTCAAATGTAAATTGAAGCATTTTTTTAATTTTTATATATTATGATAACGTAAATCTCTTTCCATCAGGATTTAAAAAATGTCTCATTACATTTGAAATTTCCGAGAAAATGGGAAAATTGTCGACTTTTTCACATAGCGTTGACAAAATTGTCCAATTTTATTATTTTTGTTAAGCATATATCTTATTAAAGAGGAAAAAATCTTAAATGACTCCAAAAACATTGATATCGATTTAAAAACAAAAAAGTGTTGTTTTTAGGTTGAACCTTCCCCCACCCCTTATTTGAAGAATAAGGACAAAAAGTCCCTGTCTACATTTTTTCATAATCTCATCAATATATAAAAAATTGTATTTCTAGGATACCTTTAGTATGTCTTTTTTGGAGATAATCACAGTATTATGTTTTTAAGTGTTCATTCCACCCCATAGCAGATATTTTAGGAACTCAAAAATGTTTTCCAGCGATTTTTCAGGGTCATTTTCCTGAAGGTATTTTTTTAAAGTTGTATAATGATTATTTTTTGAAATATGGCGTTCTTAGTTGTTCACCCTGTATTTGCTGATTAGGCACAGAAACATCTATAGGATGTCATCTAAAATGTTTGAGGTAAGTTATTTAGAGGTTTAAGTAATGTCCATACAACATCTAAGAGAATACACTGTATTGTTTTTGATATGTCTCATTTAGATCATTGATAAGATGTTATTTTTTAGACATTGCATTAACATTGTCGAGAAGTTAAAAGGGATTTCAGAATGTAACAGAAATGTTGTTTTTAGTTCGTTATAAAGACTACCTTTTGAGGAAGTTCTAGTAACATCACAGTAATGTAAAAAGGCAGCGCTTTAACGTTGCTGAGAAGTTAAGTTAACAGCCACAAGCTGGGCATAAGCGGTTGTATAGATGTGCATGTGATGAAAACAAGAGGAAAAAAGGAAGAACATTATCACAATGTGATGTTGAATTAACATAACTGTAATATTTATTTGCATAGTGGGCTGTATATGTTAAAATATTTTTAAAGTATGCCCCTATGTGTATTTTAATTTTGATCTTAATAAATGTTCTTCATATCTCGTATGACAACCGAGTAGTTGGACTTCCTCACACTAATGCCTCACCCTGTATATAAAGATAAGTACTTACCAGACAAATATAAGGTTCGTTCGTAGAGCAGTAAGAAACCGTTAGCAACTGTACAGCACAGACGCATTTCGTTAAAGAGCGTTCGCACAAGCCAAACCAAAATTCAGTGATTAAAAATCCAACGTTCGTACAAAGAAAATAATCGGTTTGAAACTGATTGGCAACCGTCAGAATAATTCGCTGACTAATAAGAAATTTTAAGTTGGAGAGATGTTAGACATGCGTAGTTCACAATGACATTGATAAATCCAATAGGAACTAAAAATGAGCTGTTTATTTGTTTTTTCTTTGGTGTTTAAATTTGATAACAAGTAAATAAAAATTACGGATTTCTAAAGTGCCAACCTTTGACCTATACTTCTGGTATATATCCAGTAGCATAAGAGTATTTGTTCTTGTCTATGTAAATGATGTGCTACAATCTGAGAATAAATGAGCAAAAGTTGTATTCTCAGTGCTATTTAAGGGGTTCTCTAGTTCTAAGGAATTATTATTTGTTGTATTAAAAACTAATACTTCATCCAGAATCAGGTTATCACTTGCTAAAAAACATAATATAAAGAAAATGTCGACAACAGGTAAAATACCAAAAACATACTTTCCATCCTTTTTCTGAAAATACCAGCTTTATAATTTTCAATATTAATATCACAACTTAAGAAATATATATTTTATCACAAATTATATTCCTCAACAATCAGATATTGAGGTAAGTATTCGGATTTCGGCACAGTTGCATTTGTGTTTACAAAAAGTCGCTATCAAGTAGAGAAAATATCATATTTGCGTTCGTAGAGTGAAAAATTTCCGACCGATTTGAAACCAATCAAAAACCGCGCATGAGTACATAATAATCAGAAATTGGTTGGAAACCGTTAGCAAATTATGTTCTACGAACAAACCTATAGTGTCAGGCCTGTCACATCAACGGAATTTTCCGTAGACCTACGGAATTCAAAAGATATCTACGGAATCTCCGAAAAGTCTCGAAAATCTACGGAATTTTCAAAAACAATGATATTAATTACTATGTACTCTTATACTGTTTGCTCCGAGTTCTCTGAGTAAATTATTTCTCAAAATATTACCCACTAACAAAATACTTACTACGAAAACGAAGAGTGCGGAGAGTAGATAACCTGACATACACCAATCTGTATTTGTGGTTGTTTAACTCACATGAATCATGAATATAACCATAACCAAAAACAGACGAAAAACTTAATGTTCATTATTGAATTCCCACAAATATAAAATAAAAGAAACCCATTTATTGCAGCTTTAGCTACCGATTTTCCTATAGTAATGAGTGAAAATGTGAATTAAATTTCTCGGATAGTTTTGAAAACTTCTGGATTAAAATATGAGTTTTTAAAAATGCAAATGATGAACATTTCCTTTATTAGTAAAATTAGAAAATCACATTAGAATTCTTTCTCATATTTCTGCAACAGTAGAAAGAATTTTTTCTTCAATTAATATAAACATAACTAGCACCAGAAACTCATTGATTACCAATACCTACCCAGAGTCGACTACTCGACTACTCCTTGCAAAAAAAATTAAAAACAATTACGGTTGCCATAACTTTGAAGCTGAAAATTTGTATATCATCCAATAAACAAATTCAAAATTCGCACCGGCACGCTACTTGAGCGTTCAAGGTCATTAAGCATCAGATGTTCATACGTTCAGATAATCCCATACTGTATGTTGAACCTCTATTCTGGATCTACGGAAATTTTCAAACCAATCTAGTCAATCTACGGATATTTGATCAGGTGCATGTGGCAGCCCTGTATAGTGTGGGTAGGGCAAATTTCTTGAAACTGCCACAAGGATTTACAGCAATCTTCAAAATTACTATCACTCTAAGATTTGTAACAGTTAAGAGTCAACTTGGAATTAACTAGTCTCTTAAACCTAACGGTAGCAACTTCTTGGTTAGCATGTATGCTATTCCTACAACAAAAATATAGAAAATACTCAGTTGATACTGTTCATTTCTATTTCAAGAAAATCATTGACTTCAAGTATCAAAGGACAATTAATATACAGCTATAGAAATTCCAACTATTAAGACTAACAAAAAACTATCTTAACAATTTATCAATTAATACTTGTAGCAATTTATTTTATGTTTATACTTTTTGTAAAAATATTTTTTTCTACTGATAATATAGATATAAATTAACATATTAATTAGTACTAACCTCCTCGACTGTCTATCAATTCATCCATGAACACAGCAAATCCTCACATAGGAACTCATCTCATTAAACGTCTAAATAAATTTAAACATTAGGTTGTTGTTTATCTAAATGGACAGTTTAATTATTTGTTTGTCAGAAGTAATGGCTGAAGTACATACTTCCATTCATAAATTCTTCATTTATGAAAAAATGAGGTAGGTTTATAACTCACATTTACAATGTGTTATTATATCGTATTTAATTTATTTAAAACCATGCACATACTGACTTCATAACAAATTTCAAGACCCTGTATTTCTTAAATTAGTATTTTAGACAATCCAAAAGTTTTCTTAATTATTCCTCTTATAAACACTATCGCACTTTTGAACTACTTTAAGACAGTAGATAGTTAATTTTTACTATGGTACACCTAGTGTAATTTACGAGAATTAAGTTAATCATTAGATACCGAAATCTCTGGCTATGGTAACATTTATTTTTTCAACTATTAATTTAAATCATTAAAGTTCACTCATTTGTCGGATAAATTGAAAATTTTAGGTTAACAAATGATCATATGAAATACCTGACCAGACTAGATTTCCCTTTTATGAGTTCCAATAAAGTAACTATTTCGTTACTTTGGAACACCTCCATGAAAAGTAACAGTAACAGTTATTGCTTCCAGCAATAACGGCAACCCTGTAGTAAAAAAGCGATTCGCGTCATCAGTGCCTGGCGGAAGAGCAATGCTCCGGTTGCGGCATCATACAGGAGAGATACATATATATATATATATATATATATATATATATATATATATATATTAAAGTGAAACATATCTACCAGGTTAAATTAAATCATTGGCATCATTCAGATAATGTGAATCTTAGTAGTAGTAGTAAATATTCAATAAGAGGAAATAATCCATAGAGATATAATTTTGGACATGTTAAGAAATATTTACGAATAAGTATACAATTGATAAAATGATTTAAGAGATTACTAATTAATTTAGTAACTATTTTTCTTCAAAATTCAACTATTATAATTTTATATTTTGTAAACACTTTCAGAAACCCTGTATATTACATGAACTTTTCAATTATTTGTATGAAACGTCAAAATCAAAATATCAACGCGGAAACCAACGTTCTGTTAATAGTTCGGGTAGAGTGATTCGGAGTGACTATAGAAGTGCATAGAAACACAGTGAATTTATCTAAAATAACGCAGAAATAGATATTTTGATTTAATAAAAACAATGTTTATTTATCAACAAATGAACAATGAAAAACAAAAAGGAATACCATTTGAATGTTGTTGATTCTGAGCTTGAAAGACGCCGTGTGAATTAAATAGATGGAGGACGTGTTAAATTTTTCTTTTCCAAAATTTTAAGAAACTAATATAATTCAAAAAAAATCATAAAGAAACGTTAACTAAAGTGTTTAGCAGAATCTTGAAAAGTAAACTAACTAAAATTATCATTCGTATATTAATAAATAAGTGAGAAAATTGTGATATCGTCTAGATTTGGTAAGATTGAACAATTACCTTATTAATATAATTTCGATTACTATCCATATATCTTGCTTTTGATAAGATATTTCTACTGGTGAAATAATTCACATCCCATCATTTCCACATCCTGAGTTTCGCTTATTCGATCATAGGCGATCGTTTTCTCCAAATGCATCACATTCAGGGGGAAGAAGAACCAACTATGAACACTATTCCTGGTGTATATATTGAACTTCTCCTATAAAAACATTCACAGATATATTTATATGTTAGGTTATATTATTTTTGGTATCAATTTATTAGTTAAATATTAGTCTTAAACATTCAATCTCCACTAATATATCGGACACGAAACACTAAACTCATATTAAACAAGTACTTACCAAAATTCATACGATAAACTATAATAATAATAAATCAACACATCGCATTTTTTCTTCATCTTGTAAACTGAATTATATCCACCACAGAATAACACACCACACGACGATCGTATTAGCAATAGCGAGAGTTGGGATTGAAGCGTTATGAATGTACATTCAGAACACATAGAATAATGATAATTGAGCGAAATTTACTTGCTACGTTTGAGGTAAATAATATTTACAACTAATGAAAATCGTCTATGCGAAGATTTCCGCTAATAATATTCCATTGAATCTATAAATATGTATTACTAATTCATTAATTGATAAAAAAATTCGTTATTTCACTATCTATATTCAATTAAAATTGTTTGTCTATGTTCGTCTTGCGTTTCTTTGATATCTTACCTATAGTCTCCTGTTGCGTCAAGTGCCGAATCCCATTCCTGAGATATAGTAACGACAAGATAAACAAATTTACAATATTTTTAACTTATATAGTATTTTTGAATTGGAATTAGCGGTAAGCGAACCAATTCTGGCGCCCATAAACAATTAAATCAATAAACATAAACATTAATAAATAAATTAAATAAAATTAAACTTAATTAAAATTATACAATAAAAGGCATCTCAACACCGGTGCATTAAATTAAATTAATTGAAATTATTATATATATATATATATATATATATATATATATATATATATATATATATATATATATATATATATATATATAAATTATGAATTATCTGCCAACTTCATAATCAGGATTATTTTTATTCGGTATGTGGCAATAATACCAATGTGGACTTTTCCAAATATTTATTTTCTTCCGAGCTTTCGAATACCAAATGTATTCATTTTCAAGGACTAGAATTATGAGTTTTGGTTAAAATTTTATGTATATCATTTATTTTAATTTTGGCTCGATTGGGGTTTCTCTCTCGTTCTTTTGCATCTGAACGGTTGCCATGACAACGGATTTTTCATACAATTAATATCAGTCAAGTTGAGGTTGTCCCTTTGCAACCACGCCTTTCTTCAACATATTGTGTGGGTTTTTATTTTTTCGTTCTGAAGACAATTGTTGCCATGACAACGGTTTTCTCATTTCAGCTAAACGAAAGTGGCCAATTCGGCAACCGCCCATTTCCTTACCCTATGATTTGGGTTATTGTTTACTACTTATCCTAAACAATCGTCACAATGACAGGAGTTTTTCCATAAATGATTTCAGCTAAACTAAAGTTGAGGCGTTGGTAGTTTTAGAAATGCGTGAATAAATTCAAGTCGTACTTCTATGTAAATAAATTAATATCGGCCGCTGTCAGAAATAAATGTCAAATAATGTCTGATTCTGGGTAAAGCGTTGTATTGCATGCATATTTCAGATTCATTTTAGAAAATATCACGTTTCAGCAACTTCTTGCGTTTAAAACTTGCATCAATAAAAGCTATCTAAAACACTTACTATTTCAGGTTAGCAAATAAACATTATCTACACCCGTTTATTATCATTATCATTCAACGCATAAACGAAGTTTCATAATTCATCAATCCTTCTTTCCCTTGTGCTTAGAAGCCCATTGTTTTGGCGACCGCGGTTAACTGGTAGACCCAACCAGATCGCGACCACACTCCCACAGCCGTAATAAAGTTAAGACTCCTTCCTCATAACTATCAGAATTACGGTTTAAGCGGCGGTCGCCTTGTGAATAATGGCACTCTAATGGTCCGGCCACGCGGCTCGACTATGGCCGACAGTCGTCAAAAAGGTAGTTGTTCTTCCGCCTACTTTCGGATGTTATGAATTACAGATGGAATTCGAGATAAACGATATGAATTTGTAATGAGGGGTGTGATTACGGTATACATTTGAATAGATAAAATCGGTATTGCTGAATTATAAGTAAATATATTCGTCTTCCAACAAAATCCTGTGGATTACTGAAAAATTAATATTCGCAAAAGCGATGATAAGAGTGAAGAGAACTAATACAAACACACATATTTTAATAGTGTATCCTATAGTAGGGGGGGAGTGTTACGTGCTCGGAACCGGAGCCAGAGCCGAGTTAAAGTCAGTGTTTATATACACTATAATTCACCTCCATTCTGTATAACTTTATTACTGTACTGAATAAAAGGTATAGTTCAAGCGTTAGGCGAGCCGCATACTGAGGAAACTAGTTTCGTGAAACAAATTTCATGAAAGTTTTTTCATTATTGCCACATACCAATAAAATAAATCTTTAGTTTCATCCATGTCGTCCGACGAGGATGTAATGTAATGTAATGCTGTATGGGTGGTTACGAAATAAAAAAAGAAAACTAATAGGTAAACTATGGGCTCATCCGCTCAATTAAGATTAGCAGCATAGTAATTGTAAAGGAATTAGATGCCGACGAAGAAAAATTCCAAAGTTTCTTCAGAATGTCTCAAACCACGTTTCATCGTTTAATCAGCGACAGTTTATTAATGCTTCACCAGGCCCTCGCGGCAGAAGGTATGAAACATTTAGGCCCTTCAGTGAAAGAAGATGTAATAGCGACGCAGAGGAATTTTTTTTGGGTGCCCAAACTAACTTCTTTCTAAATTGAACAAAAATACAGCAGAAAAACTATATTGGTTTTTGATAGGTGTTTGGGTATGAAGTGAAAAGATTTATTAAGTATTTACTAAAAATTGAGCCAAAATATTTTTTTTTAAAAGTCTTTATTTGTAGGAGCAGAAAAAATAAAAATAACAGATAATAAACAACATATTTTGAGATCAAAATGCTAAAACAACGATAAAGACTAAATATTACCTACCCATTACATACTTACATACTAATTGTTTTCGAACTTTTTCATTAGCAAATTATTTCGCTACAATTATGTAATTTAAAGCTTCACTCTTAACATAATAGACAGAGACGGTATTTATTTTTTTACATTAACATGCCTATAAACACTTGCCTATCAAAATAATACTTCTCCATCTTCATTATCCATGACTTGTGCGATGTCATCAATTTTCAAGGGTGTTTGGTCTCCAACAAATCCAATTGGTTTGAAATGATCATCTTCTAAGAGACAACCACAGTGTTCAGGGCGTAATTTTAAGCAATCTTGATCAGTCGCTTGAAGCCACATAGAATTGACATAAATCGTTCGTGAAATTTTTTGGGTTAAAGAATACCAGCATGGTGGCAAATTGTTAGAGTCACAACTTTCTACTTTTTTCGAAAAGCGCTCATCATCTTCTTTTGCGGAATAACTTTTCATAAAAATGCGATACCTGGCGTTATTCACACTAGTGCAATTTTTTATATCATACATATGAGAGGTAAACTCCTGAACAACCTGCATTTTTTCATTTATGAAAATATCAGCTTCATCTTGTAATGACGCAAATATTTTTTGGTATGATTAATTTTTGAAGAACAGTTTCAATGGCCGAACTTTACCTTTCTGATAAAATGCCGCTGTGTTATCACAGCCAGTATACGCATGGAAGGCTGGTAGGATTCGGCATAGCGTCGTTCCTAATTTTTTGGCCAATTCTGTGCAATTAATGCAATTGAGGTCTTTTGATTTTTTTCTATTTGTTGAACTTGCTATCCAAATTTTTGATAGTTCCAATTTATGTATGTTTCCAAGCAAAATAATCATAACGTCGGTATTAAAACCTTTGATCCCGGTGTTACTCTGGATGCATGAAAAATTATCCTAGTATCCGCCTATTCGTGATCACGTATATATTCAACTTCTTCATTTTCTTTTCATTCGATTTTGACGCGCTTCATACGAGTAACAACGATTCTGAACAGTTAGAACTTTTTTTATTCTTGATAATTGTAACTAAATTATCATTTTCCCAATAGACAGATAAAAACTGAACCAAAGATTCTTTGAAACGGTAATTTTTGAAACTGCGTTAAAAATCTGTTTTGTTTAGGTCCAGAAATATTGAATGGAACGTCAACCTCTTGACGATTTTGACGTTCTGTATCTTTTATTGATGGCGACATATAGGTAACGATCAAAAACTAAATGTACCTGTGAGGCTTTCGTCGAACAAATTTTTTCAAGTATAGCTTCAGCAATTTTTTCAAAAGTTTACGATTATCATATGCTTAAGAATGAAAAAGAAATCTCTAATCAATTAAAAAGACATAATAAATGCAGCAAAAGTAAAATATATAACGTAGATAGTCATTTCTATTGTAAGAGCTATCTAAATCTGTCAAAAATATTTAAATGGTTCAATAGCAAATAATAAATCATTACCTCGTTCAAATCCTCAGAATTTGCAATATTTTCTGTATTATTTTCGTGATCTTCAAAAGATGTTGTCTCTGGAGGTTTATTACCACCAGAATAAAGACTTCTTGAGGTTGTTGGGAGCTACAATAATTAAATAGAAATAGTTATATAATGAGAATGAAAATTTGAATGTTTTTAAATCAATTCACATAATGTAAGGACACCTATTTACATTAAATTTACCAATTAATGAACATAACTTTCACAAAAAACAAATTCTTTAAATTTTAATGATACTGAAGTTAGCTGTCAGAGGTCAATTTTAATTTTTTTTTAATAAAAAATCAATTATAATATCCTTCTAAAAATTTTTCACCTGCAATTTTTATTAATTATCACATGTGGAATTTTTTATTAAATTTTTTTATAATCATTTAATTGACATTAAATTCAAAAAAAAAATAATGTCTGTCAACTTCAGTGTCATACATTTTAAAATATGCAGCAAAATTTTAATAAAAAAAAGTTTACATTTACAAGAATGCATAATTGAAATTGACTGTAAGGTTTTTTTTTAAAGCAATAATCGATATGAAAAAATTAGCTAATTGTAAATTTTAACCAGTATAAACAGAAATTTATACTTACTTTATAATTTTTTACGAAACTTTCAAATTCTGCTTTGTATTTTTTTTAAAACTGTAACTTTGTTGTAACACGTGTAGTGATAACCCACAAAACCCAACGATTCTTTGCTTAATTGAATATCTCCATACTTAAATCTTTGTTTTTTACGGAAAGCCAATTTTAAATGGCATGTTTTAAATGAATTTTCATTAAACTCAATCAATAATTTCATGTTTCGTACCACACAAAAAACACTTTTTACTCTTTTTCAAAATCACAGTTAATATTATTTAGCACGTTATGTCACTAATAAATAATTTTCGACTATACACGAGCATGCGCACTCGGATACATTCAACGGTCAGGTAGCGCGCAGCTGCCTGTGTCCTGTTCTACCAAACAGACCTCGGACGCTCTACTTTCTCTCTCGCACCTATCAAATGGCTAAAACTCTGAAAGTTTTTAGCTTGGCAACAATACTTTAAGTACAATTTTTTGCAGGCAATTATATGTGGTTGATTTTGTAATAAAATTATCTAACCTTTGATATAAATTTCGATTGGTTAACAGATCGGTGGAATTACCTATATTGACTTCCCTGTTCACATCTGCTTGCCAGGTAGTCATACACAGAAATGACTAGGCAAGCCTACCTAGGCATATTCTGTGTGTTAAAAACTATCAGTTGAAATAAAATTCATTTAGTTATCAAAAGAATTAAAGTGATGAAAGAAAATCAATTAAAGGTAATTAAATTAAAAATAGCCATCAGCAGTTTTTGATACGCAAGTGTTCATAGGCATATTTGTTCATAAATTATATTTGATAAAAAATACGACTCATCTGGTTATCAGATCGGTGAAGGTCGATCTCCCACCGGCTCTTAGACTATTACTGTGAAGGAATGGTAACCGTAGACATGCATGATTCTGACTCATTAGCCGTCATCGGCAAGGTATAACGAAGAAAGGGTGTATACTTTGGGAGCAAGGTTGTTGATTGAAACAGGAGGAAACGCGAACGACGGATTTCTACATAATGACCAAACACACATTTGTGCCTTCACTTGTGCTACCACAAAGCTTATACTTTGTGACATGTGGTTCTGTTGCTAATTTTTTCGTAGCGGCTACTCAGTTATAGAGCATCTCAGAAGGGATTCTTTTACCAGCTAAATAATAATCTGGGAGTAGATCTTACCGGTTCGCTGGTAATACTACTTTACATTATCACAAATGATAAATATTTTTGTATGGAGGAAGAAAAAAAATTTAAGTTAGATAAGATACGAAAAGCGCACGCCACCTATAATATTATCAGCTTTGTAGTTGGTACACATTAACACCTTGTTAAATCTACAAATGTGATTTAATAAAAGTAAAAAGGATACGTTTAACAAACAAGTTTCATTTAAAACTGAACTAGAGTTGGAATAAATAAATAATCAAAGTTGAAATGGAAAAATTAACAATAATAGAAATGAATTTACAAAAATTGAAACTACAAAATATAATACAAGTTAATATTAAACGACGACAGAAATATACAAAAGCAATTCGAATTATTCAATAGGTGATAACTGTTTCTTCCCTTGAATTCCTGCTCGCTGGTGTTCACAGTTTTCCTCGAGAACGGCAAGTCAACCAGTACAGCATACAGTACAGTTCATCCGGTAGTAAAGTTTATCATTTACCATAAATTTTATCCATACATAAATTTAATCCGTCAATAAAGTGCTAAAAACTACAATTGTGTAAGAAATAATGAAAGGATAATTTAGTAAAATGCAGGAGCTCTAAAATGTAATTCAGGAATATAAGTGAAGAAAGTATTCAATAACGTGGTTCATACATTTAGAATCTTCCTGTATTTTACCATATGAACGATAAATGAACAATTAATTAAATGGAATTTCATTCAAGCACTTTTATCAGATAAGATATATAATAATTGAAAGGGATAAATTAAATTTTATATAAAAAAACGAAAGTATAAATGAAATAATTATTTTAAAATTCTAACTATTAAGTTAGATTCGTAGAAATTCCTTAGGTAGAAAGAAATCACTTCTGCTAAAATATGAAAATAAAAACACAAAAAAAAACTGAAAAAACGTGCTTTGTATCAACTGGAACTTTGCAATACTAATAAAAAATCAATACGAAATATAGACAGGTGAGATACTGAAGGAAACGAATTATTAAAACAAATTTAACTATGTATAAACTAAACCATTCAATTGAATGCACATTTTAAATAGAAAATGGGTCGAAATAAATTTACTTAGATACTGGGTAATAATGGTTGCTCGATGTAAAAGAGCGTTTTGAGCTTTGTTGCAATATTAAATACATTTAATATCCAAAACAGATGCATTAAAATTGGAAATACGTCTCTTATTTTCGAAATATTTGAAAATAATATTGTCCCTGGCGAGAGAAAGCGTACACAAACTGAAAGTGAATTCTCAATTCATAGATCCAAAAACAACTCCGCTGTGCAAAAATGCCTCGAAGAAGGATATAGGATGTGTCTACCTTACAGGTGCTAGGTATTTTAACAGTTTATCGCGTTTTACTTGGAAGATCGTTTTCGAGACAACAACCAACATCGACACGAAGGTGCCTATAGCTCTCCTGTCTGAAAACTTCCGACTCAGGGAAAGGAAACAAACCAAAGAACAAGATGAATTAATAGTACGTGGATTGTAAACATAAACAAAACAGATTTTCACGGGCACAAAAGAGGTTACTGATAAGTAGTGGTAACCGTAAACATGCATGTTTCTGGTTCATTAGCCGTCATCGATACGATATAACCAAGAAAGGGTATACAGCTTGGAAGCAAGGTTGTTTTTACTTTATCCTCCAATGCCAAAAAGGACCGTTCCCCACTAGCGTTGGATACAAGTAAAGAACATTTGCGAGAGCATTATGGCGTTTAGAAAAGAAGATTTTAGGGTTTGTACCATAGGAAATTATTCTAAAACCATATTAGTGTTTTAAGTGAAACTCAATGTTTCTAGCTAATTCCACAATATAATGAAAAATGTTGAAAATTCTAAAAAATTGACAATTGTTTCGATAACTGAATATCATCGTCAGAATGACAGAAGTTACATTTCATTTGATGCCTACCTGATGTTTAGTAGTTATTTTTGGCTAGACCAAGAAGTGACCTACCTTGTGATTTGTGACTTAATATATGTTTATAGAAAAAAACAAGAAGATGTGATATTACAAATATTGAAGCTTAGATATTATTAGCCCTATGCTGATATCCTGGATATCATTTTTCCAATTAATATCATTATAACTGTGCAATGGTATAGAAAACCAGGAAAACTATATCTGCTGATCTTTACAATTATCACTTAAGAAGACAGTTTAATACTAGAGAACTCACTAGATTTATCTGTTCATTGACGACTTTATATTGTGGGTTTCTTAAGTGTCTTCTAATTTCCAACTCTTTAAGGAAATCCAGTTAAGTGATAATTGTAAAGATCAGTAGATATGGGTTTCCTGGTTATCTATTATCATTGCACAGTTATACTGATTTTAATTGGAAAAATGATATCCAGAATATCACCATAGGGCTAATAATATCTAAGCTTCAATATTTGTAATATCACATCTTGGTTTTTCTATTAACAGATATTAAGTTAATCACAAGGTAGGTCACTTCTTGGTCTAGCCATAAATAACTACTAAACATCAGGTAGGCATCAAATGAAATGTAACTTCTGTCATTCTGACGATGATATTCAGTTATCGAAACAATTGTCAATTTTTTAGAATTTTCAACATTTTTCAATATATTGTGGGATTATCTAAAAACATTGAGTTTCATTTAAAACACTAATATGAGTAGATTCCACGCAGCAAGGGTCGAGACAGTTAATTTTATTCTAAAATCGATTTCTCATCTGCTTCTTCGCATAAAAAATTGAACTGCGTAATTTTTTCATCCAAGTTATGGGGCTCAATGTCGCCCTCATAGACTGTTCTTAATTCGTTTATAGAGTTATCACACTGCAAACGGTCTTTGGTTGAAAAACAGTTGAAGCGATTTTTAATCAACTTTACTGTTTCGACCCTTACTCTGTGTAATATATTCATATTACTTTTTTGAATTAAATTACTTCATACGTACTTGTACTTTCGTAATTTTCTTTTTCTACTGGTCTCATCTTCATATTGTATTTTATCACCATTACTCTAGAAATTAATCAAATTCGGTGCTACATTTTCCATAGAGGAAAAAAGATTATTCCGAAAGTCGTTGAGAAAAGTAACAAGTGACTTTAGTAAATTAACCTCATTAGATAAATTAACGATAGAACATTATAGTTAAGAGAGCTATTTCATATACATTTTTTGAACAAGCGTGATCATTCAGGATTCGACCCTAGTTTCCGATTTTTCATGAGTATCATTAGAAATGAAATTAACTGTCTCTACCCTTACTTCGTGGAATATGCTCATATTAGTGTTTTTAAATGAAACTCACGGTCTCTAGTTAATTCCACAATATAATAAAAGTTTCGATGATATTGATTTATCGAAACAATTGTCAATTTTTCAAAATTTTCAATAACTTTTATTATATTGTGGAATTAACTAGAGACCGTGAGTTTCATTTAAAAACACTATCATTAGAAATGTCTAGGAACACAGTAATTAGAGTATTATAATTAATATTTAGTGCCTTGACTGCATCAGCTCTAGCTGAATATCTCGTATCGATAACTCTTTTAACAGATATTCCTTAGCAACTTGACATCAAGTCCCACCGATGAGTAGAATTAAAAAAAGAGGAACAATACCAAAAAAGTTAGTAGCTTGTAAGCAAGATTCGCTCGCGAAATTAATTATTAAGTTAAGGGAATGATTTCAACGTGGAATATAAATTGCCATTACCCAGGTAGCAGAGTCACGTCATAATAACGTCAATAACTAGTCATCTGGTGACGAGAATTGACGTGATATATGACGTAATTATGACGTGAATATGACCTCCTAATGTCTCGGGCCGATGACGTCATTTAAATACCGTATTTTCGACGTCATTTAGATGACGTCTTTTTGACGTTATATTTTAATCCCTTTTTACAAATTATTGCTACAAAATGTGAATATTCCGAATTTTTTACATTTTAAATTCTGAAGCTTCTCTTTTAATGACGAAACATCCAAATAAATGCATTAATTAAATGCACAAAAGTTGCTAAAAATAAAAAATTGCTTATATTGTCGCACAACGTTCAAGAGGAACAGCAGGATAATAATAGAATAAAATGAATAGTTTAAGCATTTTATTTCCCAACTACAAGGAATTACAGGGAGAATATAAAGTAATAATGAGACTACTTAGTCCAGAAGACCAAAGGGGTTTTTCGGGATGATAAGCATTAAGCTGATATTTCGACTTCCTTCTGACGAAACATCTAAACATCCAAAATGTCAAAACTAATACATGGAAGACTGATGATGTTTCATCAGATTTGTAGGACAAACATTTTAAATAATTATCTTCTAATTTAACTTTGAAAATAACCTGATACTCATGAACTTTAAATCTACCACCAAACTGAAATCTTCAGCAGCCTTCAGAAAATTTAGTTACCGTTTTCCGAAATTTTCGCAAATAAAAAAGGTGTGTGACTCGTCGAAAGGAAGCCACTTACGAAATATTACTTTGGCGCTTATCATCCCGAAAGCCCCTTTGGTCTCCCGGACTAACTGCAAACAAAATAATTGAACAATAAACACAAAATAACCAAAACAGTCCATTCTCAAAGATTGTTATGTAGACCAAAAGAAAAACTTGAAGTCTTCCTCCACAAAATGTATTCATACACGAATTTTTAAGATTAAATAAAAAAAGAGTGAGTTTTTCTTTTGGTCTATAGATACACATAATTGAAAATAGAAGAAAAATACAAAAATACAAAAATGTGTGGCCATACCATAATCGTTAATGTTTTAAGGTCGTATTCGGCCCAAAACTTAAGAGTTCGAAATTGTATTAATTTAACCGTATACGTTTCATGAATATAAATTAAAAGTTATATCTAAGTTTTCTCATCTCTAAATTCTCTCTGGACACAGCAAAATACAATTTTGCCTCATACATTTGTGATACACATTTTTGAATCACCTTCTAGTATTATTTTAAAGTAAATACTCAATATTTATCCCCTTAAACTATGCAATATGGGCATGGCTACCATGTTGTCTTTAAAAGGTAATAGAACACATTTTCCAGATATTTCAGAGACAGGCCATGCTTTAATTCCTGATAAGTTATTTTTAAGTAGAAAAATGTTTAGTTCACTAGAGGGATAAGGATACAAATATAAACTGGTATAAGAAATGAATTCCTTGCCTAAAATAAAAATTTCGTTATAGCCCGTTGTTACAATATTATGTATTTCAATAATTTTATCTGCTGTGCTTAAGACATAAGAATCTGCTTTGGAATCCGTAACTCTTGAAAATGTCAAGTCTTTGAAACAAAGTTTTTTAAACTGCTTTCTCCACATTAATTGTGTCGAAGGAGTAAGAGGACCTTCAAATTGTTCAAGATTTGCCTTGAAAGTATTTGACAATTCACAATAATTTACTGTCTTTGACACAATGTCTTTTTCGACCAGTCGCCGATGAATCTGTTGCAGAGGGAAATGAGGAGATTTAACTAGCGATTTTAGTTGTCCTAAATGATTCTCGAAAGGGAATGCCGAAAAATTGTCTAATTTACCAAACCTATCTACATCGTCACAAATATGTGATAGCAGGTGCACATTGTAGACAAGGAATTCAATACCATATAATGTTTTAAGGTGATTAATAAATACCTGTATCATATTTCGAACTGCAGCAGTGCCAATTTTTTTTATATGATTTTGGGACAGTAAAATTGAAATAGAAAAGTGAAATATAAGAAAATTTTCATACACTGCAACATCTAAGACATCTTTCAATACACAAGGACCATAATATATTAAAAAACTTCTAAATTCTGTAGCTTTCCAATGTTGTAATTCCTCTAAGGAACGGGGTTTTCTATTAAATTCGACAGGTACCATATTTTTAAGATTAAGTAAACGCTCAGAAATGGTTTTTACTTTTTGATGTGGCAGCCTAACACGTAATGAACCTCCGGTCCATGTATTCAGTAACTTTCTTACAATTCCCAAGCAAATATTATGCATGTAGTCAGTTGGAAAACATGCTATTAAATCTATTTGTAAATTAACCAAGGGTGTTGGAAAAACATGATGCTCTTCATCAAGCTGTTTTCTAAATGAGTTGTCAGTACGTTTTTGAGAATTAAAACTATCATAAACAACTTTGTTTTTAAAATAATCTCCGTGTACTGTACATTTATCGCAAGAAGAGTATCCTGTGTGTGACTTTGTACCTTTTAAATAGGCCCGAGCAGGTGCATCACAAACAAAACTATGCACTGCTATTTTGAAGTGTTTTCCTGACTGACTAACAAACCCATTTTGTAAGAGACTGTTTAATTCTTGAATAAATTGGTCCAGAAATACATTTAATGGTTTTGGTTTGTTTTTTCCACAAAAAATTGGAACAGTAAAGGGTTTACAATTACGAACATTTGTAATTAGCCCTAAAATTGGCCAAAGTTGCAACTTAGAACTTTTAAAAAGTGGGATACCATCAACATTAAATGAAAGTTCAATTTTTTCAACTGTAATTTCATTTGAGACATATTTGGAGAGCGATGTTTTAATACCAAAATAACATAACTGTCCTGTTTCTAAATTCATTGAACGAGTAGAAGTAGGAGTAGCTAATAAAGTTCTACCATCTAGAGGTAGTTCAGGATGATACTGAGATAGTGAATGAAGTAAAGATGTTAATGCTGAGATAGAAATTTTATGTTTGACTGCCCATTCTGCTAATTGTTTGGATAAAACAGTTTTATCCTCTACATCAGAATCTGATATAAATTCAGAAACTGATTCTCTTCTAGTACTATTTATATCATCATCACTGTCTAAATGGGGTTCGCTAAAAAAAATTGGATTACACATTAACTGACACAAATTGTCCCTATCGAAATTTGTGACATTGAATTTTAAATTACTGCACACTTCCTGTGTGCTTACATTATTATCTACCAACAAAGGATCCCCACTAAATTGCAATTTTGTGGCATTCAAAGCCCTTCGAGATCTCTGCCTTGGGCCCACAATTTCCTTTAGTTTACGTTTTGACATATTAAAAACACTGCTTAAAAATATTAACTAAAAAATTATAAAATAAACCTGTTTGGTTTCATTTGGTAACTTTAGTTTTGTTGTTGGTAATTTTAGTTTTGTTGAGCCACCTGATGCTTTCTTGTCAGTCTTTGCTTAGCATGTTTAAGCCATATTTTGATAGCTGCTTCAATATCAGTTTCAGTTGTTGCCGGAGATTTGGTCTGAATAGCACCTGAAATGGAATAATTTTCATTATCCTTATCCATCCAGTAATAAGCAATGAAATTTAAATTAGTAAATTCCACTTACGAATAATTACTGCTTTTAAATGTGTGTCCTTGAAAGCTTGTTTACTTTTTCTCTGTCCGGCAAAATTGTAATGTGTGGCCAAACTATTGGTAAAAACTGATCTCAAAATTTTGTTAACTTGCCCCGTGGTTCCACCACCACCTAGCGTAGAAAAGTAAGATGCCTAAAAAAGGTAAAGAATGCTAGCGATTCATACAGTGCTAAATAAGACTCAAGTTAAAAAGAATTAAGAAACATTTCAGGAAACAAAAATAGGCACTCTTAATTTAATTAAGATGCAACAATTTCAATTAAAATTGATAAAATAAAAGAAATAATAGTTTTTCTAATTAAATATCATTAACATACCAAGTCAGTACGTTTGTCTTGAGTATTCAAATATTCTTCAAGTACTTTAAAACTGTTATCAGTTGCTAACGGAAATTGGACAGGAATATCACTAGGCAAACCAGCTCCAATAATATAATTTCCTGACTGCTTCAGCAGCACTCTGATCTCTTTAACTTCTTCTCTTAATTTTTTTATTTCATTGTAAATTTTCTCCAAATCTATAAGATTTTAAAATAAAATAATATTTATAAATAGCTATAAACTGCTTACTTTATTAAAATATATGTGGCTACCAAAGTGGTACATGACACTTACGAATACTATTCACATTAGTCACTCCTGTCAGATTTTGCCCTATAGGATGTTCGTTGGCAGAACTTAGTGTAAAATGCCCATCACTTCTTGATTCTCTGTATGCTGATGATAACTCTGATGTTGATGGTTCACACAAGGATGCACCTATTTGATTATAATATGTATATATTTATTAATAATGCCAATCAATTAAATACATTGATAAAAATACATTATGAGTCATTGATGCAATAAAGCAATGCATACATTATTGATATAAAAAAATTAAAAACTATAGGACGCGATAAGTGACAAAATTGTTTTTTAAAAATACAGGGTATTTCAGAGACATGCCTAACTAAATTCACCTTGTTTTCTTTTTTAATTAGAAATACATGTAATTCTTAATAAAAAAGTGAATATTATCACCAAATTTGAAATGTTTGTAGAGATATTGAGAGCTGAAAAATGAGATTCTGTTTTGAGTAATAATATCTAGAAAAAAGGTGTTTTGTGATGTATCTTTCTGAAACACCCCGAATATACATACTTGATGCAATCTCTTCTATCCTGTCAGTTTCGGCAGATTTATCCGGTAATGTTTTATTTTTCTGAAGAGATGACTTGCCTGTGCAAAAAACAGTCCGGTAGATATTATATCAAAAGTTAAACAATAATAAAAAAACTTGATGTGATTAGTTACTTACTGTATATTCTAGTTTTTTTTTAATTTTACAAAAGCTGGTGGCCTTATGAGTGATGAGTTAGGTTCTTCTGAGGATTCTCCATCACTAGAGCTAGATAAAGTTCTATTTTTTTTCAATTTTCTTTTTGGCCTTTTTTCATTATCAGCATCTGATACTTCTGTAGTATGAACATCTGAGTTGTCCTCACACTTTTTTAATTTTTTTTGAGCTTTTTCTATGTCATCTGTAAAGTAAAATTGAAGGTAAGTTTATATTCCACAAAATCATAACTAAGTAAGTTATGATTTTAGATCATTTTTTAACAAAAGTACTTATTGCTATACATATTTCAAAAATTCACTAAGCGTCTGTAATAGAGTATGGAACTCAAAATAACAATGAAAGAAAAAACCTCAAGAATACTTTTTGTTGAAATAAAAAAAAATGGTACATACTAAATATATCTAAGTGTGATTCCAAAATAACTTTACTCAAATGTATTTTATCTGAAACGATAAGAAAATTTTTTACACACCACATTCAAAAAAGGATCGTTTTATACTAGAGATCTTCCAAGTATCTTCATCTGGTTCTTCAGCTGCAGTAAGAGCTTTAATGAAAAGACCAGTTGTTTTGTATGAGGGCCAAAACACTTCTTTTTTAAGAGGCGTGAGCCACTTGGAATGAACAAGTCCTATTGCCCCGTTTTCGGTAAATTCCACCCCTACATAAGCCATAATATCTTTTGGAAGGTTATAGTTAATAAAGTTCAAGCAGGCAGTCAACTACAATATAAAATACATGGATTTTACTAGTACTGCATTATCTCCAAATAACGGAACATAAATTGATGAGAGTGCTGATTATTTTAATTTAAATTAACGAAAATCTTATAAGTTCCATGCATAACCAAATATTAACTATTTTATGAGTCACTTCTCCTTCAGAAAATTTCCTAATCCTTTTATTAGTATGCTTATTGCTTACACATACAAGAAAAAATAATCGTATAGTTATTATTTATTATAAAATATCTAGGTTATGTAAATACTTACTTACTTATATTTTTAATTTATATGCCTTTTCGTGCTTGCATCCGTCGTTAAAATAATTGGATATTTTCCTGGATTAAAATGTACCAATGTGATATCAGAAACTATGAATATTTCCAAAAAAGTAGATGTAGAAAATAAGATACATGTATGTCAAACGATTGACATCTGATGGCTAACCACACCTTAAATGGATGATTCCAGTAGTCCATATTGCCACTACAAAATTTTTTTACAACAACTGACATTTTCTAGGTCTTTCTGATAATTGTGGGAAATTTGAAATTTCAAGTAAAGCGTAGGCAAATAGATCAAAGAACAATTGAGTAGTATTTGGCGCCGGAGTCACGTAGATGTAAATAATAATAAGCGGTAAATGATATTATCTATTATTTTATATTTATTAAACATTTACCAATGCAAACTCTGATATCAGTTTTCTTAATTATACTTTTGCCACATCGAAGATTTAATAGCATCATAAATTGCAACGAGTTAGGTCGCTGTTATTTGTTTTTATACGCGTTTACTTGGGTAATTTATCCTTACTATAATAACTAACCTAACCTTAATTTATTGAGAAACAAAAAAGTCATTTAGCGTCGTCATTATGACGTTATTTTTGTACAGTCATTAAGACGTCATTTTTTTCACGTTATTTTGACGTCATTTTCAGGGTGACTGACGAGTTGCGACGACTTATCACTTGAAAATGACGTGATTATGACGACACCCTGCTACCTGGGTAGTGACGATTCTTTAATTTTAGCTTGAAGCCCGTTGTATTTGCCAGACATATTATAGAGACGTTGTCATATCACTGACCCCGGGAATTTTCAATGTCCGATTCTCATTTTGATATTTGAACCAAAACAGTATTTTCTAAATAATCGCCTGTATTTTTCTCAATATTAATAAAGGCCCAAAATCTTTCAATCCCCTATACCCCTATAATGTATCTTAAAATAAAACACAGCGGATCAGAATGATAAATATCGGGTGTAGAATAGACAATAATAGAAAAATGGTGAGCTTTTTCATTCTTTCACAAATAATTGTATTAAATCCCTTTCTAATATCATTATGAATTCATCACATACTTGATGAGAAATGTAACGAACGTTACCTTTGCCCTTAGGGCTAGCGCATACATACAACTGTTGCGTCGACAACTGTTTCGTCGAGTTTTGTACTTCTCGTGATTTCTACTCAACTGAACAGTTTAGTTGATGAAGGTGCGCATACATTCGATTTTTTTATCTCCTAAATCGACCAGTCTTTATTCAGCAACGCTCGGGTCAAGGTATTACAAAGAATGTCAATTAACAAGAAAGTTTTAGTTTGTGCTTTGCTTTATAGACATTTTAAGAGAGATAAAAAAAGAAGATACTGTGTACATCCTATACTCAGTGATAGATTGTCTAGTGGAATATTCCATACGTTACATACTAAGCTAAAAGAGCACCCAGACAAGTTTTTCAAATATTATAGAATGAGTGAAGAAACGTTTAATGAAATAATTTCATTCGTGGGTCCTTATATAAAACGCCATGATACAAGATGGAGATGCGCCATATCAGTAGAAGGGAGACTTAGTGTTACTTTAAGGTAAGTAGTAAATTAGAACACATTTATAATATAGTAATCAACGTTTTATTTTAATAATAATAACAGCCAGTAACTGAGTTTGTAAAGCTTAAATAAAATTTCAGTTCAAGTCGAGTGCAGGACTGTGTGGAGAAGGTGTGAAATTCGATATGTAGCTTTGCAATCTATTGTCAGAGTGTTGAGAGCTTGTAGATGGGCATTGTCGGATATGTTCCGGTCTAGAAGCGTCAATATGAGGTGTGGTAGATCCAGTGTAATATCCAGGTTACTAATTTGTTGTAATAAATTGTTTGTTGAAGTCTGTAAGAAAGTGTTTCTTGAAGGCTGTAATAAATTGTGCGTTGAAGGTTCATGAAATTGTGAAGGTTGTAAAAAATATTATGTGAAGGAAGTGTTACGAAAGGTTGAGTATGTTGTCTCTTGGCTTTTATTCTTCGACATACTTGCAGTATTTCAATTTTGGCTTGAATTTTTTCGTCGTCTGTCATAGACTGTAGTGTAGGAACAAAAGAGAAAGCAAAATGTTTATCTCCATCTAAATCATCTTTTAGTATGTTCAACAAAGGTTCTTCGAACTTCGGACCTGAGTTAACTTTTTTGCTCCTTGTATTTTGTCTTATTGGTACATTTGAGCCCATAGTGTCAGAGGTTTAAGTATCATCTACGTGTTCAGCTGCAGTGGAATCTAGATTACCATCAGTGGGTCGATCTGCCAATGAAGATTTCAGAAATAGCAACTTTTCAAAGTATCGATATTTCCGACGTTTCTTTGCCGTTTATCCGGATGTTGTTTTTTCAGCCTTCAATTCTCTTGAAAAGCAGGTTCTCAAGTTAATCCATTTCTGCTGGACCTCTGCACCTGTATATGTATACAATTAAAAATATATTTATTAAATATAATTTAGAACGAATCAAATATTTATTCATTTATCTATTTACAGGGTGTAACGGAAAGGGGGGTCTACATGTACCCGAAGGGAGATGAAAAATCTACTCATGAAATTAAGCAACTTTCCCGAAGAAACCCATATCGTAATCAAAAGAATTGTCTTCGATCTCCCATGTACTATGTAAATTTATCACGTCGATTCGTATGGGAGATAGAAAGAAAATTGGATTTCTTTGGGAAAGTTGCTTAATTTCATGAGTAGATTTAACTTCCATCGATTGTATACCCCCTTTCCGTTACACCCTGTATATTTTTGAGTAATACATATATTTTTTACAAATATCTGGCAACTGGCAACAGCTTCAATACCCTATCATTTACATATCGAATAGGAGCAACAACTGTAAGAAACATCGTAAGAGATACGTGTGATCAAAATTGGGCAACAATGCAACCAGTTTACATGCCTCAAGGGACAGAAGAAGATTGGGTTGAAATTGCAGATCAATTTTACACTCGAATTAATTTCCCTAATGTGATTGGCGCCCTCGATGGTAAACATATTCGGTTAATTCAACCAGATAACTCTGGATATTAATTTTTTAATTATAAAAAATACCATTCTATGGTGCTAATGACTTGGACTGATGTTGATTACAAATTTATTTATATTGATGTTGGTGCATATGGAGGTTCTTGCGATTCAAGTGTTTTCAAAAACTCAAACATGGGAATAAGATTAGAGGGAAATAGTTTGAATATTCCGAATGGAAGAATATTTCCCCATGACGATAATGGGAAAAACATGCCGTTTTATGTTTGGGCTTTCCAATAATATTTTACGTCCTTATGCAAAAAGGGACTTATCTTATCAAAAAAAATTCTACAACCATAGACACACAAGAGCTTGCCGGATTGTAGAATGCACTTTTTGTATTTTAGCCAATAAATGGCGAATATTTTATAGAGGGCTTGATGCAAACCTAGATTTTGCAGAATGTATAATAAAAACATGTTGTGTGCTACATAATCTCGTACGTACGTTTTATGACGCTCCACTAGAAAATATAATTTCTCATGGTGACAACAGAGGCAGAAATCTAGCCGATGGTATAAAACTCCGACAGTACTTAACGTCTTATTTTGTTTCTCCTCAAGGCTCTGTACTATGGCAATACGATATAGTATAAAATGTTTGTTTAATAAATAAATAATACAATAAACGGAACTAACCTCGTTTTTTTTTATTTTCTGGGTCTAGTTCCCAGACAGCACACAATATCCATTAGATATCCACAAGATATATTTCATGGATATCCAGTACATCCACTGGATATAGATGGATAGCCTATAGACATACAATGGATATCCATATGTCCGCCTATATCTAGGATATATGTGATATCTTATGGATGTCTTTGGAGATATCTACTGGATATCTCGTTAATATCCCATGGATATCCTATGTTCACATTTGTTATATCCAATTAACGTTCCATGGATATTAATAGGATATTTTATATTCACATTTAGTATATACTTCCTCCTCAAACATGAAAATCTGAGATTATATGACTAGTATCTACTGATGGAAATACAAGGTGGTCCAACAAAAAAATTCAAATCAGAAGTTTTTTATGTCTACAGATTTGGAATAAAATTAAGAGAAAATTGTTTATGCAGTCAACCAGTACAAAATATAATATATACACAGGGTGGATAGTCTAGTATTTAAGTGGACGACTGTAGAATATTGTGGTCCAGTGAAAAAGATTCAGATACTCATTGCGTATGTCGGTTATATTTTGTACTGATTGACCAGAACTATTATTTCCAGTTAATTTTATTCCAGATCTGTGGATATATACAACTTTTGGTAAGCATTGTATTTGTTGGCCATCTTGTATTTCCACCAGCAGGTACTAGTTAGTGTGTGTAAAAAGGTAGAAATGGAATTAAATTCTTCATAATAGTAGTATTATTTGACATATAATGAAATGATATACTATGGAATAGATTGATAGAAAATACTTTATTTTATACAATATACATATTTGCATATACATAAATAATTCTTCTTCTTCATGACCCAGCTCATCTAATCTGCACGATTATTTCTGTAAGAACGAGAACAGAAAAATTGTCGATTTTCTAGGTCAACTATATACCGTAGATGCCCGAATATAAGATACACCTTTTTTTGTAAAATAATATTTTGAGAATTGGCCCGCGCCTTCTCAAAATAATTTTTACTCAAATCAGCCGAGCCACCAGCTCAGTTTATCATGAAACAAAGTAAAAGCCGAGGTAAAACTTATTTTACATTTCTACACCATGCTATTTTACATTGTATAAATATACAAAACGCTTTTGATGTAGGTAATCGATCATAAATATCAATAAAATATAGGAGACGTAACAACAATCAGAATTAAGGTGAGAAACATATACATACCTTATTTTTTTCCAAATCCAAACTACCGATAAAAAATAACCTACCACTTTTGCACGTTTCTAAAACGATGATAACCTAACAACCAAAATGACGAGGGGACGAGGCTACATCAAACGACCAATGAGAGAACAGTGTATAGTTGGTAGCATAGTTTTGCGGGTATGTAATATGGAAATCCACCAAAAATAAATAGAAACGCACATAAAATTTCACGAAACTAAAGTTTAACAAAGTCGCGCAACCGTGATTTCATGAAACTTGTTATTTTTTTAAATGAAACTAAATGTCTCTAGATAATTCCACAATGTAATGAAAAAATCGTAAAAATTCTAAGAAATTTGACAATTGTTTCGAAATTGCTATTATAGTCAGAATGACAGAAGTTACATTTCATGTGTTGCCTACCTGGATGCTAAATAATTATATTTGGCTAAACCAAGAAGTGACTGACTGACTGTGATTGAATTGATATATATATATATATATATATATATATATATATATATTTTTGATTTCTTGTTCTTGGGTTTAGGTCATAAATAAATAAAAAGCTTTATATCGTCTACATACTTTGACGTTTCGCTCCTTGTTGGGAGCTTTCTCAAAAAGATGTTTCTGTCTTATTTGGACATAATAAAATATTTACAATTAATCGATATACATACAATTTTGGAACGTGTACAAAAAGGACAGTGAACATATAAAAACATATAAAAACAAGTTTGTTGATAAAATAATAATAAAGGTGTTTACCTCAGAAATAAATTCACGACATACGAGTGAAATCCAAAGTGTATAGCATTTTTATTTTGTTATTGGATGTATATATTTTGGTTACTAAATTCATTACACAATTAAATTATGATAAATTTGACTCAGATTTTTTATGTCTTGTTTATCGTTCAATGAATTCTTTTCTTTTTTTATATGTACCATTTCTTTGATTACTAATTTATGGTAATTAGAATCCTGGGTTAGTATTTTTGTACTATTGAAGTCAAATTCATGGTATTCCCTGGTTTCGTGTTTATGTAGAGCGGTGGACGCATTTTTTGTGTACTTGTGACCATTTAAGCGATTTTCTAAAGTTTGTGTTGTCATACCAACATATTTCTTCGGGCAGTTTAAACATGGTATAGAATACACTACATTAGATTTTTTTTTGGTTTTAATTGGGCTTTTCAGTTTAGTGAACAATGGCGATAGGGTATTTTGAGTTCTGTGACATACGTTAATGTTGTGTTTTGATAAAACGTATTTCAGTTTTTCTGACAGTTGGTTTGTGTATGGAATTGATATGTATCTGTTATTATTTATTTGAGTTTGTTTTTGATTATTTTTATTATTGTTGTAGAATTTGTATGTGCGTTGTTTAAAAATTCGTTCTATGTGTTTTATCGGGTAGTAATTGTTTTTTAGGGTGTTTTTGGTATGTTCTAAAACTTCCGGACGGTATTCTGGAGAAGTAAGTTTTATAGCTCGGTCCGTCAATCCAACAATTACACTGTTTTTTTGTGCATTGGGATGATTAGAGTAGTAATTAAGATATCGGCCGGACCACGTCTCTTTTTGATACAGTTTGGTTTTTATTTTGTTGTCATTGGTTCGAATTAATGTTAGGTCTAGAAAATTTATTGTATTGTTCTCTGTTTCAATTGTAAATTGAAGTTTTGGATGGAAACTATTAAAAGAATTTAACATATTATTAATTTTATCTGACGGTATAGCTGCTATGCAATCGTCAACAAATCGTTTAAAAAACAATACATTGAAATCTAAATTCCCTAGTACGCTTTCCTCCAGATATTCCATTACCAACTGTGCCAAGGTTGAGGAGATAGGAGAACCCATTGTACAACCATCCAATTGTTGATAATAATTGTCTTGGTATTGATAATAGTTATTATTTTGTATTAGTAATATTCCCTCTATGAATTCATTGCATGACAGAGTTGTGAATTCTCTTAGTAAGTTCCATTTTGTTTTTAGAACAGTTGTTATCAATTCATTTGGAATGTTAGTGTACATTGAGATAATATCCAGTGATATGATTTTATAATTAAGAGGTATATTTATGGTATCTATAAAATAAAATCATATCACTGGATATTATCTCAATGTACACTAACATTCCAAATGAATTGATAACAACTGTTCTAAAAACAAAATGGAACTTACTAAGAGAATTCACAACTCTGTCATGCAATGAATTCATAGAGGGAATATTACTAATACAAAATAATAACTATTATCAATACCAAGACAATTATTATCAACAATTGGATGGTTGTACAATGGGTTCTCCTATCTCCTCAACCTTGGCACAGTTGGTAATGGAATATCTGGAGGAAAGCGTACTAGGGAATTTAGATTTCAATGTATTGTTTTTTAAACGATTTGTTGACGATTGCATAGCAGCTATACCGTCAGATAAAATTAATAATATGTTAAATTCTTTTAATAGTTTCCATCCAAAACTTCAATTTACAATTGAAACAGAGAACAATACAATAAATTTTCTAGACCTAACATTAATTCGAACCAATGACAACAAAATAAAAACCAAACTGTATCAAAAAGAGACGTGGTCCGGCCGATATCTTAATTACTACTCTAATCATCCCAATGCACAAAAAAACAGTGTAATTGTTGGATTGACGGACCGAGCTATAAAACTTACTTCTCCAGAATACCGTCCGGAAGTTTTAGAACATACCAAAAACACCCTAAAAAACAATTACTACCCGATAAAACACATAGAACGAATTTTTAAACAACGCACATACAAATTCTACAACAATAATAAAAATAATCAAAAACAAACTCAAATAAATAATAACAGATACATATCAATTCCATACACAAACCAACTGTCAGAAAAACTGAAATACGTTTTATGAAAACACAACATTAACGTATGTCACAGAACTCAAAATACCCTATCGCCATTGTTCACTAAACTGAAAAGCCCAATTAAAACCAAAAAAAAATCTAATGTAGTGTATTCTATACCATGTTTAAACTGCCCGAAGAAATATGTTGGTATGACAACACAAACTTTAGAAAATCGCTTAAATGGTCACAAGTACACAAAAAATGCGTCCACCGCTCTACATAAACACGAAACCAGGGAACACCATGAATTTGACTTCAATAGTACAAAAATACTAACCCAGGATTCTAATTACCATAAATTAGTAATCAAAGAAATGGTACATATAAAAAAAGAAAAGAATTCATTGAACGATAAACAAGACATAAAAAATCTGAGTCAAATTTATCATAATTTAATTGTGTAATGAATTTAGTAACCAAAATATATACATCCAATAACAAAATAAAAATGCTATACACTTTGTATTTCACTCGTATGTCGTGAATTTATTTCTGAGGTAAACACCTTTATTATTATTTTATCAACAAACTTGTTTTTATATGTTTTTATATGTTCACTGTCCTTTTTGTACACGTTCCAAAATTGTATGTATATCGATTAATTGTAAATATTTTATTATGTCCAAATAAGACAGAAACATCTTTTTGAGAAAGCTCCCAACAAGGAGCGAAACGTCAAAGTATGTAGACGATATAAAGCTTTTTATTTATTTATGACCTAAACCCAAGAACAAGAAATCAAAAATATTTTGAATGGTCAAAGAAAATTAAGAATTATTATATATATATATATATATATATATATATATATATATATATATATATATATAATTTCGATTTTCTACTACACCTGTTATAGTCGAAATTTCAATAATTTCGACTTATTGGCCTGACCGTTCTTCGAAGGGCAAAACAGCTACATTCCTGGCTAATACCACGCAGAATATTGAATTACATCCCCTTCGAAAACCGTGACGTCGATCGGCCATTTTGCCGATACGGACATCTGTGGTGATTCGCAACTGATAGCGGAAGAGCATAGTACACTTACGCGTTTCGACCTTCTTGGGTCTCTTCAAGAGTGCCGTAATGCCTTCCAGTTCAGAATCTCTAATCCGAACTGAAGATTACACCCTCCGACAACCTCTCTTGGTTCGTGTAGTTACACAAGCGAGAAGTAGTCAGTTGGCGCCATCTTCACTTTCAGTTGCGAACCAACACCTCAGATAAATGCGACCGTATTAGTCGTATTAAATAAAAATGAATATAATTTCATAAAATACGAGGTGCTATATGAAATTATATTCATTTTTATTTAATACGACTAATACGGTCGCATTTATCTGAGGTGTTGGTTCGCAACTGAAAGTGAAGATGGCGCCAACTGACTACTTCTCGCTTGTGTAACTACACGAACCAAGAGAGGTTGTCGGAGGGTGTAATCTTCAGTTCGGATTAGAGATTCTGAACTGGAAGGCATTACGGCACTCTTGAAGAGACCCAAGAAGGTCGAAACGCGTAAGTGTACTATGCTCTTCCGCTATCAGTTGCGAATCACCACAGATGTCCGTATCGGCAAAATGGCTGATCGACGTCACGGTTTTCGAAGGGGATGTAATTCAATATTCTGCGTGGTATTAGCCAGGAATGTAGTTGTTTTGCCCTTCGAAGAACGGTCAGGCCAATAAGTCGAAATTATTGAAATTTCGACTATAACAGGTGTAGTAGAAAATCGAAATTTATATTTCATATAGCACCACGTATTTTATGAAATTATATTCATTTATATATATATATAAATATATATATATATATTAGTTTCGCTTTTTTTGGTCCTCGGTCTTTTTTATTTAATTATATATTGTTTATTTTGTATTCTTGGGATTGAGGACCATTTTTCAAGACATTTAACTAGTAGTTAATACATTTTTATTTAACGTTTCGGTCTTTCCATGAGCTTCATCAGAAATATATATATATATATATATATATGAATAGAAAAAAGAAGAAGATAAATTACGAATATTGGAGCTTACATATTATTAGCTCTATGAATATCTTATTCCCATTTAAGATCACATTAACTGTGCAATGGTACCTATAGAAAACCAGGAAAACTATATCTGCTGATATTTACAATTATTACTTATAAAGGCAGTTTAAAAGTGGAGAACTTCGTAGATTCATCTGTTCATTGAGGACTTCATATTGTGTCTTCTAATGTCTAACTCTTCAAGAAAATCCAGTTTTGTTTCTTATCACAAATATGTAGTACGTCTAGTTCTTTGTTAAGTGTCAATGAATGTATGCCTACTAAACAAGAAACATATTAAGTATTTTTTGCGATGTTCTTTTTAGAGACTTTTCGTAATGTTTATTTAAAACGTTAATAAGATATCTCCTAGATGTCTTGATTTTATCACCAACTCTATTAACATCCATATCATGTAAATAAAACATATTTTGATGTACACAATAATACTCGAATTCGCAGTTATATACACATCCTATGAACTTCTCTTTAGCAACTTCCTATAGGAAACATTCATACGATGTTAATGTGTGTGCTTCTCACTTATGTCACATACATAACGTTACTGTAATATTACAAATTGACATGTTTCTAAGAGGATCACATGTTTAGTAACTTCCTTCGATTACGTCTGTACGATGTCAGTTCATAAAACTCTCGGTAATATCTCATATTAAACATCACAGTAACATAAAAAAAGAAGAAAACAGAAGAGGAACTGACGAACGAAACAAACAGTAGTTTAATCTGTGGAAACAAATGACAAGCATGAAGTGGTGGATGGTTTTCAGTTATGTGTTATATTTTATTTGCAGGAAGCACATTTTTTGCAAGAAGTACTTGAATGAAGTGGTCTTCATTTTCGTTAGTTCCTACTTAGCTTCAGTTTCTATACTTAGTTATAATTTTTGTTATAATGGACGAACAACAGTTGTTATCGGTTATCCAAAATCATGATTATTGAAACTTAATACTCATTCAAGGCTTTGATCGGTTATTGTACATTGAAATTCCAGGTGGTGAAATTATATAATAGAGTTTACAAAATAAGGGTTTTTTCAATTTGTAAAATATTTTAGTTAGTAAGTACATTTTAAAAACGATTCACAATATTTCAAATCCTAGATATGAATTATACCATACCCTACAAAAAATATTGCAATAGGGTAGATATTATTATTAATAATAAAACATGCTCATATGTTGGCAGAGATTTGAATCTAGAAGAAAATATTGTCAATATTCAAGATGTTTCAGAAGCTACTTACATAAATGGAATAAAAAACAAATAGTTGGTAATTATGTAAAGAAAGGGGAATAACTATTTCGGATAGTCTGATACAGATATTGTATTAAACAGTACAAAAAAATATTGAATCTAGTATCAATAGTTCTAGTTTTTGTAATAGTAGTCATAGCCATCGAAATAATTTTGCAGGTTTAGGAAATTTTAACATTATTACTAACAATTCTTGTGAACAATTAGAGACTGTTTAAGACTTTGAAAAAGAAATTTCTAAAATTGAATAGATGAGGCTTTTACTTGATGAAGATCCATACTGAACGATGAAATAAAACAATATAGTTTGTTCAAATCTTCATTTATTTGAACTAATGTTCAATTTAAACTTGTTGACGCGTTTCACTAACACAGTAGCTTTGTCAAAACGAATGAAGGTAAAATATAAAAATGTCTTAATATATACAGTGCTAAATCTATTTACTAAGGTTAACAATGGTATTGAAAGAAATTACCTGGAAATTCATTCACTACAAACATTCCTAAGCTATCTTCTAGGTAAAGAGGTTCAATAAAGGAGACTGATTGATATCTATTTGGTCGTTAAGGAGATTACCTGAATATTTATTTTTGTTAATCTCTAGGGCCTCTAATAAATTTAAACTAAAGGATTCACCGACTACATGGAGAATTTCAAAATTTGGGTCGAAAATGTGTTGGTTTTCTAATAAATGATTTGAATAGTTAGAATCTAATTTTTTGTTGTCATAGCTACGTTTGTGTTCCGAAATTCTAGTTTTAAAATTTCTGAAAGTTCTACCGACATAAATTTTATCACAATTGTCATTACCACATTTTAATTTATAAACTCCTGATTTGTTTAATTTTGAAGATTTAGATTTATTATTTTTAATGAATTTGTATAAATTGTGATCAGTTTTAAAGGAAATATTCATGTCTAAAGTTAATAAAAATGATTTAATTTTTAAGGATGGTGTTCCAAAGTATGTTAAGCTTTTAAATAGTTTATTATTTTTATCTGAAGGGAATACTTGTTCTTAAGTCTGTTTTTTATCTTTTTATTTATGATATTGTCAATTACATTTGGATCGTAGTTATTATTAACTGCTATTTGTTTTATGATATTTAACTCTTTGGTATAATTATTAATATTTAATGGGACTGTTAAGAGTCTGTGTATCATACTATTGAAAGCTGCTAGTTTATGACTGAATGGGTGGACCGAACTATTATGAATTCATAATAGTTGGCAATATCATAAATGAAAAGATAAAAAAAGAGACTTTAGAACAAGTATTCCCTTCAGATATAAATAATAAACAATTTAAAAGCTTAACATACTTTGGAACACCATCCTTAAAAATTAAATCATTTTTAGAAACTTTAGACATGAATATTCCCTTTAAAACTGATCACAATTTATCCAAATTCATTAAAAATAATAAATCTGAATCTTCAAAATTAAACAAATCAGGAGTTTATAAATTAATATGTGGTAATGACAATTGTGATAAAATTTATATCGGTAGAACTTTTAGAAATTTTAAAACTAGAATTTCGGAACACAAACGTAGCTATGACAACAAAAAATTAGATTCTAACTATTCAAATCATTTATTAGAAAACCAACACATTTTCGACCCAAATTTTGAAATTCTCCATGTAGTCGGTAAATCCTTTAGTTTAAATTTATTAGAGGCCCTAGAGATTGACAAAAATAAATATTCAGGTAATCTCCTTAACGACCAAATAGATATCAATCAGTCTCCTTTTTTGAACCTCTTTACCTAGAAGATAGCTTAGGAATGTTTGTAGTGAATGAATTTGCAGGTAATTTCTTTCAATACCATTGTAAACCTTAGGAAATAGATTTAGCACTGTATATATTAAGACATTTTTATATTTTAACTTCATTCGTTTTGACAAAGCTACTGTGTTAGTGAAACGCGTCAACAAGTTTAAATTGAACATTAGTTGAAATAAATGAAGATTTAAACAAACTATATTGTTTTATTTCATTGTACAGAAATTTCTGTTAACAACCTCATTTCCATATGAAAATACACTGAATACAATAAATAAGCTGTAGCTGTCCCTTACTACGGTACCTATATTAATCTAGTTGAATAATAGGTAACTTATGACACTGAAAGCTCCAGTCAACAAACAGAATTCAATTATTTATTATTGTAGAAACACAGCTATTGGATACTCAATTGGAGACAATTAATTATAAACTCATTTAACTTGATGATGTGTTCATATCTGTTCTTAATAAGTATTTTTTTTGTATTCAGTGTATTAATAATGCTTAGTTTTCATTAAGTTACAATTCCACGATGTAAATATATAATATGTTCCAGGATGAAAATAACAAGATGAGAATAGTATATTATTTTATACTGAAAAGAAATATGAATTTTCATGGCACACCTGAATTTACTTGCCAAACGGAGTGAGAAGGTAAATCATGGAAAGTCACTTCTCGAAATAAAATTTGTTGTCATTCCCTTGAAGAACCCTGCATATATTTTGTGGAAAATGGGTCTTAGTCAATTGGCTGAAAATCAAGTTTGATGTAGTTTATGATGATCGACCAAAGGTCTCCATGGGCACAATTTGATCTAGAGTAATTGTTTTATTAGCTGCTGTTCAGAACACCTTTGAATGTTTCACAGATAAGGATTTTGAAGTGTACGTTATGGAATGGTTGAGGCACTCGCAACAGCGACTCTTGCGTGAGAAAAAGTAACCGTAAGTAATCAGATTGGATTTCTGTTGATTTAACGTGATGTTTCATAAAATCTTTATGGTGTAAAGTTTTTATTAGTTTTAATATTATTAAAAAACTATTCTAATAAAGTTTCTGTAAACTAGCTGTAATGTATGTGTATCCGTTAAACTTTATTAATTCAGTTTCAAAGTATGTTACATTATGGCAACTACAGATTAATATACCCTTTTTATTTCTTGCTTTCACTGAATGATTTCAATAGTTTCCACTTTCCACACTAGTTATGTAATATGCTTAAACAATTTTGTTGTTTTAGGTTGGATTCCAGGACAAGATATTTTTTTTCTAATTTTGTACCTGTTTTTTCAAATTTACTGTACTGTTCATTAATAGTGAATAAACGTTTTAAATCCTTTTTTGCTATTTTATTTTAAGTGTACGACGATGATATTGATTTATCGAAACAATTGTCAATTTTTTAGAATTTTCAATAACTTGTATTATATTGTGGAATTAACTAGAGACCTTGAGTTTCATTTAAAAACACTAATATGAGCATATTCCACGAAGTAAGGGTCGAGGCAGTCAATTTCATTATAAAAATCATTTGAATTCAAAATTATTAATCTTGTTACAAGCACAACGCCATTTACATTCAGTCCAGACGAGTACATTGATATGCTATCGGTTTATGGTGAATGCAGGAAAAATGCTCGACGAGCGGTCCGTTTATACCAAAGAACGTTTTCCTCAACATAGCTGAAGAACTGGAAATAAGCAGGACCACGATACAGAGGATTTAGAAGCAACACAAATTTAATTTAAACTACATTCAGTTCAGGGATTGAGGCCTATTGATTTCGACAGAAGATTAGAATTCATATCCCTAATCGATGTTATCATTGCCGAAAATCCCGTACTATTAAATCACATGCTTTG
Organism: Galeruca laticollis; assembly: GCA_963921935.1. Lineage (NCBI taxonomy): Eukaryota > Metazoa > Arthropoda > Insecta > Coleoptera > Chrysomelidae > Galeruca > Galeruca laticollis. The sequence continues at coordinate 185,414,947 of OY998179.1, read as the reverse complement.
GAGTGATGAAAGTCGCTTTTACAACAATAGTACAGTTAATACACACACTAGTTACTCATTATTGGTCGAACGAAAATCCTTGCTGGGTTCGTTCAACTCGTTTTCAAACAGTTTCGGGTATAAATATATGGTGTGGATTGATCAATCGTAATTTCATTGGGCCACACTTTTACGAGAGCACATTGACTGGACACAGGTATTTAGATTTTATTGAAAACAAATTCACTGATCTTATGAAAGATATTCCTTTGGCAGAGAGAAATACAATGATTTGGCAACAGGACGGTGCTGCACCTCATAATGCAGCCATTGTTACGGATTATCTCAATCAGTCTTTTCACAACAGATGGATAGGTATTTACGGACCTATAGCAGCTTGGCCTCCCCGATCGTCCAATCTAACACCACCGAACTTTTTTTTGTGGGGTTTGTTTAATAATTAGTATATCGAACACAGCCTGTAGATTTAGATGATCTTAAAGAACGCATTCGTGAGAATCTGCGGGAAATAATTTTGAACACTTACTGTAATTTTTTCTTCATTATTTGTATTTTATCCAAGGAAATTTAAAAATTACAAAATGGTAATTTTTTTGGTGCTAATAATACAAAACCAACAAATATGTTACATCGTTGTATTCCAAGTAGAGTAACAAGCAGTTTTAAACGAAAATATACAGAGGGTGCCATTTGAAAATAGAAAGTGACGGATGTGGTGATTTTAACGCCAGTATACTGCTCACATTGGAAAAACAACTCAATTTGGGTGATAAATACCCCACCACACAGAACTTAGTTTTCAAAGGTAAGTACCTATTTTTTTATTGTAAATTGAAGTTTTAAATGGTTTTTTGTTGTTTGTTATCTGACATAGAGTTCTCTAGTAGGCGAGCTGAGTGTTTATTATCTGCGTCTTTTAGGTTCGACCACATAACTGACTCCGAATAAGAGGCAAAACCTGATCTACCCAATTCTGAACAGAAACCAGATAAACCACAGCAAGCTACGTGGCCACAACATCACAAGAACAGCCAGAGAAAGAAGACATCATCAATAAAAGTAAGTTCTTTTTAGGTCGGGATGGTAAAACTAAATGATACAAATAAGTCATAATAAATATGTAAGAAATCAAAGAGAAACTTTGGGTCAACAGATGGTACAGGCATAGACATTTTTCGCCTTACAATGTACAAACAGATTTTTGTCATCTTACTGCAGTGTCTACGATTCGATATCATAGAAAATAGAGCAGGAAGAAAAAAATTAGACCAACTTGTAACAATTCGGGGTATATTTGAAAAATTTGTTTCGATCTGCCAGTTAAACTATGCTCCTAGTGAATATCTTACCATCGATGAGAAGCTCGAGTCTTTTCACGGTCGATGTAGCTTCAGACAATACATGCCGAATAAGCCAGCAAAATACGGCATTCCAATATTTGCACGGATCTCCGTTCGAAGGACCCTTTAAACTTAGTAACAAACCTTTTTATTTGGTAAGATCCGTTAGTAGAACAAATCGTAGCATAATACTTGACAATTGGTTCTCAAGCATTCCTCTTAAGACGCATTTGCTTAGTGAACATAAGTTGACAACCATTGGCACAATTCGCAAAAATAAGCATGAAATACCACCGACTTTTTTATCGACTAGAAACCGAGAAGATGGCTTCCAAAAAGATATACCATTAGTTTCATTTGCACCTAAAAAAAACAAAATTGTCTTGTTGGCTTCTACACTTCATCATGATGATGAATTTGACGCAAATACAAGAAAGCCTGAAGTAATAGCATTTTACAACTTATCAAAATGTGAAGTTGACATGGTTGATGAAATGTCAGCTTTGTATGATGTTTCCCATTTTTCTCATTACTAAATAATGGAGAGATAATTGCCTATGTCATTTAGCAAAGCAATAATCCGACAGAAAAGATAAAAAGAACGAATTTCCTCAAGCAACTTGCTTTTGCAGTCATGGAACCATGTTGTAAAAATAGAAGCCAGAGTAATCGACTGCCACGCGATATAGAAAATAAATTGAAATTTTATAATGATGGTGCTAAAGACCCTCAGAATAAAGAAAGAAAGTCTTCCAGATGTGGAATATGTCCTCGTGGCTGATATAGGAAATGCCAGAAGAAATGCGTCAAGTGCGAGTTTACCTCTGTTTAGAGCATTGCTTCAATTTTTGAGCTGAATGTGCTGAATTGAACGATTGACTTTTTTATTTAGTTTTCATATTTTTAACACTTTTTTGATTTTAACTGTTTAAATGTATCTTGGACTTTGTAAAATAAATCAATTAGTCAATTAGTCGTATTGGGTCAAGCTGCATTTTTATTTCACTCCTTCTTTTTAAGGTTACATGTTTTATGAAAATTGTTACTTTCGCGGAAAATAGGGTAGGAAACGTTTAAAAAATATTGTAGAATAATATAACTTGGTTTTAAACCTAAAAGTGATGATAAAGACAACTTTTTGATTATCTCACTTAAAAAAAAAGATTTACACCTAAAAAAATTGGGGTTACTTTCACCCAACAACACCAACCATGTTACAAAATTCTACCACATTGACGCCTGCTAAGGAATAATTGTAAAGATCAGCAGATATAGTTTTCCTGTTTTACTATATCATTGCACAGTTATACTGATCTTAGCAAAAAAGGTATCCAGGTTATCCCCATTGGGCTAATAATATCTAAGCTTTAATATTGGTAATATGATACCTTCTTCTTTTTTCTATTCATATATATTAAGTCAATCACAAGGTACGTTACTTCTTGGTGTAACTATCAGGTAGGCATCACATCAAATATAACTTCTGTTATTCTGACGATGATAGTAGTATCGAAACAATAGTACATTTTTTAGAATATTTACCATTTTTTCAATATTTTGTGGAATGATTAAGAAACAGTTAGTTTAATTTGAAATTATCGGGTTTAATTTTAATTTGACTACATCTTATGCAGGTCATAGCATCCAATAAGAAATTTTGATTCCCGTCTGGCAACAACGCGATCAGCTGAGAATGTTTTTATGAAAGTACTTTATTTAACATGGCATTATAAAAAATGTGAGTTTATCTCTAAAAAAAGAAGGAGAGTAACGATTATACGACAGTAAAATAAAAGCTACAATTTTTCATACTCATATATACTTTTTGTGAGAAAGTATCTAAATGATTGTAAAAATAGCATCAAAATTCATTACATGGTTTGGGAGGAGTTATCAGATAAACAGACAGACGCAGAAAGAAGTTTTTTCTACGAATGCTATGAAAAGTGACGTATTTCTCATAGCTTACTTCATTTTAAAACCATATACGATTCGTACTGTGAGAAATATCATTTCTCACGGCACTTTGCCCACACTACGTACATTTATATGGAGAATCCAGTAGGGGGTCCTCGATGACCAGACGTTTCAGCAGGGGTTCCTCGATGCCTAGACACTTTTAGGTGGGGGTCCTCGATGCCTAGACTATTTCTACTGAACTATTCACTTGTATTCTCTAAATTTGTGCCGTTGTAGAAAAAGTATAGTGTGCAACATGTGGTTAATAGTATATTGTGCAACAAGTGGGAAAAGTTCAACTTTTCTCACGAGTGTGGAAGTTTCTGGCACGAGCCAAAGGCAAGTGCCGCAAACACACGAGTGAGAAAAGTACTTTTCCCACATGCTGCACACTATACTTTTTCTACAACTGCACAAATTTAAAGAATACAAGTAAATAGTTTTGTAGAAAATGTCTAAGCATCGAGGACCACGACCACCCACCGAAAACGGCTGGGCATCGAGTATAACTTTCTGAAATTGGCTGGGCATCGAGTATCCCCTACTGGATTCTCCATATATAAATGTATGTAGTGTGGTCAAAGTGCCGTGAGAAATATTATTTCTCACAATGTGAGCAATTTATGGTTTTGAAATTAAGTAAACTATGAGAAATACGCTACTTTTCATAGCAGTTGTAGAAAACGTACTTTTCTCACTTGTGTAATTGCGGCACTCGCTCTTCAGGCTCATACCACAAACTTCCCCACAAAAGTTTTTTATAATATGTAGACATTGTGTGAAAAATTATAATAAAGTGCATGAAATCCTCAAGATCTAAACTGCTAAACGAACAATCGAAACTAATTTATGGCACCGAAACGAGGACTCTTAATTAAGTGGAAATAAATAAACTTCCAGTATTAAAAAAGAAGGTTCTTAGAATGATATTTGGACCCCAAACAAGCCGAAACAATAGGAACGTTGAGAATGCGCCACAATGCGGAATTAGAGATACTATATGACAGTAAAGCACATAAGAGCTAATCGAAATAGATGTACAGGTCAAGTAGTAAGATCATAAGATCGCAAATTAATAAAAACAGTATTTTTTGAGAGACCGGATGGCAGGAGATCAATATATCTACCCAGAAAAAGATCATCAAACATTGGAAATGAAATTCTAGACGAGATTGGCGACTCTATAAACAATGTTAAGAATCATAAACAAACAAATAAGGTGCAGAAGCAACAATAACAGACGATATACAAAAAGAAAAACTTATTTGGTAGGCACATACACAGAAAACCTAATTCCTTAGACGTGGAATCAGATACCCCCCGAAAGGCAAGGGGAGCAGACAAGCAACAACGTGAATGCAAGAAATAAAGAGAGCCACGTCTATAGATTAAAAAATCCCAATGGCACAGGACCAATGGGACAGTCTTATTTCAGTAACATGTTTGCATAAAACCGAAAATAAAAAATTAGATACAAAAGTAATAGAGATGTACAAAAAACCAAAGTAACATTCTGGCATCAAATCAAAAACAAAAAAATTAAAAAAAATTCTGGTAAGTTTGTGAATTTTCTTAAATAAATGTTTTAATGTACGATTTAGAGAAAAATGTTGAATACAAAAGTTGTAGAACGTGTTAAGGTATATAAAAAAGCGCAGTAACTTTTTTGCGTCAAATGAAAAACAAAGGAAATACGATTTTTTTTTCAACTTTGACAGGCCGCCATTTTGTTTTTACTGGGCCGATTTGGCTCATTAACGAACTCCTCGAAGATTTTTGCCTAACCGATTTTGTAGCGAGTTTGGTTTCGATCCGTCAAAAAATACGCCCTCTATCGTGCTTACAAATTCAGTTATAATTTGTGAATTTTCTTCAATAAATGTTTTAATGTACGATTTTGAGAAAAATGTTAAATACAAAAGTTGTAGAACGTGTTAAGGTCTATAAAAAAGCTTAGAAACTTTTTTGCGTCAAATGAAAAACAAAGGAAATACGATTTTTTTTCAACTTTGACAGGCCGCCATTTTGTTTTTACTGGGCCGATTTGGCTCATTAACGAAATCGTCCAAGATTTTTGCCTAACCGATTTTGTAGCGAGTTTGGTTTCGATCCGTCAAAAAATACGCCCTCTATCGTGCTTACAAATTCAGTTATAATATACGATTTTTTCTCAATTTTGACAGGCAGCCATTTTGTTTTTACTGGGCCGATTTGGCTCATTAACGAACTCGTCCAATATTTTGGCCTAACCGATTTTTGTAGTGAGTTTGGTTTCGATCCGTCAAAAAATACGCCCTCTATCGTGCTTGCAAATTCCGTTATAACACATACATACATACATACATATATATATATATATATATATATATATATATATATATATATATATATATATATATATATATATATACATATAACCTTTGGAACGGACGGTGATTTTGGCATCTAGGAACACCAAAACGAAAAACTGCATTGAAATTTTTCCGAAGTCGCGTCATGCTACTCTCTACAATAGCCCTATTTCATTCTGAAATAAGACTAAAAGAGTTTCTAATTTAAGGCTGGTATCAAATCTCTTCCAATATTTACGTATATACATAGGAGCTTCTTTTATTTACCTTTGTCAATAATATCGGAATGATATATCGATAGATATGTCCCATCTAAAACTCATTCGTCATTCTTATCCATGTTAGGTGTAGGAATCAAAATTATTTACCATCACTAATACCATTACAAACCCTCTGTTTACATACTTTAATATTTTTATGGAACAATGGCGATTAAGTATATCACAAATTTGTTATAAACGATTTCTAGATACTAAAAGAGAGATCAGGTGTTTCGAATAAATCACTATTGCCAGAGAGTTTTTCTTTACACCTGCACACAAAGGCACTCCTCGTTTTATTTGCTTTATCTTATCTTTTCCTTGTAATTGAATTGGTTTATTGCAACAAGTGTTTTCAAAGGACCAAAAAGCCGTTGAAGTAAATTGGGTGTTTCGATTATTTCATTAATATTTTTAATATTATTGGAATAGTCCAATGACGAATTATCTCGAAACGTTTAGACTGGATCACACAAAATTAGGAATGCGTTGAATACACTTAAAGCCAGATTTCACGCTTTATGATGTTATATTCCATTAATATTTGGAATGTGGATGACCAAAACAATGATCAATGCGTGTTACGGGAAGGTAAGTCTCATTTACTGATATCGGAGGCCTTGAATAAGCGACACACTTGATTTCTTTGTATGTTTAAAATAACAACTAAGATTGTTTTGATGAACCAAACATCAATTAGTTTACATCAATTAAAGGTCTTCGGCATTCTTACTAAAGTTGAGGAAGAATTTTTAGAAATAGTCAAATTAGGTATTTTAAAAAATTGTAGTGCTAGCAATTGACCAAGTCCCATTGTAGTAGTCCCAAAAAAATCATCAGACGAGAAGGATCGAGAATACGTAGCATTTTAAAACTATTTTTCTAACCTGAGAGTAGTTGAACTTAGTAATAATACTCAAGCTTTTTAAAGTACAGTATTGTCTGTAAAAAGAAAGCAATGATAGTTATGAACTACAACACAAATTATGAAGCAGATGACCACAGTTTATTAGAAAACTTATAGTTATTTATTATAACGGGGAAAACGTTGTGCGAGAGCTGAAATCTAATATTTTTCCCCTGTATAATATACTATTTGTTCCTGTGACGTGAATAACGACGATTTAATTTTGAAAAAATATTACAATATACTAGAGTCAGAAAATTATTGATGTGAAATTTGAAGATTTAAACTGATAGGCAATTAGATCTGCGTTGTTAAATAAACCTTTAAAATAATCAAATATCTGTCAATTTAATTTTGTGATATGATTCAAAAATTGCGAACTTAAAGGTTGTTCAGTACTTTTCTCTGACTTCACCGTAGTTAGTAGAAGCAGCGAAAGTAGTGTCACAAAAATTCTTATTACTGCCAGCTAAATCGCGGAAAATTTACGAAGCTGCGTAAGGTTCATTTCCTAGGGGAAAAAGAAATCATTTTTTCCCTAGGGAAAAATGAAAGTACTTTGTCCCATGGTATCAAATGTTATATTTTTACACCTGCCAAGAGGATAAAGTTTTGTTCAGTCGCAGAAAAAAATTGTTTTTTAAATTTTCATAATAAACCAAAACCATTGACTTCTAATACAATTAACGAATAATATTGAATCCCGTTTTAGATATATAATTAAATGATCCAAATTTTTACACTCAAACGAGCTCTGTTTCTGGTTTCGTACAACTTTTAATTGCGCAGAATGTAAGGCTAACATGCAGACAGATATTTTAGACATTCGGTATAGTTTCACTTCCTTCAAACAAAATGATGATAAAACACGAGTTACAGTTCATGCATGGTATTAACCTTCGAGCTTCCGGTATAATTCACGAACGCTGATCCATGTTTGTACAACAACTGATGATTCTGCAGAATTGCATATTTTTAGTCTATAGCTGCATTTATTTTAATATATAAGTTCGATTAATTGTATGTATTGAATATAGTGTATTTTGTGTTTAAGTTATGTAGTTGTATTGTCAATAAAGTATCTTTTTAAAAAGTGACTTTTGGGGCAGTAACCCTTAATTCGCGTAGTCATTAGTATAGTGGAAGAGCCCTTAATGATCCTCTTCGTTTTTTAACGTGTATCCACTTCAAGAACCTTTGAGAAACGTTGTAGTTCGTCCAAAAGTGCCAGAAGAAGAATAAAAGTAAGTGAAGTGTATCCATAATTATAAGAAGAAAGAAAAAAATCGATTTAAGTTAAGAAGAAATACCTTTGGAAAACCAAGTGAAGTTCATCCAAAAGCTTTAGAATTAAAGAAGCAAGAAGAAAACTAAACTAGTAAAATTAAGAAGAAAAACTTTTGGAAAACCGAGTGAAGTTGATCCAAAAGCTATAGAAGTAAACAAACGAGAAGAAAACGACACTAGTAACCGTAATGCACCTCAGCATCATCGTAAGCCTGTAAGCAACTATAATTTTTCCTTTTTACTACCTATATGTCAGAAACACCTCAAGAAAACACTCCTCATACCTCTCAATCAGTATTACGTCCATCAATCCTAAATTTAAACACACCTAGACTCATAATTACCCCACCTCAAATCAACATCATGCCTGAATTTAATCCAAAACAAATAGAGATCCTATCGCAATATGATAGAAATCCCAACTAGCTGTACAAATTCATTAATACCGCTACTCTAGTCTTAAGTCATTTCTGGGACAATAACAAAATCCAAAGTTTTCAAAACCACCTCCTATGCCAAGGAAACCTAAGTAAACTGACAGAAAGAGCTAAGTAAGTCATCTCAGTCTACGGATGTACAGATTGGGAACGTACCAAAGAAAATTTGATCCCAAACTTCTCCGGCCAACGTAATGAGAATTATCTCACAAGAGACTTAGTAAATTTACGTCAAGGACCCAATGAATCTCCGCAGCAGTATTACGAGATAGTAATGGTTCTGCTAAATACAATATCTAACTACATAGAACTTCACAACAGCGATATTAACATAAAGGCAAGTAAGAAGAGCTTTTCCCAGAAACAAGCCCTAACAACTTTTTTAGCAAGACTTCGGGAACCCTTAGTCAGAGCAATGAGACCAATCAATCTATCTACGGCAATGCAGTACATCCAGGAATAAAACAACATAAGGTATCTCCAGAAAGCACTAAACCCTCAACCAACAACCAGCAGGCATATCAGCGCAAACCAACAACATAAGTCACCAGCTCCTCTTATGTCTTCACAATGGCAACCATCAACGTTCAGACCACAATGGCAACCACCACCTCTTCGACCGCAATGGCAGCCACAACCTCAACAGTCTGGATTTAGACCATCGGCGCAACCAGAGTCTGCAATGCCTACCAATCAGCAAAAGACAGACTCCACACACTTCTGGATGACTCCAATCTACATCATCGTAACCATTTGTATAATACTGGGATTATGTAAACTTCGAGGACCTCAATATAAAACTCCAGAAGAACCAGAGGTTCATCAGGATGTGCCATCATCACCATCAGTATTGTTCGTCCTTTACGAAACTTCTTCACGGGATGGAGAAGTTACAGTTCGCTGACCCATGGTTCATGCATGGTATTAACCTTCGAGCTTCCGGTATAATTCACGAACGCTGATCCATGTTTGTACAACAACTGATGATTCTGCAGAATTGCATATTTTTAGTCTATAGCTGCATTTATTTTAGTATATAAGTTCGATTAATTGAATGTATTGAATATAGTGTATTTTGTGTTTAAGTTATTATGTAGTTGTATTGTCAATAAAGTATCTTTTTAAAAAGTGACTTTTGGGGCAGTAACCCTTAATTCGCGCAGTCATTAGTATAGTGGAAGAGCCCTTAGTGATCCTCTTCGTTTTTTAACGTTTATCCACTTCAAGAACCTTTGAGAAACGTTGTAGTTCGTCCAAAAGTGCCAGAAGAAGAATAAAAGTAAGTGAAGTGTATCCATAATTATAAGAAGAAAGAAAAAAATCGATTTAAGTTAAGAAGAAATACCTTTGGAAAACCAAGTGAAGTTCATCCAAAAGGTTTAGAATTAAAGAAGCAAGAAGAAAACGAAACTAGTAAAATTAAGAAGAAAAACTTTTGGAAAACCGAGTGAAGTTGATCCAAAAGCTATGGAAGTAAACAAACGAGAAGAAAACGACACTAGTAACCGTAATGCACCTCAGCATCATCGTAAGCCTGTAAGCAACTATAATTTTTCCTTTTTACTACCTATATGTCAGAAACACCTCAAGAAAACACTCCTCGTACCTCTCAATCAGTATTACGTCCATCAATCCTAAATTTAAACACACCTAGACTCATAATTACCCCACCTCAAATCAACATCATGCCTGAATTTAATCCAAAACAAATAGAGATCCTATCGCAATATGATAGAAATCCCAACTAGCTGTACAAATTCATTAATACCGCTACTCTAGTCTTAAGTCATTTCTGGGACAATAACAAAATCCAAAGTTTTCAAAACCACCTCCTATTCCAAGGAAACCTAAGTAAACTGACAGAAAGAGCTAAGTAAGTCATCTCAGTCTACGGATGTACAGATTGGGAACGTACCAAAGAAAATTTGATCCCAAACTTCTCCGGCCAACGTAATGAGAATTATCTCACAAGAGACTTAGTAAATTTACGTCAAGGACCCAATGAATCTCCACAGCAGTATTACGAGATAGTAATGGTTCTGCTAAATACAATATCTAACTACATAGAACTTCACAACGGCGATATTAATATAAAGGCAAGTAAGAAGAGCTTTTCCCAGAAACAAGCCCTAACAACTTTTTTAGCAAGACTTCGAGAACCCTTAGGTTCCACTATCAGAGCAATGAGACCAATCAATCTATCTACGGCAATGCAGTACATCCAGGAATAAAACAACATAAGGTATCTCCAGAAAGCACTAAACCCTCAACCAACAACCAGCAGGCATATCAGCGCAAACCAACAACATAAGTCACCAGCTCCTCTTATGTCTTCACAATGGCAACCATCAACGTTCAGACCACAATGGCAACCACCACCTCTTCGACCGCAATGGCAGCCACAACCTCAACAGTCTGGATTTAGACCATCGGCGCAACCAGAGTCTGCAATGCCTACCAATCAGCAAAAGACAGACTCCACACACTTCTGGATGACTCCAATCTACATCATCGTAACCATTTGTATAATACTGGGATTATGTAAACTTCGAGGACCTCAATATAAAACTCCAGAAGAACCAGAGGTTCATCAGGATGTGCCATCATCACCATCAGTATTGTTCGTCCTTTACGAAACTTCTTCAGGGGATGGAGAAGTTACAGTTCGCTGACCCATGGTTCATGCATGGTATTAACCTTCGAGCTTCCGGTATAATTCACGAACGCTGATCCATGTTTGTACAACAACTGATGATTCTGCAGAATTGCATATTTTCAGTCTATAGCTGCATTTATTTTAGTATATAAGTTCGATTAATTGAATGTATTGAATATAGTGTATTTTGTGTTTAAGTTATGTAGTTGTATTGTCAATAAAGTATCTTTTCAAAAAGTGACTTTTCGAGCAGTAACTCTTAATTCACGTCTGATTTATGTACAAAGAGAAGTCGTTAAATTTATTTACATACTGCATGACTCTGTTATCATACACTTTTAGGTCACGTAGAAAATATTACTCAAAAAACTGAACACTTTGCAAAAGTTCATTTAAATTTTAATTTGTTCACCTGTCGTGAACATAAATCCTACGTATTTTCTCAACTCATAAAAGTTTGTGTCCCCTTATTAATTAAAAAATATTATAATGAAGGACTACCACAGAAAAATATGTTTTGGAGATTAAAATAATGTTAGAAGATCAAATAAATTTTTATCATATGAACCATCGTTCAGGAGTGATAGGCCACGAAATGTTTCGATATAAAAATTATATTTAGACATAATTTCTAAACTATACATTGGAACACTACAAAATTCCATTTATTGATTACGTATATTCACGTCCTGAGCTTGACGGAACCTGAAATTGAATTACTTAACAAAGGCCTTAAACATAACCTTCTTTCTCTGAATTCTCACTTGAACATTAGAACTTTAGTCATAGACTGTGAACAAGTGTTACATAACGTAGACTCGGCTACGAAGGACCTTCTTCGATTTGATCTTTCTTCCGAACTCAATAAAACTTTAGCTCAAACTTCCAACAATTTTATTTACCAATCATCACATCACTCCCCCAGTTGGAAGTCTGTTATTAACTTGAAGACTAGGTGTCGTAATGGAAACCTTATTGTTACCAAGGCTGACAAAGGTAATTGTATTGTCGTTTTGGATAGATCCATTTAGATCCATGATAAGGTTGAGAGTTTTCTTCTATCTGACGCCTCTTTCATGAAGTTAACTTCTGATCCCACTGTCTCCTTTCACAATAATCTTAGATTACAACTTAAGGTTTTTAATCATGTTTTCTCCTCGTTTAATAAGAATGTTTATTATATGACCCCTATGAATCCTACTACCCCATTATTATATGGCTTACCTAAAATCCACAAACCTGAAATACCCATTAGACCAGTCGTCAGTTTCACTAATTCCCCTACTTTCACATTATCTTCTTTCCTGAATGATACACTTCGTCATCTTACTTCTTTCCAAAATCAGTTTTCCATAAAAAACTCAGTTGACTTATCTGACAGAATTAAAGACTTTTCTATACCTAACGATTCCTTCTTAATCTCTCTAGATGTCAAAAACAGTAGATCCTCATATTTTCCACTGGCATATGTCGGAGTCTCCTGGATGCCACGGACATGTGACGGCTTTCTCTTTCAATTCATTAAGTTAATTCGACACAGCAGTATTACGAGAAAGTAATGGGTCTGCTAAATACAATATCTAACTACATAGAACTTCATAACGGCGATATTAACATAAAGGCAAGTAAGAAGAGCTTTTCCCAAAAACAAGCCCTAACAACTTTCCTAGCAAGACTTCAAGAACCCTTAGGTTCCACTATCAGAGCAATGAGACCATGCAATCTATCTACGGCAATGCAGTACATCCAGGAAGAAAACAACATAAGGTATCTCCAGAAAGCACTAAACCCTCAACCAACAACCAGCAGGCATATCAGCGCAAACCAACAACATAAGTCACCAGCTCCTCTTATGTCTTCACAATGGCAACCATCAACGTTTAGATCACAATGGCAACCACCACCTCTTCGACCGCAATGGCAGCCACAACCTCAACAGCCTGGATTTAGACCATCGGCGCAACCAGAGTCTGCAATGCCTACCAATCAGCAAAAGACAGACTCCACACACTTCTGGATGACTCCAATCTACATAATCGTAACCATTTGTATAATACTGGGATTATGTAAACTTCGAGGACCTCAATATAAAACTCCAGAAGAACCAGAGGTTCATCAGGATGTGCCATCATCACCATCAGTATTGTTCGTCCCTTACGAAACTTCTTCAGGGGATGGAGAAGTTACAGTTCGCTGACCCATGGTTCATGCATGGTATTAACCTTCGAGCTTCCGGTATAATTCACGAACGCTGATCCATGTTTGTACAACAACTGATGATTCTGCAGAATTGCATATTTTTAGTCTATAGCTGCATTTATTTTAGTATATAAGTTCGATTAATTGAATGTATTGAATATAGTGTATTTTGTGTTTAAGTTATGTAGTTGTATTGTCAATAAAGTATCTTTTCAAAAAGTGACTTTTCGAGCAGTAACTCTTAATTCACGTCTGATTTATGTACAAAGAGAAGTCGTTAAATTTATTTACATACTGCATGACTCTGTTATCATACACTTTTAGGTCACGTAGAAAATATTACTCAAAAAACTGAACACTTTGCAAAAGTTCATTTAAATTTTAATTTGTTCACCTGTCGTGAACATAAATCCTACGTATTTTCTCAACTCATAAAAGTTTGTGTCCCCTTATTAATTAAAAAATATTATAATGAAGGACTACCACAGAAAAATATGTTTTGGAGATTAAAATAATGTTAGAAGATCAAATAAATTTTTATCATATGAACCATCGTTCAGGAGTGATAGGCCACGAAATGTTTCGATATAAAAATTATATTTAGACATAATTTCTAAACTATACATTGGAACACTACAAAATTCCATTTATTGATTACGTATATTCACGTCCTGAGCTTGACGGAACCTGAAATTGAATTACTTAACAAAGGCCTTAAACATAACCTTCTTTCTCTGAATTCTCACTTGAACATTAGAACTTTAGTCATAGACTGTGAACAAGTGTTACATAACGTAGACTCGGCTACGAAGGACCTTCTTCGATTTGATCTTTCTTCCGAACTCAATAAAACTTTAGCTCAAACTTCCAACAATTTTATTTACCAATCATCACATCACTCCCCCAGTTGGAAGTCTGTTATTAACTTGAAGACTAGGTGTCGTAATGGAAACCTTATTGTTACCAAGGCTGACAAAGGTAATTGTATTGTCGTTTTGGATAGATCCATTTAGATCCATGATAAGGTTGAGAGTTTTCTTCTATCTGACGCCTCTTTCATGAAGTTAACTTCTGATCCCACTGTCTCCTTTCACAATAATCTTAGATTACAACTTAAGGTTTTTAATCATGTTTTCTCCTCGTTTAATAAGAATGTTTATTATATGACCCCTATGAATCCTACTACCCCATTATTATATGGCTTACCTAAAATCCACAAACCTGAAATACCCATTAGACCAGTCGTCAGTTTCACTAATTCCCCTACTTTCACATTATCTTCTTTCCTGAATGATACACTTCGTCATCTTACTTCTTTCCAAAATCAGTTTTCCATAAAAAACTCAGTTGACTTATCTGACAGAATTAAAGACTTTTCTATACCTAACGATTCCTTCTTAATCTCTCTAGATGTCAAAAACAGTAGATCCTCATATTTTCCACTGGCATATGTCGGAGTCTCCTGGATGCCACGGACATGTGACGGCTTTCTCTTTCAATTCATTAAGTTAATTCGACACAGCAGTATTACGAGAAAGTAATGGGTCTGCTAAATACAATATCTAACTACATAGAACTTCATAACGGCGATATTAACATAAAGGCAAGTAAGAAGAGCTTTTCCCAAAAACAAGCCCTAACAACTTTCCTAGCAAGACTTCAAGAACCCTTAGGTTCCACTATCAGAGCAATGAGACCATGCAATCTATCTACGGCAATGCAGTACATCCAGGAAGAAAACAACATAAGGTATCTCCAGAAAGCACTAAACCCTCAACCAACAACCAGCAGGCATATCAGCGCAAACCAACAACATAAGTCACCAGCTCCTCTTATGTCTTCACAATGGCAACCATCAACGTTTAGATCACAATGGCAACCACCACCTCTTCGACCGCAATGGCAGCCACAACCTCAACAGCCTGGATTTAGACCATCGGCGCAACCAGAGTCTGCAATGCCTACCAATCAGCAAAAGACAGACTCCACACACTTCTGGATGACTCCAATCTACATAATCGTAACCATTTGTATAATACTGGGATTATGTAAACTTCGAGGACCTCAATATAAAACTCCAGAAGAACCAGAGGTTCATCAGGATGTGCCATCATCACCATCAGTATTGTTCGTCCCTTACGAAACTTCTTCAGGGGATGGAGAAGTTACAGTTCGCTGACCCATGGTTCATGCATGGTATTAACCTTCGAGCTTCCGGTATAATTCACGAACGCTGATCCATGTTTGTACAACAACTGATGATTCTGCAGAATTGCATATTTTTAGTCTATAGCTGCATTTATTTTAGTATATAAGTTCGATTAATTGAATGTATTGAATATAGTGTATTTTGTGTTTAAGTTATGTAGTTGTATTGTCAATAAAGTATCTTTTCAAAAAGTGACTTTTCGAGCAGTAACTCTTAATTCACGTCTGATTTATGTACAAAGAGAAGTCGTTAAATTTATTTGCATACTGCATGACTCTGTTATCATACACTTTTAGGTCACGCAGAAAATATTACTCAAAAAACTGAACACTTTGCAAAAGTTCATTTAAATTTTAATTTGTTCACCTGTCGTGAACATAAATCATACGTATTTTCTCAACTCATAAAAGTTTGTGTTCCCTTATTAATTAAAAAATATTATAATGAAGGACTAACACAGAAAAATATGTTTTGAAGATTAAAATAATGTTAGAAGATCAAATAAATTTTTATCATATGAACCATCGTTCTGGAGTGATAGGCCACGAAATGTTTCGAAATAAAAATTATATTTAGACATAATTTCTAAACTATACATTGGAATACTACAAAATTCCATCTATTGATTACGTATATTCACGTCCTGAGCTTGACGATATAAATGAATCTACATTACACACAGAAATCCAGAGACGGCCTGTGCCCAGCGGTTACCAATCCGTAATTTTAACAGGGACCATCCGTATAATATCTAAATTACCAAAAATAATTTTTCAATTGAAATAAAATAACGGTTTCGCAGAATTTTGAATTTTTACATGGAACTGTGTGTAGAGGAGTGCCTTCGCCATATTCTGTAAAAACATACATTCTGGAGAGAACTGTAATTAATTGTTACTACTTATTGAAAAACCTTCGAGAAAATACTACACTCATTCTTGATATTAGACCACCAACTAAAAAGTAAACACCTGTGCTCGTATAAAAAACGCACTCTCAAAAATATTGTTTATAGTTCAGTCAATGATGTGAAAAATAATAAGTTATTTGAAACTAATATTTCTAATTCTTCTCAATTTAACGAGATATAAGGTGGTGTTAATTGTCTGGTGCTATGATTAAGATGTGTTTAAATATAAATAGGGTACTATTCTTTAAAGTAATGAATTTTGTTCTATACATTAACGCTAAGTATCTTAAAAAGTTGGATGGCGCTCCATAATTGCGGGTTCAAAATAATCGTTAGACAGTCGATAAATGCATTTAATAACTATAAAATTATTAAAGACATTTCAACGATTATTAGTTGAAATTATAATATTAAATGAATTTATCGTAAACTGAGCATTTTAAATTATAATATTGACTGGACTATGACGATATCCTCGTTCGCACTATATATTTTACGCAAACTATAGATGAGATATTTGTCTCGTAGAACTACTATCATTTAGTTATAATTATCATCTGTAACCATTGCGATTCTGCTGATTTAAATTACTTAATCTTGTGTTTGTTTTCTATTATTGGGTATTCGACGTTTGTATTAATATCTTAGGTACAATCACATAAAACATGTCTTAAATGTTTCATGTAAGTATACTTGCCCATGCTCAACCAGTTCTGGTTCAAATGGGCTCTAAACTAAGTTTATTTAGAGTATTTCTATCTCCTGTTAACTTACAATTGTTATTACATTAGGTATTCTTTGAATAAACTATTGTTAATATTATTCGAAAAATATCAATATTTTGGTTAGACAACGTATGAAATATTGAAATTATGTGAGTCCACCAAATGTTATAAATGGCATCAAGTTGTATGCCAGTTTAGTATACATAATTCTGTCGGTTTTCTTATAAAGAAAGCGTCGTTTCTTCTATCGCTGACAACCGTTTATATATAATTTTCGAAAAGTTTACAAATTTTGATAGTTATTCACAACCTTTTTGACATTTTACAACAATTTATTTATTTCTTGTAGCTTATCTTACATTTAATTGATTGAAAAAAATAGCAGTAAGTAGAACTCAAAATCAGTACTACAGCATATATTAGTGAAAGGTGAAGAAGGGCAACTAGTTTCGGCTCACTGAGCCATCATCAGGCCTGTAAAAGGTATCAAGATAGAAAAATAGGAATTCACAACTTGTCGAATTACCTTAATGAATTGAAAGAGAATGCTGTCAAATGTCCGTGGCATCCAGCAGACTCCGACATATGTCAGTGGAAAATATGGGGATTTACTGTAGGGGAAATCGTCGAGCACAATAAAATAAAATTAAACAAAACAGGACAACATTAAGAAAAGTCATAAAAATTTGGTCAAAGTATAAAAGAAAACAAAACTGGACATCGTCGTATGACAGAATATGTCCGAAGCTAATGTCCAGTATTGTAGTGTGTAGGAGCACTAAGCACAGTGACTCAGTAAATCCCAAATAGACAAGATGGTCGGAGAACTGACAAATGACAAGGACCACTGACAGCCCTCAATAACAAAAAGAAACATCTTTCAAATATATATTCTGTAATACGACGATGTTCAGTTTTGTTTTCTTTTATACTTTGACCAAGTTTTTATGACTTTTCTTAATGTTGTCCTGTTTTGTTTTGTTTAATTTTATTTTATTGTACTCGACATTTTACATAGTAATGAAGATTTTTTCATTACTATTTTTATTGATGATTTCCCCTACATATTTTCCACTGACATATGTCAGAGTCTGCTGCATGCCACGGACATATCACGGCGTTCTATTTCAATTCATTAAGGTAATTCGACAGGTTGTGAATTCCTATTTTTCTATCTTGATACCTGTTACAGGCCTGATGATGGCTCAGTGAGCCGAAACTAGTTGCCCTTCTTCACCTTTCACCAATATATGCTGTAGTACTGATTTTGAGTTTTACTTACCTACTGCTATTTACCTACAGACTACATTCGAGATAGATAGTCTTTTTCATTTAAAAGATGCCAATCTGGCTACTATTATCCAACAGTACAAGGATTCAATGATGAATAGGAAGAAGACGTTGCACAAGATTTGGTACTTACAGATATGCAAGAAGCACAGAGTTTACCCCCCTTCAATCTCTTCGCATACTCGGGTCAACACTATGACTTCGCATTTCACAATTCAAGCTGCCAAAAAGATTTGGATTATACAGGAAGTCAAGGGTCTCTATAGTCATTTAGATTTCAATAATGTTAAATTGAAATTTGTCTTTTTCTTGTTGAGCGAGCACCTTTCCCATATTGAGTTTGATATGGTGCAGGATTTTGGTAGGAGCAACTTTGATCGTCTTACTCACAAATTTGAGCGCTTGAAAAGTGGTAGTATTCAAACGGTTCATGCTAACTCTCAAAGTTCAACTTTTGTTCAAGGCTCTTTCGGTTTTTCAAATTTCCATTTTCATCCCCGATGTCTCAACTTGAGTTCTTCCACTTTTTCGGTACCTGAAATTGCATTACTTAACAAAGGCCTTAAACATAACCTTTTTTCTCTGAATTCTCACTTGAACATTAGAACTTTAGCCATAGACTGTGAACAAGTGTTACATAACGTAGACTCGGCTATGAAGGACCTTCTTCGATTTGATCTTTCTTCCGAACTCAATAAAACTTTAGCTAAAACTTCCAACAATTTTATTTACCAATCATCACATC
Source organism: Galeruca laticollis (assembly GCA_963921935.1). Classification (NCBI taxonomy): domain Eukaryota; kingdom Metazoa; phylum Arthropoda; class Insecta; order Coleoptera; family Chrysomelidae; genus Galeruca; species Galeruca laticollis. The sequence continues at coordinate 185,395,672 of OY998179.1, read as the reverse complement.
ACTCCCCCAGTTGGAAGTCTGTTATTAACTTGAAGACTAGGTGTCGTAATGGAAACCTTATTGTTACCAAGGCTGACAAAGGTAATTGTATTGTCGTTTTGGATAGATCCATTTAGATCCATGATAAGGTTGAGAGTTTTCTTCCTTCTGACGCCTCTTTCATGAAGTTAACTTCTGATCCCACTGTCTCCTTTCACAATAATCTTAGATTACAACTTAAGGTTTTTAATCATGTTTTCTCCTCGTTTAATAAGAATGTTTATTATATGACCCCTATGAATCCTACTACCCCATTATTATATGGCTTACCTAAAATCCACAAACCTGAAATACCCATTAGACCAGTCGTCAGTTTCACTAATTCCCCTACTTTCACATTATCTTCTTTCCTGAATGATACACTTCGTCATCTTACTTCTTTCCAAAATCAGTTTTCCATAAAAAACTCAGTTGACTTATCTGACAGAATTAAAGACTTTTCTATACCTAACGATTCCTTCTTAATCTCTCTAGATGTCAAAAACAGTAAATCCTCATATTTTCCACTGGCGTATGTCGGAGTCTCCTGGATGCCACGGACATGTGACGGCTTTCTCTTTCAATTCATTAAGTTAATTCGACAGGTTGTGAATTCCTATTTTTCTATCTTGATAACTTTTACAGGCCTGATGATGGCTCAGTGAGCTGAAACTAGTTGCCCTTCTTCACCTTTCACTAATATAGGCTGTAGTACTGATTTTGAGTTTTACTTACTGCTATTTACCTACAGACTACATTCGAGGTGGATAGTCTTTTTCATTTATTTAATTGATTGAATGTATTCATTATAACTAACGAAATAACTTTTTTTATATCATCCATCCATTATTTTACACGTTGAAATGAATGCATTACACAATGGTATTGCATGTATTTGTACCGGATGTCTCAAAATTGATGCCTTTCCGAATTTGAATCAGGGGACTGGAACAAATTATGTATTATTCCTGTCTAGATAAATGTACACTAGTCAGAATACAAAAGACATTTTCTTAAAAATGTGAAACGAGTAATCAATTACAAAAATTTATCCGAAGCCCTCTATCTACCTCATATAAAACTTTATTTTATTGAATTCTCTATGGATGTAAGTCATTCCTTCTAATCTTTAAAATGAATCTTTTTGGCAATGAGTTTGTCTTGATGTAACTCGAAGACAGGTACGCTCTGCTTCAACAAAATCAAGAAATAGTCATTCTTGGACAACGTTGAGCGTATGATGGAATTCTTCCTTATTTAATATAGGATTTAAATTACCTATTTCCAGTAATCGTTGCTCAACCCGTCGTATAGTTTTTGCGTCGGGGAATTGTCTTTCTTATGATTGGAGCATCTTCGGAATGAAGATAACGAAATCATTGTACCTCGTGAACATTTTTGGGAGTTGAGATCCCTTGATTTCTCCAAAATATTTCTGTTCGTCACAGCTCAATGATTATTACGTCACCATTAATTCAACACATTATTTTTGGAAACTTTGTGCTTCTCAGTGCTTTTCAGAAATATCATCGGCATCCCGCATTTCGATCACCACGTCTTCCCATCCTACCAGTCAATTTCTTCCTAATTTCTAATTCCATTGTGTTATCGGTATTCCTATCCTTCTCCTGTTCTGTGTTACGTACCTAAATGCTCTCTTTGGCCACAACGTCTCCTCCGGGCCCGGGTTCTACTATCTCTGTTGTTGTTAATATACGCCTTGTTTTCTTCTGACGTCTTCGTTACACGATCTCCTTAAGAAATCCATTTCTACTATCGCTTAAGTATATTTCACTATACAATTATTATTTATTTATAGAATGCATTTGGCAGCACAGATTTTAACAACATGTTCGTTCACCAGCTATGACAATCACTGGTAAATTTCTAACACAGTGGGCAAGAAGAGTGAAATGATATGATCAAACAACGACTCAAAACTTTAAAAATGCCAAATTTTTTCAAAAATACTACTTACTGACAATATCAAATATAACTATGACGGAACATGAACACAGAGTCTAAAAAAATCATGACATGTCATTCTTGAATTGTCACCTTCATTCTTCTTCAACGGTTCCCTTTTCGTTCACGACGCGCTAACACAGCTCACAGTATCCAACATCCTCCTAGAAAATAACAGCATCAATAGAGTTGAAAAAACATTGAACTTAGAAACTGGTGGAGTTACTTACATTCCCAATTCACAGATCAAGCCTCGACGGTTTCCTTACAAGACGTCCAGGGCGACTGACATGACAATTCGGGACTTTAGGAAAAATCTTCATCTTTCAGTCAAATAATCATCCATGGATTCGGGTTCTTCTTCTTCATCTGACGGAAAACCATCCAGAGCAGCTTCACGTGTTGGTAGCATTGGTCCGAAGATCTCAACTTCAGCGGTACGAGCCACGACGTCCATCTCCAATGAAAACACCCTCTGAAACAGTCCAATCTATTCACCTGTGTATGTTTTCAGATGAAGTACGCGGATATTCCCGTTAAAGCCACGGATTTTCTTCGCAACCCTGGCCAGTAGCCAGTCCGATCTTTTCATGTCGTCAGATCCAACCAGGACGACTTCTGCAATACCTAGTTCTCGTTTATCTTCCCATGAGTCCATGTCAAGGAACCAAGGTACTCTGAAGGAACCAAAGTACTCTGCACAAAAACGAACGCGCAGCTGATAATGCAGAGATTGCCGATACTGCAATCTTCTGTTGAGATTGCCACGGTTGATGGCGTCACAATCTGTAGTTTCCCAAGCTTGAATATCCTGGAGGAACAACAATGGCGTCAAAGGCAAGGGATCTGCAATTTTCTCAGAAATGTAGGTGATAGGCCTGAAATTTATTTGGCCCTCACATTCACAAAGTACGGTGTAAAGCTCTTCCAATTTCAACGAGGCTTTACTCAAAATGTGACGTAACACACGTTTCACAATATGCATCATCCGCTCAAACAATCTGCGCCACCACGAATCAGAAGGCGGGTTGAACTTCCAACAAATTCTTTCCACAGTGTACATTCTAGAAATTTAATTCCAGTCAATAGAGTTGAAGGTTTGGTCAGCTCCACGAAAACATGTACCATTGTCGCTGAAAATTATTTTTGGAAGACATCTTGTAGCTACAAAATGCATTAAAGCTAGCAAAAACGCCATCAGTGCTGAGGTTACAATTTGGAGGTATAGTGCCCTACAGACCCCTCAGGTGAATAGCGCAATCCCAACGCTTTGTCCATCTAAAACAGCCAAGGGTTCAGCATAATCCATGCCACATGCCTCGAAAACAGAACCAGCAGTAACTCTAGTTTGTGGCAGAGGTGGGGATTCAGTGTCGAAATTCTTGCAGCCAAAACGACGACAGACAATACACTTTCGTACGAAATGGCGAGACAGCTGCCTCCCTTTCAGAACCCATAAATGTTCACGCATGTGGGTCCACAATGTTTGCACGCTTATGTGCCCGAACCGCTTATGGCGGTCAACAACCATTGGTTCTACAACAGGATGGTTGTAAGTAAGTAAAATAGGTGTGGTGAAGGCCTTGAAATCTTCTCGTTCGGCGATTTTTTGTCTTCACTCTTATGACGTCCGTTTCATATTGAAAAGGGCGCGAATCGCAATTCATTATATCCATCAAAGAATCGAATGCTTCTTCTAGTACTAGTTTCCGCACATTTTCAGCAGCCAAGATTTCTTCAACACAGAGGTCTCCGCGTTTCATCTGACCATTACGTTTGTTGCGGCAGTTTGTAACGTGTTGATTTTGGGATACGCCACTGGCTTTTGGTAGAATCAGTATTTTTGATTTATTGGTACCCACTAGTTAGGACACCAAGAGAACTTGTCAAGTATAGAGTATTTTTTAGGTTGTGGGAGAAAGACAAGTGATCTTACTTCATTGGATAGGAAAGTTTTTGAATCGGCATTTGGTAGACACCAAGAAACGAGGTAGGTTTTACCTATACCTTGTAATTTTTTTGTTATTGGTTAAAAACCCTTAGTAATCCCAAATTTGTGATTTGTGTGGGATATAACCCTTATAATAAGGGGAGCTGCCTACTTAAGATCCTATCTATTCAAATTTGATTTATCCATCTTTCTTATTTGTCATCTCAAAATTAGGAATGTTTTTTTGGTTATTAAAAAGAGTTTTCTTTTTAGGGTTCTAAGGTAGTTTAAAAATATCTTTTGTTGGTAAAATACGTCTATTCCTCGTTTTGTTTTGTGCTTGATTTTGAGTATACACTCCACGCACAAAACGACAGAAAAATAATGTCTTCGTAGTGGAACTCCATTTGGTTGCAACGACAGATGAGGGTATTCCAGAGACCAAGAGAGCTTGGAGGACTTATAAGGACGAACACGCCCGAATTTTCTTTATTTTTATTTTCACTAATTTAATTATGATTTTCAAAGTCTGAGGGAAACTGTATTTTGAGTTTAAATAGCAGTAGTTAAAATTAAATAAATCTCACCATAAACACTACTATGTAATAGAAAAATATTTTTTAGAAAGTGTAAACTATAGTACTATAGTGTTGAAAAGTCACTATTGTAGTTATACTGGAAAAAATCTAAGGTTTTATCAACTTACTAATTAAGACTTAATTAAATTTCTTACTTGAATATTTTAGTATAAACTAATAGAGTATTAACCCCCTTGTTGTAAGTAAATTTCTATACCTACGCCAATCTGATTAAAGGATTGATCTTCGCTATTATTCAAATAATATTTCTTTTTTTATGTTCGACCTCACCTCTTTACTAAGTTTTTATATTTTGCAATTTAGTAAAACCTATATATTCTCAAATACTTGTTTTTGTCTATAAAACAAAAATTGCATGGTGCCGCGGGTTATGTGATGTATTCTTTATTCACACCCATAAATACTCTCCGATGAACATCTGCCGTCCGCTTTTCTAACTCAAGTTCAAGAAGGTAACAACCAATTTTTTTTTGAAAAATCTAGTTGTATTGATAAGGTTGATAAGAAACAGTTACAAGTTGTACACAAATCTTTTGATTCAGTTTTTTCGAATTTTAAGGAGGATTCATACAGCCAACGATTATTCAGACCACCAGCCAGACAATAAATGGTATCTTCCATCACAATTATTTCTGTCGTGACCTCCTCTTCAGTGTAGGTACAATGAGACTGAGGCCAGGCGTCTCCATCACAGTACAGCCACGAAGGGCTTCCCACCATCGCATTTTTAGAAGCTGCTCGACGGTATAACCCCTTGATGGAATATCAGCTGGATTTAGTTGGCCAGATATGTGACACCATATTATACAAGAGCTGAACTCTCTGACTTCTCTGACCCAGTTTCGGACAAAAATGCTCCATTCATCTTGGCGCTGAATCCAGGCGAGTACTCTGCTAGAATCGCACCAACCGTACACTAGAACATCCTTCCAATCAACAGCATCGCGCACCGACTTCAACAAACGGACTCCAATCACAACTCCCATCAACTCAAGTGGAGGCATAGTAGGCCGAGAGTTGACGTTCACAATCTTTGACTTCGCCTGAGCAAGGTTGACTGACACCTTGCCGTCGTCAGTTTCACTCCAAATAAATATGCATGCTGCATCGCAAAACAAATGCATGGACCTCTTGCGAGCTCCGCCAAACCAATGGTCAACAGACACTTCTCGCAATGGATGGGCGTTTTGAAGGACTACCCCAAAAGCTTGCATCGTTACGTCACGAAGTTTATCGTTCCACTGATGTTTCTGTTCCCACAAGGTCTGAATTAAACACTTCTTTCGATTAGTCCCTCCGTCTCACTCCAACCAGTCCACCAGCCCATATTCAAACAAAGGGCATCTCGTTGTCGATCCCATTTTATTCCAAAAAAATGAGGTTGAGGAATTATCTACCTGCGCCGTCTTGGAAGTACTCCCAACCTGTCAGGTTAAACCCCGCTTCGGCCATAGTCTCTGAGGTAACGCGTTTGAAATCAAACACCTCTCGCAGGCTGTCCAAACTGCAGACAAGGTTGTCGACACAAACAACTCTGTTATGTCTCATTATCACAACTTTCAAGACAGTCAGTGGGGTGTAACTCAATTTGTAAGAATGCCTTCTGATTGACGGCTAATACCCCAACTTTGTGGTTTCTGAAGCCAATTATAATATCAGGAATAAGCTCAATCAAATTTCGCTCAGTATTCAAACAGTCATTCAGCGATAGCCTCCCTGTGACCCTGGTAGAAGCATCAAAAACTGGACACAGCTTCGTCGTAGAACTTGTCTCCTTCACTACTGGTCGATGGGGTAGATAGTGACCATTGTTGCTGCCTGACGTCACGCCAATGATGTGCAACTCCATCCAGTCTTTGAAGATCTGGTCAAATGCATGGAACATTTTGTCATGGCATGTTCCGAATTCACTGTGTTGCGCCTTTTCTTATTAACTCCGATGAGAGTCCACCCAAACTGTGTCTCAACTGCTACTACACCTGATGAAAGTATTTTGCGACTTCCAGACCAAACCTTCCCTGCCACATCTGCGCTGATGAGAACGTCCACAGGCCCGGCGGAATCCTCGGTGAGTTGGATTTTCAGCTCTGTCAGCGCTGAATTTCACGGTCAGCAGTGACTTGGGGAATAAAGGCAGCTGATATACTTCCTTGATCGAGAGCTGTAAAATTACAAGCATAATTATTTTCCAAGCTCCGCAGGCGTATTTTGTATGAAACATGCTTCACCATTCCCATACTGCCACCTACAAGGAATGATTGCTCAAGATTTTCTTCGCCAATGTGCTTATATTCCAACTGTTGTGTCAATTTCCGCAGAATGTAGGAGCGCTGGGAACCACTATCAACCAGAACTCTCACCTTCCGCTGCCTATCACCATTGTAAAGGCTTGGCTTGGCTCGGCACCTAATTTCTTCTCCGGCTCATTCGACACAACAAACCAATATGGCGATCGCAACAAGCGCATTTGGCGCGACAACGATGGACGGGGTGATTCAGCTTAGTACATCCAAAACAAGCACGTGCTTACTGCAAAGTTGCTTGTTTTTTTTCTTCAAGATACATAGAAGCAGTCTTTTCACAATCAACAACTTCATGGCATACCTGAAAAAAGACAGAATTTTTCTTGTTGCTCAGATTGGCCAAGCCGGCAGCTGTGGCACTTCTACTAGTTCGGTTCTGATTGGACTTGCCACCACTGACTTGATCTTCGTTGGTAGCTATTGCTACTCTCTCCTCAGTTTCTACCTCAGCCTTCTGAAATGCCATAAGCGCATCCATTTGGAACTTCAATGACGCATCACGTTCCGTATTTGAATGCTGTCGATAAAAATATATGACTCAATTAGCGGAAATAACAACGCAGCGTACTGGTCAGAGACAATATCATGTGACTACAAAGCTCTAACCTGAGTTTCCAAACACTCCTACAGCTCGCATAGCTTAATTTATTGTTTATTCGAAACCAATCGCAAAAACCTCGAACGTAGTGCTCAATCAACAAGTCCGAGAAGCCAAAACTAAACTTCAATGCTACCAGCGCATTTGAATAGTTTGTGGCTGATCGCACAAAGTTCTCTAAAAGCGATTTTGCTCTAGACCCAGGAGCAGTAGCTTGTATCAAGTACTGGAACTTATCTGCATCAGATAGATCGCTATATATATATATACATATATATATAAAAAAAAATTTTTAAATTACGACTGAAAAATGCTATATAGGTGGGGATAACGGGGATTTCAGTCCAAAGAATCAACGCAAGATCTTTTATTCACAAAATGCCGCCAAGCTTTCGTGTCCTTTTGACACTTCTTCAGGGCACTATAATATATATATATATATATATATATATATATATATATATATATATATATATATATATATATATTATAACGTATAAATAAAGATAGAAACACTGGTGTAAAACAGATTAGTTGGAAACTGATTAGAAATTAAAACATTAGACTATATTTTATTAGAATCATAAATACGAGACATTAAAATTGCTCATATTAACTAAAAAAGTAATACAACTTATGTATATAATTAATAATCTGAGAAGACTCACATAGAATTGACAAAAGAAACATTACCTAGATCATATATCCAAAAGCCATAGAGTAAATATCGTCCATCGTATTAAATACCTCATGTCAGAAAAAACGATGAACATATAATCTAGAAAAGAAACATGAATTAATAAATATTCGAAATAAAAAGGATATTGTCCAATATTATAACGCATTTTTACTAGAAACATATGGGTTAGAATATTTAACGCTGTAATACCAATACGCTTAGCGACATACGCTAGCGACAAAATATAGATGTCAATATGTATCAGCGACAAACGTTGAAAGTAGAGTAATTTCATAGATAAAATGAATAGAAATTAATTAATGTGTTTAATCGAATATAATGAACATAAATAATTAGATTAAGGAATATTAATAAATGATTTAAAAGAATTTATGTTGATGGCTAAACACAATTGCTAATTATAATAAGAAAATTGAACTGAACATTGATATTAAAGACTATTGTATATCGCCTAAGAAAAACTATTCGTCCCATAATAACAAGATGAACTTCAATATTGAATAAACAATTTTTAGTGAGACTAATTTTTTGTATGTAGGTAAAGATATTAGAATGTAAAGTGAAATCATAATTTTGAGTGCGTTAAAAAAGAAAACGGTGATTGGTTTATGTGACATGACAGAAGGAACTTTCAAACAACAACAAGTGTAACAAACATTTTTGAATATAGTGAGCTGAATTAAACAAAAGACTGATTGTTGATTGTTGAAAAGAGTTGAAGAAAAAGGGTCGGTGGCTTGGCTTCGTTTCTAGAAGGTTGGGTTTTGAAGTGCTCCAGAAATTTTAAGAAATTATCCTCAAAATGAGGATAAAAATATAGCAAACTATTGATAAAACATGCACATGTACTTACCCAATGATTGTAGCTGATTTTCCAGAGTGAAAATCATATTTTCACATATTCATTCAACTGTAAACTTCGGAAGCTGCTTTCCAGAGTCCCGAGAGACAGATCCTGGTTCCTGAACACAAGGTCAGTGGTACAACAAGAGTTATAAAAAACTCATAAACGTCAATCAAATGTTTTCTTTAAAATCTCATGAGTAAAATAAACTTTGAAATAATGATCGATCTGAAAAAGAATTAAAATTAGAGACTCAATATAGCTATATTATTAAATAATTCTAAATGATAAATGGCCAATCTAAAGAAATAAAATTTAATACTTACGCATTTCTCAAATAAGAAACTTAAGAAAGATACATCCAACTCTTTTATGTAACATTTAAACTCTATGTATATAAATTTCATAACTATTTCTTGTACCATATTATTTGTATTTCTGTATGTATAAATCTCCCAGCATAAATTCTTTTAACTTGTGTATAATTTGAAACATGTTCTATGACACAGCATAGAAGCTCGCTGTGAAACTGAACAGACCCGACGCGTCTATCAAATGTTTACTCTAGCGCATCGTTACCTCATGTTCTTGAGCATGCGCACAGAAGGCCACACATAAGAATAAAATCAATAATTTCATTTGACCCATACATGGGCGTCGCATAAAATTTTTATAAATAAAATTGAAATATTGTTTTCAAGTAAAATGTTTCTTTATTTATTTATCAACTGAATTTATTCACAACCGTAAGAACCCAGATAACAGAAAGAATCTCATACTCTATACATACATAAAAATTCATTACAATAATTTCGTCCCAACGTAGTGGGCTATTCAAATATCCTATTAATTATATCATTATTATAACATAAATAATATTAAATGTTATAATATATATATATATATACATATATATATATATATATATATATATATATATACAAATATAAATATGATTTAAAAATTAAGAAATAAATATAAGTACTTACATGTGAAATAATTTAAGTATATTCAATATACATAATCATTGAAAAATTTGTAAGTGTAAAATTTATTTAAATATAATTATAATATACATGATGTCATATTCCACATAAGACAAATCAATACATAATTTGTTTGTTCGTTACTTAGTTATTTTAATTTTTTTATGTTACTTTATAATTATTTAATGAAGTTTGAATTTGTGGTTAGATTATAACCTTATAAAATGACTTTGACATATAATTTGTTTTATATTTTGACGTTAATAGAAAAGGAAATACGGTTAGATTATAACCTGTGAAAATGACTTTGACAAATAATTTCTTATATTTTGACCTTAACGTCAAAATATAAAACAAATTATATGTCAAAGTCATTTTATAAGGTTAACCACAAATTCAAACTTCATGCAATAATTATAAAGAAACCTAAAAAAATTAAAATAACTAAGTAACGAACAAACAAATTATGTATTGATTTGTCTTATGTGAAATATGACATCATGTATATTATAATTATATTTAAAAAAATTTGACATTTACAAATTTTTTGATGATTATTTATATTGAATTTACTTAAAATATTTTACATGTAAGTACTTATATTTATTTCTATATTTTTAAATCATATTTATATTTGTATATATATTATAGTGCCCTGAAGAAGTGTCAAAAGGACACGAAAGCTTGGCGACATTTTGTGAATAAAAGATCTTGCGTTGATTCTTTGGACTGAAATCCCCGTTATCCCCACCTATATATATATATATATATATATATATATTTGATTTCTTGTTCTTGGGTTTAGGTCATAAATAAATAAAAAGCTTTATATCGTCTACATACTTTGACGTTTCGCTCCTTGTTGGGAGCTTTCTCAAAAAGATGTTTCTGTCTTATTTGGACATAATAAAATATTTACAATTAATCGATATACATACAATTTTGGAACGTGTACAAAAAGGACAGTGAACATATAAAAACATATAAAAACAAGTTTGTTGATAAAATAATAATAAAGGTGTTTACCTCAGAAATAAATTCACGACATACGAGTGAAATCCAAAGTGTATAGCATTTTTATTTTGTTATTGGATGTATATATTTTGGTTACTAAATTCATTAGACAATTAAATTATGATAAATTTGACTCAGATTTTTTATGTCTTGTTTATCGTTCAATGAATTCTTTTCTTTTTTTATATGTACCATTTCTTTGATTACTAATTTATGGTAATTAGAATCCTGGGTTAGTATTTTTGTACTATTGAAGTCAAATTCATGGTGTTCCCTGGTTTCGTGTTTATGTAGAGCGGTGGACGCATTTTTTGTGTACTTGTGACCATTTAAGCGATTTTCTAAAGTTTGTGTTGTCATACCAACATATTTCTTCGGGCAGTTTAAACATGGTATAGAATACACTACATTAGATTTTTTTTTAGTTTTAATTGGGCTTTTTAGTTTAGTGAACAATGGCGATAGGGTATTTTGAGTTCTGTGACATACGTTAATGTTGTGTTTTGATAAAACGTATTTCAGTTTTTCTGACAGTTGGTTTGTGTATGGAATTGATATGTATCTGTTATTATTTATTTGAGTTTGTTTTTGATTATTTTTATTATTGTTGTAGAATTTGTATGTGCGTTGTTTAAAAATTCGTTCTATGTGTTTTATCGGGTAGTAATTGTTTTTTAGGGTATTTTTGGTATGTTCTAAAACTTCCGGACGGTATTCTGGAGAAGTAAGTTTTATAGCTCGGTCCGTCAATCCAACAATTACACTGTTTTTTTGTGCATTGGGATGATTAGAGTAGTAATTAAGATATCGGCCGGACCACGTCTCTTTTTGATACAGTTTGGTTTTTATTTTGTTGTCATTGGTTCGAATTAATGTTAGGTCTAGAAAATTTATTGTATTGTTCTCTGTTTCAATTGTAAATTGAAACAGAGAACAATACAATAAATTTTCTTTTATTATTATTTTATCAACAAACTTGTTTTTATATGTTTTTATATGTTCACTGTCCTTTTTGTACACGTTCCAAAATTGTATGTATATCGATTAATTGTAAATATTTTATTATGTCCAAATAAGACAGAAACAACTTTTTGAGAAAGCTCCCAACAAGGAGCGAAACGTCAAAGTATGTAGACGATATAAAGCTTTTTATTTATTTATGACCTAAACCCAAGAACAAGAAATCAAAAATATTTTGAATGGTCAAAGAAAATTAAGAATTATATATATATATATATATATATATATATATATATATATATATATATATATATATATATCAATACTAGAAAACTGTGACCAAAAGACGATCCACTGGGAGAAGTCGCCATTAAACTATCTCAACAAGGGTTTAGGCAACCTAATCTTAGCCCTCTTATCACTATCCCTTTCACTGGATACTATCGAGGGTCCAGGCCTTATCAAGGATTCAACTATACACTTGATGGTCTGATATTTCAGCTCATACTCGTCACAGCTTTCCATGTCAGGCAGTAGGGTTTTATCAAATTCAGCTGGGGCTGACTCGAAAAGTTCCGCCTGAAACATCTTATTTATCTCAACAAGTTCAAGATATTTACTTTCTAGGAGTTTGAATTGACCATTTACCTTCAACACATCGACGTTCACCTCTAAAAGAAGCGACAACAGTTCGTTGTAAATATTCGTGAAGGTTGCACGAATCATTCCATGTTTCGCTGAAGTTGAGGACATAATTATTGACGTAATTCTTCAATGACGAACGGATACTTCAACGAAGGGCCTCCAACACAAACACGAGGGTCGATTTCTCACACACAGGGAGCCGACAAACACTTGCCACACTATGTCCTATCACGGTCGCCTAAAATGTTGAATTTCTAACACAGTGGGCAAGGAGAATGTAATGATACGATCAAACAACGATTCAAGAATTTAAAAAGGCAAAATGCACTCAAAAATGATACTAACTGACCATATCAAATATAACTACAACGGAACATGAACACAGAGTCAAAAAAAATCATGACATGTCATTCTTGAGTTGTCAACTTCATTCTTCTTCAACGGTTCCTATTTCGTCCACTGTGCGCTAACATTGCTCAGATTTTCCATCAATCACTGTATAATATACCACGTTCATAAATATGTTAAGCATCATTTGTATTTTATTTGTATCGACATATTGTTATAGAACTGGAATTGTTTCAAGGAAAAATAAAATCATCTGTCCTTCATTAATAGTAATTTTGATATGGAAATGAATATCAAAAATTAAACAATAATATTAAATATCTAAAATTAAAATTCCTGGTACTTGTTATTTATGTTTTAATAGTGTTTCAATCTTTCAAAGCAACTTATACGAAATAAACTAACATTTTTCGTGTTTTTCATCAACATAGAAAGAAAATCGGATTGCTTGTATACAAATAGCTCATAAATTAAACAACATACTGACTATGACTGAAACTAAAGATACTACGAACTTCAGTTTCGGAGTTAGACGAGAAGAATTAAAAGAATAAGAACCAAATATTAGGCCGGTATTTACGGTTGAGGGGACATAAATATCATATGCTCCGATTAATTATCCATGTCAAAATAGATTTAAAAGGATTGGAAAAAAACAACTTTCTAGGCTTGGTAATAATAAACATTGACCAAATCGAACAGCCGAAATGTTTCATGTGGCTAGTGACCGAGAACCGGAGAACATGGTGATAGCGAACGTTTGAAAACAAGCATGGCACACAAAGATGAAGATTTACGGTTAAATCAGTAATATAAATATGACAGATAATGACAATTACTTAAATTATTAAAATATTTCGACTCCAATGATCCCCATATCAACAATATAATTGAAAATTGGGGTTATCGAGGGTATAGATCCAAGTATTGTAACGAAGTTACTAATTTTCCGCCCGGCAAAAAGTACGATCGCTTGTAGGTACCGATGAATTAGATTACTTTCTATCAGGCCGCGTTAATATTTGATAATAGTGATAGACCGATGTGTACTTAACAGTAGGTACCTAGTAGAAATAATTTTGAAAGAGGTGTCAATTCAAAATTAGCCTTAAAAAGAGAAATAACTCCTCCACGACCGTTCCAAAGACAAATAAGCTTTCGAATTTTCACTAAGTTTTACGCCGGACCGTCCCCACTTTGGTGGGGAAGCCGATATCCGATATATTGCTTTAAAAATATCATGAATGAATGAAAAGTGTCATGTCAGTAGCGCCAGTCCATCGCCTGAGAAAGGTGATACAGCAAGAGCGGGTCACTGATTCAAACCTGTTCACCGCGATTTCGCCGGCAACGTGGACGCCTCCACCAGAAGACAACCAACCCCGCGTTCTGCCGAACTTTTCAGTTCGACAGTTCACATACCACACTTGGAAGTGTAAATTGTTTCTCTCGAAACAACTTATATTTATGAAAATAATAAACAGCGTTAATCTTGTTTTTATTTTAGCCAACACATAAGCAAGCGACACCATCCGAAGAGGGAAGGACATTTAGCACCCAGGTAATATAAAACTCCTGAAAGCTAATAAGTCAGGATACCTTTAACTGGGGAGGTAACTCCCTCCGGCAGTGAGTCCGCTGTCGGTATTAGCTTTCGACCCCATTCCATAATACACCCAATCCTTAAATGTCCTCCAGACATCGTCGCAGCAGCAGATCTGCAAAAACACCTTCCAGACCAACCGACCAAGAAATCCAACAAATCCAACAATTACTAAACGAAAACAAACAATTTAGACTCGAAACCCAAAAATTCCTCGACGACACTCAGAGAACCCTAGTCGCACAATTCCCTCTTCTCTCACCGGTTACTTCCAGCACCATCTCACACGCTTCCAACAAAACTCACCACTCCTCAACACCTTCCCCTCAGAACACACCAAACTCAACACCACGCTACCTACAAAACACAGACCACACAACACCACGCTACCAACAACAACAAAACACAGACTATAAACCACAAACCCCATACACATACTCACATCACAAACAAACCCCATACACAACCCCAAGAAGGTCTTACGTTTCCTCCGTAAGATCCCAATCCCCTACACCTACACTCACACGACAACCAACTGCCTCCGACGAGGATGGCTTCACCCTCGTCGGTAAAACCAAATCTCGACCTACAACACCGACACCTACCAACATTCCTACAACAAAACACACCACCAACCCCACACCACCAACCCCACACCACCAACAACCCACACCACCAACAACACACCAATACAAACCCTCAACCTCAGAAATCTCCCTACACAATACGCCACACAAAAATCCCTCTGCACACTCCTCAACACCTTCGAACTCCTTCACGGCCACATCCTCTATTTGAAAGTAAATTTCAATCAAACCGCCTTACTCAAAACGTCCTCCACGAAATCAGTCTCAACTATTCTGAGACAAGTCCACAACTCCACTAGTGATAACAACACCATCATAAACGTTCTGAACTCCACCGAACGTCCACCCCGCCCGGACAACAAAACCCTCATTCCCACCTACACTCTCGTTTGCAAAAACTTAGACGCCTTGGTCAGCCTCGAAGAATTCGAAGAAATTCTTCACGACCAACAAATCCCTTTCCTCAAAACTTGGCGAATCATCTCCAAGGCCACCAATAAACCAACATCGATGTTCCGCATCGTCACCACATCCGAAAACCATTATCACCAGGTCGTCACCTCCGGCATTACATTTCATTGCCTCCCACATCAGTGCGAGCCACCCATCTCCAATCCACTGCCCCCAGTCCCCAAATATTGCAGTCGTTGTACGCAAACCGGACACTCCTCTGACACTTGTCGGTCTAAACCGATATGCCCTTCCTGCGGCCAAACTGGCCACCGAACCGAGGATTGCCCCACGTCCAAAACCCCTAAATGCACGAATTGCGGTGGTCCTCACCCCGCTTTCCATCCTCGCTGCCCACACAGGCTATCGACACCCAATACCCCCCAAGAGACCGCACCAGTCACCCTCGAAAAGCTACCAACTCCTTACGACCTCTCAACCGATACCAAAATTCTTATTGAAATCATCACCGTCACACTCATGAATGCCATCCCCAACTCAAGAGATGTCATAGCCGAAATACTTCGTTATTTAATTCCTTCCATCTATCGACACAACTGCTCTATAACAAATATAGGCAGGCGTGCTCACTTTGCTTTCACTCCCATCAGGGGCGAAAGCGATTCAAATTGATCCGCGAGCCCCACCCACACCGTCGGTGCTGCAGGTTTTTCACGTTTTTTCCTGTAGCATAGTGAATTTATTCGCTAGCCAAATGGGCCGACGATCGACGAAATTTTTGGATTTAAGATTATTATTACCCAACCCACACATACAACATATCAACCAGTCATTTTAAACTCCCCAATCCTCACCTCGAATTCTAGAAAAGCCAGTCGCCACCACCCGACATCATCCACACATCTTTCATTGTCTCCTAGTCACTTTTCCAACAAACTTCAATAAACTTAAAATGTCAAAATTTTCCACAACGCTTCTTATTAATTCTCAAGACATGGGAGACACCAAAAATTCCAAACATCCATTCTCCAACAATCTCAAACACCCACCTCGCTCTATTAACTACCCGCAACACAACGTGGTTCGTCTTATTCATTTTTCTACCTTTACCAGACACTTCTTAATTTCCCATTCCATACACCATTAAAACCACGTTCGCTCAAAAACATGCAGTTTCGCTGCTGATTGTTTCTGCCTCTCTCTCCGGTTGATTTCTAGCAAAAAACACAACTCACCCACAAAACTTTTAAAATTTCAATTTTCCATACACCTTTTTTTCTCTCAACTTCCCATACACTTCTTAAAAAACTGAATTTTGAGCCCTACCCAAATCGTAAGCCAAGTCAATACGCGCACACAAACCACCCACCAAAACACCCCCAACTAGCCCTGAAGAGGAAACGAATCCTATAACAGGGCCTTACCCCAAACAAAAATATACCCAAATAAAAACACCACAAACCCAAACTTCAAAAATTCAAGAACATCTCTCTCTCTCTCTCATGAAAAGTGTTAATACTAACAATTACGATATTTTGTCCATCGCTATATTTCAGAAACAAATTTCCTAAATAAAAAATGCAGACTTGAAGCTTTACTTAGTAAAAATATTGATTAATTATTAAGTGGTCGTGGACAAAATTAAATTAGCTACATATACAAACAATATATACCAAACATTCACGATAATACTATCAACAAATAAAATCGAATCATTTCTGAAGCTTACCAGTCAAAAATATAATACAGTAGACTCACCAACAAGCAACCGATACCAGTCCAATGACACCAAATCAAAAGGATTAATTGACCTAGGCTTACAACTCACATCATGTCAATTCAAAGTTTGACGTTCGGCACAGCTGTTTGCAAAAATATCCATTCAGCAGGTTGATGACCCATTCAAATAAGTATCTACAATTTGAAAAAGTTAAATGAAATCACACTAATCACCACTAAATGGACGACAACATTGCAGGAAGATTTAATTACAACAATTTTATTTTTCGTGTACAAGTTAAACTGGAAATTTCAGATACCATAGAGAATAGAGACCACAAATCACCTACTCTATAGATGTTTCACGCAGATGGATCAAGGTCAAGCTATCCTATTAGTATGTGTTTCAGACAAGCAGATGGAAGCACCATTGAATTTTAGTACTATTGTAAAATTTCCTGTTTTATCCACTCACCGCTGCCAAATGTCAATAATTTTGATTTATAACCACAAATCGAGGTGACTTGTGTTTATAACTGTGTTATAACGCTTTATAGTTTTATATTTCCGATTTTATCAGTTTTCGTTTTCAAATGATATAAAGTCAGTTTGAGTGATAAATTTCAATTTTTAAATAATAGTGTGTGTCAGATTTTATGCTGCCACGTTACACGAAATGATGTGTTCCTAATTGCACACCAACATCTAATATTAGACATATATTTCCAAATCCAAATAAAGACTCCCAAAAATTCAAGGCAATGCAATAAACTGTGATGAATTGAAGAAAACGGAACCGTTAACTGTATATCAAGCAAAGAGAATATGCCATAAACATTTTGAAGTGAAGTACACTACAGCTTTGGTCCAATAGATTGTATTCAACTGCTAGTACATCCTTATTTTTACCTGGTAAGAGAAAAATGTAGTGAACAAATATTAATAAACATGTGATTTCTTGAAAAATTTTCAGACCTACATTATATATCACTGGTAAATTATTTTTTTTAAGCTGCAGATATGTCACTTGAAAATACACACACTCCTGAGCCTTTGTTATTGCCTTGCAGTGGTATGTATTTCTATTATATAATTCAAACAAAAAGCAGTAAGTTTATATTATAAACTTTATAACTTTGTAACATGGTTACACAATCATAAATTTATTTTGTGTTTTATATCTACAGTTTACAATATTCTTGTTTCATGATATGTCTCTAATTTATTTTAATGCAATTGTAGCTTGTTACAGTAACAATAGTAGCTAAACTTTCATTATTTTACTGTTGAAAATATTTTGTTGTATTTACATGTACTTTGTACATTGTCGCTATTTTGTGAATATACTTTTTTCAATAAAAGTTTTAATAACATATGTTTCTTATTTTGGTCCTTCTGTAAACAGCCAATTGCCAAAAAACTGTTAATTTCTTTAAATATTGCTCAGTAAATGACTTGATTTTTTGAAAAGTCTAATATATTTATCTACAATGATAAATTGTTTGGCAATTATATTAGAATTTACAAGATATTAGCGACGTTAATGATTGGCAAACAATTGAGTGTGCACAATATAGTAGACTTTTTAGAAAACCTGTCATTTATTTACAATACAAGGATCTTCAAACCAACAGTAAAGATAATCGCAATTTAAATTTAGCGCCCATTCTTCTTTCCGTAGTAGCGACTTAAGGAACAATTTACCCACTACTTAATTGTGTTTCAGTTCTATAGGTGGCGCTAGTTTTTGTCATTTCAAGAAAGCATTGTCGTGAACTATCTATAGAGTAGGTGATTTGTGATAGAGACTTAATATTTGATGCTGCAAACAACTAATCAGTTATTTCTAAATTTCGACAAGAAATTAGTTACAGATGGTTCCCGGATGTAAAAAGGTGAGTAGTTATAGTCTTGTGTTTTTCTTGAGTAATATTATTTAAGTGAGGTCATAAACTTAGTTATCATGACGGATCGTGATCGCCAAGTAATCTGTAAAATTAAACGAATAGTCGTGGATATAGGCTAAACAAGTGAGAGAGAATTTACAACGTAATGCTATGTTTTTCCTATTTATTTATAAGTTTTTAAAACGACGGGTGGGATAAATTTAGACACACGGTATGTCTACTCACTTAATTTATATATTCACTAGTTTATACTAGATATATAGTATATTCACTTACCCTAATTTATGTGAACACTTCAGTACTGTTTATTTACTTAGACTTAATTTATATTCACTTGTTTACTGCTTATGTCACGAGATCAAATTATGAAGTAACTCCTCCCGCTGGTCGGTAGTCTTTATATATAAGTGCTCTTTTTCCAGAACCTTCTAGATTTGCGACTCACAAAAACAATCGCCTTCCTGGAATTTCCTAGATAAGACTGATCACAAAAATAATGGACCTCACTAGAAATGTCTAGATAAGAATAATCACAAAAAATAATGGTAAACAGCTCGAAAAAATACCTGCGCATTCACCAAAATTTTAAATTTCTTACAATGCGTAGACAAAGTCGGATTCGGGGACTATACCAGTGTGCGATTTCGTAACATTACCCCCTCCTTAAAAAGAAGTTCCTGTTGGAACTTCTGTGTAGCCGAAACTGGATGTTTAAATTGGCAACTGGTCCCATGTCTGCACTTTTTGATCATATAGTAGTAACATGGCACCGTCTTCAACGGGTACCGATAACGAGTGGTATAGCTTCAAATTAATATGTGAACACCGGTATCTTGGAAGATCACGTCTACCATGTTCCTGATGACTCGCCAATCCAACTGGCTGCTCTTTATCCTGAGCATTGCCAGTTTCTCCACGTGGGATTCCAGCACATGATCTCGAAGGCTTCGGAGCGCTTCCTACACAGCCCGGTAGGTGGATAGATCTGGAAATTCGTTTCTAGTTACCAGGTAGAAGACGTACTGCGAATTGTGTTTGAGTCTCCGTGTCTTGCCAGGGGTTGGCATCTGATCTTCAAGTTAATCTAATTGTCCAAACTTCTTCCGAAAGACGGTTGCCAACCCTCGTGCGTGTTTGTTACTGGCGGAGTTGTTATCTGCCAGTGAGTACTCTTCCGGGAACGTGAACAAATCTGGTCTTTGTGCTGTGGTGAGTTCGTATCTAGCTTTCCCGGTACCTCCGTATGCGCCTATAACTTCTTCGAAGGCTAGGTCAGACTCTTGTTGTAGATGATTCACCCCTTCCTCTTTGTCACGGTCTCCTTCGAATGGGGCTAGTCGGTTTTGGTGGACTACTCTCGGTTTTCAATTGGGGATCCTGCTTATACGATAGGTCATGTCATTGATCCTCTTCTTGATTAAGTATAGACCTTTTCATGATTTCTGTAATTTTGGAGAAAATCCTTTTCTCCTTGTAGAGTTGTGTAACCATACTATGTCGCCTTCTTTGAAACTGCCTTCTGTGTCTTGCGTGTCGTACCGTTTTTCCATTCTGTCGCTGGAAACTTGGAGATTCGTTCGCACTAGTTCGTACATTATTAGCTTTGCATCAGCAGTATCGATTTTGTGTTTGACGGCTGATGTTCTACCAGTCTTTCCTCCTTTTGGCACGAATAGATCTCGATACTTCAAGAGAAATTCTCTCATTCTTTTTTTTTCAGCTTGATTCAAGGATTGACCAGCTACTGACATCATCTGTTTGAATCTGGCATAAGAATTGTCAGTGGTCATTGCTCGATGAACTATAGACGTCACTGGTACGCAGGATCCGATCCTGGTTTCCTTCTTGATGGTAACTTGGTAATTGTTTACGTATATGACGCACTGGGATCTTTTTCGCCGACGTAACCAATCCTTTTCCAATTAGTACTCCTTTGCCAACCTCATCGTCGTGGTTCCTTGGCTTCATCATAACCGGCGTACCTTCCTCCATGATTCCTTGTAGCCGAGCTACTATCATGGTTTCGCTTCGTGCATGTAGAACGGTATCTTACTATACAGCTGCCAACACCTCGCTGCCTTCATATGGATGAAGGAATACCTCCTCGGACCCCACTTTAATGTTTCTGTTTCCAAAATCCAATTGGAAACCATGTAGATTCATTACGTCCATTCCCAGAATCACGTCTTCTTTAATGTCAGTTACGATTACCGTATGCGTGAACTTTTCTGTGCGAATTCCTAGCTGGATTTATGTCTCCCCGTAAACGTTGGCACTCTCACCTGTAGCGGTCCGCAGCAGCAGTCTCGTTGGTAAAAGCTTCTTCTTGGAGTTTATTATCGCTGGTCATATAATGGTTCTAGTTGCTCCAGCGTCTACCACCACAGTATATTTCTTGCCATTCACTTCGGCCTCCACATGTACACTGTCGTTGCGACATCTGAGAGAAGCTATCAGTATGAGGGGGTCTTTGGGATGATCATGGGTCGGTGCTGCCCCCTCGTAGCCGACCCGTTCTAGTTTTCCTATGATTGGGGTTCTTGGTTTGCAGGTGTTCTGGGGCCCTTACACGAACTGCGTACATGCCCTAGCGCGCCACAATTCCAGTATCTAATCGTTCTCGGCTTCTTATCTATCATACTTTTCATCAAACTGTCGATCTGGTCAAATATGTCCTCTTCTCTTTCCTCTAGAGTGGTCCTAACTTTGTTATAAACCGAAGCCTTCGTTGCTGCTTCATATTCAAGAGCAGCTATCAATGCGTCGACTAATGTTTTGGAATGGGTTAAACGAAGCGTCCTATGCATGTCGGGGTCTCGTAAGCCATCAATAAAGGCCTGGATGCCCAGACATTCCGTCATGTTCTCTGGTGCTGATGGATTAGCGAATCGAACTAGCCGGACAGTATCCATTCCATACTCTTGAATGGCTTCGTCACGTTTCTACTTTCGGTTCTTCAGCTGGGATTGGTAGAAATGTTCCAGATATTCGTGGCCATATCGCAAGCCCAACCTCTTCTTCAGTTGCTCGAAGACATCCGTTCCTTCCAAAGGTATCGTTTGTAGTACATCTAAGGTATCTCCCCGAAGCGCGATAGTTAAGTTGACTGCCTTCTCTCTATCGAACCAATTATTCACTCCACTAGCAGCTGCTTCAAACTGTTTTACATAATTGGTCCACGACATTTTTCCGTCGAACGTTGGGGCCTTGACCCGGGTAAAACTGCCAATGTGTTCTAACTTAGGGTGTGTTTCTGGCATGCAAAGCTTTGTTTGCTTAGTCTTCTTTTTTTCCTCTGGCGTGCCTCGTGTTCTTGAATCGGCAATTTTTCCGTCTAGCTCCTTGATTTTCTCGTCTATCGTTATTATCATAAAGTAGATTTTCTTGTCCATAGTTGTCATCTTATTCTATATGTCCGATTCTAGAAACGAAATTTTATTCTCGACGTCAGCAACACAATGTCATTTTTCATTAATAAGTTATCGGCAGAAATCTTGTCCATGTTAGCAGAAATATAATTCTTCATGTTTGAAATATGCTCGTCCATATTAGAAGAAACCTTGTCCATGCTAGCAGAAATATCGTTCTTAATAGATGTAATCGTCTCGTCCATACTAGTAGAAATATTGTTCTTCATAGTTGACATTTCCTCATCCATAGCAAAAATTGACAAGATTAAGGTGGCAGCCTCGTCTTTGAATAAAAATGTTTCTGTATCAAAGCCGTAACTTTCCAGTGCAACTTTAAGTCTTTCTACTAATTCACTTTTCTTACCGGACGTTTCCAACTCGCGATTTTCCAGTTGTACTCTTAGTTCAGTCACTTTCAGGTCACTTAGCCTCTTGACTATTTTTACGTAGCCAATTTATTCATATTACTCTACACCTGACACCAATGTAATGTTTTTCCTATTTATTTATAAGTTTTTATTACGGCGTGTGGGATAAATTTAAACACACGGTATGTCTTCTCACTTTATTCATTCACTCACACTAATTTATATACACACTTCACTACTGTTTATTTACTTAGACTTAATTGATATTTACTTGTTTATTGTTTATCTCACGAGTCGGTAGTCTCTATATATAAGTTCCCTTTATCCAGCGGCTCACAAAAACAATCGCCTCCCTGGAATTGTCTAGGTCTCACTGGAGATGTCTAGATAATAATAGTCACAAAAAATAATGGTAAACAATTAGAAGAAATCCCTGCGCATTCGCCAACATTTTAACTTTCATACATGGCTTAGGCAGAGGCGGATTCAGGGACAATACCAGGGTGCAATTTCCTAACAGTAACATAGGATTTTTATTTGATTTGCTTGACATTATTCTTATTGTATATGATCATTATTTTAGGAGAGGATCTTGGATGGAACTTACTTCTTTTGACCATTTTTACTTTTCCGCCCAACCTTTCTATATGCGAGAAAAGTATTAGTTTGCCCCAGAAAAAGTTCGAATTTTGATATTTTTTTTGAGTTATTTTCACGTTTTCCATCAACAACAACACGAAAAAATGGTTTTTAGAAAAAAAATCCTGTGTGTATGTCGTCGTCGTCGTTGTCGTCGGCCACTTTTCCTTACATGTCTTGTTAGCACGATAGAGCCTCTGGAGTACAATAAGTCAGCAATTTTATGATTGAATATTGTTAAGAACATGTCACAGACGAACCCTATTGATTTTCAGTCCACCAGAGCCAGTACAACGGGTGCTATGGTACTTGAAGAACGACATTTTGTAATTTTTTGAGAAATTTCAGTTTGTTAGCACGATGCAGCCTCCGGAGTTCAACAAGTCACCAATTTTATAATTGAATATTATTCATGACATCTCACTGATGAACCCTATTGATTTTCAGCTCACCAGACCCAATACAACATGTGCTACAGTACTCTAAGTACGATAAATTTGTCATATTTGGAGAAGTTTCAGTTTGTTAGCAGGATACAGGCTCCGGAGTATATACAAGTGACCAATTTTATGATTGAATATTATTCAGAGCATTTCAAAGATGTACCCTATTGATATTCAGCTCACTAAAGCCAGTACGACGGGTGCTATGGTATTTCAAGTACCAAATTTGTGTCATTTTTGGAGAATTTTCCCTTTGTTAGCACGATACAGCTTCCATAGAGTATACGATTGATCAATTTTATGATTGCATATTGTTCAAGGTGTCTCACAGATTTACCCTATTGATTTTAAGTTGACTAGAGCGAGTACTGCGGGTCCTATAAATCCAGATATACTAAATTTTTGGTTATATTTGGAGAAATTTCGGTTTGTTAGCACGATACATCCCCCGAAGTGTATACAAGTAACAATTTTATGATAGGATAGAATATTGTTCAGGGCCACAGATGCGGAAAAGTTAGTTTTAATCTTTAAAACCGTTTATTTTGGTATTGATATTGGTACAAAATTTGTAAGTTATGCATATTTTTGTATCTAGTTTCTTTTGTGTAGGACTTTTTCTTCCGTGCCTTGGATTTTCTTGTTGATTTCTCTATATATTTCTTTGCTTTTGCTTTGTCCCTGCGGCTTTGTATGCATATAGTATGCTCTGTTCAGTTGAGAAGGTTAGAACATGAAAAAAGTAATTTTTTATACAGTTGTGAAGATGTCGACAAAAATACTAATAATTATGATGAAATAGGCATACCACAATACTTAATCAATTAGAAATTAAAGCTTTTATATTTTTATTTGTCTTTTAATTGAAAAACTAGATTAAATATTCAGTTGTCTAGAAAGTATATAAAAAATTTCCTCAATTTCACCCGAAAAAATCCACATTGAACGTTGAATATATAACTCCAATCCAAAATAAAGTGTATATGAATAATATAAAAGACTGGCCTATTAAAACAAATATAAAGGACGAAAATGATGAGAAGGATCCTTGAATCCTGCTATGTTAGGGGAAATCCAATATCGGCTGATCCAGCGGGCAAACGGGCGGGCATTCTTCTAAAGCAATTCCGAGTATTTCGGAGCTTTTGTCCATTGGATTGCAGGGAGAGGAATTTGTCAAACCCTCTGTTTTCCAACGGCCCCCTTTTTTGCCGAAGAAACAGCTTCTTACAACGCACATCTACTGCGACTTATTTCTTGTCTTTGTCTTTGTACATTGTATTTAAAAATTCTTAACATTGTTTTTAACGTGTTACGTTTGACACTGATTTACGCTATTTAATTTGGAATTGTAGTGGTTGTTAGTATACGATATATACCGGGTGGGTTTGAAATAAGACATTCAATTTATGACTCATTGCATAAAAAAATTAAAATTTATTCTTAATTACGAAGAGATACTGCAACATTAGAGTAAAAAGTAAACAAAAATATAAATGTGTCTGTCCCACTCTTGTTTGGTAAATAAATAGTATGTATTGACCCTATTTATTTACTTGAAAATTTTTATGAAATGTAAACGTTTATTGTTATCAGTCTAAAAATCTCTTGACGAGGTAAAAATAGATGACGCAAGTACACTCATTATAAAAGATGTGATATCAAATAATACGATGTATAGGGTAACACAAGTACTATATCTACTTATAATCTTTTTGAAATTGAGTTAGGCTATGGTTACATATTCACACTTTATTCCTTATTAATTTGAAAGTTTCAAATAATTGATGTACTGTTTAAACAATGTTAGTGTTTGTATTTTTCCCAGTTTCATTTTAATGCATTTTGTTTTTCAACTGGTCTTATTGTAGTACAGATAAAAAAAGCTTTTTCTTTGCTTTGAAGTTCTGACAACTCAAGCGAAACAGATATGGTCTTGGTTTTGTAATGAGTTTCGATAGTATAATTCGGATGGGGACCTTTCTTTATAATGTGTTTTAATAGTATAAATCGGATAGGACCCTTTCTTTGTTATGAGTTTTGATAGTGTAATTCGGATGGGGTCCTTTATTTGTTATATGTTTTGATAGTACTTATAAATCGGAGAGAGCCGTTCTTTGTATTGTATTTTGGAAGTACTGATTGAATGAAACATTTTCTATACACGGTAATAATATATAATTTTGGTAATATGAACTTACTTAATGGATCCTAATTTACACGTTTCTCTAAAATATTTTCAGTAATTTCAATGATTTGTGATAAAATTTAAGGAAAGAAAAAAGTCAGCTTCTAACAAATACTAACAATATTTAAACAGGGCTGAACGCAATTGCGTCAATTATTTGGAACACTATACACCGTATGATTTTATATAACATCTTTTCTGAGGGTTGTTCTTGCCTCATCTATTTTCACCTTATCAAGAGGTTTTTGAACTGATATCAGTACTTTTTGTACATCTTTTAAATTCTATTTTCATATACTTACCCACCTCGGGGATAGGTGACGAATAGGAACGATTCGTTCTGAATAATCGCCCGCGGATCAAAAGTAAACCTGACAAAAAATCATCCTCGCCGGCCTCCCCGCTTCTGCTGATTATCTATCAGTCATGGGGAGGTGAAATCACCGTCAACTGGACTGTCACTCTACTAAACCCTTCACTTTCTACCATAAACTTCTTTTTCTTTTTTATTTTCAAATAACTTTTCTACAGGCTCTTCTGGACCTGCCGTCTTTTCTCTCCCTTTTTCCTTCGGCCAACCATATCTCTAAACTTCTTCTTTCTTTCTTACTTTTCTTCGTCCTTTCAGGAAATATTTCTCTTATGCCCCGGAGTATCATTTCAATCCCACGGCCACACACAGGGGAGGCAGCTGTGTGAGTCTACCCGTTGGCAAACCTGCGTCCGGAGGCAACCGTGAAAAAAGCCTAGAGGAGTAAACCTCGATAATAGAATCCGTAAACCTCGTTGTTAGCGACCGTGGCCATGGATGAATGGCTGCACGAAACGCAGTCAGAAACGGTGCCTCTGGGATACCTGGCGACCTCCCAGAGTAATCAGCCTTAGCGGGGTAAGGGCGCACTGCCTCGCCGGACTTCAAAACGACCCAACTCGTGGGATCTATCATGGAAAACCTAAAACAAAAACCAAGAACGGAGGAGAATGTAGAGGACAAGGAAGGCAAGGAAACAAACGTGGAAGAAGGAGTGGTATTTAAAGGCAAGACGATCTCTAGGACACCTCCTACAACAACTAGTAGGAGTTGTAGCGTGGAAAGCAACTCGCTGGCTAGGATGGACAGTTGGGAAAACGAGGATAGGAAAGAAACATACAAAAGGCTTGAGAAGGAAACACCTGGAAGCTCGGAGGATGAGGGTGTAATCGGTAAAATCATAGAAGGTACACAAAAAAATAGAAAGAGAAAAAGGGTTATGGAAGGGACGCCGGAGGGCACGAAGGAAAAGGAGGCTGGAAAAACTAATATTGAGGTAAGTATGGACAATCTGGACGGAGTTTTAGAAATTCTTGGTAATAAGGGGGAAAACGAGGAAGCCATAGAAATGATCAAGGAAACCCTGACCTTGTTAAGTGAGGAAATGAATAAAGCGGCTTGCAAGAAATGCGAGGAAGAAAATGAGGCAAGGAAGAAATTAAGGGAGATTGAATATATTAAAGATAATATTAGAAGGGGAGGCGGGTACGAACAGTACTGTAAAATAAAAGACATGACGTGGGAAGAGGAAGTGTACACCAAGGTCTTAAAGATCTATGGAAGTAATAATAAGTGGATCGATGAGGGAGACGTCTTAATCGTGGCAGATAAGGACAGGAAGTTGACACTTAAACCCGATTTAAGTGACCTTCTAGATGAAACGGAGATGTGGAAGACGGAGTACCTAGAGGAAGGCATCAGGCGCTCAACGACTAAGGGGAGAGAGAAAAAGAGATTCACCTTCATAACAAAGATTAGCGAGGGTGAGGAAAAGGAGGTATATAGAGCACTGGAGGAGGCGGTGGAAAAAATATTGGACGTGGGAAAAATCACGATTATATGCTCGGAGGGTGTGAGGAAAGTTGTGGAACACATTGCGTTTAATAAGGAAATTGAAGTGGCTATGGGTGTAGAAAAAGTAACCCAAGAAAGTAGGGGCGCTGAAAGCGTGTGGATAAAGACGGGGGAGAAAACTTACGCTCAGGTCATCCAAGACCTAAAGGAAAAGGTAAACGTTGAAGGGATAGGAATAGGGAGGATCAGGAAAACCAATAGCGGGGATGTGGTGGTCACCACTAAAGGCAATGGCAATGCGGGGGAGCTAAAGAAAGTAATCAAGGAGATGGCGAACTACAAGGCAGTGGTCAGAAGGAGGGAACAGGCGTTCGATATCTTTGACCTTGATCCGTCTATACAGGCAGAGGAAGTAATAGAGGCAGTCAGTAGCCATGCAGGAATTAAAAAGGAGATGGTAGAGGTCAAGTCGATTAGAACGGATAGGACAGGGCAGCAGATGGCGACATTTACTACTCCGTTGGAATTAGCCGCAAGGATGGAAAACATTCAAAATATCCGGGTTGGCTGGGTGATTGCACTGTAAAGAAGCGTAACCAGCCGACACGCTGCTACAGGTGCTTAAATTTCGGACATAGGACAAAAGAATGCAAAGGGACTGACCGCACCAAGTTGTGCTTAAACTGCGGTAAAAGTGGACATAGGGTGGGAGAATGCAAGAATGACAGATTCTGCATTAAATGCCAAGTGGAAGGTCATAGGATGGACAATATGGGGTGTCCTATGTTTAGGGATTTGGTATATAATAAAAAATGATCCTAAGCCCCCTAGAAATCGGTTTCGGTAGCATAGTCATACCCTACACCATACATAATTATCTTACCACTATAGTTCACATATTTCTTATTTATGAGTCATTTAGTTTTACAAGTTTTATCTATACACCTTCTATTTATACACCTTTTATATATACACCGCTTATTTATACACTTTTTATTTATACATTCTGTGTAGGGCCCTTTACACCCTGCACAGAAACTGCACATAGATTTTATTTTGACTCATACGGAGGTACACAAGGACATAGTTTTGGGGTAAACACTAACAAAAATGGCGGGAAATAAAAAAAGACTAGGTGGGAACCTGTTAGATGTAGTACAGTTGAACCTAGGAAGATCTAGGATGGCGCATGACATGGCGTTGGAGGAAGCGGTAAGAACTGGGGTGGATATGATGATCATCTCCGAACCTAATAAAAAACTGGCCCATAAGAAGGGATGGATCATGGATCAGAAGGAGGGAGTGGCAATCGCTATTATCAATAACAATTTGACCGTGCAATCAGTACACAGGGGTCTTGGATATGTGATTGTAGGTACGATGGGCATTGCTATTATTGCGACATATATATCACCATCGCTGAATCTGGAGGACTTTAGGAGAGCTGTGGGTAGGGTCTTTGAGGAGGCAGCAAAAAAGCCAACAACGTCGGCAATAGTATGTGATGTTAATGCGAAATCGGTGATATGGGGGTCGCCCAGTACCGAAAGCAGGAGGCAACTTGTCGAGGAATGGTTAACACAGATGGAATGGGTGGCGTGGAACGACGGAACGCATACATTTGAACGAGGAAGTCAAGAAATTTAAGGGCTGGAGTGTGCATTACAACAACCCTCCACGGGCAAATAAAATTCAAAATCAAAAGCAGCGGCAACATCAGGAAAGCGACTCCAAGAAAGACGGTCTACCTGGACATTGCCAAATATACGAGAGCCCTCAAGGAAAAAAATGCCACCTATACAGACATACTTAGTGCGTACAAAATAGCTACCACCAAAGAGGCTAAGGGCAATGTGAAACCGTACTGGTGGAATGCGGAAATTAAAGAGACAAGAGCTACCTACGTCAGAATGAGGAGGGAGTACACCCGGGAACGTGAGGGGAACAAAAGAATAAGTCTTGCGGGTAGAATGAAGGAATTAAGCAGATCGCTAAAGAAGTTGATTATGGCCTTCAAAAAAATCAACTGGGAGAAGCTAATTACTGACCTGGATGAGGACATCTGGGGGCAAGGGTACCGCATCGCGACCGGCAGACTGTCACATAAAGCTATGGGTCAGATAACGACTAAGCTCAGAAAGCAGATTCCAAAGGAGCTTTTTCCAACCATAAATTCGAGAAAAATAAGTATGGGGAACACGAAGATCGCAAGCCCGGATCCATTTACTATCCAGAAATTGGATGAGGCCATGCGTAAGATGAAAAACGGTAAGGCACCGTGACCTGATGGTCTGACTGTGGAGGCTTTAAAAATAGCATATAAGGTTAGGCCAGAAGGAATACAAAATTACCTAAATACGTTGCTGGAAAAGCAAGTTTTTCTGGAGGACTGGAAAACGGCGAGAGTAATATTACTGCCTAAGGGTGGTAAGGACCCGAAGGAAGCATCTAGTTATAGACCCATCTGCCTGATAAATACTTTTGGGAAATTACTAGAACGATTAGTGGCCAACAGGCTAACGATGGAACTTGAAGACAAAAATGTTCTATCCCCCCAACAACACGGGTTTAGGGCGGCAAGATCTACTGTGTCTGCCATTTTAAGTTTAAAATCGAAGATCAATGAAGGAACTTCTAAGTGGGGTGCACTAGTTGCACTTGATATCCAGAATGCGTTTAATACAGCCAAGTGGGAGAAGATAATAAAGGCTCTCGTGAATGGAGGGGTAAGCCAGTACTTGGTTAAGTTCGTTAAAAACTATCTACATAACAGGAAAGTGGTCTCGGGGATCATCGCACATAAATGTACGATGGGGGTTCCACAGGGCTCGGTGTTAGGACCGGTACTGTGGAACGTTATGTATGATGGGATCATTAGAATAGACTACGGACTAAATGTGTCACCTATGACATACGCGGATGACATAATCTATTGGATCGAGGGGAATGAAGACCAGGAGATTAGGTATAGGGCGGAAAAGGCCACCAGGCTCGCGATTTAATGGACCCGAGTAAATGGATTGAAGGTGGCTCCACACAAAACGGAGATGGCAGTTATGAAAAGACCGAGAAACGCCATGCGTAAGCTCTCCATAATGGTGGACGGGCAGAAGATTGAGGCTAAAGACAGTATAAAGTACCTAGGGGTCATTATTACTAAGAACCTAAACTTTGCTATGCATATTAACCAGACCATCGAGAAGGCGGCCGCTAAGAGCGCACAATTACAAAGGCTTATGCCGAATGTTGGAGGTCCGGGTTACCACAAACGACGAGTTTTATGCCAAGTAGCTCATAGTGTTTTACTATATGCAGCCCCGGTTTGGAAGGACATGGTTAAGGTGCAAAAATATAGGGGTAAATTAATAGCCGAGCAGAGAAAAAGCCTATTACGTATCATATCTGCGTACAGGACGGTATCGGCGGAGGCAGCCCAAGTGATTTCGGGCTTCCCCCCAATTGACCTTATGATTGCGGAAAGGTGTTTCCTATACACAGTCGGAGGGAGATTGGTGGGGAATAGGAGAATGGCGAGGGAAAGCACCTACCGTAAATGGCAGGACAGGTGGGACGACTTGACGTCTAAGGCACAATGAACTAAGACGCTAATCAGGGATATAAAAAGCAGGGTAACGTGTAAACACAAAACCACGTCTTACCATGTCACACAATTTCTATCAGGACATGGCTCGTTCGGAACTTTCACCCATAGGATCCAAAAGACGGACAGCGATCTATGCGCAATTTGCGATAAGAGGGACGACCCGGGACATGTCCTGTATGAGTGTGTGAGATGGGAGGCGGAGCGCAGGGAAATCACCAGCGAAATTGGCAATATACCTGAGGTTGAGGGTATTATCCAGGAGATGGTGGAATGTCCTGAGAAATGGAAGAAAATCACAAGCTATATCGTGAAAATTATGAAAAGAAAGGAGTCTAAGGATAGAGAAAGTCAGGGATAGGGTAATGGTAATTAAACTAAGTGGGTTGGTACGCTGAAGTAATGACAGCTTGCTGTCCTCCCAGCGTATGTTTCATCACAAGGTACAATGAGGAGGGTGGTTAAGTGAGGTGAAAGTCCCACACAAATCCACAGCATTGCACTGCCCGCTGTCGGAAATGGCATTAGCTTCCACCCCACCTCCGGGCAAAAAAAAGGTACTTGAATAAAGTAGTCTTCGTTTTCGTTAGATCTTACTTAGCTTCAGTTTCTTTCCTTAGTTATAATTCTTGTTATAATGAACGAACAACTTCGGGAAGTACCTATTCCAAAATCATGATTATTAAAACTTAATACTCATTCAAGACTTTAATCGGCTATTGTATATTGAAATTCCAGGTGGCGGAATTGTACACTAACATTATATAATAGAGTTTACAAAATAAGGGTTCTTTCAACTTTTAAAATACTTTGGTTAGTAAGTATATTTTGAAATCGATTCACAATATTTCAAATCCTAGATATGCATTATACCCTTCAAAAAAATTAATATTGCAATAGGGTAGATATTATTATTAATAATAAAACATGCTCATATGTTGGCAGAGATTTGAATCTAGAAGAAAATATTTCCAACGTTCAAGATGTTTCAGAAGCTACTTACATAAATAAAGAAAAAAACAAATAGTTGGTAATTATGTGAAGAAAGGGGAATAACTATTTCAGATAGTCTAATACAGACATTGTATTAAACAGTACAAAAAATACTGAATCGAGCATCTCTAGTTCTAGTTTTTGTAGTAGCAGTCATAGCCGTCAATATAGTATTGCAGGTTTAGAAAATTTTAATATTAATACTAACAATTCTTGTGAACAATTAGAGACTGTTTAAGACTTTGAAAATAAAAATTTCTGTTAAAAAGCTCATTTCCATTTGAATATTCACTGAATACAATAAATGAGCTGTAGCTGTCCCTTACAATGGTACCTATATTAATCTAGTTGAAGAATATGTAACTTATGACACTGAATGCTCCAGTCAACAAACATAATTCAATTATTTATTATTGTAGAAACACAGCTATTGGATACTCAATTGGATACAATTAATTATAAACTCATTTATATTGATAATGTGTTCATATCTCTTCTTCATAAGTAGTTTTTCTTTTTGTATACAGTGTATTAATAATGCTTAGTTTTCATTAAGTTACAATTCCACGATGTTAATATACAACCTGAATTTACCTGCGAAACGGAGTGAGGCATGTAATAGAAGGTAAATCATGAAAAGTCACTTCTCGAAATAAAATATGTTGTTATTCCTTTGAAGAGCCCCCCATCTATCTTGTGGAAAATGGGTCCCAGTCAATTGGCTGAAAATCAAGTTTGATGTAGTTTATGATGATCGATCAAAGGTCTCCATGGGCACAATTTGATCTGAAGTAATTGTTTTATTAGCTGCTGTTCAGAACACCTTTAAATGTTTCACAGATAAGGATTTTGAAGTGTACGTTATGGAATGGTTGAGGCACTCGAAACAGCGACCCTTGCGTAAGAAAAAGTAATCGTAAGTAAACGCTAGAATTTCTTTAATCAGATTGGATTTTTGTTGATTTAACGTAATGTTTCATAAAATCTTTATGGTGTGCATTTTTTTTAGTTTTAACATTATTAAAAAACTATTCTAATAAGTTTCCTATAAATTAGCTGTAATGTATGTATATCCGTTAAACTTTATTAATTCTGAGGTTAAGCTCAAAACAAATAAAAAAGTTAGACTCAAGGTCTTTAGTTAGCCATTGTATTAGCCAAAGGCGCTGGTATTCGATTAGCAATTCAAATTAATGAGCTTCGGGATTAAAGCGAGGATTGGTTAAACACAACTCGAAATAAACAACTAACAAATTTAATTATTAAAGGGGATAATAAAGGATTGATCTCCTGTAAAATACAAAGAAAATTCAACAAAAAATATGCATAACTAAATTCAACGGCCGTTCTTCATGAATATTAAAACTCATGAAACATGTACAATGTAAGAATCTTAAACGTAAATAATTAATGTGTAAATGAGTCTAAATCTAGCACGGAGAGAATTTCTGTTGAAATCAAAAATTTGGCCACATGACCAACGTATTCTTGTTGAAATAAAAACAAACAAAAAGTTACCTAATATTCACTAAGACCGTTCTGAAGGAGGTAGTGCGCGGCGAAACACAACAGTATCATATATGTATATGTATATATATATATATATATATATATATATATATATATATATATATATATATATATATATTATTAATTATTATTATTGATAATTTTTTTTATAAATTGTTATTATATATTATTTTATAAGATGAAGTCGAGACTTACCTTCGGCCGCTCTTTATAGGTTTGATTTTAATTTATAATTTTATTTTATGAAGAGTCGAAAGCCTCTATCTTCGACTGCTCTTTAATATTATTTGAACTTGTCTATTTATTATTTGAATTGTTTATAGCTGGAGACATGTAGACCTTTTCTCGTTGGGTTCATGGCGCATATAAATAAGTCTATTTTAACTGTGGTTTTATTAATTATTGAATTGTAAATATACTGTATATTGAGAAACTAAATGATTTTTGAAAACATGTGTGTCTTAATTTACTGTTTCCAGATATTTTGAATGAATGAGGTGAGTCGATATTTCTAAATTTATTAAGGATAGTATATAAAATAAAAATGCAAAACACTTTACAGAAAAATAATTTTAATAAATTGTTGAGATTGAAATCGTAATTAATTTTAAACACCAAATTTTCTTGATACCACCCCTGTACTCTTTACAGTCAGACGCATGGAATGATATTGAACATATCTCTACTACGTCGGCGTGACGAAAATATACGATTTTGCTTCGTTGAAAGCGAAGATACACATTTGTGTTTACCGTCTATTTCCCACTTATGAAATGTTTATACAAATTAAATGTTCGTATGTATACGTTGAAACTATCAAGATAATATTCAAAAAACAAAACCATACGATTGCATATACATATATATAAAATTAAATAGGAGTGATGTGAAATTAGTATAGTGATAGACAGAAGATGATAATGTTTGCAATAAGAAAATGGAAGCTAGACGAAATTTACATACAATGTGAACAAACAATGATACAAATTAATTATTAAAAGTAAGTACATAGTTATTTATTAGTTATGATTTATGGATATCCATGTACGTAAGTTCTTATTATGCATCATAAAATACTCCTTTAAATGAAATTTCGAAATTATTTTATTGTTCACTATTTGAATGTTTTTATTTTTATTTATGTTGGAATTCCAAATTAATATTAAATTAGCACAGACCTTAATATGTCCACTGTAGAAAACTCCATGTTGCTGGATGGCGTCACCTCTTTTCTTGAAGATCTCTTTGGCGACAGAGATGCACGTTCGAACAAACTCCCGTTCTCACAAACTGTTTAAATAGCTTATAGAATTATTATTATTGAACTTTTTTGCAAATTCACATGTTTTATTTTTTTTATTAACATTTATTCGGAAGCCTCTTACATAGATGCTAACCCTTTTTAGCTACCCACGCCACTTCCTTTTTTGTCGCAATCAACCACTCTTTCTTGTCATAAAATTCATAGCCTTCTATTGACACTTTCTTTCAAAATAATTGTTTGTTTGGGGAATTTTTTAGTTCTAAATTTAAATTAGTTCTTTTAATTGTCCTGGATGGTATCAACACTTATTTGTTTAATTGTATATAGTCTTAAGGGTTTCATAAAATGTCTTTTTTCACTATTGACAATCCCTTATATTGTTAGTTATCTCTTTTTAAGGTATTTAGATTTACATTATTTTACATAAAACTTACAATCTAAATATCAAGTATTATATATGCAAATGTATAGTTTTCAATTTTCTAATCTTTGTGATTGTTAATCACATATAAATTCTTATTTATTTTCAAATTTCTTTTTCATAAAAAATATTCTATTCGTAACCAATAAATTTAAGTTGGCAATCAATTTAGTAATTTTTATGTTACTTCCAGTTGATTAATATTCATAATTGCAAACTCTTGTTGACACCTGACATGGCTACGTTCCGCCTGTCAATCAAATACTTTTTATTTCAAATTACCTTTTTAATTATAACCCTTTTTACTTATTACCCATAAATATTGATACTCATTTATTTATTCAAATACTAATTCCTTTTGTTTTCAGGTTTCAAATGATGCTACATGGTAATTACCTGGATGTTCATATGGCAGTGTTTTGAACAGTCTAGTAACTGTTACCATCAACGTAATATTGGATTATTATTAAGGTAAAATTTTGTACTTATTTACATATTGCTATTACTAGAAATATCTTTATTCACTATCCTTTTTATTCCTTTTAATATAAATGCTTTTCTTAATATTTGGTAGTATGAATGCTCACTTCATTCAATTCAATCATCTAAAACTCCTAGTTTTTTTTTATATGTAACCTTCAATTGGCCTTACCAATTTTAGATGGTTTCAGTTTCCCCCAATTTCATTTTCAAAATATTATTATCTGTGCGATTGTTTTTTTTATATTTTGAAAATGTAATTTTTACTTTTTAACTCCATTTATATTGAATATGAATTCTAATAGGTTAAATTAATTAATATTTTATAAAAAAATTCAATTTCATTAATTTATTATGTCTTCTTATCAGATACTAATTATTTGTATGACATGATTTTTAAAATGCTGCTACTTGTTGAATTTATACAAGTTTTGCACATTTATAGTCCCTCTCAATTGATTATTATATGGGTTCCTTAAAACATAGCTATTCTCATATGCCTTCTCTACTATATAAGGTCCATTAAATGGTAGTTTCAGCTTAGCACATTGGTTTAATTATTTATCGGCTATTTGCAAAGATCTTTCTATTACCCAATCTCCTTCTTTAAATGTTGTTGGTCTTTTAATTTTTTTATTTCTTCGTTTTATGTATCGATCAGCAACTCTTTTAAGTTGTACATTAACTTTTTCTAATAATTCATCATATTGACTTTCCTTTTCTAATATCCATGGTCTGTCAGGTTTTATATTCTTCATTATCTGTATCGGAATTTCTTGTGTACTGGTATTTGGTACGTTATTCATATAATATTCCACATCCATTAATTTATTTTCCCAATTTCGATGTTCGTGTGATGTCAATACTCTCAGATACTTTATTATTTCCTTGATATATCGTTCCGTTGGGTTTGATGCTGAATGCCGTATACTTGTAAATGTCAATATAACTCCATTCTTTTGCATAAAATTTTTAAAACGTTTATTGTTAAAATATGTGGCATTATCTAATATACATCTTTTTGGCCTGCCTACTTCATTAAAATAGTTATTCATTATATTGCATATTGTTTTTGTATTTGTTTTAGCTGCCTGCCTAATATAAATGAATTTAGAGAAGATGTCTACTATGACGAATATGTGTTTATTGCCCTGGAAGCTTGTGATAAGGTTCGACATAAAATCCACTGATACTAAGTCCAATGGTTTTTCAGAACGAATAGATTTTGGTAAGTTTTCATTATGGTAGTTTTTGTCCTTACTCAGCTGACATATAGTACAAGTTTGTACTATATCCTTAGCTATTGGAATATCCTTTTTGCAAATATAATTCTCTCTCCAAATCAACCATGTTCTTCGCATTCCAGTATGTCCATACTGCTTGTGTATCTCCCTTAATACCTTTTTTGCAAATTCCATTGTTGTTAGATATAATTCATTCTGTCCAACTATTTTATAATATATACCATTTTTATTCAATGATCCCCTCTTCTCCTTTTCTGTTAGTTCACCCTGATCCTTCTTTATTTCTTCTAGTGAAAATATACCATCTGTTTGTCTCAAAATGTTTAATCCTATGTTTAATTTATGCAAGTTCTTCTTATTTTCTCCATCCATTCTGCCTAGATAGTCTGGTACAATATTTGACTTCCCTGTGACATATTTAATATCAAAAGAATATTCTTGAAGTAACAATGCCCATCTGTGAATTCTGCTATTTCCAAATTTATTGTCCAATATCGATGTCAGTGATTGGTTATCTGTTTCAATCGAAAATTTATTTCCTAATAAATAAAATCGAAATTTAGTCACACAAAATATAATACTTCCTAATTCTAATTCACTAACACTGTAATTTTTCTCGTGCTTTTCAGTGGTTCTTGAAATAAAGCTAATCGAGATTTCTTTATCTTCTTGTCTTTGAATAAGAACTCCTGCATATCTTTTTATAGATGCGTCTGTTTTCAGTATAAATGGTAATTTATAATCGGGATAATAATTTTTTAATTTAGACTCGAAAATATATTTGACCTTATTGAATGAATTTTCTCTTTCTTCATTCCATTTCCATGGTACTCCTTTCTTTAATAATTCCATCAATGGTAGTTACATTTCTGTGATATTTGGCACTAATCGTTTGAAATAATTGATAGTTCCTAAAAACCTTCGCAGCATTTTTAAATTGTATGGTGTTTTGAATTCCCTAATTAATTTTATTCTATCTGGATCCATCTCTATTCCAGTCTCATCAATTTTGTATCCTAAATAAATAATATTCGTTTTAAAAAACTGACATTTGTCTTTGTTTAATTTCAGACCAGCTTCGTCAAGACTTTCCAGTGCAATCTTCAAATGTCTTCGGTGCTCCTCCTCATTACTGGAAAAGATCAGGATAACATCAATATAATGTGGGATAAAATCTTCGTATTTATTTAAAACTTGATGTAAAGCTCTTACTAAAGCTGAACAAGCTCCTTGTATACCAAATGGTACTACGCAGAATCGATACACAACTCCATCTACTGAGAATCCTGTATAGTCGCTTGAGTCTATGTGCAATGGTATCAGCCAAAAACTATGTACTAAATCTAACTTTGAAAACATCTTTGCATTTGTTATCCTTCCCAAAATTCCATCGACTGACATAGGTGCCTCGTATTGAGGTACTGTGTACTTATTAATGGTTCTAGCGTCTAGACATATTCTTATATCATTATTCTTCTTCTGTACAACTACTAGTGGATTTATGTACGGTGTATTGCTTCTTTCTATTATCCCATCTCTTTGTAATATCTCCAACTCTTTCTTCACTCTATCTTTTCATTTGTAAGGTACTGGATATGATTTTGATTTAAAATTTTCTATATGCTTCACCTCCATCCTATGCTCATATTTCTTAGCCACTCTTGGTTCTCTCGACATTAATCTCTCATACCTCTTTAACAATTCTTTCACAAATTCATAATGTTCTTCATTACAATCTATCACATTATCACTCTTTTCTGCAACGTCTACTTCTTCTTTATTTTCACACTTCAATTTTTCATCTTTATATTTCAACTTTTCATTTTTAACATGACTTATCTTCTTCATCTTCTCCTCTACTTCCTCTATCATATTCAATCGTACCCATTTTCCGTTTAACCGAATTTTCTTTTCTTCATAATTTACTATTGCTTCATATTTTTCCAGTACATCGTTTCCTATTATTATACTTGTTTCTAGGTTTGGAACAGCTAGTAGTTGACAATTAAGTATTGCTTCTTCTACTTGTAAATTTATATCATACAATTTGTTTACCCCACACAGTTTTCGATTATTTATACCTGTTAACATTACCGTAGGAATTTTGATTTCTCTTTCTTTTAAGTTATTATTTTCATTTATTAATTTTAAATAAATTAAAGATGCTTCGCTTCCTGTATCAATTAAAATTTGAAATGTTTTATCATTAATTTTTCCCTCAATATACAATAAACCATATAAATTTTCTTTTTCTAATTTCTCATTTAAATTTATGAATTCTTTGTGTTGACATAATGCAAAACTTTGATATAGAAAGCAACATTTTAAAAATCCTGTCCGTCATTTGTATGTTCGTCTTGTTTGTGCCTGTCCCTGTCTATATGTTGTACTTGTTCGACAATAATTTCCTGTCTATTATCGTTCCTAATTTCTCTATCAACACTACCTCCTCTTGTATAACTATGTTGATTGTTTCTTCCTGAATGTCGATCTTCTCTTTCTAGACTTCTAGATATGTTTCTTTCTCTTCCATACCTTATGTAGTTTATCTGTCTTATTGTAGTTATTACTTTGTCTATTATTTACATTGTTAGTTTGATTAAATCGTTCGTCTCTATTTCCGTTGTTGTGAGTGTTATTATTATTATTTCTTCTTTCTTGGTTATATTCATATCTGTCATTATTATAATAATTATTGTTGTAACTATAATTCCTCCAATTAGTTCTGCTATTTTCTCTGATTATTGTAATTGTTATTTCTTCTTGTAGGTTCATTTTGATTTATGTTCCTATTTCTCCTATAATTATTATTTAAATTTCTATCATTCCAATCATTTTGTCTTACTCCATTCTGTTGAGCTTCATTCAGGTTTCTTTCTCCTCTTCTCTCAATTCTTTGCAAATATCGACATAAACTGTCTATTGTTTTAATATTTTGAATAGCAATGGTCTCTCTTATTTGTTCCTTGCAGTGTCTGGACATATACAACACAATCTCTTCTTCCTGAAGTCGCGGATTCAAATGGATTACCATAGCATACATTTGCAAAACATAGGTATTCAGTGAATTACCTCTATTTTCTTCATATCTGCCAAAATATAATCTTTCTCTTATTTTAGATTGTACATTATTTCCCCAAAAATAGTCAATAAATTTTCTTTCAAATTGATCTAAGTCTTGTATATCCTCTTCTTTGGTTGTGAACCAAACCAATGCATGGTGTTCTAAATGTTCTCGTATAATTTCTCTTAATTCCTCTACTTCATATTCATTTCTCAATTTATTCCTCAGCATTTTGATAAAGGTTACAGGGTGTATTTTCTTAAAATCTCCATCAAATTTTATATTGTTATTACTTCCAAAATTAATTATTCTTGTTTCCCCCGTTATTCTTGTCAATTCTCTTCTTATTCTTCTTTCTTTCTCTTCTTGGTCGTCTTCCAATTTTTTTAAATTATCCGCCATTTCTTTCAGTTTTCGTTTATATTCATTTCTCTCGTTTCTGTTGCTACTTTCTTCTAATTGTATTTCTTGAATCATTCTATTTTCCATTTGCTCAATTTTTTCTTTATTTTTTTCAATTCTTTCACCATAACCTTGAAACTTTAGTTCAGTGTTCATTTCCACTCTGTCAAATTTTCCTTTTATTTCATCTTCTATACCTCCCATTACTTCCCCCATTTGTCCTAATTTCTCATCGATCTTGTTCTCCATTTTTCTTCTATATCCATCTCTATCTTGTACCAATCCTTTTTTTAACTGTTCAAATTTTTCTTCTAGATTTATTCTTACGTTTCTTTCTAATTCTGCCATTCCATTTTGTATTTCTTCTATATTTTTGTGCAAATCTGCGTTACCAGCTTCTAATTTTCTATGTAATTCTGCATTACCAGCTTCTAATTTTCTATTTAATTCTGCATTTCCTTCGTTTACACTAATCATTAGGCTTCTTATCAAATTATGTAGGCTTTCCATCTCCTTTTCTTTTTCTTGTCCTGGTTGTTGTTGTGCCGGTATCTCCATTCCAATGTCTTCTGTGGTTGATGTAGATTGTTCTTCGTTTCCCTCCTTTGTATTGTCTTTTTTATTCCTTGTATTTGGCATTATTGTATGTTCTTGTCAAATTGTCTTTATTCTTTTGTTTTTAATTTCTATTTTCTACGTTTATGTTTTAATGAATATAATTATTTTAATAATTTATAGTTTATCTGATTCGGTGAGTCCAATTGAATTTTCAGAGCTAAATTTGTTAGGAGCCAAATTATTTTTAGAGCCTTACGTTGGGGTCGTTATTTTATTATATATTTATCAATCTATATTAATTTAATAAGAGCCCCACGTTTCGGGTGCCATTTTATTATTAATTATTATTATTGATAATTTTTTTTATATATTGTTATTATATATTATTTTATAAGATGAAGTCGAGACTTACCTTCGGTCGCTCTTTATAGGTTTAATTTTAATTTATAATTTTATTTTATGAAGAGTCGAAAGCATGTTGACCTCTATCTTCGACTGCTCTTTAATATTATTTGAACTTGTCTATTTATTATTTGAATTGTTCATAGCCGGAGACATGTAGACCTTTTCTCGTTGGGTTCATGGCGCATATAAATAAGTCTATTTTAACTGTGGTTTTATTAATTATTGAATTGTAAGTATACTGTATATTGAGAAATTAAATGATTTTTGAAAACATATGTGTCTTAATTTACTGTTTCCACATATTTTGAACGAATGAGGTGAGTCGATATTTCTAAATTTATTAAGGATAGTATATAAAATAAAAATGCAAAACACTTTACAGAAAAATAATTTTAATAAATTGTTGAGATTGAAATCGTAATTAATTTTAAACACCAAATTTTCTTGATACCACCCCTGTACTCTTTACAGTCAGACGCATGGAATGCTATTGAACATATCTCTACTGCGTCGGCGTGACGAAAATATACGATTTTGCTTCGTTGAAAGCGAAGATACACATTTGTGTTTACAGTCTATTTCCCACTTATGAAATGTTTATACAAATTAAATGTTCGTATGTATACGTTGAAACTATCAAGATAATATTCAAAAAACAAAACCATACGATTGCATATACATATATATAAAATTTAATAGGAGTGATGTGAAATTAGTATAGTGATAGACAGAAGATGATAATGTTTGCAATAAGAAAATGGAAGCTAGACGAAATTTACATACAATGTGAACAAACAATGATACAAATTAATTATTAAAAGTAAGTACATAGTTATTTATTAGTTATGATTTATGGATATCCATGTACGTAAGTTCTTATTATGCATCATAAAATACTCAGGCCTTTAAATGAAATTTCGAAATTATTTTATTGTTCACTATTTGAATGTTTTTATTTTTATTTATGTTGGAATTCCAAATTAATATTAAATTAGCACAGACCTTAATATGTCCACTGTAGAAAACTCCATGTTGCTGGATGGCGTCACCTCTTTTCTTGAAGATCTCTTTGGCGACAGAGATGCACGTTCGAACAAACTCCCGTTCTCACTAACTGTTTAAATAGCTTATAGAATTATTATTATTGAATTTTTTTGCAAATTCACATGTTTTATTTTTTTTTATTAAAATTTATTCGGAAGCCTCTTACATAGATGCTAACCCTTTTTAGCTACCCACGCCACTTCCTTTTTTGTCGCAATCAACCACTTTTTCTTGTCATAAAATTCATAGCCTTCTATTGATACTTTCTTTAAAAATAATTGTTTGTTTGGGGAATTTTTTAGTTCTAAATGTAAATTAGTTCTTTTAATTGTCCTGGATGGTATCAACACTTATTTGTTTAATTGTATATAGTCTTAAGGGTTTCATAAAATGTCTTTTTTCACTATTGACAATCCCTTATATTGTTAGTTATCCCTTTTTAAGGTATTTTGATTTATATTATTTCACATAAAACTTACAATCTAAATATCAAGTATTATATATGCAAATGTATAGTTTTCAATTTTCTAATCTTTGTGATTGTTAATCACATATAAATTCTTATTTATTTTCAAATTTCCCTTTCATAAAAATTATTCTATTCGTAACCAATATATTTAAGTTGGCAATCAATTTAGTAATTTTTATGTTAC
Source organism: Galeruca laticollis (assembly GCA_963921935.1). Taxonomy (NCBI): domain Eukaryota; kingdom Metazoa; phylum Arthropoda; class Insecta; order Coleoptera; family Chrysomelidae; genus Galeruca; species Galeruca laticollis. Next base: position 185,352,003 of record OY998179.1, on the reverse strand, counting down.
TTCCAGTTGATTAATATTCATAATTGCAAACTCTTGTTGACACTTGACATGGCTACGCTCCGCCTGTCAATCAAATACTTTTTATTTCAAATTACCTTTTTAATTATAACCCTTTTTACTTATTACCCATAAATATTGATACTCATTTACTTATTCAAATACTAATTCCCTTTGTTTTCAGGTTTCAAATGATGCTACATGGTAATTACCTGAATGTTCATATGGCAGTGTTTTGAACAGTCTAGTAACTGTTACCATCAACGTAATATTGGATTATTAATAAGGTAAAATTTTGTCCTTATTTACATACTGCTATTACTAGAAATATCTTTATTCACTATCCTTTTTATTCCTTTTAATATAAATGCTTTTCTTAATATTTGGTAGTATGAATGCTCACTTCATTCAATTCAATCATCTAAAACTCCTAGTTTTTTTTTTATATGTAACCTTCAATTGGCCTTACCAATTTTAGATGGTTAATATATATATATATATATATATATATATATATATATATATATATATATATTACTATATATTCAATATTCTATTTTATATTTGCCCCACGTTTGGGTGACAAATTATAATATTTCAAATATTCTACTTTATATTTGCCCCGCGTTGGAAGCCAATTATTATATATTTCTACTATGTTCCATTATAATATTATATTTTTATATATGAATATGAATTTATTTGTTGCTGTCGTCACAATTTGTGATAGTAACTACACTAATGTGAAAACACCTTTACCGCTAAATATAACCTATTAAATTTATTTTTGACCGCAGTTGTCAAATTAATATGCCCGGCTCAGATAAATATTAAATTTTATATTATGAAAGATAAATCAATACATAATCAATTAACTCACTCTTATCTTAGGAAGGGATCAAAGATTTCAAATAATAATTCAAATTTATAAATTTCCAAATAATTTTCCAAATTACGTATTGCGCTATTCCAAATCTAAAGTGACTGTTTGTCCAATACACTATAAGACAATTAAATTATCTTATGACATATATGAAATTTGCTGTCAGGAAATTAACTAAATGTCACTTATTATACTAAATTATCTCTAGCATAAAAATTATCAAATATAATGAGAATAAATATGAAAAAAGAACCAAAGAGATTTGGAATTCAAATTTATATAATCTAGTATCAGATAACAATTACAAAACAAAAACTTTTCAAAAAATATCATAAACGCATAAACCAAAGATAGAATTTTCTATCAAACCTTAATATTAAAACAACCTATAATTGTAAACCTGCAAAACCCGTTGGATGTGGTGTACAGGGTGAATCAAACTCGGAATAATAAATATTTAGTTGAATTCTTTAGTTCGAACTAGTTTTCGAACACAAAGTATGTTACTTTATGGCAACTACAGATTAATATATTTATTCCTTGCTTTCACTGAATGCGTTCAATAGTTTCCACTTTCCACACTTGTTATGTAATATGCTTACACAGTTTTATTTTTTTTAGGTTGGATTCCTGGACAAGATATTTTTTTTCTAATTTTGTACCTGTTTTTCCAAATTTACTGTACTGTTCATCAAAAGCGAATCAACGTTTTAAATCCTTTATTGCTTTTTTTGCTATTTTATTTTAAATGCACAGGGTGAACAACTAAGAACGACTGTAGGCCACATCTCAGAAAAGAATCATGGTACAGTTTTCAAAAATATTACCTTTAGGTAAGTGATACTGAAAAATTGCTGGAAAATATTTTGCAGTCTCTAAAATATCCGCTAGGGGTGGAATGAACACTCGAAAACATAATACTCCAAAAAAACATACTAAAGGTGTCCTATAAATACAATTTTTGAAATCTTGAAGAGATTATGAAAAAATTTAATTAAGGAGATTTTTTGCCATTATTCTTCAAATAATGGGTATGAACAAATGTATAACTTTTTCGTTTTGTAACAGATATTAATGATTTTAGCTGCATTTAAAAGAGTTTTTCTGTTTAATAAAATAGATAACAAAATTAGATAATTTTGTATTCACTCGGAAATTTCAAATATAAATTGAAGCATTTTTTTTATTTTTATATCTGGTCACGTGAATCCCTTTCATCAGAATTTAAAAAATGTCTCATTACATGTAAAATTTCCGAGAAAATGGGAGAATTGTCGACTTTTTCACAAAGCGTTGACAAAATTGTTCAATTTTGTTATTTTTGTTAAGCATATATCTTATTAAAGAGGCAAAACTCTTTTAAATGACGCCAAAAACATGGATATCGATTAAAAAACAAAAAAGTGTCACATTTGTTTTTTAGGTTGAACCTTCCCCCACCCCTTATTTGAAGAATAAGGACAAAAATCCCTAACTACATTTTTCATAATCTCATCAATATATCAAAAATTGTATTTCTAGGATACCTTTAGTATGTCTTTTTGAGAGATAATCACAGTATTATGTGTTTAAGTGTTCATTTCACTCCATAGCAGATATTTTAGGAACTCAAAAGTATTCTCCAACGATTTTTCAGGGTCATTTTCCTGAAGGTATTTTTTTATAGTTGTACCATGATTATTTTTTGAAATATGGCCGACAGCCGGCGTTCTTAGTTGTTCACCCTGTATTTGTTGATTAGGCACAGAAACATCCATAGGATGTCATCTAGAGTGTTTGAGGTATGTTATTTAGAGGTTTAAGTAATGTCCATACAACATCTAAGAGAATACACTGTATTGTTTTTGATATGTCGCATTTAGATCATTGATAAGACGTTATTTTTTAGACATTACATTAACATTGACGAGAAGTTAAAAGGCATTTCAGATTGTAACAGAAATGTTGTTTTTAGTTCGTTATAAAGACTTCCTTTTGAGGAAGTTCTAGTAACATCACAGTAATGTAAAAAGGCAGCGCTTTAACATAACTGAGAAGTTAAGTTGAAACATTACAAAAGTTAACAGCCACAAGCTGGGCATGAGCGGTTGTATAGATGCGCATGTGATGAAAACGAGGGGAAAAAAGGAAGCACATTATCACAATGTGATATTGAATTAACATAACTGTAATATTTATTTGCATAGTGGGTACTAAAAGTAATATAGATTTTTTCAATAATTTGTTAGAAGTATTTAAAAAAGTCAAAAACCGTATAAATTGGAAAAAACGGAAAAAATCAAAGGGTGGATCATTTATTTTGGCTATTTATCCACAAGGGTACAACGAATATATCAAATATTACATACCATTGGAAAGGTCTTGAATAAGCTCCAAAAAACATCTTTTGAAGACAGAACTTAAATACCAAGAAACCCATATTTTCGAAATTTTAGAGGGCGATTAGGATCCTTTAAGGATTTTTTCAGGGATCGTGGTATGATGCGATGATAATAAATATTCGAGCTCTCTCGTCCTATAAAGTTTCATCGAAATCGTTAGAACGATTACAAAGTTGCCACTAATATATATACTTTCATGAAACTCATAAAGAAATCAAACACTGTGTTGTTTGTATTCGTTATAATGTTGAGAAAAACTCTAAAATGCTGTGGTACTTATGGTGTGGAATTCAATGTTTATGTAGTTTCTTTAGAATTGAATATTAAACACTAAAAGAAAACTTAGCTTACTATCCAGTAAATGTAAACAAGCTGTTACTTGAAATTTGTAGTACACATAAAAGTTATGCAGTATTCTAAACTAAAACTGAATTCATATCGTGAAAAATTAAGTAAATCATATTAACGATTATCAAAGAAATAAATAAATAATTAAAATGATAACAATAAATGACTATATAGAATATTGTGGTTAGATTTTAGAATGACATAAGTGTCAAGTTTGTCCATAGATAAAATAAAGTTGTCTATGAATGATTATGGCAGAAGAATGTTCAAACAGAAAACAGGGAATATAAATTTATGTATTATTGTGTCAGAAAATGTATGATTTAATTTCGTGGGTAGGAAAAATAATATTGTTATTTAGTAGTTAGAAAATTAAAATTAGGAATAGTTTATGTAAAATAGATTGGACATTAGTTAGATGAATTTATTAGGAAGGACTTAAACACATTTGAAGACAATTTCGTGTTAAAGATCTTATGAAATTAGAGATAATAGTAAAACATACATTGTACAGCATTGTTAAAAGATACAGACTTTTTGCACAGATAAAATATTTTATATTGTGTATAAACAATTAAATTAAAAACGCAAATTTTATATCATGTCAACAAAATCAAAAGATATACATGACTTTCGCTAGCAACCGGGGGATAACAATTTTTGGTTGACGGAGAGAAAAGTCGCTTGTAAAACATCAACTGGGAAGGACCGTTGGAATTTGCTAATCAGACTATATTAGAGGGTCAGTAAAACAAAGTTAAAAGTCCTGAAACAGTTTAAGAACTGATAAATAAACTTCTATAAATTTGAATAACATATTGATCGTATTTGTAAGGCATTTTACGAAATTACAAAGAAAAAAACTGTAATTCAACCAGACGGCAGGTGAAATCATTTGAGGGAGTCTGAATCATCAATAAAATACATACAAAGCCAAGTGGGAGGATTTTGGGTGCAGTAGTCGAGGGTGAATTATCAAGGAAGAATTGTGTAATCTGAAAAAAATGCGTACATACCTGTATACGACTGTTCTGACCCAACACATGTATGATAACGGCAATCTTAATACATCAGGTTAGTGCGCGTTTATTGCTAGCAATATAATAACTGATAGATGTACATCTGAAACGAGTGTTTTGAAAAAGATTAACGACTAAAACAGTCACTTAATTAATAGAATAAAACGTTAAATAGTACAACGATAAAATTATATTTACCTGGTAAATCCTTAACAATTCGTTGAATACTAATAATTTCACCAATTTGTACACTTTTGTACATATAGTGATCATATATTTTCTGACAAATTCCATCGTAATGTTGTATTGTTAAAAGTAATTATAACCTTTCTTTTGATACGTTTGTTTGCAATCGTTCCACGTGCCATCTATACGGATACGACTAAGTCTAAATCATTTTTCAACCATATTCATGCGCCAGTTGAATTCCTAACCATAGGCGTATCATAAATTATTAGAAAATAAATTAATTAAATATTGTGAAAATTATAAACACAAATAGTGACATATTTAAGGGAGTTAATACCGCCGGGACTCAAAGAGTAGAGAGAGTATTTCATGCTCACCGTTTATTCTCAAACATATAAACCCGTTAGCCGAATTTTAGAGAACTCGAGGTAGGTAAATAAATAAAAATATAAATTTATTAATATATATTCACACAAAATATAAACAATAACGATGGCGCCCAACGTGGGGCTCTCTTTGTTTTAACACCCTATCAATGCTTATTTTTTTTAACTCACTTTTAACTCTCTTTGACTATTTGCAAGTTTATAAACTCAAATAATTATTAAAATAACTTTGTCTGGAAGTTTGCACTGTTTTGTCTTTTGTTAAAAATAAAAAGGATAAACCATGGAGGAGACTAAAACATTATATAAGTTGAAAACAATAGAATTAGAAGCTTTATTAGAAAAAAGAGGATTGGATAAGACTGGTATGAAACAAACGCTCCTTAAAAGACTACAAGAAGCCATAATAAAAGAGGGAAAGGATCCAGAAACATATTTCAATCAAGAAGAGATTAACAAAAAGGAAGAAACAGAAACAATTGGAGGATCAGAAAACGTAATAGAATCGAGAGAAGATGTACAAGTAAGTGAAGACAGAACACTTGAAGTTGGAGAAAGATTGAAAGTTAGCGAGCTAGGAAATGCACTAGGAAAAGAAACAAGTAGAAACGATAGAGATGATCAACTACTTCGATATATGATGGAGAAAATAGAAGAATAACAAGATGATAGTAAGAAAATAAGAGGAGAACAGAGAGAAGACAGTAAGAAGACGAGGGAAGACAGTAAGAAGATGATGGAGGAAATAGAAGAACAACAAGAAGATAGTAAGAAGATGAGGGAAGACAGTAAAAAGATGATGGAGAAGATAGAAAAACAAAAGGAGTATTTTAAAGAATTAATTAGAGAAAAATTGGAAGAACAGAATAATAAAATAGAAAAGGTGAATAATTCGATGAAATTAACATTGGCAAAACAAGATAAAAAGGTAGAAGAGATTAGGAGAGAACAAAAGGAAATTAAAAAGAATCTAGAAACCCAGGAAGAAAAATTCAAATGCCTGGAACAGAATCTCACAGAAAAGTCAAAGAAAATTACGGAAACAAATATTACAAAGGCTATAGAAATGATAGAAAAAACTAAAAGAAAGGATATAGAAGATGTGAAAAGAAGCATAATCAAACATGGAAAAGTTATGGAATCCATCAGAAGGGACTTTAAGAAAGAAGTATATGAAATAAGAGAAGAAACGGAAAGAGAAATATACAAGATAAGAAAAGAAATTAAAGAAGAGATTAAAAAATTAAAAGAACTAGGCGATACAACAAGGTATAGTGATAACATGGAACATGTTGAAAATCAGCTACATAAAAGAATAGACCATCTAGAACGAAATATCAGAGAAATAAGGAATGAAGAAAATGACTATCCACAGAGATATAGAGAAACTTACAATGAAATCGGAATGTAATTGGAGAAGATTAAAAAGGACATGAAAGAAGAATTGGAGCGGATGAAGGGGCAATTGACAAGTGAGCAAGGAACGGTCACTTGCACATATTTAGGAGGAAATGAAGAAAGCATCAAATTTGACGGAAACATCAGTAATGTGCATCCAAGAATATTTCTAAGTATAATATCAAATAAAATAAAATATATGAGAAACTTCGATGATATTAGTCTATCGATTTAAGGTAGTACCATTTGGAACGCAGTCGGCGACCCTACTTAAAGCACTCCATAAAGTTTTAAATAAATATGAAAAATTCACATTACATTATGTTGATGACATTTTAATATTCTCAGAAGATGTAGAAGAACATGTGAAACACATAGAAATAATTCTAAAAGCCTTAGATGATGCTGGCCTAAAGTTAAATATAAAAAAATGTCAATTCTACAAAGAAGAAGTCGTATATCTTGGCTATAAAATAGATAAAAATGGTGTAAGTATGGATCCAGATAGGATAAGAATCATTAAGGAATACAAGAGACCTACCAATTTGAAAAACTCTGAGAGGTTTTCTTGGTGTTTTACATTATTTCAAAAGGTTAGTCCCAGATTTAACAGAAAAGGAAATACCATTAATAGAACTTCTTAGGAAAAATGTGAAATGGAAATGGACACATGAGAGAGAAGTAGCTTTCAATAAAATTAAGGAGGACTTTACAAAAAATGTGATGGTATACCACCCCAATTACACAAAGACCTTCATTCTGAGGACAGATGCCTCACAGAATAATATATATATATATATATATATATATATATATATATATATATATATTGTATATCTCTTTTGTTATTATTTGTGTTTCCTTTTGTAAAAGTTAATAAAGGCATTATTAGTATTATATATATATATATATATATATATATATATATATTCTGAGCTTTATTCCTAACTGGTGAAATTAGTTATTTTATAATTGAAAAGAATATTACGATGGTAAATAAGATAAGAAATAATAATTGAAATAACAGAAGCTATACCCTTTAAACACGTGTCCCAAAGTCATTGTCCTATGCACATATGATCGCATTTTGAATATTCATACACGAATAGGTGAAGTATTGTAAAATATATATGCTTAATATCTCAAATGAAAATAAGATTAGAATAATAATTAATAATAGAACACCAATTTTTTATATCAATAACATAATTAAAAGAGCATAACATGAACCATATGATGGAACACGTATTTCCTAACTATACGGAACGTGGCAAAATTAATACAGTCATATATTGGATTGATAATAATTTTACAATAGGATGTGACGTAGATAACGGAATTTATTGCCAACCTAATATAGATAGTAATTATGAAAACGTGAAATATAAAAACGAAATAGTTAAAATAATCAATGTTTATTAAGGATAAGTAGATGATAAGATATTAAAATTAAAAATAAACAATTACGTATAGGGCATTCCATTAATTAGATTGTAGAATTGATGTAATTTAATAATATAATAACACCTCTAAACAGGTGGAATTTTAATTAAATACGGGATTATCGCAATAAAAAAGGACGAATTAGGGAATGTTGGGTTCAGAAGAAAATAAGTTCAGTATAAAAAGTATTCTCCAAGACAATATGAAGAACTATTTGTTAATTTTGAATAATTTATATATAAACAATCAACTATTGTCAAAAGATTAAGAGTAAGTTGGCTTTGAACTTCCTGTTTGAAAAAGGTTGTTTATTAAAAAACAAAAAGGAATCGGGCGTTGATTTTTGAAAAAGGAACAGCTTGTTGAGGAAGTTCGAAAAAGTGAAGTCAAAATTATTGTGAAATTTATCATTTAAACAAATTCTGTTCCATAAATCAATATAAGGCAGTGTTAAATTAGTGTATACGAATTTTCCACGCCAGGAAATGAATATTTCATACAAAAAAGAAATATAAAAAAGTGTTATGAGTTCCAGAAGATCGGCGTCAGTGCGGACATATTGAGAACAGGACAAAAAGGCCAGAGATTTCATTTCTTTGGGCCCCAAAGTAAAACTTTCAGATAAAATAAATGATCATTCAAATAATTCGTAATAGAAAACTTAAAGAAAGGCCTATAAATTTCAAAACAGAATATAGAAGGTGCTAGCAAAAATCCATAAGAATTCTATATATAATAAAGAACTTTTACTTGCCTGGATAATTATCATTTTGTTGTTTTTCTTGTTTTATTAGTAGATACGAGCATTGCATCATCAACAGTTTGTACAAACACATGTATATGATCATAATATTATCCATTTTCATCACCTATTTTGAATCCATATACGTTATTGTGATATTGTAGAATCTTATCCAATTCTTTCAATTTTGTATATATCTATAACTTTTATATATAACGCCCATGTATCATTCAACACAACTGATACATTTCATGTAAAATATTGAGTGTATCGCATTTATGCTCATATGCGCAGACGCTGGTAAGATTTCCGGCTGGTATGTGTTTAGGGCGCATAAATTTTATACCACTGGCGTTATCGTATTTAAATTTGAATAATTATTAAATAACAGGGAAATAATGTTTTTAAACATATGACATCATTTGCATTTTATTTACCATCCATAAAAAAATAAATAGCTAATTTCAATTATTCAGAACTAAAAATATACATATAAAAATAACTATAAAAAAAGAATTTTGATTATCACTCAATAGAGTGATTGGCGGCCTGAACCCAAAGGGAGATGAGTTTTATGTCCCGGCTATTATAGTATATATAGAACAGCCGAAGAAAAGTTTAATTATAAAAAGTTTAATTTAATAGGTAAGTCAACAATAGTACAATACAAATGAACCGAATTATAAATTATACTTTATAATAATATATATATATATATATATATATATATATATATATATATATATATATATATATATATATATATATATATATATATATTAATATATATCCTCTATCTTAATTCTAAAGAAAACATTGGAATAAAGAAAATATGCATATTTAGATGTAATACTAGTGATACACACTGTATTATCAATAATTTGAAAGGTTCAATATACCAATAAAATTTGACATTTCAATTTCATATGACATTACTGCAGAACAGACTTAATGACTGATAGATTTTAAAACGATTTGAAAAACCAGAATACAGATGTCTCTATTAGCAAAATGGCACTTATATGAAAAATAATGAAAATCTCTCTTGGTATATAAAAACGTAAATTTGTATTTTTTTTAAAAAAAAAATTCTTGGTAACCAAAGGAGAAGAGAGTTATTTATGGAAACAGTTTAGGGAGTTGATTCATAACATCGCGAGAGACAACATCGAAATAAGAGTTGTCTCAGAATTTTTTAAATAGAGTTGAATTTTAATATCTCGAGAGACAACATCGGAATAAGAGTTGTCTCAAATTTATTTGAGAATATCAAAATAATTTGTAGCATTATTATCAAATTAACACAATTTCGTTAGTTCCTATTTAGCTACAGTTTCTATACTTAGTTATAATTCTTGTTATAATTGACGAACAACAATTGTTATCGGTAAGTACCTATTCCAAAATCATCATTATTAAAACTTAATACTCATTCAATACGTTAATTGGCTATTGTACATTCAAATTCCAGATGGCGGAATTGTAAACTAACATTATATAATAGAGTTTACAAAATAAGGGGTTTTTCAACTTTTAAAATATTCTAGTTATTTCAAATCCTAGATATGCATTATACCCTACAAAAAACTTAATATTGCAATAAGGTAGATATTATTGTTAAGAATAAAACATAATTAAATGTTGGCAGAGATTTGAATCTAGAAGAAAATATTTTCAATGATCAAGATGTTTCAGAAGCTACTTACATAAATAAAATAAAAACAAATAGTTGGTAATTGTGTAATGAAAGGTGAGTAACTATTTCAAATAGTCTGATACAGACATTGTATTAAACAGTACAAAAAATATTGAATCAAGTATCTCTAGTTCTAGTTTTTATAGTAGTAGTCATGATCATCAATATAGCTTTCCAGGTTTAGAAAATTTTAACACAAATACTAACAATTCTTGTGAACAATTAGAGACTGTTTAAGACTTTAAAAACAGAAATTTCTGGTTAAAAGCTCATTTTCATTTGAAAATAAACTGAATACAGTAAATAAGCTGTAGTTGTCCCTAACAATGGTACCTATATTAATCTAGTTGAAGAATATGTAACTTATGACATTGAATCCCCCAGTCAACAAACAGAATTCAATGATTTATTATTATAGAAGCACAGCTATTGGATACTCAATTGGATACAATTAATTATAAACTCATTTAACTTGATAATGTGTTCATATCTCTTCTTCATATGTAGTTTTTTTTGTATACAGTGTATTAATAATGTTTAGTTTTCATTAAGTTACAATTCCACGATGTTAATATACAATATGTTACAGGATGAAAGTAACAAGATGAGAATAGTATATAGTATATAGTATACACCAAGGGGGTGAAGACTATTATTATTGACCAAACACCAAGATTATTTCGCGAGGGGCTTTGCCCCGAGCGGAATAAGGTGCGAGGCTTATAAATGTCTTCATCGCCGTGGTGTATATACAATTTTTTCCAATACTTGGCAAATTTAAGACAAAAATTAAAAAAAATTCTTGTATAAATCGAGTAGCACAGGAATGTAAATTCGCCTTTCCACTAATAAAACAATAATCATGTAGGCTTATACAGATTGACATTTCCACTAGTAAAACTTGTTTGTGAAAACCAGGTGCGTTCATAAAACATAAATTATAACTCAACCGTTGATTAGCGCTCACTGAGCAACAAATAATAATGGTTGACGTGTGTCTGGTGAACGATAACTTTTTTGGAAAACATTAATATTGAAATAATGGCTAGATACAATCTAATTCTTGCGTTATTAGATGATGGTAATATAATTGATACAAACAGAAATATTATAACCTATGCAATAGAATATTTGCAGGAACCATTACCACATGATTATAATGTAAGCAGACGTGGTAGTCGTGAAAAAAGAGCAATTATTATGAAGAAACAATTCCAGCGTATAATGTACTGTATCAAAGTGCATTCACAGAACATTCACGCAACGGTTGTGTTTTCTGAACGCACCCAACGTTTGTAATTATCGCCATGTTGTAGTTACGGAATGACATCAGTCATTATTGGTTGAGCGCGAATTATAAACTAATGGCATTTTCATTCAAATAATTTTATCGTGTTACGTAATATCAAAAAGCAAATACGGTAAAGAGGATCTCCTGGGTACACAAAATTATGTTGCACAAGTTTTTGTTGAACTACTATCCCTGGATTCTAAAAACATTTGAATTTGTCCATTATTGACCTAGGTTAACAATAGAAAAAATTGTTAACTACTAATAGAGACTTCTCAGTTGGCTAGATGACGCAATAATTGTCAACTTCATAGCTAGTAGTGGAAAATAGTATATTATTTTATTCAGAAGAGAAGTATGAGTTTTCATGGCACACCTGAATTTACCTGTCAAACGGAGTGAGGCATGTAATAGGAGGTAAATCATCAAAAGTCACTTCTCGAAATAAAATATGTTGTTATTCCTTTGAAGAGCCCCCCATCTATCTTGTGGAAAATGGGTCCCAGTCAATTGGCTGAAAATCAAGTTTGATGTAGTTTATGATGATCGATCAAAGGTCTCCATGGGCACAATTTGATCTAAAGTAATTGTTATATTAGCCGCTGTTCAGAACACCTTTGAATGTTTCACAGATAAGGATTTTGAAGTATACGTTATGGAATGATTGAGGCACTCGCAACAGCGACTCTTGCGTGAGAAAAAGTAACTGTAAGTAAAGGATAGAATTTTCTTTAATCAGGTCGGATTTCTGTTGATTTAACGTATTGTTTCATAAAATCTTTATGGTGTCATTTTTTTTTTAGTTTTAATATAATTAAAAAACTATTCTAACAAATTTTCTGTAAAATAGCTGTAATGTATGTGTATCCGTTAAACTTTATTAATTCAGTTTCAAAGTATGTTACGTTATGGGAACTACAGATCAATATACCCTTTTTTATTTCTTGCTTTCACTTAATACGTTCAATAGTTTCCACTTTCCACACTTGTCATGTAATATGCTTACACAATTTTATTTTTTTTAGGTTGGATTCCGGACAAGATATTTTTTTTCTAATTTTGTTCCTGTTTTTTTTTTTAAATTTACTGTATTGTTCATTACTAGTGAATAAACGTTTTAAATCCTTTATTGCGTTTTTTGCTATTTTATTTTGAATGTACAGGGTGAACAACTAAGAACGACTGTAGGCCACATCTCAGAAAGGAATCATGGTACAACTTTCAAAAAAATTACCTTTAAGTGAGTGATCCTGAAAAATTGATGGAAAATATTTTGCAGTCTCAAAAATATCCGCTAGGGGTGGAATGAACACTCGAAAACATAATACTCCAAAAAACATATTAAAGGTGTCCTAAAAATACAATTTTTGAAATCTAAATGAGATTATGAAAAAACTCAATTCAGGAGATTTTTTGCCATTATTCTTCAAATAATGGGCGAGGAAGGTTCAAACTTATGAACAAATGTATAACTTTTTCGTTTTTTAACCGATATTAATGATTTTAGCTGCATTTAAAAGAGTTTTTCTGGTCGATAAGATTAATAACAAAATTAGATAATTTTGTATCCACTGGAAAATTTCAAATTTAAATTGAAGCATTTTTTTAATTTTTATACCTGATATCGTAAATCTTATATCTAGGAATAGACTCCTATTTTTTTAACCTCTTTTCATCAGAATCTAAAAAATGCCTCATTGTATTTGAAATTTCCGAGAAAAATGGGAAAATTGTCGACTTTTTCACATACCGTTGACAAAATTGTTCAATTTTGTTATTTTTGTTAAGCATATCTTATTAAAGAGGAAAAACTCTTTTAAATGACGCCAAAAACATTAATCTGGATTAAAAAACCAAAAAGTGTTACGACATTTGTTTTTTAGGTTGAACCTTCCCCCACCCCTTACTTGAAGAATAAGGACAAAAAGTCCATAACTACATTTTCTCATAATCTCAACAATATATCAAAAAATGTATTTCTAGTATACCTTTAGTATGTCCTTTTTGGAGATAATCACAGTATTATGTTTTTAAGTGTTCATTCCACCCCATAGCAAATATTTTAGGAACTCAAAAATATTTTCCAGCGATTTTTCAGAAGGTATTTTTTTAAAGTTGTACCATGACTATTTTTTGAAATATGGCCGACAGCCGGCGTTCTTAGTTGTTCACCATGTACTTGCTGATTAGGCACAGCAACATCTATATGATGTCATCTAGAATGTTTGAGGTATATTATTTAGAGGTTTAAGTAATGTCCATACAGCATCTAAGAGAAAACACTGTATTGTTTTTGAAATGTCGCATTTAGATCATTGATGAGATGTTATTTTTTAGACATTGCATTAACATCGACGAGATGTTAAAAGACATTTCAGAATGAAACAGAAATGTTGTTTTTAGTTCGTTATAAAGACTTATTTTTCAGGAATTCTAGTAACATCACAGTAATGTAAAAAGGCAGGGCTTTAACATCGTTGAGAAGTTAAGTTGAAACATCACAAAAGTTAACAGCCACAAGCTGGGCAAAAGCGGTTGTATAGATGCGCATGTGATGAAAACAAGAGGAAAAAAAAGAAGAACATTATCACAATGTGATGTTGAATTAACACAACTGTAATATTTATTTGCATAGTGGGTGATAACTCAGCCATGGCATCAGCATTACTCTCTTTACCCCCTGTAACTGTTGTACAAGAATCGACACTAGAATCTTTACATTTTAGACCTGTACCAGAGGCAGGAGTATCAACATGCACCTGAAATATTAATTTTTTAAATGAAATAATAATATTTTATGCTTAATTTTTACAAAATGTTTTATTGATGAAGTTGAAAGAAAAAATCATCATCAAGTTTTTTTTCTTGAGATACATTTTTTTAAACACACTTATTATATATGGCGGAAAGTAATAAGGTTAAACTTTGAATTGCCACCAATCCAATTTTGGGTAGAGAAGTCGTGGTGGGGCCCCCACCCTCTAAGGGGGAAATGCGGAAACCCTCCCTTTTGAAGATTGGAGTTTTTTAAAATTGTAGTCTCACTTCACAAAAATGAATTTGAATTTAGCATGCCTCTAGCTGAATTTAGAAGAGGAAAGGAGGTGGAAATATAGTTTCTAACATCACTTCACGACCCCTGACACAAATCAATGAATAATATCAGTTTTTGTCGGCTTAAACATGATATAAAAAATGTTATAAACATCACTCCCAACCCCGGATGCATATTCATGAATAATATCTGTTTCTATCACCTTAAACAGCATATATTATTATAAGGTATCGGATACCTACGTTGTTTATTTTTTGTCTTCCAATAATTAATATATGTTGTAATAGTTATATGTACTTATAACTTCGTATTTATTTCTTTTTTTGTCGCTTTATTTGTATATGGTAATTCTACTATTAGCAAGATTATTATGCAAAATTTGTTTCATTTTATAATTGTTATAATAATTATGATTAGTTGAGTTGATTATGCAAGTATAAATGTACCTATGTATTATTGAAGCTGAAGTATTGTGGGATACCTATATATGAATATATTTTTGTTATTGGCATTTTGCATTGCCGAAAAATAATGATTTTCTGTTTGCTTAAGAGCTTATTCGGTTGCCATAATCATGACAACTACCCTTAGCATTTACTTTCAAAATTGTCGAGGACTTAATACGAAAATTAACGAGTTTTATACAAGTTGTTTGAGTGAGGACTTTGATATAGTTATTGCAGTCGAGACTTGGTTGCAGGAGGGAACTCTTGATGGAGAGATAGTAAACGCTGGATATTACAATCTGATAAGAGCTGATAGGAATATTGAATTTACAGGAAAATCAAAAGGCGGGGGAGTTTTTATAGCTGTTAAGAAAACATATAAAATCTTAGAAGTTTTTAAAATTAGTTCCTATTTTGAGGCAATTGCAATAGAAATTAAAGTAAATAGTACTAAATACACCCTTTGTTGTATATATATTCCTTCGGGGAGTCAAACTAAGGTATACGAAACAGCATTAGAACTTCTGCAAAGGCATATAGTGAATAATGACAAAACATTTAGTTTTGGTTATTTCAATATACCAAGTATAACTGGTATTAATTATGAAAGCAATATTTATAATGGCATAGTAGAAACATTTCAAGACTTCATGGATTTTAATGGATTTAGTTTGTATAATGATATTAAAAATTTTCAAGGTAGAACACTGGACCTAGTTATTAGTTCGGAAAGTAATATTAATAATTGTACAGTAGTTAGGGACGGCCTACCGTTTGTTAAGGAAGATCTATATCATCCTGCATTGGAAATTATGATTACAGTTAGGTCCGATACAAAAATAAATATACTCAATATAAAAGAGTCTAGATATGATTTTAAAAAAGCAGATTTTCTTAGGTTAAGCGAAAGTATTAGGGATGCAGATTGGAAGAAAGTTTTGGATGAAAAAATTAATGTGAATGAAGCATTACATGAATTCTACAATATATGGAATAAAATAATTGATAATTGTGTACCTAAATTTGTTTTTTGTGAAAAGTCCAAAACTTTTCCAGTTTGGTTTACAAAAGAAATTAGGGATCTATTAAAAGAAAAAGATAGACTTAGAAAACTAAGGATAGTGTCTAATGTATTCGATGAAAAATTCAAGGTACTGAGGAAAAAGTTAAATCCTTAACCAAGATGGAAAAACATAAATATATTAAAAATATAGAACAAAATTTAACTACAGACGTTAATCATTTCTGGAATTATGTTAACAATAAAAGAAGTAGCAGATCAAACCTTGGTAATTATTATTACAATGAAAGACAAATGGATGAAAATGAAACCGCAAACGCTTTTGCGGATGTCTTTTCATCTGTATATTCGTCAGTTAAAGCCTCATATGATTTGAAATTTCCATGTGAAAGCATGGTAAGTAATGACACTTTTGTATTTAATATTGTTACGGAATTGGATTTTCATAATGCGATAAAAAAACTAAAATCTAAAAAAGCAGCTGGGGCTGATGGAATCCCGCCCTATATCCTTGAGGCTTGTAGTGATTGGCTGAAACTACCCTTAATGCATATTTTTAATTTAATCCTAGCATCCAGTACTTTTCCATCCATATGGAAAACAGGTGTGGTTACTCCTATCTTTAAGCCTGGCAACAAAATGGATATTGAAAACTATAGACCAATATCAATAATGTGTGCACCAGCCAAGTTATTTGAACAAATTATTTATTCAAATATGTATCAGTATGTTGAAAAGTATTTAGTATCACAACAACATGGTTTCGTGGCTAATAAATCTATTAGTTCAAACATGCTCATTTTTGGTAATTATGCGTATGGGGCATTGGAGAATAGAATACAACTCGACACTATATATACAGATTTTAGAAAAGCGTTTGACACGGTTGATCATGACGTTCTTTTATGGAAGCTCAGTGGGTTTGGTGTGTCACATAGTTTTATTAAATTAATTAGTGATTATTTGCAAAATAGATATTTAATGGTAAAACACAATGGAAATACTTCTGGCAAATTTGAAGCTAACTCAGGGGTTCCTCAGGGATCTAATTTGGGTCCCCTTCTATTTCTGATTTTCATTAATGACTTACCCTCGAAACTTGAATACTCGGAATGTTTGCTATTTGCGGATGATTTAAAAATTTTCAAACGTGTAGAAACTGTTAGAGATTGTGTTCTACTACAGAAAGATTTAAATATCATTTATGAGTGGAGTTTAATGAACAAATTATATTTTAACGTGCAAAAATGCTTTACTCTTACTGTGACACGTTCCAAAGATCCCATTATTTTTGAATATCGCATTGACACCGAACCCCTAAAACGTTGTACAGAAGTAAAAGATTTGGGTATAACTTATGACAGTTCACTATCTTTTGCTAAACACATTAAAAATATTGCAATGTCTGCAAATCGGTTATTGGGATACATAATTAGACAAACTGTCAATTTCTCTAACATAGATGCCATGAAAATCCTTTATTTTACACTTGTAAGAACTAAATTAGAATTTGGAAATCAAATTTGATTTACTGAGTACCATACTACGCTATCTATTTTAGAAAAAATTCAAAATAAATTTTTGAGATATCTTTATTTAAAAAAATATCATGTACGACCAGATTATAACATTGTTAGAACTATCCAACTAAGAAATGAATTCAAGATCTTATCGTTAGAAGACAGGCGAAAATTAGCTGCTTTGATTTTTTTGTTTAAAATAGTAAATAATAAAATTAACTCTCCGGATATTTTGTCATTACTAAGATTTAATGTTCCATCCAGAAGAACCCGTACTAAGTCATTATTTAATATTACGCTTTTACATACAATCACTCGCTCCCCGCTTGTGACCATGTGTCGTCTAGCAAATGAATTTAATGAATTGACCGATTTAGACTGGACAATGTCAGTAGACGTTTATTGAAAAACAATATTAAGGCAAATCATCACTCTATCAACTTAAAAGTAAATACACCTCGTACATATTTTATCAAATTAATACTCGCACAATGTACCTAGGTATAGTTAAGTTTATATTATAAGTGAAATATATAGTATATATTATTTTATCAATGTAATTAGGCCGTAAGGCCTGTTTTGATATAAATAAATAAATAAATAAATAAGAAATATTACAAACATCGCTCTCGACCCATGACATAGATTAATGAATATCAGTTTCTATCAGTCATCACAAGAGATAAAAAATAATTTTTGGTTTAGTTAGATAAAAGACACTTTTATTAACGTGACCAAATCCAACCTAACCTAACCAAACCCAACGTAACCAAATCCAGCCCAACACAACTTAATACAACCTTGGAATTCGAGTTTGAAGTGATAGCTTGTTGCGTTCAAATTATTACAGAGATTGCCTATTAGTATCAATATGTAAGTTGTAAAGGTCATGGGACTAATTGGGTTATTATTATTAGTTTGAAATTTTATAGTAGTTACCTTAATGTATGGATAACATATTGGTGAAGTTTCGGATAAACCAAAAGCAAATTCGAAAAGTTAGGGCGTTTTATAATGATGCTGGTTATTCTACACCAGTTTGTGAAATGTAATTATTTTTGTTTCAATTAAAATCGGTAGGAAATATATAAAGAACATTGGTAATGGACAATAATAAAAACTATACTGATGAACAATTAAACGTTGCTTTTAAATTAATAAGATAAAGGGGAAACATATACAAAATGTGGGTGGGCCAATTACATTTTCAGGAAATGAAGAAATACATCTAGTAGATGTGGTGTTGGAGACAGGGATATTTGGCAGCCATTCAACTTCCCTTGACTTAAGAATTGTCATTAAACGATACCTAGATGAAAATGGAAAGACAGTACTTAAATTTTTGAAAAACCTTCCAGGTAAAGATTGGGTACCGAATTTAGTTCATCGCTGTAAGGATAAATTATCCAAAAGAAGCTGACAAAACATAAAACGATCACGTGCTGAAAAAACGAAAAATGAGATAGAGTATTATTTCGTTTACTTGGAAAAAACTCTAGAAAATATTCCGAAATCACAAATTTTAAATTATGACGAGACCAACTTATCAGATGACACCTATATGGTCACAAATCTTCAGTAGGACAACTACATAATGGAATACCTCAAGGATCCATTTTAAGCCCTACTTTTCCTCATAGCAATAAACAGTTTAGTTAAAGAAATACGCAAACCTGTAAAAGTTAGTTTATATGCAGACGATCTAGTAATTTATATTAAAAGCATAGTTCAGAAAATTGGTCTCTCAAAACATGTTTTCATTTCTCACATAAGAAAACACACTATATGCCCTTCGATAAAAAGAAATATTCCACTTAAACATTCATCTAAATAAAAAATACAATAACTGAAGTTAATGAAATGCATTTTTTTGGGATTCAATTTTCATTGTAGGTTAAAATGAGTAACACAGCAAATTTACAGCGATCGTGTCAACCAAGAATACATTTACTCTAAACTCTATCAAACAGTACTTGGGGTTCAGACACCTTACTTTGAATATACAAATCATTGATAAGGAGCCAGCTGGACAATGGAACTAAGAAGCAGCTAACAAAACAAGACTCCATCCCATCCACTGCCCCACGAGCATCACTAGGTGCTTTCAGAACTAGCCCTGTGTGTGGTCTCCTAGCATTAGCAAATGAGCTACCACTACACCATTTCGTGCAAATGCTTTCGCTTAACTACGCTGCTAGAATATCAAAAAACAACTACCACTTCCATATTCCTTCACATTCAAAAATATCACCATAAATTTTGCTAGAAACACACCCTCAAAAAAGTTACCTTTCTATCAAAGGATCAGAAATATAAATTACGACAATGAACAGTTTAAACATTCTCTGACATCAAAATTAAATATACTCTAGTTTTATAAATAAATTATAAGAAAAATATTGTTGTCAAAAATTGGAATATATTAGGCAAAATATATGAAAATTGAGACACACTGTATGTGGTTTTTAAATAAATTCCGTCACATAGATCGAATAAGTATGGATTTCACTATAAATAAAGGCATCTAATGAAACTCTCAGTGCGATAAAAATGTTTAAAAAGTCCAAAAGAATCAAGCTATATTTTAGTCACCATTTTAAATGTTATTTCTAATTTTTATCATTATTATTAATTCATAAATTTGTTACTAACATCTCTCCTTATATTTATAAACATCGTTTCTAAATTTTAAACCCCAATCCCATAACTTACCCCAATCTACCGTCATCCAACCCTCGCAAACCATGACCCATAAAGCTTGGCGTTTCGCTGCAGGAAAGACATAACCTCTCTCCTGCTAGTTCATCTAGATAGCTCGGGCGTTTCAGCAGGATTATGTCGACAGACTAAGCACTAACAGAATTATGATCGGCACAACGTGTGTCGCCATTTGCATGTGAATCATGCGACCAGTGGCAGTTCTAACAACGCTACAACATTTTCGTTTATATTATATTGTAACGAAATATGAATTCAATTTATTTACACAGTTACTTAAACCACTTATATTAACATTATTTATTTCGACGATGCGACGACTCTTTAGTGCCCTGCGGCTGTTGACCGGCTGCCGGATTTTACAATGCCAGCGTGCTTAGAAGTCTTATACGTGTGATACCGCGTTTAAAAGGGGTTTTAATTCTATATACAGCAAAAAACACTTTTTCATTTTCAGACACGGATACCCCCTAAAATAAGAAAGTTGTTGTTTTATTTGGACAAATAAATATAAATAAAGTTGAGGGACAACCAATCTGTTGCTTTTTCCCAGTCAACCTCCATTTTAAAATAAATTGTAAAAACATATACGAATATATTTTTATAACTACCCTTATTTTTGTAAATAAATTTAATAAAGTAAGGGATGTTAATTATTTATTATTATTAACTGGATCCACATAGTTTAAAAAAACACAACTCTCAACAAGCTGCTCTCCCATACATTGGCAGGAGTAATTACTCACGATTTTTCAAAACATCTAATACCACTGGGAAATGAAACTAATCGGAAAGTAGTCTGAAACTTGGAAAATCCCGTAATGACCGCTGGTGACAATATGATACGTTTACGACCCATTTATGACTATTTGGGTCAGCTAGAAGTAGAAATTCCTTCATGCATTATCAGGGGCTGAGGTTACAGGTGCATGAAAAATTAGTTCATGGAAAAAGTTGCCCATCTACACTTCAGGCATTCACTACCCTCGGAACTGATGAAATATTAAATGAATCGGTTTTTGAAGAAATTTATTATTTTATTTTCCAAGTTATCCGGCCTAAGATGACGGATTTTTGGTCAAAAACAAAGTTCCATTGATAATATGCTACCCACGCTCGCAGCTCTAAAACCAGCAATACTCATGTCAACATCAGTGCGTAGAATGGTATAGAGAAATACTTCTCCAATCATGTTCACCACCATCAATGGAATATGGGTGAATATTGGTTATTGATGAATTTCAGCCCCTGATGAAGAAATTTGGTAAGATGCTCATGTCTGATGAATAATTGTTACAAATGTGCCACTTTTAATGTGGTATGCACAGAGTTGTGATGACAGGAAACCATTTTGGACTTAAACACGGTTTCACTATATCTATTTTATTTGTATCTAAACATTAAAAATCTATTTTTAGATTTTTTTTTGCTTTTTTTCCCATTTATAACAATAATAATACTGTTATTTTTGAAATGACAAAATTAATATATGACGTATTTGTATGTTTTCATACCTCAGATTAACAAATAAAATAGATGCGTTTGTTTTGATTTTTTCTTGCCCCAAACATCGAGTCAAATTCTAAACTCCCTTGCGGACACTTAACAAATGCATACAATAGTAACAATGAATATTTTATTAAAGATTCTTTCGAATTTGCACAGTTCATACAAGAAACAATAATACCTCAAAATTATGTGATTATAAGCTTAGACGTAATTTCTATTTTTAGCAATATTCCATATGAATTAACAAAACAGAGTATTAATAAACATTGGGAAAGCATTAAACATCACACTAAATTGTCAAAAACAGCTTTTTTAGAATTTACAGATTTTATTAATAACAATAATTTTTTCATTTTTGAAAATCAACTATACAAACAAACATTTGGTACACCAATGGGAAGTTTAGTGTCCCCAATTTATGCTCAGTATGTCATAGACGATCTCTTGCGTACAGTTGTTCCAAACTTACCTTTCAACCTACCGTTCTTCAAAAAATATGTTGATGACATCATTTGTGCTGTGCCAAAACATGCGATAGCAGACACACTAAGCGTCTTCAACGCATACAATCCTCATATACAATTCACCGTTGAAAAGGAAATTAATCAAAGCGTACCGTTTCATGACACAAAATTAATGAGAAATAATGACAACTCACTAATCACTGATTGGTATGTCAAACCCTCTCATTCAGGCCGATACATTAACTACAACTCCTTTCATCCGATAAAAATGAAAATAAATCTTGTTTTAGCACTTAAAAATATAATTAACAAACTCAGTCATCCAGCTTTAAAAAACAAAGACCTGAAAATCCTTTTCCAAACACTCTTAGAAAATAGTTATCCAAAAAAATTACTAAACAAACTCATCTGGAACACCATCACGAGTGAGGGAGTCAATGGCTTGGAGGCTAACAGGGAACACACCGAGCAATCCCACATAATAAGATATGGTTCCATACCACATTTAAGCCAACTGACGCATAAAATTATAAAAATGTTTAAAATCAAACTATCTAAATAGCAACAAAAAACATCTTAACAATTAATAAAATTTATTCAAAAACAAAACAAAAAGAAGATCCCCTCTCCCAAAAAAATTGCATTTATTCTGTCCCTTGTATGAACTGCGACAAAAAATAAACTGGTCCAACTTCGCGTACACTTCAACAACGTATCATACAACATAAAAGTGATTGCAGAATCTTCAAACGTAATTGTGCTCTCACAGAACATGTAATATATACAGGTCACAAAATGAACTTTGGGGCAGCTACGATCTTGGATCTTGAAAGTAAATATAACAAAAGAATAATTCTAGTATCCGTTTACACTAAAAGCAACCTTACCAGCATGAATAGAAGATATGACACTGAAAATATTAGTCAAATATACACTTATTTATTGACTTTATCAAACAACTCAAGGGCAACCAGCCATGAGAACTTGGGCCGCTTTCTGTGTGATGTGGATGAGAACGAAGGTGGCAATTCGATTCTCGTCCACATGCCCCAGAATTTCCTTAAAAATAACGAATTACCTAATAAGGGTTAAGTGACTGGCAACCACTCAATGGCTTTTCACAACCTATAAATAAAAATTAACAACAACATAACTTTTTTTTGTCCTTATTGCAACTATGTTCCTCAGTTTTTATTTCGCCGCATTGTATACATCGTTCTTGGGTGTTTTTACACTGTTTAGAAACATGTCCATACTTCAAACAACGATAACATTGAACTACTCTACCTATAAATTGTTCTACCTGACAATATACTTTATTAAATGCAACATATTTTGGTATAATATTACCTTCAAAAGTAATAATAATGGTTTTTTTTGGTAAATAATCAATTGTGTTATC
Source organism: Galeruca laticollis (assembly GCA_963921935.1). NCBI lineage: Eukaryota > Metazoa > Arthropoda > Insecta > Coleoptera > Chrysomelidae > Galeruca > Galeruca laticollis. The sequence goes on along the minus strand of OY998179.1, from coordinate 185,328,095 downwards.
CTCTCTTTGGATTTTACGTTTAGTACGATAAATGTTTATTATCGGACAGGTAGACTCTACATTCTCTAACAAATATTTTTCGTCATATTTAGTGTCAACGTCCTTAATGATACCCTTTGATTCGAGTAGATGATTTGGAATATAAGCTACCAAATTATGATTTTCCAACAATTCGTAACCTAACCTACACCTAACCTAATCTTAATATAACAGTAATGAATAATGGACAACCCACAGTTTTAACTCGTCCTAATCAAAATGTTTCTGCGATAGATATCACTTTTTGTTCTCCTGAACTTGCTAATAGAATTAATTGGTCAGTATTAGATGATACATTAGGTTCGAATCATTTTGTTATTCTTATGGAGCTTCCAATTGACCAAGTTATCAATGAATTTCCTCTTAAAAATAAATGGAACATAAAAAAAGCCAACTGGCCATTGTATACTGGGACAATTGAAAATACTCTTCAAGGAGATTTCTCATTAAACTCCACATCTGATAAATATCAAATCTTAATCAGCAGTATGAATCAAGCTGCACACATTGCGATACCACAATTTAAAAATATCAAAAACTTAAAACGTTACCCCCCACCTTGGTGGAGTTCAGATTGCGAAAAGATTTTGGATTATAGACGTTTGGCTTTCTCGACTTATAAAAAAACTTCGAATTTTCAAAACTTTTTCCTTTGTCAAGAAATGATAGCAAGATCAAAAAGAAAATTTAAAGCTATAGCTAAACAAAACTGGATTGAGTATGTTTCTTCTCTTAATAAGTCTGTTCCGTGTTCTTCTCTTTGGAAACAAGCTAGAAAGATTTATAGAAAACCAATCTCCAACGTCAAGCCTTTAGATGATATCTGGATGGCAGAATTTTTTGACAAAATTTCTCCTCCCTTCGCTGCTATGTTATTTCCTGATCTAACTTCATCTAGTGATGAGAACCATTTTCTTTCAAAACCCATAACTTCAACAGAGTTAAACTATGTTCTTAAAAATCGCATCAGTACTAGTCCAGGACTTGATGAAATTAAATATCCTATGATTGATAACCTTCCTGTTACTGCTAAATGTATGTTGATGGATATATTTAATGATATACTGAAAAATCTATCCATAGTTAATGAGTTGAAGAATGCCATCATTATTCCTATTCTCAAGCCAGGTAAAGATCCCAATCATGCTGAATCCTATCGCCCTATATCACTTATGTCTTATATGTTGAAAACTTTAGAACGTATCAATAAGCACAGACTGGAATGGTGGTTATTTCAGAAAAACCTCCTTCCAAGAACCCAGTTTGGCTACAGAAAAGGTTGTGGTTCAATTGACGCTCTAACAACTCTTGTTACCGATATTCAAAATACTTATTCCACCAATAGATATTTACCTAGACTTTGCCTAGATATCGAAGGTGCTTATGATAGCGTCTGCTTACCCATTCTGAGAGAAAAAATAATTAATAACTTCCTAATACCGATTCGATTAACTGATGCAATCATTAACTTTTATTCTCATAGAAAATTGTATATAAGAACTCATAATAATTACCTCATAGGACCTCGTTATAATATTTCAGGACTACCTCAGGGTTCAGTATTGAGTCCTCTGCTTTTTAATTTGTATACGGCTGACTTTCATAGTATTTACGTTGAAAATATCACCCCAAAAATAATTCGGTATGCGGATGATTTTTGCTTATATTCAGTGGCCGAAAAATATAATGATGCTGTAGAGACGTTAGATAAAATATACGGATCGGCTTCTAAATGGTTCATTAAAAATGGTTTTGAAGTATCCCCCACGTAATCATCAGTTTGCATTTTTTCTAGACATAACATCCCGAATATCGATACGATTAAGTTAAATACACAAGCGTTTCCTTTTTGTAAATCAATAAAATAATTGGGAATGATAGTTGATAGGAAGTTAACCCGGAAACCCCATATCGAACATATATTGAATAGATGCAACAGAGCTATAAATTTTTTAAAATCCATTTCTAAAACTTGGTGGGGAGCTGATGTGTCGACTTCGCTACTTTTTTATAGATCATATATTTGATCCATAATAGATTATGGATGTACACTTTATGGATCCGCAAGTAAAAATAATTTACAAAAAAATTGACGTATTTCAAAACAAAGCCTTACGTATTTGGATGGGTGCTATGAGGTCTACTCCCATTGAACCACTTCACGTGGAAGCTTTAGAACCTCCCTTAAAATATAGAAGAAATCATCTTAGCCATAAATTCCTCATAAAAATTAAGTCTTCCAACGAATCTTTATATCACAATATATGTAAACTAAACGAATTTGATTTAACTAACAACTACTGGATCCGCAAAAATTCACCGCCTCTCTGTGATGCTTTCCGAAACTACAACAATCTATGTGTAATTAGATCAAAAAAAAATATGACTTTAGATGATTTTGAATACTTTTTTCATATGTTTAATATCATTCAACCTAGGTATCATGTAAATCCTATGATAAGTCTTTCAATTTTAAACTCCATATTAGAAAATTATTCTGATTCCATACAGATATATACTGACGCTTCCAAAAGTTTATATGGAACTGGTTGTGCGTTCTACATTCCAGGTGATAATGTCGAAAGATGGTTTAAGCTCCCCTCAGACTTCTCAGTTTTCAGCGCTGAAGCTGTGGGCATCTATGAATCGTTAAAATTTTTTTCTTCGTCCAGAAAAAGTTCTGCTATTATATTAGCTGATTCTCTGTCTATCTTAACAGCTATACAAAATCCAACTATACCTGCTCTATCAGATAATCTTTATATATTCTATATAAAAAAATGTTATTGCAATTAAAAAAAGACAATAAACATGTACAGCGGATATGGATCAAAGCACATATAAGACTTAAACATAATGAACATGTAGATCGTTTAGCTAAAAATGCAGCAGAAAATGGTACCTTATCTATCTATCCACTAACTGTACCAGACGTATTTGCTAATTCTAGGCAAAAACAAAGTTGTTTACGGAAAAAGTATTGGAACGATTATTGTAAAATATCTAATACCCTATATTCATCAATTCAACAAGAAATTCCGAATTGTTGTTGGTTCAATTCTTACTCCTGCCCACGTAAATACATTACAACTATTGTTAGACTACGCTTTGGACATGCATGTTATCCGGCACACTTATATATAATAAAAATTCTTGACACAGACCTGTGTCAACACTGTCATATCAAAAGTGATCTGAATCATATTTTCTTTAACTGCATATATTCCCAAGAAACTCAAAACCTTATTAATGATTTAATAAGAATCGGATTTTTCCCACCCTTCAATATCTGCCATCTTTTAGCCTTAAACAAAATGGAAGTATATAATGTTCTGATGAAATTCATATACGAATCAAAGGTATGCTTGTGAATGTTTGAACTAGATTTGTTTACCTCTGTTTATCACAATTGTAGTTATTCCTATCTTTCCGTGGCCTAGTTTTGTTTGTGATAAATTTTAATGTCTTGATGGGCCCCTAGACAAGAAGCGAGTGACCCTGTATATCCTTATTGTATTTATTTTTTTAGGTAGGTAATTTTGTCTTCTCTTAGGTGTGGATAGGTGTGAGTGAGGTAAATATATTTTTGTATATATTAATAGTTTGTTCCTGTTGTGACTGGCCGAATGACGAGTGTCAAAGCCAAGAAAAAAGATACAACATAACTTACATAACATATACTAAAATAATCAACTTCAAGAAACTTAAAAGAATTTATACTTTGCATGTCTTATTTTCATATGTATTGTTTTCATTCCAATTCGTACTCATCATTACCAACTGGTTAAGAAGATAATTAGAGAAATACACTGTATTACAAGGCCGTTTTCTGGAAGGCGGGGGATTGTGCAGAGGTGGCAGTCTGCAGCTCTCCCACGTACCCCAGAATTCCCCTTAAAAAAAAAACTAAAATGAAAACTAATATAATATGGGTTGAGTAAGTGTCTACTACTCAATGGATGTCCATAATCTTAAGAAGAACTTTCCAAATCTGTTTTGACTCAAATAAAATTGTTTTCTTCACAGAGCAATTAATTGTAATAATTTTCAAATAATCCAAATTTCGCGCGTCAAATATCAGTTGGTATGGATAATGTGTGGTGTTTTGCTTTATCAAAAGTAACCGAACAAGTTTAAAAAGAAAAAACCAGTTTGATAACATGAAATAATTTTAAACATTAATTTTCAAAGAATAGAAATGTAGTATTTTATAACTACACATATGTTGATGGAGAGGAATTTCTTGATGTTTTCCAATTTCATTAGAATGTTTCATTGAACTCAACTACTAGTAAGTTTATTTCAATTTTTTAACCCTTCATATACACTAAATAGTAATTATTTTTTGTAACCTTGATAAAGAAATTAAACAATTTCGAAATATTGGCATAGTAAAAAAGAGTTTGACTTAAATTAAACCCTACACTGGTTGTTTCCCCGTGAAAATTTGGTGTTTATGTATATATATATATATATATATATATATATATATATATATATACAGAGTGGCCCAAAAGTCTGGAAACGGCCAATTATCTCGTAAACTGCTAGTCCTAATTGTACAAAATTTGGGGTACACCTATTTTGCGATACGGAGATTCCAGATTTAATACTTGCAATGTTGCCAGATTTCTCGTTTCTCTTATATTATTAGTAACTTTGGTTTTTCAAATGCATCACCCTATATATTCAATCATTTTTGTAATCTCCTATTCAATACGAGTTCAATCATATGTATCACTTATGATTTTATGTAGTCTGGAAGGTCTTAAATAAATAAAACACAAGTCTGGCAACGCCTAATTGTCTCATTAAATGTTTTAATACAAACTATTTTCAACTACATTAAACCGTAACAATTGAAATATTGCAACATTTTTAACTCAATGGTTACTTTATCAAGTGTTCAAAATGTGCTCCATTTGTGAGTTGACATTACCCTAATCGATGGTAGAATGCATCTACCACATTTCTCCATGATTGTCTAGAAATTAATCGAGATTCATCGATAATTCGTTGCCTTAGATCTGCAAGACTTGCTGGTTTAGTTTTGTAAACTGAATTTTTCAAGTATCCCCAATAAAAATAATCTTGAGGATTGAAATCAGGTGAACGTGGAGGCCATTCAATTCTACCTCGTCTACCAATCCATCGTCCGGGAAATATCCCATCTAAATAACGCCGGACATTTACACCAAAATGAGCTGGAGCTCCATCTTGCTGAAACCATATATTATTAGAATTGGCTCCAAACAAGTTTCTCAGTGTAGGTATAATTTCATTTCTAAGCAGAAGTTCATATTTATCTGACGTTAAATTTCCTTCGATAAAATATGGCCCAATTAACTGAGTACCTACTATACCTGACCATACATTTAATTTTTGTGGTCTTTGAGTATGGTTCTCACGCATCCAGTGGGGATTTACGTCACTCCAGTACCTTAAATTGTGTCGATTTACACTGCCACAAAGTGTAAAGGTTGCTTCATCGGAAAAACATATTCTGTTAACAAAATTTTCATCATTTTCAATTTTATCCATCATTACCTCAGTAAACTCTAATCTACGATCGAAGTCATCTTCACTTAATTCTTGCAATAACTGAATTTTGTATGGTTTAAATTTAGTCTTATGTAGTATACGTAAGACTGAAAAACGACCTACATCATGTACTTGTGCAACCCTGCGTGAGGATGTATGTGGATCTTCAACAAAACTCTGCATTATATCTAAAGTTTTGTTGTCATTCATAACTATTTTCGGTCTACCTGATTGGTATCTGTCTTTTACTCCTCCAGATTCCTCAAATCGCTTTACAGTTTTTTGTACCGTCGCCTTATGAATAGGAGAACGGTTTGGGAAAGTATCGTTGAACAAGTTGGCTACTTCACAATAAGATCTTTTTCTGTCGCCGTACCCTCTCATCATTAGAATAGTAATTCGTTCTTTTTCGTTAAGAGCCATTTTAGAGAAGCAAATTTACCTTGCAGAACTTTTCAAAACACATCAAACTACTGTCAGTCTTAGTTGATAATGTAAATGGTGGACAAATGTCAAAATCACAGCATTCTACATTTAAATTACTTAAAATCTACATATTTTTTACTGTTTTATGTATTTAAGACCTTCTAGACTACAGAAAATCATAAGTGTTACATATAGTTGAACTCGTATTAAATAGGAGGTTCCAAAAACGACTGAATATACAGGGTGATGCATTTGAAAAACCAAAGTTACTAATAATATAAGAGAAACACGAAATCTGGCAACATTGCAAATATTAAATCTGGAATCTCCGTATCGCAAAATAGGTGTACCCCAAATTTTGTACAATTAGGACTAGCAGTTTACGAGATAATTGGCCGTTTCCAGACATTTGGGCCACTCTGTATATATATATATATATATATATATATATATATATATATATATAGTTTCTTTTTTTTGGTTCTTGGTCTTTTTATTTAATTATATATTGTTTATTTTGTATTCTTGGGATTGAAGACCATTTTTTAAGACATATAACTAGTAGTTAATACATTTTTATTTAACGTTTCGGTCTTTCCATGACCTTCATCAGAAATAAAATTTTTGTTAAAACTAAAAGAAATGGTACAAGTTACAAAAAGAATCTTAATAGCAAAACAAATAAATCTTACCTTCGACAGAACGTTCATTTAATTATTCAATATATTTTATAGCTGTTTAGGACGTATCACATAACAGAATATAACTCACACACAAACAAAACGAACATTTTAAAAATATGACAGTCATTGATGAAAATTTGTATTGGAATACGAGTATTTGTTCTATACAATAAAAGCAGGCTTAACGAGGTTTTAATTTGTTTGTCGTTTTTGTGTTGACTGGTATTGCAAAGGATTTTATATTTATATAGGGTGTGGTAATAAATTTATTATATTTGGAATGTGCCACGTGTTTCTCAATATTTCTAAGATGTTTATAATGTTATTATAAATTTTACTAAGGTTTTTTGTGTCAGTCTTTAAATTTACGGAACTGGTTTTTCTTTGTATTTCTATCATTTCTAGAACTTCGCGTTTTTTTGTGTGGTTTTCACTTCGAAGATTTTTTTTTTTTCGAAATCAAATTCGTGTTGGTTCTCTGAAACATGGATAGTGAGTGCCGTTTTGTTTCGTTTGTCATATTTGTGACTATTTACTCTGTTTTTCAAATACTGACTTGTTTGTCCGATGTAGACCCCTTCACAGTATTTACATGGTATTTCATAGACTATGTTGCTCTTTTTTTCTTTTGAGATTGAACTTTTTAGATAAGTGTAATTGGTTTTCAGTAGGTTGTACCCTTTATGAGCTACATGTATGTTGTGGTGCGAAAATGTCTTTTTTAGGTTTTCTGATAAATTTGGTATATATGGCAAAGTGAGGAATTGGTTTGTTTTATTGTCTATTTCAGTTTTTGTATTATTATGGTTATAAAATATATGTAAACGTTTTTTAAATATCTTATTTATCAAATTAGTAGGATAGTTGTTGAGTATAAGGGCATCTTTAGCTTTTATTATTGCAATCTCTCTGAATTCGGGGTCGGACAGATTTATTGATCGATCTGCGAGTCCTATAATAACAGAAAGACCGAAACGTTAAATAAAAATGTATTAACTACTAGTTATATGTCTTAAAAAATGGTCTTCAATCCCAAGAATACAAAATAAACTATATATTTATATATTATATTATATATATATATATATATATATAATTATGTATTAATGATTATTATGATGTATAATATTTAGTATTTCATAATTTGTTTTTTTATATATTTGTCTATGGTTCAGTTATTTAAATCGGCTAGCTCAAAATGTTTATTAAATTTTTGTTATTATATGATTCGGGAGCATGAAACACTCTCTACCCTTTGAGTTCAGGCTTCTGCAAATATGTCTTGAACATATTAAATAAAAAGAAACACTTTACTTCAAAAATAATTTTATATCCAAATTATAAATGAGACGTCTATGGATGACTGAACGGAATTATTGATTTTACATGTATAGCATCCTATGCGCAGCCTCAAATATCAGATGATGCGGCGTAAACGAGAAACATTTCATAGATGCGTTGCGTTTGTTGGATATTTCACATACATCCAGCTGTTATTGTCGAATGTTGTTGGCTGGTTTTAAATATAAAAGAATTTATGTGAGGAAAAATATATACATACAAATACAATTTGTTACGGAAGAAAAACGTTATCAGATTTTATATACACATGGATATTAAATATTACATATATGAAAAATGATGCATCTTTCTACAGTGATTATAAATGGCGTAAGTAGTTATCTATGTTTGTTTCAAATTAAACCTTTTTATTATTATTGAAAAATTATTCAATTAATTAACTATATTAAGCCTTTGTTATTTCTTTTTCAGATCGATCATTTACGCAAAGTTCTTTATACTCATGAGATTTTACACTGTTTTGAAATTATTCAGATTATTAACTCTTATTATTGATCAATAATAATTCAAATACGCACTGACCTGTGGTTCTGGAATCAGGATGTACTTCTGTGGAAACAAGAATACTACTTGTGAAATTCAAAAAGTAGATAATTTAGAGAATATTGATTGTTCTCTCAGGAAAATTGAATGTATATGTTTGGTAAGTACTGTTTTAATAAGTAGATTATGACTTTTACCATCATAATTTGGGAATTTCACAAAATTTCAGGAACATATCTTGAACAACTCTTCCTCTTACGATGCCAAGCCACCAACTTTTTTTCTCGTTCAATCTTTTTCAATAAACAAGTCTTTCGTTTTTCAGGTCACTATCTTCTATAATGTTTGTTTTATTCTTTGTTGATTAAAGTTCGTCTTGTCATTTTTTTTTCTAAACCAATCAGACATTGTCTGTAGCAGTTGAATTGCGTTTTCACTTATTACACTTCAAAAGATTTATACTCATTTACCGATATACGTTTCACTTAACATTGTTAGTTTTACATTGAAAGTTCATTGAATTTTTGTGAAATAAATAGTTTATACTTGGTGATATACATAACTGTGTTCGGCATGATAATGTTTAGTTTGTTTCTCCTTTTTATATAATTTCTTGTTGTGACAAATTTACTTGTCTATTTACATAAATTCTTTTAAGTAACCTTTCCAACATTCTTTATTCTAATTATTTACACTAATTCTATATTGTCTTTTAAATTCATTAATCAGTTATCATTTATTGATTCTATAAATTTGTTTTTACTTTCTGTCGCTAGCGTTTGTCGCTGAGACATATTGACATTTGCAGCATCAAAAATTCTAACCCACATCTTTGTAAATATTGTATCATAACATTCAACAATATTTTTTTATATCTTTGAATACTTATTGTTTAATATTTCTTTCTTTTTTTTAGATCATGTGTTCATGCAATTTCTATACAAGGATTTAATCCAAATGGATGATGTTTGTTTTTACGGTTTTGAATTTATGATTAAAGGTAATGTTTCTTTTTATTTATTCCATTACAAGTTATGAAGTCTTTAAAATTACAGAGAAACTGTACTAACAATTTGATTTGAAAGCATTTACAAATATCTAATAAGCATAAGCAACATTAATATCTCATTCTTGCCTTTTTTTAATAAAGTGTAATCTAATGTTTTACTGTTTGGTATTTCCTAATCTCTTTGTTTCAGAACAATCTTTATACCCTATTTATATCTTATTTATCCGTTATAATATATATTATTGTATATTTATAATGCCTCCACGTTGGGAGCCATTTATTGTATTTTTTTTATAATTACGTTAATTTATTTTATTTAATCAATGTTAATTTATTTGATTTAGTTGTTTATGGGCGCCAGAATTGGTTCGCTTACCACGAACTACAATTCAAAAATTATATATAAGTTGAAGATATTCTAAATTTGTTTTATCTTTTTATCACTGTCAGCAATAGGAAACTATAGGTAAGATATCAAAGAAACGCAAGACGAACATAGACAAACGATTTTTAATTGAATATTAACGGTGAAATAATGAAAGATTCTATCAATCAATAAATTGGCGATACATCTTTAAATTCAAAGGAATGCTATTAGCGCAAATCTTCTGATATACGATATTCTGAGTTATAATATTATTTACCTCAAACGCAAGTAAATTTCGCTCAATTATTTTAATCCTATGTGTTCTGAATGTACATCCATAACGTTCAATCCCAACTGTCGCTATTGCTAAAACGATCGTCGTGTGGTGTGTTACTCTGTGGTTGACATAATTTAGTTTACAAAATGAAGAAAAATGTGTGGCGTGTTTGGAATATACTATTTATTTATTTGATGAATTTAGTAAGTATTTATTTTTAATATGAGTTTAGTGTTTCGTCCGATATATAAGTGGAGATTGAATGTTTAAAGCTAATGTTTAACTAATAAATTGATACCAAAAATAATATAACCTAACATATAAATATATCTGAATGTTTTTTATAGGAGAAATTCAATATATACACAAGGTATAATGTTCGTAATTGGTTCTTCTTGACCCAGAATGTGATGCATTTGTAGAAAACGATCAGCTATGATCGAATAAGCGAAACTCAGGATGTGGAAATGATGAGATGTGAAATTATTTCACCAATAGAAATATCTTATCAACATAAAGATATATGGATAGTCGTCGAGATTATATTTAATAAGGTAATGTTCAAGCTTACCAATATCTAGACGATATCACAATTTTATCACTTATTCATTAACGTACGAATGATATTTTTAGTTAGTTCACTTTTCAATATTGTACTAAACACTTTAGCTAACTTTATTTTAGGTTTTTGTTTAAATTATATCAAGTTTTAAAATTTTGGAGAAGAGAAAATTAAACACGTCCTCCATCTAATTAATTCACACGGCGTCTCTCAAGCTCAGAATCAACAACATTCAAATGTTTTTATTTTTGTTTTTCATTATTAATTTGTCCATAAACAAACATTGTTTTTATCGAATCATAATACCTTTTCTTGCGTTATTGTAGATAAATTCACTGTGTTTCTATGCATTTCTATGGTCACTCCGAATTACTCTACCCGAACTATTAACAGAACGTTGGTTTCCGCGTTGATATTTTGACCTTGACGTTTCATACAAATAATTGAAAAAGTTTATGCAATATACGGTGTTTCTGAAAGTGTTTAATAAAATATAAAATTATAATAGTTGAATTTTGGTTTCAAATTCATGTGATCCTATATACAGTGATCATCATCATAATTATGTACAAAATTATATTTGACGTAATTTACTTGTCGTTATTATATCTTCTGTACTTTGAAATATACTTTGAAGAAAAATAGTTACTAAATTAAATAGTAATCTCTTGAATCAATTTATCAATTGTATACTATTCATAAATATTTCTCGACATGTTTAAATTATGTCCTTATGTATAATTTCCTTTTATTGAATTTTTATTACTACTGCTACTAAGATTCACATTATCTGAGTGATGCTAATGATTTAATTTAACTTGATAGATATTTTTCACTTTGATATATATATATATATATAAATATATATGTATGTACATATATATATATATATATATATATTGTTATATTTTCAAACCTTTGAATATAATTGCCCACGTTTGGAGAAAATTTGTAATATTTCAATTCTTTAGATATAATTGCCCTACGATATGGAAATAAATTATACTATCTTGTCGCAGCGACAATTATTGTGCATACCACTTAAGTACGTATTGAATTTCAAATTTGACAGTATTTGTCAAATTAAATATGCCCGGCGCCAATAAATATCAATATGAAGATGAATTTATGTACAATCAACTTATTACTCGTATCTCAGGGTGAGATCAAAATTGTTCAAAATTAATTCTTCAAATTTATTCATTTTTAAGATATTTCCAAATTAAATGTTTCACTATTATCAAACTCTCAAATAACTGTTAATTCAATATAATAAAAGGCCCTTTAATTATTTTATGACATTTACTAATTTACTGTCACTAAAAATTTCAACCAAATGTCACTGATTAAATTGAAAATTGTATGAATGTAAAATGATAAGTTCAATGAGATTGGATACTGAATGAATACTACAGGTATTTAGAATCAAAATTATATATTATACTATCACATACGCAAAATTAACAAAATTGTTATTCCCAAAAATTATGATAAAAGAACAACAGTCGTAACCTCTACAAAAAACTTAAATTTAGAATACAACTGTGCTAAAATTTAACCTAATGAATTATTATCAAATGTTCAAATAATAATTTACACTTGACGTGTATCAATGTCAAATACCGAAACTTCTGCTCAAAATGGTCTATTCACTTGATGTTGTAAATGATATGTATCAATAAATTTGGTATATTTCAAATTTTCTTATATATAGATGCATCTTTTAACTGTATTGAATTTAAGGCCTGATATTTCTCGAGAAATAAATTTAAAACTGGATATGACTCACCCAATGGATCAGGAAATCTCGTACTTATTCTAACGTATTTAGAATACTGCAACTAAATATATACGATTTAGAAAAAACTGGAACCACATACACTTTTACGATACAATTCTTATCCGAATTATGTACGCACTGAATTTATTATATGGGTTATTTATCTGATTGTATGATATGCAATTTATGCAATCTACCAAAAAATTCGAGACAACTCTTATTCTGAAGTTGTCTCTTCAAAGGATAAAAAGCTACTGACTAAATTCTTACAAAATAAATAATTCTCCTTTCTGTTGGTTACCGATTTTTCTTGTTTTTAAAAAAAATTCCTAATCTATAATTTTCAATAACCAAGTGAGATTTTGAAATTCTTTTATTACATTTGTAATCTTGCTAGCAGAGACCTCTATATTTTACAATTTCAAATATTTTCTCCAAATCCTATTATGTTCTATCTATCATTAGATGTATTCTACTCAAATGTCATCGAAATTATGAAATGTCATGTTTGATATTTCTACTGAATCTTTCAAAATTTAGGAATTTACGTAGAGTACAGTGTGTATCGAGAGTATGACAACTAAAGTTAAATAAATTTCCTTATGTTTTACTTATTGTTTAAATTTCAAATAGAGGATGTGTATTAAATCCCCCTAATAAAAGAATGATAAATCGATTATTGTATATCATTGTAATTTCATTTTTAAATTTTCCAAATATTATCCTATTATTCCAGTATACTAGTACTGTTCTGAAAATGATTATTAACTAATAAAAAAAATTTATTTTAATCAAATTTAACTATTGTTACTAATTCCCATAAAACTTCTTAAATCGACTATATCTATTAAACTTTCACGTAACGTACTGTTATTTGTTATTCTAAAATTCCCTATATACATGTTGATAATTTCTTCTATGATCTGTAATATTTCCAACTCTCTTTTATTCTCTTCCGCCTAAACAACTTATATGTTACAGGATATGATTTTGTTTCAAAATTTCTCAGTATTTTTTTCTTACTTTGATTATCCATATTTTCATTAAGCAACCCTTAGTTCCTTCGAAATTCTTTTCTCATACGTCTTTAATAATTCATTTATAACTTCATAATATTCTTCATCACAATCTGTCTCACACTCATAATAGTTAGCCAGTCCAATTTCTTTTTCAATCAATCCTTCATATTTCATCATCAAACTCTTCACTTTCTCTTCATATTCCTTATTTCCACTCATTAACTCCAATTCTACCATAATTCCATTCCTCTTTATATTCCATAACTTCCTATTATCCTCTTCACTTGCCAATACTTCCATATTTACCTCCTGAAATTCAATTATTTTACCATTTAATTCTATCTATCTATTCAAAATCAATTATTTCCTTATATTTCATCAATTCATCAATAACTATGTCTGTTTCTAACTTCTTCATCGACTATGCTTACATATCAACTTATTTTTCATCCTTTAATTCAATCTTTTGTATCATATATTTGCTTAGTTCATATAACTTCCATCCGTTTGTTCCTATAAATGTAATTATTTCATCCTATCCATCTATTTTGTTGCTTAATTTCATTTCTATTTTCATTATCATCTCTTCTATCAAAGTTTCTAAAATCTCTTTTATTCTCACAATATTTGTTGTCATTAATTTTATCTCCATTTCCATATATTCGTTTTTCATTTCTGTAACTTCTATTTTCATTTCCATGATTCATATGAACATGTCTATCATTTCTTCTATTATCAATCCATGTTTATATAATTTCTATTTAAATATGTTTTCAAATGTTACTTGTTAATCATAAACCTTTTATTTACACATCGTTTTTATATCCATTCTTTACCGTGTACAATTCCTTTTCATTTTCTAGATTTCATTCCTATAATCCTGTCATATAATTCAATTTTATTTTCTTTTCCTAAACTTCGTCTTATTCTCTTCTCTTATTGTTTGATTCTCTATGAGTTTCTGTAACTTCTTTCTGTTCACCACCATCTTTTTTTTAATTTTGAAGTCCCATATCTCATCAATTTCTTCCCAAAAATGCATTGAAATTTGCGTTTCCAATACCTTCACATTATTGTTTCTTCTTTTTATTATTTTATTTCCCATAATATTCTCACTTCCTATCATTTCATTTTTGATTGTCCTATTAAACATTCTTGGATCAACTATCCTTATATATCTGCTAAGTTTTACTCTCATTTCGAAATTTTCTGCATAAATTCTTCTTTCTATATTTTGTCTTATGGTTTCATCTATTTCTTCCTTAGTTTCTTGTAGTATCTTATTCATTTCCTCTAACTCCCAATTAAGTTTTATCCCCCTATTATAATCATTATTTATTTTATCATATACCACGATTTGTTTTTCTGTATCACCATCTAAGTCTTTTATTTTCCAATACATATTTTTCTCATTAATTTGCATAACTTCTTCATTTGTTTGTCCTTGTACTTTAATAGCCTGTATCTCTTCAATTATATTCTCATTTTGTTTATCGACTTCTACTTGAATTACTCCAGATAAATTTTCTTCTAGGCATCTTCCTAATTCTTTAACATCTTCTACCACCTTCTTGTTAATATCTTCTCTGATTTTATTGCCAACTTCTTGAATTTCCATGCGTAAATTTTCATTCTGGCCCTTCATATCTTCTTTCACCTTTTCAATTTTCTTTCTAAATTCATTATTCTCTTCCCTAATTTTCTTAATCTCCTTCAAATTTTCAATTTTTCCTTCTTCTATTTTCTTTTCCAATCTGTCCATGTTTCCGGTAATATGGTTAATATCCCCCTTAATCTCCTCCTTCATCGTATCAATCTTGTCATTTAAATATCCACTCATATTATTCATATCTTCACGCATACTAATCATATTTCCATTTATGTTGTTCATATTCTCCTCTTGTTTATCCATCTTTCCATTTATGTTGTTCATATTCCCATTTATATTATTCATGTCTCCCCTCATATCGTCTATTTTTCCAAATAATTGTCGCATCATTTCCATCATCTGATGATTTTGACTTGTTCCTCTTTGCACTTCCTGTCTTCTATCCTCCTGCTCTGCTGCTTCATCTCCCGTCAAAACTTCCCCTGATTGTTCCCTTCCTTGTTCCAAGTACTGCACCTGAAAATCACCCATACTATGTCTTCTTTCTTGGTTTTGTTCCTCAGATCCACTTTCAACTCCTACCTGTTTACCATCTCTTAACGTCATTCTTTTCTCCATGGTAAATATTTTAAAAAAATTTTATAATAATATCAATAAATTTCTATATTTTTATAGTTATATGCAAATCTTTAATCGAGCTCCACGTTTTGGGTGCCAATTCTTATATTTTCAAACCTTTGAATATAATTGCCCACGTTTGGAGACAATTTGTAATATTTCAATTCTTTAGATATAATTGCTCTACGATATGGAAATAAATTATACTATCTTGTCGCAGCGACAATTATTGTGCATACCACTTAAGTACGTATTGAACTTCAAATTTGACAGTAATTGTCAAATTAAATATGCCCGGCGCCAATAAATATCAATATAAATATGAAGTTATGTACAATCAACTTATTACTCCTATCTCAGGGTGAGATCAAAATTGTTCAAAATTAATTCTTCAAATTTATTTATTTTTAAGATATTTCCAAATTAAATGTTTCACTATTATCAAACTCTCAAATAACTGTTAATTCAATATAATAAAAGGCCCTTTAATTATTTTATGACATTTACTAATTTACTGTCACTAAAAATTTCAACCAAATGTCACTGATTAAATTGAAAATTTTATGAATGGAAAATGATAAGTTCAATGAGATTGGATACTGAATGAATACTACAGGTATTTGGAATCAAAATTATATATTATACTATCAGATACGCAAAATTAACAAAATTGTTATTCCCAAAAATTATGATAAAAGAACAACAGTCGTAACCTCTACAAAAAAACTTAAATTTAGAATACAACTATGCTGAAATTTAACCTAATGAATTATTATCAAATGTTCAAATAATAATTTACACTTGACGTGTATCAATGTCAAATACCGAAACTTCTGCTCAAAATGGTCTATTCACTTGATGTTGTAAATGATATGTATCAATAAATTTGGTATATTTCAAATTTTCTTATATATAGATGCATCTTTTAACTGTATTGAATTTAAGGCCTGATATTTCTCGAGAAATAAATTTAAAACTGGAGATGACTCACCCAATGGATCAGAAAATCTCGTACTTATTCTAACGTATTTAGAATACTGCAACTTTCTAAATATATACGATTTAGAAAAAACTGGAACCACATACACTTTTATGATACAATTCTTATCCGAATTATGTACGCACTGAATTTATTATATGGGTTATTTATCTGATTGTATTATATGCAATTTATGCAATCTACCAAAAAATTCGAGACAACTCTTATTATGATGTTGTCTCTTCAAAGGATAAAAAGCTACTGACTAAATTCTTACAAAATAAATAATTCTCCTTTCTGTTGGTTACCGATTTTTCTTGTTTTCAAAAAAAATACCTAATCTATAATTTTCAATAACCAAGTGAGATTTTAAAATTCTTTTATTACAGTTGTAATCTTGCTAGCAGAGACCTCTATATTTTACAATTCAAATATTTTCTCCAAATCCTATTATGTTCTATCTATCATTAGATGTATTCTACTCAAATGTCATCGAAATTATGAAATGTCATGTTTGATATTTCTACTGAATCTTTCAAAATTTAGGAATTTACGTAGAGTACAGTGTGTATCGAGAGTATGACAACTAAAATTAAATAAATTTCCTTATGTTTTACTTATTCTTTAAATTTCAAATAGAGGATTTGTATCAATATGTATATATATATATATATACATATATATATATATATACATATATATATATATACACATTTGTGCCTTCAAATGGAAGATCCCGAGTTTTCAGGACAACAACCAACAGAGACACGGAGGCGTCTATAGCTCTCCTGTCTGAACCTTCCGACCCTGGAAATAGACAAATAATCGATGAAAAGATGAAAGAATAACGCGTGAAATATAAAACAAAAACAGAATTAGCGGGCATATCACGCAAAAGAGGTTACAGAGAATGAGTGGTAACCGTAGACATGCATGTTTCTGGCTCATTAGCCTTCATCGGTACGGCATAACCAAGAAAAGGTGTTCAACTTGGGAGCAAGGATGTTAATTGAAACATGAGAAAACACAAACAACGGATTTCAACAAGATAACCAAACGCACATTTGTGCCTTTAAATGGAAGATCCCGAGTTTTCAGGACAACAACCAACAGAGACACGGAGGCGTCTATAGCTCTCCTGTCTGAACCTTCCGACCCTGGAAATAGACAAATAATCAATGAAAAGATGAAAGAATAACGCGTGAAATATAAAACAAAAACAGAATTAGCGGGCATATCACGCAAAAGAGGTTACAGAGAATGAGTGGTAACCGTAGACATGCATGTTTCTGGCTCATTAGCCTTCATCGGTACGGCATAACCAAGAAAAGGTGTTCAACTTGGGAGCAGGGATGTTAATTGAAACATGAGAAAACACAAACAACGGATTTCAACAAGATAACCAAACGCACATTTGTGCCTTCAAATGGAAGATCCCGTGTTTTCAGGACAACAACCAACAGAGACACGGAGGCGTCTATAGCTCTCCTGTCTGAACCTTCCGACCCTGGAAATAGACAAATAATCAATGAAAAGATGAAAGAATAACGCGTGAAATATAAATATATATTTATGGAAAAAAGGATTTAATAAGAATTTAATTTCTTTTATGTTAGAAAAATTATAGGAATTTATTTTACAATACCTAGTATTATTTATCTTTCAGAGAAATGGCCTACGTTAAAAAACAAGGAATGTAGACAAAAAACCATTACTCTTTTATATGAAACTAACTGTTTCTAGATAATTCAACATTATACTGAAAAAATGGTAAAAATACATTTGACAATTGTTTCGAAATTGCTATCATCGTCAGAATGATAGAAGCTACATTTCATGTGATGCCTACCTGATGTTTAATAATTATTTTTGGATAGCCCAAGAAGTGAACCTTGTGATTGGCTTAGTATATTTGAATAGGAAAAAGAAGAAGATATGAGATTACAAATATTAAAGCTAAAATATTATTGTCTCTATGGGGATATACTGGATATATTTTTCCAATTTAAGATCAGTATAACTCCCCGGCTTGGGGCTCTTCCTCAGGTTGTGGTATTCGACTCCAGTTAATGTATTTTTATAGCAATCACTGGGATGGGGTGAACAATCGATATTAAGTTGGATGCCACCAGTTTTTTAAGCGATAATTTAATTAAAAAAAACTAAAAAGGTTAAAAACTGGAAAACCTCATATTTACTTTAACTTAACAAAACGAAATACTGAAAATATTTTAACGCGATGGTCCAAGTTAATATAAATTGCTGAAAATCAAATATCAAATGTTCAGCAAATTATATTTATTCATAATTCAATATATAATTCACATTAACTGCATATCCAAAATACAAGGCGAATACGAACGCCGTTATACAATAAAAATCTCCAATTCTAGATTTCCATGAATTGAGTATAAGACAAAGGACTTATCTTGGTGAGGTTCTGGAATTATTCAGCTCTCAGCTAGGTCCTAGTGGATTGAGATAGTCTTCTTAATCCATCTCGGCCGGTTATATGTGTCTCTATGGTGGTGTTGTCATAGGGCCTACCCAGGGGCTGCAGAGCTGAGGAAAGAAAAAGGAGAGTAAAAATCAAGGAAAAATTCTGGGAAGGAAGGAATAGATAGAACAGATAGGAAGCTTATGCTTCAACACATAAAAAACTGAATCTAGTTTTAAAAATAAAACTAACAGAAGTCTGTTCTATCATATTCGCTTTGTTCCCTAAATA
Source organism: Galeruca laticollis (assembly GCA_963921935.1). Classification (NCBI taxonomy): domain Eukaryota; kingdom Metazoa; phylum Arthropoda; class Insecta; order Coleoptera; family Chrysomelidae; genus Galeruca; species Galeruca laticollis. The sequence goes on along the minus strand of OY998179.1, from coordinate 185,308,613 downwards.
AACACAAAATGCGGAATTATGAAGCTAAAAAAGAACGAAAAGAAATTATTAAAAATTTGCTTCAAAAGAATATAAAATGTTTCTTTTTTACAATAAAGAAGAATTGAACATTCAAAATTCATCAAACGCCGGCCCATATTATAATTTGAAATAAAACAGAATAAACATGGAGAAAAAATATTCCAAAAATCTAACTCACCAGCAAATATGTGAAAACACTACGATGTAGGTATATTAACTTATCATTGTTACTATAGGAAGAGACTTTTTCTATGTACGATATCGTTTAAATTTACAAAATTTGAAAGTGAAACAAGTTATTTAATTTCAAATCATTAGTACGACGAAATTAAAATATCATAGTCCGATGGAAATCGTAACGACCGATCGGCTTGTTGCAAAACCAAGAAAACTGTATGTGCTGATTTTTACAATTATTACTTAAGAAGACAGTTAAAAAGTGAAGAGCTCTCTAGATTTATCTGTTAATTCATGATTCCATATTGTGGACATCTTAAATGTCTTCTAATTTCTCTCTTCAAGGAAATCCAGTTTTTGTTTCTTATCACAAATATGTAGTACTTCTAGATCTGTGTTAGGTGTCAATGAATGTTTGGGGTCAAGTAGATGCTTTGCGTAGTGAATTTTCTCTGGTGGTTTTAATATTTATGCTCGTAAGTGTTCACTGTATCTGATTTCAAAATTTCTAAGGATTTGATCCAAAGAGATAGCATTACATTCTGCAAATTTAAGTTTATATATACCAGAATTCTTCAATTGGGATATTTTTAACATTTAATAATCTTGTACTCAGATTACTTTCTATTTTAAGAGAAATTGTTGTATCTATTGTTAAAGATCTTTGAAATATTATTGGAAACATGCATATGTGATGTTTTCTTTCCTTCAGTTTGTTTTGGATATATAAGTTGCAATGGCACTTTTTCCTTCCCTGCCTACCTACCGGGAGGCCTGAGTACCCGAAATTTTTCCAAACTTTAAGACTCTAAAACTGTATTTTGGCTTTACTTTTCTTATAAAATGCTAACCAAGAGTTCCTAGCTTTTAGTACAATTCAATAAAGTAGATTTGCTATGATTAGGTTTTAGTTTTATTTTCACTTATATGGTTCTGGGGGTTGTGTGCCCCCCCCCCTGTAGTAGCGCCACTGGATGTTGGTATGTGTTTAATTGTATTAATTTCTCTATCAAAATTTGTTCATAGGAACTGTGTTCTGTGTTAGGTGTCAATGAATGTTTGGTGTCAAGTAGATGTTTTGCATAGTGGGACTTATCTGGTTGTTTTAATCTATATGCTCGTAGATATTCACTGTATCTGATCTCAAAATTTCTAAGGACCTGACTCAAATAGACAGCCTTACATTAGACAGCATTGCATTCTGGACATTTAAGTTTATATATACCAGACTACTTTAATGGGGATATTTTTGTTTTTACATTCAACAATTTTGTTTTCACATTACTTTTTGTTTAAAAAAAATTGTTCTATTTGTAGCTAAATATATTATCTTTGGAATATTATTAGAAATATTACCTGCATATGTAATGGTTTTATAATTTTTTGTTTCGTTAGTATGTTCAGGAAATATTAGTTTTATTGCCACTTTTTCCTCTTTTTCATTAATTAATTTATTAATCATATATAATGGATAACCGTTGGGTGTTGCTATTTGTTTAATTCTATTAATTTCTCTATCAAAATTACATTTATTCATAGGAACTGAAAATGCTCTATGTATCATCGATTTATATGCTGCCAATTTATGTGACAAGGGGTGATTTGAACTATATGGAATAGTCACATCAGTGTGTGTTGGTTTTCTGGAAATTGAATAATCAAGTACATTACTTACTCTTTGAATTTTTAAATCAAGAAAATTCATTGAGTTATTTTCTTCAACTTCTAATGTAAATTTAATTGTTGGGTGTAAATTATTAATGTGGTTGAAAAATATATCTAATTGTCGTTCACTACCTATAAAACAAGCTAATATGTCATCAACATATCTATACCAGAATAAGCCATTTTTTGAAATATTACTGTCAAAGATTTTTTTTTCTAGACTGTCAATAAAAATGTTTGCCAAAATTGGTGACATAGGGCTTCCCATTGGTGAACCTTAATTTTGAATATATATTGTGATGCGCTTTCCCCGCCGCTTGCTTCTTCTTCACCTCTCGCGCAGGTTCTTAGCGACTGACGCGTCACTTTGGACACCCTCGATGCAAAGTTCTTTTGCAAAACAAATACTCGGGCGCCAGATTATTTTACGTGGCCCCTTGACCCTCGGGGTCAAGAGTTCCAGGTAGCCTCAGATGGAGGTTACGGAAAATTCCAGGGGTCTCATTGAATTTAACACACCTACAGAACCTATAAACCTTTGACGGTGATGCTACGGGATATTAAGAAAACACTGATCGTATTTATTGGTATATTACAAGATTTACTTAATATGTAGACATACCGTTTAATATTCAACAATTTCTGATCAAGCGGTACCGAATCAGTTCAATATATCAACAGTCAGCAAAAGTGTTCAAGCCTTATGTTATTATGCACCATGCGAAATTTGCCGGTATTAAGGAATGTGAGCGATGATACAATAAAACAGGTGTAATCAAGCAAATGCAATTTGTTAATAACAGCGGAAGCGGTATAAGCAGTTTTGTAAATTATGCGGTATGCAGCAATAAAACAATAGTTACCTATCACGGTAGTCCACGGAATAAAACTAATTTCGCGGTAGGGATAGTCAATCGGGATAGATGGAAAAATGTGACCAGACCAGTTTATAACGAAAGAAACTAAAGAAGTTAAATTGGATTACCAAGCAATCAGTGGCATCGGCCTCGTACTTGATTGAGAGTCTAATTTTTATACAGGGACATTGACACTTTAAACTTTATATTTCCGCGGTAGGGATAGTCAATCGGGATAGATGGGAAAATGTGAAAAGCCTAGTTTATAACAAAAGAAACTAACAAATTTGAATTAGATTACCAAGCAATCAGTGGCATCGGCCTCGTACTCGATTGAGAATCTAATTTTTATACAGGGGAATTGACACTTTAAACTTTCAAATCAAACTAAATTAGATTACCAAGCAATCAGTGGCATCGGCCTCGTACTCGATTGAGAATATAATTTTTATACAGGGAAATTGACAATTTAAATTTTATATTTTCGCGGTAGGGATAGTCAATCGGCATAGATGGGAAAATGTGAAAAGACCAGTTTATAACAAAAGAAACTAACAAATTTAAATTAGATTACCAAGCAATCAGTGGCATCGGCCTCGTACTCGATTGAGAATCTAATTTTTATACAGGGAATTGACACTTTAAACTTTCAAATCAAACTAAATTAGATTACCAAGCAATCAGTGGCATCGGCCTCGTACTCGATTGAGAATCTAATTTTTATACAGGGAAATTGACAATTTAAATTTTATATTTTCGCGGTAAGGATAGTCAATCGGGATAGATGGGAAAATGTGAAAAGACCAGTTTATAACAAAAGAAACTAACAAATTTAAATTAGATTACCAAGCAATCAGTGGCATCGGCCTCGTACTCGATTGAGAATCTAATTTTTATACAGGGGAATTGACACTTTAAACTTTCAATTCAAACTAAATTAGATTACCAAGCAATCAGTGGCATCGGCCTCGTACTTGATTGAGAATCTAATTTTTCATACAGGGAAATTGACACTTTAAATCTTATATTTTAGCGGTAGGGATGGTCAATCGGGATAGATGGGAAAATGTGAAAAGACCCGTTTATAACAAAAGAAACTAACAAATTTAAATTAGATTACCAAGCAATCAGTGGCATCGGCCTCGTACTCGATTGAGAATCTAATTTTTATACAGGGGAATTGACACTTTAAACTTTCAAATCAAACTAAATTAGATTACCAAGCAATCAGTGGCATCGGCCTCGTACTCGATTGAGAATCTAATTTTTATACAGGGAAATTGACAATTTAAATTTTATATTTTCGCGGTAGGGATAGTCAATCGGGATAGATGGGAAAGTGTGAAAAGACCCGTTTATAACAAAAGAAACTAACAAATTTAAATTAGATTACCAAGCAATCAGTGGCATCGGCCTCGTACTCGATTGAGAATCTAATTTTTATACAGGGGAATTGACAGTTTAAACTTTCAAATCAAACTAAATTAGATTACCAAGCAATCAGTGGCATCGGCCTCGTACTCGATTGAGAATCTAATTTTTATACAGGGAAATTGACAATTTAAATTTTATATTTTCGCGGTAAGGATAGTCAATCGGGATAGATGGGAAAATGTGAAAAGACCAGTTTATAACAAAAGAAACTAACAAATTTAAATTAGATTACCAAGCAATCAGTGGCATCGGCCTCGTACTCGATTGAGAATCTAATTTTTATACAAGGGAATTGACACTTCGAACTTTCAAATCAAACTAAATTAGATTACCAAGCAATCAGTGGCATCGGCCTTGTACTTGATTGAGAATCTAATTTTTATACAGGGGAATTGACACTTTAAACTTTTAAATCAAACTAAATTAGATTACCAAGCAATCAGTGGCATCGGCCTCGTACTCGATTGAGAATCTAATTTTTATACAGAGAAATTGACAATTTAAATTTTATATTTTCGCGGTAGGGATAGTCAATCGGGATAGATGGGAAAATGTGAAAAGACCAGTTTATAACAAAAGAAACTAACAAATTTAAATTAGATTACCAAGCAATCAGTGGCATCGGCCTCGTACTCGATTGAGAATCTAATTTTTATACAGGAAATTGACACTTTAAACTTTCAAATCAAATTAAATTAGATTACCAAGCAATCAGTGGCATCGGCCTCGTACTCGATTGAGAATCTAATTTTTATACAGGGAAATTGACAATTTAAATTTTATATTTTCGCGGTAAGGATAGTCAATCGGGATAGATGGGAAAATGTGAAAAGACCAGTTTAAAACAAAAGAAACTAACAAATTTAAATTAGATTACCAAGCAATCAGTGGCATCGGCCTCGTACTCGATTGAGAATCTAATTTTTATACAGGGGAATTGACACTTTAAACTTTCAAATCAAACTAAATTAGATTACCAAGCAATCAGTGGCATCGGCCTCGTACTTGATTGAGAATCTAATTTTTTATACAGGGAAATTGACACTTCAAATCTTATATTTTAGCGGTAGGGATAGTCAATCGGGATAGATGGGAAAATGTGAAAAGACCCGTTTATAACAAAAGAAACTAACAAATTTAAATTAGATTACCAAGCAATCAGTGGCATCGGCCTCGTACTCGATTGAGAATCTAATTTTTATACAGGGGAATTGACACTTTAAACTTTCAAATCAAACTAAATTAGATTACCAAGCAATCAGTGGCATCGGCCTCGTACTCGATTGAGAATCTAATTTTTATACAGGGAAATTGACAATTTAAATTTTATATTTTCGCGGTAGGGATAGTCAATCGGGATAGATGGGAAAATGTGAAAAGACCCGTTTATAACAGAAGAAACTAACAAATTTAAATTAGATTACCAAGCAATCAGTGGCATCGGCCTCGTACTCGATTGAGAATCTAATTTTTATACAGGGGAATTGACAGTTTAAACTTTCAAATCAAACTAAATTAGATTACCAAGCAATCAGTGGCATCGGCCTCGTACTCGATTGAGAATCTAATTTTTATACAGGGAAATTGACAATTTGAATTTTATATTTTCGCGGTAAGGATAGTCAATCGGGATAGATGGGAAAATGTGAAAAGACCAGTTTATAACAAAAGAAACTAACAAATTTAAATTAGATTACCAAGCAATCAGTGGCATCGGCCTCGTACTCGATTGAGAATCTAATTTTTATACAAGGGAATTGACACTTTAAACTTTCAAATCAAACTAAATTAGATTACCAAGCAATCAGTGGCATCGGCCTCGTACTTGATTGGGAATCTAATTTTTTATACAGGGAAATTGACACTTTAAATCTTATATTTTAGCGGTAGGGATAGTCAATCGGGATAGATGGGAAAATGTGAAAAGACCCGTTTATAACAAAAGAAACTAACAAATTTAAATTAGATTACCAAGCAATCAGTGGCATCGGCCTCGTACTCGATTGAGAATCTAATTTTTATACAGGGGAATTGACACTTTAAACTTTCAAATCAAACTAAATTAAATTACCAAGCAATCAGTGGCATCGGCCTCGTACTCGATTGAGAATCTAATTTTTATACAGGGAAATTGACAATTTAAATTTTATATTCTCGCGGTAGGGATAGTCAATCGGGATAGATGGGAAAATGTGGAAAGACCCGTTTAAAACAAAAGAAACTAACAAATTTTCAAATCAAATTAAATTACGTGCTAAAACTATTTTAAAATTCTGGTCGGAGAGTAGGACAGCGGTTTCCCAAATAATAGTAAAATAAAACTGTGTCTTAGAATGCAACTTGAATCTAATATGTACTTGGGTAATTTGAAATGGGACACTAGGTATAACAATCTGTATCGCAAAATTAAAATCAAAATGCTACTTCAATGTATTGAAGGCTCAGACCGGAACTCCAAAGAAACAATATACAAAACGTGGTGATGAAAACTGTAAATAACTTCGGGTTTTTTATCGTTTCGAAAAAAAATATACCGGCTTATCAGTTTTCCAAAGTACGGAATAATATTCTTGAATACGGAATTATTAGAACTATTCGTAGAATTTAAAATCAAAATGATATTTCAATCAGGCCCTAATTCCAGAGAAACAATATATAGAACGTGATAATAAAAACTGTGAACAGGATTGTTTTTATTGCTTCGAAAAAAAAACTACCGGCTATCGGCTTTACCAAAATACGGAATAATATTCTTGATAACCAAACTGCTAAATTGTTTGTGGAAATTAAAATATAGAACTTTGAAACTCGGTGAAATGCTTTATCGGGTGTATAAAATAATTTCCACTTACTTGGAAGAAAAACTGGACGGTGGGACACTCGATCTACGGCCAAATTATAATTCACTATAATGAATTTTACCAACAACTGAACAAAATCTTTATCGTAATACTGAATATGAAAACTTAATTTCGCTAACCGAAAATAATAACGGAGTCTCAAAACCCGAATGATAACTTCAATAATCAAAATAAGAAATTTTTAATCGCCAATCACTTAATAATTAATCCTTTTTAACGCTCGGTTTTTGAATTTATAATTTACTTCCTACCTAAATTTTGGCAATATCGGTGGTGAGGGAAGATCGATTTAATTACAGCAAGAAGTATTTATATGTGTACGGGACGACTCCGATTTTAAATAAAATAGTTTATATACCGGGCGTCCTTGATAATTTAAATTTTGAAAAGTGGAATTTGATACATTTTATATATTTCCTTAAATGATAAATCACGGTTTTTCAGTTATTAATGAAATGAATACTTAAATTAATATTAAGGGCTTGAAACGGTACCAGAAAACAGAGTTGGAAAGTAAGTAAGGAGTCATATTCACTTATTAAACTTAAAATACCATCGGAACAAAATCATATAATGCTTCAAAAAAAATAACTCGTTACAATATCATATTGTCAAATATGAAATAATTCTGATTAACACATACATCAAATAAATTAAGTATATCTGAAATTATTCCTGGATTAATATTTTTATCTTCTAGTGATTTTCGTACAAGTGTTTGACATTCTTCAGGAGGAATTTCAGTAAACATATTCATAACATCAAATGAAATAAGTTTAGAGTTATCTTATAATTTGAATGCTTATTTTTTTATTAGTTCTATTGAATTATTAATTGAGTATTTAGATGTGCCCATAACTATCTATAACTATTAAGTATATTGTTAAGTTTTATTGCTAATGTATTATTAGGAGTATTAACATAAGAAACTACATATCTAATTGGTTTCGATATTTTATGCAATTTAACGGTTCCATATAATTGTGGAGAATAAGGAGTTTTACTAACTACGGACTTCTTTCGTAATCACTTAAAAGATAATTTGAATTATTAACATTATCTCTTATACTATTAGAAATTTTTTTTGTTTGGTCTGCTTCAAGAACTTGTAAATCGCTAGATTCTATAATGTTATATATCTTTGAATTATAATCTTTAGTTGTCAATATGACTGTGGCGTTCCCCTTGTCAGATTTTGTAACTGTTAGGTTATTATTTTCTACTTTATTTTTTGATTGATTTTAAAACTGTAATGTCTTTTTTTGTTTAACGTTTAACTTTTGACGGTTCAGTATTTTTGATTAAATTGGCAATTTTCATTTTCTCGTAAATACAATTATTTGAATTAGATTTTAAAGCTATTTCAGATTCTGCAGCTATTATTTGATTAATATTATTCGTAAATTTTGGCTGTATTTTAAACCTTTATTTAAAAATTCTATTCCACGATCTGTAAAATTAGTGTCTGAAAGGTTTTCAAATCGTGGTGCAAAGTGTGTTGGTACGTAAGTACTTACAGTTTCATGATGCTTAGAGTATTGAATTCTATGTTTTTTGTGTTCAAGTTTCTGCAGTTTTTGTCGTTGTTTCTCAAATTTCTTGGGCTTCATCGTGCTGACACTTTCTCTGATTTTGTCATCAAAACAGTCAATTTCTACTGGATGTAGTTGGAACGTGAGTTCAGAATATACAACTTTTATGTAGTTGTCTAAGGAGTCTCTTAGGGCTATTCTCGAGATCGTTCGCAAAGTCACGTATGAACATCGATTCTTGACTAATCTTCGTGGTGACATGCGAATGTTTCGACTCTCTGCTAAAATAGCATTTGGCAACGTAGTAATTTTTGAGAATTGTCAAATAAAAGACGATTTTTTGGGGTTATTTTATGTTATGCTTAGGCTATGAAAGAGAGGGGACGCGTAACGTGTATTTCAAGCAAGATAATTCGATATTTGCAACATATAGCAAATCATCGTTCATTGCAGTACCTTATTAAACTGCGACACTCAAATACTGTTATTCGTAATCCACTACTACGACAATACGATAAAACTGGATGAAATTATTCAAGAACAATAAACACAACAAATACTTTAAAGAAGAAATAAAAAATATAAAACCGGAAATGACAGATATAAGCCACAGATAAAACTGATATGTGATGACCACTCGCTGTTTTTGTGAGTATACGCATGCTCATGCGACTGGTCGAGAATACCAAATTCAGACAACCGTTCGCAAATGTTAAACATGCGAACAACCTTGAAACTTGCGAACGGTCAAGAATATCACTGCTGAGCCTGGAGCCCTATCAATTCTTCCCTCATATTGCCATTGTCTTACAATACTTAAAACTGAGTTCATGCTTACATTGTACAATGCCGCAGTTTGCCGCACTGACCACCCATCGTCTATTTTTGTGATTATTCCACCTTTCGTCACTGAATTTGTATGCGACATAATTACTTTCAAATTTGGAATTGTCTGACAGATGTCAAATCTTGAATGTTCATAAAACAAATTCAAGCAGCTAGAATTAGACAAAAATCTGCTATAAGAGTTGTCCCATTTTGTATTGGCCGTAACTGTACATATGGACTTTTCGGGTTATATTAATAAAAATTAAATTAAAATTTTAGCTACCATTTTTTTCAACAACCGTATACGTTAATGATCAAGGTATGCGAAAATCCCAGTTAATTAAGCGAGTAGGCTAATTGTAGCTTGAATTCACAATAGCAAAATTCCTTATATTTGGTAAGCTAATTTACGATATGTTATAAGGGATGACTACAGCGCGTTCTTTCTGCTCTTAAGACATATTTGCGAGAGAAGATTCATCAATTTTCGCAATATATGGGTATTATGAAATCTGCAAACGGAATCAAATTAAAACCGGGCTAACACGTCGTTAATAATTTTTAGTTATTAATCGTTTATTTATGAATTTCCAAACATAAATTCCAATTTTTTCAAATAAGCCTTTCTAAAACGCAAAAAATATGAATGGATTAATGCCATTTAACGCGCATTCCTTACAAAGTCGAATCTATTACAATATCAACTGATACTTTGAAAGGTATTTCAAGATATTCTTTCTGATAGTTTTATCTATAAAATTCCCTATGAGTAGACTAGTAATTTTTAATCATTATTTTCTGTAGATATTACCAGACAAAATCTCTACATTTTCGTAAGAGAATCGCAAACTAATGCTGTACACTTTTTGCTTGGTCTATAATAGTAATATTGCCAACGGTTGAGCTGAGAGCAGCGCTTTTATTGAATGAGGTCGCGATTGGTTCAACATGTCGCAAAAATATACGGATTTTCCAAACCGCTAAATTTGTCCTAACGCTTTTCTATTGTTTTTCGAACTACAGTATGGGCTTCGATGAAATACCTCTACCACAAGTTATGAGGGAATTTTATTGTACTTTTGGCTCATTGGCAATTTTCGATCGGAACGTTATTCTAGTTAGTTGCCAGTGTTTATTTTTAGCCGGTTTCAAACATAATAGGCTTTTTGTGTGGTGATGCTAATAATGGCTTTTTCCATGACATATATATGTTATGTTAAATCCAATAAAATAGAATTTGGGAAGTTGTATATTAGGTTCAAATGAACGTATTGCACACAAATAGTGGGTAAAAACGTATTAGCAAAACAAAAATTGTCAATTTTTTTTAATAAAAACTCCAGTCAGAATAGTATTTATGTATGAGATTACGTGCGTATTTCTATGTTTTTTGAGTTTCTCAAGAAAAAAGTAATCTAACCTGTAATCAAAATTCACAAGGTCACAGGACCTGTGGAACGAATAGGCGTGCTGGGTATGGTAAGAACAGCAAAAAAAGAGCACTTTTTTATGCTTAAAACTACAATATATCAAATATGCGGAAAATAGGAAAAGTTATGATCAAAGATTTAGTAAAAACATATAAAATCGTGAAAATCCTCAGATCCTCTTCTCGACCTTTGGACACAGATCAATGAATAATATCTATCCTCATCAGCTTAATATCACTGATTCACATGTTCTGGATGCAATGTGGAAGTCATCACCTCCAGCCTTCTGCAAAACTGCTTCATCCTCGCCCAGTATGCTTCGACAAAATTAGTATTTTCCTCAGTGATTGGATGCACAAAGTTCTCCGTATGGTAAAGCGATACACAATCCAACGTACTAAAACACCCATATGCTCTCCACCTATCAGTCAAAATTTCGGCTCCTGACAAAACATACTTTCTGATTTCAGGAATAATAGCGAGAGATAGAGAGAGAGAGAGAGAGAGAGAGAGAGAGAGATGTCCGAGATTTTTTTTTGTTTGAGTTTGTTGGTTTTTGAGGGTTAGATATATGGAGATATTCGAGATGAGGCCCTGATATAGGATACGGTTCCTCTGCAGGGCGGAGTTGGACATCTTTAGATTGGTGTTTGTGTGCGCGTTCGGTGGGAGTTGGCGATCGGTGGCAGGTTGAGTGTCTGATTGAGAGGGTTGGGTGGTTGGTTGAACAATTCGAGGAGTAGCGATAGTTTATTGAATTTGGTTAAGGTTAAAGTTGAGGTTGACTAGCTAATTATTAATTTGTGTTGAAATTGAGTAAATTACTGGTTTCATCATCAAGTAAACCCAAAAATCTCGGCGATACGTCGGCCCATTTGGCTAGTGAATAAATTCACCATCCTACAGGAAAAAACGTGAAAACCCTGTAGCACCGACGGGGGGTTGGGGCTCGCGGATTCAAGTGGAAGAACTTTCACTCCTGATGGGAGTGAAATCGAAGTGAGAACGCCTGCCTATGTTTGTGATAGAGCAGTGGTGTCAATATATGGACGGAATTTAGTGACGAAGAGTGTCGGCTATGATGTTCCTAGAGTTGGGAATGGCGTTCATTAGGGTGACAGTTAGGATTTCTATTATGATTTTGGTGTCAGTTGAGAGATCGAAGGGAGCTGGTGGCTTTTCGAGAGTGATTGGGGCAGTCTCTTGGGGGGTATTTGGCGTGGTTAGCCTATGGGTGCAGCGACGGTGGAAGGCGGCGTGAGGTCGGCCGCAATTTGTGCATGTAGGAGTACCGGACTTAAGGCAGTTTTCGGTGCGGTGGCCGGTTTGGCCGCAAGAAGGGCATATCGGTTTAGACCGACAAGAATCGGAGGAATGTCCGGTTTTAGTGCATCGATTGCAGTATTTTGGAACTGGGGACAGCGGGATGGCATTGGATGGCTCGCACTGGCGTGAAAGACCATAAAATAAGATGCCGGAGGTGAGGGCTTGGTGGTAATGGATTTCGGAGTGTGTGATGATGCGGAACATCGATGTAGGTTTGTTTGTGGACTTGGCGATGATTCGCCAAGTTTTGACGAAAGGGAATTGCTGATCGTGAAGAATTTCTTCGAATTCTTCGAGAGGGATCGTTGCATCTACATTCCTGCAGACGAATGAGTAAGAGGGTGTTAGAGTTTTGGCTGGTTGGGGTGGTCGTTGCGTGGAGTTTAAGATGTGATGTTGGGATCACCAGTGGAGTTTTGGATCTTTCTGACGATTGTTGAGACTGGCATCGAGGAAGATGTTTTGAGAAGGGCTGTTCTATTGAAATTTGCTTTTAGATAAAGGATGTGTCCGTTGAGAAGTTTGAGGGTGTTTAAAAGGGTGGAAAGAGATTTTTGGGTTGAGTATTAGGGTGGGATGTTTCTGAGATTGAGGGTTTGTGTGAATGTTGTGTTATTGGTAGGGGTAGATGTGGGATTGTTGAGGGGGGTAGGAGCTGCGGTGGGTCGGGGTTTTGTTTTCCCGACGAGGGTGAAATCATCTTCGCCGGGACTGGATAGTTGTCGGACAATTGATTGAGGGAGTGGCGGTTTGGGATCTTACGGAGGAAGCGTGAGACCTGGTGGGGGATGCGGTGGAAGTATGTTTTGGGGTTGACGTGTAGGAGTTATGAGGGCTTGAGGAGGTTGAGTTAGAGGATTGTTGGTTGGTTTCAAGGAGATTCATTTGTTTTCCAGTTTCTCGATTTGTCGGTCTTTTTCCTCCATTTCGGAAAGTAGACAGTCAGTAACGGATTTGCGTGCGCTTTTGGATCTGTGGGAGCGTTTAGAGGGCGTTTTGGGTGTTTTATGTTGAGAATAGGTGTCGAATTTGGCTGTGAAAGCTAATACCAACAGCGGACTCACTGCCGAAGAGAGTGGCCTCCCCAGTTAATGGTGTTCTGACTTATTAGCTTTGCGGGGTGTTTATATTTACCTGGGTTAAACGTCCTTTCTACGCCTGGTGTGGTTTCTGTTGGATTTGATGCGGGTTACTTCAGGATTTCATAAATAAAAAAATGTTTCGAAAGGAACAGTTATAACACTTCTAGAGTGATTACAATGAACTGTCGAACTGGAAAGTTCGATAGAACACGTGAGTTTGTAGGGTTTGTTGTTGGAGGCGTCCAAGTTGCCGGTGAAGTCGTCTATGAGTTGATTTGTATCAGTGACCAACGCTTCTAGTATCACCTTTCTCTAGCGATGGACTGGAAGAAGTGGAATAATATCGCCTCGTGACCGGTTTTCTATGTCGACGACCACTCCTCTTTTTGTCGTAGTATCCTACATTCCTAGCATCCATTTCTGTACCACAATTTGCACACTCCATCAAATAGGGATAACTTCGAAACTTACCGAATCTTCCTACTAGGTACATCTCTAATAAAACAATAATGTTGATGAGCAGTGGATAACATTATATTCAATAGTCTGGATTCCACAAATACTGGCGTTACCTTGCTTCAGAAAATTGTCAAGTAAACCGCCTTTTTTAGGGAGACTCCCATATCATTAAATAATGAAAAAAAATGTATCTAGTGTAAAATACTTTAATTTTGAAAATCGTAGCAAAGCGCTTTCGACTGTTAAGTCATCATCAGCGCTTACCTGTAAGCGAGTAAACCAATGGGTTAATATGAAATTGTAAAATAAGAAAAGATAAAAAAGTTTTAAAAAAGTTAAAAAGGTTAGAAAAAGTTAAGGGTGGTTACTCTCTCGTCAGGAGTTATAAAAATGTATCCATCATCAACCAACAGCAACAATAATGTGCACGTTAAAATATTCAATTACAATTGTTTGAAAATCCAACCCATACAGGAATTAATGTGGAGTAACATTCACATGAAATGAATAGCAAGAAATCCCGTTGACATGGAACAACTAATTCCAAGAACTGAAGATCACAGATATGAATTTTTTTATTACCCAAAAACACGGACACAAGACACAGATAAAGAGAACCTTCTAATGAGAACCAACCCTTAACCTGAGTCAAGCAACCATGATAAGAAGCAACAACAAAGCTTTATGAAAAACAAACTTAAAAGACAACTCCAACTCGACTAATTATGGTCGGTTTAATGAGAACCGAACCCAAACAATAAGTTAAGAGGCTCAACCAGTAAGTATGCTTATCGTTAATCAGAAATAGCAAAAATCTTTTTTCCAAGCATGGAATTCAATAATCAGAATCAATATACGCAAAAGATACAAGTAAATTTATTTATCGATGAAAGGAACACAAATATTCAGACATTTGTCTATGATCCATATAAAATACGGTATTAGGTAGTTTTTAGAACATTGAAATCAGTGCAAAGAAAGAAAGGCAATGCACAGATGACGGTTGACAAGGGACAATCCATTCAAAACGACAGGTCTCCTTTTCCAAGGACATAGTTACATAAACTCCACTGAACCATGAACAGAGACAAAAGAGAGGTGAGGAATAACAGATATAAGGTGCAACTCGAACGAGGAGCTAGAATTGAAGCCCCGTCTAATGGGAACAGAACACAACCAATAAGTACCTAAAACAACTCGTCAAGAAATAAACCACAAACCTTTTTCAATCTAAAATGTGTTAAAAGGTTTAAAATTATGAACAAGAAACAAGAAGAGTCCAGAAAATTGAAATCACACCAAGCTACAACAGATTAAAAGAAATGAAAAAATTCATAATAACCAGTGAAAAGTGTAAAAAGGTTGTTAAAATTCAGACCTCAGAACTTCATTAAGGTCGATCTAATGAGAACCGAACGCAAACATTAAGTTAAGAGACACAACAAGTAAGCATAATATGTTCATCGTTAATCAAAACCATCAAAGATCCGTTCTCCAGCATGAAATGCAATAGTCAGAACAAATATACACAAAGGATACAAGTGAGTTTATTTATTAATGTAAAGAAAGCAAACAATCAGAAATTTGTCTATGATCCAAATCAAATGAGGCATTGAATAGTTTCGAAACCACTAACACGACAGAACTAAATACAAATAATGAATGGCAATGAAACGATGATGGTCGACACGGGACAACTCAAAACGACAGGATCCTAAATCCAGGGACAATGCCACATCTCCGAGAGTTACTTATCACCTAAGTCAAACACCCCGTTTTTTAGTTAGTATTCCAGTCTAGTACACATAAAATTATTGATTTACCCTGACGTCATTAATATACATTAGCATAAATACATTCGAAAAGTTGTATGTAGTATTTTAAAAGTGTTAGTAATTATTATTCGGTACCCAACCACCATAAATTCAATGCGCATTTTAAAAAAGTTATTCGTAATCCGTACGTTTCTCAAGTTATTGTTGGTGTTACCATGGTAATTTTAAAAAATACGCGTGTTTGAAAGCTCGATTTAAACACGCTGGGGCGTGCTTTAAATAGGTAAAATGCGACGCCAATAAACTTGATATAACATACGTGTGGTTAAGCCGCATATACTATATATATATATATATATATATATATATATATATATATATATATATATATATATATATATTATAATATATCGTATATTTATATTGTTTTATTTATAATCAATGAATGTTGTTCGGCTAGCTTAAATTGATTGTTGCGGCGATAATTTATAATTATTATTGTTTATTTTTAGCTCAGTGTAATTATATCAAGTAGAGCATGAGTACTCCTCAATCTCTTGAGTTCAGGTCTAAAGATTTTTATGTAATTTATTAATTTGTTTTATATATTTTCATAAAGAATTATTTGTTTTAGTCTTTTATTTAAAATAAAAAAATTTATACCTTGTCTAAATTTATGTTAAGACGCCTATGGTATCAAACCTATTCCTTTCTCCAGTATTGAAACGTTAAATGATCTGAATTTATCTATATAATTGGTTGTCACTATTATTAACTATTTTCTGTTTCTGATATTGTAATGAAACAACAATGACATACACTCTATTTATATAATCAAAAATATGGAATGAAAATGAGAAAAGAAGTACATATATGAACACAAACAAAATCTAAATCTAGTATGTTGAACAAATAACTATAACCTAATAAAATTTTAAATGAGTGTACTATTAAAATGAATTTGAATGGCCAAATCAGATTTTTTTTTAATTATTCAATTGGTTAACCAATAAAATTGCGCAACATAAACCTTCTTCTTCTGGCACCAACAATTAACAGTCTCCAACAACACAACTCTTCTATTAATGTGTCTACTGCATCTACTCCCTCTGGATACTTGACACAACTCCTCCAGGTAAGTTTTGAAATTATATTTCTTGTTATCTTTTAAAATAACTTATTTTTCCTTTTTAATTCAAATTCTAGTTTTATTAGTTTATAAATATGTTTCAATGATACTTTCAGTTTATTCAATTATTCTAATGTCTTTGATTTCTATCTATTTTAATCATTTATCTTTTGTACCTTCAATTAGCTTCTAAATCTTCTTAACTTACTTCTTCAACTTTATCTAACTTTTTTCGGTTACTTTTCTTGAGTTATACGAGGACTTCTCTTATATTTTATTATAATTTGAAAATTTCATTTATCTACGTCCTCTCTCTTCAAAATATCACACCACATCTTTCATTCTTCGAAATCAACAACCCTCATTTTCCCTGTCCGTTGCTATGGACAAAACTCATCATCTCACTAGATTTTTTTTTAAAATAATTTAGAAATCAGAGGTTTTCTTCAATTTCATATTTTTCTTAACTATTTGATGATATTTAATGCTTTGTTTATTTCCAAAATAATTTAATTTATCTATTTAAAACTCTACTTTTCCAAAAATATCCCTATTTATAAAAAAAACCTCTGATTGTATAAAACTATTCCATTCTAAATGAAACAAATCTACAGTCTGATTACTCTGAAATACAGGTGCAATCCTTTTCCAATTATATTAGAATTCTTCCCCAATTAGTGTTCATTATAAACGCGGACTGAAATTTCTATTTACTAAATTTCATTATATGTTATTTTACATTCTCGCTTTATACGCTTGTCAAAATTATATAGTTCTATGACAATTAATCCTGTCCCGCACAACGAAATCTGTCGCTGATGTTTTGAAATTATTTTGACATTCCAATCTTGTTGACAGTTCTCAGTGTCATTATAATAGTAAACATCTAAAATAATGAATTTGCTACTAATTCTTATTAAACATGATGTATTATGATAATATAAATACATTTATTTATTCTTTTAGGGGTTTAAATACTTTTAATGACGTATATGCCAAATTTACAAATTATTATATTGTTTAAAGATGATTTTTATGGTCTGATATACAAGTTATGAGTGAATTATTTTAGGAAGCACTGACAATGGTGAGTGTTTTGAATATTATTTTAGCATCTCTATATTTACATTAAACAAATGATATCATAGGTACATATTCAATATATAACTAACTTTAATTTCATTCATATCATGAAAAACAAATAATTC
This sequence comes from Galeruca laticollis, assembly GCA_963921935.1. Lineage (NCBI taxonomy): Eukaryota > Metazoa > Arthropoda > Insecta > Coleoptera > Chrysomelidae > Galeruca > Galeruca laticollis. The sequence continues at coordinate 185,290,829 of OY998179.1, read as the reverse complement.
CCTATGTTTTGGCAACTTACAACCAAATTCAGGCTTGAAAACCTCACACTCCAGCACCTTCAAACCCTTATAGATGTTGTGATGAGTTCAAATCCCCTCAAACTCAAATTTAACAGATATTAGCCATGTTAATAGCTGCTTAAATTTCAATTTCACATTAAATCTTTTTATTCATTGATTTCTTTTATAATAAACTGTGTCTGTTCATTCCTTGTAATGTATTAATCTTGACATGACCTGTCTATTTTATAAATCTACTTAACCTACTATTTACAAATAACTATTATGTATTAATTTAAGTACTTGCAAGATTATTTATTATTCATTTAAGAGTAGTAATTATTATCCTATATACAACATTCTACATTTCACAATCCATTTATTTATCTCTAGAATTGCTTATAAAATTATTATTTATTTTCTATTTCAGATTTAACTTTAATGTTTTATTTATAATCAGATATTATTATTTATGAATACCATCCTTCAAATGTTATTTTTTCTTCTTTTTAATAAATGATTTTGAATTATTAGTCGTATCTATTATTTTAGCTTGTCATATGGGTGCTTTTTACAGGGTGTCCCGGGACCAATGGGAAAAAAGTCAGGAGCGTATAATCTGAGCCAAAATAATGTTAGTACTTCATATAAACTTTTTCTATGCAGGCCCTCGTTTTCGAGTTATAGGCCTCCAAAGTTTTAATTTTGAATTTGGTTTTTATTTTTATTTTTTGTACTAGTTATTTGATCTTTATAAAATTTACGGCAAAGCTATAATATACGTGTATGTTTATTTTGGTAAGGTAAACAGATTTACAGTAGTGCCTTGAAGCCAGGGATGGACTACTCGCAATGGTTAGTGATCCAAAAATTTTGCTGGGATGGCACACCCTGTATGAAATTATCGAAATTCACTTCCCCACACATTAAGCTAACGAAAAGGTACTCCTGTTGGAATTGGATAAAATAATCCGTTTGGCTAATATTTACAGTTTTATTAATGCACTACGTACCAATTTACGCATTCACCATTTTTATAAGTACACGAGGTAAAACTAACTTATTAATACGATGTCCAAGATGTACTTACAGTACTACAAAAAAATAATTTAACGATAGCAGAAAATAAAAAACATTAACGACTTATTAATTGGAGAGTTGGTAAAAACTTTTGTTAAATGCAGTTGATAATGAACCAACAACGAGCTTACGAATATTATCAAGAGAACATAACGTCTCGAAATCAGTTGTTCATCATATCCTAAAAGAACAGCTGTTATATCCTTTTCACATGAAAAAAGTACACAGTATGACAGTGGCTGATTATCCTTCACGACTTGAGTATAGCCAGTGGTTTCTGCGACAACAACAAGCAGACAATACATTTATTAGTAACGTTCTCTTTACGAACGAATCCGGTTTCACCAGAGATGGAGTCATAAATTCAAACTAGGAGCCAGCATAGATTCATGGTTAAAGTTTGGGCAGGAATAGTTGGCAATCATTTGATAGGACCATACTTTATTGACGGTACTTTGACCGGCCAGAGAGATTTGGAGTTTTTCCAAAATGAGTTATGGAACCTGTTTGATGATGTGCTACTGCAAACTCGTAGGAATTTATGGTTCATGCATGTTGGGGCCCCTCCTCATTTCAGTGTAGATGTACGACAGAATTTACACACAAGGTTTCCTAATAGATGGATTGGTCGTGGAGGCCCTTTTCAATGGCCACCGCGATCAGACGTTAATCCTATGGATTTCTTTCTCTAGGGTTATCTCAAAAGTAAGGTATACGCAACACCTGTGCAAACAAGGCAAGATTTAATAGACAGAATTGTGTTACACTGCAATGTTATTAGAAATAATGTGGGATTGCGCTTTCAAGTGCAAAGAAACAACCTTCGTAGACTTAGAATGTGCGTGGAAGTAGGAGGAGCTCATATTGAACATGTATTAGAATAACGTTAGTTTTTGTTGTTGTTTAGGAATTAGTTTTAGTCCAATGTTTTATAACTTGTGTTTTTTAGGTTTTCTTAATGATTTAATGATGCTGAGTTCGTAATTTTGATTAAAAGCAACTAATTACGTTGATTGAGTACCTATTAAATTCCCATTAAATAAGTTCCTAATGTTTTTATAACCTGCTATCATCAAATTATTTTTTTGTAGTACTGTAGGTAAATATTCGACATCGTATTAATAGGTTAGTTAAGTAAATTTGTATGTAGTGCATTAATAAAACAGTAAATATTAGCCAAACGGCTTATTTTATCGAATTCCAGCAGGAGTACCTTTTCGTTAGCTTAATGTGTGGGGAAGTGAATTTCGATAATTTCATACAGGGTGTACCATCCCTGCAAAATTTTTGGACCACTAACCATTGCGAGTAGTCCGTCCCTGGCTTCAAGGCACTACTATAAATCTGTTTACTTTTCCAAAATAAACATACACGTACATTATAGCTTTGCCATAAATTTTATAAAGATCAAATAACTAGTACAAAGAATACAAATAAAAACCAAATTCAAAATTAAAACTTTGGAGGCCTATAACTCGAAAACGAGGGCCTGCATAGAAAAAGTTTATATGAAGTACTAACATTATTTTGGCTCAGATTATACGCTCCTGACTTTTTTCCCATTGGTCCCGGGACACCCTGTAAAAAGCACCCATATGACAAGCTAAAATAATAGATACGACTAATAATTCAAAATCATTTATTAAAAAGAAGAAAAAATAACATTTAAAGGATGGTATTCATAAATAATAATATCTGATTATAAATAAAACATTAAAGTTAAATCTGAAATAGAAAATAAATAATAATTTTATAAGCAATTCTAGAGATAAATAAATGGATTGTGAAATGTAGAATGTTGTATATAGGATAATAATTACTACTCTTAAATGGATAATAAATAATCTTGCAAGTACTTAAATTAATACATAATAGTTATTTGTAAATAGTAGGTTAAGTAGATTTATAAAATAGACAGGTCAAGTCAAGATTAATACATTACAAGGAATGAACGGACACAGTTTATTATAAAAGAAATCAATGAATAAAAAGATTTAATGTGAAATTGAAATTTAAGCAGCTATTAACATGGCTAATATCTGTTAAATTTGAGTTTGAGGGGATTTGAACTCATCACAACATCTATAAGGGTTTGAAGGTGCTGGAGTGTGAGGTTTTCAAGCCTGAATTTGGTTGTAAGTTGCCAAAACATAGGGAATTATTTGTTTTTCATGATATGAATGAAATTAAAGTTAGTTATATATTGAATATGTACCTATGATATCATTTGTTTAATGTAAATATAGAGATGCTAAAATAATATTCAAAACACTCACCATTGTCAGTGCTTCCTAAAATAATTCACTCATAACTTGTATATCAGACCATAAAAATCATCTTTAAACAATATAATAATTTGTAAATTTGGCATATACGTCATTAAAAGTATCTAAACCCCTAAAACAATAAATAAATGTATTTATATTATCATAATACATCATGTTTAATAAGAATTAGTAGCAAATTCATTATTTTAGATGTTTACTATTATAATGACACTGAGAACTGTCAACAAGATTGGAATGTCAAAATAATTTCAAAACATGAAACATCAGCGACATATTTCGTTATGCGGGACAGGATTAATTGTCATAGAACTATATAATTTTGACAAGCGTATAAAGCGAGGATGTAAAATAACATATAAAGAAATTTAGTAAATAGAAATTTCAGTCCGCGTTTATAATGAACACTAATTGTGGAAGAATTCTAATATAATTGGAAAGGGATTGCACCTGTATTTCAGAGTAATCAGACTGTAGATTTGTTTCATTTAGAATGGAATAGTTTTATACAATCAGAGGTTTTTTTTATAAATAGGGATATTTTTGGAAAAGTAGAGTTTTAAATAGATAAATTAAATTATTTTGGAAATAAACAAAGCATTAAATATCATCAAATAGTTAAGAAAAATATGAAATTGAAGAAAACCTCTGATTTCTAAATTATTTTAAAAAAAATCTAGTGCGATGATGAGTTTTGTCCATAGCAACGGACAGGGAAAATGAGGGTTGTTGATTTCGAAGAATGAAAGATGTGGTGTGATATTTTGAAGAGAGAGGACGTAGATAAATGAAATTTTCAAATTATAATAAAATATAAGAGATGTCCTCGTATAACTCAAGAAAAGTAACCGAAAAAAGTTAAATAAAGTTGAAGAAGTAAGTTAAGAATATTTAGAAGCTAATTGAAGGTACAAAAGATAAATGATTAAAATAGATAGAAATCAAAGACATTAGAATAATTAAATAAACTGAAAGTATCATTGAAACATATTTATAAACTAATAAAACTAGAATTTGAATTAAAAAGGAAAAATAAGTTATTTTAAAAGATAACAAGAAATATAATTTCAAAACTTACCTGGAGGAGTTGTGTCAAGTATCCAGAGGGAGTAGATGCAGTAGACACATTAATAGAAGAGTTGTGTTGTTGGAGACTGTTAATTGTCGGTGCCAGAAGAAGAAGGTTAGTGTTGCGCAATTTTATTGGTTAACCAATTGAATAATTAAAAAAAAATCTGATTTGGCCATTCAAATTCATTTTAATAGTACACTCATTTAAAATTTTATTAGGTTATAGTTATTTGTTCAACATACTAGATTAAGATTTTGTTTGTGTTCATATATGTACTTCTTTTCTCATTTTCATTCCATATTTTTGATTATATAAATAGAGTGTATGTCATTGTTGTTTCATTACAATATCAGAAACAGAAAATAGTTAATAATAGTGACAACCAATTATATAGATAAATTCAGATCATTTAACGTGTCAATACTGAAGAAAGGAATAGGTTTGATCCCATAGGCGTCTCAACATAAATTTAGACAAGGTATACATTTTTTTATTTTAAATAAAAGACTAAAACAAATAATTCTTTATGAAAATATATAAATAAATTAATAAATTACATAAAAATCTTTAGACCTGAACTCAAGAGATTGAGGAGTACTCATGCTCTACTTGATATAATTACACTGAGCTAAAAATAAACAATAATAATTATAAATTATCGCCGCAACAATTAATTTAAGCTAGCCGAACAACATCCATTGATTATAAATAAAACAATATAAATATACGATATATTATAATATATATATATATATATATATATATATATATATATATATATATATATATATATAGTATATGCGGCTTAACCACACGTATGTTATATCATGTTTATTGGCGTCGCATTTTACCTATTTAAAGCACGCCCCAGCGTATTTAAATCGAGCTTTCAAACACGCGTATTTTTTAAAATTACCATGGTAACACCAACAATAACTTGAGAAACGTACGGATTACGAATAACTTTTTTAAAATGCGCATTGAATTTATGGTGGTTGGGTACCGAATAATAATTACTAACACTTTTAAAATACTACATACAACTTTTCGAATGTTTTTATGCTAATGTATATTAATGACGTCAGGGTAAATCAATAATTTTATGTGTACTAGACTTGAATACTAACTAAAAAACGGGGTGTTTGACTTAGGTGATAAGTAACTCTCGGAGATGTGGCATTGTCCCTGGATTTAGGATCCTGTCGTTTTGAGTTGTCCCGTGTCGACCGTCATCGTTTCATTGCCATTCATTATTTGTATTTAGTTCTGTCGTGTTAGTGGTTTCGAAACTATTCAATGCCTCATTTGATTTGGATCATAGACAAATTTCTGATTGTTTGCTTTCTTTACATTAATAAATAAACTCACTTGTATCCTTTGTGTATATTTGTTCTGACTATTGCATTTCATGCTGGAGAACGGATCTTTGATGGTTTTGATTAACGATGAACATATTATGCTTACTTGTTGTGTCTCTTAACTTAATGTTTGCGTTCGGTTCTCATTAGATCGACCTTAATGAAGTTCTGAGGTCTGAATTTTAACAACCTTTTTACACTTTTCACTGGTTATTATGAATTTTTTCATTTCTTTTAATCTGTTGTAGCTTGGTGTGATTTTAATTTTCTGGACTCTTCTTGTTTCTTGTTCATAATTTTAAACCTTTTAACACACTTTAGATTGAAAAAGGTTTGTCCCTCATATAGTGGTTTATTTCTTGACGAGATGTTTTAGGTACTTATTGGTTGTGTTCTGTTCCCATTAGACGGGGCTTTAAGTCTAGCTCCTCATTCGAGTTGCACCTTATATCTGTTATTCCTCACCTCTCTTTTGTCTCTGTTCATGGTTCAGTGGAGTTTATGTAACTATGTCCTTGGAAAAGGAGACCTGTCGTTTTGAATGGATTGTCCCTTGTCAACCGTCATCTGTGCATTGCCTTTCTTTCTTTGCACTGATTTCAATGTTCTAAAAACTACCTAATACCGTATTTTATATGGATCATAGACAAATGTCTGAATATTTGTGTTCCTTTCATCGATAAATAAATTTACTTGTATCTTTTGCGTATATTGATTCTGATTATTGAATTCCATGCTTGGAAAAAAGATTTTTGCTATTTCTGATTAACGATAAGCATACTTACTGGTTGAGCCTCTTAACTTATTGTTTGGGTTCGGTTCTCATTAAACCGACCTTAATTAGTCGAGTTGGAGTTGTCTTTTAAGTTTGTTTTTCATAAAGCTTTGTTGTTGCTTCTTATCATGGTTGCTTGACTCAGGTTAAGGGTTGGTTCTCATTAGAAGGTTCTCTATATCTGTGTCTTGTGTCCGTGTTTTTGGGTAATAAAAAAATTCATATCTGTGATCTTCAGTTCTTGGAATTAGTTGTTCCATGTCAACGGGATTTCTTGCTATTCATTTCATGTGAATGTTACTCCACATTAATCCCTGTATGGGTTGGATTTTCAAACAATTGTAATTGAATATTTTAACGTGCACATTATTGTTGCTGTTGGTTGATGATGGATATTTTTATGGATACATTTTTATAACGCCTGACGAGAGAGTAACCACCCTTAACTTTTTCTAACCTTTTTAACTTCTTTTTCAAAACTTTTTTATCTTTTCTTATTTTACAATTTCATATTAACCTATTGGTTTACTCGCTTACAGGTAAGCGCTGATGATGACTTAAGAGTCGAAAGCGCTTTGCTACGATTTTCAAAATTAAAGTATTTTACACTAGATACATTTTTTTCATTATTTAATCATATGAGAATCTACCTAAAAAAGGCGGTTTACTTGACAATTTTCTGAAGCAAGTTAACGCCAGTATTTGTGGAATCCAGACTATTGAATATAATGTTATCCACTGCTCATCAACATTATTGTTTTATTAGAGATGTACCTAGTAGGAAGTTTCGGTAAGTTTCGAAGTTATCCCCATTTGATGGAGTGTGCAAATTGTGGTACAGAAATGGATGCTAGGATTGTAGGATACTACGACAAAAAGAGGAGTGGTCGTCGACATAGAAAACCGGTCACGAGGCGATATTATTCCACTTCTTCCAGTCCATCGCTAGAGAAAGGTGATACTAGAAGCGTTGGTCATTGATACAAATCAACTCGTAGACGACTTCACCGGCAACTTGGACGCCTCCAACAACAAACCCTACAAACTCACGTGTTCTATCGAACTTTCCAGTTCGACAGTTCATTGTAATCACTCTAGAAGTGTTATAACTGTTTCTTTCGAAACATTTTTTTATTTATGAAATCCTGAAGTAACCCGCATCAAATCCAACAGAAACCACACCAGGCGTAGGAAGGACGTTTAACCCAGGTAAATATAAACACCCCGCAAAGCTAATAAGTCAGAACACCATTAACTGGGGAGGCCACTCCCGTCGGCAGTGAGTCCGCTGTTGGTATTAGCTTTCACAGCCAAATTTGACACCTATTCTCAACATAAAACACCCAAAACGCCCTCTAAACGCTCCCAAAGATCCAAAAGCGCACGCAAATCCGTTACTGACTGTCTACTTTCCGAAATGGAGGAAAAAGACCGACAAATCGAGAAACTGGCAAACAAGTGAATCTCCTTGAAACCAACCAACAATCCTCTAACTCAACCTCCTCAAGCCCTCATAACTCCTACACGTCAACCCCAAAACACACTTCCACCGCATCCCCCACCAGGTCCCACGCTTCCTCCGCCGTCCCCGCTGTCCCCAGTTCCAAAATACTGCAATCGATGCACTAAAACCGGACATTCCTCCGATTCTTGTCGGTCTAAACCGATATGCCCTTCTTGCGGCCAAACCGGCCACCGCACCGAAAACTGCCTTGAGTCCGGTACTCCTACATGCACAAATTGCGGCCGACCTCACGCCGCCTTCAACCGTCGCTGCACCCATAGGCTAACCACGCCAAATACCCCCCAAGAGACTGCCCCAATCACTCTCGAAAAGCCACCAGCTCCCTTCGATCTCTCAACTGACACCAAAATCATAATAGAAATCCTAACTGTCACCCTAATGAACGCCATTCCCAACTCTAGGAACATCATAGCCGACACTCTTCGTCACTAAATTCCGTCCATATATTGACACCACTGCTCTATCACAAACATAGGCAGGCGTTCTCACTTCGATTTCACTCCCATCAGGAGTGAAAGTTCTTCCACTTGAATCCGCGAGCCCCAACCCCCCGTCGTTGCTACAGGAGCGTATAATCTGAGCCAAAATAATGTTAGTACTTCATATAAACTTTTTCTATGCAGGCCCTCGTTTTCGAGTTATAGGCCTCCAAAGTTTTAATTTTGAATTTGGTTTTTATTTGTATTCTTTGTACTAGTTATTTGATCTTTATAAAATTTACGGCAAAGCTATAATGTACGTGTATGTTTATTTTGGAATAGTAAACAGATTTATAGTAGTGCCTTGAAGCCAGGGACGGACTACTCGCAATGGTTAGTGGTCCAAAAATTTTGCAGGGATGGTACACCCTGTATGAAATTATCGAAATTCACTTCCCCACACATTAAGCTAACGAAAAGGTACTCCTGCTGGAATTCGATAAAATAAGCCGTTTGGCTAATATTTACTGTTTTATTAATGCACTACATACAAATTTACTTAACTAACTTATTAATACGATGTCGAATATTTACCTACAGTACTACAAAAAAATAATTTGATGATAGCAGGATATAAAAACATTAGGAACTTATTTAATGGGAATTTAATAGGTACGCAAACAACGTAATTAGTTGCTTTTAATCAAAATTACGAACTCAGCATCATTAAATCATTAAGAAAACCTAAAAAACACAAGTTATAAAACATTGGACTAAAACTAATTCCTAAACAACAACAAAAACTGACGTTATTCTAATACATGTTCAATATGAGCTCCTCCTACTTCCACGCACATTCTAAGTCTACGAAGGTTGTTTCTTTGCACTTGAAAGCGCAATCCCACATTATTTCTAATAACATTGCAGTGTAACACAATTCTGTCTATTAAATCTTGCCTTGTTTGCACAGGTGTTGCGTATACCTTACTTTTGAGATAACCCTAGAGAAAGAAATCCATAGGATTAACGTCTGATCGCGGTGGCCATTGAAAAGGGCCTCCACGACCAATCCATCTATTAGGAAACCTTGTGTGTAAATTCTGTCGTACATCTACACTGAAATGAGGAGGGGCCCCAACATGCATGAACCATAAATTCCTACGAGTTTGCAGTAGCACATCATCAAACAGGTTCCATAACTCATTTTGGAAAAACTCCAAATCTCTCTGGCCGGTCAAAGTACCGTCGATAAAGTATGGTCCTATCAAATGATTGCCAACTATTCCTGCCCAAACTTTAACCATGAATCTATGCTGGCTCCTAGTTTGAATTTATGACTCCATCTCTGGTGAAACCGGATTCGTTCGTAAAGAGAACGTTACTAATAAATGTATTGTCTGCTTGTTGTTGTCGCAGAAACCACTGGCTATACTCAAGTCGTGAAGGATAATCAGCCACTGTCATACTGTGTACTTTTTTCATGTGAAAAGGATATAACAGCTGTTCTTTTAGGATACGATGAACAACTGATTTCGAGACGTTATGTTCTCTTGATAATATTCGTAAGCTCGTTGTTGGTTCATTATCAACTGCATTTAACAAAAGTTTTTACCAACTTTCCAATTAATAAGTCGTTAATGTTTTTTATTTTCTGCTATCGTTAAATTATTTTTTTGTAGTACTGTAAGTACATCTTGGACATCGTATTAATAAGTTAGTTTTACCTCGTGTACTTATAAAAATGGTGAATGCGTAAATTGGTACGTAGTGCATTAATAAAACTGTAAATATTAGCCAAACGGATTATTTTATCCAATTCCAACAGGAGTACCTTTTCGTTAGCTTAATGTGTGGGGAAGTGAATTTCGATAATTTCATACAGGGTGTGCCATCCCAGCAAAATTTTTGGATCACTAACCATTGCGAGTAGTCCATCCCTGGCTTCAAGGCACTACTGTAAATCTGTTTACCTTACCAAAATAAACATACACGTATATTATAGCTTTGCCGTAAATTTTATAAAGATCAAATAACTAGTACAAAAAATAAAAATAAAAACCAAATTCAAAATTAAAACTTTGGAGGCCTATAACTCGAAAACGAGGGCCTGAATAGAAAAAGTTTATATGAAGTACTAACATTATTTTGGCTCAGATTCTACGCTCCTGACTTTTTTCCCATTAGTCCCGGGACACCCTGTATAGAGGTATAGTATAGTTTATTATTCTGGCATGTATAAAATTATACTTTTATTTAACGTTTCGCTCTCGAGTTCGGAGCATTTTCAAAAAATTTTACATTGATGTTAAAACAATAAATTGAAAACGACTGAAGTGTTAAAATTAAATGTACACACAGAGACGACAAAAACTGGTAACTAATAAAACAATTTCAAAAATAATAAAATCGGAAGTACCTGTCTTAGAAACAACGGTTTACAATAAACAAGGGACATTCAACAAGTTGATGTTGTTATTATAATAAATTATAATACATCTGGCTTAGATTTTTAATAGCTTGTTTAGCGTTTACTGCATTGTTCTACTTTTTTATATGTATAATTTGTTTTATTGTTAGTTTTTTGTAATTGGAATCTTGGTTTATTATTTTAGTATCATTAAAGTCAAATTTATGTTTTTCATTTTTCACATCTTTATGAAGCGCAGTGGAGGCGTTTTTTGTATATTTATGGCCATTAAGTCTATTTTCAAGATGTTGGGTTGTCATACCTATATATTTTTTGGGACAGTCTAAACATGGTATAGAATATATAACGTTAGATTTTTTTGAATCATTAATTTGACTTTTTAATTTGGAGAACAATGGCGATAGAGTATTTTGTGCCCTATGAGAGACTTTTATGTTATGTTTAGATAATATATAGTTTAGTTTTTCTGAGAGTTGATTTGTGTATGGCATTGCGATGTATGTAAGAGGGGCTATTGTATTGGTTTGTGTTGATTGGATCTGACTATTGTAAAATTTGTAAAATTTATGTGTGCGTTGTTTAATATATTTATATATATATATATATATATATATATATATATATATATATATATATATATAGTGGTAACCGCGGACATGCATGTTTCTAGCTCATTTGCCTCCGTCAGCACGGTATAACCAAATGAGGATGTGAAATTTGGGAGCAAAGATGTTAATCGAAACATGGGAAAACACAAAACAACGGATTTCAGCAGGGAAACCAAACGCTCATTTGTGCCTTCAATTGGAAGATCCCGAGTTTTCAGGACAACAACCAAGATCGACACGGAGGCGCATATAGCCCCCCCCCCATGAACCTTCTGACCCATAGTAAATAACAAAAAAGATGTAGGAATATCGCGTGATATGTTAACAACAACAACAAAGAGATTCATGGGTAATTCACGCAAAATGAAGGGTTACTGAAACATAGTGGTAACCGCGGACATGCATGTTTCTAGCTCATTTGCCTTCGTCAGCACGGTATAACCAAATAAGGATGTGGAATTTGGGAGCAAAGATGTTAATCGAAACATGGGAAAACACAAAACAACGGATTTCAGCAGGGAAAACAAACGCTCATTTGTGCCTTCAATTGGAAGATCCCGAGTTTTCAGGACAACAACCAAGATCGACACGGAGGCGCATATAGCCCCCCCGCCATGAACCTTCCGACCCATAGTAAATAACAAAAAAGATGTAGGAATATCGCGTGATATGTTAACAACAACAACAAAGAGATTCATGGGTAATTCACGCAAAATGAAGGGTTACTGAAACATAGTGGTAACCGCGGACATGCATGTTTCTAGCTCATTTGCCTTCATCAGCACGGTATAACCAAATAAGGATGTGAAATTTGGGAGCAAAGATGTTAATCGAAACATGGGAAAACACAAAACAACGGATTTCAGCGGGGAAACCAAACGCTCATTTGTGCCTTCAATTAGAAGATCCCGAGTTTTCAGGACAACAACCAAGATCGACACGGAGGCGCATATAGCCCCCGCGCCCTGAACCTTCCGACCCATAGTAAATAACAAAAAAAATGTAGGAATATCGCGTGATATGTTAACAACAACAACAAAGAGATTCATGGGTAATTCACGCAAAATGAAGGGTTACTGAAACATAGTGGTAACCGCGGACATGCATGTTTCTAGCACATTTGCCTTAGTCAGCACGGTATAACCAAATAAGGATGTGAAATTTGGGAGCAAAGATGTTAATCGAAACATGGGAAAACACAAAACAACGGATTTCAGCAGGGAAACCAAACGCTCATTTGTGCCTTCAATTGGAAGATCCCGAGTTTTCAGGACAACAACCAAGATCGACACGGAGGCGCATATAGCTCCCCCGCCATGAACCTTCCGACCCATAGTAAATAACAAAAAAGATGTAGGAATATCGCGTGATATGTTAACAATAACAACAAAGAGATTCATGGGTAATTCACGCAAAATGAAGGGTTACTGAAACATAGTGGTAACCGCGGATATGCATGTTTCTAGCTCATTTGCCTCCGAGTCGATTTTGGTTGTTGTCCTGAAAACTCGGGATCTTCCAATTGAAGGCACAAATGAGCGTTTGGTTTCCCTACTGAAATCCGTTGTTCTGTGTTTTCCCATGTTTCGATTAACATCTTTGCTCCCAAATTTCACATCCTTATTTGGTTATACCGTGCTGACGAAGGCAAATGAGCTAGAAACATGCATGTCCGCGGTTACCACTATGTTTCAGTAACCCTTCATTTTGCGTGAATTACCCATAAATCTCTTTGTTGTTGTTGTTGTTAACATATCACGCGATATTCCGACATCTTTTTTGTTATTTACTATGGGTCGGAAGGTTCATGGCGGGGGGGCTATATGCGCCTCCGTGTCGATCTTGGTTGTTGTCCTGAAAACTCGGGATCTTCCAATTGAAGGCACAAATGAGCGTTTAGTTTCCCTGCTGAAATCCGTTGTTTTGTGTTTTCCCATGTTTCGATTTACATCTTTGCTCCCAAATTTCACATCCTTATTTGGTTATACCGTGCTGACGAAGGCAAATGAGCTAGAAACATGCATGTCCGCGGTTACCACTATGTTTCAGTAACCCTTCATTTTGCGTGAATTACCCATGAATCTCTTTGTTGTTGTTAACATATCACGCGATATTCCGACATCTTTTTTGTTATTTACTATGGGTCGGAAGGTTCATGGCGGGGGGGCTATATGCGCCTCCGTGTCGATCTTGGTTGTTGTCCGGAAAACTCGGGATCTTCCAATTGAAGGCACAAATGAGCGTTTGGTTTCCCTGCTGAAATCCGTTGTTTTGTGTTTTCCCATGTTTCGATTAACATCTTTGCTTCCAAATTTCACATCCTCATTTGGTTATACCGTGCTGACGAAGGCAAATGAGCTAGAAACATGCATGTCCGCGGTTACCACTATGTTTCAGTAACCCTTCATTTTGCGTGAATTATCCATGAATCTCTTTGTTGTTGTTGTTAACATATCACGCGATATTCCTACATCTTTTTTGTTATTTACTATGGGTCGGAAGGTTCATGGCGGGGGGGCTATATGCGCCTCCGTGTCGATCTTGGTTGTTGTCCTGAAAACTCGGGATCTTCCAATTGAAGGCACAAATTAGCGTTTGGTTTCCCTGCTGAAATCCGTTGTTTTGTGTTTTCCCATGTTTCGATTAACATCTTTGCTCCCAAATTTCACATCCTTATTTGGTTATACCGTGCTGACGAAGGCAAATGAGCTAGAAACATGCATGTCCGCGGTTACCACTATGTTTCAGTAACCCTTCATTTTGCGTGAATTACCCATGAATCTCTTTGTTGTTGTTGTTAACATACCACGCGATATTCCTACATCTTTTTTGTTATTTACTATGGGTCGGAAGGTTCATGGCGGGGGGGCTATATGTGCCTCCTTGTCGATCTTGGTTGTTTTCCTGAAAACTCGGGATCTTCCAATTGAAGGCACAAATGAGCGTTTGGTTCCCCTGCTAAAATCCGTTGTTTTGTGTTTTCCCATGTTTCGATTAACATCTTTGCTCCCAAATTTCACATCCTTATTTGGTTATACCGTGCTGACGAAGGCAAATGAGCTAGAAACATGCATGTCCGCGGTTACCACTATGTTTCAGTAACCCTTCATTTTGCGTGAATTACCCATGGATCTCTTTGTTGTTGTTGTTAACATATCACGCGATATTCCTACATCTTTTTTGTTATTCACTATGGGTCGGAAGGTTCATGGCGGACGGGCTATATGCGCCTCCGTGTCGATCTTGGTTGTTGTCCTGAAAACTCGGGATCTTCCAATTGAAGGCACAAATGAGCGTTTGGTTTCCCTGCTGAGATCCGTTGTTTTGTGTTTTCCCATGTTTCGATTAACATCTTTGCTCCCAAATTTCACATAAATGAGCTAGAAACATGCATGTCCGCGGTTACCACTATGTTTCAGTAACCCTTCATTTTGCGTGATTTACCCATGAATCTCTTTGTTGTTGTTGTTAACATATCACGCGATATTCCTACATCTTTTTTGTTATTTACTATGGGTCGGAAGGTTCATGGCGGGGGGGCTATATGCGCCTCCGTGTCGATCTTGGTTGTTGTCCTGAAAACTCGGGATCTTCCAATTGAAGGCACAAATGAGCGTTTGGTTTCCCTGCTGAAATCCGTTGTTTTGTGTTTTCCCATGTTCCGATTAACATCTTTGCTCCCAAATTTCACATATTTATTTGGTTATACCGTGCTGACGAAGGCAAATTAGCTAGAAACATGCATGTCCGGGGTTACCACTATGTTTTAGTAACCCTTCATTTGGCGTGAATTACCCATGAATCTCTTTGTTGTTGTTAACATATCACGCGATATTCCTACATCTTTTTTTTCATATATTAATGTGGAACAATAATGCTACACACTGTATATATATCTAACACGAATCAATTACAATTTAAGATATTAACGAGTATGAGATTATTGAAAGGAAAAGTATTCGAGAATCAAATTTAAACTAAATCAAACTAAAGAAATTCATTTAAACTTTATAATGTACCTTGTAAGAAAAATTTTTAAAATTTATTGAATACAAATATTTTAGATCACAAATTTTTTTACCAAAATTCAATATTAAGATCTGGCGCTTATTGTTAAAGGAGTCATATGAATATCTAATCTTATGAACTCAACATCCTGAGAAGCTGAGTGCTCATTTAAAAAAAATTAATAATTAAAAAAGATATAAATGTAAGTGCACTGTGTGACATTATTGAACCCAAATAATTTTTTGAATATACTGGGGCAAATTTAAAAAAAAATCTTATTAAAATCAAAGATATAACATATAATTAAATTCATATAAAATAAACTGCAATAAAATTTGATACAGTACTCCTATTTCAAATATCAAAGAATTCACTTAATATATTCTTATGCAATACTTTTGGAAAACCCTGTTTTATCTATGTAATCAATATAATTGCAAAACCCTGTATACATAAAATTTGACTCTATTTAATTTCTGATGACATTCCGATAACAATTCAAAAGATATTCAAGGTTAGAGAAATAGATAGTCATTTTAAGGTATTCAGTTAATAAAAGAAATCAAAATCTATTTATAGTAAGGGGATAAAAATTTAGTTTTTTTTTTGAAAAAAGAGAAAGTTTGGTAACCACAATATAATTAGGGTTGTTGATTGAAAAAAATATTGAAGAAGAGAGAACTTCTAAGTAGGAGCTGTCCAAAGAGTAACATATAATTTTAGATCTATTCAAAAATTTTGTATTATAATAATTTCAACAGTGATTAATAATAGAAAGCATTATTCGGTAACCCATTTAAATTATGTGCGTGAGTGATAAAAAAAACTTTGTCAAGATTGAAGCAGAGGTGTAAGATCCGTAATTCTAAAGTTTTTAGAATTGTACGAGCTGACTGTTATCATCGAATACTGGTGAGTCCACTCCAGAATTATTATTTAATTGAAAGATTCAGGCCTTAAAAGCAAATTAAATTATAGATGCATCTAAACTTTCCAATTCGCATACAATATGAAATAATTTGAAGATACAATAAAATAAGTACATTTCGGATATTTGACAAGTCAAGTGAAATTTTTGAAGTTGATTGAAGTCTTTCAAAAAATTTTTTATAAAACTTTCGGTACTAGAGATAAGGCGTTATAGTTTGCAGGTTGTTCATTTAGTTTATATCTAGGAAGATACGAGCTGGTTCTTTATTGTTGTAAAAAAAGGAAAACTAAATTTCAAAATTTATTTGATTTATAATTGTAAATACTTATAAATTTGTTACTCACATTTATAACATTCAAACCATTCAAGAACGTTGATAAAAATTAAACATATTTATCAAATTTAGAAATTTTATTTTAAAAAGTAACAATTGTGTATTATTGGTGATATACAAGTCATTTATACGTTGTGAATGTCAAAAAAGAATTGAACGGCCTTTATAATCTTGGACAAACAGTCACATTATATTATTAGAAAGATCAAACAGAACAAAGAAATTTATATAAAATTTTTATTTTCAATAGCGCATTGAACCCACCCTGAGGAAGAGTGATTCGAGTATTTTATGTTAAATTTATCTTTCAATTAATTACAATTTGATAGCCGGGAAAATTTTTGACAACTACTGTCAACTTTTGATATACATAATATATGCCGTTTTAAGCCTTGTTTGCAATATAATAAAAATACGCTGCTTAAGCTACGTATACAATAATTGTCGCTACAACGTAAGGAAATTCTAATAAAATTAAACAATTAAAACACATCACATAAATATTAGACCATATCAATTGACGCATCCAACGTAGGGCTCGAATATAAAAATTTGCAAATAATTATACATAACTTTGAAATAACAATTTTCGACTGTATTAAAAAAAAATAAGATGGAAAGAAAAATGACATTAAGAGACGGAAAACAGGTAGGAGTTGAAAGTGGATCTGACGAAGAAAGGAAAGAAAGGAGTCATGGAAGAGGAGATTTTCAGGTGCAATACTTGGAGCAGGGAGGACACCAATCAGAAGGAGATATGACAATAGGAGATCAGGAAGAACAAGAGAATAGGAGACAATAGAGAAGGGAAAATACAACTAGCAATGACCAATTAATAAAACTTTTGATGAATATGAGTGAAAATTTAAATCGAGAAATGAAAGAAATGAAACAAGATATGAATGAAAATTTAAATTGAGAAATGAAACAAGTTATGAATAAAAATAAGGTAGAAATAAAACAAGAAATGAGTATAAAGATGGACCAGAATAAGGGAGAAATAAAACAAACTTAGGACCTAATAATAAAATTAATGGAAGAAAAATTGGGACATGTTGAGAAGAAATTGGAGGAATCAAACACATACATGGAAAATAAAATAGAATCCACCAAACAAGAAATAAGAGGAGAGGTGATTGGAAGGATCACGGAAATAGAAAATTTACAGCATCTAGGAAGTGAAGAAGTTATGAAAATATATGAAAAAGAGATTTATTGGAAAATAACAGACTCAGATTTAATATAGTAAAACGAATAGTGACATATGGTACGAGAAATAATAATAATAATAGGGGGATACAACTTAATTGGAAATTGAAGAAAATGAACAAGATACTACAAGAGACTAAGGAAGAAATAGAAGAAACAACAAGACAAAATGTAGAAAGAATGACTTATGCAGAAAATTTCGAAATTAGAGTAAAACTTGGCAGAAATATAAAGATAATTAATCCAACAATTTTTAATAGGACAATCAAGAATGAAATGATAGGAATTGAAAGTATTATGGGAAATAAAATAATAAAAAGAAGAGACAATAATATGAAGGAATTGGGAACGCAAATTTCAATGAATTTATTGGGAGAAATTGATGAGATAGGGGATAACAAAATTAAAAAGGACACAGTGGAAAATTTAAAGAAACTTAGGATACAAGAGAATCAAACAATAAGAGAAGAGAATAAGACGAAGTTTAGGAAAAGAAAACAAAATTGAATAAGGCTGTATTATAGGATTGGAATCTAGAAAACGAATAAGGAATTGTAAGAGGTCAAGAGGAGATAAAAAAATATGTAAATACAAAGTTTATAATTAACAAATAATATTGAAAAAAGACATATGTAAATATAGTTTTGTACATAGATAGAAATTAGGATATGTAAAGATATAATTATGAAATACAGAAATAATTATGTTAACAGAAATAATAACAATGGATATTATAATAGAAATAATAACTATAACAGGAACAATAATGCTCAAAACAACTACAACAGAAATGATCAATATCATAATAATAACAATAATTATAGAAATAGAACATTTGGAGGAAACAATAGAAATGGATCTTATGAAACCAGACAAAGAGTTGGAAAACGAGAACAAAGAAGAGACTATAATACAGAAAGGACAAATGGAAATTTTGAAGGAAGAGGCAATAGAAATGGAGAACAAAGGAGAGTGAACAATATACAAAGACAGAAAGAAAGAGTGATATCCATAGAACCAGCAATAGTCACTGAAACAGAGCCCGATCAAAATTTTGGATCGAGCACATACCAAATGTAAAGAAAAATATTATCTGTACATATGAACATCCAAGGGAATATACAAAATTTGGGGAAGAATCAGAGTTAAAAGAAATAATGGGATTAATAAATATGAAAGGGAAATTAAATGGAAAAGAAATAAAATTGTTAATAGATACAGCCGAAGCGTCCATAATTAAAACAAAACTAATAGAAGAAAATGTTGAAAGTTGTGAAAATGAGCTAATTAAAATACCAAAAACTACATTGATAGGAGCGAATGTAAAGAAATTGTGGGAAGTTAGCAGATCTATAATACAAAGGATTGAATTGAAGGATGGGAAAGAAGTTGAGATGCAATTATTGTTGATAGATAATTTGGAAACAGACATAGTTATAGGAATAGATGAGTTAACGAAATATGAAGCAAGAATTGATTTTGAAAAGATGGAGATAGAATTAAATGGTAATAGAATTGAATTTGAGGAAAGAATATGGAAGTATTGGCAATTGAAAAGGATAATAAGAAGTTATGGAATATATAAAGGAGTGGAAATATGGAAGAATTGGAATTAGCGTGTGGAAATAAAGAATATGAAGAGAAAGTGAAGAAGTTAATAGAGAAATATAAAGGATTGATTGAAAAAGAAATGAGAATAGCAAAAAACTATGTGTATAAAATGGAAGTAAGAGGAATAGAGAACTTCAGAGTAAGAATATATCCCATACCTTGCAAATATAGAAAAGAGGTTGAATTAGAAATACAAAACATGTTGAAAGATGGTATTATAGAAATATGCAATACAAGATATGTAAATCCTATTGTGGTAGTGAGAAAAGTAAATGGTGAATTGAGATTATGTCTAGATGTAACACAACAAATATTAATCAATGCACTGTACCAAAATAAGAGACTCCGATATATGTATAAGTTATATTTGGACGCATAACGAATACTAAAGAATTTTATAAAAAATTGATTTGAAACACAGTTTTTGGCTAATTCCTTTGGATAAAAACAGTAGAGACTATACAAAACGACTAAGTGCAAAATTGTAATGGAAAAATTGTCTGATTACATGGAGGAGGTTATAAAACCAGAAAAATACATAGTAGATAATGCAACTTATTTTGTAAATAGTAGATTTAAAAAATTTTGCAATGAAAATCAAATACATGTAAAAATAATTAGTATCACCTGCAAACCCCTCAGAAAGATATATTAGAGAAGTAATAAAATTCCTAAGAATAGCTTTGAAAGACCAGACTCATGAAAATTGGGAGAATCATATTGAGGAAATTCAAAATTACATAAACAATATACCTAACCCTGTCACCAGGGAAAGTCCAATATATTTGATGAAAAAATTGACACCTGAAAGAAAATGGGAGACAGAAGCCAATAAAAATTATGAAGAGGTTTTGAAAAAAGTCAACAAAAATTTACAGAACAATGCAAATAAATATATAAGTAGAATGAATAAGAAGAAGAAAGTAAAGACGACGTGTGAAAAAGGAGATTTAGTAGTAGTACGTGCTCTAAGAGTATCAGACACAAACAGGAGAACATGTGCTAAGCTAAAACTAACTTTCGAAGGGCCATACATTGTAGAAAATGAAGATGGAGTAAACAGTTGTGTGTTAAAATACACAGACGGAGAAAGGATTAGAGGTATATTTAATATACATGATTTATACAAATATCACCATTCATAGAAAGAAATAAAACATAAAAAAAAATGAAATGAAAGTCTCCACAATAAAAGTCTCCATGAACAATCATATTGTACATAAATTGATACAAAAGTAAACTAAGAATTTTTTTATTTTTTTTATTATAATATTGTAAATAAGTTAAAATCAATTTAAGAGGACATTGAAACATACGATTTCAGAATCACGATGAAGGCTCATTTTACAACAGCGACCTGATATAAAAATAAATTTTATTATCAGTCAAATCGAAAGATAATATTTAAATAAAATACTTGAAGTAAAATTTGCGTTCATGAAATTTTTTTTTCTTATATTAAAAAATTTTGAGAAACGCAAAATTTAGGGGATGTTAATGTGGAAAAATAATGCTACACACTGTATATATATCTAACACGAGTCAATTACAATTTAAGATATTAACGAGTACAAGATTATTGGAAGGAAAACTATTCGAGAGTCAAATTTAAACTAAATCAAACTAAAGAAATTCATTTAAACTTTATAATGTACCTTGTACACAGTAATCCTATTTCAAATATTAAAGAATTCACTTAATATATACAATACTTTTGGAAAACCCTGTTTTGTCTAAGTACTCAATATAATTGAAAAATCCTGTATTCAAGGTTAGAGAAATAATTAGTAATTTTAAGGTATTCAGTTAATAAATGAAATCAAACTCTATTTATAAAAAGGAGATAAAAATTTAGTTTTTTTTGAAAAAAGAGAAAGTTGGGTAACCACAATATGAGTTGGGTTGTTGATTGAAAATAATATTGAGTAACGTTGAATCCTCCAAAGAGAGAACTTCTAAGTAGGAGCTCTCCAAAGAGTAACATATAATTTTAGATCTATTCAAAATTTTTGTGTTATAATAATTTCAACAGTGATTAATAATAGAAAGCATTATTTGGTAACCCATTTAAATTATGTGCGTGAGTGATAAAAAAAACTTTGTCAAGATTGAAGCAGAGGTGTAAGATCCGGAATTCTAAAGTTTTTAGAATTGTACGAGCTGACTGTTATCATCGAATACTGGTGAGTCCACTCCAGAATAATTATTTAAATGAAATATTCAGGCATTAAAAACAAATTAAATTATAGATGCATCTAAACTTTTCAATTCGCATAGAATATGAAATAATTTGAAGATACAATAAAATAAGAACATTTCGGATATTTGACAAGTCAAGTGAAATTTTTGAAGTTGATTGAACTCTTTCAAAATTCTTTTTATAAATCTTTTGGTACTAGAGATAAGGCGTTATAGTTTGTAGGTTGTTCATTTAGTTTATATCTGGGAAGATACGAGTTGGTTCTTTATTGTTGTAAAAAAAGGAAAACTGAATTTAAAAATTTATTTGATTTATAATTGTAAATACTTGTAAATTTGTTACTCACATTTATAACATTCAAACCATCAAGAACGTTGATAAAAATTAAACATATTTATCAAATTTAGAAATTTTATTTTAAAAAGTAACAATTGTGTATTATTGGTGACATACAAGTCATTTATACGTTGTGAATGTCAAAAAAGAATTGAATAGCCTTTATAGTCTTGGACAAACAGTCACATTATATTATTAGATAGATCAAACAGAACAAAGAAATTTATATAAATTTTTTATTTTCAATAGCGCATTGAACCCACCCTGAGGAAGAGTGATTCGAGTATTTTATGTTAAATTTATCTTTCAATTAATCACAATTTGATAGCCGGGAAAATTTTGACAACTACTGTCAACTTTTGATATACATAATATATGCAGTTTTAAGCCTTGTTTGCAATATAATAAAAATACGCTGCGTAAGCTACGTATACAATAATTGTCGCTATAACGTAAGGAAATTCTAATAAAATTAAACAATTAAAACACATCACATAAATATTAGACCATATCAATATATATCATCATCATCATCATCATCATCATCATATGCAGCTTATTCAACCATTTTGTTATGGTGTAGCCTCCCATTACATATTTATATATTCCATTTCCATGTGGGCCCATTGTTGTCTATTGCTAGCTATGCGGCCCCAAGTTGAGCCTGCGAGTTTCTTTATGTCGTAGTCCCATCTTAAGTTGGGGCGTCTTCTTGGTCCTTTCACGCCTCGGGGATACCATTGCGTTATCTTTGTGGTCCATCTATCGTCTGTCGTTTTAGCGAGATGCTCCGCCCATTGCCACTTTAGGGATCTGATTCTATGCATGACATCTATCACTTGGGTCTTTTGTCTGATCCAATCAAGCCTTTTTCTATCTCTCCTTGTTATTCCAAGCATGCATCGTTCCATAGACCTCTGCGTTACCTGGAGTTTTCTAATGATATCAGTTTTCAGGGTCCAGGTTTCACAGCCGTATGTTAATACTGGTAGTACGCACTGATCAAACGCTTTCTTTTTCAAACGGAGTGACATTCTAGACTTGAAGATGATAGAGTTCTGTCCAAATGTTCTCCATGCTAATTTGATTTTTCTGTTTATTTCTGGAAGTAGAGAGCCTGATATGTGTATTAGTTGAACCAGGTATATGTATTCCTCTACTATTTCCAGGGCAGTGTCATTAATTGTTATTTCTTGTGCGTTTATCAGTTCGTTATACATTATCTTGGTCTTAGTCAGATTTATTTTAAGGCCTACTTCGTTGCTTGCTGCATTCAATCCATTTATTTGTTGTTGCATTTCGCCAGGGTTACTCGCTATTAGGATGATGTCATCAGCGAATCTTAGATGGTTCAAGTATTCTCCATCTATATTCAGACCTGTGTTGTTCCAGCCCAGTTCTCAAAGTCGATGAAGGCTAGTGCTAGTGGTTGGTCGTATTCTTTGGTTCGACTGATAACCTCTTTGAGGGTATGGATGTGATCTATTGTACTGAAGCCTTTGCGGAATCCAGCCTGTTCTCGTGGTTGGGCCGAGTCTAGTGTATTTTGTATTCTGTTGTGAATGATCTTTGTGAATACCTTGTACGTCACTGGTAGTAGACTTATTGGTCTGTGGTTCTTAATGTCTTCTTTGCTGCCTTCCTTTTGGATCAACACTATAAGGGCGCTGTTCCACTCTTTAGGTATGCTCCTGGACATCAGACAGTTCGTGTATAGTTTGGCAAGGTACTTCCATGTTTTAGCTCCTGCATATTTGAGTATTTCGGTCGTGATGCCGTCATTTCCCGCTGCTTTGCCATTCTTCATGCTTTTCAGTGCCATTTCTACTTCCTACACCAATACTTCTGGTATGGCATCTTCTGAGTGTTCTATTATTTCTTCCAAATTTTCAGGGGCCTTGTATAGGTCTCCATAGAATTTGGCTACTAGGTCTATTATTTCATTCCTGTCTGGGGTTCTTGTGTTTCCATCAGTTAATGCAACTATCTGTTATTTCCCTATTATTAGTGCCCTTTTTGCATTTTTGTAGCTTTTACGGTTTTCTATTGTTGTTTGTACCAGTTTCTCGTTGTAATTCCTGATATCTTCTGCGATTTTCTTCCGTATCGTCTTGCACAGTTCGGTGTACTCAATTCTTTGAATGTTTGTTCTCTTTTTCATTTCTCTTCGTTTTTGTAATAGTGCTTTTGTTTCCGGAGTTAGTTTTTTATGTTCACCTCGTTGTTGCAGACCTCCCACTTCTACGGCGCAGTTTCGAATTGTGTCTATCAGTCCAGGGTTGTTATATTCCACTTTTTGTAGTCTTTCTTCTAGTAGTGCTTCATATTGGTGAGAGTTCTCTTTCAGCCTTTCGTTGTTTATGCTTTTCGTTGTGTTGGTTTTGATTAGTCTTGACCTTTCTAGTTTTATATCTAAGACCAGTCGAGCTCTAATTAGTCGATGGTCGCTTCCTGTAGTGAACTTGTTGAGCGTGCTTAGATCTTTTACTGTGTTAATTTTATTGGTGAGGATAAAGTCTATTTCGTTTCTTATAGTTGCACCGGTGCCTTCCCACGTCCATTTCCTGTTAGGGTTCTTCTTGAAGAAGGAGTTTGCCACATACATGTTCTGAAAGTGTGCGAACTGTATTCATCTCTCTCCTCTTTCATTCCTTTCTCCAAATCCATATTTCCCCATTCCTTTTTCTTGGTCTTTCTTGTGTCCTACTTTGGCATTAAAGTCTCCCATTATGTATTTGAAGTGACTATTGTCGTTGCTGAGCGCTTGGGTTATTTCATTATAGAATTCTTCTATTTCGTCGTCACTATGGCTGATCGTTGGGGCGTATACCTGAATAATCTGGATAGTATATCTTTTGGAGAGTCTTAGTGTTATCTGGCTACTCTGTCTGAGGTGCTTGTTATCCTTATGATTCTATTTTTCCAGGTTTTCTTAATTAGGAATCCTACTCCGCTTGTTCTTCCTCTTGGTGTTCCTTGGTGGTATAGAAGATTCCCTGATTCAAGTTCTATGAGTTCTTCATTTTTTCGTCTTACTTCGCTAATGCCCATGATATCCCACTTTATTTTTGCTGCCTCTGTTTCCAGTTCCATAATCCTAGCTTGATTAGAGAGTGTACGGCAGTTATAAGTTGCTAGGTGTAATGTAGTTGATGGGTAGTGGTTTAGACTCCGCAGATTCTTAGCACCCTCTGCCCTCGTGGCTGGTTCCCAGGATCTACCCCTCCTAGGGCCCTAGGGCCCTAGGGCTCACGGAGAATGAGGGCCGTAACTTGTCCTTGTCTGTCATGCTGGGGTTGTGAGGCGTACCTTACCACGCTGCCTCAATGCGGGTTGGCAAGGGACGAGGGATGTCGTCCGCCAGTTTTCGCCATTTACTGACGGACCCTGTACCCCCAGATTTTTAGTGGAACTTTTTATTTATGAAAAATCCCTTACTAGAGTGAGATTTGAACCTCCGTCCTTCAGGTCAAGAAAACCCAATTTCCGGCGCTCTAACGCACTCCGCCATCTGGGGGAAATATATATATATATATATATATATATATATATATATATAAAGAAAACGAAAGGTAAATATTGGGTAATCGGTCTGTATCAATACTCAAACTTTTTTGTTTAAAATGCCTCTATATTTCGTTGTTAATTTACAACTTCTTCAGGAGGTTATTGCTAAAAACATCAATTAATGAAACATAAGGATTTAAAATAATAACAGAATAATTCTATTATATATATATATATATATATATATATATATATATATATATATATATATATATATATATCAACTGTAAACAAAGTAGTTGGGATGCGGTCAATATAAGGCTAATTAAACAACTATTTTTTGACTAGTTTAGCTTTCGGAAATAATTTATTTCCTACATCAGAACATCTACAAATGGACAAAATTTGAATTAATAAAACTAAAAAACTGCGTAGAATACAAAATTACTCACCAAAATAAGTTTAACATATATGCATCAAGTACATCAGGATTTACAGGAGCAAGAAAATTCATTGAACGAATACCAAAATATCACGTTGAAAGTCAAAAACATTTAAAAACATTAAAACTGCAATATCAGGCAGAAAAGTAACAATTATTAACAAACACAACAAACCAAACACAATTAAAATGAATGTTCAATACATTAGCCAAGGAGAAAGGCATATATTTCAAGTCCATATCGGTTTTTTATCAAGAAACAAAAAGAAGACCTCATCATCTAATGAATTTAACAGCAAGTGGAGTATCAATTATATTTATATTTATACAGTAAGGATATAAATTGGTATTATAAAAGAATATGAGAGTGATGTAAAAACATAAATGCGAAAAATGAAAAACGATTAAAGAAACTCAGCCATTCTACAAAGACAACAGATAGGTGTAAATTTTACTAAGTCCATCAAGATCAGACTTTTTGTTCAAACAGTTATCCAAATTTTTGTGTATATGACACATCTCGAGAAAAAGTCTTTTATTATAATTTCTTTCTTTGTCAAGTACTTTAACATTATCAAACATCATACTATGTTTATCAACTATAACATGCTCTGCCAAAGCACAAGACAGCTTTGCAGTATTGCAATCACTTTTATGTGAGGTCAATCTCCCAGATAAACATCTAGAGGTCTGACCTATATATATTTTATTGCATTCACTACAAGGAATGCTATAAATAAGGTTCGAAACCTCGCCCTTGCCCAACCTTGACTTGATTTTAGTGTAAAGGTTGTTGATTGTAAGTATATTATATGTTGCAACCTTAACAGTAGTGGTACTCTTCAAAACTTTAAGGTCTGATGTTAAACCTGGTATGTACGGTAACGAACCATACCCCAAATCTGCACTATGGACTGAATCCGATACAACATCTTCAAATTTCCTGAAAATTGTCGGAGTGTTGTTTAAAAACTTGTTCACCATACCTCTAGGATATGAGTTCTGAATCAGAATCTCCTTCAATAAAATTAGGTCATTGTTAAGAAAATCTGGATGAGATAACTTTCTCACCCTATCCTTAAGAGCGAGAATTCAATTGGTTTTCATTTTTGGTGGATGACATGACCAATAACTTGAAAACCTATTACTACATATCGATTTTCTATACCAAGAAGTTCTTATAATGTTGTCCTCACCTCTATGCAACTTCATGTCTAGAAAAGGTAACACACCATCTTCTTCCTTCTCAACTGTAAACTGTATGTGTTCGTTATAAGAGTTGAACAAATTTAATGTGAACTGCACCCTATCATTAGGAAGAGCGAGAACCAGATCATCCACATATCTCTTGATGAAAGGAATTGGAAAGCTCAAAGAATCAATAGAATGCTTAATGAGGTCGACCAAAACAAAATTTACCAAAATTGGCGATACAGTAGATCCCATTGGGGTGCCAAAAATCTGTTTATAAAATTTATCATTGAAAACAAAAACGTTGGAGTCAAAAATAAATTGAAGTGCCTCTTTAAAAGCTGACAAAGTCAATGTACAATGAGGTTGAATATCATCCCAATGTGCTGAAATGCTCAAAACGACACTTGAAGGTAAATTTGTGAACAGTGAGACCACATCAAAGCTAACAAGAACGAAGCCATCTGGAATAGACAGATTGTTTATAAAACTACTGAACACAAAAGAATCTTTGATGTTATAATCATTTTCAAAATTATAAGATTTAGTCAAAATGTCAGTTAAATATTGTGCAATATGTCCGTTAGGAGAATCCATTGAAGATATTATAGGTCTCAAAGCTAAATTGTGCTTATGAATCTTAGGCAATGCATAAAATCTAGGAATTATTGAATTGTAAAATCTTAGTTTTTGAGCCAACTCCTTAGGTATCAATTTTGATTTCTCAAATGAGGTAATTAACTTGTTTGCCTTCTGCTGCAATGTACAAACTGGATTTCTAGGAATGTTTTTATAATATTTGGTGTCAGATAAAAGTTGTTCAGACCGAGTTACGTAATCCTCTCTATACATGGCAACAGTGACATTACCTTTATCACTTCTAACAATATATAAATTTGGATGATTTCTAAGGAACTCTCTACACTCAAAAAAATACTTCTTCATGAAATGCCTGTTATCCTTATGTTTGTGTGAAAAATTAGTAAGAATATTAGTGAATCGAGACCTCGCCAAATCTTTACTATTATCATCCAAATTTTTAATGATATTTTCCAAATCAGCCAAAATTTTTGATACTTTGAAATCACTCATTGAAGGCTCCAAGCAAAACCTAGGACCCAACGAAAGAAACTTTTTTATATTGTATGGAAACTCAATATCTGTCAAATTTTTAAACCATTTTTCTTCATATTTAATGCTATTAAATAGATCAGTCTTAATTCTATCAAACTTTGATGTCTGAGTTCCCCTAATCTTCACAAAAATATTGTTATATCTCTTCAATTGTCTATTTTCAAATTCAAATAAAATATCATTAGGTAAAATATTGTGCAATTCTGTCTTAATAGATCTCAGATACCTTTCTACCTCAAGCAAATCAGAACATGTAACACTTATCTCTAAATTAATCAAATTTTTCTTTAACCTAAAATTGTATATATATATATATATATATATATATATATATATATATATATACAACAACAAAGAGATTCATGGGTAATTCACGCAAAGTAAAGGGCTACTGAAATAGAGTGGTAACCGTGGACATGCATGTTTCTGGCTCATTTTGCCTCATCAGCACGGCATAACCAAATAATGATGTGAAATTTGGGAGCAAAGATGTTAATCGAAACATGGGAAAACACAAAATAACGGATTTCAGCAGGGAAACCAAACGCTCATTTGTGTCTTCAATTGGAAGATCCCGAGTTTTCAGGACATCAACCAACATCGACACGGAGGCGCATATAGCCCCCCGCCATGAACCTTCCGACCCATAGTAAATAATCTTCTTTGTTATATATATATATATATATATATATATATATATATATATATATATATATATATATATATATAAAGTGGCTGTTTGCTGCTACTATATTCGAACACGACTTCCTCTTCAAAACTTTGACCGGCTTCTAGCTCCTCTGTATTATCATAATTATCTGGTTTATCATATTTATCTGGAGGTTTAGGAACATGTATTCTAGAAGCGTCATAAGGAACAGGACTAATAGCTGAAGGGATGTTAGGATACACAATTTTATGCTTGATTTTACTAGAAAATCCTAGATATTTTGTTAAGCAAATCTAACTATCATCAACATAATTATTAGACTCCCGCCAAATCATTGGCACTCCAAACTTCATACATGTGTAAGTACCTCGTAGCCGTTCTGCTAAGTTTGGCTGCTTATATATCCATTTTGAACGTCTGGTATTTTCTAGAAACATCGGGAGTCAAAAGTAACGAAAACAATTTTAGTATACAGGGGCCCTTCAATAAGTAGCTGTCCCTCAGACGACTATGGGATACGATGAAATCTGGAATTACGTGGGGTTTAATGGGTATCTCCTTTATTTGAAGCCCTAGGGGGTTGAGACTTCGTAGATGGGAAACATCTCCATGCGGTGTTGCCAGATTATGCACAATTTTCCTAAACTAAGGGAAAACGTATAGAAAGATAAATATCGCACAGGTAAATGGTTACACCTGCTTACTGCATATTGTTGGCACTCTCTGGACTCTGTTACGTAATACGATAATTTAAAGGTCAGTGTAAGAGTTAAATAGGTAGAGCTTATCGAAATAAGGTATCTGTTTGGCGGCAAATATTTTTGTGAAGAATAGTAATGAATGTTTCTAAACAAACAAATAAAAATCAATCACACAAAAACGGAACAACCAGAGAAAAGCAAAGCACTGAAAGTTAGCCCAAAAAAACATGTGCACGTGCCCGTCAGAAATTAACCTATCGCATACGTTCTAATTACTCTGTGTCTTAACATAGAAACATTTTAAATGATTGATATTTAAAAAAGCTTATTAATCCGCAAATTTTTTTATTAATATCGTTATAAAATTGTGTACTTACTTTTAGAAACTCTAAGCCTCGCTAAAACTCCCCAAATAGTAAATGAGAAACACATTTAACTATATTATAGTGTGAGCCAGAATAACTTGCTTATTTGATTCTGTGGTCTTGGTACGCGGGGGAGGGTAAGGTGAATCGTAAAAATGTATGTTACTTGTTTCGTTTAGCTTCATGTAGTGTAATAAAAGTAAAACTGAAACAGCATAATCTCTTCAGAATAAAAACACGATTTCATAATTTTCAATATCCATCTCGTCCAAGAATCCGTAAAACGTATCCCTTTTTTTAATAATGTTTAATATCTTCGTGAAATAAACGTAATTATCTAACGTCTGCTCATAAAAATATCTTCCGACTCCTTATATAGCTAGACGTTAATGCACTGCCATATATATCCCATAATTTAATCCCATAAACACATTCATTGTTAGGTAATTTCGTCTGAGCTGTAAATTCTGTTCAGCATTTAAGCTTTAATAATGTTTGACAGTAATAACATCCCTCCCCCAGTCAATAGTCGAACATTACCTAATACCGACATGACCTCATACCGTGTAACACCGTCATTAGGCCATTGTTTGGGGCCTTTAAGGCCCTCTGGACCCTTTGAGCTACTAGTAATACCGCCGGAAAGTTCAATCCTCTGAATTGCTGGGATTTACATGTGTAGGATCTTGTATATCGAGGAACAAGGAAATTGCTCTAGTTTCAGTACATCTTACGAAATGAATCTCAATTTCGGTTTAAAATATTTAACTTGGTCTTGGCGAACAATCGTTGGATGAAATTAATGTCATTTAAGTCGAGCAAAATATTATTTCCGTAAATAAATAGATAACATGTTGTTGTGGAATAGTCCATATTTTGATCTTCACATATGGAATAATGAGACACTATATAAAATGATGTTTTTAAATGAAACTCAAGGTCTCTAGTTAATTCCACAATATAATACAAGTTATTGAAAATTCTAAGAAATTTCTT
This sequence comes from Galeruca laticollis, assembly GCA_963921935.1. Taxonomy (NCBI): domain Eukaryota; kingdom Metazoa; phylum Arthropoda; class Insecta; order Coleoptera; family Chrysomelidae; genus Galeruca; species Galeruca laticollis. Next base: position 185,259,644 of record OY998179.1, on the reverse strand, counting down.
AGAATTTTCAATAACTTGTATTATATTGTGGAATTAACTAGAGACCTTGAGTTTCATTTAAAAACACTAATATGAGCATATTCCACGAAGTAAGGGTCGAGACAGTCAATTTCATATAAAATGATTATTATTATACATTATGACAATGATTTCTTCCTAGTAGACAATTTATATCTTTATTCATTGCCACACATACACACAGGATAATATCTAATTATACAAATTTTTTAAATTGATTAAAAAAATAACACTGAATGAAAACAAATAAGTAATATGGAAAAAAAAGGATAATAACTTCACCTTATTACACATTTTTAATAATTTGTTTTAAATATTAAAGCATAATTGAATGTTTGAACTAAAAGGTTTTAAAGATTAAAACTAACTTTTCCGCACTCCGGAGGCTGTATCGCCTGTATCGTGCTTACATGCCGAAATTTCTACAAAAATGACCAAACGAGTGATATATTTGGATTTATGGCACCCGTTACTGAAACTAGTGGGCTAAATATCAATGTGATACGACCTGAGCAATATCCAATAGCCTTCGGAGTATATACAAGTGACCAATTTTATGATTGAATATTATTCAGAGCGTCTCAAAGATGAATCCTATAGATATTCAGCTCACTAAAGCCAGTACAACGAGTTCTATGGTACTTAAAGTACCAAGTTTTTGTCATTTTTGGAGAAATTTTAGTTTGTTAGCAAGATACAACCTCCAGAGTGTACACAAGTGACCAATTTTATGATTGAATATTGTTCAAGGTGTCTCACAGATGTACCCTATTGATTTTCAGCTGACTAGAGCGAGTACAGCGGGTCCTATAAATCCAGATATACTACATTTTTGGTTATTTTTGGACAAATTTCGGTTTGTTAGCGCGATACATCTCCCGAAGTGTATACAAGTGACAATTTCATGATAGAATATTATTCAGGGCCACAGATGTGGAAACGTTAGTTTTAATCGTTAAAACCGTTTATTAATTTTCCGCCCAACCTATGTAATATGCGAGAAAAGTATTGGTGAGTTATTTTTACGTTCTTCATCATGAATCACACGAAAAAACGGTTTTTAGAAAAAAAATCCTGTGTGTATGTCGTCGTCGTTGTCGTCCGCCACTTTCCGTTACATGTCTTGTTAGCACGATACAGCCTCCGGAGTGCAACAAGTCACCATGATTTAATATTGTTCAGGACATTTCACAGATGAACCCTATTGATTTTCAGCTCACAATAGCCAGTACAACGGGTGCTATAGTACTTTAAGTACCAGATTTTTGTCATTTTTGGAGAAATTTCAGTTTGTTAACACGATACAGCCTCCTGAGTGCAAAAAGTCATAAATTTTATAATTTAGTATTGTTGAAAACATGTCACAGATGAACTCTATTGATTTCAGCTCACCACAGCCAGTACAACAGGTGCTATAGTACTTTAAGTACGACATTTTTATCATTTTTGGAGGAATTTCAGTTTGTTAGCACGATACAGCCTCCGGAGTATATACACCTGACACATTTTATCATTGGATATTATACATGGCATCTCAAAGATGAACTCTATTGATATTCAGCTCATTAAAACCAGTACAACAAGGGCTATGGTACTTGAGGTACCAAATTTTTGTCATTTTTGGAGAATTTTCAGATTGTTAGCACGATACAGCATCCAACGTGTATACAAGTGACCCATTTTATGATTGAATATTGTTCAGGGCGTTTTATAGATGGACCTTATTAATTTTCAGCTCACCAGAGCTAGTACAACGGGTGCTATGGTACCTAAAGTGCCACATTTTTTGTCCATTTTGGAGAAATTTCGGGTTGTTAGTACGATACAGCCTCCGGAGTGTATACAAGTGGCCAATTTTATAATTGGATATTTCCCAAGGTCTCTCATTCAAGGTGTCTCACAGATGTAGCCTGTTGATTTTCAGCTGACTATAGCGAGTACAGCGGGTCCTATAAATTCAGACATACTGCATTTTTTGTTACTTTCGGAGAAATTTCGGTTTGTTAGTACGATACGTCCCCCGAAGTGTACACGCGACAAATTTATGATATAATATTATTCAGGGCATCTCACAGATGCGCAAAAGTTAGTTTTAGTCTTTAAAACCGTTTATTTTTGGTTGTTTTTGGAGAAATTTTGGTTTGTTAGCACGATACATCCCCCGAAGTGTATATGTTATGGTAAAAGTAGATATTGCGGCAAATGTACACATTTTCTGGTAAATGTGCATATTTGCCTCCTCGTTTGGGTAATGTGCATTCAACTAACACAAGTGCTAGTAATGTGGTGCGCATGCGCACTTGTAGTGGTACGCGAACTGCCGTTTCGGCTAGTTCAGTAGGCGTTGCTATTTCACGTTGCACATTTCGTGCAAGTGTCCTATCTATAATGTTATTGTTATTATGTGTATGTACCCTACAATAGTGGTCTCCGTAGTCTAGTGGAATGGTGCCCTGTCTGCTAACCGAGAGGCCCCGGGATCAAACCCGGGCCTAGTTTAACATCATAATTAAAAATTCGGAGAGCCACCTGTCGGAAGGCAATGGCAAACCACCGATAGTAGACGTAGACGTTCGGATCCGTCGTTAAACTGTAGGTCCCTTTTATCTGTGGTAACTGGAGAGCACAACACAGGTAGAAGTGAGAGGTCGCCTACGTGCGATCACGGATAGGGCACTGTAAGAAGAACACCCTACAATAACTACATTACAAATTAATGCCATAGTACTGAAGATTTCTGGATATAATTTAGGATATTTAGAGAAATAAGACTCAGGTAAGTTAAAATTATCATAATTATAGATTTAAAATTTTAATTTTTCTACAAAAAAATATTTATTTCGTTAGAATTTTTGAAAAACAATGGAACAATAAGAAAATTTTAAAAACCCACTAGAACAGATTGTATCACAAAAAAGACAAAAATAATATTTATTTAAACCAACATCGGTATGAAAAAATATCATTGGAAGTAAAGGCAGCAAAATTAAAAGAAAAGAATAAAAGTGATAAAAGAAGGGGGTAACATAAAATATTTTACAACAATTGAAGAAACTTATGGAATTACACACGATGCTCATTTGGCAACTGGCCATGGTGACAAAAACAGATTAGTGAAAGAAATTAATAACAATTACAACAAGATTACTACTGGAGCAGTTATATTGTATTTATCTTTATGTTAAGCATGTCAAAAAAGGCAAAGGGCAAGAAAAAAGGAATTGTGATAAAGCCAATTTTGACGAGTGAAATGAATTCTAGGTGTCAAGTGGATCTTATAGATTTTCAGACACAACCAGATAATGAGTTTAAATTTATTTTAAATTATGAAGATCAGTTGACCAATTTGTTTTAATGCGACCACTAAAAACAAAAACTGCGTAAGAAGTAGCAAAACAACTTATGGACATTTTCACTCTTTTGATAGCCCCATCCATTCTCCAATGTTATAATGGTACGGATTTTGCAACTAAAATTATTCAAGAATTAGCAAATATGTGGGATGGTGTAAGAATAATACACGGGAAGCCTCGCCATTCCCAAAGCCAGGGCTCGATAGAGCGAGCGAATCAAAATGTTCAAAATATGCTTACAACCTGGCTTATCACTAACCAAACAACCAAGTGGTAAGAAGGTTTAAAATATGTTCAACTACTGATGAAAAATCGAGCTTTTCATGAGGATATAAAGCAAACTCTCTATGAAGCTTTATTCGGAACAAGAATGAAATTGGGTTTGAAATTATCAAATTTACCTATGGAATCTGTTGAACAGCTGGAAACAGAAGAAGAGTTAGAGCAATTACTAGAAAGAATACACACAGCCAATTCACCACATAGCAAAGTGGCAGAAAACGATGAATTTTCGATTGAGACGTTAGACATTATTTTGGATGATGGTTTATTATGCAACCAAATTGAAGATAAAGATGGAAGTTTTGAGTTAAATTCTGTTTCAAGTGAGAAGAAAATTTAAATTTATATTGCTCGAAAGAAAGCAAGGGAAAATTTAGAAGATAAAGCTATCAAAATGTGTAATCTTTCAAAAGAAAAATTTCCTGCTGCTGTGATTGGTGACAATGTTAGAATTTCCATTCCAGACGTTGATCGTGGTAAAACGGATGCAATACATTTGATTTGCGTTGTTTTGTCTTAAGATGACGATAAAAATTTATATAAATTAGGAACTAAACAGGGAGTTTTAAAACAATCTTATTCTAGGCATGAATTCGCCATTTACGAAGATGTTCCTCAAGATGTTGAGAAACCGGTTAGATAAATCATAGAAATACAGTCCCTTACTGGTGGACAAGGTTTTAAAAGGTGCATCTGTGAAGGAACATGTTTCTCAAAAAATGCAGTTGTAAAAATAGCAATTCTTGCGCAAATAAATAAAACTTTTTTCATTATGTAATTATTATATGTCCCTTTATAGTTTTATAAAATTTAACTGTTATAATAAAAAAAGTATGTTATTATTATTATTTGTTTGATTCCCGTCGTATTGGTCCTGAAAAACTCGGACGAAAATTGTATTAATGAATATTGGGATCATAACCTACGACATATTATATAATATGCAAAAAAAATATGTTTTGTTTGTCATTTACATTTTTTAATTTAAATAATTTTCGTTGTTGAAGACGTTTGTATTATGTTTATTTAAATAAATATTTTTTTACTGCAACAACATTTGTAATTTATTTGTATTGCAACTTTTCTTAAAATATGAAGGTAAGAGTATACATTTACCAAAACGTGAAGGCAAGAGTACACATTTGCCGGGAAATGTACATATACATTATATTAAATTCACATATACCTAACTTTTTGGGAAATGTACACATTTCACGGTATAAATGTACATTTCCCAAGAGTGTACATTTACCGTAACATATATAAGTCACAGTTTTATTATAGAATATAGTTCAGGGCATCTCACAGATGCGGAAAAGTTAGTTTTAATCTTTAAAGCCGTTTATTTTAGCAAACGATGAAAAATCCTGGAACGAGTCAATTTTTATTTTAATAGAGAGGTTTTATAACATACAAAAAACAGTCACCCGTTTCACCCGATACACTTGACAGCTACCTCTCAGATTTTTTAAATAACAAGGGGGGTCGCGCGATACTTCGTTGGAAAGAGTTTAAAAAGCAGAATTCGAAAATGTATCACACTTTGCTTTTACCTCAATTATTTTTTTGTTAATAACGATTTATTGGTTCAAGATTCACACTGCGAATAACAAAACAAAAAAAGTTACACTGGTTTTGCTTTAATTTTGGACACTGGATATACCAAAAATTATTCAATTTTCATTCTTGAACACTTATACCGATTAATTTTTTCCGAGTAAATATTTTTGTATTTTTAGAATGTACCGTGGTGAGAACACTTTTTAAAAATCTAGTTGGTGTATCTTAGGTTTTGATAGATGTCTAAATCAATAATTGATTGTAAATAATATTGACAAGGACAAAGTGAAATTGACACTTGCAATTTGGTGACTTTAATATCCGCAACAATCAAAATGGTATAGCGTCGTGATTTAGCAGAAAAATGTGAAGCAGTTCTAATATTTAGTGAAGCAGGCCGTAACTGCCATGAAGCTGTGAGAAAATTTAATGAACGTTTTCCAGATCGTTCACTTGATCGATATTACCATGTACTACTTGTCACAACATTTTTTGAAACTGGTTCTGTCGAAAACCAGAAACTTCTGAGGAAAAACAAGTATATATTTTATCTCAATTTGTAACAAATCCATCCAGTTCCAGTAGAAATGTTGGTAGCGAATGCGAAGTAAGTCACAGGACCGACATTTCAAAAAAGCAAAAATTTCATCCATATAAAGTGAAAATGGTGCACGAGTTGACAGAGGATGATCCAGATCGACGACTGCAATATTATGAACCTATGGATAATAATATTTCATAAGATCCAAATCACTTAAGACATACTCGTATTTCTTTTTCCAATGAAGCTACCTTCTATTTAAATGGTCATGTACATCGACAAAACGTCAGATATTGGTCTGACCAAAACCCTCGACTGTTTCGAGAGTGTCATACTAGGGCACAAATAGTCCCTGCAATTAATGATGTAGTTAGGAACAATCCCGGCGAATTCACCCAGGATATTATTTTTCAGCAGGTTGGAGCTCCACCTCATTACGCTGCTCGACTCCGAAATTTTTTGAATAATTTGTATCTGTGAAGATGGTTTGGGCGTCGTGGATTCGTTGAATGGCCACCAAGGTCACCAGATCTGGCTTCTCTAGATTTTTACCTATGGGGTTACCTCAAATCCAAAGTGTATGCGAGCTTGCTGAACTCCATCAAAAAATAATGGAGAATGTAATAGGATTGATATTCAGACCTTACTAAAGGTTAGGGAGGTAACGAAACAAAAGATCTACTTCTGCCAGGAAATGAATGGAGAACATTTCGAGCATCTCCTGTAGCAGATCAAATTTTCTTTAGTATAATTTGTCCAGTCCCTTCAATTTTAAAGAAATATTGTGATACATTATTTTTGATAATTTTTATTAATTAATTGTTCCATCCAAATTTTTAAAATTATACATTTTTGAGTTCTGCTTTTTAAACCCTTTCCAGCGAAGTATCGCACGACTCCTCTTGCTATTTAAAAGATCTGAGGGAGGAGCTGTCAAGTGTAGGTGTAAAAGGGGTGACAGTTTTTGTGTGTTATAAAACACCTTGATTTAAATAAAAATTGACGGCTTCGAGGATTTCTCATCTATGTCTAAAATAACGGAGTTTCCTAGGAGGGCAGGGGGGGGGGTAAGACTTAATATCCGCACTGTATATTAAAAACCAACAATTTTATACAGGTAGGCAATTTTGAGCCTCTTAAAAAAGACTTTGAATTTCAGAAGGAAATAAAATTAGAAATAGATAACGCTAAATCAATAATTATTAACAATAAAAAATACGAATTATTTGTACCCAATCCACAACACCATGAACTTTATTCAATTTCAAAGATTCTCATAGATATCATTTCTAAATATTGTTCATTCAAACCTCAATTTTCAGTAAAAAACTCGACGGAATTAATCAAAAATATTCAAGATATAAAACTACCTCATAATTTTAAATTCATACCGTTTGATGTAACAAATCTATTTCTCTAGTATACCTTCTATAGAAACTTGTTGATAACTTGCTCACGTACAATAATGTTAAGCCTATAAGTCACACTGGTATCTTAATTTTATTGAAAATGTGTTTAAATCAAAATTATTTTCATTTCAATGGAATCGTTTATAGTAGTAAAGACGGTTTGATTATGGGCAACCCCCTGTTAGCAGAAATTTTCATGAATAATATAGAAAAAATACTTCATAAACACCCCCTTAGTAAAAAATGATGTACTGGCAGCGGTATGTGGACGACATTTTAGCTAGCTTCACCGTTACAACTAGACAATTAGACAGCTTCATTATTATTATTAACTCAATTCATAATAATATAAAATTTACCGTAGAACAAAATATATGAATATGAATAATAAACATGATTTTTCTATATTTCATAAACCATCTCGTACAGATATAACAGTTCATAATAGTTCAGTTCCCCAATTCAGTCATAAATTAGCAGCTTTCAATAGTATGATATACATACTTTTCACAGTCCCATTAAATATTAATAATTACAACAAAAAATAATAAAACAGACTTTTGAACAAGTATTTCCTTCTGATAAAAATAAAAATAAATAATTTGAAAGCTTAACATACTTTGGAACACCATCCTTAAAAATTAAATCATTTCCAGAAATTTTAGACATGAATATTTGCTTTAAAACTGATTACAGTTTATGCAAACTCATTAAAAATAACAAATCTTAATATTCAAAATTAAACAAATCAGGAATTTATAAATTAAAATGTGGTAATGACAATTGTAATAAAATTTATATCGGTAGAGCTTTTAGAAATATTAAAACTATTTCAGATTTTCAGAACAAAAACGTAGCTATAACAACAAAAAATTATATTCTAACTATTCAAATCATTTATTAGGAAACCAATACGCTACTGCGCGTGAAAAGGGAGATAAGTCATGATTTATGGATTTAGGGTTAAGTCAAATTTCGAACTTAAATGACCTAAACTTTTGATGTGCAAAAGGGGATAAGTCTCTGTAAACAGTATCTACTATATTTTGTGGAAGGTTGAATGTGTTAAGTCATATGAAATATTCTTAAAAATTGCGAATATGGAGTTATATCTACTTAACTCCTTATTCGCACCATAATGATACATATTTATAGTGATAAAACGAGTTAACTCGACATATCTCATTATTCAGCTATACGACTGTGAACAACTTTCATGACTTAACTTACTTTTCACTATTATTGTTTTCATTTTTATCCCGCTCTTTAACAGACCACGTGAATATTATGGCGCGAATCGGTCAGTATCGAGAAATCTAAAATAAGAGAACGGCTACCAGTAAGTAATAGGAATTTCAAGAATGTTATCAAGAGGGAAAATGTTAGTAAATATGGTAAAAAGCAATATTGAGATGGTATCTTGATTCATATTATGTTTCCACGTAGTGCTAAAGAATGTAACTTCTAGGTAATGGTAGTTTAGACGACTTTCCCAGAAATGTAGATATTCCAACTACGAGTTGTTTGGGTGCAACGGTTGAAAATACACCGGGAGGGAATTACGTATTAAACGGAATGTATTCTTATTTTTCATTCTTACAAAACAATACAAAACTAGTAAACAGATATTGCCACTGTAATACCAACAAGTAACTTTATTACTGATGCTAGTACTTATCAAGATTCTTGTTCATCTGAAGTTAATATAGAAGAGCTCTTAGTTAACACTGTATTAAGTGCAGAACACGGTAATTAGAAAATTTTATTCAATATTTATCTGCTCAAATAGTCTGCCTTAAGCTTTATATTAAAAACAATCTAATCAGAGTCTAGATCAAAAAAAGCGTTGCCACGTATCTTAAAAATTTTCAGTGTTTCAAACATCATGTCTTACTTATACTATAATTTTCAGGTGAGAACAGCAAACCTATAACTTTATCGGATGATTATCAAGGAGAACTGCGAGACCTATGGGATTCAGTGACAGTCTGAATGACCCAAACTATGCACCCGATATAAATGATGATGAAGAGCAGCCTTTTTCTAAGACTGAAAATCCTACAGGATCAAATTCAACGATGGAAACATCAAAGAAGCTAAAACGTTCGAAAATAGACACTGGACAAATACGAGAAAATAGTAAAATGATGCGAAATTCGGAAAAAGAATACCCTACAGACAAGAATAAAATTGTGCGTGAGAATAAAATTAAATAACTAAGACTCTGTAGAAATAACTGTAAGAATTAGTATAATGATGAGGTAAGAGAAAATTTATTCAGAGAATTTTGGGAGGTAGGAGATTACAACAGAAGAGCTCAAAACATAGGTGATTTGATCCAACTGAAAGAAAAGAAAAACGACTCGTATTCGGGTTGATAATAGCCAACGCAATAGATAAGAAACACTAGTATATTACTTTCGAATTAACAGTGTTGTACGAATTTGATTTAACAATCAAATTCTTCCTGTAATCTTTACTTCAACTTCCCACTGTAGAACATAATTCATATATCCTGCACAGATCATATGAAGAAATATATCATTCTTCTCAAACATTCAATAATCTTTAATATTTATTTCAACTTCGCCCTGTATAACATAATTCATATATCCGGCTCAGATCATATAAAGAAATATATCACACCGACAAAATTCCATTTTACCGTTACTGCCACGTAAGAAATAAGAATAATTATTGTTCTGGGAACTTTCCACTCAATATTTCGAAGCAACCGACATCAGTAAAAAATCCAACCCACACGTGTATCGTTCACTCGCTGTATCTGACCGTTATATTTCAAACTCTCTTCTCCCATTGATCAAATCATCACATGAATTTCCTTTTTCCCACTTTCTTTGACCGACCTATAAATAGGTATAATACCCTATTTTCAACCTTTTCTTCAATCAACCTTCCTACATAATGGTATAACTCTATAAGAAAATACCGGCTTTGACACCGGTATATCATTTTACCTTACATTAACCATCAGATAGCTATTTATAGTGATAAAAAAGCAGTGAACTCCTTAATTGTTCAAGCAAATGAACAAAATGTAATTTCCATCAATATACAAGTGAAAGTGACATAATAGTTTGATTTATTAAACCATCTTAAACCTACATAAATAATACAGTGAAAAAATAAGGTCCTTCAAGTTTATAATAAGGACTTCCCGTTCCATTTATTGTCTTGAATAAAACAAGTGTTGTGAGCCAAACATGCAAATAATATTTCAGAAATACCTATGACATGAGCAACAAGTTTATTGAAACCATTATTTCTGGAAGGAAGAACAATATTTCAGGTATAGTGGCATTAGATTCACGAGGAAGAAAGTGCCCCAAGAAAATAAAGAAGCTGTTAAACAGCATATTCTTTCTGTTCTTTCCTACGAAAGTCACTATACCAGACGAAGGACGTCCAAAAGATACTTGCCATTACACTACACATTGGCTGGACTTTATGAAGCTTTTAAGGCCAAATACCCTGAAAAGTTTGTAAATCGAAAACTTTATGAGGAAATATTTCATTCCATGAACATAAAAATTAAGAATCCTAAGAAGAATACATGCGGTACTTGTGACAAGCTGCTAATGAAAATAAAAATGACAAAAAGTACCGAAGAAAAAACAGTTAGTCGGCAAGAACTGGATCAACATCATCTTGTAGCCGACCAAGGATATTTGGCCAAAAGCAAGGATAGACAATCGTCAATATCTAATCCTAGCCAACACCGGACTTAAAAAATGGAGAAACGTTTTACAAACGTCAACTTTGGACATTCAACCTCACAGTTCATGTTTGTCATAACTCACAAGTTTTCTGCTATATTTGGTACGAATCATTGGCAAAAAGAGGGAGAAACGAAATTGGCTCATGTATCAACAAGTTTTTGTTAAGAGATGTAAATGATGAGGTGAATCATGTTATTATGTATTCCGATTCTTGTGGGTTTCTCCAGAATTCAAGTAATTTACATGCAATAGATCACAAATTTCTTCTACCTGGACATACCCATATGGAATGTGATACAGACCATAGTCTAATAGAGAAGAAAAAGAAAAAAATGTGATGGCAATATTGCGCATCCCCACGACTGGGTTCAGCTCATACGACAAGTAGGTAAGAAACAACCTTTTAACGTTACCGAAATGGAGAGAACCGATTTTTATTATTATGCCCAACTATTTACTTCCTCACTTACTAACCGGAAGGTGAACTGTATAGGAAACAAACTCAATTGGAGAGAGGTACGCTGGCTTCGTTATTAAAAAAATAAAAGGTCTATTTTATACAAAAATTCCCTGGACGACAATAAGCCATTCAAAACTGTCAGTTTAGAAAAAAGAGGAAGAGTTGGAAACTTAACTCCAAAACACAAATAAACCAGAAGCGTTCCTATTACAATAGAAAAAAAACAGCATCTAATGGATATTATCCAATATATTTCAGAATCGTTATGGCATTTTTACACTAACCTTCCGACGAGTAACGACGAAACTGATGTGTTACCAGATGAGTCCTCTTCCGACGAAGATGATTCGTTTTTTAATGTTTTCATTTGTTTTGAGAAATACATCGTTTATAATACAAGCATTAAATGATGTTAAAAAAACATAAATTTTGTCTTTTTATTTATACGTTCTAAGTGAAGAACGGTGTAAGTCAATACAAAGTCTGTTCAAAAAGGTATAAGTCAAACAGCTCAATATGTAAAAGGATGTAAATCTGTGAAAAAAGATATAAGTCAACGGACTCATTGTGTAAATGGGGATAAGTCAATCCAAAGTCTTAAAATGTTCATTTTCTTTCATCTTCTACTGACCAAACTATTTTTTAAATAGCTCTATGCCTTCTCGACAAATTGTGATATCAAAATCAATTTAGAAATGTTCTTAATAATAACCGGAGTTTCCCTCCAATTTTTGACTTCAATTTACTCAAATATACTTTTTTTGACTTATCTCTGTTTTCATGCGCACTAGCGAATACACTTTCGACCCAAATTTTGAAATGTTACATGTAGAGCCTAAATACTTCAAATTAAATATTTTATAAGCTCTTGAGATAAATTAAAGCAAATATTCAGATAACCTTCTTAACTACCAAATAGATATTAACCATTCTCCCTTATTAAACCTATCTACCTAGAAGAAATTTAGGAATGTTTGTAGTGAATGAATTTCCAGGAAAACTTGTTCAATACTTTTGTTTGTTCGTAAAATTCCGTATTTATGCACGTATAAATTAAAAAGTTTCTTTATTACTTCACTCGTTTCATAAAGTTACTGTGTCAGCGAAACGCGTCACTAGTTTAAATTGAATATTAGTTTATATTAACTATTTTATATGGAGGATAAAACAAGATAAGTTTTAGTTCACATTCGGTCTCTGAAGACGATAACTTTACTGGAAGTAAAAAGTATAGTCAGTATGAATATCACTAACGGTTCCATAAATTCCAACCTAGTTGTCATCGTTTAAATAAACTGTCTAAATCAGCAATCATATCTCTATCACGCTATCTCGAATATACCGAGAAACTTCAGTAAAGTTTATGGGAGCAAAACTAGAGAAAGTCAGGCTAAGTTGTCGTTGGGTGAACAATAAGGCTTTATTATCCCTTAGAAACAGGTGAAAGTGGTGAAACTAAGGAGCAACGAGTTTACTACCCTTATTTCGGATGAGGTTGAAGGAGAGGGGACAAGGTGATTGAAGTTATCGCAACAACGTCTGACAATTATGTCTCTTGCTTATTAATGTTCGACGTATTCATTGGAAGTCGGAAGTTTGAATGGAAGTTAGGAATTATATGTATCGAAAAGTTTCAGTTTATTATGGAGTTGGAGTAATAAATTTCAGAAATTGTTGGATTGTCAACGTTGAGCGTTCACACTATGTTTAAATATTACAAAGTGAACTTGAGTTGGAGTAATAAATTTCAGAAATTGTTGGATTGTCAAGGTTGAGCGTTCACACTATGTTTAAATATTACAAAGTGAACTTCGTGTCACCTATATACACTGTGTTGTTTGTAAAATGTGACATAGAGTACGTGTTAAATTCTGAATAGCATACTATCTTTCTTATCAAATTGAATTAAAAAAAAAACTGTTAACATATTTGGAAATATCGTTAAAAACTAACTTTGATTCAAGCAAAAAACAACAAATATTTGATGTAAAACGGAATTCTCAAATTTAAATACGAAGATATGGAAAGTTTCATTAAACCCGTTGGTGGTGCAGGGTTAAGTTAGACAACATTAAAAACAACGGGTTCAAATCTTGATGAATATACGATATAATTTTTTTTATTTTTTATAATTTTAGTGAAATCTTTCAAGATTGTTAGAAATTATCGAAAACACATGTTAGAAATTTGGAAATAATTCAATACAATTATAAAAAATAAATATTTTCAAGACGGGATTTTTTCGGAATCGTTTGAATAACATAAACGTATGAAATGTGTAACTTAACTCTGCACCTCCGATGTGTTTAATTCATAAGAGCCCATTTTTTCTTGCTATTTATGATAGTTTTTTGATATATTTCATTTAATCTTAACAAGACCATTTATTCTGATTTTTGATGAACGCTAGGCTATAGTAGGATATACAATTAGAATAACAGTTGTGTAAATAATTATATGTAATAATATAAAAAAATTGACAACAATGTTACGATCGATGCATACACCAATATCACATTTATTACTCATGGTTCATACAATGGATTTGCATCCCTCTCTAGCACAACTCTTTTCATTGTATGGAATATATTTTGAAAGGCATTGGGTATTGCGCTTGTAGAAAAAGAAGACGGTCTTCCTGGACCTTTTGAAATTGTACCATATCTTCTCAAATAGGTTTGAACAATGTCTATTCTTAAATCAAATTGGGTACACGAATTTTCTGGTTGTTTGTACAGAATCAACGCAACCCTATGGATTATCATCTTACCAGAGTTAGTAGAACGGGTCCTATAAATTCAGGTATACTACATTTTTGGTCATTTTTGGAGAAATATCGGTTTCATAGCACGACACTGCCTCCGGAGTGTATACAAGTGACTAATTTTATGATTGGATATTGTTCATGGCGTCCACAGATGAATTCTGTTGATTTTCAGCTCACATGAGCCTGTACAAAGGGTCCTAAAATCCAGATATACTACATTTTTCCTCATTTCTGGAGAAATATCGGTTTGTTAGCACGATACAGCCTCCGGAGTGCATACAAGTGACCAATTTTATAATTGAATATTAAAGACAAAAGGACACTAACTTAGAAATAATATTTAAATTCAGGTTAATATTAATTATAGTATTTAGGGAGCATTGGTCGGCTATGGTCAATGTCATTTATCAAGGAAAGCTTGTTTTTGTTATTTTATAAACAGACATGTACAGTTTATAGACGGAGGTCGGGTGTGTAGTAAAACACAACTATGTTTCCTATATAATGGGTGTGAACGAACCAGGATGATATTATTGTTATTAATACTTTGAATAAGTCGTTTTGATATTTATAATCGTGTATTTTTAAATGTATTAAACTTGAACCCAGTGCTTTCATAAATGTGTTATTGTTTATTCTGTTCCCGAATACAGGTTGCTAGGTAAGTGGTTTCCTCCATAATAATATGCCTTTATGGTAAACGTCGAGTATACGAGAGACCCTTACTAAGTAACCACCACATGGCGATCCTGCAAACTAAATGGAAATGGTAATTGTATAATGGAAATGGTACAATTAATTGTATAATGGTTATCGCCACTACATGGCGATCCTGCGGAACTAATGGTAAAAATTGAATGGTAATATGGTAATATGGTAATGGAAAAATGGATACTGAACCGTATATTAATGGTAAATGGTAATAGTGAAAGAGTAATCCTCCAGAACAAATGGTTATGGTAAATTATCCTGTAAGTAAATGATAAGTTATGGTACAATTGATGTTATAAGGATAGAACTATATGGTTTTCTACTTAAATTTGGGACCTTGGAGAAAAGAAACAATGGGAGGTTCATCAACCAAACAAGAAGCAAAAGGAACAGGAATTGTCAATAACACTTTCATGGTACAGCAAGATAATGTTGCGATGCACATCATGGTATTACTATACATTATAACAATAGCTTTTATCTTCAAATTCATTTGGTCAGTATGGAAAACACACCGAAGAGCGTTGAAAAGAGATATCAACAGAAGCAATGCAATAAAGCAGGCAACAGGAACTCTCACCGTATAAATAATTTGTAAGTACACATGCATTCTATTCTTATGAACAAAGTTTTTTTAAATGTCAATAACGTGAAAAGATTTCGAGAATAAATTACGATTGATTGTAGAAGAAGTTAATAAACAGGGAAAAAGGGTTTTGAAGAAGGAAACTCCTAAAAATCCTGATATACATATAGAAGTAATTAGTAGCATAGTAGGTCTTTACAATAATTTTACTAGGTTAATAGCCAAAAATTGGGAAAATTTAGGTTCAATACAACAGGAGACTTGTAAAAATTATTCAAGTAGGATTAGGGATAAAGCTGAAAGGGCGTTTCAAGCGTTAAATTGTATTATAGACATACCTACCTCTGTATTTGAGGAAATTAACACTGTTGTATTACAAGCAATAAGCAAACAGTTGAAAATGGCGACAAATATGAACGATTTTTTTAATTTTGCTAGTAAAGTTTTACCGAATGAGTTTAACGGCGAAGCAAGTAAATTACAGTCATTCTTAGACTCATTGGATTTACTACAGACAAACACGAATGGTAATGAGGAAAATACTATCCTATTGATAAAAACGAGATTAAGAGGAAAAGCTAGAAGTTTAATCACAACGGAAAACTTCATTGCAGACATCAAAGATAAACTTAAAGCAGGGATAAGGGGAGACAATCCAAGCCTTCTCCTAGCGAAACTTGGTAAAATAAGGCAAAATGGAAAGGATGTGACACAGTATGCAACAGAAATAGAGAAACTGGCGGAAAGATTACAGGCAGCATACATATCGGAAGGAATGCCTGAACGGCTAGCTGAGAAATATACGAAAGAAGAAACGATTAAGGCAGTAACTATGAATGCCGCAACGGATGCAAGCAAAACGATAATTGCAGCGGGAAGTTTTGAAACAACACAAGAGGTATTATCAAAATTGGTTTCAGTAGAAGGTATAGTAGGACAACAACAAGTCTTACATATGAAAGATAACAGGAATTTCTTCAGGAAATCAAACTTTGACTTTAGGAATAATCATCGGAGAGGAATCAACAGAGGATGTTATAACGGTAATCATTCAGGAAGAACATTCCGATAGTATAATCAAGGAAACAACTATGGCAAATACGAAAATTTTAATAAAGATAGGAAATACAATAATAATGGGAATTACAATAACCGAGTCAACAATAACGTGAGAATATGCAAGATACAAGAGAATATTGAAGAAATGAGTAGACAAATAGCGCAATTAAAGAAGGAAACTACGATTTAAGGATGGAAAATATCGAACTAAAGGAAAAAACAATATTTTTGCAAGGAAACATGACACAGACACAGAAAAATTAAGGAGACAAGAATTTAATAATACATGGTATAGAAGAAGAAGATGAAGAACAACTAGAAAACAAATTAGAAGATGTAATGAACAAGGTTAATAACACAGTAGATGTTAAAACAGATATTTTTAAATGTAAAATATTAGGAAACAAAACCAGTAACAAAAATAGACCAGTATTAATAATGATGAAAGATGTGAATAAGAAAGTAGAGACTTTGAACGGAACGAATAAACTAAAAGGAACAAAAATATATATTGATGAAGATTATCCAAAAGATATATTGGAACAGAGAAAACAACTAATTAGATACATGAAACAGGCGAGAGAAAGTGGAGCTAAAGCTAAAATAATTGATAATACATTAATGATTGATGACAACGTGTACAGTTTAAAAGAATTAGAAGAAAGGAAGAATCAGTTTGAAATACATACAGGATGGAACAAATCCACATATAAGGAAAATAACGAAACTAATCCGAAAATTTTGGATAAAATTTTCAGCGATAAAAGTTTTATTCAATAAAGAGGTAAATACATTGTCTAGGAAAAATTTGACATTTGATCGATTTGGAAGAATATGATTTTGAAATACAGTATGTGAAAGGTATAGAGAATTACGCGGACAGTATATCGAGAATATCCATTGAAGAACTTAAGGATTTATACATAAATAATTCACATGTCTTGGCAATCACAAGAGCACAAACGCAAAAAGAAAACGTACAAACAGCAAAGGATCAAAGGAATAATGTGGAAACAAAAGAAGTAAGAATACAAAAACCTGCAGTAGTAAAAGTTTTAAATAACCTTGAGGCACATGAATTACCAATTTTACACTTTGAAAATAACCGTATCTCACTTAGGATGAGCATCCGGATCAAAAATAAATTGAAATTTAGTGAAGCCTTAAATACCGGTTTACACAACTTCGACCTAGGACGAAAGTTGGAAAAGCTTGAAGAGCTATCGGTAAGAAATGAAGTAAAAATAATGAAAATATATACAAATTAAAAAGTATTCAAGTATGTATATGCGACGTACCAAAAACGGTACAGCAGAAAGAAGAGATCCAAAAGATATTAGAAAGATATCACAATGATCCAATGTTTGGGGGACATGTAGGAAATAATAGGTTATTATAGAAACTAAGAGCAAATTTCAAGTGGAAAAACATGGAGAAAGACGTAAGGAAATACGTAGAAAATTGTCATAAATGTCAAGTGAATAAGGCAAAGCCCAGTCACAAAGAAAAATTTGTTATAACAGATACATCTATAAAACCGTTTGATATTATTTACATAGACACAATAGGTCCGTTTGTAGAGAGTAACAACGGGAATCGTTATTGCATTACGATATTATGCGAATTAACTAAGTACGCAGTTATGATACCAGTTCAGAATAAAGAAGCACACACAATAGCAAAAGCAATTCTCGACAACTTTATATCAAATTACGGATTGATGAAATAAATAAGAACAGATCAAGGGACAGAATGTAAGAACGAAATAATGAAGAATTTAGCAGAACTATTAAATATAAAACATAATTTTTCAACAGCATACCACCACGAAACAATAGGCAGTTGCGAAAGATTACATAGGACATTTAACGAATATATAAGAAATTTTATCAAAGATTCTAGGAATAACTGGTGTGAGTTTGTAAGAATGTTCGCATATTGTTATAATACAACACCAAATACGAATCACGGATACACTCCTTTTGAGTTATTATATGGGAGAAAACCCAATTTGCCAGAATTTTTAAACGTAAAAATTGAACCGTGCTACAATTTTAAAAAATATGATAATGAATTGAGATATAAATTACAATACGCTAATGAAAGGGCCAGACAGTTTTTAATAAATAATAAATTAAGTTAATAATAGCGAAAATGTTTCTTCACCCGCAAATTTTAAAATAGGGGAATTAGTTATTCTAAAAAATGAAGCAAGAAACAAATTCGATTCACATTATCTAGGTCCGTTTAAAATAACGGGAGTCAAGGGGGTAAATTGTGAGATTACATCTCCAGACAAAAAGCAACAAACTGTTCATAAGAATCGATTGTTTGTATACAAAGAGCGGAAACAATTGTAAATAAGTGAAGTGTGTTGATAAACGAACAAGTAGTGTTTAGTAAACAAAGACAAAACAAAAACATTCAAAAACAGTTATAGGTATAAGTGATATCGAAAAATTAAAATGATAATTTTTCTCTTCCAAGAGGGGATGATGTAGTGATCCCTTAAAAGACATTAAAGACAAAAGGACACTAACTTAGAAATAATATTTAAATTCAGGTTAATATTAATTATAGTATTTAGGGAGCATTGGTCGGCTATGGTCAATGTCATTTATCAAGGAAAGCTTGTTTTTGTTATTTTATAAACAGACATGTACAGTTTATTGACGAAGGTCGGATGTGTAGTAAAACACAACTATGTTTCCCATATAATGGGTGTGAACGAACCAGGATGATATTATTGTTATTAATACTTTGAATAAGTCGTTTTGATATTTATAATCGTGTATTTTTAAATGTATTAAACTTGAGCCCAGTGCTTTTATAAATGTGTTATTGTTTATTCTGTTCCCGAATACAGGTTGCTAGGTAAGTGGTTTCCTCCATAATAATATGCCTTTATGGTAAACGTCGAGTATACGAGGGACCCTTACTAAGTAACCACCACACAGGGCGTCTCACAGATAACCTCTTATGATTTTCAGCTCACCAGAGCCAATATAACGGGTCCTATAAATCCAAATATACTACATTTTTGGTCATTTTTAGAGAAATTTCGGTTTGTTAGAACGATACAGCCTACGGAGTATGTACACGAGAACAAATTTTTGATTGGATATTGTTCACGGCGTCTCACAGATGAACCCTATTGATTATCAGCTCACAAGTGCCAGTAGAAGGTCGTATAAATCCAAATATACTACATTTTTGACAATTTTTTGAGAAATTTCGGTTTTTTAGCACAATTCAGCGTCCGGGGTGTACATAAGTGACCAATTTTATTATTGTATATTGTTTAGGGCGTCTCACAGATGAATCCTATTATTAGCACGATTAGCATCCGAAGTTTATAAATGCGGAAAAGTTGGTTTTAATCCTTAAAACCGTCTATTTTGAACGAATTACAATTCTGTACGTGTCTACATTCATATTTTCTTACAAATTCACATTCTTTCGGGGGAATTTTAGAGAACATATTGTTAACATCAAAGGAAATGAGTTTAGAGTTATCTCGTAAATTTTCAATCTTTTGATTAGTTCTATTGTTTCTATTCTACTGTTTAGTTTGTTAGCTAGTTTATTATTAGGACTATTAACATTAAAAACTACAGGTCTAATTATTTTCGATACTTCATGCAATTTAACGGTTCCATATAATTGAAGCGATTGAGGATTTTTATTTATGATCCATTTCTTTTCATAATCACTTAAAAGATAATTTGAAATATCAACAATCTGTGTTACAATATTAAATTAGTTTATATATGAAATGAACCTGATTGCAATTCAGATTAATGCAATATCTTTTATGTACGTAGGCGAAATACGAATACAGTTACTAATCAATATGGAGATCTCTGGTAAACTACTTTTCTTGTATTGTTTTGCGGTGCGCAAATATACAAACATAGTGACTTTCTGACGCACCAGCGTGCTGCAGTTGCTTTCCAATTGCCCTATTTGAGCACCCAATCCAGCACATGCGTGAACAATGCTTCAAATGCATGTTCTAAATTGTCGCTTTTGAGATCTATGCGTCAAACACGGTTGCGTTTTCCCCTTGCCCCTTAAACACCAGATGTAGGTTTGGGCTCTATAAGCTTCAAAATTGCGCTTTAAACACAAACTATACAATTGAGGTTATGTAGGCATTTATTTCGATTTAGATTTGTGTTGTAAAATGGAATCACAACCGGGCTACTCAAAACAACAATCTCTTACATTATTGGATGCAGAAACAAATTCGGAATATGCATTATTACTCAATGAAGAAGACTATAAAAGGGCCTAAGAAGGTAATGTATAGTAAAAATCAGAGTTATTATCCAAAACTATTTAAAAATGTTTCTAATTGTAGATGTTGCTTTTGCATCTACACTATTAAACTTTGCCAAAAATGATGAACTAAGGACGGATGAATATTTGAACAAGGAAAACATACAGGAGCAGGAATCTTCAAAAAGTGAATCATGGGATTACAATGCTGTTCTTTGTTTGCTTAGTTGCATGGAAAATAACATGGAGGACATGCAACATCCAAAAAAAAACGTATTCTCAAATATTAGCAATGAACTTTCAAGTAATGGCTTCACATACAGCGCGACAGCATGCTACAAAAAAGTGCGCAGTTTGTTAAGAAGTTAGAAAAGTACCAAATATAAAAACAACAAAACGGGCAGAGGTGGAAGTAGATTTATGTTTTTTGAACAAATGGATAATTTGTTAGGAGATAAACCATCATCAGCGCCCAACATACAATGGAATCATCAGAAGCAAATAGTAATTTAAATACAAATAAAAATACATGTGACAATATGAATTTCATTGGAAACAATTCTGATGCAGAGCCTTACTTGGAAGTAAGTTCCGAGAACGAAAAAAGTGACGAGAGCCCAACAATTTTTTTTCGAAAACAGAAGCGGGATGTTGAAATAAAAGAAGAGAATAAGGAAAAACGACACAGAGACAGAATAAATATTGAAAGGAGAAAGTTAACTGTGGAGAAACAAAAAGTAGAAATATTATAACAAATATTGCAGAAGATCAATAAAAATAACAAGAATTAATAAGTATGCTTTAATGCAATTTATTTTCGTTTATTCCGTATTTTTGTTACTTTTTCACGTTTTTTTTTAGTTTAAAATCACATTTATTTTTGTTAGTATTCTTTTAATGTCAATCATAAAAACAAACAATGGACCATTTGGCTATGGCCTTGACAATTAGGATGATGCATTGCAGATTATACAAAATCTAAATAACTAATAATCATACTATACAAATTTTATACAATTGTCAAATAATCATTAAGTTAAAGTAATGTTAAACGTTATCGGAGAATGAATAAAATGGAAAGGACCTCGAAATTATTACATAAAAAATATATCTACAATAAGCGTTTACGTCGATGCATAATTACAAGCGATCTTCGAAAGTGCGATTCACATTTCTCAACATTTAACGTCAAAATTTCAAAAGAATTGAATGCCAAAGTTATAGCTAACTGGTCTATTGTCTATTTGCATTAACGTTTTATACAGCGATAAACTTAACCAATAAGGTCTTTTGATATTTCAATGTAAAGCACAGAAGAATGAGTTTATATTATGTTGTAATTTTTTTTCGAACTCATGTTGTATAATTCCACTATAAAATTTCATCTATTTTCTGATCCAAAATATTTTACTGAAAAAATCACGAATAACTCAGAAATTGATATATTTAGGTATAGGAAATGCTTAAATAATGAAGTACCATGAAATAGGATATTATTACAATATCAAAATACAGTACATTCCATTTAAGGAATCCGAGAAAATAATCAATCAGTGTTTGTACTCACCATGTAACCAAAAACGAAGTTTTCGATACGTCAATAATTTTAAACAACAGTAGGCCATATTAAAATTTCGCCATATGCAATTTTACTGTTCTATATCAAATATCTACAATGCTACAGGGTGCTGAAACTACTGCGAAATTAATATAAACTGCTTATATCTTTTAAACTACCACGTATAAGATTGCAAAACATTATGTTATAGAAACGAGAATATTGAAAACAGTATAAAAATATTAAAACATACAGGATGTTGGATTTGAAAAAAATTAAGTATGGTTGCCTGTGTAGGACCAATGAGTAGTTGGACTTCCTCGCACTAACGCCACACCCTGTATATTAAATCAATCACAAGGTATGTCACTTCTTCGTCTAGCCAAAAACTATTAAAAACACCAGGTAGGCATCACATGAATTGTAGCCTCTGTCATTCTGACGATGATATTTATTATCGAAACAATTCTCAATTTTTATATATTGTGGAATTATTTAGAAGCGGTTAGTTTAATTTAAAAAAGTGACATGATTGGATTCCACGTAGTTAGAGTCGAAACAGTAAATTTCATTACAATGTGATATACCAGATCATTAGTAAACATCACAAACAGAAGAAGCCCTAAATGTGATCCCTGAGGTACCCCAGGACTGGCATGATATTTTTCTGAAGTATTCTTATTGTGTTTCAAAGTATCTTTTTTGTAAGTAACTCTTTAACTGCTCTAGAAAAATCTCAGCTAATCCAAAAACCCGTGGATTTTTTTTAGTAGAACATCATGAAATTCAGTCTCGAAAGCTTTCAGAAAGTCAGTATATATAACCTCTAACTGTGATTTTCTTTCAAATGTATTATGAAATTCATTGCTTATAATAAATAAATTTGTTTCAACAGATTTATTTGCCATAAATCCATGCTGTTTTGGTACAATGGAATACAGTTTGGAATAAATAACTTCTCTGGTGCACACATTATTGAAATATCCCTGTAAAATTCTATATCGAGTTTGTCGCCTTTTTGTATATGGGTGTACCTATTTATAGAGGTTTTCCAAAATGTAGGAAATGTTTTTGAGTTAATGGACAAATTAAATATGTGCAACAGCGGAGTCTTCAGCCACTTACCACAACCATTTATAATATAGGGTGTGATATTGTCCATTCCTGCAGATTTCATTGGTTTAAGTTTTTTAATGCTTCAATTAATAATTGAAGCGTAGAAATTCAAAACCGTGTAAATGCCGGGAAGGTCATATTTGGGATTTGTTATTTTTGCGATATACACTGTGTTATTTATAAAATGCGACATAAGGTTTCCTGTACAAAACTGTCAAACGCGAGCTAACTTTTTTACAAAATAGCGTTCGTGAAAAATAATAACAGATTTGAAAATGTCGTTTAAAAATAAATTCAAGTCCACTTTTAATTTTCTTAAATTCGGTCTGCTTTAATAAGAAAATGCATAATTATGTTTTTAAAAGTCGTACGCTATTTTTTATATCACTTTCGAATACAAATAATCGGGACCGAGATGGCCGACTTGGTATTTGGTACGCTAAATTTAAAAGTTGAATGTGGAGGATGTCGGTTCGATCCCACGCTGTCACGAAATTTTTTGTTATCAGTTCTTTTTTTACAATTTTTATCTAAAAAACATTAATTTTAAAATAATGCAAAAGTTATTTGTTTCAAAAATTTATTTACTTAAATAAAGGGTCAGACAATTTAGTATCAATTTTAAAAAGCAAAATCTAGTACGTAGCCTTCCAAAAATTATCATTTTCATTCTTGACAACTTGTAATCTTTGGAGCGAATAAGTATGTTTGAAGCGATTAGATTTGTTATTTTAGTGTACTTGTGAGTAATTTCTTGTTTCGTTTGTCGATATTTTTGTGAGTTCATTTGTTGTTTTAAGTTTAGATTCATTTTCTAATAATTTTCAATATATTATAATAGTTATAATTTCATTTAAATTGTTCGCATTTTCCCATTATTTAATTTATTTTATTGTTCATATTTTTGGTAGATTTTAATTTTTATCAGTAACTTATTATTTATTTTTCTTCTCGTTGTAAAATGCTTACTCGTGAAGAAACTGTGCAAATTGTTCGTATGTATTATGGCGGTCACAGTAGTCGCGATATTAAACAATTTTTATTAAATATGTCCAATGGTCAGACTGGTGTACCGCATCACAGGATACATCAAATTATTAAACAATTTGAAATAACGTTGTGCCTAAAACCGGAATACCTACGAAGAAATCGAACAACATTAATGGAGATTGACCTGCCCATTTTGTTGGCTTTTGTCGAAAACCCTAGGTCCACCATTAGACGCATGGCACGAGATTTAAATGTTAGTATTTTTAATGTTCACAGTGTTCTAAGAAAAAACGGCTTCAAAGCTTACAAACTTCATGATGTGCAAAAGCTTTTTGAGCAAGACTATTTTAATAGACAATTTTTCTGCGAAATTATGATAGACAGAGCCAACGGAAATAGGAACTTTTTAAGATACATCTGTTTTATCGACGAGTCTAGTTTTGTTTTAAAGAGAAAAACTAACAAACAAAATCAGAGGTATTGGGATGCAGTAAATCCATGTAAAATAAATGTGTCTCATACCCAATACAAGAAAAAAGTAAACGTATGGGCCGGCATATTTTGTGATAAAATAATTGGTCCTTACTTCCTAAGTAATAACTCCAATGGCCAAGAATTTTTTAATCTTCTTCAAAATGAAATAGGACCCCAAATTGCAAATGCCGCACCTAGAAATGTTTCAGTATGGTATCAACATGTGGTTGCCCGGCTCATTCCAGTAGGGAAGTACGGGAATACCTTGATACTGTTTTCCCAAATACGTGGATAGGTCGAGGGGGTACAAAAATTTGGCCGGCAAGATCTCCAGATTTAGCACCCCAGATTTCTCTTTATGGGGTTTCTTAAAAAATAAGCTAGCAGAATATGAACCGGAGACAAAAGATGAATTGAAAAATATTATTATTAATAAATGTCGGAAGATTAGTAGAACTGTTATTAATAATGTACAGCGGTACTTTTATAGTCGTTTGGGACACTGTTTAGCATCAAACGGAAAACAATTTCAGCATTTAATTAAATAAATAAATTTGTAACCTAAAAAAATTGTCTTATTTTGAATATTTCCACTTAAAATTTATTTTTGGACAAAAATAAATGAAAAAAACATCTCGGACACACTGCGGGAGCGAGCCGCGACCCTTTACGTTCAACTTTGAATTTTGAGTACCAAGTACCAACTTGGCCACATCGGCACGGGTCCATAGTATTCCAAAGTTTTATAAAAATGACGTACGACTTTTAAAAACATAATTATGCATTTTCTTTGAAAACCAGACCGAATTTAAGAAAATTAAAAGTGCATTTGAATTTTTTTTTAACGACCTTTTCAAATCTGTTATTATTTTTCACGAACGCTATTTGGTAATAAAGTTAGCTCGCGTTTGAGAGTTTTGTTCAAAAAACCCTATGTCGCATTTTATAAATAACACAGTGTATATGCCAAAGCCGATAACATCGTATTTGTAGGAGAAGGTGTAGTGTAGGATCGCTGGTTTTATGAAAGTAATGTGTTGTCAAATTATCACCTCTCTACATTTGGTAGCGACTAGAAGTATCTAGTGAGAACTCTTAAAATAAGTTATTAAATGTGTAATGAAAGCTTCGAAGGACCAGTGACTCATGTCACGAAACTGTGGAGTAAGATACAAACAATGAAAGAACCTTTTCTTTAGAAATACTTTAATTGAACACGTGGAGCAGGCGGGAATTGCAACTATAAACTACCGTTACAAACACATGTAATCTGAAACGTTCACATACAGTGGTTCTTGGACAACAATGTAAATATATATACATTCAGCTAAATAATTACAAATAGGTAAATTAAATTCAAACTTATGGTAGAACAAATAAAACCGGCAACCCTGCAATTAATGGGGCTAATGGTGATATTAAAGTTGATTCAGCACGTGGATGTAGAAATATCTCCCCAGTTATTCTAACTTCGGAGATGGTTGAATTTTTATACAATAAATAATGTACTCACAGTTTAAATAGCACTGAATTTAGAATGGTTACTTTTCACTAAATTGTTAGTTTGCAAAATACCCATTTTATCGGGTGAAAATTTGAAAGACTTGTACACTAAACCTTTTTCGTCTGTTCAGGTCGGTGATTGTTGAGGAATGAGAATGAGATGAAAGAGAGAGAGAGAGAGAGAGAGAGAGAGAGAAGTTCGAAAGAAGGTTTGTGTTGGATGGTGTTGTTATAGTTGAGATGTTTGTTTTAGATGTGTGCCCTGATATAGGATTAGTTTCCTCTGCAGGGTTGGGTTGGGGGTGTGTTGGGGGTGTTTGTTCGCGTTTGAGTGGAGTTAGGTGAGAAGTGGTTGGTTGAGAAGTTTGGAGTTTGTGACTCGAAGAGGTAAGGGGTGGAGTCGAGGTTTTGGAGTGGGCTTATCGCTAGAAAGTGTTCCAGAGGAAAAGCATTCTCGCTGTTTTTAGCATTTTGAAAAAATAATAAAAATATCGTTGGGAGGGGGGCGGGTACAGCTGCGGCTGCATTGTTCCCTACGTCGATTGGGTGATTGGCACGTCGGTTCATTTGGCTAGTGAAAAAATTCATCCTGTTGAATAGATTCACCGTGTTACAGGGAAATCGCAGAAAACCTGTAACCCGACGGGTGGGTGGGGGTGGTTGAAGGGTTTGTCAGAAGTGTTGACTAATTGTTGTGAGATGTGTGAGCGTGTTTAGGGATAATGGGTTGTGTGGTTATATAGATAGAAGAGGAATCTGTGTAGAGAGATATAGAGGGTTGTATGTGTGATGGTTGCCATGTTTGGTCATCGTATTGAAATTGGGGATTGGTCTAGGTTGTCGATGTATCTGTCTGGGAGATGGTCGTAGGTTGTGGCTAGTAGCCGTACTGGGGGGAATGGGAGCTTCCTCTTGGGTAGTCTGCCAAGAGGGCGTCTGTTAGCGATCCACGGTGTATGGAGGGCGGTTTTCGAGATTTCGTTGCCCGATTCGATAGTGCGATTAACGTATCGGGCTTGTAGGGTGTTTAAACGGGACGGAATGGGCTCAATATCGATATTGGTATATACGGTGTTAGTGGGTGAGTAGGATGCCTTGTATTGGCAGTATCTCAAAATAGATTGCTCACAAGATCGAAGCTTTTTTACAAGGGAGTCGGAAAGGGAGCAATAGACGTTTGCTCTATAATCGATCATGGGACGGATATATGTCTTATACGTATGGAGTAGGGTGGTTGGATGAGTGCGTCCGAAGCTTCCGCCGAGCGCCTTGAGAAGATTAACTCGCCGTCGGACTTTATTCAAAGTGTCCATGAGGTTAGCCATCAAGTTGAGAGTGTGAGTGAATCTCACTACCAAATAAACGACTTCCCTGCGGATTTCGAGTCGATCTTCCCAGAGCACGAGGCGGAAGTTTGTGGGTACAAGTCGTTCGCTCATGATATCGGTGTGTTTGAAGACGATGGCTTGGGTTTTTTGAGGGTTGAGAGTCACCCGCCATTTCCTGCACCAATCTGAAAATTGGGTCAGTAGATTTTGGGATCGAATATTGAGAAAGCGAATGTCAGTGGCGGAAATGATTAGTGCGGTGTCATCCGCATATAGTTGGATATTGTCTTGGGGATGTCGTGGGATTGGTGTGTCATACGTATAAATTAGGTATAATAGTGGAGCGAGTATCGAGCCTTGCGGAACGCCAGTTTTGGGTGTGAATGAATCGGATAGGCTGTAACCAACTTTGACGCTGATCGATCGGTCTGTGAGGTAGGAATATAATAATTTTACGATTTGGTTTGGCAATCGGATGCTCAGTAGCTTTCTCACTAGTCCGGCGTGCCAGACTTGGTCAAAAGCTTTTTGAACATCCATGAAAATGGCGACTGAACAGCGTCGTTGGTTTAAAGCTCGGGTGACGATGGTTTGAAAGTTGGTGGTGGCGTTCTGACAGGAGTGGCCTGGCCTGAATCCGAATTGAAATGAAGGAATGATATTGTTTTCGGTACAGAAGTCCTATATTCTCTCTTTTAACAAACGTTCAAATATTTTACCTAGGACGCTGATCAATGAAATTGAGCGGTAGGATTCAGGCTTTGTGGAGTCTTTGCCAGGTTTGGGGATGAGAACTATGTTGGCAGATTTCCAACAACGAGGGAAGTAAGAGTATGCCAAGCAGGCGTTCAACAGTGAGCAGAGGGGAGAGAATCTCTTCTGGCAGGTTTTTGAGTGCCTGTCTCGAGATTCCGTCGTGCCCGGGGGCACTACTTCTCCCCGCTCGGCAC
Source organism: Galeruca laticollis (assembly GCA_963921935.1). Lineage (NCBI taxonomy): Eukaryota > Metazoa > Arthropoda > Insecta > Coleoptera > Chrysomelidae > Galeruca > Galeruca laticollis. Next base: position 185,230,958 of record OY998179.1, on the reverse strand, counting down.
GCCTGTTGAACTCGATTGTAAAGAGTGTGAGAAGAGGGGAGTTCTCATTCAGTGGAATGTAGACGTGTGGGCTTCGAGTTATATTACGGGTGAGGAGGTCTGTTTCGATGGCAAAATCCCTGAAAAATCTTGGATTGTCAGGTGGTGTAAACACAGTTTGCAGGTTGTTTTTAAAGACGGAGGCTTTATCTTCAGGAGTGTAGATCTTCTCTCCTTGCACTTCGAGATGTGATTCCGCCTTCCTCTTGAGGCCAACGAGGCGGTGGAATTTTTGCCAAAACACTCGCCCTTGTCTAAAGTCCAGTCCGGCTGTGTCGGCTTTCCATTTCCTCTGCTTTTCAGCATTGATTTCGTACCGGACCTGGGCGTTTAGACGGTTCCATTGTGTTTTGACTACGGGATCTCGAGTGCGGACGTATAACCTGTATAATTGTCTTTTCTGACGGATTTTAAGAAGAATTCGTTGCGGAAGTGCATAGAAGTTGGTGTTTATGGTGGTGAGAGGGACGACGATGTCTTGTGCATCGATTAGGAGGGACTGGAACTCCTCTGCGTGATTATCTATGTCATCAGTCGTCTGATGAATGATGGGTTGTGGTAAGTTAGAGAAGACGTGGTTTGCGAATGAGTCCCAGTCGGCTTTCTTGAAGTCGCGGTATGTGAAAGTTGTTGAAGGTGGTGGTATCGGATTGTCTAAGGAGGTGTTGACCAGAAGTGGAACGTGGTCAGATGTGACTGGGTCGCCTATAAAGCATTCGTCGTCTATGCGGGTGATTAATCTGTCGGTGCAGATTATGTGGTCGACAATGGAGGAGCCGAGGTGACTTATTAGGGTTGGATTATTGTTTTTAATCCGAGAGATGGGGAGGGAGACTAATTGGTCGGCGAGTGATCTGCCGCTTGGGTTGATGTGTGTATCACCAAAGAGAATGTTTCGTGAGTTTAAGTCACCCATTATTATCGCTCGTGGTAGAGAGGATGCATATTCGAGGAGGTCGATTCATAATACTTGGTTGGGGTGTTTATAGTAGGAAAAGAAGGTGGTCGCGGTATTATTCCACGATATGTCGATGGCTATGCAATCCAGGTTCTGTTGAGACAGAAAGGCTGGGAGAGGGTGTGGGGAAGCGAGGAGTCCGTTGCGGACGAGGAGTCCGTTGCCTTGACAGTAGAAGTTCCTGTCTAAGTGGAATGTGGTGTAGCCAGAAAAGCGAGGGTAATTTTTTAAGAGAGTGTCGGTGACAGATAGTATTTGTATATTTTGGGAGTGTAGGAGGTGTTTAAGAATATGTCGCTTCCTGGCTAGACCTTGGCAATTCACAGTCTCGATTTTAAAGTCCATGGCTTAATTGTGGCGTTTCTGGGTGAAGGCAAAGTGGACGCGGTTGCCCACGCCGCTGGTTACGGTACAGTTGTACCCGTAAAAAGAGGGATGAGGTGAGTAAGGGTGTCGGCCACGGGCCCACGGGGTGTCGGGACAGCGTTCATTATCGTTGTTGCCAAAATCTCGATCAAGATTTTGGTCTGTCGAGAGGTCATAAGGGGTTTGGGGTTTCTCTTGGGTGATAGGCGCGATCTCCTGAGGGTTCTGTGGAGTTTCCATCTGCTTTGGACAACGAGGATGGAAGGCCGGGTGGGCGTTGCCGCAGTTTTTACAGGTGGGGGCGTTTACCTTAGGGCAGTTGTTTGATTTGTGGTCTCATGCCCCACAGGAGGTGCAAACTAGTTTGGCCTTGCATGTTTCAGCAAGGTGACATGTGGTGGAGCACCTGTTGCAGTATCTGGATACTGCAGGAATTGGATGTATGAGACCGTGAAATTGGATGCCGTGAGAGAGAGCGTTGTGGTAGGCTATTTCGGTATCCGTAAGGATTCGAAACATAGAGGTGGTCTTGTTTGTTCGGCGGGAGGTAATGCGCCAGGATCTTATGAAGTTGAATTTTACTTCATCACGGAGGATGTACTCGAAATCTTTGTCAGATAGGGACGTGTCTACATTTCTGAGGAACAAAGGAGAAGGTGGGTGTGCGGGTTCTTGATTTCGAGCGGGCTCGGGGGGCTAGATTGAGACGGATGATGTTGACCTGGGGGTCACCGATAGCGTTTCGAAGCTTCTGGGCGAGGGCTTCGTGCGGAATATTAGTTGGGATTTTAAGGAGAGCTGTTCGATTCAAATTGGCTTTCAGGTGGGTGATTTTGCCCCTCAGGAGCTCGTTGGTATTGAGGAGATTGGATAGTTCTCTTTGGGAGGTGTATCTTGAGAGAAGGTTCCGGATATTGAGGGTTTGGATTGCGGGTGTCGGTTGAGGAGGTAGGGTTTGTTGGGGAGGTAAAGTTTGTCGAGGAGGTAGGGTTTGTTTAGTGGACCAGGGCTGTTTCATTGTTTGTTGTTGAGGTTGTGTGGTTGGAATTTGAGTAGGTACATTGGTTGGTGGTTGAGTTGGTCGGGTTTGTGGAGGGGGTGGGGTTCTTGGTATTAGGGGTCTCTTGGGTATGGCTCCCAAGAGAGTGTAGTTATCCTCTGGGTATTGGAGGACAGTATTGGGAGTTTCGATTGAAGAAGTGTGAGAGCGGGGACGAGAGGTGTGGGATTTTGGAGAGTGAATTAGTGAGGGGCTGGGGGAGGTGTGGTAGAGGATTTGTGGTAAGTTATTTCGTGAGTTGGCTTTTTTGAGTTGTTGGTTTTCTGCGGAGAGAACTTTGATCGTCTTCTCCATCTCGGCCACCTGGGCCGATAGGAACTGTAATAAGTCTTCGGTTGGGGTTGAACGGTTGGAGTTAGGGCGGTGGCCCATTGGCGGGAATTCATCGAGAGATGTAATGAAGAAAATTTTTTGGCCGTTTTGGCTGCGGGTATTATACGGGGAGCGTTGAGCAGAAGCCATTGCTGTTGGTTTTGGGGCGGAAGGGGACGAAACAGAAGATTGTTCCGTTTTTGTGGGGGGTTGTTAGTGAAGGGGTAGCAGACTCACTGCCGGAGGGAGTTTCCTCCCCGGTTAAAGGTTTCCTGACCCTATTATCTGCCGGTTAGTTTTTATATTTACCTGGGAAATCCTTCCTCCTTCGTCTGGATGGCGGTGGTTTTCTTATTTGCGACTTCTTCACAACGTTGTTGTTGAAAAAATTGCAATTTTCATAAATGTTACTCTATAAAGAGCAGATTTTCATAAATAGTATAGTCCTATAAGGACTGATCGAAATAAAAATCTCGGAAAATTGGCGAATGCGCCGGTAAGTAGCTACTGGAGTGATCCGGTTTGCAACAGGGACCGAATTTCCAGTTTTGCTTCTTCTCACCGGTCGACGTCTGCACTTGAAGTCTCAGGATCAGATGAAAATGGAATGAGATGTGCGCGAACTGCCCTTAAATAAGGCATAGCAGGCTTACGAGAATGAACGAAGATCGACGATTGGGCAGGGTTGATATTCGAACTAGTGTCAAAATGAGCGAACACGTGGAAGTTGTGCTTCAAAATACTATGGTGAAGAAAAGAAAAAAGGAAACTGAAAGTGTTAAGAAAGAAAGAAAAACGTTTTAGACTAAGTGGTCTTCATCATACAAATTACAAAAGAATGCATATCGCGCCTAGGAAGCCACCTGAAAGCAAGGTAATTTATTTTTATTTACATTAATTTCTTAGACGAAACTTACCGATTTTCTTGTTTGTAGGCTTTATGTGCCGTAGCCTCAGCGGGGAACAGAAAACATCACTTTTTATCGAATTTTACGAAACTGTTGATTTTAATAAGCAAACTACTTACTTGCACTCACTCAAATTGGAAAAGTTTCGCGTCATGGTACGTATGAGCGGCCTAAAGAGAGTCGACGTCAAGCTACAGTATTTTACACGATTCCAGATGGACAAGGGCGACATGTCCAAGTATGCAGGAAAAGATTTAGTGAAACATTTGCACTTACACGTAGTAGAGTGCAAGTTCTCGTGGAAAAAAGAAAAGCTTGCGTAATACGATAACCGATCAGCGGGGCAAGAGCACAAAGAGAAGAAAATATTTTCAAGAAATTCACGATAATATTAAGCAACACGTCAATAGTTTTCCCGTTGAAGAAAACCATTTCAGTCGAAGTAAACCTTCAAATGAATTTTTGAGTCCTGATCTTAACATTAATCGAATGCATCGTGCATACATGAAAAAAACTCCACATTTTGATGTCACCTATAAATTTAATGCTATGGTTTTTCACGCTGAGTTTACCAATCTACTTTTCGGAAGGCCCAAGACTGATACCTGCGGAACATGTAATAAAATAAAAGCTTGTGTTCCAAATGATGAAGAAAAACGAAGACTTACAAGTGCGCTGGAGTTACATAATCGAAAATCTCAAAAGAAAAACAATGAATGAAGATATGGCAGAATCACACAAAATTAACAGTGTGAATAACGTGGTTTCAATTGACCTCGAACAGGTTTTATTCATTCCAACATTAACACATTCAGCAAGGTTTTATAGCAGACAGCTGTCTTGTTCTAACTTAGGTGTCCATTTATCTGATTTAGACAAAGCCTACATGTGTGTATGGAAAGAGACGTTAACTGGTCGTAGCGGAAATGAAATTTCTTCGTGCCTTCTGAAAGCTTTTTCACAGAGGGATTTCCCAAAAAAGAAAAGTTATCATCCCAGACAACATTAGATATTCTATAAATATCCGTGGAATATTCATTTTGGCATAATGGAATATTCTCTAAAAATACCAAGAATATCTTTATGCTTTTTGGAATATTCCTAGAAAGTGAAAATGGGAATATCCTAAATATTCAGAGAATATTCCCAAATGAATATTCTTTTTCGTATTATATATAAGCTAGGATTATTCTGAGAATATTGAGAAAAGCATTATCTAAGAATGTTCTTCAATGAATGTTTCCAGAATATTCAATATATACTATGAATATTCGTGGTAGATTCATTTGGAATTTTGTAGAATTATTTCAAATTGTATATTCAGGGGATATTCTTTGTATATTCAGAATATTGCAGGAATATCCTCAGAATGTTCAGAACCATAAATTTAATGGGGGGAGAGGGGAGGGTTAGTACATAGGATTCATGTAAATGCACTTTTTTCAAATTTCTGTAAATCAATAAATTTTCATAACTGATGGAAGTCGCTACTCGACCATTCACTTGATGGTGGCTTCTAAAGTGAATAAAGTGGCACAGGCACAAATTGGATTCAGAATATGAGTCCAATAACATTAGTGCTTAATTCTGGTTACACCTAAGAAAAAAATATATTTTAACTACCTAAGCATAATAAAATAAAATTCAATATTAAATTGTCCAAATTTTTATTAGACAATCATAAACTTTATAACTCTCTATAAACTTTTAAAATTTAAAAATATTCAACTATAATTATCGTTTTTAAACCAAAACGACAGAGCTTCACAAAATATATAAAGCATTAATCTACTTGTTGAACATCAGTTTCGTAAAATAAATATTTATAGATACTTACATTCTCTTGTGAGGAATTAAAAATAAAGAAAAAACAAAATTGACCAAATACTTGTTTCTATTAAAAAATATAGAGTTAATCTTTTAAAATTTATAAATATTTATAGGGCCCACACACTGCGAGCTTTTAGCTAAACCCAAATGGATAAAACTGTCCGGTTAAGGCTACATAACTGAGGTATAACTGAAAAATATCCTTATTGTTGACGTTTTGCAATCAGATATATCAATTTACCTGTTCGGGTAAGGCGGTGTTAAAAGCTGGCAGTGTATGGATTCATAAACTTGCGTTATATCCTCACAGTCACTAGAATGTATTGCGACGACCTGAGATGAATGTGCCGGTTGCTGTAATGGTGTGGTATCTGCAATTATAAAAGTAATTGTAGTAATCATTTGTAGAAATTTTACAAATATGAGTATAAAAAATATCGATATTTTCTTAAATTTGTCACTATGCAGAATACATTACATTGACACTGGTATTCTGTACTGTCGCTTAAATACCAAAGCATATGGTGATTAATTATTGCATGCTCTTCTCATGTAAGTTTTTACCAGCCTCAAGTTCTTAAGATAATTTACTTGTTTAAATGAATGTTGACTTAGTTTTATAAACCGATATAAATGTTTTATTTTTTTTGTTTCCATGATCTCAATACCAGGATATTCTCTTATACAAATTTATTTATATGCGGCCAGATGACAAAAAATGAATATCAAAAACAGCCGATTATAATGTCTACTTAAATTTATTATTTACCAGACTGAGTAACTATTTTTGTTGGATCATTCAATAAAATGTGACCTTTGCATTTTAACCATGGAAATAGGGTAGGCACAGCTAGCTGAAAAAAATGCTTGGGATATCCTCCTTTGGAAATAAATTTTTCCTGACAGTGAAGTTCACACAACCTATAATTCTATTGTAAAGCATCTGTAGTCTTTCCAAACAAATCTGCACAGTTACAATCTTCCAACCAAAAGTGTGCCCTAAAAAGTAAATAAATGTAGTTATTCACATGTCTATATTAACTACTAATTTATTATTCAACATATTTTTAGCTGAACAGGGCTCGTCAGCAGAAAGCTTATTGTAGTACATATTATTATTTCATGTTATTAAAGGCTGAGGGACAGATCAACGTTAAAAACCAAAAATATAGAGAATTACACAACTTACGATGCATAGATTCATGTAAAATATTAAAAAAGTAATATATACCTATAATATATTGCATATAGAAACAAACTCTTACCTCACAGGGTCTCTGGGAAATCCAAACATAATTATTCCTTCTCCTGTTCTTGAGTGACATCCACGAACTGCACAAGTTATTCATCCCATAACAAATACAATAATTTCTCACTGAGAGTTCCACTAGTCACGATATTATTGAAAACAAAATCAAAATAAACTTTGATTAAAGCACAAGAATATTTTTTGGTTAAACATGGTGTGTTGTCTCTGATATAACTTGTTTGAAAGTTGAAACATGGCGTCTATCACACGTCACACCTGCCCATTCAGTAAATTAACTGTCTAAAAGTCGAAGATTCGCCAGTTTGTGTTGGTGTATTCTTGGCTAAACATTAAAATGGTGGATATTTTATTTATAATATATTTAAGCTATGGGTGGATGTCAATCCACTCCAGTTTATAGGTTGATATTAGATAAAACGGAAGAGAAACGAACCTATTGACACTTGACTTTTAGCATGCCAGACTTAAGCCCACCACACATGATATTAGAAATTAACCAATAAACGTGTGTACAGAGAACGCCAGTTGCATTTTAATTGGCTGGCGGCTTTTTGTTGACGCGATTGGGTACCTGTCTTGATTTGGCTTTATGCTGAATGTTATAATTATCATTTATATCTTTGTTCCCTTTTTATCACACGACGATCAACCATTTATGTAGTGTTCATATCCAGGATATTTTTATAACTTTTTCTTATCTTATAATCTCAATCTGAACTTCAATGAGTTTAATACATGGTTTAATTTGATATATTATATTTATTATTTGTATGAAGGTTATTTTAACTATTCACACCTATGCGTAGGGTTGAATATCCGGATAAATGTTTGAACTACAACTTTCGTCCCATGTGAAAACTAATAATTATTTTCTTTAATCATAAGTAAATATGCTTAAAAGAATATGCTAGGAATATTCAGTTTGGTAATATTCTTAAATGAATGTTTTAAGAATATTCAATTTGATAATATTCTAAAATGAATATTTTAAAAATATTCATCAGGCTTGTTCTGTGAATATTCACTAAGGAATATTAATACAATATTCAAAAATAATATTAATATTATAAGAATATTCTTAGTTAATTCGGAATATTCTTATACTTTTTGGTGTATTTAAAGATTATTCTATGAATATCCCATGTTGTATGGGATATGGTCCGACAACTGCATCGGGCAACATAAAAATAATATAATGCTCTTACTGTTAATATACTTGGTGGCTTCGGGAGTATATGAGCAAGTTGAACAAACACTTGGTTTCAAGTCATTCATATCTCCTTTGGGATCGCGACTTCGCTGAAATTGAAAAGAGAAAGAGGGGAACAAAAGCATTTACATCTGATAATTTAAATTATATGATAGAAAATGCATGTCACAACAATCCTTTTAAAGCTCTAACGTTGAAATCTGGAGACTTAAAAGACATTAAAAAGCTTGCTGATGAGGCGTTGAATACGACGAAGTTAAAAATATCTTAGGTTTCATATATTGAGGTTCATAAAGACAATCCAAAGATGGTAAAGACAAATAAATATTTTAATTAACTGGAAGAATGGAGCCAGTGCAATGTTTTAAACAAGGGAAAAGGATACAGGACATTTTAGTAGGACTACCTCTCCTAGAATGAAAAAATCGAATTTTTGCTGAAAATATTGAAAATTTTGAAGATGTGCTAGACTAAAATATTTAAGTTATTGGGAAAATGTGATTGCTGACGCAAAGAAACCAAAATGAGTGGTAATTTAATCTAAGTTCTCGTTGGTTTTTTGTGTATATTTAGCTAGAACATAAACTTTTTAAACCTATGTTAATTTGGCACTTAAGATTGTTTCTTAGTTTTATGAAGTTGGTAATTTTCTTTAACAAAACTTTTCTTATCTTCTAAGTTTTTTGAAATATTTTGTAATCCGATTACTTATTACTGATCAATAAAATACTTTTCACCTCAATATACTTGTTTTTTTTGTATTTGTTATAAGAAAAACTTTTTGGCACCAAGACGCGTTTGAATTTCCTTGCTTCAAATTTTCGTGTATTTTATTTAAAGTGAAAGTATCATTGTTAACATCCTTATGTGTATTTTAAAATTCAAAATATATGTTGCTGCATTAGTAGACGAAATAGAAGAGAAAAATGTTGCAAATACTTCTGCAGTTTGGTCGCTAGTTATAGTTTCAACCTGGTAGATCAAGCTTCCTGAATTAATGGAATTTGTTCCTTTACTTTTTGTGTAGTTCCAAAATTCATTAACTTCCAACTTATGTTGTCTTCTAGTTTAAGTATGTACTTTCCCTCTTCTTTTTTAATCAGCTGTTTAATTTGCTTAAATTTTTTATCATACAGTAGTGATAATTGCCTTAATTTCCTATTGTATATTATGCTATTATTGCTATGTTACCTCGTTTTCTCTGGAAAGAGTAAAAGGAAAGTGACTCAAACTACGCCAAAATTTGTGAATAAATAATATGGTGACACGTGACAGATTATAATAAGTGATCGTGGAGTGCACCTAAATTCACAAGAAGATATAAACACGGTCTGCCACGAACGCCATCTCTTAAAAGCAATCTAAAGAAGTGGTAGAAGAAATATCAGTTCTGTATTGCACGTTCATTGGATGATATTAAGCAAATATATTTTGTGTAAAATTTCTCATCAGTAGTCTATCAACAGATATCGAGTGAATTTAGTACCAAATCCAATCCTAATGTTATTTTTGTCTTTCTTGTATTATTTCAGGAAACGTAGGATTTTTGCATTTTTACGGGCAAAAATCCCATTTTTAGTCCTTACAACAGTTTTCTTCGAACTTTTAAAAAAAATTAACTAAATTAGTCCAATCGTTCTCGAGTTCCAGATTTTTAAGTAAAGTTTCTCTAAAAATTCTAATTGAAACTTCCACAAAATGTTTAATTGTACATTATATTATTCACAAACAAAAAACACACAGTATCTTATCCTAACATAGATATTTTTTCATACGTTTCTATAAATTAGAACATGAACAATTCAAACAAACATTTTTTTTATCTTAAAATTTACGATATTCTTGACCTCCCGTGTCTCTTCTTGAACATCCCCTTTCTCCTCCACTCCATACTTTGCGGCCCTTTGACATGCTTACTCTGACTTTTAATAAAACTCTTGTCTGTTTGGATCTGATAGATGACTACACCCCAGTCAGATATTAAACTGGCTTGGAGTTAAAATGGCGGAAGAAGGGTAGAGCGGGGATATAGATCGACTTTTAGCAAGGAAAAGACTCTTCAAACGGGATGGGGGTAGCTTGATTCAGAGATTTTTTGGTTTATTTGGTTTAAAGGCATGAACATCGTCTTGAAAAATGTAGAATGGATAATAAAAATTGCTATAATCGTATGGAAATTACGGTATACAAGGGCTGAACTTTTAGTATATTGATTTTATCAGGAACTTAATCTATTAAAAATGAATTTTTTTTCAACTGCTATGAAAAGTAGCGTATTTCTCATAGCTTACTCAATTTCAAAACCATATATTGCTCATGGTGTGAGAAATAATATTTTTCTACAATCACTATGCAAAACACGCTTTTCTACACAAAGTTTTATACGCAAAGCAGGCCTTTTCTTAGATATCCGTTAGAAAAGTAATGACTTACAATGAGAAAAGTACACTTTATGGCACTTTTCGGCACAGAAATGTCACTTTACCGCACGGAAATGTCAAATAATTTTTGACAATCTAACATTATCTTTATAGTGAATTTTGTTGACAGAAACTAACATTACAATTAATGAATACTTATTATCAAAAAAAAGATACACCAGGCATAACAATTCAAAATTAAGCAAAATTGTTCACGTTTACCGATTGGATAAGGGGGGAGAAATAGATGATATTATGTACCAAAATTCATGTAAATATTTAGATTAAGGTATATTAATGAAATTAGTTAGAAACTGAAATTTATTCAAATGAGATTATAGAAAATAAAAGATTTACATTTTAATATAATCTAACAAGTTTGAATATATTAAAATATAAATGGGGGGAGTTGTAACAGTCTTATTTAGTTATATTCAATTTAATAATGATTAATAGTATTCGTGAAATGAGTCAAATTGATTCGCACATCTTGTACTTTATTAGCCATCATTTTAACGAATAATTATAAAATTTATAAAAACATGTCTAAATCAATTATAGATGCCGACAGTAAAAACAGTGGACAAAATCCTCGTTTCATTACTGATGGACTGTGTGTCTATAAGCATTGCCAGTTGTAAAACAATCAATATTTCTAATTGTAATCAGAAATTGGATAGTGTTTTTAAATGAAACTCAAGGTCTCTAGTTAATTCCACAATATAATACAAGTTATTGAAAATTCGAAAAAATTGACAATTGAACACACACAACATAAAATTCAATACTCAAAACATCATGAAACTGTAAGTACCTACATACCAACACACTTTGCACCACGATTTGAAAACCTTTCAGACACTAATTTTACAAATAGTGAAATAGAATTTTTAAATAAAGGTTTAAAGTACAGCATACCACCTAAATTTACGAATAATATTAAACAAATTTTAGCTACAGAGTCAGAAATAGCTTTAAAATCTAATTCAAATAATTTTCTTTATGAGAAATTAAAAATTGCCAATTTAATCAAAAATATTGAACCTTCAAAAGCTAAACGTCAAACAAAAAATGACATTTCAGTTTTAAACGCAATAAAAGAGAAGATAGAGAACAATAACCTAACAGTTACAAAATCCGATAAGGGGAATGCTACTGTCATTTTGACGACTGAAAATTACAATTCCAAGGTATATAACTTTATAGAATCCAGCGATGTAAAAGTTCTTAAAGCAGACCCAACAAAGAAGTTTTCTAATAATGTAAGGGATATTGTTAATAATTCAAATTATCTTTTAAATGATTACGAAAAGAGGTCTATCATACATAAGAATCCTCATTGTCCACAATTATATGGAACAGTTAAATTACATAAAATAACGAAACCAATTAGACCTGTAGTCTCTTATGTTAATGCTCCTAATAATATATTGGCAAAAAAGCTCAACAATATACTCAATACTTACGGATATGAATCTCAGTACTCAATTAGAAATTCAATAGAACTAATCAAAAAGTTGAAATCAATCCACTTGCAAGATAACTATAAACTCATATCGTTCGATGTAACTAATATGTTTACTAAAATTCCTCCTAAAGAATGTCTAATACTTGTAAGAAAATTACTAGAAGATAAAAATATTAATCCAGGAATAATATCAGATATACTTAATTTATTTGATGTATGCATTAATCAGAATTATTTCACTTTTGACAATAAGATATATATTCAAAATGAAGGTTTACCAATGGGAAGCCCTATATCACCTATTTTAGCAAACATTTTTATGGACAATTTAGAAAGAAAGATCTTTGAAAGTAATATTTCGAAAAATATTTTATTTTGGTATAGAAATGTGGATGACATGTTAGCTTGTTTTATGGGTAGTGAGCGACAATTAGATGTGTTTTTCAACCACATCAATAATTTACACCCGAAAATTAAATTTACATTAGAAATTGAAGAAAATAGCTCAATCAATTTTCTTGATTTAAAAATTCAAAGAGTTAATAATGTACTTGATTATTCATTTTACCGAAAACCAACACAGACTGATGTGACAATTCCATTCAATTCTAACCACCCTGTCTCACACAGACTAGCAGCATATAATTCAATGATACATAGAGCTTTTTCAGTTCCTATGAACAAATGTAATTTTGATAGAGAGATTAATACAATTAGACAAATAGCAACATCTAACGGTTATCCATTATATATGATAAATAAACTGATTAGTAAAAAAGAGAAAAAAGTGGCATTACAACTAATATATCCTAAGCAAGCTGATGAAATTAAAACTTATAAAACCATCACATATGCAGGAAATATTTCTAATAATATTTCAAAGATAATATCTTCAGCAACGAATGCAACAATTTTTTTTTTCGTTTTTTTTCGTTATTTTATGTAATTTAACTGTTCCATATAATTGTGGACAATGAGGATTGTTATGTATGATAGACCTCTTTTCGTAATCATTTAAAAGATAATTTGAATTATTAACAATATACCTTACATTATTAGAAAACTTCTTTGTTGGGCCTGCTTTAAGAACTTTTACATCGCTGGATTGTAATTGTAATTTTCAGTCGTCAAAATGACAGTAGCGTTCCCCTTATCAGATTTTTTATTGCGTTTAAAACTGAAATGTCATTTTTTGTTTGACGTTTAACTTTTGAAAGTTCAATATTTTTGATTAAATTGGCAATTTTTAATTTCTCATAAAGAAAATTATTTGAATTAGATTTTGAAGCTATTTCTGACTCTGTAGCAACGAATACAACAATTTCTTTTAGAACAGAAAGTAACGTTAGTACAAAATTGTTAAATGTAAAAACAAAAATACCACTATTAAAGAAGTCAGGTATATATAAACTCAAATGTCCAGAATGTAATGCTGTCTATTTGGGTCAGACCCTTAGGAATTTTGAAATACGATACAGTGAGCACTTACGAGCTTACAGATTAAAACAACCAGATAAATCCCACTACGCAAAACATCTACTTGACACCAATCATTCATTGACACCTAACACAGAACTAGAAGTGCTGCATATTTGTGAAAAGAAACAAGAACTGGATTTCCTTGAAGAACTGGAAATTAGAAGACATTTAAGAAACCCACAATATGAAGTTGTCAATGAACAGTTAAATCTAGGGAATTCTCCACTAATAAACTGTCTTCTTAAGTGATAATTGTAAAGATCAGCAGATATAGTTTTCCTGGTTTTCTATATCATTGCACAGTTATACTGATCTTAATTGGAAAAATGATATCCAGGATATCACCATAGGGCTGATAATATCTAAGCTTCAATATTTGTAATATCACATCTTCTTTTTCTATAAACATATATTAAGCCAATCACAAGTTAGGTTACTTCTTGGTCTAGCCAAAAATATAACTACTAAACATCAGGTAGGCATAAAATGAAATGTAACTTCTGTCATTCTGACGATGATATTGATTTATCGAAAGAATTGTCAATTTTTTAGAATTTTCAATAACTTGTATTATATTGTGGAATTAACTAGAGACCTTGAGTTTCATTTAAAAACACCAAGGTATTACTAATATTACCCATAAAACTAATGCAAAATTAGTCTGCTTTAACTCATTTCAAGTCAATCTACCGTTTTTATTTATTCCATTTATAAGTGACAACTTACCATGACTAGAATTTTCCAGGAACATTTTGAAATACCTCCAAAATTAGGACTTAGCTGATGAGAGATTATACGTTTCAATAAATATTCAATTAAATTGACTGTCTCGACCCTTACTTCGTGGAATATGCTCATATTAGGTCAATTTTTTAGAATTTTCAATAACTTGTCTTATATTGTGGAATAAACTAGAGACCGTGAGTTTCATTTAAAACACAAATATTCAATTACTCATCGGCACAGGAATAGGTATTATGAATTATTGTGGAGCAGAAAATAAAATTAGGAAAAAATATGCCACTATTGGTTGAAACAAAACTTAGATGGAGAGGTTCATTAAATATAAATTATGAAAAAACGAATAAGCTCAAAAATCAAATTTGTTGTAATATAAGTCATGAAAATTCTAACGATAATTTAAATCAAACGCTCATGAAATTTTGGAAAATCAATGAATTGCCGAAAAATAAATTCCTATCACCGGAAGACAAATATTGTAAACCTTATCTTTTGGAAGCAACCACACGTGGCAGGAATAATACTTTTATTGTCAGATTACTGTTTAGGCAAAATAAATCAGATTTACTGGGTGATTCTCAACATCTTTGTTTAAAACAATTTGTGGGCTGGAATATCGCTTAGCAGAAAATGAACATCTTAAACAACAATACGTATAATTTCTACGCAAATATTAGGTCAATGCTTTTTGAGTGTAATCTTAACAATGAACAAAGAATAGGAATAAGAAAGAAAAATTGAAAATATTGATTCTGGAACCTTATTTTGTTGATAACAAAGTGAAAAATAGCAATTTTTTCATTTTTCCAACGTGAATATCTTCTGAGATCTTTCAAAAATAGCTCTAAAAAAGGCAAAATCTCAGATTTGTTATATAATAATTATCGCGCTTGTAATATTCATGTTAAGTAGGAGAGAATTGTTAATTGACGAATACATAATTAATAGAAAAATCGTGATAAAAATTGTTTACCACGGACCATTGTTCATTCATCTATTCAGTAGATGCCTGAATTTTCTCAGTTCTTAATTTTCATATTTAATAAATTTGAGAAAATTATAAAAATTTGTCCTACAGTTCCGGGAGGCAGGACTTTTATAGGAAAGTACCCCGCACACCTTATATGGGAAAATGGCTCTCCGTCAAATTTCTTGAATTTTTGATATGTTGTAGAATTGATCATCCTGGTGAAATGTTTCAATGGGCGCTACACGATCCTATGACTAGTTTTCGAGATACAGGGTGTTGAATATGAGGAATATTCACTTTTCATCACTCCGTATCTCCCAAGTTATGATTTAGTTCTGATTTATCTTTGGTGGTATTATCATCACATCCTTGTATGACAAATCCATGAGAAATACATTTTCAAATCTTTTCGTATTACAAGGCAATTTCACTTGATAATAATGCTATTTTGTGGCTTTCATAATTTTGTTGTTTTATAAAGAGAAAATGCGAAAATAGGTTGGAATATCACATAATATTATAAATGAATTTCATCTTTTATCACAGTTGATACAATTCATATAAGGTGATTCACGAATATAGAAAAATACCGAATTTTGGTTTTCCGGACACCTTGTAGTAATAAACCCACCGAAAATGACAAAATACTCGTGAAAGATGTTAAATGATGTGTTTTACCGTATAAAGAGACGATTGATGTCAATTGGAGGAATTACGTATACTTTATTAAATAAAAACCTCAAAATACTTGCATTCATATCGTACAAGTACGGAATCCCATGACGTGATTTTCATATACAAGGCGAACACTCTGTGAAAAAAGCTGAGATCTGTACATTTCCCCATTGCTATATTATCACTCCAGTTTTCGGCGGGCTTGTATAGATCGTAATAATACCGTACCATGGCGTACCGTATCCCTCGAAAAAAAGCCACGACTCGAATTAACATTTGCAGCATCTTCTAGAAGGCGATTCAATGGAGAAGTTATTTTTTCATGCTTAGTGTTTCTTAGAAGTCATATTATACTTGTTACATTCGCAGAAGCTCCTTATTTCGAATTTTGACTCTATAAAATAATAAAATTGTCAAAGTCTCAAAATAGCATTATTATCAGAGGAAATCGCCTTGTAATACAAAAAGATTTGAAAATGAATTTGTCACACAAGAAAAATACCACATAGGATAAATCAGTATAAAATCATAATTTGTACGAATTTCTGTCGGTTTAAATAGAGTATATATTATATTAGTTCAAATTCACGGCATAGTTCTTCACCAAAGGAACGTTTTATTCTTTAATTATCTTTTTGTATCTTCGAATCGTATAAATGTTTGTATATTCCCACCTTTTCGAGAACGTTTCTCTTTCTTTTTCTTGTATTTGAAATGTTATCTGAATCATCTTCGAATACCTACAGAGCACCACTTATTATTATACTTATTGCTGTAGTAGGTATGGAGAACAATTCAAAGAGGGTAAAATCAACAAAATTCTAATGTCAATAGTCGTTTTCTTGTAGATGTCATGAAGCTCATGAACTATTTCTGAATTATTATACTAATTGAAGTTTTGTTTGTACTGTTGAAGTTTATGTGATTTTCAGTGTTTGTTGAACTTTGCTGAACAATATGGCCTTCGCAAATAGAGTGAATTGTTAAGTTTGTGACCGAAATGTTATTCCTAGACTCTCAATGCGTTGGAATAGAGGAGATAATATTGATGTTTTGCATATTGTGACATATCGAAGACAAGCTGCGGGAAATCCAACTATTGATATTCAGGATGATACAAAAATATGTTTCAATTGTAATAACACAGTGATGAATGACGTTATTGCCATGGAAAATAACCCGAATTGCTTTCGTCTCAATGTGCTGTCAAGCGTATTTAGTCGTGCGTGCATTATTTGTAATGCTCGTCAAAATATTCGAAAATTTTCTTTAGAATGTAGAGTGGATATTTTTGTTGCTTCTGATATATATGACCCAGATTTCTTGAGAAATTGTGGTCACCATCTTGATCGTCAAGGTTTCCTTCCAAATTACTTGCATGGAGGTTTGAATTTTGTGAATAAACGATACATAATTTCCAATCTTCAACATTTTCTTCAAAGAATCAGGATAATTGCTAATAGAAACAGTCCACTCCGTAACAACAGTTTCACTGAAGATGAATTTAAGGAGCTCACATCAATTTCAAAAAATGATTTTCGACAATTACTAGAATTTTACGATATTATTGAACAAGGTGGCAAGAGAAGCAATGTCGAAAAAAACTTTTGCGCACATTTTTTATCAAAATGAAGCATGGAGTTTCAGATGAGTTTTTGAAAATATTGTTTAGTTATGCTTCCCGATAAGCAGCAAGCCTCATAATTTCTAATGTGAGATTATCTCTTTTATATAATTATATAAACAGACATGTATCCCCTTATACGAATGAACTGTACAATCCCACACCAGACATTCCCAAAGCAATAGTTTATATAGATTGTACCTACAATAAAATGGACAAGAGCAGTAACTTTCGAGTATTGATGCAATCATACCGTTTCCACAAGAATGAACATTTGGTCAAACCAGAGATCATAGTTGTCCTCGATGGATATATCGTAGCAATCAACGGGCCGTACTTCGCAGATGCTAGTAATAATGATGCGAGTCTTCTTAATCACGAATTACAAAATGATTTGAATGGAATGAGAATATGGTTTCAGGAAGGCGATATTGTGATCGTGAATGTTGCTCATATTCAACACCCTGTATCTCGAAAACTAGTGATAGGATCGTGATGCGCCCATTGATACATTTCACCAGAATGATCAATTCTACAACATATCAAAAACTCAAGAAATTTGACGGAGAGCCATTTTCTCATATAAGGGTCATTTCCCATAAAAGTCCTGCCTCCCGGACCAATTTTTATAATTTTCTCAGAGAGTTGATAATACGGTCGAAAACGAGGTCTTTGTATTGCATAAGCTCCATCCACAAACTTATTAAATATGAAAATTAAGAATGAAAAAATTCAGGCACCTACTGAATAGATGAATGAACAATGGTCCGTGGTAAACAATTTTTATCACGATTTTTCTATTAATGCATTCGTTAATTAACAATTCTCTCCTACTTAACATGAATATTACAAGCGCGATAATTATTATATTACAAATCTGAGATTTTTGCCTTTTTTAGAGCTATTTTTGAAAGGTCTCAGAAGATATTCACGTTGGAAAAATGAAAAAATTGCTATTTTTCACTTTGTTATCAACAAAATGAGGTTCTAGAATCAAGCTTTTCAATTTTTCTTTCTTATTCCTATTCAATAGTCCGAGTTCAAACAATTTTTATCACGATTTTTCTATTAATTATGCATTAATCAATTGACAATTTGATCCTACTCAATATGAATATTGCAAGCGCGATAATTGTTATATAACAAATCTGAGATTTTTTCCTTTTTTAGAGCTATTTTTGAAAGGTCTAAAAAGATATTCACATTAGAAAAATGAGAAAATTGTTATTTTCACTTTGTTATCAACAAAATAAGGTTCAAAAATCAAGCTATTAAATGTTTCTTTCTGATTCCTATTCTTTGTTCATTGTTGAGATTACACTCAAAAATCGTATTATCTAATCTTTAATATTTGTGTAGAAATTCTACGTATTGTTGTTTAAGATGTTCATTTTCGGCTAAGCGATATTCGAGCGCGTTAAATCGTTTTAAACAAAGATGTTGAGAATCGCCCAGTAAATCCAATTTATTTTGCCTAATCGGGTCCTTTCCATCTCTCTTTGAATCTGTTTTAAGATTTAAAAAATGTCATATAGTTTTTGAGAAATTTGCAAAAAACCAAACGTCATGTTTTCTCTCAGTTAGTTATTTATAATTTTTGCAATTTTTGCAAGCGGCTCTTGATTTTTTTCCAAAAATCATCTACACGCTATTCCCTATCGAACGATAACTCGTTAATATTTTTCGGAGGCGGAGAAATTAAAACCACTAAATAAATCAGTTGTTGATATCAGTTTAATTTGATTCTTTGATTGTATCAATTCACATTTAATTAATTAATTCTTGTTAATTTTTGCGTATCGAACATTACACATGTTCCAAAGCATGGCCTAATTTCGGAATTGAATGAACTAGAACAGCTGATTTTAAAATTTTCATAAAAACAATAGTGTCACCTAACCTTAACTCACGACACGTTATAAAAAAGCATTTGTATAGGTGAAAATGGATATTTTTAAGAATCAGTAGATTTTTTTCTCGTCTCAGATGATTCTATAATAAATTAAACTGAGATTATATACGATAACTGCAGTTACAAAGTGATTCTAGCGGTCAAAGGATGAACTAGTCAGATTAGTCCAAACCTAGCGGCCAGTAGCGTTACTAATCTGAAACTAATCTGAATATTACCTTTAGCTCCACCCATTAAATTGTTGATATTTTATTAACCCACGCGGCCACGCCTACCGAATATTTAGTCAAATATAGTTCGGCACCACTATCATCCAGCCATGGCATCACTATCATCCAGATGGTGCTACTATAATCCAATACGTGCGTTATTTGGTTCCACTAAACTACATTAGAGGAACATATATATATATATATATATATATATATATATATATAAAGAAGAGAACTCATCAGAAAAGGGAATAGACAAACTGTATAATACAAGGAGATAAACAAAACGGCTAGAAAATCGGCAAAACAAGACATCAGGGAATACCAAGAGAAACAAATAGAAAATATCATTGAACGGAATAGGGGACTAAATATTTTCCATAAAGAAAACAGCTAGAAGAAAGAGATCCAAAAGCTATCCGATGAGGAGGGAAATATAGTCGTTCATAGACAAGAAATCATGAGGGTTACCGAGGAATTCTACACAAGACTATACTGCTCACACACGAGACAAAAGGAGGCAGAAAGCGAGGAAAAGAGAAGAATAATGAATGTTGGATCCGAAGACCTTCCAGAAATCGAGATCGAGGAAATCAATAGAGCATTGCGACAAACCAAAAACGGAAAAGCAGCAGGAGATGATGGTATACTGTTAGAGATACTGAAGGAAGGAGGAAAAATTCTAATGGAACAACTAAAATCGCTTTTTAACAAATGCCTGAATGAAGGAACCGTTCCAACAGACTGGGATACCTCCATAGTTATCCTTATTTATAAAAAGGGAGATCCGGCCAATCTTGTAAATTACCGACCAATAAGTCTTCTCTCGCAGATCTATAAGCTATTCATGAAAATAATTACCAATAGATTAGAAAATAAATTTGAGGCATATTTATCGAAAGAACAGGCTGGCTTTAGGAAAAATATGAGTACAATAGAACACATACACACAATCAGAGTATTGATAGAGAAAGCCACGTAGTACAACATCACAACATGGATGGCATTTGTTGACTTTAGGAAGGCCTTCGACACGGTGGAATCCTGGGCGGTAATCCGAGCAATGAGAAAAGCCAGAATCGATTAAAGATACATCGACATCATAAGCCACATCTACGTAAACTCTAAAATGAAGATCAGGATGCAAACAGATACAAATGAGATGAAGACTGGAAGAGGAGTGAGACAAGGGGACGTAATATGACCAAAATTATTCACGCTAGTTCTCGAAGATGTATTTCGAAATTTACACTGGGAAGACAGAGGAATAAACATAGCAGGCGAAAAACTGAACAACTTGAAATTTGCAGATGACATCGTCATATTCGCTCAAACCGAGGCAGAACTGATAGGCATGATTCAGGAATTATACCATGAAGCAAACAAGCTTGGACTAGAGATAAACATAAATAAAACCAAATTCATGACAAACGAAGATACAATTACCAATACACTAGCCATTGAGAACCAGTTAATCGAAAAAGTAGCGTCGTATATTTATCTAGGCCAAGAAATAACAATTAGTAAGGAATGCCTGAATACAGAGCTCAATAGGAGAATACGGTTAGGATGGGCAGCATATAGCAAACTAAAACAGGTGTTTCAGTCAAATCTACCAATGAAACTAAAAGCAAAAGTAAACAATACATGTGTCCTGCCAGTGTCTACATATGCATCGGAAACTTGGGTATTGACAAAAAAGAACTTGAACAAGCTCAAAACACATCAAAGAGCAATAGAGAGAAAGATAGTTGGAGTAACACTGAAATACCGAAAAACTAACGAATGGATCAGGAGAACGTCAAAAATCGAAGACATCGGAAGGAGAATAGCCTCACTCAAATGGAACTGGGCTGGGCATATTGCTAGAAACAACAACTGGAGCAGCAAAGTGAGTAGATGGAGACCTTGGTGCGAGAGGAAAAGCGTTGGCAGACCTCAACAGTGTTGGTACGACGATATAAAACGCACAGCAGGTTTAAATTGGTATCAGGTTGCACAACACAATGAAACCTGGAGAACATTGAGAGAGGCCTATACCCAATGGATAGAAAACGGCTAGAAGGAAGGAGGATATATATATATATATATATATATATATATATATATATATATATATATATATATATTCCTCTTGTGTAGTTTAGTGGAACCGGATGATAGTGCTGCCGGCAGCCGGATGATAGTGGTGCCGGCAGGATGAGTAGTGGTGGAGAAGTAGGCGGAGCTATGGCCTTTCCTTTATGGTTATGATTTATGCATCGACTAGTCGTTCCTAGATGGCGACCTAAACCAAGCACTAAAAATATTTTTTATCCAAATAGAAAACTATCGCCAATAGACTAACACTTTTCTGAAAATAAAATAATATAACTTTTGACTCAAATTTATCGATAATACCTACATATTATAACGACAGTTATTTTAAGAAGAGTAAGGAATCTGGCAGTAAATACATATTCTGAAAGTTATACACCATAAAAGTATTCAAAATTATTCATATTCCAATTTTTAGTATTATTTTAAATTTCATTCGTTTTTAAATTGTTTTTATAATTATAGTAGTTACACCGTACATTGTGTATATGTACGGTGGTAGTTATACTAAAAGAGTTTAATAAGTGAGTATGAATATCGATATTAATTTTACTTTTGCTGCTTTTGAAGGCTCAATTTCACTTAAAATCATTGAGATATTCGTTGTTAAAGTAGTATTGTATGATTTATATGTTCCTTCCTGTGGCATTACTAAAATTAAAAAGAATTTATTGGGAAAACAGAACCAATATTTTAATACAAATCGTTTATAATTTTTGACGTTCCGGTGTTTAACTAAGGTTTACAAATATCATATTTTATAGAGTGAAAATTGTAATTGTAAACGACGTCAGGTTAGACACCGAACGTCAAAACTGAAAAACGATTTGTATTAAAATATTGGTTCTGTTTTCCCAATGAATGCTTTTTAGTTTTAATATTTTTATTCCCAGGAATCGAGTTTTGTCGTTAGAATGAGATGGAATATATTTCTACATGCTGATCAGTTGTAAAGACGTTGTTGGCTATCTCACTCACTTGCCGAACACTGGTTACTGGTTAATATTAGGTATGTATCAATGAAAGGATCTGCATACACGCAAAAAATAGGGACGAAAGTTAAAAGTCGGATTAGATGTATGGGAAAACGATTTAAAATTTCATTCGATCGTGTCGCAGAACGATCGGGCCATGGCAGACTAATTATATACAGTGTGTCCACGGATGGGGTGCTCAAGAGGAAAAACTTTTTTATTTTCAGTTTTAGCGAAAAATTTTATTCTTGATAATAAGTCCTGCTTGTTGGAAAAAACCCATAAAATGGAATATACTTCAATTTCTCAAAAACTGCTTTATTTTATTATCAATTATATTGTGAAACTGTATGAATTTATGCAAAATTAGGTATAATAATAATCTGGAGAGTAAGTTATGCGCTGTTCCTAGGTAATTGTCAACTTTCATTTTCATCAACGGTAACTATGCAAGAAATAATATATCTAGTGAAGTGCTACGGTATTGGAGCTGTATCGTTCAAGTACACAATTAATTTATCTAATGAAAAATATCGGGATGTACCAGTTACGCGAAATGGATTGAAATAATTAATAAAGAAATTGGATGAGACAGGATCTGTTGAAAACCGAAAGAAATCGAAAAATACGTACAATGAGGATGATGATGCAGCTACTGCCCTAGCTATTCATTCAGTATGGGAAAGTCCCAAGTTGGGTTTACGAAAAAAAAAGTTTACAGAAAATATTCAAGCTAAACAAAATTAATACATTCAAACCGAACTTTATTCACACATCACAAGATTGTGATTATGACACGAAGCATTAGTTGGTGAAAAGTTTACGAATGACCTCTTCTTTCACTACAATATTTTATTTTCTGATAAATCAACGTTAACGAAAAATGGAACTGTTTCATCCCAAAACTGACGGTATTGGGCTAGTGAAAATCCTCATAACAGAATTCATCGTAATATTCAATTTGCTAAAAAGGTAATTGTTTGGTGTGCTGTTTTACCAGATAGAATAATCGGACCTTATTTTCAGGAGGAGACAATAAATCAAAAAGTATATTTGGATTTGCAAGACAATTTTTTAATACCTAAATTAGATGACGTCCCTTGGAACAAAGGCGTAAAATGTATTTTCAGATATATGTTCGTCACATTCGACATTGTTGATAAGAGGATGGCTGGATGAATATTTTCCTGAACGATGGATAGGATGGTATGGACCAATATTTTTTCCGCCTCGATAACTCGATTTAACCATTCTGGATTTTTTTATGGGACTACCTAAAGGAGAAAGTTTATAAAAAAGAATTAAACCCTACTATTGAAGATCTGAAAGACGTAATGAATATCAATGCCGTAAATGGAATCACCTCAGGCATGCTAAGAAACCGTTATAAAGAATTGAAAAATAGTTTGGAGAGGTGTTTTGATGTTGATGGACAACAGATTCTGTCTCATCGAATTTATTTATAAATTTTTTTAATCCATTCCGAGTCCCTGGTTCATCATTGTATTTTTCATTAAATAAATGTTAACATTGTTGAAAAAGAATGAAAATTTGAAAATTATTCACCGAAGTTGACAGTTGCCCAGGGACACCGCAAAAGTAACTATAATATTATTATTATATTTCCGAAAATAATTCATAGGGTTTTACAGAAAATTGAATATAAAATGAAGTACAAAAACTTTAATTTCATTTCATTTTATGGGGTTATTGAATAAGCAGGAATTTTTATTCAGAACAATATTTTCCGCTAAAACTGAAAATAAAAAAGTTTTACCGTGGACACATTGTATAATTTCGTCAAACGAAATAAGTAATTTTAGCAGAATTGTGACACTCCCTAAGTATTAATAAAATTTGACTAACCAACTGCAGGCCGCATATTTTGGAAGTAATAAAGATATTTTAATTCTGTTAAAGTCAATTTTTAGAGCGCGAAGAGAGCTCCAGGTTTGAATATAAATTGACTGTAAATATGTCAATATATAGATGGCGCTGTGCTCAAATCTTTTTTTTTCAATGACAGGATCTTTCAAAAATTTCACACTTTGTAGAAAATACCTTTTTATGCATATTTTGTTCTATGAACTAATTCAGTAAATCTAGCCATTTTCTATATAATAATAATAATTTATTCTCAAAAAAAGTACATAGATACATCACATTAGGATACAATAAAATAAGAATAAATTTATACTCAATAAGTGCCAAGCACTTGTTTTGAGAATTAATTATTAAAATGCAATATATACAATATAAAATGGATAAAACAGATAAAAAATAAATAAAATGGATGGAACAGGAACTTTTTTACAAGTCTTTTGAATCTTGGAAGTACTTTAGTGGATCGAATTGTCTCAGAAAGTATATTAAATATTTTTTGGGATAAGTAGTAGAACGATCCTTGGCTTAACGTTTTAGTGACTGTCGGGAAAATGTGCAATGATCTATTTCGCGTGTGGTATGTTAATTTATGAGTTTTATTGAAATACTTTACACTCGAGCATAAGAAGTAAAGTTGTCTCACATCAGGAACATTACATTCCCGGTATAATAGATTTGAACTGTATAATCTGTTTCTTGAATGTATTAGTTATAGAAATCGCCTTTGAATAACTTCTACCTGGTTAATTCTCATATCAGTAGCAACTACCCCATGCCACTATTCCTTATCTTAAATGACTTTCAACTAACGAACGATATAATTGTTAGAGAGTTTGGAACGGCAAATTTTTTTTAAATACCTAAATGTATACAAGATACTCTGAAGTTGTTTAACGACATAGCGTATGTGACAGTCCCATCTCAAATGGCAATCTATATAAATACCAAGGTATTTAACTTGTTTCATAGAGTGTATAACGTGGTTTGATTCGGACAGATAATTGAATTTATATGGCGGTAGTCCAATCACATTACAACTAAAAGGAAGATAACAAGTTTTCTCAAAGTTCAATGTTAGTAGCTTAGAATCTAACAATCTTTTTATATTCGATAAGTCCTTTTCGGCTAATGTTTTCAGGTTGTCCCAATCAGCTCCTTCATTTTCGATATAGGTAGTGTGTTCATGAATGGAGTTCACCACAGGAGAAAAATCGTTATCTTAGATCAGATCATACAAGGTAATAAATTAATAAAACATGAACATTTTTCAAGAGAGAAGTAGCATTATTTATGATTTGAAGCAAAATTTTTGTAAAAAAAAATTGTTTGTAATTCAAAATAAAGCCCGAATACAAATTTTCTAATCAAAATATCAATGATTACACTTATTCTATTTTGTTGTGGGTAACAAAAATCACTATGCTTATTCTACTGACACAAATGTTTTTACTTCATTGCTGCCTTTACAATGATATCTGCCTCGAGTCTTATGACAAACTGTTTTTTTTTTGAAAATTTCAAAGAAAGTAAACACTTTCAATGACTAAACTTGGAAATAGGAAAATAGTATTAGCAATATTTTAAATAAAAATAAAATCGCAGCTGTGAAACAAAAATTGTTGACATTTCTCAATCAATGACGTCCTGTCAGTATCTCGAAAGTTATACAAGACTTTATTATCGATAATAGTTTTCCACACAAATCAAAATAAATTAAACATAAGTTTAATTTATGGACAGTGCCATAAAAATGCTTCAGACGCGATGCGTTTATATGGAGTACGTTTTTCACACAGACAATTACCTGATCGCAAAAATTTTGTTTATATGCCAATTTAGGTAATTACAGAACTTTTAAAAAACCACATTTAACACGACGAAAAAGAGCCACAATGGATGAAAACATTACTGCAGTTACTGGCTGAAGAGAAATCCTAAGTGGCTGAGACAAACCAGATTCCAGACTAGGTTTGGCGTAAGTGTTTCCTACGGAATTATAACCGGCTTTATTGTTACTTTTTTAAATCAAACTAACTGTGTCCAAATATGACAGAAATTACATTTCAGTTGATGCCTACCTGATGTTAATTAATTACTTTTGTTGGTTCACAACTGTATCACGAAAATTTACCTGGTGCAAGGATCGTTACAGATTTACCAATCGAGTTGGATACGATGTGATTTCACCAAGATAGTGCAGGTCCACATATTCATAACATCGTCACTCATTATCTAAACCAAACATATTCAGAAACATGGAATGGAAACATATGGGTACTCAGGTAGTATGGCTTACCAAGAACCATTAGAGGACATGGCCGACCTTTATATAAAAAGTATGCCAGTGTTGCAGCTGTTGACCAACGTACTATGTATTACAAGTTTATAGAGGTGAACTGATCAGAAGATTTAACATGTGTATGAACGAAAATGGCAACAATTTCGAACACCTCATACCATAAACTATTTTCCTATTTCGAAGTTCTTTATTTTTAATCATAACAACTTTTTTTTATAAAAATTTTGTTTTAAATGATAATAGCTATTTATGTAACAAGACGTTATTGGACGAGTTGCAGCTTATTGGCAGAGGGCGCTTGCGGGCGAGGCCAATAATAAAGACGAGTTAATTAAGTCTGATTATGTACGAGTAACATACTTAGCTTTATGTTCGAATCAAAAAATGTCTAGGAAAATATATTTTATTTAGTGAAATCTGCAATATAAAATATTATATAATGTGTAATCTGTGTTGTTATAGATACGAAATTTGTAAATGTGTCAGAAAGCGTCGATTAAATAATTATTAATTGGTTCTGGTAGGTTAAAAATGGATCTACCAGAAGAAATGAAACTTTCAGACAACATAAGACAAATAACATACGTTTTGTGTATTTCTGGTTTAAAATAAATCGTTATTTGGAAGTTTTAATTTTCAAATAATTTGACAAATTACTTTATCATTATGGACTAGTCCAATAAAATAACAGATTATGGATTCTCAACAGTGTCATAGATCAGCCTATTATGATCGAGTCGAACATAATAGTATATTAAGTTACTTTAGTCACGAGTTTTACTATGCACGAGTGGAGCGAAGCGGACGTTTTTAACACGAGGTGCTTACTATACTTTTTCTTCGCCCGCAGGAAAGAAAAAATTATATTATATTTGAATTATATTCATAACATGACGGACGATGGCTAACGGCTGACTGTCAAATCAAATGACACAGAACAACAAAATTATCACGGAACATGAAATTTAACATACAAAAGATACACTTGATTTGACGGTTAAAGAACAAAAGATAAACGAGATGTGACTTTTCGCATTTTAAACACTAGTGTTTAATGAGTCGTTTTGTGCATGTCAAACCCGTGTTCAAAATGCGGTTTTAGTAACGGAAGTAGAAAAATAATATTACTTCTCTAGTGAAACATTTTCATATTTTATTAATTTATTAATACCTTGTATGCACATCTAATCTAAGAACGATTTTTCTCCTATGGTGAACTCCATTCGTGTGTAGAACAAAATTTGCTTATATTTCCTACCAGGTGTGCAAAATTCTTGAGCAAAGCGCAATCTACATATTGACATATTTAAAGACAATTTATATCCAAACCTGAAGCACTCTTACAAATTGGCTTTTACAGAATTAAAATATCTCTATTACTTTCCAAAATATCCGGCCTGGGAATTTTATTAGAAACACGTGTGTATTTTTCAAAATAAACATATAGGTATATTTTTTTCGCCAAAAATCGTTTATTTTAGAAGTACCTAGGTAGTATACCGAAAGCAGATTAATTCTCTTAAGTTGAGAGTCGGATTCTACTGGAATCGACCTGTTGATTCCGAGTATGCATTACTTTCTCCAACGTTGTCGAATTTTGTTATAAACAATATATTTTTTACCCGCTAAAAATCGTTTCTTGTAGAAATCGCGAATCTACATCGAATATATCCAGTTTTCACATATGAACAATAGTTTATCGCAATTAGCTCATCAATATCAGTGAGATTTGTATATATAATGCAGCTTTCTAAAAGCATATAGACGCCTTGCAGTTTATGTTTATCTCCATTGTCGGTATAAACCTACTTTTCTTTGGTAACAGAAATATCAGTCATAAACGTGGGCGACTTTGGATAAGTTGTAATTTTTCAAGTTTAAGAGTGAACTAATTATTGTAAATGAATTAGTTATTTATTCGTTTTTAATTAATCAAATACTGTGATTAAACTACATTGACATAACCAAATATAAAATGAGTCGCTCAATGCTTCTTTGTTCATTACTAAATAGCGGAAGATGGAGTGAAGTCCAATCGACGGGTATTTATCATTTTAAAAGTATTCATGTAGGATTTTTATATTCTTATCTTTACTTCATTCCCCTGCCGGTTAGAAAAACAAAACAAACAGTGACGGAGAATAACAAAAAGAATATGTTCGTTTTGCAGGTGCCGGCGCCGCCGTCTCGAGATAAAAACACAAAAATCTGTATAAAAAAAGGGTCTGCACAACATTTTCTTATAGTTGGTTTTATCTACCAAATTCCTTGTTAATATTTAAGAAACACAAGCATGTTTGGTTATAGTTGTTCACTTTTTAGGTAGATACTGTTTAATGTATAAATAATACAGAGAATACTTGAAAGTTAGTATGAATGAGAATAGTGTAGGTACAAAGAAATAGTCTGATTATAATAGTACATTGTTTAAATAAACGTGTATACAGGGTGTCACAGGTAGCCTGTCGCACCCTTATAACTTGGTTATTTCAAATAATTCAAACCGCATTAAATGCCGCTGTCCATCTGCCATAAAAATGTCATTTGTCAAAATAACGATAGTCAATCGTAGTATTCTCCAACGACAAGAACCCAGACCCAGACCTGATGGTTAATCCGGAGATTTACAACATTGTCAGAAGCTTAATTAAAACAAACTTCCGATTTTATTATATGTACCTATGTGTTTATTATAATTCAATAGGTATTAGGTGAAAAACTATAAACCTATTGTTTAGTTACATTGTAACGTGACGATATCCTCTTCTGTAAGCTACACATATGAAAAATGTAGCTATTTAAACAGTTATATTTTGGTGAAATCTGTATATAAGTCTAATATTAAATAGGTACGATCTGATAAACTTACAATGAAACCAACTTTATATCTAAATCAATGGAGAGGAGAGACGGAATTTTATTTTCCTGAAGGAATTTAATGGAATATTATATCTAACAGGGACACTTTAAGGGTATATTGAAAGAATTTTAATAAAAATCTAGGTCAAAAATGAAATGCATGTTTCCCATTGGTTACGTAGGGTACCTAAAACAAAGAAATACGAGAAATACATAAACAGTTATATTTTGGTGAAATCTGTATATAAGTCTAATATTAAATAGGTACGATCTGATAAACTTACAATGAAACCAACTTTATATCTAAATCAATGGAGAGGAGAGACGGAATTTTATTTTCCTGAAGGAATTTAATGGAATATTATATCTAACAGGGACACTTTAAGGGTATATTGAAAGAATTTTAATAAAAATCTAGGTCAAAAATGAAATGCATGTTTCCCATTGGTTACGTAGGGTACCTAAAACAAAGAAATACGAGAAATAGTAGTTTGTACAACAAGGGCGCATATCGTCACTTTTCCCACGAGCGCAGAAGTTTGTACCGCCAATCCAGCGAGCGGAAAAGTGCTTTGCGTACGAGTTGTACACAATATTTTTCTTCAAACACGTTCATTAATGAGAGAATAAAGTCTTTGAACAGAATTTAAAAACTGAATATTCAATTTAGTTGGACTTAGGTATGTTGGTAGTGTAACTTGAACAATCTTGAATTGTTATTCCTGGAGTATCTTTAATGAAAATAAGTTTTCATTAATTGTAATATTAGTGTCTGTCAACAAAATTTATTATAAAGATTATGTTAGATTGTCCAAATAATTTTGATATTAACATTTCCGTGAGAAAAAGTGACATTTTCGTGCGGAAAAGTGTCATAGCGTGTACCCGTCTAAATTAATAATTTTCCAACGAATACCTATCAAAGCAATTAAATTAGAATTAAAGGCCAGCTTTGCGTATAAAAATTTGTGAAGCAAAGAGTGGTTTGCAAAGTGGTTGTAGAAAAATAACTATTTCAATTAAAATTGGCACACTCGTGCACAAGCGTAACCTCAATTGGGAGAAAAATAAATAGGAAGGTGGGTTTTGTGACGTTTTGTTTAAAAGGTATTTGAATTTTGTATCCAACAGTTTATATACTTTTCAGTACTCCTAAATATTATTATTTTGCTAAATTTTAAGGTGTCGAATACTGAATCCGATGTAGAGCGTTAACACTGAAAAGAGATTTTGAATTAAAGTTACATTGAGGTAGTAATGAGGTATCGAAACAGCTGGCCTGTATCTGAACAGAAAATAATGAGGATGATGTTTCTAACACAAAACGTTGAAATTAAATATTAATAAAACGGGATTTATATCATTATGATTCTTTTTATTTTCTTAATTATTTTTAATAAAATTAAAGCACCACACTATGTAGAAAATATTTTTGAAGTAGTATTACTATACAAACTATTGTAAATTTCGATCGAGAATGCTCAAGAGGTAGTAGCCTTCGTAAAATAATGAAACATAAGGTAGGGACTGCAACAGCTTAGCTTTAGAGATATAGAATAGTAAATTTGAAAAACATTTTTTCCACA
Source organism: Galeruca laticollis (assembly GCA_963921935.1). Lineage (NCBI taxonomy): Eukaryota > Metazoa > Arthropoda > Insecta > Coleoptera > Chrysomelidae > Galeruca > Galeruca laticollis. Next base: position 185,199,805 of record OY998179.1, on the reverse strand, counting down.
AATATAATTGAAATGTCAATGAATGGAATACGTGATATTATTTTTAAATTTGGTAATGAATTTTATCAAAACATTATTTTCGGACAATTTGTGCAGTGGCGTGTAGAATTCCCGCCATTTATACATATTCTCCTGTTTATTTCCACGAAAGGAATGAACGACCTTTAGTTGAAATATACAAAAATAAACAGTTATTGAGCTAATTCGCCATGAATACAAGCTACAGGAAAAGTTGCTCTGAGTTGTCATAATACACCATTACCTAATCATAACAACTGAAGAAACAGTCGAACACACCGATGCGATATTAAAAAAACGAGTGACCTATATTTAAAATCTAATAGAACAACTGGCTATATTCAATAATAACAATTACCAAATTTTATACACAAACTTCATTGACTAGTGATCACAAATTTCTATACGTGTGTATTGTACCCGATTTTTCTGTGTCGGCGGTACTTACTTTGTTGATATATTTACAGGGTATTTAGTAAGGAATGGTAAATATTTTAACCATAAGTTCGAGGCCTCAAAATATTAATATTTTGCTGAATAACACTATGGCAAATGCTCTACTACTTACTGATATACAAGGAGTTAAAGTTAAAATTTATTATTAGTTTTTTTGAAATATTTGCGTTATTATTTAATGTATTAAATTGAAATTTACTATGAATATATTTTAAGGCTAGTAAATCACAAATATTTTATCAATTTTGGAATTTGATAAAGAGGGCGCCACATATACTCTACTAGATGAATGAAACTATCCATTTTTTAATTCTTGGCATTTCTATTTTTTTTCCAAGTCCTTATAATGCAAAAAACGTATACTTTTGCATTTAAAATACCTATTCTAGACACAGTTTCTATTTAATTTACTTTACAATATTTCTTCATAGTAGGCATTGCAATCTGTGAAAAAATAATTTACGAATGTAAAATGATGTATCAAAATTGATAACACGTTTTTGATTTACCAAACCAAAATTATAATCATATGAAATTTCAACTCAATACGATAGGTAGGTAAGTGAGAATTGACCACCCCTTCATTTCAATATTGCATACAGATGCAAAAAAAAGTTTTATATAAAAGTTATAGGAGTATAAATTAATTTCAATAAAATATACTTTCACAGTTTTTTCAATACGGAGTGTAATATGAGGATGTATTTTTTAAATCGAACGCCCTGTATATTATGATATATTCGGATAGGGCTTTTTTTCTCATACCAAAAAGTTATACTTTCATAGTTCTATCTTTTATACTTTCCAAACTAATGGACAGTAAATTTCTAAAGAACTTTAGTTAGTATTTAGCTAAAAAAAGTACCTAGTTGACTATGCATGTCTTACTGCAATTGTTGATCTTATCACTCAAAATTAAAATCGAAAGTAACAAATACAACTTACTTGTTAAAAGTGGTATATTTTTCAAAAATGGATTATAAGGCTTCCGAAAAAGTAGAAATATTTTTTGTATATATCAAAAATAACAGTAATAAGCGTGCTGCAAGACGAGAATATCTACAGTTGTATCCAAATCGACCATGTCCAACTCTAAACACATGTGTAAATATTTACCATCATATCTATGCCTACCATTACTATTTGAGAAAAAAACCTAGGGCCATTGTAAATGAAGAAGAACAGTTGAATATACTGTTACACTGGTAAAAAAAATAATACTTTTATTCAATTAATATTAAATTACCTAAAAATTTACTATAGTTACTATAAAGTTCAAAAGCACTAAAAAATAATAACTATCGCCCTTACAAAATTTTACCAGTACAGGAATTAAGTGAAGGACATAAGTGAGAACGATTGGAATTCTGTCAACAAATGATAAGAAATTGAGACGACAATGAAAATTACTTGGGCAGATGAATCAAGTTTCTCTACATCAGGTCTGTTTAACAGGAAAAATCGATGTTCTTTGGAACGAAAACTCTTTAGGAAATACAAAAAACAAATTAAAATAATGGGTCAGAAATCTATTCATCTCTGGTGTGGAATTCTGCAGATAGTGAAGTACTTCCGCCAAATAGTGCCGATTTAACGCATTTAAATGGCTTTGTATGGAGCTATAGAAGAAAAATTTGATTTCTTTATCAATAACAGTATTGCAATAATTAAAGAGAAAATTAAAGCAGAAATTGAACATCTCCATCATGGAAATAGAAATAGTAAAAATATTTTAAACTGTAAAGAAAGTTTAAGAAGAAGATATGAACTTTGTATTGAAAATAATGTTTTCTATTGTCGCACCCAGTCACCTATTTTTTTAGACATTCACAGTCTATTACTTTGGAAAGTATAAACGCTACACCTATAAAAGCATATATTATTGTTACGAGAAAAAAGGCCCTATCCGAATGTCATATAATACACTACTATTTAAAAAAATATATATTCTTATATATACCCCGTAATGCAAGAACGCTACTGGGGAGCAAAGTATATTTATATAATAATAATGATATATATAATTCATACTCCTACAACTTTTATATAAAACTTTTTTTGTATCTGTATGCATAAGAGAAATAATGGGATGGTCAAATTACAACCAATAACCCTGTACATCAGTATTAGATAATATTTGACCCAATATTATTTAGCAAAATACTAATATTTTGTGGTCCCGAATCTGTGGTAAATATATTTACCATTCTTTATTGATTGTAAAAGACTGAAACTCAAATATCAGAATTGCGTCACACACGCGGTATAATAAAAGCAAAATTGACTAGATTTAAAAAGTTATTTAAACCTCAGTAAACAGAACTAAAATTTCACAAATTGAAATACGATTAAAAAATATCCGGTTTATACATTTTGATAATTGACAGTCACAACTAAAATTTTTAGATAGCGATGAACACTAGGAAAGAGATAATGTAGAATCGATATTTTCACCCTTATTGCAGAGGCAAAAGAAATTATTCATGCACAAAAGAAAACTAGAAATATTAGAGATTAGAGGAATGCTATTGCCTATGCCTGTTTATAACCAAAGCTCGAATTCACAGTTACGAAGGTTGCCAGATATGGGTTTACCATCATTTTGCGGAACGTATGAAACATGGTTAGGATTTTTTGATGTTTTTAATTGTAATGTACACTAACGTAATGATACTTTTGAAATTCAAAAATTTATATATTTAAAAACCTGTTGTAAATACGATGCATTGCGCTTGATCAGCTCGTTAGAAGTAACAAGTGTAAATTGTTCGGTTGAACTTGATTTATACTAAAAAAGAGATATGAAAATAAAATAGCAATAAACTAGCAATTAATTATAGGGAGGGTCGCATTTGGGCGAAGTGACATCGGAATCATATGACGGGTTTTTCATATACAAGCCGAATAATTTGTGAGAAAAGCATTTTTCAATAAAATAATGATCAGTTATAATACCGTATACGTCGAAAAAAAGCAATGACTCGATTTAACATCTGTCCATCATCTAGAAGGCGATTCAATGGAGAAGTTATTTTTTCATGCATAATATTTCTCAGAAATCATATTATACTTGTTTACATTCGCACAATATCTCTAGGACTTACCAAATATATAAGATTCTTTGAATTTCTAATATGAGCTGGAAGTTCCCACTACCATTCCTTATATCTGATCAAGAATTCTCCTGGTAGACAACAATATCCAAATTAGAATGTTGGTACCAAATTGAACAATGTCAATATATTAATGAGAAAAACTAGCCATATTACCATGGATAAATAAATAAAACATGTTATGTAATTTACTGTGCTAGATTTGTGAACAGGAAATAAAATAAGATTTTGTATTTCCACTGTTTGTATAATAATTATTCGATTAATGACTGATATGAAACATGAGGTTCCATTCTGCTATCCGATAGAAAATATGCAATCAAGTGGAGCAATTTGATGATTTCAATTTCCCAATTGACGTGAGTATTTATTTGCGGGAATGAAAACAAATAATGAAAACTCTAGTGGATTTGCTGAATATGTTTCAATCGTGGAGTTTCCTCGTGTGATTCTCACACGTTTTCGATTTGATTTGTCTTGACTATTTTACTCGGATTAGTGGTTATTGTGCGATTCATGATGTTGTTACTCCAGATGAGAACTATACTTTTTATCTGATACTATAACACTTGAAATGAGGGTTCTTTTAATGTCAGAATTGATGATCAATTCATGAGAAATAGTTAGGCTATTATTCCGAAACCTGGCGAAAAAAATTGACAATTGTTTCGAAACCATAAAATATCCTCGTCCTACATAACATGCATAGATTCCACAAAGTAAGGGTTGAAACAGTAAATATAGCTACACCTGTTATGAATTGTATCAACTGTGATGATAGATGAAATGAATGTGAAATAATATGTGTGTTAATTTATTCCTTTTTCGCATTTTCACTCTATAGAACAACAAATTTGTTCACGTCTCAAAATAGCATTAATTTTAAAAGAAAAGATTTTGAAAAGAATTTCTTATGAATTTATCACACAAGGATGTGATGATAATACCAGTAGAAAATCATAATTTTTGAGATACGGAGTACTGAAAAGTCAATATCCCTCATATGTATCTCGAAAACTAGTTATAAGGTCGTGCTGCGGCCATTAAAACATTTCTACAGAATGATAAATTCCACAAATCAAAAATTCAATAAATTAGATGGAGCCCTATTTTCCCACAAAAGGTGTGCGGAGTCCTTTTCACTCTAATGTTATTCAAACAGCGGCTTTTACAAACGTGTTTTTATTACTTACAGCGATAGTATTTATTGAAGACGATTTGGGTTAGGTACGCGAATATGATAATAAAATATGATAACCAATTTTTCTTTGATAAATTTAATTTGAATTTGAATTAATGGGATAAATCAAGGTATTACTAATATTACCCATAAAACTAATGCAAAATTAGTCTCGTTTTAACTCATTTCAAGTCAATCTACCATTTTTATTTATTCCATTTATAAGTGACAACTTACCATGACTAGAATTTTCCAGGAACATTTTGGAATACCCCCAAAATTAGGACTTAGGTGATGAGAGATTTTACGTTCCAATAAATATTCAATTACTCATCAGCACAGGAATAGGTATTTTATGAATTATTGTGGAACATAAAATAAAATTAGAAAAAAAAAATGCCACTATTGGTTGAAACAAAACTTGATGGAGAGGTTCATTAAATATAAATTATGAAAAAACGAATAAGCTCAAAAATCAAATTTGTTGTAATATAAGTCATGAAAATTCTAACGATAATTAAAATCAAACGCTCATGAAATTTTAGAAAATCAATGAATTGCCGAAAAATAAATTCCTATCACCGGAAGACAAATATTGTGAACCTTATTTTTTGGAAGCTACGACACGTGGCAGGAATAATACTTTTATTTTGTCAGATTACCGTTTAGGCAAAATAAATTAGATTTACTGGGTGATTCTCAACATCTTTGTTTAAAACAATTCGTGGGCTCGAATATCGCTTAGCAGAAAATGGACATCTTGAACAACAATACGTACAATTTCTACGCAAATATTAGGTCATATGATTTTTGAGTGTAATCTTAACAATGAACAAAGAATAGGAATAAGAAAGAAAAATTGAAAAGCTTGATTCTTGAACGTTATTTTGTTGATAACAAAGTGAAAAATACCAATTTTTTCATTTTTCCAACGTGAATATCTTCTGAGACCTTTCAAAAATAGCTCTAAAAAAGGCAAAAATCTCAGATTTGTTATATAATAATTATCGCGCTTGTAATATTCATGTTAAGTAGGAGAGAATTGTTAATTGACGAATGCATAATTAATAGAAAAATCGTGATAAAAATTGTTTACCACGGACCATTGTTCATTCCTCTATTCAGTAGGTGCCTGAATTTTTTCAGTTCTTAATTTTCATATTTAATAAATTTGAGAAAATTATAAAAATTGGTCTTACAGTTCCGGGAGGCAGGACTTTTTTAGGAAAGTACCCCGCACCTATATATGGGAAAATGGCTCTCCGTCAAATTTCTTGAATTTTTGATATGTTATAGAATTGATGATCCTGGTGAAATGTTTCAATGGGTGCTACACGATCCTATGACTAGTTTTCGAGATACAGGGTGTTGAATATGAGGAATATTCACTTTTCATCACTCCGTATCTCCCAAGTTATGATTTAGTTCTGATTTATCTTTGGTGGTATTATCATCACATCCTTGTATGACAAATTCATGAGAAATTCATTTCCAAATCTTTTCGTATTACAAGGCAATTTCACTTGATAATAATGCTATTTTGAGGCATTCATAATTTTGTTGTTTTATAAAGAGAAAATGCGAAAAAGGTTGAATTATCACATAATATTATAAATTAATTTCATCTTTTATCACAGTTGATACAATTCATATAAGGTGATTCACGAATATAGAAAAATAACGATTTTGGTTTTTCGGACACCTTGTAGTAATAAACCCACCGAAAATGACAAAATATTCGTGAAAGATGTTAAATGATGTGTTTCATCGTATAAAGAGACGATTGATGTCAATTGGAGGAATTACGTATACTTTATTAAATAAAAACCTCACAATACTTTCATTCATATCGTACACGTACGGAATCCTATGACGTGGTTTTCATATACAAGGCGAACACTCTGTGAAAAAAGCTGAGATCTGTACATTTCCCCATTGCTATATTTTCACTCCAGTTTTCGGCGGGCTTGTATAGATCAGTAATAACACCGTACCATAGCGTACCGTATCCCTTGAAAAAAAGCCACGACTCGAATTAACATTTGCAGCATCTTCTAGAAGGCGATTCAATGGAGAAGTTATTTTTTCATGCTTAGCGTTTCTTAGAAGTCATATTATACTTGTTACATTCGCAGAAGTTCCTTATTTCGAATTTTCGATCTCAAAATAGCATTATTATCAGAGGAAATCGCCTTGTAATACAAAAAGCTTTGAAAATGAATTTGTCACACAAGAAAAATACCACATAGGATAAATCAGTATAAAATCATAATTTGTACGAATTTCTGTCGGTTTATATAGAGTATATATTATATTACTTCAAATTCACGACATATTTTTTCACCAAAGGAACGTTTTATTCTTTAATTATCTTTTTGTATCTTCGAATCGTATAAATGTTTGTATATTCCCACCTTTTCGAGAACGTTCCTTTTTCTTTTTCTTGTATTTGAAACGTTATCTGAATCATCTTAGAATACCTACATAGCACCACTTATTATTATACTTATTCTTGTTATCTCGTAGTAGGCATGGAGAACAATTCAAAGAGGGTAAAATCAACAAAATTCTAATGTCAATAGTCGTTTTCTTGTAGATGTCATGAAGCTCATGAACTATTTCTGAATTATTAGACTAATTGAAGTTTTGTTTGTACTGTTTATGTGATTTTCATTGTTTGTTGAACTTTGCTGAACAATATGGCCTTCGCAAGTAGACTGAATTGTTAAGTTTGTGACCGAAATGTTATTCCTAGACTCTCAATGCGTTGGAATAGAGGAGATAATATTGATGTTTTGCATATTGTGACATATCGAAGACAAGCTGCGGGAAATCCACCTATTTATATTCAGGATGATACAAAAATATGTTTCAATTGTAATAACACAGTGATGAATGACGTTATTGCTATGGAAAATTATTCGAATTGCTTTCGTCTCAATGTGTTGTCCCGCGTATTAAGTCGTGCGTGCATTATTTGTAATGCTCGTCAAAATATTCAAAGACTTTCTTTAGAATGTAGAGTGGATATTTTTGTTGCTTCTGATATATATATGACCCAGATTTCTTCAGAAATTGTGGTCACCATCTTGATCATCAAGGTTTCCTTCCAAATTACTTGCATGGAGGTTTGAATTTTGTGAATAAACGATACATAATTTCCAATCTTCAACATTTTCTTCAAAGAATCAGGATAATTGCTGATAGAAACAGTCCACTCCGTAACAACAGTTTAACTGAAGATGAATTTAAGGAGCTCACATCAATTTCAAAAAATGATTTTCGACAATTACTAGAATTTTACGATATTATTGAACAAGGTGGCAAGAGAAGAAATGTCGAAAAAAAACTTTTGCTCACATATTGTTTAGTTATGCTTCCCGATAAGCAGCAAGCCTCATTATTTCTAATGTGAGAGGTTCGTACCGAATAATATTGGATTTAATTCGATAACAAGAGAAAATTATATAAACAGACATGTATCCCCTTATACTAATGAACTCCACAATCCCACACCAGACATTCCCAAAGCAATAGTTTATATAGATTGTACCTACAATAAAATGGACAAGAGTCGTAACTTTCGAGTATTGATGCAATCATACTGTTTCCACAAGAATGAACATTTGGTCAAACCAGAGATCATAGTTGCCCCCTATGGATATATCTTAGCAATCAACGGGCCGTACTTCGCAGATGCTAGTAATAATGATGCGAGTCTTCTAAATCACGAATTACAAAATGATTTGAATGGAATGAGAATATGGTTTCAGGAAGGCGATATTGTGATCGTGGATAGAGGCTATAGAGCTTCAATCAATAGTCTACAAGAACATGGCTTGCATTACTATATGCCACCATTTCTAATTTCAAATCAGGCACGTTTAATGACCACTACTAGATGGATTGTAGAAGCTAGAAATGGACATTTTAAGTCAATTTTCTATTAGCAATACATGCTACGGAGTTACGTGATTATTACCCGATTGTTGGTGCTCTTATTAATAAATTCCATCTTTTGATAAATGTGCCTGGAACGTTGGATACCGCCACACAAATGTTAGTTGATTCCGATGATATCAATATTGTTCAGGCATGAGTTGGAACTGAAAACCTAGGAACTAACTAGGAATGGTCGATGGATTCGTTTGAATAAACTTCATATACAATCGTTTCCCCGCCTGGATATTGAATATTTAAAATCACTTACTGGAACATATCATTTACATTTGGTTGCGTCATATATCCAAGATACAATCCGTAGAGATGGTGAAGTAAACAGACAGAAGTCGATGAGTTACATAGGGAGCCCAATTTTGTACGATTCAGAATATTTTCTCGGTTCAGGAATGCTACTAAACACATGCTTTAAGCTGTTTTTACTGACAGAGGTGACGATAATCCAGAAGATCCTGCTCTCCCCATTTCGGGATATTATTGTACTTGTAAGTCCGGTGCTAGAACATACGGTAACCTATGGTACGGTATTATTACTGATCTATAGGTACAAGCCCGCCGAAAACTGGAGTGAAAATATAGCAATGGGGAAATGTAAAGATCTTAGCTTTTCTCAGTGTTCGCCTTATATATGAAAATCACGTCATAGGATTCCGTTGTTGTAGGATATGATTGAAAGTATTTCGAGTTCTCCCATGAAAAAATATCGCTACTTTTTCGGACTCCCTTATGAAATATGGGGTGATGAAAAAAATTAAGGTTTTTATTTAATATTGTATACGTAATTTTTCAAATTGACATCATTCGACTCTTTATACGATGAAACACATCATTTAACATCATTCACGAGAATTTTGTCATTTTCGGTGGGTTTATTACTACAAGATGTCCGAAAAACCAAAATTCGTTATTTGTTTATATTCGTGAATTACCTTGTATGAATAATGAATGATGAAATGAATTTATAATATTATGTGATAATTCAACCTTTTATCGCATTTTCTCTTTATAAAACTACAAAATCATGAAAGAAATAGCATTATTATCAAGTGAAATTGCCCTGTAATACGAAAAGATTTGGGAATAAATTTCTCTTAAATTTGTCATACAAGGATGTGATGACAATACCACCAAAGATAAATCAGAACTAAATCATAACTTGGGAGATACGGAGTGATGAAAAGTGAATATTGCTCATATTCAACACCCTGTATCTCGAAAACTAGTCATAGGATCGTGTTGCGCCCATTGAAACATTTCACCAGAATGATCAATTCTACAAATATCAAAAACTCAAGAAATTTGACGGAGAGCCATTTTCTCATATAAGGGTCATTTCCAATAAAAGTCCTGCCTCCCGGACCAATCTTTATAATTTTCTCAGAGAGTTGATAATACGGTCGAAAACGAGGTCTCTTTATTGCATAAGCTCCATTCACAAACTTATTAAATATGAAAATTAAGAACTGAAAAAATTCAGGCACCTACTGAATAGATGAATGAACAATAGTCCGAGTTCAAACAATTTTTATCACGATTTTTCTATTAATTATGCATTAGTCAATTGTCAATTTTATCCTACTCAATATGAGTATTGCAAGCGCGATAATTGTTATATAACAAATCTGAGATTTTTTCCTTTTTTAGAGCTATTTTTGAAAGGTCTAAAAAGATATTCACATTAGAAAAAGGAGAAAATTGTTATTTTTCACTTTGTTATAAACAAAATAAGGTTCAAATATCAAGCTATTAAATTTTTCTTTCTGATTCCTATTCTTTGTTCATTGTTGAGATTACACTCAAAAATCATATGATCTAATCTTTAATATTTGTGTAGAAATTCTACGTATTGTTGTTTAAGATGTTCATTTTCTGCTAAGCGATATTCTAGTGCGTTAAATCGTTTTAAACAAAGATGTTGAGAATCACCCAGTAAATCTAATTTATTTTGCCTAAACAAGTCCTTTCCTTCTCTCTTTGAATCTGTTTTAAGATTTAAAAAATGTGATATAGTTTTTGAGAAATTTGCAAAAAACCAAACGTCATGTTTTCTCTCAGTTATTTATAATTTTTGCAAGCGGCTCTTGATTTTTTTCCAAAAATCATCTACACGCTATTCCCTATCGAACGATACCTCGTTAATATTTTTCGGAGGCGGAGAAATTAAAACCACTAAATAAATCAGTTGTTGATATCAGTTTAATTTGATTCTTTGATTCTATCAATTCACATTTAATTAATTGATTCTTGTTTTTAAATGAAACTCAAGGTCTCTAGTTAATTCCACAATATAATACAAGTTATTGAAAATTCTAAAAAATTGACAATTGTTTCGATAAATCAATATCATCGAAACAATTGTCAATTTTTTAGAATTTTCAATAACTTGTATTATATTGTGGAATTAACTAGAGACCTTGAGTTTCATTTAAAAACACTAATATGAGCATATTCCACGAAGTAAGGGTCGAGACAGTCAATTTAATTGATTCTTGTTCATTTTTGCGTATCAAACATTACACATGTTCCAAAGCATGGCCTAATTTCGGAATTGAATGGACTAGAACAGCTGATTTTAAAATTTTCATAAAAACAATAGTGTCACCTAACATTAACTCACGACACGTTATAAAGAAGCATTTGTATAGGTAGGTAAAAATGGATATTTTGAAGAATCAGCAGATTTTTGTCTCGTCTCAGATGATTCTATAACAAATTAAACTGAGATTATATATGATAACTGCAGTTACAAAGTGATTCTAGCGGTCAAAGGCTGAACTAGTCTGATTAGTCCAAACCTAGCGGCCAGTAGCGTTACTAATCTGAAACTAATCTGAATATTACCTTTAGCTCCACCCATTAAATTGTTGATATTTTGTTAACCCACGCGGCCACGCCTACCGAATATTTAGTCAAATATAGTTCGGCACCACTATCATCCAGCCATGGCATCACTATCATCCAGATGGTGCTACTATAATCCAATACGTGCGTTATTTGGTTCCACTAAACTACATTAGAGGAACATATATATATATATATATATATATATATATATAACAAAAACAGAATTAGCGGGCATATCACGCAAAAGAGGTTACAGAGAATGAGTGGTAACCGTAGACATGCATGTTTCTGGCTCATTAGCCTTCATCGGTACGGCATAACCAAGAAAAGGTGTACAACTTGGGAGCAAGGATGTTAATTGAAACATGAGAAAACACAAACAACGGATTTCAACAAGATAACCAAACGCACATTTGCGCCTTCAAATGGAAGATCCCGAGTTTTCAAGACAACAACCAACAGAGACACGGAGGCGTCTATAGCTCTCCTGTCTAAACCTTCTGACCCTGGAAATAGACAAATAATCAATGAAAAGATTAAAGAATAACGCGTGGAATATAAAACAAAAACAGAATTAGCGGGCATATCACGCAAAAGAGGTTACAGAGAATGAGTGGTAACCGTAGACATGCATGTTTCTGGCTCATTAGCCTTCATCGGTACGGCATAACCAAGAAAAGGTGTACAACTTGGGAGCAAGGATGTTAATTGAAATATGATAAAACACAAACAACGGATTTCAACAAGATAACCAAACGCACATTTGCGCATTCAAATGGAAGATCCCGAGTTTTCAAGACAACAACCAACAGAGACACGGAGGCGTCTATAGCTCTCCTGTCTAAACCTTCTGACCCTGGAAATAGACAAATAATCAATGAAAAGATTAAAGAATAACGCGTGGAATATAAAACAAAAACAGAATTAGCGGGCATATCACGCAAAAGAGGTTACAGAGAATGAGTGGTAACCGTAGACATGCATGTTTCTGGCTCATTAGCCTTCATCGGTACGGCATAACCAAGAAAAGGTGTACAACTTGGGAGCAAGGTTGTTAATTGAAACATGAGAAAACACAAACAACGGATTTCAACAAGATAACCAAACGCACATTTGCGCCTTCAAATGGAAGATCCCGAGTTTTCAAGACAACAACCAACAGAGACACGGATATATATATATATATATATATATATATATATATATATATAAAGAAGATGTAGGAATATCGCGTGATATGTTAACAACAACAACAAAGAGAATTACCCATGAATCTCTTTGTTGTTGTTATATATATATATATATATATATATATATATATATATATATATACATATATATTGGCTTAACACTCCCTTAGGAGCTGTCTAGATCCTTTACTAAGAGTGGATCAGATCACATTTACTTTTTCATATTTTTTCTACTATTTATAGCCATTGCTTCCTGTACTGCGTTTTCTCTTCCCAGTGTCTAATTCCCATAGTCTTGAGATCACGTACTACCTCCTGCAACCAAGTTGTCCTTGGTCGGTTCTGCTTTCTTCTCTTACTAAACGGCTTCCACTCTACTATTGAGCATATTATTACTCTCTTACCTGCTCTCCATATGTCTCCCAACCATTTTAATCTTTGCTCCTTAATTTTTCTTAGTATGTGTTTTCGTATATCTCGATATATTTCCAAATTTGTTCTTCTTCTATATTCGTCACCTATTTTCTGTAGTCCTAATATTGTTCTTATTATTTTTCGTTCCTGTATTCTCATATCCTCTTGCTGCTTTTTAGTCATAGTTAATGTTTCTGCCCCATACATCATCATCGGTCCAGTTATTGTCTTATATATTCTTATTCTCGTGCGCTTTCTAATTATCTTATTTTTTAATAATTTTTTGTTAGCCTGGAATGCTTTGTTTGTTGCTACGATTCCTTTCCTTATCTCAGTTTCTCTATCTTCATCACTACTTATTGTTATTCCCAGATATTCAACTCTACCCACTTCTAGAAATTCATATCCTCCAATTTTCACATTTTTGTGCTCATAATTCTTTTCGAGTCTTAATAATTTTGTTTTATGTGTATTTGTCACCAGTCCAATTTTCTTTCCTTCCCTTATTATCTCCTCCAACAGTTCTTCCTTTGCCATTCTGTTTTTAGTCACTAGTGGTACGTCGTCGGCATAAGCTATTATTTGCCCTTCCCTGGTTCTTAAATTTCCTTTACATATTTTTTTCAACGTATATTCTAGTGTCAAATTGAATAGTGTTGCCGACATAGAGTCTCTTGGCTTATGTTATATTCGTTGGACTTTTCCAAAATTTGTTTCAGTATGTGCATCGCATCTGTAGTTGACCTTCCCTTTGTACATCCGTATTGATATTCTCCTTGTCTGTAATCTGCATCATGAAATATTTTTTTTATAATTGTTGTTGTTATCTTATATGCTGCGTTCAGTAGCGTAATTCCTCTGAAGTTTTCACAAGCTTGTTGTTCTCCCTTCTTGTGTATTGTTACTATTTGTCCCACTCTCCATTCCTCTGGCATCTCTTCTTCTTCCCATATTTTATGTATCAATGGGTATAATTTTTCTAATGGATTAGTCCCTCTGTATTTAATAAGTTCCATGTTGATTCCATCGCTTCCTGGCGCTTTTCCGTTCTTAGACCTGTTAATTATCTCTCCTATTCCTTCCTTCGTTAGGTTATCAATTACCTCTTGTTTGTTATTTTCTCCTATATCAACATCTTCCCTTACTTCTGTTTGTAATTCCTTACAGTATTCCATCCATGTTTCTCTATATACCGTATCTTCATTTACTATGTTTCCCTCTTTGTTTTTTGTTCCTGTTGTTTTGGTTTTGTACGTTCGGTTTTGTGCATTTATTTTTTCATAAAAAGCTTATCTGTCCCTCGCATAACTTGCCCTTTCTATTTCACTAATTATGTTTTCAATTGTTTCTTCTCTTAGTTTTTCATAAGTTTCTCTTTCTTCATTTCTCTTCGTCCTTATTCATTTTAACCATGCTTCTTTTTTATTTTCAATCATCTCTTTGCATTTTTCATCGAGCCCTTCCTTATGTTCTCTGTTTACCACCATTCCTATTTTTTTTATTGCAGCTGTATTTAAACTTTTTTCTATCCTTTTACATCCTGCTTGAATTCCAATAATATATTCTGCGTCAATAATGAATTGTTCTTCTATAATATCTCTGTACTCGTTTTGTTTTTCTTTCTGTTCTAGTTTTCCTATATCCCATTTTTTGTTGCATATTTTATATTTATTTTTTATCCTTATCTTTTGTAGCATAGTGCCTGCAACCATGTAATTATCCGTATCAGCACACGCACCTCTATATGCTCCGACATCTTTTATTGTCGACCGTTTTCTTTTGTTATCAATATGTGTGATCAATTTGAGTATATGTTTTGCAATCAGGTGATCTCCTCGTAACTTAATGCCATTTGGTGTGTTGGAACATCGTATTGCAAATAATCATCTTCATTTTTACTGCCAGAATACAAATTCTGTGTCCACTGTTGTTTGTTTTTTCATGTAATGTGTATATGCCGCTTGTCTGTCTGTAATATTCTTCTTTTCCAATGTGCGCGTTCAGGTCACCCAATAATACTATCGTATCTTGTTTGGTATTATTAATATTTCTTCTTCTACCTTTTCATAGAAGACTTTCTTTTCGTCATCTTCGACCACTTGCATAAGCATTTATTATTGACAGATTTAAGGGTCTCGCCTCAATTCTTATATAGGCCATTATCTCATCGATTGGTCTAAACTCCATTACATTTCCTTTCAGTTTTTCTCTCACTATAAATGCTACTCCAAATTGTCCTTGCTGTTCTCTGCCCGAGTAAAATAATTGATATTTATTTTTTTCAATAATTCCCCTCCCCCTCCATCTTATTTCCTGCAGCGCTATCATATTTTTCCAATTCCCTTGCAATTTTCTCCATCTTTCCTGGTTCAAGCATTGTCCTCACGTTCCAAGTACTAATTTTAATTCATTTAGTCCTACGTACATTTTTTTCTTTCCCTTTTTTGATCGATATTCACTTTTTTTATCGCCTGATTTATCATTAGTGTTTTCCTTACCTTTGCCTTTAACCCTTTTTTCAAACATATAATTACAATTATTATTATATATCTCCCATTTTTTTTGTACGGGTAAGGTAATACCTTCTTTTTTGTTATTTCTTTCTCTATCCTAATCCTATTATCTACATTTATCCCTTTACTACTGTTTACATTAATTTACTATTACTAATCTTAAAGTTATTTCTAATTCTAAATCTAATCCTACCTTCCTTCTGTTCTTTATTTTTCTGTTCCTCTTCATTGCCTCTTTCGTCTCTACATTCCTCTTCCAGTTATTCCTCTTCTTCTAGTTTTTTTCTTCTCTTCCAAGCATTTTGGTTATTTTCTCCTCGCTTTTTCCTGCCTCCGGTGATCTTTCCTTTTAGGCTTATTTGTCTCAGCCCTTTCTATCTTTTTCTCGCCTTCCTGGAAACTATACTTGTCATGTACATTTCCATCTATTATCAATTTATCAAATTTAAAGTAAGCTCTACTTCCATTTTCCCTTGCTCTTTTCATAAAATGCGTTTCCGGTCTTTCTGTACTCTTTTTAGAAAATCACCATATAGCCAAATGCTTCTACCTTATATATACCGTATATATAAGTAGAAGTCTCAAGAAAATTAAAACAGGACATCATTATAGATTCGTAGAAAGAAGATGGAATTTGAATTAACTATATTTGTTAAAACTCTATGATTTCATCATTCAAGTAAAAGGTTCAACATAATATCATATAATTAAAGAAATTTACCGGTATTCCTATAACATAGTCTCAATCAATTTTAACGTTTTTCATAATTTTAGTTACAGTTGTACATAAATATTTATACTTATAGTATGTAGATTCGTTATAAAAAAAATAAACAAATTCATTACTAGTGATAGGTATGATACATTAGAAGTTTAGAGTTAATTATTATTTTAATCAAATTTTTTCATTTTGTTGATTAGAATGTCAATGACATAACCTTTAAACAATAATTATCAGAAATATCGAACATAATCTGGAAACTAATTGGGAATGATATGTATTAAAAACATTTAAGAATTGTCTATATAAGATGACTATTGAAATCAAAAGATTAGATTATAAGGGTATATAGAATTTATCAATTTTGTTTGTTATATATGATCTTTGTAATAATTGAAAGTAAAAATAATTTTTTAACCGACTGAAAATAGTTAAATGAAGATATTAGTTATTAAATAGACTGTTAAAAACGATTTAACTGTAAACTAGTTTGTGGTGAAGTATTTTTTTGAAAAGGAAAATAAAAGAATATAGATTTATTATTGCAAATGGAACATTGAAAGACATTATAAACATCACATATTTGACAGTAGATTTAGAGACATGCAAAATTTTACACAGAAAAAGTTTGTTGGAAAAACAAAAGAGGAGTTGAGTAGTTGGTGATCGAGAGCACAACAGGAGATTGCTGAATGTAAATTGAATTATAAGAAAAGTTAAGAAAAATTGGGTCACCCACAAATCAGCAATTTCAAGGGACATATTTCTGTTTCTTCTTTCAAAATTATATTTCAACAACCCAGCAAAATCACCAGACTGCAGCAAAACATACTACTTGGACGAATTAGTAGTTTGTCTGAACAAGACATTTCTTCAAGAGCGGTCAGATAGTTTGTATCAATGGTAAAATTTAAGGGTAGATCCACTATGAAATAATATTTACCGCTAAAACCAATCAAGAGAGGGATACAGAGTTGGCAGAGATGTGACGGCTGACAGGGTACGTTTATGAAGGAAATATATACGCAGGAAAAGATATAGAACATTTGGACGGGGACTTTAGAAGAAAGGGTAGTGACCAAACTATGCCAAAGTATTCAGAACCTGACTGTTTCGTTATGCTCGATATGTTCTTCACCTCTGTGGACCTACTGAATAACATTCAGTATGCTGCAATGGGTACATGCATCACTAATAGAAAATACTTACCAACCTCTTCTAAAAAAAATTGTGCTCGAGGTGACATGGCAATGCATTATAGTAACATGTGTTTATTAGTGGTGAAATGGGAGGATACTAAGGAAGTTGTTGTAGTAAGCAGCTGTCACAAACCAGAAATTGGAATCGTAGAAAGAAAAAATGAAGATGGACCAGTCTTGTTTTGCAACAAATATATGGGAGGGGTTGATCCTGCAGATCAGCTAGCAGGTATCTATGATATTGATAGGAAACCCAATAAATGGTGGGAAAAGAATTTCTACAGGCTTCTACTTACTTCAGTTGTTAACTCCTGGATATTATTTTAAGAGATTCACCGTAAAAAAGTTCCGCTGCTGCAGTTTATTGTTCCACTGGCAGAACAACTTATTAGCTATGTTAGACAAGATGCCATCATAAAACGGCGTAGATTGTATGGCAGATGATCCAAGTCAGTAATGTCTTTGCAAAATGTTGGTAATCACTTGCCGGTCGAAGGGTCAACTCGTCTAAGATCCCATAGATGTCACACAATGAAAAAAGAAAAAAGAACATAAGTTACTTGCAGACAATGCAATATTGCTTTGTGTTAAGATTGCTTTTCAGTTTATCATACATGCCTATTGTAATCCTTCGTATCGTTTATGTCTGATGGAACAAATATGACCCATTGTTACAACCTAATGGGACATATATGTTCCAGGTAATTTGAAATTGTAAAATCCAAAAAAATAAATATTTTTGATGCATATTTATGTTGGTATTTTATTATTTAACTCAAAAAAGTGTTGTTTTGTGAATAAAAAAGTCGACGCGAAAAGGTTGAAAGGAAGTTCCTGGGACTTCTGTGTAGCCGGAACTGAATCGGCAACTGGACCCATTTTTAGACTTTCCGGTCGTATGGAAATATCAGGGCACCATCTTCAACGGGTACTTATAACGGGGGGTATAGCTGCAAATTAATATGTGGACACTGGTATTTTGGACGATCACCTTTAACATGTTCCTGATAAGTCGCTAATCCAACGGGTTGCTCTCTATCCTAGGCATTGCTAATTGCTTCACGTTGGATTCAAGCTCATGATCTCGAAGGCTTCGTAGCGCTTCCCACACATCACGGTAGGTGATCGATCTTGTAATTCGTTTTTGGCTACCAGGTAGAAGACGTACAGCGAATTTTATATGAAGGACCTAATAATCACGAAGGTGGTACCATAATTTTGTATGTTAACAAATTCTATATTCAAAAGATCCTCTATATCCAAAAGCTTTTGCTGCTTGGATCAAATCGTTGTAGCCACGATATTATTCAAATCTGGCACCTTCGAATTATTATTTCTTTTGGCGTGTACAACATTTTTAGATAGTGAAACCTTTACTCCAAATAAAAAACTAAAGAAACATCTGAATCTACTTCTGCAGGCAGAGAAGTAAATTCATGCTACTAATCAACACAGTTTTTGATATATTGTTTGTTATTGTAACTAATTTATTTTAAATAAGAATCTGGGTTCAATATATATTCTCTACACTATAATAAAATACTCAAACTATCAATTTTCACACAACTACATACTAATTTAAACTATAAATTTTATTTCAATGCGACACTGTCTAAATAACAACTAAAATAGTATATTATACACGAAGGTGGTGAAGACTATTATTATCAACCGAGCAACAAAATTATTTCGCGAGGGGCTTTGCCCTGAGCGGAATAAGGTGCGAGGTTTATAAATGTCTTCACCATCGTGGTATATATACATTTTTTTCCACTACTAGCCAAATTTAAGAAAAAAATCAAATTTAAAAAAAATGTCTTATAAAAATCATGTAGGTATAATTTAATCACACAGCAATAGAATACCATTATTCATATATTTCATAATCACCAATATTAAGTGCAACGAATTAACGAAACCAATTATACGATCACATCCCAAAATTTCACAAAACGTGGTTTACGTTTTACTTTGAACTTTGAGCAATTACAGCGGTAGTGCGTTCACAACACTTGGGTACAAAGTGAGCGTTCATAAAACATTTAACATATGCTTCACCATAGAGAAAGATATTATTTGTCTATGTAGGTCAAGGTTAACTACCAGTTTCTATCAACAGAAGATTTTCATTTAGTGTTTTTAAATGAAACTCAAGGTCTCTAGTTATTGAAAATTCTAAAAAATTGACAATTGACCTTGAGTTTCATTTAAAAACACTAATATGAGCATATTCCACGAAGTAAGGGTCGAGACAGTCAATTTCAAGAAGATTTTCAAATTCCACTGGTGATAATGTTGAAGGTAAAAACATTCATCGATCCTCGTTTTTCTGAAATTACGGAAAATAAACAACACATTTCAATGTCAAATTTTGATAGTGTCGATCTACAAATCGCTCAAACTGATTTCTCCCTAGGCGTTTTCTCCGTTGTCTGACTGACACTGTTTTCGCTCCTCACCTCACCCATATATTATGAACGCACTCCTTATGTCATCAGAAATTTTTGGTTGAGCGCGAATTTTAAACTAATGACAGTTTTTTTGAAATAATTTTATCTTGTTAGGTAATTTCAAGCAGTAAATATGTTAAACACAATCTCCTGGGTATACAAAATTATGTTGCACTAGTTTTTGTTAAGCTATTATCCCTAAATTCTCAAAACATTTGAATTTGTCCATTATTGACCTAGGTTAACAATAGAAAAAATTATTAACCACTAATAGAGAAATTCAACTTCTCAGTTGGCTAGATGACACAATAATTGTCAACTTCACAGCTAGTAGTGGAAAAACTAACATTTGTGGCAGTCACTTATATATTGTTATCGAATTCTCAAGAATAATGAAGTCGGCACTATTTTGTACCTAATCGAATGATGGAGACCTTTTTTATGACTTTCATCAATGAGCTTCTCTGGTCATTTTTGGTATTCTCCGTCACTTTCCTTCTGGGAATTACCCCAGTATAAACGTTGATTCATCCCATTATATTAACCAATTAATAAGGGTGTCACATTTTGTATATTCTACGTTTCGAAAAAAACGAGATTGCATTCTTGAAACTCTGCTATACTTTTTATAAATATGTTACTGTTATTTCAATCCTTTCATGGATGCTGCTGTACTTCCAATGCGCGAATTTCCCCTACGCATATTCCCCAGTTTCACTTTGTCGGCTTTATCTCAATATTTATTCTTTTTTGTTCGATAGCTCCTCCGGAAATTCATATGGATGTCTTTTCATCCACCTGGCTGGTTTCAGGAAATGGGAAACTATTTTCCTGTAAAAATAAACTTTTGTTGAGCTTTACATATCACTTTTGTAAATTTTAAGTAAACCATATATGAAATAGGTTGGAATTCGAAAGATCTTATCAAAGCGATGGTTGTATAACGTAAGTTGATTTTATAGGTAATAAAATATAGGGTGGCCCAATAAGAGTACGCGATGATAATTTGACGCGATTACAGGAACAGGATAACGAAATTCTTGTGGCCCAAAAACGATTTTGACAAAATTTTGCATAGGGGTGTTTTTTGATACGGGAATGACAAAAAATTTGTTTATATGGAAAATTAAGGAAAATTCATGAAAGTGATATTTTCCGAAAAACCATACCGTAAAACGGGGTTACATTGAACATTTTCTTCAAATTTTGTTGAATAACTTTTGTATCTGTCGCTCAATCGAATAAAAAAAATACCACTTATGTGTCACTATAGAATCATGACTTTACATACGTTAGATTATCTGTTGGGCGTAACTATGTAGAGATAGCTATAAAAAAGTTGCTGTTCAATTTTACCACGAGCCCGCGGTAACATTGAACATAGTATAAATGGGTGTCTACAAGCACACAGGTTAGTTATTCGTTCAATTTAACCCCGCCAGTGGAACAAGCGGAAAAAAATCAGTGGGGAGAGTTTTGTTCGTTTTTTTTTCTCAATGCCAAGGTGGTTATATTTATTGACAAAATATTTTTTTTTCATTAAACTTTAAATTCTTTTAGACAGTCTTAGAAAATCATATTTCAAACTAAAGAAAATTGGTAATTCTCAAGTCAAATGACAAAAAAATAAGGGTAACGTATAATCTACAGTCTTTAGAAGAATTTTTGCCCAGAGTATACCCATCAAATTGAATCGAAAAAAACAATTTTCCGCGGCGGTCTTCAGCTGGAGCTGGCAGAAGTCTCCCAAAATCCAAATGACTTACGACTGAAATATCGTGTATCTGAAAATAAATCAACAATCGATTTTGGAATACCTAATGCAAAATGCACTGAAAAATTGGCCAATAGAAGGCAGAATTCTTCGCAATTCTCAGTAACTTGACCACATAGTCTCCATCAAGCAGTTTTTTTTTTATAATACCATCGAAAAATTTCAACGTCTTTTTGGTTGCGAATCTCACGAGCACATAATCGTTGACGACTGTAGCCCCTGTTGGTCTCTCGATCTCCTCGTTCTCTTCTTGGTGCATTTCATCACAAAATGTCTCGAAATCACAATCAGATTCGTCCTGAAGCTCTAGTTCGTTGTCGGAACTATCACTATCCAATTCCTTAGCAGACTTTTCCTTATTATTGGTGGGTGGTGCAAAACATCCAGAACTTTCCCCTATTTCTAAATCTTTCAATCCAATGCTTTTACCCGGTGCGATGTTAATTTTCTTTGAGTTCTATTTCCCTTTTTGTTTCTAATACCTTGTAGAAATTGTATAAAGGTGTCGTTTAAACTGTTTTCGAAATTTTGATTTGATTCAGTATCATCAGTACCAGGCAATTTCTTAAATATTGGATATCTGTCTAAAGGGTATATACCCGTTGCCCGAAAGCCACTTTGAAGGTTTTGTTCACCGGTTTCTGCGAATTTTAACATCAGCTTCTCCAAAAGTTTTGGAAACATCTCTGATAACTTGCTCAGAGAAATGGCTCGCCAAGTTATCCCCGATTAATACTTTGACTCCTTCTTGATATCTCGTGGAATAGAGGAATACAGAAGTAAACCAATTCAAAAATGTGTAGTTTGTACTTGCTCATAGTTAATAAAAGTGTTTTGAAAAAGTAAGTATTGAAGTGGCAATTCGTATTTGGCGCAGTCAGTAGGATAATGGAACAGTTCTTAAGTGATCCTCGTCGTTATCAAGCATTTATCCACGATATTCGAAAGAACAAGGTAAAGCATAGGAATGATTCCAGAAATACACCTTAGCATCATCTGTATCTTGTTAGCTCCTTTATTTATGCCAGACTCCTCTATGTCAGAATCTTCTGACTCAGAGTTTAGCATCGACGATTCACTACCGAGTATAATAGATTGTAATTTAAGTAGAGAAGACTTAGAATGGACGAATTATCTTATCAACCTAAATATTGACGATTCAGACCTTAATAATAAATTAGAAATAATATTACAATGGCTCAATTCGACGTTAAAAATTTATGCATTATCCCTAACTTTGCTGGAAATCCAAATGAATTATTGGAATTTATCAATATTTCAACTTTATAACCAAAATAAGCGGATATCCAGAACCAGATCCTATTCCATGGTATTATAAGCCAATTTTCTGGTGCCAAAGAAGTAATTTCAGTTTAACGATGCGAAACATGGAAGCTTTGAAAGACGTCTTAATTCAAAATTTTGGAGAAAAAATGACCTAAAATTCTCTCACTAGAGATTTAGTCAAACTGTATTACTAATTACATCGAAGTTCATACCCAAAATCTTGAAATAAAAAGAAGCAAAATGGAATTATTTAGGCAACAAGCATTAACTACATTCCTAACAGGTTTACGAGAACCTTTAGGCTCAAATATAGGGGCTATGCGGCCGAATAACCTAGCAATTGCAATGCAATATATTCAAGGAGAGAACAACATCCGATATTTGCAAAGAGGTAATAACTCGCCCCAATCTTCAACTCCAGGACGATCCACAAACAACTTTTCAGCCCAGAAATAACCGACCTATCCTCAACGACCCCTAGTTATTCCACAAACAATAGTGCACCAACAACCATCGCTCTCCAACCGTCAATGGCAATCAACGAGAGAAATAAACAGCTAATTTTCGTCGAGACAACAATTCCAAAGCCCTACGTTCAATCCACCAAGACCCGAAATAAGACATCCATTTAGAGCACCTAACTAAACGAACGTCTGGTCTTACCGACCAGTGACATCACAACAACCAAGACCAACCCCCATGAGTATATCGACAGCGGCCATAAATAGGAACAGACCATCCAATCAAAATCAACAATCTCAGCCGAAGTTTACCGTCCAAGAATTGTATAACATCGAACAAAAACGACAACGAAGAAGACTTTTATTAAATAGAACTACCAGTAGAAAATTAATAACTCGCCGAGGTACAACACTTTCCGTTTAAAGAATATGAAAATGTTCCCATAGAACCAATGACAGAAGCAAAAAAATAATAGAGCTGCATTCCTTTTCCAAAAAAACAGAACTCCCGTACAACGAATTTTTGACTCATAATCGATACAGGCTTCACAAAATCCTTCCTTAACCCCAAAATAACTTCCGTTTATTTCCAAAATTCATTTAAATATGATCCTTTTACCGTAACTTCCATTCTTCAAAATTATTCACAAAACCATAGCGTTATAATTCCTTAATATCCTCCTAAAAATTGAAGTTTTAGTTATTCAAGTTCCATGAAACCTTCCATGGCCTTATTGGTCTCGATAAATTAAAACTCTTCCATGTCCAATTAAAGTTCCCTAAGTAAATTCTCAGCACGAAACATTCAATCATCCCATTAATATATTATGAAATGAAGGAAACGCAATTATACTCGATTCAACTCGAAGCAAACTCCATTAGTCAAGTCAGGTTTCGAGTTAAAGAAAATCGAAACCGTTTTTATACCAAAACAATAAATCCAAGGAGCAGTGATGGAAGGAAATCTTTCCAACGCACAAAACCAGCTAGTTTGGACAGAAATCACAAATTTTATCTCAGAGCCAATAGAATTCGCTATTACCAAACCAATAGATTGCAAGAAGATTAATCTCGAAGATTGATATATATTTTCGGCCATAACAACACCAGCAGAAAACACGAAGAATAGCATAGAACATCTGATCTAAACGGACCAACTTAATATGGAAGAAAAAGAACACATCCTCTGCCTTTGCAGAAAATATTATTCAGATATCTTCCATAAACCAGATATACCTCTTAGTTTTACGAATCAAGTTAAACACCACATAAGAACGAAGGATGAAATAGCGGTATATACTAAATCATACCGCTATCCATACATACACAAAGAAGAAATTAGATGTCAAATAGCATTTATGCTTGATCAAGATGAAATTAGATCAAGCCATTCTCCAAGCTATATTCATAAACTGCTTTTAGTGTAGAGAACTACGAGAACATACGAATGCCGTTCGGGCTTGATAATGTATTGAAAGGACTCTGAGGCGAAATATGTTTGGTTTATATAGACGATATTATCGTGTTTTCTACATCTCTACAGGAATACATAGTTAATTTCACCAGAATATTCCAACGTCTTCGAGATACCAGACTGAAAATCCAGTTAGACAAATGTGAGTTTTTTTGAAAAGATAGTTTCCTGGGACAAAACGTTACTTCAGAGGGAATAAAACCGAACCCGACCAAAATTAAAACCATCGCCAATTATCGAACACCTAAGACTCCTAAAGATATCAGAGGATTCCTAGGACTTCTAGGATACTACAGGGAGTTTATAAAGAATTTCGCAAAAATAACGAAACCTCTAACAGCTTGTCTAACGAAGGATGCCAATATTAAACATACTCCAGAATTTTTAGAATGCTTCAATACATGCAAAAGCCTTGTCATGAACAACCTCTTCTAAAGTACCGCGACTTCTCAATCTAACCACCGACGCTAGCAGCTATACTATAAGAGCAGCGCTATTCCAAGGACCAGAGGGCAGCGATTATCTGAAATAGCTATAGCAAAGTATTCGACAATTGAGAAAGAAATGTTGGCTATAGTATGGGCTTCTAAATACTTCCGCCCCTATTTATTCGGAAGACAGGTTAAAATTCTCTGAGTCAACCGCCCGCTTCAGTATCTCTTTTCTTTGAAAGAACCAGACTCCAAATTAATAAGATGGAGATTGAAATTTACGATTACGAAGTTGTGTATAAGTTAATACCAACGTCGACGCCGTTTCAAGAGTGGAAATACTCCAGAAAGAATCATTTAACCTTGTAAAATATGTCGAAAAAGTGAATAAAAGAAGAAAATGCCTCTTTATATACTAATCCACCCGAAGACAGACTCTCAGACTTTTCAACGGAGATATACTAGAAATACCCCCATCTATTGAAGAAATATTAGAACAGGCGAACTTCGATCCACCCCGCCCCCACAAATATCTGAGACACAAAAAAACCGAGGAGTAAATCAAGAAAAACACAACAACAAAACATACAGGAAGATCAACAAGAAATATTAGACGGCGAAACAAACAACGCAGCAATAGAAACCCCAATTTTAGGCATCCTTATATCTGAGAGACCACTCAATTACTGCAACAACTAAATCGCCTTTAGAATAGTTAATTACAATCCTGGATCTCCAGTAACATTACACATCTTTCCAAATAAACAATGCATGTTCGTTTACACGTTAAAGTTAGCTCTAGAACAATGTTCTAGACCCAGATATTAAAGATTTCCTTAAGAACCACCTCCAAACAAAAAGGAAATACGAATGTCTTTTTGAAAGCGACGAACTATATAAGATAATTTTTGAAGCCGTCAGGAAAATATTTAAGAACAACACTTACGATCTAGTTACATGTAACGTACAACTGGAAGATGTTAATACAGAAGAAAAGCAAAAAGACTTAATAAAAAATACCACCAGGGCAAAACTTATCATAGAGGAATTACTGAAGTAGAACTTCAAATAAGAAAATATTATTTCTGGCCTAATTTAAAGGATATCCAAGACATCGTTAATTTCTGGGTTATCTGTCAAGAAAATAAATATGGTCCACTTCCACCAAAACCGCAGTCTATGGTCACACCTACACCTACCAAACCATTATAAATTGTTCATATCGATCCAAAGCTATGCACAGAAGTTGCTAACCACAATATATACATTTTCCAAATATGGACAGGCCTACCACATAGAAGCAGGAAACGCAGTAAACGTATTTAACGCTTCCCTTACATTTCTATCTCACCAGGACTTACTTTCTACGATAGTTGCAAATAGCGGAACATAATTCAAAAACGGAATCATAGAAGAGTTTGTCGATTCCCATCAAATATCCATCGACTACACAACTCCAGACAGTCCACAGTCTAATGGTATGATCGAAAGTTTCCACTCAACTTTGATCGAGCACACTATTGCCAAGATTTCTACCCAAGACAGTACTCACAGTTAACACGATAGACACTCCGACAGCCACTGTATATAAGGAAAACATAAAACACAAATCCAAAAAAAAAATAATTATAAATCTTACTCACACATTCACCCACCTAATGAGAGAGAACATGAAAATGAGAGATTTGAAAAAAGTTCCAAGAGTGCTTTCCCTCAATCTGGGCAAGCAGAAATACGTTCTAACACTTACGACTTTATAAACTTTTTCGAATTACAACCTATAGTGGAAGAAATCAAAACTATCGATAATCAGTACCAAGCAGTGACTAAAGTCATAGAAGACGGCCTCAGCTACCCTTATTTAAATGCTATCCATCTATCCAACCTCAACAGGAATAAGAGTAATTCTTAACGGCTCATGATATCAAGTCTATTTCCGGAAACCTAGACCAGGAAAACGACGAAATTTACAATAAATCTATACAAACGCGTCAAGCAAATCAAGAGAATATTATAAAAAACGTAAATCGTTACATGAGCTTAAATTTAAGGAGTTTGGAAAAGTTTAATGAAACTGTCACTCTTCTAACACAACCAAGAAACTATTTTCGAAGAAATAGGTCAAATCAGTAAAAGCGTGAACAAATTTGTATTCGATTTCAGTCACTATCATCAAGCCAGAATTGTACTGGACGAATTAAACCTATCCCTCCAAATTATCCTTCTACTCATGAACCATTTGAAGAGGCAATCGCAATTTCCAGACAAAACACCTTTCACAATAGTGTCCTGAAGAAAGATGAATGAGAATGGTTAATGATAAAAATGCTAGGGCTCCACAGTGAAGAGCATCCCCTATATGCAACAGACGAAGACATCCTTAGTTATTTATTAGGATATAATAAGCGTACGCTTACTACCCGAACCACACTATCATATTTGTCGTACTCTTTCCATTTATATCCTAAAACCTGCACATACTACCACATATTCCCAAAACCTACACAAAATTCTACCATAATTATTCCTCCAGAACCGTAGCTTTTAGTCAACGAAGATACTTTCCAATACTCCGAAATTTCATGCAAAAGAATCAGTATAAAATATTTATGCAACAACAACAACGAAAACTGAAGACTGCATCAACCAGATTCTTCAACTGAAAAATATTGCAACTATATTCCAGTGCAAATACAGAACACAATCATCCAAAGCCTATCGAACTCCCAGTACGTAGCAATATTGGATCCACAAAAATATCAACTAAATGTTCCACAACGGAACCAGTGGTTCTCAAAGGAGTGTACCTGATCGACTTTCCACCAAACTGCGAGTTCAGAACAGTAGAACAAAGATTTTTAATTCCAAAACCTCTATCCAGGGCGAACCATTAACGTTACCACAAATTAAAACAAGCTGTATACAAAAACCAAAAAAATTTAAACCGCTGAAAATAGACCGAGTGCCCCTAGACGACTTCCATGAACTCATTAAACAAGCAAACGAAATAGAATTAATAGATGCTGAAAAATTTATACCACGTCCATAACCATTTCTGGATAACACCCATCTATATAGGTCTCATTTATCTTTGTTAGAGGCTAAAGAACAGACGATGCAAGATATGGGACCGAAGAAAACCAAACCAACGAAAGACGAAGAGAACGCCAAAGTTTTGTCGTCCCTTACAAAACTTCTTCAGGGGAAGGAGAAGTAACAGTACATTGAACTTCTTTACGTTAACTTCCTGCATATAAAGACATTACACCCGGGCACTGACTTTGCTAAAAGCCAAGGAACATTCGATGCCGACTCATCAATATTTTCTGTATAAACTACTAACTATATTATTTTTACCACATTTATTGTGTAGTTTTTATTATAACGGTTGTTCATAGTTTTGAAGTGACAATTCTTATTTTATGTGATAGTACATAATGTTTCCCATACATTCACTACAAATACAAATTTTCAATTATCTGGTCATAAACCGAAAAATGTCTAATATGCGCCCATAAAAAAATCTATAATTCGGAGACTATCTAAGATATTGATACATTTCTCACACCATTCGATAGAGGAAATGTGCCTCTAATTAAATGAAAAATTTTTGTTTTTTCTAAATTCACAACAAAATACTGACTGTGCAATCAAGAGTGACATACTTCAAATTCCATTTGGGTAATTTTTTGAAAAAGCTAATCCTATTTATCATTTCGCAATTTTTTTCAGTAATATTGTTTCATAATATAAATATTGTCATAAAGAATTAAGTAAGAACTTCGAAAAATCTATATACTACAAAGTTTTGGTTATGTTCATTCTCATCTCGGCTGCAATAAAGCTGCACGGAAAATAAAAAGTAGTTTAAAATCCTTTCCCCCGACCACGCAAACTTGAAACAAACATATTTCACGGAAGTAATCCCTGGCTTAGATCCGTGCATCCTGTTGACGGACGGATTATGCCTGAAACGTTGAAGCTGAAACGCCAAAACGACTAAAAGCGGAGCGTGGCCATGTCAGCGTTCTAGGCGAAATGAGTAGCTCCCGCTGGGGGGGTTGACAGACCCCCCGCAGACACTGGCTTAATTCTAGCTACTTGCTGGTTCACGTTTAATACTTCCAGGGCTGTATTCATAAGATTTACTCACATAACTTTGATATTCATTTTGACTTGCCTATAGTAATGGGTGATTCATCTATATATAGTAGTAATTGCGTATAATGTTTCCTAATAACTGATAAAAAACATTATTCTATAACATAACTACTTGTCACCAATACCGTTGACAGACGTTTTTTTTATGGAAACAACAACGGATGTTTGTTTGGATATGGAATCTCGGCATTAGAAAGCCGACCTCCTACGCGTAATAAATTGTCATCATCAAGAAATAATTATAATTTGTTGATTTGTTTATTAGAAATAATTTTATTTTGTTTTAATTCTGCAATTACTATTTCAAAATAATTCAGTTGGATAATGTTGATGATGAATTCTTCAGAGTTATGTTATTTAGGGACTGATAATAGCCCGAAGTATTTGTTTAGTTTTTTTGAATTTCGAAAAAAATCTGAGTACGTACGCTACTGTTTTTTGTGATTTATTATAGCTCGTGACTTTTGAAAAGTTTTCATCTGACGGAGCAGTCAGAACGATAGTTTTTGTTCAGGTACTTCGGTTGCTTCAAACTTCGGATTTGCGAAATTATCAAATTTCGATAAATCTAATTTTGGATTCATTGGTAGTTTAGGTCCATGCCACCAGAGATTATTTGAAATTAGGTTTTTGCATTCGCGCCGCGTGAAGCTATATCAGCTGGGTTATCGGTTGTGTTTCCGAAACTCCAGGCATAATTGTTTGTTAAATTTTGAATCTTGACAACTATATTGCCTACATAAACGGACCAACGACTGGGTTCGTCGTTGCACCAGCATAAAAAGGTACGGACTAGTGATGAGCGATACATCGCTACCGGTGATTTAATCGCCGTTATTGAAAAATCGGTGAATCGCGATTTTTTAGAATATGCGAAATCGAATCTATTAATATGCAACACAGCTACTCGCTTTCCATCGCATTCAGTGATTCAGTGACATAGAGTGGAATACATTGTATTTTATTCCAAGCGTTCTAGACTCTATCTTCACGCCCCTCGCCCAATTAAGCCACCCACCCACGAAACTCTGATCCTCTAAAAAGTTGACAGGAAAATAAATTTCATTTTCCAAATCTATCTGCAGTTCCACAAGAAAAAATATGTGCTCCAGTTTCTTCAGTTCCTTGTGAAAGGTTGTTGTCTAAAGCTGGTCAGGTTCTGAATGAACGTAGAATACGATTAAGTGACAGGAAAACGCAGATGTTAATATTTTTAAATGCAAATTACAAATATAGCAAATAAATGCCTTTCATAGGTGGCAACTGTTTTTTGAATGGTAAAAATTTCTTTGTTTCTATTAATATATTATATTTATTTTTGTTTTGTTTCTATAAAATGTATCATTAATAATTTGTTGTTATTTCATTATATATTTTGTTTAAACTAAACATTAATTGTTTGAAATACATGTTATTATTTTTTCGTGCCAAAAAATTTCATAACGTCGTTATGTGAATATCGCAGTTTCGCTCATCACTAATACGGACAGACATGCTCATAAAATAGTATGCTTGTGAGCATACTCAGATCTAGTATGCTCTTCAACTGTTCACATTTACGAGCAACAAGCATGCTTGTATTAACCATGTTTCTGAATAAGCATGCTAAAAGTAAGCAAACAAATGGACATACGTACTATTCAGATGCAAGCTCTTGTCCAAAATTGAAGCTTTGTAACAACAAAAAAATGAAATAATAATTCGAAACAGTGGTTCTGTGCAGTTACAAAGATATAATAGTGTCGGTTCAATTCGTACAGGAGTAAATAAAACAATACTATCACTTGCAGTGCAACTGTGTGAGAACATTTTGTCGAAAATGAAAAAAAAGAAAAAGAAGATATGGCTACGTAACTGGATAAGTAGAAGGGAAATCCTTGGAGCAAGTAATCGATTGTTCGCAGAGATACGGGAAGAACATGTCAACGGCTACAAAAATCACTTAAGCATGCTTCCGCATAAATTTGATGAGCTGCTTTCTAAAATAGATAGTGTCGTACAAAAACAAAAGACTCATATGCGAGATGATATTCCAAATAAAATAAAACTGGAGATTACATTGAGATATTTAGCTGCCGGAGATTCTTTATATACTTTGTCTTCACTTTACAGGGTGGGCAGATCTACCATATCTGAATTTATACCTGAAGTATGTGCTGCCATATCCAAGGCTTTAAAGGAGTATATAGGGGTAGGTAAAATAATGCTATAGTTATAACGAAAATATTTTATTCAGTTCAACCCTAAATCAGGTATAATCTTATTAATAGCTACATTGATACCATATCTATGAAAGTTTCCAGGCTTCACTCACCAGATGTAGTCCAACATGAATTTATTGCGATTGGGAATCGCGCGCACGTACGTCGGTTTGTGTACTTGGAATTGAAAGTGTGCGGTAAGTGGTAGGTTCATTGTCTTGTTATAAAAGTGTGGACTTAGTGACAAGCTGAACATTTGTAGGTGAAAGGGTATTGTTTTGTATGTTTGAAGGTGAACGTGTAAAATAGGTGTTGGGTTGAAAATTCGAAGCTAAAATGATCTTGGTTTTTGTGTGTGATGGTGGAGGAGAGGCTGAATATCTAAGTTCAGATACATTCTGGTACATAGCCCAACGTCTAGCCGAAGTGAAAAGTTGTTGTATGTCTATCTGCACGTCTAATGCTTCGTATAGTGGACGTTGTCGCAACTGTGACGCAATGTTACGTGCAAAAAAATGGAATTCGTCTTCTTCTTGCTGGATACTTACCGCAGAAGATATAGTTTCCGAGCTATTAAAAACCTCACAACCTCAAATGATGTATTAGGCTTCCCCACATTTTTTCGCCTTGATGAATAATCGCTAGAAGAGCGTGACTCATATGCCTCATTTTGCGTGGTCGTTCTAGGCAATGGTGGCGACATTATGTTTGATTCATCGGCACTAGTTGTTGCTTGAGAATGATGTAGTGATGCGTCTGTGTCCTGTAAAAAAAATTAGTTAGTTGTCAGGTTTTCATACTAATATGTATTTATTCATTACAGATGCAGAGCTATGAGGAATGGAAGCGAATTGAAGATGGATTTCGAACTCAATGGAATTTCCCAGGATACATTGGAGCTATAGACGGTAAACAATAAATATTTTTGCTCCTGACGACTCTTCACATTACTACAATTACAAGGGTCCCCACAGCGTTATACTGCTGGCTTTAGTTGATGATGATTATTGTTTCTCGTACGTGGATATTGGAACTAATGGAAGAGCTTCTAATAGGCGAATTTTTGAAAGATTCAGCCTTGGAAATAAATACTCTTAAATTACCAGATAAATCAAGACACTGCTTTTCGTCTAAAATCTTATATCATGAAGTCATATGGAACAACACCAACCCATTAAGAAAAAATATTTAACCCTATATATCTTCGTGTCCTCTCTAAAGTATATGAATATAGTATCTCTATATATTGTTGAAGTACTTTATTTTTAATTTTAAGAATGTTTCTACATGAGATACTTCATAGAATTATTATGGAACATCTCAGAATAAGGCCGAAGAGACTTACTTTTCTTCTATCGTCTGTTCCATAAAGTCGGTAATACAGTTTACTTGGTCAATTGTAGGATGTTTATCTGGTTCAAGCAGTAAATTTTCGTAAACGAAGGATGTTTGAAATAAAAGCTTACGAACTTCACAAACCACTGATTTAGAATCCGTTAGCATCCTCCAAATAAAGATAGTTGTGGTTATTAATTCAAAGTTTGAAGAGAAACTGTTCTTTCTATATGAAAAGCTTCATAAATGTAATCCAAAACCCAAATAAATTCACTGTTCGGACCCTTACTCTGTGGAATCCACTCCTATTACTTTTTTAAGCGAAACTAACCGCGTCTAAATAATTCCACAATATATTTAAAAAATGGTAAAAATTCTAAAAAACTGACAATTGTGGAATTATTTATAAACAGTTAGTTTCATTTGAAAAAGTAACAAAAGCAATAGTGTTTGATAAAATAGTGAAAATAGGAAAATCCTGAAGCGATAGGTCAGAAGCAACGGTCTTTAATTTCATCTGTCATAAACAAATATGCAAGAACCATATAAATAATACAATGGGAATTTCAACACTATGAATTCATACTATGTTTCAATTGTTCCATCTTTATACACTAATCTTGCCATCAAATATTCCAATATATTATTTAACTTAGGACCTGTATTATAAATTTTCAAGAAAATTCAGTTATAAAACATGAGGAAATAATCAAAACAAGCCACAATGTATATTTCCAGTACTTGTTCTCGATTATGTAGAAACCACAAATTTACATTGAGATAATAACATATATTAAATAACAATCTCGCTGGCGATGTAGTCGGGTGAAATGTAGTGAAGACGAACAAAATGTACAAGTGTTTGTGGCGAACGCCTGGAACACGTAGAGACGGACACCTGCTTCGAATTCCAGGCGCATCTAGGCCATAGTTCTCGCTGTCCGGTGAGATTCTGTGCGGCCCTTAACTACCGCAGACGGTCTGGAATACTTCGAATTAATGTAAGCCAGGTAAAAAAAAGGTATTTGATCCAGCTATTTCGGGATTAGGTGAAAGCGACTTTAAAACGGATGGGGGGACATGAAAATCCAAGGAAGGAATAACAGAATATTTGGTGTTTAGTCCGTAGTCCGTTATATAATCGCTTTAGAAAGAAATAATTAGATAGCAGTGGATATTGTACGTAGTGTCAATTCAGAAATCTCAATATCTTCCTTTCAGTAAATAATATTAGAAATCGGGAAAATGGGTCAATTTTATTTTCAAGTGGGACACTTGCACTCATTCCCCTAGAAGGGGTGTTGAGAATTTATTTTAGATATTATATTCTTAGATAGTGCATGTTTGTGAATTGGAACATTGTTTTTATCAAGGTATTTGATAAGCTACGTAAAAGAAGCTTCTATAAGTGATAAAACTGCTCACAAAGTAGCTAGTCAGGAACAAGTTAATGTTTCTCCATTTTATAAAATTTTATCAAGACAATATATTTGATGGCAATCCTATTCAGTATGAAAACTTAAGTGAAATTTGTGGTTATTCCGATGAGGAAAATCAAATAAGGTTACAAAAATGTTTAAAAGAAAATGTAAAGAACATAACCCAATCGTTGTTGATAGTACCTGAAAATGTATATAATGTTAGGAAACAGCACACTGGCATAGTCCCTGAATCCGACTCTGTCTAAGCCATGTATGAAAGTTGAAATTATGGCGGATGCGCAGGGATTTCTTAGAATTGTTTACGATTGTGACTATCTTATCTATACATTGTATTTGTGACCAGT
The DNA here is from genome assembly GCA_963921935.1 of Galeruca laticollis. NCBI lineage: Eukaryota > Metazoa > Arthropoda > Insecta > Coleoptera > Chrysomelidae > Galeruca > Galeruca laticollis. The sequence continues at coordinate 185,164,837 of OY998179.1, read as the reverse complement.
CTTATCCATAAAATGCGAGAGCCAATTGTTTTTGTGTAAGCCACAATCTAGAATTATCTAGTAAAAAATGCACTAATATACTGGGTGGGGCACTATGAATGAACTATTCTCTGGCGTCTTAACGGCAAATAAAATTAGACATAAGATTAAGTAGATTACTTAGAACTATTATACAAAAGTATTTTGGAATATACAGGGTGCTCTAAAAAAGCGTGCCGTATCAAAGTTAGGTTCCTTTAAATGGAACAACCTGTATTTTATCACATTTTTGAATTGTACAATTAAAAATAATGTGAGTTCATTAACATTTGCATATACCTATCTAGTTCAGTTTCTAGGACAAATCGATTTTACATAATTTGTAGACCCTCCGAAAAAATAAAATAACTTCAAAATAAAAACGAATAACCACATTTGCTTTACACTATTTCACTAAAAGCTTTTAACATTCTGTTTCCAATATTTACTGGTATGCTATAATATACAGAGTGTTTTTAATATGACAGTATAACACTAACCATTTAATACATAAATGTCTGTCTTAATTTAAATGGTACACCCTGTATCTGTTGGGTAGGTTCAGCGTGGGAATTTATTACCTATCAGTTGGTATTAGGGTTGCCTATACCTATAGTTTTCGAGAAATTTCAAATTAGTTTTTTAGTATTCAATTATTTGCTGATATCTAGTTACCTATGACATAATGATACTCCGATGGAAAATTTTTAAAAATTTTAAATTTGTTATTTTGACAGTGAGTGTTTTATTGTATGATTCATTATTGATAAAAAAGGTTTCTTAAATTAGAATTTTATTAAGGGTAAGTAAACTATTATTGGTCATACAGATACAATAAGCTTTAAAATTATAAAAAAATAACTACAAAAAATTTAAAGAAGGTGTTCCAAGTGACGCCCATTTTGTTGAATATAAATTTCAACTCTTAAAAAAGTTATTCTTCACTTTCTATAACATTTCTGGTGTTAATGTTTGAAACGCTCTCCTTATACTATCCTTCATGTTCTCAGGAGTGGTTGGCTCTGTATTGTAGAGAATACTTTTTATGTAACCCCAAAGAAAATAGTCTAATGGCGTCAAGCATGGGGATCTTGCGGGCCAAAGATAAGGACCCCCCCGCTCAATCCATTTTCGTGGAAAAATATTGTTTAGGTAACGCCGGACAATTACACTGTAATTAACAGTCGCACCATCTAGCTGCAGCCACATTTTTTGTCTTGTAGCTAGTGGAACGTCATCTAGAAGTTCAGGTAGTTTGTTACGTGAAAATTTACGAAATTTTCTTCCAGTTAGCGTTCCATTGAAAAAATAAGGCCCTATTATGTGGGTTCCAACGATTCCTGTCCATACATTTAATGACCAACGATGTTGATGATCAACACTTCGGAAGTAATGCGGATTTTCGTCGTTATAGTAATGGAAATTATGTATGTTCACTAAACAGTTTTTATGAAACGTAGCTTCATCCGTAAACAGAACAAAATCAAAAAAATCTTCAGACCATGTCACTTTGTCCATAACCCAAAAACAAAACTCAATACGATTTTCAAAGTCCCTATCAAATAGCTGCTGGTGCATTTGAATATCGTAGTGATGAAATTTGTATTTTTTTAATTATCCTAGCGACACTTCTCTTGCTTATACCTACTTGCTCACTAATACATCTTTGACTAGTATGTAAATTCTCAACAAGCGCACCCATTACTTCAAATTCTGAATCGTCTGTAATTGCAGATTTTCGCCTAGAATTTTTTGTATATTGCACGCTCCAGTATTTTTGAATACTTGCAGTAGTCTTTTAAAAACATTTCTGTTAGGATGATCTCTATTTGGATACTTTTGAGCGTATAATCTACTTGCTAAAAAACAGTTCTCCTGACACTCACCAATAATTAAAATCATATCTATTCTTTCTTCGTTAGAGTACTTTTTCATGTTTAACCAGGGGGTTAATAACTATACCAATTATTAAAACTTAATTATACATCAACACTATAAAAATACAATACACAAATACACACTATACAAATTTATAAATTTATTTGACAGATGGAATGGTATTAAAATAATATCTACTTGAATGACATTTCATAGGTAACTAGATGCCAGATAAGTGAATAATATTAAAAACCAAATACAGTACACAGCCACCCACTTCAGAGGACATGAAGAATAGGATAATGCGAGCTTTTTAAAGAATTTCACCAGAAATATTAAAAAAAAATAACTTTTTTAAAAGAGTTCAAGCTTGTATCTAACACGATAAGCATGATTTTGAATACTTTCTTTAAATATTTTTATTAGTTTTTTACTAATCTTAATGCAAAGTTAATGATTGTGTACCCTTAATAAAATTCTGATTTAAGAGATCTTTAATTTATCAATAATAAATCATACAATAAAGGACTTACGGTTAAAACAAAAAAATTTAAATTTTTAAAAACTTTCAATCGGTGTATCATCACGTCAGCAAATAATTGAATATTAAGAAACAAATTTAAAATTTCTCGAAAACTATCAGAGATAGATATAGGCAACCCTAATACCAACTGAGAGGTAATAAATTCCCACGTTGAGCAGACCCTGCAGATACAGGGTGTTCCATTTAAATTAAGACATAAATTTATGTATTAAATGGTTAGTGTTATACTGTCATATTAAAAACACCCTGTATATTATAGCATACCAGTAAATATTGGAAACATGATGTTGAAAGCTTTTAGTGAGATAGTGTAAAGCAAATGTGGTTATTCATTTTTATTTTGAAGTTATTGTATTTTTTCGGAGGGTCTACAAATTCTGTAAAGTCGATTTATCCTAGAAACTGAACTAGATAGGTATAGGGAAATGTTAACGAACTTACATTATTTTTAAAAGTACAATTCAAAAATGTGATAAAGTACAGGGTGTTCCATTTAAAGGAACCTAACTTTGATACGGCACGCTTTTTTGGAGCACCCTGTATATTCCAAAATATTTCTAAATTATAGTCCTGAGTAATCTACTTAATTCTACGTCTAATTTGTTCTAATTTTATTTGCCCTTAAGACGCCAGAGAATAGTTCGTCCATAGTGCCCCAACCTGTATATAAAGGACCGACCAGCGGAGAAGTTCAGTTTTAGTTGATAAAGTGATCTCGACAAATAACAAGAATACACTGAAATAGCGAACAGTAAAGTGTTTATATAAATTAATAATTAAGGTTGTGTGTATATAAATTAAATTTAAGTGAATAGTTAAGTGTATATAAATTAAGTGTTAGTGAGTAGTTTAGTGTTTAAATAAATTCGTAAGTAGCCATACCGTGTGTTTAAAGTTTATCCCGCCCGTTTACTGTTTAAATAAATTAGAAAAACATTACAATAAGGTTATGATTTTTCGGTCGACCATAACTACAACAATTATTGTGGACGTAAAAGTTGATGAATATAACTTTCAATTTTCTGTTAAACACATACTGCCTCCATTGACAGCTGGAACAAAACTACAATACCGCATTGCACGTGGCGACCTCTGTATTAATCCTTTAGACAACGCATGTAAACAACACGATATCGCTTATTCGCAAAATAAACATCTTGAACAACGCCACAAAGAAGATAAGGAGTTGGAAGATAAAGCTTGGGCTCGAGTCAAATCAAAAAACGCAGACCTGCACATACTATTAACAAATTTGTCATAAAAGTAGAACCTGGGTACGCCATTTACAAAACTTCACATAATTTACTTTATTTACACGTTATACCGCAACATGAAATAACCAACGTTACTGTGTTGGCTGTGGACCAAGACGGCCGTCCTATAAACTGTTGTGATGATAAGGATTCCTTGATGTTGCAGCTTAGAGCGACAAGCAACAGATGGGATTGGTAATCAATCACAAAAGACGTTCAGCCGCACCTTCGACGTCATTAGTTACGCGACAACCTTCATAGCAACAGCAGCAGTTCATATTTGCTAACAAATTATTCTTGCAATCTTGAGGCTTTTTGTTGAAAGAAAAACAACAACAACAACGACGACGTCCAGGTATGGAAAACGTTTTCGTGTGAACGATATGCCTCCAATGTTTGATATTTACCGTAAGCCGGAATTTGGCGAGACGATCTGCAAAGCTGAATACAGAATATATGCACCGTTCATAAAATCGTTCAATTGTAGTGACATTGTAGAATTTAGCATCAATCAAGTAGGTACGCTTTTTTCGATGAAGGATACTTTGTTGTGCATCAAAGGGTCACTCGATGCACAAGGAGCCGGTGATGTAAAGCTGGCGAATAATGTTGGTGCTTTCCTTTTAGATTTGTGCACATTCAGTGAAAGTGCAAGAGAAATGGAAATGGTTCGAAATCCTGGCATGGTGACCGCTGTACGTGCCATGACATGCTACAATCAAGAAGATTCCAATCATATGGCTATAGCAGGCTGGAATTATCTCAAAGAGCCTCTCCTAAGTACCACCGACAAATCATTCAACCTACAAATTCCTCTCAAAAATGTTTTCAGCATTTTCAATGCCTATCGTATGATTACGTGTGGACTACAAAGAATACGTTTGGTTCGAGCTCGAAACGATAATGATTGTGTACATATCACGGGAAAAAACGTCGCTGGAGGAACTATTAACATTAACATTACCAACATTGAATTAAAAATCAAGCATATCTATCCTTATGGTGATATTAAGTTGGAACTTATGAACGCCATTCAAAAGGATCGGCCTATAGTTATTCGGTTTAGTAAGTGGGAGATATACGAACTGCCGGGAATTACCAGAAATGCTAGGCGTGGAGTTTGAGCCGATAAAACTACAACTTGAGTCGAACGACCTCGTTATGTTATTGTTTTGTTTCAAACCAACAAACGTGAGAACAGCAAAGCCGTTCGACAACGCTGATATTCAAAGTATCTGACTATTGTTAAATGGTGAATATTGGCCCAATGAAAGAATGCAGTTGGACTTTAGTAAAAACGACTATAATGAAGCCTATTTCAACTATACCGAATTTTATCCCAGTTGTATGAATTCATCACAGAAGCGTCCACTGTTGGATTATTCCTCTTTCAAGAAACGCGCATTGTCTGTTATCGATTTCTCGAAATAAAAAGAAAGCATGAAGGCATCTACGGTCGATGTAAAGCTGGACATTGAAGCAAACATTGGTTTTCCCGATAACACCAAAGTATATTGTGTCATAATACACGACTGCGTAATGGAGTATTTCCGCATCACAGAAATTTATATGTGTGTTGCTGTTATATGTCAGTATTCGAGAAGTCGTCATCATGAGAGTAGCATTCGTAGACATTCACGGCTTCATTATAGATGGACTATTTGTTGTTAAAGAACTCACCACCGAAATTGGTTATAAGCAAAGTTCCTACATATTTTGGCCATGCCAATCAACTGCTATGTTAAGCAACCAGGATAAGAATATTGTGTCATATTTGGAGAAGAACGTGCATGGCATTCGATACTCTTCGAGTACTCCATATTGAATAATATATTGGAAACTGAGCTGTTGTATGCTGCATTCTTCATATACGTATGCGGGTACCAGAAAGCATATTATCTACTAAAAAAATGTCACATTTTTAGTGCGTTTCTCGATATTATTGACGTCTGCAAGTTTGACGGTACGCCTCGTGGTACTGGAAACTTTGAACGTGATCCAAATCCCTGCTGTCCCTATGGACTATACTCCTGCACCCAAAGAAATGTAGAACGTCTCCGACACTGGTTTTTAAATACAGTATTACCTTTGTAAATATTGTGTCTTAATTGTTTTTGAAATGAATGTGACTTTTACGGTTAACAATTTTTAATAAAATTTTAATTAATGCAACAAAGATTATTACTAATATTATACATATAACTGAAAAAGTATTGTTAAGTTCATCTTTCATGCTGCTGGAGGTTGTGTTGCTGTTGATCATATTGAAGACTTGTAGGTTGGTTTCGATTTAATGGATATGTTGCTGTTGTTTGTGGTGAATGACCTCTAAAGATTTAATCTTCAGCACTTGACATCTCCTACTGTTGTCTCCTGTTTTGTAACTCTTCAGGTACCCAATTTAACGGAAGATTTTCCCATTTATTTTGACTTGGTTAGCAGCAAGACATATGTTTTCAATTTGTTTGCTAATCTTTCTTTTATCTTCATAAAAAGTGACGTCCTTATTCAATCGGTCGATTTTCATTATAAATAACTCAATTCAACGTCTACACTCGACTAAAGACATAACGCGAATGATTTATTTGACGCTATTCTAGCGCTGTTAAACCACATTTCAACGGCTATACTTCGTATATATTAAATTTTATGACTACACTTTGTGCAATGAACATATTTACGATCGATAATATCCTGTATATTATGTTTATAATCGACGAATGACGTAATGCCTTTTTGCCTTAGAACTCATTCATTCCTTGTATATTACATATAATAGTTATTTATGTAATAAGGATCATAAAGACGATCATTATGGTACAAGTCGTGAATGTTATCGGGCGAGGCGTAGCAGAGTCCGAAAACACGGCGTGTGCCATAATGATTGTTTATGATTCGTATTACATACAAAATTTTATCTGATGGCATTTATATCAACACATTTTCGAAAAATTAAAAACTGCATTTTCGACATGTCACAATGACAACTATTTTTAAAGGAGTAAGTATTGTGTAGTTTCAAATATTAGTAGGTGAGTGAGCTGTGCTTTGCCATTTCCTTGACAACGTCATCAGGTTGTAACGGCAATAATTATTGTCAGGTAGAATTTAATATACTTTAAAAAATGAGTGATTCTGAAGATGATAGTTTACCTTCTGATTTGGAAGAAATGTCGAGAAATATCGTGTCCAATTTGCCGGAAAAATCACGGAGGGTATATGAAATGGTGTTTAATCGGTACGAGCCATTTGATTGGAATCTTATTGATTGTAGCATGTCATGGCACGTACAGCGCTCACGATTCCGTGATTTCGAACTATTTCCATTTCTCTTGCACTTTCACTGTATGTGCCACGAATCTAAAAGGAAAGCACCAACATTATTCGCCAGCTTTACATCACCGGCTCCTTGTATATCGAGTGACCCTTTAATGCACAACAAAGTATCGTTCATCGCAAAAAACGTATCTACTTGATTGATGCTAAATTCAACAATGTCACTGCAGCTGAACGATTTGATCAACGGTGCATATGTTCTGTATTCAGCTTTGCGGATATTCTCGGCAAATTCCAGCTTACGGTAAATATCAAACATTAGAGGCATATCGTTCATACGAAAACGTTCTCCATACATGGACGTCGTCGTTGTTGTTGTTGTTTTTCTTTCAACAAAAAGCCTCAAGATTGCAAGAATAATTTGTTAGCAAATATGAGCTGCTGCTTCTGCTGCTGCTATGCTATGAAGGTTATAGCGTAACTAATGACGTCGAAGGTGCAGCTGAACGTCTTTTGTCATAGATTATCAGTCCCACCTGTTGCTTGTCGCTCTAAGCTGCAATATCAAGGAACCCTTATCACCACAACAGTTTATAGGACGGCCGTCTTGGTCCACAGTCAACACAGTAATATTGGTTATTTCACGTTGCAGTATAACGTGTAAATAAAGTAAATTATGTGGAGTTTCGTCACTGGCGTACCCAGGATCTACTTTTATGACAAATTTGTAAATAGTATGAGCAAGTCTGTTTGCGTTGAAGGTCCCAGTGGTAATGTTATATTCGAAACGTATGCTAGATACTTTTATAATTTTAAGGTCTGAAGAGTTCCATCGTTTGGGTTCGAATATATTTGCAGAAAATCATAATATGTCACCCAGACTGTTGTGTTTTGCAAACTAAATTCTATATTTACTTAAAATCATACATTTTAACGAATTATTATTAGGTTTTAGTGCAAATAAGGTTTCTGGTCTATGTGAATTGGTGCCGCCTAGCTTGTCCAGTATAAACGTTTCAATATCCGAAATTTTGTAACATCTTACAGGTAAATCAAAATTATGCAGCTTGTTGTTGTCGTCGTTGTAGTTAAACTTGCAATTTCCAGTGTTCGGTATGCTATGGTATGAGTGAAAGGAACGTAATGCTATTTCATAATCTTTCTCCGGATGGAGTGCAATAGGCGTAGGAGAATGGAAAATAAATACGTGATTTGTGCTATCCACTCTCAAAAACTGCGATATGATGACTGATATATGTGGAGGGTTGAAGGTGCTTTTAATCATAATAATTCAAAGAATACTCTACACTTTAAGATTTATTTAATAGACGTTGACATAGAAAACAAGATGCCTGAGAATTTCCAGGACCATTCCAATGCGTTGACCAATCAGGGCGGTTGTAGTGAACAAAGCATGGTAGACCAATTTGTAGCTCAAAAGTTGCTCCATCATCCTACAAAGTTCCATCGAAATCGTTAGAGCCATTACAAAGTTGCTACAAATATTTATACCGACAAACTACCTAAAATGAGGGTACCTGTATCTCAGCTTTGAGTACAGCTAGGAGGCTGAAAATTTCACAGTAGTATCACCCCACCACCCCAAGGTAACTGATAGAATTCCATCGTGATCGGTGAACTTTTCCCTATTTTTTCGGTCATTTGAAAATTTACATTTTGTATGAAAAAAAATTACTGTATATATATCGAGTGACCTTTTATGGTTTGACATTTACATGCCGTAGACAGTTTGTATTAGACTTTTTTGATGTGGTGGTTTTTGTGGAGCTTTACTTGCGTCACTCTGCATCTGGCCATGCCTGTGATTAAGGCTGTTTTCAAACTTCTTTCATTCTTTCTCTAAACTGGAAAACTTCAATGGGAATTGACCGGGATGCTGCTGTAATTCTTCTTTAAAGATGTTTCCAAAGAGAGAAATCTATGGGAGATAAATCCGGTTATTTCGGGGGACATTCAACTGCCCCCTTCTCCCAATCAATGTATCGGGAAATCTGTCGTTTAACCACTGTCTGATGTGAAGAAAATATAGAGGCAAGAAGCAAAGAACCAATAATAGTATTTCCAAGAATTCTAGCCCAAACATTAACTTTTTGTGGGTGTTGCGCATGTCCTTATCGAAAAATATGCAGGTTTTCCTTACTCCAATAGGGACAATTTTGTCTATTAACATTCCATTCAGAAAAAAAAATAACATTAATCACTGGAGCAGAAGATTAGGAATGCCATAGACCCGATGAAACATGGTTTCAGAAAACTATTCTTCTATCATAATCGTCCTGGAGATCTCAAAGAATCTGGATTCTATAGTGATAAAAGTCACGTATTTTCAATGTTTTTTTATACAATCCAGCGTGACATTCCTGAAGATTCTGCTTCTGATCGTAAGGAGATAAGTGGGACCTGCAGTAAATGTTCCCAAAACTCCAATTTGATTTCCTCCATTTAGTAGGTACTCGGGGGTAATTTTTTTAAATTCATATTATAGCCAGATTCGTAAAACTTTATCACAAAATAAAGCACATATCAATGATTAACTACATTAATATTTGGAGTTTTACTTCACCTCTAGTATAGCATATGTTATTTATACATATAAGGGAAGTATTGTAATGGAGTAGTTTCGACGCTTCGAGATTCTAGTGGATTTACGCGTTTCATATGTTTCTGAGTCCAAAAATCCAATATTTTAAAAATTCCGGTCGGTTGGTCAGTCTGTCAACACGATAACTCAAAAAGGCATCCGAAATATTTTAATGAAATTTTACATGATGATATACTCAGGAGCCTGTATCGTGCTAACAAACTGAAATTTCTCAAAAAATGACAAAAATGTCGCACTTAAAGTACTAGAGCACCTGTTGGTCGGGCTCTGGTGAGTTGAAAATCAATAGGGTTTATCTGTGAAATGTCCTGAATAATATTCAATCATAAAATTAGTGACTTGTTGAACTCCGGAGGCTGTATCGTGCTAACAAACTGAAATTTCTCAAAAAATGACAAAAATGTCGCACTTAAAGTACTAGAGCACCTGTTGTTCGGGCTCTGGTGAGTTGAAAATCAATAGGGTTCATCTGTGAGATGTCCTGAATTATATTCAATCATAAAATTAGTGACTTAATGAACTCCGGAGGCTGTATCGTGCTAACAAACTGAAATTTCTCAAAAAATGACAAAAATGTCGCACTTAAAGTACTAGAGCACCTGTTGTTCGGGCTCTGGTGAGTTGAAAATCAATAGGGTTCATCTGTGAGATGTCCTGAATAATATTCAATCATAAAATTAGAGACTTGTTGAACTACGGAGGTTGTATCGTACTAACAAACTGAAATTTCTCAAAAAATTATAAAAATGTCGTACTTCAAGTACCATAGCACCCGTTGTACCGGCTCTGGGTTTATCTGTTATATATCCGTAACAATATTGCACTCCGGAGGCTGTATCGTGCTAACAAGCCATGTAACGAAAAGTGGCCGACGACAACGACGACGACGACAACATACACACCGGATTTTTTTTCTAAAAACCGTTTTTTCGTGTTGTCGTTGATGGAAATCGTAAAAATAATTAAAAAAAAATTCTAAATTCCAACTTTTTTGTGGTAAATCAATACTTTTCTCGCATATTAGATAAGTTGATCGGAAAAGTAAAAATTCAAAAATTTTGCGCTCCTGACCAAATCCTTGTAAATTTTGGATTATAGTGAATGTATGGAAAACATTATGCAGTACCATGTATTATGCGAGGAATCATTTTATTTTATTAGTTTTTTGAAATTTGTGTTATTAAAGAAATGTTTTTCAAGTGAAGTATTACAATAAAAATGTTGGGTAAAAACTATTAGCCTCGTTGCATAAAGTGAAATCTTGTGCTGGGTACATCAACTGGCAATAATAATTAAGCTAGAACTAGATAGATAGTTGCTTCTTACATTCATACTACTAATAACTGAGTCGCAATTTATATACAACTGAATATAACTTGTCCTTGTATTACCAATACTAAATTAGAAACCAAATTCGAAATTTCCTTGCCAAAAATAATGACACTACCTACTTATTTTCAAATAGAAGCAACTGAACCGAATTCAAATTTAAACTTCAAACTTGAACATTTGTATAGTCTAGCATCATTCTCAATGAATCACCATGTATACAAATACTTTAAATAAAGTAACCTACTTTTTTTTTCTCTCCCCTTTTCTACGAGCTTCGCAGTACACCACTCAATAAAAGATTGCCAAATAGTTTCAGGAAATTGCTTCCAAGCTTTTGAAAATCAATCGTCGATATCATTTATATCGCCGATAAAGCCCTTACAACGCCACGCGTTCTTTTTGGAACTTCTCGTGTTCCCCGGAAGCCCTACCGTTCACTGTTGTTTATATATCTGATGATGACTTTTTCACTTCTCAGGTACTAGGTGGATTTGTTTGCTGAATTGGGAACAGCGTGTGTGAATTTTTCTTATCTGTTTCATTGCATCTCCCCTAACTTCTCTGTTATATTAGTTACACTAGATTGCGTAAGGGGATATATGTTAATAAGCAAAACTTTTGATGTACTAATTAATTATTTTTTTCCCAGTAAACTGCATTTCGAACGAATATTTAAGAAATCTTAAAATCGAGTAGTCTTGGGAACTTCCGCTCTCAGAAAAAAGTATGATGAGTTGGTGAAAAAGGAGGACTGAGGGGAAAGCAATAAAAAACAACAGCTCCGTGTCAAGCTGCTTGAAATTTTTAAAGAAAAAAGTGGTTAAGTTATATATAATTAATTATTCAACAAACTAAATTTGTGACTAAAAAACATGTTAAGTGCAAAGAAATATTCTCGAACGAGACAAGTTTTCATCAAAGTATCCAGAGTTTAAGAATCGTCGCCAGTGTGAAATGAAGCGTGGGTGCGGACATTTTGAAAAAGGGAATTTCTCAAACGAGGTTACTGATATTTTTATCTCTTTGGATCCAAAGATCAATAAACAGAAACAAAATGATCATTTTAATAAACTATTCAAATAATAAAGATCAAATAATACATGAACCATAATGAATAGAAACTATATAATTATTACATAATAATTGTAATGACTTACCTGATTTTCCAATGTATGTACTTTGTATATATTTAGTTTGTAGGAATTTTAAACACTTTCATAATTCATAAATTTTACTGTTTCCCATATAGTTCAACTATTTATTATTATTATAAAGTATGTTTGTACAAGTTTAAAAGGAAAATCACTGCATCACATACCATAAACGTATCTATTTTAATAGTTTTCTTAACTGTAATATTGTTCTTTGCAAGAAGTTATAGCGGAAATCTGCTCTGCGCAGGTGTTGTAGATAATCAAGGTTGAATGTTGGATATTTTATGCAAATTAAACACCATAGGCGTCTCATAATTTATTATTTTTAACCAACTAAATTCTTAAGATATATAAAATAGTTAAATATAAGCTGTAAATCTCTTAAAAACAGTTAGCTATATTTTATAAACAAAATAAATGTCGTTAAATTAATTATAGCAAATGTTGAACTCTTAAGTTAGTTTTTCCCAATAATCCTACTGAAATTAGGAGTGATCATGCTCTACAAAAAAATAAGAAAGCCGAAGGCATAATTAAATGGAGAGTAAGTTCATAAATAGTGAGGTAGGACAAAGTTAAAATAATTAAATAACAAATAAATTTATCAATAATAATATAAAACTATTAACAATATAATCATATTCAATTATTATCTAAATAATATAAGTATAATATCAATATATATATATATATATAATTTTTTTTTGAAGTTTTTTTCTTGGGAAAGGTTCAGATTAAAACTCTTGTATGTTAAAAATACTTCAAAAAATAATATAATAATGGTTCAAGAACATTTCTCCAATATATATATATATATATATATATATATATATATATATATATATATATATATATTTATATATATATATATATATATTTATATATATATATATATATATATATATATATATAGAGTTGTCTCAAATTTTGTTGAGAATTTAATAAAATTATAACTATACAATCAGATTATAGTCATATTTTGTAAAACCAGTGCGTGCATAATTCATAGAAGAATTGCATCGTGTCAAGTGTAAGTGGTTCCAGTTTCTAAATCAGATATTCAGAAAGTTTTGCAGAATTCTAAATACATTTAGAATACGTACGAGTTTTCCTGTCCTATTTGGTGAGTCCACTCCAGTTTAAAATTATTTTTCGAGAATTAACAGGCCTTTAAATACATTTCGAGCAATTAAGGAAACAAATTGCCAAGAAGAAAGTAGATATGGAAGAACAAAATAAGAATTTGAAAATAGACCAAGAAAATGGAGTTGAAATCAAAAAAATAAGAAAGCCGAAGGCATAATTAAATGGAGAGTAAGTTCATAAATAGTGAGGTAGGACAAAGTTAAAATAATTAAATAACAAATAAATTTATCAATAATAATATAAAACTATTAACAATATAATCATATTCAATTATTATCTAAATAATATAAGTATAATATCAATATATATATATATATATAATTTTTTTTTGAAGTTTTTTTCTTGGGAAAGGTTCAGATTAAAACTCTTGTATGTTAAAAATACTTCAAAAAATAATATAATAATGGTTCAAGAACATTTCTCCAATATATATATATATATATATATATATATATATATATATATATATATATATATATATATATTATATATATATATATATATATTTATATATATATATATATATATATATATATATATAGAGTTGTCTCAAATTTTGTTGAGAATTTAATAAAATTATAACTATACAATCAGATTATAGTCATATTTTGTAAAACCAGTGCGTGCATAATTCATAGAAGAATTGCATCGTGTCAAGTGTAAGTGGTTCCAGTTTCTAAATCAGATATTCAGAAAGTTTTGCAGAATTCTAAATACATTTAGAATACGTACGAGTTTTCCTGTCCTATTTGGTGAGTCCACTCCAGTTTAAAATTATTTTTCGAGAATTAACAGGCCTTTAAATACATTTCGAGCAATTAAGGAAACAAATTGCCAAGAAGAAAGTAGATATGGAAGAACAAAATAAGAATTTGAAAATAGACCAAGAAAATGGAGTTGAAATCAAAGAAAAATTTGAAAAACAGATAGATGAAATACAAGAATTAGATAAATGCATAGGAGAAAATATATCTAGAACAATTCAAACAGAACTAAACAAACAAAATAAGAATATAACTGAAGAAATACGATTTATAAAAATACAAAGTTTAATGGAGATTAAAGAAGTTGAGAAGGAAACTGAAATGATAAACATTAATTTACAGAATCTAGGAAGTGAAGAAGTGATGCAAATTTATGAAAAAAATATTTATTTTAATATAAAAGACTTAGATGTCAATATAGTGAAACAAATCGTGACATATGATAAAAAAAATAATAATTATAATAGGGGGATACAACTTAATTAATTGGGAATTAAAGGAAATGAACAGAAGATTACAAGAAACTATGGAAGAGATAGAGGAAACCACAAAACAAAATGCCGGACGAAGAATTTACACAGAAAATGTCGAAATCAGAGTGAAACTTGATAGAAATATGAAAATAATTGATCCAAGAATATTTATTAAGATAATTGGAAATGAAATGAATCGAATTGAGATTATGGTGGATATGAAAATAATAAAAAGCAATTTCAATGAGACGGAAGAATTTGAGATGCAAATTGTAATGCATTTATTGGAAGAAATTGATGAGATATGGGACTTCAAAATTAAAAAAGATATGGTGGAGAACAGGAAGAAGCTACAGAAACACATAGAGAATCAAACAATAAGAGAAGAGAGTAAGACGAAGTTTAGAAAAAGAAAATAAAATTGAATTATATGACAGGATTATAGGAACGAAATCTAGAAAACGAAAGGGAATTGTACATGGTAAGGAAGGGATATGAAAACGATATGTAAATAAAAAGTTTATGATTAACAAATAATATTTAAAAACATATGTAAATAGAAATTAAATAAACAGGGTTTGATAATAAAAAAAATGATAGACATGTTGATATGAATTATGGAAATAAAAATAGAAGTTACAGAAATGAAAAACGAATATATGGAAATGGAGGTAAAATTGATGACAATAAGTATTTTGAGAATAGAAGAGATTTGAGAAACTTTGATAGAAGAAATGATAATGAAAATAGAAATGAAATTAGGCAACAAAATAGATGGACATGAGGAAATAATTACATTTATAGGAGCAAATGGAAAGAAGTTATATGAACTAAGCAAATCTATGATACAAAAGATTGAATTAAGAATGGGAAAGAAGTTGATACGTAAGCATAGTTGATAAAAAAGTTAGAAACAGACATACTTATTGATGAATTGATGAAATATAAGGAAATAATTGATTTTGAAGAGATAGATAGAATTAAATGGTAAAATAATTGAATTTGAGGAGGTAAATATGGAAGTATTGACAATTGAAGAGGATAATAGGAAGTTATGGAATATAAAGAGGAGTGGAATTATGGAAGAATTGGAATTAATGAGTGGAAATAAGGAATATGAAGAGAAAGTGAAGGGTTTGATAATGAAATATGAAGGATTGATTGAAAAAGAAATTAGAATGGCTAATAATTATGTACGTGAGATAGAATAAATAGAAGATGTGAAAAGTAATGGTAATTGTACAGAGTGTAATGAAGAATATTATAGATTTATAAATAAATTATTAAAGAAGTATGAGAGAAGAATTTCGAAGAAACCGACGCTTGCTTAATGAAAATATAGATGTTATATCAAAGTGAAGAAGACTGAGAAATGTTTAACTAAAATTATATCCAATTTAACATAAATTGTTTAGACAGAGTAGAACAGAGTTGGAAACATTTGAGATCATAAAAAAATGTATCAACATGTATATAGGAAATTTTAGAATAACAAATAACAGTACGTTACGTGAAATTTTAAAAATAGATATAGTATAGTTAATAAATTTTATGGGAATTAGGGATAATAGTTTAATTTGATTGAAGATAAGTGTTTAGAAATATGTTGATAATCATTTGGAAGATATTAATATGTTTTACTAGGATACTAATATGGTATTTGGCAATTTTGAAAGATAAAATTATAATAATATACAAGAATCGACTTGTCATTCTTTTATTAGGGGGATTTAATACAGTTCCTCTATTTAAAATGTAAAAGAAACATTAAAATAAGGAAAACTATTTATATTTGTATGCAATACTTTCGATAAACACTGTATTATATGTATAATCAATAATTTTGAAAGATTCGGTATACAAATCAAATTTGACATTTTAATTTTCGGATGACGTTTATGTAGAATATATTTAACGATAGACAGATTATATTACAATTTGGAGAATATATTTGAAATTTTAAAATACAGATGTCTCTGCTATCAGAATTACAATGGTAATAAAAGAATTCAAATCTCTCTTTGTTATAGGGAAACATTAATTAGTATTTTTTTTTTAAAAAAGAATTTGTCGTAACCACAGGAGAAGAGATTTATTTATTTGAGAAAAATTTAGTTAGTTGAATTTGAAACCCCCAAGAGACAACATCGAGATAAGAGTTGTCTCAAATCTTGTTGAGAATTTAATAAAATTATAACTATACAATCTGATTATAAAGTCATACTTTGTAAAGCCAGTGCGTGCATAATTCATAGGAGAATTGCATCGTCTCAAGTGTAAGTGGTTCCAGTTTCTAAATCAGATATTTAGAAAGTTTTGCAGAATTCTAAATACATTTAGAATACGTACGAGTTTTCCTGTCCTATTTGGTCAGTCCACTCCAGTTTAAAATTATTTTTCGAGAATTAACATGCCTTTTAAATACATTTCGAAAATAGATGCATCTATAGAATAATATTAGCCAAACAGAAATAACGTTATACATAAAAGATCTTACATCAAGTGAAAAATTTTGAATAGACAATTTGAAGACAAATTTGCGTTATTTGACATGGATATACGTCAAGGGTATATTGAACGAGTTGATCTTTTGCATAAAAAATTTTACAATTAGTCGAGTTTTAGAATAGGTTGTAGTGATATTAAGATTGGTAGAAATTATTATCTTTGCTTCGTTTACAATATTTTGGGAAATATTAAAACTTTTATAATTTGTTATCTGATTATATAATATATAATTTTGATTCCAACTCACTGTGGTATTTATTCAGTATCAATTTTCAACGTATTTAACATTTTGCATGCTATAGTAATTATGATTTAATCAATGACATTTGCTTAATTTCCAGTGACAATTAATTTGTATATGTCATAAAATAATTCAAGTGCCTTTTATTATATAAAAAAACAGTTACTCGAGATTCAGAATATAGAATAATATTTGATTGGAATAATATTTGAAAATTACAAAATTTGAATTATTATTATTTAAAAATTTTTGATCCACCCTGAGATTAGAGTGATTAAGTATATTGTGAATTTAATTTATCTATCTAAATCCAGAAATTAATATTTATCTTGGCCGGGCATTGTTTGACAACTACTGTCAAAAGTAAATTAGGTTACGTACGCTACTAAAGGTGTGTGTACAAGAGTGTCGCTACAATCACAAATTGTGATAACGTCGACAAGTAATAATTGTATATCGTTATATTCATATATCAACTATAATACAACTATAAATTAGATTGAATACATAATAAGTTGTCACCCAAACGTGGGGCAACTATAAAAGAATATTAAATATATATAATAATATATATATATAATTTCATAAAATACGAGGTGTCTATATGAAACATAAATTTCGATTTTCTACTACACCTGCTTTTAGTCGAAACTACAATAACTTCGACGTATTGGCCTGACCGTTCTTCGAAGGGAAAAACAACTACATTCCTGGCTAATACCACGCAGAATATTGAATTACATCCCCTTCGAAAACCGTGACGTAGTTGTTTTTCCCTTCGAAGAACGGTCAGGCCAATACGTCGAAATTATTGAAATTTCGACTAAAAGCAGGTGTAGTAGAACATCGAAATTTATGTTTCATATAGACACCTCGTATTTTATGAAATTATATTCATCTTATTTCATACGACTTATACGGTCGCATTTATCTGAGATGTTGGTTCGCAACTGAACGTGTAGATGGCGCCAGCTGGCTACTTCTCGCTTGTGTAACTACACGAGCCAAGTAGAAGTTGTCGAAGGACGTAATCTTCAGTTCGGTTTAAAGACTCTGAACTGGAAGGCATTACGGCACTCTTGAACAGACTCAAGAAGGTCGAAACGCGTCAGTGTACTATGCCCTTCCGCTATCAGTTGCGAATCATCACAGATGTCCGTATCGGCAAAATGGCCGATCGACGTCACGGTTTTCGAAGGGGATGTAATTCAATATTATGCGTGGTATTAGCCAGGAATGTAGTTGCTTTTCCCTTCGAAAAAGGGTTAGGCCAATACGTCGAAATTGTTGAAATTTCGACTAAAAGCTGGTGTAGTAGAAAATCGAAATTTATATATACATATATATATATATATATATATATATATATATATATATATATATATATATATATATATATATATATATATATAATAGACCAATATTCTTATCTATTTCTTGGAATGTTCAGTTGTAGAAATATATTTTATGATTATGACGTTCTTCTCAATTTGTTCTCTTGATATCCACATGTTTTAATCTCTTATGATACACAGGATTGTTGTGTATATTAATACACCCATTGTTATCTTAAAACAGGAGTATCGGCTTATTTGTTTCAATAATAATACTATTAATTAATTATCTAATCCAAATAACTTCTTTAACCCATTCAAAAAGTACCACATATTCGGCTTCTGTAGTTGATGTCGTTACAATATTTTGTTTCTTGGAATTCCAAGAGATAGTGCAATTTTTAAAATCTTCTATCAAATTTTCAGATGTACTTTTTTGTCATCTCCACAATTTCCCAAGTCTGAATCAACATAGCTAACATTTTTGTCATCATAGTCACCTTTTACGTTAAGTTAACTGAAGCTAAAGGGTACCTTGAATATATATTAAAATACTTTTTAATGATTTTTCCAAAGTTCTACATTATTTTTACCTTGATAACGGCTAAATATGTTTATTGAAATACCTGCATAAATCTGGACGTATGCATAGCATCGCATACATCAGATACCCAAATAAATTTCTACATAATAGATTTCGGAATTCAGCGCAGCATAATTTATTTTATTAGAAGAGGACTACTAACAGATTTGCATACACTCATATTAAAGTTTGATAGAATAATTTTTATATAAGAGCTTTGTCAAGTAAAATTGAGGTTTAAGATTTTCTAATTCTTAATCCTAAAAATAATTTAGCTTCATTTGTATCGACTATATTAGATTTGGTCATTAAATATCTTTTTTAAATGTATCATTGTGATATTATCATAAGTTGAGATCAAAAGATAATCAACATATAATACAAAAATCAATATTCTTATTAACACTTCCAATGATTAAAAAATAAAGACAGCGGTCAACTAAAGAATTTTTGGGACCTGCTTCTTTTAAAATTACGTCAAATTGTTTAAACCAACACCTTGAGGACTGTTTTAAGCCATAGAATGATTTATGTAATTTGCAAACTTCGTCATTTTAAGCTTGAATTATTCAAGTATTTTCACTAGTAATACCACTAGAGGTCAAATTATTTCCGGAATTTTTTTTACCCCTATTGATATTCAGCTCACTAAAGCAAGTACAACGGGTGCTATGGTACTTGAAGTACCAAATTACGATACAGCCACCAGAGAGTATACGATTGATCAATTTTATTATTGAATTTTGTTCAAGGTGTCTCACAGATGTACCCTATTGATTTTCAGTTGACTAGAGCGAGTACAGCGGGTCCTCTAAATACAGATATACTAAAATTTTGGTTATTTTTGGAGAAATTTCGGTTTATTAGCACGATACATCCCCGAAGTGTATACAACTAACAATTTTATGATAGAATACTGTTCAGGGCCACAGATGCGGAAAAGTTAGTTTTAATCTTTGAAACCGTTTATTTTTATGTTATTTTTCAACTGCTGTAAACCTAGCTAGGCAAATATAACAAATTTAGATTGCGTCGTAGTTTCGATACCAACCTCTACGTATGGATTATAAACGATAATTCTGAAATTTTTACCCATTGTAGTTGCATTAAAATGGGAACCTAAAGCGTAACATAATATATTCTTCTATTTTATATCATTTTTGGATTACTACAAGTGGTAGAAAGTTATAATTTTATCAAATTTAATGTGTTTTTCAGTTTCGATAATGGCCATGTAATGGCTTTTCAGCCTGCCCTTCAAGATATTGTTTTATACTTATTGTAGTTACACGCTAATGCAGTTTTATAATGAAATATATTACATTCTTTGATTTTTTTATTTGCCTCGGGCTACTACAAGTGGTTGAAAATGAAAAAAATATTAGTTTTACAGATACATACCTACAGGAACAGATTAAATAATAATATTCGGTTTGTCTTCACACCAATGTACTCTGCGTCTATAAACTGTTGATTACTACCGATTGTAGTAGCTCAAGAATGCCATTTAGAGACAAAAAATATAATATTATTTTATTTTCTAGTTACGTAAGCTCACTATAAATTGTAGAAAATTATAATTTTAGAGGTTTTTCGGGAAGCTGCATGAACAGATTCATCGCGCGTCGTAGCTTTGTCAGCAATTATTTAGGCCTTCAAACTGGTAATTTCTACTCATTGTACTTGCATGGCAATACCATTTCAAGATAGAAAATAGTATATTCTTCAATTTTACATAAGTTTTGAGTAACTACAAGTGGTAGAAAATTGTGTTTTTTTTGCGTTTTTGTTAACGTGCGTTATGCGCGCTTTAATGGTATGGAATTCATAACCAGCGTCAGCATTCATCAATCATAGGAGGCTGTGATCATTGTATTTTGACTGATACTTAACATTAAAAAAACTCGCGTTTTGTTACAATAAAGAATAATGCACAGCCAGTAAAACCAATAAAATTCTTATTCAAAAAATAAATCGATTTGAAAATCATACTATATGCAAAATATGTGTGAAATTGTCTGATGTAATGATCAATCATCCTACCATGACCTGTTTATTCGCATTAATAGAGGATTGTGGCTCCAACTTGAAGAAAGAAAATTTGTTCCGAATTGTCCACGAATATTTGCTTCTAAACTACGCAAAATTGAAAGTACTAAATAGGAAGAAAGTAAATAAATTAGTGTCTAAATATTATATATATTTTATTAGACATAGACACTTAATTGAAAGCATTCAAAGTGCTGCATTTTCGCCATTAAGAAGAGGGGAGGTGTCCAAAGAATATAAAAAACATCTTAGCTTTGTAAATAAAATGTATCAATACTAAATATTATGTGAACAAATAAAAACCAGTCTGTCAAAAATGGTCTGTTATTGTAAATGTCAAAAATTGTCCAGTATAATTCGCTGTTGGGTATTCGACGAGAAAAAATTGCACTAAAATACCTCCGTTGCCATGGTGATCTGTCAAAATAAAGTATTTTGATTGGTTCTAAATTACAGGTGTGGAATTTTCAAATAAATTTCCTCTTAAAGTGAGACGCCCTGAACAATATTCTATCATCCTATCATAAAAGTGTCACTTGTATACAGCAGGTCACCGGATTTGTATCGTACATTGTAGGGTTTTAGTGTCAGTTGGAACAGACCTAGCGTTTTCCTTTATTGCAAGCTTCCACTAGTTTTCATCATCCCAGGTTTTTATCTCGCCATATGTTTCAGGAACCTTTTTAAGTGTTACAGACGATAAGATAGTTGTAAATAAACGGTTTTGAAGATTAAAACTAACTTTTTCGCATCTGCGAGACTCCCTGAACTATATCCTATCATAAAATTGACACTTGTATACACTTCGGAGGCGGTATCGTGCTTACAAACCGAAAATAACCAAAAATGTAGTACATATGGAAATATAGGACCCGTTCTATTCGCTCTAGTGACTTGAAAATCCATAGGGTTCATATGTGAGACACCCTGAAAAATATCCAATTATAATATTGGTCACATGTATAAACTCCGTGGGCTGTATCGTGCTAACAAACTGAAAATTCTCCAAAAAATACAAAAATGTCGTACTTCAAGTACCATATCACCCGTTGTACTGGCTTAGTGAGCTGAAAATCAATAGGGTTCATTTGTGAGACGTTCTTAATAATATCCAATCAAAAAATTAGTGACTTGTATACACTCCGGAAGCTGTATCGTGCTTACAAACTGAAATTTCTCCAAAAATTACAAAAGTGTCGTACTTCAAGTACCATAGCACCCATTGTACAGGCTCTGGTGAGCTGAATATCGATAGGGTTCATCTGTCAGATACCTTGAACAATATTCACTCATAAAATTGGTAACTTGTTGCACTCCGGAGGCTGTATCGTGCTAACAAACTGAAATTTCTCAAAAAATTACAAAAAAGTCGTACTTCAAGTACCACAGCATCCGTTGTACTGGCTCTAGTGAGCTGAAAATCAGTAGAGTTTATCTGTGACATATTCTGAACAAGATACAATCATACACTTCGGAGGGCGTATCGTGCTAACAAGGCATGATACGAAAAGGGGCCGACGACAACGACGACGACATACACACAGGATTTTTTCTAAATCCCTTTTTTCGTATCATTCTTAGTGAAAAACTAAACAAAAAATACAAAATTCCGACTTTTCTCGCATATTAGATAGGTTGGGCGGAAAAGTAAAAATATATTATCATATATATCATCCCTGTAACAAGGGATTGGAAGTTGTTTAATTCTTTCACTACGTCTAATTTCAGAATTTTTGGGTTCGTTCTCACTGTTTATAGTTTTATCTGCTTCGGTGTCAAACACTTTATCAGTTTTTGTCACATCTGTTTAGTTATCAAATTATTTTAGTAATTTATACTCCGACGAAATTTCAAAGAAACTAGTTTTGGTACTTCTTTTCACTAATTATTTTGTTCTAAAGTGGAGCTATTAGTTTTGGGACACGATACTGATTTTGTTAAGTGACGTAAGTTGTTATTTGATTTATTAACATTTATTGGACGTGAATTTGAAAATTTATTTCGTCAAAAATAATATCACATGCTATTAAGAAATTTTGATTTTCTACATTCCAAATTTTATAGCCATTCGATTCGTATCCAACTAAAATTCCTTTAAAGGATTTAATTTTGGCCTTTTGTTATGCCAGAGCGCATATATGGTGTGCTTTGGAAGGAGTTACACTATTTAAATTTGTAGCGGTTTGTACTGCTTCCCCCCAAAAAAAAATGTGTCTACTTTTGCACAACTAATCATTATTCTGGCTTTTTCTATTACAGGACGATCCATACGTACAGCTACACCATTTTGCCCTGGAATTCGAGGAACTGTTAAGTAGTACGTCATGAGAATATGAAAATAAAAACTTTTAAATTCTTTTGATAGATATTGGCTTCATTATCACATATACGTTTACTACATTTACATTAAATTGTGATATATAGGCTAATAAATAGATAACAGTATAATGAGTATATATATAAAAATTAGAAAATATAGCTTGTTATTAATTGTTATAGGTGAAATTGGACCACCATCATCCGACTGAATAATGAATAGGGGTCTATAATAATAATAATAATAATAATAATAATAATAATAATAATAATAATAATAATAATAATAATAATAATAATAATAATAATAATAATAATAATAATAATAATAATAATAATAATAATAATAATAATAATAATAATAATAATAATAATAATAATAATAATACCCTCCTAGGAGCTGTAAGACCTTGTCGTTGGTGGAGTGGCTTAGTAACTTCCTCCCTCCTCGAGCCGCAAGGACGGGAAGGGAGGAGTGAAACTAAAAAACAGCTCAGAAATGGTCAGTGGGGCACTGGTGGGGCTATCTATGCCGATGTGATAGCACCAACAAATGCCAGTAGAAGATCCAACATGCCCAAGTTACATCCGAACACACTGGCAAGTCCTGACCAGATATGGGGGACGAGCGGCGAGTTTCCGGCGCAAACTAGTAACACCAACGTTAACAATATAGTGGCCAGAATAATACCCCTACTATCGAAGGTGGTTAAAGATTTATTGGAATCATCCTCCTTCCCTCAACCTATCATTCCCCAACCCATAGCCTCTATGAATCAGCCCCCTCCCCCACCCCCTCCTAAACCTCCACTTCCCATAACCAAAAGGAAGCGATTCAAAGCTAAAGATGCGAACGTCAGCTCTGAGGAAGATTCAGATGGTAGTACATACTCCTCGAATACTCAATCCTCCCAGAGTACTAAAAAGAAAAAAGGATGGCCAAAGGGCAAACCTAGAAAATGAATTGAAGTTTTGTCTCAAGATACAGTATACCTACTGTCCTTTAAACTTTTCACAAATACACCTTACGTCCACATTCAATCTAGAAAACCTAATATTTTGGAATTGCAATGGCTGTATAACCCACTTCCCGGAACTCAAAAATATTCTCAATGAAAGGACACCCTTTTGCATATGTCTTCAGGAGACTCACCTGAAACCTCGAGAGAATTTCTCTTTGAGAGGATACAATAGTTACAGAAAGGATGTTATTCCTGATCTCAGAGCCAGAGGTGGTGTAGCTATCTTTCTCAAGGATAATATTCCCCACCGGAATATTCCTATACAGAGCAGATTACAAGTTATCGCTGTCCATGTTTATTATCCGATCCAATTTTCAATTTGCAACATCTACTTACCTGACGGTAATTGGACTATTGAAGATCTAAGAAATATCGCTGACCAGTTACCAGCTCCCTTCTTGATTGTGGGAGACTTTAACTCACATAATCCACTGTGGGGTTCGAATAGACTGGACAATAGAGGCAGAATTATCGAAAATTTCATTGACGAAATGAACCTTGTTCTCTTGAATAATGGTGAGGGTACTTATATAAACCTAAGATCCAACTCATTGTCAGCTATCGATTTAGCATTATGCTCACCAGTTATATCGACATCGCTACAATGGAACTGTTTGGGAGATCATCTTACAGATCACTTCCCAATTTCAATTGAATTTGCTGGCCGATTCATCCCACGAGCACTGCCCAGACGATGGAGATTGAGTGATGCTAACTGGGATCGGTATAGACAACAATTAGGAAACTTACAGCTGCCTGATACCGATATCAATGGAGCCACAGAACTGATCAGTAGTGAGATTTTATCAGCAGCGGAAATATCGGTTCCACGATCAAGTGGTCGTAAAGGTACTAAATCAACTCCCTGGTGGAATGACATTGTTGCCAAACTTGTAGCAGATAAAAACCACGCCTTGACGACTCTAAAACGTTCACCCACATTGGAAAATACTATATCATTTAAGAGAGCACGTGCAAGAGCAAGGCGTGCCATACGTGATAGCAAAAGAGCTACGTGGGAAACGTATGTCTCTACTATCACAGCTAGAACACCCGCATCAGAAGTATGGACAAAAATTCGCGCTATTCTAGGAAAGACATTCACGGATACATCACGGGTTTTAGAAATTGATGGCCAACTTATAATCAGTGAGGAAGAGATTGCTGAGCATTTAGCTAATCAATTCGAATATATCAGTAGCTCGGAACACTACGACCCCGAGTTCCAGATCCATAGACAGGCAGAAGAGCGAGAAATTGACTTTCAGGAAGAAAATATATCCAACTATAATCACCTTCTCACCCTAGAGGAACTAGATAATGCACTTCATGAAATGAAAGACTCCGCACCAGGAGGAGACAACATTGTATATGAATTCATCAGACAGCTACCAAATTTATCAAAAAAAGTACTATTAGATTTGTATAATAGAATATGGATCGACGGCACCTATCCAGAGAAATGGCGGGAGGCCGTAGTTATCCCTGTTCTTAAAATAGGGAAAGACCCAAAACTTACTTGTAGTTATCGACCCATCTCACTCACAAGCTGTCTTAGCAAACTTATGGAGAAGATTATAAGCATCAGACTTATGTGGTATCTGGAATCCAATCATCTCTTGTCATATGCTCAGTCTGGTTTTAGGAGCCACAGGTCTACAACTGACAATCTTTTTCTGCTAGAGAAAGAAATCCAGGATAGTTTTTCCCACAGAAACCACACAGTAGCAGTGTTTTTTGACCTAGAAAAGGCATTTGATACAACCTGGCGCTTCAACATTCTCGACCAACTCCGAAAGTGGGACATGAAGGGAAGACTACCAAATTTCATCGCAAGTTTTCTCAAACAACGTAAATTCCGTGTCAGGAAAGCATCGACTTCCTCAGAGCTACATATATTAGAAAACGGAGTACCACAAGGATCTACTCTGAGCGTAGTACTTTTTGCTATTGCAGTTAACGGACTTCTAGATAATCTCAATCCAACAGTGGGACGATGTTTATACGTTGATGATTTAACGATCTTTTACTCTGCAACATCTATGGACGACATAGAGCGAACTCTTCAGGAAGCCATAAATAGCCTCTGTAACCGAGCGAAGACTTTAGGGTTCACTTTCTCTGCTGCGAAAACCAAATGTGTTCATTTCTGTCGACTTAGATCAGGTCATAATGATCCGAAATTGAAACTGTCTGAACATGAACTAGTATGCAGCGACTCTGTCAAATTTCTGGGAATGATATTCGATAGAAAATTGAGATGGGACTTACATATAAACGATCTAATACTGAGATGCAAGAAAGCGCTCAATCCACTGAAAGCATTAGCTAGTATTAATTGGGGATGTGACAGAGAAATACTTCTTAGGTTATACAAATCATTTATATTGTCCAAGATTGACTATGGCTGCCTTGTTTATGACTCAGCACGTGAATCAATACTAAAAAAGTTGGACAGTATACAGTGTCAGGCTTTGAGGATCGCACTGGGAGCATTTCGCACAAGCCCATATCTATCACTCTGCTGTGAAGCTGGAATTCCCCCATTGAAATACAGGAGACTGCAACTACTCACGAGCTATAGCTCAAAATTGGGTGCATTCCCAACCCACCCCAACCACCTACAGATGCTCACAGAAGAGGAGTATGACTACTATGAACGACGGCCAACTATCACTCGTCCTGCTGGAATTAGATTTGTAGAATTCATCAATAAGATTGACTATTCCATTCCAAGGAGCTATACCATAAGACCGTCCGAGGTGCCTCCCTGGGACATTGCCCCCCTTGATATATGTCTCGACCTCCAGAAATATAAAAAAGGTGAATGCAACAGAATCACTATTCTTATGGAATTCCACAGGATAATTGAAAGTTTCTCAGATTGTCATATTATCTATACAGACGGATCCAAGACCGACAACGGAGCTGGATGCGCCATATCAAGTTTGGGAATTGTCCATTCATGGACATTACCATGTGAAGCCAGTGTTTATACAACCGAACTCTATGCTATTTTACAAAGTACTGGATATATAGAATTCAACACATATAATAAGTTCATTGTTTGTACCGACTCTCTGAGTTCTATACAAGCCCTAAAGAATCCATTCAGTAAAGATCCACTGTTACGAATAATACTTGCACGAATACATTGGCTGAGAACTCAAAATAAATCAATAACGTTTCTATGGATTCCTAGTCACTATGGAATAGCTGGTAATGAACTTGTTGACAGTGCTGCCAAAGAAGCTGCTCAAGAGCCTGTTGCTGAGGACATATATATTAGAGTTGATGATATAAGAACCCATTTGAAACACGCTATCTTAGGACAATGGCAGATGGAGTGGGATAGTACGGAGTCAAAATTGAAGGAGATTAAGCAGAAAGTTCATCCTTATACACCGCTCCCATACTCATGCAGAAGAGATCAAGTAGTTATTACCCGAGCACGGATAGGACATACTAATTTGACGAACACATTTATGCTGGCAGGAGAGCGGCAGCCCAGATGCCATCACTGTAATAGGAGACTTACTATCAAACACATACTCACACAATGCCCAGAACATCAAGCAATCAAACAACGAATTGGAATAACGAACACCTTACAAGCATGCCTGGAAAATAATATGAATAGTGCATCTCGAACACTTTCATTCTTCAAAGAGATTGGAATCTACAAAAGAATATAGAAAAAAAAAACACATTTTGATGACTGCAATAATATATTAATTGAAATAATAGGGTTGAATATATAAACTGAAATTTAAAAAGGAGAAAAGAAAAAAAAAGAAGAAGGAAAAAAATGCTGGAAGGCTAATGACCATAGCAGTCGATGCCTCAAAAAAAAAAAAAAAAAAATAATAATAATAATAATAATAATAATAATAATAATAATAATAATAATAATAATACCCTCCTAGGAGCTGTAAGACCTTGTCGTTGGTGGAGTGGCTTAGTAACTTCCTCCCTCCTCGAGCCGCAAGGACGGGAAGGGAGGAGTGAAACTAAAAAACAGCTCAGAAATGGTCAGTGGGGCACTGGTGGGGCTATCTATGCCGATGTGATAGCACCAACAAATGCCAGTAGAAGATCCAACATGCCCAAGTTACATCCGAACACACTGGCAAGTCCTGACCAGATATGGGGGACGAGCGGCGAGTTTCCGGCGCCGAAAAACTGGAACCCTCGGCTATGGTATGGTAACCCAGACAGAAGAGTCCAGAGGAGTGAACCTCAATAAAAAATCCGGAACCGAAGATGGAAGCAATCGTGTCGATCGGTGAATAGCCCCACGACAGAGAGGCTGCGAACGATGCCATTGAGATACCAGGCGACCCCTCAATGTATTTAGCCTTAGCAGGGTATGGGAGCACTGCCCTGCCGGACTTGTTATTTCTGCCCTACTCGTGGGATCTATATGAAACCAAAATTAAATACGCCAGAACCAGCTGCAGTTAGGGGTGCTATAACTGCCGTTGCCTTCACTCAGCACCATAAAAATACGAACCTGGAGACGGGAACAACACCCCGGTTCTTGCTCGTAAAGAGGAAGGAAGGAGACTTTTCAAAAGTCAGCCCCTTTCAAATAAATAGAGCAATGTATTCAATAGTAGGACAGGTTAAAAACTTACGAAAAATAAAAGATTGATTACTCGTTGAAACAGCGACTGCAAACCAATCGAAAACAATTAGTGGAATGAAAAAGTTACTAGATTATGACATTGAAGTAAAACCACACCAACGTTTAAATTTTTGTAAGGGAGTAATCAACTGTAAAGATCTGATGAACTGTACAGAAGCAGAAATTTTAGAAGAACTGAAGGGCCAAGGTATATTAGAAGTTCGAAGAATAAAAACAAAAAGAAATGGAGAACTTATTGAAACCTCGAACCACATTTTAACTTTTGACACTCCGAAACTTCCGGAAGACATCAAAGTTGCCTTTTACCTACTAAAAGTACGCCCATATATACCATCTCCACTTCGATGCTTTAAGTGTCAGAAATTTGGTCACGCATCCCTGTCTTGCGACAAAGAACAGGTGTGTATATGTGGAAAACCGCTACATACAGGAATACCGTGCGAACCACCTGTAACATGTGTCAATTGTGAAGGAGCTCACGTTTCAACCTCTAAAGATTGCCCAGTTTTTAAACGGGAGAAGGCAATTCAGGAAATAAAAGTTAAAGAAAATATTTCGTACTTTGAAGCAAGAAAAAGAACACAAATAAGTGTTCCTCGACCAAATACTTCTTATGCCCAGGTAGCCTCTACTGTAGCAAATACTTCTATAAAAGACTTGGTTAATGACTTAATTCCGTCCCTTATGAATGCTCTCAAAAACAATTTCGATATAGCACCAAAAATAATGAAAAGACCTTTACACCCATATCAATCTCTCGCATCTGAAAACTATAATGCTAGTCAGTCAGAATCCCAGAGCCATTCGCAGCGATCCAAACGCCATCTTTCGGAGACCTCTGATATTGAATCTATTACCACTGAGGACGGTTTTGATATTCAGCAAAATAAAAAGAAAAAGAAAGGTTGGCCTAAAGGCAAGCCAAGAAAACCTCAAACTGGTATAGATATAGAAATACAACTTCCGGGCCAAGAGCCTTTGGCTTCGGATTCAAACATGTAATATAAATTCGTCTATTATAGTCTTGTGCTATTTATTTATTTATACATTCTCTTTAGTCATACATTTTATTTATTTATATACTTCATTTATTTTACTTTTTATCTATTCACACATTTTATCCATTCATAAATTTTATTTATACTCAATTTTAAACTCACGCAGCTCTTCACCTTTCAAAGCACATAACATAAACTTAATATCTCATGGCTCTAAATGAAAATATACTACAATGGAATTGCAACGGGTGTAAAACGCGCTACCCTGAGTTGAAGAGCTTGATTCTCAGTAAAACACCTCTCCTCATCTGCATACAAGAATCACATCTGAAACAAGGAGAACATTTTAATTTAAGAGGCTATGAATCTGCCAGATTAGACGTCATACATGATAGACGTGCTAGAGGCGGGGTAATAACGTTTGTTAAAGAACACATACCATTCACTATCATTCCTTTGAACACAAACCTTCAAGCTATCGCTATATCCATACTTTTTCCCTTCAAAATTACCATTTGTAATATGTATCTTCCCGATGTAAACTGGACACCGGCAGAGTTACGAAACTGTATTAGACAATTACCGGAGCCATTCCTTCTGTTGGGTGATTTTAATTCACATAACGAACTATGGGGTTCGACAAAAACATGCCCAGGAGGTAGAATCCTAGAGGATATAATAAATGAACGAGACCTGATCATTTTGAATTCAGGAGAAGGAACATATCTCAATCTAAGATCAAACAATATGACTTCAATCGATCTAACCATTGCGTCAGCACAAATCGCACACAAATTCAACTGGTACGTCAATGAAGAATGGAATTCAGATCATATTCCTCTATCGATTGAAATAGCAGATAAAAGCATAAACAAAAGGCGTAGACAAAAATATATTTTCGATAAAGCTGACTGGACACTTTATGGAAATACTTTAGATTCGCAAAACATAACAGGAGTATCAATCATGGAGCAAGTAGACGAATTAACCAATGCCATTCAAAACGCTGCTAATTTAAGTATACCTAAAACAAGTGGTTTGGTAAAAAAAAGAAGAGTACCTTGGTGGAACCCAGAATTGGAAGAGGCCATTAAAAGTAAGAAAAGAGCCTTCAATTTATTTAAGAGAATGCCGAGCAACGATAACATGATTAACTTCAAGAGACTCAGAGCCAAAGCCCGTTTTCTTTTGGTGAAAAGCAAAAGAGAATCGTGGCAAGATTATGTCGGTACAATCGACTTAAATACCCCAACAAAAGAAATTTGGGAAAAGATTAGAAAAATTAAGGTATATAGCTTCAAAGTGACCTCACCCTTATTAATTATAAACGGTAGAGAAATTACGGGCGAAGATAATATAGCAGAAGAACTTGCCAAATCATTTGCAACAGTGAGTGCCACCAATAATTATAACCCAAATTTTGTACAACTTAAAACCATACAGGAAAGCATAACGATAGACTTCGAAACACGAGAAACCATACCATATAATATACCATTCAGCTTAGAGGAACTTGAGGAAACAATATCAACCACCAACAATTCAGCACCAGGTAGTGATGAGATCCCTTTTGAACTCCTTAGGCGCTTACCTGAAAATAAAAGAATATATATATATATTAAATTTATTTAACAAAATATATATCAACGGTACTTACCCCACACAATGGAAGAATGCAATTATAATACCAATTCCAAAACCCGGAAAAGATGCAAAAATTCCAGCTAGCTATCGACCCATCTCACTAACATGTTGTCTAGGTAAAATACTAGAAAAAATGGTATGCGTAAGACTACTGCAACATCTGGAAAAAGAAAAACTATTATCAAATTATCAAATGGGCTTCCGTAAAGGAAGATCCACTGTCGACCAACTCGTATTAATGGATAACTACATAAAAAAAAGTTTTTCTGAGAGATCACATACGGTAGTTCTTCGATATCGAAAAAGCCTATGATACAACATGGAGATACGGGATTTTGAAAACATTACATACATGGGGTTTTCGTGGCAACTTGCCGAAATTTGTTCGAAGCTTCCTAAGTGAAAGGAAGTTTAGCGTTAGAGTTGGAATGGAAACATCACGAAGGCATTATATGGAAAATGGAATCCCTCAAGGGGCAAACTTGAGTGTAATTCTATTCTTGGTAGCTGTCAACGGCTTGGCAAATGTTGTAAGCGAAAGAGTACAAAAAAGTCTGTATGTGGATGATCTGGCGATATTTTACTCCTCGCCGCTTATGGAAGATATAGTCAGCACATTACAGAATAGCATAGATGCCATCGCAGAGTATTCGGAAAACAACGGTTTTAAAATATCGGTAGCTAAAACACATTGCATACACTTTTGCAAGCAATAGAGAAGTCATCCTGAACCCATGCTGTACTTGTATGGAAATAATATCCAGATTGAAACATCTACCAATTTCCTGGGTCTCATTTTTGACAAGAAACTTCTTTGGCAAGACCATATAAAAGAGCTTGCAGCGAACTGTGAAAAAAGGTTAAATATCTTAAAAACCCTAGCCAATATCAATTGGGGATCTGATACAACTGTACTGATAAATTTTTACAAGACGTACATATTATCAAAAATGGATTACGGGTCCATCATTTACGGCTCGGCAAGTGAATCTAACTTGAAAGTACTGGAGCATATTCAAAGTACTGCCTTAAGATTAGCTCTAGGTGCATACAGAACAAGCCCTTACCTTTCATTATGCTGTGAAGGAGGAGTAACACCACTTCGGTACAGAAGGCAAAACTTAATGTCAAATTACTACTGTAAAATTCTTAACAACCCTACAAATCCAGTTCATGAAATACTATCTGCACCAGCGACACCTTTCCATACCCAACGAATTAGTAGTCTATCACTTCCTATAAGAACATCACTTTTACTGTCCTCTCTGAATATCAGCACAGAGGAAAATGATGAAGGCCTAGAAGAACAGAAAAAGAGCATAAAAGGAAAAATTATGGACAGGTGGCAAGAAGAATGGACTGTAAATAATAACTTCCTAAAACAAATACAACCAAACATACAACTCAAACCAACAGAATACAAACTTCAAAAACGTAGGGATAAAGTGATAATTACCCGGATAAAAATTGGGCATACTAACCTGACCAGCTCTCACTTTCTTCTCGGTAGAAACCCACCTGTCTGTGAATGCGGAAGACAAAACACCGTGAGTCATCTAATAGTTGAATGCCCACGGCTTTCTCGCAGCCGTCTAGATATGGGGATTGCAAAAGATGTTAAGTCATGCACATCAACAACAGACCAGCAAATTAAACTCCTAAATTTCCTGAAAGCAAACAATTTGTATCTGAGAATATAAAAGTGGAGCCTCAAATATTGGGGGAGGTTTTTGGTTGGTAGGCCATAAAGGAGTCCAACACTACCCGATTATACGTCGGCTGAACATAAGTTTTCCCTCCTCCAAATTAGAAGAGCTAATGACCAAAGCAGTCGATGCTCTATAATAGAAAAAATAATAATAATAATAATAATTGTACAAGCAGACAGAGCATACACACCTCTCAACCTCTCGCACACGCAGCAAATATACAATACACAAACACAAGAGCAGAAGATTGAAGAATGGACACAGAAAAAATTACATGGTAAACATACTTACAACATGAAAAATGAATACATCAGTAAGACAGACTCGTACAAATGGCTCCAAAAAGGTGAACTGTATCCTGAAACAGAAGGCTTCACATTAGCGATCCAGGATCAGGTTATTGCTACAAGAAATTACAAAAAATACATAATGAAAGACCCTAACACCACAGACGACAAATGCAGAAAATGCCACCAATTTCCCGAAACAATCGACCACATTACGGCAGGATGTAAGTTGATGGCTGGATCTGAATATACTAACAGACATAATACATCGGCAAAGATCATACACCAGCAGCTTGCACTACAACATAAACTCATCACAGAAACACAACCATATTACACATACACACCACAAACGATATTGGAAAACGAAGAATACAAGTTATATTGGGATTTTACCATTCATACAGACAAAACAGTAATGCACATTAGACCGGATATAACATTACAAATCAAAAAAGAGAAGATCACCTACATTATTGATATTGCTGTTCCATCTGACAATAATACAAATAACAAATACAGAGAAAAGAAAGATAAATACCAGCAGTTAGAAATAGAAATAGAACGTATATGGAAACAGAAACAAGTAATTGTAATACCTTTTATAATATCTGTTACAGGAATTACCCCAAAAACATTCATCACACACCTCACGCAGTTAAATCTTCCACATTACACCCACATCCAGATACAAAAAGCAGTCATCCTACACACATGCAATATCACCAGATCATTTCTAAACCAAAGATAGAGTAAAAGTAGACTTGAGTGCAAACTCCGTCTGCTATTTATAAGAAACCACAATTGTGAGAAATAGAGACGAATAATAATAATAATAATAATAATAATAATAATAATAGATAGATATATGGTTTATTGACCCCATTCACATACATAGTACATTAGAAGTCAGTGAAAGTAGTACATATGAATACATTTTACCAACTAAAAATATTAAAGATTGTATAGTGTTGTATATGACAAATTTAAAATATAATAAAAATAATAGAAAGTAAAAATTTTTCATAAATACAGACATACATTTCATAAAGTGAAAATATGACAATTTTAAAATATAAAATAAGTTAAAAAATAATAGAAAGTAAAAATTAAATTAAACAAAACAAACAAACATATAAGCATTAAGCCCAAGTATTCAATTCCTCCAAAAACTCATCAACTGTATAAAAACAATAATTTAAAAGAAAAGACTTAGCAAAATGTAAATTGAACTCTCGTCATATCACTTATATTTATATGTTCAAAATATTTTACAAATGAATTGTACAATGTAACATCCAACTTATTGTTTTTTGTTGTTTTCAGTCTAGATTTGAGAATGACAATTTCTTTACTATTTCTAGTATCATAATTATGAACATCTGCATGTTTAGTCAGAACATATCGATTTTTATGTGTTTCAATTAACACTTCGAAAATATACAAGCACGGAAGCGGCAATATTTCAAGTTTTTTGAATATTTTTTTACAATTGGTGTTTCTTGGTGCGTTGGAAATTATTCTAACTACAGTTTTCTGTAGCACAAATACTTTGTGCACTGATGTGCTGCTGCCCCATAGCATAATACCATATGTTAAATTGCTATGAAAAAGTGAATAATATACAGACTTTAACAAATGAGTTGGTATACATGATTTTAATTGACGAATTACAAAAACTTGGCTCGCTAATTTTGAACAAAGGTAGTCAACATGAGGTGACTTAAGTTTGTATCCAAATAAATGCCCAGTAATTTAACTGGCTCTGATTTTATAGTCCATTTATCTAAACTGAAAAGAATGTGTTTCGTTTTAGTGTCGTTGAGTTTCAGCTTATTTGCCAGGAACCACTGATTCAACAAAATATTATCACCAGCTTGTGTGCCATCAGATAAAGTTGTAGTATCATCAGCGAATAAAATACAAGAAGTGTCAATAGCCTCTGGTAAATCGTTAACAAATATTATAAAAAGTATTGGAACCAAAATCGAGCCCTGAGGAATGCCGTTGTCTATATTACGTAAATCAGACTGGTTGTTTCCACAAACTACATACTGTTTCCTATTACTTAAATAAGATGTCAGTAATTTGTGTGCATTTCCTCTAATACCATGACATTCCAGTTTATTCAGGAGTAAATCCGCTGGAACACAATCAAAAGCCTTCGTTAAGTCGCATAACGTGGCAACAGAGTTGACGCGTTCCTCTAGTTTCTGTACAACTTCCTCGAATAGTCGAAGAAGAGCACGTATGCATGATTTATTTTTGCGATAGCCGAATTGAAATTCCGTTAGAAGTGACTTATCTTCCAAATAATTGATTAATTTTTCTTTGACTATAAATTCAAATATTTTGTTAATCGTCGGTAAAATTGCTATGGGTCTAAAATTTTCTGGAGAATCTATATCACCATTTTTATATAATGGAATAATTTTTGATATTTTAAAGGAGTCAGGCCAAGATCCTTCCTCTAAGCATTTATTAAATAAAATGGTCAGTGGATATGTCAATGAGTGTATACAACGTTTCAATATTTTGCTATTTATATTGTAAAAATCTAAACATGACGAATGACTTAATTTCAATATAGCCTCATGGACATCACTTTCCAAGATTGCACTCATAAAGAATGAAAATGCAGGTTTATTTAGTTTATTTACAAAGAAACTCGACTCGTATTGAGAATCACCAAGAGATTTTAATACTATTTCCGATACCGATGGAAAAAATTCATTGAATTTTTGTGGTGATATATCGGACTGTTTGGTTTTATTAATTTTAGTTCTTCTTTCCGAATTTACGATTGTCCAACATGTTTTATTTTTATTATCCGAATCTTTTATCATCTTTGAGTAGGCTAACTTCTTTTCAGAGCGAATTGCTTTTTTATATATTTTGTTTAAATTTTTGTAATTCACCCAATCACCTTCCGAATAAGTATTCATAAATTTGTTTTTTGCTGTAATGACATTTTTTCTCATACGCAATGTGTTGTTGAACCATTTGATATTAGATTTATTTGTTTTAACAGTTTTTTCACAAAAAAAGTATCAGAGATATGTTTCAGCGTATTCAATATGTTTTCTGCCAGATTATCTGCACCCATATTATGAACATCCAAATCATTCCAAGAAACTTCAGAAAGTTTATCAGAAAAAGCCGTTATTGTTGCGTCGTTAATAACACGTTTAATAATGGGGACATTTTCATTCAATAGGTGATTAAAATATATGTATTGGCCGTTGTGATCAGACACTAGAGGATCTACTACTCCCACTTTAGTGAGACTAGGGTCTATGTTTGTAACTATGTTATCTAGACAGGATTGACTATTCAGGACTATTCTAGTGGGCTCCTCAATCGTATGGCGTAATCCGAAACTTGTGAAGACTGTTTTAAGATCTTTGGATTTATCGTCGTTCTTTGAAATGTCTAAATTGAAGTCTCCTACCAAGACAATGTGTTTGTATTTTCTATGAATATATTCAAGAAGTTTAATAATTTGATCTTTAAATATGGTAAAATTATCTCTACTTGACAATCTATAAAGAGCAATTATTATGGTGTCTTTCAATTCTACTCCACAAAACTCGGCATCGTAAAAAACAGAAAACTGCTTCAGATCAACTGCCTTGCATATTAGATGCGATTTTGAAAATATTGCCACTCCCCCATGTTGCTTTCTAGAACGAGTAAAATCGGAAAGTTATAATCATTTAATTTGATTAATTCCAAGTTATTCTTATCTAACCAATGTTCTGAAAAACATACGATATCAAATGGATGTTCGGTTAAAAAAACTGAAAGTTCATGTAACTTATTTTGAAGACTATTTACGTTAATATGGAAAACCGAAAGATGCTATCTATATTTACTGTTTATTCGTCTGCTCCACGGAATTGAACATGACTTTTCTTGGCTGAAAAAACTGATAGATGATTACTCCTGTAGGCCATATTTCCGGTATTAAAATTTTTTCTAGAGAACAGGCCCTGTTATCTTGAATGAAGCATATTTAAGTGGTTGGCGAATGACATAAGTTGGAAGACTGAGCATTGGCAATAGCACTGGAAACTTCAGATGATGTGAAAACACCCGGAGCTTCGGAATTTACCATTGGCCTCATTTTACTAAAAGGTTGTTTTAAATGTTCATGTGCCACTTGTGCTTGATTATCTGATGGTTCCAAAGGTGTTCTATAGTTAACTGTTTTAATCATGTTAAGCTGATCTTGAAGCGATCTGATCGCAATTTCTTGATTAAAAATAATCTTATCCTTGTTTTCAATTATTTCTTCCAAATATTTCACTTTAAGGTGAAGTTCTGATGTAACACTGGTACTATACGTGGGTATTGGTGATGTTTCCATAGTAATTCCACTGTCTATACATCAGTTGCAAGAAGAATCGTCTATAATTTTTGCATTTTTGACAGATTTCAAGCAACTCTTATGGGAAACAACCCCACACGTCACACATTTTAATCCTGATGTAACATCTTTTTTGCATCTCTTACACTTATTTATTGAGTCCATATTCCGTTGCAAATGCCGAACAAATCAAGTAATATCGAATAAAAGAGAGAAGTTTCGTTTAAAATCTGAGCACTGGTGGAATAGGTGCTGTGACAAATTGTTTTAATGGAAATAACCAGATTTCAACAAAACGAAATACTTTATATAGGTACCTATTACATAAAAATTGTAATTGCCTACACGTTTATCAACCAAATAGGAACTTATAAACACTATGATACACTTTTCACTATTTAACGAAACGTATTTTCAATAAAATTTCGAAATTTGATCAAGAGCACAATATTCAACCTCTGGGTTGGTGAACACTTCCACCAATAATAATAATAATAATAATAATAATAATAATAATAATAATAATAATAATAATAATAATAATAATAATAATAATAATAATAATAATAATAATAATAATAATAATAATAATCCCTCCTAGGAGCTGTAAGACCTTGTCGTTGGTGGAGTGGCTTAGTAACTTCCTCCCTCCTCGAGCCGCAAGGACGGGAAGGGAGGCGTGAAACTAAAAAACAGCTCAGAAATGGTCAGTGGGGCACTGGTGGGGCTATCTATGCCGATGTGATGGCACCAACAAATGCCAGTAGAAGATCCAACATGCCCAAGTTACATCCGAACACACTGGCAAGTCCTGACCAGACATGGGGGACGAGCGGCGAGTTTCCGGCGCCGAAAAACTGGAACACTCGGCTATGGTATGGTAACCCAGACAGAAGAGTCCCGATGGAGTAAACCAGCGATAAAAAAATCCGAAATCTAAGGTGGAAAAGACCGTGCCGAGAGATGAATGATCATGCGTAGTTGATCGCTAACGGTTCCCTCCGGATACCAGGCGACCTCCGGTTGTATGCAGTCTTTCTGTAGTATCCAGGCTCTGTTGCAGATGACTTTTATTTCCTAGGTTACTCGTGGGAATTGTATGGATAATCACAACAATAAACCCCAAACAGAGGCGCCTCCCTCTATAAATAGAGGCAACACTAGAACGAACCCGGAAAAGGAGGTTTCACCCCGGTTCCTGGTCGTTAAAAGAAAAAATGATAATTTTGACAAAGTCAGCCCATTTTTGATTGAAAAAGCTTTGAACGGTTTTTGTGGTACACCCAAACTAGTTCGAAAAATTAAAGAAGGATTATTAGTAGAAACAGTGTCTATTGGCCAATCAAAAAAAATACTATCCATGACACGACTTAGTGATATGGATGTTGAAGTAATACCCCATAAAACACTAAATTTTTCCAAAGGTATAGTTTACTGTCCAGACTTGCTCAATTGCCCTATAGAAGAAATCCAAAATGAGCTTATTTCACAAAATGTAACTTCTGTGTACAGACTTAAAACCAAAAGAAATGGAACATTTATGGACACACCCAATCATGTCATCACTTTTAACACACCTATTCTGCCAAAAAATGTTAAAATTGCCTTTTATTCATTAAGCGTTCGCCTATACATCCCCTCCCCTGTACGATTCTTTCGTTGCCAACGTTTTGGACACACGTCCTTAAATTGTGAGAAACCTCAAGTTTGTGTTTGTGGAAAACCTGTCCACACTGGCTCCCCTTGTGAATCGCCGGTAGAATGTGTAAACTGCAAAGGTCCACACTCGGCAAGATCCAAAGAATGTCCTATCTTTAAGTACGAAGCAGCTATACAAGAAATCAAAACTAAAGAAAAAATATCCTATCCGGAAGCAAAGCGGAAAATGACAATGAATACTCCAAAACCCA
Organism: Galeruca laticollis; assembly: GCA_963921935.1. Lineage (NCBI taxonomy): Eukaryota > Metazoa > Arthropoda > Insecta > Coleoptera > Chrysomelidae > Galeruca > Galeruca laticollis. The sequence continues at coordinate 185,124,758 of OY998179.1, read as the reverse complement.
ATACCTCTTATTCCCAATCAACCTCCTCTCAACAGATAAACTTAAATACCACACTAGAGTCCCTTATCCCAAAAATTTCGACTATAATAGAAACAAAGATCAAAGACCTTTATAAAGCCCTTGTTGAAAACAAACCGATATCTATACCGACATCCAATATCTTACCACCACAACATTTCCCAGACAGTAATAAAAGAAAAAGTTACAATCTCTCGGACGATTCTGATGACATGTGTTCTTCTCAGAAAAGCGATACTTCAACAGCATCCTATAAAAAGAAAAAGGGATGGCCAAAAGGGAAACCTAGATCCAAAAGGCCCCCTTTGGAAAACCCACCCAAAACAATATCTGAAAAAGAGAAACATCCACATGAACGAGAAACATCTACGAACGCATTGACAAAAGATGATAACATATAACCAAAAATTATTAATTACTTAATTCATACACTCATTTGCTATCTCGATATATAAATTTTATATTTCTATCTTTTTTCATTCGTCTGCTCCTATAGATGTATATATCATACTCATTACTCCTAATTAAATGAACTGAGATTGTTACAAATTTAAATCAAGCTATTATAAATAACTACTCTGAATCATAAAACAATGGCCTGAAAAATAATCTCAGTGAACTGCAAATAATAAGAAACCAATTCCTGCCCCTAATTTTCTGTCTACAAGAGACCCACCTAAAACCACAAGAACCCTTCCGATTAAGACAATATCGCTGCTTCCGAAAAGATACTATACCAAAGTACAGAGCAAATGGAGGGGTGGCCATCGTTATCAAAAATAACATCCCTGCTAAAGAAATTAGTATTACTTCAGAACTACAGGTAGTGGCAGTGCAAATCCAATATCCCACAAAGATTACAATTTGTAATATATACTTACCCAACGATAAATGGAACCCACGCGATCTACAACAGATAGTTAACCACCTCCCCCGCCCTTTCCTCATAACAGGTGACTTCAATGCCCATTCACCACAGTGGGGATCTTTATCACAAGACATCAGAGGCGGCCGCTTAGAATCTCTAATAGAAGACAACAACATTGTGATTTTAAACACAGGTGCTCCAACCAGATTCAATGTAATTACAGGAGAAACATCATGTATTGATCTCAGCTTATGCTCTCCACAATTAGCGCCAAAACTGAGATGGGAAACATTGGAAGATCTCCATTCGAGCGATCATTTCCCAATTATTATATATATTGACAACCTCCTAAGAAAATCCTACACAAATCGTGAGAAATGTTTACCAAACCTAGCAAACTGGGAAAAATACTCATCAATCATAAATATTCCTCCACTTGTCAATGACATCCAGACCTCCGTGAACTCTCTCACAAACGCCATTATCCAAGCTGCCACATCTAGCATCCCAAGATCCAAACCAATAAAATCACATCGACCTGTCCCATGGTGGACTGAGGATATTAAAGTTGCTATCAGAGAAAGAAAAAGAGCTTATAACTTATTTAAAAAACATCCAACCATAGAAAATCTCATAACCTTCAAAAGGGCTAGAGCTTCAGCTAAAAGAAAAATCACAACAGCCAAAAAGAATTCATGGGAGAAATATGTATCAACGCTAACATCAGAAACCAATTTTAGCGACATATGGAGGAAAATCAAAATAATCTCGGGAAAAAATACTCTAGATTTTCCCGAATATCTGATGCACCAAAATAAGATTATAGATAACCTCCAAGAAATATGTGAAATATTTGCGAATTATTTCGAATCCCAGAGTAGCACAAACAATTACGAAAATGAATTTTTAATTTTAAAAGAACGAGAAGAATCTGTCGATATTGATTTCACGCCGCTACAAGAAGAATATTATATTCTGCCATTCACATTTGATGAAATGAAACAAGCCTTAGAAAACACCCCAGAATCAGCAGGAGGCCATGATGAAATCCTGTATTGCATGCTGAAGAAACTACCACCAACGGAAAAGTACAAACTTTTGGAATTCTTCAACAAATTGTGGCTGTCAAACATTTATCCTAAACAATGGAAAACTGCTATAGTGATCCCAATCCTCAAACCCGATAAACCATCATCCGACCTGAACAGTTATCGACCAATTTCACTCACCAGTTGTCTGGGGAAAATATATGAAAAAATGATTAACTTTCGACTAACCTGGTGGTTAGAATCCAACTCTTTGCTTTCCCAATTCCAAGTCGGCTGCAGAAAAAATAGGTCAACAATGGATGCACTGACGTACCTTGAGAACGAAATTCAAGAAGCATTCACAAAGAAAGAACACCTAGTAGCCGTAACTTTCGATTTACAAAAAGCATATGATAGAACCTGGAGATTCTCAATTTTAAAACAATTACAATCATGGGGCCTCCGAGGTACTCTGCCAACAGTATTATTAGGATTCCTCTCAGACAGATCATTTCGCATTCGTATCGGAAATCAAGAGTCGTCTAATAAACTGCTACAAAATGGTATCCCACAAGGATCAGTCCTCAGTGGTACTTTATTCGCAATAGCTATCAACTTTATCTTAGAAGAAACAAACCAACTTACTAAGAAAGTTCTCTATGTAGATGATTTAGTTATGTCATGTCGCCACAAATCAATGGATACAATTGAAGATGTATTAAATACAGATATAAACACTATAAATCGATCAGCCGAATCAAAAGGTTTTACTTTCTCTCGTGAGAAAACCAATTGTATACACTTCTGCAGGAATAAAAAACCACATCCCGAACCCCAGTTATACATGCAAAACCACCTAATTAATATTAAAGATACTGTTCGTATACTAGGTATGACATTGGATAAGGGTTTATATTGGGCAGAACACGTGAACTATCTTGTCAGCAAATGCCAAAAAGCACTCAATATCATTAGATGCTTAGCTAACATCACGTGGGGTGCAGATAGGGAGATTTTATTGAATATGTATCAGTCCCTAATTCAAGGAAGGTTAGATTATGGAGCTCATATATACAACTCCTGCACTGCAACACGCCTAAAACAGCTAGACCGAATACAATCATCTGCTCTACGTTCTGCAAGTGGTGCGTTTAGAACAAGTCCAATAAATTCTCTCCAATGCGATACCGGACAAATGGCTCTTGATCTGAGAAGAAAATACCAGACCATAATATATTGCGCAAAAGCTATAGTTTATCCATCTCACCCAAATAAAAATCTCGTTTCAAACGAACAGCTTAACAAAAAATCAACATTCTATCGCAATAAAGAGCTATGCAACATGTTATCAATCAATCTGGAAGGAGTTATGCAAGAAAATATTTCAGTGACTCCCCCTTGGACTCTTGTTACCCCACATACTGATACTACACTAGCTAGCTTAAAAAAAGAGGAAACGCCACCAACCGTTTACGGAGAAAAATTTGAAGAAATACTCAAATCTTACCCCAATAACCTTATAATTTATACCGACGGCTCCAAGACTCAAAACGGGGTAGGGGCAGCCTTTGTCACAGAAAACGAAACACACTTCTGGTGCCTAGATCCTATGAGTTCAATTTTTACAGCGGAAATCTATGCAGTCTGGCAAGCACTCCTATATTTTTCCTTCTCAAATCTTCTCTCCTGCCTAATATGCACCGATTCCCTTAGTGTTATCCAAGCCATTGGCAAATTTTTTCCAAATGAGCCCTATTGTAAGAATATTCTGGAATTAAACACTCACCTCACCTCTTTAGGGAAAGCTTGCACTATCATATGGATCCCGGGCCACTGCAATATTCCTGGTAATGAACTTGCCGATCAAGCAGCCAAAGCAGCAACACAGAACCTAAGTGACGTTGGATGCCCTATCCCTCTGGATGATTTGAAAAAGGCAGTAAAAACAAAAATACGCTCTCTTTGGCAACAAAGATGGACTAACTTTGGAGGCCAGCTGTCAATGATCAAGCCTAGTATAAATAAATGGATCTACCCTAAGGCAACAAGGAGAGAACAAGTTGTTATGTGCAGAATTCGAATAGGCCACACGTATATCACACATCACTATCTATTGACTGGCAAATCCAGACCACAATGCGAAACATGTAAGACACTCTTATCTATAGAACACCTATTGAAATGTAAAAAATATAGACTTCAGAGAGTATTTGATGGATTGGACGCCGACGTAGACTTAAAAGCGATGGAAAACAACGACACTTTAAAGAAAATACTTACTTTCCTACAAGCAATCGACATATTTAGAAAAATATAATTAATTAAAAAGAGTGAAAGGAAGGATTCAAAAGAGCTAATGGCCAAAGTAGTCGAAGCTCCAAGAAAAAAAAAACAAAAAAAATAATAATAATATAGTATAGTATAGTATAGTATAGTTTATTGACGTTTAGTATACAAATAGTACATATCGTCACAAATTATGAAGTTCCTTAGATTTTGATATAATAATTAAAAATACTTATGTAAATATGTAAATATAGGCATATAATACACAATAGCAATAAATAACATAAATATATAAAACGTAAAAACAAAAATAAAAATAATTATGAATGCAGATGTTAATTAGTTTAACACAGTCCAAATACATAAATAGTCAAAGAGTCACAGATAACAATCAAATATTACATTAAAAAATCAATAATTAAAAAAATATATGAATATATATACAATTAAAAATCATCCGTTTGGGAACCGATATGTAAGTCAAGGGTTACTGCAGAACGCAATAAAGTCATCCACACTATAAAAACAGTGTGCCAATAACAATTTCTTGATTAATTTCGAAAAACCAATTTTATTTAATATTTTTATGTCAGTGCCCTTATAGTATTTTTGCAATGCATTATATAAATTATAATTCAGCCTGTTGTTCTGAGATAAACAAATTCTTGATCTCTGAGGCACAATGGATGTCGCATTCCTAGTGTCATATCCATGTACGTCCGAGTGAAGTAATAACAGATCGACATTGCTATGAATACTCCTCAGACACTCGTAGACATATACACAAGGAAGCGGAAGTATTTGTGATTTTTTAAAATGTTTTTGGCAAGGATCACCATATTCGGCGTTTACGATTACACGTACAGCCATTTTCTGGAGTGAGAAGACTCTCGCAACATTAGTGGCACTGCCCCACAGTACAACACTGTAGTTAAGGTGACTATGTACAAGGGCGAAATATACTGTTCTAAAACCTGTTGACTAAGACAGTTCCTCATTTGCTTCAAGGCAAATATTTGGGAAGCGAGCTTTGAACATAAGCCCTCTATGTGAGCCGCCCAATCCAATCGCGAGTCGAGAGTTATCCCAAGTAAGCTGACAGGCTCCGAAATTGTTTTGAGCTTACTAGATGTGAAAAAGATGCTCTGTGTTTTTTCTTCATTCAGCTTTAAATGGTTGCTGTTAAACCATGATTTTAGTATCCTCATGCTAGAATTGTTCAAAGTCTCCTCACCCCTAACCAATGTGGTCGTATCATCTGCAAAGAGAATACAACGTGCTTCCTCCAGCGCAGTTGGTAGATCATTAATATAAATTATGAACAAAATTGGTCCTAGTATAGATCCCTGCGGAATCCCTTTAGTTATTGGAGCCAACCGCGATTCCGCATCTCCAAAACTTACATACTGGTTCCTATTAGACAAATATGATCTAAATAACCCCAATTCGTTACCCCTCAGACCATAATAAGACAATTTATCTAGAAGATATTCATTGTTAACGCAGTCAAAAGCCTTGGTAAGATCACACATAGATAGATAGATGGTTTATTGACCCCATTCACATACATAGTACATTAGAAGTCAGTGAGTAGTACATATGAACACATTTTACAAAGTAAAAATATTAAAAATTGTACAGTGACAAATTTAAAATATAATCAAAATAATAGAAAGTGAAAAGTTGACATAAATACAGACATACATTTCATAAAGTTAAAATATTGACGAAATATAACAATTTTAAAATATAAAATAAGGTAAGAAATAATTGAACGTAAAAATTAAATTAAACAAAACGAACAAATATATAAGCATTAAGCCCGGGTATTCAACTCCTCCAAAAACTCATCAACTGTATAAAAACAATAATTCAACAGAAATGACTTAGCAAAATGCTTAAATTGAACTCTCGTCATATCACTTATATTTATATGTTCAAAATATTTTACAAATGAATTGTACAATGTAACATCCAACTTATTATTTTTTGTTGTTTTCAGTCTAGACTTGAGAATGACAATGTCTTTACTATTTCTAGTGTCATAATTATGAATATCTGCATGTTTAGTCAGAACATATCGATTTTTATGTGTTTCAATCAACACTTCCAAAATATACAAGCACGGAAGCGGCAATATTTCAAGTTTTTTGAATATTGTTTTACAATTAGTGTTTCTTGGTGCATTGTAAATTATTCTAACTACAGATTTCTGTAGCACAAATACTTTGTGCACTGATGTGCTGCTACCCCATAGCATAATACCATAAGTTAAATTGCTATGAAACAGTGAATAATATACGGATTTTAACAAATGAGTTGGTATACATGATTTTAATTGACGAATTACAAAAACTTGGCTCGCTAATTTTGAACAAAGGTAGTCAACATGAGGTGACCAACTTAAATTTGTGTCCAAATGAATGCCCAGTAATTTAACTGGCTCTGATTTTATAGCCCATTTATCTAAACTAAAAAGAATGTGTTTAGTTTTAGTGTCGTTGAGTTTCAACTTATTTGCCAGGAACCACTGATTCAACAAAATATTATCACCAGCTTGTGTGCCATCAGATAAAGTTGTAGTATCGTCAGCGAATAAAATACAAAATGTGTCAATAGCCTCTGGTAAATCGTTAACAAATATTATAAAAAGAATTGGACCCAAAATCGAGCCCTGAGGAATGCCGTTGTCTATATTACGTAAATCAGACTGGTTGTTTCCACAAACTACATACTGTTTCCTATTACTTAAATAAGATGTCAGTAATTTGTGTGCATTTCCTCTAATACCATAAAATTCCAGTTTATTTAGGAGTAAATCCGCTGGAACACAATCAAAAGCCTTCGTCAAGTCGCATAACGTGGCAACAGAGTTGACGCCTTCCTCTAGTTTCTGTACAACTTCATCTAAGAGTCGAAGAAGAGCACGTATGCATGATTTATTTTTGCGATAGCCGAATTGAAATTCCGTTAGAAGTGACTTATCTTCCAAGTAATTGATTAATTTTTCTTTGACTATCAATTCAAATATTTTGTTAATCGTCGGTAAAATTGCTATGGGTCGAAAATTTTCTGGAGAATCTATATCACCATTTTTATATAATGGAATAATTTTTGTTATTTTAAACGAGTCAGGCCAAGATCCTTCCTCTAAGCATTTATTAAATAAAATGGTCAGTGGATATGTCAATGAGTGTATACAACGTTTCAATATTTTGCTATTTATATTGTAAAAATCTAAACATGCCGAATGACTTAATTTCAATATTGCCTCATGGACATCACTTTCCAAGATTGCACTCATAAAGAATGAAAATGCAGGTTTATTCAATTTATTTAAAAAGAAACTCGACCCGTATTGAGAATCACCAAGAGATTTTAATACTATTCCCGATACCGATGTAAAAAATTCATTAAATTTTTGTGGTGATATATCGGACTGTTTGGTTTTATTAATTTTAGTTATTCTTTCCGAATTTACGATGGTCCAACATGTTTTATTTTTATTATCCGAATCTTTTATTATCTTTGAGTAGGCTAACTTCTTTTCAGAGCGAATTGCTTTTTTATATATTTTGTTTAAATTTTTGTAATTTACCCAATCACCTTCCGAATAAGTATTCATAAATTTGTTTTTTGCTGTAATGACATTCTATCTCATACTACGCAATGTGTTGTTGAACCATTTGATATTAGATTTATTTGTTTTAACAGTTTTTTCACAAAAACAAGTATCAGAGATATGTTTCAGCGTATTCAATATGTTTTCTGCCAAATTATCTGCACCCATACTATGAACGTCCAAATAATTCCAAGAAACTTCGGAAAGTTTATTAGAAAAAGCCGTTATTGTTGTGTCGTTAATAACACGTTTAGTAATGGGGACATTTTCATTCAATAGGTGATTAAAATATATATATTGGCCGTTGTGATCAGACACTAGAGGATCTACTACTCCCACTTTAGTGAGAGTAGGGTCTATGTTTGTAACTATGTTATCTAGACAGGATTGACTATTCAAGACTATTCTAGTGGGCTCCTCAATCGTATGGCGCAATCCGAAACTTGTGAAGACTGTTTTAAGATCTTTGGATTTATCGTCGTTCTTTGAAATGTCTAAATTGAAGTCCCCTACCAAGACAATGTTTTTATATTTTCTATGAATATATTCAAGAAGTTTAATAATTTGATTTTTAAATATGGTAAAATTATCTCTACTTGACGATCTATAAAGAGCAATTATTATGGTATCTTTCAATTCTAGTCCGCAAAACTCGGCATCGTAGATAACAGAAAACTGCTTCAGATCAACTGCCTTGCATATTAGATGTGATTTTGAAAATATTGCCACTCCCCCATGTTGCTTTCTAGAACGAGTAAAATCGGAAATGAAGTTATAATCATTTAATTTGATTAATTCCAAGTTATTCTTATCTAACCAATGTTCTGAAAAACATACGATATCAAATGGATGATCGGTTAAGAAAACTGAAAGTTCATGTAACTTATTTTGAAGACTATTCACGTTAATATGAAAAACCGAAAGATGCTGCTTATATTTACTGTTTATTCGTCTGTTCCACGGAATTGAACATGACTCTTCTTGGCTGAAAAAACTGGTTGATGATTACTCCTGTAGGCCATATTTCCGGTATTAGAATTTTTTCTAGTTCAAGAACAGGCACTGTTATCTTGAATGAAGCGTATTTAAGTGGTTGGCGAGAGTTCAACTTTTGAACACTAATATCGGAAACAAACTCTTCTAAATACTTGATAGTAGCAAATGTGTCATATCTCTCATCAAAGCCATCGACTACACTTTCCACAATATCTACCACGGCCTTAACTGTGGACATGTTTCTACGAAAACCAAATTGAGAAGGCGACAGTATAATAATAATAATAATAATAATAATAATAATAATGATAATAATAATAATAATAATAATAATAATAATGATAATAATAATAATAATAATAATAATAATAATTAGAATTAGAACACGTAACCATACATCCTCTGGTTATCTCAACTACTGGTCTGGTTGAAATACACCTACAAAACGAGTTAAAGAAACTGAAATTGGAAAATGTTGATAGAGATATAATTACCGCCCAACAAGCAGCTATATTGGGAACATGCCGAACCGTCCGACGAGTGCTCACACATGACTAGGCTGCTGAAACCTTGAGAATCCCAGCCTGGACATGCCAATCCTCCACTGACAAGTGTGAATTAGTAAAAAAATAATAATAATAATACTAATAATAATAATAATGTTTATTCATCATGAATGTACAATCAAGTATAATTTTGATAAAACAATGTCAAGTGAGTAGTACTTGTGAGCTGAGTGAAATAAACAATGGCATCACTGAAGGAGCAATCGTAGAAAATTACTACTTGTGTGTGATATAGCCTCTAAATATATTAAAAATACTTAAGATTAGAATATAAATTATAAATTTAAAAGAAGGTAAAGTATAAGTATAAAACATATGGGTAGAAATTGCATCACATAAAATAAAATATCACAATTGGTAAAAGTATCACTTTCAGGTAAGTTACACATAAAGTGTTTATCATAATCGGGTTCAGAGTATCTTATACACATATATTACAGTCATACGATTTTGATCCCATGTGAGTATCACCTAAGATTTAATATCACAATTGGTAAAAGGGTAACATCCAGGTAGGTTTCACATAATGTGGGTGTCATAATCGGGGTTTAGGGTCACATACACATACATTACAGTTTTATAAGTTTGATGAATAATTTGTTGAGGGTTTAAATTATTTTTGGAATATCTGTCTATCATAGCATTGAAGCCAATTTTCAACTTTTATTTTTAAAATTTCGTTGCTTCGGCTGGTTTTTATTGTTTCAGGTAACAATTCCCAAATTTTTGTACCTAGAAAGCTGCAGTGCCTCTGACCCACTGTTTTAATACATTTCGGTACCACGACGCAGTAGTTTCGCCTTCTTATATTATATAGATAATCTGGGTTCGTTATTTCAATTTTATTATTGTTAATCCCTTGTAACATATTTTGGTAATAGAGTTGTCTAATATCAAAAATTCCGCATTCGTTATACAGATTGTCGGTAAAGTACGTCTTTCCTTTGCCAAGGATTATTTTGAGAATTTTCTTCTGCACGATATTCAGACTATTTAAATGCGTATCATTTACGCCTCCCCATCCTGTAATACCGTATATAAGTTGGGATTGGATTAGGCTATAATATATAGTTTTCAACTGAGAATTTTCAAGGAAATCTTTCAACAGTTTGAATATTGATATGAATCCACGTAGTTTTCTTGTTAGATACGATATATGTAAGAACCATTTCATATGTCTGTCAATTTGTATACCAAGGTATTCTATTGAGCTGGCTTCTGGAATGGATATATTTTGATTTATATTTGATGGACCCATATACGGCAAGTTATTGCTATAGGAGGTGAAAGGTAAGTATTTGGTCTTTTCCGCGTTCATAGTTAATTTATTGTATTGGAACCATTTAAAGATGTTGTTGAAGTCTTTTTCCGTCTTTGCTTTCAGTTGTTGCCATGTGTTGTCACTGTAAATTACTGCCATGTCATCAGCATAACTTATAATATTACCTACAGTTGTCATTTTCAACAGGCTGTCTATATAGATAGTGAATAGTAAGGGATCTAAGACCGTGCCTTGAGGAACCCCGTAAGTGATTGTCCTCGGAGTGCTCACCACACCACACCATCACGTTGAGTTTTTAATATTGATTTAGAAAATTGTAATATCGTTTGTTTGCCATAAATACAAGCTTCACATATTATATCTTGGATTCTTGGAAGGGTTTAATATTTTTAATCAGAAAACTATCTTCTACCATTTCAAATTGTTTTAATTTTTCAATTTTTTCTTTGCTGGCCAAGAAGTTTGTCACAAGTTATATTTTTTAAGGTTACCTTTTTAAATGAAACTTACTGTTTCTAGATAATTCCACAATATATTGAAGAAATGTTAAAAATTCTAAGAAGTTTGACAATTGTTTCGATAATAAAACTCATCGTCAGAATAACAGAAGTTACATTTCATTTGATGCCTACCTGATGGTTAATAATTATTTTTGTCTAGACCAAGAAGCGACCTACCAAAAAAACATCAGCTAGGCATCAAATGAAATGTAACTTCTGTCATTCTGACGATGATTTTTAATATCGAAACAATTGTAAAATTTCTTAGAATTATTAACATTTTGTCAATATATAGTGGAATTATCTAGAAATAGTTAGATTCATTTAAAATAGTAACATGAGTAGATTCCACGAAGTAAGGGTCGAGACAGTTACTTTTATTGTATCTCAAAAATTACATTTAATAGATTATTTAAGGTTTTACCTGATAGAATAATGTTTTCGCCCATTTTAATATCCACTACATTTTATTGAAAAATGATGATCATTCCACTTTGTTGCAACCGACAGCAGATTGTAAGGACCCTCGGGACAAAACAGGATATTTTTTAGATGACCACTCACTCCCAAATTTGTTGTGACGGCAATTTCTCCTCGTTTAGTAGCAATAACAGATATTCCACTTTTAGCTACACCAATGTTTATTGGAGCTGGTAGATCATGGCTTGATACATCATCTCTGTTCACAATATGGTCAGTAGTACCTAAGTCTAAAATAAAGTTTATATCACTTTTAATTCTTTTAAGATACCGTTGGTTACTTCTCATCGTAAAAGCAAAACTGTTATCATCTGTTCGCACAATTTGTAGTGTGCGTGGGCGAGTTTGAATTGAAGTATTGAGAGTTTGTTTATAATAATTGCAATATTATTTTATATGATTATATTTCGGTTTTTGATGTTTAAATTTATTTTTGTAGTTATTTTTCTTGAACTGGTAACTTGATTTGAAGGGACGTTGTTTTACGTATTTCAAAAACTGGTAACTTGCAATACTTTGGTATTGGCTCCTTCTCCTCCTTTAAGCTTCATCTCATGATCCAGCAGTCCAGTTTCCACGAATGCTAATGTTAAATTTTCATTATCTAAATTCTCTAGAGCTGTTATAACATCATCGTATTCTATCTGTCTACATAAGTATTTTTTGCAACCAAATTATGCTTTAGCTACTCTTCAGTAGGTTCATCGAGCAGTTCATTGTCTATTACATATACATTTAGTTCCGCTAGCAACGATTTAAGACGAAACTTCCATATTGCATACCGTTAGCCGTTAAAGGATTCGATATGTCGTTAACAACCAATTATTCATTTTAAATTTCATGATTGCCACTAAATCTGATAATAATAGAAAGAGAACACGTAACTCTGGGCCCATAACATATTGGAAAAACAAAAGTTTTATGGGACTGAAATAAAACAACTTATACATGGCTGATATATGTTTATTGGAGAAAGAATTGAGTAGAACTACAGGTTGGCAAATTGATGTTGGCAGTTGACGATGCGCGAGTAAGCAATACAACTTGACAACGTTGTAAACGTAGTTACCGGGAAGAGCAGGCAACGTACATTCCGCATGCAAAGCTTTAAAGGTTGTGACGCTGCTAATACATACGAGTAACACAATATTTTGAATTTGGATTTAAAAATAATAGATTGTGGTACATGTATAATGTTATATAAAATCGAGTTTACAAAACAAAATAACATAATTGTGTTCTTTATTATTAATGAAATGGATAAGGAAATGAAAACCATTGGATTTTTCTACGAAAATCGAGGTTTTTTGTACAGACATAATTATTTATTGCTTCAAAAACCATACGGGGAATTCTGTAACTACCCTTTATTATTTTATGTGATGTAAATAATAAATAATAAGTAGATTCCAAAAGACATAAACTTTCACCTTTACTCCATATTAATGTCTTTTAAGTGGTCCCTTCATAATATCCGTCATTGAGGTTTATTTGTATAAATTGGAAGTCAGGTAGATTTTGTAGATAAAGCGTACAATATGATAACGATCGTTAATCGACTTTCTAAATTTAACAATGGCCAACAATATTTCCTCTCTGTTCGTAGTAATATTTAATGACATACCTACCTGTTAAGCTTACTAAAATTGTTATTCTTTATAATATGTAGTAGCTAATAATGTGAAAATTTGGGTTTATACCTAAAATTTGAAAAGCAAATTTAGATATGGTCTAATAAGTATACTAATAATATAAATAAAATATTAAACCTTTATTGTGGTAGATATTTCTACTTTCATATGTAAATTCTTAGGTTTTTTGCAAATATTTACTATGAAATTAGAACATACCTTCACACTTTATACAGAGTTAGGACAGGCAAATCAAAAAAATCTTGGTTCTGGGTACCGTCAATTATTATTTATTTAGAACTATGTACAGATGTGCTACAAATATTATATCACTCTAGTGGAATTCCTCTCTAATATCTACAATTTTATAACACCCATTTACATTTGTTGCGTTTAATGTATTCAGTCATACTACCTACAAACACTATAATGATAAATATGATTTTGATGTACAAGGATCATCAACAGTAAAATAATGATGTGCATCTACAAATGATTCTTCAAAATCACTTTCTACATCAACTTCATCATACTCGCTATCTTCGGCTAAATTAATAATAATATAATCTACAACAGTATCTAAAAGTGGTTCATTGTTCATAAATTCATCCTCAATCTTCTTAACATGGTCAGATCTTACTTTCCAATCATTTACAGAAAATGTGTCAAAAAATTCAGTACAGAATTTTTTAACCTTTGTAAAATTGGTTCGGCCACATATTCTTTAAGTGTCGCTCAAACACTTTCGATCAGGATTTAAGTCCGAGTGATAAGGGGGTAGCCTTGAAACTTGCAATCCATGTCGAATAAACAATTCATCAATTTTATAAGTATTATATTGCGGCTAGTATATTTATGCAACGTTATAAAGATCCAGTTTTGTTCACTGTAATATATGTTTCTTTCAGAAAGCCTGTTTTTAATTGTTGTACAGTTCAAGCAGTCGTAGGTAATTTTTCATTAAGAACATTGTGATATGGGGCATTATCAATTACCACAACAGCGTTTTTTGGTAGGTTCGAAGCAAGTTTTTCTTGTACCCACTTCTCATAATTTTCGTACGCCATTTCATTATAATAATCTCCTGTTTTTGACTGGGAGTTCCACATAATACCAGCATTAGGTACAAACCCATTTTCACTTCCTACATGCACAATGATGAGCCTATTACCTTTTAAAACGGGTTTTCTTAATCCTTCGTTACTCTTGTCGCTCCATCCTTTATGGTGCGTGTGACATGAATTAATGTATGTTTCATCCATATAAATGATAGGATTGCTCTGTTCTCTGCACTTTTTTATGTTTCTCAAATATGGTAGGCGTAAATGTCTGATTTCGTGACGTTCCAGTAACAAACTTCTGTTGTTTTTTATGTTGGTCCAACTAAAATCCAAAGAATGTATTTGTTTCCGCAGAGACTCACGACTTCCTGAGAAGCCATAACTATCTGCAAAGGTTTGGTGTACATTTCTTAACGTGGACACTTTTTTCTCTCTCGGATATATGATAATTTATTATACACTTTCTAAGCACAGTTTTGTCGAATTGATCCATATGGATACTGGACGTTCTTTGTTTTTTAGTAGGCACATCAGTGTCAGCATTACTTCCTGCCAGAGCTTCTTTTTAATACGGGAAAGCGTTCTTTGGATAACTTTAGTAGCAGCAGAAACTCGTTCAATGACCTGACAACAAAATAGTCGATTTAAATGTTGTATTAAAAGTTTTACTCATGAGTATTTTTATACAAATAAAATGTGGAAGTAGTTAAATTTGTTTTCAATGACCGTTGTTTAAAATTTTTGTCATGGTTTTCGGTCATTTAAAAGAAGTGTTAAATTCAAAAATACTATATCACGTTTCAGTTCATTCGTTGTTTTAAACGATCTTTTGATTTTAGTTCAAACATATTTTAATATGACCACCCGCAATTGTAACTAGAATCGGAAGATGGTTCAAAACAAATTATAAAACCGAATCGTAATAGAGATAGGTATAAAATGAGTATAATAATTATAATTATAAGCTAAAAAACCTATTACACTTAAATAGGTATCTTACACAAAATAAACACGTGCCCTTTTATATACACCTGTAGACATAAATAGAATAGTTATCTATGCAACAAGTGCATAAAGTGGTGCTTTTTTCACGAATGGAAAAATTGACACATGAGCCGCAGGTATGCAAAAACCAAAAATGTCTCATTTAGGTTGCTCTAAATGGACTAAAAATGGCGTCGATTTGTTTGTCATGATGACATAACGGTGCATAAAATTGACACATAAGTGCATAATAGTATATTATGCAACGGTCATGTAATGATGGTTATTAATACACGAGCATTAACCGGGATACGAAACGAGCCGAAGGCGAGTTTCGTATGGTTCATGCTAGTGTATTAATAAACATTACATGAGAGTTTCATACGCTATTTTTTCTACACCCGTTAAATAATCAAAAACCATAAATTTTATATTTTTATTGAACACAATAGGTAACAGTAATTATTCGTATTTCTATTAAAAAATCTACGAAATTGTAATTAATACCTAAAATAATTACATAGGAACCTAGAATAAACGTCAAATGCACAGCATGTTTGATTGAAAAATTATGGGTTTCTATTGATTAAAAATCTGTATCGTAATGAAAAATCTGTATCATAATGGGTATCATTATGAATCGGATTATGGGTATATAAGTGCATTGTTATAACACGGGTGTAGAAAAAATACTTTGTCTCATCCTAATGTCACTTTTTGAAATCGTATAACAAATAAATATTTTATGTACGAAAATTGATTTAAAAAATTCACTATCGAGTGTGAATTTGTTAAATAATTACTTTGGTTTAAAAATTTTATTGCAAAAATTAAAACTCACCTTTGTTATTGGAATTGTTGACTTGCCATTGTTTACCTCTTCGGTCATGAAATTTGAAGCGTTCATAATTATTTTACGATACTGCTCACTCAACTCTCTATGAACAACTTAACATTCTGGAGCCGCCATAACAAGTTAGTATTGCACAACCCCGGTAATCACACTTTTCTCTGAACCGTACTGTCGAAACGAAGCTTGCGAATTCTGCCAGCGAAGTGAGTTCTTGCAATCCGCATACGTCTTTGCTACGGCGCATCGGACGTTGCGAAACTTCCGACAGCCAAAATTAATTTGTCAACCTGTAACTTATTGAAAAGACGGAGAAGTGATTACATTAACACAATAACTTTTTATGTTGTTGATATGAACATAGAAGCCGAGAATATACATTTTAAATTTTAAGTTTTGCCCTTTTTACAATGTAGAAATATTATTTTATATTGATATATTCAATAACACTGTATATTATACGTTTTGAACAAGCTAATATCAATTTTTTATAACAACTTATGCTTAAGCCGTTATTTTTCATTGATAACATTAAAAATAATGAAGCAATCTCATTTACATACATGTTTGGCTAAAGTGGACACTACCTAGACATAAGTAAACAAAACGTTAAAAGTAATATGACGTTACATGAATCACCTGACAAATCTGTCGAAAACTGTTGATCGTCAAATTAAATAAATACCATAATGTGCATACATTACCACAATTTAGGATCTCAGTCATAAATTCTATTCATCAATCGTCAATTCTGACAACGTTTAAAGACCAGCGGATCCAAAAATAAATCGGCGCACGTGATCGGTCTCCTTTTAAACAGTTATTAAGATATGTTGACACGTGAGAGGGCTCTTTGTGAAAATCTCCGAAATACATTTATTGAAATACATCGAACACCCCTACAGCTAGACTGGTATTTTATCATACACTGCTTCACATGATACACCACTATGAAATAAACACTGTCATTGGTCACGTATTTTCATTCTATTACGAAAGAGAATTGACTACATTTTATTGATGTATATCAATGAGTCTGGTTCATAAAATTAATTCTATCAATAAAATGGTATATTAAAGTATAAGTGGATAAAGAGTTCTTTCAAACACGCGCAATTTTTCGAGTACGACGGCGCAACCGGAGTGCTCGAAATAGAGCAAGTGTTTGAAAGATCAGTTATCCACGAATATTTCATGCTATTTTTTTATTGGTGCACTTTGAATTCATAAAATATTATTATTATATTATTACTACAAAAAATGGAAGTCCGTCCTCGATGCCCAGCCAAGTTTCGTGAAAGTCCATCCTAAATAGTATTTATTTTTATTTGACGTTACGAGGTACTGCTGTCAGATCAATAATCAAAAAGTTTCTTCATTTATATTTAAAAGGATACAATGTATATATGAATATATAAATAAATTTTGCAGAATAAACCAAATAAAACATTGATTCACAATGAAAATATATAATTTAAAAACTAATAAAAAAATTGTCATTGATACTTACGTTTCTCGAGTTGCTGTTGTTACCATAGGGACTTTAAAAAACGCGCGTGTTTGAAAGTTCGATTTAAACACGCTGATGCGTGCTTTAAATAGTTAATATGAGACATCAATAAAAAAATATTTTTTTCTACTTCCGTTACTAAAACCGCATTTTCAACACGGGTTTGACATTCACAAAACGACTCTTTAAACACTAGTGTTTAAAATGCGAAAAGTCACATCTCGTTTATCTTTTGTTTCTTAAACGTCAAATCAAGTGTATCTTTTGTAAGTTAAATTTCATGTTCCGTGATAGTTTTGTTATTCTGCGTCATTTGATTTGTCAGTCAGCTGTCAGCCATCGTCCGTCATGTAATGAATATAATTCAAATATAATATAATTTTTACCTTCCCGCGGGCCAAGAAAAAGTATAGTAAGCACCTCGTGTTAAAAACATCTTTAGTCACTCGTTTTACAAGGAACTCGTTCCGCTTCGCTCCACTCGTGCCTAGTAAAACTCGTGACTAAAGTAACCTTTTTGACACTTGGTACTTAATATACTATTTGTCAACAGTAAAAACACAAGAGCTTTTTTTTATCGGATAAATTTCTCTTTGCAACGAAACAGTTTTGCCAATCACTAATTTTATGAGAAAAACTGACAAGATAAAATCGCTACACCGAAGGTGGAGCGATTTTATCTAATCTCAGTTTTTCGAGCAAATTTAGTGCCAAAACTTTGAGTTAAAGAGAAATGTATCTGATAAAAGAAAAGCTCGAGTGTTTTTTGGCAATATAAATTAACAACAGAATATATGGATGAACAACCACAATAATTATCTTTATTAATACAACAAAGTTCAATAATTACCACACCGATTCAAAATAAAAGCACTATATGTTTAAAATTTAAAAATCTGACAGACTAATTGACAGTTTTTGCAGTTTTGCCAACACTTAATTGCTGTGAAATTATAAGTAACCAAACTTGCGACTCTCATTGTCATTGTGTAAAAGTGACGTCCGCTTACTAGATATTGAGGAATAGAAGTTTTTATCTGATAAAAATGGATACACCTATTTTATCGATGTCAAAGTGACAATAACATCTCCAGGTATATGACATTTTAACATTGGAGTTAATTTATCGTTAATGAAAATTAGTATTAACTTGTGTGTTGTATCCTCGGAGAACATATATCAATCAATTTGTATAGATTATGTCCGTTAGTTGTTATTATGACTTTTATTGATTTCATTCAAGTGTTTTTCTTGATACTGTGGAGAAAACAAGTATAGAAAAAACATGCCGGATAACGCCGATAAAATGCAAATACGGGTGCCAGCGCCCCAAACTGTAGTTCATCTTTATCGAATACCAGCTCCTGAACAGTTTTCGTTCAAAGCTGTAGACTGGAAACAAAGAGAGAGAGTGTGGAAGATTTTATGACCGAGTTACATAACAGAGCTCAGAATTGTGATTTTCCAGCTGGATTCGTAGATTGAGCTATCAGCAATCAAGTGGTAGTAGGGATCCTCGATCAGGCTATCTCAGAGAAAAAAGATACCAGTTTGACAAAATATCTATTCGAGGAGCAAATATTGTAGCAGGTCCTTCACAAACCAAGGGTCCAGTATCTAAAGAATCATTTAAGCAAAATGAGAATAAATGTTATTGGTATGGCCATTCAGAGTTGCATACCAAGTTGAAATGTCCTGCTAGAAATGGAGTCTGTGGAAAATGCCAAGTTATAGGACACTATACTCGGGTTTTCCAGGGAAAAACAGAAAAACAGACAAAAAGAGAGTTGGGGTAGTTCAAAATGATTCTGATAATGAGAAGGACGCATTTGTTGGTGAAGTAGTATTTAACAAACACAAGGAGTTATGGCAAACAACTGTAAATATTTTGGACCAGTGTTTAACAGTCGAACTGGATACAGGTGCAGACATGAGTGTTCTTTCTGAGACTTGGTACTATAAGAGGTTCAAAAGCCATGAACTATTATATGCAGAGACAGCAATATCTGGACCTGGTGGAAACCAGTTGAATGTTACTGGAATATTGATGGCAAAAGTTGCTGTGAAAAACAAGATAGTTAATGAACGATTTTATGTTGTATTTAGCGCCAGGCAAACATTGTTAAGTTATCATGCTTCTGAAAAACTGTTCAGCACTTGTACGAGGTTAATAATATTAGTAAAACTTTAGACCCACATAAGAAGTTTCCACAACTATTCATCATCATCATCATCAATCAGCCTGTCGCATCCACTGCAGGATATAGGCCTCCCTCATTTCTGCCCACTGTCTTCTGTCTTGAGCGCTCTGCATCCAGTTTGTAGTCATTCTTCTGATATCCTCCGTCCATCGCGTGGGAGGTCTTCCCTTGTTTCTTTTGTCAGTCCTTGGTCTCCACTCGAGCAGCCTTTTTGTCCATCGTCCATCTGTCATGCGGGCCACATGTCCAGCCCAGTTCCATTTGAGTTTTGCCACCTGATAGATAACATCCGTGACTCCTGTTCTCGCCCTTAGGTCTTCATTTCTTATGCGGTCACGGAGTGACACACCAAGCATCGATCTTTCCATCCTACGTTGGGCTACTCTAAGCTTCCTAGCGGATGTGGCTGTCAGAGTCAAAGTTTCGGCTCCGTAGGTCATAACTGGTAGAACGCACTGATTATAGGCCTTTCGCTTCAGACACATTGGGAGATTGCCCTTAAACACTTCCCTCATTTTACCAAATGCAGCCCAAGAGAGCGTAATTCTTCTTCTTAATTCACATGTTTGATTGTCTCCCGAGATTTTTATCTCATGACCCAGGTATGTATACTTATCCACCAACTCTACCTCCCCATCACCAATAGCAATATTTCCACTAGGAACCAGATTCGTCATATATTTCGTTTTCGATACATTAATTTTTAATCCAACCCGAGCACATACCTCCTGAAGATCTTCCAGCATTATCTTAATATCCTGTAGGCTGTCTGACATCAAGGCTATATCATCTGCGAAGCGCAGGTCTGTTAGGTTTAATCCATCTATATTCAAGCCTTTTCCGCTCCATTCAAGCATTCCAAAGGCGTATTGCAGAATTGTGGTAAACAGTTTTGGTGACATAGTGTCACCTTGCCTCACTCCTCTACCTATTTTTATGGGGTTGGTGTTTTCGTGCAGTCTTACCATCATGGTAGCATTCTTATATATGTTGTATATTAGCTTAGTGTAACGATAGTCGACACGACATTTTTGTAAGGAGTTCAAAACTGCACTCATCTGAACAGTGTCAAAGGCCTTGTGGAAGTCCACAAAGGCAATTACAAGCGGTCTGTTATACTCTATTGATTTTTCGATCAGGGTTTTGATGCTTTGTAGGTGGTCATTTGTTCCAAAACCTTTGCGGAATCCGGCCTGTTCTATTGGCTGGTAAAAATCGAGTTTGTTTTCCAGTCGTGTAGTGATAATTCTCGTGAATAGTTTATAGAGATGACTGAGTAAGCTTATTGGCCTATAATTTTCCAGTTCAGCTGTATCACCTTTCTTGTGAATTAAGATCACGATGGCATTATACCATCTGTCTGGTATGGTGCTATTGAAAAGACAAAGATTGAAGAGTTTTGCTATGTTCTCAAGTAAACAATTATCACCCTCCCTAACTGCGTCGGCAACTATGCAGTCCTCTCCAGGAGCTTTGTTGTTTTTTGTTTTCTTCAGTGCCAGCTTTATTTCGTCCAGAGTGATATCGGGCAATAATTCTGATCCTTGATTAACGATGCCTTTTCTCTTTGTCAATATCTCCGGTTCTGCTTCTAAATTAATTTCATCTTGGCTTTTATATAATAGGCGGTAGAAGTCCACAACCACTTTTAGAATATCTTCTCGGTTTGTTGTAATATGCCCCAGTTTATCCCTTATCTTTATCATTTCTTTCTTTCCACTTTCCAACTTTCTACGTAAGACCCTCATACTTTTATTTTCTTCTATTGTTTGTTCGATCTGCTTTTGGTTGTATGTTCTGATGTCACATCTTATAGCCTTTGAAACTTCCCTGTTTATTTGTCTTAGTTCTTCAGCAGTAGTTAGTTTTCCACTCCTCATGTCTCTTCTTTGTTTCATTTTCCGCATAGTGATATCACTTAATTTCGATTGTTTCTTGGTTGTTGGGCAGTATTCGTTTTGGCTCTCTAGTATGGCGGTTGTGATGGCCTCGTTCAGGACATTTATGTTTTCTTCTGTCTCGGTGCCACTTAACTTATTTGTGATGCATTGCTGGAAGCCAGTTATGTCTGATGGACTCTCCCATGTTCTGTTACTGTTGGTCTTTCTGATCAACTTATGTCGTTCCTTATCAACGTCAATCGTTACTTTGGCTCGAACGATCCTTTGGTCGCTTCCAGTGGTTATCCTGTTCAATACTGATACGTCTTTAATTATGTATTTTTTATCAGTGATTATAAAATCCATTTCATTTCTTGTTCGTCCGTCCGGGCTTCTCCACGTCCATCTCTTATTTTGTCTCTTAGGAAAGAAGCTATTCATCTGGAATAGGTTGTTTTGTAACAGGAAATCAAGCAAGGTGTCGCCCCTATCATTTCTTCCTCCTAGTCCATGGTTCCCCAGTGCAAACTCAGTATAGTTCAGCCTTATTCCCATCTTGGCGTTGAAATCGCCACATAGGATAGTATAATGTGTTTTTTGACCACTAAGAGCATCCCTGATGTCATCGTAGAACAGTTCTACTTCTTCGTCAGTGTGACTTGAGGTAGGCGCGTAAGTTTGTATAATTTTCATACAGTATCTGGTGTTGAGTCTGAGGACAAGGCATATTACTCTTGTGGAGATTTTCTTCAGGGACAAAATATTCATTCTGTGTCGTTTGTGTATCAGAAAGCCAGTTCCTCCCACTGAGCTATCGTCATCTCCTACGTAATAGAAACTGTGCCCAGATTTTAAAGTAACAAGCTGTTCACCCCGCCTTCTAACTTCACTAAGACCCACGATATCCCATTTGATATTTTCCAGTTCGTACTCAAGTTCAGTTAATCGTTCTTCCGATAGTAGTGACAGTGTATTGTATGTTGCAATATACATAATTTTTTCCTTTCTATATCTCTTCTTCTTAAGTTTCTTTGCCAGATGATTGTCCCCCCCAGAATCCATGGGACAGACTGATTTAGCATCAGTGCGAGATTCTGAAGATAATCTTCTACTCGCCTGGGGTATATGAGTTTGTATAACTGGCATTTTCATAAGGGGTATTTTGCCGTAGAACACCACGCTGGCTAGGCGTCTTGGTGAGCACATATTTCAGCCGCCCAATCTGGGTCAGACGCTGTTTGCAGCCGCCCACTCTGGGTCAGACGCTGCTAATCACCATATCTGGTTACCCTCACTTGGTTTAGCCTGTGGGTCAACACAGTTTACCAGGGTGTGGCGCTTGGAGCTATCAAGTGAGAGTTGGGTGTCTCGTGGGGACCAGTTGATCCAAACCTCCGCCCGCCTATGACGCTTGGAGTGACCGTCTAGAACAAAAGGTACTACCCCTCCGACACAACCCCTACACCCCACAACAACTATTCAGTGGACTTGGAAATACAAATCAGCCATATCACATAAGTTCTTATGCAGTACCTTATGTACTGTGTTTTCGAAGACGTGTACCCCTACCATTTAAAATATTTTGAAACAAGATGTGGATAACATTTGTTCCAAAGGTTTAATTTAGCAATTTAGTAAACCAAATGACTGGTGCGCACCTCTTATGATTGTCCCAAAGCCTAATGGTCAAATTCGGTTGTGTGTTAACCTAACCCAACTTAATAAAAATGTGGAGAGGGAACTTTTTCCAATTCCAGATGTGGATAGTACTCTTGGTCAAATGGAAGGAACAAGGGTTTTCAGTAAAATTGATGCCAATAATGGATTCTGGCAAATTCCATTAACTGAGGATAATATGAGTCTAGCAATCTTTAACACACCCTTTGGGAGATTCATGTTCAGAAGAATGCCTTTTGGACTATCCTCTGCACCGGAGATTTTTCAAAAACAGATTAGCCGGCTGTTCCAAGGGATAGATGTGGTGATATGTCATTTTGATGGTCATAATCCATGGGTAAAATCTGCTGTAACATGATGAGCGTTTGGAAATAGTGCTGACAAAACTAGCGACCGCTGACTAGATTTTGAATTCAGAAGAATGAAATTCAGAAAAACTTTTACAAAAATACTAGGTCATGTCGTTCCTTTAGAAAGAATAGTTCCAGATTAGAAAAAGATTCAAGCAATCATCAATTTACCTGATTCAACAAACGTAACAGAACCCAATAGGTTTCTAGGATTGGGGTAATTTTAATGGTAAGTTTGTACCAAATTTGTCAACGTTGGCTCGACCCCTTTATTTTGCGTGCTGACAATAAATAGTGTTAGGAAAAGATGCAAATGATGGCTTTCCAAAATATTAAGAACATCATATCAAATCCACCGGTTTTAGCATTTTATGATGTATCTAAGGAGACTATGTTATCTGTGGACAGCTCTTCCTATGGATTAGGGGCAATTCTAATGGAGCGTCAGTCAGACAACGTATTTAAGCCCATAGCCTATACTTCACGGACCTTGACTTCAACTGAAAAACGGTATCCCCAAATAGAGATGAAGACTGGGGCTATAGCGTTATGGTTGTGAAAAATTTGCAAATTTTATTGTTGGCAAAACAATTTGTATTAAGACAGACCACAAACAACAAGTGTCAATCCCTGGACAACAGCACTTGGGTATCTAACTCCTCGTCTTCAGTGCATTAAAATGCGATTAATGAGATACTTATATGAATTAAAGTATACACCTGGAAAGGAACTAATAATCGCTGATATGCTGTCCACGAGCCCATTGTACTCTGAAGGTTGCGAAGAGTTGACTGAAGAAATTTCAGCATATGTACAGCAAATTATTGAAATCTTTTCCTCAACAGATCAGAGACTGGCTAAAAGTATTCGTTGTCAGCGGCAAGCCCTGTATGTTCCAATTTGATCAAATATTGTGATGAGGGTTGGCCCTTACGTCATAAGTTGTCTCAAGAGACAATTCCATACTGGGAACATAGAAATGTAATCCCCTTACAAGAATAACTTCACATGAAAGATAATCGAATTATTATTCCACATGTTAGCCATCAAGAAATCAGTAAATATCGATCTTTAGCTACACAATATGTATGGTGGTCAGTACAATCGTTACACATTGATGCAATGACTACAAACGGTGTTCCTTGTATTCAACAAGAGCTAGATCCAGTTGAACCATTACTGCCATCTGAATTTCCAAATCGCCCTTTGCGGATTGTTGGAACAAACTAATTAAAGCTGGATGGAAACGGGTATATTATAGTATCTGAATAACATTCTAGGTTTATTGAAATCGCTTAGTTAGAAAAGTTAACTTCGTTATGTGTCATAACTCATCTCAAGTCAATATTTGCACGCCATGGATTACCTCAAGTCGTATGAAGTTAGAATTGTTCACAATTTCTACAGATAGTAGGTTCAGAGTACCAGCAATTTTAATAAGATTGTTTGAGATAGTGATGTCTAGTCCCAAATTCAGTCAAAACTGTGGATTCATTGAGTCTCAGGTGATACATTTGAAACGTCATTTCAAAAAGAGTGAAGATACATATCAAATGTTGTTAGCCTTATGAACAATACCCATCCAAAATGGGTGGCATCTTGCAGAATTATTCATGTGAACGAAGTTGAGAGGAATAGTGCCCAAGTTCCTCTATCGTCATGCCATCCTTGAAGTAGAGAAAAAAGAAGGGATAGTCAAAAACAAAATTTCGATTCTGCTCATGGGGCCAAGAATTTACAATAACTTAAAGAAGGCCAGCATGTTTGGATTTCATATGTACGTCAATCGGGTACTTTTGACTAAACACCCGTTATCACGATCATACATTGTACGTAGTCCCAAAAGTACCTATCGAAGAAATCGTAAGTTCATTCACTCTGTTCCTAGTAAATTTGACAAAACTGAGGACACAATATCCACAGAGGATATAGAATCAAGTCCAGGTGATGATCAGTATCGAAACTAACCATCTATTTGGTATAGGCACAAGACAAATGTACACTCCCTATTATTTTACATATATATATATATATATATATATATATATATATATATACATATTAGTCAGCACTGAATTTCATAAACTAAAAATGTTATCTATAAATATGTGATCATATTTATAAGAATTAATTAATTACAATAGGGATGTTGACTATTTTTGGGAAATATTTTGAACCGCCCTTTAGTGCCTAATATAGCCGCAAATATTTTTTTTAAATACGACTAAAACCTTAATAATCATGTATTTTAAATAACGTGTCAAATTTCGCGCGAAACGCCAATACTTGTCACGTGACGGATCAATTAGTAAATCTAAATCAATTTGTAAAAGTAATAATTTTTTGATAATTTTTGATTGTTGAACGAGCGTTTGCAATAGGCAGTGGTTACTGACATAGTCAAATTAATTTTAATACAATACATATATTTATTGTACATATATTGTAATCTGTTACTCGTGAAATAACCTTGTCAAATAGCATTCGGGCATCTAATTTTTCTTGTGAAAAAAATCGAAAAAACACAAAGCAAAGTAATATTTTAACAAGAAGCATTCGTGCAGATTGCATCAACCTTCATGCTCCTTGTTAACATATTACTTAGCAACGTGTTTTTTCGATTTTTTTCGGAAAAATTAGATGCCCTTATGATATTACTTTCGACTCTTTCCCTCGTCTTAATTTCCATCAATCACAAACGCGCAATTTTGAATTACAAATGGTTTCACGATGGAAAAACTGTATGACAGCATATGTCAGCAGTTTTTTCGAGTTTACCCGCAGCCAAACTGGACAGCTGTTGTCATCAAAAATTACAATTCCGTAAACAGGGGTGGCTTTGATCAAATTAAAAATAGTTTAGTAGATATTTTCAAAACTAAAACATTTAAAAAATTGTCTTTTTCCAGTTTATATTAAATTTGTTTAGGACATTACTTCCTTCTTCTAGCAATCCATGCTCTTCCAATAATTCCGTTGCGGTTTCATTTTCGTCATCAGAACGGTTCGACTGTATTTCTTGCTGAGCATCCGCATCCTCTTGTGGGCTGGGAATGTCTTGCTCTTCATCACTTTCTTCGGATTCTGCCATTTCAATAGGAGTTTCATGTTCAGATGAACTTTCTGCAGGGATGCTCTTTCCTGGTTTTGTTTGCAATCTGTTTATTTTTTGTCTCGGTCTCGAATTTGATGGTCCAGCTTCTCGTTGTGATCGTAGAAGGTCAGTTAGTGTGGCGCTGACAAGCTGTTCAGCTTCTTCAAGATTTCCGTTGGGCAATTTTTGCAAAACTCTTTCAGCATGCAAAGGATATAAACCACTGGCATCAAATCCAGTGACTAGAATTCTTTTAATGGCATTATAATTTTCATGGTTTCGTTGCTTGGATGGGATAGAGTCTATTTTTTCTAAAGTTGCTTTTAATAAAGAGGGAAATTGTTCCTTCTGAACTACATTATTTCGCGGATTACCCAACTTTCAAACAGTTAAAATAGCACGCCAGGCTGATTTGAGTGGGCTGAAAAACGCTACGTCTAGAGGCTCCAACAAGTGTGTGGTATTAGGAGGGAGGCAAAGAAACAAAATATTATTCTCTTCACATTTTGTTATAACGTCAATGTTTATATGTGAAGCGAGATTATCTTCCAGCAACACCTTTTACCCATCAAGTCTCCGTACATGGGGAAGGAAACACGTCTCAAACCAGTCAGTGAAGGTTTCGGAATCAATCCAACCATGTTTGGTTCTAGCAAACCGAGTTCCAGGACTGCAACAAGGTTCTCAACCACAAGGGGCACCCTTCGGGCCACCAACCTTCCATGTATTCCAGAGATTTTCTCTTTTCTATAGGCTCTACATTTAGCAGCGTTTCTTGTAGATTGTTAAAATAACCCTGAATAGTTTCCCTGGTAACCCCAGCTCTTGCCTTCTTTATGTTAGCAGCCCAACTTTGACCCAGTTCGTTATTATGTCGTTTTAAAAGAAGTTTCACCCAATCATCACTAGGTGTATTGTTGACGAAACGTGGCTATGGTTGACGAAACGTGGCTCCCGAATCCCTCTGCTATTCAAATAGTTTTTAACAAGGATCTTAACATCTCGCTCACCTAGAGGTAAGCCCCAATCAGAACACTTTTGAATGCCTTTGACAAATGTTTTCTCTTCTTCTGTACTGAAAACGGGTTTTCCTCCAGGTTTTAGGACATGTCTTCCATGAAATTTATTGTTTAGGGTATCATAAGGTATTTTAAATTCCCGTGAAGCTCCCCTTATGCTTAACCTTCCATCGGCAACCGCTGTTAACGCTTGTTCAACTTTATGATCATTGTAGTTGCGTAATGTCGGGCCTCAAATTTTCGTTTGTGAAAACGATGCATCTGTAAGCAAAGACAATAATTATACTGAACTTCGTTTCGATCAAATCTAGAAGAAACAACAAAAACAGATTTTGAAAGAGGGATGTCATTGCTCACTTCTTGTTCAGTGATCAGTAACACCCCGAAGTAGAAAATTCAAACCTACACAAACGTAATTTCACAAAAAAATGTTTTCTTCACAAATATCTGTTTCTTAAACACGAATTAACAGAATAGTTATTGTATATATACACAATAAATTAACGCATAAAGACTTAGTACTTACATTTTTGTGAGTGTAATAATAACAAGACTATTTTCTACAAAACATTATTGAACTTAATCACGGACTGTGTAAGAACACAACTGAATCTAGTTCGCGAAATGGCGGGATAAGGCTCTAGACAGTGTTGCCACTGGACCCCCATCAAAAATTGAAGGTCGACTAAGAAATAAACGCTAGATAGCCACATATCTGAAAATTTCATGTTTTGATCATTGACACCCCTTATAGTCCGGGAAAGTAAGGAAATAAAAGTCAAAAGTTTCCCATAATTGATTTTTCATTTTTAAATGAAAATATATTGACCCAGCATCACTCTCCTAGATTGTCTAATAATTTCCACTGGAGCTTGCGACGCAGCTTGCAAGCACAACTCAGACCACCTAAAATTCAAGTGATTTATGCTCATCGTGTCATTTCTGGATGTGTTCTTACAAAAAAATCGCAGAGATGAAAATTGAAGCAAATCTTATGCTCTTGAAGGTGACGTAAATAGTTTTTCCAAAAAAAAAATTTCCGATCTTAAATTTTCCAAAAATTTACGAAAATTATATTTTTGGTTGGTAATTATAAATAAAATATTAATATCGAGGTCAAAACATAGATAAACATAGAGGGTAAACTTCTAAAAATTTACATTTTTTTAGATTTGGAACATTCAAAATGGCGGCTGCGCAAATTGGAAACAATTTTTTTTTCAATCGCGTCTAAATTTATGCACATAAATAACATAAACAAAATTTAAAAAATTTTTTTTACATAATTTTTTAGAACATTTACCGAAAACAAACATTTTTCCATCTAGTTTTTTCTCATTTTGGCGTTGAAAAATTTGTTTAAAATATGTTTTCACGTTATAAATATGTGTGTCTTTGAAAGACGAGTATTTAAAAAAAAATTTTTTTAGATGCGACTTTTACAAGATAAACAAATTCAAAGTCTGTTAGATCCTGTGATAATATTGATTGAAATTTTCAAATTTTGATCACTTCGCTAGGTTGTCGAATCCCAACTCAACATAAACACAAATTTTCATTTTTCTACCGTCAATTGGTCCATTCAAAAGAGAATAGTAATCCTAGCTCGCTCGGCCAAACGGTGCGGCGGCAGCTACTTGGCGTTGTGGTGGGGGGTCAGCGCTCGTTCGCAGTTGAACGAAGCTCAAGCTTTTATTTTGGTTTTCTTTGTGAAAATTTTGCATCTGTGGTTTGCTAATAGTATGGTTATTGTCAACTATTACATATTGCTAGAAATAAGATACAATGATATTTATAATTTATATCTATAAATCCATTTATTATATATATTATACATAATTCGAAACGTAGATACTAAGAATAATATTTATTTACAAATTTACATCTATTTTCTACAAATTCTCGCACTTTTTGGTCTCTGAGGAAATGGCTTTGTACAATTTTCCTCGTCGTTAGCATTAGCAAACAAATTGTCATCGATATTATTGCTACTATCAATTGCAAGTTCACAATCAACTAATTGAGTCATATGAAAATTTAGCTCATCACTCGGAGATTCATTATCATCCTCGTCATTGTCAAATACCGTACTTACATTAGTGTTTCTAAATAAAACTCAAGGTCTCTAGTTAATTCCACAATATAATACAAGTTATTGAAAATTCTAAAAAATTGACAATTGTTTCGATAATTCAATATCATCGTCAGAATGACAGAAGTTACATTTCATTTTATGCCTACCTGATGTTTAGTAGTTAATTTTGGCTAGACCAAGAAGTAACCTAACTTGTGATTGGCTTAATATATGTTTATAGAAAAAAGAAGATGTGATATTACAAATATTGAAGCTTAGATATTATTAGCCCTATGGTGATATCCTGGATATCATTTTTCCAATTAAGATCAGTATAACTGTGCAATGATATAGAAAACCAGGAAAACTATATCTGCTGATCTTTACAATTATCACTTAAGAAGACAGTTTATTAGTGGAGAATTCCCTAGATTTAACTGTTCATTGACAACTTCATATTGTGGGTTTCTTAAATGTCTTCTAATTTCCAGTTCTTCAAGGAAATCCAGTTCTTATTTCTTTTCACAAATATGCAGTACTTCTAGTTCTGTGTTAGGTGTCAGAACTAGAAGTACTGCATATTTGTGAAAAGAAACAAGAACTGGATTTCCTTGAAGAACTGGAAATTAGAAGACATTTAAGAAACCCACAATATGAAGTTGTCAATGAACAGTTAAATCTAGGGAATTCTCCACTACTGTCTTCTCAAGTGATAATTGTAAAGATCAGCAGATATAGTTTTCCTGGTTTTCTATATCATTGCACAGTTATACTGATCTTAATTGGAAAAATGATATCCAGGATATCACCATAGGGCTAATAATATCTAAGCTTCAATATTTGTAATATCACATCTTCTTTTTTCTATAAACATATATTAAGCCAATCACAAGTTAGGTTACTTCTTGGTCTAGCCAAAATTAACTACTAAACATCAGGTAGGCATAAAATGAAATGTAACTTCTGTCATTCTGACGATGATATTGATTTATCGAAACAATTGTCAATTTTTTAGAATTTTCAATAACTTGTATTATATTGTGGAATTAACTAGAGACCTTGAGTTTTATTTAAAAACACTAATATGAGCATATTCCACGAAATAAGGGTCGAGACAGTCAATTTCATACCGTACTTACAATTTCGATGTTACAACAGTTTTTGCCTTCGCAATTTTTACATAATATCGTACAATGTATGCTTACTTTTTTACAACCACACCTGGTAGTAGAGCACCCTGTGGTACAAGAACACGAAATAATGTTCAATAATTCGTCGGGTACAAGTATGTCGTCAGTCATGTTAGTAAGGGTCTTTTGGGCGTTCGAAGAGAACGAGCGCTGACCCCCCACCAGAACGCCAAGCAGCTGCCGCCGCACCGTTTGGCCTAGCGAGCTAGGATTACTGTTCTCTTTTGAATGGACCAATTAACGGTAGAAAAATGAAAAATTGTGCTTAAGTTGAGTTGGGATTCAACAACCTAGCGAAGTGATCAAAATTTGAAAATTTCAATTAATATTATGACAGTATCTAGCAGATTTTGAATTTGTTTATCTCAGCTTGTAAAAGTCGCATCTGAAAATTTTTTTTTCAAAATACTCGTCTTTCAAAAACAAACATATTTATAACGTGAAAAGATATTATTAAGAAATTTTTCAACGCGCAAATGAGAAAAAACTAGATGTAAAAATTTTTATTTTCGGTAAATGTTCTAAAAAATTATGTAAAAAATTTTTTAAAAATTTTGTTTATTTATAAAAATATAACTTTCACTCTGTCGATTGCAACAAACCGTTTCTCAATATCGGTTATGTTCATAAATTTAACGCGATTGAAAAAAAAATTTGTTTCTAATTTGCGCAGCCGCCATTTTGAATTTTCCAAATCTGAAAAAATGTAAATATTTAGAAGTTCACCCTCTATGTTTATCTATGTGTTGACCTCGATATTAATATTTTATTTATAATTACCAACCAAAAATATAATTTTCGTAAATTTTTTCAATTTTTGGAAAATTTAAGATCGGAAATTTTTTTTGTGAAAAACTGTTTACGTCACCTTCAAGAGCATAAAGTTTTCTTCAATTTTTATCTCTACGATTTTTTTTGTAAGAACACATCCAGGAATGACACGAGCATAAATCACTTGAATTTTAGGTGGTCTGAGCTGTGCTTGCAAGCTGCATCGCAAGCTCCAGTGGAAATTATTAGACAATCTAGGAGAGTGATGCTGGGTCAATATATTTCCATTTAAAAACGAAAAATCAGTTATGGGAAAGTTTTGATAGTTAACAGATTTTTCGACCTTACTTACCCCGGTTTACGGTACCTTTGATAACAAGTAATTATTAAGTTTGTAGTATTTTGTGATTTAATAAATTACCTGATGTTTTTCAGTTTCCAAATTCGTGCAGGTGCAAAAATCCTCGTCTTCGACTCGGATTTTTGTTGCCACCAGCACTCATGCTTGTTGTTAAAATATTACTTAGCAACGTGTTTTTTCGATTTTTTTCAGAAAAATTGTATGCCCTTATGATATTACTTACGACAAAACTGCCTCCTTGGCCTGTAGAGGTTGTGGATTGTAGACTTATAATAAAATAATTTGTTTTTTTGAATGTTCAAATTGGAGTACAAGAATTAAAATGATTATTAGGAATAAGGTAAAAATGTTCCACTTTTTTATTGAAAATAAAATCATTCTATCACTGTAGATTTTGTGATAAGCAGTATAACATCGACGTACCCCTCACCAATATTCACGTATCCTGAAGGTATTGACAAGACTGTCGGTCACGTGACACAGGCGAGAAAACATTCAAACGGGTATTTACGACACGTGCACCACCCATGTACAAATTGCCTCGCTGACGGTGGGCTTGGGCCCATTTAAACCCTTAGGGCACATTTTAGAGGTTGTAACTATAGGGATATGTACATGATATAGTCTTACTGGGATTATTGGCTCCCATAAATCGTTCAAAGTGACTGTTTATTTGACACAAATCGAAAATACACCACAATGTATGAATATACTATGCTTTTTATTCCTAAATGCTAGTAGTGGATAATATAAAACTAATACACTATTATATAATGATGTGGGCAAATGTACCAATCAGTTCAAAAAGCCATTACCTTGCCAGTACATAAAAAAGGCGATAAAAGCAATAGGTACGTCAAACTACAGACCAATCTCCTTAATAACAAATTTAAAAAAAATATTTCTAAAAACTGTAAAACAAAGTGGTTATTTTTCTTAAAATTATAATATTTCAAAAAGTTAGTATGGGTTTCAAGAAAGTTTATTTACCAGCGATGCAATAGTGAAATTAACAAATACAATGTTTCGGTTAGTTGACGACAGTAGAGTAAGTATCTGCGTATTTCTGGATCTAGCCAAGGCGTTTGATACTGTTTCACAATAACAGCTGATGGATACCTTGGGGGATGCAGGAATACATCGCCCCACACATGATCTTCTCAACGATTATTCAAAGGACATGCAGCCACAGGTAAGGAGGGACTTTTGGATACTAGGCCAAGGTACAGAGTTTTTTTCATGTAAAAAGTGTTAGTAGAAAACCTGCTGTGCCATTGTTCGGAGAATATTTTCATATGATATACTGAGATGTTTTTAACTCAACTTTACTATTCATAACTTTGTTATTGACAATATAATGCTAAATCGCTTTTTAAGTTTTTTGCTTATAAAATTAAAACTGTTAGGTAGTTATGATTGCGTCAAGAGAGAAATTGTACAGAATAAAAAAAATGAAGAAAATTCGAACAACTCGAACGTTAGTTTAGGAGAGAATCGGGAAAAACCGGCCAAAGTGCAGTTTCTCAAAAATTCATAACACCGTTATTTTTTGAGTTCTAGCATAGATCCTCCGGCCAGTATTAATTTGTAATATAAACTTTATATTTGCAAAAAGTAGGTACTGTCCTATCGATAGTCTTCGATCTGTGGCCATTTGAATTTTTCACTATGCAATTTTCCAGTAGGTCTGAATACGTTGTTGTGATTATTGTTGGGAAGCAGGAGTTACTCAGCAAAGCAATGTTCAAAAAAAGATTTATTTAACAATGATACAGGAAATCAAGGGCAAACGAAGGCGCCTAAAATAAAAAGTAAAGGTTATCGAAAACCTATTGCCTATAAATCGTGTAAATAAATACACCTCACCTTCTATATACCTATTATATTTTCTGCTTAATAATGCAATACAATATTGATATTTGGAGATCAAAGTTCGTCGTAAAAATAACAGATTATTTTTGGACAAACGGATGATGTAGCGTTGTTATTATGTTTACACGTTAACTTTTATTTTAATGATAACTACAGATCATTTTTTCGCTTGTAGTTTTATCAAAATTCATATTGCAACAACTGACTTTTATGATAGACACATTGACATTTGAGGCAACCTAAAATGGTGCCAACGGACGGAAACGAGTCTATTCGCTATATGAATTTAAGCATTGGATATTATTTAAATATTGGCGGGGCCTTCGCATCTGTTAAAATGTGATTTTAACACGTATATAAAAATAACTACAAAAGTATTTCTAATGTTACATATTCCCTTTTTACAGAAGAAATACAACGAACACAATATGAAACAAGTGCAAAAAGCAAGCAAATTATAAATTGAGTCTTTGAGCGGGTTTCACTGTTCGGCCAGACCTGGTAACGTAGTTACTGCAGGAACGATGGGTGTTCCTGCAGTCGGATTTTCTTCAAGAACGACCTGATTGCTAACATTCGGCTTTTCTACCATCTTCTTGGTGGTTGACGGGATGACTTCAGCAGGGTCTGGAATTTCTGCATTGGTTCTGTGTAGATGAGCCAAATTTCTTCGATAAATTGTACCGTCTTTAAGTGTTACATTGTACGATCGTGGATTAAGAGCTTCGCGGACTAATCGTTCCTTCCAATTTATCTTGCCTATTTGGACTCTGACACGATTACCTTCGTTTAATGGTTGTGCATTTACCTGCATAGGTTTATCGCTTACTTCTAGCTTGCAATAGATTTTCCGTCACGTTATAGATGATTTCAGGATCGAGTTTTTTCTTTGTTATAGGAATTAGTGCTCTTGTAGCTCATCAGGCGTTGAGCAGGAGAACCTAGTTGTTCAGTGCGAGGAATGTTGCGAAAGTTCAATAATGCAAGTTGCACTTCAGAGTTGTCAAGTTCACATTTTCCCAAAATCGATTTAGCAATTGCAACGCTTTTCTCTGCCAAGCCATTTGCACGGGGGAATTTTGGACTTGAAGTCGAATAAACAAAACCCCAGTTTTTTCTAAAGGTTTTGAACTCGCGTGAACTAAATTGCGGTCCATTATTCGATTCCAATACTTCTGGAATAACATGCAATGGAAACCAGTTTTTTAAATGTTTGATGACTTCACCGAAGGATTGGTCATGCAGCATTTTAAAATCGAAAAAACCGGAATAACTGTCAGTAACTATTTGCGACGGTAAGTTCGGAATTTGCTTTGTAATTATTGGTTGTTTCGGGTTACTACGTTGAACTCGTTGGCAAATTCCACACCGGCCTACTAAGTTGACAATGTGTTTGTGCATTCCTTGCCAATACAACAATTGCCTGACTCGTTTCAAACTACTTTGAATTCCAAAGTGGCCAGCGTGTATTTGCTTCAACATTTCTAGAATTTTTTATTTTGGTACAATAACCCTGTTATTTTTCATGATCAATCCATTGTAAACTTAGAGTTCTTCTTTAAAATTGAAGTAGTGACGAATAATCCTGGGCAGCTCTTTGATGTTTTCGAGCCACCCATGCATAATATTTTTTTTAGAGTTTGTTGCTCTTCATCTTCTTCAGTAACTCGAATAGTTTCAGTTTGTGCTGCCTCTGAGATAGCTAATGCTATTACTAGTTCAGTCTCATCGTTTTCATTCGCAAGCGTTTCTAGTGAATTGTCACAGTCTCTACTTAAGGCATCCGCTATTGGAATATCACAGCCTTTTATGTATTTGACTTCTGGAGCATATTGTGTAACTTCCAGCAGAATCTTTTGTAGTCTAGGAGGAGCGGTTGGTATTGGCTTCTTGAAAATCGTCTCCAACGGTTTATGATCTGTTTCGATCTATACCTTCTTGCCATTAACATAGCGAGTTCTTCTTTCTCGATTTGTGGGTAGTTATGTTGTGCAGAAGTCAGCGCTCTTGAAGCAGCATATGCTTCAAAAGCTCTGAGCGCTGACGGGCTGTTATTCTTGCATTAAAACTGCGCCTAAACAAGTGGAACTTGCATCAACTGACAAAGTAACATAAAAAAATTTCAAAACAGTCGGTGTTGTTAACAACTTCTTGATTTTCTTCACTGCAGATTCTTGTTCAGGATGCCAATACCAATCAACTTCTTTTTTCAGCAATTCTCTTAACGGCTGTGTTATTTCAGATAGGTTTGGTATAAATTTAATCCGGTATGTTACTATACCCAATAATAATCCTTGGAGCTGCTTCTTATTTTCTGGAGTTTTCATTGATTTGATTGCGGCCGCTTTTTGAGGATCAATTTTGAGACCATTTTCGGTTATTACGTGTCCTAAAAATTTTACTTGACTCACCTCGAATTTACACTTTTCTGGATTTAATTTTAGTCCAGAATTTCTTATGATCTCTAATACTTTTTCTTGAATACTACGCTGTTCTTCTTTAGTATTTGCATAAATGAAAACATCGTCCATTGAGCATTCGACTTTAGGTAAATCTTGTAGGAGATCAGTCATAACTTTCTGAAAGACTTCTGGCACTGAAGCTTGTTCAAAAGGTAGTCTCTTGCAGCAATACCTGTTCTATGGTGCAGCGAACATTAGGTATTTTTCAGTGCGTTTTGTAACTTTTATTTGCCAGAATCCTCTTTTACAATCCAACAATGTGAAATATTTCGCACCGTTCAGCTTAGCTGCGATCTCTTCTGGCTCTGGTGAGCTGAAAATCAATAGGGTTCATCTGTGACATGTCCTTAACAATATTCCATCATAAATTTGGTGACTTATTGCACTCCGGAAGCTGTATCGTGATAACAAGACATGTAAGGAAAAGTGGCCGACGACAACGACGACGACGACATATACACAGGATTTTTTTTTCTAAAAACCGTTTTTTCGTGTTGTTGTTGATGGAAAACGTGAAAATAACTCTGAAAAATTTTTAAAAATTCCAACTTTTTTTGGGGTAAACCAATACTTTTCTCGCATATTAGATAGGTTGGGCGGAAAAGTAATATTAAATATATGTCACCCCCTAAAAGTATAGTTCGGTTTCATTTAATTAAGCGTTGAATTGTTAGAAAATAATCGAGTATTCCTCTATTTCAATTAAGCAAAGGTTGCCATTTACATGTATATACTGTTGCCCGCGCGTATTTCATGATCTCTTCATTTGAATATTTCATCAACAAATAAGAATATCGCAAAACCAAGATGAACGATTTGAAGTATGAAAATTTTACTTTTGAAAACGTTTTTGTAAATTGAAATCGGACCATACCTGTCGCATTCAGACCTGGAAAATTGCATAGTAAAATGCGCCACAGATCGAAAACTATGCATCGGACAGTACCTACTTTCTGCACATATAAAGTTTATATTAAAAACTAATACTGGCCGGAGTATCTACGCTATAACTCAAAAAATAACCGAGTTATCAATTTTTGAAAAAACTGTACTTTGGCCGGTTTTCCCGATTATCTCGTAAACTAACGGTTCGATCGAGCTGTTCTACCTCTAATTTTCTTCATGTTTATATTCTCTATAATTTCTCTATTGACACCATCACGAATTACCTTACAGTTTTAGATTTATAAGCACAAGCCTAAAAAAAGCGATTTATTGTATAAAATTGTTAATATAAAGTTATGAATAATAAAGGCGAGTGAAATACATCTCACTATATCATATAAAACTATTCTCCAAACAATGGCGCCGCTGGTTTTCTTCTAACACTTGCTACAATAAATACTCACTCCAAATCTTTGTAGCTTGGCCTATAAACTAGGTTAAATGGACATAAGGTCACATCGAGTATCTGTTGTTTGCGTTTGATACGAGAGTTTCTGGACACCCTGTATATTGTGAAATAAAATATCCAATTATATTTTTAAACCATTTTAACATTATATACAGCCAACAGATACGGTGACATAACAATTTATTTCAAATGAACCCTCAATATTCAATCACACGTGGTTTATTTCGTCCTATACCCCAATTCTTACATCTATTTTCATGTTTACTCTTGAAACCCATCAAAATTTAGTGAGCCATAATGGAGCATCCTAATATTCCTACCTATGTGGTCTTTTTCAACAAAACTTCTCAGTGGTTAAATAGCCATATCCGCATTCGTATTTTTTTTCTTTTTCGTTTCAAGTGCCACTCGAAACTTGCTCCCGTTGAGTTCAACTGTTCGATTCTATAGAATATGTCGTGGATGTCTCTGATGTACAGCTTGTCCGGGGTTGATGCATTTTTCGTGATTTTTCTTGCATGAGATGATAATGATAAAGTGCGGTTGTGAAGATGAGACATATGCGCTATAGATTCAATGTGATGAAAAAAAAGAGTTCAAATCATACAAGGTGACTAGGGAATATGTAGCTCGTTGGTAGACTAAATGGAGACCGTGATTGAAAATGGAAAATAATTTTTTCCGACAACCACTATGAAATATGGCACATTTCATACAGTTTTCTCTTACTGAAAATTTAAAATTGCAAACGAATGGCGTACCCGTGTGAAATAAAAAAATTGAGAAATCTGATTGGCCGACTGCTGTGTGTAATTATTTTGCACACGGGTCGATGATTATCGATATCTACCTGACATTTTGAGTTTGACTTTTAAACTGTTAGCAAGTGAAAGAGAGAATTTGAAAAAATTATTGAATTTTCTGTAATTGTGAGTCTGATATGCATAAAATTCAAAACTTTGTATCAACTAAATAACATAAAATAGTCAACAAAGATCTTGAAGCACCAGTATATTTTTAAAATTGTAGTAAACTTACCATATAGTTTAGCAGCACAAACGGTTTTATTCAGTATTACAAGGATGCTTTAAAACTATAGAATAGAATTGTAAATATAACCAGTTGGTTTTAAAAGAAGTCTTAAGGTTGTCATAAAACCGCCTCCAGCATGAAAGGTCCCACTCTGAAAGAGGTTTTTTAAACCAAAAATAAGAACCCTCATAAATTACTATTACCATGAGTAGCTGGTTTTAAGGCTTCCGTCAAGATACTTTAAAACCACTTTAAATGCGTGTTAAAACCATGCGCGTTCAAAGTAGTCTTAAAAGTGACAGTTCAATATACATGCTTAAATACAATCGTCTTTATTGCTGGACAAACTTCAAATGGAAAACTACTCATAAGCAATTACAGAAAGTACTAACAAAAACGCTGTACCTGTTCAAGGATTTATGAATAATGGTTTCCATATAAAATAATGAAAATGAGTGTTATTAAGTTTCCTACATGCTGATTCAGTTACGTTAAGATGGAAAAATACTTGCGCATCTCACTTTATCGATAAATGTTAATGAAATAGTATTAAAAAACTCGACTGCCTTCAAATTTCTGAAGATTTATAAGTTAAAAAATAATACCAAAAATTTTTGGAAGCTTAAAAAATTTAAATATCGAAGAAAAATGATTTTATATATTATAATATATATTTTTTTAGTAAAATATATCGAAATTGCCCACCTAATTAATTGATTTGTCTTTTTACGGAGGCCTAAAGATACCTTTTGGTCAAGGCGTCCACTGTTTGGAGGAAATAAAATGGCCCGAAATTAAATAAAACTATTTAGTCATTCATAAAGCAACGATAAGATCAAAGGGTTTTAATCTATTTGCATTTTATACCGTTTCAAGAGCACATATTAAGTACCAAGGCCAAGTGCGATTTGATTTGTTGAACCTTATGGTCTATGATAAATGACATTCGCTTTTAATGTAATAAACTTTTGGTACACCACTATTTGGACATTAAACAAAATGGCGTGGCTTATTTGAGACAAACAAGGAGTGGGGATGCTTTTAGTTTTATTGTTGACAACACGAAGTGCAGTTAGTCTTAGCGAAAACCAAAATGATTCAATCTAGACTGTTGAATTTTAATATAGCTTTATCACGGCATTTGAGAAAATATTAATGATAGTGTTTTTAAATGAAACTCAAGGTCTCTAGTTAATTCCACAATATAATACAAGTTATTGAAAATTCTAAAAAATTGACAATTGTTTCGATAAATCAATATCATATTCCACGAAGTAAGGGTCGAGACAGTCAATTTCAATAAATATTAATGAGATTTTTTTAATGTGTTCTATTTACTGACAAAACAATCTGAAAGTAGAACAGATATAAAGACAGGTTTTAACAGTTACTTAAGGAGCATATTTAAACGCCATTTTAAAACTATAATGTTATGATGTAGAGCGTAATAAAACCAATCAATCTGCAAGTCGTCAATAAAACTAGCTAGTTTTAAAGTTCAAACCAAGCCATTTTAAAACGACAATAAGTCAAATACTATTTTAAGACTAAGTAATCTTATTATATAATCTTAATAGACACATCAAAACCAATATTAAATGCTAAACAGTTTTTAAGAGCCGGTAGAATATTTACAAGGTAACCTTAAAACCACATATTTTTATTTACCAACTGCTTTAAAACTCAATTAAATCCACAATGTTTTTATTGTGCTACTTGAGTTATCGACAACCTTTCCATTTTAGGCATTTCATTATCTTCAATATTTATAGGAATGGCTGCCCAGAAACGGCAGCAATGGAAGGAACGTGATATGCAGCAAGTATAGGATTCAAATTTGCAGGCAAAATTTTTAATGTTAAGAAATCAACACTTCGGAGACGTTATGCTAAACAACAAGGCGATTTAGGAGGTCTCTGCACAAGTGGTTGACCATATTATTTACCTGGAAACACGATTTATCGGCTTAACCAATAAGGAGTTGCATGAACTTGTATTTGAAGTGGCCGAAAAAAACAAAATTAAACATTCCTTCAATTGCGAAACCAAAATGGCAGGATGGAAATGGATCAGGGATTTTCTAAGGCGTAATCCACAGTTGAGTTTAAGATCTCCAAAACGCACATAGTTGGCCAGAGCCCAGGCTTTTAATAAACACAACATACGCGTCTATTTTATTGCGTTAAGTGACATTTTAGACAATTACAGCATATGTTTTGCCCAATAAAAAGGTAAAAGTTGGACAACCTCATATATTTTTTGACAAATTGCTGCAACATTTCTTAAGGTATACGCTTCCAAGAATAACCAGATTTTATGAGTACTAGACGCATATAGTAGTCACAAAGGACTTAAAATTATGACAACGTAGAAAATTATTATGTCAAGTAAAGAAACATTCGCGACAAATATTAAAACTAAGTATGTGTTCACAAGAACCGTTAAAAACGCTAAAATGTAAATAACCAGCTTATCAAATATACTACATTTCCCCCTCTCAGTATTAATGACGAAATCTTGTAAATGACTTGGAATACGTCGTTCTCTATTAGAATTTCTCAGCTCAATTACTGGGTCTTCAGTGCTAGTCGTTTTAAAATTTCTAGGTTGTTGCGGTATTTCAGAAGAGTCGGAGGTATTCAGAGACTGTATTATATCATTGGTAGTAGATTCTGGGTAATTGGTGCCATCTTGTGTTTGAGAATCTGCTTCAGTTTGATCGC
Source organism: Galeruca laticollis (assembly GCA_963921935.1). NCBI lineage: Eukaryota > Metazoa > Arthropoda > Insecta > Coleoptera > Chrysomelidae > Galeruca > Galeruca laticollis. The sequence goes on along the minus strand of OY998179.1, from coordinate 185,083,016 downwards.
TATCGTAATAAACTTACGAAAGAAGCAAAAAAACAATATTTTCAAAACGAAATTGGGAAGAATAAAAGTAGAATAAAAGGGCTGTGGGAAAGTGTCAATGATATTTCCAACAAAACTCGCCCAAAAACAAAAATAACCAAAATAGAAATAAAAGAAAATTGTACCACTGAAAACAAACAGGTTATTAGTGATGAATTCAATAAACACTATAGCGGAATAGGGCAAAAACTAGCAAAAAAAATCGAAAAACCAAATTCCTTCCGAGACATTACAACTGAAATAAAGAAAAATATGTTCTTATACTTCCAAACATTGGAGAAGTATTACAAATAATCACACAAATTAAACTCAAAAAAAGTCCTGGGCATGACGGTTTTACTGCAGAAACGCTGATTTAAATAGCCGACTTCATAACAGTCCCTCTCACTCACATTATAAATAGCTGTATTGAAAAGGGAATATTTCCGAACATTTTATAAACTGGTGTTATCAAACCACTTTTTAAGAGTGGGGATAAACTGCATAATGATCGATTAGTTTTTTAAATAAAGTGGTATGTAAATTAACTTCGGTGTAATGATATTTTTCTGATTCGTTTGCAGTAACCTAATAGCATTATCGTATCGAATGGCATCGTGTCAATCTAGATTTCCAAACAACCATGTATTGACTTTTCCCATACCATTGATTAGACTAGACCTCTTTTTGAACGCATATGCTGGGGATATAAATTGTCGAATTTACGTTCTAACGAATTAATAAGACACTCTGTACGTACTAAAATATTTTCGCAAAGACCCTGATATAAAATAGGATTTGAACTATTAGTATCTAGAATTAATTTTCTTACTGTTAAAAAGTGTGTTTTGAGGATATTTATTTGATTAACCACTTCTCTTACATCTAAGTAGTGAAATAAGGTATGCTTTGAGTCTAAATCTATCGGAAGAATAAGATTTTCTAAGGGCGTTACAGTTATCTCTTCCGTGAAACAATTAATACTGACTATGGCTAGGACCAGGTAAATCGGGATTGCCACTATTTTCATCTTTCCGATGTTGGCCCTGTAAAATATTTGAATTAAATTTCGGTTTTATTAGTTCCTTTCTTAGTTTTCAAAACTACGTTATCATCTCCAACTATTTCGGTTTTTGTAAATTTGGGCATTTTTTATCTCGATGTTTCGTTCGAACATAAGTTATATGTTGGTTGGAAAAATCAGGGGGTTCATCGCGTTTCTCGTTAGCTTTGTTTATATTCCGTTCTTTTACTTTTTCATTTCGTTCTTTTATCATTTCATATAGTTGTTTACTTATATTTTTGTGGTTTTGAACATAATAGGAAAGAACAATATGATCGTCTAGATCAAAGGGGTCTGGACTTCCAATATGCCCTTTAACGATTTCAAATGGGGTAAATTTGGTAACAGAATGTATGGAGTTGTTAGTTCCGGGTTCTGCTCTCGCAGGCATCTAAAATGGCAATGAGGCTCGAATGGCATCTTTCTACAGGTGAATTTGAGTTGCTATTTTTCGCTGTTGTGAGATGTAGTTCGATTCTGTGTAATTTACAAAAGTCTTCTAGATCTTTATTTTTAAATTCGCTACCACAGTCGGCTGTAATTTCATAGGGTAACCCGTGATGAGTTACAAAATTAAGAAGGGTGCCTACTACTGATGTGCCGGTAACGGTTTCGATCGGATAGGCTTGGCCGTATCGAGAGAAAGAATCGATTATTGTGAGGAAAGGAGAATTTGAGATTCAAAAGCATCGATGTGAATATGTTCAATTCACTGAACTAAAACTAAACTGGAAGACCAATACATATTACCTGCGCGAGGAAAATTTACGACACTTATGCGATGTGAAATGGGAGAGCCGAGCACATGCGCAGTACACGTAGAATCAAGAAATCGTATCGTAGCTTAATTCGGTTAGACAAATAAGATGTATTTACTTGATATATGTATATTTTTACCTCGAATTTAGCGCATTTTATTAATTGTATTGGTATAACAGTGGTAGGTATAGCGCGCATTTTTATTTATGGTTATTGAGTTCTTGTTCGTTCTTTGTTCACTTTGTTTATTGTACCTGTTTATCACTTGTGTTGTGTTCAAATTGGATTTATTAAAACTCGTAAAGACATTTGTGGTTTTTCTCTCAAGAACAATGGTGATTAGTTGTTATTTTTTGTTTTGCATATCAATGGGAAGAATTCCCGGAGCACAATATTACAGGTGAGTTCGTTAAGTAATTGTATCCATTTATCACCATAATATTTCAGATTATTTGAAATAAAATAACCAAGGAAGGAAAATTGATGCTCGTCTCTCAAATAAATTGGATGAAATACAAGGAAATGAACTGTGCAGATTAGGCAATAAATTTGGAAGAACACATATAAATTGGCGTCAATATAAAATGAAAGTGAGTTGATACATTTTGTTTTTTTTTTAAATATTATGATTTTATTCACTTTCAGGTCAATCTTGTTGCACAAACTCTCAGCAGTAGTTTAGCTGATGCAATGGAGTTTCTGAAAGATGAAATCAAGCATCCAGATTATGCAGATGCAGAGGGTACCATTCACTTCATAAGAGTGTTTGACAGATCATTTGATTTGTGCAATTCTCGAAGCCCTATGGGAAGAGGATGCAAGGCACCTCTTAGGAAAAATAATGAGTTATACGGGAGAACAATATTTCAAGAGAATATTACATATATCCAGTCATTAAAAACTCTTGATGGTCAGTTTTTGCATCAAACTAAAAACAAAACCTCTACGTATAATCTATGTTTTACATATTCTTTGTTGTTTCAAATAAAAAAATGAGTGGAATAATAATCCAACGGCATATCAATTTTATTGTACCTACAAGAGAATGGCTCTTCGCCATGATATCAAAGTCTTTAAAAGGAAATTGTTTTTTCGATGGCGAAGTCAGTATTTTGACAACTTCAACAGATGTCAGCAAAATTTCCTATGGTATATCTATTGATGACATTGGAATAGTTAAAAAATATAATTTAGATATTTCTGATGTTCATATTTTTGTTGATAATATTGAGTATGTTATTCAGTTTTTACTTTCATTAAGTTTGCTGTCTGAAAATGTTGTTACATATGTGAGTGGTTTTATTGTTACAAAACTTATAAAGTGTTTCGAATGTTTGAAACACGTTGAAACATTATCTCCATATATCCATTATCGATGGAAACAACTTTCTGCTACTAAACCGCAAAAATAGAGGTGGCCTTGTGAAACCATCATATAATATTGTAAAAATATGTATGTTCTGTGAAAGGAAAATTAGACATATTTTACTTATGACAAAAGGACGCTTCACATGAAGCAATACAATCTGCAAGTAATTGCATGCAATTTATTGCAACGTCAAAATTTTGCATGTGTTGAATCTTGCATATTGTTTGACATTATGCAAGGCAAATAAAAAACTTGAATTAACAAAATCACAAATCAACAAGAAGGTTAGTTATAAAAAAAAGTGCAACAGTCAATCAAATGCACAGAAAACGGACCCATCGTCTTTATTTTGTGATCAAGTGATTTAACTGACATTTAATTGGTTGTTAAACCAAAAGTAACTAGATGTCTCCCTAGAATTGCAGCTTGCATGCAATAGAAATGGCACCAAACCGATAAAGTTGCAATTCCGAGATCTATCAGCTGAGCTACATCTGCGCATGCTTGTGATCAAGAAATATTGCGTGTTGCATTGCATTGCAGTTAGTATTGCTCCATGTCAAGCGGCCTTAATAATTCGATTCCGGAAGAAAACAAGTTTATATCAATGAAACCATAAAACAATTTTTAGATCAAAAAGTTTTCAAAATTTTAGATGATCATTTGCTAGATCAGTCTATGTTTGATAATCATAGATTGAAATTGATGAAATCAGTTGTTGAAATTTATTTCAAAATAAGATTTACATTGGCAAGAGACAAACTGTGAAGAAATGAACGGTATTCTGATTAGAAAAAAACTGAGTAAAATAATTTTATTTTCAAATCAATTGATTGTAAAGAACTTTATGTTGTTATTTGTTTTATTAAAAATATCCATGGCATTTTATTTTCAAAATATTTTGAATTTTATAATCGAAAAAATTAAACAATTAAATCAATTTTAAAAATATAATCGAACAAAAACTGCAAATATAAAAAAAAATTATTTTCATGATAAACAGTAAAATGAAGAGAGTTACATTGTAATTAGAAATACTAACTACTAAAATCCTCTGTTTACGAAAATAAATAAAAAAAATCTAGCTAATTGGTTCTAAAGTACAATATGGACTATAGATTAGTTAGTAAACTAAGACCGGTCCTGTAATGTCACTTCAAAAGTCGTTTACTACGCATGACCACTGCTCTCTCATCACATGGTATGCGCGAATTCAATCTTACGTAGAAATGAAATACAGCATTGACGTTCTAGTTTGGTTTTAGTTCAGTGGTTCAAATGGTTTAGAAGCTGTTGGGGTGAGATTAAATTTAATGACGGGTGGATTTCGGTCGTACTTATTTTTTAAACAAGTTTCGCAGCTATTAACAAATTTCTCTATGTCCTCAGACATTTTGGGCCAATAATAATTTTTTGTAAGAGACATTTTCAACTCATTGATTCCTCTATGACCCTTTTTGTAAACGTGGTAATACTCTAATTTTTCGCATTGTTCTTTTGACGTTACTAAATCTTGAATTTTTAAAGAATTTTTGCAAGGTTGTAACAGACATGTCGGGTAAATTTGTTTTTCTAAAATATAAAGCATACGTAATTTTAGGATTTAAAAAATCTTAGGTGAAAGTGAATATATTATATTCTAGATTTCTAGAAGAAAGAGTGACATTGAATCTAGTGTTATCGAATATTTTCTCTTATTTGCAAATATAAGAGTTTCTTTCTCCTGTTGTTAATATTATTTGATTTTTATGCTGATTTACAGATTTTTCGGAAATTGGTATCGACAAAATCGGATTCTCTACGGACGTACGAACCGTGTCTAGATCAGTGTCTTGACCAATTCCGATATCAGGCGGACGGATTTGAATACCTTGAAGAACTTTTATTTTAGTGCTATCGTTAAGTAAATTTTCTATGTCTAACTCAAGGAGATCGGATAGGTTTTCATTGACTAAGGGAGGATTTACAATTATTTGAATTTCTTTTTGTATTATTTCGTCTATATCGTCGATATTAACATCTAAGGAACAAGTTTCTAATGCATATATATATATATTGTAGAATGCGATAACACTGGGACATGATAACTCTGCCTTTTCTCCATTTCTCAAAGTTCTCTTAACAACATCTATTGTATTTGAATGACAGTTCGACAATGCTAGAACCTCCTTAGTATCTTGCAATAATACCTTCATCACTAACCAAAAACTCTGTATCACCTCGAGCCATATTATCATTAGAAAAACAAGGGGTGTTCTTTCGATTCTTCATATACGTTCCGACACAAGCAAAAGGTAGATTTGCCATCAAATTCACACTCGTGAAAAAGCGATCGAAGCAAATACAAACATCCTTAGAACGAATTGTAGATGCCAACTTTTGCACTACTCTTTCTCCAAGTGTACCATCTACCTTCTCAAGTTCTTTGCCTGAATAATTATTCAAATCGTATACATATCCAGTTTTTGCATCGCATCGTTGCCAAAGTTTTATTCCTCTTTTCACTGGTTTCATAGGGAGATACTGCTTCATGCTTGAACGGCCTTTGAACTTGGTCATAGTTTCATCAATTGACTGATGAGAGCTGTCCGTTCTCGCGCGTTGAAATGTCTGTTTCAAGCAGCCAACAACATCATCTAAATAGTATGTTTTTGAACATCCATCGGGCTTTTCTGGATCTGTGCAATACATTTTTGATAAAATCAAAGTACATCGGTCTCTACTAAGGGCCTTTTTTATAACACTGTTGGCCAGAGATTCGTTAGACGACCAGTGATTATAAAATTCTGGTACTCGGTTATAACACATCACCAGGGTACACCCAAGAATCAGCATAATCTCATGTGCATCAGTTTTCTGTATATTCTTTTTCATGAGGTGTAAGCGTTTGTTGGTAGAATCAGCAAATATGTATAAGTAAGCTTCTAAGAAATATCTTCAAAAATACGTCTAATTCAGTTGCAGATCTGTCTAAATCCAGAAGGAGTGAACCCTCAACCTCAATAGGAATTTGTTTTCTGGGACTGAAAGTAGCTGTAGGGGGCCTCAACACAATACCTGTTTGGGTTGGGCGAGGAGGGAGTTGTTCGGTTTCTTCTTCACCTTCTCTTTCTACGACCTCTTCGGAATCTGATTCACTCCCTTCTCCTACTACAATATCATCTTCTAAATTCTCTTCATGTCCTGGAGGACAATAATCACTATCTCCATCAGAACAATAGAATGGATCTTCCTCCGATTCCTCTGATAAATCACTAATATTATTAGCAATCTCTTCCAGCTCCTTTTGTCTCAGTATACGATCACGTCGACTCATTCTGAAAAAAAAATGAATATACGTTATAATTTTACATACGACAGGTAATATTCGTCCCAACGGAGATTACGGGTGGAACACATATTCCCATAAACATCAGACAGTACAAAACATGAAATTCACTGATACAAAAAATTGCTTTTAACTACTCACCTTATATTCTCTCAGATCCTTGGATATTTGACCACCATACAAGATAGTCTTATCAAATTTCAGTTACTTGTTGTGCGTAAAAAGATAAACAAAACACCTAAAGGCCGGGAACACGTTGTGAAATAGGTTAGAAAACAGCAATGTGCTTTTATGTGATGTTGCCATATTTGGCGAATGTTTTACGGAAATATTCAAAAACACTGAAACTGGTAAAACGCGTGCATTTCTGGACGTAGTTCACCCAATAGTGATTTATTATCGGCTCTTGCGATATATAAGTCCCGATAGTGGTGGAAGGGTTAAGGGAAAACAACCATTCTAACGGCTTGTGATCGGTTAGAATTTTAAATTGTCGTCCGAAGAGGTAGGTGCGGAAGTATTTTCATCCCCATACAATTGCTAGGAGCTCTTTCTAGAGTAGTTGATCTCCGCAGAATTGAAAGTTCTAGACGCATAGCAAATGGGGTGATTGTCTTGACTTAAGACAGCTCCAATGGCGTACATTGATGCGTCCATCATTATTTCAAAGGGTTTCTCTAAATTTGGATATGCTAAGATATGCTCGGAAATTAATAGATTTTTAAAGTGATTGAAACAGTTAATAAAGTCTTGTGAGTGTTCTATTTTGTTATTCTTTTTGAGACAATTTGTTTATGGCTTTGTAATCCTAGCAAAATTGCGAATAAATTTCCTATAGTATCCTAAGAGGCCTAAAAAGGATTTAAGATCTTTTTGTGTTTTAGGCATAGGAAAGCGTTTCACGGCTTCGATCTTTCTGGGATTGGATTTAATCCGTCGGGCGTCACATCGTGCCCCAAGAATTCTACTTCTCTACGCATGAATTCGCATTTATCTAGTTGTAACTTTAGTCTTGCTTGTCTTAATTTTACAAAAACTAATCTAAGATTTTGTATATACTCTTGCAACCCTGTACTGAAAATAATTATATCATCCATATACATAAGGCACACCCTGTTCTGCATATCTTTAAGAACTTCGTACATTACCCTCTGAAAGGTACTGGACGAGTTCTGTAGACCCATGGGCATACGTAAGAACTCGTATTGACCGTGGTCTACGTGGAATGCCGTTTTTTGTATCGAATCTTTGCTCAACTCTATTTGATAGATGGTACTGAAATATTGGGCACGACCCAATTTGTACAAAATTACATTTATATTTGGGATGGGGTACCGATCGCTAATAGTCTTTTCATTCCGCTGGCGGTAATCTACCACAAGCCGCTAGTTTTGTTACCCCAATGCATCTAGCTTCTTTTTTACAAGCCATATGGGTCGGCTCTATCGGCTCGATGAAGGTCCTATTATTCCCTTCTCTAGCAAATCATTATACGATTTTATGTGGACTGGAGCTTTGTCGGTGGTTTTGATACAATGTTTAACTTTCGAAGTGAACGTATGAGGATCGTTGGGTTTTAAAAATAATTCTTTATATTGTTTACATAATTTAATTATTTCCGACTTTCCTTGCGGATTCATGTGTTCTGCTCTAATCAAGTTTTGGATTTGAGTTTTATTTATTTCAAATTTATCCTGGCTATTGAATGTTTCAAATTTATAACATTCGTAAAAATTAGGATTATAAGGGGTTCCGCTTAAGGGTTCTAATAGCGTTATAGCTAAACTTTCTAATTGTGCCTAAATTAACTCGATGGGATTCAAAATACAAAACTAAGGAGGAAGTCTCACTATAGAGTGTCCATGTTATTCAGCAATACTCTGTCGGGCGTATAATTTCTTAAATTTCTCTGTCTGTAAAACTTCAATCAGCTGTTGTTTTGTATAATAATCTTCAAAGTACAAATTCCTGAGAAAAATACTACACTCTTTATTGATGTCAGTCTACCAACTAAAGAACGAACGTAGCTTATCTCTGATGGACACCTGGTGTGTTCGAAAAAATTGCTATCTCAAAATATACTTATAGTTCGGTGAAAGATGGGACAAATAGTTATATGAAAATTATATTCCTAATTCTTGTTAATAAAACGAGATATAAGGTAGTTTTAATTGTCTCGTGTTATGTTTAAGATGTTCTTAAACATGTATGTATTTAGTAATTATTAAATTATTGAATACATTTTAACGATTATTAGTTGAAATTATAATATTAATTGAATATATCGTCAAATAAGCATTTTAAATAATAATATTGACTGGACTATGACGGTATTTAACACAAACAATAAGCTTAAACCTTAAAGCTCACACTTGCGTCAACTATACCTGTGACAGTGTTGGATTTTCACCATCATCAACATGAAGAGCATACATAATCTTTTCTGCAAAACTTAATTTGTTTTTTTATGTTCTCTGTTACTTTTAAGTTTGTCTTCTTTTTGACGTTGCTATTAAGATTATTAATTTTCTGTTGAATTTGTTTAATATTGATTGCTCTCCCAAATCTAGCTACCATTAAAATCAAATGATAAGTAATTATACATAATATTCTAACAAATTGTTACTTACTTTCAAAATTTCACACTATTTCTTTCTGTTCGCTTTCTTTATCGAAACAATTATTGTTTGATTCATGAGAAGACATGTCTACCATGCTACCGCTTTTGTTCGTCTCACAAAATAACAGAATGATGACATTTGTTTAGTTGATAAAACTTGATATACCGTTTCTACTTTATTTGATTAATCAGTTATTTTTCTAGTTTTTTGGAAAAATACACACATAAAACAAGTAATTGCTTCTTTTACGAAAGCATATCCTTGTAACTGAAAGAAAACGGTTATTAATAGTAAATTTAGCAAATGCTTCTCCTAGAACCCTTTACTTAAAAGCAAATGCCTTTCCTATTAGCAAATCCAAAAAATAATTTCACTACATAAAAAAAGAGTGACGTGATAGATTATTCCAACCAACGGCTATAAATAAATTGAACCCAGACCCTTCTTAAAATAATTTCGTTACATTAACTTCAATTAATTTGTGTACTTACATATATTTTTGAATATGTAAAAAAGTTCAAATTTGTGTTATCTTTCAGATTAAATATCTAATTCCAATCTTAAAAAATAAATTAGCCTAAGTCAACCAAATTTTCAATATCAACCAAATTAAAAATTTAATGGAAATTCAAATTATCTGATTTGGTTACGCTTCAGAAACTGAAGAGTTCTCAACGATGTTTTGATTTCCAAAAGACTTTATTAAACGTCGCGAAATAATTAACTGGTATTTAATCATTTCAAAATCGATATTTTCAATTCGTAATTTATGAGGGAGACGGGGAAACTAAAACCTATTGATATTTTTTCACTGGATAATTGTAAACCAAATTGGTCATGATATTGAGACATAAATTCAACAGATCACTGATACCATATAGTCCAATTAAATGAAGATTAAAATAATGATCCAAAAGGCATGTCTGTCTTTAGGTTCACTTTTAGCATACATTTAACGGATTTATAGATAAAAAATGTTACATTTCGTTTCGGAGGTAGAAAACAATAGAAAAATCACTTTTTTGAAAATATATCAAAAATATATGTAAAAAGTTTCAAGCGCTGTAGGAATTAACATTTTCTATAAAGTTGTTTCCAATCACTTTTGAGGTAATTGCAAAAGAAACCGAGATATTTTGCATTTTTTTCATTTACAGCAGATGGGGAACCAGGCCTGAAATGACATATTAGGGTAAAATGACACACTTGAAGTTTCTTAACAAACCGAATTTTCTCCAAAAATATACGGTTTTAAGGATTAAAACTAACTTTTCCGCATCTGAGGCCCAGAAAAATATTCTCTCATAAAATTGTTACTTGTTTACACTTCGGAGGATGTATCGTGCTAACAAACCGAAATTTCTCCAAAAATAACCAAAAATTCAGTATTTCTAAATTTATAGGACCCGCTGTATTCGCTCTAGTCAACTGAAAATCAATAGGTTTCATCTGCGAGACATCTCTAACAATATTAAATCATAAAATTGATCAATCGTATACTCTCTGGAGGCTGTATCGTGCTGACAAACTGAAAATTCTCCAAAAATTACGAAAATTTGGTACTTTAAGTACCATAGCACCCGTTGTACTGGACTGAGTTGAATATCAATAGGGTTCATCTTTGAGACGCTCTGAATAATATCCAATCATAAAATTGGTCATTTCTATATACTCCGGAGGCTGTATCGTGCTAACAAACTGAAACTTCTCCAAAAATGACAAAAATATCGTATTTATAGTACTGTAGCACCTGTTGTATTGGCTTGGGTGAGCTGAAAATCAATAGGGTTCATCGTTGATATGCTTTGAATAATATTCAATCATCAAATTGGTGACTTTTTGAACTCCGGAGGCTGTATCGTGCTAACAAATTGAAATTTCTCAAAAAAATACAAAATGTCGTACTTCAAGTACCATAGCACCCGTTGTACTGGCTCTGGTGAACTGAAAATCAATAGGGATCATATGTGACATGTCCTTAACAATATTCAATCATGAAATTGCTGACTAATTGCACTCCAGAGGCTGTATCGTGCTAACAAGACATGTAAGGAAAAGTGGCCGACGACAACGACGACGACGACGACGACATACACACAGGTTTTTTTTGTAAAAACCGTTTTTTCGTGTTGTTAATGATGGAAAACGTGAAAATAAGTCAAAATTTTTTTTCAAAATTCCAACTTTTTTTGGGGTAAACCAATACTTTTCTCGCATATAGAAAGGTTGGGAGGAAAAGTAATAACCAAAAATTTAGTATATCTGGATTTATGGGACCCGCTGTACTAGCTCTAGTGAGCTGAAAATCAATAAGGTTCATCTATAAGACGCCCTGAACAATATTCAATAATAAAATTGGTCACTTATGTACACTACGGAGGCTGTATCGTGCTAACAAACTGAAAATTCTCCTAAAATGACAAAAATATGGTACTTCAAGTACCATAGCACCCGTTTTCCTGTCTTTAGTGAGCTGAAAATCAATAGGGCTCATCTTTCAGACGTTCTTAATGATATTTAGTCATAAAATTGGTGACTTTTATATACTCCGGAGGCTGTATCGTGTCAATAAACTGAAATTTTTCATTTTACTGTTTTAAATGAATCTTACTGTTTCTATTTTAGTGTTTTAAATGAAACTTACTGTTTCTATTTTACTGTTTTAAATGAAACTTACTGTTTCTAGTTAATTCAACAATATATTGAAAAGATTTTAGAAATTTTAAGATAATTGATAATTGTTTCGATATTAAATATCGTCAGAATGACAGAAGTAACATTTCATTTGAAGCCTATCTGATGTTTAATAATTATTTTGCTAGACCAAGAAATGACCTACCTAGTGATTGACTTAATATATTTTAATAGAAATCAGAAGAAGAAGATGTGATGTTACAAATATTAAAGCTTAGATATTATTAGCCCTATGGAGATATCCTGGATATCTTTTTTCCAATTAAGATCAGTATTACTGTGCAATGATATAGAAAACCAGGAAAACTATATCTGCTGATCTTCACAATTATCACTTAAGAAGACAGTTTAAAAGTGGAGAACTCCCTAGATTTATCTTTTCATTGACAACTTGATATTGTGGGTTTCTTAAGTGTCTTCTAACTTCTAACTCTTCAAGGAAATCCAGTTCATGTTTCTTATCACAAATACGTAATACTTCTAGTTCTGTGTTAGGTGTCAATGAATGTTTGGTGTCAAGTAGATGTTTTGCGTAGTGGGACTTATATGGTTGTTTTAATGTATATGCCCGTAAATGTTCACTGTATCTGATCTCAAAATTTCTAAGCGTTTGACCCAAATAGACAGTATTACATTCTGGACATTCAAGTTTATATATTCCAGACTTCTTTGATTTGGATATTTTTGTTTTTACAATTAACAATTTTGTACTAACATTACTTTCTGTTTTAACAGAAATTGTTGTATTTGTAGCTGAAGATATTATCTTTGAAATACTATTAGAAATATTACCTGCATATGTGATGGTTTATAATTTTTTATTCCGTTATTTTATATATAATTCAGTGATACATAGAGCTTTTTCAGTTCCTATGAACAAATTTTATTAGGGAAATCAATACAATTAAACTAATAGCAACATCCAACGGTAATCCATTTCATATCATAAATAACTTAATTAATAAAAAACAGGAAAAACTGGCATTAAAACTAATATTTCCTGAATAAAATAACGAAATAAAAAATTATAAAACCATCACATATGGTTTTATAATTTTTTATTTCTATGTATCACTGAATTATGTGCTGCCAATTTATGTGGCATGGGTTGATTGGAGTTATATGGAATATTTACATCAGTGTGTGTTGGTTTTCTGCAAATTTAATAATCAAGTACGGATTAGTGGTGGAATTGCTACTTGGTGGAGTGTTAAATTTGCTCTGGATTAAAGTCTATCTAAATCAGTGAATTTTCAGTTTTAAAATTCTAATAAGTGCATCATTGCATTCAGTGAACCTCTGTATGCTCCTGTTGCTAAAGGCAAGTAATAAAATCTAAGATTTGAGCTGTTCCATTGACATTTTTTGTGGGAAACCATTTAAATAATTTAATAACAACAGATTTGCTGACCAGTTTTTTACTGAAATACCGAATTTATTCCACCACGGCAAAATTTTTAATTGAAGTTCTTGAATAAAAGTGAATATAAATTCGAGAAAGTGTACTACCTAACATCATAGTGCACCATTGAGTGTATTTGAGACTCGTAAGTCTCGATAAATCGCACGGGCTAGGACCGTACTCAGGTACACATGACCCGTGCCAAAAGTTTCAAATATTGAATTGAGTCCACCAAAATCGGGGATTTCTGACTACAGGAATCCCCAAACCACAACGATGGATACCAGAATAGAGTAATCTAACCAACAAACCGAAAGAAACATGTCATATTCTTCAGTACTTAGTAAACAACAGCCAACAAAATTTCCAGAGAAGAACCAAGCTATAATATTTCCTGTGATTGAAGGAACCAAAATCCAAGAATATCTCCTAGCCTTAGGAATACTCGTCAACCCTAAACACATTCTGTTCGCATCTAGAATTTCGAATAATAGAATTTGTATATACCTCGCCAGCCCAGAGTTAGTAACTACTTTTATGAATGACCACGGTGCAATCGGTGTCAACAACCAAATTATACGAGCCAGAAGATTGATAACTCCATCTGAACGTTTGATCCTATCTAACGTGAGCCCAACAATTCCACATTCACATTTAGAGCAAGCCCTACAACAACTTGGCCTCAGCCTATTATCCCCTATATCCTTTCTCAGAGTCAACATGACCAATCCAGATTTTGCACATATAATGAGTTTCAGAAGGCAAGTCTACATTAATCCTCCCGAAAATATTGTCATCCCGGAGTCTATGTTGGTCAACCATGAAAATACCTCCTATCGAATATTCTTATCATTAGATAATCTAACCTGCTTCAAATGCAAGCAAAATGGTCATATATCTTCTCAATGTACAACTGAGACACCTGAATATCTAAATGAACTCCCTGCAATGCCCCCTCCCGAAAATCCAGAAGAACCGCCAGAGTATACTACAACCTCCCTAATTCCAGAAGATTCCCCCATCACTCCCGACCAAGACAACCTGACTAATGCATCGAATAAGAGGAACCTCTCAGAAATATTAACTCCTACGGAAGATACACCATCTGACCCATTCCGAAAACCATCGTCGAGTATAAGTGAGAAAAGTCGCCCTGAAACCACAAGTTTCGAAGAACACATGCAACCAACTAAAGCATAAATTGATTCAGAAAATTTTGTAATCAACTACAATCAACTCAAAGACTTTTTTGGAAATGTATACGGCTCTAACGACCCTCTGAGTGTGGCGAAACAGTACACAACCGATGTGCATGGTCTAATTCATATGCTGAGTAGTGTGTACCCATATTTTAAAGACAGATGTATCAAAAGTAGGTGTACCAAAATTAAGAAAAAATTATCGAAACAGTTGCTAGCAGAAGTATCGCTAACTTCAGATTCTGAAAGCGACGCATCGTCACAAGAAACACATTAATAATATCAACTTTCGAACTATCCATCATTCAATGGAACCTTAATGGGTTCTTCACACAACAAGAAATGCTAAAACTGATTATCTCCGAAAACAAACCCTCGATCATATGTTTACAGGAGACCCATTTTAAACAAAACTACTCACAAAATCTGAGGAACTATCTTTGTTTCCATAAAAACAGACCAGATCAAAACATAGCAAGCGGTGGCGTCGCTACTTACATACACCAAACTTACGGTGCAATCAAAATCCCTATAACAACCCACCTTGAAGCAGTTGCCATTAAAATTTTGGACCCTAAAGAGATAAATATTTGTAATATCTACATTCCACCAAATCGTGACGTGACATACGAGGAGCTGAATGATCTCTTTCAGCAAATACCCAAACCGAGATTATTATTAGGAGACTTCAATTGCCATAACACCCTATGGGGATGCCACTCCACACATACAAGAGGTCGTATATTAGAACATGTTATCGATGATAACAATATGACGTTACTTAACAACGGAGAAAAAACTCGTTTCAACTCGTTTTCAGGAAACTCCAGTGTTATATATCTCAGCATTAGCGACCTCTCACTCCACACTCAATTCAATTTTACCATCTATATGGCAGTGACCACTTTCCCATCTTACTCACAAGTTCACAGCATGTTGTAGAAGAACCTATTGTGACAAAAAAATGGAAACTAAAAAGAGCTGACTGGAATCTTTTTGCAAATATTATAGAAACCAAGGTTAGTCACTTACACATGCGAAATAGTATCGATGAATGTGTTGATGATATTACCAAAATCATAACAGATGCAGCCCAACTAGCAATAGGAAAGACAAAGCAACTGAACAACCACACTCCCGTTCCTTGGTGGAATCAAGAATGCGACCAGGCAATAAAATCCTCTAAACACGCTTTCAATAGACTAAAAAGGCACCCCACACCAGGAAACCTGATAACTTTTAAGAGTCTGAGGGCAAAAGCTCGATGGATCATGAAAAAAAGTAGAAAAGAATCATGGGCAAGATATGTATCATCCATTAGCAGTTCGACACCACTAAGTACGATCTGGGACAAAGTGAAACGTATTAAATGTAATAAAACAGACCATGGAATCTCACGGATGGAATATCAGGGAAAATCAACTTCCAGTTGTACCGAAATTTCTCAAATTTTCTCAGACATCTATGAAAAGAATTCTAACAGTGCAAACTACACACCCGAATTTCTGAACTACAAAAATAATGAAGAATCTGAAGGGATTGATGTTTCCCAAGATGAAATGAACCCTTTGAATGTACCTATATCCTATGGAGAATTCTTCGAAGCTCTGGTTTCTTTCAAAAACTCCAGCCCAGGACCTGATGATATCCCGTTCATTTTCCTACAAAACATGCCAGATACAGCTAAGCATATTCTCCTGAAAATATTTAATAAGATATGGACAGAAGGGGTCTTTCCTGAGAAGTGGTCAGAGGCAACCATAGTTCCGTTAATAAAACATGGTACACCAAAGACAGATCCTCAATCATACAGACCAATATCCTTAACTTGTACAATGTGCAAGCTGATGGAAAAAACTGTTAACAATCGACTCACTTGGTTCCTGGAGAAAAACCACCTGCTCACACCAAAACAAAGTGGTTTTAGGAAAGGTAAATCAACATCAGACAATCTAATTAATTTAGAATCATATATTCACGAAGGGTATGCTAACAAACAAAACACCATAGCAATCTTCTTCGATATAAGTAAAGCTTATGACATGACCTGGAGATATAACATTCTTAGAAAGCTGAGCTCCTGGTGTATAAATGGCAATCTTCTAAAATTTGCTGAAAACTTCGTGGGAGAAAGATTCTTCAGAGTTAAAGTTAATGGAACACTTTCCGTGAAAAGAGTGCAACAGAATGGTACCCCTCAAGGTTCGGTTTTGAGCATCACCCTCTTTCTAATTGCGATAAATGAAGCTGTGAAGAATATCAAACAACCTGTAGAAGCTAGCCTTTATGCTGACGATCTTGTGGTATACTCGCGAGGAAAAAATCTTACCACAATCCAAAATAACTTGCAGGAGGCAGTGATTTCGATTGAGAGTTGGCTGAAATGCACTGGTTTCAAAATGTGCCCAGAAAAAACTAAGTGCATGTTTTTTACTAAAAAAAGAGATCTAGCACTGCCTAATCTGAAACTATGTGGCCGGAAGATCCAAGTGGTGGAACAGATGCGTTACCTAGGAATGATTTTCGACAGAAAGTTAAACTGGAATGCCCATCTTAACCATCTCAGAACATCATGTCAGAGCGGCATCAATCTACTGAGAATTCTGTCAAACCAAAATTGGGGTTCCGACAGACAAACGCTCTTACTTCTCTATCGAGCTCTAGTAAGATCCAAAATCGATTATGGCTCTATAATATATGCCTCAGCAAGTAAATCAGTTCTGAAAATAGTTAACACGGTACACAATACAGCAATACGGCTGGCCCTTGGAGCATACAGGACAACGCCCGCTGAGAGTCTCTACAGTGAAGCTGGGGAGCCATCATTGCAGCTGCGACGACAGCAGCTGAGCTTAGCGTATGCATCTTTAGTCTCTACTGATATTCAGCATCCAGTATATCATAACACCTTTTCAAACCGTTTTCGCAATCTGTATGAATACCGAAGAAGACTAACATACCCTTTCCATCAGAGGATCAACAAGTTCAGTTCCGAATTGAATGTGACTTTCCCAGTTACCCTTCCCAACAACAACTCAGACACGCCACCTTGGCTTACTGCCTTGCCACCATGCAACCTATACCTCTCCAAATTCAACAAATCTGAAATTATTCCTAGTCTGCTTCACAATCATTTCCTCTCATCAATAAATGAATATTGTGATTATACTCACATCTACACAGACGCTTCCAAGTCAAACCAAGGAGTAGCATCAGCTTTTTTAAGCCCGAATACATCCAGTGGATTCAAACTACCTCCACAATGCAGCATTTATAAGGGTGAACTTTTTGCAATCCTTCAAGCAATCAAATACGCTGCTCATGAAGATATCCACAATACTTTAATTCTTACAGATTCGTTAAGCTCGTTACAAGGTATACAACTCATTTATTCAGATCATCCTCTGACAAGACTCATCAAAGGGTATGTTCACACAATTAGGGAAAAATCCAGACGATTGGTCTTCATGTGGGTCCCGTCACATGTTGGGATCTCTGGCAATGAGCGGGTTGATAAAATTGCACGTGAAACCATGAATGAACCAATCTTTCAAAAGCAAGAGGGAGTACCGTATACTGATCTGAAAAAATATATGAAATATGTAGTCTCTAACTACTGGTCATCTGTCTGGGCAGTATCTGGAATGAAACTTAAAGAAATTAAAGATGATATCAAACCATGGAGAAACATCCCTAGCCAAAGAAGACACCAAATAATAATCACCCGTTTGCGCACTGGACATACAAAGTATACCCATGAACACTTGCTGAAAGGAGAAGACAAAATCTGTGATATGTGTCAGGTGCCAATGTCTGTTAAACATTTCATGGTCGAGTGTCCGAGGTTCGCGGAAGTGCAGATTTAAAATCAACTCTTGGTGTGTACTGTAATTTTGAAAACACAATCGGATTCCTCTCTGAAATAGGTTTAGTCAACAAAATGTAAATTACTAAGCTCGTTACCATGTTGCTTATTACTGATTCCTATCTTTGATATTATGCTATTCAAATATTATTGTATG
The DNA here is from genome assembly GCA_963921935.1 of Galeruca laticollis. Classification (NCBI taxonomy): domain Eukaryota; kingdom Metazoa; phylum Arthropoda; class Insecta; order Coleoptera; family Chrysomelidae; genus Galeruca; species Galeruca laticollis. The sequence goes on along the minus strand of OY998179.1, from coordinate 185,064,541 downwards.
TTATAGTGACGTTACCAGCCTAAATGTTATTTCATGTTACTGTTATGTTATGTTGCTAATAACCCTAGTGGTCGATGCAACTATTATTTTCTAAATAAAGAAAAAAAAATAATCAAGTACCCATTATTAATTCTTTGAATTCTTAAATCAAGAAAATTGATAAAGTTATTTTCTTCAACTTCTAATGTAAATTCAATTTTTGGGTGTAAATTATTGATATGGTTGAAAAATACATCTAATTGTCGTTCACTACCCATAAAACAAGCTAATATGTCATCTACATATCTATACCAAAATAATACATTTTGAAATATTACTGTCAAAGATTTTTCTTTCTAATTTGTTCATAAAAATGGTGGTGATATAGGGCTTCCCATTGGTAAACCTTAATTTTGAATATATATATATATATATATATATATATATATATATATATATATATATATATTATGTCAAAAGTGAAATAATTCTGATTAATACATACATCAAATAAATTAAGTATATCCGATATTATTCCTGGACTAATATTTTTATGTTCTAGTAATTTTCATACAAGTACTAGACATTCTTTCGGAGGAATTTTAGTGAATACATTGGTAACATCAAATGAAATTAGTTTAGAGTTATCTTGCAATTTGAATTCTTTTAATTTTTTGATTAGTTTTATTGAATTATTAATTTAGATGTAGATATAACTATTAAGTATGTTGTTAAGTTTTTTTGCTAATACATTATTAGAAGTATTAACATAAGAAACTACAAGTCTAATTGGTTTTGTTATTTTATGTAAGGTTCCATATAATTCTGGAGAATAAGGATTTTTATGAACGATGGACTTCTTTTCGTAATCACTTAAAAGATCATTTGAATTATTCACAATATCTCTTACATTATTAGAGACTTTTTTTGTTGGATCTACTCTAAGAACTTGTACATTGCACAGTTATACTGATCTTAATTAGAAAACAGAAATCTAGGATATCTCCATAGTGCTAATAATATCTAAGCTTTAATATTTGTAACATCACATCTTCTTCTTCTTTTTTCTTTCAAAATTTATTAAGTCAATGACTAGGTAGGTCACTTCTTGATCTAGCCAAAATAATTATTAAACATCAGATAGGCTTCAAATGAATTGTAACTTCTGTCATTCTGTCGATGATATTTAATATCTAAACAATTGTCTATTATCTTAGAATTTTTAAAATCTTTTCAATATATTGTGGAATCAACTAGAAACAGTAAGTTTCATTTAAAACGGTAAAATGAGTAGATTCCACGAAGTAAGGGTCGAGACAGTTAATTTCATTAAATTTCTCAAAAAATTACAAAATGTCGTACTTCAAGTACCATAACACCTGTTGTACTGGCTCTGGAGAGCTGAAAATCAATAGGATTCATTTGTGAGGTGTCCTGAACAATATTCAATCATAAAATTGGTGACTTGTTGCACTACGGAGGCCGTATCATGCTAACACGACATGTAAGGAAAAGTGGCCGACGACAACGACGACGACATACACACAGGATTTTTTTTCCATATACCATTTTTTTGTGTTGTTCTTGATGGAAATCGTAAAAATTATTGAAAATAAATTCAAAATTCTAACTTTTTTTGGCGTAAACCAATACTTTTCTCGCATATTGGATAGTTTGGGCGAAAAAGTATAAGATATACTACTAATGTATAATTAATAATAATATTAAATCGAAATGATACAAAAATTAAGTAATAAATATTATTTATGTTTATGAAATACTATACGTCTGTTAATAAAAAAGAAAGACAACTTTAGAACAGACTTGAACTAGAATCACGAGAACACTTTTATCTAAAACCTAAATGTTGAAGTTAAATTAATTAATTAAATTTAAGCTCGATTATTACCTACAGCAAAATGTTTTCAGCATGGCCACCACCAGAGCGTATGCACGTTTTTAACCGTTTAGTTTAGGGTCTGACTTTAGAAAATATAGTACGATTATTTCGTATTGAATTGGCTGCATCTTGATTTATATTCCATAACTCGTCTTGTGCATTTGTATTGTTACGAAATCGCACACTGGTGTAGTCCCTTAATCCGACTCTGTCTAATACTACCTATAAAAGTTAAAATTTTGGCGGGTGCGTACCGATTTCATAGAAGGACAATTTGTAATTTTTTTTATTGTTTCTACAGAGATTTGCAGGAAGATCGATTGTTTGTTGGGAGACGCAATCTACAAGTTTCCGGAATAGAAGGCGCTAGAAAAACGTGTGATATAGACTACCTACCAGCGAGAGTTTAGTCTACAATTTGATCTAGTGAGATAAACAGTGAACAAGTGAATATAAAAGTAAAGTGACTAGTTAAGTGTGTAAATAAATTACGTAAGTAGATATACCGTGTGTATAAATTTATCCCACCCGTTGTTTATTTAAATAAATAAGAAAAACATTACGTTGGTGTCAGATGTGGAGTAATATAAATAAATAGTCATATAAACATGGCCAAGAGACTAAGTGATCTGAAAGTGACGGAACTAAGAGCAGAATTGGTAAATCGTGAGTTGAAAACGTCCGGTAAGAAAAGTGGATTAGTAAAAAGACTTCTTAAAGTGGCACTGGAAAGTGACGGCATTGATCCAGAAATATGTTTATCCAAATACAAGGATGCCACCTTAATATCGTCAATTTCAGCTATGGACGAGAAGATGTCAACTACGAAGAACGATATTTCTGCTAGTATGGACGAAAATATTTCAACTATGAGGAAAGATATTTCTGCTGATATCTTATTAATGAAACACGACATTGCCGCTGACGTTGAAAATAAAATTTCGTCTCTAAAATATGATATGGAGAGTAAGGTGACAACGATGGAAAATAAGATGGACGAAAAAATCAAGGAGTTAGAGTGAAAGATGACAGATTCAAGAACACGAGACAGTGGAAGAAAAGAAGACCCAGCAAAAAAACACTTGTAAGCCAGAAAAATACCCTAAGTTAGAAGACATTGGCAGTTTTGCCCGAGTCAAGACCCCAACGTTCGACAGAGAGACGTCATGGACCAATTACGTAAAACAGTTTGAAGCAGACGCTAGAGTGAATAATTGGCCCAACAGGAAGAAGGCAGTAAATTTAACCATGCCGCTTCGGGGAGATGCCATAGATGTACTTCAAACGATACCACTTGAAGAAACGGATGACTGCAGCTGAAGAAAAGGTTAGACATGCGAAATGGCCACGAACAATTGTACCAATCCTAGCTTAAGAACCAAAGGCAGAAACGTGGCGAAACCCTACAAGGGTTTGAATTGGATATTGCCTGAATAGTTCGATTCACTTATCCCTCAGCACCAGAGAACATGTTTGAATGTATGGGCATCCAGGCCTTAATTGATGGCTTACGTGACCCCGATATGCAGAGGATACTTTGCTTAACCCATCCCAAAACATTGGTCAATGTATTGACTGCAGCTTTTGAATATGAAGCAGCCACGAAGACTTCTTCGGGTTATAACAAAGTTAGGACCATCCAAGAAGAAGGTGACGAGAACAGACTTGACCAGATCGTCAGTTTGATGAAAACTATGACGGCAGGAAGCCGAAAAATATCTGATGCTAGAATTGTGGCGTGCTAGAGCATGTACGCAGTTGGTGTAAGCGCCTCAGGACTCCTGCAAACCAAGAGCCCCAGTGGCAGGAAAACTAGCACGGAACGGCTAAGAGGGGTAGCACCGACCCAGGATCTTTCCAAAGACCTTCTCATACTGTATTTGTGGATGGCGAAGTGAATGGCAAGAAATGTACTCTGCTGGTAGAAACTGGAGCAACTAGAACTATTATACGGCCAAAGGCGAGAGTGCCAACGTTCTCAGAGAAACACAAATCCAATTGGGAATTGGTGCAGAAAAGTTCACGCATACGGTAATCGTAGCTGACATCGAAGAAAACGTGATTCTGGGAATGGACGTAACGAATCTACATGGTTTCCAATTGGACTTTAGAAACAGAACACTCAAAATGAGTTCCAAGGAAGTATTTCTTCATCCATATGAAGGCATCACGGTGTTGGCAGCTGTACAGGAAGATACCGTTCTATCTGCACGAAGCCACACCATGATAGTAGCACGGCTACAGGGAATCACGGAGGATGGTACAATGGTTATGATGGAGCCAAGGAACCACGACCAATAGGTTGGCAAAGGAGTACTAATTGGAAAAGAATTGGTTATGTCGGCGAAGGAGATCCCAGTACGCATGATATACGTGAAAGATTACCCAATTATCATCTAGAAAGAAACCAGGATTAGATCCTGCGTACCAGCGATGTCTATAGCTCGCCAAACAACGGCAACTGATAATTCCAATGCCAGGTTCGAACAAATGTTATCAGTAGCTCGTCAATCCAAGACTGGTAGAACCTCGTAAAACACAAAATCGATACTGGTGATGCCAAGGCAAACAGTCAGTCAGCCCGAAGACTACCAGGAGAGAGGAAGCTGAAAGAATATTTCGAGAGATGAAAAAGTACCATCTACTGGGTGTCTCCAGTAGTGCTCGTCAAGAAAAAACGATGGAAGTCTGAGATTCTGCGTGGACTGCCGCCAGCTAAACAACGTGACGAAGAAAAACAGCTATTCTCTGCCTCGAGTCGACGATACGCTAAACACTTTGGTCGGCGACAAACTGTTTTCCACCTTGAACCTGAAGTGTAGTTATTAGCAAGTAGAAATGGACCGAGAAGACAAAGGGAAGACCGCTTTTACCACCATATCTGGATTATGGCAATTCAACATCATACCATTCGGGCTCTGTAATGCCCCCGCTACATTAGAAATACTCATGGAAAATATCTTGAGAGGGTTATCTTGGAAGACATGCCTGGTCTAATTGGACGATATCGTAGTATTGGGTAAGACATTTGACGAACACCTGAAAAACTTGGAAGATGTATTCAAACGACTTCAAGCTGCCCAGTTCATGTTAAACCCGAATAAATATCAGCTATTCCAAAACCAAGTTTACCATCTGTGCCATATAGTGAGCAACGAAGGAGGGGCGATGGATCCAGAGAAAATTGCTTCCATTCAGTAACCAACCGACAAACATCAAACTAGGAGTTTCCTTGGATTTGCACATACTATAGAAAATGTGTCAGGAAGTTTGGAGATATTATCAAGCCCCTAACGTAACGTAAAAATTGGTGGAGGGTTCTCACAGGTCCAAGGAGGACAATAAAGTCCCCTCCAAACCAGAACGAACCTACTGCGTTACGAGAAGGAAACTTTTAACGGCAGTGAAGTCCGTGGAACACTTTTACCAGTATCTCTAGGAACGAAGTTCTTAATCTAGACTGATCATGCAGCACACAAGTGGTTGATGCAGTTCACGAATCACGAAGGCCAGGTCTCTAGATGGTTGGATGATCAAGAGTACGATTTCAATATCGAACATCGAGCTGGTGTGAGTCACCGAAATACCGACTCCCTGAAGCCGCAGTTTCAAGAACTACAGTAGTCAATGAAGAATGGTCCCCCGCGAGGATCAGAGAAGATAGGGAGAATGCTCCTCACCTAAAAATGATTCGGCAATGGAACGAAGAAAATCGGCGACCTACCTGGCAAGACGTGTGGGCTTAGTGGGACTCCCTTGTCCTAGAAGAAGGGCTGTTGAAAAGAGTCCTTGAAAACGATTATTGTTCCGAGATGAGAAGACAGCTAGTTATCTCGAGAACGAGAGTAGATGAGGTACCGAAGAACTTACACAACAGTCCATTGGGAGGTCATCTAGGAGTGAAGACTGAACAAAGTAATTCCGATAGTGGAGAGAATTCTGATGAAGAAGAAATGGAAGACTTTTATGTTTGCAAAAAAAATATATAGAAATAATCAAATCAATGTCTTGTAAAAACTCCCCTGACACAAACCGGAAGATAACTAGCAAATGCAATTTACTAATAAGACTTCCGATGTGATAGGTGAAGCGAAGAACGTTAAAATAATTATGGATACTTGGATGTGTTTGTTTGAAAATTACATGCCAGATATCATTATAGTGTTTGCTAATCAGTACATTGGAACCATAAGTGACAATTTTTTACGAGAAAGAGATGCATTACCTATTACCAAAAGTGAAATACAAGCATTTATTGGTCTTTTGTACCTCATTGGCTTGTACTAAGGTGGTACGATTAACCTGGACAATTTGTGGGTCTCTAATGGCTTTGACGTAGAAATATTTAGATTGACTATGAGTCTCCAAAGATTCAGATTTCTGCTTAGAACTTTAAGATTAGACGACAGAAAGCTTTTGTTGTTCATTGGTTAGAATTTCATGTCACCAGATTTATTATCAATGAAAATACAGGGCTTTCAAGAAGTAACGAAAGAATTATTTTTGAAATTGAGGGTTTTTCGAAAAAATCCTTATCTAAATACATGTGCCGCATAATGTTGAAGGAAAAAACTTTATAAACTGACAAAGTCACTACTATATAAACAGTTCAAACAGTCTGCTTTTGCCAAACAAAGATAAGGAATCGATAATAAACAATAAAAAAACAAAAGAAGTACAATTTCAAGTTTTTATCGGACAGCTTGACTGAATAATAAAAAACATTCTCGCTCGCCAATGCAACAGCTAGACAACCATAATTTTTGAATTTAATGAAAAACTCTATGTCAATATGTCACAATAGTCGAGGCAAAGAAGCACTAAAAAGGCCAAAGATAGGAATCTTTTAGGATAGGACGTACCTACTTTGTACCTATACAAACCGGAAGTTACATTGCTGCAACCAAAAATGCATGCAAAGAATGCATCTTTTGAGAGGCCTTTTGGCAAATTTAATAACTTCGTAAATAAGAGTCAAAATTGGCGCAAGTCGGGTACTCGGGGGTTTTAGATCTCGCTGGTCACGATTATGATGTTCAAATTGACCCCCCGAACACCTGGTGCTCAGGAACGGGGACTATCCCGAACTTTATGCGAGAGACGAGAGAAACTGGGCACCCGGGGGTTTTTTGGGTCGCTGAATTCGAATATACCATCGACGAACACCCCACGGACACCTGGTGGGCCACAACCTGGACACGGTCGTCATATTCGAGAATTTTTCTGGAAATATCGACAAAAACGAACCGAGAATCGTTATGGGAGCTTTTTATGTGCGCTGATTCCGAATTTTATGTTGAAAACGAACATCCGAACACCTGGTGCGCCCTAACCTGTCCCTGAACGTCATCCCCGAGGGTTTTCCAGACATAATTGAAGAAACCACCCTAAAATCGTTACGGAATGTTTTTTGGCACGTTGAAATCATATATGGCACCGGCCAACACCCCATGGACACTTGGTGCACCCTAACCTGGCTCTGAACGTCATCCCGAGGGTTTTCCAGACACAATGGAAAAAAACCAACCAAAAATCATTACTGGGGGTTTTCGGGTCGCTTAATTCAAATAAGGCACCGACGAACACCTCGCAGACACCTGGTGCACCCTACCCTGGCTCTGAACGTCATCCCCGAGGGGTTTCCAGACACAATTAAAAAAGACCAACCAAAAATCGTCCCATACATTCATTCATGGGTAACTCTCCTCCGGGGCCATAAAAAAATGTGATTCAGTCCTGTAAAAACGACAAGAATAATCTCCGGCTAGATCTTCGAACCTTGCTCCCAACGCTCAAAACGCTTCAGTGTAAGAATACAAGTATACACAGATACTTTTCCCTACTCCAGGCCCCACCCAACACGCATGGAACGAGCAGCTGCCGGCAGTAGAAATCCGTTACCGAAATATATTACCAAAGTTGTATAGACAGAAGATAAACGTGTCTATTTTCTTGATATTTTTGGAGCATTAATGTTGCCACCAGATATTACAAATAGTTCTGTGATTGATAGTGAAAAACCAGCAGTAACGATTTTTAGTTGGTCTTTTACAATTGCGTCTGGAAAACCTTCGGGGAAGACGTTCAGAGCCAGGATAGGGCGCACCAGGTGTCTCTGGGGTGTTCGTCGGCGGTATATTTAAATTGAGCGACTCAAAAAAAACCAGTCATGATTTTTGTTTGGTCTTTTTCAATTGTGTCTGGAAACCCCTCGGGGATGAAGTTCAGAGCCAGGGTACGGTGCAACAGGTGTTCGTGGGGTGTTGGCCGGTGCCATATTTGATTTCAGTGAGCCAAAAAAAAAACCCGTAACGATTTTCGGGTGGATTTTTTCAATTATGTCTGGAAAACCCTCGAGGATGACGTTCAGGGCCAGGTTAGGGCGCACCAGGTGTTCGGGTGGTCGTTTTCAACATAAAATTCGGATTCAGCGCACACAAAAAGTCCCCATAACGATTTTCGGTTCGTTATTGTCGATATTTCCAGAAAAATTCTCGAAGATGATGACCGCGTCCAGGTTGGGGCCCACCAGGGGTCCGTGGGGTGTTTGCCGATGGTATATTCGGATTCAGCGATCCAAAAAAAACCCGGGTGCTTAGTTTCTCTCGTCTCTCGCATAAAGTTCGGGATGGTCCCCGGATATGAGGTTCGTCGGCGTTCCTGAGCTCCAGGTATTTGGGGGGTCAATTTGAACATCATAATCGTGATCAGCGACCTCGAAAACACCCGGGTACTCGACTCTTATTTACTAAGTTATTAAATTTGCCAAAAGGCCTCTCAAAAAATGCATTTTTTGCATGCATTTTTGGCTGCAGCAATGCAACTTCCGGTTTGTAATAGGTATAAAGTAGGTACGAATGATATAAATATTTTTTAAAGCGAATGCAAAAAACTACATTCCGATACGTCCTATCCTAAAAGATTTCCTATCATAATGCTTCATTGCCTCCACTACAAGTTTTATTTTGATGTTTTAAAAAATATTTTTTCTTTCTATAAGCAATAATACTATATTTGAACTCAGCGCCATCCAGATCCTACTGCAATGTATTAAAAGTATAATTTAATTAACATTATTAACACCTGCTAGAATTGGTTTTATTATACAGGGTGAGCCACCTGTATTTAACGGTCCCTAGTGGGAAAAGGTATTTTTTTAAATTCTTTCACATAGCCACATTAAAATTAATTACGGCTACGATCTATAATTATTTACAGCCATACATGGTGTCCCAAAAGTAGTTAAATATATTAAATATACGATTTTTAAATGGAATTCTGCATGGTATATCAGGCCAACCTTGAAGAAGGTTTCATGGACCTAGGTTGTGTTGAGATATTTCTTTTTTAGCGAAAATGAAGAGTTGACGTAGAAGCTTAATACCGACGAAACCATTTAATATAGACAAGTTAAAATTTACAACAGTGATTTAGAATATTTTGAAATATCAATCATGATATTTGCTGTACCATTATTTTATAACAGGGTGTTCAAATATTAAAGGTCACTTTGGCCAAATTCTAACATCAATTACTTCATTATTTCAAATGGAACACCCTGTATATTTACAATGCATGGAATAGAATCCTTAGTTCTCTTCCATAATGCAGGAGGATTCGCTATATCTACCTCTAATCGTTCCGAAATTATCAACATTTTGTTAAAAATAATGTATTTTTCTTAGTAATATTTCATCAAGGCCCCAGGTGTCAATTCTTGATATTATACTTGAATTAATAATTAATTAAGGTGACTAATGTCACATATCAGAAATTGCATCAACGGTTGAAATAAGAGATGATTTTTTGGGGTTTTGTCCAGTTGCAGATACAACTGGTGAAGGACTTACATTGATATTAAGAATATGCGGTGACAAGGATATGAGAACAGTGCGAATATGAAATGCGAACATAATGGGTTGCAAAAAAGAATTCCTGTTATCAGTTTTAGAGCAATTTTTTGTCCCCTGTGAAGCCCATAGTCTCAATTTAGTTGTAAATGATGCTGCAAAAAGTTCACTTGAAGTAACAAAGTTCTTTGTCATTGTTCTAGAAATATACGTATTTTTTTCAGCTTCCACCTATCGTTAGCAGATTCTTATGGAAGAACTTCCTCTACTAAGTATAACCGCAGTTTAAAACTTGCTTTAAACTGTGGTACAACCACAGCCTTGTGTTTTATATGCTATGGTATAACTGAGAAACCTTTATCTAATACCGAATACCCATTGGAAGAGTATAATCGATGCCATTAAGATGCTTAGATTTAATATAGACAAAATTTATGACGCCCTTTTTTGCTTTATATTGATACATCAAGAGATAATGACATAAGAAATCTTGTAAAGGCACTAATTAATAAAATAAAGTCCTATAAATTTGTAGTACCATTAGTGATGTGGCACAATATTTTATCGAATATAAACTTTGTAAGCTAAATTATGCAAAAATTTTGTATTATACTCGTATTATCAGAAGCTGTAAAAATGTTAACTAAAATTCGAAAAATTTTTATCAATATACGATCCTAAACTAATTTTGCAGCGACGCTTGACAAGGAAAAAATAATTGCTTAAGATATAGATTGCGAAACTGTTTTTCCAGCTAAAGACTTAGTTAGAGCGAGAAGAAAAAAGGTTTTGTTTGAATATGAACATAGTGATTAATTAATAGAATCGCCGGAATTAAATTTAAAGCTAATTTTAATTTTTAATTAATGACATATTCGAACAGTTAAACGAGTGTTATAACAATTTTGGATTTTTAAATAATTTAGGTTCTATAGATAAAGATGAATTAAAGAAATGTATGGATTTACAAATTAAATTAACTGATCCATCAACAAAAGAAATGGATGTTAATGCAGTTGATCTGTGCAATGAGATTGAATTTTTTTCTATTTATAATAAACCTAGTACGGCATCTGCTAAGGAGATTCTAGAATATCTTGTTGTCGATGAATTAATTAGCACTTTTCCAAATTTATTTGTAGCCTTAATAATTTTTTAACGATGCCTGTCACTGTTGCTAAAGGTGAAAGACCATTTTCAAAATTAAAAATCATTAAAAACTATTTGAGATCTACATTAAGCCAGAATATACTCACAAATTTGTCTATAATAAGCATCGAGGAAGATATCTGCTAGGCTCTAGATCTTTCTGATTTTCGATAAATGAGCAAGAAAAGTCGGTTTTGTTATTAAAACTTATAATTCATAATAAAGTTATAACTAAATATCTAATGATTGTGTTTGTTTTAAATATTTAGGTGTTTAAGTTTATATATCTACAAATAGTTAATAAAGTTTGTAGTAACTGTAACGATTTAACACAACAATAACAACAAACCCGATTTTTTCGACCTTTGACCTTAAATTAATTTTTAAGCCTTCTTGGGATGGGTAAAAACTTGATATACCATTTATAATAATCTACTCAAGGACCAATCAATGTTCAACTCTATTAATTAATGAAAGTAATTTGAAATGTCTATTTTGACCTGTTGACCGAAACTAGTGGATTCAAATTATAAAAGTAGCGAGTGAAAACAAAATCTCATAAAATGTAAACCGTCGAATGATCGAAACCCATTATTTTAATAGTTTAAGCCTTGTTGAACCGACATCGACACCCCTACATATTCTTTATAGTCACCCAGGATAAGTTATGGCGACGCTGTCGTGTCTACATTGTGATGTGCACACAGCTGCTGCATTTTAGTTACGGCTCAAAGTTGCGTTAGAAATGTAACGCGCGTCAAATCTCTAATTTGTCCTGGAACAAAGGATAATCACCTGTTTGTGCAAGCAACAATTCAGGGCTGAATTTGATGGGGTCTAAGCTTTATCCGTACCCTTCAACGTCGTGTACACAAATAAAGTTTTCCAGAATTTAGATACGTTCACTTAATCTATAAAATATTACAAACTGGTGTTGTTTATTCTAAATTTGGCGAAAGTGTGTCATTTATTAGAGGAAATTATTTATACATGGTGGTAGATGGTTAACAAATATCTAAAATACTTAAATATAATTTTTTATAACCTTTTTAATTTATGAGATAAAGGTAATTGTCCATGATTATTACTACATATTGTTTATAAAATTTGTTTTTGTCTGTTGTTCCAAGCACAATATTGCCACACGTAAATATTCTGCTGTCATATCAGTACCAAAATGATTAGAGTAGATTCTCCAATGTACAGTTCGGGACATTCTGTATAACGCAAGGAAATAGAATTAATATACTGTGAGCTCCAATGGGAGCCATTCGAATATGTCGATTTCAAAGTAATTTTATACGCAGAATCATAATCTGGTCTCAGAATTTCTTCATCACCTCAAGTTTTGAGTAAACCTGAACCAAAAGTGCTAGAACAAAATTTTCTGCAATATCAATGATTGAGTAACATCGTAAATAAAAATTTTCCCAAATATGAACCAAAGCTCAGGATTTTTGATAAAATATGGCATGTGTGACCCAAATACATATTAGGACCTTTCTATACGTAATATAGACTAGTGAATTCCCTTATTTAGAGCATAACACAATAGCCACTTTCGCTGATAACACAGAAATCTTAGCAGGAGGAAATAATCATGAGGAAGCTACAACTGTTTAACGAGAATACACATAATAAAAATAAATATCTAAAACCCCGAGTGTCCCCTAAAGATGTTAGATTGCCTGGTGGACAATATGTGCTCGCCATCGACTAGCTTTAAGTCGAAGAAGGGGTGGATTCTTCAAATCATAAGTTTCCATAAAAGGGCACCAGAGAAGTTTTTGCAAGCACCCAAGACTCCTTCAAGTTAACCCACAACTCATCAGAGGGTTAACGACACTCTCCACACTTGAAAAAGTTAACAAGAAAATTTGAAATAAAACCTGCAAGCATTATCTGATTGAAATTTAATTAATAGGACCTTCAGAATCCTTTCTAAATTCAAAAAGTTAACGATTCACAAAATAGATCAAACTACAACTCAAACTTTAATTGAAGGCTAATGGCTAATAGTTCGGTTAATATAAATATAAGAAGTTGAGCTACAAGTTAATAAACATTCGATAGAGCAAACAAAGGTAATTAACCAAGTTGAAAAGCAGATAATTGTTTCATATACAAATATCTAATACTAGAAATAAAGATCACACCTGAATCTACAGCAAATATAAAAAAAATTAATATAATTTATTGTTCCGCGTTCTCTTTTTTATTTCAACGATTTCGCAAAATGCGGGAAGGTTTTTTCACTTTTGTTGACTGAAGGACCAATCAATCTCGTGGTAAAATGTTTTGTAATTTAAATGAGTTTAAAGGATAAATAAATGGATTTGGTTGCACTTTCACTGTTGTGTATTTAACTCTATTATTACATATTGTTCATTTGCTGAAAAATTAAGATTATCACTGACTGGTAGAGGTATGATATATTATTTATAACATTATCTGATAATAATTAATGATGGTTTTCAGTTTAATTATGCCGGAAACGCCGGCTATATATCACTTGAGTACCATTTCGTACGATGAACGGATGAGAAGTCAAGGAAAGTCGGGTTGAATTCATATTTATGTGTTGGTCAGAGTGGGTGAGAGAAAGGGAAATTATGTGGAAGATTGACCAATGGGAGATGCAAGTTTAAAATCTAACCGTCATAAACGGCAGTTGAATTCTTCACAAACTGGGTGTTGCATGGGTCGATTTTTTTTGTCGTTCTGTTATTTTCGTTATAGATAAGGAGGCTTTGAAGATAGTTTTTGCGTGGGGCGATAAAAATAAAATTGAGATTTGGGGTCTTGGAAGTGTTGAATAGATATTATGAAATAATTTTAAGGCCGAAATTATGTAGGATTTTTATGTGAAAGGGATGATGAGAATGGATATTTGCGTAGTTAAGAAAATATTGAATAGATAAGAAGAAAGATATTTTTACTCATGATGTATATGAAGTGTGTAACTTTTGATATACGGGGTGAAGAAAAGTAATGGTTACAGGAAGAATTTGAGAGTGGATTCAAATTCGTACATATATACTTATACATATTATAGTAACGCCAAGGTATGTACCGTTGTTATAATTTATAACCATAAGCTACTGATTTTTGGTACCATAATTCAAAAATAACAAACAAATAATGTATCAGTAGATAAACTACTACAAATTTGAAAAAGCAAAAAAAAGAAATTAATTTAAAATTGTGAAGTTATCAAAAGCCACATCCCCAACAAGTCATTCATTAAATCGTATTTGTTTACAAGCCAACTTGAAAAACATGCTATCTCTCCTAAAAGAGAGAGACGGAAATAGGATGTTGGCATAACATGGCCGATTCGCTGTCCGCTGACGTATGGCTTTATTTTGGGAAATTTAAGTTCAGGGTTTGAGTAATCAGTTTTTTACATACAATGCACTGCTGAACCATAATAATTATTCTAATAAAATGTTTTTTAACAATAAGTTTATATTTAAACACTCAGTCTAAAAATATATCCAAGTAAACAAAACAAAGCGTAGAATTATGAATGAACTATGCATAGATATATGAAACTATGACACATTTTTGGTTTTGGTTATATTTCCGCTGTTGTCAAATATTAAATACTGGTTTAAATGAATTAAACATATTAGGTACTAATATGGTACTTCAAGTACCAAATTTTTGTTATTTTTCAAGAATTTTCAGTTTGTTAGCACTATACAGCGTCCGGAGTGTATACAAGTGACTAGTTTTATAATTGAATATTTTCAAGGCATCTCACAGATGAACCCTATTAATTTTCAGCTCACCAGAGCCAGAGATCCAGTACAACGGGTCCTATAAATCCAGATATACTACATTTTTAGTTATTTTTGGATAAATTTCGGTTTCTTAGCACGATACATCCACCGAAGTGTACCTATACAAGTGACAATTTCATGATAGAATATTGTTCAGGGCATCTCACAGATGCGGAAAAGTTAGTTTTAATCTTTAAAACCGTTTGTTTTTTGGTGAACGGTTATTGTTTGAAACTTATATTGTAATGTGTTTTACAGAAAAACCTCTTTTCAAACAATAAAATTTATTTTATGTCGTATTATAACAACTTAATTTGTATCAAAGATGAATGAAGCATGTTTTCTACAAAACAATTGAAAACGTTAACACTTGCTAACTAGATTCTCAGAACTCAAAACGGTGTTGGCTTTCTTTCATGTATAATTTCTTGATAAACGGTGTATATAATTATATAACTTTCATCATTTTCTTATGCTTATGCAATACCAGATAACAATACTTTGTAAAGCATATGTATATGACATGACGTCTTCTGTCTCAGTCCAAAACAAAGTATCACATTGAACGATTGCGACCAAGCATAGACAGTTGCACGTGTTCCCTAATTCCCAATTTTCGCAAATTATACGCATGGTTTTATGCTTGATTTTGTCCGAGAATTATATAATATTGCATCACTGACTTTATAGGGTACCATTATTTATGACAGTTGATACATAGTATACAAGGTTGTAAATTAAACATCGCAATGTTGTTTAATTTCATGTAATATTTATCAGGTGTTACAATATTGACAGCGGTTGAGGAAAATATCAATAAAAGTTACATACAGAGTAAATTTTGAATATTGAATACCTCAATCATTTACATTGTTCTTTCATTTTTAGTTTCTGTGAGAATATAAGAATGAATGTAAAGATCAGGAGATATAGTTTTCTGTCATTGCACAGTTATACTGATCTTAAATGAGAGAAATATATCTAGGATATCCCCATAGGGCTAATAATATCTAAGCTTTAATATTTGTAATATCGTATCTTCTTCTTTTAATCTATTAAGTTAATCACAAGGTAGGTCACTTCTTGGTCTAGCCAAAAATAATTATTAAACATCAGGTAGGTATCAAATGAAATGTAACTCCTGTCATTCTGACGATGATATTTAATATCGAAACACTTGTCAATTTCTAAGAATTTTTAATATTTTTTTAAATATTGTTACGAAACAACACAATCGTATAGTCCCTAAATCCGACTCTGTCTAAGCCAGGTATGAAACTTAAAATTATGGCGGACGCGCAGGGATTCTTAGAATTGTTTACGATTGTGACTATCTTATCTAACATTGTTTTTGTGACCAGTCTTATCTAGAAAATGCCAGAAAACCAATAGTTTTTGTGTAAGCCGCAATCTAGAATTATCTAGTGAAATTGGCACTAATATATAAGGGACCCACTAGGAAGAGTTAGTTTAGATGATAAAGTGATCTCGAGAAATAAACAAGAATACACCGAAATAGCAAACAGTAAATAAGTGAATATAAATTAGTTAAGTGTTTATATACATTAGTTTAAGTGAATATACTGTGTATATAATTAGTGAATAGTGTAGTGAATAAATAAATTAAGTAACTGAACCTACCGAGTGTTTAAAGTGTATCCCACCCGTTTACGTTTTAATAAATAAGAAAAACATTACATTGGTGTCAGAAGTAGGGTAATATAAATAAATTGCTACGTATAAATGGTCAAGAGACTATGTGACTCAAAAGTGGCTGAGTTAAGAGCAGAATTGAAGATCGCGTGTTGGAAACGTTCGATAAGGAAAGTGAATTCGTAGAAAGACTCAAAGTGGCACTGGAAAATGACAGCTTTGATCCAGAAACAGTTTTTTTTGATGACGAAGCTTCCACCTTAATCCCGTCCATGTCTACTAATATTTCTGCTAACATGAACGAGAAGATTTCTGCCATGGAAGAGAACATGGACGAGAAGATTTCTGCCATGGAAAAGAAGATTTCAACGAATGTGAAAAGCGATATTTCTGCTATAATGAACGATATTTCAGCTATGAAGAACGATATATCTACTCTAACATCTTAAATCGAGAATAATATGTCAACGATGGACGAGAAAATCGAGAATAAGATGACAACGATGGACGAGAAAATCGAGAATAAGATGACAACGATGGACGAGAAAATCAAGGAGATAGAAAGAAAGATGACAGATATAAGAACTCAAGACACGCCAGCGGAAGAAAAGAAGACCGAGCAAGCAAAACCTTGCAAGCCAGAAACACACTCTAAGCTAGAAGACATTGGAAGTTTTACCCGAGTCAAGACCTAACCTAACGTTCGATGGAAAAATGTCGTGGACCAATTATGTGAAACACTTTGAAGCAGCCGCTAGAGTGAATAATTGGTCCGACAAGGAGAAAGCAGTGAACTTAACTATCGCGCTTCGGGGAGATGCCTTAGATGTACTTTAGATGATACCTCTTGAAGAAACCGATGACTTTGAGCAGCTAAAAAAGAAGCTGGACATGCGATACGGTCACGAACATTTGTACAGATTCCAGCTGAATAACCGAAGGTGGAAACGTGACGAAATCCTTCAAGAGTATGAACTGGACATTGCTCGACTAATTGGATTGTCTTATCCATCAGCACCAGAGAACATTATGGAATGTTTAGGCACCCAGGCCTTTATTGGCGGCTTATGTAACCACGATATAGAGAAGACGCTTCGATTAGCTCATCCTAAACATTGGTCGATGCATTGACTGCTGCTCTTGAATATGAAGCAGCCACGATGGCTTCGGGGTACAGCAAAGGTAGGACCATGCAGGAAAAAGGTGACGATAACAGACTTGAACAAATCGTCAACCTGTTGAAAGGTATGGTAGACAAGAAACCGAAGACGATCAAATGCCGGAAGCGTGGCCAGCTAGAGCACGTACGCAGTCCGTCTAAGCGCCCCAAGACTCCTGTAACCCAAGAACTCCAGTCACAGGGGAAATCAGACAGGGGTGAACATCCAGCTGATGTGAATCACCGAAAAGCCCACTGGCTATAGAAGTAAAAGAATTATGGCAACAAGAGCAAGTTTCAATAGTACCAATAATATTATCGGCAACAGGAATAACAAAAAAAAATTTTCAAAAGTACATCACTACTTTAAATATCGAACCACATATCCATAAAAATATACAGAAAGCAATTTTATTAAAAACAGCAGCAATAGTTCGGAAATTCCTCAACCAATAAAGTCGATCAACACACCTAAAGCATGGAAATGTTTTGATATGGCTTGCAGTCCTATCACTGCCGTCATATCCGAAACTAAACGTAACCCGCTTCCTCAAGAGGCGGAGAGAGACCAGCATAATAACAGTAATAATAATAATAATAATCGTAATAAGAATAATTAGATATAATAATAATAGTAATAATAATAATTTAAAAAGACACAATCTTACAGCAAAAATCTTACACAAATATCTACTTCAAAAATACCAAATAAAAACAATAGAAGATCCCTACTATAAGTACAAACCTGATCCAGTGAATGAAAACCAAAATTTCAAAGTTTACTGGGACCGAACAATTGTAACAGATAAAACAATAACAAATAATAGACCAGATATAATAAAATAAATAAAATCACAACACTAATAGACATCGCTCATCCCCTGGACCCCAACATACAGAAAACATATACAGAAAAAATTAGGAAATACACCGAACTAGCAGAAGAAATAGAGGCAATGTGGAAGATGGAGAAAGTTCAGATAACCCCAGTTTTCATTTCAGTAACGGGCCTCATACCACCAGAGTTACTTAATGAATTCAAAAAACCCAACTTACCACAACATACAATACTAGAAATGCAAAAATCAACTATATTAGAAACGTGTAGGATTAAGGAAAATTATCAAATAAGTCAACAAATTATGAGGTTTGCGTGAGCCTTCATACATTTAATCCGTGTAAACGTGAGAAGAAGGAGAATAATAATAATGATAATAATAATAATAATAATAATAAGAAAAGTCTTTATTACCAATTACTAAAAGATGAAATTACATTTTGTTTATACAGATAGGGCGAGATTCAGTTTGTATGTAATAATAAATAAAGTACAATATGTAATATATATTTAGCATTTACCATACATCTGCTCTTCCACCTAACCCCAAAGGCTGCTAACCACACCGCTAGCATATTAGATCTTGCGATTGGTAAAAATATTAATAATATATCAAAAATAAAAACATTCACAGACCTCAACTCAGACCATGATCCCGTCCATCTCAAACTGTCCCACAATATCCACAACCTATGCTAAAATATATAATTATAAAAACACAAACTGGATTAAATTTAGAAAACATATCAACGACAACTTAATCATAACTGATAATATAGAAAATTCACAACACCTTGATAATATAGAAAATTCACAACACCTAATTTAAACAATAAAAAATTTACAAATCATAATCATTAACGCTAGAAACTAATCAACAACCATTAAACCAAAAACACAAACGCGCAATATATTACCGGAAAACATGATTCAAATAAGTCAAGAAAAAACAAAATATGAAGAAGATGGCAACTAACAAGGCACATTAATGATCATCAATTATTAAAACAGCATCAACAATTAATAAACAACTTAGTCACAGAACATAAGAATAACGAATGGTCAGAATTCTTAGATACTCTGAAACCGGACGACAATTCACTCTGGAAAGTCGTCCGACACTTCAGAAGCAAACACAGCGAAATATCAAAAATTATCAGTAATGGTCAAACATTCATTAACACCCCCGAAATCGCAGAAAAGTTCGGAGAGTATTACCAAAGCAATTTCATTAATCACTCTCAACACACACAATACCATCAAAATATAACACACACAGTTCATCAATACATAAACTCACTTAACACTTTAAACTCAAAAATGCACTTAAATATACAACACAATGCAGCAACTTAAAAATAAAACAGCCCCCGGATCAGACACAATACACAACATTTTACTCAAAAACATACCCAAAAAAGCCATCGCACAATTAACATATATACAATATGTCCTCTTAACTTGGAATCATATGGGAAACTTTTTTATTATTAATTTTAGAAAAAAAATTATTCCCCATAAAAAGTTCTGCATTATCTAAAACGTAAAATACAGTCATCAAATATCAAATTTTTTAGTCGTATACGAGGTACGTCAATAACTATGAGTTTTACTCAAGAGTAAAGTACCATTAAATTTGGCAACATCGAAAAATGTTACTAAAAAAGTTGATCAGAATTAAAAATTACGTTTAAGAGGGGCCTCACGTTTTAGGAACCTGAAAACAGTTGGCACTCGTGACTTGCAACAAAATTTAGGTCATTTTGTGAACAACAAATCTAAAGAGCGCAGTGAAATTAAGTGTTG
The DNA here is from genome assembly GCA_963921935.1 of Galeruca laticollis. Lineage (NCBI taxonomy): Eukaryota > Metazoa > Arthropoda > Insecta > Coleoptera > Chrysomelidae > Galeruca > Galeruca laticollis. Next base: position 185,044,422 of record OY998179.1, on the reverse strand, counting down.
AAATTTTAACACAATATAAGTTGAACCTTTGTCTTGGGGATCAGGTATTTTGGTTAAGTTTTATATTGTTATAAAAAAGATATAAGCCATCAAGTGATGGTGTGATTTTGACAGTTTTGACAATTTGTGGTCACCAATTTGGACGCCTAAACCTGATCCCCAAAAGGAAGCCTAGAGAATTCAATTCTGACAATATGAAATCTCAAATAATTGTATTTTTTGAGATTTGTTGCACGCAAATTTTTGCAAACTAACAACTTTTTACTTAAGTTCAACCGTTCCACCGTCTTGATGGATGGCACTGTATAGAACTTCAATGACAGATGACTGTCAAATCATATACAAATAATATTATCACTTTCCCTATGGGTCAAATGTTGTTGTCATATGTTTTGTGTCCATAAAAATATCCCAAATTTATAGTTTAGTGTGTATTGTATTCTCGTAAATTAGATGGGTTGGACGGAAAAGAAATAATACCAATAATGTATTATATGAAAACAAAAAAATTATTTACCATTCAGGTGATCAAACATATGTGTATCTGTCTTTTTATAGATGGAAAAAAGAGAATGAACCAACTATTTTTTTGTACAATGAAGGAAAAATGTTTCAGTTCCAATCTCCACAACACACATGATCAATCTTTGCAAATAATGTAGGAGCAAACTTGTACATATTGATTGTATTTTTTATATTGTTCTGTATATATCGATCTCCCTATAATATATACATTATCATTTGTCATTACAGATCTTTCGATTAATATTTTCTATACTTGCTTTGTATGATTTTTTAAACGTTTGCTATTTTAAATTGAGATTCCTCACTCTACCTTACTTTCCTCTTTTTATTAAATGTAAAGCATTGTATTACAAGTAAATATTTCTCAGTATAATAAAGACATTTGGAAGCTTTTTTTTTATATTATTTTTCAGATAAAATTGAATATATTTACACATGTAGTTGAAAAGAGCCTACATGTCAAATAAAATTTGAAAGCAACCAACAGAAACTCTGAAACTGATACAAATATAGTTAGATTGAGGCAAAGTTGTGACACGACGTTCTGTGTTTTTTGACTAAATGGCCTTTTTTCAAACATGTAAATTTGCAACTTTTACGAAATTTAATTTTCTTAGCATGGAACAAACATAAATTTATAATTATGAAAACATTTTATTAAGTTAATATGAATGGTAAAAATTTTGAAAGGTAGAATGTTTTTAAAGTATGTATATTTTTCTTTCATTCTTGACTTCTAGCAATTCCCACAATGCTGTCACTTGGTATCCATATTATTAAATAGCACATGTCCTTTCATGCAATATGTAATGCACCTTGTATCAGGTGATATTAGTTGTATTTTTCAATTATCACTATTATATTTTCAACAAAATGAATTATGTAATTCTTGTCTTTTGAGAGCAGTTTTAATATTTCTTCATTCGGATACTTGAAAGGTCACTTCAATTAAGCATTTTTCGCTAACAAACCCATATTATCATTAAAACAGGGTTTCAAGAGAATGTTGAAAGATGTTTTGATGATAGTAGAACAAACAATCAGTATTATTTATCTCATATTTTCACAGTAATCAAATAAACCAGTAAACATAACCTCAAACATAGCTTTTAAAATGAAAAATACGGATTGCAGGATAATTTACATTATCATAATTTTTGATATCGGGTCGATACGATTACTTACTTTTTAACAATTTATTCCATTCAAAAACATTTATGAAACGCTTAAATAATCAAAAATCTACACTCAAATGGAAATACTTATGTCAGCAAGTTTTGTTTTGAAGCAACCTAAAAAACAGAGATAACGTTTCTGTGCTCACAAAAAGTTGAAATATTTGAAAGCAAAACATCTGAACATCTGGTCCAGAGAAGCGTTTCTTTGAACCGTCAAGAGTGGAAAGATATAGAGAGAAAATATGTTGAATAAGTAAAAGCCGATTCAGTACTACTATCGACATCTATCGTAAATATTTTGAACCAAATAATTACTAGATAAGTAACTAGTATTGTGTAGATTTTTAGGTTTATATACCTGTGAGGAGGCCCCTCTTAAATATGTAATTACGTTCATTTACATTAATAAAATTATTTCTAAAACGTATGTCTACAATAATGCAAATTTAACTGTAGTTACATGTAATCTATGATGCACTGACAAACAAATAATTTGTTGATAGAAGGAAATGTTGACACTAAATTTCAAACCGCGTCATAATTTATAAAACACATAAATATGGTAGCGTTATTAAGTGATGAAGAGAAAATAGAAATACAGTTTGATGTAATGCTGTCTGTTGTAGCAAATTGTCATTGCGCAAAAGAAAGTCGTTGTTACAACAAAATGTAAGTAAAAATACAGTGGTAAGAATTTTAAAACTGAATAAATGCAAACCAAAAATCGTACAAACATTAAAAGGGAGGGATTATGATAGGCGCTTTGATTTTTGTTCTCTCATCCAAGGAGAGTTAGAGGAGGACCCTTTTTTCCGTCAAGTGGAACTGTCTCATCGCAACATAGTCGCTGGTGATCTGAGGAAAATCCCAATTGTGTATTAAAGTCTCACGGCCAATATTCGTTTAAGACGAACGTGTGGTGTGGCATTTATAATAACAAATTAATAGAACCTTTTTTTTCCCGAATCTATGAATGCCGAACGTTATTTACAGTTTTTACTAACTCATATCAAATAATTCATGGACGAACTACCCTTAATAGAACATCAATGTATTTGGTACCAACAAGACGGTGCCGAAAGCCACAGTAAAATAAATGTTAGGAACTATCTTAAAAATTTGTTTCATGGAAAAATTATTCACAGATATTCTGATTTCTTTTGGTCTGCTAGATCCCCTGACCTAACCCCCCTTGATTACTTTTTATGGAGAATCTGAAACAAAAAGTTTACCAGAAAGCGCCGTTTCAAGATATTGACCACTTGGAGAGGATAGTGTATTGAACGAGAGGGTAGATATGTTGGAGCATTAGTATGAGTGAAAATTAAATTTGTTTGTTTCCAATATTAATTTGTTGTTAGTTTTATAACTTAGTATTTGAATGTATTTTATTATTGGAAAAATAAATGAATATGCAGTTATTACGCGTTTTAATTGCAAAATTATTAGAAAACATCGAAAACCTAAAAGATTATCATTTGTTTCGTAATCACAAGAGATAAATGCTCATTCAAAAGAGAAATATTAGGTAGTAAAAAATAAAGTAATCTGAAGTTTTAATTTAAATGGATGTACTTGCATATTTCAAAGTAGTTTTTAATTGTGATCAACTTTTTTTAGTAACATTTTTCGATATTGTCAAATTTAAAGGTACTTTACTCTTGAGTAAAATTCATATTTTTTGACAAACTTCGTATACGACTCAAAAATTTGATATTTGATTACTGTATTTTAGGTTATAGATGATGCAGAACTTTTTATGAAGAATAACTTTTTTTCCTAAAATTGATAATAAACAAGTTTTCTATATGTTTCCAATTTAGGGGGACATATTGTATAACTAATTATATTATCAAAACGGGCCAATATCCCGATATGCTCAAGAAAGCCAATGCCATCCCCATTATCAAAACAAACAAACAAACAACCATGTTATGTAGATAGCTATAGACCAATATCCCTACTAAACAATATAGCAATGGTGAGTGATAAAATAATCTTGAAGAGATTACAAAATTTTGTTGAAAAACATGGCTTTATACTCTCAGAGCAATACGGATTCAGAAGCGGCCATAACAATGTAGCACAAATAATTAGGGTAATAAATTACATCAGGGATGGTTTTCAAAACAAAAACAAAGTCATCATGGTCACTGTAGATATACAGAAGGCCTTTGACTGCGTATGGCTCGAGAGTTTAGTGCAAAAACTAGAAATTCTCGATTACCTAATTAAAATATTACTCCATTTTGACAAATAGAATTTTTTTCTAAAATTGATAATCACACAGCTGTTATAAATACGAATACCAAATAGAAAAATTTAATGTGGTAAATTTCAGAACACACGGTAAAACATATTTTATGTCAAATAAAAATAGAAAATAGAATGCGACACACATTTTGTTTAGAAAAATGATACGAAACCATAACCGCTTTGAAACAAATAAAACATTTTACTAGGTCAGAATGAAATAATTGCTTTGTATACAACTATTTAATAACGTAAAATTTAGGCCGCTTCAAAACAAAGTCATCATGGTCACTGTAGATATACAGAAGGCCTTTGACTGCGTATGGCTCGAGAGTTTAGTGCAAAAACTAGAAATCCTCGATTACCTAATTAAAATATTACTCCATTTTGACAAATAGAATTTTTTTCTAAAATTGATAATCACACAGCTGTTATAAATACGAATACCAAATAGAAAAATTTAATGTGGTAAATTTCAGAACACTCGGTAAAACATATTTTATTTCAAATAAAAATAGAAAGTAGAATGCGACACACATTTTGTTTAGAAAAATGATACGAAACCATAACAGCTTTGAAACAAATAAAACATTTTACTAGGTCAAAATGAAATAATTGCTTTGTATACAACTATTTAATAACGTAAAATTTAGGCCGCTTCAAAACAAAAAAAATTATTTTGCAATTCAACAAAAAAAACCCAAACCTAATTCGGGGGGATAGTAAAAACCAAGTACAGAGTAGTAAGAGCGACAGACTGTCGGGGCGAATACGCGAAGGGAAAACTCCTTTCCCTGTCACGGTAATGGAAAGCAGTTTTTTTTGGTGTTAGCGGTTTCAGAGGAAAAGCTCTCTCCGTTGTGTCAGGGTGTAATAGGGATACTTAGATATCCTTGACGGTGAACACTGTCCCCCTTCGTGACACAAAACGGGAAGACTCGCCCTCTACGCTAAGTTTTCAGCATAGCACGATACCGGTTACTGGCACTACCCACGGTTGCTAAAAAGATAGCGAAGAATAGGCAGTAGCAAGGCCAGAGAAAGGAAGTTTTCCAACTCAGTAAGTTTTTGAACAAATTGAGAGTTAAACTTTGTTTTTTTATGAGACATTGATTCGTTTATTATTTTGCGCTGCTTCTGAACTTGGTATTAATAAATTCACTGTTATACATAGGGAGTAGTGATAACAAATATATTTATTTTATTGTCTGTTCTTTCACGGGGACTGGACAAACTTGGCCGCCTTCAGTTAAATATTGAATGTCCAGGCTCACCATTTGGGCACAGCTCGTTCTGTAGGATATTAATTTACCGTGTGTGATGACATAATATGATTTCGCAGGGTACCGCCAACCTGACAAGAGTTAGGTTTCTAGTTATTTAGTTATTATTCTGTTGCGCCACATAATTCGCTTCCACCTCGTAGGTAGTATATAACTAGGAGTTGGGACGAGGTTAATTTGTACTTAGTATCAAAAGGGCCGGAGCGTATGGTTTTCTTTTTCCTCTTGTTCTCAGCGAACTTGTGTTCCGATAAATATTTTTAAATTGTTTTCTTTTGTTCAGACGTGATCAGAAATTTCTTTCAGATTAAGTAAAATAAATAAACATTGTAGGTGATTCAAAGACCTGCAAATTTTGCAACTCGAAACTTACGCATTCAAACGCGAGTCGATAAATAATTATTTTCTTAGATCAGCAGGATTAGTTACGATTCTACTTTCACTTTTTATCAAGGGCAATGACACGATACCACAGTGGTCTCGTATAATATTGCGGTTAAGAGTAAATAAATATAATCTTTTTCTTTTGCGCCTCGAGACAGGTGAAAATCAAACTAAGGATTAAAACATACGCCCCTCATGCACTTTGTAATACTAAAGCGATAAGGTATTAATTTCTTTGTTCTATCTCAGGGCGAGGGTTATATCATAATTGTTTTAGTGATCGTCATATGTTATACAGGGGTAGATTTAGGATGTATAATTTATGGATAAGTGTATAGGTAGTTTTATACCGGGGGAATTTAATAATTTGTTTGATATTGGGGATTTTATTTTATATATATATATATATATATATACGAGGGCAATTTAGAAACTAACCTCCGATTGGTCACAGTGCGGGTAGTGGGGGGAGTAGCGCGCCATCTGTGCATTCACACGCTCAGCAGGTCAGTCGGCATCAAGCCGTAGTCGAGTGAACATCGTACCTGCGCTAGTTTAGTTCTTGTGGCAGTTTGAAATGTGTGCTGCAATAGAAAATCCCGCCAAATGTGAAGTGCGTGCTGTTATAAGGTTTTTTACAGCCAAAGGATACTCTGCAGCAGCTATTCATCGTGAGCTTTGTGCCGTGTACGGACCAAAAGTTATGAGTGAAGGAGTTGTCCGTGAATGGGTACGTTTATTTAAAAGTGGACGAGAAAACGTTCATGATGAAGAGAGGAGTGGTAGACCATCCTTGGTGACTGACGAACTCGTTCAGACAGTTGATGCAAAAGTTCGTGAAAATCGACGTTTCACAATGGCGGAGTTGTCTACTGATTTTCCACAGATTTCTAAGACTCTTTTGTACGAGATAGTGACAGCAAGATTGGGTTACCGTAAGTTCTGTGCACGATGGGTGCCCAAAATTCATACCGACCACCACAAAAGTCAAAGAATGGCCTCTGCATTAGACTTTCTGTCACGTTATGAGGACGAAGGAGAACCATTGTTAAACAGAATCGTGACCGGTGACGAAACCTGGATTAAGTACGTGAACCCTGAGACAAAAGAACAATCAAAGATGTGGGCACATTCAGATTCGCCTACCAAACCAAAAAAAGCCCGGCAAGATTTTTCTGCCAGAAAACTGATGGCAACGGTGTTTTGGGATGCCAAAGGGGTGTTGTTGGTTGAATTCATGGAACGTGGGACGACCATTAATCAAGACGTGTACTGTGAAACACTAAAAACATTACGACGGGCTATACAGAACAAACGCCGTGGTATGCTGACTTCCGGTATCGTTTTTTTGCACGATAACGCCCGTCCTCACTCTGCTCGCAGAACAACAGCCCTTCTTGAGTCCTTCAAGTGGGACGTTTTCAACCATCCACCTCACAGCCCAGATCTGGCGCCAAGCGATTATCACCTCTTCATGCATATGAAGAAATGGCTCGGGTCCCAGCGGTTTGATGACGACGAAGAGCTCAAAGATACGGTCACAGGCTGGCTCAAGGCACAAGCGGGTGATTTTTATGCAGAAGGAATTTCAAAGCTTGTGAAGAGATACGATAAGTGCCTCAATCGTTATGGAGACTATGTCGAAAAATAGTGCAAAGATGTAGTTGTAAGATGTATATATTAAAATATGTTTACTTAACTTGGTGTATTTTTTTCAATCAACCGGAGGTTAGTTTCTGAATTGCCCTCGTATATATATATATATATATATATATATATATATATACATACAGAGAAAGTTTTATTATATTTTTTATATACAACGTTGTGCTTCCACCATATTTTATTTATCATCCCTGCCCCGAATTTCCCCTAGAGTGTGTATCAACCTTAGATACGAGACCGAACCGAGAGAACAATCCTGTCCTGGCGAAGGAGATCAAACCGTTTTAAGACCAGGCGTTTCCAGTTTAAACCGGACTGGATTTGCCTTACACGCTCGGCTGCATAATTGAGAAAAGAATTGGTGACACTAAGGTCAGGATCATTACCGTGGTGAGCAGATTTTATTACACTTGTGACAGCGGTTTGCGAACCATTCTCAATTGAAACAAAACCCACCCGAGGGTGTGGTATTACACAGCTGAATCATACTCCTTTCAGGCTGGAGTACCACAAGGCTCTGTACTATCACCTTTATTATACTCCCTATTCATCCACGATCTCCCAACATCCCCACAATTATTAACGGCAATGTATGCTGATGATATTTGTTTTGTTGCCACAGCACAGAATCCAGACCACGCACTGGACACAGAACAAACACGCTTTAATACAAAAATCATACCCAATTTACACGACCACATATTACAGGTTGGCAAATTAATTTTGTCAGTCGGAAGTTTGGCAACTTCCGATGCGTCGTAGCAAAGACGTATGCGGATTGCAAGAGCTCACTTCGCTGGCAGAATTCGTAAGCTTCGTTTTGACAGTACAGTTCAGAGAAAAGTGTGATTACCGGGGTTGTGCAATACTAACTTGTTATAGCGACTTCAGAAAGTTGTTCATAAAAAGTTGAGTGAGCAGTGTCGTGAAATAATTATGAAGGTTTTAAATTTCATGTCCGAAGAGGTAAATAATGGCAACCCTACAATTCCATTAACAAAGGTAAGTTTTAATTATTGCAATAAAATGTTTAAACCAAAGTAATTATTTAACAAATTTACACTCGATAGTGGGCTTAAAATATTTATTTGTTATACGATTTAAAAAATTGACATTAGGGTAAGACAAAGTATTTTATGCACTCATGTGTCAATTTTATGCACCGTTATGTCATTATTACAAGCAAATCGACGCCATTTTTAGTCCATTTAGTGAGACATTTTTTGGTTTTTGCATGCCTGCGGCTCATGCACCACTTTATTCACTTGTTGCATAACTATCCTGTTCCTGTCTACAGGAGTATATAAAAGGGCACATGTTTATTTTGTGTAAGATAACTATTTAAATGTAATAGGTTTTTTAGCTTATAATTATAATTATTATACTCATTTCATACCTATCTCTATTACGTTTCGGTTTTATTATTTGTTTTGAACCATCTTCCGATTTCATTTACAATTGCGGTTTGGTCATATTGAAATATGTTTGAACTAGAATCTAAAGATGGTTTAAAGCAACTAATGAACTGAAACGTAATATAATATTTTTGAATTTAATACTTCTTTTAAATGGCCGAAAGCCGCGACAAAAAATTTTATCTCAATGAACGGTCACTGAAAACAAATTTAGTTACTTCCTCATGTTATTTGTATAATAATACACATGAGTAAAACGTTTAATACAACATTTATATCGACTTATTTTATTGTCAGGTCATTGAACGAGTTTCTGCTACTACGAAAGTTAGCCAAAGAACGCTTTCCCGTATTAAAAAAGAAGCTCTGACAGGAAGTAATGCTGACACTAATGTGCCTACTAAAAAACAAAGAACGTCCAGTATCCGTATGGATCAATTCGACAAAGCTGTGCTTAGATGGTGCATAATAATTATCACATATCCAAGAAAACAGTATCCACGCTAAGAAATGTACACCAAACCTTTGCAGATAGTTATGGCTTCGCAGGAAGTCGCGAATCTCTGCGGAAACAAATACATTCTTTGGGTTTTCGTTGGACCAACACGAAAAACAACAGAAGTTTGTTAATGGAACGTCACGAAATCAGACATTTACGCCTACTATATTTAAGTAACATAAAAAAGTGCACAGAATAGAACAAACCTATCATTTATATGAATGAAGCATACATTCATTCATGTCACACGCACCTTAAAGGATGGAGCGACAAGAGTAACGAAGGATTGGGAAAGCCCGTTTCAAAAGGTAATAGGCTCAGTATTGTGCATGCAGGAAGTGAAAATGGTTTTGTACCTAATTGTGGTATCATGTGGAACTCCCAGTCAAAAACAGGAGATTATCATAATGAAATGGCGTACGAAAATTATGAGAAGTGGGTACAAGAAAAACTTATTCCAAGCCTACCAAAAAACGATGTTGCGGTAATTGATAACGCCCCATATCACAATGTTCTAAATCAAAAATTACCTACGACTGTTTGGCCTAAAGAACAATTTAAAAATTAGTTTTCTGAAAGAAACATATATTACAGTGAACAAATGTTAAAACCGGATCTTTATAACATTGCAAAAATGTACAAACCGCAATATAAACTTACAAAATTGATGAATTGTTTATTCAACATGGATTGCAAGTTTTAAGGCTACTCCCGGAATTAAATCCGTTCGAAAGTGTTTGGGCGGCACTTAAAAAATATGTGGCCAAACGAAATGTTACCTTCAATTTTACAAAGGTTGAAGAATTCTGTGAGGAATTTTTTGACACATTTTCTGCAAATGATTGGAAAGTTGGATGTGATCATGTTAACAAGGTTGAAGATGCATTTATGAACAATGAACTACTTTTAGATACTGTTGTAGGTAATATTACTATTAATTTGGCCGAAAACCGAGATAACGAGGATGCTGAAGTTGATATAGAAAGTGATTTTGGAGAATCATTTGTAGATGCACGTCATTATTTTACTGTTGATGATCCCTGTACATCTAAATCATATTTTTCATTATAGTGTTTATTATAGTGTTTGTTTGGAGGTGGTATGACTGAATACATTGAACGCAACAAATGTAAATAGGTGTTATAAAATTGTAGATATTAGAGACGAATTGCACTAGAGTAATATGATATTTGTAGCACATCTATACAAAGTTCTAAATAAACAATAATTGACGGCACCTAGAACCAAGATTTTTATGTTTTGCTTAACTCTGTAAAAAGTGTGAAGGGATGTTCTAATTTCATAATAAATATTAACAAAAAAACCAAAAATGTACATATGAAAGTAAAAATATCTACCACAAAAAAAATTTAATATTTTATTTTTAATATTAGTATACTTATTAGCCCATCTCTGAAGGCGATTTCCCCAATTTGTTTTTCAAATTTTATGTATAAACCCGAATTTTAACATTATTATCTACTACAGAATAACAATTGTAGAAAGCTCAACAGGTAACTATTTCTACGAACAGATAGAAAAAATTGTTGGCCATTGTAAAATTTAGAAAGTCGTTTAACAATCCTTATCATATTGTACGCTTTATCTACAAAATCTACCTTACTTCCAATTTATATACAAATAAACCTCAATAACGAATATTATGAAGGGGCCACTTGAAAGACATTAATTTGAAGTAAAGGTGTTAGTTTATGTCTTTTGAAATGTATTTATTATTTACATCACATAAAATAATAAAGCGTAATTATAGAATTTCCCGTGTGGTTTTTGAAACAATAAATAATTTTGTCTGTACAAAAAAAACCAATTTTCGTAAAAAAATCTAATCGTTTTTATTTCCTTATTCATGTAATTAATAATGAATAACACATTAATGTTATTTTGTTTTGTAAACTCGATTTTGTATAGCATTATACAGTGCCACATTTTATTATATAAAAATCCGAATTCAAAATATTGTGTTACCCTCGTACGTATTATTAGTCTCACAACCTTTGAAACTTTGCATGCGGAATATGCGTCGCCTGCTCTTCCAGGTAACTGCGTTTATAACGTTGTCAAGTGGTATGGCTTTCTCGCGCATCGTCAATTGCCAAAATTAATTTGCCAACCTGTAGTTATCAACGCATCCAAAAGAGAGTATTTATTACTCAGGAGAATAGCTAAAAAAACACATCATTGCAATATCAGCTTTATGTAGATGGACGTCTTATTAAGCCCAGTAATACCCTAAAATACTTGGTGTATACTGTAGAAGCGAATACTAATGCTAATGCACATATTATGCAACAGGTACACAAGGCCCAGATTGCAATGAGAAAACTATATTCACTCATTTGCACACCTAGTAACTTAACAAGTCAAAATAAAATACTCATATATAAATACGTAATCACACTGATAGTCACCTATGCAGCCCCAGTTTATTTTAACGGCACTAACACAATTTCCACTCCCTGCAGTTGGTTCAGAATAAGTGTCTACGAATGGCAATCAAACATAACTGTTATCGCAAATTACCCAAGTATACTTGGTTACATGACAAAGTCGATACACCAACTTTCACAAAATTCATGACAAAAATTTTAACGAACTTTTATAATTATTATCAGCCAAAAGATGTTCGTAAGAATCTAATAGACGCAAATCGAGCAGGAGACATCCGAGATGGCGGGTGCATGCCTCTGCATGGATCGTTAATTTCATAACAAGGTTGATTAACTCCAAATCTATATTTCACACAATGTATAAATCACTCCAAACAAATAAATAAATAAACTTACTTAAAATCAAAGTCAGTCAAGGTGCCCTCTCGAAAACTACTCCCTATATCATTTTTGAAACCCTGCTTTTCAGCTGCTTTTCAGAGAAAAAAAATCAGCCGAAAGAATCTAGGAGTCACAAACATTCCAAGGGACAAAGTTATTGTAAACAATTAAAACATATGGATTATGTTATACGCAAGGAGCCATGACCAAACTTTAGACGCACACGGTAAGAAGAAAAATCGCCAGACCATCGACACATTTTTTGTATATGTACTTTTCCAATTACTATAAAAGTGAACTTTGATATGAAATAAAGAATATTTTTTAAAAAGCATACCAAAACATGTGCATATTACTCGAATGCATAAAATAGTGGCATTGCTCACAGGACTACAGAGAGGCTTTACAAAGTATTGTTGTTTTTTATGCGAAAAGGACAGCAGAGTCAAAAGTCAACATGATTTAGTTAGATATTGACCGTTACGTGTAAACATTGTGCCCAGCCAGAAAAACGTCCTTAATGAACCTTTAGTAGATCAGCGAAAAGTTATTTTACCTCCTCAGCATATAAAACAAGTGCTTATCAATTTTTTAGTTAAAGCCTTGGATAGAGAAGGAAATGCGTTCCTTTACATAAGACGGAGATTCCCGGTTATAAGTGAAGCAAAGCTTGAAGAAGGAATCTTCGTTGGACCTCCACTACGGGAACTTTTTCAGGATCAAAATTTCACAATGCACTTTCGAGAAGAGAAGAAAGGCATCTAATGCCTTTCTAGATAACAAAAAGTCGGACAACTACAAAGATCTAGTTGAAGAACTTATCCAATCTTATAAAGCCTTGGGTTGCAATATGTCTCTTAAGCTGAATTTTCTTCACTCCCGTTTAGAATTCCTTCCTGAAAATTTGGGTGCAGTTTTAGACGAGCACGGCGAGATATTTCACCAGTAAATTGCTCAGATGGAGAAGCGATACAGTGGAAAATGGACCTCAAATATACTAGCGGACTATTGTTGGACCGGTAAACATGAAACCGCTCCTGGCGAATACAAGTGAAAAAAGACAACCAGTTTTTAAAAATTCGCCACTAGATTGCTTATAAATTGGGAGTTTCATATTTTATATTCAACCTTCTCTAAAAATTTATCGGTGATAGGGAGAGACCAAGTGCAAATTAGAATGCAGTACAACACAGTAGACGCAAAAAATAAAACCTCCTTAAAGCCGTCCCAGATACTAGAGTTCATTAGAACCCTGGAACTGGAAGGCGAGCTGTAGTAGCGAGAACAACTCTGATAGGGGAGACACAATAAACCTTAGATTTCAGGGCTTTGTGACGCCGTTAAAATCTAATCTAATTTAGGTTCAAATAAAGGTTGTACGGAATGTGATAATAATAAAATTTGTTCATTACACTTAGTTTTTTATGAAAGATAACAAGAAAACAAAATTCACAATTTAGACTCTATCTTCATTTTTACTAACACGACACATCCTTTTTCTATTTTATTTCAACTTGATCGAAACACATTTTTCGGGATTGCCTGCAAACAACTATTGAACAAAATTAACACCCATAAGCATAAAATACTCAAATAAAATAATTTTTAGTGTCAGTAGATACATCGTGTTAGTTTTTTGAAAATGGCTCACCAGCGATGAATATTAGAGTAAAATACAAGGATACCTGTAATAGAGCAGCGCAATATTGAAAGGTTCTGGTGACAGGTAATATCAATATTGTAAAATTTTCTTATGTTTTATTTGCGACATTTTGTAACACTGTAAACAGAGCTCCCATAACACGTGGTACTGTGTCGAAAACTATTAGTAAATTTGAAAAATTGGACATGTACTAGAACTCCCAAAACCTGACCGCCCTGGATGTAACAGAAAAATATTAAATATACGGGTTATCCCATTTATAATACACATATTGTTCGTATATCTCAAAAAATGTAAGTACATTTGACAATGTCAAAAATATAAAATTTGAAATAGTTGCTCCATCTAATATACACAACCAAAATTTAGTAACTGTGTCTTCGTAGTGACATAGACATCTTGATGTTTCCATACTTTACGCGCGCAGTGTATAACAACCAGAACGAGTTCTATATAAGCCAATAAAAAGTGATATCAGTATTAATATCACAATATCAGCATCACAAGTGAAGCAAAAACAATAAGAGACACACTCCACAGATTAGTCCAACTTTATTATTCAAAAGAGATATGATCGATGCACTCGCCGGAGTCACGTGCTGCATGCCCCACCCGCTGCTCTTGGCAGCACGTGGCCCCACTTGTCGCATTACCTGTATGTTTTGTGGGACTTCCTAGGTGGAACTGATTCCCACCGTAAGCCCTACGGCAGTAACATTTTTTATTTTGCTATAAAAGAAGCGATAAGAATTTTGAAGCTCAATTTTTGAACAGGAAATCATCAAATATCATCGTCAGAGTTTGACACTCTTAGGGACAGTTTATTCACAAGAAAATTAATTTTACAGCTCATGATAAAAATATTAAAAACAAACTAGATAATGTAAATTTTGATCATTTGGAAAATAGTATTGTGGGGCAAGTAAAGTTAATTACAAATAATTTGAAATCTAGTGATAAAAAATTTGATGAGACAAAAGATTAATTAAAAATTGATTCAGTGATGATAGAATTAAAAAATTTAGTAAAAAATGGTTGGCCACCAAGTAAACATGAGGTAAATGGTTATGTAAAAATGTATTATCCTTTTCAAGAAGAATTCTCATCTCATAATAACTTACTATTTAAAAATTCCAGAATAATAATTCCTAACAAATTCAGAAAGGAAAGTTTAAATAAAGATCATGTAAGTCATTTAGATGAAGAAAAAGCAGAAAATCGCGCTTGTGAAACAATGTACTGATCTTTGTTTGGTGTCAAGTAGATGTTTTGCGTTGTGAGATTTCTCTGTTTGTTTTAATCTGCATGCTGTCACGGATGCCTGTCCACGCTGACTCACGCCAGTATTTGTCTTACTTCATCGGAACATGGGTAAATTTGATTATGTGTGATATTCTGAATAAAATTAATGTTGAAAATCAGTTAGTTTCTGGGGACCGATGAAAACTTGTTACAATGTGCTACATGATATCTGCCTCCAGTATTTGTCTTTCCGAGAGCTAGAATGGTAGACACATTGATGAATGGTACTCCAAGTGGAAGTATGAGATATCCCAATTCCCCTGACAGTGGAAGGATGACATCAACAATTTTTCTGAAGGTACTTGATCATTTATAAAGTTTCACAAGATAACATCAACAATTTTTTTAAGGTATTCAGTCATCTACAAAGATTCACTAGGTGTTCCAAAGAGGTTCCTATATTACTACTCATGGATAACCACGAGAGCCACTGCAATCTGGAATCAATATTATTTGCCAAGGAAAACGGAATTGTGCTTCTGACATTCCCTCCACAGTGCTCTCACAAATTGCAGCCTTTGGATGTTGGGGTTCTTGGACCTATCAAAGGAAAAATTAAAATTGCCAGCAACGATTGGTTGTTACATCATCCGGAAAGGACGATAAGAATTCATACTATAATGGAAATAATTGGCATTGCATACGCTGCTTCATTCACTATTCACAATATTCAGCAGGGTTTAAAAAAACCTGGTATATGGCCAATTAACCGAAATGCATGAGAACTTTGAAAGTTCTTATGTAACCGACAGACCCGACCCATATTTGCCAGTTGAAACAGAAACGCAAATAGAAAACGATCTCCCAAGTGTCAGGGACATAGATGGTACTACCCAATTTACAATACCAACTGTTACTCCAGATAATGTTCCAAGCACCTGTCAACTTTCTAGTGGTGAACTTTCAATATTTAACAATGAACAACCGGACTAGGACTCCTTACCCAGCCCAGTGCCTTGAACATCCAAAGTACAAATTACTACTCCTGATCGTGTGAAACCATTTCCCAAAGTAACGGCAGCTCGCAAAATTGTTAAAGCAGGTAAAGCAGGTAGAAAACCAGGTAGCACTAAAGTATTTACAGATACCCCTGTGAAGGATGAAATAGAGAACAGTTATATTGACAAGATAGTCAAGAAAGTGCTCCAAGGGATTACAAAAAATAAAAGAATCCAAAATTGTCAACCTAAAAAAAAGAAGAATGGCTGGGGGAACTAATTCTGGAAGAAGAAGTTTCACAGTCACCACAGAAATTTAACACGGAAAACTCAAAAGAATAAAACTTCAAAGTCAAAAGGAAAGTATTACAAAGTTCTAGTCCTAGCACATCCAGTGAAAGACATGATTCCAGTATTTCATTACACGATAGCTCTTCTGATGATGATAGGATTATCAAAGAAATCGTCGAATATGAAATTGAGAATGTTTTGGAAAACGAATTTGTTTTTGTGAAGAATTCCTCAAAAAAATCAGTTGTTCATTCTGTTGCTCAAGTGGAAGAAAACCTAATCACTGGACTCTTTGTTAAGTTTCTCCGAAACAAAGGTGATTATACTTTTGCTTTTCCGGAACTTGAAGATTCGTCACATGTATTGCTTACTGATGTAGTAATGAAGCTCCCCTAGCCAACAACAACAGGTGGAACAATGCGCGCTACGAAAATTTCTAAGTTTCCAGGAGTAGATTTTAGTGCTTATAATATGACATAATTTGTTTGGGTTAGTATACCTAAGTTTTTTGTGTTTACGTTTTGTTGCTGCGTTTTTGTCATTACAACAGTTGCTTTAATTTAAGTTTGGTTACACAACACACAGATTTTGAGTTCCTATATAATATTTGATTCAATTTTTTGAGGTTAATTTAAATTATTCAATTTGTTAGAAAGAAAGCTTGATGATTTCCTTTGATGTAAGTAATCTTTTCACTTCAGTTTCGAATACAGAAACCTTACCACTTGTAAGTGAGGCCTTAAGCATTGCCCAAGTTCATGCCAATTCCACAACCCACATTTTGACCTTGTTAAACTTTTGCCTTTCACAGGACTTTTTTGTTTTTAATGATAAATTATATAAACAACCAGATGGACTTGCCATCTACTCCTGGGAGCTGTCAGACCTTGACGTTGGTGGAGTGGCTCAGTAACTTCCTCCCCTCTCGCGCCGGAAGGACGGGTGGTGAGGAGTGAAGCTAAGGAACAGCTCGAAAATGGTCAGTGGGGCACTGGCGGGGCTACTGATGTCGACTAGGCTGCACCAATAAATGCCAGTAGAAGATCCAACATGCCCAAGTTATATCAGAACACACTGACAAGTCCTACCAGATACGGAGGACGAACGGCGAGTTCCCAGCGCCGTAAAACTGGGACCCGTCGGCTATGGTATGGTAACCCAGACAGAAGTGTCCCGATGGAGTAAACCAGCGGTAAAAAATCCCCCTAAGTCCAAGGTGTAACACCATCGCGCCCATGGAATGCATGACACCAGGGGTTATAGGAGTGTAACGAGCGATGCCCGACGGATATGGCAAACCGTAGGGGAATTCAGCCTTAGCGGGGTAAGGGAGCACTGCCCCGCCGGACTTGTAGTTTCTGCCCTACTCGTGGGAAAAATATGTCTAACACAAACAAAAACATTAAGGAAGTAACTGAAAGCCAATTTAGAGGCGAAACAACAGCTGCGGCATCAACAACAACCGCAAAATATTCTGCAACATCGATGTTAGCAGGCGAAGGAAGATTACAAAGGTCCCACTCACTGAGTGAGACCCACAAAAAAAGAAGAAGGACAGAAGACTCGATCATAGATGTCGGTCAACACGATGAGGAAGTATACAAAAAAAGAGAATGCCCTACAGCATTCATTATAATAGAGGCAATTGAAATGGTGAAAAAACAGTGTAGAGAACTAAATTACTATGTAGATGATAATTCAAATACAAAAAAAAGAGATTAAGGAGTTAACAGCAAGGCTTAAGAGGCAAATAGAAGTACTGAACAGGGAGATGGTAAAAGAATGGTTCGAAAAAAATAAATACGTTCTCGTAGAAAAGCAAACTTACGACGTAGACATTCAAACAGATGCGGAACTCAAACAGACACCGGATACAAGGGAAATAGGAATCCAGACGGAACCAGAACTCTCTAGAGAAGAATACGAGAAATACATAAGGGAAGAGGAAAAGGCAAGTGAAATAAGAAAAAAAATGGATGAGGTAAAGGGTGTCGAAGAAATGAATGAACTCTGCGATAGGGAGTGGCCCGAAAAGGCATTCCAAAGTACCCAAATTATAGGAGGAAATCCACTTACAATCGATCCAGAAAATCTCGGCATCTATGCCGAAACAGAGAAATTAGATAAGGGACTAGAGAACAGATTCCGACAGAGATTTCCCGACCTGGAAAGAGTAGAATCCGAAGAAGCACAAGCAACAGGAGAAGTAGGGGTGCTGAAAATGACCTCACAGAGGATAGATAAAAATACAAAAGAACGAATCATCAAGGAGAGAGTGGTCTTCAAAATGGTCCACAACAAGAAAGAAGAAACCGAAAGTGACATCAGCGTGCTTGCACGAAATATGAAATGCCTAAGAAATACCATGACGAAGGAAGGAAGATACAACATTGCAATGCCCATACCAGAAATAGGGAATCCATCCCAAATCAGGAAAACGATAGAATGCATTTTTAATAAATCAGACATTAGCATAAGTTTATACACGAATAGACAAGACTACTCGAGCTCTTTAAATGTCAGAGCACCGGATAATAAAAGGAGAAAAGAGGAATTCCCAGCCTTAATATTAGAAGCAAAAGGGAAAAGTTACGTTGAGCTACTAAAGGAAGTCCGTAGCAAAATGGAAGGGAAGGAAGCAGGAAAAAATGTTAAAGGCGTAAGAATGACCAAGAAGGGCGACATGCTAATAACCCTAAATAAAAAAGAACACCTAAAAGATTTCGAAGAAGAAATGAGGAACAGGATGGGGGACGTGACGATGAGAAGAATGAAAAACAACGAGGAAACTATATTTATATACGACCTAGATGCAGCCACAACAGAGGAAGAAGTAAAAGCGGCGACCGAGGAAGCCATAGGAAGCAAGGTTTTTAGTTTAGTAATGAGGAACGCTCCAGGAGAGAGAAAGATGGCAATAGTAAGCATGGAGAGAAGCGGAGTGCAAGCCATAATTGAACTAAGAAGAATAAGGATCGGGTGGAACTGGTGCAGGGTGAAAGAAAAGATAAGCATAGATAAATGTTTCAAATGCCTGAAACACGGCCATAGAGCAAGGGAATGCACGGGTCCAGACAGATCGAAGTCGTGCTTAAAATGTGGAAGTGGGGAGCATAAGGTAGAAAACTGCCAAGTTAATAAGGAATATTGTTGGGACTGTGGCACCGACGGACATCGAAATGGATCAGGAAACTGCCCAAACTTCAGAAAGATGATAATAGAGAAAAGAAGAGTGTATGGAAGAAGCACCTCACTAATCTCGAACTAAAGATACCTACACAAAAAAGGGGGGAAATGGGGAAAATCACATTCCTGCAAGCCAACCTAGGTAGAAAGTACGTTGCTCATGACCTGGCTTTTGCCACCGCACAAAAAATAGAAGCAGACCTAATGATCATAGGAGAACCTAACAAAAAAGTTGTAGGAAAAGCGGGATGGATAGCGGATAATCAGAAGGACCTGGGAATCTACTTCCGGAACAAGAAAGTCGAAGTAAAAGGAATAGAAGTCGGAGATGGATATGTTGGGATCCACATGAAGAACTACAGCATCTACGGCTGCTACATATCACCAAATATAACCCAACGTGAATATGAGGGAAAAGTGGAACACATCTTTGAGAGGGCCAAGACCTCGAATAAGGAATTCATGATAGTCGGAGATGTCAACGCGAAGTCAGCAAAATGGGGCTCCCCGGTTACAGACAGAAGAGGAGAATTTTTGGCCGATCTTATTGACGCCATGAACATCACAGTCCACAACAACGGTGACAAGCCAACTTTCGTGAGAGGTTCATCTAAGTCATACATAGATGTTACGGTATCCACTGCAAACCTAGCAAAAAGAATCCAAAAATGGGAAGTCATGGACATAGACTCAGGAACCGAACATGCCTATATCAAGTTCGAGATTATAGACCGCACCCAAAAATCCGGATACATACAACCCCACAAAGAAGTCATAGATAAGGAGCTTTTTAGAGAACTTATACTGTTGAACATTGAGCAAATAGGAAACAACGACAGTCTATGCTCCCAAACCAGAGCCATCAAGGAAGCGTACAAAGGGTCAAGAATGAGAGGAAAAAAAAAAGAGATCAAATCCGTACTGGTGGAACGAGGACATTAAGAACAAAAGAGGTGACTGTAATAAAGCCAGGAGGGCACTGACAAGAATAAGGCGGATAACAGGAATAAGGGAGCAAACGCGAATAATAGCCGATTTAAAAACCAAAAGAAAAGAACTCGCCAAGCTAGTAAAGGATTCTAAACGTAAGCAGTGGGACAAACTAAGGGATGAACTAGAGGAAGACGTATGGGGAGACGCATACAAGATCGTGACCCGAAAATTCGGACACATTCCATATGATATCTCCCTAGAACAAAAGAGAAAAATCGCTAACGAATTATTCCCAAAAAAAGACGACTATTGGATGACAGAAAGAAGAGACAGTAATCCACCCTTATTCACCGCAGAAGAACTCGAGATAGCCCTTCACGGACTAAAAAATGGTCGCGCCCCAGGACCTGACGGCATACCCCCAGAAATCATCAAGGAGGTGGGGAGTATTGCGAGCAAATGGCTGCTGGACATAATGAATAAATTACTTATACAGCAGAGTTTCCCAGGAAACTGGAAGACTGCAAGATTAGTGCTAATACCGAAAGGAGGAGGAAACACTGGAAAATATCGGCCAATATGTCTGCTCGATACGATCAGCAAAGCCTTCGAGTCTCTAATCAAAAGGCGTTTAGAAAAAGAACTAGATGAGAAAGGAGGTATCTCAGACTTCCAATTCGGATTTAGGAAAAGAAGATCTACAATAACAGCTATTGAAGAAGTCCTTAATACTGTGAAAGAACACAAGGGGATGAAATGGGCTACCCTGATAACGATCGATGTGAAGAACGCATTTAATACTGCATCGTGGCCAAGGGTTCTGGGAAACCTTGAAAGAATAAATATATCGAAATATTTAAGAAATATTATCAAAGACTATCTGACGGATCGGAAGATAAAAATCGAAGAGGGACAGGAGATGCAGGTAACGGCTGGGGTTCCACAGGGCTCAGTCCTTGGACCTACCCTGTGGAATGTGCTCTACGATGGAATTCTAAGGCTAGCATGGCCAAAGGGAGTCAAGGCCGTTGCTTACGCGGATGATCTGGCGGTAATAGTGTGTGCAAGTAGTCCACAAAACCTAGTGGAAGATGCAAATAATGCACTGGAAATCATCAAAGAATGGATTGAGAAAAATGACCTCGAATTAGCACCGGAAAAAACAGAAGCAGTATTCTTAAAGCACAGGAGAAAGGACAAAAACTTGGTAAGTTTTAAAATGGGAGAAACTCGCATTGAACCAAAAAGAGCCATAAAATACCTTGGAGTCATGCTAGACCAACAAGGTACATTCGGCGAACATGTGAAATACGCCATTTGGAAAGCAGAGGCCAGGGCAACAGCACTGAGCCGACTTATGCCCAACATTAGCGGACCTAGCAGCAGGAAGAGGGAGATCATAGGAGCCAGCATAGACTCTACACTACTCTACGCCGCACCAATTTGGCACCAAGCCACAGAAATAAAAAAATATAAAGACCTATTGACTAGCGCACAACGGAAAGCACTTTTAAGGATTACTAGCGCATACAGAACAGTCTCCAGCAAAGCGGTACAAGTGATAGCCGGAATCATTCCTATCCACATCAAAATATGCGAAAGAAGGCGGCTGCACCAAAGAGAAGACGGAACAAAAGAAAGTGCAAAAACAGAAGAAAGAGAAATCTCGATAAACAGGTGGCAAAGTGAATGGGAAATGACGGAAGACGTGGCACAGTGGACAAAGAGTCTGATACCAAATGTTAAGAAATGGGTGGAATGCCCTTTCCGCAAGACAGATTACTACCTTACTCAAGCCTTGAGCGGTCATGGTTCTTTCAGAGCCTATACGCATCGAATAGGGAAAACAGAAGACGACGAATGCGTGTACTGCGGGGAGAGTGACAGTGTATCTCATACCATATACAAGTGTGTTCGATGGGCACAGACTAGAAATGAACTGAAAGGTCAAATCGCTAGAGAAATAAACGAGGGGAACATGATAGAAGAAATGATGAAATGCAAGGAAAACTACGAGAAAATACACAAATATGTAAGAACAACAATGAAAGATAAAGAAAAGGAAGAGAGAGAATACGAAAACTTAGGGTATATAAATTGAAGGAAGCAAACGAAGCCCCCCACCCTGAAGGTATGCCATCTAGGCGGTTCCGGGGTGGATAAGGGGAGATCTTGTGGTGTTTTTAGTGGGTATGCGCTCTGAACAACGCGAGCGTGAACCCCACACTACCTTCCACAGCTGGAAGGTGTTCATAAGGAGAATTTTCACCACAAAAAAAAAAAAAAAAAAAAAAAAAAAAAAAAAAAAAAAAAAAAAAAAAAAAAAAAAAAAAAAAAAAAAAAAAAGATGGACTTGCCATGGGTAGTTGTTTATCACCTCTTTTAGCAGATATTTTTATCAATAATTTAGAAATCAAATTCATTATCACTGCAAATAATCCAGAAATTTTATATTGGTTTAGATATGTTGATTATTGTATGGTATTTATGACTGGTGACATTGGTATTGTCAACAATCTTCTAACAAAAATAAACCAAGTTCACCCAAGTATCAAATTCATACTTGAATTAGAATCAAATAATAAATTAAATTTTTTATACTTTACAATCCATAAAACTAACAATCTTTTAAAATTTAGCATATTCAGAAAACCCACACAAACCGATCACGTTATACCCAGCATATCCAATCATCCTCATCAACACAAAATGGCAGCCTTCAATTGTTACATTCATAGACTTTTGCATGTGCCCCTTTCCGCAGTAGATTATCAGAATGAATTGAATATCATTAAACAAATAGCTTCAAATAATAATTATAACCTGAATATTATTAATAGTTTGATTCAAAAAATCAAAAACAAAAAAGTGCTTAATGCAGCCTACCCTAAAGTAGATTCAATAGCACAAGTTGTTTCACTTCCTTTTCTAAATGACAATATTTCTAATAAAATTGCTGGTTGCATTAAAAGCAACATAGATAACAATAAAATTTCTTTTAAAACCAACCACAGCCTCAACAGATACGTGGTCAACACAAAAGATAAAATTTATATACTTTCAAAGGGTGGCAGGTTAAATTGTGATGATTGCGATGCGGCCTACATTGGAAGAACTTGCAGACCTTTGAGGGTCCGTATAACCGAACATTTAAATCCCAACAAAACTTCAGCTTTTGGTCAACATTTAAGGTTTAACAACCACAATTTTAGTCCAAATAGGAATTCAAAAATTTTACAGGAGGTGAGTTCCAAAAATGACAATAAATTAGATTTTCTTGAAGATTTACATATTAACAGGGAATTACTGAATAATGACCTTTGTCTCAACACTCAAGTTAATTTTAACAGAGCGTACATTCCCCTTCATAGACGTTTAAAATAGAAAGATCAGTTTGACTAATTTGCCTATTACCAATTTTTCAAAACACAGATAATTATTTTTATATGTCATGTTCTATGCCAAACATCATTGTCAGCTTTTGACACAATGTCAATTTTCATTTGTTTATTTAGTTATATAGTGGACTAAGTTTCAGCAGACATCTGTTGCGCCTTTTGAAACTTTTATCCAAGTTAATCCTGGAATAAGTATATTTTTAAAATGTCCTTCATATGATGTCCCTTTTTTAAATATTTACATGGTCCTCTGGACACATAGTATTTTCATGGTCTTGCTCTTGTACACATGACGAGTAAGTAATTTTTTCAATTTTCAATGTTCTCATTATCAACATTTCTTGAATTCAATTCAATGTTACTTACTTACAGGTACGCACTGATTATGACATTATTTGTCGGAAGCGCTTTGCTATGATTTTATAAATTAAAATTCTGCACGAAATACATACCTTTTCTTCATACAATTCTAATTAATACATACATCAAATAAATTAAATATATCTGATATTATTCCTGGATTAATATTTTTATATTCTAGTAATTTTCCTACAGGTGCTAGACATTCTTGGAGGAATTTTAGTGAACATATTGGTAACATCAAATGTTTTTTAGTTAATTTATTATTAGGAGTATTAACATTAGAAACTACAGGTCTAATTGGTTTCGTTCACTACCTATAAAACAATGTCATCTACATATCTATACCAAAATAAAATATTTTTTGAAATTTATTATTTTATATTTAGATTATTTATTTCTTAACTGTCAGATTTTGTAATTGTGAGGTAATGCCACTGTTATATTAAAAACGGAAGATTATAAATGCAAAATAAATAACTTTATAGAATATAACGATGTACAAATTCTTAGAGCAGACCTAACAAAAAAGTTTTCTAATAATGTAAGAGAGATTATTAATAATTCAAATTATCTTTTAAGTGATTATGAAAAGAAATATATTATAAATAAAAATTCTCAATCTCCACAATCATATGGAACCATTAAATTACATAAAATGTCGAAACCAATTAGTCCTGATGTATCTTATGTTAATACTCCTAATAATAAATTAGCTAAGAAACTTAAGAATTAATGAAGTTAGTAAAAAATGGTTGGCCAGCAAGTAAACATGAGGTAAATGGTTATGTAAAAATGTATTATCCTTTTCAAGAAGAATTCTCATCTCATAATAACTTACTATTTAAAAATACAAGAATTATAATTCCTACAAAATTGAGAAAATAAATTGTAAAGATACTTCATGTAAGTCATTTAGGTAAAGAAAAAAACACAAAATCGCGCTAGAGAAACAATGTATTGGCCAGGCATTTATCGCGATATTGATAAAATGATAACAGAATGCCATGCTTGTACAACATAAGCAAAATCAAATTCTAAAGAAACAATTCGACCTCGATAAATTACAAATAGAGCTTTGCAAAAACTAGGATCAGAAATTAAATTCACTGAAAATATTTTTTGATCACTACTCCAAACTCCCAGGAATGGTGCATTTAAATAATATAACTTTTGAAGAAGTAATATATCAGTTGAAAACCTTATTAATGTCTGACTGTGATAGTTAAATAACTTCTGAATTTCAATGTTTCACCAATGAATTGGACTTTCTACATAGTACTTCAATTTCAAAACATCCCAAATCAAATGGTATTAGCAAATTGTATTCTGTGTAATTGTCAGTTTATTCTGTGTCATTGTCAGTTTATTCTGTGTCATTGTAAATTTATCAAATAATTATCCTATGTGTATTTTTACATAAATAATGCCTAAATTCAAAGGCGCTCTTTTAACATAGAATAGTAAAGAGACACATTCAAACGGTAAAAAAACATGTGGTTTAGCCAACCCTAATCCTTTCTAGAATTATTAGAATTAAGAAACACTCCAATAGAAAATAATTGCTTTTCACCAGTAGAGCTTTTAAATAACAGAGCTTTAAAATGTATTTTGCCAGTAACAAATGAGCATTTAAATCCTGTAAAAAAGTACAATAATAAATACAGAAAAGTTTTGTTTAGCAAACAAGAGAAACGAAGAGATTATTATAACTTACATTGCAAAAAGCATAATTAATAAAAATGTTGTGTATGTCAGAAATAATAAACACACTATTTCAGGAAAAATTATTGGTAAAAATAAAAGACTAAATTCTTATAAAATTAAAATGTATAATTCCGGTAAAATAATAAGTAGAAATCAATAGGATATAATTCAGAAAACTAAAAAGTTAAACAGTAAGCATATTGATCTATTTAGAAAGGTCCAGAGATATATTCTTTCTGATTCATTTGATGATGAAATTTAAGACGGTGATACAACCTGTAAAAATACAAATGTTAGTCAACTAAATGAAAAATTACAAAATAACGCATGTGCTTCTTCATCTTCATATATAACCAAATATAGTAGAACAGCAACGGTTCCAGATAGGTACTGTTAATTTATTTATTTGTTCTTATTAAACATATATGTTGTTACGTACATAAGGAGATGATATAGTATTAGCTCCCACAATATTCTATGAATACGTTGTAGTCACAACTACCGCCCTAACAAAAAGCACGTGAGAAAAATTTAACGAAGTTAACTAGTTTTTAGTCATCAGAATAAAGAGTTTAGTTTCCAAGTAGTTGTTTGATTAACGAGACCTTTATACTAAGTCGGAAACTTTTCAAATAGCCCTCGTATTTTTCCAATAATCACGATAATATGAATAATTCAATCTTTTATCCGTTAACTAAATTTGGAAACATTGCACCCCATTTGCTACAACCCTGATGGGAGACGTCAAGACCCCCGCGAGAGAAATGTAACTCCAATTTTACTTTTAATTAAGTTCTATCATTAATCAAGGATACGAAACGGCGCGGCGGCCTCGGGATCGGGAGTTACGTTCAGTCATTGCGGATAGAGAAAGGGCGACCGAACGGGGACGAAAGGGAGGCTGTAAGATGTGACTGAGACCGCCCATCTGTTCTTTGAAAAATGTTTCAGGCTTTTCGTTAATTGTCATGATTTTTCAAGTCGAACTTCGGATGACGACCGTTGCGAATTGCTAGGCATTCACTTTTTCACCGGAAATACGTTCCAATTTCAAAGAAAATCAACCCCAGCATATTCTGCAAATAATTGATTCACCTGTTGTTTTAAACATTAGCTACCGGCTACAAAATCCAAAGATTTGTTTATATCGTACTGATGACGGAGAATCGTTTACGAACATACATGTTTACTCTACAGTGAAAAAATGTACCGATAATCGGTCAAACAATTTTATGCTTTAGAAGACATTGAAAATAATCGAAATGTGGCTGTGGAAATAATGAGGTGAAAGAAGAGGAATATAAACATGTCAAAATGAGGGTTTTGAAAAGCAAGTACTTAAGGAGGAAGTGTTAAAGTGGGAAAATAGAAAACTTCGGATTGAATATCTAACAGTTGGATCTGTTTGGACTGAATTAAATATAATTTACAGGAACCTAATAGCAGCGCTAACTGTTGTCTTCAGTTCGGATTAGACTCTGCACGAGAAGACATTGCTCTATCCTGACGAGACCTAGTAGGTCGCAAGTGGTTGACATATTAATAATAAATTTGGTGTGGCCAGTACAGAAACCACCCGCAATTTAGTAGATTTGTGCAAGATCATTTCAGTTACCAAAATAAAGTCAATAGGTTGCGGTCAGTTTCATGTTTATAGTATTTACGAAGAAAAAGAGTAGGGAAAGTAGGGAAAATAATTATTTCAATCATTAGGTATATATAAATATACCATACTACGTTAAAAAAGACTTGTGCTCGGAGCTTTCAGATGTATTTGCTTTGAAAAACTATATATAAACCTGCAACAATTTTTATACGCAAAAATGAAGATTAAGAGACAATATACTAGTTCATATTAGATAGATATATATATATGGATTATAGACGCATCGGTATCTAGGACCTTTTAGCGTCTTTACTGTATGTGATATTATATGAGTGTTTTTTTATTTTATATTAACCAGTATAAGTTGGTATCTTTTAAATATCCTAGTAGTGGTTCTAAATGTTTTTCTGAGAAAAAAAATTTGATATTCGTAGGTATATTATATTTGATTCTATATGGTGTATATTTCCTTCACTGCATAATTATATGTTTAACGGTAATTGTAGAGTTACAGGTCTCACATATTGGTGGTTCTTCCGCTGATAGTAAATATTCGTGAGTTAAGTTTGTGTGTCCAATTCTCAGTCTTGTGAGAACTATCTTATCTTTCCTTGGGAGATTATGTATTTGCCTTTTGTTAAAGTGACTGTCTTTGATCTCGTATAGTTTATTGTCTCCTTCTTGAAGGTGCCACTCTAACTGAATTAGGTTCCTAGTTAGTTTAACTGAATGATTGTTAAGATCTTTTAGGTTTAGTATATTTATCACGTTTGTGGTATGCATTTGTTCTTTCACCAGGAAGTCTGCCCTATAATTGCCTTTAATACCTATATGACTGGGGATCCAAAGGAGTATGATTTCTTTATGTTTAATTTTTGCTTTCTCTAACTGATATTTTATTTCCTTCTTGGCAAGAGGGTGATCTGGGTTGTATGCTTTAATAGAGTCATGGAGCTCATGGAGTCTGTTGCTATGAGCCATTTGCGATAATTAGTAGTTGTGATGAAATCTATTGCTTTATGTATTGCAAATAGTTCTGCTGTAAGTATTTCAGTTGATTTATGGAGGCTGAAACTGTTTTCTGATTTGTTTGTGTGATAAGCGGCGCTTACTTTTTCATTCGATTTGGAGCCATCTGTGTATATAATTTGAATTTTTTTGTAGTTTTCTATAATCTGATAAAAATTTTGTATAGGAGGTGTGGAATTTTTTATGTGTGTTGTCAGTTTCTTATTTATTTGTATGTTAGAGGTGTTCCATGGTGGCAAATTGTAAGTAGTCATAAGTCGTATTCCAAGTCGAGTGTAGGTCGAATTTCTTTATATCGATAATTCGCTCCAGGTTTGTATTTTTTGTTTGTGGGTTGTATATTTGGGTAACAGATATTGAAAAATTTGTTGAAGGAAGGATGTTGTTTTTTGAATGTTGCATTTTTAATAGTAAGTAGCATCCGTCGGTGTCCTGGTGGCATTACTTCTGCTCCGCAGTAGATACTGTTAATGGGGCTTGTGTGGAATGCTCCTATGGCCATTCGAATTGCAGAGTTCTCTAACGGGGCAAGTTTTTGTAGGTAACTTTTTTGGGCAGATAAGTATGCTATGGAACCATAATCTATTTTAGATTTTATTGTTGCTTGGTATACATTTATCAAAGATTCCTTGCTTGCTCCACATTTTGTATTTGATAACATGCGCATCATTCTGAGGTCTTTTGTACATTTTTGTTGTAGTTCTTCTATGTGATTTTTGAAGTTTAGTGTTGAGTCGAAGGTGAGGCCTAGAAATGTATGGTGTATATTACTTTGAATGTATTGATTGTTGATAGTTATGTTAATATTTTTTGTACAGTTTCCTTTGGGACAAAAATGAACCCCATTTGACTTGATAGATGAGAATTCTAGATTGTTATTATTTGTCCATCCCTCTAATAGATTTTCGCAGTTTTGTAGATTATGTATGTTGATTTTTGTATCAGAAGCTGAATTATAGATGAGTAAATCATCTGCATAAAGTCTAAAATTGATATTAGGTGGCATGATATTTTTTATATTGTTAATTGAAAGTATGAAGAGGGTTGGACTTAAGGCAGAACCTTGAGGTACTCCTGAGTTTTGGCAAAATGTCTGTTTTTATTCGTACCTGAAATACTCTCTGTGTGAGGAAGTTGAGTATGAAGTTAAGCATTGATCCCACTATATTGAATTCTTCGAGCGCATTTACTATACTTTGCCTGTTTATTGTGTTGAAGACTTTATTCAATTCAAGGAATAGTGCGTTTATGTGCCTTTGGAGTAGAAAGACGTCTTGTAGATCAATTTCAAAGCCTATTAGATGCTCGTTAGTTGAATATTCCTTTCTAAAGCCTGCTTGTTCAGGGGTGAGGAGATTATACTTCTGTAGGTACCAAATTAGTCTGTTATTGATGATATTTTCCAGTAGTTCACATAGATAACTAGTAGTATCTATTGGTCTGTAGTTTTCTTTTCTGCATATATATTTTCCTGGTTTATGGACTGGAATGAGTATTGATAACTGTTGTCCGCATTTTATACCTAGTAAGAGGGGTTATAGTAACACTATCAAACGAAAACATAAATTTGACGCTAAATACACCGGGCCGTATACTATAATCGATATCAATGGAGAGGACTGTTTTATACAAGATCAAGGTGGAAAACAAAGTACAATTCACAAAAATCGGTTGCAGAAATATTTACATAACCGAAGACCATAAGTGTAGTGTATTAGAGTTTCATTTTTATTGAACATTTTATAGGAACATAATTTTGCATTTATTTTATGGGTACCCAGCATCCAACTTTTTATAATCCTTTTTTAAACTATTTTTTTCATTAAGTTTCTATCATTATGTTTGAAACAACCCTATCTATCAATAATTTACTAAGCAGCTCATTATCTTATATATTTCATTGATAATACATATTTACTTTATCCGTCTCATTATTTACACGTTGTATTACTATGTCATTTATAATTTTCAGGTATATTTATGATTCATCAGCTCACTATTTGTACATTTATTACCGCGTAAATAATTTCATTCCTACTCATCAAAAGTCGTATTACTTGGTCTTTCCTTAAAAATAAACACCTATTGCAACTTACATATTCAGTATTAAGTCAAAGTCAGTAAATTCAAAATTGTTTAGCTTTTGCACACACAAAGCTGACCTACCTTAACAATAGTTGCAGTTCTTAGCTCAGAGAACAATGGACTGTAGATTTATTAATTATGCAATTAGCGAATCGACAACATACACAATAAACTCTAATTTAATGTACTTACCAACGAGCCGGTGTTTGCTATTCACTATGAGTTTTCACAATCGATCGTTTGAATGAAAGTGGAAGTCCTGGCCTTTGTGACACTAACTAGAGTTTATTCCAATGTCTATAGTTGTGAATAATATTAGAACAAAATAAAAGAAAATTGAATAGATGAGGCTTTTACTTGATGAAGATCCATAGTAAACGATGGAATAAAACAATATAGTTTGTTTAAATCTTCATATAATTGAACTACTGTTCAATTTAAACTTGTTGACGCGTTTCACTAACACAGTAGCTTTGTCACAACTACAGAGCTATTGCAAATAATAATAAAAATATAGAGGATTTGCTAGAAAATTTAAGGAAGGGAATCTCAAGCAATTTAGGTATTATGGAGGAAGAAGATTACAAATTAAAAAAGGAATTTAAGAAAGAAATAAACGAAACAAATGATCATGTGAATAGAATAAATAATAAAATAAAAGATGTAAATTTAATATCTAACAAAATAAATTCAAATGAAGAAGAAATTATAAGAAGGCTGAGAGAAGAACAAGAGAAAATTATGATGGAAATAGAAAACAAGAAGAAATATTTGTAGGAAGGATTAAAAAGGCAAACATCCATGGGAAATATTAACATTCCAGTTCCCTACAATATCAACTATCACGTAGATGAAAGTTTGAAATTTGAGGGAAATAAAAGAAAATTACATCCAAAGACTTTCATTAAAATAATTAGAAACAAAATGAAAAATTGGGAAAATTTCGATGACAAAGGGGAGTTAATAAGAAGCTATTTAAATGGACAAGCTCAGATCTGGTTCACTAGTAAAGAAATGGAATTCAAAACATTCCAGCAATTTGAAGACTCTTTCCTTAGACAATATTGGGTAGAAATTAATCAAGCATACACGAGAGAAAAGCTATATATAGTGCAGAAATGTAATGGTATATCCCTTTAAGTTATGTTGCGGAGCTAGACTCTGAAAGGTATTAATATTTTGTTTTCTTTTACCAATACCACTTACACACTACACTCTATCTTGATGCTAGCCTACCAATTAAATAGTGAGCGTTGCTTATCGCTGGTGGACACCTGCGTGTTCGAAAAAATTGATATCTCAAGATATACTTATAGTTCAGTAAAATAATTTAGTTATTTAAAAATTATATTACGAATTCTTGTTAATAAAACGAGATATAAGGAAGTGTTAATTGTCTGGTGTTATGTTCAAGATGTATTTCATAATTATAAAATTATTAAATACATTTTAACGATTGTGAGTTGAAATTATAATAATAAATGAATATATAGTCAAATAAGCATTTTAAATTATAATATTGACTGGACTATGACAGTATTCAAATCATAGGATAAACCGAAACTTTAAAGTTCACACCATATCTCTTACGGGAACTATACAAGTTGGTCTAATTAGGCATAAACGCATCGCGTAGGTATATAGTATAAGTTGGTCGAAAAAAATTTTTACCTCAAAATGTTAAAATAATGTTAAAATCGCGGTAGCTGTGGCGTCCGCGGCACTATGACATCCGACATACGGACGTCACAGTGTATCGAGCTCCTAAATATCGCAAACGGTTCAGGGAATGCTTGGTAATCTATTGCTGATGGAATCAGCAGGACGTCACTTTGGTCGTTTTCTGTATAAACCTAAACACCAAGGTTCACAGGTTCTCCGTTCGCGGCGTTATAGTAGCACACTTATATATTCATTATACATCTGACGCACAAAGTGGCATCCGTCAGTATACATATCGAAAAACGGTATAGTTTGGCGTCTGTATATGTTCTTGCATAGTGGCATCCTGGCCGATCTCACTTTTGGTTATAGGCAGCTTTCAACATTGAATGTGATGATTTACATGTGTTTTAATTTTTTGATACCATTGTTGACAGTGCGGAGGATGTTAGTTATTGCAGAATATCTACCGTTATTAATAGGAAAATCCTATTTTCGTTCTACAAGTCACTCAAATCTTATTCTGATGCAAAATAAAACACTACTGGCGATAAAAATGAATAATGCTGCCGATAAAACAAACTAAAGAATTCTGAATTTCTGTAAATAAGGGGAAAATGGATTGAATTTTCAAACGTAAACCACAAGATGAAGTAAAATTACTACTCAATTTTCAGAATAATTTTCGAATGGGTATATTTTTCTACTTCACTATAGCAGAAGTCAAGTTTTTTTTGTGAACATTCCGAAAACCTAAATGCAATCAGATTACTAGGTGGATTGTTAGTAGTTGACCTAGAATATTGAATAACAAAAATTTCGGAGACGTTGAAACTATCTCTGACATATACAGGGTATATCAATGATAACTGTATGGACGATAACTGCATACTTATTTGATTTAAGAAAAAAATGTCTTCAATAAAAGTTGTAGATAGCAATAAAAGCCATGTATACACTAGAGTTTTTTTCCCAACACAATAGAGGTTTGGTGTTGGGAAAAAACTCTAGTCTGTTCATTACTACACCACCGGTTCTAAACAGTGCAGAGCAAAAATGGAAGTTATGTTCCAATATACAGGGAGTCTGATAAATGCAAAACTTAAACATGTGCTTATGGTTCTACTAGTGTGATGTCTATATACAGGGTGTCCCAGACCAACATGCAATTGATCCTACAGAGTAAACTAGAGCTCAAAATAGGGCGATTGAAATCAACTTTCCTTGATATGCTCCATTGAGCCGTGTGAGTTTGATGCAGGCTTTTTTCATATTCTTGAATAATTCGAAACCCGTGAAAAGTTAGCTCTCAATTTTGAAGAAAAAATTTGAAGCAGAATTTCAAAAAGAAAAGTATGAACACGAAAAAAGTCTTGAGTTCACTTGAATTGCTAGACATAGGTGTAACGCTAAGAGATAATGAAGTAGTGAGGAATACATCATGACTCTGTTAAAGGTTTCAGATCAGTATCATCATTGAAGCTCTTCTCTATTGTGCGTTTTAGATAGAATAGGCATAAAAAAATATTTAATGAAACTTATACAAATGTTCGTACAAAAAATAAACAGTACATATTCCAAATAAATATACGTTTTCTTTATATACAGGTGTTTCATAAGTAATCTAAAATATTGTAGTGGGCATTTCGTCACTCCATTTTAAGACGAAAAGTTCTCATATACATGTGTGATAAGTCTTGTCGTTGATGAGATACGGGGTGTTGAATTGTTTTATTATTTCAACTTTGATGTTCTATAACTCGGTTTGTAATGCCGGTGGAAAAATGCCGTATCTTTTTATGATTGTACTTACCTCCCTCTTTCGATTTAATTCTTTCCAATCCATAAACGTAGCCGCTACGAATTTTTTAGGGTGATTTTTAATAAAAATTTTTAGCCACCTTAAAAAAATTGGTAGCGGCTACTTTTATGAATTTAAAAGAACGAAGTTAGTAAAAATCGAAAGAGGGAAGAGGGAGTACAATATTAAAGAAAGACGGTACTTTTCCACCGGCATTACAGATCATCAAAGTTGAAATGATACAACAATTCAGCACCCTGTATCTCATTAACGACAAGACTTATCACACATGTTTATCAGAACTCTTCGTCTTAAAACGGAGTGAAAAAGCGTGCACTACTATATTTTAGATTACTTAGGTAGCACCCTGTATAGTTTGCCAACGAAATTACTAGCCAGCCCGCTATTTTGTTATTAAATAAGCGGACGATTTGAAATTTGGGTGATTTGTATGGATACATGGGATGAACATTTCAGGTATTTACACATCTGTCTGTCATTTCCGGTTGAATCGGAAACTTATCGAACTTCGTCGTTACAAAAGGAACTACATAAATGTTTTTTTTTTTTTTTAATTTGAATTCTAAGAAAAACAATGTTAAACATTTACCATATCTTATCTTTGACGAATAAAATAAAATCATAAAAAAACTTAAAGTTAAAGACTAGACTAGAAAGTAAAAAATAATTTCTTTGGATGTATAACGTGGATTATTATGTAGGTTACAGATAAAAAAGCTTGTGTATTCGAACTAAAAATTTTTGCGGAATGCTCTGTGTGGAAAAAATTGTATAAAAAGTATCGTTATCTATCCATATTTTTTCAATTGCATTGTTTCTAATACCAAGAGTCATGTTTCATATCGGCGTAGTATTTACATTGGAAATTGAAATATTTAACTATACCGGTTAAATTGCAAATCTTCAATAATTAAAGAAGTTCTTGTTGTATGATCAACTTAGCATTGATTCACTTCTTACTCACTGATATTTTTCAATTACAACTATTATGGAATATTAAGAGGTTAAAATTGTTCTCGTAATATATCTCTTCAAAACACTCTGTAGTTCAGATGAAAATACTACGCCAATATGAAACCTCTTGGCATTCAAAAAATTGCAATAAAAAATACAGGTCCGAATTTGAAAATAAAATGTTCATGGTGGCCCAATGTGTACCATACTTCCTATACAATTTTTATTCGCATGTTTGGATAGTCTACAAAAAGTTGCTATGGCAAAATTTTGGAAAATCCTCGCAAATAAAAAGATGTAGGCAAAATGAGAATTTCAAACTTTTAAATTTTTCTGGTATAACTTCAGAACTAATGAAGCTAGATTGTCTTGAATAAAATAAATGACCTCTAAAATACGCAACTTTGCCTCCATTTAAGCATCCCTATATCTCTTACCGTTACCACGATTCCAATGCATAGACTCGAATTTGAATAGCATTGTATAAGAAGTGCGGAAAGTGACATATTCCGTACGAGTGCAGGAAATACCATTTATAACGAGTTATGTACTCTATTTTTCCTACGACCATGAATATACAAATTGTGTGAATTACGAGTATATAATTGTATGAATTCCGAGTATATAATTATTATCATGCGGACTAACATAAAGCAAAAGTTGTTATTCGTTAGTCCGCATTCGGTCCTCTCCATTACCCTTTTTCCTATTACGACTAATCAAATACTGGACCTCTTGCTTCAGACGGATTCTGTCGTACGACGAAGTCCATATTTTCTTTCTTTTTCTTATAATTATCCATTAATTTAATTTTAATGACTTCTCTTAATGTTGTCCGATTTTAATTTTGCTTGACGTTTGCATAATTATGTAAATTTTCCTAACTATGTAATAATCAATCAATAGATTCCACTATGATTCTACATAAAATTCTATCACCACTTGTAATAACCAAAAAAAAACTCTGCTGTCCAAAAATGTCCCGAATGGACCGAGAAGGCAGCGTAGCTGGCTGTCACCAGTTGTAATACCAGTTGTAATAATCCCGAAAGATCATCTCATGGTGAAGCAGCTGTCACCAGTTGTAATACCAATAAAAACTCTGCTGTCCAAGAATGTCCCTAATGGACCGAGAAGGCAGCGTAGCTGGCTGTTCCGTGGGAAACAGGAGTCGGCGGCTCCTGTAAGAAATGTCCGAAAGAGCTGGCTTCGGCCTCCGCTGCTACCAGTTGTCGTTGGTAATGAGAGGTCTTGTATTATGGGGTTACGTCAGTTAGAGGGGTGTGTTGAGGGAAAATTTTAGGTGTAGATCTTATGTGTATGGGTTAGGTATTCCTTCTCTCCTGGTTGAGTAAATAAATTAACCGATAACGATTTCTTAAACGAGTTTATTAAAAAAATATATAAGAAAAAAATAAAAATAATAACACCAATTTACAAAGCGTCGGGAATACTCGTATATAGAGTCCCGTGTCTACAATTGAATAAAACCAGTGATAGGATCGAGAGAAAACTTGAGATATCCCCTTTAAGTCAACGCGAATGACTCGCAGAATAAAAGAAATTTGTTATTTTTTTTTAAAAATTAATCGTCAGAACCTGAATATTTTCGCGTACCCTAAATATGAACTGTGATATTAACAATTTAATTTTCAACCTCAAATGTGCTCCCTATTCCTAATTCATACGGTGAGATATCACCATTAAATATTCGTGTGCGATATGAACTACCATACCCCAATTAAATTATATAAATATAATATCATAGAAAGCGGGCTGGCAATGTTTATAACCTGACCAAACTACAGAAAAAAATCATAATACACTGTTAGTATAATTTGAAATCAGACTTACCAATTCCCGGACTGGGTGTTCACAAAACGCCGACGGACACGATTCGCGTTTCGAACAAAAAGAAACCCTTTTAGAGCGCGTACAGTAGACGCTCCCTTGTAATCTGCTTTCCCTTTTCGAGAAAAAAAATAATTATACCTGACTGCTAAAACACTACTTTAATTATAAATTACTATAACTCAGGACTCCTCAAAAACCGCTATTCGCGAAACCCCAAAAGAAAAGTTGACCGTTCCCGACCGCGAGTTTTTACCAACTGCCCTCATTTGTTACTTTTTCGAAGTTTCGGAATTTTTCCTTGCTCAGCAATCCTTTATTTTCTTTGTACCTGTTAGCTTCTGATTGGTGGAACTTATCGTTCGACGTAATTGTGTAATAGGTTTTTTACCTCGATTAACAATTGAATTTATTGGATTCCGCAAAATTTCTTTATTTTGACGCAATTATTATTTCCGGTTAAAATATTATTTTTTTAATTCTTGCACCCAGACAGACGCTTAGATGAGTGGTTTTTTCTTTTCATCAATGTGAACGACCGGTTTCTATAGTTTAAACGTTACAAAGTAAAAAGTAATTTGTTATACAGGATGGTTCTCCCCATGAGCCTTATTTTGGTATTCATTACAACTATTTTTAATAAAATTTGCCTAAAGTATATTTCCCATATTACCTACTGACACATCTTGGATTCTGCTGGATGCCACGGGCATGCGACATCTTTCCTTTCATAATCCTTTTCTTGTGAATTATATATACATTTAAGGCCTGATGATAGCTCAGTGTGCCGAAACTAGTTGCCCCTTCAACTTGGAATAATATATGCTGTAGTACGGAGTTTGCGTTTTACTCACTGCTATTTGCCTACAGACTACATTTGAGAAGGAGAGTTTTTTTTTCATTTATTTTAATGTAAATTATAATCTCTGATAAACTACAAATATAAATTGAAAATCATGTTAGATATTTTTGGTTGTAAAAATAAAAAGTCAATTATTCATTAGTTTATTAGTAGTTTGTTTGTTTACAGATCTGATTTCAAGTTTTATTTCGTTGATATAGATGATAAAAGAGTATATAAAATGAGTAAGGCGTCTCTCTCACTCCACAAAAACTATGCTTCTAGCAAAGAAACTCGCACCATTATTGAATCAATGTTCGGTATTTCTTTTGATGGATCCAGTCTCCGTTGTGATAAAAATCGTAAAATATTATCGTTGTTCTAACAAATTATCAAGAGAAATAGTTCATACTTGTAACTGCGTTATAAGAAATAAGTCCACTTGTTCGTGCATTGACGTCATCGCGCACTGATTGGTGTTCGTAGTCACGTGATAGTCAGTTATAAATAACGCAGTTTAAATTAATTTTACATAATTTAAGACTAGTAATAAGGTTTTAAAAATGTTATTTTAGGTTCCTGAAAACTGTCTTTTATGTGTAAAATGTAGCTTCACATGGATTTGTAACAACCGTCAACGTCCCAATTACTAGAATATGTGTTTTATTCTCATCTCTCAAAAGAAAAACAAATTCGTATTTAAAATTACTGGAAGTCACTTCGTACGCGATCTATACACAATATACAGGACGCACCAATTGTTACACAAATCTACCTACCAATAATTTATCAGGGTCCCAGTGTTGCCAAATAATAGGAAGCCACTCTGTGCGTGATCTCGATGCATTGGAGATGCTCTATATACATATTGCGTATATCGGGAGATGCCACAGCGCTACAGATATATACGAATGCCACTTCATATATATATATATATATATATATATATATATATATATATATATATATATATATATATATATATATATATATATATATATATATACATACATATATATATATATATATATATATATATATATATTAAGCCAGTCCTCTAGTATAGATAAATATTCATATATTAGATTGAATTAAAAAGGAATTTTTTTTTGTATATACGTATGGTGTATCATTAGACACTACCTAATTAAGAACAAAATTTAACATAAAACGAATGAATGACTTAAGCAAATGTATTATAAAATATTGAGTACATCAATTTAAGAAATGGATTAAGGATAAGGAATAGAATGGTAATGATAATATAGAAATTAATTCTTAAGAAAATGTTACCTTCACAAATAAATCCTAAGGTCAAGTCAATGTCAACAATTTTCATTAAAATCAATCTGAACGCTGCTATGTCCACACTTGAATCGGGAAAAGGATGTTAATTTGTTCAAAACCTAAAATAATAAGAATTAATAATCAAATCACTAATTTATTAACGATATGCAAATACAATAAAAAGTTGCAATTTGAAAAAAGTAATTTATAAAAATGCAACTGTATGAAATATGACATTTGGAATAAGAGCCATATTGTATGTCATAGAAATCTAGTAATCAAATCGAAATCAATGAAGGAAGTGATTGAATCTAGTTATAATATTGCCAACCTAAATTCAATGAGTTGGAAGTTAATATAAAACAGAGAATGTAAATTTGAAATTAAGTTAGAGTTTATATAAAGCGAAATTAGTGCTAATTAAAGAATTAAAAAAATAAACAGTTCCATATATATAAATCATAAATTTAGATTGTAGAAATTGTATATTAATTGTACACAAATTTACTAAAAAAAAAGGAATTACAAGGATTGAAACCATTGTAATACATGTAAAAGACTATTTATATATTCTATAAGGTATTGTTAAACCATTTATACAAGTGATTTCACTCTCCAAGACTATTTTAATTGAAAAATTCAGTATTTCCATAAAAAAACATTATCATTGACAATTGTTGAATAAAATAACAAATTAGGAGGCTGTGTTTTAGAGATTGTAAAAAATGTTGTTGATTTTTAAAAAGAAAAGGGAGTCGAGAGTTAGTTGGGGAATGAGGAACTAGGATGTAATTCTCTGAGAAGATTTTTGTAAAAACTTTAAAGTAAAAGTAATAATTTTAAATCTAAATCAATAAAAAATTCATAATATTAATGTCGATTAACCCCTGTGAAAAAG
The DNA here is from genome assembly GCA_963921935.1 of Galeruca laticollis. Lineage (NCBI taxonomy): Eukaryota > Metazoa > Arthropoda > Insecta > Coleoptera > Chrysomelidae > Galeruca > Galeruca laticollis. Next base: position 185,004,618 of record OY998179.1, on the reverse strand, counting down.
TGAAACGTGCCAAACGAGTATTTCTTGGGTAAGGAATACCTAAGAAAAGAGACGGGATGTTGCAGGTCCACCACGCCGAGAATGGAATATAAGGTCTGTGTTATTTGAGTTTTTAATTTGGAATTCCAAACAAACAAAGAAAAAGTGAACTTTTGAAATTAATTTGAACATTAAAATTTGAATAATCTAAAATTGGCCAAAGAAACTTTAAAATAATTAATACCAAATTTTATCCATGGATAATTAAAGAACTCTAATTTTCTGCAACAATAATTTTAGATATTAAATATGTACTTACTTGTAAAAAGTTTTTCGTTTGTGAAATAATCAAAGTTCACACCACTCATAAATGCTTTTCCAATCTTAATTTCCGCTTTGCATGCTGACCTATTCTTATAACTATCAAACACATATTTAATTCACAACTTGAATTATATATATGTAACTGTTTAATATAAGTTTTCAACCATATTATTCTAAATGCACTAAATTGATGCACATTGAACTGTTAAACGTTTGCATCCTCCACGTTAACTGTGTACTATAATTTTGTGACGACGAGAAACGTTGAACCGGAAGAGCTGCTCCGTTGCGCCGAAGCAGCTACTATAAGCGTTCAGTGCGCATGACCATCAAAGAATACAGGGGAGGTTCAGGAATATTTGTGTGTGTAAAATTTTGAAGATTTCATCAACAATTTATTAAAATATTTTTATTTAAGTGTTGGTATTTTTCTTATTCCAGTCAATGTCCATAACACTTTTCACGAACATTGTTTAAATCATTCATTCGATTATCATATGGTGAGATGATTGAAATAAAGATATATAATTTATTCAGGTATAGACCTATCACGAAATCATAATAAGTAAATGTTCATATGTGTAAAAAAATTTTCTAATAGGTGTCCAGGACTCAAAGAGAGAAGTCTCATGCTTCCGACTGCAATATAAAATTTAAACAATACATACAATTAAAAAATTTTCATATAATCATATAGGGCTAGCCGAAGGTAAAAACGGGTAAATAAAGGTAAATCATATAAGTATATATAAAATATAACATATCCACTATAAATTGGCGCCCAACGTGGGGCGATTATAAAAATAATATATTAAAAAAAAAAATTAAAAACAAAGAACAATGGAAAATAGGAAAATGATGTTGCGCGATGGGAAGCAGGTTGGAAATGATAGTGGATCTGAGGAGGAAAGAGAAGGAAGAAGCCATGGAATGGGAGATTTCCAGGTGCAATACCTCATCCAAGGACAGCAATCGGAAGATGATCCACAGGAAGAAAGGAGAACAGGAGATGAAGAATATGGAATAGAGGTAGAACGAGTAGAAGAAGGATTGGATAGAAGTCAAGAAATACAAGAGAGAAGGGAACAACAAACAAGAACAAGGAATGATAACCAAATGATGGATTTGATGCAACAATTGTTGAACCAGATGAATACAATGAAGGGAGAGTTAAATGGAAACATGAACAAAATGGATCAAAAGTTGAATGGAAAAATAGACAATATGAATGGAAATATAAATAGCATTAACGGAAATATGGATAGAATGGAGCTTAATTTGAGGGGAGACATTCATAATATTCATGAAAACATGAACAGATTGGAACGGAAGATAGAAGAGGTTAGATTTGAAAACTGCAAAGAGATTAAGGAACTTAAGGAGAATCAAGAAGAACATAAGAAGAGTATTTGGCAAATACAAGAAGACATAGAGGAAAATAATAAAAACATAAGACAAGAAATACAGGAAAATGGTATGAAAATCAGAGAAAACATAGTAGAAGAAGTAATAGAATTTAGAAGAGATCTAGAAGAATATTCACCAGAGAATATTAAAGTAGAGGTCTCAAAACAAAATAGACAAATAACAAAGGAAGTGGAATAGATGAAAGATAACGTAAATAGAAAATTTAAGGATTTGGATGGCCGGATTGAAGAGAGAACGGGGATGAGTCTAACAATAACCGACGACATAAATCGACAAATGAATAAAGAAATCGAAGAAATGAATCGGAAATTAAGGATCACGATAGAGGAAATGGAGGAAAATTTGAGAAGAAATGGAGGAAACAATATATACCCAGGAAATTTCCACAATTTAGAAATCGGAGTGAAATTTGATGGGAATATTAACAATATACATCCCAAAGTATTCCTCAAAATAATTAGAAACAAAATTAAAGGAATCAGAGATATTGTTGAGATCAAGCTTATTATAAGGAGCATATTACAGGGCCATGCTTTATTGTGGTTTTGTAATAAGGAAGAACTAATACAAAGCCTAGAAGAGTTCGAGCAACAATTCTTAGCCTATTTCTGGGGAGAATTGCAACAAGCAACATTCAGAGAGCGGTTATACTTCGGGAAATTTGATTATAAGAAAAGCAAAAACCTGAATAATTATGCGATGCAATTATATAATATAGCCCAGTACTTAGATCCGGGAATGAAAGAGGAGGAATTAGTGCTATACATTGGCAGACATTTCAATTCAGAAGTAGCTGAAACAATAGCGCTTCATAATATTAAAGCCATGGATAGTTTATCAAGATATCTACAAAGAGTGGAACGGAGCTATACAAATCATAACGATACAAGAGACAATCGATTAAATGAAAATGGGAATGGACAGAATAGAAGAGAAAATGAAAGGAGAAATGATCAGAGAAATTATGAAAATCGAAATTACGAGAGAAGAGGACCAGGACGGGATGATAGAAATCCGAGATATGATAATTACAGAAACGGAAATGGAAACTATCGTAATGGGTATCAGAATGGTAATAATGGGAATCGGAATAATGGATATAATGGAGGAAATTACCAAAATTATGGAAGACGGAATGATAACGACAATCGTAATCGGAACTGGCAACAATACAGAAGAGAGGGGAGAAATAATGAAGAGGACAGAAGAAATGAAAACAGAGACAGGAATTATGATCAAAGAGATAGTCGAGGAGGTGAAGATAGAAGACAGGTGAACATGATACAAAACCAGGAAGAGATAAGAAGGGATAGTGATCAGGGCCCGAGTTCTGATCCAAATTTCGAGTAAGTTGCTCTTATGTGCATAATATTGTCTATTCTTCTAAATATCAGCATCCTAGAGAATTTATATTAGATGAAGAACCAACAAACCCAGAATTAAATAGATTAGTATTTATAGAGGGAAATTTAGATAACATTAAATGTAGAGTTTTATTAGATACGGGTTCCGAAGTTTCCATTATAAATCGAAATATAGTAGACAATTTAAAACAGGACAATATTATGGTGATAAATACAAATAAAATATCATTAATAGGGGCAAATGAAAGAAAATTATATGAAACTACTAAAACCATTATGACAAACCAAGAATTAAATGGTGAGGTTTTATCAGTACAATTGTTGATTGTGAAAAATTTAAAATATGACATAATCATGGGTACAAATGAATTAAGTAAACATAGAATTATAATAAATTATAAAATGCAAAACATTATATATAATAATCATACAATACCGTTTATAACAAATTATCAAACAGATATAGGAAAAAACGAATGTGCAATTGGACAAATAAATCACATTGCTGAAGAAGAACAAAACATGAGGGAGGAATTATGTCCGGAGGAATACAAACAGAGAGTCTATGAATTACTTGATTCTCACGAAAAGCTGTTCAATGAGGAAGTATGCGTTGCGACTAGATATGTTCACAAAATTGAAGTCATACCAGAAATAAAAAATTTTAAGATCAAAACTTATCCTATACCTTATAAATTAAAACAAGAGGTATATCAGGAAATTAATAAAATGTTACAAGACGGTATTATTGAAAGATCTAATTCACAATACATAAGTGCAATAACCTGTGTAAAGAAGAAATCGGGGGATATTAGAATATGTTTGGATGCTAGGAATATAAATACATTTACTAAAAAACAATACGAAAGTCCATTAAATATTGAAGGTATATTTGGAAGAATTACAAAGGCTAATATATTTTCAAAATTAGATCTAAAGCATAGCTTTTAGTTAATTCCATTGGATCATCATTGTAGACAATACACTGCATTTATGGTAGATGGAGTGGTGTATCAATTTTGTGTAGTGCCATTTGGACTCCAAAGTTCTTGTGCAGCCTTAGTACGAACGTTGCATACAATCCTGAATCCGTATGAAGATTTCACTCTCCACTACATAGATGACATTTTGATTTTTTCTGAAACAGAAACGAAGCATCATAAACATCTGGAAATAATATTAAAGGAATTAGAAAATGCCGGACTTAAATTAAACTTAGAGAAATGTCAGTTTTATAAAAGAGAAGTGGATTATTTAGGATATGTTTTAAGTGACACTGGTATAACAATGAATCCTGAGAGAATTAAAGCAATCCTAGAGTATAAAACACCACATAACTTAAGAACTTCCCGAGGGTTTCTAGGTATCATCAATTATTTCAAGAAGTTAGTTCCTGATCTAAGTAAGAGAGAAATTCCTCTTATAGAATTATTAAAGAAGGATATTAGATGGAAATGGGACGAGAGAAGAGAAAATGCATTTCAGGAGTTAAAGGAAATTTTTCTAAACAGCCTAAAAGTATTTCATCCACAATATGACAAACCTTTTATCTTGAGAACGGATGCTTCAATAGAAAGATTGGCAGGGGTATTAATTCAAATACAAGATGGAGAAGAAGTACCTATGAGTTTTATATCCAGAGTGACTAAGCCAGCAGAAAAGAAATATTCAATAACAGAATTAGAAATGGCAAGTGTTGTATTTTGCATTATCAAACTAAGATTCTATCTATTAGGAGCTAAGTTTATTTTAGAAACTGATCACTCAGCACTTACAGCTATGTTGAAAAACCGCTATGCCAATAATCGTGTACACCGATGGATCTTGTTGTTACAAGAATATGAATTCGAAATCAAATATATTCCAGGGAAATTAAACGTGGTAGCAGATGCATTGAGTAGAGTAGATGAAGTAGGGAACAATCAAACCAAATTTCAAATTGGAATAAACCAATTGTACCAAACAGAGGGGATATTTACATTGGAAAAGGTTAAAGAAGATCAGAGACATTTTGATAACGAGAAAGTTAAAGGTGCCTATAAAATTGATGAAGTGTGGTATAAGAAATTGGAGGACAGAGAAGTATTTGTAATAAGTAAGGAGTTTGCACAGGCAATTATTCATCATCTACATAAAGAGAATGGACACATAGGAACAAGAAAATTATGGACTTTGTTTCGAGAAAATTATGTGGCAAAGAAGGATTTGAGTATAGTGAAAGAAATATGTAAATATTGTCAAATATGTCAACTGGCCAAAGAAAAAAATTACCACAATAGCATGACAGCAAGATCGATAATTACAAATAAACCATTACAGATTGTGGCAATGGATTTTATAGGAAACTTAATTAGGAGTGAATCGGGTATTAGGGATTTATTAGTAATAGTTGATGTTTATACCAAATTTGTTAAAACTTTTCCATGTAAGAGATCAACGGCTAAGGTGGTAATAGAATGTATGGAAAAATATATAGAAGAAGTAGGAAGACCTGAGAGAATTATACTTGACCATGCTACATACTTTGAAAGTAAAAAATTAAAGCAGTATTGTGATAAAGAACAAATAAAACTACAATTTATTAGTATTAGAAGACCTAGCTCCAATCCAGCTGAGAGATATATAAAGGAAATCTTAAAATATTTAAGAATTCTTTGTCAAAAGACACATATTAGATGGGATGAAAATTTGGACAAAATTGATGAATTTATAAATAATTTACCACATGGGGTAACAGGTGAAAGTCCAATTTATTTAATGAAAGGTATCCAACCTAAAAGAAACTGGATTCTGAATAGAGATACTACTCTAGAAGAGACACTAGAAAAGGTGAATATCAGAATAAGGAGGAATGCAGAAAAATATATACGGGAACAGAACAAGAAAATTAAGAAGAAAACAACCTTTAATAAAGGAGAATTGGTTATAATCAGAGCATTAAAGACATCTAATAAAGCAGAAGACCAATGTATTAAATTGCAATTGCCATTCGAGGGACCTTATGAAATAATAAATGATAATGCACAAAATAGTTATAAATTGGCATACCCAGGAACAAACATGATTAGGGGTATTTTTAATATAGAATCAATTTATAAGTATAATTCACCATAAAAGAGTGATAAGAGGAATAGATAATATTATGTTACTTACATGTAAATAGATAGTAGTATAGGTAGATGTAAGGATTTTTTTTTCGATTTTACTTCATAAGACGTATTCTCATATACAACGTGAAGATAATCACCAAGTTAAACATAAGATTTTCAATTTTCATAGGTAGTGTACTAGTAGGCAGCATACAGTATCCGTGGTCAATGTAATCTAAAAAATTGAAACATAAGGAAATATAATGTATTAATGATAAATGAATAATATCAAAGAAAGATGGCAAGTTAAGCTTTAGTATAATATTAAATTTTTATGAGAATTTCTTGGATAAAGGACATAATAAAATTAAATAAACACTCAATAATAAGGACAGGTAGGAAATAGGAAGGATAAGATAGGAAATAATTAAATAAACAGTAAAAGAGATGAGAAGGAAAGAAAGTTTTCAAATCAAGATATAAGTAGGAAATATTCATGTCAAGAAAAATTTTATAGGAATTAGGGAGAAAAGTATAGTGAAATAATGGAAAGAAATATTTATAAAGTATATGATATGATTAATTATTATGAGATAGGGAGATATGATGAGAAAATTATGATATAATGAATATAGTTATGAAATAAAGTTGATGAATTATGATTAAGAAATATGAAAATAAATATAAATATGGATAGAAAGTAAAGAGTTAAAGGTTCGACTATAAGAATAGATAAATTGACATGAATATAGGTTGAAAATTGATATGAAATTATAGGAAATCATTGAAATAATTAAAAATTATGTTCTTAGTATAGATAGGTAAAGGAGGAAGTATAAGTATTGAGATTTTGAATAAGAAACGGTGGAAAAGAGTAAGGAATATAAGATATGAATAATTTAATAAGAATAAGAATTATGAGAATAAAATGTAAGAATCATTATTGTTATGTCCCTAATGAGAAATTATTTTGGAATGAGTTTGATATGGTTAAATTATAAGAATATCATAAAAATTTTAATAATAAGAATAAAAATAAAAATGTTATCAGAAATGTAAGTACTGAGCTGAAATCTATAGATCGATTAGCATGGATTACAGATTGAAAATTGAAATTTTAAGAAGTTATCTAAATAGACACCTTTTAAAATTTAAATTTGAGGGGAGTTAAGCCAGTCCTCTAGTATAGATAAATATTCATATATTAGATTGAATTAAAAAGGAATTTTTTTTTGTATATACGTATGGTGTATCATTAGACACTACCTAATTAAGAACAAAATTTAACATAAAACGAATGAATGACTTAAGCAAATGTATTATAAAATATTGAGTACATCAATTTAAGAAATGGATTAAGGATAAGGAATAGAATGGTAATGATAATATAGAAATTAATTCTTAAGAAAATGTTACCTTCACAAATAAATCCTAAGGTCAAGTTAATGTCAACAATTTTCATTAAAATCAATCTGAACGCTGCTATGTCCACACTTGAATCGGGAAAAGGATGTTAATTTGTTCAAAACCTAAAATAATAAGAATTAATAATCAAATCACTAATTTATTAACGATATGCAAATACAATAAAAAGTTGCAATTTGAAAAAAGTAATTTATAAAAATAAAACTGTATGAAATATGACATTTGGAATAAGAGCCATATTGTATGTCATAGAAATCTAGTAATCAAATCGAAATCAATGAAGGAAGTGATTGAATCTAGTTATAATATTGCCAACCTAAATTCAATGAGTTGGAAGTTAATATAAAACAGAGAATGTAAATTTGAAATTAAGTTAGAGTTTATATAAAGCGAAATTAGTGCTAATTAAAGAATTAAAAAAATAAAGAGTTCCATATATATAAATCATAAATTTAGATTGTAGAAATTGTATATTAATTGTACACAAATTTACTAAAAAAAAAGGAATTACAAGGATTGAAACCATTGTAATACATGTAAAAGACTATTTATATATTCTATAAGATATTGTTAAACCATTTATACAAGTGATTTCACTCTCCAAGACTATTTTAATTGAAGAATTCAGTATTTCCATAAAAAAACATTATCATTGACAATTGTTGAATAAAATAACAAATTAGGAGGCTGTGTTTTAGAGATTGTAAAAAATGTTGTTGATTTTTAAAAAGAAAAGGGAGTCGAGAGTTAGTTGGGGAATGAGGAACTAGGATGTAATTCTCTGAGAAGATTTTTGTAAAAACTTTAAAGTAAAAGTAATAATTTTAAATCTAAATCAATAAAAAATTCATAATATTAATGTCGATTAACCCCTGTGAAAAAGTGAAACGTGCCAAACGAGTATTTCTTGGGTAAGGAATACCTAAGAAAAGAGACGGGATGTTGCAGGTCCACCACGCCGAGAATGGAATATAAGGTCTGTGTTATTTGAGTTTTTAATTTGGAATTCCAAACAAACAAAGAAAAAGTGAACTTTTGAAATTAATTTGAACATTAAAATTTGAATAATCTAAAATTGGCCAAAGAAACTTTAAAATAATTAATACCAAATTTTATCCATGGATAATTAAAGAACTCTAATTTTCTGCAACAATAATTTTAGATATTAAATATGTACTTACTTGTAAAAAGTTTTTCGTTTGTAAAATAATCAAAGTTCACACCACTCATAAATGCTTTTCCAATCTTAATTTCCGCTTTGCATGCTGACCTATTCTTATAACTATCAAACACATATTTAATTCACAACTTGAATTATATATATGTAACTGTTTAATATAAGTTTTCAACCATATTATTCTAAATGCACTAAATTGATGCACATTGAACTGTTAAACGTTTGCATCCTCCACGTTAACTGTGTACTATAATTTTGTGACGACGAAAAACGTTGAACCGGAAGAGCTGCTCCGTTGCGCCGAAGCAGCTACTATAAGCGTTCAGTGCGCATGACCATCAAAGAATACAGGGGAGGTTCAGGAATATTTGTGTGTGTAAAATTTTGAAGATTTCATCAACAATTTATTAAAATATTTTTATTTAAGTGTTGGTATTTTTCTTATTCCAGTCAATGTCCATAACACTTTTCACGAACATTGTTTAAATCATTCATTCGATTATCATATGGTGAGATGATTGAAATAAAGATATATAATTTATTCAGGTATAGACCTATCACGAAATCATAATAAGTAAATGTTCATATGTGTAAAAATTTTTTCTAATAGGTGTCCAGGACTCAAAGAGAGAAGTCTCATGCTTCCGACTGCAATATAAAATTTAAACAATACATACAATTAAAAAATTTTCATATAATCATATAGGGCTAGCCGAAGGTAAAAACGGGTAAATAAAGGTAAATCATATAAGTATATATAAAATATAACATATCCACTATATATATATATATATATATATATATATATATATATATATATATATATATTATAATGTAATGTAGTGTAGAGAGTATTTTATTTGCCTACGTTGTTGGAATATTATGAGAAATATTTCAATTTTAAATTTATTAGGTTACGCCACTGGAAACGTATCTACTTAAGAACGTATTACTGGTTATCTAATTAAAACAGAGCAGTATGATTCCTAAATTTAATACAAAAGAATTCATAACATTCCATCTCATTCGAAGGTGATAAGTCAAATAAAGAAAGTTATATTATGATGTGAATACGATTCTTAGACTAAATTATCACTTGATGATTTGATACAGTTAACCTTACATTAATGTGATTTATGAAAATATTTTTAAGAATAAGAATGGTTAGTGAAATAGTTTTATTAGATGTTTATTCTATGAAGAAATATTGGTGTGATTCGTAAAGTATTTTGAAGGTGATAAAAAATTTATTAAGTTATCAATCATATGGTTTCAAATCATCAAGGCTTTTCAAAGATATCTTTGGAATGAATATCTACTATACAGGTGAGCTAATTACTATTCATGATGCTAGGATTGCATTAAATAAGTTTTTATTGTTACGTTTGTAAACGTTCAGACACACGCCAGTTTGTGAATTCAAATTTTTCAAATGTTTATGGGATGGTTGTTTTAAAAATTAAGTATAACGAAAAGTAGGTACTTATCGGTATTCTGTGTATTCTGAAGATTCCATAACTACATTCCACGAATTGGTCTTGACAGCATCTCCATTCCTGGTATCACTTAGAAGTTTCATTCAAAACTTTTAGTTAAAATTTTCCAAAATTATAAAGTTTTTTATTGTTAATTTCTATTTTGAAGTTCTCAAAATTTCTATCTGTCTGCAAATTCAAATCAATCTCCTCAAATTGTTTTCCTAACACTCGTTGTCACGTCCGTTGCTATCTCACTAGATTTTTATAAATAATATATCAGGTCAGTGTCTCGATTTCCGTATTGTTATGACATTATTCATTTTCATTTTCGCGCACTGTTAAAAATAATTATGTGTACAGTTTTTTATGACAATTGGTCTTTTCATTTATAATTAACGACAATTTCAAATTGTTAGAGTTCTTTATTTGATTTATTTTTTTGATATTGTTTTTATAACATTTGTAAGGTTTTTATTTATTCATGACAAGAAGGTGTTATTATTTATATTATATTGTGGTATGAAACTTTTTTTTGAATGTTTAACTCTCCCTCTTGCTAATTATATTTCTATTAAAAGTCGAGCGCCAATAACCTATAAAAAGGATCAATATTTTCAACTACGTTTTGGTTCAAGTATTTATTTGTCTTTCTATTTACCTACACTCAGGGAGCATGTGTGATCGTGCCACTTTTAACGACCTTTAACAGATCAGTTCAGATTAGATGTAAAAGAGAAATTACTTGTTAGATAATTATTTTCATATTAGAATAAACTTTAACAACTATATACAAATAAGGTAGGAACGAAACTGTTCCACGATAACTTGACATATTTTGATATAACTTAAAATATTCTAAAATTTATGTTTTTTCTTTGATAAGAAACTTACTTTGCTGATTCTATTGTGTTATAATATATATATATATATATATATATATATATATATATATATATATATATATATATATATATATATATATATATATATATATATATATATTAAAGTGAAATATATCTATCAGATACATTTTAATCAATTAGCATCATACAGATTGTGTGAATCTTAGTAATTCAGTAGTAAATATTTAGTAAAAAAGGAAATAAGTTGAACATGTCAAGAAACATTTAACTATTGTATACAATCGATAAATTAATTTAAGAGATTGCTATTTAATTTAGTATCTATTTTCTTTTAAAGTATATTTCAAAAATAAAGAAATATAACAACAACAAGTAAATTACGTCGAGCGTAATATTATACACATTTATGGTAACCACTGTATATATCGTCACATAAAATTTCAAACAAAATTCAATTATCACAATTTTATATTTTGTAAACACTTTCGAAAACCCCGTATATCGTATAAACTTTTAATTATTTGTATGAATACGTCAAGGTCAAAAGATCAACGCCAAACGGCGACGTTTTGTTAACAGTTCGTATGGAGTGATTCGGAGTTATTATAGAAGTGCATAAGAACGTAGTGAATTTATCTACACTAACGCAAAAATGGATATATTGATTGAGGAAAAATATTGTTTGTTTATCAACAATTGAACTATGAAAAACAAAATTAAAAATAAATGAATGTTGTTGACTCTAAGCTTGGGGAGCCGCCGTGAAAATAGTTTTAGAGGGAGGACGTGTTTTATTTTTCCTCTCCAAAATTCTTACAAAACCCATATAACTTATAAAAAACATTTAAAACGTTAACTTAAGTGCTTAAAAAGAACTTTGAAAAGTGAATTAAATAAAAATATATCTCGTATAACTAAAATAAAGTGAATCTTTCGTGAAAATCGTCTAGACTTGGTAAGAACTATAATTACCTCATTAATATTATTTCGATGGACATCCAGGTATCTTTAATTGATTAAGATACATCAGCTGGTAATATTAATCCAGTTATCACCATTCCTACATCCTGAATTTCGTTTTTATTCGATCACAGTTGATCGTTTTCTCTCCAAGAACATTACATTTCAACGTTATGAAGATCTAAACCATGAACATTATTTCTCCGTGTGTATATTAAAACTTCTCCTATAAAAAGAACATTCACTGATATATTTATTTGTAGGTTAATCATTTCTAGTAACAATCCATTAGTTAAACATTAGTAATAATTATTCAATCTCCACTGATAACGGACACAAAACACTAGAAACATATTAAAATACGTACTTACTAAATTTCATATGATAATTTCAATAATAATAATTCTTAGTCACATCACCTTTGCTTTCATTTTGTAAACTAAACATATCTTAACAGAACGACACACTTTACGATAAGCGCATTATAAAGATCTATGGTTGAGGTTGAACGTTTATAGATGTACATCTAAAACATAGAGTAGGAATTAAGCGAAATTTACTTGTTGCGCTGAATAATATTTATAATTGATAAAAAACGTTTATGCGAAGTTTGCGCAATGATGATATTATTAATAAATCTAAATATGTAATGGTTATTTGTCGATTTATTTAAAGGATTTCATTATTTTTCCCATATTAATTAAAACGTTTAATTGTCTATGTTTGTCTTATTTTTCTCTGATATCTACCTATAAGATTTCTGTTGCTAGCAAACGTCAAGTGCCGAATCTCATCCCTGAGATGCAGTGTTTAAAAGGTAAAACAAATTTGTAACATCTTTGACTTATATAATATTTATTTTGAATTGGAAATAGCGGCAAGCGAAACCAATTCTGGTGCCCATAACAATTTTAATTAAACTATTATTATATAAAAATTATTAAATACATTCCAAAAATAGCATCCCAACGCTGGTAAATTATATAAATTAAATAAAAATAATTAAAATTACACTCCAATATATATATATATATATATATATATATATATATTTAAAGATTGGAAGTCTTTGCTGACCAATTAGGAAAAATTGGCATAACATTGGGGTAGCAGCAAATAAAAGTACACTCTTTACAATATTTACTAGCTTTCGGAAACGTTTCCATCATCAGGAAGCACTACAAAAGATCATAAAAACGTTACAACTATACTATGCGAGCAACACCTCAATCCGCCGAGTTTAAACAACCCCGACCTATCGCAAAATCTGTCTCTCTCTCTCTCTCTCTCACACACACACACACACAAAGCAGCGAACTAGTCAAGAATGTTCCAACCCAACAAAAAGCACTGATGGCGACACAAACATGAATTGTCAAAAAAGGTCAAATAGTGACAAAATTTTACCCGACTATTATAGTAAATAATCATGTACGGAATTTATTATTTTTAATAACAAGACTACTGATACATTACATTGAAATTTTCAGTCAAAGAGTTTTGAAAGCTATTATTAATTATGCAGAGCAACTAGTGGTTCAAGTACCACAAACCCTCATCTTTCACTTACGAGAATGTATGTTACAGGAATCAACTAGCTTAAAAAATTGGGTACCATGGCACAACTCCAACCAATCTATAACAAATTACTTTTATTTTAAAATAATTGCATACTTACATTATGTTGAGATTAATAAAAATATTTGTTATTTATTATTATATATTATATATATTATTATAGTAAATCTCGACTATGTTTTTAATTATAATATATTATATTCTATATTGTTTTATCGTTGAATTTATTTGTAGCTGTAACTACACTAATATGAAAACACCTTTAGCTAAATATAACCTATAACATTTTTAATGACAGCAGTTGTCAAATTATTATGCCCGGCTAAATAAATATTAAATTTTATATCCTGAAAGATAAATTAATACACAATATCAATCAACTCACTCTTTTCTCAGGGAGGGATCAAAGGTTTCAAAGCATAATTCAAAATTTATAAATTTCCAAATAATTTTCCAAATCACGTATTATACTATTCAAATCGAAAGTAACTGTTTGTCCAATACACTATAAGGCAATTAAATTATCTTATGACACATATGAAATTACTGTCAGAAATTAAACCAAATGTCACTTCTTGTACTAAATTTTCTATAGGATGAAATTATCAAATGTAATGAGAATGATTATGAAATTCAAATTTATATATTATATTATCAAATAAACACTTACAAAAATTAAAACTTTTCAAAAAATATCACAAACGAATACGCAAAAATAGAATGTTCTATCAAAACCTTAATATTATAAACAATCTAAAATTAGAAATTCTTATCTAAATACTTTAACTAAAAGTCCAAAATGACTTATATGTCAATGTAAGATTCCCCAATTTCCTTGTAAATTGTCTTTTTCAAAATTTGTCTTGAGTTTACGTAGAATGATATATCAATAATGTTACTATAATTTGATCAAATATTTAATGCATCTACTTTCGAAATATTTTTTACTAAAGGCCTATTAATTCTCGAGAAATAATATATAATATGGACTGGACTCACCAAACTGGATACAGATAGACTTGTTTGTATTCTAAAAACGTTTTAGAATATCTGGAACAATTTTCTAAATGACTTATTTAGAAACTGGAACAACACTCGCACTTTACCGCTGTAATTCTCTGCGAATAATACACGCACTGGCTTTCAAAGGCAAATTGTGTTAATTTGATAATAATGCTATAAATTATTCTGATATTCTCAAATAAATTTGAGACAACTCTTATTCCGATGTTGTCTCTCGAGATATTAAAATTTAACTCTATTTAAAAAATTCTGAGACAACTCTTATTTCGATGTTGTCTCTCGCGATGTTATGAATCACTAACTAAACTGTTTCCATAAATAACTCTCTTCTCCTTTGGTTACCAAGAATTCTTTTTTTTAAAAAAATACAAATTTACGTTTTTATATACCAAGAGAGATTTTCATTATTTTTTTTATAAGTGCCATTTTGCTAATAGAGACATCTGTATTCTGGTTTTTCAAATCGTTTTAAAATCTATCTGTCATTAAGTCTATTCTGCAGTAATGTGATATGAAATTGAAATGTCAAATTTTATTGGTATATTGAACCTTTCAAATTATTGATAATACAGTGTGTATCACTAGTATTACATCTAAATATGCATATTTTCTTTATTTAAATGTTTTCTTTAGAATTTAGATAGAGGATATGTATTAATATATTGTGCATGTGGCTTAAATCTGACAGTTGTTGTCAAGTAATTCCCGGCTATCAAATTTTTTTTATTATATCAATAGATGAATTTCTTTATCATGAATTATTATCACTCTTCTCTCAGGGTGGGTTCAATTCGTTATTAAAAATATTAGTAAATTTTTATAATTTTAAAGTATTTTCCAAATTAAATATTAACTCCAATTCTTATTCCTGATTATTTACCCAATAGTCTCGTGTGACTGTTTGTTCTAGATTATAAAGGCTCTTAAATTGCCTTATGACATTTACGATATTTAAATGAATTATCTGTCACCAGTAATAATCCAAATGTCACTGCCAAAAATAAAATTTTATTGAATTAAATAAATTTAATTTCTATTAAACTGTTTCAATTATGTTATAAACGAATACCACAATAAGTTAAGATTCAAAATTTATATACAACTATTAAATCACAAAATTCAAATTTAAGTTTTCCTCTTTTTTATATCTTATAACAAATCGTATTTTCCTACATAAATTAAAATTAAAACAAAACAAACTAAAAAACACCTAATATCTAATTTCAAAGTTTATAAATTTTTCAAAAAAGTTCAAAATTTCGAATTGTCACTACTCAGATCACAGTCTAAAATTTCTATTAAATAAATTCTTCGAATTATTCAGTTTTTCAATACGTATTCAGTATTTCATTTGAAATCAAATTAATATTTCTTATAACTTAGACGCATCTATTTTAATTTTGTTCAAATGCCTGATATTTTCGAGAAATAATAATAAACTGGAACGGACTCACCAATACTATGGACATGCACAAACTCGTACGATTCTAAATGTAATTTAGAATTTTGAATCATTCACTTTTTTTAAATAAGATTACATTTTCCAAAAACACGCACGCACTGAATTTATAATGGGTATAGAATGAAGCGTTGTAATTATTGATTATACTATTTTTACAAAATGTTTGGACAAATCTCAAATACTATTTTTTTCAAATAAATAATTACCTTCTACTACGGTTACAAACTTTCCTCTTTTAAAAAAAATCTAAATTTGTTTTCTAACTACAAAGAAATTTGAAATTCTTTTATTATCACTATAGATATGCCTGCAGTGACCTCTGTATTCTTAAATTTCGAATATTTCTTCTAAATTGTAACATGATCTATCCATCATTGAATACATTATATGTAAATAAATAAATATGTGGAGCTGAATACACTTGTTCAAATAATAAATAAATAGAGTAGAGTTTTGTATTTAAGTGTATAAATTCTCTTTATTGCAAAGCGCTTTCGACTTTCGTCATCTTTAGTGCTTCCTGAAAGTAAATATGCAGTTGAAAGTACAGAAAAATGAGTTAGAAAAGTGAGGTTATAACTTTAGAAAAATTATTATGTGACTTTTTACAAGTCAGGTAAACCGGAAGTTGCTGAATCAATAAAACATGTTAAAATTCAGGCCATGTGGTATGCAGCAGCAACGTCAACCAGATGCGGAATGTGTAAAGTCAAATGTCATAAATGTTAAAGTGAAAATACCAATACCAACCTAAAGAGCGGTCTAGCGAGATTGAAATGGAAGCGTTACTCAATGTATATTTAATTATATTTAATCCTCTGATAGAGAGGAAGAGAATCTCTGTCCCAGTTAAACAAAGCTCATATTCATAAAGTTCTTTGGAGATGTCCAGTGTCTCAAACAAATCCAATCTAAGAAATTCCTTATTATCAATCCTGTGCAAAATTTTTGAGTTTCTGTTAGGGCTAAAGTTATGCTTGTGAAATTTGAGATGGTTACCAAATATGGACTTTTCATGTCTCTTTAGATGTTCATTGATGCGAGTGAGAAGTGGTCTGCAGGTTCTACCAATGTAGGGGGGCGGGCAATTAGAACACTCAAGTCTATACACCCTGCCACTTTTCAATTTACTAATTTTATCCTTTGAGTTAACTAAATAATTGCTCAAATTGTTGTAAGCTTTAAAGGAAACTTTTGTACCGGGTACTGTATCTTCTGTGAATTTGGAAATATCTCTGCACATTTTTTGATAAAAAAAGGCATGGAATAGTATTTCACCAAAGGTGGGTTGATTGTAGGAGAAGTAGTGAGTGCGAGTCTTCTGTCTATCCTGTATTCAATTTTGTTAATCAATTTATGAATAATGTAAGGCTGGTAGCCATTGTTGACAGCAATCTGTTTTAATATGTTAACCTCGCTGTTGTAATTTGAAAGAGCTAGAGGAATTGTTAAAAGTCGACGTAGTAGTTGAAGGAGGCCATATGTTGCATAGGATGATGAGAATTGTAAGGTATGACGTGATCAGTCTGAGTGGGTTTTCTGTAAATGGAAAAATCTAATTTTAGGCCAGTAAAGTGCACAAAAAGGGGTCGAAGTGTAAAGTTTTGGAGTAATGGTTTTTATTGGTTTATCCCATGTTTTTTGGGGTGCTGAATACGAATCTGAAGCTGTCCACCAAAAATCTGCTCGGCAAATAAGAGAAATCATCAAAAAAACACTCAAAATATTGTTTTTTAGTGCTTTTCAGCTTATAACTTGCAAAGTAAGCTATTTATGAAAAAAGTGTTAATGTAGTAAAATAAAGAGGAGAAAATTTCCTACAATTTATGTCCCCTAACATTTTTTCGTACATCGTATGGTTTCCACGCAAAATAGTGCTGAAATATGGGGCTAATCAGTATTTTTTGGAAAAAGCAAAACATAATGAATAAATCAATGCAACTTTCCCTTTAAGTGAAACAATTCATTTGCAGCACCTTGCCTTTCGATTTAAAAGCAAAGACAGTTGGGTTCGACTATCCTGACTGGAGGGGGTATCCGTCAAAATCACGTGACTGAAAATGGTGAACGTCAAGGGCACGTCTCCATGCATTCAGTACTGCTATTGCCGTGGTCGTGTCATTTGTCTCTTTCTGTGGCGGCGCGAAGTCCAGTTATTTTCGTTTCCATGTGTTTTCGTTGAGATGCAATACAACAACTCGTTACAATGTCCAGTGATAAGTGTTTTATTTGTGAAGTGGTAAAGGAAAAAGGAGTTGCTAGTAAAAAAAGAAATGATAGCAAGGGAGTTGTTTTGGCGGGTAAAACATCTGTAAACATACATGTTTCATGTCAGAAAAGTTACACAAATGAAAAAATGATAGCTGCTTACCTGAAGAATGCTGCTCAATCAAGCACATCTTCGGGAAAACTAAGATCATCCTCTGACTTTTGCTTCAAAACAGATTGTTTTGCGTGCGGAACACGAATTCATGAAGATTACACAAGGTCACAACAACGACTGCCTCACCATAAACGTAATTTGGTACATGAGGTGATGAAAATAGAGATAAAAGATACAGTTTTGAAATACGCTCAGCTTCGTGGAGATGATTTCGGTGCAGCAGTAATCAAGAGGATCCAACCGATAACAGATATAGTGGCTGCTGATTATCAGTACCATGATAAATGTTTAAAAAATCTGTACAGTAAGCCCAAGGTTGATGAAAAAAAGAAAGTTGACCCTCATTCTGAAGAGATTGACAAGGCTGTGAATGACATTTTCTCTTTTATGGAAAGTAATGACGAGGGATGTTAATGTTCATTAGACCAGCTAATGACTCAGATAGAGGGCGGCTAAATTCCCCAAATAAAAACTGTAATACAACATTTACTAGAAAGATATGGGGAAGATGTTATCATATCAAAAATCAAACAGAATACTATTGTATGTTTTAAACATACTGGCCATAAGATTTTGACAGATGCTTGGTACATTGAAAAACGTTTATCAGAACGGGAAGAACGTCTTCGAATAGTTGAAACGGCGGCTGAAGTAATTCTTGAAGAGATACGATCAGTACCGTATGCGATGGATGACTATCCTCCTCCAGATTCTTTCTTGGACGAAAATGAAAGCCTTGTTCCGGAGGTTCTCAAAGTGTTCTTGGAAAAACTAATACTAAAAAAACCGAGAAAATACTGACAAGTGGAAAACAAAAGTTCTAGCCATTTCACATAGTGTTATTAGTGCTGTCAGGCCAAGCTCTTTCCTTTATCCCCTACAAATAAGGCTATCTGCTTTTTTTTATAAGAAGTTTGGATCGCGAAAAATAATTGATGTTATATCATCTTTGTGATTTTGCGCCTCTTACTCCGAAGCTGTTCGACTTGAAGTGTCAGCAATCATGAGACCATCACTACAAATAGATCCGACAGGTTTCCATCAATTTGCACATGACAACGCAGACTTCAACACTCGTACATTGGATGGATATAATACCTTCCATGCAATGGGGGGAATACATTTGATCACCCCTAGAGAAGGCGTTGCTCCAGATCAAAGAATCGCCCGAGTAAAGAAAACAATACCGGCTCAACTAGTTGGTGAGATGGGAGCTGTTTCCTTGAAATATTTTGAGAAAGCAGGTGTTGTTGGCTTGAAGAATGTCAACATTGAGGATCTTATACATCTATTTGTTTCAACTGAGATCATCACACCCTCTTTGAAAGACCTGATTTGTCTTTATGGCAAGTGGAAAGATGTGCCCGGGATACCAGGATGGAGTGGTTTTATGGAGCAGATCACAAGTGGTCTTCCCTTTGACAGAACATATGTTGCTTGTCTGCCATTCATAAATTCTTCACCATCTGATTACAATACATTATATACAGCATTACTGACTTCAATACAGCAGAGCAAATCGACGAATTACCAAGCAACTGTAAACACCTTTGACCAGCCTCTATACCTAAAGGCTAGATTTATAGTGGCTTGCCAACAAGGAAATCCCGATTTTGATAACGTCATCATTAGAATAGGTGGGTTTCACCTGCTGATGTCATTCTTGAGGACTATAGGCTACTTATTGGATGGTACAGGGTTGAGGGAGTTGTTAAATGCAATATATGCACTACGCTCAACAGAGAAAATCCTTACGGGACACGCCTATTCAAGAGCTATTAGAGCACATATGTTGGCCCACGCAACTCTGGCGAAAATTATATTTGAGACAATGGATTTAACCCCAGTCCTTCATGAAAAACTTACAGATTTCCTGAACGATAAAGACAGATCACAAATTTTGTTAGCGAACGAAAAAGACTATGTAGAGGAATTGAAAACCAAGTTTTCTGAAAAGCTTAAAGTTATAGCTAACCGTGGTACTACTTCATAGCTATGGATTCAATACTTCGAAACGGTTCCACTTGTTAAACTATTCATTGAAGCTGAAAGAACAGAAAACTGGAATCTCCATCTACAAGTCGTCTACCAAATGTTACCGTACTTCCATGCTAGCTGGCATTTTCTGTATGCTAGATGTTGTCACCTCTACCTACAAGACATGCATAGCTTAAAAGATAAAATGAGCACTCTGGAATACGAGATGTTCACGGGTGGCGGGTTCACAATAAGAAGGACTAGCAAATTCTGGTGTGGAACATGGACCGACATGACCATTGAGCAGCCCAATGAGGATAATGGAAATTTCTGGTGTGCTGACTCATGGTCGTGGGGTTAGTGAACGTGTCCTCAGTAGGTGGATTAAAGGAATCACTTCCCTCCAAAATATGTGTGTAGTAGCATTCACTAGCGTAGAACAAAATGTGGAGATGAGAGAATCAAGGATTAAAAGGGATACAAGTCATTCGAAAAAGTTAATGAACTGGTTCACGCAACACCAACCTTTTCCTAATATGGCAGACATCTTATGTCTTACCACTGGTGTTGTAGGAGAAAGCACCATAAACTGTCATGTGGCCAAGAAGATTGGTCTTCTCTCAATTGATAGGATTGTGGGCGGTGATTTTGAAACTGTCGAATTCTACAGGAAAGACAGAGTTTTGCAACATGCTACGATGAAAAAAGCGATCAAAATAAGTGATGAAACCATCCCCATCAACCCTACGACTATTTTTCAATGAATAACAATTGCTAAATCATCTGATGAAGAACTTGAAGAACTCTTAAAATATGAACTGTGCCCTTATCCATTGCCTCTTTTCGACGACTATAGTATGAGGAAAAGAAACAAGTCTACTTTATACAAGGCATTCACACCAACGGAAGAGGCGAATCTCCAAGGGCGTGTGTACGTTATAGATGGATGATAGTCGTGTGGGCCAGGGGTCAATCCTTCTCATCCATTTGTGAAAGCTATATTTCATTTGTCAAGTCCAAGTATAAGGACAGTGCAGTAGTTGTCTTCGATGGTTACCCCCAAGAAGGCACTAAATATGCTGAATGAGAGAAGATCACGCCAACAGATGTCAGTAGATGTCATGTTCGACAAAACAATGATCCCGACAATGCCGCAAGAAAAATTTCTAGGCAATATGAAAAACAAAATCCGTCTCATCTCAATGTTGAAGGACAGCTTTGCTGAAGCTGGCATTCACACAAAGCAGGCACAAGAGGATGCAGATACTGTTATTGTCATCACAGCAATGGATTTCGCACAGCAGCATAACTGTGTAGTTATTGTGGGTGAAGATGTGGATCTGCTGGTCATCATGATTAGTCGTTGCCAGGGTGTAAATTCAAATATATATTTTCTGAGGCCAGGTAAAGGGGCAGTTTCCCAACTCATTTTTTCTCCTGACTGCCATCCAGACCAATCCATAAGTGACAACATATTGTTTTTGCACGCCATGGGGGGATGTGACACTACCTCATCCTCATTCAAAGTCGGAAAAATGAGGTTTCTTCAAACCCTCAAGAAAAACCCTGCCCTAACCAAGACCATTCAAATTTTCAAAGATCCAACGGCACATGCTGACGCTGTTATTAATGCTGGTATTACCTTTTTCACTGCGCTGTACAAACTAAGTGACAAGGAAAGCGCGTCCTTGAACATGTTGAGGTATAAATGCTACCTTAGATCGGCAAACAAAACCTCAGAACAATTGGCGTCTTTACCTCCTACCGAAGCTGCAGCTCAGCAACATTCTTTGAGAGTATACTTTCAAGTACAACAATGGCTTGGAAATGAAAAAGATCCTGAGCAATGGGGTTGGAAGAAAACCAAAGGAGGTCTGCAACCTGTAACAACATTACAGCCACCAGCACCAGACGCAGTATTAAAACTAATTTCTTGCAAATGCATTAAGACCTGTCAGACCAACTGTGGATGTAGAAAAGCTGGCCTTAACTGTTCCAATATCTGCCTCAACTGCGAGAACGGCTGCAATAATATGCCAATTAAAGAAATTGAAGAAGAAGCAGAGGATGATCCGGGGTTACTTGAAGGTAACTGTGCAAGGATAATTCTATCTTACCATAATTTATCTGCTCACTAATTATTTGTGTGTTCAAATATGTGTCTACTGCTTTCATATCTATTCAATATGTTAACAAGTGTTTGAAATTTGGTCTCTTATTTATTTCAGACGTTGAAGAACTGGATGGCTGCCCTGAGAAAAACATGGAGCCGGTACCTAAAAGGGCTCGTACAAGTTAATAGATAGGATACTACTACTTATAAATTGATATTTTTCATATTTATTCAATAAATTGTTGAATATTTTGCAATTAAGTCGATGATTTTTTTTTCAGATCTAGAAGAACTGGAATGCTGCCCTGCTGGAATCCGGTGTCTAAGAGGGCTCGTATTAGGTCATAAATATTTAAGTGTGTTGAAATAATTAAATACCTTTGTTTTCTTTTGTTTAATAACCTTTTTTATTATTGTATCAAATAATTAATTAAAACATTTTACAAAACATCAAATAATGTTCACCTACACAAAATAAAAAATATAAACTAATGACGTATTCTGCTATTTTTTTGCAAATGCTAATTTCTCCCATATTTCAGCACTCTTTCGCGTGGAAACCATACGACGTACGAAATACTTATTTAATGTTATTAAATAGATCAGTCTTAATTCTATCAAACTTGGATGTCAGAGTTCCCCTAATCTTCACAAAAATATTGTTATATCTCTTCAATTGTCTATTTTCAAATTCAAATAAAATATCATTAGGTAAAACATTGTGCAATTCTGTCTTAATAGATCTCAGATACCTTTCTACCTCAAGCAAATCAGAACATGTAACACTTATCTCTAAATTAATCAAATTTTTCTTTAACCTAAAATTGAAATTGTTTATCTTAGATCCTAGATGTCCAGATCTTGTTCCCAATAATGCATCTATGCTCCTTATTCCTTCAGTTATATGTCTAGGGAAACATCCATTCTGTCTACATTTCAAAAGGAATATCTTTCTGTTCCTGAGTGATGCTAACCTGGTGTTAAGTTTTGCCCATTTTTTTAATAGGAAGACAGAATGTTGACCAGGTTGGCGAGGTATCGATTCACTAATATTCTTACTAATTTTTCACACAAACACAAGAATAACAGGCATTTCATGAAGAAGTATTTTTTTGAGTGTAGAGAGTTCCTTAGAAATCATCCAAATTTATATATTTTTAGAAGTGATAAAGGTAATGTCACTGTTGCCATGTATAGAGAGGATTACGTAACTCGGTCTCAACAACTTTTATCGGACACCAAATATTATAAAAACATTCCTAGGAATTCAGTTTGTACATTGCAGCAGAAGGCAAACAAGTTAATTATCTCATTTGAGAAATCAAAATTGATACCTAAGGAGTTGGCTCCAAAACTTAGATTTCACAATACAATAATTCCTAGATTTTATGCATTGCCTAAGATTCATAAGCACAATTTAGCTTTGAGACCTATAATATCTTCAATGGATTCTCCTAACGGACATATTGCACAATATTTAACTGACATTTTGACTAAATCTTATAATTTTGAAAATGATTATAACATCAAAGATTCTTTTGTGTTCAGTAGTTTTATAAACAATCTCTCTATTCCAGATGGCTTCGTTCTTGTTAGCTTTGATGTGGTCTCACTGTTCACAAATTTACCTTCAAGTGTCGTTTTGGATAGCATTTCAGCACATTGGGATGATATTCAACCTCATTGTACATTGACTTTGGCAG
Source organism: Galeruca laticollis (assembly GCA_963921935.1). NCBI lineage: Eukaryota > Metazoa > Arthropoda > Insecta > Coleoptera > Chrysomelidae > Galeruca > Galeruca laticollis. The sequence continues at coordinate 184,980,292 of OY998179.1, read as the reverse complement.
CTTTTAAAGAGGCACTTCAATTTATTTTTGACTCCAACGTTTTTGTTTTCAATGATAAATTTTATAAACAGATTTTTGGCACCCCAATGGGATCTGCTGTATCGCCAATTTTGGTAAATTTTGTTTTGGACGACCTCATTAAGCATTCTATTGATTCTTTGAGCTTTCCAATTCCTTTCATCAAGAGATATGTGGATGATCTGGTTCTCGCTCTTCCTAATGATAGGGTGCAGTTCACATTGAATTTGTTCAACTCTTATAACGAACACATACAGTTTACAGTTGAGAAGGAAGAAGATGGTGTGTTACCTTTTCTAGACATGAAGTTGCATAGAGGTGAGGACAATATTAAAAGAACTTCTTGGTACAGAAAATAGATGTGTAGTAATAGGTTTATTAGATATTGGTCATGTCATCCACCAAAAATGAAAACCAATTTAATTCTCGCCCTTAAGTATATGTTGAGAAAGTTATCTCATCCAGATTTTCTTAACAATGACCTAATTTTATTGAAGGAGATTCTGATTCAGAACTCATATCCTAGAGGTATGGTGAACAAGTTTTTAAACAACACTCCGACAACTTTCAGGAAATTTGAAGATGTTGTATCGGATTCAGTCCATAGTGCAGATTTGGGGTATGGATCATTACCGTACATACCAGGTTTAACACCAGACCTCCTTAAAGTTTTGAAGGGTACCACTACTGTTAAGGTTGCAACCTATAATATACTTACAATCAACAACCTTTACACTAAAATCAAGTCAAGGTTGGGCAAGGGCGAGGTTTCGAACCTTATTTATAGCAATCCTTGTAGTGAATGCAATCAAATATATATAGGCCAGACCTCTAGATGTTTATCGGGGAGATTGACCTCACATAAAAGTGATTGCAATACTGCAAAGCTGTCTTGTGCTTTGGCAGAGCATGTTATAGTTGATAAACATAGTATGATGTTTCATAATGTTAAAGTACTTGGCAAAGAAAAAAATTATAATAAGACTTTTTCTCGAGATGTGTCATATACACAAAAATTTAAATAACTCTTTGAACAAAGAGTTTGATCTTGATGGACTTAGTAAAATTGACACCTATCTGTTGTCTTTATAGAATGGCTGAGTTCCTTTAATCGTTTTACATTTTTCGCATTGATGTTTTTACATCACTCTCATATTCTTTTATAATACCAATTTATATCCTTACTGTAAAAATATAAATATAATTGATACTCCACTTGCTGTTAAATTCATTAGATTATGGGGTCTTCTTTTTGTTTCTTGATAAAAAACCGATATGGACTTGAAATAGATGCCTTTCTCCTTGGGTAATGTATTCAACATTCATTTTAATTGTGTTTGGATTGTTGTGTTTGTTAATAATTGTTACTTTTCTGCTTGATATTGCAGTTTTAATGTTTTTAAATGTTTTTGACTTTCAACGTGATATTTCGGTTATTCGTTCAATGAATTTTCTTGCTCCTGTAAATCTTGATGTACTTGATGCATACATGTTAAACTTATTATGGTTAGTAATTTTGTATTCTAAGCAGTGTTTCAGTTTTATTAATTTAAATTTTGTCCATTTGTAGATGTTCTGATGAAGGAAATAAATTATTTCCGAAAGCTTAACTAGTCAAAAACTAGTTGTTTAATTAGCCCTATATTGACCGCATCCCAACTACTTTGTTTACAGTTTGTTTACATAACGGTCACTACCTGGCACGTACGTATATACATATATATATATATATATATATATATATATATATATATATATATATATATATATATATATATATATATATATTAAAATATTTTGTGATTGTATAATTTTAATTTGAATATATTTTAAGATAGCTCAGTTATTTATTATTATATCGTTTTGTAACTATTATATATTTATTAATTCGGGAGCATGAAACCCTTTTTTCTCTTTGAGTCCTGGCTTTTTATAATGTTGTATTTGTTTAAATAAAAAGAAAACACTTTATTTTTAAATAGATTTAATTTTTTTTAAAGAAATAATTTTATTTGATAATAATAATTTGAGACGCCTATGGATATATTATACCTACTTATTTATTTTGATAATTTCTTCAGTGCGCGTGCGTGAAAAAACTAGTCATGCGCTTTAGCATAGAACGAACGATTCTTACACGTAAGAAGCATCTATACATATTATACAAACATAGTTTGTTGACGATGCAGACAAGTGAATGGTTCAAACACATAAAAGAATTTATATAGAAATCATAGTTATATATGATACAAATTGCTGTGGAAAGAAAATAGTTATCTACATAGATAGAAATATAGGAATTATATACAGATGGACATAGTTATTACATTAATAAAATTTCAAGCACCATATTTATGCGATTACAACATGGCGTAAGTACATATTTTAATTTATTTAAATTCGGCCTTTTTATTAATATTAACGATTTATGCAATTAATTAACTATATAAAGTCTGTTCTCTTTCTTTTTCAAATCGATCATATTCGCAAATGTTTATCAATTTATGAAATCAAGTACTTATTTGAGTATTTTGAGTTTTTACTCTGATTATTGGCCAATAATATTTTAAACACACTGACCTGTTGTTCTTGAATTGGGATGAATGTCTCTGGACCCCAGGAATACTCCTCTGAAGCTCCAAAAACCAAAAATGATGAGAAATTTCGAAGATTCTTGCCGAAAAACTCGATATAATTAACTGTGAGTATTAATAAGATTGTTTTTTATAGTACTTTATAGTTTTAATTGTGTTAAACTGGGAATTTCTTGAAATTTCTGGAACATTATCACACACACTCCTCGCTTCTTGACACCAGCTTCCCTATTCTTTAGCGTCCCCTCGATTCTCCACTTTTTTCAACAAAACAGTCTTTTGTTTTTCTTTAGGTTACTATTTCAAAGTTTATTTGTTGATTCAAAATTTGTTCTGTCATATTTTATAACCAATAAAATATTGTCCTTTGCAATCAAATTAATTGAAACTTCTTTCACTTATTAGAAAAGTTTCATACATACACTCTTTTACATTATTAGTTCATTTATAGAGTTCCTATGAGTTTTTTTTATCATACAAATAAATTGAAGTTGGTTATACTTAGATATATTTAAATGGTACAACATCCAATATTGTTATTGACAGTCTATCACTGTTACACTCATATTATTTATAAATATAAATTCTCTTATGTTATTTGTCTATACTCTTTGCATTATATTATTTATAATAAACTTTAACAAATTATTATTTATTGATTCAACGTTTATTTTATTTACCATATATCATTTGTCTATATGTCATTATTTGTTTATCTATGAAAATCTATTGAATTATATTCTATTCAATATTTGTATTTGTTTTTATTCTTACCTTAATGATTATAATGAATTAACTATAATAATATTTGTTTTCATTTCAGATGAACAGCTGATTATGTTATGGAAAATAATCTTCGTCTTATGCAACTTTATTTACATCATTACATTGGTTAGGCAATCTCTATATTTTATGTTATTATTGAGGTAATTTCTTTTTCTATTATATTGTTATAGACAATTATTTAATATATCTTTACTTGATACGTTGTTTAAATTAAGAAAAGTGTTTCCTTTTTACTTGTTTTCTTAAATTATATTATTTTCATATATTTTCATACTAGCAACATATTTTTATAGAACTAATTCTCTTACTATCTATGATATCTGGTTCAATATATATATATATATATATATATATATATATATATATATATATATATATATATATCTTTTTTGGATAGTTCTTGGGTATAGGTTTCTTGTGAATAATACGAAAATTTTATGACGACGTTTCGCCCATCATAGTAGGCTTTATCAAAATCTGTTTTATTTTGTGGAACAGTACCTACGAGTGGAAAGAATTAAAATGAAATTTGGTAGCTTACAATGAAGACATTCACAATTAACAATTAAAAATTAAAAGTCAAAAATTAAAAGGTTTTCCAGCTCACATGCAGGAATAAAATTTTGAAATTAAGTTTTATTATGGTACGTACCTCGATGTTTACATTTTAATGGTAAAATTAGGAATGGAAAGAATGAAGGTTCTATTATTGTTTTCGTTTTTTTTCCTTTTTGAGTAAGTATTCTGGTTTATGTTACTTAGATTTTCAATGGCAGAGAGATAAGGTGTATATTAATTATTAAAATGGAATATACGAGGTGGTCACAAAAATTGAAATAATATTCATTGTTTATTTATAGTATTAAGTTGTAATAGATATGGCTTAAATGATTTGTGTCTTGTTTATCATTGACAGTATGCTGTTCCTTTTTTATGTAAATCATTTCTTTCATCAAAAGTTTTTGGTAATTGTTATCTTGTGCTAGAATTTTAGTATTTGAAAAGTTAAATTCGTGGTTTTGGCTATATTCATGTTTATGTAAAGCTGTTGAGGCATTTTTAGTGTATTTGTGTCCGTTTAGCCTGTTATTAAGGTATTGTGTAGTCATTCCTATGTACTTATTGGGGCAATTTAAGCATGGTATTGAGTAGACGACATTCGATTCCATTTTAGTTGGAACTTTACTTTTCAATGATGTGAATAAAGATGATAATAGATGTTGTGCTTTGTGACATACAATGATATCATGCTTACCTAAGATATATTTCATTTTTTCTGATAATTCTGCTGTGTATGGCATAGCAATATATTTTTTTATGCTTTTATCATTTATCTGTTTTTTATCAGGTATGTTACTATTATATAATTTGTGTGTACGTTGGTTTATGATTCTGTTTATTAACTTTGTAGGGAAATAATTTTCATGAAGAGCCTTTTTTACTTTCTTTAAGATCTCGAATCTATATTCGGGTGATGTAAGAGTTAGCGCTCTATCGGTTAAATTTATGATAACACTGTTTTTCTGTGAATTTGGGTGGTGGGAATTATAGTTTAGGTAGCGACCCGACCAAGTGTTTTTGGTATACCATTTTGTTTTAAGTTCTTCATTGTTTTCTTGTCGTATGATTGTCATATCTAAGAAATTAATTTTATGTTCAAGTTCTGTTTCTGAAGTAAACTGAAGTTTGGGATGGAAATTATTAAAAGCGTCTAGAATTTCGTCAATTTGATTTTCTGGTACGGCAGTGATACAATCGTCGACATATCTTTTAAAAAATAGTATAGGAATATTAGTTTTGTTTAGAACCTTCTCTTCTAGGAATTCCATGACAAGTTGTGCTACAGTGGAAGATATGGGAGAGCCCATTGCACAACCATCTAACTGCTGGTAAAATTTGTTTTTATGTTGAAAATAATTGCTGTTTAGTGTTAGATTTACCGCTTCAATAAACATGTCTTGATTTAGAGTTGTATATTCTTTTAGGGAGTTCCATTTCTCATTAATGATGTTTGTTATTAATTCGTTCGGTATATTAGTGTATAGGGATATCACGTCTAATGAAACTAGTTTGTATGTGTTTGATATTTTTGTTATATTAATAAACTCCTTGAAACTAAAAGAATCTTTGATGTAATAGTTATTTTTGCATGTTATTTCAGATAGACAGTTACTTAAATATTTGAATAATCTGTAAAAAGGTGACTGGATAGATGATACTATAGGTCTTAATGGAATACTAGGTTTGTGAAGTTTAGGTAACCCATAAATTTTTGGTGCCACTGCATTGTGAATCATTAATTTTTTTGCTTCATTTTCAGAAATCTGTTCTCTAGACAAGAATTTTTTTATTAGTGAATTATTTTTTTCTTGGTATATTTTTGTAGGGTCGTTACGTAATTTTTTGTATGTTTGGTTGTCGGAAAGCAAACTATCCATCTTAATATCATAGTCATTTGTATTCATTATAACAATTTTGTTGCTTTTATCTGGTTTTAAAACAGTAATATCTGGGTTGTTTTTAATAAAATGTTTGGCTCTGTTAATTTGTTTGCTGATTTTTCGTTGAAATTTATTAGTTTTTGTGTTTTTGTGTCTAATTTTGATTTTATGATTGGTAATTAGATTTACAATATTTCCGCGAATCGTGTCTTTTATTTCGTTTGGTTTATCTTTAATAGCAGATTCAACACAAGCTATATATTCTGTTATAGGTAATTTACTTTCCTCAACAACAGGTATAGAGAAATTTTCGCCTAGGGCTAAAACTTCAGCGACATCTTCAGGTATTTGTTTATTAGAAATATTGTCTAACCAAGATGAAACATTGATCTTATTACTAGGTTCTGTAACATTTGATATAATTTTGGAAAGTTTTTTTTGGTTAGTTGTCTTGACCTTATAAAAAGTTTTCTCGTATTTGACTTTCTCTCTCTGCATGAAATCGTTAAAAGTATCTAAAGGTAATATTGGTTTTATTTCTGTTGCTAGTTCTTCGATTTGAGAGTTAAGATTGTTTATTTTGTGAGTAGACTCGGTTATTGTGAGATTAAGAATTTTATTTTTTGTGTTATTAATAATGTTATTGAATTTATTTTCGAGGTACGTACCTGTGAAACTAATGTGCGACACTTTAAAATTAACAAAAGTCGGGTATACATCGAGATGTTTGCATCTTAATAAAAATATTCTTCGGTTCTTTTGTTTTGCTAGCTTGTTGTAAGAACTTGATAAAATTTTTAGCTTTTCAGCCAATTTCAGTCCATAGGTAGTCCGTATTGTTTGAAGGAACGATATGTTCGGTGTAACTTGCATTTTTTCACCCTTGCAATTTTATATTTGTAGTATTTCTTAAACCATTATATATTTATCTTTTTGGATAGTTCTTGGGTATAGGTTTCTTGTGAATAATACGAAAATTTTATGACGACGTTTCGCCCATCATAGTAGGCTTTATCAAAATCTGTTTTATTTTGTGGAACAGTACCTACGAGTGGAAAGAATTAAAATGAAATTTGGTAGCTTACAATGAAGACATTCACAATTAACAATTAAAAATTAAAAGTCAAAAATTAAAAGGTTTTCCAGCTCACATGCAGGAATAAAATTTTGAAATTAAGTTTTATTATGGTACGTACCTCGATGTTTACATTTTAATGGTAAAATTAGGAATGGAAAGAATGAAGGTTCTATTATTGTTTTCGTTTTTTTTCCTTTTTGAGTAAGTATTCTGGTTTATGTTACTTAGATTTTCAATGGCAGAGAGATAAGGTGTATATTAATTATTAAAATGGAATATACGAGGTGGTCACAAAAATTGAAATAATATTCATTTTTTATTTATAGTATTAAGTTGTGATAGATATGGCTTAAATGATTTGTGTCTTGTTTATCATTGACAGTATGCTGTTCCTTTTTTATGTAAATCATTTCTTTCATCAAAAGTTTTTGGTAATTGTTATCTTGTGCTAGAATTTTAGTATTTGAAAAGTTAAATTCGTGGTTTTGGCTAGATTCATGTTTATGTAAAGCTGTTGAGGCATTTTTAGTGTATTTGTGTCCGTTTAGCCTGTTATTAAGGTATTGTGTAGTCATTCCTATGTACTTATTGGGGCAATTTAAGCATGGTATTGAGTAGACGACATTCGATTCCATTTTAGTTGGAACTTTACTTTTCAATGATGTGAACAAAGATGATAATAGATGTTGTGCTTTGTGACATACAATGATATCATGCTTACCTAAGATATATTTCATTTTTTCTGATAATTCTGCTGTGTATGGCATAGCAATATATTTTTTTATGCTTTTATCATTTATCTGTTTTTTATCAGGTATGTTACTATTATATAATTTGTGTGTACGTTGGTTTATGATTCTGTTTATTAACTTTGTAGGGAAATTATTTTCATGAAGAACCTTTTTTACTTTCTTTAAGATCTCGAATCTATATTCGGGTGATGTTAGAGTTAGCGCTCTATCGGTTAAATTTATGATAACACTGTTTTTCTGTGAATTTGGGTGGTGGGAATTATAGTTTAGGTAGCGACCCGACCAAGTGTTTTTGGTATACCATTTTGTTTTAAGTTCTTCATTGTTTTCTTGTCGTATAATTGTCATATCTAAGAAATTAATTTTATGTTCAAGTTCTGTTTTTGAAGTAAACTGAAGTTTGGGATGGAAATTATTAAAGGCGTCTAGAATTTCGTCAATTTGATTTTCTGGTACGGCAGTGATACAATCGTCGACATATCTTTTAAAAAATAGTATAGGAATATTAGTTTTGTTTAGAACCTTCTCTTCTAGGTATTCCATGACAAGTTGTGCTACAGTGGAAGATATGGGAGAGCCCATTGCACAACCATCTAACTGCTGGTAAAATGTGTTTTTATGTTGAAAATAATTGCTGTTTAGTGTTAGATTTACCGCTTCAATAAACATGTCTTGATTTAGAGTTGTATATTCTTTTAGGGAGTTCCATTTCTCATTAATGATGTTTGTTATTAATTCGTTCGGTATATTAGTGTATAGGGATATCACGTCTAATGAAACTAATTTGTATGTGTTTGATATTTTTGTTATATTAATAAACTCCTTGAAACTAAAAGAATCTTTGATGTAATAGTTATTTTTGCATGTTATTTCAGATAGACAGTTACTTAAATATTTGGATAATCTGTAAAAAGGTGACTGGATAGATGATACTATAGGTCTTAATGGAATACTAGGTTTGTGATATATATATATATATATATATATATATATATATATATATTAAACTGGATAGAACGGGGAGAGAAAGAATGATTTAACATTATTATTAGTTTATATTTAGTTTTGATTTGCCCGGTATATTGTAAAATTTAAAATTTTATTATTAAGATGATTACACTTTGAACATGAGAAATTCTTTAACCTCAGAGTAGGGTTCTGATATAGAAAAACAAAAAATTTGATTAGATATCTTCATAAAAATTTTGTCAATCAAAAATGTACTTGCTTTATTTAATAATACCAAATAAATTCCAATGCTGGACCTCTCCACGATTCATAGATGTCAGTTCAAACTACCAATGGTTCAAACTAGATGGAGCCATCACCACAAAGAAATGAAATATATCAAAAATCAATTTTACAATGTTCTTCAAAATAGAAAAAACGTTATTTAATGTTATGAAAAGACAAATACATTGTTCTTTTACAGGACACAAATTAATAAAAAACCTATTATCTATTATGATCACTCATTCGAACAAAATCATGTACTCAGATGAATAATTATCTCTATATACAATTCCAAAATAGGCAACATTTAATACAGATCTTATAATACGAAATCTTTCATATAAACGTCTATGATTTGAAAATGGCGAAAGACAAAGGTTGCAAGTGTTTGTGGGAAGCAAGATCGAAAAAGGGATAACGCTTCCCACCTAGGGTTGGTTTCTTCCAGACAGGAGGGCTTTATACGCCTCCGTGTTGATATTGGTTGTTGTTCCAAAATCGGAATCTCCCAATTGATGGCACAAATGTGCGTTTGGTTTTCCTGTTATTTTGCGTTGTTTGTTATCTTCCATGTTTCAATCAACATCGTTGCTCCCAAGTTTCACATCCATTCTTGGTTATACCGTACTGATGAAGGCTAATGAGCTAGAAACATGCATGTTTACGGTTACCACTCCTCTTCAGTAACCTCTTAATTTTTGCGTGCTTTCCCATGATTTTTTCTTTTGTTATATATATATATATATATATATATATATATATATATATATATATATATATAGTGCGTCTAGAAACTATCCGGAAAACAGAAAGCACAATGATAATTCTTCGGTATTTATTTTTAATACTTAAATTAATATAATTATATCAAATAATTCATCTCATTTACTTATACAACCTCCATTTAAGTCTAAACACTTAATTAAACGTTCAGACAAACCTGAAACAAACCCGAAACTAGGTCAACGCTATAATGTTCGGCGATGGTGGTCTAGGGCTGTTTTGACCGAGCCAAATCTTTTTCATTAGTCCCCATGTGTTTCAATGGGACTAAGATCTGGTAAAGCTGCGGGCCATGGAATTGTTGTCAAGTTTTTTTCTTGCATCCAAGCTGCAGTATATGCAGAAGTATGGCATCTTGCATTATCCTGCTGTAACCGCCAGCCCCTGGATATAAAGCATGGGCCGTTTCAAGAAGAAAGCCATTTAGATATTCACAATATTTTTCACTGTTAACGGTTAGGTTACCATCAACTATACAAAGAGGTGTAGCACCACGAACAGATATTGTTCCCCAAACCATTATTTTAGTGGGAAATTTGAACAGTAACTTGTTCTCTTGATAGGATTTTTAGGCAATTTGCCCCAAGCTGGAAACAACTTTCATCGAATATAAAAACATTACCAAAGTTATCTTCTCGAAGATATTGACATAAATCTATTCCTCGCTGCCTTTGTAAAGGTGTCATCGCGGGGACTTTCTTTGGTTGCCTTGATATGTAGCCTTGTATTTTCAGTGACTTGCGGACAGTTTCTGGACACATATTTATTCTTCGTTGATTTTAAATCTGTCAGCCAATTTTGGAAACCCTAGGCGCGAATTTTGTCCTCCTAAGGCCACTAAAGCGTTTAAATTGTTTCCGCTAATCTTATGAGGTCTTCCCAAAACTGAATCATACCTCATATCTCTCCCATTTTTTATCCTCTTTATTGTCTCATATACTACACTTTTTCCTATATTCGTCAATTCCACTAATTCTTTCACATTTTCAACACTTTTTCTATACAAATATTCCACCAATTTCCTTTTTTCTAGTTGTGACATTATTACACAAAACCTAAGCCTGTTTGCAATCAACAATATATGACAGATGGTATTGTCATGTAATTTTGACCATGGCCTAGTAACAGGCACAATCTACTTGATGCATTACTTTCATCTTAGGATGTTACAAAAAAGAAACATGTTAAAATTAGGAGAAAGATTAGATTCCGGATACTTTCTAGACGGACTATATATGCCATGCATTATTATTATATCTTATATATATATATATATATATATATATATATATATATAACATTTGGAACAGGGGGTTGTTTTGGCATCAGGGAACACCAAAACAAAAAACTGCATTGAAATTTTTCCGAAGTCGCATCATGCTACCCTCTACAGTAGCCCTTCTGAAAAAGCGGAAAAAGTTAAATTAGACCATCTATGCAGATTTCAATTCACACATTTTTAACACCAAAACAATATTTATTATAAAAATGTATTATATTTACTTAAAATACGCGCAATGAATATCTTTTTAATCACCACCTAATTGTGAATCTTGAAAAAACAATCCATCTACAGTCGAGTCGACTGAGCGAAATCGAATAGAGTCAACAAGTGTTTCCATCCACTGTATAATATACATAATACCTTTCCATAATTGCGGTTATGAATAAGATTAGTTTCCACTTTGTTAGGCTTAACTTTCAGAATATTTTGCTTTGTTTCACTTATAGGACCCTTCCTTCAACAACATTGTCTCTAATTTTACGCCTTTCTGCCTTTAATTGACGCTTACTTTATTTCCATTGTGGAAATTTAATCGCTTTAATCATTTGTCATTTGGAACAACAAGTTTGTAGTCAGTTTGTGAAAATATAAAAATGGGATTATCTGTTTGTGTAGGGTTATTGAAGATCACCAGCTGTGGGTTATAAAGTCCTAAATGTTGTGTCTATATAGGATTTTTATAGAAAAAATTTTAATATTGAGTGATATTATTTCTATACTTTCAGGGCAATTTCAAATTCATACGCAGACCTTTTATGTACTTGAAGTCACAACTAATATTTTTAAAAATTTTTATCTTAATTTAATCTACAATATTTGTATCTATTCAAAATGAAATACAATCATTCTTTTCGGATTGATTATAGATAATAATGAAGAAAGTTCGTATTGCTAATATACAGACTAACGACCTCGTTGAAATAAAACAATAATGTTCTACAATATAGCTTATTCAGGTGAATTTACATTCCATAACTTACCCTCACTGTACCAGGTGTCCCAAAGTCGAGGCGTATTTTAAATATTTTCTTTTGTTTTTTGAGATATTCGAAAACAAGTGATTTCTCAAAGTTTGGCTTTTATTTTTTTGAGCCAATTAAAGAGACATCAAAAAACAGTTGACATGTCTGAAATGTTATTTTTTATTGTCTTTAACATCATGTCATTAATAAAAAAATAACAAAACAATAGATAGAGAAGAATTAGAAAAAGTTGTTAGGGAACAAAAAAATGGAAAAACAACCGGGACCGACAAAATTACGGCAGAAATGATAATAAGCATGAGTCAGAAAGAAGAGATACATTGTTACATATTTACAACAGTGTATCAGAAGAAGGAACCTTGCCAATGGATTGGAAGAAAGCACTAATAGTACCCATTATCAAGAAAGGAGCCCACAAGGACTAAGTACAGCCATGAAAATACTTTGGAAAAGATCATAGACAAAAGATTCAGAGTGAAGATCGAGAGAGCACTGGAAGAAACACAGAGCGGTGGATTCAGAAATGGCAGAGCTACAGAGGACCATGTATTAATAATAAAACCGATAACTAAAAAAGCACTTGAAAAATTGTATAACATTTTTGGACCTAGAGAAAGCTTGTGATGTAGTTTCAAGACATAAACTATGAAAATAACTTGTAAAATGGTAAAATTATAAGATTAACACGGAAAATTTATAAAACCAATGAAAACACAATTATAAAAAACATCATGATATCACAAAACACAAGTAAAGAGCTAAGACAAGGGAGCAGCTTAAGCCCGTTACTGTTTATAATATTCATGGACGAAATAATAAGGAAATGTAAGCCTCTAACAAAAAATTATTGTGTCGGGCACGCAAAATGCCGATATCAACAATAGAAGTTCGCATAGGTCTCTATGCACAAGCTCTCCTATATGTGTTGCACGTTTTTCATTTGGTTGGAATGTTGGCCTTGTAGCTTTTCCTTCCATACAAGTAGGACAAATCTTTTTAGGAACGCCTAATCCAAGTTGCCTCAAAGCTTATTTTCCAGCATATCCTAACCTTTGATGCCAGGTTTCAGCGTCCACACTAATATGACAATTTTGATTCAGCACATTGTCTATATACAGTCCACCTTTATTATGGCATTTGAGGGAGAAATTGGGTCCACAAATGTTTGTGTCTTCTTTTGTTACTATTATCTTGTGTCCTTTTTCAGTTATTTTTGAAGCTGAAATGAGGTTTTGCATCAAATTTGGAACAGTGAGGGCTCTCATCGATAGTTGATCCAAGGTCTTTAATGTCACGTATTATTGAATCCAATTTCAAGTAATAGTCCTACAAACTTTCATTGAATCCAAAGCGTAAACTGAACAATTTTCTCCACAAAAAATAATTTAGTAAAAAAACTAACAAATATATCTTTTAGAGCTTGTAATTGCTCTTTTGCAGTAGCACAATCTTTAACAATATCCAAATGCTTATCTGAGTTCGGCTCTGTCAGAACAAGTGACTAGTCTAGTTTTGTGCAGTTCTCGAAATATTACAAATTTACTTAGTTTAAACCTTTTTTAATTAGTTTTGATCAGTGAGAAGTACTTTCAGAAACTGTAAGTTCACTTTACTTATATTGTTCTTCAAATTATTTAAACTTAGTGAATTCTACATCATAAACACGGTCAATTCAAGTAATACATCACCTATAGAAAGCAACAAACTAGTTTCGCATGCTACTATTTACTAATAGCGGCCAGGGACGTATTCCAAATTCCGGCCAAATAAAAACAAATTTTAATGATGTCTTCTATCAATGATTCACACTCAAATACTCCTACAATAGTTATCAAAAGTTATTCATCAGCAGTCAACCAAGCTGTTTTTCCAAGCAAGCAATCGTTTTTTGCGCTATCAACAATGCCAAATTACAGGATTACCTTATCACATTAGGATCAATTATTCAACCAAAAAATATTATTTTTTCATCAAGGCTTTCGAACAATCGCGTTTGTATGTACTTAGCAAACAAATCAGTAGTTGATAACTTTATGAACAATTATGGCTCCATAACCGTCAACGGCAAAAACCTAGTAGCTCGTCGACTCATAACTCCGGCTGATACAATCATACTTTCCAATGTAAGTCCAACCATCCCACATCAACTGCTAACAGATGAAATATCAAAAATAGGTCTAAATCCAGTTTCTCCCATGACGTTTCTAAGAATCGGTGCAACATTACCTGAGTATAGTCACATCCTGAGTTTCAAAAGACAGATTTACGTAAGCCCTCATAATCAACAGTTTCCAGACTCCATATTGATTGAACTCTAACAAACGAGCTACCGAGTTTTCCTTCAAAAAGACGGACTAACATGCTACAAATGCAACGCTGATGGTCATATAGCCTCACAATGTATCAATAGCTCCAACCAATCAGAACCTAATACATATAGTTCAACATCAAATAATCAACCGCTTACGACTTCCCAAACTCTTCTTACAACCCCAATCCAAACTCTCCCACCATCTTTGTCAACAAGTAACATTAATACACAAAAATTGACTACTGATACAATAACAGAAGACTCTCCACTTAGTCAAGAGACGTCCACAGTTTCAATGTATATGGAAGCAGAAACGGAAGCAACAGATATCCCCAATATGGCCGAAATCACAAGCAAAAGACCTATGAAAGATACCCCTACACCCGATAGCGATAATAACATAACGCCAGAAAAATTATTCCCTAAACCAAAACCAACTGTAAAAAAGAATAAATTGAGCAAGAAACAATCAACCATCTCCTGGACTACGACCAATTAATTGTTTTATTAGATAACGTAACCGGCTCACCCCAACCTGTAAATATAGCTCTAGATTTCACATCTGATCTCCTTGCGCTTACTACTATGTTAACCAAAGTATATCCCCACATAAATGACAAGGCAACAAAAACGAGAATCACCAAACTTAAAAAAAAGATATTTACTCATCTTGGCCAAGACTTAATTGACTCTGAAACGGATTCATCTACTAATAATTAATTTGTCGCCCATAACCCTCTCAAATTAGTCCAAAATTCAACTCCATTCTTCAATGGAACATAGATGGTTTCTACTATCGACTTGGTATTCTACAAGTTATTATTAGATAATACTCTCCGTTGAACAAGTACAGGAAGCACAAAACTCTCCAAAATCGCGTAGAGCTAAAGAAATACAAGGCAAAGGCACAACTTGTAATCAAACAATCCAAGAAAAATCTTGGCAGGAATATGTTTGTGGAATAAACTCTTCCACTCCAATAAGCCAAGTCTGGACCAAAATAAGAAAAATGAATGGACATAGTTCAAAAAGCACTATTCGTAGCATTAAACACAATGATAACTACTACTCATCCACAATAGATATAGCCAATATTTTGGGCCAATCCTATCAAGAACAATCGTCAACTTCAAATTTCACACGCGACTTTCTCAATTACAAGGCTCAAATCGAAAAAACTCCCATCAGTTTTGAAGATACACTCGATAACCCTTCAAATCATCCTATCACCATAGAAGAACTTGACAGCTCCTTAGACAAAATGAAAAATTCGAGTCCAGGTCCAGACAATATTCCAGTCATATTTCTCAAATATCTACCACCTTCAGCAAGACGGCATCTACTGAAACTTTTCAACAAGATATGGGAAGACAAAGTATTTCTTTCTTTATAGTCTGAAGCTATTATTCTACCATTTCTGAAATCTAAAAAACCCAAACAAGAAGCCAACTCGTACAGACCAATATCTCTAACTTGCTCAATGGGAAAATTGCTAGAGAAAATTGTCAACCAAACACTCATGTGGCATCTCGAAACTTCTAACCTCCTAATTAAAGAACAAACTGGATTTAGACCAAACCGCTCAACTCTAGACAATATTGTGGATTTGGAAAGTGAGATCAATGAAGCTTTTGCCACCAAACAGGTATACGTAGCCTTTTTCTTTGATATCTCAAAAGCATTTGATACCTGCTGGACTCCAAACATCCTGATGCAACTACAAAGATGGAATATCACAGGAAATTGCCTAGCTTTTATCAACAACTTTCTTGCCAACAGAACATTCAAAGTTCGGGTTGATGACGAACTATCTGATACTTACCGCCAAGCAAATGGAACCCCACAAGGCTAAGTTATCAGCCCTACTTTATTTTTGATTGCCATTAACAATATCCTTAACAATTTAAAAAAACCACTGAAAGCAAGAGTTTTCACAGATGACCTAGTGGTTTACATAAAAGGAAAAAATATAAATACAATATTTCTATTTATGCAACAATTCATCACAAATTTGGAACTATGGTCACGTCAATCTGGCTTCAGGTTTTCTGTTACCAAAACAACAGGTGTGGTATTTAGCAGGAAACGTTCATATACTACTCCAAAATTGAAGCTTTATAACCAAAATATTAACTTCAAATTATCAGCAAAATTTCTAGAAATGATCTTTGACCATAAGCTTACCTGGAAAGATCACATAGAAAAGTTGGTCCAAACATGTATGCAGCGGCTTAATATAATGAAAAGCCTAGGAAATATAAATTGGGGATCAGACCAAGCAACGCTACTGCTTATATATAAAACGCCCATCAGGTCAAAAATAGATTACGGCTCTATAGCTTATGCATCTGCCAGAAAAACTGTACTTCGCATACTTGGTGTTATCCATAATACAGCACTAAGAATAGCTTCAGGCTCGTTTACAACATCCCCTAATACCAGCATCCAAAGTCTTCTTGGTGAACCTTCATTAAGTTACAGACGCTCTACATTGAGTTTGAATTACGCGGCTGCTATATCCACTAATGCTGAAAAACCAGTTTACAGTAACACGTTCAACAACAGATATAGGGATCTTTTTGATAAAAAACCGCATCTTTCTAAGCCATTTTACGCCAGAGTTAGAGAACTTTTTCAGAAGTTCAATTTAGAGCTCCCAACAATGTTTCCATCCACTGTCGAACAACCAGCTCCGGGGACAATGTCTACCCCTCGCTGCGGTACTAACCTGACTGGGCTTGATAGAGATACAAATCGCCATGAAATCTTCGCAGAACTCAACAGAGTACTACATGACTACAATGACTTTAACTTAGTCTACACGGATGCTTCGAAATCGGAGGCTGGAGTGCTCCAATAGTGACTACAACTGAATCTTACAGCATAAAATGCTCACCTCACACTAGCATATTTACGGCAGAACTCTATGCTATCTTTCACGCCCTCAAAGTAATTACCTCCTTTCCAAATCCCAAAACCCTAATTTTAACTGATTCCTTAAGTAGCATTCATTCCTTGAAACATCCTTATCCCAAGCACCCAATACTACAATCAATTAAATCCCAGCTTCATAATATCCAGAACGACAATAAATCTGTCGATTTCACGTGGATTCCTGCTCACATTGGCATCAGAGGCAACGAAGAAGCGGGCTTATGTGCACGTAACGCAATCGTAATTGTTAATGCCGAACTCATAACAAAGTACGTGGTGAGTGACTTGAGAACACTTATTCGGGAAAAAGTTCACAACCACTGGCAACAAGACTGGCAGCGATCGCAAGACAAACTTCGCGAATTTAAGTCAACAGTGACGCTGTGGAAGCATCCAACCACAACACGCAGAGCACAAGTGATTGTTACTAGGCTTAGAATAGGGCATTGCAAATTTACGCATACTTATCTATTCAATAAAGACAATGCTCCTATATGTGATCTATGTCAAGAACAGTTAACAGTGAAACATGTCCTGATTAATTGCACTAAGTTTGACACGAACCGGCTAAAATATAGACTACCTACAGATTTAAATATACTCTTAGGTGTAAATTGCCCAGTTGAAAAATTGATGGGATTCCTAAAGAACATTAATTTACTTAACAAAATTTAATATTGTATATTGTTATACACCGCTAATCACCTTCGGTGGAAGCGGATTAGTTTGAATAAATAAAAATGCTTATCTGACATACCCTGAACGATTATGGACTTTGCTTTAGCATCGAGTCTCCTGAATTTTTGTTGCTCTTCAATTGATGCGGTCGACGGTGGCGGATAATTTTCAATAACATCATTACACGTTCTCTAGTTAGCAAAGTCAAGATGCGAAATCTCCAGTTACTGAAATTATTCGCTTCCAAAATTGGCAGAGAAAGACTACTCAAAGCTGCCATTTTGTTGCTGCGATTACGCTAAGAAAAATTACTCACAGTTTACCCAAGGAACCGTCCTGGGCCCATAATCTGATTGATGTGAGTAATTTGTACAGAGATTTTCTTTCTTTAATAGTTTTTTTATGTTTCCGAATATACTTTCATTTGATATTAGGGGAGAGTTGGACAAAACCGGGTACCCCTTAATTCATCTAACTAACTGCTGCCATCTATCAGACAATGTTAAAATTAGTGTCCCTAAACCGCCAACAGTCGCGTGTATCCATTTCTACATCATTTGAGTAACCTGTGCCGGAGCAGTAAGACCCCGCCTGTTTTTTGGGGTAGCAAACTCGATTTTTAAGGTAAGTTTATAGTTTTTTTTCCTCTACTGAATAACTAATCACCATTTCAAAATTTAATACATGTAACCTAATATATTACCTTTAATTTGGCCAAAAATTTTGAGAATCATTTCATAACCTAAAAATTTAAATAATATTGAATGTCTTGTTTACGAGTTGGACAAAACCGGGTAGTCCGAAAATCGACAAAACCGGGTATCAGACCTTTTGTTACTTCCAGTTTCTACAGCTGTTCTTTTGCTTTTAGTTAAATACAGCATGTCGCATTGTAAAAGAAAAACTACTCGTCAGTCATGGGATCAAGAAAGCATGCAAAATGCAATAGTTGAAATGCTAGAACATAGGATGGGATACAAAAGAGCCTCTCAAAGTTTTAATGTTCCTCAATCCACTTTAGAAGATCGTGTGAAAAAAGTAAGAAATGGTAACTCTGTTGAAGAAGCTAGTAAGAAAGGTAGGAATTACCTTTAATTTATTTCTGTTTTCTTATTTAAAATAAAAATAATTTCAAATATGGGTCGGTACAAGCCTGTGTTTAGCGCTGCCCAAGAGGATGAGCTAGCTTCGCATATCTTACTAATGGAATGCAGACTATTCGGATTTACTTTATCTGAACTAAGAATTCTTGCTTACAAACTAGCCGTGCAGAATAACATCAACCACAATTTTAATACAGAAAAGAAAATGGCTGGTAAATGTTGGCTTTATTCGTTTTTGTCACGGCCTCCAAATCTTCGATTAAGGACTCCAGAAGCTACTTCAATTGGACGAGCTATAGGATTTAACTGAGCAGCAGTAGGGAAGTTTTTCACTCTGTTAACACAAGTTTATAACCAACACAAGTTTCCTCCTGAGCGCATATGGAATGTTGATGGAACGCGAATTACAACTGTCCCCAACAAGCAATCTAAAGTTATTTCTATG
The DNA here is from genome assembly GCA_963921935.1 of Galeruca laticollis. Taxonomy (NCBI): domain Eukaryota; kingdom Metazoa; phylum Arthropoda; class Insecta; order Coleoptera; family Chrysomelidae; genus Galeruca; species Galeruca laticollis. The sequence goes on along the minus strand of OY998179.1, from coordinate 184,960,868 downwards.
AGAGGAAAACGACAAATTGGTGCTCTGGTTTCCGCTGAAAGAGGAACCTTGGTTACAGCCGAAATCTGTATGAGCGCAAGTGGTTCCTATATGCCTACAATGCTGATTTTTCCTAGAAAGCTTCCAAATGCGCAGCTTCTAGACCACGCTCCTCCTGGAACATTTGCTGAGTTCCACCCAAGTGGATGGATCGAAACAGATATTTTTATTAAGTGGTTTAAAAAGTTCATCGAGTTTACTCACCCGACACCAGAAAAGCCTGTTCTATTGCTTCTTGATGGACACGCGACCCATACAAAAAGCCTGGAGTTGATAAATCTGGCCAGAGAAAATCACGTTATTATCATATGCTTTCCACCGCATACTACGCACCGGTTACAACCACTTGACGTGTCATTTATGGCTCCCTTGAACACATATTATGGAGAAGAAGTAAGAAAATGGATGCGCCAGCATCCTGGAAGACGTGTTACAATTTATGAAGTAGGAGAACTCTTTGGTGAGGCTTTTGTTAAATCGGCAGTTATGCAAACTGCAATAAATGGTTTCAGGAAGTCTGGAATTTATCCGCTTAATCCTGAGTGGATGTTTGTTCCCTCAGAAACTACAGAGCAAGAACTAAATATACAAGAAGATGAATCTACGACACCCAATTTGAACAAGGATTAAGTCAAAGAACTCGATAAAGATTCTACTTCAACTGCAAAGCTGACAGCTACACAATTATTAGCTCCGTTACCTCCACCTATCGATTCTTCCCAACCAAGCTGTAGCCGTATCGATTCTCCCCAACCAACCTGTAGCCGTATCGATTCTCCCCATCCAAGATGTAGCTCCTTAAACTCTCACACTGCAAATCATACTAACATCTCTTCATCTTCTAAACAAGCCACCACTAACTCTGATAGTTCACAAGCAACATTACCAAAACCAATATGTGATTTTTCAGTCTCTCCTAAAGACGTTTTTCCGATCTCTAAGGCAACCAGGAAGCCATCTAACGATAATAGGAGAAGAGGAAAGGCTGCTGTAATAAGATCATCTCCTTATAAGTCTGAGTTAGAGGCAAATTTTAAAAAATCTCCAGTCGTAAAAAAATTAAAGCTAAATGAACCGGACAAAAAAGGAAAAAAATGTGGTAAAAAAGACTGCACCAAAAACAAAATTGGTTCCGAAATTAAAGATTGCAGATTCTGATAGTTCGGAGGAAGAAGCTAATAATGACGATGCGTGTCTGTATTGCAATGAATTATATTCAAACTCTAAGGCAAAGGGAGGCTGGATAAAATGTGTGTCTTGCAACAAATGGGCTCATGAAGCCTGTAGTGCCTATGATGATGTAGATGAAGTTTTTCTTTGCGATTTCTGTTCATAGATTTTCGATTTTTGTTCACATATTAGTCTTTTTAAATGGTAATTAATTTACTACCCGGTTTTATCATACCGGTTGGACAAAACCGGGTATTTTGAAATATTTTCTTAAAAATGAAAAAAATAAAAAATTTAAGAATATTTATAAAAATTGACATTGGTATATCACCCTTAAGTCATTTGAGAATATTTCTATCTGTAGCAAACGTTTGCTACTCTAACATAGCAGAAGAAGTAGTCAGTTTTTGTACTGGTACCCGGTTTTGTCCAACTCTCCCGTACTTATACCCGTTATACCCTATAACTTCTGTATAGAAATCATTTTATATAAAAGATTTATAATTATTTTAAGCTTCGGAGGATATTTTCATTTACCCTCTGGCTTCTGTGGAGAAATCATTTTATGCTTATAAAATATTTATTCCAGTTTTGAATTCAAAATTTCAAAATATTGGTTTCCCCACTGCCACGAGATAGAGAGTAGGTAGCGGGCAGGTCGAACTAACCGAGAGAGGTGGAAAGTAAGGAAGTTTTGGAATCGAGAAGTAAGTGATTGCTGACTAGAATTTGAGACTGCCTAGCAATCGTTCACTGCTCTGCTGCCGTTTTGTTTTGATTCGTTTTTTTGCCGTACCTGTTGTAATATCTTTAGAATTTTCTTTAAAACGCGTAAATAAAACATTAAATTCAGTTGCTGTGAAGGTAAGAATTTTTAGAAATAATAATGGGGAATAAGTGGTATTTTCAATCGCGAATCGTGAATAATTATTCGGTAAAATTTCATACTACAAGTTTGAGTATTTTTGTAAAACTGGGGTGCAAAGTATTATTTCGGTAGAGCATTATGGTGCATTACAGGCGCTTGACGGTGCAAAGTACAAAAATTTTGTGTGTTTGCCCACCCCACCCCCCTAAACAAATAGCTGTAATCTCTAGGGAAATGTGGTACAAAGAAAATCATTCATGGAGCATATTGGTGCATTACGACCATATATGTTTTTGTGGAAAATTTCGATTAGGGGGGGCAACTTCACTCAGCTTACCTGACCGGAACTGCCACATCAGAGACGCATCGGCTGCCGAATGTAGTGATGGTCGGGGATGCACTGCTTCAGCGGTAGAACGAGGATACCAATATTAGGTAAATGATTTCAGATTAACGAAAAAGGGCAATGTAGGGTAAAGATTTAAAGCTGTTATTAAAAATTAAAAATGCATGCCTTGGTTTGGAAGGATAAAGAAGAGTGCTGGAAGAAAACAGCTACTATGTTTAACTCCGAGTAAGGTAATTGCCTTATTGATTATTTCCATATTTGTAAACATGAAATTCTGTGTTATTTCATGTATTGAAATGATCAGGTCTTGCCCGATATGATATTCTCGATTATTGTAACCATCATTAATTTCTTCAACCAAATCGAAATATTAACAAATTTCTTCCATTTTTAAATTTTACAAAATCACTATGATGTTATCCAAAAACACCAACACAGTTGAAAAATAATTTTTAGGTTAGGTTCGCCTGTTTATCTGATAGATAACTATATTTGACAGTGAAAATACGGTACTTCATTTCTCTAGAGAATAAAGTATCGGATAAATAAATATTCGATGGTGAAAAGACCGGACTTTAGTATGATTCACCATCAAATAATAGTTGTACTAAATGAAACCATAAAACATAAGACGTTAATTAAGATGTTATTACAGTTATTGTTATTACAGTCTGTCAGTTGTCACCAAAGCCTATATTATTTTAATATTTGTTGATTGTTATTACGAAAGGAATTATAAATACAATACTTGAATGAGAATAACTGGAACTTTCTAAAATAATTTTTGTGAAGAAGCTTTTTCTTTCATTCATCCATCTCTAAACTTTTATTTATTATTTCACCAATATTGTCAACTTAATGGCATCCTCCTCCGCTAAAGTCGAACAGAAAGAATATGTTTCCAATAAATTCTTTCGACAGACCATTTAGCATTCAGGAAAAATCAATGACAGTCTAACCAGAGACATATACCAAAGGCAGTATATCCAACTAGGGACATAAACATAGCAACGTTGCCAATTTCTCAATAAGTTAATCACAATGTTTATTTGTAGAATTTTTTAGATTAAAAGTTCGAAATGATATTTTCGATGAAATTCATTGTTTGTTATTCATTTTCTCAGTATACAAATAGCAATTCATTTGCTTCTGAATTTTCGAATTTATATTCATTCCCAAAAATGTCTTTTATTACTTCTGCGTACTATCTTTTCTTTGTTTTCCATATCCATCATGTTTTTTTCTAAAATCTGGCATTCTTATTATTTTGCGCAGTTCTGCTTCTCCAAATAAATTCCGTATTTGGTATATTAGTTCTTCTTGGCCATAATTCTCCCTCTTTTTGCCCTTTAGAATTCTATATAATAAATGACATAGATTGACAGTTAGTATTTGTACCTCATTTTTTATGTCTGTTTCAGAGCGAAAATATGATCCATGATTGATCTCAAACATGTAAATGGTTACTCAAATTCGGCAGAATCTTACTTTATTATTTATATTTTACTCTATTATGATATTATATTTCTGACATTCTGTGTAAGTATGGTTCTGCAGCACGTATTCAAGATTCAATGAATTTCTGTGGTAGTGCCACCTTGACCTAAAATAAACTACAGAGTTTTAGTGCCTTCAAGCCAAAATTAAAGTTTAGTGAATAAAAATGGACACATGTATTATTTTATGTTCTTTAACTTTAGTTTTTTAGATTCGAGGGAGAAGGTAGAAAAATGAAAGACGTGTTGTTTAGTCAATGGTGTGAGGGCAAAACCTTTATTTTCTGTGTGGAGATTTGACATGACATATGGCAGTGTTGCCAACATAAACTATAAGAGATAAGTTCCGTCATGTGACACCATATTTTCCTTACATATTTCATTTTTTTTTCTTTTTAGATATAGTGAACGGTACAATAATAATAGTGTTAGATGATTCTTTTCACTTTCCCGATTAGTTGTCAAATTGTCAACGTTGTCTTTTAAGTTGTGTCCGAGGGTAACTAGAACATTATTTTCGCCCTCACACGCGAAGATCAGAAGAGTATAGAGGTGCCTGCTTCTAAATGTCCGTGAAGGATCGTCTCTCGTTGACAAACAAGCGATTGAGAAGCGGAAAATCATGCGACTTGATATCCAAAGGGGAGGGCGCTAGGGGACTTGCAATATGTGTACTTCATATGGAATGCAACGATTATGCACGGTTGTAGGTAATAAAAGGGGGATTTTGTTGTAACTCAGTAGGTATAATATGGGGGAAAATAATTTTATTAAAAATATATTATATTACACTAAATTAATACCACAAAAAGGTAAAATTTAGTACCTAATGTACGCATTTTAAATCGAGAGAGAAATTTAAAAAAAATGCCAAGGTTCTAGGTGGAGGGTTAAGGTTACTTGGATGCATTTGTGTACATTAACGGGTTCTTTCGGCCTTATACAGAGTCTGAAGGTGTATTTGAAGGAGCGGTTAAATATTCCAAATTATCAGCATGCTTCATTAAGGTCCTCCTCAACTTATCGCGCGCAAACCAAATATTTTATAAATATTATCAATACAAATTGAATTAGGCGCAAAAAAGGTTTAGTTTTATAATTTCTCTGTTGTGTTTCATTCTTCCCGAGAAACGAAATGTCAGTAACTTGCATTGAGTGTGAAAAAGGTTTTTCTACGCAATTCAATTTAAATAAACATTTGAAAGTTGTTCATAATAAAGAACCGAAAGTAAAATAATTTGTTTTAGAATTAAAGTACTTTTATGTTCATTGTGCGGCGAATTTCAAGCTTAATGATGAATTAAGGAAACATCTGGAGGAAAATAATGGATTCAAAAATGATCTAGAAGAATTGCTTTTTTCATCCTTTAATGGTAAGTCATTTTTTTAAATCTTCAAGAAATCTAGAAATTACGCTTTATTTCATTCAGCAGGATTGTTTAGAAAATTAAACTTATTTCATAAATGTTCTTGTATAGTGAGTAAATATTCAAAATATTTAATAGTTAATTGTTTTACATGAAACTTACTGTTTCTAGTTAATTCCACAATACATTGAAAATATTTTAAAAATTCTAAGATAATTGACAATTGTTTCGATATTAAATATCATCGTCAGAATGACAGGAGTTACATTTCATTTGAAGCATATCTGATTATTTTGGCTAGACCAAGAAGTGACCTACCTAGTGATTGACTTAATATATGTTAATAGAAAAAAGCAGAAGAAGATGTGATGTTACAAATATTAAAGCTTAGATATTATTAGCCCTATGGAGATATCCTGGATATCTTTTTTCCAAATAAGATCAGTGCAATGATATAGAAAACCAGGAAAACTATATCTGCTGATCTTTAAAATTATAACTTGAGAAGACAGTTTGAAAGTGGAGAACTCCCTAGATTTATCTGTTCATTGACGACTTCATATTGTGGGTTTCTTAAGTGTGTTCTAATTTCCTATTCTTCAAGGCAATCCAGTTCTTGTTTCCTATCACAAATATGTAGTACTTCTAGTTCTGTGTTAGGTGTCAATGAATGATTGGTATCAAGTAGACGCTTTGCGTAGTGGGACTTATCTGGTTGATTTAATCTATATACCCGTAAATGTTCACTGTATTTGATCTCAAAATTTCTAAGGGTTTGACCCAAATAGACAGCATTATATTCTGGACATTTAAGTTTATATATACCAGACTTCTTTAATGGGGATATTTTTGTTTTTACATTTAACAATTTTGTCCTCATATTACTTGTTTTAAAAGAAATTGTAGTATTTGTAGCTGAAGATATTACCTTGAAATGATGGTTTTAAAGATTTTTAATTATTTAGTTTGTTCTGGAAATATTAGTTATAATGCCAATTTTTCCTCTTTTTTATTAATTAATTGATTTATCATATGTAATGGATAACCGTTAGATGTTGAATTATATTTATTCATAGGAACTAAAAAATATATAGTTAGATCAGTGTGTGTTGGTTTTCTGCAAATTGAATAATCAAGTACCCATTATTAATTCTTTGAATTATTAAATCAAGAAAATTTATTGAGTTATTTTCTTCAACTTCTAATGTAAATATAATTTTTGGATGTAAATTAGTAATATGGTTGAAAAATACATCTAATTGTCGTTCACTACCCATAATACAAGCTAATATGTCATCTACATATCTATACCAAAATAAGACATTTTTTGAAATATTACTGTCAAAGATTCTACTTTATAAATTGTACTTAAAAATGTTTGCAAAAATTGGTGATATAGGGATTCCCATTGGTAAACCATCATTTTGTATATATATATATATATATATATATATATATATATATATATATATAAACAAGATGTACGAATAGTGCGTGACATATAAACAATAAGTAACGAATAGATTAATGGGTATTGCGTGCAATACCCATTAATCTATTCGTTACTTATTATATATATATATATATATATATATATATATATATATATATATATATATATATATATATATGTCACCTACGCCATTGCCCTTAGGTGGACAGTATATTGTGCTGATTAAGTATTTATATTATGGTAGAATTGCTTAGTTTGTGTTTGTTACGAGGTTATTTAAATTCATGTTTATAATAAAAATATCAGTCTTGTATTTGAAATTATTGTATTAGTTTGTCTTAGAAATAAAGTTAGTTTTTAAAAACACGTTTTCAGTAAATTAAAAGTTAAGTGGCGCAGTCAGTAGGATAGTCAATCGAAAGTTAAAGAATATAACATTCGGTTCGTTTCTACGATTTATTGACTATTCGAACAAGTGAATTTTAACTATTGGAACTCTTAGCTGGGCGAACTAAGTAACTCAACTAGAAGATCTGTGTTGTGCGAGAAACCGGAAGAATCAAGAGGAGAGATTGGTTGTTCCTGTGTAGTCCGAGCCAATGGAAAGGATCTTCGTTGTATTACTGTAAGTGTTTTTATGTCATATAGAGGGAATATTGATTATTTTTCTGACACATCTGACGACTCTGACTCAAATTCTGATTCAAATAATTCAAATTCAGGCTCAAACTCTTCTAACACTAAAATAAAATTAACTTTAGCATCACCAAAACTTTTTCACATAAATAATTTTAATAAAATGGCTACTCCACAATTACCAATTTTAAAAAAAGAATATCTGGATATGATACCAGAATTTGATGGCAACAATGGATTACTTCCTAGATTTATTGAAATTTCAGAGAAATTAGTTAGTAAGTTTTATAATACTGCAGATGTAGGGGATTTTCAAAATGAATATTTGATGTCCAGCATCTTAGCAAAAATAAAAGGTGAAGCAGCTATAAACATTTCTTCTTGTACGATAAGAACTTGGGAAAATCTAAAAGATGCACTTCTTAATACTTATGCTGATAAAAGAGATATTTACACACTAAATATAGAACTTTCGGAAATGAAACAAGGCAATGAAACGCCTTTCGAATTTTATAATAGAATTCAACATTTATTAAATCTTCAAATTTCTTATCTCATCACACATTCCAATGTGAATGAACATTTAATTTTAGGAAATTATTTTAAAAATTTGGCACTCAGAGTATTGCTACGAGGTTTAAAATAACCTTTAGGTACATTAATGCGTACGAAAAATCCAGAAAATTTAAATATTGCTTTAAATGTTCTTACTAATGATTTTCAAGTTTATATGACCCAGAATAATCATCCAAAAAATATTTTTTCAAATCTAAATACGCAAAATTATTCTCATAAAAATAAAACCAATTTCCAAAATAACGTGGCACATAGGCAGCCACCTCCTAAGCCAAATTCTATGCAGAATTATCAACACACTAATCGAAATCCCGCATCAAACCCACAAAATCGTCCATCAACTTCTTATAATCCTTCTAATAGGAATAATACAAACCTTTCTAATAATGGTCATAACGTTTTTAAACCTAATCCAAATCAAAGATTTTCAAATCCAACTCCAATGAGTATGTCTACCAGAAACACACCTAGACCCCAACCCCAAAATTATCAAAATCGGTTCCAACACAATCCTAATCAACCTAGAAATTTTATCTCGGAAGGACTCCATAATATAGACGATTCCGATTGTATTAATGATGAATCCGATAATTTTTTAGAGACACCAGCCTCGGAACCAAATCAAACATTATCGAATTATTAAACTTAAATAATTCAGAAAGTGTGTTACCCTATATAATTTTCCCAGAACAAAATCTAAAAGTTTTAATTGATACTGGTAGCACAAGATCCTTTGTGACACCAGCTGTAGCTGAAAAATATTTCAAAAAATCGTATGTCAAAAAACCATTCCATGTAAAATCTGCCTTTGGTAGCAGTCAACAAAATTTCTGCACTTTTATTCCAGTCCCAAAAATGTTTAATTATAGGAAACCGCTTAATTTAGAATATTGCGTTTTCAAATTTCACGATCATTTTGATTGTTTGTTAGGATTAGATAATTTAAAAATACTTAATGCAATTGTTGACTTAAATAATAATTTGCTTATGACTCCTTATAGTCAAATTAAAATGAATTACTTTGACATTAAAACCGGATCCACGAATTGTATAGTAGTGCATCCACGTTGTGAACAAGTAATTAAATTAAATATTGAAAATGTAAAAAATGGTAATGTAATTATACCATATACACGAATTGGGAAATTAGAAATCCCGGAATGTTTAACAAAAGTTGAAAATAATATAGCTTTATGTACAATTTTAAATCCTTCAGAATCCAACTTTCGAGTAGACTTAAGCCCTTCTATTAGTGTTGAGACATTCGATGAATACGAACAAACCCTCAACCCAAATTTTAATAATATTTATTCTGAAAATGTTAAATTTGATATATCGAAAGTTAGAACTGAACATATGAATTCCGAAGAGAAACAATCTGTATTAAAATTAGTTCAAGAGTATAGTGATATTTTTCATGTTGAAGGAAATCAGCTTACTTTCACAAGTAAAATAAAACATCATATTAAAACTTCCAATGATATACCTATTTATTCAAAATCATACAGATATCCTGAGATTCACCGAACGGAAATTCAAAAACAAATTCAAAAAATGTTAAATGATAATATTATTAGGCCGTCCAGCTCTCCGTGGTCGAGCAATATCTGGATAGTTCCAAAGAAGCTAGATGCTTCTCAAAAGCCAAAGTATCGACTCGTTGTTGATTATCGAAAACTGAATGAGATCACAATTGGAGATCGATATCCATTACCAGATATTACAACGTTACTAGATAAGCTTGGACGTTGTCAATATTTTACAACATTAGATCTCGCTTCTGGTTTCCATCAGATCGAGATGGCTGAGGAGGATATTCCGAAAACAGCCTTTAATATTGAAAATGGGCACTATGAATATGTGCGCATGCCCATGGGTCTGAAAGGGGCTCCTGCAACCTTTCAAAGGGTCATGGACAATATCCTAAGAGGTATACAGAACGAGAAATGTTTGGTGTACCTTGATGATATAATTGTGTTCAGTACCAGCTTACAAGAACACATCACAAATTTAAAAGAAGTATTCAATAGATTAAGAGATTCTAATTTTAAATTACAAATTGATAAATGCGAATTCTTGCGAAAAGAAGTAGCATATCTAGGACATATTGTCACGCCAGAAGGTGTAAAACCGAACCCATATAAAATTTTAGCAATTCAAAAATTTCCGATACCAAAAAATTCAAAACAATTAAAAGGATTCCTAGGACTCCTAGGGTATTATCGAAAATTTATAAAAGATTTTTCAAAATTAACTAAACCATTAACTATCAGATTGAAAAAAGATGCAATTATCAATGTAAATGATTCAGATTATGTCGAATGTTTTGAAATGTGTAAAAATCTGTTGATAAATGAACCAATACTTCAATATCCAGATTTTACAAAACCCTTTAACCTTACCACAGACGCCAGCAATTATGCTTTAGGTGCTGTTTTAAGTCAAGGCAAAATAGGCTCTGATTTACCTGTGGCTTACGCCAGCAGAACCTTAAATGATTCAGAATGCAACTATTCTGTAATCGAGAAAGAACTTCTTGCCATAGTTTGGGCAGCGAAATACTTCCGCCCGTATCTTTTTGGCAGAAAATTTACAATAGTTACTGACCATAAACCACTTCAATGGTTATTCTCACTTAAAGATCCAAGTTCAAAGCTTGTCAGATGGCGCTTGAAACTTGAAGAATATGATTATGATATCGTATACAAAAAAGGTGCTTTAAATACCAATAGCGATTGTTTGTCCCGAATTCAAATAAATATTAATGAAACTGAATTACAAGAACCCCAATGTTCTAAAAATTTATTAGTTTATATGGACAAATTTAATAAAAAACTTTCATCATCTCCCGATGATAATAGATCTCTAATAGTTGAAACGGATAATGAAAGTAACAATAATGATGATGATGACGAAGACATCACAGTTCATACAAATGAAGAGAATCCTGTAATCGGTATACCAATTTCAGATTCAGCGATAAATATTGGTAAAAATCAATTAATATTTTCAGAAGTAAATTTCGAACCAGCCATACCCACTATTATAAAACTGTATGAAAATAAACAAAGAATCATTGTACAATTATCTAAAAATAATTTTGAGCAAGATGTGATTAATTTCATGAAAGAATACATAGTACCTAAAACTAAATATTTTATCTATTTCGAAGACCCAATTTATGAAAAATTCAGTGTCATTCTACAAAATCACTTTCAAGATTCTCAAATCGACTTTGTTAAATGTAATAAAAAATTAATAGATGTTCCTTTAAATGAAGTTAAAGAAGTTATTCAAAATTACCACGAGGGTAAGACTAATCATAGAGGTCTAGATGAAACTGAAAATCAATTAAAAGCTTTGTATTATTGGCCTAATCAAAGAGCATCTATACAAACTTATATAAACGAATGCGAAGTTTGCCAGTTGAGCAAATATGATAGAAAACCAATAAAACCATTATTAAATGTTACTCCTACAGCGACTAAACCTTTCCAAATTTTGCATTTAGACACGATAACCTTAGAAAATAGTAAATTTCTTACGATAATAGATTCATTTTCTAAATATGGTCAAATGTATGAATTAAAATCTAGACAAGGAATAGAAGTATCTCATAGTCTAATTAAATATTTTACACACCATTGTATACCAGAACAAATAATTTCGGATAATGGAACTGAGTTGAAAAATTCTGTTGTAAGGGAATTATTAGAAACGCATAAAATAAAAATTCATTTTATAAGTTCTCAACATCCAGAATCGAATGGAATTGCCGAAAGATTCCACTCTACAATTATTGAACACATCAGACTTTTGAATAATCAAAAAGATTTTAAAAATGAGACTATTGAAAATAAAATACTTTATGCATTATTAGCCTATAATAATAGTGTTCATTCTGCAACAAAATTGAAACCTAACGAAATAATTACCGGACACATAGATAGTAATACACCTTTCGATATAGAATTAGATCGACAAGTAGTTAATAATTATATACAAAATCATAAAGATAAAATGAAAATTTTGTACTCGAATTTAAATCAAAAATTACAGGAAAATAAATCAAAAGTAATATCTAAAGCCAATAAAAGCCGTGAATAATTACCAGATACAATACCCACTAAAGTGTATGTACGTAATAAACAGGCACAAGGTAAAACCAAAAATAAATATAAAAGTGAAGAAATTAAAAGTAAAAATATCCGACTAAAAACAGCAAAAATCGCTGCTAGACACAAAAATACTTCAGAAAATATTCATCTTTCAAACATAAAACGTCCTAAAAACACTCCATATAAATTCATTTCAGGTTCGTCACCGTCGGAGACGCAACAATCAAAATAAAAGATGTTACCCATAACTTGGGAATACTTCCCATAAATCTTGGATATGCCAAACTGCAGAAATCCAGCCATACTTTTGTTCATTTTTATAATTTAAGTCCACTACTAGTAGAATATAATAAGTTAAGTATACAATATAATCACGTTAAATATAATATATCTAATAATACATTTTTTCTAACTGAAACAGAAAATATTGTAAATATAATAGAGTACACTAAGAATAGTATAAATGATAAATTTAATAACATTAATATTCATTCAACCTTAGATAGACCAAAGAGAGGGTTAATTAACGGTCTTGGATCAATAGTAAAAACAATTACGGGAAATTTGGACTCTGAAGATGGAGAAAGAATTAATTCAATCATGGAACATTTAAAACAAAATCAAGAAAACTTGCAAACTCAAATTAAAATGCAATATTCTGTTAGTCACCAAATAATTGATAATTTTAATAAGACAATTCAGGACATCCAGTATAATGAAAAAATATTAAAAACGAAAATATTTGAGATAAGAGATATTTTAGATTTTCAAGCAAATGCAGAAAATATTATTTATTTAAAACAGCTATTCAACGAACTTCTTATCACATTCAATGTAATTTTAGACGTTTTAGAAACGGTAGAAAATTCATTAACCTTCTGTAAACTTAAAACATTACATCCAAGTATTATAAAATCTGACGACTTATTTGCAGAGTTGCAAAAAGTGCATTATTACTATCAAACGGAATTACCTTTCGAATTAAAACATAAAAACATTTTAGAATTTGAAGCCGTCATAGACGTAGTTTGTAAAGTAGAAAATAATCAAATACAATATTTTTTATCGATACCTATTAATTATGATATTTTATTTAATCTTTTTTATATGTTACCTATACCTACAGAAATTGAATCAGAATACGTAACATTAATACCTAATTCAAAATTTTTACTAAAATCAAATAATGTCATTAAACCTCTAAATGACATTTGCACTCGCGGCAATATTTTTCAATGTCCTAACCATTTGCAAGACAATAATAATTATGGGTGCGAAGAAAACATATTGCTAGCAGGAAATTCTACATTTTGTCAATATACAAAAATTGAAATAATTAAGAATCACATTGAAATTATTCCGGAGATAAATCAATTTTTGGCAATATTTCCAGTAGAAGAAAAATTAATCATAAAATGTAAGCAAGAAACTGAAGTGAAAACTCTTAAAGGCATTTATTTAATTGAAAATTCAGCATGTAAAATTATATTTAGAAATCAAGAGTTAATATTTCAACAAAAAACTTTTGGACAACCTTTTGTAATAAATGAATTAAATTTGAAATTAAATCAATTACACGTTTCTCCGATGAAGATTGATTTAAAAAGTTTAAAAATAAAGGATATTCCAAATCAACTGGTAACGCCAATATTCACAGAAAACCATAACTTTCACATTCCCAGTATTTGGACTATTCTTCTTTATACAGCATTGATAGTGGCCTTCCTGTGGATCATGTACAAGAGGAAACATTCAGGAAGGACGAGTAAGAGTCAGCAGGAGTCAACGGAAGATGGGATCCAGCTTCCAGGAGAAGCTTCCTTCTAAAGGGGGAGGTGTCACCTACGCCATTGCCCTTAGGTGGACAGTATATTGTGCTGATTAAGTATTTATATTATGGTAGAATTGCTTAGTTTGTGTTTGTTACGAGGTTATTTAAATTCATGTTTATAATAAAAATATCAGTCTTGTATTTGAAATTATAGTATTAGTTTGTCTTAGAAATAAAGTTAGTTTTTAAAAACACGTTTTCAGTAAATTAAAAGTTAAGTTATATATATATATATATATATATATATATCTTATTGTCAAAAGTGAAATAATTCTGATTAATACATACATAAGGTAAATTAAGTATATCCGATATTATTCCTGGATTAATATTTTATCTTCTAGTAATTTTCGTATAAGTACTAGACATTCTTTAGTAGGAATTTTAGTGAACATATTGGTAACATCAAATGAAATCAGTTTAGAGTTATCTTGCAATTTGAATGCTTTTAATTTTTTGATTAGTTCTATTGAATTTTTAATTGAGTATTTAGATGTATATCCGCATCTATTAAGTATGTTGTTAAGTTTTTTTGCTAATACATTATTAGGAGTATTAACATGAGAAATTACAGGTCTAATTGGTTTCGTTAGTTCATGTAATTTAACAGTTCCATATAATTGTGGGTATTTTAAACCTTTATTTATAAATTCTATTCCACTATCTGTAAAATTAGTGGTAATTGTTTTCTTCTGTGGATTTAACCTTTTAGATTTTGTTGATTTTTAAACTTATTTGGTTGTTTAGGTCTCTTATATAATTTAATACAAACATTTTGATCGTTTTCAAATATTTGGAGGTCATCGCGGTTTTTATAAAAATGTTCGATTCGTTTTTCTTTTTCTTTTATCAAGTTTTCATTTAATTTTGAATAAAGTATTTTGGACCTTTCTTTGTGAACATTTATATACTCGTTTAGGAGTATTTTATCTATTTCTAGGTTGAATGGATCATTAGTATTTAAGTCCATTAATAACATCAATAGGTTTTAGCCTTGTGGTGGAATGTATGGAATTATAATATGCGAGAATTGCATAGACCATTTTTACTGTTATGGGTGTTTGAAGGAAGCCTCTCGTATTTAATAGCCGAATGTGTTCTATAATGGTAAATGAAAACTTTCGATAGAACTTTATGATTGAGGGTGGTCGGGACAGCAGAAATGACTTTTCATTTTATAAACATTAAAGAGTTCGGAAATAAGGGTGTTTCTAAATTCATTGCCATTATTGTAAAATACTTTGGTTGTGCAGTTAATTCAAACTAGAAGAATTATTTAACTCAAGAATTTTATTTATTATAGTAAAAATATTAATTACAAAAACTAGCCAGTTATCAATCTGACTAAACAGTGACACCCCTCATCATGACCTCCTGTTCTTCCTCTTCTTCTTTTTTCTAATAACATATATTAAGTCAATCACTAGGTAGGTCACTTCTTGGTCTAGCCAAAATAATTATTAAACACCAGATAGGCTACAAATGAAATGTAACTTCTGTAATTCTGACGATGATATTTAATATCGAAACAATTGTCAATTATTTTAGAATTTTTAAAATTGTTTCAATATATTGTGGAATTAACTAGAAACAGTAAGTTTAATTCAATACAGTAAAATGAGTAGATTCCACTAAGTAAGGGTCGAGACAGTTAATTTCATTAAAAGTTTATTGTTTATGTTAGCTTTCAACCAGTGGCTAGCACAAGAAGAAAGTTAAAATAATTTGAAATATATTCGTAATGCCGGTAAGAAGAGTTCAATTTATGAATTTGAAAAAAATTATTACGAATATAGACGTTCCTACCGAAAAGAAAATTATGTTTTAAATAAAAATCGTAAAAGAAGCCGACAATCTCAAGGATTTTGCAAAATGGTTAATCCTTGTACAAGCCAAATCATCGTATGTGAAAAGAAATAACAACTCTAATTAATGCTTTGAAAAATATTATAAACCACGTTATTTGCACAATAATTATGAAATAGAACATTTGCAACTCTCAAATATGGATAGGGAACATCTAAACTTATTGTGGGCATTCCACCTAAAGAGTGAGTATATGTATATGCATATTATGTAATTCAAATTTCCATTTTTTATATGATTTTATTTTGTAGGTATGTAAACTTCCAAAAATTCATACAGAAAAGATTATTTACAGATAGTCATATAATTAATGACAAAGGCATATCTATGAAAAAGTGAGTTAACGTATTGGTTTTCTTGGGATTGGGCTTCTATGTTGTATAATTTTCGGTTGTGGACAGATTGATATGTCAAAGTTCACTAATTAAAAAGCTTTTATTCACACATTGTCCCTCCTCTGTATCCGTGCATGTTATTATTTAATAAAGAATGAAAATAATGATATTGTATTTAATTTTTTATATCCTCTATAAATAACCTCTAATGTAGACGATAGCTCTATTTTTAGAGTATATAACCTCAAATATATTAAAATCCTGACTTGGTGGACCAAATCTGAATCCGAATTAGGATTCTAAGGGCAAATTATTTCTTAAATCCCCATTCTCATCACAAAAACTTAACCATATTGTAGACACAATCAAGAAAAAAATATTTTAAATAAAGAATACAAAGGAAGAGTTTCTAAAATGCTCCTTAATTTCAAATATAAATACCACAATAAAATGAATATATTTTCCAGTTTTTAATAAGCTTCAGCTTAAATACTAACAAAATATATAAAAAAACGCCATAAAGAAATGATATAAAAAAACTCTCAGATATCGCGTATTTAATATAACCCGGCTAGAGATAATCGTACACCCGCAGGTGGCACGTGATACCACGTGCCAACAACAAAAAGATGATCTCTTCGAAAACAAGAACCAGAGCGAACTAGAACAAAAAAGAACGCAGCACGGCGTCAACTATAACGCCCGGAACATGACAAAGACTCCGTCGCAGGACCGTATAGAACAAATTCTAGACTAATTTAAACGAGGGTAATCCTAGAAAACATATTTATTGGGTAACCAGTACAGTGGTTAATGATTGAGCACGTTTAAAAAACTATACTAAAATACTAGCGCCCCACTTAATAAATCAATTTTATTTATATAAAAAAAAATTATGTTTAAGGAGTTATTTACATTTTATTGTTATGATTAAGTTAATTGTAGGTAATATGGCCAATCCGGCAATATGGCCAGGACCTTATATTTCCGAGAATATTTATTTTGAATGTTAGTGAAGCTTGCGGTTCATAATACATCCGCATTCGAGAGTGGTGAAACAGCAATCGAGTTCCGAACGCGCACCTAGAATTCAGTCCAAGGTTGGGATATGAATATTACATTCGTAATGGAACTATTACTTTTTCGGTCCCAGTATTACGACATTTTGCTTTTGCTTTCAATTCTATTACATATTACACATTGCATATTTTACTTAAGGGAGCTGCACGTGAATCGCGCGGAAACGAAAGTTGGGTTTCATGTTTTATTATATTCCATGTCGATGTCAAATGTCAATATTCGACATTTCTTATATTTCTGCATATATCTAACATTCCTATATTGCTAGTGACCGAAGTGGAAGTATCACACTGTAAGTGAGACAGCAAATGGCTGTTTCTATGTCTGTCGCAGAACTCTACTCGCTGTGCGCAAGCGTCACCACTCTTGAGTGCTCTGGATTTCAGTTAGAGTAAATCAAATATTGTTACGAAAACATCAGCACACTGGTGTAGTCCCTGAATCCGACTCTGTCTTAGCCATGTATGAAAGTTAAAATTATGGCGGATGCACAGGGATTTCTTAGAACTATTTTTTGTGACTATCTTATCTAGACATTGTTTTTGTGACCAGTCTTACCTAGAAAATTCCATTGAGGCGATTGTTTTTGGTAAAGCGGAAAACTAGAATCATCTAGAAAAAAGGGCACTAATATATAAAGGACCGACCAGCGGGAGAAGTCAGTTTATATAGTGATCTCGTGATATAAACAGCAAACCAGTAAATAGTCTAAGTAGTGAAGTGTTTATATCAATTAATGTAAGTGAATGTACTGTGTATATAATATAAATTAGAGAATAGTTTAGTGAATAAATTAATTAAGTGAGTAGACAGAACGTGTGTATGAATTTATCCCACCCTTCGTATAAAAACGTTTAAATAAATAAGAAAAACATTACATTGGTGTCAGAAGTGGGATAATATAAATAAATTGCCACGTAAAAATGGCCAAGAGACTATGTGAACTGAATGTGACAGAACTAAGAGCAGAATTGGAAGATGGAGAGGTGGAAACGTCCGGTAAGAAAAGTGAATTAGTAGAAAGACTTAGAGTGACACTGAAAAATGACGGTTTTGATCCAGAAACGGTTTTATTTAATGACGAGGCTTCCACATAATCTCGTCAATTTCTGATATGAAGAAAGATATTTCTGCTATGAAGCACGACATTTCTGCCGACATCTTATCATTGAAAAACGACATTTCTGCAGACGTCGAAAATAAAATTTCGTCCCTAAAATTAGAAAATCGAGAATAAGATGACAACGATGGACGAGAATATTGAGAATAAGATGACAACGATGGACGAGAAAATCAAGGAGTTAGAAAGATAGATGACAGATATTAGAACTCAAGATACGCAATCGAAAGAAAAGAAGACCGAACAAACAAAACCTTAAAAGCCAGAAACACTCCCTAAGTTAGAAGTCATTGGCAGTTTTGCCCGAGTCAAGGCTCCAACGTTTGACGGAAAGATATAGTGGACTAATTATGTGAAACAGTTTGAAGCAGCCGCTAGAGTGAATAATTGGTCCGATAAGGACAGGTAGTGAACTTAACCATCGCGCTTCGGGGAGATGCCTTAGATGTACTTCAGACGATACCACTTGAAGAAACGGATGACTTTGAGCAGCTGGAGAAGAGGTTGGACATGCGATATGGCCACGAACATCTAGAACATTTGTATCAATCCCAGCTGAAAAACCGAAGGCAGAAACGTGACGAAGCCCTTCAAGAGTATGAAGTGGATATTGCCGACTCGTTCGATTTGCTTATCCATCAGCACCAGAGAACATGATGGAATCTCTGGGCATCCAGGCCTTTATTGATGGCTTACGTGACCCGATATGCCGAGGACGCTTTGTTTATCCCATCCCAAAACACTAGTTGACGCATTCACAGCTGCTCTTGAATATGAAGCAGCAACGAAGGCTTCAGGTTATAACAAAGTTCGGACCATACGAGAAGAGGGTGACGAGGACCGGTTTGACTAGATCGTCAGCTTGATAAAAAGTATGAAAGACAAGAAGCCGAGAAAGATCAGATGCTGGAATTGTGTCAAACTAAAGTATGTACGCAGTTCGTGCAAGCGCCCCAGGACTCCTGCAAACCAGGAACCACAGTCACAGAAAAACTAGAACGGGTCGGCTGCGACGGGGCAGCACCGACCCATGATCGTTCCAAACACCCTCTCATACTGATCGCTTCGCTCAGATGTAGCAGTGACAGTGTATATGTAGATGGCGAAGTGAAAGGCAAGAGTTATACTCTGCTGGTAGACACTGGACCAACTAAAACCATTATACGACCTGAGATAATAAACTCCAAGAAGAAGCTTTAACCAACGAGACTGCGGACCGCCACAGGTGAGAGTGCCAACGTTCACGGGGAGACACAAACCCAATTGGCAATTGGCGCGGAAGAGTTTACGCATACGGTAATCGTAGCTGACATTGAGGAAGACGTGATTCTGGGAATGGACGTAATGAATATACATGGTTGGACTTTAGAAACAGAATCATCAAAGTGGGTTCCGAGGAGGTATTCCTTCATCCATATGAAGACAGCGCGGTGTTGGCAGCTGTACAGGAAGATACCGTTCTACCTGCACGAAGCGAAACCATGATAGTAGCACGGCTACGTGGAATCATGGAGAAAGGTACATCAGTTATTATGGAGTCAAGGAACCACGACGAAGAGGTTGGCAAAGGAATACTGATTGGAAAAGGATTGGTTACGTCGGCGAAGGAGATCCCAGTACGTTTGAGGTACGTGAACGATTACCCAATCACCATCAAGAAAGAAACCAGGATTAGATCCTGCGTACCAGTGACGACTATAGTTCGTCAAACAACGACCACTGACAATTCTAATGCCAGACTCGAACAGATGTTATTAGTAGCTGGTCAATCCTTGAATCGAGCTGAAAAAACAGAATGAGAGACCTATTCGTACCAAAAGGAGGAAAGAATGGTAGAACATCAGCCGTCAAACAGAAAATCGATACTGGTAATGCCAAGCCAATTAGGCAATCAGCTCGAAGACTTCCATGAGAGAGAGAGAGGAAGCTGAGAGAATAATTCGAGTGATGGCGGAAGAAAAAGTAATAGAACCATCTACTAGTCCATGGATGTCTTCAGTAGTGCTCGTCAAGAAATAGGATGGAACTACGAGATTCTGCGTGGATTATCGCCAGCTAAACAATGTGACGAAGAAAGACAGCTATCCTCTGCCTAGAATTGATGATACTCTAGATACTTTGGCCGGCAGTAAACTGTTTTCCAGCTTGGACCTGAAGTATGTTTATTGACAAGTGGAAATGGGCCCAGAAGACAAAGAGAAGACTGCTTTTACCACCGGCTCTGGATTATGGCAATTCAACGTCATGCCTTCCGGGCTCCGTAATGCGCCCGCGACATTTGAAAGACTCATGTATAATGTCTTGAGAGAGTTGTCTTGGTAGACATGCCTGAACTATTTGGACGACATCGTAGTACTGGGGAAGACATTTGACGAACACCTGAAGAATTTGGAGGACGTATTCAAACGACTCCAAGCTGCCCAGCTCATGTTAAACCCGAAGAAATGTCAGCTGTTCCAAAACCAAGTCAACCATCTAGGTCATATAGTGAGCAATGAAGGAGAGGCGGTGGATCCAGAGAAAATTACTTCCATTCAGCAATGGCCGCGACCAACCGAGAAACATCAAATTAGGAGTTTCCTTGGCCTTTACACATATTATAGAAGATTTATCAGGAAGTTTGGAGATATTACCAAGCCTCTAACTCGACTTACAGAAGCAGCAAGACCTTTCCAAACCCTTCAGCGAGTCCGCGAAATGTTTTATTGGATGAGCAGCTCCGACGATGTGAAGGACTGGTGTAAGAAATGTACGACTCGTGCTACGAGTAATGGATCACATCGCAAGAGAAAGGCACCCATGAAACAGTACAATGTTGGAAGCCCTGTCGAAAGGATTGCTTTAGACATCGCTGGACTATTTCCGACGACAGAAAATGGTGGTAAATATATCCTTGTTATAATGGATTATTTCACAAAGTGGGTGGGAATTTACGCGATCCCGAATCAATAGGCTATAATTGTCGCGAATGTATTGGTTATATATTTTATCAGCCGATATGGATTGCCCTTGGAAATTCATATTAACCAGGGAAGAAATTTCGAAAGCCATCTATTTCAGGAGATTTGCGACAAGCTGGGAATGAAGAAGACCAGGACAACAGCATTACGTCCACAGTCAGATGGAATTGTCGAGAGAATGAACATGACTATGGCAAAATACCTGTCCAAAGTAGTTTCCAGCCATAAGAGAGATTGGGACCAGTATCTTTCCCTATTCGCATTGGCTTATTGATTTGCCGTCAATGAGTCCACGAGTGAAGCACATGTGAAAATCCTGTTTGGACGTGAAATGAGGCTTCCTTGTGACCTGGAATTTGGCTGTCGGCCTGGAGAAGATCTAGCAGGAGAAGACTACGTGATCCAATTCAGAAGAAGACGATATTCATGAATTAGTTCGAACAAATCTTCAAGTTGCCAGCGACAGAATGAAGAACCGGTACGACGCGCAGGCCACAGTAGGCGGTTTTAAAGAAGGGGACAAAGAATGGTTACACAGCCCGACGAGGAGAAAAGGATTATCCCCAAAATTACAAAAATCTTGGGAAGGTCCATACTTAATCAAGAAACGAATCACTGGTGTTGTATATCGCATAAGCAAGATCCCCAACGGAAAACCAATAGTAGTTCACCAAAATCGACTAGCGACATTCGAAGGAGACTATGACCTAGAGAAAGGAGTAGACCATATCCGAGATATGTCTGGCTATACCTTCGATGAATTTATGGGCATGTATGGAGGTACTGGGAAAGCTAGATATGGAGTCACTTCAGAATAACGACAAGATTTGTTCACTCTCCCGGAAGATTATTCACTGGCATACAACATCCCCGCCCGTATCAAGAACGCACGAGGTTTGGCAACCGTGTTTGGAAAGAAGTTCGGGCAAATAGAAAAACTCGAAGACCAGAATTCAGCCCTTGGCAAGACACTGAGACTGAAACACAATTCGCGGTACGTCTTCTACGTGGTGACTAAAAATGAATTTCAAGATCGACCTACCTACCGCGATTTGTGGGAAGTACTTCGAAACCTCCGAGACCATGTGTTGGAATCCAGCATGAAGAAACTGGCTATGCCTAAGATAACGAGTAACCAGTTGGATTGGCGAGTCATCAGGAACATGGTAGAGGTGATCTTCCAAGAAACCGGTGTCTAGATATTAATTTGCAGCTACAACCCCCGTTATAAACACCGAACAAGTAAATAGTCTAAGTAGTGAAGTGTTTATATTAATAAAGTAAGTGAATATACTGTGTATATAATATAAATTAGTGAATAGTTTAGTGAATTAATAAATTGAGTGAGTAGACATAACGTGTGTATGAATTTTTCCCACCCTTCGTATAAAAAAGTTTAAATGAATAAGAAAAACATTATAATATATTGTTGTGATAACTGTTTTAACTGAAACTTACTGTTTCTAGATAATTACACAATATATTGAAAAAATGTTAAAAATTCTAAGAAATTTGACAATTGTTTTGATATTAAATATTATCGTCAGAATGCCACAAGTTACATTTCATTTGATGCCTACCTGATGTTTAATAATTATTTTTGGCTACACCAAGAAGTGACCTACCTTGTGATTGACTTAATATATGGTAGTATAATATCATACTTCTTGTAGTCAATCACAAGGTAGGTCACTTCTTGGTTTAGCCAAAAATAATTATTAAACATCAGGTAGGCATCAAATGAAAAGTAACATCTGTCATTCAGACGATGATATTTAATATCGAAACAATTGTCAATTTCTTAGAATTTTTATTATTTTTTCAGTATATGGTGGAATTATCTAGAAACAGTGAGTTTCATTTAAAACAGTAATATGAGTAGATTCCACGGAGTAAGGGTCGAGACAATTAATTTCATTCAATATAGCATGCTATTATTTTGGACATTTTAAAATGTACCCATTGAAAAAATAATAATCTGGGTTTTATTTTATGTTATAGCTATCCCCTCCACCAGCTATGGGATGGAAGGTATTGAGTCCTTGCCACCTTCACTAAACGTGTTGCGAAGCGGAAAAACCATTAATCGGCATAAAGTCCTAAATCGGATAGTTTTAAGAAATAAGTTAATAAATATGTAAATGTTCATAATCGTATATATGTAAAATTGATATTTCTATTTAATTATTTATTACAATACATTCAATTATAGGCATTTATAAAGTGAAAATGAATGCATTATTATTAGCAAAAGCACTATTTTTCCACTACGTACTTATATTTTGAGTTTACTCCTTAAGAAACGATTTTCATATATATCCCATGGTATGGCAATTTATGCGAAAGTCAGTATTAACTTTTGTTGAGCCATTACGCCTAAGTATTTGGTCTAGCGGTAAAAGAAAATCCAAAATATCCAATAAAAACAAAAAATAAATATATAGGGATATATAAGCTGCAGATAGTGAGTTTATTTGGACACCAGGTGGAAACTGCAATACCTTCAAGATCAGTAGTGATATGGAGGGGAGTGGAAAATAGTTCTCCAGATATGAAAATTGAGGTGCCCCCACTAGCCCTTGCGCAGTTGGTGCGAACATAATGGTAACCTTCGTAGTTTTTTAGTTTAGGGAGTCTATCTATTTTTGAGTTGGTTTCTTGTAAACACAGGATATCAGGTTGTTCGTCTGTTATTATTTGTTGAATTCTTTCCAAGCGAGGAAAGAATCCATCACAATTCCATTGGATAACTTTGAATGGCTTAAGAAGTTAGTTGTTAAGAGAGTTGTGAGAGAGGATAATTGAGCTCGTCATCAGTTTGGCTATCAGAAGAAACGCTTTTATTATCAGAGAGCTCCTCGGGATTAAGTTGTCTTTTAAGTTTTTTCTGTAGTCGTGTGAGGCGGTTTTTAAGAGATCTTCCTTTTGTTTCGGAGTAAAGAAGTGATAAATCTTGTTTATTATATTTTTTTTATTTATTTTAATTGATCAGTAAGTAGTATAAATTGATATTTCTATTTAATTATTTATTACAATACATTCAATTATAGGCATTTATAAAGTGAAAATGAATGCATTATTATTAGCAAAAGCACTATTTTTCCACTACGTACTTATATTTTGAGTTTACTCCTTAAGAAACGATTTTCATATATATCCCATGGTATGGCAATTTATGCGAAAGTCAGTATTAACTTTTGTTGAGCCATTACGCCTAAGTATTTGGTCTAGCGGTAAAAGATTATCCAAAATATCCAATAAAAAAAAAAAAACCTGTAAGTCAAGAAATTATTCAGAAATCAAAAAAATCATTAATTCCAAAAAATCAAAAACTCCAAAATTTAAACATTAAAACATTTTTTTGATTATTATTTCAATAGTAAGCACATTTTGTTGTCTTTTGTTGATATAAATTTTCAAGCATATTTGTGTGTTTACTTATTAACTGTTGTTATTTTGTGCGTTTACTTATATAACTGTTGTTAATTGTAGAAGCTCATCCAGAAACGAGAAAGGATTTCCACAAGACGGTGGGATTTTTGAGAGCCATGAAGACCTATTTAATACTTCCACTAAAGAAATGAAGATGTGTTTAATGTGGAAATGAAATGTTAGATATATTATTTTAAATTTTGTACAGTCATAAGTGCTGTTTAGCACTCTTCTATGTTATTACTTGGCACCTTGTATTTACAAAGCTGGGCAGTAGTTAACTACGTTTCCTTTAAAAATATTTTAATTACTTTTGTTCTAACAGTCACAGAAATTATACTCAAAAATTTTCTTTCACAGAAAGTTGCCAAAAATAGTAGTTATAGTCTATTTGAAAATCAAGAAAGAGTAAATTCCCAGAAATGTTTTGCAGTTATCAGTGTTAAAGGCAGTAAACCATAGACGTGCGTTTTCAAAATTAAATTAATATGGAAATAGAAATATTTAATTTGTTTTAGTTATTTATACCTAGATTACCAATTTTAGATAGATAAACATAATTCGTAAGTAGTAATTTAATTTGGGTAAAATGAAGAAAAAGTCAATATTATTTTAGGCATTTTGTTTTAGGCATATGTTTATTTATAAAATATGTATATAATATGTACAGATAATTACAATTATTAATAAATTAATATGAGGAGCTAAAAAAACAATTAAGTAAGTATATGAGAAAAACAAAACCAACCGCAAGGATAAAATTTGACGAGCAACATGCAAAAAATACGACAATATTGAATCTTAAAAAATTAAAATCTAAAAATAAAATTAAAGTACATAAATTAATAATTTTAAAGTTATGGTTCCTCGCACTCTGTGTCAGAAGATTCACCATCTGATTCTAGAGAAATTACAATGGGCTCTATAGTAATATCAATTATGTTATCTAGCTCCCACATTTTTTTTTCTATTTCTGTAACGTGTCTAATACATTTTTGCCAATTTTCACTTGTTACTTCAGATATTGCCTTATTGAAGAGATTTTTAACATCTGATAATTTAAAAGTCGTGTTATTTCTGGCAACATAACCTTTAACTTGAGCCCATATTAATTCTATCGGATTCATCTCACAATGGTAGGGTGGTAAACGAAGGATTTCAATTTCTCGTTTTTTGGCTATCTCCTCAATATTATATTTTTTATAATTTTGCTTATGTTTTTTAGCAATAGTTAACAATTCTGCCCTCAGCATTGTATTGTCAAAGGCTAAATTTTTAGAAGATAACCATTTTGCAATTTCATCCTTTTTCCATTTAGTGGTTGGTGAAGGTTCAAGTAATCTGGAGTGGTAACTTGCATTGTCCATTATAATAACCGATCCTTTTGGTATGAATTGAATCATCTGTTCAAAATATTCCTCAAACACGTCTCCATTCATTTCTTCGTGATAATCAACGGTTTTTTTTTATTCAAATAAGAGTAAACCATTCTCAAGAAAACCGTTTGTACTGCCTATATGACAAATAATTAATCTTTTACCTTTTCCTATAGGTTCCTTAAAACCAGTAGTATATCCTTCTAGAAAAGCTTGATGGGATGATTTTATATTTTTGTCTTTCCAAACTCTTCCTACACAATGTCCTTCATTAACCCATGTTTCATCTAAATAATAAATGTTTTTATTTTGAGCTTTAACTTGTTGTATTCTTCTGAGGTACTGTCTTCTCCAACATACAATTTCTTCAGAATCAATTATCATTGAGTGTCTGCCCATTTTTTCAAATTTAAAGTTTAACTCATGTAACACTTTCCATAGTTTATCCCGGCTTATTGTGGGTAAATCAACATCATTCGTAATGGCTTGCAAAACTTTATCTAAAGTTGGTATTTGCTTGTTTATAAAAAATGAGTGAACAAGCTTACGAATAGCATTTTTAAAAAACTCGTCCACGTTGACTTTTAATAGTTTTGGTCTACCTGGTTTCGGCTTTGGTGAGGTTACTCCACCTGATTTTTCCTCCTTTAGAACTCTATATATTGTAGATTTTCCATATCCCATTGCCTTAGATGCTGTTTCAACTACACTGTCAATAGTGTTTGAGGGATTTTGATGTTTAAAATAGTGGTACACATTCACTACAGCACTCTTTTCATTGAGCGATAAATGGTCTAGTTTTAATTTTTTCACTGGCGTATACTCACAAACTGCTTCCATTTTTAGTCACTACTATTTGTCACGTTTATCGAAAATCACATAACTGCATTTCTAGAAACTTAAGCACTATTTAAGTCAAAATATCTGTCATTAGAAGCGGTCGGCGGGCGTAATTTCGGCCGGTAATCCCTTGGCCTACCTGCATAAATCAAAGGGTACCATTTATGACAGGGGTAATTTCGGCCGAGGGGTTGATGTTTACGATGAGATTAAAATATTGGTAATTACGCTTAATAGTTTCTGTAAAATATTAGTTGTGTATTTATTTGGAAATACCTAATCCTGTGTACCTGTCGGAAATACCTTTAATTTACTTATCTCTTTATTCTAATAACTATGTTGTACCTACTTAAGATTAGACCAGTGACACATATATGAGACTTTTTCTGTTGGTAAAATCTAAAATTTTTGAACTTTATAATATTGTTTTTGAACCGAAGGAGGTATTTGTGGATTTTGAAATCGCAATTCATAACGCATTAAAAGTTGTCTTTCCCAAAACCAAACTAAATGGTTGTAGATTCCACTTGCACCAGGCGTGGTATAGGAAAATACAATCATTAGGGTTAACCCAAATGTATAAAGATAAAAACTGCGAGGAAAGCAAATGGCTTACTCATACTTTTGGGCTAACTTATTTAGACCCCTCTGAAGTTGAAGATTGTTTCATATTTGATCTCATGTCATACAAACCGGACCATAAACTTATAGATAAATACGCAGACTATTTATTAGAAAACTACATAGCGCCAGAATCTCATTTTCCACCAAATATATGGGCATATGAAAACCCATCAATTAAAAGAACCACAAATGCCTGCGAATCATTCCATTCGCACTTTAATTCTAGTTTTTATTCAAGTCACCCTTCTATATTTATTTTTATAGAAAAATTAAAAGATTGTCAGATCGATGCATATTTAAAAATAAAAAATTTAAATATTCCAGCAAAAATTAAAGACAAACAAGTAAAAAACAAACTAAAATTTATCGAAAACATGGTAAATATGCTTCGATCTGACAATATTTCTAGAATTAATTTCGTTAAATCTGTATCACATCAAAACGTTTTTTAAAAATTTATAGTTTACCTAAGTTATAGAAATAAGTTGATGTAATAATTTTATTGAAATAAAGAAATATTTTAATATAAAGCATTCTGTTATTTTATTTGATTTGCGGCCGAAAATACCTATGAGATAAGGAAGCAACTTAAAACCTCCGGCCGAATTTACCTACCGGCTTTTAGTACCTGCCCTTTTTCCGGCCGAAATTACATCCGCCCGAAGCGGTTGCCATTCTTGCCATTCGGAGGTCGTTAAATAACAATTATCCCTTTCTATTCTGGTTACGCCTATGACGCACGTTAATCCTCTTAGGCCTACTGTAGTAACAATGAAAGATCATAAAATAATGTGATAGTCCAAGAAATGTAATAAATTTTGTATTGAAATTAACAAAAACCATTTAGAATTCATTACAAATATTGAAGTTTTACCGCACGTACTGTACTATAGTTTTGCATACCGAATTAGTTTTTATTCTGGGAATTTACTCTCTCTTGATTTTCAAATAGACTATAACTACTCATTGCTAACGCTTTTTTTGATTAAGTAGTTAGCAGTTATACTCCACTAGTTTGTCCAGCTCTGTGTTTATAGGAGTGTCATAATAAATAAATGAATTGATATAAACTTATCATACATAATTTTTTACTCTTATCTTGATTTAACATTATTTAAAAATCTAATGACACTCCAATCTAGAATGTATGTTACTCAAATTATTTTTAATTATTGCACTGTTTTTACATTATATATTTTGTTTGTTAGGAAAAGGACTTTGTGAAAGAAATTATTTTTTGTGTATTTTTATGCCAAAATAAATAAACTGTTTATATGATTATTATTTAATTTTTCCCATTTCCAGCATTTATGGTCCATCATTTGATATTTCATTTAATTTAACTCAACATCAAATCATTATTAAGTTATTGGAGTTAAATGGAATGAAATGTCAAATGATGGACTATAAATTGCTATTTTGAAATAAAATAATTAAAATACAGTAGATTTGAATATACCGCCAATACCTAAAATTACAGAAATCTTTTCAACATTACTCAATTGTTTAGTCGACAGGCTCTTTAGACGGCGCCACAATCAGTGTCTCATCTATCTGTGGGTTATCTGTGCCGTACACTACTGGGACCGTACCGTGCCATGACCGATCCCATCCACTATTTTTTGTAGAATATTTTGCAGGCGAAGGAACGCTCCGCGCATGGCACATGATAAGACCGTGCAGAAAGCATTACGCCACAGATCATATAACTACTATTAAAAAAGAAGATAGCTCACTTGAAGTAGGCTTTAGTTACGACTAACAACACAAAGACGCTGCCATAGCAGTGAGATAACAGAACTTTTTGTTCAGTGAGTGACATAAATACTGTCATTGATCTATGGCGAGAATATTTAAAATTTTAAAATGGCGGGAGTTTTGAAAATTTCAAATTGTCTGGTATATTTTTCAATTTTGTTGTATAGTATTTTTCACGATCTAAGAAAGTGACTAGCCTCCAGTTATTATATGAGAGGCAATAGAATAGATTTTCTTAGATCGTGAAAAATACTATACAAATCAACTGGCTATATTGCATATTGAGAACATTACTACTAGTAATTATAAGCACCATTTCCAGTATTTTTTTTCTAATTTACAGGAAGCTAGTATAATCTAAATAATTTCATGCTGCATATTTTACATTATACAATTACAGTATAACTTCAATATGAAATAGGAACAAAGTGATACATACTATTTTCAGAAAAATTTATTTGTACATGTTACATAATTTATAATGTATAACTTAAAATTATAATTCAGAACATTACCATTACATTTAAGTGGCGGCACAAACACTTATTCCAAAGTTAGCTGAAACAGTTCTTTAATTCGTCATGTGGCTTCACGAACAAATTCCTTTGAAATAATCAAAGAGGTTCTTTAATTTGCCAGTGATCTGACTTATATTAGTTTCCAGATCACTATATCAAAAACGAGATCTTTGATGGCTCAACAATAATGACAACTTTTTTATGTATTTCCCTGACTAGCCACACAACAATGGGTAGAACATACTCTTACATTTATTTACCTATGATATGATAATTACGGATTCAAAAGAGCTTACTTATTTCTAAATCAATTAACAAAAATCAACATGAATATTTATACACACACTACACAGGTTGACAACATAAAAAATTGTTTCTATTCAATGATTAAAATGTACAATAAATTACCGAAGATAAAGCAAACAAAAGAAGAAGCTTGCCAGTTTTATTCCATTTTGTTACTATGACGCTGTATTAGGATTCAGGATAAATTAAAAATTATTATTTTATTATATATCATCCGGTAAATGGAGTTTTTGTCACATAAGTCAGTGAAAATAGACATTGACGTACTTATAAATATGTTTCAGAGTTAGTAAGTCCAAAATATTTGTTAAAAACTTTTGATTAGTCAAATTTTATGTGTGTATATACCCAGAAAATGTTTTGATGTGTTGAGCAGCTTGAATGAGATTTTTCCGTGCATTAGTACATCTAGCGATTGTCTTGTACAGTGTTACTTCATTATTTTAACGTTTACATCTTCTCACAATGTCCTCACTTGTTTTAACTATAAATAAATAAATAAAAACAATATAATTAAACTAAGGTACAAAGCCCTAAGAAGTATACCTTCATAATACCACAAGATTAAATTATCATTAAAATAATGTAATTTAGTAGTTTAATAAATTTTATGACTTTGATTTTTGTACTTTTAAACCTGTAGGTGTGTTTCTTGTGTATACTATGAAATATTGCAATTTAATGAGTATTGTTCTTGCATACATAATTTTTTTAAATATATGCTAGTTTTATTAGGCCAGAAAAAGAACAATTTATTATTACTTTAACACAATCCTGCACAATTATTTTTTGAACTCAATGTTTAAATCATCTTATTTAGTAATGAAGTGTGTGACGCGTTAAAATATCTATATATATATATATATATATATATATATATATATATATAAATATATAAATATATATATATATATATAAATATATATATATATATATATTCTTCGGAGGCGCGTTGCGATGCGGTATAGGTAGCGGCCCCTTGCCCTACCTCTTAACACCTCGGAACGTCACTTCTGACACCTTGGAATCCTTACACTTTCTCGGGCGCCAGATTTTTAACGTGGTTGTAACGTAAAAATAACTCAAAATTTTTTTTCAAAATTCCAACTTTTTTTGGGGTAAACCAATACTTTTCTCGCATATTAGATAGGTTGGGCGGAAAAGTAAAAAGTTATAAATATGCTATGCTTCATTAGTCCTACATTTTTAGGTCTTTTTAAATAAAAGATTATAAGTTTTCAATTCAACTTACCTCAAGATCTTTAGGAAAAGCATGCATTGTCTTTTCAGTGTTCTTAAAAGAACAATTAGGTACACAACTCGTAAATACCATTATTAAAATGAAATAATAATCAAATATAATATCAATAATATTAAAAAAAATAAGAATGATGAAATCGAAAACACGAAATAATAAATATTCAATGCTTTGAAATTCAAACAATCAAACATGAAAGATTATTTATCTATTAAGTTGACGTTAAGATCGACACGGAACCACCGTGTTATCGAAAACAGCAGTTTTTACCAACAATAAAATATAATTTATTACCAACTGCGGAACAGCAGTGCTTAGTTGTTGTTAGTCAGAACTCAAATGTGAACAACCTCAGCAGTAAGCATGCTGACAACGTTTGAATAAGTGTAAGTTATATGTGGTATGAACTTATGAACACCATTATCAACGAGTTATCGACATAATTGGTGCGTTCTTTTTGACTGAGATCTCAGATCACTTCAGTTAAGGTGATCTGAGATAAAGTGATGTGAGTAAGCACTAAAAAGAACGACATCTCAATTGAAGCGCGCGATCTGTCGATAGATTTAAACTATACGACAGATTCGTATCAGCATCTAATAATGTTAATTAATGTATCCATAATTTGTAACAAAAGAAAAATAGATTATGTGTGTTTATTGTTTATATATCAATGGTTAAAACTTTAGATAACATTGGTTAAAACTACAAATAAACCAAGCAAATCAAATATTTCTTCATCCCCTCCACTTTATTTCCGACTCAATACCAACTGAACCCCCCTTACAACACATTCAGCATCGGTGAAGGGGGAGGAAAAATCTCAGCTCACTTAAAGTGAGTAAAACAAAAAGAACGCTCGCATTACTGATGTGAGCTGAGATCTCAGTCAAAAAGAACTCACCTAATGTACAGTATTCTCCTTCAGATTTTCGTGTTTTCAAAATATCGCTAATCCAATACCGTCTAGATTCTAGATGAATGTTGAATGTTTCTTTCTTTCTATTTCATCTTCCTCGTTTAACAGAAGGGCAATCATAATTTATTCTCTGTTGTTATATTTACTTAGAACTATTTTCAATCACACCGTCACAGAATTAATAATTTTTGCAAAAAAAGTATATTCTACCGCGTTATTTGCGAATCGGGATTGATGAACTGGTATAATACAGTAGTGTAGGCACGGTATGGTGTAGTGAGCGAAGACCTTTATGCATTTAGATAAATGGCCTGAAACAATGTAAAGCCCCATTTGATAATAATCTATCTCTATTTCTAGTCAGAAAGAAGTTTTATTTTACGTGTAATACTCATGTAATTACCTATTATTGTAAGTAATTATGAAAAATACATTGTTTCACAATTTATTATGAACGCATCATTGTAGTGTTGAATATCTAAGTGATTACTCAGTCCTAGTGGACTAGTAGACACTTTACAAAAAATATATAAGATGGTTCGTGATTGATTGTTATGCTATTCTAACATATTCTGTGTTATAACTATTACCAAAGAATACACCAACAACAAGAAGCGAAACTTCGGCTTTCTAACAATTCATTTTCTGAATGCGCATGTGTGATAGACGCCATTGTTTTATATGTGTTTTACGTCAATGTCATATTCTTTGTTGTTAAACAAAAATACGCTTTTTATTTGTTTATTTACTTTGATTTTGAACAATACCGTTTAGTAAAAGTGAATAGTGGCACTCTTAGTGAGAAATTGTTGTATTTATTATGGGAAGAATAAGTTGTGTAGTTCGTGGATGTCACTCAAGAACAGAAGAAAAGGTAACTATGTTTGGTTTTCCCAAAGACCCTGTGAGGTAAGAGAAATTGTTTCTATATGCAATGTATTATAGTTAAATATTCATTTTTCAATATTTTACATTTTTTTTTTACATGTACCTATGCATTGTCACTTGTATAATTCTATGTTTTTGGTTATTAACGTAGATCTGTCCCTCTGCCTTTAATAACATGTAATGATACTATGTACTACAATAAGCTTTCTGCTGACGAGCCCTGTTCTGCAAAAAATATGTTGAATAATAATACATAATATTCAAAATAAACTAATAGTTGATTTCTTTTATAGACATGTGATAATATAAAAATATACCTACCTTTATTTACTTTTTAGGGTACAGCTATGGTTGGAAGCTTGTAACCGATTTGTTTGGAAAGACTATAGATGCTTTACAAAAGAATTTATAGGTTGTGTGAACTTCACTTTGAGAAAACATGTGTTTCCAAAGGAGGATATTGTGCCACCTACCGTTATTCACTCTGAGATCTATGAACCTAAAACTCGGTGCATACTGTGCGCTTCTAGGCGTTGCCTCTAACTATTGCGGAGACGGGGGGGGGTGTCCGTTGTTCACAGACTAAATAAATGTAAAAGGGCGCCAGGTAATCTTGCCTCCCGACAACTACTTACACAAGTTTTTCCCACCCTAAGACTACCAAGTGGGTGGACAAATAAAAGTCAGATGTCACTTATCCAAGTCTGAGTTCAATGAATTGGCCTAGTATATCAAGCGATCTCACAAGGTTCTACTAATACAACTAGTACATACAAGGGTACCACAAAATTACAATAATTTCCCCCAGGTGTCCTGAATGACTCATAAGTCATAAACACAAATTATCATAGGTAAGTGAAATTCCCCCTTGATTAAATGATGTACAAAAATTTTTACAAATATATATATATATATATATATATATATACAAGTATCCCAAGCCAAAAATATATATCCCGTACCTTTAAAACTAATGTATCCCTCCCTCAATCCTACTACAATTTGTACAAAAAAAAAGTTGACAGGCTGTATCCACTAGTACCCAATGGTACTTTAAAATCCTATAAATCCCTGGGTTAAGATCCTATATATTCCCTAAGTAAAATCCTTTAATTCCCTCCAAGTAAAATCCTATAAACCCCCCTGGTAAAATCCTATGAAACTCCCCTGGTAAAATCCTATGAAACCTCCCTGTTAAAATCCTATGAAACCCCTCTGGTAAAATCCTATGAAACCCCCCGTTCGTTGGGTATAAATATGTACAAACCAGTACCTACATACAAATGAAATTTCTCAAACGAGTACTCGATTAGCCGGTAGAATGAGAAAACTATATACTTAAGTTCCAAATACAATATAGGGTTAAATCAATACAATATACCATACGTATCTATGGCACAAAATAACGTTTATGCAATTGAATGTGAAATTTTGAAAGTAAATATTAAAAATACAATATGGCGCAATATCATATGAGCTCATACCCTTACTACCACCAACTCAAATAACTCAGAATGTTAAAATTGAATAGCCACAGTAACGTTTACAAATTTAACAACAGTGGGTGTAGTTATCACCAATCCACAATGTGAGTATAAATGGTAAAACAGGTTTAATTGAATAGTGTATGTTGATCAGAGTATTTGTAATACTTGATCAACACAAGTATCGTAAACTGCGTACCACAAGTGGCTTACGGTAATAAAAAAATTATCTACAACCTACACTGACGGATATAAACAAGTGTTCTGCGCAAAAGGGTATTTTACATAAACCAAAGTTTAAAACTTGCGTGAAATCCACTGTGTCTTGATGGTTGCTAGTGGTGGCTACCAACTACTACTTCTATAGAATGCTATAAGATCCAATATTGTACTCTTCAGTAACAATCCAAATTTTTCCCCATACAAGTTTGTTGTTCTGACTCAACGTTGTCCCATAAAATGAAATCCAAAACCAAATCCAGAATAGTAAAGATTGACGAACGAAAAGAAGAGAAGAAAAGAAAGGGAACCTAAATGGCCAGTTTGAGTTCCGAATATATAGGGCTGAAGGTGTTATTAGCCTAGGTACTGTGATAAAGGCCTACTGAAACAATATACCCTCTTCAAGATTGGTTTTCATGTACAATGTACAGAATTAACTGGAATGACAGCATAAAAAAACCGCCTGTCGGTTGAATTATATGATCCCAAAAAAATGGTATTTCCACAGGTCTATACTCTCCAAACAACTCCAAAAATATCTAACGATACTCGGGAAATGTGTATCACCAATCGGTCATCCCTTAACATAAGGTGAAATATTCAATTATTTCATCCGAAAATGGTGACATAAATTCAACCACCTTCACTCCGATATACCCAACGAACAAAGAATGTCCAGTATATTCACAGGCAAAATCAAAAACTCTCGTCTCAAACCAGCCAGCCAATCAGAATGCTCTCGAGATGTCAAAGCTTCCAATAACCAATAAGAGCTGAGATATCCAACAAGTATATATCACAGAATAATATATGCATAGATACCACGGGGACATGCTCCACAAAACTAAAATAAATACTTGACGTATAGTTAATTAGGAAAGGTAATAATGTTTATGGCTGTACAATATTATAAATTATTCCCAATATAGATGCCACTGTATTTCCTAATATACATGGTAGGTCAAAATTATGTTAAATTGCATGACGAATTATATTTTCAAGTTCCTGTAACTTAATTTGCACAACCACAAAACTGAAACGTATCAACTCCCCCCTTTGTTCAAGGGATTTACTCCGTAAATTCCTACAAAACACCGTCCCTCAGAATAGATTATAATGGTGATGTGGTGATGTGCATACCCTCATAAGGCAACCGCAATACCTTATTCATCTTCTGGATCTGGCTTAAGATCCTGAACATTCCACACTCCTACGCTATTACCTTTATCATCTCGCAGCTCGTATGTCCAGGGAGAAATCCTTT
The DNA here is from genome assembly GCA_963921935.1 of Galeruca laticollis. NCBI lineage: Eukaryota > Metazoa > Arthropoda > Insecta > Coleoptera > Chrysomelidae > Galeruca > Galeruca laticollis. The sequence continues at coordinate 184,924,715 of OY998179.1, read as the reverse complement.
TCTTAATGTAAAAAGGGCCCACGAACTTCGGAGCTAGCTTCTTCGCATAAAATTTAGCGGCATCAGATAATACATAGTTGCGCTTCCATACTGGTTGATTCTGTAAGTATTCCACATGACGTCGTCGAAGATTATACCTATCACAACTCTTATTATTAGCTACTTCTAATCGTTTAGCTACGTCCTTAAAAATACCCTTAAAAACCTCATTACGACTTTTATCCCCAGATTGAGTACCATCCTCAATATCAAACAACTCAGAATTCGAGTAATCTGACCCTGATAATGACATATTATGACCAAAATTTATAAAATAGGGTGTCAATTTGGTTACCTCATGACGCGACGTTCTAAGACAACACCCAATCGCATCTAAGTTCTCGTCCCAACAGCGATGATTGTCGGACACATACATAGCCAACATAGTTCTAAGGCTCCTATTAATTCGTTCGGTGGGATTCGCGCGAGGATTATAATTCGCAGTAAACTTAATGGTACAATTATATTTCCCAGCAAACCTAGCGAATTCTTTACTTCTGAATTGCTGTCCGTTATCACACACAATAACCCTAGGAACACCAAAAACCAAAAATATTCCCCTTTCAATATTACGAATCACAGCTTGAGACGTGGCTTTACGGAGTGGGAACAACATAGAGAATTTACTAAGATAATCAGTTACAACCTAAATATAGCTATTACCATGCCACGATCTAGGAAGTGGACCTACTAGATCAGTACAAATCATTTCCCATGGACGATTAACCTTGGGATGGGAAACCATCTTGTCTACAGGACGATCGTGCGAGGATTTGAGTGCTAAACACACCTGACAATGACGGACATAACTGGCAACGTCACTCCTCATACGAGGCCAATAGTAACGTTCCGCTAACCTAGCATAAGTTTTATACACCCCAGTATGACCAGAAGTGGGTGGCTCATGAGCAGATGACATAAGTTTTCCACGATGGTTTTTCGGGACAACTATTCTCCATGAATCTTGAGGCTTACTCAGTTCGGGGTAAGGTACACTAACATGTTTCCATAGTTTACCATCAGCAAATCTCCAACTTCCAAATTTTAATGGGTTAACCTTCAGCCTCTCAATCATTTTATTATACCACTTGTCAGTGATACAACCGAACTTATCTACTTCCCCAAAATCTCCAATTAAATTAACATTAACAAAATCACCTCCCAACGAACCAACAACTGGAACAGATATGAAAAGAGTGTCCGGAACTACATGCTCCTTTCCTTTACGATGGATAATTGTAAAAGAATATTGCTGTAATCGAACTGCCCATCTCGCTAATCTACCTGTCAAACCCTTCAAATTTTGCAGCCAAAGTAAACTGTAGTGGTCGGTAATAACTGTGAATTGTACGCCTTCCAAATAGGGTCTAAGCTTTTCAATGGTCCACAAGACAGCCAAGAATTCTCGTTCCGTCGTGCTAAAATTACGCTCCTGACGCGTTAATGATCGACTAATATAAGCTATGACTTTATCACCATCATCGTGAGGTTGAGTCAAAACAGCACCTAAACCATAACCTGATGCATCTGTTTCAATTACAAAAGGTTTTGCATAATCTGGGCAACTTAAAATTGGGGCGGACACCAAACATTCCTTTATAGTGATGAAGGATTGAGCGCACTCATCGGACCAACGGAATTTAGAAGATTTCCTCTGCAAGCCGGTAATGGGGGCAATAATTGATGAAAAATCAGGTATAAACCTTCTGTACCAGGAAAATGTTCCCACAAGTCTGCGGACCTCACTAACTGTAGTTGGAGTAGGAAGTTCTAACATTGCCTTCACTTTGTCCCGATCAACATGTAAACCATTTCTATCTACAACATAACCTAGATATTTCATTTGCGGTCTACAAAACTGGCACTTATCAACACTAACGGTGATTCTTGCTTCACGCAATCTACGAAATACCTCATCCAAAATAGTTAAATGTTTCTCGAATGTCTGACTTACGATCACTACATCATCCAAGTAAACAAACACATATGGTTCAAGATCATGGCCAATTACATTATCAATCAACCGTTGCCACGTAGCTGGTGCATTATGAAGACCAAATGGCATCCCACGAAATTGATACAAACCCCGGTTGAGAACAGTAAATGCAGTATACTGCTTGGATGACTCCTCCATGGGCACCTGCCAATAAGCTGATTTAACGTCAAGGCTAGAAAGACATTTTGCATCCCGAAGTTTATCGAGAGTGTCTGCGACAAGGGGCAAAGGATAACTATCCCTAACAGTAACAGAATTAAGTTTCCTATAATCCACACAGAATCTAAAATTACCATCCTTCTTCTTAACTAATAAAATAGGTGAACTCCAAGGACTATTCGAAGGCTCCACGATCCCTAGTTCCAACATTTCCTGCAATTCCTTGTCGATCTACTGCTGTACTACTGGATTAACCCTATAATACCGTTGTTTAATTGGTTCACGATCTGTCACGATGACATGTTCTGCCTTATCTGTACAACCAAGTTCAGAACCCATTAATGATACATTCCTATCAATCACTGCTTGTAACCTTGATTTCTCTCTATCTGACAAATAACTTTGTCCCTTTGTATGTTCAATAGAATTCAATAAGATTGGTTCACTAGAGAATTGCCACTCTTTAGTTCGAAGGTCGGTAACAACGCCCATGATACGCCAGAAATCGGCACCTAACACCAACAATTGGGGTAAACTAGGCACTACTACTTCAATGGGACGTAGCTTTCCTCTCAACTCTATGGGTAACTCTACATAACCTAAAATTTCACACTTAGCACCATTAGCTACTGTACAATATGAAGTTGTCCCTTCAGAACGCTGAACTACGAAACCTAACTCACGAACGAGAGAATATCCATCACTTCCTAAAATTGTACGAGATGCTCCAGAGTCTAAAAGACCTAAAAATGACTTACCTAAAATGTCTACAGTTAAATAGGGCCTTTCATCACCCTTCGCATGTTCTAACACAAAATCTAACAAAACCTTAAATTTATCGACCGAGACGTTGCTATTAACAGCGCGGCTACCTCAATCGCCTAGGCACGCTGTTCGCGGTTTTCCGAACTAGTGGAGGGGGAAGATTTCGAACAAATAGGACACGTCTTAACTGTAAATCCCTCTCTCCTACATTTGAAACAATAAACTGCCTTCTTAGCAGTACACCCAATAGCTCTATGACCAGGTTGCTTACAATTATAACAGAGACCTTTGTTACTCCTATTGCTTATACTAGAGTCTGCGATATTGTGACATTCAGCTACCTCAACCCTAGTACTACTGACTTCCATATAAGCCAAATCTGGTTCTAATACACTATGTTTCCTGGAAGGACCTGCAAAATTTTCGACTGCTTCCTTACGAGCTTCCAATTTACGACCTAACTCCCTTAAATGAGCTATAGAAGTTACATCAACTAAGGCCAATTGATTTTGATAGAACGGGGCAATATTCCTTAATAAAATTTTCAATTTAGTTTCTTCCGACACAGGAAAAGTCATGCGATTGAAATACCCTAACATAACTGCCAAGTAAGTACCAATACTTTCATCTGGACCTTGTGTACGTTTACGTATTTCTTCAAAAAGTTTTTCGTTGTAGGTGGGAGAGAGATACTCTTGCTTTAAAAGATCTACGAATTGGTCCCAGCCATCAACTTCATTTCTATATGCTAGATAAAACTGATATGCTCTACCAGTAAATACGTCAATACCACACTCAAGTAAAGTCTCTTTCGAAACATGTCGAGATACGCGATACTCCTCAACCCTTTCCAAAAATGCACTCAGTGAAAAACCCTTGCAATCACCCGAAAATTTAATTCCCCAGCTACTCGGTAATATTGGTTTATGAGTCGGGGCCGTCCGTACGGGCGAATTGTTAGAGACACTAGAAGATCTACGACCAGCATTAAGAGAACCACCAAACCGGCTACTATTTTCCATGATACCAAGCTGTGGAGGTACGCTTTGTGGATTCCGATAGTCAGCAGCCTTTTCTTCCAATTCACTTAACAATGTCAATGCCTTGGCTCTAAAGGTCGGGACGGTTGAAGACTTCTCCTGATCAATGTGATCAATGCGATTCAAGACATGCACCAACTTCGTTTTCAATTTCAAAAAGACTCCACTAGTCGACGAGTCCTTAAAGTATTTAATCATTGTTGCTACCTCTGTCAATTTAGCTGTAAATGCTGCTTCATCTTCCTCAACAGAATAGGGATATGCTGGAGAACTGAGACACACCAATCCTTTCATATTTGATTGCAGTTGCAAGTGTTGATCTCATCTCTTCGACAGTTCCAGGAGCTATACCTCTAATAGTAACTTCATAAAGTAGTTCATCTTGCTGAAGACGGTTTATTTGCATCGTCGCAGCCATTTTTAGAAATGTATTATAACTATCTGATACTGTATAATTTACTTATTTATTTATTTTTGTAGATGATATTTATATGTATATGTTTATTATTTAGAATTTGTGTTTAGTTTGGCTAGCTCAGTTTGTTTTTAATATTTGTTTGGTAATTTATTTTAATTTGATTGTTCGGGAGCATGAAATCCTTTTTCTCTTTGAGTCCTGGCTTATTGTATTGTTATAATGGTTTAAATAAAAAGAAAACACATTATTTGAAATAGATTTAATTTTCAATGCAATATTTTATATTTGATAAAAATAATATGCGACGCCAATGGTTATATTGTACCTACTTATTTATTTTAATAATTTCATCAATGCGCATGCGTGAAAAACTAGTCATGCGCTTTAACATAAAACGAACAATTCTGATACGTAAGAAGCATCTATTCATATTAAACACAGTTTGTTGACGATGCAAACAATTGAATGGTTCAAACACATAAAAGAATTTATATATAAATCATAGTTATATATGATACAAATTGCTGTGGAAAGAAATTAGTTATATACATGGATAGAAATATAGGAATTATATACAGATGGGCATAGTTATTACATTATGAAATTTCAATCACCAGATTTATGCAATTACAAGATGGCGTAAGTGGCGTAAGTACATATTTTAATTTATTTAAAATTCGGCCTTTTATTAATTTTAACGATTTATGCAATGAATTCACTATATAAAGTATGTTTCTTTCTTTTTTAGATCGATCATATGTGCAAAAGTTTATCAATTTATGAAATTAAGTACTTAATTGGGTATTTTGAGTTTTTACACTGATTATTGGCCAATAATGATTTTAAAACACTGACCTGTTGCTCTTGAATTGGGATGAAAGTCTCTGGATCCCAGGAACACTTCGCTGAAGCTCCAAAAAACCAAAATTGATGAAAATTTCGCAGATTCTTGCCGAAAAACTTGATACACTTGACTGTGAGTATTACTAATATTGTATTTAATAGTACTTTATAGATTTAAATGTCTTAAACCGGGAATATCTTGAAATTTCAGGAACACCATCACACACACTCCTCGCTTCTTGACACCCGCTTTCCTTATTTCTTAAGCGTCTCCTCGATTCTCTACTTTTTTCAACAAACAGTCTTTTGTTCTTTTTGAGGTCACTATTCCCAAGTTTATTTATTGATTCACAATTTGTTCTGTCATATTTTATAACCAATAAGATATTGTCTTTTGCAATCAGATAATTGAAACTTCTATCACTTATTAAAAATTTCATACATACACTCTTTTACATAATTAGTTCATTTATAGAGTTCCTATGAGTTTTTTCATCATACAAATAAATTAAAATTGGTTATACATAGATACATTTACATGGTACAACATTCAATATTGTTATTGATAGTATATCCTTGTTACACTCATATTAATTATAAATATAAATTCTCTTATGTTATTTGTCTAAACTCTTTGCATTATATTATTTATACTAAACTTTAACAAATTACTATTTATTGATTCTATGTTTATTCCATTTACCATATATCACTTGTCTATATGTCATTATTCGTTTATCTATGAAATCTATTGAATTATATTCTATTCAATATTTGTATTTGTTCTTATTCTTAAATTAATGATTATAATGAATTAACTATAATAATATTTGTTTTCATTTCAGATGAACAGCTGATTATGATATGGAAATTATTCTTCGTCTTAGGCAACTTTATTTACATCATTACATTGGTTAGGCAATATCTATATTTTATGTTATTATTGAGGTAATTCCTTATTTATTATATTGTTATAGGCTATTATTTAATATATCTTTATTTGATATGTTGTTTAAATTAAGAAAAGTGTTTCCTTTTTACTTGTTTTCTTAAATTATATTATTTTCATATATATTTCATACTAGCAACATATTTTTATAATACTAATTCTCTTATTATCTATGATATCTGGTTCAGTATCTACCTATCTGAGCGAAACTAACCTAACCAATGGTAATAAAACAAAATTACAATAACCTCACTACCTATGACAATCAAATTTGGGAAAATTCTATACTCAATTTTACTCGAAAATTTACACAATTTTGTACGTATCTACTTCAATTTTCGTGCCCCACGTTGGGCGCCAAAAATATGCCACCTACCGTTATTCACTCTGAGATCTATGAACCTAAACTCGGTGCATACTGTGCGCTTCTAGGCGTTACCTCTAACTCTTGCGGAGACGGAGGGGGGGGTCCGTTGTTCACAGACTATATAAATGTAAAAGGGCGCCAGGCAATCTTGCCTCCCGACAACTACCTACACAAGTTTTTCCCACCCTACGACTACCAAATAGGTGGAGAAATAAAAGTCAGATGTCACTTATCCAAGTCTAAGTTTAATGAATTGGCCTAGTATATCAAGCGATCTTACAAGGTTCTACTAATACAACTAGTACATACAAGGGTACCACAAAATTACAATAATTTCCTTCAGGTGTCCTTACCCGTACTACCACCAACTCAAATAACTCAGAATGTTAAAATTGAATAGCCACAGTAACGTTTACAAATTTAACAACAGTGGGTGTAGTTATCACCAATCCACAATGTGAGTATAAATGGTAAAACAGGTTTAATTGAATAGTGTATGTTGATCAGAGTATTTGTAATACTTGATCAACACAAGTATCGTAAACTGCGTACCACAAGTGGCTTACGGTAATAAAAAAATTATCTACAACCTACACTGACGGATATAAACAAGTGTTATGCGCAAAAGGGTATTTTACATAAACCAAAGTTTAAAACTTGCGTGAAATCCACTGTGTCTTGATGGTTGCTAGTGGTGTCTACCAACTACTACTTCTATAGAATGCTATAAGATCCAATATTGTACTCTCAGTAACAATCCAAATTTTCCCCCATACAAGTTTGTTGTTCTGACTCAACGTTGTCCCATAAAATGAAATCCAAAACCAAATCCAGAATAGTAAAGATTGACGAACGAAAAGAAGAGAAGAAAAGAAAGAGAACCCAAATGGCCAGTTTGAGTTCCGAATATATAGGGCTGAAGGTGTTATTACCCTAGGTACTGTGATAAAGGCCTACTGAAACAATATACCCTCTTCAAGATTGGTTTTCATGTACAATGTACAGAATTAACTGGAATGACAGCATAAAAAAACCACCTGTCGGTTGAATTATCTGATCCAAAAAAAATGGTATTTCCACAGGTCTATACTTTCCAAACAACTCCAAAAATATCTAACGATACCCGGGAAATGTGTATCACCAATAGGTCATCCCTTAACATAAGGTGAAATATTCAATTATTTCATCCGAAAATGGTGACATAAATTCAACCACCTTCACTCCGATATACCCAACGAACAAAGAATGTCCAGTATATTCAAAGGCAAAATCAAAAACTCTCGTGTCAAACCAGCCAGCCAATCAGAATGCTCTCGAGATGTCAAAGCTTCCAATAACCAATAAGAGCTGAGATATCCAACAAGTATATATCACAGAATAATATATGCATATACACTTCACGGAGAATCGCGTTACAAAGATATGTATCAGGGGTAGTGCGTTCGGAGTAACACCACGGGGACATGCTCCACAAAACTAAAATAAATACTTGACGTATAGTTAATTAGGAAAGGTAATAATGTTTATGGCTGTACAATATTATAAATTATTCCCAATATAGATGCCACTGGATTTCCTAATATACATGGTAGGTCAAAAAGATGTTAAATTGCATGACGAATTATATTTTCAACTGAAACGTATCAATTGCAAGCGTTTGTTTCAGCTAGGTCATATTTTATTGAATGATCCACCACCAAAAATAGTTATTCAAATATACAAATATTAAATTTGAGTAGACTTTACAATCAGCTGTTATTGATATTTATTTTTTGGCTCCTGGCCACAGGATTAATTAATACTTTCTGACAGGTTTAATTGAGACTTTCGGACAGGATGAATTAATACCTTCTTGTAATTTGTGTAAGGGAATGATCACTACAATTTCTTTTATAGTTGCAGATACCACTTCATTACAGCAACCGGGACATTCATCTCAGGCCACTGCAATACATACTAGTGACCGTGATACTTCTCCGCTGCTTGGTAAATATAATTATTATTCAGAGTCACCTCTGTAAGTCAATATTCATCAAAATGCATTGCTTTCTCATAACTAGATAAGTTAGTAAAAAATTAAGTGTTTGCAACTGTGAATTTAACTAGATACAAGTCTCACCTACAATATTCAGCCTACCCGTGTCTCACTTAAAGAATCTTGGTTTTGTTGTAAAAGTGTATCTTTTATGATTTTGTTAAGATAGAGAAATGTTTTTTGATTTATCCCAAGTTTACTTTGTGACAGTTTTAACTATCAGTCTCTGATATGCTATTAATTCTTCTACTGGTGTTTCAGAAAATGGATACCAGAAAATCAAAGTGTTGGATGAATAAAACAACACATTGTCTATAATAAAACCTACACATACACTTCTGTGTCAATTAATATAGTCTTCATGTATTTTTCGTTAAACTTTTAAAATGGACGTTGGGGGGGAGGATACTGAGTTACGACCTGTACATTTACAATCTCCTTCGATTTCAACACAAAGCATGACTTGTGGCACACCACGAAAGCAAACGTCTCTGAACAAAATCCTCTCTATTGGCTGCTTTTAACCACATTTTAGCTCTAAAATGTAGCAGTGCACTTAATATGTGTTTGACATGTATATAGTTTGTTTTGGTTTACTTGCGAATTTGAAATACCGTGTTTATGACAGGGAGCATTGTGTAAATGTTAAATACAACAAGAATGCATAAAGACCACAGATACTACCTTCTCATAAATTAGAAATTATCCTTTATACCTGCGTCCTAACAGGGTCGGAGTAATCACCAACCAGGTAAAGCAAGGGTGCAGTCTATCAGTCTGTGACTTTTCATCGTTGTGCATTGTGCAAATTAAAATAGCTGTGTTTCGTCCATGGGTAATCATTGTGTGGAAATAGAGAATGAAGTGATTGAAATTAGTGACAACAGTGATACTGAACATGATGTTACGGACAACAGGATGCAATTTTCTACTTTGCTCAAATTTTTAAAGACGTCCCTACGTAGGGTCGAACTGTGTACTTGGTCTTGATTTACCACAATTCTATTTACGGTCCATAAGTTGTTCCCCACTGGGTAAAGTTAACATCGGTCGTAGATAATAAACACGGTATTTCAAATTCGCAACTATACCTATATATCATACTTGTCCAGTTTTGGAGGAACATCCACGACATAAGCAAACAAATTCTTCTTTAGAAACCATCACAAAAAATTAATCTAGTGCCGCAAAAATAGTGTACAATTATAAATAAAGTAATAGATGATTTCTATTTTACTTATCTACCTGTCATATACAGCTGTAAATGTCAGGTGTTATTATTATTATTTAAAATATATTGTTCATTTCTACACATTATGCTGCAGACATTAAAATATTTTCTCTAGGTGTAAAATATTAAATTATGAATCTGGTAGAGTGTAACTGTTATATTATATCACGGAAATTATACATTCAAGCACCAACATTATTGTAATTTCATACCATCATGTATATTACATTTTTTTATTTCGTAATCTTGTATTCTAAATATATAATCTATATTACTGTATTGGTTTTAATATCTACCCTCTCCTACACATACTGCTACTTAAGTACATATTCACACGTAATGAATTCCAATATCAATATGAGAAAATAAAAATAATGTGATTAAACAATAGCATGTTATATTTAGTAATTAATGGTTCTTCAAAAACAGAAACTCAAACTATGTATATATATATATATATATATATATATATATATATATATATATATATATATATATATATATATATATTAACATAGAGTAAAACAACACCCTGTATACTGAACATAAAATAAAAGACTACCTATTTCAAGAAATTAAAATTTTTGAAATTTGATTTTTTTTTAAAAAGATTATCTAAAAAATGAGACAATCTGTACCATGTACTATTCAATAGAGAAAGCATCTAATTGTATAATTATAAAGAAGATTTAAAATAAGATTTAAAACATATATGAAATGAAATAACAAAATTTCTATAAACCTACAAGACAGAATTTTAGAACGGTATTACATATATAAATGGAAATGATAATACTTTGTTTTTATTGTCAAAGTAAATAAATAGTGTGATTCCTTTTAAAATGAATATTAGGGATTGAAGGATGTGTAAATAAGATTTTATAAATATTTAGAAACAAGACTATATAAGAAGTAAAATGAAAACATTAATTCTATGGAATGTGACATTTATTGAACGGTTTGACATTATGAATACATATTTTATAAAGTTGGAAATGTCATTTTGTAAATTGAATGAAATATAATTTAAGAGATAAAATATGAGTTAAAATCATTAAAGAAACTTAAAACAAAGTGTTTTCAAATGATGGATGGACAATTCACTATTTGAGATGAAATCTATCAAGAAAAGTTTTGATAACCAAATCTGATTGGTGGAATGTATTCAACATACTTTTATCAGCGACAAGTAGTTTGTTAATAATAAAAAAATTGAATGAGAAAAGTTTGTTGATTATACACGCTATTCACTAGGTACTTCCTTTTTGGGGTGGTAGAAATTTTTGGCAGAAGCAAAATTACTTTAAATTAATTAAACTTTTCGGAAAACAACGTTTTTGGTATCAAAATTCAAGGAAGGTACTTGTGATCTAGTAAATTATATATTAAAACAAGCAGATGTACAAACTAAGAAGGAATTTGGTAATTATGCTGGAATACTAACCGTATAATTTATAGATGATATTTGATTAATATTTTGTATGGTGGGATTGATATATCCACCATACCTTTTAGAAAGCTTTGGATTATGTGATTTGACTGAAATGTATTGATGTGGACGAAATATAGCATTGATTCCTGATTTTGTGCAAGCTGGACCAGTGATGTGGTAATTTCCAGAAGGTAACCTGAAATAAAGTAAAGAAAACTAATAATTGATGTGAATTACTATACAAGAATAAGGTATTTAAACTATTTTCATTATACGTAAAGAAAGTTAAATAAACTTACCGATTTAGTGCAAAGAATTGAACTTTGGTATTAAACAAACACTTGCAACCTTTGTCTTTCGCCATTTTCAAATCATAGACGTTTATATAAAAGATTTCGTATTATAAGATTTGTATTAGATGTTGCCTATTTTGGAATTGTATATAGAGATAATTATTCATCTGAGTACATGATTTTGTTCGAATGAGTGATCATAATAGATAATAGGTTTTTTATTAATTTGTATCCTGTAAAAGAACAATGTATTTGTCTTTTCATAACATTAAATAACGTTTTTTTCTATTTTGAAGAACATTGTAAAATTGATTTTTGATATATTTCATTTCTTTGTGGTGATGGCTCCATCTAGTTTGAACCATTGGTAGTTTGAACTGACATCTATGAATCGTGGAGAGGTTCAGCATTGGACGCAGGACCGTCTTTGGAATTTATTTGGTATTATTAAATAAAGCAAGTACATTTTTGATTGACAAAATTTTTATGAAGATAGAGATATCTAATCAAATTTAGGCGCTCACATTAAAAATTGAATTTTTTGTTTTTCTATATCAGAACCCTACTCTGAGGTTAAAGAATTTCTCATGTTCAAAGTGTAATCATCTTAATAATAAAATTTTAAATTTTACAATATACCGGGCAAATCAAAACTAAATATAAACTAAAGTAATAATAATGTTAAATTATTCTTTCTCTCCCCGTTCATATCAGTTTAATATATATATATATATATATATATATATATATATATATATATATATATATATATATATATATATATATATATACTTTATCAACCGACAAATTAAATTTAACAGAACGCGTTCTGTTTAATAAATAAACGGTTTTAAAGATCAAAACTTTTCCGCATCTGTTAGACACTCTGAACAATATCCTTTTATAAAATTGTCACTTATATACACTTCGGAAGCTGTATCGTGCTAACAAACCGAAATTTCTCCAAAAGTATAGTATATATGGATTTATAGGACCCGTTGTATTGCCTCTAGTGAGCTGAAAATCAATACGGTTCATCTGTGATACACACTGAAAAATATTCAATTATAATATTGGTCACTTGTATACACTCCGGAGGCTGTATCGTGCTAACAACCCGAGATGTCTCCAAAAATGTGGCACTTCCAATGCCATATCACCAGTTATACTAGCTGCAATGAGCTGAAACTCAATAAGGTTCATCTATATGACGTCCTGAACAATATCCAATCATAAAATTGATCACTTGAAGACACTCCAGAAGCTGTATCATGCTAATAAACTGAAAATTCTCCAAAAATTACTAAAATTTGGTACTTTAAGTACCATAGCACCCGTTGTACTGGCTCTAGTACGCTGAAAATTAATAGAGTTCATCTGTGAGACGCACTTAATAATATCCCATCATAAAATTGGTCACTTGTATACACTCCGGAGGCTGTATTATGCTAACACACTGAAATTCCTCCAAAAATGTCGTACTTCAAGTACCATAGCACCCGTTGTACTGACTCTGGTGATCTGAAAATCAATAGGGTTTGTCTGTGAGACGTCCGGAACAATATTAAATTATAAAATTGGTGACTTGTTCCACACCGAAGGCTTTATCGTGCTAACAAAACCATGTTACAGGTTTTTTATGCTTACATTTTTCATTGACAATTAATACTTTCTCGGAATAATGTTTTGACAATACATTAGTAAACAATCATTTTTTGGAATATTTGGTTTACATTTTTTTCTGCCTGTAAAATATACCTTCAAAATTTTTTAACCCTTTTCTCAGTGTAAATATTTATTAGTTTTCTGTCAACTTCAGATTCACAAGGTCACGAAATTTTGCCCCCAGAACATCAAACGATTTATGCCGGCTTTCGCTTCTTATTGTTGGTGTATTCTATGCTATTACTTTTATATGAACACGTGTATATAACCTTTGTATGAACATTAATAAATAAAAAATAAACATTACATTTTGGCGACGAGGATGGGATGGGGAGGGATTGGGAAGTGTGCAATAAATTTCAAAAACCTCCTCATTTGCACAATGCAGCAGCATCGCTTGTTTTCTCTCACCATCTATAATTCCAGCAGCGATTATAAAATTGTCGAAACGCTTTAGTCACTTTTGCCAACGAGCCCCTCTGTTTTCTAAGCCGTTGTGGATGTTGAAGGTGTCTATGTTAGCAAATATGTTGTCTGCAGATATGATAACACAATTTTGTTCCACTCTGTTTTAATCACAATCGACTCGTCGCCAAAATGTGCATCAAACAGGAAAATCAAATCCCTCTGACTATTTATCTAGGCAATCAGTACAAATCATAGCATATCACAGCAAAATAGAGGAATACGTAAACCTTTTAGTGCAAACGTCAATACCTAAAGCTATGACAGTTGAACACGTTCAAAAAGCCACTAAAAATTATAAAGTACTAACAACACTAATATATCCAATTAGAAAGAACAAAAATAATAATTGGAATCAGTCAGAATTAATACCCTTCAATAGGATCAAAAATGAGATAACATGGTACTACGAGGCACACGCATTATTTTGCCAGCTTCTCTTCAAAGGCATGCTATAGAATAAGCTCACAAAGGACACATGAGCAACTGTTACGCACCTAAGTATGGTTTCCAAACATTGATAGACTAACAGAAAAATGCATCAAAAACTGTATACCGCGTCAAGCTGTAACAGATAGAACACACAGAGATCCAATTACATCTTCACAATTACCATTTAGTCAGCTAGATATAGATTTCGTTGACCCGTTTCCCAATAATAAATGTATATTTATTTCAGTAGATGAATATTCCAGATACCTAATAAAAGAAATAATATCATCAACAAATTTTTCTAGCGTTAAACTAGTATTTGAGACAACGTTCAGCACATTTGGAATTCCTAAACAGATATAATCAGATAACGGTCCTCCGTTTAATGGTTTTTAAATGAAATAATTTTTAGAAAATCTTGGTGTAAAGCATTTACGAATAACTCCCTATTGGCCTGAAACGAATGACTAAGCAGAAAGGTTTGTAAAGTCAATTAAAAAGTCACTTGTTTGTGCACACTTGGAAACCAATCAATTTGACTCACAAATTCAATAGTTTCTTTTAAATAATCGAAGTACACCACACTCAACTACAGAAAAAACTACGGTTGAGACAGTGTTTCAAAGAAGCATTAACAATATGTTACCAATGCATAAGATACAAATAACTCAACACGAACATCACCTCGAGCTAAAACAGAAAGATGAAGAAAACGGAAAGAATATGCTGACAAAAGAAGACTCATACACACACACACACACACACAACTTTCGATCAGGAGATATTGCTCCATGCAAACAAATTAAAAAGGATAACCTCACACCCAGATTTGATCCGCATCCATATAACATAAAACAATTAAATGGTACCTACACAAAGTATTGCAGAAAGAGATAGAAAGATCATAAAAAGAGATTCATCATTTTTCAAACCGTTTTATTCCAATATCCTAAACCATTATTAACCCCACCCGTCCCTTCTAATACTTACCCTAAACAGCAACATACCAAACCTTTAACATTGAGCAGTTCATGGAAAATAAACCTCAGACAAAAACCTAACGAATCATTGGAAAATGTTTTAACACCAATCAGTCAAAACTCGTTCCTCCTGAATCAGAAGAATAATATGGTGAATATGCCTCAGTTTCTTCTCAAAACAGTCAAAGTTCCAATGACGATGATACTTATGAAGATCATAACTCCAAAGTGAGTGAAGAAAATGAAGAAATAACTAGTAACGGACGACCTCAACGTAATCTCAAGAAGCTTAATTACTTAAAAGATTACTTGACAGATATTGATTCAGACTAAACCATTAAAAGAAAAACAATTCGTGATTCGTATTCGGGCATCGTGCATTTATTTAAATTTCTTGCATCAAGGCATATCCTTATATATCCATCCTTTTTTTTCACTATCACAACTGGATTAATGTATGAGGTAGTACTTTGTTCTATTATCCTATCTTCTATTAGTTTATTTATCGTCCTTTTCATATCTTTCTGATGTTTGTAAGGCATCGGATAACTCCTTTGCTGAAATTGTTGATCTTGCTTCAGTTCGATTTTGTGTACTTAATTTTTTCGGAATTCGAGATTCTTCATGTATTAAGTTTCTTTGTTCCCTCAATATTCCTACTACTTTATCTCTCCATTCTATTTTCCCATCTATATTCAAATTCCATTCCGGCTGATTATTATTTAAAAGTATTCCTTCATTGTTATCCAATATCATATTTCCAGTCATTTTTCCTTCCTGCTCATAATAATACATCTCCTCCATATCATCTTTCATTTTCTTATTAAAATTAATATTTTTATTTTCTTCTTCTGCAAATTCTTCATCCTTCCTCGAATTATCATTATTTTCCTCATAATTAAAATCGATTCTTTCTTTATCAAAAATTATGTATTTTTCTTCGTAATTAATAAGAGCTTTCTTTTCATACAAAATATCGGATCCTAATAATAGTTCACATTCTATGTCTTCCACCACCAGCAGTTGTACGATAGTACTATTCTCCTTTAATTTTATTGCTACGGTTTTTTTGATGATTATGTCTTCTATTGTGACAAATATGTAAATTAATGTTTCATTATTTTGTTCTAGTTGATCCTGTACCTTGAGAAATTCGCGTGGGTGAATATAGCTGCACCAACTTAACCCACCATATTCACCTTCTAGTGGAAAAACTGTTGTTCCGCACCAGAAGATGACGTATTGGCCACGTTTGGAAGTCAAATTGATATGAATATTATTATTATATATGAAATTTATTATTTTTTTTATTATTATTAGTTGAGGGTTACAAAGAAAAATAGTTATTTTGGTTATGTTTAAATTTATTATTGTTATTATTTTTTATAATGGGCGCCAGAACTCGTATGGTTTGCTGATTATAGTCAATATTATTTTATACCTAATACAAGTTCAATTGAATATAATATCAATAGTTGTATTCCTTCTACTTCAGATCTCAGGGATGTGTTCAGCACAAGCGCTCGACAGCAACAGTAAGCTAATAGGTTTGAGAACCCTTGAAGAAAACAAGGAAGGCTGAGCGTAATTATTTAATTGATTAAAGAAAAAATCTTAGAGTTATTAACTCCTCCTCCTCGATAATTAAAGAAAAATAAGGTTTTAAATGAGTTACATAATTCTTTGTGTAATATTGAAAAATATAATTCTCATAACTGAATGATTAAATGTTTGTTTTCGTTATGAACAAATTGAAAAATAACTATTAATACTATATAACTGTGATATCACCGTTATTAACAATCAATCCCAACTCTAGTCTCTACTAAGGTTAAGTTTCCATATGGGAGTCGGTAATTGTTCGTATTGTTACGAAACAGCAACCTGGTATAGTCCCTAAAACCGACTCTGTCTAAGCCAGGTATTAAAGTTAAAATTATAGCGGATACGCAGTTATAAAAAACTGCTTACGACTCTACGACTATCTTATGTAAACATTGTTTTTGTGACCAGAGTTATCTAGAAAAGACCAGAATCAATTGTCCGGAATTTACTAGTAAAAATGGCTTTAATATATAAGGGGACTGATCAGGAAGAGTTAGTTTAGTTTTATAATTTAACATCGTGAGTTGAACAGTAAATAAGTGCATATAAATTAAGTGATTATATAAATTAATTTAAGTGAATGTACTGAGTATATATAAATTAAGTGTTAGTGATTAGTTTAGTGTTTAAATAAATTAAGTAAGTGAACCTACCGTGTGTTTAAAATTTATTCCGCACCCGTTTATTGTTTAAATAAATAACAAAAACATTACAGTATTCTGAATGTATTGTAAGATGTTGGAATTTCAAAGTGACGCTCTAAAGTTGATGGAATATTATTGTTTTTTAATGATGAATTGGTAAGTAATTGCTTTGTTCGTGAATATTAATGAAACTAGTGAATCAGTGGAGATCGATTATATCTAAATAAATATGTAAAAATTCAAAATCAAAATCATAACATTGTGTTTAACCTAACAATTTAAACTAAATTCAACGTTTGTGGATGTGAACGAATTTTATATACATCTAAAAGTAATGACTGTCCTGTATTGATTTGTTTCAGTTCACAAAATAAAACAAAGAGATTCGTGGTGATCGAAATAAATCAGGCTCTCTATCCGATGTGGAAATTGAATAAATCGTATTCGAATTATTTCTCGTATGAAGAATTTCTGCTCCCAGCAAAAACATATGGTTATCGTCAGAATTAAATAAAGGTGAATCGGTTATCTTACCAGATTCTCGTAGACGCTATCATAAAATTTCGTTCTAGTATTTTGACTATCAATATTTAAGCGTCATACTTGCTACTAATTGTGTCTGTTTTAATAGTTTATTGAATTTTAGCTTAAAATTGTAGTTTTTCGGTTTTAATCTTTTAATTTCAAATCAATTTCATTCGCCGTCGTCGCTCTCACACCACACACCTTTTTGTTAAACTCACTAACTATCAACAACCTTCAAGTTTTTTCAATCCTTCCTTTTTTTTCAAAACAATAATTATTTTCGAAATCGACCCTATCCGTGTCATGTTCAAGAATCTTTAACTTTTTTCATCAAAAAGTCAAATTTTGACCGACTGTTGTTATTCAACAATATTCATAAGTTCATATCTGGTTTAATTTGAGAACAAAGAAGACTGGCATTAATTTATAATTCGTCGGAAATTGCCATGACAATTGATTCAATATAGCTCTTTAATCTTTGATCTGCAGAGTTTCATATTTCGATAGCCGACCTTTATAATCAAATATTTTTCGGCATATTCGACTGTAGTTTCTGGTATCATTCTACCTTCGAAATGAAATTTTAAATTACTTTTATATGAGGTATGTATACTGTATTTTGCATTCAAAGGGACTTTTTCTGAAGCATTGTGAATCTCAGTTTGTGTTTATTGGACATGTTTAAATTTAAATTGATATTGAAAAACAGGGACGTCACTACAATGGAAAAAAAGTCGAAAAATTTATTATAAAAGATTATAGTATGTACAAAAAGTACGAGGAGTAATAAACCCCAATTAAGTATGCAAAACCTTTACAGGGAGCACCATGAAATTTTTGATAAATCTCTTACTTTAAATTACATTTCTTCCGTAAATCTAAAAACCAGGTAGATCGACCCCGTATTTGTTTCAGTTGTAGCAAAGTTTAGGGTTTATTCATTGTTAAAGGATTAGCAGATAAGCAATAACGCAATGCAGTGGTGTGTATTTTGGGAAAAAAATACGTTTTAAATTATAATATAATAAAAAATGAAAAGAAATAATTATTGGAATACATTTATTACTTACATTTTATTCTATATCCGACTCGGAAGAGGAAGAATCGTTGTTGATATTAATAATAATAGGGTCGATTAAATCATCACAAATATTGTCAATTTTCCACATATTTGCCTCTACTTTGATAACATGCTCGATACAGTTTGTCCAATTTTCCTTACTCACATGACTTACAGCACTCTCAAACAATTTCACAACATCGTTTATTTTAAAAGTAGTATTTTTTTTCCAACTTCCCCCTTTACATGAGCCCATATTAATTCTATGGGATTAAGTTCACAATGATAAGGGGGAAGTCGAAGAAATGATATACCACGAGAAGAAGCCATTTCTTCTACAATGTAGGTTTTGTATTTATTCTTGTTCATTTTTGCAATTCTGTAAAGTTCTTTCCTTAGTGGATCTTTTGGAAACTTAATATTTTTCGAAATAAGCCACTCCAAAAGCTCTGCTTTACGCCAACGACTTGTGGGCAATGCTTCTCGTAACCGTGAATGGTAACTTGCGTTGTCCATAACAATAACAGCCCCTTTTGGAATCAGATCCAACATTTGAACAAACCATTCCTCGAAGACATCCCCAATCATATCTTCGTGATAGTCCCCCGTGCGTTTTGAAATAAAAGTTAATAATCCACCATCAACAAAACCTTCAGAACTACCAACATGGACAATGATAAGTCTTTTTCCTTTTCCAGATGGTGGCTGCGAACCTAACGACAAACCTTCCACGAATGCCTGCCTTCCGCTTTTAATGTTTTCATCTTGCCAAGATTTGGAAACTGTATATCCAGCATATAGGAGTAATACAAATAAAAAATATTATGAATAAACGGGCATATCCGAACTCTGCCACAAAATAAAATTTTACCTGACTTGTATCAATTTGAGGATTACTGAAATGTTCGAACTGTGCCGCAACCATTTAGTTTAATCCTATTAGAGTCATTAGGGTTTATAATAGATAAAATCGGAGGCCCATAGAATTATGTATATTTCTGAAAGGTTTCAAAGATTTCTTGAATTAAATATTTTGAAGAGATCTTGATTGTTTTGATCGATATTTAGGGGATTAGGGGAAGGATGTTGATGCACTTACACTATTGCCTAAAAATCAGGAAGAAGTATTTAATAGTGTTCGTGAATTACAATTACGAACGAACCGAGAAGAGGAATTTCTATTAACAGCAGACCAGGTATTTAAAATTATTGTGTTCTCCTGTTTTTCCAACCTTAATTTTTTATGTAATTCGGATTGTATTTTGATGGATGAGACTTTTAAATACTGTTCAACTTTTTTTTACCAAATGTTTACCATTCATGGTTTTAAAAACGGCTATTACGTACCTCTTGTTTTTTGTTTGCTGCCTGACAAATCAAGTCAAACATATTCAAATTTGTTTTTAATTTTAAGACAAAAATGTAAAAAAGTAGGCTTGAATTTTCAACCTAAAGAAGTCGTAGTAGATTTTGAACTAAACATTCATAACGCTATATATGAATGTTTTGGCAGAGATCAAATTCTTTTTGGTTGTAAATTTCATCTCTGTCAAGCTTGGTTTCGTAAGATTCAGGAGTTTTATTTGGTACAAGAGTACAGACAGAAAGGTTCTGTAATTGGTGAATACTTAAAAGTACATTTCGGTATTATGTATCTTAGTCCTGAGGAAGTTGTAGAATTTTTTTATAATGAACTACATTTTTTGCTTCCGAATGACCTCTACCTCTATCACTTTTTTTTTATTAAAATTAGTACATCCCGTTACCTCTGACCTAAATCGTATATTCTTTAGCATAGCTGCAACTCATTCGTTCATTACAAAATGTACCTTACGGTATACCCTCTTAAAATATATTTTGGTACGTCTATGAAATCTACTTAAATGAATGATTTATTACTCCTTGTCCTTTCTATATAGACTATAACAATCAATTCTTATTAAATATTATTACTTTTCCGCCGAACCCAATTTAATATGCGAGAAAAGTATTGGTTTGCCCCAAAAAAGTTGGAGTTTTTTCGTTTTTCAGCAAGTAGAACGTAAAAAAAACGCTTTAAAAAAAATCCAGTGTGTATGTCGTCGCCGTCGTTGTCGTTGGCCATTTTTCGTAACATGTCTTATTACGACGATCCAGCCTCCGGACTGCAATAAGTCAAAAAATTTAGCATTGAATAATTGCTCAGGACATCTCACATATGAACCCTATTGATTTTCAACTCACCAGAGCCAGTACAACGGGAGCTATGGTACTTAAAGTACCACATTTTTGTCATTTCCGGAGTGTCAGCAAGTGACCAATTTTAGATTGGATTGTGTTCAGGACATCTAATATATGAACTCTATTGATTTTAAGCTCACTAGAGCCAGTACAACGAGTACTATGGTACTTAAAGTATTACATTTTTGGTCATTTTTGCAGAAATTTCGGGTTGTTAGCACGATACAGCCTCCGGAGTGTATACAAGTGACCAATTTTAAGATTGGTTATTATTCAGGGCATCTAACATATGAACCCTATTGATTTTAAGCTCGCCAGAACCAGTACAACGGATGCTATGGTACTTAAAGTACCACATAATTATCATTTTTGGAAATAACTTGGTTTGTTAGCACGATACAGCGTCCGGAGTGTATACAAGTGACCAATTTTATGATTGGATATTGTTCAGGGCGTTTAGTAGATGAGCCGTATTGATATTCAGCTCACTAGAGCCAGTAAAGCGGGTGCTATCGTGCTAGAAGTACCATATATTTGGTCATATTTGGAGAAATTTCGGGTTATTTGCTCGACACAGCCTCCGGAATGTATACAAGTGACCAATTTTATGATTGGATATTGTTCAGAGCATCTCACAGATTAATTCCACCAGAGCCAGTACAACGTATCCTATAAATCCAGATATACTACATGTTTGGTAATTTTTGGAGAAATGTCGGTTCGTTAGCACGATACAGTCTCCGAAGTGTATACAAGTGACCAATTTTATGATAGAATATTGTTCAGGGCGTGTTACATGTGCGGAAATGTTAGTTTTAATCTTTAATACCGTTTATTTTTTTATTAGATTTAAACTCTTTCAAATTCAATGTCTTTCAATATTTCTCTTAAATACGGGGATTACTATTTATTTATGGAAAACTGGCAACACTGCTGTTGCTTGGTGAAATCTGCTATTGCTATCCTAAAGGTTGACATTTTTGACAGTAGGTTCTATGTCTAATTTGTTCACATTAATGGTTAATATTGGGCCATTACCAGCTTTGTATGCTTCTGTAACAGAAAAATGTTGAATATACAGGTTGTCTCATTTGAAAATAAACATATTATTTATACATTTGGCAACGTCGAAAATATAAAATTTAAAAATCATTGGTACATCTCATAAAAATAGAAAATGAACTGAGCGTTATCCTCATGAGACAAAGTTATCAATACCTCTCTCATTTCTGTAACCCTGTAATAACAAAGGACAGTGATGGGGGCTAATCAGAATACTAGAAAGAGACAACTACTCGCCGAACATTCGCTTTGTCTCTCTCGTACTTTTCGGTATGTATCCACTGCAGAACTGAATACTGAGCGTTCAGTCCATTCTCCACGTCTATGGTTCAGAGTAAGTGATAAAAAAAGCGTATATTAAGACTTAAGACAAAGAATGTTAGTAGGTAAAATTATAACAAAACGTATTTGCAACTTCTTGTTTCTTACATAATATTTCGAGAATCCCTAGAAAATATTTCATAACTACGCAAATGACAGCTGCAGGTGAACTTCCGTATAATAGCTACAGATTATTGCGAAGCTTTTTGCATATGGAATTACGTATGTACGAATCGCAATATACCAACCAAAATTTTTAATTCATATGAAATGTTTACTCTTACAAATATGAAGGATTTTAAGTTAATACAAAAAGAATGTAAATTAAGTACCTGCCTGATCGTAATTTTAATTGAAACAATTGGTAAAGTAATAAAACCTTGTACTTGTACCTTGTTTAAATGCCGTCTGTACCTACGTTATTTAATTTCAGGACAGGCTCTTGATGGCATACGAAATATGAAATTGAATTGAACGCCAATAAAAATATATTTGTAATGGATGTGTAAACCTCTGTGATATGTGTAACGGGTTGTCTTGGAATAAAGGTAAAAGGTTCAATCTTTCAGAGCCGTTGTACTTTCACTAAACCTACTTACACTAAGAAAACTTAAATAAATCTACTTACTTGTTGTTAGATATAGTTCTCCTCTCATGAGTATATCGATCAAATATTTATAGTACATAAAAATGCTGTCTGGCCTTAGATACACGAGCGAGCTACCGTTAATACATGTATGGCCTAAACATATTTGCGTTTTTATTTTTATATATAACTTGAATCAGATAAATAATCGATTAAGTAATTGAATTATAAATAATCAAAATATAACAAACTATTACAAGGTGAACACGTGAGTCACAACTTGGTTGCAGATCTCATCTTCTGTTCAAGAACATAAATTCTTTTAATTTTGTATATTAAGTGTCTCGACCCTTACTCCGTGGAATCTACTCATATTCCGTATTCTAGTTTTGACAACAGATTTTTCAGTTTATTTAATTATTACAACCATTAGCAGACACATGTTGGTAAAATTGTTAAAAATGAGTTTTGAGTACGACAGTGAATCGCTCGACTCAGAAGTCGGTGAATAACAAAGTGGTAATTTGAGCTTCTTAAAGGCTTTATCTAATCACAAAGTATTATTTGATAAATCGCAGTTGCCATTAATAAGAAAAAAGAAGGAAAATTCCTTAATTATAATGCAGGAATCATACCAAACAATTTATGGCAAAAGTATTAATCTAAAACAATTTAAAAAAAGATTCAAAGTATGAAAAATGAATGAAAGATGAAAACAGGTATGAAAGCAACTGAAAATAAAAAAATTATTTTGAAACATTGGGAAAAAAATTGTTGGACATTATAGATAAAGATGACAAAAACCCAACACTGAGGAAAATCACCCAATACAACTTTTATTCTGACCCAAGATATATAACCACAAATTAATATTATAATATTGATAAAGTACAATTATATTGCAGCAAAAACAAATGTTATTCTAAGTAAGGGTGTATAACTGCTATACAATTTTTTCCTGTAGTTACCTACCCGAATCAAGTTGTATAAAATTATCATATACTACTTATATTTTCACAAGTTTGCCACAAATTATATAATCAAAATACAAAAATTATATACGGGTTACTATACCAGTTTTTTAACACAATAATACCGCCTTTATATGGTTAGTTGTATAATAAATATACGACTTGTTGTATACTCGTTGTATAAAAACCAATTTCGGTTATATACGTACGATATATCTATTGTCTTAGTTTTAAAATTACCGCTTCTACGCACCAATTAGCCATTAGCAAAGAGAGAGAGAGAGAGAGAGAGAGATTATACCAATGGACAAGCACAGATTGGACAAGCAGTGTAGTGAACACATTCGTCGAAGGAAGTCACCAGCAAGTAGCAGCCCAACGGAAAACTTGGTCACTGGTTCAAACCAAGTATTTCCAGAAGCCCTTGCCACCGGAATCGACGCAATAACTGAGATTTTTATCTCAACTTGTCCTTTATAGGACAATCATATTTATGAAAATCGGCTCTTTATAGAGCCTTTCTATTTATGAAATCCCGCTCTTTCTAGAGCGGATTTTATTTATGAAAATCGCTTAACCAACTAAGCGATAGAGAAGAACAACTAGAAGCCAACCGACATTCAACCCAACAAGACGAAAGGATCCGGATTCAGGTGAATATAAAACACTAACAGGCAGACAAAAAGGGCCAGGAAACCTTTAACCGGGGAGAAAACTCCCTCCGGCAGTGAGTCCGCTGCCGGCTTTTGTCCGCCAACCCTCACACTAACAACTCCGCGCACAACGAAACATTCATCGTTTCGTCTCTTCCGACATCATGTCCTCCAATCGCTCTATGAAAACACGGAGCATGAAAACTCCGCCGCCATCCATCTCTTCGAGAGAAGACTTTCCCGAACTCGCCAAGAGTTCACCCCCCAAACCACCGATGAGTCAAGATGATCGAATCGCCAATCTCGAATACCAACTCGAGATGGCATTCAATTACATAACATGGCTTAAAACCGACCTCGCCGCACAACGACAGAAAGCCTCCCTCAGCTCATCGCCCACCCACTCAGCGGTATCACACCAATCTAATAAATCTCATAAATCTCTAGCAACCACCAACAACCAATCGGGAGACTACACTCATTTAGGCACCATGCCTAACCGAGAACGTAAGATCCCCACGCCACTACCAACCACCCAACAACAACAACCACCAAGACAACAACCCCAACAAACCAGACAACCCCGTCAACATGAACAAATCCAACTTCAGACCCTCAACATCCGGAATCTTCCACAAAAATACACGTCCCAGAGAGAACTCTACAACCTTCTCAACACCAACGAGCTGTTGAGAGGAAAAATCGCTCGTCTGAAGGCAAATTCAAACCGAACTGCGCTTCTTAAAATACCATCCGACCTCCCCTATGAAGCTTTAGCAAAAAGGCTTCGTAACACTCTCGGTGACGACCAAGTCACCATCATCCCCCTCTCGTTCCCGCAAGCCCCATTTCTCTCTGGTCTGCAGAAATGTAGACACCACCATCACCGACCTAGAATTTGAGGCCATTTTCAAAGACATTGAATGCGCCACCAGGTCTTGGCGCATAATGTCACGCCGCCATGGCAAAGTCACCTCAATGTTCCGGATTCTTACTGAATCCGAAAGAGATTACCACACTGCCCTCTCCGGCGGCTTGTACTTCTACGGCCTCATACATGAGTATGAGGCTTCCAACCGCGTCAACCCCTTACCTGCAGTACCGAAATTCTGCAACCGCTGCTCAAGCACAGACCACCTTGCCGAATTCTGCAGGGCCAAACCGGTCTGTCCCTCCTGCGGAGCCACCGATCATAAGCCCGCCAATTGCCCAAAGGCAAACGAACCACTTTGCAAAAATTGCGGCGGTCCACACCCCGCTTTCCACCCTCGGTGCCCCAAGCGACTGGAGGCACCGAAATCCGCTCAAGAGATCGCAACCGTGACTCTTGAAAAACCACCGACCCCATTCGACTTGACAACCGACTCCAATATCTTGATCGAGATCTTGGCCACCACCATCATGATCGCCGTCCCGACGGCCCGTGGCTTAGTCGCCGACACCCTAACTCACCTCGTCCCCTCCTTTTACGGATACAATTGTTCCGTAACTAGTGGCGCTGGCAACCGCGTCCACTTTGCATTCACCACCAAAAGACAAAATTAAGTCATGGACTTTCCCACCGGGACCGTGAATTGCCAAGGTCTAGCCAGGAAGCGACATCTTCTCAAACACCTTCTGCACTCCCAAAGTATACAAGTACTTTCTATCACAGACACTCTTTTAAAGAACCCTCCTCGCTTCACTGGCTACACCACCTTCCAACTAGACAGGAACTTCTACTGTCACGGCAACGGACTTCTTGTCCGAAACGGACTCCCCGCGTCACCACACCCCCTCCCTCCACCTCTGTCTCAACAGAACTTGGATTGCATAGCCATCGACATATCGTGGAATAATACCACGACGACATTCTTTTCCTACTATAAACATCCCAACCAACCACTATCAATCGACCTCCTCGAATATGCATCGTCTCTACCACGAGCCATAATAATGGGTGACTTAAACTCACGTAACATTCTTTTCGGTGATACACACACCAACCTCAACGGCTGATTACTCGCCGAACAACTCGTCTCACTTCCCATCTTACGGATTAGAAATAATAATCCAACCCTAATAAGTCACCTCGGCTCCTCCATAGTCGATCATATAATCTGCACAGACAGATTAATCACTCTCGTGGATGACGAATGCTTTATAGGCGACCCTATTACATCAGACCACGTTCCACTCCTGGTCAAAACCGCGTTACACAACCCAATACCACCACCATCTACGAATTTCACCTTTCGCGATTTTAAAAAAGCCGATTGGAATTCCTTTGCAAACCACGTCTCTACCAATTTACCACCACCCGTCATTCATCAGAACACTGATGACATAGATAATCACGCAGAAGAATTCCAATCCCACCTAATCGATGCACAAGACATCGCCGTCCCCCTCACCACAGTACACACCAACTTTCATGCCCTTCCGCAAAGAATTTTGCAAAAAATCCGCCAGAAAAGAGAGTTATACAGGTTATACGCCCGCACTCGAGATCCCGCTGTCAAAACACAATGGAACCGTCTCAACGCCCAGGTTCGGCAAGAAATCAATGCTGAAAAGCAGAGAAAATGGGTGGCCGAAACAGCCGGACTGGACTTCAGACAATGACGCGTGTTTTGACAAAAATTCTACCGCCTCGTCGGCCTCAAGAGAAAGGTAGAATCACATCTCGAAGTGCAAGGACAGAAGATCCACACATCCGAAGACAAAGCCACCGCCTTCAAAAATAACCTACAAACTGTCTTTTCACCACACGATAACCTCCAATTTCTCAGAGACTTTGTCGTCGAAACCGACCTCATGACTCGAAGTCCACATGTACACATCCCACCTGATGAGAACTCTCCACTTCTATCACCATTCACTATCGAAAGAGTTCAGCTGGCGTGCCGAGCGGGGAGAAACAGTGCCCCAGGGCACGACGGAATCTCGAGGCAGGCACTTAAAAACCTGCCAGAAGAGATCTTCCCTCCGCTCTGCGCCCTGCTGAACGCCTGCCTTGCATTTTCTTATTTTCCTCGTTGTTGGAAATCAGCCAACGTAGTTCTCATCCCCAAACCCGGCAAAGACCCCACAAAGCCTGAATCTTACCGCCCTATCTCATTAATCAGCGTCCTAGGTAAAGTCTTTGAACGCTTGTTAAAAGAACGAATCTGGGACTTCTGTACTGAAAATAATATAATTCCGGCATTTCAATTCGGATTCAGGCCGGGCCACTCTTGTCAGAACGCCACCACCAGCCTTCAAACAATCGTCACCCGAGCTTTAAACCAACGACGCTATTCTGCCGCCATCCTCATGGACGTTCAGAAGGCTTTCGATCAAGTCTGGCACGCCGGACTAATGAGAAAGCTACTGAGCATCCGATTGCCAAACCAAATTGTCAAATTAATATTTTCTTACCTCACCGACCGATCGATCAGCGTCAAAGTTGGTTATAGCATATCCGACCCTTTTACACCTCAAACTGGCGTTCCGCAGGGCTCGATACTTGCTCCTCTACTATATATCATTTATACGTATGATACACCTGTCCCACGATATCCCCGTGATAACGCCCAACTATATGCGGATGATACCGCACTAATCATTTCTGCCACAGATATTCGCTCTCTCAACATTCGATCCCAAAATCTACTGACCCAATTTTCTAATTGGTGCAGGAAATGGCGGGTGACTCTTAATCCTCAAAAGACACAAGCCATTGTCTTCCAATACCCTGATACCATGAGCGAACGACTTCTTCCTACAAACTTCCGCCTCGTGCTCTGGGGTGATCGACTCGAAATCCGTAGGGAAGTCGTCTATTTGGGAGTGAAATTTACTTACACTCTCAACTGGACGCCCGACCTAATGGAAACTTTAAATAAAGTCCGACGGAGAGTTAATCTTCTCAAGGCGCTCGGCGGCACATTCGGACGCACACACCCTACCACCTTACTTCATACGTATAAAACATATATCCGTCCAACAATCGACTATAGAGCAAACGTCTACTGCACCCTTCCCAACCATCTTGTCAAAAGATTACGAACTTGCGAGCAGTAAATTCTAAGATACTGCCAATACAAGGCTCCATACTCCCCCACCAACACAGTTTATGTCAATATCGACATCGAACCCATCCCATCCCGGTTAAACAACTTACAGGCCCGATATGTTAATCGCACCATCGAGTCGGGCAGCGAAATTTCCAAAAACATCTTACTCACACCGTGGGTCGCCAACATACGACCCCTCGGTAGAATTCCCAAGAGGAAGCTCCCATTTCCTCCATTACGGTTACTAGCCACGGCCTACGACGACCTCCCCGACGAATACATTGACTACCTCGACAGCTCCCCTATTTCGATCCGATAATCGACAAAAATTAATTATTTCTCCCACTATTTCAGTCAATAAATCTCTACACAACAACTTCCTCAACAGAGCCCAAAACCATCATATAAACATCTTTAACAAATTCTAAATTTTCTCACTTCCAGCTATTAATTGTTCAACACTTTGGACTCACCCTATACTTTTATGCCGCCCCCATACCACCCACGTCGGTGTTGCAGGTTTTTGCGGTTTTCCTGTACATTCTGTGAATTCATTCACTAGCCAAATGGACCGACGATCGACGCACCCGCATTTTTAGATTTAAGATTGTTGTTATACCGCCGACCATCTTAAATAATCCCCGAACCACCGAAGGCACGTTACCGCAACTTTTACAAATCTCAACAATTCATCATATCCTATACACTTTTGAAAAATGTCTCCTATACACTTTTCTCGTAAACTCCTAAAACCAATAAAAATCTTAAATTACTAATATTTCATTATATCCCTCCTCAATATCGGAGACATTTCAAATTCAGTTAGCAACACCCTTTTACATTAAATAACTTCAATAATTCCAACACCTAGCCAAACCAACTCATAAATCTATGTATCGGCAACGATACATGGTTCGTCTTCAACACCCAAGCTCCAATCCCAGACACCTTTTCTCACACCATTTCCACACACTTTTGAGCTTCGCTGCCTCCAAACATCACCCCCCTACACACCCCAACACAAACAACCCTCTGGTTATTTTCTGGCAAAAAGCCCATTCTATTCCCTCAAAATTCCATACACCTTTAAAAATACATTTTCTAGACACTTCTTAAATAAATCTTTACTAGACACCTTTCTTCCCCCAAATTCAATTCCAGGTCAACGCGTACAAAACCACCCAATACACCCCCATCTCAGCCCTGAAGAGGAAACCAATCCTACACCAGGGCACCACAAGAAAAGTTCAACTTCACCCAAAAACACTCAACCCAACAGAAATCTCATACGTACTTCTCTCTCTCTTTGATTGGACAAGCTCCTCTTTATTCATTTATTGTTTAGATGTTTGGAACCGACAAGCGACCATGTTTAGCTTTTAACAGCTTGTTTTATTTTTATGATTTGTAAATAGTGTGGTACCATATGAAAGTGGATACTTTTGATTTGTCCGAAGATGTTCAGGAAAAATTCAGAGGTAAGTACCTGTACCTATTTAATTATGTTTGTTAATATTTAGCAATAACCGTCGTTTATTATTAAAGCACTAAAGCGTGTGTTAGGTCGTTGTGTGGCGTCCATGCATCTTGGCGGGAGATTTTTGTTCCCTCTTAAATCGCCGGCCCGAATAGGTATGGGAAGTTATAAAATATAAATTGATTCATAGTTTGCTTTTGATATTCCGCAATACCTACTACATGATTTCTTAAAAATTAGCAGTTATTTGATGCTTTTAGGTATAAGGGTTGTGTGTATTATTAAAATTTCAATGTATGAAGCCATCATAGGAAGCCATTCACAGAGATATATATGACTAAAATAGGATATTTTCCTCCAATGCAATTCACATGAGTTTTATTCATTTTACTAATTTTTTAACAATTTGTTATTAAAGAGCATTTTAAAATTGGATTATACAGGCTCTCCCAAAAAAAGTTATAAATAAGGGATATATATCCACCTAAAAATCAAATTTTAATTATGTTTGATTGCTGCAGTAGCACGCTTGAGAATCGAAAAAAACGGCTATCGCCTATCTGAACTTTTAAGACTGACACATCTGATCATATCTGACATATCTGAACTGACACATTTTAAACATGATTATTTACTAAACGCAATAAGATAAAAATGTGCGGTTTAAACCAATACGTTTCAAATTTAGAAAAGTTTTTTCCCACTCATTAAAAAATTCACATATATATGGGGCGAGGAAAAAGTGCCCATTTTCAAATAAAAATTACTTGATTTATTTAAAAGGGTGGCCCTTTATATTTTTGCACCATTCGAAAGCTGAGTTCTTTATGTTTTTAAAAATGTTAATATGTGTAATTTATGTTTTACAAATAAAGCATACCGAGTTATTGTGAGTGCGTGCATTTTCTATATTTTCAATATCCCTTAGATTTTCAATCTTTTTTCTGCAGTTTCAATTTATTGCCATTTATACACTGAAATAACTAACTTTTTGGTAACTTCTACTTGTTTCAGTGTACAAATGACAAAAAAGTTAAAAATAAAGAAAATGAGAACGCAAACCCTTACAAAAATTAGAGTAGGTATCTTTTTTATTTTTAAAAATTAAATTGCACATGTTGACATTTTAGAAAAGCTAAAGAACACAGCTTTCGAATGGTGTAAAAATATACAGGGTGTTTGAATAAGTCAAGTAATTTTTAGTTGAAAGTAGCCATTTTTTTTCATCACTCCATATAACCGGAATTTTTTTTGTTTGACGGGGAAAAAACTTTTCTTAACTTGAAACCGTACATTTTTATCTTATTTCTATTAGTCAATAATCACGTTTAAAATTTGTGAGTTTATAAGACCAGCCTCTACCAAATATTTTTGTATAGGTACCACTGTATGCATCCAAAAAAGTTAGGATAGGGGCCTGTAAGCCGTTTTTCTTGATTCTCAACAGTTACTACAGCAACCCAAAATGATAAAATGTGATTTTTAGATTGAAATCAGCTGTTTTAGAAACAAAATGTGTAAAAAATTCCAATTTTTTTATAGAACTTCGAGAAACTTCAACAGAAAAAGGCTGAGAGATTGGAGAAATTGACTAACTGCAGTCTCGCACTTCAACCTTTTGGAGTTATTTGTGGACATTTGAACAACGTATCAACATATCTGGCCGTAACCAATGACGTTGTATACACCTTTGATTCTATAATAAGAACCTTAGAGATCCTTTACAAAACGTTTCATGCGTTAGATATTGAGTACCCTCCCGAATGTCAACATATCTGGCAACTTATTGAAGAAGTGATTTTTGAAATGAAACATTTTCCATCAAGTTCTTGTGTAAGTGCCCTTATATCAGATCTTAAAAAATTTATGAAAGTATGAAGTTAATAATCTAAGAGAAACTAATTACTATTTTCATTTTCCACATGACAGAATTGTTAATTTTCACACACTAAAGATTAGTCATATTTTTCAAATAAATAAGAAATGCCTATTTGTGGATTTTGTTTAAAAACTTATGAAAAAAAAGTCTTTTGTTGTTCATTTAAAAATAATTCATAGATTTACCAATCAAACTAAGTTTAAATATGCTGAAATTAAATGTCACAGACATTTCTCTAATCTAAATTCATATTTTAAACATTTAGACAGTCATGTAGTTAGTACAGGTAAATCAATTATTAAAAATGTCAATAAGCAAACTCCAATTGTTGTAGAAGTTCTTGAACAAAGACAGACATTAATTGATGTTCCTACTAAATGTGAAGACTAAAATACTTTTGACTCCTTTCAGTATACAAAGGAAATATTTTTTAAGTGTTGCGATGAAAAATTAATATCATTTTTTGCAAATGAACTTTTCCGCTTTTAGCTATGAAGCGAAACATAGAAAATCCAAACTATCAACTACTGTGGTAGCTTCCAGAGTTAGTATAACTAAAACTTTGGCTATCAAACATCAGTTAATGCAAGCTTCATTTTGCAAAAAGGTTTCTTAAATGAAATTGAAATCCACAGAAGTGTTACGGTATTTAGCCATGATAAAAAGTATTCAGATCTGAAAAACTTATTTTTGGTATCTAATGTGAATTTTGATTTTGAAGATTCTATAATTCTAGTAGAAAAAATAGATATTCATAATAGTACATACGAACCAGGGAATATAATACTGGTTGAACCTACACTAAAAATGTTTGGTAAAATATATAAAATTATTTTAAATAGTACCTCATCTGATGTTTCTTTTCTATATACTATAAAATATTTTGCACATTTGATAATAATTTAATGACTTATCAGTTAACAGATAGTACACACAAAAATATAGTCCTTCGATCACGACTTTGTTATCACAAAACATTCTCACCTGTTGCGCAGTCCAACAAAAATTACATAGTGTGTGAATATTAATACAATTCTGACAATAAAGGGTATATTTTCGTTCATTTGTTATTTGTTTGTGAAGAATACATTTTTTTTATTTGTTTGTTTATGAAGATTATAGTTTTGTTTATTTGTTTGTTTGTGAAGAATAAAATAAGTATAACCGTAAAAACTATTTTCTTTTTTATCCTTATCCAATTGTTAACATACGATGATATTGATTTATCGAAACAATTGTCAATTTATTAGAATCTTCAATAACTTGTATTATATTGTGGAATTAACTAGAGACCTTGAGTTTCATTTAAAAACACTAATGTTAACAGAGTGGTTATGCATACAGTTATATGGTGGTACATTTTCTATAATAATACTCTAATATTAAATAAAATAAAAGTCTTAAGCATAAAAAATTAAAGTTTCACTAATATCTCAAAGGCTCATGAACTGACAAAATTGGAACTAGGTTTGGTGCTTTTTAAGACCTGCTACTTTGGATGATAGCGAAGAAAATACCTATTGTTTGAAGTTGTGTAGACAATAGAGCTCTATGTAATTGCCTGCTTCGGATTTCCTCTGTCTTATGCTTGTTTTATTCTACATAACGTTTCAATCGATATGAATGATCTTCAGGTGCAATCTGTTCTCACCTGAGGAAGATTCATTTCGATTGAAACGTGGTGTAGAATATATAAAACAATCAAAACAATGGAAGTGCGAAGCCAGCAATCATATAATGCCTATTTAAAAATATTATAACGACAATATAAAAATAATATATTGGCCATACAAAAATAATATAATATCTATAGATACAAAAATAATATGATGGCTAGTCTTCAATCAAGTAAATTCAACAAAATTGTATACACAAATTTTATAATATTTAATTAACAATTGTATAAAGGTTATATCTTGTTTACTATAGTAAAACAATAGGTGCGTTCTCTTTGACTGCTCACATCAGTAATGTGAGCGTTCTTTTTGTTTTACTCACTTTAAGTGAGCTGAGATTTTCCCTCCCCCTTCACCGATGCTGAATGTCTTGTAAGGGGGTATCAGTTGGAATTGAGTCGGAAATAAAGTGGAGGGGATGAAGAAATATTTGATTTGCTTGGTTTATACGTAGTTTTAACCAAGGTTATCTAAGGTTTTAACCATTGACATATAAATAATAA
The DNA here is from genome assembly GCA_963921935.1 of Galeruca laticollis. Lineage (NCBI taxonomy): Eukaryota > Metazoa > Arthropoda > Insecta > Coleoptera > Chrysomelidae > Galeruca > Galeruca laticollis. The sequence continues at coordinate 184,890,387 of OY998179.1, read as the reverse complement.
GCACACATAATTCTTTTGTTACAAATTATGGATACATTAATTAACATTATTAGATGCTGATACTAATCTGTCGTATAGTTTAAATCTATCGACAGATCGCGCGCTTCCATTGAGATGTCGTTCTTTTTAGTGCTTACTCGCATCCCTTTATCTCAGATCACCTTAACTGAAGTGATCTGAGATCTCAGTCAAAAAGAACGCACCTAAAATGTCAAATAACGATTATCTAGAAATTGTATAACTGTCATACAATATTATTATTGGCCTGACAACGTGTGTTATAATGATTATACAACATTGTTATTGGCTTAGAAATATGTATAATTATAGCTATACAAAATGAGAATAATAGTTATTCAAGTGAATTTGAGTGCATATATAACTAGTTGTATAACCAATATACAAACATGTTTAATCGTTAAACAATCCAAACTTAGTTTCCAGAAACACACGTTTTATAACCACAAAATAATAGTTGATTTGTCACAAATAGTATATACCTTTTGTATACAGATAATACAAGTTTTATATTATGGTTAATGATTTTTCTCTCAGTGAACATTGCATAAAATTCCTGGAGTAACGACAACTGGATTGAAGCCATTTTACGCACGTTTTAGTCAGACCTCTACCTCCCTCTAATATTACACCATCAAAACAAAAACACAAGCTGGAAGGGAAAGAAACAGATGAGACTGCAGAATTATGCACAGCATATCTACAAAGAATGGTTCTTCTTGAGCAATTAAAACTTACGCACATAAGATAGAGCGAAAACAGCGTTTATTGAACAAGCTACGTCAAAGTCTACCGGAAACCCAAGGTCCCATAACGCCAGGGTCCTGAAAGCGAAGGTTCCGAAACTTCAACTTCTCTAGATTTACATAAAATATTTACAATGTTATAAATTATGTAACATGATACTTATGTTTTTTAAATTACACACCCAGTATATTTTTATTTGTTTCAACAGTTTTTGAATATAATTTTGAATTTATAATTATAACAATTTATATAATTATCTAAATGTTTAGTTGGTAAATTAAATTTTTGATTTCTTCTCTCCCTTGGAGTCATTCTTCGTCATTCATGACATCTGTTATAGGAAACTTATACTTAGCACTTCACTCTTGTTGTGCTTCATCAATGTTATTTAAAGACAAACGTAACCAAATATATGATTTTTGAATTATTTTAGTCAAAACAAATTTCAGTTTTACTCACTGTTGTTCGATGAACACCTTCATCCTTTCCAATTCTAATTTGAAATCCAGGATCGCTGAAAAATCAAAGAATTATCTGCATTTTACTTTTCCGCCCAACCTTTCTATATGCGAGAAAAGTATTGGTTTACCCCAAAAAAAGTTGGAATTTTGAAAAATGTTTTCGAGTTATTTTCACGTTTTCCATCAACAACAGCACGAAAAAACGGTTTCTAGAAAAAAAGCCTGTGTGTATGTCGTCGTCGTTGTCGTCGGCCACTTTTCCTTACACGTCTTGTTAGCATGATACAGTCTCCGGAGTGCAATAAGTCAGCAATTTTATGATTGAATATTGTTAAGGACATATCACAGATGAACCCTATTCATTTTCAGTTCACCAGAGCCAGTACAACGGGTGCTATGGTACTTGAGGTACCACTTTTTGTAATTTTTTTAGAAATTTTAGTTTGTTAGCACGATACAGCCTCCGGAGTTCAACAAGTCATCAATTTTATGATTGAATATTATTCAGGACATCTCACTGATGAACCCTATTGATTTTCAGCTCATCAAAGCCAATACAACAGGTGCTACAGTAATTTAAGTACGATATTTTTGTCATTTTTGGAGAAGTTTCAGTTTGTTAGCAGGATACAGCCTCCGGAGTATATACAAGTAACCAATTTTATGATTGGATATTATTTAGAGCGTCTCAAAGATGACCCCTATTGATATTCAGCTCACTAAAGCCAGTACAATGGGTGCTATGGTACTTGCAGTACCAAATTTTTGTGATTTTTGGAGAATTTTCAGTTTGTTAGCACGATACAGCCTTCATAGAGTATACGATTGATCAATTTTATGATTGAATATTGTTCAAGGTGTCTCTCTGTACCCTATTGATTTTCAGTTGACTAGAGCGAGTACAGCGGGTCCTATAAGTCCAGATATACTAAATTTTGGGTTACTTTTGGAAAAATTTCGGTTTGCTAGCACGATACATCCCCCGAAGTGTATACAAGTAATAATTTTATGATAGAATATTTTTCAGGGCCACAGATGTGGAAAAGTTAGTTTTAATCTTTAAAACCGTTTATTTTTTCTAGAATTTAATGCACCTCCCCTTGTTTCTCCAGTGTCTTCAAGGAAATGTTCTGCTAACCACTCAACATTAATTCTAGAAAATCGATATAAATTATGATAGTCCTCATCCGAACACCCAATTCGTTGAGAATAATATTTTCAACGTCTGATGTTCATAAGTTTTGCCATTTTTAAACGTGTTCGATTGAAGTTCTGCACAAGACTAATTTTTAAGCTGCACATTAGCTGGCTTGAAAAATTCAAAGTTAATACTTAAAAATTGTAGCAAATGCTTTACTTTATTCACATCTAAATAAGCATTTACTATACAAAAAAAAAACAGAAAATACTTAAAGCAAACAGAATAAACTTATAAGTTTAATCTAAGACTTATTATTATTCACAAAAATGTTAGCTTTTGCTACAAAAAAGGTAGTTAAAGTTCATACTACAACTTTATTCACACTTCCCTTTATCATAAATCATACCATCGATATAATATCCTTAATACTGTCATAGTGAATATCACAAAATTGTAAAAGGGAATTAAACATTTACACATTACATATACTGGCGATCTTAACATTATGTTAGTTCTTTGAAAAGTTGAATAAGATGTTTTGAAATGACAGGAAGAGTTATCGTTTACTATTGGAAAGCTGCAGTCAACTGAGTTTTTGTAGTCCAAAAAGGTAGAATTTAGATTGATATTAGAGTTTATTTCGAAAGAGTCGGCTAAGATATTTGTAATTTCATTTTTTGAGGATATTATAGTCTTTCGTTTTGAGACTCTGTTAGAGTGGATGAATTTTTGTAGAGGATATATATATAACTGGCCAACGATTCTCTCTTGCTCTTTTTTAAGATACGGGGTCTTGGTTGTAAGGTTTTAAATTCAAAAAATCTTAATTTTTCTTATACCATGAGCTATATTTCGGTTCCATCAAAGTACTGAATGTTTTTTGCATAATTTGGTTTTTCCGATGTGGGAATTTGCCGTATTTAAAATTGTGATTTTAAGATTTTTAACATTTTCATTTACATCATTGACATGCACAATGATTTTGATTTATCTCTCTATATCGTTTTGATATTGACCCAAGTCTGCTCTTTTTATTCTCCATGTTTGGTAAGGAATTCTTGTTGGAGGTTCTTCTTCTACTAAAGATATTTTAATGGGGAAAATAACGCTATTAGTCAGTTTTTCATAAAAAATAAAACAGTTTTAACAAGATTCAAACTTGTTTCAACCTGTAAAAAACTACTTTTCCATTTTATTAACCTAAACCATTCTAGTTTTTATACAAACAACAAAAGTAATTTTGAATAATGTGGATACTCACATATATTGTTGTAAGTATTCGAAGGACTATAAAACAGGTAAATAATGGACAAATAATCCATTGAATCCTTTTTAACATCGGCAAGCCAGACGTAGCATAGTTGGCGTAACATATATAGTGTGAACTTAAGCTGTTGACTTTTCGTTTGACTGAAATACGAGGATATCGTCATGACCAGTCAATATTATAATTTAAAATGCTTAGTAAATTCATTTAATATTATAATTTCAACTAATCATCGTTAAAATGTAGGCATTTAATGATTTTATAATTATTAAATACATTTATCGACTGTCTAACGATTATTTTTAACCCGCAATTATGGAGCGCCATCCTACTTTTTAAAATAGCGTTAATATATAGATCAAAATACATTGCTTCAAACAATATTAACCTATTTATATTTTTTTTTATTTGGTACAAACATGCCCGCATCAACTACTAAGAGTTATTAGCAGGAAAACTTACACAAGTGGTATGTGATGTATTTGTGTTATAAAATAATTTTTAAATTTTGTTATACAAATTAATGTCTTTGAGATATTTAATTAAAGCACTTGTGTTTTTGGTGAGCACATCCTTGAATACCGCACTTAATTTATTCTGACTTCTATATCTAGAATATTCAGGACACTCTGAGATGAAATGTTTTACAGTAATAGAAACATGGCAATGTATACATTCTGGTGCTGGTTCTTTGTTGAGGAGATGTTGATGTGTAAGGAGTGTATGACCTATTCGCAGTCGGGTTAAGACAACTTGGTCTCTTCGTTTTTCTGGTATTGATAGAACTAAATCGACTTGTGGCTTAACTTCTTTCAGTTTGGATGTCGTGTGATTCCATATTACTTGCCAAGAATTAAGTATATGATTTTTGATTGGATTTGTATGGTCAGTGTAGGGAATTTTTTGAATGTAAGGTTCTTCTTGTTTAGATGTTGTAGCTACTGCTAGTTGATCGACTTCTTCGTTTCCTTTTATACCAGAGTGAGATGGAACCCACAGAAATGAGACGTTCTTTTGGCTAATACGTATGATCTCCATTTCACTTTTGATTCGTATGAGAATAGGATGTTAAGGGTATAGTTGTTTTAAGCCTAGTAACGCACTCAGTGAATCTGTTATGATGTGAAACTTGGTTGCTGTAGAGTCTTTGCACATTTTTATGGCTTCCAGAATTGCAGTGGTTTCTGCCGTGAATATACTACATTGATTCGGTAGCCGGATGGCAGATTTGTTATTTTCGCAGATGTAAGCTGCTGCAGTTCCATTGTGATTTTTTGAAGCATCTGTATAGATTTGCTAGATTTATATTTAAAAACATCTTAAACATAACACCAGACAATTAACACTACCTCATATCTCGTTTTGTTAAGAAGAACTAGAAATTTCAAATAATTTATTATTTTTCACATCGTTGACTGAACTATAACTATCTTTTTGAGACTACGTTTTTACGAGCACAGATGTTCACTTTTTAGTTGGTAGTCTGACATCAAGAAAGAGTGTAGTGTTTTTCTGAAAAATTTGCAACGGCATTTAAAATTGGAAGCACAGAAAATATGTTTCAATGTGTATAAGAATCTAAGGAAAAAGTTTGGTTTCGATGAAGACACACTTGCACTTTTCGTATATTGGAAAAATAAGTTACATTTTGTTCATTTTGCGGCACAATTGAGACTATCACTTGATACTGTTGATCGAAAATATATTATTTGTTCACTTTAGGTGATTAATGAATGAATGTAGCATAAGATACCAGTACAAAAAGTGTCGGTATTCTCTCGTAACTAGAGTAACATGTTCGATGGATGACGACTAGGAAAGTGATGAAAAATTGGGTCTTATTCATATTTATGTGTTGGGAGCGAAGTGGGAAGTCATGTGACATATCAGGGAACATCGACCAATGGGAAGCGAGAGTTCAAAATGTAACAGTCAGATACAGCTAGTGAAAGATGCACGCCGGGGTCAGTTTTTCTTGCATAAAAAAGTTTGTTTGTTGCAGATAACGAAGTTCTACGATAGTTTTTATGAAGCGGTAAGGTTTAAACTGATATCTGTTGCTTTGAAATATTAAGTGGAAAAAGTTGTAAGGCAATAATTATCTGTGTTTCTTGTATGAAAGGGACGTTAAATTAATTTTTGCGTATTTAAAGAAATATTTGAATAGTTGAGATGAATGATATTTTATTTATGATGTATGCGGGATATATAAATTATGATATACAGGGAGAAGTTAAAGTAAAGATTACAGGAAGAATTTGATTGTTATTTCAAATTTGTACTTTGGGCCTTACGAGCACAAGAAGCGATGTGATAAGAGATTGGTCAAACCTTTAGATGTGTCTGTAATAAAATTATTAAAAACCATCATATATGACTGTTACAAAAGTAATGAGTTACCTATGATTGAAATAATAAGAAATAAATTGACAAATTCCGGCCGTAATGTACTTAAATGGCTGCAAGAAAACTATTGAAAACTGGATTTAAAAATTGGGATTCAAATTCAGAACAATTAATAAACAGTCATGAAATAAAGTAGAAGAATAGTGGATATGCGGTATACATACATGGATCAAGTATAGTACGCGCAAAACATATAGTGCAGAAATGTAATGACATATCCCCTGTAAGTTATGTTGCGGAGCTAGACTCTGAAAGGTATTAATATTTTGTTTATTTTTGACATTACCACTTACACTCTACATTCTATATTGATGCTAGCACACCAACTAAATAGTGAGCCGCCCTTATCGCTTGTGGACCCGAGCGTGTTTGAAAAAACTGCTATCTCAAAATATGTTTATAGTTCAGTGGAAATAATATGTTATTTGAAAATTATATTACCAATTCTTGTTAATAAAACGAGATATAAGGTAGTGTTGATTGTCTGGTGTTATGTTTAAGATGTATTTAATAATTATAAAATTATTAAATACATTTTAACTATTGTTAGTTAAAATTATAATATTAAATGAATATATCGTCTAATAAGCATTATAAATTATAACATTGACTGGACTATGACAGTATTCAATTCAAAGGATAAGCCGAAACTTTAAATTTCGCACTAGGTATATCTCTTACGTGAACCATAACTAAGTATAGAGACGAAAACCGCCCACTTGTTTATTTGGACGAAACTTGGTATGATACATAGAACACGGTTAAGAAAGGTTGGACGGATGGGTCAAACATTTGTATGCCAACTATGCCTGCAAACAAAGGATCCAGACTTATTATTGTGCATTGCGGTGTTAATGAAGGATGGGCTCCAAATGCCCTAAAAATATGTGGAAAAAAAGAAAGATTGCAACGTTGACTATCATAAGAACATGAACGCTATTATTTTTGAAGAATTGTTTGAATTCACAACACTGAAAATGATAACGTACCTAATATGAATCACCAGCTGTGATCGACCACCAAAGATCGATTTTAATGACAAATTTGATCTATTTAATCAGAAAATGATAACGTACCTAATATGAATCACCAGCTGTGATCGACCACCAAAGATCGATTTTAATGACAAATTTGATCTATTTAGTCAAAATGAGTATTATTATAATTACTTTACTGGTATTGATACTATTACTATGATGATTGATATTAATCAAATAACCGTACAGTTATTAATCTGGCTGATGATCAATATAATATTTTTATACTAAGTGTGATAATTTTGGTAATTGTAATAATCTGATTAATAATTAACGTTTAAAGAATAACTGAATTACGACTGGGTATTATATAGAAGTTCAAAGTTATCAAATAAAACCATGAAAATAAAGTATATCTCTGATAGTATTAAACCAATAACTTTTTTTAATTGAGTTATTGCTAGTATATACCAACCTTATACACAACAATTAATTACTAGAATGATTGAGTATCCTATGAAAAAACTACACAACTTACCTGTTCGGTCTAAATACGTCCCTAATTAATATACTCATTTTAGTGATAGACTTTGCCGCTTTTGATATAATTTTTAAATCTTTTTGGGATCACCTTTTTATTAGATACCTACTTATTTTTTATACCGATAGATAATCGAAGGAGTAATGGGTCAATACATTGCATAATAATACTTGTCCAGGAAGAAAGCTACACAGAGTGGTTCAGGTCCTGTTGGTCCAAATAAACTGGTTACTCCATGATACTGACACACTACTCGAGTATATTGACAAAATAATCGTAAAATCGCAGTACCCATACCCATTTACAAATATCATTTTGATCACAATTCTGACCAAAACAATTAGTGAGGAATTTCCCGCGTGAATCTACATTACTTCATAACTTTCGTGATTAAAACAATCACTCTGGTGATAGACTTTCCTGCGCGAAATACTCTTCTTTATCATTTAGAAGCGAAGTTGTCAGCTTTCCCATAAAATACCTATTTATGTCATTTTGTAGACCTATGCATATTTATAATTTCTGTTTAATTACATAAGCCCGTCTTTTTTTCTCTAGTTCTTTAGAAAATAACAATCCGATATCGATTTAATCTTGATGAATTCGCGGTTTGGAATGCATTTTAAAACATAATTCCCAAAAAAACAATAGAAAAGGTTTGTCTTTATCATTAATTGAGGGCGGGCCGAGGGTCTTTCACTAGAAGAAGATCAAAGAAAAAAAGCTCGTCATGGTAAAATCTTATAAAATAGCATACGAGTACCAAAAAAGTATTTCGATGTTACATTTTTATTTTGGTAGTACCACCTACCTACCTATATTATGTAAGGTATACCTACCTAACTATTAACAAAACTGAAGGAGTAGTACCTAAATAGAACATTCATTGCAGTAATAATTAATGAAAGTTGCCTTAAAACGCGAAAACGCCAAACATTAATAAAATCATGTTCATCCCCTTTTATTGTTAAAAGGGAAAATGGCAACATCACACATCACGAGAGACCTTTCTGGTCTGGCGCTATTCACGGTAGTGTCGTCGTAGAACGTAAGATACTGTAGATTAAGATTCCTGTTTTTTTGTGATTGTGTTATGTGTAGTGCTATAAATAATCATAATTTGGGGTAAGTGTTTTAATCACTTATAAACCTGTCATATCATGGTAAAAAGTTTAGTATTTAATCATCAGGGATAATAAATCTAACCAAAAAGTTTAGGAATAGGAACTGAGTGTGACTTCTACCTAATAAGTGCATGCGTTAAACAGAAAACTCTGATATCTTAAAAAGTATGTAGAAACTGTTTGATTTATAGGTAGGATTTCATATTTCTTACCATTTAAAGAAGAAAAAAACTTGAGTTAGGCTATCTGTCTGTATACAGTGTGTCCCAGGATGGATCTAACTACACTTACAAACATTTGTTTTCAGTTTTAGAGAAAAGATCATTCTTTATAAAGTTTTGCTGGTTCTGAAAGTCCTTAGTCATATCCAAAATAACTGTATAACATACAGGTTTTGCCTCAATTTAATGGACCTACTAGGTATCTACTGTATACTTGTAAACTTATATGTTTTTAATTTTAGAGAAAATACTATTCTTTATAGAACGTTCATCACATTTAAAAAAAATCCTCATCCATATTGAGAATGTGGGTAGAATATACAGGTGGTCTCTGGATGGACCTAACTTTATATAAAAATCATTTTTTTATGGTTACTTTTATTTGTTCTGAAAAAAGACCAGAGCCATATTCACAAAAGCTGTATAAAATACAGCGGAGAAAATGTGAAGTTTCATTTCATCATTAAATTTGTACCTTTATAATACAAACACAGACATTCTTAATGTGGCTAACATCTGCTGTTCAGAACAATTAAAGCTATTTATAAAGAAATGATTTTGTTTCTAAAACTTAAGATATCTTATACTTACAAGTTGTTAGATTCATCCGGGGACAACCTCTTTGTTATACAGATATTCTGAATATGACTAAGGATTTCCCAAAACAAGAAAAACTTCTGATAATAAATGGTTTTTATCTCTAGAATTAAAAAGATACAAGTTTTTAAGTGAAGTCCATCGGAGAGGACAGCTGCATAGGTATTTATAGTGTATAGGTGTTTCGTTTCATTTTCAGAAAAAGCTATTGAAGGTAAATATTATATGAGGTATTCTAGCAATTAAGACGTTTGATACAACAGCAGCTGTACTGGAAGCATGGCCTTTTTACAAATAGCCTTCTGGAGATTCACAGGAGTCGTTTTTATATTTGTGACGAACCATCCAGGAACTAGAAGCTCACATCACATTTTTAAAGGAAAAAAAGGAAAGTGTTCAGCCTTTCGTTTATTGTATAGGAGAAAGCATTTTTACCATCGAGACGATTGGATTGTACTTCGATGATATTAGATACCAGTTCTTCAAAGTTTTAAGGACAGTTAATGTTTGCTTAAAAATTATATATATATATATATATATATATATATATATATATATACATATATATATATATATATATATATATATATATATATATATAATTTACAATTTCCCCCAGAGTCAACCATGACATGTAGCTTTATTGAACAGCAATTTTTTCGATTCAAAACCAATCATCAATATGCCAAAGTTCATGTTTTTTGTGAATATTTAAGCAAGAAAAATAAAGAAAAAGAAGCAAATAATATTTTTTATTTATCTTTCATTATATAACTATTATTATTATCCTCTCCATCCATCCTCTCATCGTTGTTGAAAGGACGCTTACAATAGGTGGGACTTTGCAGATCTCCAGGACCTCGACAAGCCAGGAATGAGGTACGCTATAAGTATTGTTGTTGTTATTTTTGTTATTATTATTTCTCGTATTCTCAATTATGCAAATGGGATTAAATAAACTTAGTGAATTGAATTGATGATTTTGATATTTTAAAGACAGCAGATACACACTGTATTTATTGATTAATGTAATAAGTTATTGGTTCAGTCATACTAAGATATTACTATGAGATTATTTTATTTTCTTTAATTTCATCAAATTATTAGGTTATTTCTCTAGTGCTAAATCCGTAATTTGGGTGTATAAATTAATTTTATCAGTTGTGAATTGTACGCTGAGCCACAATATAGGCTTCATTTGGCAAACCTATCCTAATCATATTCCGATTAACTTATTTAACAAAATGATAAGATTAATTAGCAATTATGACCAATTAGTGGTCAACAGAGATTGATTTTATTATTTTTTTTGATTAAATTAATTAATTAAATAATTATATAAATCACAACAATGATAGTTTAGTGGTATGTACTGACTAATTTTATCATTTTACTTTGATCAACTTGATTAACAGGATAATTGGATTGATCTCCAACAATGATCACTCAGTGATATGTAGTGATTAATTTTAATATTGTAGAAAAATCAATTTAATCATCAGAATAATCCGATTGATCTCCAACGATGATCAGTTACTATCGTCTGCAGATATTAATATTGACGTTTTGTCGTATTGTTTTAATCTCCAATGTAATTGAATTTGATTTTACACGTCTTCACATCAATCCTACCGTTTGATTGTAACAATTTCCAAATATAAGTAGATTAATAACTTTATGTGATTGTACCAATATTTGAAGATCAGTCGATTACCTGAGACTGATTGTTTTAATCTCATTGCGTATCGGCTGACTTTTAATCATCATAACCATTAATTCAATTCACTTTTTAATTAAATAATGGCTACTTTTTCGTTCAGTGAAATTCACATTGATCCCAAACATAGAGCCAAATAGTGTTGTAGTTCTTGACAACGCTTCTTATCATTCACGACAGCTAAATAAAACACCAAATAATTGCTACAAGAAGACCGAATTACAAAATTTTTTTGATGGATAATAATTTGTACGTCGAAGATTCTTATACAAAACAACAACTGATTTTACAGACAAAGAAATTATACGCCTTAGAGAGTATTGCTGGAAAGCATAGACACTCTACCTATATTGAGACTTCCTCTTTATTTTTGTATTTTCAATCCCGTCGAGTTAATTTGGTTACAATTAAAACAGAATATAGATGCGGTGTAACAATTCCTAAATTTGATACGAAAGTCGTCGTCCTGATTAAAAGAGAAGTAGCTAATATTACCAAAAAAGACTGGCAGAAAAGGATTAAAAAATTATTCAAAATTCAAGATGAGTATAAGAATATTGGGCAAGTCCATATTAATTGGGAAACCCGACGGGGGGCCCGCGTCCTCCTAGCTTGGCGCCCCTCACCGGTTAGTGACTGCATTCACAATAAACATTATTTCGTCACACCCTTAACAAAGTATTTTGTAACATACGTATTTTCAAAAACAAACACCGAACCTATATGTTTCAAAGGCCTGAAAGAAAAAAAAATATTGATTCACATTTCTGGGACTGAATTATACAGTTCTATGAAATATTTTTTTGTGAAGTTTCAAACACAGAATCCTATACGTAGTCCTAACAAAGTTCTTCAAAATCAGTGCAGGATATGCGGCGGCGGTCTTTGTGTTGTTTCGTTATGCAGGCATTAAAGGAAAAATGTTTTATTATTGATATTTGAAATTATTTCATTGAATAATCAGTATATTTCTGACTTTGCAAGAGGTAGTTTCTCATTTTTATGTAAAGGATAAAAAGAAGAAAAAGTCGGGTGCTCAATTTATATTTCTGACTTTGCAAGAGGTAGTTTCTCATTTTTATGTAAAGGATAAAAAGAAGAAAAAGTCGGGTGCTCAATCTAGAAAAGAAGATCGCGAAAAAAAATTGAAATCAGCAGCAACTATAAGCAGAAAATTACAGGATTTCTTCAAAAATACTACCGGAGCCGACACTAGTAGGTGAGAAAATTATATGTTTATTTTTACTACTATTATGTTCCTTTTTGAGTAAAATTTTGCAATATATAGGTACATTATTAAACGCCATTATAGAATTAAAGATGTTCCCGGCATTCCCCTCGAGGTACCGAGTTTTGATTTTTCCGTCACTGAAATTGAAAGTTAAAAAGACAGTGAAAAAGGTACATGCAGAAAATTTCCGAGTATTCACGGCGATGCGATAAAGGGGTGAAAATGGCCGACATGGAATCTAACCAGGAAATGGTTGAAAAGGAATCTAACCTTGTGGAAGCATTGACGGGTCTATAGAGTAATTATTTAGCCATCATTTTAAATTTGTTTTTATTTTCAGAAATCGATTCCAAATTTGAGGCTCCTAGTAGGTAGTAGCAGTGGAATTATTTCACTTGAGTACAGCTCAGATCCCTTACTTTTTAAAGATAAACACATGACAACAGAAATAATTAGAGAATTAATTTTGGAAGGACCCTGCCGATCAGGATTTAAAGAAAATTATAATTTTAAACTGTATTCCTACAATGGGCGATTCAGTGTAAATTTGTACTTTAAATCTGGAAAGGAAGGACAACAAATACGAGAATGGTTAGTTTATTCGCATAGGGCTAATAAAATGTTTTTTTTGTTGGCTCATGTCGTCATTATAAAAGTGCTTGGGCCAATAAAGAAAATAAAAACTTTAGAAAGGGCATTGAAAAAATAGTACAACATGAGAGAAGCGAAATTCGTCACCATATGCAAAATAAATATGTTATATCAAAACTGCGCCTCATTAAAATTCTTACAGCAAGAGTTGCAAAAAGAAAATCAAGAATTGAGAAAGAAACCAGGAGATGTTATTACGAATTTTCGATTTAGTTTTGCTTATGGCCAAACAAAATATATCATTTAGAGGTCATTTTGAAAGTAAAAATTCTTCAAATAGGGATAACTTTTTGGAACTTTTAAATTTTTTTAAAAAATATGATGTTGTCCTACTGGACACTTTACCAAATAGAAATAAAAATCGACTTATACAAGTCCTCTAATACAAAATGAAATTTTAGAATTATTGGCAAATGAGGTTTTAAGTAATATAACCAAGAATATAAGGAAAGCTATCGTGGATTCGACTCAGGATATCACAAATAAAGAACAACTTTCTTTATCCATCCGTTTTGTAGGTGAAATCGGATATCCTGAGGAAAGGTTTTTAAAATGTATCGATATACCTAGTGGATCAGCCGAAACATTTTACCACGTGATAAAAAAGGAGTTAGTCAACTTGAACAAACATTTAACATTATGTCGTGGGCCGTCTTACGATGGAGCTAGTGCAACGTCAGGACATTTGAACGGGTTGCAAAAGAAAATAAAAGACGATGTGCCTGAGGCTATATATGTACACTGTTGTGCACATACCTACTCGAAATTTAGCTCTAGTTGATTCAGTAAATTCGTGTGTAGCAATAAAGTTATTTTTCAGAAGCCTACAAAAATATGTTTCTATTACAGAAAGTTTTTTTAGACTTAAATGTTTTCAAGACATTCGGATAATCATGACAAAAAAATAAGTCTAAAAAAACTTTCAACGACTCGTTGGGCAAGTCATATCAGAGCTGTTAACTCTATATTTGAAAACCTGCCCGCTATAAAAGATGTTTTGGAACTCATCTCATCTGGAGAAATTTCAAGTACAAACGCAAGTCAAAAGATTGACGCTCGAGTAATTTTAACTTATACGCAATCATTTGAATTTGTTTATCTTCTTTACATATTGTCTAATTATTTACAAAAAGCCGATATCAATATAAATTTGAAGAAAACGCTAAATTAATTTCAAGTACGTAACTATGACTTGCCCAATGAGTTCACAAGAATAAAAAAAGTCAAACTCTTTCACGACGAAAACACCTCAGCGCATGTTGCCCTAGACAACATTTCAAAATTTCTGTATACTTGTTTATATTGGATACATTTATTCAAACACTGGCACAGAGTTTTGATGCCTTTTTTCTGATAGCTAACAAATTTCCATGTTTAGAGGCTGAAAACGTTGTAGTTTCGGAAGAAAATATCTTTGAAAGATTTATGCATTTTTTACAAATCTTATATAACCGTCGAAATAGTTGATGAATACAAATCGTTTTGTAGTTTGTTAACTGAACCTAATGATGAATATAAGTTAGAAACTGAAGAAATATAGGGGAAAAGTGCCTGAGATGGCATACTTTTAAAAAAATTCATAACAAAAGTGTCTCCCAAATATTTTTCGACGCCCAATAATAAAAGACATTGTAGAAAAAACGTATGTTTAATATTTTTTTTTCTGTAATAGGAAAAAAATTTGACATTTTATCTCTGTTGACAGGTAACAAAATACAACTTTTCACGAAATTACTTTTTTCCCCGGAAAAAAAGTGAGTACTTTTTTCCCGGATATATATACATATAGATAAAGGAAGATACTTGATTTTACAATATTTTATTGAACATAAGTTACATTTCCTTTATATCAAAAGTACAATTATTAAATATGCATTGCATGAATGACATGTTCCTTGAACTATTCGGTACAACAGACGAATTTTCTTGTGTTGAAATAATATTTTTCTCTGACATGGACACAACTGCTGTTGATGTACCTGGTCGCAAATCGGGTGTTATTTCAGAACTGCGGCACGTTCTGAACACTTTATTAGCAATTTCTGTTCTGTGTGCCACCGATTCATCAACACCCTTCAGCGACCGTTGATGACTTCCAACCGTCATGTTTCTTTAGTGTCATTGCTTCAGTTTCACAATTAATAACTCTCCCGAATCTTCAATATCATCTAATGTTACCTGGCTGATTTCACAAATTCGAGAAGCTCCTGCATTCCCAAATACAACAACAACCTTGGCCATTAAATAAACTTCATCGGGTGCATATATTATTTAAAAAATCACTAATTTGTGTACTCTTAAAAATCGCAGTTTTCCTGGGCTTGTAACTTTTCCCATTTTGTTTCAGAAATGTAATTAGTTTGAAATATTTTGAAATGTCTACATTATTATTGGATCGTAACATACTTTTAATCATAATCATAATTCGACCACAGTGTTGATGGCTTTTGTTGCTGTGCCAGTTCCGAAAAATAAGCCAATAACACTGTCTCCGAGAAAGAACTGCGTGTCTTTTTCATTTTCCATTCCTTAAATCTTGAATACGCGGTTTCGTAAATTTTCCGCGATTTAGCTGGCAATAATTTTCGTGACGCTACTTGCACTGCTTCTATCAACTCCGGTGGAGTCAGAGAAAACTCGGAATCAGACATTTTTAACTTTATATTTTCCAAAATAACTACTAAACAATATTTGATTACTTTGAAGTTTTCCTTAGCAACGCAGGTCTAATTGTCGCTATAACTACAACAGCTAACTAGTTTAAAAATTCGAATTTCATATCGATAACATTCTGACTTTAATATATTGTAATAATATGTTCTTTCACTATTAAATCGTCGTTTTTGCTGTCACAGAAAAAAATTGTGTATTATACACGGGAAAAATATTAGATTTTAGCTCTCGAGCTAAAATCTAATACTTTTTTCGCTTGTATAATAAATAACTATTAAAATTTAAGGATAAACAAAAAGAATATTTTTATTTTTTAAAACTATGTTACTATGTCGTCTCGCCCACAGTGTAACGACGAGTTGGCATAGCATGAGGTGATGAGATGTGAATGATGACATACTCCTCTTCAGTATCTGCACAACTCACAAACAAAAGTTTACACACGAGGTGGCACATCAGCATATTCACAGTGTGCCCATTTTTTACATCGAATACATCTAATCCATTTTTCTGCGGATTTTGATGTAGAAAAGAGGCTGTTACAGTAAATACATGCTGCATCCTCAACATCGTCAGTTTCAATTCGTCTTCTTCTTCGTCGCTGGAAGAATTACCCATTTTTAATACGGTTTTTGCTTTCTTTGCTGCCATTCTTGATTCTTTTCTAGTTTTTTCTGCAGTTTTCATTTTCAGTATTTCGATTTCAGGTGTAGTATTCAAAATTCCAAATTTTCTACTGTTTCCATTTCTTCTCTTTTTTCTCATTTCAACTTTTGGCAGTGGAGATATTTCAGATGGCTTCGTAAGAAATTTATCGATACTCAAATTATTCATATTGTGATCTTCACTAATCTTCTTTCCATTCTCAAGTGTTTGGAAAACCAAGTGACTTTCTTGCGTATTTATTACCACCTCCTTCTTCTGTGTATCGTCTTGTTCGTTTTCACGTTCTTCATCTTGTATTCGAGTGTCACTTTCATATTCAACTGGTTCATTCTCCACACATTCTTGATTTTCAACTTCAATTGTCTCTACGATACCGTTGGCTTGCTCTGCTCCTATATCTGTAACTTCAGCAGCATGGAACAGATGATCGGGAAATACGTCTCTATTGAATGGAAAAATGCCAGTTATTGCAAATCCACTTGTAGCATTTTTCATAGTTGCATCTTCCAGGATGTAATTTCAGCCATTTCTGGAGTTCTTGGTTATAATACGTCGTAAGGGGGCCAAAAAACGAAACATCCAAGGGCTCACTCTATGTGTACAGTGTGGCGGAAAGCAAAACAGAATTATACCGTTATCCTTGGCGTATGTTTGTGCCTCCAGAGTTTTATGGTTTGTATGGCCATCAAAAAGTAACAAAACCTTTTCTTCACGTGATGGCTTTATCATTCTTACAAAACACTTCAACCACTTCCAGAATATTTCGGCAATAGTCCATCCATGTTCTTGAGCAAATGCAATTGAACCTGCTGGGGCGTTATCCATTAGTTCATTTTTCATATTTTCTCGAGGAAATGCATGGTGGAATATAGTTTCCCTCAGCACTCATCGCACATACAACTGTGAAGTGTTTTCCCCTTTCAGCGCTTGTCAACACTCCCACCTGTTTTCGCCTTTTAACAGCAAAAATTCGACAGTTTTTAGAAGGAACTGTTTAAAATCCGCTTCCGACCATATTATACATTCTGGTTGGATCGTTGTTCATTCCAGTCAAGGCATTTTCCAACAGATTGAAGTATTTTGAGATCTGTTGCTTATTAAATGCCATAGCTCGAGCTGCTGAAGTTGATTTCGGCATTCGTAATGATATTTGAGGATTTCTTCGCCTAAATCCTTTCAGCCAATCATTACCTGCCATCGTTTTTTCAAGGCTGAATTGATGGGGAATGCCGTTCTGGATAGCCAAGTCGAATGCCAGTTTATTCACGTCCGAAGTTGTCATTCTAAAAAATATTTCTTCCATGTTCTTGATATGTTTAACGATTTCGGCTTCCATATCTTTATTAAAACTTACTCGTTTCCCTCCCATATAACCTTTGACAGCACCAACACTAAATTGGTTCGTACCTTGGCAACGTCTTCGTAAAGTATCTACTAAAAGGTACACCAAATGTTTTTGAAGCGAGCATTTATGGCCGCTTCCATATCTTCTTCTCTCCACTGCAACCGATTACTTTTTCTGTAATATTTGCCTACCATTTTGTTAAATGATTAATAAAAAAATAGAGATCATTTATACTTTCCAAATTCACTACATTCATTGAATAGTGGCTGACAGGGCGAGATGACATACTGCCATCTCGTCCTACTGCTGTGTACCTATGTCATCTAGGGCTGAAGTACGTGCACTAACTTCATTCCTATTTTCTTCTTTTTGAGACGAAATACTGAGGATTACATGCGAGCAAAATGTGAGGTTAGGATAAATGATTTGAAATGTTAAAGACAATTTGTAAGAAAATTACTAAGTATGCTCACAAAACACAACTCACGAATACTCAAAAAATATTTCTTACTTTCAGAATCACAGAATATTTCGTATAAGTTTGGTAGATTTACAGGCACTTTGTGAAACATGCACATAATGCAAGTTAGTCCACTGCACTGAGTTATTAGCGGTAAATTCAAGTATAACTATGAGATTTAACTCCTATGCCAACTCGGCCACTATGCCAATCTCAGGCACTTTGCGCCTATCCTTTTTTGATTTCTAAAAAATTGGTATCAGTTTTTCCTAATTTATGTAAAATATACCGAATATTTTTAACAATTGCTACAAACACGACAACAGGAGAAAGATCTTTTGATAGGCTGATTAGTATTAAAACATATAATAGGTCGACCATATCAGAGGACAGATTGATAAGCTTAGCAATATTAAATATTAATGATTTGCTGTCTGTAATAGACAACTCTAAAACGAAATTAACTGCCTCGACCCTTATTTCATGGAATCTACTCATTTTAATGTTTTAAATGAAACTTACTGTTTCTAGTTAATTCCACAATATATTGAGAAGATTTTAAAAATTCTACGATAATTGAAAATTGTTTCGATATTAAGGCTAAGGCGAAAGTAACTGATTTACGGTTTACCGTCCCGAAAGAAACCAAAAATTAGTGGTTGCTGAAAATGTGGTTAGTTTTGAAACACGGTTTCCTGAAATATGGTTAATGAACTGTCAAACTAGTAACCAGCCTTAGGAGCCCGGTTACTTCTGGTTTCGACTGTCATCTGTCATGCAATGTTTATTATTTTTTGTTAGCAAATCGTCGCGAATTTCAGGGCTTGATTAATGATTATTGGACAATCGAAAATAAAAACAGCACTGAGATATACGAATAAAAGTTTAATATATTCGTCGTTCTGCTTGTATTAGGTAGTTACCTGCTTTTATTTTTAATTGCTACTAAATATTATGGTAAATAGATTTGCTTGCGTTTCATTTTTGTACAAATAATAGTAATTAATACTTTTTTTAGGAGGAAGTGAACATTCCAAATGATTTTCAAGTCTCATGTGGCTATTGCAACCAATACTTAGGAACATTCAAGGAATTAATGTCCACAAATACTTTACTACATCCATGTTTGAAGAACTTTGAAAATGTTTCCTTGGACGTTGAACATAAAAAAGTATGGGGTTTAAATAGAGAAAAAGAGGAACAGAATGTTAAAAGTGACAATAATACTGTTGAGAATCCAGTTCCAGGATGTAGCAAAAGTAATACTGATCCTGAATGCAACAAAGATTTTTGGACATATGAAGCAACCAAATTTTTAATAGCCACTTATAAAGAAAATAAACATAAATTCGAATCTCCTCAATACAATAAAAAAGCGGTTTGGGGAATAATAAGTGAAAAAACTAAAAAAAATTGATGTTTATAAATCGGGGGAAAAGTGTTCTGAAAAATGGAGGAACTTGAAAAAAAACATACGATAAAACATTGAAGGAAAAAAATAGTACAGGAAATTCAGGAGGAATATATTGGATATTTTTTGATGACTTTCTTGATATATACTTTAAGGATCCTCATTTCAACCCAATATATACGATTAGCAGTACAGGCTTTTCTAAAAAGAGACCGTGTACTGAAGGTGAACTTGAAGGTTCATCTAGTGACTGTGGTAATGAAGAAAATTTAAAAAAAATCATTACTAACAAAAAATTGAAAGGTAAAGATAAACAGATATAACACACTGCTACAGACAACGAAAATAGACGGTAAAATAGGCATAATGAAAAAATGAAACAGAGGCAGAAGATATTCGACTGGTTCAAAGAAAACTTTAAAAAAGACCAATAAAGTAAAATTAACTACTTCTTTGTGGTCCTAGAGTTTTTTTGTGTTAGCTGCTGACAATGCAACAATCCAATATCTGTTTTGGGGGTTACCAGCATAAAATATTTGAATATGATGTATATACATTTGTGTTTTTAGTGTTTATCCCTGAAATGTTACTCTGAGTTTTTAGTTATTTTTGACATATTTTGTAAACTGTGCATTATTAAAAATATTTTCGTTAATTTGTATTAATTTTTAATTAAGAAATAAAACAAAACAAGTAATACAATAATCTTTATTCTTCTAACATGTCACATAGATTCGTGGTCTTCATTTTCTTCAATAACTTCAAAATCTATTATATCATTTTGATAAATACATATATTATGAAGCACACAGCATGCCATTATGTTCTTGCATGCCCATTCTATGCCTTTTATATCAAAAAAATTCAAACATCTAAATCTGGCCTTTAATAAAGCAAAAGCTCTTTATATGACACATCTTGCTCTTGACAGGAGGTAATTAAAATGTTTTTGGGCATTTGTTAATTGGCCGTTATCTTTAAATGGAACCATTAAAGTTTGAATGCAAGGATTTGCTTTATCACCGACAAGATGGCTATCATTTTGAAATTTCTCAAGTCTTCTCTCTGTTAAAAAACTAAAAAGCTCACTTCTCTTCAACACATTGGCATCATGGGTTGCACAACCTCTCCCACATAACAATGTGTAAAAAGCAATATGTGGTCACATACACCCTGTAAAATAGGAACAAAATAATTAAACACAAAGACAATATAGATATTAAATACATACTTGTAGAATTAATGCTGGAAAGTTTTTTCAACAAATATATGATAGCCCATTTTGTACCTATTGGTATTTGAATATAACACCCATCCAGAGCACCAAGTGTATTTGGAAAACCCATTTCATTGAAGGCAACTTTAACAGATTCTAAGTAATCCCCAATAGGCCATCTGATGATTGAGTCAGAAATGTTCAAAATCGCATCCGTCACTCTTCTAACTGTTCTCAGCGCTGTTGCTTTCCCAATGTTGAAACGACTACAAATTGATCTAAAATAAATAGAAAAATGCACTCCCACTCATGATCTTGATACAAAGTTAATTTGGAAAGAATTCTCTGCACTAGAGTCGGCCTTTTTTCACTAAAGAAAAATTACTTAAGACTATCAGATATTGAATTATATATCTAGGGAAAAACCGCTGAGAGAAAAATGATTTTGCCTTTTTTGCCAGATGTAATTCAATGCCTCACATATTCCTAGTAGTTTTTCTCTAATAAAAAAACAGCACCCTTTTGTGAAGTTAATTGCTTTCATTAACTTGCTTGTTTGTCTGAAGGCTTTGATATTATTTTATTGTAATTTTTTGGTACAATATACCAAACGGTCGTTGATAAAATTCCTTCAGCTTTGTGTTCCTCTTTTATTGATCCTACCCAATTATGTAATTTAATTTATATAAAACTGAGAAAAATGCATACCTTTAACAGTCAGGTGTGGCAAAGTACCATATAGTAAAAAGCAATTGATTTTTTGCAAATACAGAATTTCTTCCCATGTTATTATCAGGAACCAATTTGTCCCTAACTATAGACAGAATATAGTCAAAAGTTTGTCTAGACATTCGAAAATTCTCCATCAGTATACAATTCCACTACTCTTGTGACAAAATTCTGAATTCTTGGCCTTAAAACTAAAGAAAAAAAAGTAATTATTGAATTAATAAATTATGCTAGATAGCTAGCTGCTTACCTTGTTTACCCCTTGCAACCCTGTAGTCATCATCTGAAGACTCTTCATCAGAACTTGACAAAAGAAGATGGTAAAACACATAAGCATCCCGATTGTCCATGCTTAAAAACAACTGAAAATTTCCAAAATCTGTTTTTTGGAGTAACAAACAACAAAATCCGCGGCAGTTTTGAGAATATATTTAAGGTTATATTTTCGTCTCGCACTTTTACCGGTTTTATGTCCCGAATACAACTAGATTTTTCAGTTTCATGCTGTCAACCAAAGCTGTTAACCGTGGTTATGATTAGTTACTTTCGGACCATAGCCTAAATATCATCGTCAGAATGACAGAAGTTACATTTCATTTGAAGCCTATCTGATGGTTAATAATTATTTTGGCTAGACCAAGACGTAACCTACCTAGTGATTGACTTAATATAGGTATGTTAATAGAAAAAAGAAGAAGAAGAAGATGTGATGTTACAAATATTAAAGCTTAGATATTATTAGCTCTATGGAGATATCCGGGATATCGTTTTTCCAATTAAAATCAGTATAACTGTGCAATGATATAGAAAACCAGGAAAACTATATCTGCTGATCTTTACAATTATCACTTATGAAGACAATTTAAAAGTGGAGAACTCCCTAGATTTAACTGTTCATTGACAACTTTATATTGTGGGTTTCTTAAGTGCCTTCTAATTTCTAACTCTTCAAGGAAATCCAGTTCTTGTTTCTTATCACAAATATGTAGTACTTCTAGTTCTGTGTTAGATGTCAATGAATGTTTGGTGTCAAGTAGATGTTTCGCGTAGTGGAACTTATCTGGTTGATTTAATCTATAGGCTCGTAAATGTTCACTGCACCTGACATTTAAGTTTATATATACCACACTTCTTTAATGGGGATATTCTTGTTTTTACATAAAACAATTTTGTACTAACATTACTTTCTGTTTTAAAAGAAATTGTTGTATTTGTAGCTGAAGATATTATCTTTGAAATATTATTAGAAATATTATCTGCATATGTGATGGTTTTATAATTTTTTATTTCGTTAGTTTGTTCAGGAAATATTAGTTGTATTGCCACATTTTCATTAATTAATTAATTTATCATATGTAATGGACACAGATTAACAAATAAAATAGATATGTTTGTTTTGACTTTTTCTTGTCCCAAAAATTGAGTCAAATTCTAAGCTCACTTGCGAGACACTTCCACTGCTTTGCCATATTTACATATCCTCTCTAGTTGCGGGAAAAAAGAAATTAGAAGTTTAATTGAAAACTTGTTAAAAAGTTATACAAATAAAAAAAGTCATACTAATTTCTGCATTTTAGTCGCTGCTTTTAAAATTAATTAAAAATACTTGAATTTTATTTAATCAAGGCATATTCTTATATCAATTTCAAACAAGAATTTGTTGTATCCTTAGATCTTTTCTTTCTTTCTTTTGTTTTAAGGCCTCAGCTGCCAGGGCTATTCGGCCTGTTTTTTGCGTCCGGGATGATTTATGATTGTCTATAATATAGTTTATACGAAAGTAAATACAAACAGAGTGATACCGCACTTATTGTTCAAAATTTTATCTGTAAACTGTTCGGTTTTGAGGTTATATTTTGATGTTCGAAGCACTTAAAAATTTGGAGATGAGTTTAATGTTTTCACTGTTTGGGAATTTCAGCACTATGTCTTGCAGTGTGTAGGGGCCATAAACATTATTAGGAACCTTAACAGATTTATGAAGAAAATCTGTATTAACACTATTTAAGGAACAGTTGAAAAATATGTGTGAGAGATCTTGTTTTTCACCACATGGGCATGAATCCGAAGGTACTAAGTTGAATTTGTGTAGATATGACAAAGTGGCACAATGGTTGGATCGAATTCTTGAAGAAATGCAGATATCTCTTCTGGACAAATTGGAAAGTGAAGAAAACCATGGATTTTTTCTTGGATATTTTATGAATTGAGAGTATAGATTTCCTTTTGTCAAGCTGAGTGTAGAGAAAGTAGAATTCCACTTATCTAAGATTGATTTCTTAATAGAATGCACCACATCCGAATGGGGACCAGTTGGGAGGGTGGCACGATTTATAGTTCTCCCAAGATTTGCAAGATCATCGGCTCTAACATTTCCTTGTATAAGACTGTGTCCGGGAATCCAGCCAATTCGTATGTCTTTCCCTTGCTGATTCAACTTGTGTAGTAGCTCCTTTATTTTTAGGACAAATGGATTAGAAGATGAGGAGAAGGATTTTTTAGAAATGCATTTTATGGCACTTTGGGAGTCAGAAAAAATTATAGCTTTGGGAAGGTCAAGTTTTGAAATTTTTTGGATCGCAATTAGTATAGCGTAACATTCTGCTGAAAAGATGGAGAAATGAGAGGGGAGTTTGTCACATAATGATAAGATGTTAGGAGAATAAATTCCGTATCCTACATTACTGTCAGTCTTAGAGGCATCAGTGAAGAAAATGGGGCCAGAAAAGTTGATAGAATTCATTTTGGCCAGAAAGACTTGATTACAGTCCGAATCTTTTTTAATTTCCAGATCTATCGTGTTAGTTTGACTAATTTGAGATTCGAGCGAGAAGTGATGACAAGGAAATTTGTTGAACGATTCAATGAAGGGAAGGAATTTAGATACTGATTGAAAGGCAAATATAATAGGAGGAGTATTTCTCAGTCTCCAGTATATGGGATCGGCAGCCCATTCTGTGAATAATTCTATAAGTGAGGTTTTTATTAGGTCTTTATATGCAACAGCTTTAGATACATATTTAACTGACAAGATTTCTCTACGTACCTCCAGGGGGGTCTGCCCACATTCAGATAACATGATGTTGATAGGAGTAGATTTTAGATAGCCTACTATAACCCTTAGGGCTTGATATTGTAAACGATCTAATTTTTTAAGTAGGTATTTAGAACAGCCACCATATAGCATGCACGCATTATCAAATAATGGAAGTATGGTCGCTTTGTATATGTTTAAAAGAGAGATTTGATGGCTACCCCACCATTTACCACATAGAGATCTAATTAAATTAATAGCTTTTGATACTTTGCAGGAAATAAATTCAATATGTGGTTTCCAGTTAAGTTGGTCGTCAAATATAGCTCCTAAGTACTTGACTTGAGATTTCCAAGGGATAGGTTGACCATTAATGACTATGGAATGGACTGGACTAAGCTTATAGTTTTTCTGAAAAATCATGGCGGCACATTTTTGAGGGGCCAGTGTCAAACCCATAGACAATAAATGAAGATTGAGATTAGAAAGGAAGGTGTTGAGGGATGTTATAGACTCCTGGATGGTGTTTTCGGCACATATCACAGCAAGATCATCTGCATAACCACTAATTTTTATGGAGGGTGGAAGTATGTTCTGAAGAGAGTTGCACGATATATTGAATAACAGTGGACTGAGTGGAGAACCTTGGGGGACACCTCTACAAGAAACACCAGGGCCTATAAGTTCATTGTTAAGGGTGGATTTAATGAATAGATTTCGATCTGAAAGAAAGGATAAAATGAGGTCACAAATGTCATGAGGCAAATTAAGGGAATTTAGAGATGAATAAATAGAGGATAAAAAAAGATTATCATATGCACCTTTAATGTCGAGAAAAACAACAATTGGGTTTTTATTGCCAGACAATGCACATGATATTTCGGAATAGATGAAAATGTGGTTATCAGATATACTTCTGCCTTTCCTGAAACCTTGTTGTGAGGGGTGAATTTTTAGGGAGTTTTCAAGAGACCAGTCAAGGCGATTTTTGATCATGCTTTCGAAAACTTTTCCTATTGTGCTGGATAAGGCTATGGGTCTCCAGCTGGAGGCATCGTTAGGATCCTGGTTTTTTTTAAGAATAGGAATTATTAGATGATTTTTCCAATCTGAAGGGATCGGATGATATTTATTGAGTATTTTATTGAAAATAGAGAGAAGAGTTTCTAGGGCTATTTTGGGAAGATGATTGATCATTGAATATGTGATGGAATCCAATCCAGGACTTGAATCATTTTTGTTTAGTAAGCTGAAATTCAATTCTTCTATTGTAAAAGGGTGAGTAAAGGAGTCGTTAATGGCTTGGGGAATAGTGTTAAGGTCTTGAAAAGGGATTTGAGCTAACTTGTTTAAGAGACTTTGGAATATGGAACTGTCTAGGGGAGGCGTGTTAATTAAATTACGATTTTCAATAGATCTAGAGAAATTTTTTATTGATTGCCAAATCTTCTTAACAGGTGTTCCGGGGTTCAGTTCTTCCGTGAATTTACGAAAGCCTTCTAATCTTTTTGTTTTCAGAAAAAGTCGAGTTTTAGCTCTTATTTTCTTGAAATTAATGAAATTTTCCATGGAGAGAGTTCTTAGATATAGTTTAAAAGCCTCTTTTTTCTTTTGTACCATCTGGGAGCACTCTTTGTCCCACCAGGGAAGATAAGGTTTAGAAGGAGTGAAAGATTTCTTAAGTGGGATAAATAAAGAGATGGCTCTTTTTAAGACATCCAAGAACAAGGGATATTCCATATCATTATGATATATATTATTTTCAATATATGCTTGAAATGCATCCCAGTTGGCTTTATTTGTGTTATATTTGACGTGAGTGGAATTCATATGGATGGGCACAGTATTTTGTTTTTTGTACGAACAAAGGGTAGGAAAATGATCGCTGAAGCCTGATTCTTGGATCGTTCTCCAGGAGCAATCTAGAGCTATGGCTGAGGAAGTAATTGTAATATCCGGGCAGCTTTTATTGACATTGGGGTTGGGAATACGGGTTGGAGATCCGTCATTAAGGATGGTGAGATCATTATGCGAGATGAAGTCCCAGAGTGCAATTCCTTTAGGGTTATTAATGGCAGAGCCCCAAATTTGATTTTGGCCATTTAAATCAGCCATTAAGATAAAATTCTTATGTTTTATTTGTTGTAGGAGTTGATTAAACATTCTGTGAGGGAAGGGAATGTTGGGGTCGGGAGGAATATAGCTATTAATAATGAATAGATCTTGGAGTTCTACTACCAGCAAGTGTATTTTTGGAGGAACTGGAATTTTGTGTTCAAAATTTTTGCAAGGAATCGAGTTGTTGATGAAAGTGGCTACACCTCCGTAGCCATCCTGTCGATCTTGTCTAAAACAGCTAAAATTTTTAATATGTGCAGATCCACCTGGAGTCAACCAAGTTTCATTTAGTAATATAATGTTAATACTCTCATCTCTAATAATAGGAATGAGTACCTCTTTGTTAACATTAAAACTGCGAATATTCCATTGGAGTATGTTATATTTAAAGGTATTATCCTGAATACGATTGAATTTCAAGCAATAGTGTAAAAAATGAAATAATAAAAAAAGGGGGGGAGGTACTTAGAGGGAGAAATTCAAGTTATATTATGATTGCTCACCTCTTGAGGAGAGGTAAGCTGAGAAATTGCGAAAGATTGAGAGCTAGGGATAGAAAGGGAATAATCAGACAAAAACGGAGTATCAGAAGGGGTGAAGTCCATATCAATTCTTTCAATGTGAGAGCAAGAGGGAGATGAAGCATTGTTTTGAAGTGCAGATTTATTTGTTATCGGAGACTGACAGAGTTCATTGCATGAGGAGGAAAATAGAGCTGCATTATGTGTATCTTTATCAAATCCAGTTCTTTTTTCTAAGATGGTGGGACGTCTGCGTTTATGAGTAGTGAATTTGTTACTAGGGGGACTTTGTGTCACTTTTTGAGCATAAGAGATTGGAAAAGGGGAAGAAGTCTGTAATTGAGGAAAGGATGTGATTGATCTATCAAAAGAGGTGTTTTTAACAGAAGATTTAAGAGGAGGGAAAAGTTGAGAGGCTTCGAAGTAAGAATAGTCATGGAATGCCATTGCTTCATTAATGTTTTTTTGCCTATTAAATTCTTTGCAAGATAGGTCAAAAGCTAGATGCTGTCCAGAACAATAAAAACAGTCTAAGGAATTTGAACATGGGTCAGAATGGATTGTTCCACATCTACTACACCTTTTGGCACTGCGGCAAGAGTTGGCAGAGTGTCCGAATCTAAGGCAGTTTTTGCATTGAGTAACAGGAGCAATATATTTATCAACCTGGACTGGAACTGAAAAAATTTCTAGATCCTTGGGGCATGGACGTCCCTCAAAGGTTACAAGAATTGTTGTGGAGGGAACATATTCATAAGATCCGTCATCTTTGGTTATTCTGCGGTTAAGTCTTCTAGCACCAATCACTTTTTTATTTTGCAAATAAGCTTCTTGAATAATATCATCTGGGGTAATAGAGAGTCCTACGTTTTTGACAATGCCTCTCGAGGTGAGAAGGCGTTGTGGTATGTAAGCACAATATCCTTCCCTTCTGAAAGCTTGGTTCATTAGGAAAGAATTAGCATCACGAGAAGTTTTGAAGGTAATTCCTATTTTGCTGGAACCTTTCTTTTGGATATTTTTAATGTTTTGAATGTTCAGTTTTCTTATAATTTTTCCAACATCCATAGGATGAATACTAGGGGGAGTGCCGCTACTTTTAATAGGTTCTACTATAACTAAATGGGGCCCAAAATCGATATCAGAGTACTTCAATCTTCTCCCTTTAGAAGCCTTAACGCGTTGTTCCAATATTAAAATTTCCTTTATGACTTCGGGATCGTTTTGAAAACAGATTTTAGTGGAAGCGAGTTCATCTTCCAAGTTTTTAATGTCTTTTTCTAATAGGGGAGAGAGTTGGTGCAAAGAATTTATTAGGTTTTTGGAAGATGGTGATAAAGCATTATGTAGGGAATCTGAGGAAGAGTTATTGGGGGCCTCATCCCCCATCTTGATGGTGGAAACTTAGACTAAAGCGTTTTTTGTAGAACACGTGGCAAAAAAATTAAGTTAGGTTAACTTACGGAGAATTATTCACAAATCACTGAAGTGCAGTCAATATAATGTCACTTAACTAAAAAACCAATGAATCGTCACTAAAAATAAAACTAACTAAACTTAATTAAATTCACAATCGACCAATTCGTGCAGTATTATCTCAAAAAGGAATTCTTTTTCCTATCAATGATCCTTAGATACATTTATGGTTATAACTAAAAGTGGCAACATTGCTCAAAATTTCAGTACCTGTTAATATGTCAATAGTAGTTTTGTCCTTGTTCAATTACCATATAAAGAGAGATGCAAATATCGTCAGAGTGTGATCTACGATCATTTCAAAAACGCCGTAGTATTGTAGTAAATAATGTCAAACGTGGTTTGTTTATACGAGCGCCATTACGACTAGAGAGTAAACATTTAGTTCTTTCGTTTTGATGTGTTTTTCAAGACTTTTAGTGACCAAATAAACTTTTAAGTTAAATGATTTAATGTTTTTGGATTACCATGGTTCGCCGGTGCCAAGTTTGTCAGAAAAACAGCCGAAATTAGCAATGCCATGTATCCCCACTTTTTGTAATTCATTCATTATTTTACTACTGGCGTTTATGATTGTTGGCCGCAAAAATAAACGTGTTTATGAATGAATAGCCCTCTCTATGTTTATTATTACTCTAATATAATGGATAACCGTTGGATGTTGCTATTTGTTTAATTTTATTGATTTCCCTAATAAAATTACATTTGTTCATAGGAACTGGGGTGATTTGAGTTATATGGAATAGTTACATCAGTGTGTGTGTTGGTTTTCTGTAAATTACATTATTAATTCTTTGAATTCTTAAATCAAGAAATTTGATTGAGTTATTTTCTTCATCTTCTAATGTAAATTTAATTTTTGGGTGTTAATTATTAATATGGTTGAAAAAAACATCAAATTGTCGTTCACTACCCAAAAAACAAGCTAACTTGTCATCTACATATCATACCAAAATAAAACATTTTTTGAAATATTATTGTCAAAGATTTTTCTTTCTAAATTGTCCATAAAAATGTTTGCCAGAATTGGTGATATAGGGCTTCCCATTGGTAAACCTTCATTTCTTATTGTCAAAAGTGAAATAATTCTGATAAATACATAGGTAAATAAATTAAGTAGGTATATCCGATATTATTCCTGGATTAATATTTTTATCTTCTGGTAATTTTACTACAAGTACTAGACATTCTTTAGGAGGAATTTTAGTGAACATATTGGTAACATCAAATGAAATCAGCTTAGAGTTATCTTGCAATTTGAATGTTTTTCATTTTTTTATTAGTTCTATTGAATTTTTAATTGAGTATTTAGATATAAATCCGTAACTATTATTAGAAGACACCTAAGAAACCTACAATTTCAAGTTGTCATTGAACACATAAATCTAGGGAGTTCTCCACTTTTAAACTGTCTTCTTAAGTGATAATTGTAAATATCAGCAGATACAGTTTTCCTGGTTTTCCATATCACTGCACAGTTATACTGATCTTAATTGGAAAAAAGATATCCAGGATATCTCCATAAGGCTAATAATATCTAAGCTTTAATATTTGTAACTTCACTTCTTCTTATGTCTATTAACATATATTGAGTCAATCACTAGGTAGGTCACTTTTTGGTCTAGCCAAAATAATTATTAAACATCTGATATGCTTCAAATGAAATGTAACTTCTGTCATTCTGACGATGATATTTAATATCGAAACAATTGTCAATTATCTTAGAATTTTTAAAATATTTTCAGTATATTGTGGAATTAACTAGAAGCAGTAAGTTTCATTTAAAACAGTAAAACTTTAAAACAATAAAGAGTAGAATAGTAATTTTGTGAATTTTTTCAGTTTAAAGTGTAACATAGTGTTTAGTATTATATTATTTTAATGTAAAATAAAAAATTCTATTTTTATGTTGTTATAAATCCTATTTATTTTTGTTTTCATTTCGAATAGTATGATAATGTTATAACTTGACTGTTACTATTCCTTTTTTTAAAATACATTTTATGATATAAAATGCCGTATTTTCATTATAATAAGAGTGCGCCTAAAGAACCATAAAGGGCCAGCGCCCTCTTATATGTTTGCCCCTCCAGCCCCTCCCCGGTGCACGTGGCTAGCTACGCCACTGTTTAGATTGCTACACTATATCTGTTACGCAAACTATACCTAGGTATTTTCATAAATATGGTCAGTTAGGATTAGTACTTTTAGAATAATTTTGTAGATTCTCGTAAAGAGAAGATCATAGAAAATCTATATAAGTATTATACGATCCACCTACAAAATATTCATTCTAAATAAAAATTAGCTTTCATTTACCTACTTAAGTAAAATATTTTTGATTTTTTAGTAACCCATTTCCCAACATTTTTGAACAATTTATAAGATTTTCAACACAGCAAAAGTAAGAAATAAAGTCTCCCTATAAACTCTTATTCTTAGTACGGACTTAAATGGCATCTCCCACTATATAGTCATTCTTACAAGTGGGGGAATCAGTCGATAACCACGCCTCGCGCAAACTCGTCGCTAAAAGGTGGAGCGATACTACTAACTACAACCCTTAAAGGGTGGGGCAATATGACTGTTTCGACAGTATCATAGACAGTATCAAGCTTATCACAGTTGAAAAAGCTCATAGCATGTGTGAACTGTGTTGTTGTGCGTAACTAAAAACGTGTGTCGAGGGGTACGCGATTTTTTTGTGTGACAGTTTTATATAGCAACAAAATGTTGGAGTTTTATCCGAATCTAAACTTGAATCCAGCCATGTTGCCAGAGAGGAACGGCTTAGGCGGTACGGATTGTAATGGACGAGCAGGTGGGTTCAAAAATTGTAACTAGATTATTTTATAGTATTTATGTGAGAAAATGATTGTGTTTTGTAGAAATAATTATGAGCGAACGGTTTCTAGAACTCCAAGCTTTCATTTTCTGTTTTATTAGGTTAGGTGTCTAAGGTTAGTTTTTTTAAAAGCGTCTAAGAGACGAAGACGATTTTTGCAAGTGTCTAGAAAGCGAGGACGTTTTGAGAAATGTGACTAGGAGGCGAGGACTGCTTCTGAAAAAAGGATTAAGATCTGGTAATATTGGATTCACATGATCCAAGAGTAGTAGTAAATTGTTATTTAAAAAATGTAGATACGATGACAAATTAAGTCAGTTGAGTAAACTGTTTGGACTTATTACATTATTATTCAAAATTCCAGCCCAAATGTTCATTGATCATCGTCTTTGGTGACATCTTCTACGTATTAAATGAGGGTTTACATTTCTCCATTCATACAATTTATGAACAGGGTCTGTTCAGAGATATTAGAAAGTGACTGACTCCAATTAGGAACGAACCGGGCAATCTGTAAAATTGAAATATTTCCAAATAGGTATGTACTCTGTTTAGAATATAATCAAGGTTTTGTAATAAAAATAAACGGTTTTAAAAATTAAAACTAACTTTTCCGCATCTGTGGCCCTGAAGAATATTCATTCATAAAATTGTCTTTGATTGTATACACTTCGGGGGATGTATCGTGCTAACTGTAATATATTGATATTACTTGACAGTGCCTTTTGCACTATTAATAAAACTCAGGTGAGAACGTAACTTATATTAATATATTAATGGAAAGTACATGTGAACATATGGAGGGAAAAACTATATTAATCTACATAAAAAGTAAGGTTATATATGGCTCTTCTTATTGCTACAACTAAAATGGCCTTCAATATATAGTATTAAATACCACAATCCTCCACACCTAGCTAACCTCTATAAATTTAAACGGTCTGGCGGTTTAATTTGCCTACGAGGCCTATCTAGAATATTAGGAGTAACATTTGTGTTAATAGAAGTTTTTAACTCTGTTGAAACAGGCTCATTCCTTGAATTTGGAACACCGTCCTCTTGACGGTATTGTTTCGTTTGACACTTCACTACCCAGAAAGTTCCGGTATTGATTGCGCACTTACACTTTCACATATTTCAAAAGGTTTTTCAAGATTTTGTGGGGAAGCTAGGACGTTACCTTCTTGTTCATAAAATTGTCCCACTTTGAGGATCTGATCCAAATGCCTCTTCCACACAAGATCTTTGTCGTTTACAGGTGAACAAAAATAATGTTGTGAACCAATGTTGTCAATAATAACTGCTTTAGTCCACTTAGGTTTGGTATTACGGTAATCTTTGATATAAACCACCTCTCCCACCTCTAACTGCAGAACACGGTTGCCTTTATGAAATTTAATTTGCATTTCCCTGGCCTTAAGGGCTTCAGAGTTTGTTAGGAAATCAAAACCAGTTTTAATTTTTCTACCAAACATTAGTTTTGACGGTGCTTGATTAGTAGTACAATGCGGTGTGTATTCCGGTATGAGAAAAGATACTTGCTTATTAGGGTGCTCATGTTTTTATTTGAATGCTCCTCACTTAACATTTTATTTAGAGCATATTTGAAAGATTTCACCGAATTTTCGGCTGCGCCGTTGGTAGACGGATGGTAAGGGGCGGTTGTAACGTGTGAAATACCATTATTTTTACAAAATGTTTTAAATTCTTGTGCATTGAACTGTGTACCATTATCTGAGACAATAGTGTTTGGTAACTATACCTAGAAAAACAATCTCTTAGTTTGTCTATTGTGTGACTAGAGTCCATTTTGGACATTTCATAAATTTCCGGCCACTTAGAGTAAGCGTCAGTAATAATTAAATAAGTTTGACCATGAAAAGGTCCTAGGAAGTCAATGTGTATCCTATCGAACACATGATTACCTTCTTGGAATTTAAGTAAAGAAGCTTTTGGAGGGTTTACTGAATTTTCCTGGCAAGCGTTGCAGGCTTTTACAAAATTTTCTATTTCAGAATCTAGCCCCGGCCACCAAAGATACTGTCTTGCTAATGACTTCATACGTACGACCCCATTATGAGCACCATGTAATTCTCGTAACAATTGCTCCCGAAATTTAGGAGGTATAATAACTCTATATCCCCACATTAAAATATCATTGGCAATACTAAGTTCTAAAGATCTTCGAGAAAATGGTTCCAATTCACTTGGTATATCTATGGGCCATCCATCTCTGACATATCGATAAACCGTACTAAGAAGTACATTTGCACGAATTTCTTTTTTAATATCCGAAGAGCTAACAGGAATATTATCCTCAACTAAAAAATTGAAGTAATCTAGTTCAGTTTCTGAATTTTCAGTTGTCTGTAATGGAATGCGCGAAAAACCATCAGCTCCATTTTCCGAGCTTTTAATATGTCTAAAAGTGTACTTGAATCCACTTAAAAATAAAGCCCACCTTTGTAGTCTGCCTGCAGCCATCTGTGGTATCCCTTTGCTTTATCCAAACAGCGCAATAAGAGGTTTATAGTCAGAACATAGAATAAAATGTTTACCCATGAGGTATTGGTAAAATTTTTTTACCCCCCAGTATATGGCTAACGCCTCTTTATGTATTACCGAATATTTCATCTCATGTTTGTTTAATACTCGAGAAGCAAAACTTATAGGTTTTTCTGTACCATCACTGTAAACATGTAGAAGAACCGCTCCTAAGCCTACCTGAGATGCGTCACAGACTAATTTCAAAGTGACTTCAGGATCAAAATGTGCGAGGCTAAGGTCTGAGCAAATAAGCTATTTTGATTTTAAGAAAGCCTCCTCACATTTTGAAGACCATTTAAAACTTGTTCCATCACGTAGTAACTTATATAACGGATCCATCACTGAAGATAAATTTGGAGAAAAACGGCCATAATAATTTATTAATCCCGTATAGGCTCTGACCTCTGAAACATTTGTCGGTAGTTGACGCTCCATTACCGCTTTAATTTTGTCGGGATATTTGTGTAACCCGTCCTTGTTAATGATATGGCGCAAATATTTAATATCGGTTTCAAAAAACTGACATTTTTTTAGATTCAATTTAAATCCTGCTTTAGAAAGCTTATCAAACACTAGTTCTAGATTAGTTAAATGTTCCTCCCTGTTCCTACCAGTAACGACAATATCATCTAAAAAGTTAATTACACCCGAAATACCTAACATAACCTTGTAGTGCTGCAAAAAGTTCTTCAATACGAGGAAGGATGCTTAAAATCCTGCATTACTTTATTTACCGTTACCTTATAGTCTGCACAGACCCGTATTTTATCATTGTTCTTAACAACCAGTACCAATGGAGTAGCCCAATCAGCATTCTTAACAAGCTCGATTACCCCTCTTTTCTCTAAATCGTCAAGTTCCTTATTTAAAAGCTCTTTAAAAGAAAAAGGCACTGTCCGTGGTTTGCAATAAATAGGTTTACAATTTGGGTCGACCTTTAACTCAATTTTTTCCAATTTATAATGTCCCAAACTATCATCAAATAAGTTCATCAAGTCTCTACCTAACAATGGTGTAGAACCGTTCTTAATTATAATAAGCCTGCAGCGGGCCGAAATATCTCCATACTGAGCCTTAACAAAAATTTCACCTACTGGTGTTATGATGTTACCATCATAAGTTTTTAATCTCAGCTGTGTATATTTTATTTTGCAATTTTGAAAATCACTCATATATGGATTCTGGTATGACATATATTCCTGCCCCTGAGTTTAATTCCATTAGTAAGGGCTTATTTTCAATTAACATATTTACCTCAATAGGTTTTACATACTGGTTTAAAGTTACAAAATACATTTCTACGAAATCGAATTCATCTGAGCTAACATTATGACTATTATCTGAAAGTTCAACAAAATTAGTGTCTACGCATACCTTAGCTAGGTGTCCAACCTTCTTGCACTTTTTACAAGCATACTTCCTGTACTTGCATGTCTTGAAATTGTGGCCACCTCTGCCACAGCTATTACATTTTGCTTCAACTCTTCCAGGCTCCTCCGATTGTTCACCCCATTGTTTCTCCATCAGCTTACTAGAATGATTACCAGTCACTGGTGCTCTTTTTTTATGTATACTATGGGCATTGACAGCTGTTATATTTCTTGATTGCATCAAAGCAGCTTCTTTCTTAAGGGCAATCTCCACAATTGTTTGAAGTGTAGCCGTATGCTCCTCTTCACACACTCGCTCTAGCACTGGATCCGTTCTCAGACAAGACACTAATCGATCTTTTAAAATTTCATTCAAGCTACTCCCAAACTTGCATTCGATCGCCTTATTTTTAAGTTTAACGTAGAAATCCTTTACCTGTTCATCTTCAACTTGCTTAAGGTCATAAAATTCCACTCTCTAAAAACTGATACTTTTTTAGTGAACTGCTATTTTGCACAAGTCTTCGTAGGACTTATCTTTGGGGAGAACAGGATCGCAGAGCCCCTTCAGAACATCATAAATTTCGTCCCCAATGGCTGTGATTAATACTGCGACCTTCCTGTCATTTTCAATGTAGTTTGCCAAAAAATACTGATCCATCCTTTCTTGATATGTGCACCAATCAATGTGTTTTCTGTATTCGGGCAGGGTCCCGATTTGACCTCTAACGATTTCTTGTGATGCTTCAGCCATCGTTATTAAAAATATAGGTATTAATGTGTTGCTCAGGCAACACTAAAAAAACACTTCGTGGGTTATTTCACTGCTCGTCGCCAATATGTAATATATTAATATTACCTGACAGTGCCTTTTGCACTATTAATAAAACTCAGGTGAGAACGTAACTTATATTAATATATTAATGGAAAGTACGGTATCCGCCAAAATAAACAGTACCGAAACAGAGAGTGCCGTGGAGTTGTGTATGTAATATGGATTTGTCATATTTGACTTAATTGTCATTAGTTGATATATTAATAGTACGCTGCAGTTGAATTTGATTTAAAAATGGTTCTAACAACGGAAGAAATTGTTTTTTTGGTAGAGCATTATTTTCGTTCATACGGAAAAGGTCGTAATGATGGTCCAAGCTTAAAACAGGTGTCAATAAAATATCAACAAAAATTTAATAAAGCAGCTCCTAGTAAAAGTGTGATGTTAGCTGTTGTTGAAAAATTTAGTCTAACTGGTAGTGTATTGTGTCAACGTAAAGGTTCTTCAGGTCGTCGAAAAACAGTATGCACTAACGAAAATGAAGGACGTGTTTTTAACCAAGTTGTGCAATCACCTCAAAGAAGTCTTGTAAGAACTGCATGTAAACTCAACATTAGTGAAACGTCTTTACGTCGCATGTTCAAATCAATTGGGGGTTATCCATACCGTATTCAAGTTGGGCAACGACTAAATGCTGCGGACAAACGTGCAAGAGAAATTTACTGTGGTCGCATGTTGAGTTTAATTTACGAAGATCCCGAATTTTTGAAAAACATATGGATTTCAGACGAGAGTCACGTTCATCTTAGCGGCTATATTAATCGACAAACAACCAGATTCCTTGGATTTGAACGTCCTGATGTCATTGTAGATAAACTACTCCACAGTCTTCGAGTTACCGTTTGGTGCGCGGTATCTGGTCATGGAATGATTGGTCCTTATTTCGTTGAAGATGATAATCAGAATCCACTTACTGTCAACCAAGAGCGTTATAGAGAGAAAATTATTATACCTTTTGTGAGAGATCTAAATAACTTTTGCCGTGCACGAAATCTACAGTTTCGCACACAATGGTTCCAACAAGATGGTGCAACGAGCCATACAGCTGTGCGCACCTTAGACTTACTCCGTCAGCATTTCGATAATAGAATAATTTATCGGGGAACAGACTTCGAATATCCCTCTCATTCACCTGATCTGACGCCACCTGACGCATACATTTGGGGCATAATGAAGGACAAAGTATTTCACTCGGAAAATCCGCCGGCGAATATTGCCGAACTACGGGAAAGAATACAAAATATTTTTCGGCAGTTACATCAACCACTTTTTATAAATATGTTTATTGACTTACAAAATCGATATGAAGCTTGTTTGCGTCGAAATGGTGAACATTTTGAACACTTACATTACAGAAATTAAAAATTAATTTTTATTTTTAATTTCGGTACTGTTTATTTTGGCGGATACTGTACATGTGAACATATGGAGGGAAAAACTATATTAATCTACATAAAAAGTAAAGTTATATATGGCTCTTCTTCTTATTGCTACAACTAAAATGGCCTTCAACATATAGTATTAAATACCACACTAACAAACCGAAATTTCTCCAAAAATAACCAAACATGTAGTATATCTAGATTTATAGGACCCGCCGTACTCGTTCTAGTCAGCTGAAAATCAGTAGGCAACATATGTGAGACATCTTGAACAATATTCAATCATAAAATTGGTCACTTTTATATACTCTGGAGGCTATATCGTGCTAACAAACTGAAAATTCTCCAAAAATTACAAAAATTAGGTACTTCAAAAGTACCATAGCACCCGTTGTACTGGCGTTAGTGAGCTGAATATCAATAGGGTTCATCTTTGAGACGCTCTGAATAATGTCCAATCATAAAATTGGTCACTTGTATATACTCCGGAGGCTGTATCCTGCTAACAAACTGAAATTTACCCAAAAATGACAAAAATATCGTACTTAAAGTACTATAGCACCGTTATACTGGCTCTGGTGAGCTGAATATCAATAGGGTTCATCTGTGTGATGTCCTGAATAATATTCAATCATAAAATTGAACTCCATAGGGTGTATCGTGCTAACAAACTGAAATTTCTCAAAAAATTACAAAAAAGTCGTACCTCAAGTACCATTGCACCCATTGTACCGGCTCTGGTGAGCTGAAAATCAATAGGGTTCATATGTGACATGTCCTTAACAATATGCAATCCTAAAATTGGTGACTTGTTGCACTCCGGAGGCTGTATCGTGTTAACAAGACATGTAACGAAAAGTGGCCGACGACAACGACGACGACCATGCATACACACAGGATTTTTTCTCTAAAAACCATTTTTTTGTGTTGTTGATGGAAAACGTAAAAATAACTCAAAAAAACAATTCAAAATTCCCTTTTTTTTGGGGGTATACCAATACTTTTCTCGTATATTAGATAGGTTGGGCGGCAAAGTAATAAGTAAACATTAAATAATATTTTATTTATTTGTAAATGTGAAATTACGAAATATTTTATTATTATAAATTATATCTATGATTATAAAAATATACAAATAATTCTGTACTTATATAATAATTATTTACTTAATGTATAATTATTACTATCGCTATCATCATCTGTTCTAATTATCATTGGTGCTATATTATTTAAAATATGGATAATGGATTTTTCCACTTTCTCAACATACAGAATTTGCCTAACTTTGTGAAGAGATGTTAAAACCTTCAGTTTTTATTGGTTTAAGAACACAGGAGTTAAT
Organism: Galeruca laticollis; assembly: GCA_963921935.1. Taxonomy (NCBI): domain Eukaryota; kingdom Metazoa; phylum Arthropoda; class Insecta; order Coleoptera; family Chrysomelidae; genus Galeruca; species Galeruca laticollis. The sequence continues at coordinate 184,851,318 of OY998179.1, read as the reverse complement.
AGTGCGGCAAATATTGTTAGGACGAATAACAGATTTCATTTGGTGCTAAACATGTTCGATGGGATTAAATATACAATGGTATGGTGGAAGTCTTAGATTGTCGCAGTTGATGTGTCATTTGATGATACCTACAATGATAGCTTGTATTTTCTATTACAATTACGCTATTCGGAAGTATATTTGGAATTAGCTTGTGTTTAAACCAATCTTCAAATAGGTATATCATCAGTGCTGACCTGATGGCAATACAAAGAAGAATCTTTAATTTTTATTTGCAGACAGGGAAAGTCCGTTTGGAATCACATCCCCAACAAATGATTCATAAAATCATATTTGTTCACTCACCAACATGAAAAACATGCTATCTCTTAAAAAAGGGATGACAGAAATTAGCTGTTGGCATAACATGGCCGAATCGCTGTGTGACTTTATTTTAAGGAATATAAGTTCGGGGTGTGTAAATAGGTAGTCAGTTTTTTACACTTAATGCACTGCTGAACCACAATAATTATTCTAATAAAATGTTTTCTAACAATAAGTTTACTTTTAAACACAACAAACAGTCATAACCTAAAAAAATATCAAGTCAACAAAACAACTCAAAGAATGAACTATGCGTAAATATATGGAACTTATGACACCTTTATGTGTTTGGTTAGCTTTGTGCTGTTGTCAAATGTTAAATTTTGATTTAAATGAAGTAAACATTTCAGGTAGGTACTAACAATAAATTGAGGTAATTTTCTTATAATTATGTTGCATTAGATTTGTGTAGTAAATTCATAAAAATTGTTCGTCATAAGATACCTATTTCATCATTTTCTTGGCTCAAGTTTCGTTTAGACGAAATCACTTACAGGGAATATCGGTGATTCTATACAAGAAAGCTAGCACTACATAATTTGATTTTTGCTGTGGAAATTCTTCGTTTCTGAGGAAACTCGAATTTTTAATGTTCCTACTATTAACTAAAATTCGAAACTTTACGGTGTTTATAATAGTTTTTTGCTATAGAATGACGTAAAAACATTCATTGTAACGATGTGAACTAATTTTTATTCGAAAATATATATTTATCACAATCATTTTTTATGATTTTTCCGGGCTTAGAAGTGCCGAAATGTGATAGGAAGATAAAAACCACATATTTCTGTTTGATTAATAATTTGCTATAACTTTTCTATATAACTTTTTCCGCGGAAATTTATCATAAGGGCGGTGTAATAGAAACTCTTCAATATTTCGAAGTTTTCTATAGTATTTACAACTTTTTCACATACTTTCGGGATCGTGGAGTGAATAAATGGGATGCTGGGTGGGGAATATTATATATATATGCGGTTTTTTTGCATTTATTGGAGATTTTGACCTTCTTGGTTTACTGCGCCTTATAATTCACAGAAAAACAGATTTCGTTTGAAATATTATTTATTTTTGAAATTGCGATATTCTAAATGGATACAACGAATAAGCTCCATGAATGGATCAAAGTTATTTTTTTTTTGCAATGGCGTCGCCATAAATATTCGCAAAGGCGATCTGCGAATTCATCTCAGTATCGGCTTTAAGGGGGGGCGCGAGGGGCGCGCGCCCCCCCCCCAACGGCTTTCAATTTTGTTCTACTCTACAAAATATTTGATTACCTTACAACATTACAATGGACTCAGCCATGAAAAAATAATATGCCTAATTATTTTTGAATCGAACACCCCGAACACCCGGCCTAAATTATTTAATAGGTCTTATTGCTATTGCTCTTGGTCTGTTAATGCGGCGGCGAGTGCGAGCGGCTTCTTACTTTGAACTCCAAACTCCAGATTTCCAAGAGCGGCAGCGGCGTCTTTGCTTTGTCGGCTTCGCTGATGTTCCGCGCTTCGTTTTTATCCATTTCTGACTTCGACTTGGTTAGTTAGTTAGAAGACTTGAAGACTGATGCATCTGTGTATTTAGTGGTATTATAATAGTGTGTAATTCAATATGTCGAATAAGAGAGTTTCAAATAGTATTTTAAATTATTTAAAAAAATCAAGAACGGAGGAGAGAGTAGAAGATGAAAATACAGATGTTTTACCAACCGATCTTGCAGTTGCTTCTACTTCCACTCAAAACCAAAATACGGATTTGATGGAAACTGAACAATTGAAATACGATGTCGGCGCATTTTTAGCGAAAATGGATACCATCCCCGATATCACTAAATATAATTTATTGAAAAATCATTGGGTTCCTGAACCACAATATGAATTTCCTTTTTCAATTCATACCAAACGAGGTCGCGAAGAACGAAGACGTCCAACAAACGCGCATTTTAAAAAATTTGAATGGCTAGTTTTTTCGGAAGAAAAGAAAGGCCTCTGTGAGTTGTTTCAGTTATGTTTGTTTTCTTTTGTTCCGTGTTTAGAAGCGTTTTGTCTCATTTTAATATACCTATAGAAAACTTAACAAACGTATTTTCTTTTAATTGTATCTCGATGTTTCTCCTCGTGCCCTCCGAATGACCCATTTTATAAAGTTTTATCTTTATACCGTGTGATGCATCGCCGAGTGAAACATAGGAAATCCCATGTAAATTTTGAAGTGGCTAAATATTCGCTCCCCAGTACATTTTATAGAAAAATTTTATAATAACTTTTTGAAGAGGCCGATATGATAAACTCATATGCCGAGTTTGAATAAAGTCTAATAAGCAAATACTAAGTAATTCAATTAAATGTAATGGCAAAATTACGAAAATGTTCATAGCTCAGGTAATACAATAAACACCAGCAAATAATTTCTATGACGCTATTGCCAAAAACTGACGTATAAAGTATGTTTCACATTACTTTTTGTTTTGTCAATGTCAAAATTTAATTTGCTGGTGTTTACTGTATTACCTGAGCTATGAACATTTTCGTAATTTTGTCATTACATTTAATTGAATAACTTAGTATTTGCTTATTTGACTTTATTCAAACTCGGCACATGAGTTTATCATATCGGCCTCTTCAAAAAGTTATAACATTTTTCAATAAAATGTACTAGGGAGTCAATATTTAGCCACTTTAAAATTTTCATGGGATTTCCAATGTTTCACTCGGCAATGCATCACCCGGTATGTAAAAAGTGACAACTTGTAAATTGCAAGCATTTTTAATATATTTTCAATTTTGAACTTTATAGGTGGGAGGGAGAGGCCGATGCGCCCCCCCCCCAAGTTCAAATCCTAAAGCCGCCACTGATTCATCTGGTGGAATGTGCGTGGAACGTATACATACATACCTTTTATGCTTCATCAGGATTGTCGTTTTTATGCTTTATTAACATTTTTTTTTAAATTTTCGCATTTATTGGCCATAGCGATATTAAGTTGATAAGAATAGATATTATTCATTGATCTGTGTTAACGGTCGGGAAGAGGATCACTGCATAGTGGTGAAACAACGCATTTCCGCGGATTTCATTTTCGTGTCGGTGCTTAAAAATAAGTCTACAATATAAAATAACAATAATTTTTCATGTATCTCATTTCGTTACTCCTAATCCGCATTCAAAAAATGGCAACAGTGCATTTTCCGCGGCAAAATATTTTCAGTAATATCTATATATAAGGTATCTAAAGGCCAAAACAAATGTTTTTTCTTTTTTAACAGATTTCGGCTAAACGAAACTTGCCCCATTTTCTTAATACACTTTCACAATAAAAAATTCTATTGAAAATATATTACTATGGAATTGAAAAATATGGGGCATATGGCAACATTACCAATTAGAATGATACGTTTCTTCCAACAGCTGTTAGAATGTGACTACGTGTTGCCGTTAAAATGTTTGTAAACAATCATATCTGGTTTGTTTATTTGTCTATGTTTGGAATTTATCCGTCTTTAGATCCAGCTTGCAAAATCGTATTTCGTTTACCTCTTTTTGATGGCGTGTTTGTTTTACACTTGTCGCTTGAGTCAACCCTCTTCCCGGGGTTAATATATGTGTCGAAACAGGTTTCATCCAAGTAAATAATTGGACTTTGCTGATCAATGTAAGTCCTCATTTTTTGTAGGTATTCGAGTCGCCATTTCGTCATTCAACTGGATTCGAGCAAAACCTCTTTTGTTATTTTACGCTTTGTACGCTTTGTTCCTCGTGTAACTCTTAAATTTTACGCCGTATTATATCTTAATCACTTCCATCTACCTTCGAGAAAATGCCAGTAACGGTTCTTCTTTTTCTCGCTAAATTGGGATTATTCACAATTTTCCATACAGTTGATACCTATTGAAATGTTTGTTAGTGTGGCGTGTGGCCGTTTCGTCTAACGTTGCTTGCTTGCTCACACCACGTGCAATAAGAGTTGAATAAACATTGTTTTTTCACTACTAGCCTCTAAACCTAACTTTATTGACTTTTGTTGAGGTAGAAAAGTTGTTCATTATAAAACAAGGTAGAAAAATACAGAGCCTACTTGATTAGAACTAAATCTCAATCAATATGACAAAATGTGAGGTTAACTGATACAAATAGAAAATGAAAAAATATTTTTCCTTGCCTATTTAATGGTCATATCCACCTACCTATTCAAAAATGAAAATCAGTTGACTTATCCATGCAGTTTTTATAGCGATTTTTACAAAACAATATTTATTATCAAAACAAACATTATTGGATAAATGTGTTATGGGTTGTCTTTTGTGCATAGCTGTCATGTGAAATGGGAGTGACTGGTGATCCGTCCAAAATTCGGCCGACATTATAAGATCATTTCATATTAATTTTTGCTTTGTAACATATGACTAGAAAAACAATAAACTAATACTAAACATAAACTAGAATTATTTAGGTACTTATTTAAAATTATTATACGTTGTGCAGTTATTGCTTGTCATATTAAAAGTCCAGTAACATCGGACGGGGTAATATTAATTGTACGATTTTCAAATTCATTCATTATATGACTTTGAAGTAGATGGTTGAGATCTGTTGGTATTCTTTGTACCATTCTTGCTATGCGTTTTTTGTCCTCAATGGATTCTTCTATATTACCCTCGGTCTCTGTAGAACTCTTCCGCCCATCATGGCGTTTTAAAGAGAAAATATCGGCCCCACCTTCTGATAATATGGTGACAGATGTAATTCTTAAAGTGTGCCCAGTAAAAGTATTTATATTTCTTAGTTCTCGGAACACCACTTATACTGTTGTGACCCATATTTTGTTGTGTATCTTTTAAATTTCTTATTCTAATAAATAGTTTCTCAATATTTGGCGTAGGTCTGAATGATATATATTTTTTTACTATATTAATCCACAAAGAATCCATCATTACAAATTTACTCGACGAACCATTTTTACTTTTATTAACATTAAATATAATTATGCCTTCTCGTATATCCACATCCACAAATTTCATATTTAAATGTTCATCTGTTCTACAGACACCCGCAATTCCAATTAGAAGTACAGCCAAAAATATATTTAAGTAATTTTTTTAATACAATACCTTCATTTTCATTATTTCTTTAAAATTAATTTTCGGCAACCACCAGCAATCTATAAGGGAAATTTAGAAGGACAACAATGTGTTTTTTAACTAATTTGAATTTAGAGACATTGTAAATATATTCAAAGATTGAGCAAATTTGAGTTTTACCGGAGGAATGAAATAAACTACGAAAAACTAATCAATGGTCACTTATCTTAACTTGGGATCGGTGAGTAGACACATCCAAACAAATTCACTCGTTGTTCTGTCATAGCGTTTTCGATTTACCTGCCCCGGCTGAACTGAGTGCGCACTCAGTTCAAAAGTTGTGTTCGATTATGGTTTTCAAACTTGCACTCATCCAGTTTCACGTGTTCGATTTACATTCGGCACTGGCCGAGTGCGCCCTCAGTTCAATTTTATTGGCACTGAAACGAAAGACGGTGCAGTCCGTTCAGTTCAGTTTTAAATGGCGCCAAATATAAAAAATTTCGAATTAGCATCGCTACCGCATCACTTTCATCTTCAGTTAGTTGTTCGGATGAAGAAATATTTCTTATAAATCCTAAAGAAAAGATGAATATACTCGATTTTACTAATGTGATAAGGAAATATTCACATGAAGAAGTAAGTGTACCGTTTTTCGTTGGAAATTTTTTTCTTAAAGTGTTTCCTATCTACTTGAAGAGTTAATTTGTATGTTTCATGTATTATAAAATATATTTTTGTTTCATAGTGCTGTTCATGTTCTTGCTTTCCTGCTGTTTGTTTTCGGCTTCTTGGCCGAAAGTTGGGTTAGAAACACTGCACTAACAGTTGCACGGGTGTTCGATTTAAATCGCACTTTCTAGTGCAATCATGTGAACTAGCATGCCCTCGCTGAGTTTTGTGACGTAATTTCAGGGCAAACTGAACTTGCAGAGTGCAGGTAAATCGAAAACGCTATCGATTCTATTCCCGATGTATTTCTGTACCATTGACATATTATACTATACTATATAGTGGACTGACCTACGGTAATAAACGCTGTAGGATAAAATGCGGAAGAGACTAGAAAGAGATGGAGCTAGGTGTGGCAGAAAACACGGAGAAAGCATATAATGGGTGCTTATAAAATTATTTTCTTATTAGTAAAAGTTGTTGTAACTGCATTAAATGCTTCAAAGTATATTTTAATTTTATAAACAAATAACAGACTATGTTTTATTAATATCTTTAATATTATTTTAAACCCAAATAACACAAAAAAATAATGAAACAACCATTAAAAAAATCATTTTATTACGTATAAATAGAAAATGTACGATTATTATTGTTATACATTACGAAAAAGACACTGCATTTTCATAAAAATATATTGTTACGTGTCTATTTATACAGTGTGGTCATATAAGTGTGCAACGTGGAATTCTTTTTATTGCTCAGTAAAAATTCAAATATTGCTAAAAGTTGGTGCATGTTCGATAATTAAATTAGATGCATTCAGAATGGTTGCAAGTCAAACAGGGTAGACCAAAAAATAGTCCAAAATAAAGTAAATGGATTTTTGTGTAATATTTATTCATTTTTTTATATTTACAAACAGTTGGGTTGGTAATTTTCAAAAATTTCGTTCTCTTTTCTGGAAATTCTAAATCACTCTCCTCAAAATCTCCAAAGACTATTGGATCTCATTTTTTTCTAAAAATAGAAAAAATGCATAATTGAAGGTATTTTTTTAAATGGTCAACTACTTAAGAATCAGTAGGTCTTCTTACCTTGCAACTTTTTTTTCCACACTCAAACATGTTTATATTTCATTGGATAATATGTTATTGTTTACTGGATCTTCTGGATTATTAACTTCTGGTACATATAAATTGACTTCCATAGATTCCACTTCAGGACTTATATCAGTACTGCATCCTGCAACAGCATCCCCTAAAAATGTACACTTAAGTATATTAAAATTGTAATATAAAAAGTATTCGAATGTTTATATTAAAAATATTATTTTCAATTCAAATTTTTCAAGAAAAGCACCTTCATCTTGGTTTACATTAAGTACTCTTGTTACGGGTTTTCTCTTTTTGATAACTTTGATCAAATGAGCAGGAAAATCAAACTGTGATGGAATTGCTTTTTAATACCCGATTTCCGTGAACATTTGATACCTAGTCATCAACTCTAAAATGCTTTTCACAAGTAACAGCTGTATCACTTGGCTTATAATTATCTCTTCTAACAGCGTGTAACCATTACTTAAATTGCGATCTTTTGGAAATCTATAAAACATGAAGAATATTTTTAATCATCTTAATAAACCGAACTTATATAAAATTTATTGTTTATTTACCTACCTGTGAAATTTTATTTTCTCGCCTTTTTTCAACCTTGTAGTACAAGTATAAGATGAACACGATCTCATTTTCAAATATTTCTCAAAATTATTTGAAATATATAACAAATCTTCACGCATTGAAAAATATGTTTGCCACTCCTAGCACTATCCTTCTCGATCTTTCTCTCTCGCACTGCGATGGCATCAATTGTGTGGTAGGCGGGCCAGTCCATCAGTATAGTATGTCAATGTTCTGTACTGTGGTTCTGTGCCAAATTAATTTTCACAAAAAGAAAGAATTCAAATTTTATTTAGAAAAGAGTAAGATTTTTCATATGAGCGAAAAGTACCTAAGTAAACAAGGAACCTACCTTTTTCGACAAATACAACTCATTTGGTGCTTCCAAAATAAATTTCGTTATGTCGAAAAAATAGATGCCTTTTTGTGTTTTACATTTGACAGGAGCATGGATGATTTGATTTATGAGAAAATTTTGAAGTTCATATTATAATCGATATTTATTAGTTCCAAAAACTAATATTTAAAAAAATATAATGCCAGTAGTGAAAAAAAATGCTATATGAGCCACGGTAGAGAAGTGTATTAATGTCTCGGATCCAATAAAGACCGAGAAGCGAAGCAATAATACCTCACTTTTCTACCTTGGCGCATAATTACTATTAATTACTTCGTTTTAGTTTCCACAGCATAGATATATAATACACAGTAGATGAAGCATTTCATTCATAAATTGATATTTGTTTTGACCTGAACATTTAGAAAGAAACAACATATTTTGTAAGTGGGTTAGATAAAGAGAGACTCTAATGTTGGAACTCGCATGGCAACGCTGCACAAAAGCCTAGAGAAGGAGATATAAGCGCGCTTCAAACACAATCAGTGGCGTATCCCAATAAATTAAATACGTATAGGTTATTAATTCGTGAGTAAAAAACAAGTAGCAGTAATATAGATAATACTGCAAAATTAATTATATATACAGAGGAAATAAAAACAAACAAAAACATTCATTTAAATTAAATTTAAACTATACCTTAAAATTTTGTTCAACATGTAATATTGTAACTTTGTAATATTTTAACTTGAAATTTCAATGTTCAAAAAAAATTATACCATTTAGAGCACCTTTCAGTGTTGATAAAACATATTTACTTAACTTATTGGACTTAGGTACCTTTGGCCTCAATAATATGAAAATCTACGATTTTAAGGGTAGAAAAATACTCTTTATTTTCAGTTTATAAAAAATATAAAATTTTATTACTTGTTCATAAGAACAAACAAAATAATAATTTGATACCTTTCAGTGATAAGGAACTTTTGGATTTAATAAAACAAAACAACTTGGAATTATTCTAAGGGTAAAATAAATACTCGTTTTTCAGTTTTAACAAAAAATATATTTACATTATTCATTTCTAAATAAAATTACCTTTGTATTAATACTCCTTGATCGGTTTTTTCTCAGTAAATCAACTTTTTTGGTGGTTTCATGATGGATTCTAATGGTAAAATAACTTTTGAGAATTAATTTTATTAATTCCATAGCATGACTGTCTAAAATATCACCATCATAAAGATGTTCACCAAAAAAATCGAGTACATTTGATGGTAAAACGCTAATGGTTTTAGAAATCAATAAATTTAACAAACCCGTAATATTTTTATTAAATATGTCATGAGTTTTATGAAAAAATCTGAAATATTTTTCTCCAGCCTTACATATATTAATTACCATATCACTTGGATTTTTAAGTATACCATAAGTCTTTCTTACTTGCAGTTTTGAACAAGTTGTATCCTGTTCCAACATATTGACACACTTAGAACAAGTAATACACTTTTTTAATGATTTAACCACAAAACCAGCAATATATGATACAATATCTTGGACATATAAAGTTAAGTCCCAAGATCGCGACATAAAAAAATTCGATTCTGCTATCTCCATATTTACTTTGACTAAAAAATCTTTATAGTCTTCAGATTCTTCAAAATTTTCCCCATCATCTGACCTACTGAGTAAATTACCTGAGCCGCATGTGAGGATTGAAATTTTTTGCAAGTCTACAGTGTTACCTGTTTTTAGCGCCGATATCTCACTGTGGACTAACAGCCTTTTAAAGGCAGCCTCAAATTGTCTGGCTGTCGGGTTGTTATTATAGCCCCCTTGCTACGAATAGCTCCAAAAAATAATTCAAGGTGATCCTGGGATAACTTATATGTCAATAAATATTTTAGTTGTTTTTCTTGTTCAACATAAAAGTTGAACATGTTTTTTAGACTCTCAATACATATAAGAAATCCGAGGAAACCAGTCTTTCTTGCAGATTTGACAAGTGGAGTCTTATTTAAGGTAAGCCCAAGTATATAATTTTTTACAATTTCCATATATTCAAAAAATGGTTTTGACGTTATTTTAGACAGAGGTTTTTTATAAAAATATTTTGCAAATCTACTTTTTGAATTAAATATGTTATTAAATACTAAAATAAAATTGGATGTAGGTTCGGAATTTGCAAATTCGGGACACTGTAGGTCCTCGCGAAGAAAATCAATGGCATCACTAACAATTTTACTAAGAGTTTGCGTTGCCAGACGTACCTTCATCTTTTCACGTTCCCATTGTAAATGCCTTAGCTTGATTTTAGTAGCAGAAGTTAGTCCTTCTGTGCTTTGTTTCTCAAATAAACTTTCAATAAAAGACCATTTTATGAGGTGCTCTTTTTGGTCTCTTATTTCATGCTTGTTTGTTTGAGCCCCAAAGCAATTTCGTACCAGCTTCAACATATGGCATGGATCTAGAAAAATAAAAACTTCCTTGCCCGTAATTGGATGTATGAAACTAGTTTTCAAATTATTTGGATCACCAAAATTTGCTCCTAGATTTTCAGCCATCCTTAAGTTGACTGGTGCACCATCAAATGTTAACGATGTCACAGTTACTCCACTTTCGTGTATAAACTCCAGGCACTTTCTTACAAGTCCAGCTTTTTCAGTGGAAGCTAACCCGTCCAATAAAAAATAGCCGACTGGTATCTTCCAAGATCCATTTAAACAGACTAGCATGAAAACCAAGGTTTCTCTTGCTTCCGGTAATGAGTCTGTATTCAATTCTGTCCCAAGATCAACATATCCTGTAAACTTTTGTCCAGTCCATTCAAGTTGTCTTCGTATGGACATCTCATCTCATACCAAGTTACAGTATAGGGGGTTGGCTGATTCTTGTTTAAGGGTGAGAGCATCAAGAGCCTCTTTACTAAACCCTGGACTACCATCAATAGATCTATACCATTTACTAATTGTCTCCAAATGTGGTAATGTACGATTAAAGGTTTTACGGACAAAGTTGTATGCCTTGGGGGAATAAAATGCTAAAGTTAAAGCAAAGCATCTCAAACTTGGATTGAATTTTTGCTTTGAAGGCCCCTTCAATAGTCTTTCAAAGATGTCAGCTGAAGTTCCCGACAATGAAGCCTAAAAAATTTCGTTTATTTTTTTCAAATTTTGAAACATCAATTAAATAATTACCGTTATAGTAGACTCAGACTTTTCTGTAATAAGGGATTTTTGCTTAAGGTAACTCATTAGAGTTTTTAAAGAAACAATACGATTTTTCAGCCTTCGTACAGATTTCTGCAGACACTGAATTTTGGTGCTTTGGCGTTTAATTTTTTCTTTAACTAGCGAAATATTCCTACGTCGCTTTTCTGGAGTGGAAAAATCGCTAGCATCCAAATCTCCGACGTAACGCCTTTTCCTGTAATAAAATGATATCTGTTTTTTTTCTATTATAATTTCAAATATGTCAATCTGACGATGATATAAACATATCAAAACAATTGCCAATAACTTAGAGTTTTCATAATTTTTCAATATATAGTGGAATTAATTAGGAAAGGTTAGTTTTACTCATAACAGTAACAATTCTCTTTGCTTTAGCTTTAAAAACTTTTATGATACCTTTTTGCCCGAAATTTGGATTCTGGTTTACGCCAAGATGCAGTATCACTTTTAATTCCATGTTCGGCCTCAGAAGCAGTCAATGTCTCAGAGGATGAGTACTTTAAAATATGTTAAAGAAAAAGAAATTTAATTCATTTATATATATATATATATACAAACTTACAATAATCCTGATGGACCAGCAATTGAAGTCAATTCTAATTCTAATGCAGGTGCCTCATTTTTTGGTGCTTCAGCAACTGTTTCATTGTGCTCTTTATCTTCATGTTGAGTTTGATAGTTAATTAAAGGCTCTATGCATCTGAAAAAAATAATTGTCATAATATGTTAAAATATGTTAACCACTATCTTGTTGTCCTGAATAAAATCTAATTTTTTTCAAGTATTTTGCAAAAATTTCTTTAAATCATTAATTACCTATCATCCGTAAATAAGCTCTTTCTTACTGTAGCTCCTGCAGATGCAACATCTTGTTTCTTTGTAGGACTGTCAAAAATGTCTTCTGAATCTGAGCTGTAACATATAATATATATGTATCTAAGCAGCACTTTTAAGGGTGAGCTAACTAAAAGTAGAACAAGGCAATATGCATTAAATATACTCATTCATACATTTTTACCTAAATGAGCTTGATGGAAACAAAGAATGTTGAAGTTTTGGCATTGCTCCAGGCTTAAGGTATCTTACACCATTTACTTTAATAAGGATATCTGCAGCATCGAAATGATCTGAACAAAGTACTGTTCTTTTTTTAAAACCTTCAGTTTCTTCAAGTCCAATAAGTGACAGCCAAATATTTGTTGCTTGCAATTCGGTGGGGAAGCTAAGAGGAAATAAAAATTTAAGAATACTTACAGTAATTTTTTTCAACTTTAAAGAAATATTAATAGATTTTATAAATCTAAAATATAGATTAATGTGAAATAAATGCGAATAGGTCAATAATGGTTTTAGGGATTAAAAAGACAGATTCTTTTACACAAACCAAGCTTTAGTAATATTCTATTAGTTGGTCAGGGCTAAAAATTATAAGATCGCAGAATTTGCAGATATTAATAACTGTTTTTTGAAATCATTTTAAATAAATACCCAGTTGGATAGTGAGTTCAATATGTTGCTGACATCATGATGGTTTCAAATAATAGTAAATTGGTGGAATATAAGTATTTTTTATATAGTATTTCATAATTTTTCAAGCTGACAAAGTAATAAAACGTTACAAAAGCTTTGTTTTGTAATAAAACTATTGTTATTTTCGCATTTATTTATCCACCACCAAAAAGCTGCTGTAAATCTACGCCTCTGATACAAGCAAAAGTTTCTCATATACTATAACCATACTTACTTATGAAAAGACACTTCGGCACCCACATTATCGAGTTTTTTACACAAAATACACTCTCGTGCCATTATTAATAGTTTTAATGAACAAAATAGTCACAAATTACATAAAAATACTTTAAAATAAACACAAAAACACTTAGAACAACAACAGAACCGCTCTGGCAACGTCACAACTACAAAATTGACGGACCTTACTATAAATCGTTTATGAATGAAAAGCGAACACTTAAAAATTTATTTTCCTTGCGACGTTGTCGTACTTAACAAGAATGTTATATTTTATTACATTAACTATATTTAAAAAACTAGTTTACATTTACAGTTTTTTAGGTTCAGAAATATATGCATTGGCTTAAACAGTATGTATCCATGTGTAATATGCCGAACCAATAAATAAGAACATGTAGTAATTTTACCTATCAAAATAATTTCACTAAATCGATCAGTGCTATGGATAAGTACAATCTGGCAATTGCGCCCATCACGTCAAATCACAAGGGATGTCGGTTCTTATTTCTTAAGTTTACGAAATAGCTACGCATTACGTCTTTTTGTAATGATTGACCGCCTTTCTATGTAAATAATTGTATCTATACTTGTATTATATATCTATGGATGGCATCAATTGTGTGGTAGGCGGGCCAGTCCATCAGTATAGTATGTCAATGTTCTGTACTGTGGTTCTGTGCCAAATTAATTTTTACAAAAAGAAAGAATTCAAATTTTATTTAGAAAAGAGTAAGATTTTTCATATGAGCGAAAAGTACCTAAGTAAACAAGGAACCTACCTTTTTCGACAAATACAACTCATTTGGTGCTTCCAAAATAAATTTCGTTATGTCGAAAAAATAGATGCCTTTTTGTGTTTAACATTTGACAGAAGCATGGATGATTTGATTTATGAGAAAATTTTGAAGTTCATATTATAATCGATATTTATTAGTTCCAAAAACTAATAAAAAAAAATATAATGCCAGTAGTGAAAAAAAATGCTATATGAGCCACGGTAGAAAGTGTATTAATGTCTCGGATCCATTAAAAACCTCGAAGCTTCGCTTCTCGGTCTTTAATGGACCTCGGCAATAATACCTCACTTTTCTACCTTGGCGCATAATTACTATTAATTACTTCGTTTTAGTTTCCACAGAAAAGTGTTTCTTGCTTTTCGACGGGGTTACCTCCTGAGATATATTGGGCTCGCACATATTTTCCATGACTCACACACGCTGTATTACACACGAAGTAAGAATAATTACTAAGCTCAAAACTATTAGTAGCTATATATAGTCGTTATAGCATAACTTGTTTTTTCCACTACTAGCTATGAAGTTGCCAATAATTCCGTCTTTTAGCCAACTGAGAAGTAGAGTTTCTCTATTTGTGGGCAATAATTTTTTTGTATTGTTAACATAGGTCAATAATGGACAAATTCAAATATTTTGAGAATCCAGGGATGGTAGTTTAACAAAACCTTGTGCAACATAATTGTGTATACCCAGGAGATTGTCTTTAACGTATTTGTTGCTTGAAATTACTTAACATGATAAAAGTATTTGAATAATAATGTCATTAGTTTAAAATTCACGCTCAACTAATAATGACTGATGACATCCCGTAACTACAACATTGCTATAATTACAAATGATGGGTGCGTTCAGAAAGCGCAACTGTTGCACAACAGTTGGGTGGATGTTCTGTGAATGCACTTTGATTAGTGAGCGAAGCTCAACGTGTTTGGTGAGCGGACGCCATATTTATCTGAGCGGTTTTCAAGTGCGCTGACTGAGCACAACACGTTGCAGATTGTGATGTTTTTATTAGTGCAATAAATACAGAAGTAATACAATATAACATTATATACGCTGGAATTATTTCTTCATAATAATTCTTGGTTTTTTCACGAATATCACGTCTCCTCACGTTATAATCATGTGGTAATGGTCCCTGCAAATCTTCTATTGCATGGGCTATAATATTTCTGTTTATATCATCAATCTTATTACCATCACCTAATAACGCAAGAATTATATTGTATCTAACCATAATAAATAATTTTTCAATATACCTAGGTACCTTTTTTTGCCCTGAGAGATGGGGTGGAAGCTAATGCTTTCCTCACAGCGGGCAGTGCAATGCTGCGAGTTCGTGTGGGACTTTCACCGCACCAAACCACCCTCCTCTTAACTCCTCGGGAATCAAGTGTGCACCGGAAGGGCTTCTTCTTCCTATCTGTGCATGGAATATCTCCTTTTTTCCTTGCCAAAAACAAGTTCCCGGTATTTTGGGCACTCCATCGAATCGGTTCTGTGCCCGTCCTTCTTGCATGACAGGCACACCGCTTCCCCTTTACACTCTCGTGCACTATGTCCCTCTTCAAGGCAGCTAAAACACGCCCTGCCCCTCTCCTTATTTTTACAGGAGTAAGCATTGTGCCCAAACTCCATGCACCTATAACATCGGAGAGGGGTGAACCTCTCCCTTACCCTGCAGTATTGCCAATGAATTTTGACCCTTCTGTGTCTTCGTATTACCTCCGCCTTCTCTTTTCTGACACACACATTTGCAATCTGGCCACCACCACGGTTCTCCCTCAAATTCCTTACATTGAGCTCTGATTGATCTAGCCCTGTCCATCCGCACACCGCCATTTTGAGCTCCTGCTCATTTACAGATGGATCAATATCCAATATATCGGAGTAGACTTCGTTCTTCTTCACATTCATTTTCTTCACCCCCATCTTATCCCTAATTTCAACTCTAAGCTTTTCAGCCGCTCCCCTACCATTCACCTTCACTACAAGATCTCCGCCTTTGGTTTTCTTTATATTTTCTATCTTAATGCCCATATCTACCACATTGACTTGGGATTTCATCCTGTTCAATACGTCAGCGTACGATTCTTCCCCGGTTTATAAAGAGCGTCTCCCTCTCTATCCCCCCTTTTTCTTGCGTCCTTTCGCCCGCTCCTACCACAATCTTCCACATGATTTGTCCTTTCCTGCCAATAAACTCCATTGCTTTCCTTACCTTATCTTTATCTATTCCCTCCCCTATTATAACCTTCACCTCTCCCTTCTCCTGTGTTCTCCTGACCATTTCGGTCAAACTTTCCGTTGCTTTGTATAGGCCCTCACCCTCATCTTCTCCCACTTTCGCCGCGTAGTAGAACCACTTTCTTTGGCATCTCGGACTCTGTTGATTATTCTCGAGAGCATCACATCCCCCCTCCTCACAACTGTCCAGCAGGGTCCATATCTCCTTATTATACTCCCGGACTATATCCTTTATTCCCCTCTCCGAGTCTCCTTTACTTAGAATTACGCAATTTCTTTTCCCAAGAGTATCTCCTCTAAATTTCCTCTTTCCCATTTTGTTGTTTCAAAAACTTCTTCAACCCATTCAATATCCTTGATTTTATTATATTCCCTATAGTCCCCCCCCTTATTAAGGTCTTCTTTAATCCTCTCTGTTGCCTCCTTTATCCTCTTCCTTTCCTCCACCTCCTTACACTCTTCCCACTGCGCGTGCTGCTGTTCCCCCATCTCTCTGTAAATTGTTTTTAAGTTCCCCAAAATTCTTCTGAAATCCGCCATATCCAGAGTGTCTAGATGTGTCTCCATCCATTCCATCTCCTCCAGCTTTCGCCCAAATCTTTCCTCAAAACCTTCCTCCTTCCTTCCTTTATTTCCGTCTGTTTTTCCTTTGGACTGTCACCTCTGTTTCTTCTTTTTCTAAAGTCTGCCCCCTCATCCTCGTCGCTGATACTTATGTCATCAGATTGATCTGCACCCTTTCCTTCCATCTCCTCCCTTGCCCTTCTCACCCTCTCTTCACTTTCTCTTTCCAACTCCTCTATCCTTATTCTAAATTGCCTCTCTGCTTCTGCTAACTTTCGTATTGAATATAGCTCTTCCTCAAATTCTAGCTCCTCCTCGCTTTCCTCATCCCATAACAGCATGGGCTGCTTCTCCATGACTAACCTTAATCTTTATTCCCTTTCTATTTTAGTTGTTTTAACATGAGCGTTCATATTTATTCTTATTTTACTTTCCTGCTCTTCAAAATCACCCTCCTCGTTTCCACCCCCCCTTCTTTTTTTCTTTTCCTAGGTACCTAAGTTGAAATCATATGGAAAACTTTTTTATTACTAATTTTACGATAAAAAGTTATTCTTCATAAAAAGTTCTGAATTGTCTAAAACCCAAAATACAGTCACCAAATATAAAAAATTTTATTCGTATACCAGGTTTGTCAAAAAATATGAGCTTTACCCAAGAGGAAAGTACCTCTAAAATTTGACAATATCGAAAAATGTTACTAGAAAAAGTTGATCAGAATTAAAAACTACGTTTAAATATGTCAGTACAGCTATTTAAATTGAAACTTCAGATTATTGTATTTTTTACTAATATTTATATTTTGAACGAACATTTATGTCTTGTGATCACGAAACACATGATAACCTTTTAGTTTTTCGATGTTTTCTAATAATTTTGCAATTAAAACGCGTAATAAGTGCATATTCATTTCTTTTGCAAATAATAAAATACATTCAAATACTAAGTTATAAAACTAACATCATAGTGTAAATGCGTATAAGAGTGCGCACTTAGTACAATATTGACTGGGAAATTAATATTTTTTCCAGAAAAAAAGTTTTTCACATGCGTACATATGTATTGACGATTGATGAAAGTAATTATGCTTGATTAATGGAAAAATTCTACTAATAATAGACAAAATTCATATTTTTCGGTGCCAGTGCAATTGCGCACTCTTGAACACAGATGTGCACAAGAGTACGCGTATTAATGCACAAGAGTGCGCAACGACTTATATATTGTAATTCTAGCAATAGCGGTAAAAAATGATGAAATATAATCAAGACAGAATTTTAAAAGCTACATTTATCCTTTAATTAATAAAATAAAACATTATAGTCTTAAAAATATCAAAATAAACATATGTTATTCTATTATTTAACAAATAACTTTAATTTGAACTTGAAAAAATAAACGCGTACCTAATCATTAGGTAGGCATGTTAATTTTTGCTCCACTTCATTCACACAGTGAGCATGTAAATGTGCCAATCACGTATGTAGTACACGACTCGTGCCACCAGTTATTGCACTCAGAACACATTATCCAGTCCTCAATTGGGGGATCTTTATAATTCTCGCCGCAACCTGGACAGTTCACGTTTTTGTCACACTTAGCTTCTTTTTCCTTCCTTTTCTTTACTTGTTTTCCTGGCATTTTCAGCTTCCTTTCTTAGATTCCTCATTTCTCTGCTTCACCCGAACATTTTCTTGTAACTCGTTTGCAAATGGTGTGCTTAAAAGGATCTCAGACCGCTGAGACTTGATTTTACGCCGCAATGGTTGTTCTTTTATAATCGGCAGTGGTAAAATTTCGCCTACATGAACGAATTGATTAGAACAACTTTGTGTCTCTGTAGGTTCTTGGAAACTATTCGGTATGAGTACACCGTCTTCGCATTCAATATCCAAGTTCAAAAATCTAATGTTTTGCAATTGCGTTTGAGAAGAGGATGCTTGCTGCGGTGATTTTTGAGGCCATGGTACTCCAGGCGATGGTGTTTGAGCCAGTGACGTTTGAGGCGGTGGCGTTTGATGTAGTGGTGTTTGAGACGGTGGTGTTTGATGCGATGAAAATGTTTGTTCTAATATATCATTTTCTACATTCTGTGATCCATCCGGGATTACAAGGAAGTTTGCTGGTCTTTTAGTGTCGCTAATAGGTACATCAGATACTAGCGAAGGAGCAAAGTCAGTTTCGTCAAATTGTTCAGGAATGTATGGAAAAATTCCAGCAGCACGAAACGAAGTTTGAACCTTTTCAATATTTGCAACACTAGCGTAGGCAGCATTAAACAATCCCGAGATCTGCATTTGCGCAATTACTTTTCCAGGATTGCTTATCATCCAGTTGTCGCATTCTCTACTGAACGCCCTTTTCAATGGACCAAAGAAGCCGATGTCCAGTGGTTGCAACTTGTGCCTCCCATGTGGTGGTAAAGTCAATAGGTCAATATTATTACCCTTGCAGTATTTGATGACGTCTAAATCTCGATGGGAGCTATGATTACCCATAATCAAAAGCACTGAGTGGTCAGGACTTGGCTTACTATAATTCTTAAAATGGATTATCCATTGGTGAAATAGATCAGTGTTTATAAATCCAGATTCGGAAACCATTTTAAGTGTTCCAGGGGGTGCTTGCATAAAAAGTTCCTCCTTCATCCGCTTCCTTGGGAATATTAACGCGGGTGGAATATACATTCCGGAGGCGCTCATACAGCACACGGCAGTAATAAGTTGTCCACGTTCGGCACTTGCTACTTTACCCACGACTTTAGCTTTGGTGGCCAAAACCTTTGGTAATTTGTTAGGCTGTTGAGAGACCTGTTTCATCCATATTGAAGATTGAATCTGGAGAATAATGCTTTTTTTCGTACAAACTTCTCAAATTTTGGAAAAATCGTTTCACTTAAGCTTTATTAAAGCCCATAACCCTACCCATCGAACATTTTTCTGGTTGCCGTAGGCTGATATTATGTCGTTTACAAAAACCACCGACCCAGGATTCTCCAGCAATTTGTTTATCCTTGTTAAAACAGTGTTGGATGCTGTTCGATTCCGCAAATTTGTACGCTGCAATTTGCAAATTCTTTCTTGTGAGCCCATAAAAACGGTCGTCTAGATCGCGCAACTGCTTCGCTAATTCAATTTCCATTTCGGCGGGGAATACGTTGGAAATCGTCCTGTTTGCTTGTTTAAGACACCATGTATACATTAAAAAAAGTGTGTGTAGCAGCAGATGATTTTAAACAACTTTTATTCGGAATATTAGTTTCTAATTTAAAAAATAATAGAGATATTTTAATTTAAAGGGTTATCTGAATTACCTTGTACAATGCCTGAAAAGCTTTGCACAAGAGTGCGCACTGCACACTCTTGTGCAAAACTAAATGCGCACTCTTGTGCATTGTTACGTTCAAGATTATTTTCAATTATTCTGTTTTTATAGGCACTATTTTGAGGAAATTTCTATGTTGTCAACATTTTATAGACTCTAAAACATGCGAAAACACCTTAGGAGATATAATTATGGTCGTACATACTCAATCACTAAAACTAGCATGAACGAAAATTACATCGGCCGGCTGCAAACAATTCACTTGTCATTCTGGAAAAATTGGCGCCAAATATAGAAGAACGCATTGTTGCCAGTGCTATACTTCAGGATCTGTTCCGTAATAGGCATTATTACGGTATTGCAGAGATGCGATATTACTATGAATACATTCATTGCGCACTCTTATGCATTGCGCACTCTTATACGCCTTTACCCTATTAATATTAGAAACAAACAAATTTAATTTTCACTCATACTAATGCTTCGACATATCCTCCCTCTCGTTCAATACACTTAATCGTTCTATTGGAAAATTCACGTAATACATTTCTTATCATTTGTGGAGAAATTTCTTAACATGTTTCTAAAATGATCCTCTCCAAGTGGTCAATATCTTGAAATGGCGCTTGTAAATAATTGAATAAATCACGATTTTTTAGCTTCAGAGAATGAAACCATATCAAGTTCTTAGCAAACGATCGAGTTACTTGGCACTTTATACCATCTCGATCTCCTTCCTTCGGTGGCATCTGGGAAGCAGGTATTAAGAACAGTAAGTTTCATCTCAAACGTGTTGTAGGAGAATCGATTCTCACATTTGAAGATTTTTACACTATTTTAAATCAGGTGGAAGCTATTTTAAACTCCAGACCTCTCTCCCCACTTTCCTCCGATGTCCATGATTTATTCCCTTCAACTCCCGCTCATTTTCTGAAATAGTAGTTGCGTCAGCTTCTGGTAGGGCAACTAACGACCGGCCAATAAGTAAATGAGCGGGAGTTCAAGGGCATGAATCATGGACATCGGACGAAAGTGGGGAGAGAGGTCTGGAGTTTAAAATAGCTTCCACCTGATTTAAAATTGTGTAAAAATCTTCAAATGTGAGAATCGATTCTCCTACAACACGTTTGAGATGAAACTTACTGCTCTTAATACCTGCTTCCCAGATACCACCGAAGGAAGGAGATCGAGATGGTATAAAGTACCAAGTAACTCGATCATTTGCTAAGGAACTTGATATGGTTTCATTCTCTGAAGCTAAAAAATCGTACGTTTCTTGCAGCTGGCGAGCTGCATTTATAAAATTTAGACCATTATCCGAGTATATATTACACGGCTTACCTCGGCGTGAAATAAAAAGACGCAAGGTTTTTAGAAAAGCCTCTGTAGTCAAGGAAGTAACTAATTCTAAATGTATGGCTTTACTGCTCATACAAATAAACAAACAGAGATATGCTTTCGTGATTAAAGAACGTCGAGATTTTCCATCTTTTATGAGAAACGGACCACCAAAGTCTACCCCAACATTGAGAAAAGGAAGAAACTGGTTCACTGGTCATCCAGGTAAGTTACCCATTAAGTAATTACCTTCAACAGGTTTAGCTTTAAAACATGTAATACAGGAACGTACTATTTTTTTACAAGCTTTTCGGCCAGACAGTGGCCAAAACTGTTCACGAACCGCAAATAAAAGATGTTGAACACCACAATGAAATAGCCTCTTATGTTCGTGGTTTAAGAATAAATCAGTAAATATATGATGTGATAATAAAAGCATTTGATGTTTTTTCTCAAAACTAACTTTAGCATTAGTTAATCTACCACCTACACGTAACAGCCCATCATGCAAAGATGGACTCAAAGATAAGAGTCTACTATTGGACGGCAACTCTTTCCTTTTTGTTAAACAATTATATTCAGCGCAAAAACTTTCCACTTGTACGAATTTCACAAGAAAAAACAATACTTGCTTTAATTCATCCACTGTAATAGCTCCTTTTCTCTTGGGATTATTTTTTCTAAGATTATTCATAAATCTTTAAATATACACCGTTACTTTAAGAAGCTTTAAGTAAGATGAATATATTTTTATTAATATTAAAATTTCGTTTTGACTATCAACGGCTATGTAGGAGAGGGTAACATTTTTATACTCTGGTATAGTAGTTACATGTGTTTTGTCATTGAAATCCCAAGAACTACGATCTGATAGAAGCCATGGTGGGCCATGCCACCAAAGATCAGAAACGATTATATCAACAGCGCTGATTCCGCGGGATAAAATATCTGCGGGATTATCCTCTGATTTAACATGAAACCATTCACTAGGAGATGTTGAACTCTGGACCTCGCTAACTCGGTTCGCCACAAAAGTTTTCCAAGTGCTAGGCTCACCGCTTAACCAGCATAAGGTTATCATAGAATCGGTCCAATAATACTTGGCTGTAAAGTTGATTTCTACAGATGATAGTACTCGGTGTGCTAAATTAGCTAATAAGACTGCCCCGCACAATTCAAGCCTAGGTAACAACACTTGTTGAAGCGGTGCAACACGTGACTTGGAGCATATTAGATTGGAAAAGTAACCTAGAGTAGGAGAAAAACCTCTCATATGACAAGCCGCAGCAAAACATTTTTCTGAAGCATCGGAAAACCCATGCAACTCCAAAATTACATAATTTGAAAAAATGCAATGTCTTGGTATCTTTAACTCGTTAAGGAATTTTATTCCGTCAGCAAATTGTAACCATTTTGAAATCATGTCTGGAGGTACTTCACTATCCCAATGAGTTTTAAGTCTCCACAACTCTTGAATAACAAGTTTGGCAACTACTACGATAGGATCAATGAATCCCAAAGGATCGTAGATTTGACAGATGCAAGAAAAAATATTTCGTTTGGTTAACTTCAGAGTATCTGTTTTGAACTCCACATCATATTGTATAGAATCACAAGAAGTGTTGCAAGATATCCCTAAAGTCGTATTGCTAATATTATCTCCGATTCGCAAAATATTGCTCTCCACATCATGAAAAACAAATTTACATAGTAATTGAATATTATTAGAGAGCCATTTTCTTAATTCAGAACTGATCTTGCTCAAAATATAACATATATCCTTTTGAATATTTAAAATGTCTTGTTCTGTATCGGCACCACTGAGCAAATCATCTATATAAAAGTCAGCAATTATTTCACTAGCCTTTGGAAATTTTATTGCATTTTCTTTAGATAATTGAATAAGGCACCGGACTGCCAAGTACGGAGCAGATGCGGTTCCGTAGGTGACTGTATTTAATTCAAAACATTCTAAATTATTATGAGGATTAGACCTCCAAAAAATCTTTTCATACTTCCGTTGCGACGGATGAATCAAAATCTGTCGGTACATTTTTGAAATCTCCGCAGCTAACACATATTTATATTGTAATGTTTTTGTTATTTATTTAAACAATAAACAGCTGGGATAAATTTTAAACACACGGTATGGCTACTTACTAATTTATTTAAACACTAACTCACTGACACTCAATTTATATGTACTTAAAATCACTTAAATTTTAATTTATATGCACACAAACTTAAGTATTAATTTATATCAACACTTTTATATTCACTTATTTACTGTTTATTTGTCAAGATCACTTTATCAACTAAACTCACTCTTCCTGATCAGTCCCTAATATATTAAAGCCGTTTTTACTAGTAAATTCTGGGCTGCGGCTTACACAGTCACGAATAATTTTTCTGGCCTTTTCTAGATAACTCTGGTCACAAAAACAATGTTTACATAAGATAGTCG
This sequence comes from Galeruca laticollis, assembly GCA_963921935.1. NCBI lineage: Eukaryota > Metazoa > Arthropoda > Insecta > Coleoptera > Chrysomelidae > Galeruca > Galeruca laticollis. The sequence goes on along the minus strand of OY998179.1, from coordinate 184,827,467 downwards.
TGAACTCGTTAACAGTTTTTTATAACTGCGTATCCGCCATAATTTTAACTTTTATACCTGGCTTAGACATAGTCGGTTTTAGGGACTATACCAGTGTGCTGTTTCGTAACATTACCCCCTCTTTGAATGGAAGTTCCTCCTGGTACTTTTGTGTAGCCGAGACTGGATATTTGAATCGGCAACTGGCCCCATTTCTACACTTTCCGATCTTATGAAAATAGCAGGGCACCGTCTTAATCGGATACTGATAACGGGGGTTGTAGCTGCAAATTAATATCTGGACACCGGTATCTTGAAAGATAATATCTACCATGTTCCTGATTCGCCAATCCAACTGGTTACTCGCTATCTTAGGCATAGCCAGTTTCTTCACGTTGGATTCCAACACATGGTCTCGGAGGTTTCGAAGTTCTTCCCACACATCGCGGTAGGTAGATCGATCTTGGAATTCATTTTTAGTTACCACGTAGAAGACGTACCGCGAATTATGTTTCAGTTTCAGTGTCTTGCCAGGGGCTGGAATCTGGTCTTCAAGTTTTTCTGATTGCCCGAACTTCTTTCGAAAGACGGTTGCCAACCCTCGTGCGTTCTTGATACGGGCGGGGATGTTGTATGCCAGTGAATAATCTTCCGGGAGAGTGAACAAATCTTGTTGTTGTTCCAAAGTGACTCCATATCTAGCTTTCCCGGTACCTCCATACGCGCCCATAAATTCATCGAAGGTGGGGTCAGACACATCTCGAATAAGGTTTACTCCTTCCTCTATGTCATGGTCTCCTTCGAATGGCGCTAGTCGGTTTTGGTGAACTACTTTTGGTTTTCCGTTGGGGATCTTGCTTATGCGATATAAAGCATCATTGATCCTTTGCTTGATTAAGTATGGACCTTCCCAGGATTTTTGTAATTTTGGAGAAAATCCTTTTCTCCTCGCCGGATTGTGTAGCCATACTTTGTCCTCTTCTTTAAAACCGCCTTCTGTGGCCTGCGTGTCGTACCGACTTTTCATTCTGTCGCTGGCAACTTGAAGATTGGTTCGAACTAATTCATGAATATCGTCCAGCCTTCTTCCCAATTGGATCACGTAGTCTTCGCCTGCTAGATCTTCTCCAGGCCGTCACAAGGAAGCCTCATTTCACGTCCAAACAGGATTTTCGCCGGTGTTTCACCTGTGGACTCATTGACAGCAGATCGATAAGCCAATGCGAATATTTCCAATAGTCTTGTTCATTCTCTCGACCATTCCATCTGAATGTGGATGTAAAGCTGTTGTCCTGGTCTTCTTCATGCCCAGCTTGTCGCAAATCTCCTGGAATAGATGGCTTTCAAAATTTCTCCCCTGGTCACTGTGGACTTCCAAGGGTACTCCATATCGGCTGATAAATTCTTTCACCAATACATCTGCGACAGTTGTGGCCTCTTGATTCGGGATAGCGTAAATTTCTACCCACTTTGTGAAATAATCCATTACAACCAGTATGTATTTGCCACCATTTTCTGTCATTGGAAATGGCCCAGCGATATCTAAAGCAATCCGTTCGAAAGGGCTTCCAACATTGTATTGTTTCATGGGTGTCTTTCTCTTACGATGTGGTCCATTACTCGTAGCACAAGTCGTACATTTCTTACACCAGTCCGTCACATCGTCAGAGCTGTTCATCCAATAAAACCTTTCACGGACTCGCTGAAGGGTTTTCTTCACTCCCAGATGACCTCCCGATGGACTGTCGTATAACTTCTTCAGTACCTCAGCTACTCTTATTCTCGGGATAACTAACTGCCTCCTCATCTCGGAACCATCATCGTTTTCAAGGACTCTTTTCAACAGCCCTTTTTTCAGGACAAGAGATTCCCACTGAGCCCAATACGCCTTGAGTTTTGGTGAAAACTTTGACACTTCTTGCCAGGTAGGTCGCCGATTTTCTTTCTTCCATTGCCGGATCATCTTCAGGTGAGGATCATTCTCCTGATCCTGGTGGGTGACCATTCCTCGTTGACTACAGTAGTTCTTGAAACTGCAGCTTCCCTAGATTCCATCTTGTTGCAGTGGGAGCAGTCTGTTGGGCACGGCCGTCTGGACAGGGAGTCGGCATTTCGGTGACTCACACCAGCTCGATGTTCGATGTTGAAATCATATTCTTGAAGTCCTTCAATCCATCTAGCGATCTGGCCCTCGGGATTCTTGAACTGCATCAACCACTTGAGTGCTGCATGATCAGTCCGGATTAAAAACTTCCTACCATAGAGATACTGGTAAAAGTGTTGCACGGACTTCACTACTGCCAAAAGTTCTCTTCTTGTGACGCAGTAGTTTCGTTCTGGTTTGGAGAGGACTTTACTGAAATATTCCAGCACTCTTTCTTGCCCTCCTTGGATCTGTGAGAGCACTCCACCAATTCCTACGATGCTTACGTCAGTGTCAAGATAAAGTCTCCCTCTGGTAATGGATATCCTAATATCGGCGCCGAGGTTAAATGCCTCTTCAAAGTTTCAAAAGCCGTTTGACAGTCTTCGTCCCATTGGAAAGCTCTTGCTTCTTCTGTAAGTCGCGTTAGAGGCTTGGCTATATCTCCAAACTTCCTGATAAATCTTCTATAACACGTGCAAAGTCCAAGGAAACTCCTAATTTGATGTTTGTCGGTTGGTTGCGGCCATTGCTGAATGGAAGCAATTTTCTCTGGATCCACCGCCACTCCTTCATTGCTCACTATATGACCTAGATAGTTGACTCGGTTTTGGAACAGCTGACATTTCTTCGGATTTAACATGAGCTGGGCAGCTTGGAGTCGTTTGAATACGTCTTCCAAATTCTTCAGATGTTCATCAAATGTCTTCCCTAGTACTACGATGTCGTCCAAATAGACCAGGCATGTCTTCCAAGACAACCCTCTCAAGACATTTTCCATAAGTCTTTCAAATGTCGCAGGCGCATTACATAGTCCGAATGGCATGACGTTGAATTGCCATAATCCAGATCCGGTGGTAAAAGCAGTCTTCTCTTTATCTTCTGGGTCCATTTCCACTTGCCAATAACCAGACTTCAGGTCCAAGTTGAAAAACAGTTTGCTGCCGGCCAAAGTGTCTAGCGTATCGTCAATTCGAGGCAGAGGATAGCTGTCTTTCTTCGTCACGTTGTTAAGCTGGCGATAATCCACGCAGAGTCTCGTAGTTCCATCCTTTTTCTTGACGAGCACTACTGGAGACATCCATGGACTAGTAGATGGTTCTATTACTTTTTCTCCTGCCATCTCTCGAATTATTCTTTCAGCTTCCTCTCTCTTCGCTCGTGGAAGTCTTCGAGCTGATTGCCTAATTGGCTTAGTATTACCAGTATCGATTTCGTGTTTGACGGCTGATGTTCTGCCAGTCTTTCCTCCTTTTGGTACGAATAAGTCTCGATACTGCAAGAGAAATTCTCTCATTCTCTTTTTTTCAGCTCGATCCATAGATTGACCAGCTACTGATAACATTTGTTCGAATCTGGCATTGGAATTGTCAGTGGTTGTTGTTTGACGAACTATAGACGTCACTGGTACGCAGGATCCAATCTTAGTCTCCTTCTTGATGGTAATTGGGTAATCATTCACGTTTATCACACGTACTGGTATCTCTTTCGCCGATGTAACCAATCCTTTTCCAATTAGTACTCCTTTGTCAACTTCTTCGTCGTGGTTCCTTGGCTCCATCATAACCGGTGTACCTTCCTCCATGATTCCCTGTAGCCGTGCTACTATCATGGTTTCGCTCCGTGCAGGTAGAACGGTATCTTCCTGTACAGCTGCCAACACCGCGCTGCCTTCATATGGATGCAGGAATACCTCCTCGGAACCCACTTTAATGGTTCTGTTTCTGAAGTCTAATTGGAAACCATGTACATTCATTACGTCCATTCCCAGAATCACGTCTTCTTCAATGTCAGCTACGATTACCGTATGCGTGAACTTTTCTGCGCCAATTCCCAATTGGATTTGTGTCTCACCGTAAACGTTGGCACTCTCATCTGTGGCGGTCCGCAGTCGCAGTCTCGTTGGTAAAAGCTTCTTCTTGGAGTTTATTAGTTCTGGTCGTATAATGGTTCGAGTTGCTCCAGTGTCAACCAGCAGAGCATATTTCTTGCCATTTACTTCGCCATCCACATATGCACTGTCGTTGCGACATCTGAGAGAAGCTATCAGTATGAGAGGGTCTTTGGAACGATCATGGGTCGGTGCTGCCCCCTCGTAGCCGACCCGTTATAGTTTTCCTGTGACTGGGGTTCTTGGTTTGCAGGAGTCTTGGGGCGCTTACATGAAATACGTACATGCCCTAGCTCGCCACAATTCCAGCATCTGATCTTTCTCGGCTTCTTGTCCATCATATTTTTTATTAAACTGACGAACTGGTCAAATCTGTCTTCGTCACCTTCTTCTTGGATGGTCCTAATTTTGTTATATCCTGAAGCCTTCGTTGCTGCTTCACATTCAAGAGCAGCTGTCAATGCGTCAACTAACGTTTTGGGATGGGCTAAACGAAGCGTCCTCTGCATATCGGGGTCACGTAAGCCATCAATAAAGGCTTGGATGCCCAGACATTCCATCATGTTCTCTGGTGCTGACGGATAAGCAAACCGAACTAGTCGGGCAATGTCCACCTCATATTCTTGAAGGTATTCATCACGTTTCTGCCTTCGGTTCTTCATCTGGGATTGTTCTAGATGTTCGTGACCATATCGCATGTCCAACCTCTTCTTAAGCTGCCCGAAGTCATCCGTTTCTTCAAGTGGTATAGTCTGAAGTACGTCTAAGGCATCTCCCCGAAGCGCGATGGTTAAGTTCACTGCTTTCTCCTTGCCGGACCAATTATTCACTCTAGCGGCTGCTTCAAACTGTTTTACATAATTGGTCCTCGATGTCTTTCCGTCGAATGTTGGGGTCTTGACTCGTGCTAAACTGCCAATGTCCTCTATCCTTGAGTTTATTTTTGGCTTGCAGGGTTTTATGTGTTCAATCTTCTTCTCTTCTGCTGGCGTGTCTTGTGTTCTTAAATCTGCCATATTTCTCTACAATTCCTTGATTTTCTCGTCTATCGTTGTCATCTTGTTTTCAATTTCTGATTTTAGAGACGAAATTTTATTCTCGACGTCAGCAGCAATGTCATTTTTTAACGATAAGATATCGGCAGAAATGTCATTTTTCATAGTGGAAATCTTCTCGTCCATATTAGTAGAAATATCATTTTTCATAGTGGAAATCTTCTCGTCCATATTAGTAGAAATATCATTCTTCATAGTGGAAATCTTCTCGTCCATATTAGTAGAAATATCATTCTTCATAGTAGAAATATCGTTTTTTATAGCCGAAATATCGTTTTTCACAATCGTTGAAATCTTCTCTTGCATGGCAGAAATTGACGAGATGAAGGTGGAAGCCTCGTCATTAAATAAAAATGTTTCTGGATCCAAGCCGTCGCTTACCAGTGCCACTTTGAGTCTTTCTACTAACTCACTCTTCTTACCGGACGTTTCCAACTCACGATCTTCCAATTCTGCTCTTAATTCCGTGACTTTCAGATCACATAGTCTCTTGGCCATTTTTACGTAGCAATTTATTTATATGATCCCACTTCTGACGCCAATGTAATGTTTTTGTTATTTAACAATAAACGGGTGGGATAAATTTTAAACACACGGTATGGCTACTTACTAATTTATTTAAACACTAACTCACTGACACTCAATTTATATGTACTTAAAATCACTTAAATTTTAACCCTTTCGGGACCGACGTGTCCCCTGCGAAATTTGCCTGGTGGACCAGCCTTTTTGCATGGTCAGATAGCCCGGTGTCGGCTATATCCGACGGAATAATAAAACAATTTAATTCTAGTTTTATTACATCAAAATAAAGAAAACACAGACAAACCTTACTAGAAAATGAGAAATAACGATCAAAACCAAAATAGAATGTAGGTATCGTATAAAAAAATTCAAAAAAAGCTTGGCTTCAAAAATTAGCTTCTTTGTGATATATTTTGAAGCAGGGAGCTGCACACAATCCGACATCACATTCCTTACAAATATATCTAGTTTCTTTTCTTTTCTTGGGATTTATTTTGCTGTGGGAACATACAAAGCATCGCCTATAGCTTAATTTACCGCCTTCCTTGACTGGTAATAGATCGGGAAAGTGTCTTTGGGTAAGTCTTCTATTTCCAAGATCCACATGAACAGAACTCGATGGTGCTTTTTCAAACCTGAAAACAATATATAAATAAGTATAGAAATATTGCAAAAAAAAACATTTGTACCTCTCCAACAACTGTCTAATTACTGCAAGTTGAAATGTTGCCAATAGAACTTTTGAAGTATTTTGTTCAAATACATGGCATGAGCATTCAGCAAAGCTATATCAATGGTGTGAAAAAACAATTTTTTGTACCATTTGATGGTCTTGCGTGTGGAGTCAATGCTGCTGATCAACATATCAGATCGATCGACACCACCCATTTCCTTATTATATTCCAGAATACATAATGGCTTCTGACGGTTTTCGTTCGTGACCCTATCTTTTTTTGGAAGAGTGACCATCTTATTTTCATGTAGTGTAGTCAGCATAACTACATCTCGATGATCTCTCCATTTAACCACCAAAATATGTTCACAGCTTCTCCACTCACATTCACCCCTCTTTAGTTTTTTTTCTAGAATTGGCATTTGTTTTCTATTTTGTCTTACAGTCCCACATGAATTTGTTTTGTTTTCGAAAAGAAATGTAGACAATGTTGGGCTGGTATAAAAATTGTGAGTGAAAAGGGTATGGCCCTTATTCAGGTATGGTTTCAATAAATCATTGACTATTTCACCTGTAGCACCTAATCCTCAAGGGTCTCCTTGTACATTTGTTCCTTTTCCAACATACACTATAAATTCCAACACCATGCCAGTCTCACAGTCACATAATACATATAGTTTGACTCCAAATCGATGGCGTTTTGTTTTTATATATTGCCTAAAACTGAGGCGACCTTTGAAAAGGACCATACTTTCATCTATAACCAAATTTGCGAAAGGATAAAACTGTGACTTGAATTCTCTTTTAGTGTGTTCAAAACAGTTCCAAATTTTCCTAATCGATCATGAGGCTGTTCCTCATCATTATTAGCAAAATGAAGGTAGCGATGTATCTCGCAATATCTGTTTCTTGACATAGTCTTTCCAAAAATAGGTGTGCTAAGTAGAATATCTTGTGACCAATACTCCTTGATATTTAGTTTCTTCGCTCGTGTCATAAGCAGAGTCACAGCGAAAAATACGTAAAGTTCCGGAACGTCAACGTTTTTCCACTTAGGTGAAGCTTTCTGAAGGGCATACCTATTCGTCTCGACGGCAATGATGTTCATGACATCTTCAGATAAAAGACTCATAAAAAAATCTACTTCGCTACTCTGACTATTCAAATTATCGTTTTTTAACCCGCTATTATTATCATCAAATACAAATACTTGCGGAATGAACTCTTTGTCCGTCCACTGTATTTCAAGTGTCTTATTTGCTGTAGAATCCATTTGCTCGTCCATTTCTATCACATGCCCCAAGTCCTGCTCTTGATCTGAATCAACACCAGACATTGGTTCAGACTCTGATAAATCGCTGTCCGAACTGGGAACAAATTCACTTCCACTATCAGCAAAGGGTTCCTTGGGCTCGTCTTCATCAGAACTCAGAACATTTGAAATATTTCGGACTTCCTCCGCAGTCAGACCACAATAATTCGCACCTCCTTCATCTATTTTACGTTTATTTCGCGCTTTTCTTTCCTTAGAGGAACCGGCTTCAGCGTTATCCATATCGCACAATGTTTTGAATAACAATAACAAACCGCAAAAAACTAAGCTTGACTACTACGCACATCAAATAACAAGACGAAACTATTTGCTCTTCCAACACACGTTGTTTTGCACCGAAAAATACCGAGCGCCCACTGTCGTCTATACTCGACGGTGTCGGATTCTGAAGGCACTGGTCTGTGGGGACATGCAATATTGAACAGATATAGCCGACACTGGTCTCTCTGACAAGTTTAATTTTTAAAGGTGTCGTAAATGATCGACATTGGTCCGAGGAGTATGTTCCACCCCTGTCGTATATAGCCGACACTGGGCCGGTGGACCAATTTCGTACCGTCGGCATTTGCCGTCAGCCGTTTCGAAAGGGTTAATTTATATGCACACAAACTTAATTATTAATTTATATCAACACTTTTATATTCACTTATTTACTGTTTATTTGTCAAGATCACTTTATCAACTAAACTCACTCTTCCTGATCAGTCCCTTATATATTAAAGCCGTTTTTACTAGTAAATTCTGGGCTGCGGCTTACACAGTCACGAATAATTTTTCTGGCCTTTTCTAGATAACTCTGGTCACAAAACCAATATTTACATAAGATAGTCGTGAACTCGTAAACAGTTTTTTTATAACTGCGTATCCGCCATAATTTTAACTTTTATACCTGGCTTAGACAGAGTCGGTTTTAGGGACTATACCAGTGTGCTGTTTCGTAACAATATGTTCTAAATCTCAGCAAAATATCGAAAATATCATTTTGCAGAGCTGGTCCTGTATATTGTACATTATTTAGTGACAACCCATTATCTGTAGGACTGCTTGCATTGAAATCTACTCTGCACTTTGTAGTGAGGCTAGAATCCTTAATTACCGCATGATGTGGGATATAATAACCTTCTGAAAAATGTTCAATAGATTCTTTAAAGTTTTTCATATGATCTAATTATAAGTATTCATTCATAAATTTAATGTAGTCATATCTCAACTCATCATATTTTAATAATCGATTTTCTAAATTAAAAAATCGCGTCAACGCTATATCTATAGAATTACCCAATTGTGTTATGTTTTCCTTGAAAGGAATTTTCACTATAAATCTACCAGAGTCGTGTCTGCTCAGGGTTTGCTCAAAATATTCCTTTGCAATATTTTTCTTTCTTTGTCAAATACCCTATTTGTTTATTGAGCTCCTCCAGAACCCAAAATTTATTTATCTGCTCATCGATATTATCATCTTCACTTATTACATAACAACTAACTAAATTGTTATATCCTACCCCTAAATTTCCTGCAATAATCCATCCTAATTTCGAATTATGTAGAACAGGTAAATTTTGTCCTAAAGTTTTATGTCCGTCAATTAAAATTGACCAAAAAAGCTAGAACCTAATAAAATGTCAATATCGTCACAGATGTTGAACGGTGGATCAAATCAGGGGACATATTAGAAAGCTTTTTTGAAAAAGTAACCATAGGTAATTTTTCAGTAATTTTTTTAATAACAAAAAAATCAGTTATATACTCACACTCGTCATATAGAGATTTAAAAGTTAAAGAAACCTTGTGATTGATTTTCATAGAATTTTGTCCTATACCTTTAATGGCATGATGGATTAACTTGTTAGGTGCCTTAATTTGATTGCACAATGTATCGGTTATAAAATTACATTGCGAGCCACCGTCTAAAAGCGTTCGCGCTTTAAAAAACTGGTCATTTATTTTAATTTTTATAATCGCTGTAGATAATAAAATTTGACCTACTGTCGTAAGGGCAGTTGATTCTGAAAATTCAGTCATATACACATCATGTGAAGAGCTTTGCGTTGCTAGAGTTTTTAATTCGACAGGTCTTGATTCATCAAGCTCGTTTGTTGATTGGCCTTGGCTGTTAGCATCGATAACAGCGTTGCTGTTGTTCCCGAGATTTTTTATACATTTTGTTTAAAATCAATGTATAATAAGGTATTATGTAATTCATTGCACTTTAAACATTTTCTATACTTACACTCATTAGTACCATGAGAAGGGTGTAAACAATTCAAACAAAGAGAACGTTTTTTTACTTCAGCAATTCTTTGGTTGATAGGCTAGTTTAAAAATTCAGTACATTTATAAATGGCATGAGGTTTTTTGCAGAAATAACATTTCATTTCAGACATTGTCAAAAGACTATATGAGTAGCTACCGGTTTTTTAAATTTATGTTGGCTAATGGAAATAGTTTTAGGCTTATCATTTGCAAGCTTTTCTAACATTTGACATCTTTCTGTTAGAAAATTATGCATATCTAACATATTAGGTAAATCATTATCAAATTTATAAGATTCCCATGCCCTACGAGTTGAGTTGTCAGATTTTTGGGTAAGCATATAAATTATTAAGCGATCCCAAGATTCCACATTTTCTCCCAATGTTTTGATAGACATTAGGTGGTCATTGATGGTGTCATATAATTCGCGTAATTCTATATGAGACTCCCTTGACAGAGGAGACTTTTCGAAGATTCCCTTTATATGATTGTGAATCAGTAAGCTCTTATTTTCATAACGTCCTTTAAGCATTTGCCAAGCCTTATCGTAGTTTACCGCCGTTGTGTCTAGCTTCGAAATTATTTTTCTAGGCTCGTCACTCAGGCATGTTTTCAAGTGGTAAAACTTTTGAATTGAACTTAATGAATCATTGTCATGAACTAGAGCACCAAACAAATCCCTGAATTCAAGCCAACTCTTATATTTGCCATCAAACATTGGCAATGTTATTGTTGGTAATTTAACAATATTATCATCATTCTTTGTCGAATTGGGTTGCGGAGTAACTAAACTTGTATAAACATTATTTATCAATAATTCTGCTTTTGTTGTTATTGCAAAAAACGAGTTTTCAAAATCTATTCTTTCATTCTAAACGTTTTGTCCAGGTGTCAAAAGATCTATTTTGTCCTGAACGTCATTAAATTTGTCTAAACACAACTGAATTACATTTAATATGTTGCTTAATTCTTCAATTACACCCTCGTTTAGGGAATTTATATCCAAACTGTTAAAAATTATATCAAAACGTGTTACTTGACCTTTTATATGACCACGTTTCTGTTTAAGGCTAGTTATTTCTTCAGCCATTATATTTAACCATAAAAAACATACACAAAAAGTCAGTAAATATCACTCAAAATATTAATTATTCGCATAGATACTAAAAATATCAATATAGGTTAGGTATCTCAGTAACACCTAAAAATCAGGTAAAATGCTATTTAAAAACAAATGAATTTAGTAAAGGAACACACTTACAGGAAAACCAGGATAGAAAACCACTTTTGGCCCGGTACGGCACTTGCTTTAATTTGTGGATCGGAAATTTACAAAATCTTCACTTCAAACTTACAGGAATTGTATCTACCCATAAATCGCTTCAATCTGGCTCGAAGGACCATGTAAATAATTGAATAAATCACTTCTCCGTGACAGAAAAAACTATTAAAAATGGACTGTATTTTTTTTATCAACTTTTATATATTCAGAAACAGGTTTTATATATATTAACAATGGCTGCTTAAGAACGTTACAATCATAGCGATACTACACATCGAGTCTTTCTATAACGCACATACAACGGAAAAGCTTCTCTCTTCATCCGCGATGGAGACTGCGCACTAGTCTAGCACAGACAAAACTTCTCACTTCCTCCGCGATGGAGACTGCGCACTAGTCGTAGCACAAGGGCGGCGTCACGATATTAAAAGACTGCAACAGCGCTTTTTGGTAAATTTTTTGTTTTAGGTAACCCGATAAAAAGTAATCAAGGGGGGTTAGGTCAGGGGATCTAGCAGGCCAAAAAAGATCAGAATATCTGTGAATAAAGTTTCCATGAGACAAATTTTCAAGATACAACATTTATTGTACTGTGGCATGCGACACCGTCTTGTTGGTACCAAATACATTGACGTTCTATTAAGGATAGTTCGTCCATGAATTCATTGATATGCATTTGTAAGAACTATAAATAACGTTCGGTATTCATAGACTCGCGAAAAAAAAGGTCCTATTAATTTGTTATTATAAATGCCACACCACACACGTTCGTCTTAAACGAATATTGGTCATGAGACTTTAATACAAAAGCGACAATGTTGCGACAAGACTGTTCCATTTCACGAAAATGTCGCCTGATCGGAAAAAATTATATGCCTCGTTAAAAAAGGGTCCTCCTCTAACTCTCCTTGGATGAGAGAGCAGAAATCAAAGCGCTTATCATAATCTCTTTATTTTAATGTGTGTACGATTTTTGGTTTGTCTGGTTTGTATTTATTTGGTTTTAAAATTCATGCCACTGTATTTTTACTTAAGTTTTGTTGTAAAAACGACTTTCTTTTGCACAGTGACAATTTTGGATTTGCTACAACACACAGCATTAATCTGCGTATTCTCATCAGTAACCAGTTTTCGACGTTTTCCATTGAAATTATTTTTAATACTTCCAGTTCTAAATTTATTTTCGTTACAGTTGATTGGGTTACATTTTTATTGGGGTGTCTATTATTGAAAATATTTGCTGCTTCTCTATGCGTTTTATAGTAATCTCCCACAATCAAAACAATTTCTATTTTCTCTTCATCAGTTTTATGTGTCTTATGAATTGAAACGCGGTTTGAAATTTACTGTCAACATTTCCTTCTATCAACAAATTATTTGTTTGTCAGTGCATCATGGATTACATGTAACTACAGTTAAATTAGCGTTTTAAAAATAATTTTATTAATGTAAATGAATGTAGTTACATATTTAAACGTAATTTTTAATTCTGATCAACTTTTTTTAGTAACATTTTTCGATATTGTCAAATTTGAAGGTACTTTACTCTTAAGTAAAACTCATATTTTTTGACAAACCTCGTACTACTAAAAAATTTGATATTTGATGACTATATTTCAGGTTTTAGATAATGCAGAACTTTTTATGAAGAATAACTTTTTATCGTAAAATTAATAATAAAAAAGATCAACGAAATGAAATTGTCCTAATATGCGAGTGGAAGAAGTTACATTTTCTGGGGGTGCTGATATAGAACCTAAAAATAAACGATAGACTTAACAATTAATAATATTTTAAACGCAATGGTGAAGAAAAACCACGGTGATACGGGATTCGTGAAAAACTTATCGTTAGGTTCTAAAACAGCAAATAATTTAAACATTGGTCGTAGACCAGTCAATAGATTTCTACCGAATGATTTAGGTTCATATTTTATCTTTGTTAAACATTTAGAATTAAATATCGGACGTTCACATCTGTTGAAATTAGGCCAAAACTTGTTAACACTATCAAATTACGAGAATAATATTACCGAAATAACTAGTGTTGGAAAAAATCGCTTGAAAATTGAAGTAAATTCGAATAGCTATGCAAATAAATTAATAGAAAATCCATTTTTCGAGAAAATAACCTGGTTGCATACATATCTACCTAATTACTTAACTGAAAAACGCGGCATAGTAAAAGGTGTCAACACCTGTTTGAGCGAAAATACTCTACTAAATATTATAAACTCGAATCTTTCAATAAAAAAAGTACAACGTTTAACTAGAACAGTGGAAAGATATGGCGTTACACAGCGTTCAGATGATCATTGTAACTTTTGTAGGCAGGATTCATTAACATTAACAAAGTTAGGTGGTCTGTCGACAGATATGTCAAACTAACAAGAACAACCATTCCTCTTCATTCAAGGAATGCCCGGTATATAAAAACAAAGGAAAGTTAAGAAAGATATAGCTAATTTGAAGATTTCACTTAAAGAAGCTCAAAAGTAGTCGATAGTCCTAGCTACACTAGCATTATCCAAAAAAATAGGTGTGCGCTCCCCTAGTTAATTCAGTAACTGATTCTCCAACTCTAAAACCTTCCTCACGCAATACTCTATAAGGGAAGGGTCCTAGTAAAAAGAGAAAAAGTAATATACATTAACTTCCCTCCCATTCATAGAGAATAATACATTACTAGCTTTTGTGCAGGTCCTGTATTCATGTTTAGTCAAAAGAATAGGTACTGAAAGTGGCTTTGATAAATTTGTCTATCAACTTAGCTCCAAAATAAAAAGCATGCTTGAAAATTTTATACGAAATACGTCTCCTTCTTCATGTGCAATTAATAATAAGTTAGTATTTAACGAAAATGATATTGATATTAAAATTAAAAGTATTGTCGATAGTTTATTCACCTAACAATGGTCAATACTAGTTTGAAAATAGTTCAGTGGAATACCAGATCTTTAAACTCTAATAAATATTAGTTAATAACTCAATGTTGAAGACAGTTTTGATATTGCTCTGATATCTGAAACCTGGTATAAGCCAAGGGATGTCAAAAGGTTTCAAAATGTTGATAGAATAATTGCAAGAGATAGAAACAAAGGTCATGGTGGTGTGGCTATGTCCATAGCAAACTCAATTAAATATGAAATTATTGAATTAATCCCAAAATAGAGGTAAGTTGTATTAACATTACTAGTGGTGGTAAAAAATTGACAATTATAAGTTTGTACAAACCTTCGAAAACTAAAGCAAATGTACAAGATTATATCAACTTATTTACCCAGATAAAATACGAGTGTATAACCAGTGGTGATTTAAAGGCTCACCACGGAATCTAGGGTTCGGAGACGTGTTTGACAATATCACATATTGATCTATTATCAAAGATTTAAAATGGATTTCATATCTTCTACGCAAATTTTCAAATTATCTCTTAAAAACGTAATAACTATGTTAAATAAAAATCGGGATTTTTAGGTTATTATAATATAAACGTATTTAATGTTTTAAATGAAACTTACTTAATGTTAATAATTCTAAAAAATTAACAATTGTTTCGATATTACCTAAATATCATTGTCAGAATGACACAGAATGACAGAAGTTACATTTCATCTGATGCCTACCTGATGTTTAATTATATTTGGCTAGTCCAAGAAATGACCTATCTTGTGATTGACTTAATATATGTTAATAGAAAAAAGAAGATATGATATTACAAATATTAGCCCTATGGGGATATGCCGGATATCATTTTTCCCAATTAAGATCAGTATAACTGTGCAATGATATAGAAAACCTGGAAAACTATATCTGCTGATCTTTACAATTATCCCTTAAGAAGACAGTTTAAAAGTGGAGAACTCCCTAGATTTATCTGTTCATTGACGACTTCATATTGTGGGTTTCTTAAGTGTCTTCTAATTTCCAATTCTTCAAGGAAATCTAGTTCTTGTTTCTTATCACAAATATGTAGTACTTCTAGTTCTGTGTTAGGTGTCAATGAATGATTGGTGTCAAGTAGATGTCTGGCGTAGTGGGATTTATCTGGTTGTTTTAATCTGTATGCTCGTAAGTGTTTACTGTATCGGATTTCAAAATTTCTAAGTGTCTGACCCAAATAGACAGCATTACATTGTGGACATTTGAGATTATATATACCAGATTTCTTTAGGTGATATTTTGGTTTTTACATTTAACAATTTTATACTTCCTGTTTTAAATGAAATCGTTGTATTTGTTGCTAAAGATATTATCTTTGAAATATTATTAGAAATATTTCCTGCATATGTAATGGTTTTATAAATTTTTATTTCTTTAGTTTGTTTAGGAAATATTAGTTGTAATGTCACGTTTTCCTCTTTTTTACTAATTAGTTTATCATATGTAATGGGTAACCGTTGGATGTTGCTATTTGTTTAATTGTGTTAATCTCTCTATCAAAATTGCATTTGTTCATAGGAACTGAAAATGCTCTATGTATCATTGAATTATATGCCGCTAGTTTATGGGACATGGGATGATTGGAACTATATGGAATAGTCACATCAGTGTGTGTTGGTTTTCGGTGAATCGAATAATCAGGTACATTATTTACTCTTTGAATTTTTAAATCAAGAAAATTGATTGAACTATTTTATTCAACTTCTAATGTAAATTTAGTTTAGGTAATATCGAAACAATTGTCAATTTTTTAGAATTATCAAAATACTGTGGAGGTAACTAGAAACAGTAAGTTTAATTTAAAACACTAATATGAGTAGATTCCATAAAGTAAGGGTCGAGACAGTTAATTTCATAAACGTATTTATTTTTACATGCTTATTCTCTATTCAAATAAAAAACTCAATTAGTTTTAATACCTAGGTAGATCGAAAAACTCAAATGTATTACATATTAAATCGAATCAAACACAAAGATTTTGGTAGAAACGTAATGAAAATATAAAATTTTTAAAATGTATTGAGTCATTCGATAATTGTGTGCTAGACCTCGTAAATATTACAAAGGGTCTCTCTTTCCGAAATCCAAAAAAATTCTTAAAATGCGCTCATCAGCATCACGATATTTTTTAACTTGATTTGTGGACGATGGCCGGCAACAAGTTGTTCATAATAAGTATCGCGACCTTTCTGCACTTTACGTAATCCATCTAGAGTTTCCAAATAGTTGGATGGTGCATTCCTAATTCAGATTGTAATCGACGATGAGCTGCTTCTGCATGGTTGTTGATGCAATCTTCTGCATTCAATGTGCGATTACATAAACTCCACATTTCTGGAGGAAACAAAGAAAGACGTCCACCATTTCCTCGTCTATTTAGACGTCCGATATAATTATATTCAAGCCAATTTAATAATGATTGAAGTTCTACCGGCAATTCATCTGCCAATGCATCAACATAAACATCCAAATCAACGACCGGTACAAATGCTAAGGCGATGATCATTTTGGATTTTAATGCAAATTATACGTCATTGTTGTAGAGATGGGTAGCTAGCTCCCATTTCAGCTAAATGCTTCCTCATGTTTTGTGCCAAATGGAAGAAACAACCTTTTATATTAACTCCCGGAAAGCAACACTGAGCAAAATACCCTAATTAGATTTCTTTCTTAAGATGCCGTTAATTAACTGGTACAAAAAATCAAATAGTGGTTAAAATAATTCAAGTGATTACTAGCATGTGCATAATGATCACAAGTATGTTGACTTTGTTGAAACATTTTTATAACAGTTATTCGATAAAATGATGTAGTTAACTGGAAATCTAATTGCTGTTATTATAGTCATTTCGTTATAGACCTCATTGAATTGTTTCAATTCAGCACCTACTAGTCCTAATTAGGTATCCACTTAACACTATTCAGTCCCAACAAAATAGATCACCTACTTACAATTATGCAGTCCTCGTATAACGGTTATTAAGATATCGAATAATTTTTTTTAAAGAAACGGCTGTTTAGCATCGAAATGCAGTTTTTTCTGGTCCGAACATTACCGATGTGATTGTCGATCTCGTCTTATTGGTTATTTGTGGTTGGAACCTTGGAACGCCCGCGCGCCGCGAATTTCACATTTGGTTTAGGAGTGTTGAGTTTTGAAAGTTTGTGTGCGGTATAGGTGATTATTTGCAGTTTTTGCAATTAACTGTGAGGTTAGGTTGAATACGCCAACAGTGTTAAATTGGGTTGAGTATATAAATGGCGTTCAAAAACCTATTAATACAGTGGCGATTAAATGACTATATATCTGACTATGTTCACGTCTCTTATACACCAATCAATCGAAATACTAAAACATTTATAAGTATGTAAAAATTACGTATCTCATCCTTCTTTAAGTTTATTTTGTAGAAAACATTTTTATTTGAATTGTTGTATTTTTGTTATAAGCTTCTTCAATCTAAGAATTTTTGGGGGCTTTGATATCTAAACTTAACTGGAAAATATGTTTATTTGATTTTATATCTATCATGTTGTATTTTTATAGTTATCTATAGTTAGTTCCATTAATTTAAATATTTTGTTATATTTTGTTAATATAAATGTTTTATAGCAAATTTAGTTTTATTTAAAAATATCAGATAATTATTCGAAAATATAGTAATCTTTATTGTATTATAGTCTAACCGCTATTAGAAAAGTTTATAATACTTATAAAAGTGCACTCGATATCGGTTGTATGACATATCATATTCTTAAAAACATCTAATAACGTTGACTTTTTACCAGTATAATTTTTTCTAGAAAATCCCATAATCTAAATTCAGTGCCCTCGATTCCGATTGTACAAAATTCCGTTTGTTATTTGAAAATCTAATAACCTTTACTATATGACAGTACAATTGCTACTAGAAAAGCCGATAATATTTATTAAGTGCACTCAATAACAATTATATGAAATTATGTTTTTTATTTGAAAATCTAGCAACCTTCACTATATGACAATATGGTTGCTATTAGAAAATCCTCTAATAACTATTAAGCTCACTCGATAACAGTTAGAGTTAGACGATATTCTGTTTTTTATTTGAACATCTAGTAACGTTTACCATAGGACCGTATGATTGCTATTAGAATATCTTATAATACTTATTAAGTGCACTCGATAACGGTTATACGAAATTCTTAAAAATTATATCTATTAACAGTTATTCAGTGGTATCCAACAAAGTGACTTCAATAACCATAATCATGAACTTACTTGATGCCTATTTCATGCAAGTTTCTAATAAGTGTTATTCAATTTTTGCTAACGGTTAATGGAAATTTCTTTCAGTGAATATTTCGTGGCACTAAAGGCTGCTTGTTCATAATCGCAATGGATAAATTGTAGTCTAAAATTTAGTTCCAATTCTTTAACTATTTCAAACATCGCATAATGGCTGGTCGAACGAAGACTAATTTTTGAGTGGGTTAAGCACTTTATAACATATTCCAAATGTAGTAAAGAGAATCCAGCTTCAATTATTTATCTTACATAATCATATCAGTCACATAACATTAAAAACGTACAACTTGAGTAAAGAAAATAGAATTTGCATGTTATCAATTCCTCCGCATGCTTCACACGGAATGCAGCCCTTAGATGTAACACTATATTCACCTCTAAAAGCTTCATTTCGAAGGGTATGTGATTTGTACATGAAGTCATAGGTGCAATTAAAAATAACCCCTTACGATCTGGCAGAACTTTTTCACAAAGCTTATTCTAGAATCGCTACTTTGGCTGTTGGAATTTCTTGATTTGAAAAAACTGAAATATATCCAATAAATCCGAATAGATTTACCGACGAGGATTTTCTGGCATCGGATACTTTTAATATGACAAATGATATGGAACCTATGGTAGTTATGGAAAATGTTGATATTTCGATTTTTGATGTTACGAATAAATACCCATCTTTTTCCAAGGAACAAAGTCCACCAATGACTGTTGCAGCTCCACTGTACTCAGTCCAAAAACCACATAGTTCCATCATCAATCTTTCAAATAACTGCAGTGAGGCAGGACCTTCTACGTCCAAAGAGAAGCAGAAATCACTATCTGAAATATCTACAGTAACTTTTACAATCTTTTACCAGTCCCATCTACCAGCAACAACAAAAAGTCAGTCAGTCGAGCTAAACAACATTCGCAAATATTAATTGACTCGCCTCTTAAGCAACAATTAGAAGAGCAGGCGACAAAAAGCAGCAAAAGTAAAAGCAACAAATGTTAAGAAACCAATGTTGGTGAAAAAAAAGATAAAGGGCTTTAAGAGAAATTTGAAAAAATTGTTACAGAGTAACTCTGAAGAAGATGATATAGACGTAGAAAACATATACCAAGATGATAAGTTCGACGACATTGAAAACGATAACCAAGGCGAACACATCAAGTGTTTTATTTATGAAGGTTTTGGAAAAGACGGTGAGATGTGGTACCGTTGTGTAATATGCGATGGTTGGGTTCAAGAGTTGTGTGGGTGGGATACGCCCGAGAACTACACTTGTGACATTTGTATAAAAAAATAACATTTTCTGGTTTTTACCTTCATTATGAGTGTGTAGAAGTTTTGTTTTTATTTGATATTGGCAGTAAATTGAGTAATATATTAATTCTGTAGTGTAGGTTGACTCTATCTTATTATTTTTTCAAAAATGAAATATATATGAAATACACCCATTTGAAAATCACTACAAATACACTGACTGGAATTACCTGCCGAGTGGGGGAATACCGGTCAACGCTTACTTGATAGTAATTGCGTTATATATTTTTCGCTGTTTATACTTTCTATAAATTTTATTCCACAGCTTAGTTATTAGTTAAGAGTATTGAGTGTGACAGTTTAAATTAACAGTCATAATATTGTTTGTCGTTTATACACGATTTCCCTTAGGTGACCGCTATTCCCCACACGGCCCTATATGTTTTATATGTATCAGGCAATACCAATTGATGAAGGTCTATGAGATCGGCAAGTGTAGCAATTATTTGATTACGTTTTCGTCTAATTATTTTTCTCATGGCTGAATTGTTTGGGATTGAAGCTTGAGCAGCTTGCGGCAAATTTGTTATACACTCATTAATAACTTCGATTGTGCCTTCCACAGGCGCCCGATATTTTATTTTTGTCACCACTTTTGACACTTCTACGTTCACTGCCGAAGAAACGTGAGAATTGCCATTCATTTCCTTAATAACTTCTCCATCCATTGTGTGAATCCTTCCTTTGCAGCGTTCCATTTGTGTACACCGCCAAAATTTTACAGTATCATCACTTCTACAAAGTTTTTAAAAATTCTAACTGAGCCCGTTATGGGAAAACTTTTCCTTTCCTCTTTCACTCAAAATTTGTACTTCCATTTCAAATGGCACTAGTTTATAATTTTACAAAATAATAAAAGTAGATGCAGTATAATTAAGGACGTTCCCAAGATTCATTCACTATTACTTTTCAAATCTGGCAACCTTCCAGCATTGTAGATCAATAACAACATTCCATTCGCACTCCGCTGGAAACAGATTATGAGAGCAATCATCTGTAAAACTTTTCAATTTTATGAGAATCTATTAAGATTATGTTTACACTGAAAAATTTAAAGATGGATATAAACGCTGATTTCGTTTGTAAGATAACGCAGACAAGCATGAGTATAAAACTGGAAGTACTAATTTGTAAAACTACGTTTAGAGGTAGCCGGTACAATAGAGAATATCGACACTGTGTATTGTATTATAATACATCAAACATTACCTTTCAATGCTAATAACTCGAAAACTACTCACTCTATCGCATTGAGACAAGAGGATGATATTTACGTAGAAAGTGACGAAGAAAAAAAAACATGTTGAAATGATTATTACGACAGTGGCTTAGATTGTAGGGGGATAAATGAAAGTATCCATCACTACCGCACGCCTCTGGTAATAGAGGACAACTACCTTTTACCACTGTTCAAAGTATCCTAACATGTGACTATTTGCCAAGTATAAACAAAAAATATTGGAAGGTGTCTATGGGCTAAAATCATTTAGAATATTTAAATTATAACACCCTATATATCGGTTAGAAGGAATATTTTATTTAAGTGTTTTGGCTTAAATCTCCTTATTTCGTGCTAAGGTTTCTCCAGTTACTATATGGATAGTTCTTAATTAAACACCCTGTATACTAGCGACCAACCGGCCGGTGGTGAACTGACCTGGCACTGAAACGGCGGTGATGAACCGGCGGCGCTGAAATGTACCAGACCCCCCTTACCGTCGCCTGTGTTGTTTGTTGTAAATAAAGTCGCTACGACGGGCACCTTACCGTGAAACGAGTCTCCATGTTTATACTTATCCTCCTACATGGTTTTCGACGAATTCTGTTGTATAGGGCAATTAATTATGTGTGAGTTAGATATGACTGAATGTGTTTGCTGCGACATGTCCTTTGGTTTTCTTTTAATGTGTATTAAATAATGAAAATGTTATATAAATTTTTTGCTCGTGGCTGAATGGGATCCACTTCCCATGCCAATAAAAAAAATTCCTGAAGAAATTGTGATTAAACCATTTGATCACTTAACAAACCAAACGTTCCATTCTTACCTATATAAATTTTTGTAAGTAGGAGCTGCATATTTTTATTTTACGCACTCACATTATCAATTTTTTTGGATGATAGTATAAATTTCATCTCATAGATGCTTGACATTCGAAGGAATCGAAAAACTCCATTTAATCCGTCAATTAGGCAAGTAGAAGCGTTGTGTTTGTATACCAGCCACCAACTCAGAAAGCTCTAAAGCTTCACTTCGAGCACTCAACTCTATCTGTAACTCTAAAAGCTTGTTCCGCTCGAAGATTAGGGAACCGGAAATATCGCGACGACAGAACTGTCTGGAAACATTGAAAACGTTTTCTGGCTTCGTATAATTTGGATGATTAGTGGTGCACTGAAGATTACATTTAGGCAACCACCGATACTATATGCTCGATTTGGCGCTCTTCGATCTGGAACTCCGCCGTTACACAACGTCTCGATTTTCTCATCGACGAGCTTTTAAATGTTCGAGAGCTTTTTCGATGGTTTTTTATTCGTTGTCGGCTATAATGCAATTGCCATCACCGGTGTACTTTATTAATATACAAGGGATATTCTATCTATACAGTGACCGTCTAATTGAAGGATAGTCAGAAAAACATTTTTAAAAAGTGGTGGAAGAATGAAATTGATTATAAAATGTGTTTAACAGGTTTAGAAATATCTATTAAAATAGTTGTTAGGTAGGGGAGCGTCGGGTATTGCTGAAACACATAACTTAAAATGCTATAATTCGAAAAATATTCATTTCAGGAGAAGTTTTTATGTACTTCAAATTACAGTTTTACTCACAAAAAAATGGTAACAAAAAGACTTCTATAAAAAAAATATTTAGAGTAAATAAAGAAGGTGCTATGTACGGTATTATACGAGCAGTGCATGTAATACCGTACATACTGCGGCTAATTTCGTACACGTTACAGATGGTGTATTTTACAGAACTGAATTTGAATAAGGGCTATAAAAACAACAAAATTTAACATAAGTAAATATTTTATTTCAAAGGAGCAAGTTTTTTATACCTATTTGTCTTTCAATAGTATTTTTTATACAAAGCTCTTTTTAATGGACCAAATACTGTAAGGTTCAACGGTTGTAATAACGGTGTGACATGTGGGGAGGAAGTGTTAACATTGTAAAACCTTTGTTGCGACTATAGTTATATATTCTCAGTGAACTATGGCTGGACTGATTATCCAGAACTAATAAAAATGGATCTTGTAAGGAAGCTCTTGTATGACCTACGAAATGGATTAGCCATAAGTAAAACAAATCCTCAGGTATCCATCAGGACTTGGTACATTTATAGATAGATCCAGAAGGCCCTCCTTGTTGCAGAAACGGATGCTGTCTAATTCTGTGATAGATTGGGATATATTGTCCTGTTCGATTTACGCAACAACAAATTGTTATATTTTTTCCTCGCTCACAACGAAAGGCGGCGCTTACTAGTTTCATTCCTTTAGGAGCAAGAATTGTTCCAGGTTTGTGTACAGAATTAATACCCGTTTCGTCGACATTGAAAATTCTATGTCCAAAAAAATTCTACCTCTCCAAAACTGACCACAGGTTATTAAAGAAAACATTAACTTCACTGGGATTAAATGCAAGGATTCTACTCGTATTTATACTAGCGTGTTCAGGACATCTGACACTTATCTCTTGATTTCTTGCCAGAAAGCCATACAGCCCATCTTTATCGGCTTCATTTTTGTCTTTATTGAAAGGATGTTTAATTTTATTGTACTCTGCGTAGTCAAATACTGCACTCTTCAACGACTGCGGTGTCAACCCATAAAACATTTTAGCAAGGAGTAAGATTTGCTTCCGGATTTGCACTTCTTGTTCTGGAGAGAACACTGGTTTTCTGTCCATATGGATAATAAAGTCATTAGAGTTATCTTAATAAATAAGTTCAGTTAATATCAAGAAACAATAGCACAAGAGGAAACATTAATTTCAATATGAACAGCAAAGTGCGGCTATTACCGTACATCGTACGGACTTACCCGCTAAGCGGTTGTTAAATAAATTTTGTACACAAACAAAAAGCATTATAAAAGCAAAACGAGTGTTATTCCTCAGTATACATACCTAATATATCACTCAAACTAGGTCACAAAACTCTTAATAAAAGAAATATAGAGCGTAAAGTTATCGCCTACTGTAGCATATCTTTGACTAAATGGTCATCTACAATAAGTATATACAGATCTACGTCACTCATATCTCTCAAAAAACAACTGTACGGAATTTGCCGCTGTACGGCAATACCCGCTTCTACCCTATATTCATTTATAAAAAAAAGTTTAGATTATAATGTAATTGGGATAGGTTGAATAAAGTTAAATATGACAGTTAAAGATTTTAAAAATTAATTTTAATATTTGAATACCAGTAGGTAAAAATAAGAAATTATAGAATAAAATTAGTATTCTTCTTTAGAATGATTTCTGATAAATTATTTTAATAAAGTCAAACAAATTAGTTGAAAAAGTTAAAATAACAATAATTTTAGAATTTAACGAATCCCAATTTAGTTTGGGACAATATCGATATCTTTGTTAGCTGAAGGAGATGGGGTTGTTTATCAGGGGAGCTTTAATAATATCTTTCCAAGTTGAAAGACATGTTGACGTTACTGTTACTCCAGTAAATTTCCACAAATTTCACCTAATTATAACTTGCTAATATAACATTAAATTTAAATAATTACCTGAATAAATACAACAAACGGGAACATACAGTTATTCGCCGAACAAATATAAAAATCCAGACTGCAGCGAAGCCCAGTACAAGACAACAAGGCACCATAAGAATCATGGGTGTACAGCGTGTTGAATCGAGCACAGAACGAAGCGACAACGTTGGGTTAACGAGAACTGCAGAGGTGGAACAAACATAGTAGGTAGGTAATTCACTACATAGCCAACATCTGCGAAATAATTCAGACAGGAGGATAAAGTGACTATATAAAGGTAAAATAAGATATTGGGTCTCATGAATAAAAATGGAGCATTTGCTCAAAGTACAAAACAAATGCATCGAAGCAAAAGGTAGAAGAAGAAGCATGTTCTTTGTTTCATATGAATAATGATTTGCTTTTGCTCCGTAGCAAATGCTCCGTTATTTAGACCGTTTGCTACACTTTTCGACAAGTCTACATGAAAGAAGGAGCAATGCTATGATTTCCGATGAAGAAAGCACGACCTGCGAGGAGAACGCGTTAATACAGTTACAAGCGGAGACAGTAACCAGAAAAGATATAGGCTTAAAGCGATTTCTAAGAAAATCAATAACATGATTACAAAAATCAAACAGAAAGCAGATATAAATAAAACCGGCAACAAACAAATAAAATTAAAGTCATGGGAACAGGCATTTTGGAAGTTAATGGATGAGAACAGAAACCCGATGTTGGCCAAAATAGCAAGTAAGAATCATACATTTATTTGATTAGAGATCATTACGCTAAATTAAATTTCTTTAGGTGCAAGTTGGCGTGTCTCCTCCAATAGCGGCTACTGTTTCGGGATACATTCACTTGGAGTCTGACTCTTCTCTGTCAGTTCTCGTTCTAGAATCTACAAAAAAACCGATTTCAAAAAAATTAAAAAATTTCGTCTTCCGGAAACAGCAGAATCACAAAACGTATCAACGGCTTAATTGCAGAGGTTAGTTTAGTTGGAAAAATTGGAAGTTCTGAGGCCTAAAAAAAGAAAACTGATAAGCGAGTTACAACAAGAGAGTCATTTACTGAAAATGGGAAAGTGTATACACAGCTTTAAACTACGTTAACGCACTTTCAAAGAGTTATATTTAGGTTAGCGTTTTGAATATAAGTATTTATTTTATTTTGTCTTATATAAATTTAGCATTCCTTCTCTCAGATTATGATTATGGTTTATATTTATGTTATTTGGTCTATTTTCAATAAATTTTCTGTTCCATATTTTTGTCTATATAAATAAAACTGAAACCTGACTTATATATACACTCATTCACTGGCAGATCAACGCCCAGCCCAAACAGTTGGGCCTAGAAAGTTGAAATTTTGCAAGGAGATTTGTGTTAGGATGTAGGCAACTAATAAGGAAGGATTTTGCGAAAATCCGCCCTAAAGGGGGTTATATATTCCAACTTACTTTACAAATTTTGTTGAAGAATGAGGTGAGCAATTTCCTGCCGTCTACAAATTTCATTCCTCCTAATGTTAGTATCGACCTAATCGTTTTCTTCAATAGGGTTATTTGTATCGTTATTTTGCTCAATTTCATCCAACTGAAAGTCTTGATGCGCAATATTTTTTCAATATTGTGTAGGACAATGCAGCACACTATTAGTTTAGGGATGTTTTCCAGCTTCAGTCAAGCTTTATATTGCAGTATGGAAAATCTTTGCTTCAACTGTCCAAAGCAACGTTTAAAACACGCTCTTTCCCTTTTCAACAAATTATTATATCGTGTTTCTTGTGGTGTATTTGGATTTCGATACGAAGTAATTAAACATGGCTCAACTCCATACCCTTCATCTACTAGGAGAAAAGCTCGTTGTGTATTGCGACTCATTAGGGCACAAATATCAGACCTATTCTAGATTTTACTGTCATGTGTAGCACCGGGCCATTGCACATCTATACTTGTAAATTTGTCCTGTGCATCGCACGTTGCTTCTACATTGATGCTAGCAAAACCTTTCCTATTTATGTATTCATCTTCAAATTGGGAGGGCTTTGAAATACGGACATGTGTGCAATCCAGAAACCCAGCTGCTGCTGGAAACGTGTAAACTTGCTACCAAAGATGTTGGGCGGGACAGGGCAAGTATTTCGTCATTGATAGATGGAAACTTGATCCACAGATGACCTTTCTGCCAAATTCTTCCCATAACTTCAGCAATTGTTTTTATCACACTACTTTGGTGAATTTCAGTTATTCCGCCACGCCGCTTTGGTAACCTGGATCTGTGATATAACGCAAAAACACTTTCATTTTCTGAAACAATGATAATGCAGCACCTCGTGTTTCATAATTTTCATCACCAAAGTAATGGTTGGCCAACCAATGTACGTTTGCTCCGTTGAAACGATAAAGGTGATCTTTGTCGACGTCTCTTGTAGCGTTTTAAAGCTCTTATATTATTTAAAAACGCCATTATTACCAAACACGTGTTGCTTCCCCGGACGCGAAGTCTGTACAAAAGGTACCTTCAGAAAAAAAGTTTTTGCAACAGATCCTTAGCAAAAGAATGATTTTATTCATATAATCTAAAGTATTTGCTTTTAGTGCAGCAAATGCCATTACTACTGTAAGTAAAAGCTCCAAATTTATAATCATATACCTTGAAGGTTTTACTTCATTAATTTAGAGTAAAAGCATTTGTTACCTTTTATTCATGACAGCCATTGCCGCTTATAAGGTATTTGGAAGATTCCACATTATAAACGTTTATTTATTGTACAAGTTCAATTTTTTTATTGATCACATATAGATCAAAACTATGTTCAAATTTAATGACTTGACGCGTCTTGTAGTAAAATTTCATACCATAAATTTTAATTTATCAAACAAAAATAAATACTATTTGATTTAGACAAATTTACATATCAAAATTTTCATAAATCTTCATTTGTTATATAAACAATCCTACTAAAGTATTTAAAAATCGGTATACCATCAAATTAAAGTTAACAATATATAATAATAGTATTGAATACAGTGTGAATGGAAAGTGTGGATGTGCATGATTTGTTTTAGAACTGATCATTTTGTGGGTGTAATAGTTGCGAGAAAATAAAGGAAATTATTGTTAGAAAGTTTGTTGCTTTATTTCGAATTTAAAAGATAACAAACAGAGGTTAATTCTTCAACATTTATCAACAAGTCTCTCTTATTAAATAAACATAGGGAGAAACTAATAGGCACAAAAACAATATCTTAGGTGTAAGGTATATAATACAATAACAGTATTTAGTAATTCATACACTTTGGTGTACGAACTTTGCCCATTATATTTTGTTTTTTAACTAGTTCTACTGTTGGCTCGTTCCATGTCTTGCTTCTTTCATGTATTGCAGCTACTTGGTAATTCCAACATTTTTTCGGTCTTCCTCTTTTACTTTTCTTTTGCACTTTTGTTGTTCTTCTTCATTTAGTTGAAAGATGCTCTCTCATTCGATTGAGGTGGCCAAACCGTTTCAGTTGATTCTTCTCAATGTTTTTGTGTATAGAATCAACACCTAATTCTTCCCTAATTACTTCGTCTTTGACTACTTGAAGGTATTTCTTGTCGATTGCTTGTAATCTGCTCTTTTGTAGCTGGTTTAGTACCCAACTTTCACTCTCATACGTTAGTATTGGCTTAAGGATCGTTTTGTAGACTGTGATTTTTGTTCTTCTGCTTACTTCTTTGTTTTTCTTATAAGAGACCTGTGCAAACTATGGTACCTTTTGCTGCATATTTATTTCATTCTCCACGTTACCTTCTATTTCTAATATTGTTCCTAGGTACTAGTCATTAACTTATCGGATTTCTTCTTGTCGCAGAGTTATTTTAATTCGTTTATTTTTATTCCCTATTACCATCACTGTTCTAATTTAACCCTTTTACTTCGGGTTAATTAGAGGGAATGTATTTTTGGTTTTGCGAAGGACCACTACGGCCGTTTGTTACTGAAGTAACGATGAACCGTAGAATGAAATTAAAACACTGATATCACGTTATGATTTATATTGTCATGAAATATAAGTTATTTACTGTTGCTTCGACAATTAAGAATTCACTTGACTTTTCGCGATAACTGAAAGTATTGTGCACATACTATGTTGGTTTATGAAAAGAATAAAGATTACGGACACATGATGGTTCCCGGGTTAAAAAACGCCGGCTGGTTTTACGAAGTTGTAGCATGATATATGATGAAAGAGGGTGTCTGAGAAGTGTGAAAGCTATCTGGGAAGTGAGTAAAAATGAGGCTATTTTCGTATTTATATGTTTGATGACGTAGGATCGAGGAATGAGTAAACTATTAGAAACCGGCCAATGGGATAAAAGTATTTCAAAATGTAACGTTTGAACAACAAGTGAATGTTGCAGATATGAAGATGTTTTTTTGTGGGGTTTTCAACGGTTTCGTAGATACAGATAACAGAGTTTGGAAGAGAGTTTTTATGAAGAGATAAGATGTCGGGGACTTTGATATGTTCAGTAGAATTTCAGAAAACGATATTTATCTGTTTTTCTTAGGTGTTAGTAAATTTAAATGACTTTTTTAGTGAAGTAAAGAAATATTAACTGTTGAAAATAAGGATATATTTAGTTATGTATTTTGAGCATAATATTCGACTTTTATTATACAGGGGAAATTGATAGAATCACGGGAGAATTTGGTAATTAAAACCAAATTCGAAGAATCACCAAAGACTATAGAATATTCTATTCTGTAGCCTTTGCCATCACCTTTCTTTTATTAAGAGGGGCCTCACGTTTTAGGAACCTGAAAACAGTTTGCACCCGTGACTTTCAACAAAATTTAGGTCAATTTGTAAACAACAAATCGAAAGTGAAATTAAATGTTGACATTTTAACACAATATAACTTGGTTCTTTGTCTTGGGGACCAGGTATTTTGGTTAAGTTTTATATTGTTATGAAAAAGATATAAACCATTAAGTGATGGTGTGATTTTGACAGTTTTGACAATTTGTGGTCACCAATTTGAACGCCAAAACCTGATCCCCAAAAGGAAGCCTAGAGAATTCGGTTCTTAAAATATGAAATCTCAAAAGATTGTATTTTTTGAGATTTGTTGCACGCAAATTTTTGCAAACGAACAACTTTTTACTTTAGTTCAACCGTTCGACCGCCTTGATGGATGGCGCTGTATAGAACTTCAATGACAGATGACGACGGTTAAATCATAGAAAAATAATATTACTTTCTCTATGGGTCAAATTTTGTTGTCATATATTTTGTGTCCATAAAAATATCCCAAATTCATAGTTTAGTGTGAATTGTATTCTCGCATATTAGATGGATTGGACGGAAAAGAAATAATACCAATAATGTATTATATAAAAACAAAAAAATTATTTACCATTCAGGTGATCAAACATATGTGTATCTGTCATTTTATAAATGGAAAAAAGAGAATGAGCCAACTATTTTTTTGTACAATGAAGAAGGAAAAATGTTTCAATTCCAATCTCCACAACACACATGATCAATCTTTGCAAACAATGTAGAAGCAAACATGTACATGTTGATTGTATGTTTGCTTTTGTACTGTATTTATTGATATCCTCACAATATATACATTATTATTTATCATTACTGATCTTTCGCTTTACATTTTTTATTAGTTGTTATAGTTGCTTTGTAAGTTTTTTTAAACGTTTGCTATTTTAAATTGAGATTCCTGCCTGTACCTTACTTTCCTCTTTCTATTAAATGTAAAGCATTCTATTACAAAAATAAATCTTTCTCTGTATAATAAAGAAATTTGGAAACTTTTTGTTTATATTATTTGTTTTTAGATAAAATTGAATATATTTACACATGTAGTTGGAAAGAGCCTACATGTCAAATACAATTTGAAAGCAACCAACAGAAACTCTGAAACTGATACAAATATGGTTAGATTGAGGCAAAGTTGTGACACGACGTTCTATGTTTTCAGACTAAATGGCTTATTTTCAATCATGTAAATTTGCAACTTTTTCTTAGCATGAAACAAACAAAAATTTATAGGTTTTTAAAGTATGTATATTTTTCTTCCATTGTTGATTTCTAGCAATTCCCAAAATGCTGTCACTTGGTATTTGGTATCCATATTATTAAATAGCACATGTCCTTTCATGCAATATGTAAAGCATCTTGTGTCAGCTGATAATAGTTATATTTTTCAATTATCACTACCTATTATATTTTTAGTAATAATATAACAAGAGAGTGAGAATAAATTGAAAATAATTTGACAGATTTTTTGAAAACTTGTTGCCAGGCAATAGCCACGGGAGCCCGCAGGGCTCGCGTGGCTATTTCCAAATGGCAACAAGTTTGAACAAAATCTGTCAAATTATTTTCTAAGTTATGGAACTCGCGAGATATATTTGACTAGATTATTTTTTTATTCACAAATTTTTACAATAAAAAAGATCAATAAAACTATCATAAAATTATTGAAAAATTTAATTTAATTAATTATTACAATAAAGGAAATATCGTTGACACATTGTGAATATATTAAAAGAATTAACAATTTAAATTAGTACAATGAAAAACGCAATTATTAAAAATATTTCTAGACTCATTAAATGTTTCCTCCTGCGTATTTTCTCTAAGATTAATTATTTTATTTGAATGATGTTCTTGGTTCAATTGTACGTATGGTTTAATCGAACTTGCAGAATTATGTAATTATTTAGACAACTATCTGACACTTGCTTGGCAAATAAAAGCCACAGTGATTATTCCCGAGAATAATCACAAGAGATTTATTCCCACTATAATAATGACATAATTGGTTGAAACTTACCCTTGTGACAAATAAAGAAGCATTTCATTGGTTTTAAGAAACGTCAAAAAATAATCATCAAAATGAATTATGTAATTCTTGTCTGTTGAGAGCGGTTTTAATTTTTCTTCATTCAGATACTTGAAAGGTCACTTCACTTCAATTAAGCATTTTTCGCTAACAAATCCATATTAACATTAAAACAGGGTCTCAAGAGAATGCTGAAAGATGTTTTGATGATAGTAGAACAAACAATCAATATTATTTATCCCATATTTTCACATTAGTCAAATAATCCAGTAAACATATCCTCAAACATAGCTTTTAAAATAAAAAATACGGATTGCAGGATAATTTACATTATCATAACTATAATTTTTGATATCGGTTCGATACGATTACTTACTTTTTAATAATTTATTCCTTTCAAAAACATTTATAAAACGCTTAACTAATCAAAAATCTACACTCAAATGGAAATACTTATGTCAACAAGTTTTGTTTGGATGCAACCTAAAAAACAGAGATAAGGTTTCTGTGCTCACAAAAAGTTGTAATATTTGAAAGCAAAATATCCGAACATCTGGTCCAGAGATGCGTTTCTTTGAACCGTCGAGAGTGGAAAGACAGAGAGCGAAAATATGTTGAATAAGTAAAAGCCGATTCAGTACTAGTATCGACATCTATCGTAAATATTTTGAACCAAATAATTACTAGATAAGTAACTAGTATTGTGTAGGTTTTTAGGTTTATATACCTCTGTGAGGTATTCATTTTCCTAAGTTCTTCTTCCCATCATTAGTTATTAATTCGAATAATTATTTCAATAAAAATGTAAAGTTTTTTATGGTCACTCGAATTTCAATATTTTTTTTATATAGTAATTTTCAATTTTTTTATTATTATTTTTTGGTTTTGTTACAGATAATGGATTGATAAAATGTGAAAAAGCATGGTGTGACAATAACAATCTACATAACCCCTTAGGTGAGTATTTCAAATATAACAATAACAGTACTTAGAACAGTGGTGGGTAAAATTTCTTCATAGGCGGCTAGAAACTTTTAAACATGTCAGATGAGGGCCCGAATTACAGCAAATTACTCATTTTATTTTGAAATTATAAAGATTACACACAATTGCTCATTAGTTATAAATTATAATTTAATTTTCATTGGAAGGCCCTGCCCTCTCACCTCACCGCGCCGCACTCTTTGAGCCCCGTAACCCACAATTACTCGGATACACTCGGATCATTAAGTTTTGAAAGTGCAATGACCTCCGCGTATGATGATATAGATCTTGCACAATGGCGTGGACTTTTTTTGCGGAGTCAAAAATAGCATTTTCCTGAACCATTTCTTGGACGTAGGAAACGTAATCACAAGCAAGTTTCCTCACCACTCATGAAGTATTGCTTGTGGCCATTTTTTGTGGGTGGCTCGCCAGTAGCCATATCTCCCACATAAACTTAACAATTTCTCATAAAATAAACAAAATTTCGTAACACAACCAAAGGAAAACTGCTTCAGATTAATAAGCATAAACAAAAAATATAATCACAATAAATTCATTAAATAAACTAAAGTAAGAAACAATTCCATAACAAAAATAAACGGAAAACTCTCAAGTCACAACAGTTACAAGTAACAAAAATAAATTAATATAAACAAAATAAAATTATCTTCTTCTTCTTATTCGTATTTAAGATCTTGCGATCTGTTAGTTTTGAAGGTTCCTCTTTATCGTTTCCTGGGAGGTGGACTGCCAACTGTCCTTCCATCTCTTAGGTGGTCTACCGGGTGCTCTTTTCCCTGTTGGTTTCCCTTCAAGTGCGATGCGTGGCAGTCTGCTCTCCTCCATTCTTCTCACATGAGCGTACCAATGTCTTCTTCTTTGTCTCCCCCATCTTACGATGTCTTGTACTCCACATTGTTCCCTGATGTCATTGTTTCTAGCTCGGTCCCTTCTTGTTTTTCCCACTATAGTCCTGAGCGTTTTCATTTTGGCTACTCTAAGCATGCTTTTCGTTTTGTTGGTTTCTTCTCTGGTTTCTATTCCGTATGTCATGATTGGCCTGATACAAGTCTTATAGATCCTAACCTTGCTATCCTTTCGCATGTATTCGTTTGCCCATATTGTTTGCTTTAAGCAGCCCGATATGGCAGTCGCTTTGTTAATCTGTCTTCCTAGGTCCTTCACTGGGTCGTGATAACTCGACAGATCCATACCCAGATATTTGAATTGTGAGACTTGCTCGATGATTTTTCCCTGGACTTCCAGCTTACATCTTACAGGTTCTTTAGCAAAGGTTATGCTTTTCGATTTTTCTATGGATATGGTCATGTTCATCGCTTAGCTGACCTGGTAGAATTTGTGCAGTTGTCTCTGTAGATCGTCCTGCGTTTCCGCAATAATAGCTGCATCGTCGGCGTAGCATACCATGCTGATTCTTTTATTCTGTCCCATTCGGTATCCCATATTTAGTGATGATATTTCCTCTATAATTCTGTCCATTAAGAGATTGAACAGAAATGGGCTAAGGCTATCGCCTTGTCTGATGCCTCCTGGTGTTGGTATCTCTTCCGTATAAGTGTCTCCTGCCTTTACTTTGGTCATGTTGTTTGTATTGAGACTGCGGACTGCTCTTACGATGGTGTCTGGCGTTTCTTTCGCTATCAGTATGTTTATGATGTCGGAGAGACGAACCCTATCAAATGCCTTGGTCAAATCGATGAAACAGACATACGCTGGTGTATTAAATTCTATTGATTTTTCTTTGATTTGTTTGATAATGAATATGGCGTCGGTCGTGGATCTGTTTCGTCTGAAACCTTGTTGTTCTTCCCTGTTTGTTATTTGTGCCTCGAGTCTTTCTTTCAAAATGCTAGTAAAGAGTTTCATGCTTGTGTTCAGCAGTGTTATGCCCCTGTAGTTGTCTGGGTGTGTCTTCTGTCCTTTCTTGAATATAGGGATAGTTATACTTTTGTGCCATTCCGTAGGTATTTCCGATGTTTCTAAAATTTTGTTGTAGATAATTTTCAGATGTTTTCCTAGCTTGGGTCCAGCATATTTTAGAAGTTCGTTTGGGATAAGGTCTGTTCCGGGAGCTTTTCTGTTTTTCAATTTTTTTATTTTTGCTGTTACCTCTTCTTCGTTCAGTGATATTTGATGATTTGACTCGTAGTTTTCGATCCTTATGGCCTCTTCGGTGTTGTAAAGTTCCCTAAAGTATTTTTCCCATACATCTTTGGTGACTCCTTTTGTTTGCACGAACTCGTTTATTGGCTTCTTCCTATTCTTGAGCATCTTCCAGACTTTCTTCTGTGCTCCATATAGGTCGTAATCCATATCGCTTGTAAATTTTGCCCAGTAATCCCGTTTTATGGCTTTGATTCTGGCATTGATTCTGTTTCTCACTTCTGTATATTCGGAGTGTTTCTCTGGTGTTGGTGAGCTTCTGTATATCAGGTAGGATTTCTTTTTCTGCTGCGATAGTTCTTTAACTTCTTGACAGAACCAGGGTTTTTTGCTATTATTGGTCCCATTTATGTTGACTTTTCTTTTACCAATGGATTCTTCGGCTGCTTCTACGATACATGATTTGATTTTGTTCCAACAGCTCTCCACATCACACTCCAGCGTATTAAGTCCTTCCAGTTTATTTGTTAATCGGTTCTCATACAGGTTTCTCGTGCTATCATCTGTCAGTGATTCGATATTAAACTTTTCGAGGAATACTGGAGGTTTTTTGGCTCTGTGGGGTGTTTCCATAATCATTTTACACAGTAGCAGGTTGTGATCTGTGCCGATGTTTGCAGAGGTAAGTGCTCTTACATCTATTACTTGTGATGGTGTGATTGTCCTGTTACTTATTATATAATCAATTACTGACTTTTGATCTCTGGAGTTACTAAATGTATATTTATGTTGCTCTTTGTGAGGGAAATACGTGTTGTTTATCCGTAGCTCGTTTCTCGCACAGAAGTCTATCAGGAGTTCTCCATTTTCGTTGGTTATCTCTTCATTATATTTTTGTTGTATGCCTGGTATTACTTCCCTGCCTATTCTGGCGTTCAAATCTCCGAGTATAGTGATTTTATCCGTGTTGCTTAGTTTGTCTATAGTATTTTGTAGGTGTTGGTAAAATGTTTCGCTCTCCTCTGTGGGTTTACTTATATCCGGGGCGTATGTGCTTATTAAGTGTGTTTGCATGTGGTTGACTTTTAGCGATATTTTCAGGATTCTGTCGTTAACGTAGTCTATGTTTTCTATACATTGTTCGTATTTCTGGTGGAGTAGAATTCCCACTCCCGATTTTGCTCGTTCTTGCTTAGCTTTTCCGCTATAGACTAAGATGTAATCATCGTATCTTGATGTGCCCTGTCCTTTCCTCTTCGTTTCTGATAGAGCGCATATGTCAATCTTATGTTGTTTCATTTCGTTAACAATCTCCTGGTCTCTGCCGTTCCACGATGTTATATTCCAACAGGCAAGTCTTGTTATGGCACGT
Source organism: Galeruca laticollis (assembly GCA_963921935.1). Classification (NCBI taxonomy): domain Eukaryota; kingdom Metazoa; phylum Arthropoda; class Insecta; order Coleoptera; family Chrysomelidae; genus Galeruca; species Galeruca laticollis. The sequence continues at coordinate 184,791,731 of OY998179.1, read as the reverse complement.
TTACGTCTTCCAAGTCGTTTATTCCATTTCGTAGCGTGTGTCGTCATAGTATGATTCCGATCGGTTTCCGAGGCTGTCCCTTCAGTTCTGTGAGCAGTATGTTTCTTTTACCCCAGGCAGGGTGCTAGCCTAGCCTGAGAACCCTCCTCCCTTTACCTGGGCTTGGGACCAGGCTGCATGACCGTTGTGCTACTCAATCCACCCAACAGCCATACAGGCGGAGTTAATAAAATTATAAAATAAAGAAAATTCTTGAATGGAAACAAATGGAATGTTTTTTCAATGAAGGAAATCATAGGTACAAATATAAGAATTACAAAAATAAAACTCGTAACGCCGAAAAACAAAGTTTAGAACTTACTCTTTGTCATTTCCCGATTTTTCATCTTCAATATCTTTATCACTATTACCGACATTGATAATAATATCATCGATAACTTTAACAGCCTTATTATCTACATCCCACACTTTCTTCTCTTCGTTTTGAACATGAGCAATACACTTGCTCCAGTTTTCTGCTCATTCGTTCCGATGATTTCTTAAGAAGGCGTTCCACATCGGCTAACTTAATCGTTCGATTTTCCCGTGCGATATCTCGTTTACCAGCGTAGGCAAATGGTGTGACGTAGTCACGTAGTTCATCCAATAAATATGTGTTTATTTCTATATCCTTTTCTAATAACGTCTAGCGCTCTTTTTAAAAATTTTCCGGCGGCTACAGTGGCGCCATCGTTATATGCTACATTTTAACGGACACTTTTTCATACACAGAAACAGTTCTCCTTTCCTCTACTCTCCATAGTCACTATTGATAATAATAGTACAATGGTGACATCTCAACAAATCTTAGCGAACTATTGAATACAGAATTCTTGTTATTATATATATTATATAGTTGAAATAATTAGGATGTCCTATAGCTCGCAGGTGTCCAATAACTGTTAGGTTTACCCTTTCTTAAATCGAAATATGTTCCATTTTATTAAATAGAAGTAGTAAAAATCGGACATGCAGAAATCAGACTCAAAATTCCTGTTTAACTAAGCTGTCACTTTCCTAACTCGCTTTTCACGTTTTTTTGTTCCTTCCTCTATTTCATGCCTCATTTTTCCTTTGTTCTTGCACGTGGCGTCCTTTATTGTGTTTTTCGTGGTAAACCAAAGCGCATACGTACAAAATAATCATACGAAAAGCATCATCATGTGTTCAAAACATACTTGAAAATATGTTATCTAAAAATATAACACTTTTATTATATCAGTACTGGAATACAAAGCCTGAACTCTGAAATACAAATCAGTATCCTGGCCAGTGGTAATGACGTTATGAATGCACACCATACTAGTGATTTGTTCCGAAATATGCTGGTTGGCGCCATATGTCGACGCCTTACTGAAAATAACAACGTTTATTAGTACAGTAAATGGGGAGAAAAATAAGGTATAACCTCCGAATTCTTTACACTCGCTCAGATTTTGATGAAAATTTGGAAATAAGTTATATAAGAAGGGGTATTTTATAGTTACCCTCCAAATTTCAGGTCAATCGGACCGGGTGTGTATTTTTCTTAGCAAAAACCCCCCATTTACTGTACTATTATGCTCCCAAAGTAGTTCTAAATGTAATAACATAAAATTTGAGCTATAATCTATTCCAAAATGGAGATGTTAGCTGTTATCTTATATCTAATACTCGTATATTGCTAGTACTCGTTAGTGGAAGTATCAGACCGTAATTGAGACAGCAAATTCTCTCTGTCGCAAAACTCGACTCGTGCGCAAACGTCACGATTCTTGACTCGCGTGGAGGGGAAAGCCAGCTGCCCTCGCAGTGTCATATTACATATTAAACAAACTGATGGTACAATTGACGCACGATTGTGTGCATGCTGCATTCTCGGACATGCGTATAAAGCTCGCCGTTCCGAGAGAAGGATAGATGGATATATATTTGCACCGTAGTGGCTTCGCGCGGCTTCATATCCCTACTAGGTATTAAACATATGGCTATTACATTACAGGTTGGCAAATTAATTTTGGCAGTTAACGATGCGCGAGAAAGTCTTACAACTTTTCAACGTTGTAAACGCAGTTACCGGGAAGAGCAGGCGTCGTACATTCCGCATGCAAAGTTTTAAAGGCTGTGAGGCTGCTAATACGTACAAGGGTAACACAATATTTTGAATTTGGATTCAAAAATAAGAAATTGTGGCACATGTATAATTCTATATAAAATCGAGTTTACAAAACAAAATAACATTAATGTGTTCTTTATTATTAATTAAATGAATGAGGAAGTAAAAACCATTAGATTATTCTACGAAAATTGGGGTTTTTTTGTACAGACATAATTATTTATTGCTTCAAAAACCATACGGGGAATTCTATAATTACCCTTTATTATCTTATGTGATGTAAATAATAAATAGATTCCAAGAGACATAAACTTTCACCTTTACTTCAAATTAATGTCTTTTAAGTGGTCCCTTCATAATATTCGTCATTGAGGTTTATTTATATATAAATTGAAAGTCAGGTAGATTTTGTAGATAAAGCGTACAATATGATTAGGATTATTAAACTACTTTCTAAATGTAACAATGGCCAACAATTTTTCCTCTCTGTTCGTAGTAATAATTAATGACATACCTACCTGTTAAGCTTTCTAAAATTGTCATTCTTAATAATATGTAGTAGATAATAATGTAAAAATTCAGGTTTATACATAAAATTTGAAAAACAAATTGGGGAAATCGCTTTTAGATATTGTCTAATAAGTATACTAATAATATAAATAAAATATTAAAGCCTTCTTGTGGTAGATATTTCTACTTTCATATGTACATTTTTGGGTTTTTTGCAAATATTTACTATGAAATTAGAACATCACTTCACACTTTTTACAGAATTAGGACTGGCAAAACAAAAAAATCTTGGTTCTGGAAGTCGTCAATTATTGTTTATTTAGAAGTATGTACAGATCTGCTACAAATATTATATTGCTCTAGTGGAATTCGTCTGTGATATCTACAATTTTATAACACCTATTTACATTTTTACATTTGTTGCGTTTAATGTATTCAGTCATACCACCTACAAACAAACATTATAATGAAAAATAGGTTTTAGATGTACAGGGATCATCAACAGTAAAATAATGATGTGCATCTACAAATGATTCTTCAAAATCCGTCTTCGGCCAAATTAATAATAATACTATCTACAACAGTATCTAAAAGTGGTTCATTATTCATAAATTCATCTTCAATATTTTTAACTTGGTCACATCTAACTTTCCAATTATTTGCAGAAAATGTGTCAAAAAATTCATTACAGAATTCTTTAACCTTTGTAAAATTGAAGGTAACATTTCGTTTGGCCACATATTCTTTAAGTGCCGCCCATACACTTTCGATCGGATTTAAGTCCGGGTGATAAGGGAGTTATAAAGATCCGGTTTTAACATTTGTTCACTGTAATATATGTTTCTTTCAGAAAGCCAGGTTTTTAATTGTTGTTTAGTCCAAGCAGTCGTAGGTAATTTTTCATTTAGATCATTGTGATATGGGGCGTTATCAATTACCACAACAGCGTTTATTGGTAGGTTTGGAATAAGTTTTTCTTGTACACACTTCTCATACTTTTGATACGCCATTTCATTATGATAATCTTCTGTTTTTGACTGGGAGTTCCACATAATACCAGCATTAGGTACAAAACCATTTTCACTTCCTGCATGCACAATGATGAGCATATTACCTTTTGAAACGGGTTTTCTTAATCCTTCGTTAATCTTGTCGCTCCATCCTTTAAGGTGCGTGTGACATGAATGAATGTATGTTTCATCCATATAAATTATAGGTTCGTTCTGTAACAAACTTCTGTTGTTTTCCATGTTGGTCCAACGAAAACCTAAAGAATACATTTGTTTTCGCAGAGATTAGCGACTTCCTGTGAAGCCATAACTATCTGCAAAGGTTTGGTGTACATTTCTTAACGTGGGTATGTGATAATTTATTATGCACCTTCTAAGCACAGTTTTGTCGAATTGATCCATATGGATACTGGTCGTTCTTTGTTTTTAGTAGGCACATCAGTGTCAGCATTATTGCCTGCCAGAGCTTCTTTTTCAATACGGGAAAGCGTTCTTTGGATAACTTTCGTAGCAGCAGAAACTCGTTCAATGACCTGACAATAAAGTAAGTCGATATAAATGTTGTATTAAAAGTTTTACTCATGTGCATTTTCATACAAATAAAAGCAGGAAGTAGTTAAATTTGTTCTCAGTGACCGTTCTTTGAAATAAAAATATTCGTCGTGGTTTTTGGCCATGTAAAAGAAGTATTAAATTAATTCAAAAATACTATATAACGTGTCAGTTCATTAGTTGTTTTAAGCGATCTTTAGATTTTAGTTCAAACAGATTTTAATATGACCAAACCGCAATTGTAACTGAAATCGGAAGATGGTTCAAATAATAAAACCGAAACGTAATAGAGGTAGGTATGGAATGAGTATAATAATTATAAGCTAAAAAAACTATTACATTTAAATAGGTATCTTACACAAAATAAACATGTGCCCTTTTATATACTCCTGTAGACAGAAACAGAATAGTTATTTATGCAGAAATTGCATAAAGTGGTGCTTTTTTTCACGAATGTAAAAATTAACGCATAAGCCGCAGGCATGCAAAAACCAAAAAATGTCTCATTTAGGTTGCTTTAAATGCACTAAAAATGCCGTCGATTTGTTTGTCATGATGATATAAAGGTGTATAAAATTGACACATGAGTGCATAACATACTTTGTCTCACCCTAATGTCACTTTTTAAATCGTTTAACAAATTAATATTTTATATACGAAAATCGATTTAAAAAATTTACTATCGAGTGTAAATTTGTTAAATAATTACTTTGGTTTAAAAATTTTATTGCAATAATTAAAACTTACCTTTGTTAATGGAATTGTCGACTTGCCATTGTTTGCTTCTTCGGTCATGAAATTAAAAACGTTCATGATTATTTCACGACACTGCTCACTCAACTTTTTATGAACAACTTTACTTTCTGGAGTCATCATAACAAGTTAGTATTGCACAACTCTGGTAATCATACTTTTCTCTGAACTGTACTGTCGAAACGAAGCTTACGAATTCTGCCATCGAAGTGAGCTCTTGGAATCCGAGTACGTCTTTGCTACGGCGCATCGGACGTTGCCAAACTTCCGACTGCCAAAATTAATTTGCTAACCTGTAATAAGTATTGAAACACAATTTGACTCATCTAGCGTTTCTGATGATGCTGTTTGTTGTGAAAATAATAGAGAAGACGACTTTTTGTTCCCTTCATCAATCAAAGTTAATTTTTCTCACCAGTGCAATATGGCGTCGGCTTCATTTCGGTATACAGTCAAAGTTTCTTCTTATTTTTTGAATATATACTATGAATTATAATATTTGTTGCAGATAGCAGTATAATAAAATGTGAAAAGACGTATGAAATGTGCGAAGGATGCGGCCACAAAATTCACGATAGGTACCTGATGAGAGTAGCTGATTGCAGTTGGCACGAACACTGTTTATGTTGTTCGATATGCGGAGTACTTTTGTCACATTCATGTTATACTAGGAATACAAAACTATATTGCAAGGCTGACTATGATAGGTAAGTTGTTTGAACACAAAGTAGACCCTCCATAAGAAAAAAATGTCGAAAGTGATTTTCGTCACGATGAAAATAATTATATTTCATGCAGCTAGGGCCAGGCTCATTCCCGTCAAAGTTTAAAATCTGGCATTTAAATATGTTGTTCAAACTACAGTTTCATTTATAAAGCCAGAACAAATTGAAGGGTTTAACACATCTGTAGACTCAGTATAAGGGTGATAGCACCCGAGGGATTGCTGTCCACGTGCATAAATGTGTTAACCAGAGCATTAGTGATCTTAGATTAATTAATACATTTTGAAAATAATTCAATTTATAAACTTATGGATCTAGGAATACAGAGAGTTCCAAGAATCTTATTCTTCTTTCTCAGATTATCATCATCCACTCCTGAATGTAAGTCTCTCCCATTTTTGTCTGTCTTGTTCTTCCCAGTTTTACCTGCTGTTTTTCTTATATCCCCTACCCATCTGCGTTGTAGTCTACTTTAACTTGTTTGCTTCAAATCCAATGATTCTTGATTTTCGTCTAAAACTATTGATAATAAAAAGTTTTCCACGATTCCAAATTAAAAAACCAATGATGTCAGCTTCTAACTTTCTTCAAAACTTTTTCCACATGTATGTTCAATTTGAGGAACATTCCCTGCCACTCAATTTCTTCATATCATATACAATCGAATATAAAATCATTGATAAAAGATTGAGTTATTACCTCAGATTAACAAATAAAATAGATATGTTTGTTTTGATATTTTCTTGTCCCAAACATTGAGTCACATTCGTAGCTCACTTGCGGACACTTCCACTGCTTTACCATATTTACAAAATCTCTTTAGTTGCAGGAAAAATGAAATTAGAAGTTTAATTGAAAATTTGTTAAAAAGTTGTGCAAATAAAAAAATGTCATACTAATTTATGCATTTGAGTCGCTATTTTTAAAATTAATTAATAATACTTGAATTTTATTTAATAAAGGCATATTCTTATATAAATTTTAAACAAGTATTTGTTGTATCCCTAGATACCTTTATGGTTATAACTAAAAGTGGCAACATTGCTCAAAATTTCAGTACCTGTTTAATGTGTCAATAGTAATCTATTTAGTAGTTTTGTTCTTGTTTAATTACCATATAAAGAGAGATGCAAATATCCTCAGACTGTGATCGACGATCATTTCGAATAGGTCGTAGTATTGTAGTAAATAATGTCAAACGTGGTTTGTTTACACGAACGCCATTACGACTAGAGAGTAAACATTTAGTTTCGTTTTGATGTGTTTTTCAAAACTTTTAGTGACAAAATTAACTTTTAAGTTAATTAATTTAATGTTTTGGATTATCATGGTTCGTCGGTGCCAAGTTTATCAGAAAAACAGCCGAAATTGCCAAGGCCATGTAGCTACAATACCATCCCCACTTTTTGTAATTCGTTCATTATTTCACTACTGGCGTTTAGAATTGTTGGCCGCAAAAATAAATCTGTTTATGAATGAATAGCCCTCTCTATGTTTATTATTACTATAAGGTTATTACTAATTGTATTAGGAGCATACTGCCTTATCGAACGCACTGGTCATACCCTGTATAACGTGACACTTGACCATTACGATGCTCTTATGGTACTTTGCTTTCATTCAAATCAGAATAATAAAATAACAAAGTCCCTCTCCTGCTCCTCAGCATTATTTATGAATGTCCTCATGGCGTAGTGTTAATTATAGCGAGCTATCGAACAGGAGGTTTGGGTTCGAACTAAAACGCAGTTAATAAAACATTCTTAAATTTAATGAGACGTACGTAAGCGTTTACGTCAGTTACATCACTGGATATAATAATAACAATAACAACTTTATTCAAAAAATATGGTTTTACAAGAACATTACATGGAGTGAATAAAGTAGGTTAGCGATAAGTGTTATTACACTTGTTTCGCAAAAAATACAATTTAATCATATACATTGGTCACATACAACAATACTAGTTATTGAATTCAATATAAATAAAAACACTATAAATTATATGTATAAAATTGAATCAACGACACATAGAATTTTAAATTATAATTAGGCCTAAATACAGTAGAACTATGCATATAATCCATTGGAGTGAAGTCAATACAAAAATGTTATATACTACAAACAACATGAACGAACTACAGTACTAAGTATCACAAAATAAAATGTCATAAAAATAATATTTATTTACCATTTTAGGACATATAATACTACAGATAAATTAAAATGTTAGTAGGTTACAACAACGATTTTGATATGGGTAAAAGTGTGAATGATAAAATATATATAAAATGTAATAAAATAACAATATTTTTTGAGGCGTATTCATATTTAACACACATGGAAATGGGATAGAGATAAAAATGTATACGAAATATAACGAGGAAGTTTCTTGGTCAATATCGATTGGTTAAAATAATCATTCTCAAAATACTCGAACTTTAGATCTCTTCATGAACATTTTCAGCTGTTTTTTGAATTGGAATGAGTTGGGTATAGCGCGAATTGTTTCGGGTAAAGTATTTAACATTTTTGGAGCGTTATAAGAAAAACTAGTTCTCAGCAGTGATTTTGTTATTTGTGGTATTACATAGTTATTTCTTTGTCTAGTGTTATAGGTATGTTTTTGTAAGTTTGACGAGTGTTTTATTGTATAGTACTTCATGTTGACATTGTAGTAATAGAGTTGTTTAAGGTCGAGTACCTCTGATTCTTGAAATAGTAGATCACTTGGATATCTTGAGTTTTTACTTAGAATAATTTTCAGGAATCGTCGTTGTAGAACTTCAAGGGGTCGGATGTGGAATTTTAGTGCACCTCCCCATGCTAATAAACCATATCGAAAATGACTTTCAACGAGTGCATGATATAGTGTGAGCAAATGATGAACAGGAAGGATTTTTTTCATGTATCTTAATTTATAAAGGATACATTGTAGTTTTTTGGCTACGTAGTTGATGTGTAAGTCCCATTTCATGTGCCAGTCTATTATGACTCCTAAGTACTTTATGTTACTTTCGGCTGTAATTGTAAGATTGTTTTTACCATCGAGGATGTTGAGCTGAGTAAAGTGAGGAAGATTTGTTTTATTACAACTGAAAGGTAGGAAGTTGGTTTTTTGAAAGTTTATAGTTAGCAACCTGCTTGCAACCCATTTTTTAATGGGTTTCTACTATTTCTTTTAGTTCTGTCCAGGTATCGGCCTCGTAGAAAATTGCGGTATCGTCTGCGAAACCGATAATATTACCTCTGCTTTTCACAGAAAACAGTCCATACATGTAGATGTTGAAAAGTAGGGATCCGAGGACCGTACCTTGAGGCACTCCACATTGTACGACTAACGATTTACTGTCGACACCGTTTATTCGGACTGTCTGATACCTATTCGTAATATAACTTTTGAATTTATCTAAGCAAGTATTTCTGATACCGATGTCCTCCAGCGACTGAAAGAGAAGATGCAGAATACATGATAACATGGAATAGATGACACAAAATACATATGATATATGTCACAGAATATAATATGATGGATGACAGATGACACATTGCACAAGATGGATAACACACGACACAAAGTGACTGACATGACATCACGGCCTGACAGCTGTCTGATAACGCAGAACACACATAACGGCTGATAGATGACGCCACTTCCGTCGTACAGCATGATACCTCCACCACCTAAAGATCTATGGCCATGAGGTCACATCAGAAGTCCCCTCCCTCCCTCTTTTCTATTGAACAGTGGAACTTAGACTAATAAAATTTGGAGCGTGAAATGAACTATTCTCTACTAGTGGTAGCATGTGACGTAATAGGGATCGGTGACGTTACCAGGCAATTGAATATGACATTTGTAGTTTTATGTCATTCACAAAAAGTTTTAATTCCAAGTTTATTTTTGAATATTTCATTATTTTTTAATTACAAAGTTCGTGGGTTCAGTCGCGTTTTCACTTCGTATAATAAGCTTTTTTGTATAACAATGGATTATATGGAAAAAGAATAGTTTTTTATATTTTATTCAATAAATTTGAGTGACAGATAAGTAGAAATAGAAAATGGATGTACATTTATCAACGTGAAGTGGACGGTAGAATTTTTTTGACTGTATAACTCCAAATTCTATACGATATAAGCCTTATGTCAGCGCCAGTCACAGTGAAGTGCGAAATCTGTGGTAAATTTTTTAAGAAGCGAGGCCTAAAATTACATCAAAACAAGACGCATGGTAGACAAAATTTAAGTTCGATTACAGTAGAAAGTTTTTAAAATAAGGATATAAAAAATACGAATTTTCATATAAAGTTGGCAAAATTGAAGTATCTCTCTCTCTACTATAATCAAGAATAATTTAAAAACTTTTGAAAATATAGATCATCATTTAAATTTCTCTGATCAACAAAATAGAAATGTCTCAGTTCGTAAAAACATAAATTTATCAAAAAATAGTAAAATTAAAAATGTCGTTAATAAAGTTTCTGACGGCGACTTGACATCCGCAATCAAAATCTTAGCTTCAGATGACAGTTTTGCTGATGTCAGTGCAGCCACTTTAACAGATTTAAAATCGAAACATCCTGTAGAGAAACTTAATAGTACGTTCCCTACTTTGATTTCGGAACATATTCCTTTTTTTATAACAGAAGAATTTGTGAGTAGCGCAATAAACTCTTTTAAAACAAGTTCTGCTGGGGGTTTAGACTCTTTAAGACCTTCACATCTACAAGATTTAATAAGTTACAGTGCTGGCCCTTCAGGAAAAAATCTCTTATCATCTTTGTGTAAATTATGTAATTTTATTTTAAATGACACAGTAAACATCAATATTCGTCCTATTTTATTCGGCGCGTTACTATTAGCTTTAGCTAAAAAAGCAGGAGGTATCAGACCAATTGCTATTGGCACAGTTTATCGTCGTTCAGTAGCGAAAATAATTTGTTCAAACATCAGAGACAAATTAGGATATTTACTTCGTCCATTACAATTTGGTTTCGGGTCGAAAGGTGGTTGTGAAGCAGTTGCACATGCAGCAAGACGTTACGTCTCTAATTATCCAGACGTTAATAATAAAGTTTTTCTGAAAATTGATTTTAAAAATGCTTTCAATACAATTCATCGCGATCATTTATTAAAACTTGTAGCAGATATTCTCCTGAAATTTTTCCTTTCATCAATCAATGTTATCGATTCCCTTCATATCTTTTATTTGGCGAAAACATCATTTATTCGGAAAGAGGCGTCCAACAAGGGGACCCTTTGGCACCCCTCCTTTTTTGCATATCGATACACAAACTTATTAGCAACATTGACACAGAATTCAATGCTTGGTACCTTGATGATGGTTCTTTAGGTGGTAATACTAATTCCGTATTCAAGTCTCTTGTCTATATAATAAACAATTCCAAGGATATTGGTCTTGAACTCAATTTCAGCAAATGCGAGTTATTTTTTTTAGAATCACCAAATAATCTCACCATTGATAAATTTAATTCTGTAGCACCAGGCATAGCAATTACCAACGGACAAAATCTATTTCTATCATGTGCTCCTTTATTAAACGAAACCTTTCTTTCAGCTTTCAATGAAAAAATAATCTTTTTCAAAAAAATGTCATCTCTTTTATCCTGGTTACCGACACATATTGCTTATTACCTTCTCAAGAATTGCCTATTAATTCCAAAATTAACATATATCTTAAGATGTAGTCCGACCTGGTTACATAATGATATCCTAATCAATTTTGAAAATGCCACTCGTCATTCATTAGAGTCATTAATTAACATTAAATTAGAGGACCTATCTTAGAAACAAGTTTCACTACCTGTTTCATATGGTGGTTTAGGAATTCGCTCAATCGTTTCAGTAGCTCTTCCTTCTTTTTTGTCATCATTAAATAGTTCAAAAAATTTCATTAATTCCATTCTGCCTATAGTTTTCCACACACAAGACCCTTTATTAATGGAGGCAGAAAATATTTGGTCATTAAAGTCTAACAAAGTTGTACCGATGATTATAAATCCTTTCAAAAATCCTGGGATATTCCTTTATTGAACATTGAAAAAGAAAATCTGCTTCAGAAAGCTATCAATTTACCAGACAAGGCTCGTTTGAATGCAGCATTTTCAAAGGAATCAGGAGCATGGTTGAACGCTTTACCGTCGGCCCCATTAGGTACGCTTTTAGATGACGAAAGTTTCCGTATTTCTATTGGTCTCCGTTTAGGTTGTCAAATTTGTGTAAAACATCGCTGTCGTTGCGGAGCTGATGTTGATGAATATGGTAGACACAGCCTAAGCTGCAAATTAAGTGCCGGCCGTTTTTCACGTCATTCTGCAGTAAATGACCTAATCAAACGAGGCATGGCATCTGCAAAGATTCCCTGTTCGTTGGAACGGTTAGGTACTTGCCGCGACAACGGTAAACGTCCAGATGGTATGACCCTCATTCCATGGCAACACGGCAGACCAGTTATATGGGATTTCACTTGCATTGACACTTGGGCTCCGTCCCATGTCCGATCCACATCTACTTCCGCAGGCACTGCAGCTTTACAAGGCGAAACTTTTAAAATCAATAAATACAAAAATTTGGAGAACATTTACATTTTTATTCCTGTAGCAGTTGAAACCTCTGGTGTTTTCGGTCATGAAGCTTTAAAATTCATTAAAGAAATCGGTAAAAAAATATCAATAGAAACCAATGATTCAAGAGCAACTTTGTTCTTTATACAACAAATAAGTATTGCAATTCAAAGAGGAAACGCTTCATCTTTTCAAACTTTCTCACATTACATTTCCGAAATTCTTATTTAGCATCTTCATTCTCTTTTTCAGAATGTGTGCCTTCTGATAATACATGCGTTGACAATTTAATAAATTATGCCCCCAACAAGCTTTTGGGCCTCAGTGTACTAAAAAATACAGATAACCACCAGCCAGGTGATGTCCCATTCATAGGAATACTGAAGAAGATGACTATGCTAGAGAATGATGCGATTCCTATACGCAATAGATTATCTCTAACCAAAACAGTTTTCAAATCCGTAATATCTACATCCAATTCAGTAGCAAACATCATCAATTCAAATTCCTTATCACGCCGATCAAGTGAGAAAGACAATAATAGAATCCGAGATTATTCGTATAATGATAGTAGTTGCGAAAGAGCTTTTAACAATATTTCCACATTCAGATCCCTAAAGGGTATTCCCCAAGATTCTTTGGGTCTCGAAGGCCTCAAAAATATTGGTAACACATGTTTCATGAATAGTATTATCCAATGCCCATCAAACACAAGGTGGCTATTAGAATATCTAAAGAAAGACGCATACATAAGAGATATTAACATAAACATATCTAGCATGAAAGGAACACTAATTAAAGCATTTGCTGAAGTTATTCAAGAACTTTGGTCTGTAGACTGTTCAGACAAAGTAGTTAATACAGTATCATTGAAAAGTAAGATTCAGCGATTTACTTCAAGCTTCATGGGATACACTCAACATGATGCACATGAGTTTCTTCGTTACCTATTAGCAGGACTTCACGAAGATGTCAACAAGGTATATGAAAAACCAAAGCCCATATTAACAGAAATTGATGACAAATTTAGTGATATCCAGAAAGCACAAGAATTTTGGTTAAGATATGCGAGAATAGACAACTACAAGATTATGGATAACTTTGTCGGTCAATTAAAATCAACAATCAAGTGCACACCCTGTGGTCACTGTTCAGTTACCTACGATCCTTTTTGGGATTTATCTCTTCCGATACCACAAAGAACAGGTCAATTATGACTTTCACAATGTTTAGATTCGTTTACAAGAGAAGAAACACTCGACGGTGATGAGAAACCAGCTTGTTCGAAATGTAAGGAACGAAGACGATGCATTAAATCATTCTCAATTCATAAATTTCCGAAAATACTGGTTATTCACCTGAAGCGCTTTTCGCAAACAGGAAGTTTTAGTGGAAAACTTAATGATTCAATAGATTTTCCAATAGAAGGGCTTGATATGAACCATTACGCGGCTGATAATGTGGCACCTTGTATGTACAACCTCTACGCTATATCTAATCACTGTGGAACCACTTATATTGGTCACTACACAGCATTTTGCCGACATCCCTACACGGGACAGTGGCACGAATATAACGATTCAAGAGTGCTATTAATATCGTGGAAATCTTTAGTCAGTGGAGAAGCATATGTTCTCTTCTATGAACAAGATGACACAAAATCCCACCTTTAAGTTTAATAATTTTTTTTTATTTTATTAGTTTTTAAATTGTTTTATTTCATTGTGAATCAATGTCTTATTTGTTTTTTTTTCTGCAAAATTTATTCATATATTCATATATACATTGTATCCGTTTAAATATAAATAAAATTGATTTTATTTACCAAAAAAAAAACCTTATGGTAAGTGATACCTCGTTTGAAAGGTTTTTAGAATACCTATTCAATAATACTAACTTTTTTGAATTTAGGATATTTTTGATGGTTACAATAAATAAACACTAAAATATGAGTTTCGCATTTAATTAATAAATATTTGAGAACAGCTTCTTATAATAATTGTTCAAAATATACTCCATCACTTGTTTTTTTATTGACCTGATTGCTTTATTTGCACGTTTTTACTTGTTTTCGGCTGTTCTTCAGTTCAAGTTTAATGTTTTTATTTATTTTATTTTGTTTTTTATTGTTTTCTTCTGTTTCTTGTCATTTCTTACCGGTATTTTTAAATATATATGCCAGCTTTCCAAAGGCAATCCAGGTCAACGGTATTCTTCTCATTACTTCCGCCTTATGGTTTTCTTTTCCAAGAATGATGTTGTGCTCCAGATATAGATGTTGTTCATTGTAACACCGATGTTGTCGTGGCTCATTATTTTGGATTTCTTGTTCATTTTCAGGACTGATTTTTTATCCAGTTCATTTGGGTGACTAAGAGACGAACCATCTATTTTGATACCCTTTTATGTCATGTTGAACACGTCCTCGAGAACCAGTATAAATAATTTTGGAGAGATGGTGTCGCCTTACATCCAAGAATATGGTACAATAAAAGCTAACGAACGCCTGGTACAGCGTCAAAATTGATACTGTTGATGTATTTTGGACATATTATAACCTATAAAAATATACTCGTATTTCTGTATTTCCATCCTCCTAGAAGATAAGCAATAAAATGTGTATCTCTTCTGCACCCTTTATCAGCTTGTATCTCACAAACTAGCCAGTTTAAAGAAAAATTGTTCTAATTAAACATTTCTTAGTAATCCTCCTTCAATGTATGATACTGATTTACGAACCTCCCTGTATAGATAAGTTCGGGAACAGTATTTTAGATTCAAAAGTTAGATACTCTGCTTGTAATTTTTTTCTTTTAATAAAACATCAAACCGGAAAGCCTATACAATATATACAACGCATATACACCGAGAGGCAACATCCGCATCCCTCGATTTAGCACAAAGATCCCTTAAAGGCCGTATAAGGGTTTTATTGGATCCGCTCCGACGCGTTTCGAAACTCATATCGGGAGATGCAGGGGTATAGAGGGAGAAGAACGGCGTTAGCTTATATTTGGTATAGCTCCGCCGTAGTCGATTCTAATAAAGAATGAAAAGCTTTCTATCGTTTTTCTTTTCAAAAAAGGCGCCGTTTATTTTTTGTCCTACTCGCTGATGCTTTTATGAAAATTGCAAATGATTTTTCTTTCGGTTTTTGTATTTCCATTCATGCGTTACTTTGTTGGAGGAAATTAAAAACTCTTTTTTCTTTCATTTTTATGTACCTAGGAAATAAAATTTTGTGAGAAGAATTTATTTTGATAAGGGGCAAAATTGTGTCGAAACGTCAAAAATATATTCCAGTAGAAAACCTTTTGTGTACATGTACGCATGTAAGAGGTAACAACTTCTTTGGTACTGAGGTTTCATTATAATTTCCTTAAGTAAATTATTTGTTGATACATAGTAAAGTCCTAAAGTACTCATTTTTTCTACATAATTATGAATGCAAATGAAAAATCCTCAATCAGGTCATTTTTTTATGGGAAACTACACTTTCTGAATGATTTTATAGAAACCAACAATGAACTTTCTAATGAAACACAGCAAATTTGTGTTGTACATTTAATGACTGCAAAAAACAACTTAAGAATTATTTCCCCGTCCCGATTCTTACAACAACTGAGATCTATTCAACACGGAAGTTACAAACTTTTTGGTTACTTCTCAGCTGTGATTATCTTGCCCTCAGGGGCGGTTTTATGCTTTTCGGCGCCCGGGTGCGAAAAATATTTAGACGTCCCCTCTCATCTCTAGTTTCATTGAAATATCGTTAAAAAAGATAATGTAAAACTTTCATAACCTAATTGATTTAATTGTCATCACTAACCGGACTTTTAACATATAATTTGTTACAGATATTGTTCCTATTTGTTTGCAATAAAAAATAAACGGTTTTAAAGATTAAATAGACGAAACATTCCATCGGTTACCATCAAGACTATCGAGAACATATACAGCAAAAATAACATACAGGCCAGAATTAATAACAAACTAACACAGCCGATACCAGTGGAAAGAGGAATGCGTCAAAGAGATTCATTGAGCCCGCTGCTCTTTAACCTCATCATGGATGAAATTATCCATAAAGTCAAAAATCTAAATAGAGGGTTCAGAATGGGCGAAGAAACTATCTCTATAGTATGCTATGCAGATGATGCCGTACTGATTGCGGAGAGTGAAGATTATCTTCGGAGACTTCTACATCAATTTAATATAACAGCAAGAAAGTTTAGCATGATAATATCTCCGAATAAAAGATCCAATAAGGTGCAAGCTGGAAGTGGACAGAAAGATAATCCAGCAAGAAAAAAGCATCAAATACCTGTGAATACTAATGCACAGTTATGGAGATACAGAAGCGAAAGTTGCCCAACAAATAAACAAAGCCAACAGAATAGCAGGAAGTCTTAAAGAAACTATCTGGCTAAACAAACATTTACGGACAGAAACAAAGGCCAGGATTTATAAGACAGTAGTGAGGCCAATTATGACCTACACTGCGGAAACAAGACCTGATACAACAAGAACAAAAAGACTGATGGAAACATGTGAAATGAAAATAGTCCGTGATATCACAGGAAAAACACTAGGGGACAGACAACTTAGCACAGACCTCAGGCAAAACTGTAATATCGAGAACATAAATGAATGGACACTGAAAAGGAAAAAAGAATGGTATAGCTATATAAGTAGAGTGGGTGAAAGAAGACTGGTAAAGATTGCACGAGACAGATCCCCAAACGGCCGAAGGAGTATTGGAAGTCCAAGGATGAAATGGAGTGATAACCTGGATATATAGTGAGGAGGCACCCGAAGATGGAACAGGCGCGAGCCTATTAAGGAAGCAGGAAGAAGAAGAAGAAGATTAAATCGTTTATTGTTTAACGAGCAAGGAATGATAGTCATTTCCCACAAGTATGAAGTTGCTGCAAATCATACGAGTGGGAAATTAGCATTACATGCGAGTTATACGGTATACTTTTTCTACGGCTATAATAGATAATTATGATTTAACAAATAACATGAACTTCAAATTTAAAGTCGTTCAAATATTTAATTATTCACCATATTGACGGTTTCATAGTTACAGTGATGAAACGTAATGTTTGATACATATGAGCACTGTAATAGATGGCAGGTTTTCCTAACTACTTATCGAGCTCACTATTTTATCGGCGATATTAAATTTATTCTTCATCGACTCGTCAATATAACCTTCTGCAACTGTGGTAGATTTCCAACCTCTATGTCTCTTCAATGACCAAAAATGTAGTATATGGGTGTGTATAGGACCCGTTGTACTGGCTCTGAGATGAAAATCAATAGGCTTCATCTGTGAGACGCCCTGGACAATATTCTATGTATACAGTCCGGGCGCTGTATTGTACTGAGAACCCGAAATTTCTCTAAAAATAACCAAGAATGTAGTGTCTACTTCAAGTACTATAACAACCGTTGTACTGAACTGAAAATCAATAGGGTTCATCTGTGAAACACCCTAAATAATATGCAATCATAAAAGTGGACACTTGTGT
The DNA here is from genome assembly GCA_963921935.1 of Galeruca laticollis. Lineage (NCBI taxonomy): Eukaryota > Metazoa > Arthropoda > Insecta > Coleoptera > Chrysomelidae > Galeruca > Galeruca laticollis. The sequence goes on along the minus strand of OY998179.1, from coordinate 184,773,923 downwards.
ACACTTCGGAGGCTGTATCGTGCTAACAAACCGAACTTTCTACAGGAATGACCAAAAATATGATACTTCAAGTACCATAGCACTTGTTCTACTTGCTCAGGTGAGCTGAAATTGAATAATGTTCATCTGTGAGATGTCCTGGATGATACTCAATCATAAAATTGGTTACTTGATACACTCCGGAGACTGTATCGTGCTAACAAGACATGTTACAAAAAGTGGCTAACGACGACGATGACATATACACAGAATTTTTTCCTAAAAGCCATTTTTCCTGTTTTTCTCGCTGAAAACCGAAAAAATAACTCAAAATTCTAACTTTTTTTGGTGTAAACCAATACTTTTCTACGGGTGTGAAGTTGATTTCCAGCAGTTAAAATAGTAAAATTGAAAGTAGTTCATCTTGTAAGATTAGATACGTAATATTTGTTAAGCTAAATACATAGGTTTTTGTGTTAAATTATGAGATATTATACGATTATTATAATTTTCGATAACTATATACTGTGCATAAATGAGCAATAATATATTGTATGAAATATATATTAGAATAAAATAATAGTGTTTCTAATAATGTAACAAAATTTCCCAACAAATAAACTTCAACACTAATATTTAGTAGTCGTGGATATAGTATAGTATTCTACTCGCGTATAATGAGTTATTATTCCCTCGTGAATAATAACCTTCATTATACGCTCGTTGAATAATATACTATTACCGAATGTACATTATTTGGTATTAGCATATGAGAGATAGAGAGAGAGAGAGAGAGAGAAATTCGAACAAAGTTTGTGTTGAAATGGGTTTCGTTAGAAGTTGGAGTTTTTTTTTGGTTTGGTCCTGATGTAGGATTAGTTTCCTCTGCAGGTCTGGGTATTTTGGGGGTTGTAGTGCGCGTTCATATATTGAGCTTGGTGTATTGGGTTGTTAGCTGAAAATTGGTCTGGTTGGAGTTGTCTGGAAAATTTAAGAAAGTGACTAAAAAGAAAATTAAAAGGTGTGGAATTGAGGTTTTGGAGAGGGCTTTTAGCTAGAAAGTGCTCCGGAAAAAAAATTCTCGTTTTTGTTTTTTTCTATATTTTTTTTGAATTTTTGGATCCACTATTGTGCCCGCGCCACGAGTGACGGTACAGTTGTAACCGTAAAATGAGGGGACAAGATGAGTGAGGGTATCGGCCACTAGGGCACGGGCTGTCGGGACCGCGCGGCGTTCATGATTGTTGTCGCTAAAATCTCGTTCAAGATTTTAGAGTCGACGGAAAGGTTATATGGGGTCTGTGGTTTTTCAATGGTGATGGGAGCGGTTTCTTGGGGGATTTTCGGTATTTCCAACCGCTTTGGACACCGAGGATGGTAGGCGGTGTACTAGCCACCGCAATTTTTACAGAGAGGTTCAGTTGCCTTGCATGTTTCAGCAAGGTGGCTTGTGGTGGAGCATCTGTTGCAGTATTTGGATAATGCGGGTAGTGGGTTGGTAGGGTTTGAGGCCTCACATTGATGTGAGAGACCGTGAAATTTGATGCCCCATGTTAGAGCGCGGTGGTAGGCCAGTTCAGAATTCATCAGAATTCGGAACATGGAAATGGGCTTGTTTAGACGTCGGGAGATGCTACGCCAGGATCTGGTAAAGGTGAAGTTAACTTCGTTGAGGAGGATGTCCTCAAGTTCCTCGTCGGTAAGGGATGTGTCTTCATTTCTGCAGACAAAAGAGAAGGTGGGCTTGCGGGTTCTCGATTGTGAGCGGGCTCAGGGAATTGGATTTAGGGGGACGATGGTGACCTGGGAGTCACCGATGGCGTTTCGAAGTCTGTTAGCAAGAGATTCGTGTGGGATGTTCGCGGGTATCTTCAGGAGTGCTGTGCGGTTCTGGTTTGCCTTCAAGAAGGATATATTTCCCCTCAACAGCTCGTTTGTGTTGAGGAGGTTAAATAACTACCTCTGGGAGGTGTATTTAGAAGGTAAGTTTCGGATATTCAGAGTTTGAAGTGGAGGTATCAGTTGGGAAGGTCGGGTTTGTTGGGCAGTTCGTTATTGTTAGGTGAGGCGGAGTTGTGGTGTTGACTGTTGTTAAGTTGGTTGTTGTTGTTGGGTGGTTGGGGGGGGGGGCGGTGTAGGGATTCTTCGGGATCTCTTGGGTATGGCACCCAAGAGAGTGAAGTTCTCCTCTGGTGCTTGGCGGTTGGTTATGGGAGTCGTGTTCACAGAGATACGTGAACCGGGGCAAGAGGCATGGGATTTGGCAGAATGAACTTCTGATGAGGAGCTACGGGTATTTGGGATGGAGCTTTGTTTTAATTCTTCGTACATGGTTTGGAGTTTTTGGTATTCAGACTCTAGTTGATTGATTTCACGGATTGCGTCGTCGACTGAGGCTGAACGGTTGGTTTTAGGGGGTGAGACAATTGGTATAAATTCATCGTGAGATGAGGTAGAGGGTACAGGTTGGCCAGTTTGGCTACGGATGTTGTATGGGGAGCGTTTTTTCGAAGACATTGCAAGTTGGTTGTGGGGAGGAAGGAGACGAAACAGAAGGTTTTTTTGTTTGTGGGGGTTGTTAGTATGGGGATGGCGGACAAAAGCCGGATAGCGGACTCACTGCCGGAAGGACTTTCCTCCCCGGTTAAAGGTTTCCTGACTTTTTTGTTTGCTGGTTAGTATTTTATATTCACCTGAAAAGTCCTTACGTCTTCATCTGGATGATGGTAGTTTTCTTGCTAGAAGCTTCTTCTTCAAAACGTTGTTATTGAAAAAAAAACAAATTTCATAAATAATTTGCTCTATAAAGAGCAGTGTTTCATAAGTAAAAAATGTCCTATAAAGGACAGATTAAGATTACGATGGCAAGCCGCTACTGGAGTGGACTGTAGGGACCGAATTTCCAGGGATGCTTCTACTTACAGGTCACCGTCTTCGTTCGGAGTCTCGGAGTAAGATGTATTAGCATATACCTTACCTCACCTTATAATTAGTACATGATTGAGCTTTTTTACCTCAGAAGTATACCCAAAAACTATTTCTTGTGTAATACTCACTAAATCGTGGGTTGTAAAAATAATCTAGGAACTGACATAACTATCCCCTAGTTCATAATCATTCTAATAACGTGAAAACGCTGATAAATGAGGACGGTATAGTACAAATCATCAGGATGGAATTGTAATGAATCATAGCTCAGTTCCAAAATATGAGGCACTACATTCTCAGTAATATTGCATTAAACCGACAACAATTGTAGTCAGATTGTGATTATTAATACTTGAATCACAACCTGACTACAACTGTTGACGGTTTAATGTAATATTTCTGAGAATTTAATGCCTACTATTTTAGAACTGAGCTATAGGGTATCAAATTTTAGAGATCAATACGGGCGGCAAATTTGTAAATCCGCCGCTACCACAAAACAATTAATATTGCAGAAATTAAAGCATTACTTGCCCTGCTCTACCTTGGTGGGGTTCGTAAAGTAAATGGTCTCAATTGTGAGGATCTCTGGATGACCAACTGTTCAGGAATCGAAGCGTTCTAGTCCAGTGGAATTCTGGCATCATGCTCTGATTGACCTGAAATTTAGGCAATAAGTAGAGAATAGCACTAGAAACAAAGTTTATATAGTGCCGTGGTGTCTTTTGCCCAGGGAATGGAAGCCACCCCCTTTTAGGGGGTGAAATTTTGTAACCTTACCTTGCTGTTGTTACCACAAGAAGTGAGGTTTCATTGCCAAAGGTTCGCTTTTCGCCGGAGAGCATAAGACCGTGAGTTAGTGAGGAATGTTTGAAAGCTAGTCCTGTATTATTTTATCAACGCGCCACTCGATTAGTAGGACATTCAAGAAACTCTTACTGATTAATCAAAAAACCAATAGTGAATAAATTAGCTATTATAACTTTTCAAATATATTATTTATATTGTTTTGCCCTTACGTTTATGAATCAAATAAAACACATTTTATTGCCAATGAATCAGTTTAATTAAATTTAATGGCACCTTGAACAGATAGTGTAATAACCTGTCTCGATAAATATAAGGTAACCGACTCTAATTATGAACTAATAATCAGTTATCAATGGTTGGTTAATTTAAAATGTTTAACAGTTTCTAATATTATCAAATATCTGAGATCATCATGTACAATACCGTAAATCTTTAGTAACATGTAAATGGTATACCAGTTACAGCCTTACAAACTGTAATAATTAACAAGATGTCACCAAATAGATCAAAATTGTCTCTTATGTAGTAATATTAAGCTGAAATATGATTTCAGGGCGATATGCAAAAATAAAGTTAATATTTCAACTTTAGAAAGTTGAAAGAATTTAATATTAAAGTTGTGAATTGATAGACGTCTATATAAGAATGTGAAGTTACTAAATATTGAAATCTAAAAGTTAATGTGTCATTAAACGTTAAAACATGAAATTACAAAATGAATAAGTTGCTTAAAGTTCAGATGAAAACGAATAAAACTTTAAATGTTACTTGCGGTTAGTGTCTAAACTATTAAACGTCAATTGCTTTAATTGACAAGCCACATCTGACTTGTGGAACAAGATTCAGCCATCTGGTTAAGAATCGTCCGTAATGGAATCATTCCTCAATTGTCACCAACAAACATGAGTCCAGCATCGTCCCTTGAAGTGAAAACGCCATCACGAGCTCTTGTCGCTCTGTAACGGTAACGCCATACGAGATACGACACGTCTCTACTACCATGAATGGAGTCAGCTATCTCTACGAAAATATTGAAAATATATCCCATACAGGTAACATCCGAAATTTGAGGCTTCTTAAAATCCTGACATGATCATCCTATCTATCATCGATTACCATCACACATAAAAACTGTTTAAACCATATCCATTTGGCAAAAAGTATGCGTAAAAAAATGTATATCAAAAACTATGCTGTACAGAAAAGCCCAAAAAGGAAATTGGAGCTATGTGTGAAAATATACGTGCAAGACGAAAGCTTACCAAGGGCTTCTCACCACGATAGTCCCGAAAATAGATTATATAAACCATGTGACACTGGCCATTTTCTATACTTCTGACTTGTCATACTCGACACTCGACTTCACAACTCGAAAAGTATCAGACAAGTGATTCCAATTTACCTTCCTGTTACTTTTGACATCTGCGATCAGTGTTACCACTGACAATCAAATAAAATCCCCATATAAAATGATGAAATCCTCGTGGATTGGTTAAATCACATGAAAAATATTAATAAAAATATTACTCTAGACACCCATTTAATTATTTAAATCCTATTATTCCAGGATATGCTTAAATAATTTTAAAACCCGTAGTTAGTTCCCTTATATGCAACCAACTATACAGAATTGTGTATACAGTTGCATACTCAGTGGGTGGTATTTATATCATGCTACAATGTATAATATTAAAAATAACTTTTGAAATCGATAGGTGGTCAATTGTAAGAGAAAAGTTCGTTATGAATATTTTTCGATTAGTTAATATTTTCTTAGTTATTCGTGATTGAAAATGCTCTTTCTCGTTAGAAAACCCTTTTACAACAGTTTTTCTCGAATAAGTCGGAAAATTTACATCCTAAAAAAATGTATTAGAAAGAAAATGAAGCTAATGAAAATAGGAAGAGATTAAGCTTCTGTTCGTGTATACGTGCAATAGGTACCGATACACGGCTATTTGAAAATAAATTTTTATTAGGCGGGTATTGAATTACATGCATTTAACGTAAAATAAATAAAAAGATTTCAATTTTTGAAGAAAACTACCTCTTATATTTTTGGAAGTAATACAAAGTCATTCAAATGAACTTGGTTTCAAGCTATTAGCATAAAAAATAACGAAGTTATAACCAAAATAAAACCACCCATTCATTTTTTCTGAAAAAATTTTGCTCCATTCGAAATTGTTAACTCATGATTTTTGTTGAGTTTTGAAGGATTACAGTGATATGGTCAACACTGACGACACAACACTTTTTTGTTGTTAGGGGTGGTTTTTGAGGGTTAAAACAACGCGCTAATTTGTATCGTTAAAATTTAATAATAAATTGTATTCAGTTATCGTATACGTATTATCAAATCTTTTCAATTTGTCAAAAAACCTTTTTTTATATAAATCTCGTTAGGGGTTGTGTTTTTAAGTATTTAATTATTGTAATTAAATATTTATTGTACCGGAAACTATTAAAAGTATTTATATTTACAATATATTCGTCATAAAATAATTTTAAGCTTATAAAAACGATTTTTTGGTAATTGCGTTATTAAGGGAGACTTTTAAGAGTTGAAACGTTAAAAAAATAATGTAAATTATATCTCACAAAATAATCATATATTTTTCCTACATATTTAGGTACGATTTTAACGTAAATAATGTATACTATTGTGATTTTCTAATTTTTTCAGCAAAAAGGGGTAATTTTTACCCCCTTGAAATAGTTGTAAATCAGCACCTTTTATTTTGTAGGGCATATGCACATAACGTAGAACTACTTTAAAAATATCAAATAGACAATTTCAAATAAAGCATCCACTATATTCTTACATTTTTAAAATCTTGTCAACGAGCTGATTTAACGACATATTATCATACTATCTAGTGTTACTAGTACAGCTAGTAGAATATCACATTTTTTCACATTCAGGTGGCTGCAATAGGCGAACAGGTGTTGAAAATCAAGAAAAATCACTTACATGTCCCTATCCTAACTTTTCAAGTTCTATTCAGTGGCATAAAAAATACATACAGTGTGATCCTATATGAATATGCAATGAATGGGTATAAATCGATTTTTCCTATTATTGCACTATGTGCACAGAACAGCTTTTTGCGCCAGAATTTGAGATCTTCAGCTATTACGACCATGGAGACTTTTGATAGGGATATGTTGGAAAACATTTTCCAGTTAGTTTCAAAGAGATTGACTGAAAGCCATTTTCCTGTCAAAAACTGCGGGGTTCTTTAGCGCGTCTACAACAAGGTTAAAAATAAAAAATCTACAAGAGTAAATCAACTAATATTGATTATTTAAAACATCGAATAAGGAAGAAATTCAACAAATCACCGCAGAGATGTTTCAAAACGTTGTCGAAGAATTTCAACACCGTCTCTTCTTTTGTCAAGAAATAAACGTTTCCCAGTTTCAACACATGATTTATATTATAATTATTGTAAATATTGTTAATTACGTCAAACTTCATTTCGTTTTATGTCACTTTTAATTATTGTACAAACTAAACAATTGAAAACTGATTTTTTTGGTTACAAACGTCCAAAAATAAGAAGTGCCATAAAATACCGAATTGAAAACCCTTTTAAACGCGGTATCACATGCTACATATTTTCATTTAAAGTTTTTATAGAGATAGTTATTACTTCTAGGGGGTTGAAGGGGCAAGTGAAAATTTTTATTCAGAAAGTGTAGTTGCATATACAAAAATTAAAGTTTCAGGATTTTACATTTATAATCATGCAAAGAGAGAAAATTAATATATCCATTACTTTAGAACCTCACTGTGATTGTTTGGTGGTTTCAATTGGGATATTGAGTCTTCAGATAAGCCTAATTGATGTAAAATACTTATTTCAAATAAACCATCATATAAATCATAACGCATTTCAATGAAGCTACTCTGTGTTTTACGAAATATGACAATTTTATTAAGAAACAGTGTTCGATTGTAATATGCTTTTATTTTTATAGAATATTTGGGGTAAAGTGCTCCAGATGCGGTGATCGATTACTGCCGCACGAAATGGTCATGAGAGCACAACAACACGTCTTTCACTTACCTTGCTTCGCTTGCGTCGCTTGTGGTCAACCTTTACAGAAAGGAGAACAATTTGTTATCAGAGCTGGACAGCTTTTCTGTCGAGGAGACTTCGAAAAAGAACTGTATTTACTACAACAAGCTAGTTCTGGAGATGATGATATGCTAGATGAAAATAGGTGAGCAAAACGTTCTCATATTACAATTATTAAAGTAAGAAATTAATTAATCTGTTATTAAAGTTTTACGCTGATCAAGTTAATATCAACTTTCTTTTCAGTAGACCAAGAGATGGCAGGAGAGGTCCGAAACGACCGAGAACAATATTAACGTCAGCGCAACGTCGTCAATTCAAAGCGTCCTTCGAAGTGAGCCCTAAACCTTGTCGAAAAGTACGAGAAGCTTTAGCGAAGGAAACGGGTCTCAGTGTTCGGGTAGTTCAGGTATGGTTCCAGAATCAAAGAGCAAAAATGAAGAAAATACAAAGAAAGGCCAAACAGGACGACGGGAAATCTTCAAGTGATAAGGAAAAAGGTGATAAGGATGATAAAGTTATTAAGCAAGAATCTCCGAGTAGTGAACATGGACATTATATGAATTTGGGCAATTTGGGTGACGGCCATTTTCAGAGTTCTAGTCAACCGCTTAATCCTAATGTTCCGTACTCACCCGATGGTAAATAATTTGATTTTTTAATCTGAAATGAATATTTTCGCCGGTTAGCTAGACTTAAAAAGTAAATGCATCCAAAATCAATCTAATAAAAATGCAATTTACCATCAGCCCAACTTTTTTACAATTTGACGTACCATAGAAATTGTAATATTTAACACGAAATTGACTTGAATAATGCAATAAAAGAATACTGAACTGATCCGATTGTACAAAACGTGTAGATGAGCAAAGCCGTAACGGGAACGGAAGTGACGTAAACTGTGGGGGGGCAGAAGTGACGTCATGTTTCCCGTCATATGTCACATGCCCTGTATCATCTGTCATGCGTTATGTGTTTAGTTTCAGATGATAGATGACAGGTGACACATAACATACATGACAAAGAACCCATGACAGATGTCACAGAATATAGGTGAAACAAAACCAATGACAAATGTTACATGACATAGAGCATAGATAACACAATACACACAATACAAGTCTTTGCTTATCTACTAATGGGTGATTGTATCTAATATTAAAGCGGTTAGTCTAAGATGCGGACCTAAAACTACACCCCTCTTTATTTTTTCTGATATATATGAACAAATGAACTAGGTTCACGGGTTGAACCGCGTTGGAAATTTCTCGACGTTTCGGCTTCCACTTTGAAGCCATTATCAAGAGAGGGGGAGGGTTAGGTTATTCGTTCATTAATCTAGGAAGTGCTCCGATTCCGTAGTCTCAATCTGCCTACACTACGCAACGAATCACCCCCTTCGGCTAATTCCAACGCCTCAATCTGCCTACTCCTTGGAATTTCACCAAAAGGACATAACAATAAAATAAATAAATAGATAAAATAAAATAAAAATAATAATAAAAAATTGCTTACCAGTTAAATCACCGTAAAACACTAACACTCACTACTGGCTTGAAGCCGACTGACCGATAAGTTGTCTGGACCGTGTATTTATGGGGGGCCTATTAGCGGGTATGGTCTTTTTGGCGCGCGTGGTGCGTGTGCTGCTGGCGGGAGTAGTAATAGATATGGGACGTTCGTTATCTAGCGATATTTTAGGAGGGTAATTGTTATTCTTGACTCAGGCCATGGTGGAAGGCGGTGAGGTGGTATCGGAATGGGGCGGGTGAAGAAGATGTTTCCAGGTTCATGGCAACCTCTGGCTGTCGTCCATGGTATTTAAACAGATTGGAGGTTTTTCTATTTCGATAGCTTCTCGAATTATTCTGGACTTAAAGGAGCGAGTTGGGGCGATAGTTATGGTTTTATCGAAATTGTTTGTATGCCCTGTTTGGACACGATGTTGGGCCAAGGTGGAAGAAGGATTGGAATTTCTGACAGACAATGAGTGTTCTATTGCTGTAACGGAGATACGTCGGTTGGTCTGACCTATGCAGGTGCGGGAACAATCTAAGCAAGGAATTTCATATACTCCATGCTGTTCACTTGGAATTTTGTCCTTGGCAGATCTGATTAGGTGGGAGATTTTCTGTTGGGGTTTGAAGATTGTTCGAATACCGTGGGGTTTGAAGATTTTACAGATTCTGCCTGTCACTCCTTTCATGTAAGGAAGGGATATTTTAATTGACTGTGTAAGTCGATGGTGGAGGGCGATTGAGTGGAAGTTGGAAATTTCTGATTGCTTCTCTTGATTTGGGATTCTTTGTAACCATTTTGAATTAGAGGTGGTTTTAGGAAATTGATTTCTGATGGTCGATCATTTGCCAAACTGAGGAAGCTATCTCTCACCTCCCTTCCAATCAAGCCGAAATTATTAGGCAAGATGTTGCCCAGCTCCTCCGAACATCAAAACCTACTCCTTCTAACCTTACCTTCAAAGAAAGACAGGCTCTCAAAGATATTCACAATAACCCAAACATTGTGGTCTTCCCAGCCGATAAAGGCAATGCTACGGTCATTCTCAATACTTATTCTTATCTGAATAAAATGAATAATCTTCTCAACACTTCTAACTATAAAATCGTCCCTAATGACCCTACCACATATCTGGAAAAGACAACAAAAACTTGCATCAATAAGTCCCGACTTCCTTCCGGCATAAAAGCTAAGCTCATCCCACGAGAAAAATCATCCCGTATTCCTCGAACATACGGTATTCCAAAAATCCACAAACCCGATATCCCACTACGATCCATTGTCAGTGCATTTAACTGCCCCACCCAACTCTTGGCTAAACATCTAGCTGAAACCCTTCAACCAATTACTGAACGGTCCCATTCCTATGTCAAAAATTCTCGCTATTTAATTGACCTACTCAAAGGATTTGATATTTTTTCCACAGATATCCTTGTCAGCTTTGACATTGTCTCCTTATTTACCAATATCCCTATCGATGAAACGTTGTCTATATTAGATACTAAATACCACATCACCTCAGATGGTCTGTTTGTCGAACAGCTACTTCATATTCCAAGGTAACTTCTACAGACAACTGTAAGGTGTTTGTATGGGATCCCCTATCTCTCCGGTTATGGCCAACATTTTCATGGAACGCTTCGAAAATTCGGCACTATCTTCCTCTCCTCTCCGACCAAGCTGTTGGTTATGATATGTTGATGACACTTTCGACATTTGGCCCCATGGAAGAGATACTTTGAATTCCTTCCTACTCCATCTGAACAGCGTACATCCCTGTATAGAATTCACGATGGAAGTGGAAGATAACTCATCTCTACCATTTCTTGATGTCATGATTAAAAAACTTTTACCAAATGGTTTCTCACAATCCATCTATCGCAAACCCACGCACAGCAACCGTTTTCTCAATGCCCATTCCCATCACCATCCGGCCCAACTTAATTCTGTCATCAACACACTCGTATCCCGATCCATATCTTTATCTAACGAATCCAATCGACCATCAGAAATCAATTTCCTAAAAAAAAACTCTAATTGAAAATGGTTACAAAAATCCCAAATCAACAGGGGCATTCAGAAATTTTCAACTCCATCACCTTCCACACTCGACTTAGACAGTCAATTAAAAATATTCCTACCTTACATAAAAGGAGTGACAGACAGAAAATCTCCCACCTAATCAGATCTGTCAAGGATAAAATTCCCAATTAACAGCGTGGAGTATATGAAATCCCTTTCTTAGATTGTTCCCGCACCTGCATAGGTCAGACCAACCGACGTATCTCCATTAGAGCAAAAGAACACTCATTGTCTGTCAGAAATTCCGATCCATCTTCCACTTTGACCCAACATCGTGTCCAAACAGGGCACACAATCAATTTCGATAAAAACATAACTATCGCCACAACTCGCTCCTTTAAGTCCAGAATAATTCGAGAAGCTATCTAAATAGAAAAACGACCAAACTGTTTAGATACCAGGGACAACAGCCAGAGATTGCCATCAACTTGGAAACATCCTCTCCACCCGCCCCATTCCGATACCACCTCACCACCTTCCACCATGGCCTGCGCCGAGAATAACGAATACCCTCCTAAAATATCGCAGGATAACGAACGTCCCATATCAATTACTACTCCCGCCAGCAGCACTGGCATCGCTCGCGCCAAAAAGACCATACCCGCCAATAGGTCCCCCGTCAATAACACTTCTTGGTCTAGCCAACAATAATTATTAAACATCAGGTAGGCTTGACATGAATATAATTTCTGTTATTCTGACGATAATATTTGATATCGAAACAATTGTCAATTTTTTAGATTTTTTACCAGTTTTCATAATATTGTGGAATTATTTAGAAACATTTAGTTTCATTTAAAAAAGTGAGATTAGTAGATTCCACACAGTAAGGGTCGAAAGAGTAAATTACCTTTTTCCTGGCAATTATACCCGCCAATCAGTTGTAAACAGTATTGGAGTCAATTCACAAATTTAACCAAAAATTACATGTTCTACGTTTGCCCAATCTCGAATAGGTAATATGAAATACATCAATAAAAAAGCATCATATTTTTTTTAGATATGTGAAATAATTGTAATTATTTTTCCTTTCAGATAACTATCCAGCCCATTCAGGTGAAAGCTTCTGTAGTTCGGATATCTCACTCGACGACAGTACAAATTTCGATCAACTAGACGAAGCGACATCTGATACGATGTCTCTACAAAATTTAGAATTACAAACGCATTCCCACCACAATGAAGGAGGCTCCACATCTACGTCGACTTCCATAGCAAATCCCATAGACAAACTCTACCTCATGCAGAATTCTTATTTCAGTACAGAACAGTAAATTTAGAGAAAATATTATAAATTGTACCTATATGTTTATTTCTCTCAAAATGGGGGTTAATATATTAGACATTAGTCTCAAGTTTATAAATTAATATCACAGATCGATATTGTTCTAAAAAAAATCAATGTTTTGCAAGTTTTGAGGGTTTTGTCTTAAATTACACTTTAATTTAAGCGCCGCTGAGTACTTTCCCTCCCAAATTACGCTATTTAAAGTTACGTCTCGTCTTATAAGTTTGTAGCTTTTTTGATGTCACAATCTTTGAAATTTCAATTCTCCATATGGGGCATTCAACCCCCAAGTGCATAAACACCATGTATTTCAATTTCATAAACCCCAAGGCGAGCTCAATTACAGGTCAAGATTTCTAACCCATTATCATGCTCACTTACTGTAGTGAGATTGCTGTAAGAGTGATACTTTGATATAACCTAACTCGTTTTTGAGGCAACATAACCCCTATTGTAGCGAAAAGTCTTATTTATAACTTTTGTTATAACTATTATTTACGTAGGGCGTACTTAAAAGAAGATACTACGAAAAAAACAAGAAAAAACTTATTTCGGGCGCCATCTTTACAATTTGGCGACGTGATTCTTTTTTGAGCGTTTTGTAAAAAGTAGAGTTATTTTCATCTCTATTAAACAAATTACTAGTTTTTTTAAACAAAACACTTTGATAATACAAAAATTTGAATATTTTTTTGATACAAATTAAAGTGTAGTTTCATACAATAAATATTGTAACTAGAAAAAAACATTTCTTCTCAAATAATATTAATTAAGCTGGAGAAAAATTTTGGGGCATATTGTGAGGGGGGAATGGAAAAATTTTTGAAAATCGAGAAGTATTATTAGACAAAAAAGGGTAATTGAATTAAAAAATTAAAAATAAAACCTATTTAAAATTGTTTACAATAATTATTAATTGGTTGGATATTTTAAAATATTAAAAAGTTTGATTTACTAACAGAACCCACAGGTGATAAAACCAAACTTCACAAATTCAATGAAACCTCATTTTAGTCAAATTTGTATGTGTAAGTTCTTCCTTCACTTGTAGATATGGTTTATTTTCGTCGGAAAGATCTTCAATGCCCGATAAATCATAATATTCATCATTTTCGCTGCTAACGGTGTCTGAATTTGTATCAGAATCACTATTTAAATTTATAATCGACTCTTCAATAATAATGTCAATCATTGGTTCGCTTTGCATAAATTTTTGCTCCAAACGTTTCTCGCGATCACATCGCTTTTTCCACTTTTCAACAGTGAATTGCTTAAAAAATTCATCACAGTAATTTATAATATTTTGGAAAGAAAACGTAACATTTCTCTTCGCAACATATTCTTTCATTGCTGTCCATACCAATTCAATCGGATTCAAATCGGGATGGTAAGGGGGCAATCTTAATACGCTGTGGCCCTTAGAGGTAAAAATATCATCAATTTCGTATTTCTTGTTCCTAGGTTTTAGTACTTTTATGAGGGCGTATGATTCTGGTTTGTACAAACAAAAATCAACGTTACATATAATAATTCTCCTTTTGAGATAAATAAAATTAATCGAAGATTTTGAAATTTCAAACTACCTAGAACTGAAAAAATGGTACAATAGCAGCTTAGGAGAAGCATTTGTATGTTTTTCTTTTTGAATCTAGCCTACACAAAATAAAAACCGAAACTTTTTATTTTGAAATTTTATACCACAGATAATTTCTAGTCATGTTTTCATTGTTATATATACTTTTTTAATTTGTTTTTCTTTTATAAATGTATATTCCTTTGACAATATTTTAATGGAATACAAAAGATAAAAAATTGTCAATTGTCTTCAATTAAATCTGTACAGATCTTAAAACAGACTTTTAAAAAATGTATATTACTGAGAGGCGATTACACTTTAGTGTCAGTTAAAACTATATTATCCCATTTTAATTTGGCATTATCTTTTCTTTCTATGCCATTTCACTTTTGCCCCTAATATATTATCATCTCATCTCCGCTGGCCTTTTTTGTTTTAATATTTCGGTCAGCTTCTTTTACTTCTTTTTTGCTAGTTTTATTACATTAATCCATTTTCCTTTGTTGTGGGGTCAGAGTCAATACTGATTTCATTTCTGGTATTTTCTCTATTTTGCGTACATTCAGTATTCTCCATTATTACTTTATGACAACTATAAAAATGTGTAATCGTCCTCTAAATATATTATTTTTTCATTTTAACTTATCGTATTCCAAAATTATTTATAAGCACTTGTACAGAAATATTTTATTTATACATAATATATTGAATATAAGTGAAAAATGTATTATACATGGATTCACTTAGAGTTATTGTAAGTGTACATACCTATATTATGAAGAAAAAAAATGCAATAAATGTAATAAGTAATTAATTGAAATTATTTATTACTTTTATTTAAAATAAGTCGAATTATTACTTGTGATGAAATGTTTATGCCAAATATAGGGATTTAATATTGTCTAGATTTTATTATGTATATTTTAAATAAAAGATTATAACAATTAACGAGTATTATTATTTTAGTGGAGAGGGGAGCGCCAAGCCATGCAAAATATAATTTTTCATCCCTAACCCCTTTTTTAGAAAAGGTTATTAGACGGGTGGGTACACATAAATAAAATTAAAATACATGCCAATACCTATATTTAATTTTGATACTGATAATCAGATGAGGGGGTACACACAAAGTTGAAATAGTCCCTATTATTTAGCTAATTTTGAAATGAAATATGTGTTACATGTTAATCTATATACCATATAATCTATAATTTTAAATCATCATTATCATTTTATGTTGGCAAATAAAGGAAATTAGTATTCCAGAAAGCGCAAATAGAAAAAAGTTTACTGACTTTAATCAGCATGATACATGACTACTCATCCCCATAACACTTAAAAGATCTTGACAAGTCTTAGACATAAGGATTAAATGTAAAAAAATCAAAACAATAACAAAACAGGCAAAACAATAAAAATGTTACATAACAGAAAAAAGAATGAAACAAAACTTCTTGGAAGCACTTTTTTTCGACAAAATCTTTAATCAACTCTTATAAAGTAATACAATCCATGAAGTCGCTTTCTATGGATATAATCGCCAAATTACTCAGTTCTTCTTGCAGGGTCGGACTGGCCCGGTCGGCAAGTCGGCATTTGCCGACGAGGCCAAACCCTTTTGGAGGCCTACGTCAACGGTCAAGCACTAGAGATAAATCAAACCACCATCATAAAAATGTTGTTTCCAATAATTCGATGAAATCTGACAACATTGGTGGGTCTAGACGTAGTTCGTAGTCTATGCCCTAGGCTGCTGAGAGGATTTGTTTAATAGAGATCGCCAACACAGATAACCCACAGAAAGATGAGACACTGATTGTGGTGCCATCTAAAGAGCCTGTCGAGTAAACAATTGAGTGATGTTGAAAAGATTTCTGTAATTTTAGGTTTTGGCGGTATATTCAAATTTACTGTCTTTTAATTATTTTATTTCAAAATAATCATTTATAGTCCATCATTTAACATTTCATTCAATTTAACTCAATAATTATTAGATGTTGAGTCAAATTAAATGAAATATCAAATGATGGACCATAAATGGTTAATTAAATTGAAAAAATAAAACGGTAATCATATAAACAGTTTATTTATTTTGGTATAAAAAGAAACAACAAATAATTTCTTTCACAAAGTACTTTTCTTAACAAACAGAATGACAATAAATAAACTATAATGTAAAAACAATGCAATAATTAAAAAATAATTTGAGTAACATACATTCTAGATTGGAGTATCATTAGATTTTTAAATGATGTTAAATCAAGATAAAAGTGAAAAATTATTTATGATAAGTTTATATTAATTTATTATTACACTCGTATAAACACACAGAGCTGGACAAACTGCTGGAGTATAACTGCTACTTACCTAATCAAAAAAAGTGTTATCAATAAGTTGTTAACTACTATTTTTGGCAACTTTCTGTGAAAGAAAACATTTGAGTACAATTACTGTGAATGTTAGAACAAAAGTAATTAAAATATTTTTATAGGAAAAGTTGTTAAATACTGCCCAGCTCTGTAAATACAAGGTGCCAAGTAATTACATATAAGAGTGCTAAACAGCACTTGTGACTGTACAACATTGAAAATAATATATCTAACATTTAATTTCCACTTACAACACATCTTTATTTCTATACTGGAAGTATTAAATAGGTTTATAACACAAGCTTAAACCTAGTATATCGCATATTTGTATATTTCTACATTTAAAAGCATTCCGTTCTTATGAAACCATTGCATAAGGCAGTTTTAGTTACTCTGCAGCTCCTGGCAGTCTATGATTGTTAAAATGTTTCTTAAGGGCTCTTAAAAATCCTACCGTCTCATGGAAGTCCTTTCTCGTTTCTGGTTGAGGTTCTACAAGTAAACACACAAAATAACAACAATAAATAAGTAAACACACAAATATGTTTGAAAATTTATGTCAACAAAAGAAAACAAAATGCGCTTACTATCGAAATAATAAGTTTACACATGTTTTTGTACTAAGCCAAAAAAATATCAAAAAATGTTTGAATGTATACATTTGTTTGGTTTTTTTGAATTCCTTTTTTGAAGCCTTCGATTTTTTTAGGAATTCTTTTGATTTTTAACTATTTTTTTATTTTTTGTCTTTATTGTATATTTTAGATTTTTGGTTACCGCTAGACCAAATACTTAGACGTAATGCCTCAACAAAAGTTAATACCCACTTTAATTTCCCATAAATTGTCACACCATGGGCTATATATGAAAATCGGCAAGGGGTCAATACCTTGGATCCCATAGCTGGTAGAGGGAATATAACAAAAATAAAACCCAGATTATTATTTTTTCAATTGATACATTTAAAAATGGAATTGTCTGAGTATGGTGTACACACTAGATATAAATTGAGTGAATGAAAAGACGAGTACTGAGTATGTCATTTGATTAAAATTCCAGCTAAGCGCTTTCAGCCATTAGGTCATTCTCAAAGCTGTCGAGAAGAGAAAAGCATACAACAGGTACAATGTACACACAATGAAATAAAATTTTTGATGTTACATCATTATTCAAGTAAAATTTGTTAAAATTACCCTATAAAGAGGGTGTGCACACATATCATTTAGTTGGTAATTTCAAATTAGACGTTTCGTTATGTGAATTACAATTGTACACAATCTTTATGGAGTAATTTTAACAAATTTTAGTTAAATAATGATGTAACATCAAACATTTTATTTCATTGTATGTAGCAGTTACAGGGTTTGATGTTTTTTGACACCTTCTGTATATTTTTTTCTTGACGTGAGCTTTCAGAATGGTCTAAAGGATGAAAGCGCTTACCTAGAATTTCAATAAAATTACACACTCAGTACTCGTCTTTTCGTTCACTCAATTTACATTTTAAAATGTCCAAAATTATAGCATGCTATATTGAATACAATAAAACTTACCATAAATTTTTGTTAATTTCCACTCATATGGGAAGGCAAATCAAACTGTTCTAACAACCATGATCTCTAAAGTTGTCAATTAAATTAGTAAAAATTATGTGTTTTATAAAAATGAAGATAATGGTTTTTAATTGTGAAAGAAAAAATGCTCAAATTTTTTTTAATAAGACTTACCGAGTACACCACTTATTAAACTCCTTCAGAATACACTTTGACATTGTCTTTTCAATTAATAACAATAAAGCAACGAAACAACAGATAAATAGTACACTATAGCAATTAAAAAATACACCAAAATACCGTAACCTTAAAATAACCTCTACACTTGAACTAAGACATGATAACAGTATAACATATAACATGTGGGGTTGGGGACGACCAATATGATATCGCGCATACACAGTTATAAAAATCAATAAAATTTGATTACTAACGACGTTACAGTTTTCGTAAATTTTTTGGAATTATCTACCGATTTTAGTTACTCGACAGGCTCTATAGATGGCACGGTCTGCAGTGTCCCTAGCCTGATCGCCAAGCTCAAGTATCTTAGTCCTGTGCGTTCTGCGTTAGGTAACTTTGTTTAATTTGTTTTTGTTAATTCCTAATTGTTGCCAAAGCGAGGCGAGGCGCGAGGCCTGCATGTTCTTTCTTGTTTTCTCCTGTGTGTTTGAACTGTTTGGACCAAGAAAGAAAGCCTATTGAAATCGATGTGTATTAAATAAAAGTTAAAAGTAAGTATGTTTAGTATGCTAATCCTGCTAACAGTAATAGTAAATTTTTGACAAAAAATAAAATAAGTAATTACCCACAATTTCAATATAGATTCGGAAATTATATTATTTGTTGTTGATGTACGCCCCATTAAAATAGACTGTGTTATTTTTAAGTCAAAAAGTATGTTTTTGAATCATCCAAGATTCCTTTTCATTTTAATTCAGGCTTAATCTTTAACAATTTATTTTCATTGTATATTTATTTAAAATAAAATAGAAATATTTATTTCTTAGATGGCTGAGGCTGATGTGCGAAGCAATACCAAAAAGAGAGTCTACAAAATAAGTGGAACAGAAAAACGAGAAGAAAGACATAAAAAATTACTTTTACAAGCGGCAGAGTCAACAACCCAATCTAATTTAAAGTTATTTTTGAGAAAAAGCGCAAATGTAAATACTCCTCTAAATTGCGAAGCAGACATTAGTACTTTGTAAAGAAATAGCAATGACTCACCTGCTAAAAATAGTGAAAATGCACCTTCTTTTTCCCAACAAACTGAAATTGACGATTACGAATCTGTAGAAAAATGCAGTAAAGAAAATTTTAAACATAAAGAACCTGTTGAAATACTGAAGTTGAGGAAGAACCAAAACCAAGAGAAAATATTGAAGAAAGTGTAACCAAATTCATTCCCCCATCTGCAGAATCTAGTATGAAAACCAAATTATTATTTTTGGCATCTCATCCAGTTCAGCCTAGTTCTAATAAATTTAAAGCAGAGCAAGTATACTTTCGAATTCTATCTAATAAAGATAAAATTCGTCGAAATTGGTTATCTTTTTCCGTTTAGTTAGACAAATTCTTTTGTATCTTGTGTATGGCGTTTAGCTCAAAAACTTCAACATTTATTACAGGCTATATTGACTTTCGGCATATATGTCAATCCGTCAATATTCATGAATCATCGCAATGTCACATGCAAGCAGTGGATACATATTTTACTATAAACTGGGGTATAAACATTGAAAATTTTATAAGGATATGCAGGATCAAAAGAAAGAAGATATAACAAGAAATAGGCTTTGCTTACTAAGAATAATTGATATAATTTGTTTCATTGCCAAACAAGAAATTGCTTTTAGGGGGAAAAATGAGAGTGCATATAATCTAAAAGATGACGGACGATACAGAAGGAAAAGGAAACTTCCTGGAACTAGTTTTACTATTGGCAAAATATGACGATATATTGAAACATCATGTGGAAATGGCAGCTAAGGACGCATTGTCAAGAAAAGAAAAGCATAAAGACAGCCGTGGCCGAGGTAATTTAATTACATTTTTAAGCAAAACAACATTAATAGTAATTTATGCAACAAGTGCATAAAGTGGTACTTTTTTCACGAATGGAAGAAGTTGACCAATTCCATGAGTTAAAAAAAGACACTTTATGCACATGTTGCATACATTATTTTTTCTACAGCCCTATATAAAAAAATAAAATGCAAATAGAAATTTGGGATATTTTAATTAAGCTCCTTTGGTAAATTACAATTATATGTATTCCAAGTTTCAAGAAAGTTCATCCTCGATGCTCAGCCAAGTATCTTAGAAGTCCATCCTCGATCTCCAGCCAAGTTTCATTGTGTTATCTTATGGAAAGTGTGAAATAAAGTTAACGTTATGGCACTTTTTTTAACGCTTTTCTACTTTTTTCACTCTAACCATAAACAACCACTTTAAGCGCTACAAACCGATTAAATACAAGGTACTTTAAAGATAGGGCGTAGAAAAACAAAATAATAACTATGATCGGAAATTAAATTAAATTAAGAGTAACAAACGAAGTTAAAGAAGCTGGAAATTATAGTGTTCAAATTGATTCTACCCAGGATATAAGCGTGGTTGAACAATGTTCAATTATAGTTCACTATATCGATAGTGAGGGTAAAGTGAAAGAAATATTGTTAGATATTGTTCCAGTGGAGATAAGTACTGGGCCTGGCTCTTAAGGCCAAATTAATTAATGTTTTAAATAACTTAGACCTCGATGAAACAAAAATAATTGGATGTAGCTTCGACGGCACAGCTAATATGTCAGGTCAGTGCAATGGGCTCCAAGCACATATTAAGGAACTTTCACCAAAATCTCTGTTTACATGGTGCACATATGCTTAATTTAGTTGTTTGTGATAGCACTCAATGTAATCAAAAAGTTTAATCATACTTTGGGTATGTTAAATCGAGTAGCATGTTTTATTTCGGAGTCATATAAAAGAGTCCATTTATGGGAAACGTTAAAATCTACTCACACCCATGTTAAAAGATTACAAAAAAATGGAGAAACTAGATGGTGGGTAAAGAGTAAAGCTGTTTCTAATTTATTTGGCACGTTTGACGACCATTCTAAAGAAATTTATTCTACGTTGATACTTGTTTTATTAGAAATGGCTGAAAGTACAGATTTTGACTCAAAAACATGCTCCGAGGCGCAGTCATTACTTGAAAATTTCTGCAAATATGAAACTCTTTTAATATCTTTTATCATGATAAAATTTTTTGAATACGTGACTCCCGCTTCAAATTATCTTCAGACAGAAGGTATTGATTTTATCCAAGCATACCATTTGGTAACAAATGCGAAAGCAATGCTAAATGAAATGTATGACAAATTTGATGTAATTGTTAAAAAGACGAATGCATTTTTAAATTATATCAATCAAATAGACACCATTAAAAACAAAGATATTGTAATTGAACATGAGCTGCCACAATAAAGGTTAAGAAAAAGGAAATGTATGTAGACGAAACTACTGAAGATTCAGTTATAACCGATCCAATGAAAAAATTTGAAGTTGAAGTATTTAAATCAGTAATTAATCAGGCAATTCAAAGTATAAGCCAGATATTTGAAGCCAACAAAAACAAATCTATGAAGATTTTTCAGGCCTTGACCCCAGAAATTTTAAAAACTTGGATTTATTAAGCGACTCCAAATTTATTGATATTGCTGAAAATATTGGGATCGATAATGTGGAATTAAAAAATGAGTTATTGAGTTTTACACAAATATACCCCAATATTAAAAAAAAAGTTAAAACAGACCTCTGAAACAAATGAATGTGTAGGTTGCATACACTGCACTTTTGAAATTTTAAGAGAGTACAATATGCATATATCCACTTTTTCAAATTTGTATATGGCTTATAAGTTTTTAATTACTTTGTCTTGCACCCAAGTGGCATGCGAACGAGTATTTTCTCTATTAAAAATAGACACATCTTAAATAGTATTAACTAAGAATTATCGATAAGTTAGCTTCCACAAGCTCAACTTACTATAATGCTTTGACTTTTTAAGCTTCGTTTTTTCTGATTGTATCATTAATAGGCTAGTTTTTTTATTTGTTCTTTAAGAATGGTAGTTTTATTTTGTTTTGTGATTTTATACGTGTACCTGTTTATTTTAATTATTTATGTCTGTTGATAACGTTCCATTTTATGATTGAAATTTTTAGTCTGACTTAGTCAAATAGTACTGACTTATTTGCACTCCTATTTTTGACTATGTAATATTAATTTCCATATTTGTTGTCGTTTAAGGAAGTCAGTTTTTTTTAATGTTAATTTGTGATTTTTTACTTTTATTTATTTTGGTTTGAATGTCTTAAAATTTTTCGTTTTGTTGTTTATTTAAAAAAATGTTTTTTATAAAAATTAACCTTAATTTTTTATTTATTACCTACAAAGTATTTATATTATGTTTTAAACGCATATTTTTTTTTAGATTATTTGAAACGGACGCAAAGTACTTGAAATTCTCATGATTTTGGACTATCTACGATTTTAACACTACTTTTTAATATATAAATTCTAAATATTTTTGTCTTAAATGTGATTAATCACCTTTATGGGAATAATCGAGTTGGTTAAAGAGAGTAGGATGGGGGCCAATTACTGGTGGTGTCGATGGGTCCAAATTTAGCCAGTCCGACCCTGTCTTCTTGTGCCATAGTTGATGGTAAAAGGGTTTTTATTAATTTCAATTTTGAAAAAGTCGTTTCTCCCAATGCTACAAATACTGGTAGCGTTAAAAAAATCATGTTGCCTCTGCCGTATTTAGAAATTTTGAAATTAAATTGTTCTCTAGAATGTGTTGAAGATTTAACTAAGGATCTAATTCATTTTGTTCTGGTAAGTGGCATTTTAAGCAAATAATTTTATCAAATGAGTCATTTGCATCAATATCTGATTCTTTACGTGCTTCATCTTTCAAATGAAATGATAAATTTTTACAGTTTCTTTATTCTTCTTCATTCAACCTGAACATTTGAAAAATAAATCCAATAATGTTATTTAATTGCTCCAAGCCCTTAAATCTTTCATTCAGAGAAGGTCGTTTCTAATATCTTGAAGAATACTTTCACTTAGTAATTCTTTTTCGGGTCTGTTATTGTTTCGCCAGTGCTTTCATAATCAAATTGTCTTTCCTTTTTTATTTGACGAACTGTTTGAAGATAAAAAAATTGGTTCAATTTCTAATTCTTCAGCCAGCTCCCTGGCGTCTACAAGAAGTTCGCTAAATCCCTTATCATCTCAAGTCTAAAGAAAATGTTTTTTTATTTTACTTAGACAGTCTAAACAAGCTTTGATTCTGCATTAATTTACTTCATCATCACTTAGCGCTACAACCGTGGGTGGGTCTTGGCTGACTGCACAACTTTATTCCAGGAGGCCCTGTCTTCCATCAACCTGAAATCGAGCGGGATGTTCATTTTTTGGAGGTCTGATCTTATGTCTCTCCAACGCATTCTAGGGCGTCCGAGTGGTCTTTTGCCTGTTGGAGTCTCTTCCCACATCAGTTTTACAAGTCTTTCGTCGTGTAGCCTCTGTACGTGTCCTACCCATCTTAAACGCTGGGATTTAATCTCCTGGATAATATCGCTATCTTTGTATAGTTCTTGTATATTTGCATGAGTTCTAATGCGATATCGGTTGGTCGTCGGATCGTGGTAAGGTCCAAATATATTTCTGAGAATCTTTCGTTCGAAGCATCTGAGTGTATCTCCGTTTGCTTTGGTCGTTGTCCACGTTTCTCTACCATATGTTATTATGGGTCTAACGATAGTTTTATATATCTTGATTTTTGAAGCCCTTGTTAAACTCTTAGATTTCATGATTGAGTGCAAAAGCACAGCGGGTTGCGGACTGGATTCTGCCTTTGATTTCTTCAGTGACGTCGTTGTCTGCTGTAATTGTGGCACCAAGGTATTTGAAGAGTTTTACTCTTTCGAAATTGAAATTGTTTATTGTGACGTTTTATCCTAATCTATCTCTTCGTGCCGTTCTATTTACGCACATGTATTTCGTCGGCTCCTCGTTAATTATTAGTCCTACTTCGCTTGTTGTTTTCTCGATCTTGTTGAAAATGTCGTTTATTGTTACGAAAGAATCCCTGATGATGTCGATGTCATCTGCGTATGCTAACAGCAATTTGGGATCTTTCGTTGTTAGCAGTTCAGTTTTTATCTCAGCTGTTCTCACGGCTTTCTCTAGGACGAGGTTGAACAGTAGTGGCGAGAGGGCATCGCCTTGTTTTAGTCCGTTACCTATTCCAAAGCTGCTGGATATGTTATTCTTTACCCGTACCTTTGCAACCTCTATGCAAATTTTGGTCATCTGGATCATCTTTTTTGGAATTGAAAACTCCGCCATTGCGTTCCATACTTGGCTTCTCTCTATGCTATCATAAGCCTGTCGGATATCTATGAAGAGGTTATGTACTGTTCTATTATACTCCCAAGCCTTTTCTAGAATTTGCGTTAGTGTGAAAAGTTGGTCTATAGTTGACCTGTATTTTTTGAAGCCGACTTGATATTCACTTAGGATGTTTTCTACATATGGAGTTAATCTATATATAGCAGGATGTTTGAGAGTGTTTTGTATGCGGTGTTTATTAGTGAGATTCCTCTGTAGTTGGCGCATTTTGATTTATCTCCCTTTTTATTAATGGGTGCGATAATACTTTCTTTCCATTTTGGTATTTTTCTTCTCGCCATATGAGAGTTATTAATTTGTGAATTTGCAAATAGAGTGCATTTCCACCATATTTTAGTAGTTCTGTCGGTATCTCATCCGAGCCAGGCGCCTTGGAGTTGTTTAGCTTATTCAATGCCCTTTTTGTTTCTTGAAGGGAGGGTTCTTCCACTGGTTGGTCTGCTGTTATGTAGGTCTCTTAATTTACTTAGAGAATTGATTTTAAATAAGATATTATATCAGATTACTACAGAGCATAAAAAATTGTAATTTTGGATTTTTCTTGCGAGCGATCGAGCTAGTTGTGATGTACCTAGGTACTAAAATCTTTTGAAGATGCGGATGCATCCATTACTTTTAAAAGAGCATCATAAACCACACCAATTTGAAATCTCAAAAAGGTTTTATGGCATCTATTCTACTGGACCATCGTGTATCAGATAAGGTAAACGTACCAGTATATGACACTTTAAAGATATCTTTCGATAAATAAATTTGCAACTTCCATTTTTTAATGGATACGGTAATTGGTAAAATACCAAATGATTCCTTACACATTACTCTAATAAAATTGTATGAATTTGTTACGTTAATTTAAATAAAAAATCATGGTCAGTATTTTCTTTTGAGTATGTGCTTATGTACCTGTATATGACGGGTCATCACCATTACCTGACATGTCAACTGTCCTAATAGTTAACACACGTACAGTTCTGGACAAATACAGTTTCAACCCCAATCAAATTTTTAACTGTGACGAAACTGGTGTAACTACTGTACATAAGCCTCCAAAAATAGCTGCACCATGTGGTCAAAAACAGGTTGGTAAAATTACTAGTGGCGAAAGAGGTATACTAGTAACAATGTGTGCCACTATATGCGCCAATGGGACATTTGTACCACCCTTCTTCATATTTCCACGCATACATTTCAAGCCACACATGCTGCTTGGTGCTCCCCCTGGATCAAAAGGAACAGCGAATGCTAGTGGATGGATGTGTGGTAGTAATTTTATAGAATACTTACAGCATGTTTCAGACACCATACATTGTATCAATGACAATAAAATTTTACTTATTCTTGATAACCACGAGAGTCATACAGATGTTAGGGTACTTGAATATTGCAAAAAACATGGCATATTTCTTCTTACATTACCACCTCACTGTAGCCATCGCTTGCAACCTTTGGACGTCAGTTGTTTTGGCCCTTTCAAAATCTACTACAACAGATCAATGGATGACTGGATGCTACAAAACCCCGGCATTCCTGTGACAATCTATAACATCGCCGATATAGTTGGAAAATCGTTTCCACCAGCTTTCACACCTAAAAACATTATCAAAGGATTTGAAAAAACTGGCATTTGTCCTTTAAATGTTGAAATATTTCAAGATTGCGAATTTTTAGGCTCCTACGTGTCAGACCGAATTGAAACCGAGAAACCAGTTCAATTGGCCAATACAACTGCACATAACTCTGTTGAAAATTCAATTCCAAATTACTCTGGAATGTCCAGCACTGGAATAAAATCACTCAAAGAGAATATTGTTACCCCGGAAGCTGTAAGACCATTTGCAAAGGCTGCACCTCGAAAAACAAATACTAGTGCCAGGAAAAAAACTACTTCTACTGTATTGACTGATACTCCCATCATTGAAGAGAAGAAAGAAATATTGAAGTTGAAGTTGGAAAAAACATCTCAAAAGCGACAGAGAATTGAGAAGGCTAAGGAAGTTAAGAGAAATTTATTCGCGCCGAAAAATGACAGCTCAAGCGAGAGTGACTTTTCAGTGACTGAAATATGTGATGATGATTCAGATACGGATATCTCCGGTGAATTTATGAAGGATCAAAATGAGATACTTAATATATCTGATTTCAGTATCCCATGAAAAAAAGCACCAAACACTTCGTTGGTCAAATAGAAAAAATAGAGACAGATGAATACACAGTTAATTTCATGAAAAAAAATCCAAATAATAGGTTTAGCTTTCCTGAAAACCAAGATGAATATGTTGTGTCGGAAGAAAATATCATTCAAAAACTTCCAATGCCTTTTGCTTCTGGTGGCTATGCAGTGGCTTTTTGATTTCGATTTCGAGGACTTCCATATGCAATAATGCTTCTCGCCACTGTTAATTTCTTTCTTGTTTTGAATTTATAGCCTAGTTAATACTTTCCCATTTGTACTACCTCTCCGAATATATTTATTTTTGATAGGTAAGATGAAAACTATAAGTTCAAGTTATGTTTTCTAGCTCAAGTTATGTTTTCTAGTTAAAGTTATGTTGAGAGATGTTTTCCTATCATTACGATTGGGCGACCTACTCAGTTTATTTAGAAGATTTATTATTTTGTCAATAAACGACCAAAATTTATTTTTGTATCTATTTATTTGGCTTCAAAAACCATTGTCCCACTATACACATGCATCTTTCCCAGTATGCAAGATGGGGTGGTTGCATAGTGGGAAAGTGGTGTATAGTGGGACCTTCAATTTTTTCTTACTTAAAATGTAAAAATTGTTAAAATTTTTTCAGGTGTCGATAAACAAACTAATTTTGAATATATTAGAATGTTCACAATAGTTAAAAATTATTCAACAAATTTTCTATTTCAATTACAAGAATATTGTCCCAGTATACAACAGTCTCCCCTACAGGTTTCTTCTCAAAAGTTGAGTAATTTTATTTTTTGTGGTAGTTGAGGTAAGTAAAGCATTTGTCATCCAAGGGGCGATCTTCGTGTTTTTCCTTTTACGTTTTTTTGTATATGTACAGTCGTCTATATATTTTTGAAGTGTTTCAATGAAAGTATTTGTTGCATAGTTAGGATCTGGATTCAAGTATAAGAAATCCCAAGATTTTTGTCTTATTGTATTTTTATGTTTTGCTTCATCTATGTATTTCACTATTCCTCGTTGCTTGGGGCATTTGGTCTTTTCCAGTACTATCTGTAGTATTGTTGAGAGATGATTTGTAACGTCGGTTTGCAATACTAGGGACAGTATTTGATCGAGTACGTTGAATTTGGATTTCAAAAATATGCGTCGAATGTCGAATTACTGGAATTTTTTCATATAACGTTTTCACATTATTTTCAAACGATATTACTTGCATGTTACTCGGAATTCTTTGTGTTTTCAAGAGAGTGCCAACGCTTTCAATTAAATTGTTGATTTTTAAATTTAATTGAGATATTTCATCTATCATCAACCTTTTAAATTCTAAAATAAATTTAAAATATGATTAAATATAAAAATTAATTAAAATTATTTAGTTTAGTCACCTTGATCATCAAGGGTATCTATTTGTGGTGATGATTTATCTCTTTTGTGAAGTGTTCATCGGATTCAACTTCCACAAGGTTTTGACTTTAAAAAAAAATAAAAAAGGTACATTATAAAATTAAGTATTTTTGTACTAAAAGTCAAATTTAATATGCAAACTTTATGTTATTATAAATTATGATTTAACTTAAGAAACAAATTACCTGTAGGAACAGGAAATTTCGCCAACATTTGATTCTTTATTCTCAAGGGAAATTCCTTCAGCTTCAGACCTCATAGTTTCGGCAATAGATTCCACTTGAATCTTTGGAGAAGTACTACCCGAATTATAATTCCCCGACTTTTTATACAATACTGAAAAATATATTATTTGCACAAAACATTCTAATTATTTTCTTTAAATACAATTTGTTTGTGGTGTAGGTTTAAAAACAGGATAAATGTTACGATTTAATGAGGGACTCTCGGCTGAATCAGAACTAGAGTGATGGGACGTATACCTTGTATTTTTTTCCGTATCCTTGATCACCGTCCTTTGTAAATATCGGAACTAGGCGAAAGGTCTGTTGTAATTAAAGCATTTTTGGCTTTTCTTCGTACTACAGTAAAGTCATCTACAAGTTAAAAAATTATTTCTCTTCAAAAAATGACAAATACAATAAAACTCTGTCGAAGTCTCTAATATACTGATCCATTTGTTATTGTTTCACTACTGACATTTTGATGTATTACTTTGACGGTATTACAGCAATCAGTAAAATAAAGTTCGTTAGTAACCTTCCAAGCGAATAGATGGCGTTAAAATGCAGTTTAGCATACAGTGACTATATACAAGACAGTGACGACAATTGAGTATAAGCTCCGCCCATCCGCCATTAGTTTGCTAATTTTGGTTTGTTTACATTTGACTACATGCAACTAAATAACCCTTTTTAAAAGAGTTTTACCACATTTAAACTAGTTTTGAATGTGTAATTTTAAATAAAAGCTCTTTTATAAGGCGTATCATAAAATATTTTTGGAAAAAGTGGACGGATGTTAATAAAAATCTTCAAGGATGTAATGTTGTGGCACACAAAATTATGGATGTATATATTTTTATTTACCATCTGATAAAGATATAAGGTAATCTCTTAAATTCTGGATTATAATGTTAAATGTCATGCTAAATAGATACTACAATAAATCGTAATCTGTAGTGTACTAGGGAGTCTGTCTTTAATTTATGATTACCGCAAATATACTCGGAGCGGAAAAAATGCACCACAGGCCTCTTAATAAAAGCAGGTAGTTTAATTAGATAAATATATGCCACAGAGGGATGTTAGTCCCTATTCTTGTGTGAATAGAAAAAAAAATAAGTAATAGAATATTTTAATTTGACTAGTTGGGATACAAATTTGGACTATTTCGGTTTTAGTCAGAATTATATCCAATTTCAGTTCATAATTAGAAAATAATTACCATATGTTTATTTTTTCATCTAATCTGAAATTAATCAATGAATGTTTTTATATGTTACAGACTGTACGTGCGAATCTGACATCGAAACTCCACCAGAAAAAATGAAACACATACCTATTTAATATTTATGTAATGAACATGTTTTACGCTATTAATAAAGAAGATAATATGAAGCTTACCTATATCTAATATTTTTGGCCAGTGTACATGTCATACTGCCCCAATATTTTTGAATTTGTCTCAGAGATTTTAAGTTTAATTAAAAAAAACCATCAAGCAAATAAATAATAAAATAAAAAACTGTTCTATTGCAATTGTTTATTGAATATTCATAACAAATGACCAGCAACGGACTTACTAGCTAATTTTTTAGAAGCACTCTTATTCTTTTTTGAACTTATTTTTAATCGACTACAATGTATCGTTTAATAATTTTATTACAATCAAGTATATTTAGAACTAAATTTTCTTCACACATTTTTTTGACATAAAAATCTTGCCAATTGCCCTTCTGGTTTTAATGAGCCACTGCCTCCTTCTTTCAGGATCTTTTGGAAAGTGTTTCATAATAAACCCCTTTGTTGCAGAATTACTGCAATTTACATCAGCTCAGCCAGGCATTGTCCTATTACAAATAAAAACAAAATAATTTTTAAAAGACTTTAATTCTTATGCAACGTTTTATACATCTAAGAGGTTTTAGAAATAACAAGAAACAACTGGTAAAACTCGAGAATACATTTATGTTTTAATTTAATCGATGAATTCAATGTCTAAAACTATGCTCAAAATCCACTGTAAGAACCAAGGACATTTGGTTATAAAAATAATAATAATATATGCATTAATCACTAATTTCGTTACTCTAAACCATACATAAATAAGTCTTCAGTCTATAATTTTTATAAATAGCACTTAAACACTAAATTTTGCACGAAAACTTCCAAAAACCAAAAACTGTGGTAAGAACATAATAGAACCCAATGGAAAATAAACAAACATTTAGCAAACTAATGGCGGCCGATACCACGTGACATAGGTAACCAATCACTAGGACGACCATAATTGTCGCCACTGTCTTGTATATAGTCACTGTAGTTTAGCAGTGGCTATAAAAGATCGCAGAGCATGGCCTCAGCGTGTTTAAATCGAACTTTCAAACACGCGCGTTTTTTAAAGTCCCTATGGTAACAACAACAACTCGAGAAACGTAAGTATCAATAGTGCTATTCCACACTTCGATCTTGATTCCGATTTAGTTTATAATCGACATCGAAAACTGATTGATGTTTGTTGAACGACCAAAAAAAATTGTCTTTTTTAGTGACATAACCTCATCATAATTTTAGTTCATTTCACGTGTATTTCACACTTTTCACAAGTTCATTTAGTTTAATCACGTTCAATTTTATAGAAGCTGTTCTGTTAAACCAAAAATGTAATATACAATTGCAAAATATCACTCAAATCACATAACCCATAGACAAACGGTAGTTTATTTAAATTTCTCGACCAATCACATGCTTCCGATTTACGATTACTTTCAATAGCATCATAATTTTATACCGATTATAATCAGAGCGATCGATTGATATCGAAAATGTATTGTTGAACATGTTGTTTTTTAAATGACAGGAAATGATTGTAATCGATTGGCGCGTTGAATAGCACTAATGACAACTTTTTTATTAGTTTTTAAATTGTATATTTTCATTGTGAACCAATGTCTTATTTGTTTTTTTCTGCAAAATTTATTTATATATTCATATATACATTGTATCTTTTTAAATATAAATAAAGAAACTTGATTATTGATCTGACAGCAGTACCTCGTACCGTCAAATGAAAAAAAAATACTATTTAGGATGGACTTTCACGAAACTTGGCTGGGCATCGAGGGCGGACTTTTATGAAATCAAACTTAGCTGGGCATCGAGGACGGACTTCCATTTTTTTGTAGTAATAATATAATAATAATATTTTATGATTTCAAAGTGCACCAATAAAAAAATAGCGTAAAGTATTCGTGGATAACTGGTCTTTCAAACAATTGCTCTATATCGAGCACTCCGGCAGCGCCGTCGTGCTCGAAAAATCGCGCGTGTTTGAAAGACCTCTTTATCCACTTATACTTTAAAATACTAATGTTTGCTTTTCTTTCTTTTTTATCGCCTAAATAGTTTGTCATAACGTTGTTGCTACCGCTGCTTTGATTTTTATGTGTGTGTCGAACATGTTGCTCCAATGCAGAATCAAATTTGGTGAATTAATTTTAAGAAGTTCCCGTTATTATTTTCATATGATTTGTTAGATTTACCACATAAAGCTAAACATTGACGACATAAAAACTGTATTGTTGAAATTATCCTTTCAACGACACGATAATAGTATATTTTTTACATGCAATTATAGAGGGTAGAGAAAAGGAGAACTATCTCATATGAGGGAAAAGTTTAAAAAGTGTCCAGCTATAAACAGTAAATAATAGTTCAAAAATCCTCCAAAGTGGCGCTAGTGTGACGTAGTCACGTAGTTCATCCAATAAGTATTTTTTTCTACTCCCGTATTATAATACGCGAATTAAATATCTGCTTCCGATTCATTAATATTGTTCATTTTAACACGGATTTTCATTTCGATACAGATTTTGGCCAATTAAAATACGTACTTTCCATTATGAAACGAATTTTCGGCCAATAGAAACAAGTACTTGGGGATTTGATGTTGAATATCAACTATCAAACTGATATTTCAAAATACGCACGGCTACATGCATTTTTGAAGCGGAAATCTGAAGGATACGTTGGAAAGAAATCCAAAGTATTCCAGCCAAACGAGCTCAGGAAATTCATCGAGGAAGCCCCAGATTATGATTATTTAATGATAAAGGTAAGCAAATCTTTATTTTGAAATTCTTTTGAAAAACCTTTCTGTTTATTTCCGCTTGATACAATGATTTAATTTGTATATGCATAATGTGCGTGATTTTTCATACAAGTCTTCGTAGCTTAGTTGGTAACGCTGGCGGTCGTGGCGCATGAGTGCGTTGCAGATCGTGGTTTAGATCCTGGGCGGGTTAAATATTTTTTTTAGAATATAATGTATTTTCTTGAAAGAAAAAATAATTGCATTGTTTGTATATTTCTCTTTATCAAAGTGGAATCATTGCAATTAAATAATGCTATTTTTTTACAGGTTGCCTTAATTATGGGAATTATGGGAGCTTGTTTGAAATTAATTCTTGTTTTCATTTTATTATTTATCGGTCGTAGAAAAAATAGTGTATGCAACTCTCATGTAATGGTTATTAATACACTCGCATAAACCATACGAAACTCGCCTTCGGCTCGTTTCGTATCCCGGTTAATGCTCGTGTATTAATAACCTTCATTACATGATCGTTGCATAATATACTATTATTATTATTCGCGTATAAGAGAGACTTCATTATAACATTGCTTACAGTGTCACAATGAAGTCTCTTTGAACACTTTTTTAGTAATTTTTAGAGTCATACAGTTGGTTATTGTATGTATGTAGTAGGTATTTTTATTTGACATTTGACTTTAACCTAGAAACAAATCATAAAATGGTCCAGCGTTGTTCTAGCTAGCAAATTATTATATTAAATGGTCTTAAAGGTAAATTTGAATAAATTATAAATTAAAAATATTAATAAATAAAGTACGCTAACGTTTATTCATCAATTGTTTATTTTTATATTGTATAGGATCAATACAGTTGAATTATTGGATCTTTACCCGTGCGTCATTAATAGGGACAAAAAGAAGTTTTAAAAATCACCGCTTATACGTATCCGTATCGCAATGCGCATGTGCAGAAGCGATACGAGGGTTTCGTTACGTTACGTGAAACGTATCAATCCGTCACACGTACCTAACGTACCGTATTGCATTCTTATGTTCTATGTTCTCGTTTTTCAATGGCCAAACGACAAAAGTGATGTTGTATGCTCAAAAATCATAACCCTATTTTTAATGAACATAACAAACTACTTATTTGATATAGAATAATGGATTTAAAACGAAAAATACTTTTTTACAGTGGCAATGACATTATTTGGCTGAGGGAAATATCGGGGCACAATTCCTACGAAGATCCAAGCAGATGGAATATTTTTTAGATTAAAAGTTAAAACCCAAGAAATGGTTACGTTACGAACGCATTTGCTTTATACCTTTTTTGATTAGTCACGTATCTCCGTTACGTTACGTATACGGATAAGGATAAGTGATGTATTTTAAAAATTACTTTATGTCTCTATTATCTGATAACATAACCGACGTAATTATTGTGGCATCTCTTTCTATTAATAGTGAAGAACAGAACAAAATAATTTGGCATTTGTCGGTTACGTTATCAGATATTAATAAAAATTTATTACACACGTCTTTACAAATTCATTTATCCTTGTTATCAGATATTAATAACGCACGGGTAGAGATCCAATAATCCAACTGTATATAGGTATACATAACGTTCGATTTTTGGGATAAATTACCAGATATCTATGTGAAGATGTATTATAGAAATAATTCTGTGCATGATATAATATAAATAGCTCGCAAGCATATACGAAGCTCTTTTTTAAACAAATAATCATCCTCTGTTTGCTTAAATGAAAGTTTGTTTACAATTTACACAATTATTCGATAATAATATGTCAAACGTGCTGAAAAGAACCATCTGTGATATGACCAATCAGGAATCTACAGAATTGCCAACTTAAATTCAAACCACTCCTCCTAGTTTAAAAACAGGGATTATGTAATTCCATTTTTTTTAAAAAATTAAATAAATGCGAATTATGAAAAATATTAAGTAAAACTTCTGTCACAATGACTTTCTGTAGTACTCGTGATTTGCGCAACTCACCGCTTCGTGATTCGTTGCGCAAACTTCACTCGTACCAGAAAACGAGTCATTATGACACTTGTTTTACAAATAACTACTGTTTATTTCTCTATCCTTTTCTAATAACTTTTTTATAATTCGCGTATAAAAGAGACTTCATTATAACATTGTTTGCAATGTCACAATGAAATCTCTTTGAACACTTTTTTAGTAATTTTTTGTGTCATACAATTGGTTATTGTATGTATTTTTATTTGACATTTGACTTTAACCTTAACTTAAAACAAATTGTAAAATAGTCTAGCGTGGTTCTAGCTAGCAAATTAATAGATTAACTGGTCTTAAAGATAAATTGGAACACATTCTATATTGAAAATTTCAATAAATAAAATAAGCAAACGTTTATTATATTATATTATTATATTAATTAATGATTTGCCAATTGTATAATTTTTTATTTTATAGGATCATTACATAGGTATACATAACGTTCGAGTTTTTAAATGAAAGTTTGTTTACAATTTATACAATTGTTCGATCATAATATATATCAAAAGTGCAGAGTAAAA
Source organism: Galeruca laticollis (assembly GCA_963921935.1). Classification (NCBI taxonomy): domain Eukaryota; kingdom Metazoa; phylum Arthropoda; class Insecta; order Coleoptera; family Chrysomelidae; genus Galeruca; species Galeruca laticollis. The sequence continues at coordinate 184,738,786 of OY998179.1, read as the reverse complement.
CCGGCTGTGATCTGACCAATCAGGAATCTACAGAATTGCCAACTTAAATTCAAATCATTCCTCCTAGTTTAAAAATAGGGATAATGTAATTCTATTTTATTTAAATATTTCAATAAATGCGAATTATAAAAAATATTGGGTAAAACTTGTGTCAAAAGGACTTTTTGTAGTACTCGTGATTTGCGCAACGAACCGCGTGTCTTTCCACGGCAGATGGCATAATCGTCATCTTTCTCGATCCCTATAGTACTTTTCATCACTTGACAAGCGCAAGCGCAGCCGCCATTTTGAAAGAGCCGGAGTTTAAAAGTTTCGTACTATTTTGTGCAATTAATAGCTGGGAATGCAATATTATCTCCACAAACAAATCAATCATTAATGCAAATTATTGATGGTGCGATACTTGTTGAGAAACCAGTTGAAGCGTATAATTCTAAACGACTAAAATGTGGTTAAAGTGTTATGGGCGTTCTCAAAAAGACAAAATAACTCTGCTAGTTGAGAGGTTAGCTGTCAATACAATCTATTATCGAAATGAAATTATGTAAATAATAATCTAGATACAATTAGGTAAATAATTTTATCCTACTTAACCATCATTTATTGTTAGGACATGTAGAAACACTCTAAAATTAACACCTGGGTTGATAATGAGTATTATTAATAATATTAAAATAAAAAATTCTGATTTAAACATTATATTATACTTTTAATCATATGCATTGGTTTCAAATAATGTATAACATGTATCAGTCTCTTTTACACACTCATAACAACACTGTTTTATTTTTTATTTTCATACAGATAATAAAGTCGACTTGAAACATTTATTTTTTTGATTAAGACACTCATTATTTTAATTTCCTCTTAATTTTATTTTCAATACCTAAGTATTATTTGTTTAATGTTTGTTGATTTTAACTATTTGTACCCAGCTATTTTAACATGATGCTTATTTACAAAACGGTACGAAAAAGATGGCTGAACTGCAACCATGCGCACAAAAAATAATTGTGATGAAAAGATCTATTAGGTACCGCTCTTTTTAAAATTTACCCGGCGGCTACTGTGGCGCCACTGTTATATGTTACATTTTAACGGACACTTTTTCATGCACAGTGGCAGATCTTCATTCTCCTTAGATAACATATTTGATATGCTTAACCAAGATCCGATATTTTTTGATGGGAGTCACTATTTTCGTGTCTGTTTAGGAGCGTGTGCACCGTAGAGTGTTAAACTCGATTAAAGCTTAATCTCGATTAACTTGAACAGTTGGTATGCACCGTCGTATTTGACAGTTAAATTTACTCTAAATTTAATCTGACTGTAATGCCGGTTTAAACGCAAATTTCTAACCTAAAATATTATTCGTTTCATATTCGAATTCTGAAATAGAGCCAAATGAAAAAATAGTAGGGGAAGTGTGCCTTAGACGGCCCCCTGGCTATGATGACCCACGGCTTGTATTTTTGAAAATGCGCGCCTGTCGCTCAACTGACATATTAGGCATGTGCAACAAGTTGTTTTCTCAGTTGCCATCGACTTTCGTACGTGGTTAGGTAGTTGGCACGAAGCGATCAAATAAAATCCATTTCGGTAAGTCTTCATCTAAAATTTTATGTTGGATATGTACAAAAAATATATCTATTAGAAGTTTAGCAAACGAACGCCATTCATGTGTAAAGTAGTTTTACATGTTGTCCTTCGTCTGCTGCATTCAGTTTTGAGTTGAAGTAAATAATAAATAAGTTAGAAGTTTTTAAGGACAAAAATGCTTATTAGCCTATGATGGAACCTACAGTGTCGTGCTTTGATAGACCCTCTCACTCGGGGGGCCCATCATTGGAATACAAAGTGCATTTTATCAACAACCTTTCCATTTTAGGCATTTCATTATTTTCAATATTTATAGGAATGGCTACCCAGGAATGGCAACAATGGAAGGAACGTGATATGCAGCAAGCCTTGCATAGTATAGAGAATAAAAGCATGGGATTCAAATTAGCAGGCAAAACTTTCAATGTTCCGAAATCAACACTTCGGAGACGTCTTGCTAAACAACAAGGAAGTTCCAAAGGCGATTTAGGAGGCCGAAGAACAACGTTTGTTACAGGTCGCAGATCTCTTTCACTCATATTCAACAAACCTCCTTTTTTCATTTAAGTATTTGTAAATATTTAATATTTATTGGGGTTCACTTGTACGCTGTTTATAAAGTGGAAACATAAAAGATTTATTTATCACCTCAATACATATTGAAACTTAAACTATTAAACATACATCAGTAAGTGGATTTAATTATATCGAACAACTTTTCCGCCTTAAACGGTACGGCTATGTTTATATTGGTACTATCACTCTGGCCTCCTTATTAAGAATGTTCGTGAAAGATCCAGTCAACCTTCCTGACTTTGATTTTATTTGTCCGAATGGTCAAGTCCTTTTTCTTCGCTTATAAACGATTGGAACAGGTTTTTTGTGAGATTCCTCGAGAATGGGTTTTTGGTTATGAACTCGAAATCCAGATAGTAATACTATAGGTATTTATTTCGTTGTTTTACGGCTCTGCGGTCTTCGAGTAACTATAAAACGGATCAGTGATAATCTGGTGTAAGATTACATGATGGTTCATGGACGTAATCACTGATTTGTCAAACCCCACATGAGGTCACCCATCATCTAAGGTAAGTCTTTGATCAAGTAATTATCTCCCCCCCCTCAAGAATGTTCCAATCGCACTTATAAATCATAATTTCTTTTCAGACCTTCTATTCCCATTTTATATTATGTTATTGGCTTGCTGATATTGGCATAATTCGCTGTTTCACCACCACCACCACCACAAAATCAAGTAAGATCAGTCCAGTTAATTATATCGTTGAGAACTACCATTTGGGAACCATTAGTGTCAATTGATAAGGAATCGTACCTGGTGTATAGAGATCCGGATACATTTGTTAAATTTAATTTTGTTCATAAAATCAACGTTTATACGTACAATTAAACACCTGTAATCCGTGAAGTATACTTCGGCGGAGTATCTGTTATAATAGCTTTATAAATTCATTCACTCTTTTTTTTTATCAGTTTTATTGTCTGACAAATTAGTATCATACGGTAAATTATTAAATATAGTTCCTCCTATACCGATTAATAATTGAATTTTTATTTTTTTTGTAACTTGGAACTATTAGTGCGGTACATTAGTACAATAAGAGGTGGTCTTGACCCACCCACTCTCCGCAGTCGAGTAGCCCGGAGCACAAATTTGACTATACCGTATTAAAACCACTTCTTCCTGAAACCCTCTCTGGTCAACATAGAGAGGGAGGTAGCACGTTCTCTGCACAGGTGGAAAAATAATTGGTTGACTATATTATTTACCTGGAAACACGATTTTTCGGCCTAACCAGTAAGGAGTTGCATGAACTTGTATTTGAAGTGGCCTAAAAAAATAAAATCAAACATTCCTCAATTGCGAAACCAAAATGGCAGGATGGAAATGGATCAGAGACTTTCTAAGGCGTAATCCACAGTTTAGTTTACGAGCTCCAAAACGCACATAATTGGCCAGAGCCCAGGCTTTTAATAAACCCAATATACGCGTCTATTTTATTGCGTTTTGCGTTAAGTGACATTTTAGACAATTACAGCATGTTTTGCCCAATAAAAAGGTAATAGTTGGATGACCTCATATATTTTTTTACAAATTGTTGCAACATTTCTTAAGGTACACGAAGGCTTCCAACGATAACAAGATTTTATGAGTACTAGACGCATATAGGAGTCACAAAGGACTTGAAACTCTGGAGTTTGCAAAATCGAACGGTATCATATTTGTTTTCCGGCTCACTGTAGTCACTATGTTCAACCTTTAGACGTTGGTTTCTTCCGGCCACTTCATACTTATTATGGTCAAGAAATTCAATTGTGGTTTCGCCAAAACCCGGGAAAAGCGGTAACACCTTTTAACATCGCAAATGTATTGAACCAAGCTCATTTAAAAAGTGCACTGCCTTCGAACGCTATAAATGTCTTCAAGAAAACTGGAATACATCCTTTAAGTCCAGATATATTTGAGGATTGGATATTTTCATCGTCACTGACCACCGATAAGCAATTTCTGGACCACCAACGCCAGGAACATGAAAATTAACCACGACAAGCAGAAATTGACCGTCAATCAAGACCATCCAATCATAACTCATCACACCAATTTGACAGTGGTGAGCAGCCAGAGCCATCCAATCAAAATGCATCGTCGATATTTCCATTGAAGAAATTTGTCCTCCTCCTTCAGCTTCAGTGGTTGATTCCCAAAGAATAGGAAGGAAAAGTGAAACAACGGGATTTTTAAACTCGACACCAGGAATTGAAACGATGAAGTAAGCGATACTGGAAAAAGAAATCAAAATAAGCAAACAACGCGCCGGACGGCTGAAAAAAAAGTTTTTGCTCCAAGTCAACCACTGAACGTAGTGGAAAGAAAAACGCAACTGAAGAAACAATGTGAAAGGCAAGTGAAAAGGAATATTCACATTCAAGATAGTTCCGATAATGAAGATAACTTTTTTGAAAATATGGAACAAGGTGACTTAGACGATGTTGCTTGCATATATTGCAACGAACTTTTTTCCCATTCCCGATACAGAGAAAAATGGATCCGTTGCCAAGAATGTAACTTTTGGTGTCATACTGAGTATGCTGGAATGGATTTCGTGTATGAATTGTGTTTCTAAGAATAGTATTTCTGTTGTGAATTGAAACCAAAGAATCGATTTTTAGTTTCGTTTTTGTGAAATTTTTTTATTACTTTGTTCAGTTTTTTATTATTACGCTATTTTGGTATAATTATTGTTAAAAAAATGAAAACAGAAGAATCTCAAATTTGTGAATTATAAATTATTGAAATCATTTAATAATACTATTTTTGTTTGTACATACAGTGATCTATCCATCATAGGAACACTAAGGGAGTCATCATAGACAAATACGTGCCTATGATGGGCCATTTCAAATATTTTCAAATAACCATTATATTTAGGCATGTATATTTTTTAACTGAAAAGATAATGGCCAGCCTAAACTTCATCAAATATCGAACATATACATATTCATTAACATGAAATACATGCATAAATGACGAAGTTAAATGACAATATATCCTTAGGGGTCCTACATGAGCACACTTCCCCTACTTGTAAGGATTGTTTACAAGTGAGATTTATCATATCTACGTTGTTTGTTATATCTCGAAGGAATATTAAAAGTAATGGAGTTTAAGAATAAAGTATTCCTTAATGAAGATGATGTTATAGATATCATCAATTTTGGTTTCCCACGTCGTATATATGTAAGGCCTAATCATTTCGAGGACATGGAAGACTTATAATTTTATCGGCGAGTTAGGCTTACCAAAGGAATAGTTGTATTTTAGACCTTATTCAGCAAGACTTGGGGTTTGAAATTGATTTGTGAGTATTGTGTAGTTTTAATATCTATTGAAAACTAATATTGAATTATATACTTCAGGAACAATTGTGTGTCCAATGAACAAATAAGTCTTATTTTGTGCAAGTGATTGAGATAAACGTAGGTGATTTCATGCACTTGAACCAAGTAACAGTTTCTCGTATAATTAAAAAAGTTTCAGAAGCCATTGCAAACTCAGCAATAGATTCATAAAAATTACAACTATTCGAGGAGAATTACAACTTGTCAGAATAAATTTTATGAAATAGCCATATTTCCTCGAGTTGTTGTATTGATTGTACTCACATTAAAATTCAATCTCCAGGTACATTTGTCTTGTTAATTGTTATTTTGTAGAAGAATAATCTGTTTTATTTATAGGAGGTAATGATGAGGAAATATATATATATATATATATATATATATATATATATATATATTTTTCACACCTTTTTGGTGGTATTTGATAATGTCCGGGCCACTACGCAGCCAAGGGCACTACCATTGTCAATAGGGGGAGATGATCCGCCGGATGATTCCAACAGTTCCAAGTATTACGGCCTTTTGCATCCACATTACGGTGTTTTTAGGTAGGTCCAGTTCTTTTATGTGTCGTACTGTTTTTGTATGTACAAGGCCGTTTGCGCTTATAATTAAAGGGACTATTGTTACCTTCTCCAAGTTCCAAATCAATTTCATTTCTTGTGCAAGCGCTCCATATTTAGTTATTTTTTCGGTATATGCTTTAGATATATTGTAGTCCTGTGGCACTGCGAAGTCAATTATGATGGCTGTGTTATCACTTTCATCCCAAATCACCATGTCCGGCCGGTTGTGCTCCACAGGTCTATCTGTAACAACTGTGAAATCCCAGTAAATTTTCACGGTGTTGTTTTGAAGTACGGGTTGCGGCACATATTTGTGGTATGCGGTAAAATGATTCAACAGACCTCTTTGCAGGCATATTAATTGGTGAACGACTTTGCCCATATTGTTGTGTCGTTCCAGGTATCTGGTAACAGCAATTGTTGTGCAGCCAGATGACAAATGTTGAATGGTCTCTTCGCTAGTGTTACACAGTCTACATTTGGTGGTCTCAACTTGTTGTTTCAATATGTGTTTGGAGTACGTTCGGGTTCTAATGACTTGATCCTGTATCGCCAACATTGTTCCTTCGGTTTCCGGGAAGAGGTATCCTGCCACTAGGTAAGTATTGGATGCTTTCATATCTACTTCTGTTTGATGTAGAGAAGTGTAAAACCTTCCGTGTAGCGCTTTTCCTTGCCAACTTATTCTCATTTGTTCTAATTGGTTCTCTGTTTCAGGAGGCGCAGGATTAGCAAGGTTAAGGGCTGTGATTTTTTTGTCCCATACCGCTACTCTTTTATGAACTGGTGAGTTTGTATTTCGGAAGTATTTTATTAATTTTTCCCTTTCTTTCAGATTGGCCGCCACCAGGCTAGTTAGTCCTCGTCCTCCCTCTAATCGTGGCAAATATATGCGCTCGATAGCTGAGTTAGGGTGCAGCATGCCATGTTTGGTCATTAGTGTCCTGATTTTCCTGTCTAACCTCTCTAGATCTGTTTTGGACCAGGTGAGTATTCCAGAAGTGTAGGTTATTGTTGGTATGGCCCATATATTAATTGCTGCCACCTTGTTTCTGGCATTAAGCTGGGATTTTAATATCTTGCTTGTTCTCCTCATAAGCTCTTTTTCGGCTTTCTCTTTGTTTTCTTTATGGCGAATTTAGTAGCTCTGCTGAATTCCAAGGTACCTGTAAGTGTTTTCTGCTCCCAGCTCCCTAATTCGACTGCCATCTGCCAGAGTGATATCCTCGTTTTCAGTGAGTTTTCCTCTCTTAATGTGAATGGTAGCACATTTCTCAAGCCCGAACTTCATTTGGATGCTCTCACTGAAGTGTCTGACTATCTCCAGTTCTCCTTCCAGTTGCTGTCTTCCTTTAGCAAAGAGCTTAAGATCATCCATATAAAAAAGATGGGTCAGCTTTGCTTGGTCATCGATTCCATATGCGTATGTGCTCCGGTTAAGCATATTACTCAATGGGTTCAGGGCGAGACAGAACCATAATGGGCTCAGACTGTCGCCCTGGAATATGCCCCTTCTAATAGGGATCTCCTCCGTTGTGTACGTGTCTGTTGCACCTCTGACTAATAGAGTGGTTCGCCATGATGTCATCAGATGCCGGAGTAAGTCGATAACTTGCTGATTCACTTTATAGATATTTAAAACTTCCAGCAGCCATGAATGAGGAACTGAGTCAAATGCCTTCTGATAATCGATCCAGACTATAGATATGTTTTTTCTGACGTTGTCTTGCCTGTTTTGTGATTACATTGTCGATTATCAAGAGTTCCTTGCTTCCTCTAGCCTTTTGCTTACAGCCGTTTTGTTCCCATGCTAGAATGTTGTTATGTTTTGGTGGCAGTCTAGTTTGTGTCTTATGACGGAGGTAAGTATTTTGTATGCTGATGGAAGGCATGTAATGGGTCTATAGTTTTTCGGTTGTGATAGGTCTCCTTTCTTTGGAAGCATATGAGTCATACCATGAGTGAAATATAAAGGTATGCTTTGTGGATTTCTGACCGAGTGCTGTATGAAGTGAGCCAATTTTTTGTGCGCATTAGTAAATGCTTTCCACCAGTAGTTGTGGATTCCATCTATTCCAGGAGATGTCCAGTTTTTGAGTCTTTTTACTGTGGCGTGGATGTCTTCCACTGTTACTATCGTCTCAGTCATTGGTCTATATTTATGGGAGTTGTTTCTTTCAACATCTATCCATTCCGCTCACATGTCGTGTTCTATATATATATATATATATATATATATATATATATATATAAGAAAGATAGTCTTTGCTGACTAGTTAGGAATAAAACTAGTGAATATTGGGGATTGCAGCAAAAAATTGGAAAAGATATACTCTTAGCGGAAAATGTCCAAGCTTTCGAGGATGTTTGTCCTCATCATCAGGGAAACTAGAATGAAAAAACAACAGTTAAATACTGTGGTCAAAGAGAATAATTAAAAAATGAAATTCACAAACACGTGTATACTTACCTCCGAAGTGAGGTTAGATTCCATAAAGATGTAAAATCGTAAACTACAAATCGTAAATTGTGGAATATTCAAGTAGGAATTGAACCAACAGCCTAATCAATCGTGTCATAGCAACAATTGTAATTGTCGCAGCATTTTATAAAATAAAACCATTGATTTCATCTTCATGTGTCACCATACTAAACGCGAGGAAATGATATATTTTGCCTCCAAAAGGGATGTGACAAGAGACAAACAGTGTTACCAACGTCAATCATGAGCTGTGGGACAATGCCACTATTTTCGTAATGGCAGCTGTAGGGCTAACAATTGGTGTAATAAGAAGATGTAATATTGTTGAATATAGGAAGAGAGAAAGAAAGTGTGAGACAGAGCTAGGAGAACGCTCTCATTTTTATTATGTTTAGAGTGCGTAGAGAACATCACTTCGTTTTGACTAACACAAAGGAAGGAAAGAGAAGACAACAGAACAGAAATATTAATATGTAATAATAAATATAGTAATTAAGTAATTTAATAGTTCTCCAATCCGAATGTATCTACCAACACCAATACACTCAAAATTAGTTTTAATTATTATTATTTGTTTACTTGAATGTATCTACCAACACCAATACATTCAAAGTAAGTTTATTATTATTATTATTGAATTAAAGTAGTAAAGGTGGTGTTGTCAGGAGCAACATAGTTATTTCCCACCACTTGATGTGCAAAATTAGTATCTAAGGACAACAAAAATGAGTAGATCTCACTTAAGTGATCAATATCAGTTTTCTTGTTAATTACATTATTGTTTTGTGAAATGAAAGCCATTTCCAAGAATGATCTTTTAGTTTTGTTAGACTCAGTCGCTAACACCTTCACAGCCTCATAATTCATCTGATGATCAAGAGAATTTACATGAAAAGCTAACGCGCACCTCTCTGGGTGTAATCTAGCATCACTCTTATGTGAAACTATACGGTTAGATAGAGATCTTAAAGTCTGTCCGATATATTGTTTATCACAATCTCTGCAAGGAATACTGTACACCACGTTAGTAAGTGAAGTCAAGGGGTCCTTATCTTTAACTCTAGAGTAAATCGATCTGATTGAAAGAACAGTTTTATTAGCAATTTTAAAATCACCACATGAACGGAGCAATCTGGCAAGTCTCGGAGTTATGTCCTTAATATATGGCAAAGTAGTGAAAACCGGTCGAGAAGGGGACACATCAGTTCCAACATCCGTCTGGGCTAAATTAGGATGGCTATCTTCATGCAACAAATCCACAGCATTAGATGTGCTGAATAATATCTTATTCAATAAAGGTCTTGGATAAGAGTTATCCAAGAAAAGGTTAAGTAAAATATTGAGATTTTTATTATGAAAAACATTATTTGAAATTCTGAGTACTCTCTGCTTCATTTGTTTAACCAAATTCACTTTCATGGAATGTTTGTGGTAGGAGTGATAATTAAGATATCTACCAGAGCTGCATGGCTTCCTGTACCAATCTATAATAATTATATTGTTGTTCCGAATAAATTTTGTATCTAAGAAAGGTACGGAATTCTCGAAGTCTTCCATTTCGATTGTGAATTGGATATTAGGATCAAAGCTATTAAATGTATCCAGAAGTTCATCAAGGCCTTCTCGAGGAAGTGCCAAAATAATGTCATCAACATACTTTTTTATAAAAAAAGGAGTAAAAGAAAGAACAGGTATGACTGTATCCAGAACATCGTCCATGACATATGCTGCTAAGATAGGAGAAATTGACGCTCCCATTGGAGTACCAAAAGTTTGTTTGTAAATTTTGTTATTAAAGGAGAAACAAGTACTATCAAACAGAAAAACTATTAATTCAAGAAAAGCTTCCTTCGGGATGGAGCAATGGACACCGATACGATCCCAACCCTTATCGATAGCTCTCAAACAAGCATCAAGATAAACATTACTGAACAACGAGACCACATCCAAACTGGCCAGAACATAATTTTCTGGAATTTCTAAGTTATTAAACTTTTCAGAGACTTCAAAAGAGTCTTTGATAAAATACAAATTTTCATAATCATACGCTTTCGTCAGTATTTCTGTACAGAACTGTGCAATATTTTCTGTGGGGGCTCCTATGGAAGCCACTATCGGTCTTACAGAGAGAACAGGTTTATGAATTTTCGGAAGAGAATAAAATTTAGGAGGGACACCATGGTAGCTCATGAGTTTTTTCTTCACTGTTATGTCAATGTAATGTTTATTACATAATGATTTAATTAGGTTGTTACCCTTCCTTTGAATAGAGAAAGTAGGGTTACTAGATAGTTCTACATAGGAACTGTTATTCAAAACAATATCATTAGATAATTCAATATATTGTTGTCTGTCCATAATGACAGTAACGTTGCCCTTATCGGATTGAGTAAGAATCAGATGAGGGTTCGCCTTTAAGAAGGCTTTAGATTTAAGTAAAAGGTTATGAAAGAAAGAGTTATTATGTGGTTGTTTTATGTAATTAGTGATAATATTAGTGGCTCTAGCTACCGTGATGTTTCTCATTTTCGAGTCTGTGATTGTGGAAGTGAGATAGTCTACATCTGATAAAATTGATTTAATTGAAATATCCTTCAAAATGACTGGTTCTACACTAAACTTTGGGCCCAAAGCTAAAAACTGTGAAATATCATCAGGTATAATGGTATTAGAAATATTTCTCAACCAACCCTCTTTAGATTTTAACAATAATTTAAATTGATCACATTGTAATTTATTAAGTTTATGTATATTATTATATTTAATCTTATGAAAAAGTTTATTATAAGTAACCTGCTGTTTACTTGCAAAGTTTTGAAAGTGAAATTCACCAGATAAAGAAACTATTGTCCTTTTTAAAGATGACAAAGTTGATTCTAATTTACTAATCAGTGAATGGTTATTAGAAAATTCAATATTAAGAAGTTTTATCCCTAACCTGTAATCAATCCCTGTTTTCTTGTGAATGTCCTGTCTCATCAGGAGGTCGTCAATTGGTCTAATAGCCGCAGTTATATGATTGGGTAAAATCCCTGATTTCCTACATTTCAATAAAAATTGTTTCCTGTTGTATTCACGGGCAAGTTTCATTTTGGTTTTAGACCATGCTTTATATTTTTGAACAGCTGTTTCTCCGTAGTTTATGTAGATGTTACGATAAAACCCCATGTCTGTAAGTAGAAGAAAGATAGTCTTTGCTGACTAGTTAGGAATAAAACTAGTGAATATTGGGGATTGCAGCAAAAAATTGGAAAAGATATACTCTTAGCGGAAAATGTCCAAGCTTTCGAGGATGTTTGTCCTCATCATCAGGGAAACTAGAATGAAAAAACAACAGTTAAATACTGTGGTCAAAGAGAATAATTAAAAAATGAAATTCACAAACACGTGTATACTTACCTCCGAAGTGAGGTTAGATTCCATAAAGATGTAAAATCGTAAACTACAAATCGTAAATTGTGGAATATTCAAGTAGGAATTGAACCAACAGCCTAATCAATCGTGTCATAGCAACAATTGTAATTGTCGCAGCATTTTATAAAATAAAACCATTGATTTCATCTTCATGTGTCACCATACTAAACGCGAGGAAATGATATATTTTGCCTCCAAAAGGGATGTGACAAGAGACAAACAGTGTTACCAACGTCAATCATGAGCTGTGGGACAATGCCACTATTTTCGTAATGGCAGCTGTAGGGCTAACAATTGGTGTAATAAGAAGATGTAATATTGTTGAATATAGGAAGAGAGAAAGAAAGTGTGAGACAGAGCTAGGAGAACGCTCTCATTTTTATTATGTTTAGAGTGCGTAGAGAACATCACTTCGTTTTGACTAACACAAAGGAAGGAAAGAGAAGACAACAGAACAGAAATATTAATATGTAATAATAAATATAGTAATTAAGTAATTTAATAGTTCTCCAATCCGAATGTATCTACCAACACCAATACACTCAAAATTAGTTTTAATTATTATTATTTGTTTACTTGAATGTATCTACCAACACCAATACATTCAAAGTAAGTTTATTATTATTATTATTGAATTAAAGTAGTAAAGGTGGTGTTGTCAGGAGCAACATAGTTATTTCCCACCACTTGATGTGCAAAATTAGTATCTAAGGACAACAAAAATGAGTAGATCTCACTTAAGTGATCAATATCAGTTTTCTTGTTAATTACATTATTGTTTTGTGAAATGAAAGCCATTTCCAAGAATGATCTTTTAGTTTTGTTAGACTCAGTCGCTAACACCTTCACAGCCTCATAATTCATCTGATGATCAAGAGAATTTACATGAAAAGCTAACGCGCACCTCTCTGGGTGTAATCTAGCATCACTCTTATGTGAAACTATACGGTTAGATAGAGATCTTAAAGTCTGTCCGATATATTGTTTATCACAATCTCTGCAAGGAATACTGTACACCACGTTAGTAAGTGAAGTCAAGGGGTCCTTATCTTTAACTCTAGAGTAAATCGATCTGATTGAAAGAACAGTTTTATTAGCAATTTTAAAATCACCACATGAACGGAGCAATCTGGCAAGTCTCGGAGTTATGTCCTTAATATATGGCAAAGTAGTGAAAACCGGTCGAGAAGGGGACACATCAGTTCCAACATCCGTCTGGGCTAAATTAGGATGGCTATCTTCATGCAACAAATCCACAGCATTAGATGTGCTGAATAATATCTTATTCAATAAAGGTCTTGGATAAGAGTTATCCAAGAAAAGGTTAAGTAAAATATTGAGATTTTTATTATGAAAAACATTATTTGAAATTCTGAGTACTCTCTGCTTCATTTGTTTAACCAAATTCACTTTCATGGAATGTTTGTGGTAGGAGTGATAATTAAGATATCTACCAGAGCTGCATGGCTTCCTGTACCAATCTATAATAATTATATTGTTGTTCCGAATAAATTTTGTATCTAAGAAAGGTACGGAATTCTCGAAGTCTTCCATTTCGATTGTGAATTGGATATTAGGATCAAAGCTATTAAATGTATCCAGAAGTTCATCAAGGCCTTCTCGAGGAAGTGCCAAAATAATGTCATCAACATACTTTTTTATAAAAAAAGGAGTAAAAGAAAGAACAGGTATGACTGTATCCAGAACATCGTCCATGACATATGCTGCCAAGATAGGAGAAATTGACGCTCCCATTGGAGTACCAAAAGTTTGTTTGTAAATTTTGTTATTAAAGGAGAAACAAGTACTATCAAACAGAAAAACTATTAATTCAAGAAAAGCTTCCTTCGGGATGGAGCAATGGACACCGATACGATCCCAACCCTTATCGATAGCTCTCAAACAAGCATCAAGATAAACATTACTGAACAACGAGACCACATCCAAACTGGCCAGAACATAATTTTCTGGAATTTCTAAGTTATTAAACTTTTCAGAGACTTCAAAAGAGTCTTTGATAAAATACAAATTTTCATAATCATACGCTTTCGTCAGTATTTCTGTACAGAACTGTGCAATATTTTCTGTGGGGGCTCCTATGGAAGCCACTATCGGTCTTACAGAGAGAACAGGTTTATGAATTTTCGGAAGAGAATAAAATTTAGGAGGGACACCATGGTAGCTCATGAGTTTTTTCTTCACTGTTATGTCAATGTAATGTTTATTACATAATGATTTAATTAGGTTGTTACCCTTCCTTTGAATAGAGAAAGTAGGGTTACTAGATAGTTCTACATAGGAACTGTTATTCAAAACAATATCATTAGATAATTCAATATATTGTTGTCTGTCCATAATGACAGTAACGTTGCCCTTATCGGATTGAGTAAGAATCAGATGAGGGTTCGCCTTTAAGAAGGCTTTAGATTTAAGTAAAAGGTTATGAAAGAAAGAGTTATTATGTGGTTGTTTTATGTAATTAGTGATAATATTAGTGGCTCTAGCTACCGTGATGTTTCTCATTTTCGAGTCTGTGATTGTGGAAGTGAGATAGTCTACATCTGATAAAATTGATTTAATTGAAATATCCTTTAAAATGACTGGTTCTACACTAAACTTTGGGCCCAAAGCTAAAAACTGTGAAATATCATCAGGTATAATGGTATTAGAAATATTTCTCAACCAACCCTCTTTAGATTTTAACAATAATTTAAATTGATCACATTGTAATTTATTAAGTTTATGTATATTATTATATTTAATCTTATGAAAAAGTTTATTATAAGTAACCTGCTGTTTACTTGCAAAGTTTTGAAAGTGAAATTCACCAGATAAAGAAACTATTGTCCTTTTTAAAGATGACAAAGTTGATTCTAATTTACTAATCAGTGAATGGTTATTAGAAAATTCAATATTAAGAAGTTTTATCCCTAACCTGTAATCAATCCCTGTTTTCTTGTGAATGTCCTGTCTCATCAGGAGGTCGTCAATTGGTCTAATAGCCGCAGTTATATGATTGGGTAAAATCCCTGATTTCCTACATTTCAATAAAAATTGTTTCCTGTTGTATTCACGGGCAAGTTTCATTTTGGTTTTAGACCATGCTTTATATTTTTGAACAGCTGTTTCTCCGTAGTTTATGTAGATGTTACGATAAAACCCCATGTCTGTAAGTAGAAGAAAGATAGTCTTTGCTGACTAGTTAGGAATAAAACTGTTTTATTCCTAACTAGTCAGCAAAGACTATCTTTCTTCTACTTACAGACATGGGGTTTTATCGTAACATCTACATAAACTACGGAGAAACAGCTGTTCAAAAATATAAAGCATGGTCTAAAACCAAAATGAAACTTGCCCGTGAATACAACAGGAAACAATTTTTATTGAAATGTAGGAAATCAGGGATTTTACCCAATCATATAACTGCGGCTATTAGACCAATTGACGACCTCCTGATGAGACAGGACATTCACAAGAAAACAGGGATTGATTACAGGTTAGGGATAAAACTTCTTAATATTGAATTTTCTAATAACCATTCACTGATTAGTAAATTAGAATCAACTTTGTCACCTTTAAAAAGGACAATAGTTTTTTTATCTGGTGAATTTCACTTTCAAAACTTTGCAAGTAAACAGCAGGTTACTTATAATAAACTTTTTCATAAGATTAAATATAATAATATACATAAACTTAATAAATTACAATGTGATCAATTTAAATCATTGTTAAAATCTAAAGAGGGTTGGTTGAGAAATATTTCTAGTACCATTATACCTGATGATATTTCACAGTTTTTAGCTTTGGGCCCAAAGTTTAGTGTAGAACCAGTCATTTTGAAGGATATTTCAATTAAATCAATTTTATCAGATGTAGACTATCTCACTTCCACAATCACAGACTCGAAAATGAGAAACATCACGGTAGCTAGAGCCACTAATATTATCACTAATTACATAAAACAACCACATAATAATTCTTTCTTTCATAACCTTTTACTTAAATCTAAAGCCTTCTTAAAGGCGAACCCTCATCTGATTCTTACTCAATCCGATAAGGGCAACGTTACTGTCATTATGGACAGACAACAATATATTGAATTATCTAATGATATTGTTTTGAATAACAGTTCCTATGTAGAACTATCTAGTGACCCTACTTTCTCTATTCAAAGGAAGGGTAACAACCTAATTAAATCATTATGTAATAAACATTACATTGACATAACAGTGAAGAAAAAACTCATGAGCTACCATGGTGTCCCTCCTAAATTTTATTCTCTTCCGAAAATTCATAAACCAGTTCTCTCTGTAAGACCGATAGTGGCTTCCATAGGAGCCCCCACAGAAAATATTGCACAGTTCTGTACAGAAATACTGACGAAAGCGTATGATTATGAAAATTTGTATTTTATCAAAGACTCTTTTGAAGTCTCTGAAAAGTTTAATAACTTAGAAATTCCAGAAAATTATGTTCTGGCCAGTTTGGATGTGGTCTCGTTGTTCAGTAATGTTTATCTTGATGCTTGTTTGAGAGCTATCGATAAGGGTTGGGATCGTATCGGTGTCCATTGCTCCATCCCGAAGGAAGCTTTTCTTGAATTAATAGTTTTTCTGTTTGATAGTACTTGTTTCTCCTTTAATAACAAAATTTACAAACAAACTTTTGGTACTCCAATGGGAGCGTCAATTTCTCCTATCTTAGCAGCATATGTCATGGACGATGTTCTGGATACAGTCATACCTGTTCTTTCTTTTACTCCTTTTTTTATAAAAAAGTATGTTGATGACATTATTTTGGCACTTCCTCGAGAAGGCCTTGATGAACTTCTGGATACATTTAATAGCTTTGATCCTAATATCCAATTCACAATCGAAATGGAAGACTTCGAGAATTCCGTACCTTTCTTAGATACAAAATTTATTCGGAACAACAATATAATTATTATAGATTGGTACAGGAAGCCATGCAGCTCTGGTAGATATCTTAATTATCACTCCTACCACAAACATTCCATGAAAGTGAATTTGGTTAAACAAATGAAGCAGAGAGTACTCAGAATTTCAAATAATGTTTTTCATAATAAAAATCTCAATATTTTACTTAACCTTTTCTTGGATAACTCTTATCCAAGACCTTTATTGAATAAGATATTATTCAGCACATCTAATGCTGTGGATTTGTTGCATGAAGATAGCCATCCTAATTTAGCCCAGACGGATGTTGGAACTGATGTGTCCCCTTCTCGACCGGTTTTCACTACTTTGCCATATATTAAGGACATAACTCCGAGACTTGCCAGATTGCTCCGTTCATGTGGTGATTTTAAAATTGCTAATAAAACTGCTCTTTCAATCAGATCGATTTACTCTAGAGTTAAAGATAAGGACCCCTTGACTTCACTTACTAACGTGGTGTACAGTATTCCTTGCAGAGATTGTGATAAACAATATATCGGACAGACTTTAAGATCTCTATCTAACCGTATAGTTTCACATAAGAGTGATGCTAGATTACACCCAGAGAGGTGCGCGTTAGCTTTTCATGTAAATTCTCTTGATCATCAGATGAATTATGAGGCTGTGAAGGTGTTAGCGACTGAGTCTAACAAAACTAAAAGATCATTCTTGGAAATGGCTTTCATTTCACAAAACAATAATGTAATTAACAAGAAAACTGATATTGATCACTTAAGTGAGATCTACTCATTTTTGTTGTCCTTAGATACTAATTTTGCACATCAAGTGGTGGGAAATAACTATGTTGCTCCTGACAACACCACCTTTACTACTTTAATTCAATAATAATAATAATAAACTTACTTTGAATGTATTGGTGTTGGTAGATACATTCAAGTAAACAAATAATAATAATTAAAACTAATTTTGAGTGTATTGGTGTTGGTAGATACATTCGGATTGGAGAACTATTAAATTACTTAATTACTATATTTATTATTACATATTAATATTTCTGTTCTGTTGTCTTCTCTTTCCTTCCTTCGTGTTAGTCAAAACGAAGTGATGTTCTCTACGCACTCTAAACATAATAAAAATGAGAGCGTTCTCCTAGCTCTGTCTCACACTTTCTTTCTCTCTTCCTATATTCAACAATATTACATCTTCTTATTACACCAATTGTTAGCCCTACAGCTGCCATTACGAAAATAGTGGCATTGTCCCATAGCTCATGATTGACGTTGGTAACACTGTTTGTCTCTTGTCACATCCCTTTTGGAGGCAAAATATATCATTTCCTCGCCGGCGTTTAGTATGGTGACACATGAAGATGAAATCAATGGTTTTATTTTATAAAATGCTGCGACAATTACAATTGTTGCTATGACACGATTGATTAGGCCGTTGGTTCAATTCCTACTTGAATATTCCACAATTTACGATATGTAGTTTACGATTTTACATCTTTATGGAATCTAACCTCACTTCGGAGGTAAGTACACACGTGTTTGTGAATTTCATTTTTTAATTATTCTCTTTGACCACAGTATTTAACTGTTGTTTTTTCATTCTAGTTTCCCTGATGATGAGGACAAACATCCTCGAAAGCTTGGACATTTTCCGCTAAGAGTATATCTTTTCCAATTTTTTGCTGCAATCCCCAATATTCACTAGTTTATATATATATATATATATATATATATATATATATATATATATATATATATATATATATATATATATATATAGATATATATATATATATGAAAATAGATATATATATATATATATATATAAATAGATATATATATATATATGAAAATAGATATATATATATATATATATATATATATATATATATATATATATATATATATATATAGGAACAGAGAATCATACTTTTCAAGTTGTATGAGATGCTGATCAGATGATAATGTAGCAATATGGCCTGGTGTTCGATGCACGATGCTACTATTGTCAATAATAATAGATTGAATTTTCAGTTTGAAAATAAATAATTTGGAAATGGTACTGAGGTCTTATTTATTGACACCATTACTAAATCCTACTGTACATGCTGAACACCTATATAATGAGTTCCACCCTTGCCAATATCTTTAATTAGTCAATAGTTTAAAATTGAACAGAATCACAACAGATCCGTGGAATGGGCCTACCGGGAAACCACGTTAAAAAACGCGGCATATTATGAGAATTACAACTTTTTGAATCGTTATATCTCAGAAACGGCGGCTCTTAGGAAAAAAGTATTTAGACAGTTTTTATAAACAATTATTTGATCTACAATTTTTGTCTGAACTAAAAATTCGTTTTTGTGACTTTTGACCCCGAGTAAATGTTTTTCCAGGGAGCGGATCGATCAGGACTTTTTAGATCTCATTTATGATGGTGTTTTGAACCATACCGAGTTTGAGCTGGCTACGAATTTTTGTACCTTCGCTCCTATTTTTTGGTCTAATTTGACCGGACTACTAACCGGCCGTTCTCAACGATAAATCAGGTCACGTGGTATTATTTTAAATTTCTCCACCAATTAGTACATTTTTTGAGGCGCAAAACTTAAAACAGTATCACGTGACCCAATTTATCCCTGAAATGAGCGACTGCATGAGGCCGTACCCTTAACAATGTCCCTGTTCCTAAAATGTCTATTATTTTTCGACTTTGCATGTATTTGTTTTTTGACAGCTCTAAAAGATAATAAGAGGAGAAATAAAGCAATTTTTGTTTTATATTTTTTTAAATATTTATGGTTACCACTGTAGGTATAATTGTGAGTATAAAAATAACCCTGTACATATTAATTTTTATTCTTGTTAATAATTGTCTAAGACTCGATTATAAGATACACAAAAATGGGTTCTAAATCTTATACACTTAAAACTAATTATATTTTATTTTTTTTATTTATTATCAGTGGGAAAAATAAAGATAAATTATTGTATCAGTATTATGATACATAGAGAAAAGGTTAAATTATTTTCTCTGTTAATAAACAGTTAAGATAATTCGTGTTTTTGCCTTTTCAATCGGTATGTTATTATTTATTTTGTTATTACCATAATTAGATGCAGCATGGTCGATGAACGCAACCATGTTTGAAATCGCACAAAAATCGGCAACATTGGTACGGCGACTGATTATTAAGCGTTCCTGTGTGTTTACTGTCACAAGGTAGCCTTTAGCATATCTCAAAGTGGTTGTATTTGAATTCTATTGCTTGATTATGACTTATAACTAATTTGGAAACCTAAAACATGATTGGAGTTTTAATAGCTATTTAACGAACAAGTGTACCTATTATTAAAGGCGATTAATAATGGAGATAATTTAACCAGAGAGCGAAGAGAGCGCATTAATGTTCGAGATTGTTAATCGCTATACGCGAGATTAGTGTGACATCAGAATTTGAAACTGTATCCAAACAAAACTCGTTGCCATAGGAATTTCCATTTGAGTGTAGATTTTTAATTATTTAAGCGTTTCATACGTGTTTTTGAAAGGAATAAATTGTTGAAAAGTAAGTAATCGTGTCTACTCAATAAAAAAAATAATAATTTTGATAATGTAAGTTATCGCGCAATCCGTATTTGTGATTTTAAAAGCCATGTTTGAGGTTATGTTTACTGGATTACTTGATTAATGTGGAAATATAAGATAAATATAGTGATTGTTTGTTCTAGTGTCATCAAAACATGTTTCAACATTCTCTTAAAACCTTTTTTAATGATAATATGAGTTTGTTCGTGAAAAATGCTTAATTGAAGTGAAGTGTCCTTTCAAGTATCCGAATGACGAAAAATTAAAACCACTCTTAAAAGACAGGAATTACATAATTCATTTTGATGAAAATATATTAGTGATAATTGAAAAATATAACTATTATCACCAGATACAAGGTGCATTACATATTGCATGAGAGGACATGTGCTGTTTAATATTATATAGATACCAAGTGAATTATTGTGGGAATTGCTGGACATCAAGAATGGAAGAAAAATTTACATGTTTTAATAACAATCTACCTTTACAAATTTGTACCATTTATATTAACATAATAAAATGTTTTCATAATTATAAATTTGGATTTGTTTCGTGCTAAAAAAATTAAATTGAGGAAACGTTGCAAATTTACTTGATTGAAAATATGCCATTTAGTCCGAAAACAGCTTTGCCTCAATCAAATCATATTTGTACGAGGTTCAGAGTTTCTGTTGGTTGCTTTCAAATTGTATTTGACATGTAGACTCGTTTTTCAACTACATGTGTAAACATATTCAATTTTATCTAAAAACAAATAATATAAACAAAAATGTTTCCAAATTTCTTTATTACAGAGAGAAATATCTACTTGTAATACAATGGTTTACAGTTAATAGAAAGAGGAAAGTAAGGTACAATGTGGAATTTCAATTTAAAATAGCAAACGTTTAAAAAATCATACAAAGCAACTTATAAATAAACGGTTTTAAAGATTAAAACTAACGTTTCCGCATCTGTGGCCCTGAACATCATAAAATTGTGACTTGTATACACTTTGGGGGATGTATCGTGATAACAAACCAAAATTTCTCCAAAAACAACCTATTTAGTATATCTGGATTTATAGGACCCGTTGTAGTCGCTCTAGTCAACTATAAATCAATAGGGTACATCTGTGAGACACCTCGAACAATATTCAATCATAAAATTGATCAATCGTATACTCTCTGGAGGCTGTAACGTGTTACCAAACTGAAAATTCTCCAAAAATGACAAAAATTTGGTACTTCAAGTACCATAGCACCCGTTGTACTGGCTTCAGTGAGCTGAATATCAATAGGGTTCATCTTTGAGACGCTCTAAATAATATCCAATCATCAAATTGGTTACTTGTATATACTGCGGAGGCTGTATCGTGCTAACAAACTGAAACTTCTCCAAAAATTACAAAAATATCGTACATAAAGTACTGTAGCACCTGTTGTAATGGCTCTGGTGAGCTAAAAATCAATAGTGTTTATCAGTGAGATGTTCTGAATAATATTCAATCATAAAATTGGTGACTTGTTGAACTCCGGAGGCTGTATCGTGCTAACAAACTGAAATTTCTCAAAAAATGACAAAATGTCGTACTTCAAGTACCACAGCACCCGTTGTACCGGCTCTAGGGAGCTGAAAATCAATAGGGTTCATCTGTGGCATGTCCTTAACAATATTCCATCATAAAAATGGTGACTTATTGCACTCCGGAGGCTGTATCGTGCTAACAAGTGTAAGGAAAAGTGGCCGGCGACAACGACGACGACATACACACAGGATGTTTTTCTAAAAACCGTTTTTTCGTGTTGTTGTTGATGGAAAACGTGAAAATAACTCCAAAAAAAAATTCAAAATTCCAACTTTTTTTGGGGTAAACCAATACTTTTCTCGCATATTAGATAGGCTGGGCGGAAAAGTAAAAATGTAAAGCGAAAGATCTGTAATGACAAATAATAATGTAAGTGTTATAGGGAGATCGATATATACTGTACAAAATCAAACATAAAATGAACACGTACAAGTTTTCTTCTACGTTATTTGCAAAGATTGATCAGGTACAAACAAATAGTGGGCTAATTTTCTTTTCTCCATCCATAAAATGACAGCTACACAAAAATCTCCGGGATCTGGTTCTATTGTTCTACAAATATTGTATAAT
The DNA here is from genome assembly GCA_963921935.1 of Galeruca laticollis. Taxonomy (NCBI): domain Eukaryota; kingdom Metazoa; phylum Arthropoda; class Insecta; order Coleoptera; family Chrysomelidae; genus Galeruca; species Galeruca laticollis. The sequence goes on along the minus strand of OY998179.1, from coordinate 184,716,148 downwards.
ATTGTAAACACAAAATAAAATGTTATATTTATCATTATGTAGGTACCTTGTCAGCTTCATCCATTTGCTTCTTACTTTTGGATCCTTTGGAAATCTATAAAACTTACAGTTCTCTCTGACATTATAATGCTTACAGCCTGGTGGCCAGGACAATACCATTATATTATTTTTTATGTGAAGAAAACTAAAATTGTATTTCATAAGTTTATAATAGCATGTTTAGGTTAGATAACTCTTTTATTAAAATTATATTGTTATACATACTTATTTTGGCTGGAATCGAATATATCTCTTTGTAAAAGTCTTAGTGTATATCTTTTTTTTAATTATTAATCGCATCAACCACGTAGGGTTATTAGCGAATTGAAATGATCTAAGTTCACTTATTGTACTTGGTTATAGTCTCTATACTTTGCTACTTAATTTGCAGTATTTTAGGTAGTTAGGTAGTTTTTTAGTTTCTTGGTTTTCTTGTAATAGTTTTTTTAGTGATAGTGGTAGTTTATTTTTTTTCCGTTCCTTGTCATATTTCGCACATTCGATTACCAGGTGTTTCACGATTAACTCGCTATTACACATTTCGCACATTGGTTTATTTTTTCCCGCTAGTAAGTAGTCGTGTGTGATGCGCGCATGACCGATTCGAATAGGAGAAAGGATCACTTGTTCTCTTCTATTTATGTTTTTACAGTTCCAGCCGTGAGAATTTGTAGTGACTTCGTATGATTTGTGTTGGTTATGTCTTGCTTCTTCCTGCCATTTGTCGTAGATTTTGCTCTTGTAGAACGCTTTCAAATCAGTATGTACGGTAAAATCGTTCTTTTCTGATTGTGGATTGGTGCATGCATTTTTTGCTATTTGATCTACTCTCCCATTTCCTTCTATTCCAGTGTGGGATGGGATCCACATGAATTTAATATGTATGTTGCTGTTTCAGCAATTCTGTAGCTCTTTCTTGACCAGTATGGCTATAGGGTGATTAGAGTAGAGTTGACAAAGTGCTGTTAGTAAACTTTGAGAGTGCTTCTAAGATGGCGAATAATTCAGCTGAATGAATAGATGTGAAGGGTGGGAACTTGTAGGATTTCGAAAAGTCCTCGGAGTAGAAGAGGCGGCCCTAATTTCATCTTGATTTTTTGAAGCATCTGTGTATACCTTACAAATGCTAGCGTATTTATTTAAGGCTCTTAGGAATTCTTGTTTTATTCTGGCTGTTGGAGTCTCTGATTTATTAAGGTAGGCGAGGCTTAGGTTTAGGATAGGGAGCGCTATTGTCCATGGAGGAGGATAATTTATTGATGGGACGTCATAAATATTTGGGAATTGCGAATTTATTTTGTTTAAATATGTTTTGACTCTGTGATAGAAAGGATGAGTAGTTGAGCTGGATAAATATTTAGCTTTAGAACGATCAGATAAGACGTTGCGGGCTACTGGATTTCTTTTGTTTGATATTACAGAGACAGCATAAGAGATGCTTAGATATTCTCTTCGGTAAAAAGCGGTAACTCTCCAGTCTCCCAATGTAAGCATTGGATAGGACTTGTACGATGGGCACCCAAACAGATGCGAAGAGCTGTGTTTTGTATAACTTCCACTGACTGAAGAAGGCTTTTGTTCGCAGAGTTATAGATAATCGCTCCGTAGTCAAGTTTTGTTCTGATCAATGATTTATAGATGTGCAGTAAACTTGAGTAATCTGCGCCCCAGTTTTTGAATGCGAGTGATCCGAGTGACTTAATTCCAGGTTGGCATTTTTTCTTCAACGTCAGAATGTGTGATTTCCATGTCAGTTTTTGGTCGAGTATCATTCCTAGAAAACTTATTTCTCTCACATATTATATTTTCTGTCCATAAAGGTACAAGTTTTCAAGTTGTGGTTGAGTCCTTTTCGAGAAACATAAAGCTTTGGTTTTTGTCGTGTTGAAACGCAGTCCACTTATTTTTGACCAATCCTGTATTGTACCTAATGTTTGTTCGATGGTTTTATGTATTGTAGTCATATTTTTCCCTCTGCAATAGATAACCAGGTCATCTGCATATAATCTGCATTTCACGGGAGATTTACAGTTTGCTATAATTGAATTTATTGCTATATGAAATAATATCGTGCTGAGGTTTGACCCTTGTGGAATGCCGCTTTATTGGGTGTTCAGCTGTGAGGATACGCCATCTACTCGTACCTGGTACTGTCGTTGATCTAGGAAGTTCGATATATATTTCAATATGTTACCCCGTATTGACCAGTCGTAAAGAGTTTTGATTATTGAGTATTTCCAGACTATGTCGTAGGCTTTACGAATATCAAAAAATACTCCGATGCAGTGCTGCTTTATTGCAAAGGCCTCATGGATCTCAGATTCTGATCGATCAGGTTATCTAACGTGGAGCGATTTTTACGGAAACCACACTGTTCGGGTATAATTAGTTTTTCTGATTCTAGGTGCCATAAAAGTCTGTTGTTAATTATCTTCTCAAGAACTTTTCCCATGCTACAGGTGAGTAGGATTGGTCTATATGTTTCTGGATCTGATTTCTCTTTACTTGGCTTAAAAATGGGAATTATAATGGAAATTGTCCATGCTCTGGAATATACTTTCTTTGTTACGATTAGGTTATATAGCTTTAGTAAATGTTCTTTGGTTTGTTTACTTAGATTTCTTATAAAAATAAGAGGAATATTATCAGGACCTGGGCTGGAGTTTTTAGAGTTTTGGAGTGAATTTTCAAGTTCGTCAATGGTTATTTCATAGTTCAAACTGTTCGTTTGCTGGTTATTATTATTATAGTCAATTTCTTGCTGATCTGTTTTGTTTGTATGATTCAAGAAATCTGATGTGTAGTTTAAGTTGCTTGAGTTTTTTTATATTCACTGGATAAGATGTTTGTTATTTCATTTAGGTTTTTATAAATAGTGTTATTTATCTCCAGAAAGTTTATTGTATTGGATTGTTTGGGTTTGGATATCCTTTTGACTTTTTCCCATATAGTGGACATTAAAGTTGAGCTGTTTATTGTTGAAACATACTCTTTCCAGGATTCCCGTTTCGCTTTTTTTATTGTGTATCTGGCTTTGGCTCTCAATCGTTTGAATTCGATTGAATTTTCTTCCGTCTTGCTCCTTTTGAATCTGTTAAAAGTTTCTTTCGATTTCTTCACAGCCTCTTTGCATTCCAAGTTCCACCAGGGAACCGTTTGGTGTTGTGTTCGTACCGTCCAATATGTTTATTTGCTGATTGCGTTATTAATCCTGTGATAAAGTGTACTTCTTGATCAATATCCGTATCTTCCTTTAACTCGTGGAGATTTTCTAGTATAAATTCTTGGAATTCGTTCCAATTTGCTGATTTTATTTTCCATTTTGTTATTGGGTCCGGTGTATTTTCCGGTTCACTGCTAATTATTATGGGATAGTGGTCACTATCGTATAAATACGTTGATACATCCCAATTGAGTATTTGTGAGAGAGATGGGTGACATATTATTAGGTCGATTGCTGAATCTTTACCAGTTCTTATGTCATGTCTGGTTTTTTGGCCGTCATTTAGGAGGTTAAGATTGTACTTGTCTAATAATTCAATTTTCTTTCCAAAAGGTGTCTGCTTAGTAGAGCCCCAGATATAGTTGTGGGCATTAAAGTCTCCCACTATTATCTGAGGAGTTGGAATTTGGCACAGCAGCTCAGTGAGTTCTTCTATGGTAGGTTCCTGATTTGGGGGAATGTATATGTTGCACAATGAAAAGGTCATTGTATCTTTCACTCTAACGGCGACTGCTTCAATAGTAGTTTTTAGATGAATTGATGTTGCATCTATTCTATTTCTAATATTTGATGCTAAACCTCCACTGGCTATTCTTGCGTTTTCTCGATTGTTAGCGAAACAATTATAATGTTTTAGACTATGGATTCTATTGTTTTTGAAATTGGTTTCTTGTAGACATATTAGCATGGGTTTGTATTTTGAAATCATTAATTGCAAGTTTTCTAGGTGGGTATAGTACCCATTTATATTCCACTGTGAATTAAGGAAGTGAAGGTGAACAAGATTAATAGGTTTCAATAGAGGTATCAGTGTCCAGTTCTGTTTGGTATTCAGGGTTTATCTGTTTGAGAATTTCATTTTTAATTCGAGTGCATCTCATCTTCATTTTTTTATCCTTTAAATAGGGATATATTGTGGTAGGTAGGTCTGTGACTTCCGTTATTTCTTCGGTGTACATTTTCACGATACTGAGAGGATCTGTACACCCTTCACAATTTTCAAAAAAATCTATAAGTTCTTCATAGGTTAGAGGATATTTGATATCTGTATTCATGAAAAGTGCTTTTAGTGTGACTTAACATTTCTCCTATTGATTTTTTTGGCTTTTTGTTTTCGGTTTGTTTTGTTTTCTTTTCTCTATTTGTTGGTTTTACAAATGTAGGTAGGTGTTCAGTTGTTGTAGGTGATGGGGAACGTTCTGTTGATGTTCTTTTATTTTGTGGTTTGGTTGTTTCGATTTCATTTCTGTTGATTGTCGGTGTGCTGTCTTTACTATTTTCGGTGCGTTTAACTACTCGGGTATTCATTGTTTGAGGTTCGGAAATTTGTTCTGAGTTTTAGTTATTTGATTGATCCTGTTGATATTGTGAAATGTTGTTTGTTTCTTCTTCAGATTGATTGTCGGCTGGATTTTCTGGGTGAGGATTCTGTTGATGGGTTAAAGTGTGTTAAAGTGATTGTTCTATTTGGGCAGTTTTTTGTTGTATGAGTAGTTTGTTTACATTGTAAGCATTCTTGATTATCAATGGACAAAAATAGCCTATATGAGGTTTGTTCATATGTGATTAAAAATGAATCGGGAAGGTACTGGTTATTGAATGGAGATATAAATATTTGTCTTCTAAAACTTAGGATATGTTGAAATGCGGGGTCTGAGATTCCTATTCGCAAGAAGGATAAGGGTGAAAGAGGATTAATCCATGGCTTTTTAAGTTCATATTCAAGGACTGAGTGGGGGATAGAGGGACAGACATTGGATAATATTAATCTTTGGCTAGGAGTGACTAGTCGACGTGCCTGTAGTATTTGTTTTGGTTTATTTGGATTTTACCGTGATTGTTGATGAATGTGTTCACTAAATTTTTATTTGCCAAATACCCAGCAAACATGAATGAGCGGTAGATAGACGGGCCATAGCTGTTAACTGCGGTTAGATGTCGGCAGCGGCACAGCGATGTCAGTAAATAATTGGAATGATATCAGTTTTGCCGCCTTGGCTGAACATACGCATATTTATGGTGGATGTTTGTAATTTAGCCATAAACTACCCGTTGAAAATTTGCGATAGTCGCGCCGATGTCTTTTTGACACAGTATGCATGCCGGCATGCGACCTGTAATGAAAATAAAACATTGGCATTACTGAATATCACCTTGACAGTTGGCACGACTGCTTATTTGCTAGCCGTTGTGTTGAGCACGTGTTGAAAATCAACCTAATCTAGTTGTGTTGTGGTGTGGTAATTAATAATTAATCACTGTAGCGACACTTATTAGATTTGTGTGTTGTATCCAATCTATTTGGAGCAAAGGCACGAGCAGATATGTCCGGAAACACAGAAACTACATACATTATTTGTTGCGTCATATACCATCATATTATATGTTTCCTCTAGAAAACCCCTGCATAATATCTCAAAGAGCACTCGTCAAAAACAGCGTCTTGCGAAAAATGCTGTTAAGGTTAAGGATATAGTCTCCACTGCAGAGGCTATAATAGACAATATATCTCGTAGAAGTAATAATCTTTGTTTTGATAGTGAGCCCGGACCCAGTAAAGCTATTGGCGAACATATTTTTTTATATTTATATATATATTTTTTATATGGAATATTTTTTTATTTTTCATTATATTTCTTTGTTTTAGTCATCATGTTTCATTGTTAAACCTATAAGTATATATGGAGAGGAAAATCTTACATTATACACCAGTGATGTTGTTGCTGGTAGTGTCGGATTCTTACCGACTAAAAACCTCTCCTCGTTTTCTCTGACACACCACATTGGAACCGCTCTCGCATTACTTCGATGTGGTGGCAGGTATGCTGTTCAGCTCACTGAGTACATCTCTTTTTCCTTGATCTCGATAATTGTTCTTACTACTTTATATGAACTTTTCCATGCATTTTCACCGTCAACTAAATCTCTTGAAAATTTTTCAATGGTAAACAAGTTATTTCTCTCTTCTTGGCACCCTGTTCTGATCTCTTCCCATCTGGGACAAAGGAACAACGTGTGATCTACGTCGTCAACGTTCTTACAGTACTGACAGCGATCAGTGTCCGATTTCTTCCTCTTGTAAAGGAATGACTTGAAGCAACCGTGCCCTGAGATTGCTTGCGTCAGAAAGTAATCGACTTCGCCACAGAATCCATTTATCCACTATTCGATATCTGGAATTATTTTGTAAGTCCATCGTCCCTTCGTACTAGTTTTCCAGCGCTCTTGCCAACATGTCTTTAAGGACGTACGTGCAACGTTTCGGTCCACTCCCTCGTAAATCGCCTTTCTTTCTTCAATCAAGAGGTCAAGGGGGGGATACCAGCTATCACTCCCAATGCTTCAGCAGATATTGTCCTATACGCACTAGCCACTCTGATCGACATCAGCCTCTGTATGCTAACTAGTTTTCTTTTAAGTCTTTTATTATACGTAACCGCGCACCACGCTGGGGCGGCATAGAGGATCTGAGATTGAGCCACAGAAGCTAAGATTCGCCTTTTTGAAGCTTTTGGGCCTCCCACATTGGGCATAAGACTGGACAAGGCAGATACTGTTTTCTCCACTTTCTCAATCGTACGATGTATATGTTCTGAGAATGAAAGCTTTGGATCCAACCATACACCTAGATATTTCACCGACCCCTTTGGAGTGATTTTATTTCCATGAATGTTGAAAGATATAGGACTCACTCGAGTTCTTCCAGTAAGCAGCACAGCTTCTGTTTTCTCCGGTGCTAGACTGAGAGAGTTATTCTCCATCCAATTTGACACCATCAGAATTCCCAGATTTGCTTTTTCCATAAGGCCTTTCTCTTGTTTATCCACAATCACCATTGCTATGTCATCAGCGAAGCCTATAAGGGTGACGTCTTTTGGCAAGTCCATCGTAAGCAGATCATCGTATAGTATATTCCAAAGTGTAGGGCCAAGAACCGAACCCTGCGGAACACCGCTACTTATTTCTATATTTTCCTCAATGCCCTCATATCCGATTATGATTTCTCGTTCGGAGAGGTATGATGCTATCAACGCAAGTAGGTCTTCATTAATTCCTCTATTTCTTAGCTTATTAAAGATTATCTGCCAGGCAGCACTATTAAAGGCATTCCTTACGTCTAAAGTTATCACAGCGCATATTTTTCTATTTTCTGGAGAGAAATCCCAAGCCAGTTTCGCAATATATATATATATATATATATATATATATATATATATATATATCCTGTAGATTTGCATAAATCATTGATTAAGCCTCAACAGTGGGATGCCGGCGGTTGATTAGTAGGATACCCGCAATCGCGCCATAATATCTGTACAATGCAATATCAGTTCACCCTAACTTAGTCAATCCGCTAAAGTCCCGCTATGTCACGAAGCGGGTGGTAGTCTGGAGGCCTACTGGTGGCAATCGCGACACGGGCTAGCCGGGCCGGCGACGTATCATGATTGTGGCCCACTTATGCTGTCCGTCGGTTGTTTTTAAAGTGCCTCTAGAGGCCCACGTGTAACATGTTTGCTGGGTATATACATATTCTGTTGTTGGATAGCTTGGAGCAAAAAATTGTTATTTGGTTGGATTGTTTGGAATAGGGCCTTTAGGTATAGTCTTCTAGCCTAGTGTTTTCGATTGCGTCGAATAGTATAGCTTGATTTCTGGACGGGAAATTGTTTGCTTTGATTTGTTGGTTTGCTACTGAGGAATATATTTTGGGTTGTTGGGTTGTGTTATTAATGGGTGTACACCCTATATTTGAGATTTGATGTCATCCATTTTTAAGTATCATTTAAGTTTACCTTAATACGGATCTGGCGAAATATTTTTTATTATTTATATCTGATATTAAATTCAGATTCACTTCTAGTTCATTATTGTTGTTTTACTAACGTTTAATAAAAAGTTAACCTGGTATACTTACTGTTTGTTTTTGGTTCACTTTGAAATATACACTAATTACTTTTTAACTACTTATTAATCGTTTCGGAGCGCACAAAACTGTTCTGTACAAAGGTTCGACACCGAATCTTAGTGTATATCTAAATGCCTAAATCACCAGTTATATTCAAAATATAAGGGAATAATCTTTGGTCTAAAATCACACCAATGGTTTTTAAATGGCTAGTTATGTTTGTTTGTATACAAAATTGGCATAACCTAAGATTATGACGTCACCACTAATAGCGCGTATTTTATTTCACGAGTTCTTTTCAAAACTTTTCCGTCGACTCTACTTTTGATTTTAAGATATACATAAAATTTTAAGAAATTATAACAATAAAGTACATAATGACGTATGGCAAATACTAATACAGCTACTTGATTTCAAATGTTTTAGTAGATAAGCCTACTACACACAACTAGTCACTGCCAATATTAATGTATAAGTACAATGTATGTTGGGCTGCATTAAATAAAATCGTTGATTAATCGAAATTCGTTCATTAATAGGTGTCATTAATTAACGATTTTGAGTGCGTTAAAATACATCTTAAATGGATGGTCGACGGAAAAATTCCTTAAAGTCTACCTGGCACACACAAAAAATTAAAAAAATATCTCAACGTGGCCCACCCTTCCCTAAACGTTAAATACCTCGAAAACAGATGAGTTTTGATATAGGAATATGTTACATGTTGATCTATTTGAAAAAAATCTGTCTTTACCAACAAATTGTATTACATCTTTTGAGCACCCAGCCATATCGTTAATTGACTTTTATGGGTTCCCAGCAAACATGTTACACGTGGGCCTCTAGAGGCACTTTAAAAACAACCGACGGACAACATAAGTGGGCCACAATCATGATACGTCGCCGGCTAGCCGGTGTCGTGATGGCCACAAGTAGGCCTCCAGACTACCACCCGCTTCGTTACATAGCGGGACTTTCCCACAATATAGTATTGTTTCTCACTACTGGGTCCGGGCTCACTATCAATACAAAGATTATTACTTCTACGAGATATATCGTCTATTATAACCTCAGCCTCTACAGTGGAGACTATATCCTTAACAGCATTTTTCGTAAGACGCTGTTTTTGACGAGTACTCTTTGAGATATTATGCAGGGGTTTTCTAGAGGAAACATATATTATGATGGTATGTGATGCAACAAATGATGTATATGTACTTCCTTTTCTGTGTTTCCGGACATATCTGCTCGTTCCTTTATTTTAGCCTACTGTGTTCTGTGCAAGCTTTGTTACTGTTTCCTGACTCCCCTAAAAAACAGTAGTAGATTTCGAAATTCGCTTGCCGTCCATCTATCTTATAAACTACATACCAGAGTTTTTAATTTGCAATTCGAATGAAAGCGCGGGCAGCTGCTGCCCACCAGCGGTTGACAGGAGCACCAGCAAGCAGTGGCTGACAGCTAGATCACATGCTAGGCCAGCGGTGACTTTTGTGGCCACAAGGTCACACCAAGCTGATCGACGGCCATAGACATATAATATAAATAAAGTTCTCTATGTTGACGGCTTTAGTTTTTGCGACCAAATCCTGTTAAGAAAATATGATTTGATATCTGCATATTTTTATCCAATTAAATTGTTTAAGGAAAATGCTTAAAGGCTATGCGATTCGATTATATTTATAATTAATCTATGGTGAAGCTTGGAAAAATTTCCAAAAAGAAGATTGTGGTTATGGTTTTAAATTATAGCGCTATATTTATTTTGTTATTATGTATAGCCTTCTACCAAAGAATTCTTTGCTTCTACCCTCCATAGTATAGCCATTGTTTGTCTGTGATAATAGTTAAAAATATTGTTCGATAATGTTTATTATATAAATATTACTTTTTTAATTGAATCTGTGTTAATAAACATTAAGAAAAATGAGCGGTAGTGAACTAACAGACTGTTGCATTTCTTTAGATAGTGATAAAGTGAATGAAAGGAAAAGGGCTCTTACAAAATTAAGTTCTTTTCTAGAAAATCCAGACATATCTACCACACTCAATGGCGAAAGAAATGTTTCTTGGAGAAGACTTATAAAATCATTACAGAAATGTCTCAAAAAGGTAATACTTGAAATGCAATCATTTGTTTTGTTCTGATCGTAATTTTTCAGGATGCCGAGAAATGTATAGAAGATGCAAAGAAAAAAAATGTTTCGTCTGTACCAACCATTTCCCTTGGCGCAGATATATTTGTTCAAGTTATTGATATGGCAATTAAAGAGGGTAAGACAGTAAGACTTGAAATAAAAAGTATATATTTGTAATCAGAGCTATAAAATATACTTAACAAAAGTATCTAGATTCTTTTAAGATACTTGAGGCAAAAAGTATCTAAGATACTTTTTAGTAAAAGTAACTAAAGATATAAAATACTGAAGGGTTGGGTTTCGGCTCCGGGGACCGTTTTTATATACACGTATCGAGAAGACATGGAGACTTCATTTTCGGGATAGGGCATAAAGGACGCGTGAAATTTCAAAAAAACGCATGAAATAAAAAATTCACCCTCGGGGGCGGCTACCCTTATTTTTGGGAAAAATGAAATTCCAACGGCGTCATCGTTTTCCTTGAATTTTTTTTATATACGGCCCTGAATTTTCATAATTTTATCTCAAACTTGAAATTTTTCTCAAGTATGGACTTTGACAAAATTTCAGAAAAAAGCGAGGGTTTCGGCTCTGGGGACACTCTGTTATATGAAAAACGGGAAGACATGGAGACTTCATTTTCGGGATAGGGCATATAGAACGCGTGAAATTTCGACAAAACACATTTAAAAAAAATTCACCCTCGGGGGCGGTTTTTTTGGAGGGTGACTACCCTTATTTTTGGGAAAAATGAAATTCCAACGACGTCATCGTTTTCCTTGAATTTTTTTATATATGGCCCCAAATTTTCAAAATTTTATAATAAACTTGAAATATTCCTCAAGTATGGACTTTGACAAAATTTCAGAAAAAACGAGGGTTTCGGCTCTGGGGACACTCTGTTATATACAAAATAGGAAGACATGGAGACTTCATTTTCGGGATAGGGCATATAGAACGCGTGAAATTTCGAAAAAACACATTGAAAAAAAAAATTCACCCTCAGGGGTGGTTTTTTAGGGGCTGACTACCCTTACTTTTGGAAAAAATGAAATTCCAACGACGTCATCGTTTTCCTTGAATTTTTTTATATATGGCCCCAAATTTTCAAAATTTCATAATAAACTTGAAATATTCCTCAAGTATGGACTTGAGGGTTTCGGCTCTGGGGACACTCTGTTATATGAAAAACGGGAAGACATGGAGACTTCATTTTCGGGATAGGGCATATAGAACGCGTGAAATTTCGAAAAAACACATTGAAAAAAAAATTCACCCTCGGGGGTGGTTTTTTTGGGGAGTGACTACCCTTACTTTTGGAAAAAATGAAATTCCAACGACGTCATCGTTTTCCTTGAATTTTTTTATATATGGCCCCAAATTTTCAAAATTTTATAATAAACTTGAAATATTCCTCAAGTATGGACTTTGACAAAATTTCAGAAAGAAGCGAGGGTTTCGGCTCTGGGGACACTCTGTTATATGAAAAACGGGAGGACATGGAGACTTCATTTTCGGGATAGGGCATATAGAACGCGTGAAATTTCGAAAAAACACATTGAAAAAAAAATTCACCCTCGGGGGTGGTTTTTTTGGGGGGTGACTACCCTTACTTTTGGAAAAAATGAAATTCCAACGACCTCATCGTTTTCCTTGAATTTTTTTATATATGGCCCCAAATTTTCAAAATTTTATAATAAACTTGAGGTATTCCTCAAGTATGGACTTTGACAAAATTTCAGAAAAAGCGAGGGTTTCGGCTCTGGGGACACTCTGTTATATACAAAACAGGAAGACATGGAGACTTTATTTTCGGGATAGGGCATATAGAACGCGTGAAATTTCGAAAAAACATATTGAAAAAAAATTCACCCTCGGGGGTGGTTTTTTTGTGGGGCGGCTACCCTTATTTTTGGGAAAAGTGAAATTCCAACGAAGTCATCGTTTTCCTTGAATTTTTTTATATATGGCCCCAAATTTACAAAATTTTATAATAAACTTGAAATATTCCTTAAGTATGGACTTTTGACAAAATTTCAGAAAAAAGCGAGGGTTTCGGCTCTGGGGACACTCTGTTATATACAAAATAGGAAGACATGGAAACTTCATTTTCGGGATAGGGCATATAGAACGCGTGAAATTTCGAAAAAACACATTTAATAAAAAATTCACCCTCGGGGGTGGTTTTTTTGTGGGGCGGCTACCCTTATTTTTGGGAAAAGTGAAATTCCAACGACGTCATCGTTTTCCTTGAATTTTTTTATATACGGCCCTAAATTTTCAAAATTTTCAGGGCGCTTGTGACGTCACTACGATGTTCGATATGGATGGCGCTGATCGTTGGCGGTCGCTGGCGGGCGATTCGGGGCGCTTGTGACGTCACTACTATGTTCGATATAGATGGCGCTGATCGTTGGCGGGCGATTCAAAGGGGGGGCTTTTGACGTCACTACGATGTTCGATATAGATGGTGCTAATAGTTGGCGGGCGATTCAAATGAGGCGCTGGTGACGTCACTATGATGTTCGATGTACAGGGTGTCGCGAACAGACAAAAGGGCGTTATCGATGACATGTTTTTTGCACATCCTGTATATGATAATAGTCTAGCAATAATAATGTCGTTTGTTCTATAAAAATCTGACCAATAATAGCAGAGATATGCGCTAGTGTCCCAATGACATCTTTTTTGCACTTCCTGTATATGATAATCATCTAGCAATCATAATGTCGTTTGTTCCATAAAAATCTAAACAATAATAGCGGAGATATGCGCCAATGCCTTTAAGACCTGCGCAGAACGTTAAAATACGTCTATTACGGTCTGTATGTAAGGAAAAACATGCGCAGTGTACGGAAAAAGTAGCGTCGCTACCACCGCCCCTTTAGCTCGAAAAAGTAGAGTTTTGGCGTCATCGATAACGCCTTTTTGTCTGTTCGCGACACCCTGTATATCAAACATCATAGTGACGTCACCAGCACCTCATTTGAATCGCCCGCCAACGATCAGCGCCATCTATATCGAACATCGTAGTGAAGTCACAAGCGCCCCATTTGAATCGCCCGCCAACGATTAGCGCCATCTATATCGAACATAGTAGTGACATCACAAGCGCCCCGAATCGCACGCCAGCGACCGCCAACGATCAGCGTCATCCATATCGAACATCGTAGTGACGTCACAAGCGGCCTGAATCGCCCGCAAACGACCGCCAACGATCAGTGCCATCTAGTGGCGAAAATTGGAAACAGTGAGCTCAGACTAACATAGCATATCTACTTTTCACGCATCGTATATGCCCTATCCCGAAAATGAAGTTTCCATGGAATTTAATTTTTTCCAAAAATAAGGGTAGACGCCCTCCAAAAAAACCACCCCCGAGGGGGAATTTTTTTTCAATGTGTTTTTTTGAGAGCTCTCGCATCGTATATGCCCTATCCCGAAAATTAAGTCTCCATGTCTTCCTGTTTTGTATATAACAGAGTGTCCCCAGAGCCGAAACCCTCGCACTTTCTCTGAAATTTTGTCATAGTCCATACCTGAGGAATATTTCAAGCTTATTATGAAATTTTGAAAATTTAGGTCCGTATATAAAAAAATTCAAGGAAAACGATGAAGTTGTTGGAATTTCATTTTTTCCAAAAATAAGGGTAACCGCCCCCCAAAAAAACCGCCCCCGAGGGTGTATTTTTTATTTAAAGTGTTTTTTTGAGATTTTACGCATCCTATATGCCCTATACCGAAAATGAAGTCTCCATGTCTTCTCGATACGTGTATATAAAAACGGTCCCCGGAGCCGAAACCCAACCGATACATAGGGACTTGTGTACTGAAAAAGATACTTTTAGCCTATAAAAGTACTCTACAATGTTTTGTTTTAAAGACGTCCTAAAGTTTCATACAATTTGGTTCAAGCCAGCAGGTACTTTGAGATTTGGGTAAGTTAAGAAACAAAATATATCAAGGTATTTTCAAACTGTGTATTGAAAACAAAAATTAAACATTCTCAATTGTCTAAATTGTATATAAAATTGATATAAATCATATGTTAAAAACAGCATAAGATGCATTATGCATCCAAACAAAATATTCAGCAAAATTAAATTCTTAAACACAAAATAGTAAATCTAAGACAGTAACATTTTGGTAGCTAATAAGCAGTAAAACCACCAGCTTTTAGTAGGACTAAATTTTCAAAAGTATTATCACATAAGACATGACGTCGGGGTGAATTAATAAAAGTTGCTAAAGAAAAGATTCTTTCTACAGCTGTGTAAGAAGGTAATGGTGTATTGAGCTTTTTAAATATTTTTTTTATAATATTATATAACTTTAGCATTTGTATCTCTGTTGGAGAATCGTCAAAATACTGTAACAATTGCAGGTCAGCTTGTGGTTTGTAATCTAAATCAGTATCAGTCTTTTCGTTTTGAGATTGAAGATTAGCATGTTCAAATTCAAAGAAGTTATTTGGCATTTTGTTAATTGTAATTACAGTAATGTTATTTTTACTTACATCAAATTGGTCCTTATTTTCATTCAAATGTTTTATAGCTTCTACAATTAACATATCCTTAATTTGACTGTCATTTTCTATATTCCACATTTCTCAAAATGCAGTAAGCCAACATGTTTCAAATAAAGGATTAGTAACTGCAGCAATTACAGCAGATTTGAGGTACGAGAATATTTTTTCACGAGAACCTATAACGTTTCCATTACCCACTGCTACAAATGACTAATTATTAATCCCCTAAACCAATTTTAACTAACAAAATGTTATAGTGGTTCGCTAAACATATTAAAAACCCTCTCAACCTGGTCAAAGCAAGAATCCCGCAATCGACATGTCAAAAAAAAACATCCCGAGTTTAGAAAATCGAAATGCCAACCTCAACCAACCATAAGAGTTACCAAAATAGAGGTAACAATACGTAACTAAATGAATAAATCTACCAAATAAAAGGTAAAACTAAATCCTACGCGATTACCCAACAACAACCATGACAGGAATGTAGAAAATTACTACAGATAAATAAAAACGACTATCATATAATACACACCACATCAGGAAAATAATAGACCCGTCAATCACCTAATCACTACCACAGACAAACTCCGCCCTCAAGCCTCATTCATCCTTATCTACATCTTCTCCTGTATATGGTTTAAGATCCTTAACATGATATTTTCCAATTTTTTCCCATCTGGACCTACAAGTTCATATACTAAATTGGAAACAACTTTACTCACAGAGCACAAAATATATTTTGGGGCCAATGTCGACAAAAAACTGTCTCCCTTTCTGGACAAGACATGGCTCCTCTTCCAAACCTTGTCTCCCACTTTATAAATGTTTTGGGGCCTTCGGCGTAAGTTATATGAATTGGCATTCTTCTTATACGATGCTGCCAGATGTCTACGAACCTCAAGGTAAAGTTCTGGAAGTTTATTTATTTCTGGGCCATACCGATCCCTATTTATGTTTGATAGATCCACATCTTTGCAAGACTGCAATTTGCCATAGTATCGCCCATCAGAAGGGATGTATCTGCCGAAATTCAAAAAGGTCGACGAATAACCAGTAGATTCATGTACCGCGGTCCTCAAAGCAAATCCAATTTTATGAATTTCTTGATCCCAGCTACGATGATCAGTTTTATCCAAATAAGATCTAACGGCCGTTGTAATCACCCGATTCACTCTCTCAACAGCGTTAACTTGAGGGTGGGAATTGGCGTTGTAAAATATTCTAACTCCATATCGCTCCATTACTCTCTGAAACTCCTTGGCAATAAACTGGGTACCATTGTCGCACGCTATCACTTGTGGGCTCCCAAATACTAAAAATACTTGGTTTTCGATAAACTTTATAATAGTAGGAAAAACTGCTTTTCTCATGGGATGAAGTAGACAATATTTGGTGATGTAGTCAGACACTACTAGAAGATATGAAAACCCGTTTTTTGATCTTGGTAGTGGTCCCAATATATTCACTGATACATACTGCCACGGAAAGGAAACGCTCTTCTGACTACCCCTGTATCCAGGGGGAGCGGCTGACTCTACCTTTTGTTCTGCACATACTGTGCATCCTTTAACCCATTTTCTTACATCTTGTAACATACGAGGCCAATAATAAAGTTCACGGACACGGCATAATGTTTTATAAACTCCTAAGTGTGCGGCGGTTGGTTCTTCATGAAGAGCTCGAAATATTTCCAACATTTGTCCTTTTGGAACCACAAGTTTCCAATCCGAAAAACTTGTTCGAAAGCCAAAATCAAGTGGAACATGTTTGAACAATCGACCCTCTTCTAATTTCCAATCTGAATATCCTTCAGCAGATGATAGAATTTTTTGTTTCACCCTGCTATACCATGCCATAGTGCTATCGACCTCTATCACACAATTTTCTACTGGTGCTCTAGACAGCGCATCCGGAAGGGAGTGGAGAGATCCTTTCCGGTGAACTATTTCCATATCATACTGACTCAGTCTCATTGCCCACCTAGCAAGGCGTCCTTTAAATTGCTTAAATATAATAGGGAACTATGGTCAGTTATGACTGTAAAATGTACTCCATCGATATATGGTCTGAACTTATCAACTCCGAACAAAACTGCAGCACATTCCTTTTATGTAACGGTATACTTTTTCTCCGCCTCCGTCAATGTCCGAGAAGCAAAGGCAATGATCACTTCCTCTCCTCTAACCTTTTGGGTCAAAACAACTCCCAATCCATAGTTAGACGCATCGCACTGGACGAAAAATGGTTTCGTAAAGTCAGGCGCAGCCAAAACCGGCGCCGATACCAAGGCTTTTCTTTGATTCCATGAAAGGCTGTATCTGCTTCCTCTGACCATTGGATTTTCTGTGACTTTTTCTTTCCTTTTAGCAAAGCTGTTATAGGAGCTATAATAGACGAGTGATCCTGGACAAAACGTCTATACCAGCTACATAGGCCTATAAATCTTTTTATCTCAGTTGCAGTCGTAGGTGTTGGATACTCCAACATACTTTTGACTTTACATGGGTCCGTCCTAAGTCCATCGCGATCCACTCCGAAACCCAAATACTTTAAACTAGGCATGCAAAAATGACATTTGTTAAAATTTATTGTTAAATTGGCTTCTTTTAAATGAGAATAAACAATACGAAGGATTTCTAAGTGTTGTTCTAGAGCAGGGGTGGCTATGATTACATCATCCAAGTACACAAACAAGTAAGGATCTAACTCAGGGCCCAATATTGAATCCATCAGTTTTTGCAACATTTGAGCGGCATTACAGAGGCCAAATGGCATAACAATAAGCTCATATAAACCTCTCCCTGGGACCACGAATGCTGTCTTCTCACACGACTCCGGGGACAAAGAAATTTGCCAAAAAGCGGACTTTAAATCTTCGTGTTGGGTCCTTTTCTCAATCTACTTCCAAAGTTCATCATCATACTGTTCAGGTAAGAAATCTTTCCTGAGCGACGTTACCAAGGTATCCCATGAATCAAATCGTCCATACCTTAACTGAGCCCGAAACCACTCGAGTGCAACACCCTCAAATAAATCTGAAGCCGCTTCGAACAATCCCTCCTTACTGCATTTTCTGGCGACCCTTAGCTCTTCAACTCTAGACAAAAAGGAGTTTAGAGATCCACTACCGAGTTTTCCATCACACCTGACTGGCCACTTGTATCCTGTACTGATTTATCATAATTTGGCCTAGACAGTGATTGTCTAATAGTGCTAGGTGCAGCTGCCCCGGCACTATTATCTACTACTTCGGTTAAATCCTCCTCCAAGGCCGTTACCAGAATTATATTATCACCCCGAAAATTCGATGCAGTCTCACCTGCTGTCCCTGGTATCCGGTGTAACCTACCCAACAGATGACAAATCCTGGAGCGAATACGTGAAGCTAACTCAACATTGGAACCATCATAATCATTCACCAGTTCAGTTATAGATTTAATACTTCCCTTCAGCTCAGTTTTTTCCAAATGAAAATCAAAATCTGGCGTATCATACTCAACACCTGGCCTCGCCTGATCCTTTCGTAGCTCTCTCCGAAGGAATTTTCTTCTCGAATCAATATCAACCCTTTCAGTAGTTACCCCTCTGATCCTTAACTCGTAATTAAGTTCTGTGGCTTTCAAATGGTTGGGCTCCATCCGGTAAGGATTCGACATTTTTACCGCGTAACAGACCCAATTGCAAATAAAACAACAAAAAACACCCCAATTAAACAACGCAATAAAAGGACAATCTTTCGGTAAAATACCGCTTTATCCGACCGATCAAAACTGTACTAACGCTTATCTTTGGATAATTGTAAACTAAAAAATTTAAATCGTTATTTCATATTTCTTAATCACTGGGACAACCTGTATATATTTATCTTTATAAATCACGAATGTTGTTGAACTCTTTTTTTCTTTTTTTGCAACTCAAAACAAATAAATAAAATCTATTAGCAATTGATAATTACTTTTCTACCTGATTTAATTAACTATATCTGTAAAAAGATATCGATGAACAAAAAATCACGATAAATTCACTAGTCAAGAACAAGTTTTTCCTATTTTATTTAAGGAGTACAAGTAGGTAATTAAGGAAATTAGCTTACTTGCACTGGCCGAAATTATTCAATCTATTTCTCTTTTATTTTTAAGCAAAAACTAGCCTCACGTTTAGAGCGCTAAACTTATGACCCTGTTCTGTAAGTCCAACTACAGAATGCTAACTCAGGGGAGAGATTGAGTTCGAAATACTAGTCCTACTTTTTCCAAGAAAAATAAACAAATAACGAATATTTAAAGATGATTTTTTTTTAGTAAGCTAGGGGTGCCATGACGAAAAATCGCCATAGGAATGGGACAATAAAATAGGTCAAATGAGGATACGGTATAAATTTAATAACAGTTCAGAAATAAATAAATTGCTTAATAAATAATTTTCATTATTTACGAATTAAAATTTAAATCTGACTAGATCACTTACTAATATGTTTGTAGATAAACTTTTGTATAACATAGATGGTACCATTAAATATTGTACACAATATCACCCCAGAATAAAGACTATCTGAGGGTAATTAAATAGGAATGATTGCCGAAATAATGAAAGCATTTAGGTATTAAGCGAATGAAACACTTTTCAACATCTTTAATTCACCGGTCGTCTACTCACGATTCTCCTTGGGGATGAAATTAATTAAACTCGAACCCTCTCGTGCTCCAGAAAGCACGCCTATCGGGTTGCTAACGTCAGCTCAGATAATGCTCCCATGTAAGGGTTAAGATATTATGCCTCAGTGAGATGGGGTGAAGCGCCCTATCCCAAAAGTTGTGCAATCAGTAGCATTGTTGTCACCAAATTCAACGGTGTACAGCAGGATCTCGGTCGGTCTGGTTTTCTTCGAACCACTTTGAACTATGATGGTGATAGCACATAAAACAAGCAGTTGCCGACTCGGTTTTTCTTTTATAAGGCTTATTTGTACAATGTCTATCTAGCTTCGTTACGAAGTGCGTGGTAACGTCTTTACCAGATTTGCCTGTAAGACAAATTACGTCCTTTTATAATTATGCTAATTTTATTATAATAACTTTAGTTTGCCTTAGATTTTATTAGGCACTATCCACAAGAACACCGAACAGTAAAGATGGCTTCCGTTCTCTCTTATTGTTCAGTACAAAGTCCCCTCGTTCTACTGACTGATCTTTTTAGACTGATCTAGTCATGCGCACGGCGCGACCGTTAATATTTAAATTATCAACTTCGATATTTATTGTTAAAAATAAGAAATTAGCATGCCATGTGTCTACTGCTACTTAGCGACATTTGTACCTAACTCACAAGTAGCCAAAATTGCCATTTATGACTGAATCACCGGGAGTAAGACCATTCAATTTCCGGAGTGATTTTGGTTGCCTATACGTAGGAACCATTCACCGCAAATTAATTTGAGTTTATGAACGACATTGCCAATTTCATCAAATTCTGTATACCGGTTGTCACAGTGAACCATTAAGAAGTTTTTCAAAACTGATATTTAAAGATTTTATCAAAGTGTTCAAAATAGGTTCTATATATTTAAACTTATTAGCTTTAGTTTTAAGCTTTTCAACTTTAACAAACACGCTTACGATTGAAAGTATAAGGTAACCATAGTACATATTTTGTTCGCCTTGAAGAATGTCAAGTGCCAAAGCAAACGGTTTTAGGCATCATTCTACTAAATAACTTAGGTAAGTATATTTGTGCTGATGTTGTTTTGCAAAATTTAATTTTGCGTATAGACATTCCAGTTTTTGTTTAGTTGATAATTTGGTTTAGAGCATCGAACATGGAATTCAAACGAGTCACACCCGGGTAACTTGAAGTATGTCCTAATACTTTTTTTGTCAATTCAGCCGATTTAGAATGGCCTGCTTTTTTACATATATGACTATACCTAGCTATTACTTGTTCATGTTTTGATCTAAGAGAACTGAATGAATTAATCACTTTCATAATATCAGTAGTTGTTATTAGGGCAAGTGTGTGACTAGCACAATGTATGTGTTCAGATAAAGTAGGTATGATCAAATTATTGTTTGGAAGGAGATAATCTTCATTTTCAATTATTTCAGGATCAGGAATATCCTCTTCATCCTACAAAATATCTTCCTGGTCTTCCTCAATGATGTCGATATCATCTTTTGGCAGTTGATGTTAATGCTCACAGCCGTGACCAGTGTAGTGTAAAACATTATTGATTCCAAAAATACTAAATGCTTGAACAAAATTTGAGCTGTTTTTAGTAATTGTTGCTAACACTTTATTTGGATGTAGATTATAAGCAGTATGTATGTCTTCTAATAGTTCGGGTATACAGTCATGTGTATGCACTCCAGAAGATATTCTACATGCTAGCGGTGCTGACTTTCATAGAAGTTTGTCATCAATACAATGACATGTAACACCAAGAAAACTTCGCATTTTGCATGACCCAATGTCAACTGTCATACAAACGTAATAGATACCATGTAATGCTAATTTTAAGTTGTATTTGTTCTCAGGCGCCATGAGGAAGTTTTTTTACAGCTTTAGGACTGGATATGATTTTTAAATGAGTCATTCCCTTAAAGGGATTGAAAAAGCTATTATTTTGTAACAATGACAAGGGGACATGGTATCTATAATAAACTGAAAAAGTATTCTGTTAAAGTTATCATTCGGTGTTTGTAATAATTTCTCTAATATTCATTTGCCTATTATTGATATTTTTAATTTGCAGTTTTTTAGTGTTAAATAATCCTGTTGAAAGTTTCAAATTAAAATGTTTTAAGAAGTTACTAGTAGAACCTGAATTTCCCTTTAAATATTTATTGTTAGGTAAACACATTTTACACTTAGCTCTAATGTCTCTTGTCCCATCGAGTTTGCTGCGTAATTTCAAAATATTTACCATCAAATAGATTTGAGGTTGCTGAATTATGATGTGAGGATTAACTGTTAATTACAGAACTAGTAAAACTACTAGCAGCCGAATTGTCTGAATCCTGATCTCCATAGGTTATTTCCGAACATGTTGAAGATGATGCTCTTCCAAAAAATCTTCTGAACTCCCTTTTTGATGCTTGTTTCAGGAACATAATATGTAGGGTCCTTTTTCATCTTCACTTAGTGTAAAGGGGTGGGGTTCGGAAGATTTTCAGTCAAAGTCATGTCAACATCGACATTTAGTTCTGTATTATGACAATTCTCACCTATATCCACCATCTGAAACAAAATTGTCAAGTTTTATGTGGTCCCCTTAAAAAAGATGAAAATATATGTTAGGGTATTCCACAGAAAACATTAATTAGTAAATCCTGGAAATATGAGACACCCTGTATAAAAGCAAATGATTTTGAAACGTGAAATTAAAAGTTGTTTATTTTTATAAATCGTTTTTTTTTGTACAATATCAGATATATCGAACTTTACTGCTTTATTGGGACAACTGTAATGTTAATTTTATAATTTTATTTTGATTGCTTTAACCATAGGATTTTATGTATTATACTCTACATTGCAGATATCATAATTTTTATTTAAAATAAGTTATAGCAAAGAAAGGAACTTACCTTTTCTGGTGCTGATGCACTAATGTCTTTTCCTTTAACGAGTCCGAATGAACGACAACTAACTTACTGCTGTTGCTGTAAAGGAGAAATGTGTAATACAGGCAGGATGTATCTATTCCTCAGGTTTTGAGTATCTAAGATACTTTTTTGTATCTAAAATACTTTTAAGTATCTAAGATGATTCTTTTAAATATGCAAACTTTTAAATAAACCAATAAGTATCTTAAATAAAAGTAACTAAGATACTTTTAGTATGTTAGATACTTTTTTATCTTTTTAGTAATGGTACTTTCAGCTCTGTTTGTAATAATATATAATTTTCTTATACACCATTAAGTTTGGATAAATAATGCTGTTTATTCTAGATGAGGAAACAGATGTTTCTGAATTGGTTCGATATATAATTGGATGCATAAATGACTCGAAAATGAAAAAGTGTTATGAAAAACAATTCTTGGTAATTCTACAAAAATATATTTTGTCAAATCCCCGTTGTAGAGGACAGCTCGATTCGAATGATTGGACAGGTTTGAAGACACTCTGTAATATTTATGTATTTATTTAGATGAGTTTATTTATTTTAGAAATTTACATTATGTTGAAATCATTACTTGAGCAGAACAATGAACATGTGGTTGTTACAACTTGTTTTACAACTTTAATTAAATATGGTCCTCCATGTGGCCTCTCTCCTAGGCTGTTAAGAGGAGAATTTGGCTTTTTAACGAAGATATGTCAAAAAGTTAATCTCGGATCTCCAATATCTCTACAAGAAAATATCTTGGAAGTGGCTCTACAATTTTGCAAACATGTAAGTTCATTTTTTTTTATTTCTATATGCTAACAGACACAAGCATGTGACAGTGGTTGACTTGTAATTTAGACCAACTACAACCGAGGGCTGGTTAACTCCTTAAAATATGTACACAGATTTTAAATCTTTATTGATTTTATAGGATTTTAATAATCTTAAAAATCTTCACACGATTTTAGAACATTTTTAAAATGTCAGGTGATTTCGAAGTATATTTAGAGATTTTTGAACATTTTAAAGGATTTTTAAAGATTTTAATGCATTTACAGGGATTTAAAAGAATTTTTGGGATTATTAAAGGATTTCAAAAGATCTGCCTCCATTATAATATATTATGCTGAATTTTCAGTTTTTTAAGTCTAAGCTAGTAACGACATGCTTTTGTGATTTGATAATAATTAAATTTTAAAGTACACATAATATAGTGTACTTATATTACAGTTTACAGTACCTAAATGTATTATATGGCTAAAGATTTATAGTGTTTTCCCCAAGTGTTTCCAAATACAATTTTTTGAAAGCCTTGAAAGATTTTATCAATTTTGTATTTTTCTGCATGTTTTTTAAACAAAAAGTTTCATTGCCAGACAATTCTGTTGGTCCATAAAACACATACTTTCCGTTAACTCTTTGAACATCTTCATTTTTTGTTCTCTAGCCAAATATATTGGTCTAATTGTTGTTTTAGAAATTTGATTACAATGGTCTCTTTTAAAACAACTATGTATCCCAAAAACCAATTTTGTTAAAAAAACCTAATAATGTTCAAGTTTCAAAGCAACTTTGGTGTTGAAGTTGGATGTTATCATCAACTTCTTGGACATCAGAACTTGAAGGTGATTCGTAGCTACAATCTTCAGACTCACTACTGCTTTTTCCATAGAGTTTTTTTTAATTACTTTAGCCCTAGATTTAACTTTTGAGTTGGTCTTTATTGGAGGAATATCTCCCCATTTTTTTATGGGATTTTTTATTCCTCTTATCCTTAAGAGACGATCATTACTTAATTTTGGGTTCACTGTGCTCTGCAATAGCCAACAAATTGTTGATTTTGTAACGGACATATTTTGGCCCAAACGTAACTTTACTTTAAGAAAAGGTGAATCAGTGCTGTTTTCCCTTGCACTCTAAAACTCACTAGAATGTTTTCTTCGAAGTCTTCTCTGTGCAGCAGTTACACAAAGTGACACAATCAATAATGTTACTCAACATGCGTTGTGCATTTAAATATAATAATAGCTCCAAAAATATCACTATCCTCTTTTATATTGAACTATTAGATAAAGCCATATTTGGTGGTTCGTTTAAAATTAATTCAATAATCACTGAGATTTTTTTTAGATTTTGTGGGATATTGTAAGATTTTTTAGGATTGTATGCGATTTTAAGAGTTTTGCTGGCTTTTGTGAAGTTTTTAGGGATCTTAAAATTTTTTTAGAATTTCAAGTGGACCTTAAAAGATTTTTGGGGATTTTGACCATCTTGTACATGAATTTTGATGAGTTAACCGCCCCTCAACTACAACATTTCATGATAGACAAATTAAAAATTAAAAAGAATGCCTAAGTTTACATGCACAACGGAGCTATTATACTAGATACTTGCCAAAATGATAGAAGTATTTTATAAGCTGAAACATTTTCAGTAGTTTTCAAAATGCCAGATAGTGTAGATTATAGCCCCTTAAACAGGCACAAGTTGGAAAACGGATTATAAATTAGGAGATTTTTAGGTGCACTAACGATTTTGGATAAAAAACTAAAAAATTGAAAGGTCCGCCAGGTTTTAAAAATGTGGTAGACCCTTCTGTAAAAAAAATTGTTTTATTGCGTGAGAATTAAGTGCTTTAAGATACCTCAAAAAGTAATTAATATAATCGTACAAATAAATAAGGAGATACCTCCATTAACTTTATTGCTGCACTTTAAATACAAAAAATTTTAAAATTTTGAATATGCAATACCAAAACTAAAAACTGTTGGATTGATGATTATTTTTGAGAAGATTTAGGTTACTATCAGGATGGCTGTTAGTAGGGACGTCTTTTCTAAACTTAGTATGAGTCCACCATGTTGTCCACGTCTTAGACCACCATGTTGTCCAATTACTGGAAGTGTCTGACTATTGGAAGTAATCCAAAATATCATTGTTTAGCATTTGAAAACATACAATTTGATTAGGCTATAGACTTTAATATAAAGTAGGGAACATTTATTGAAAAACTAAACTTTTAAAATTCAGTAAAATAATAATATGTATTACATATTTGTATGTACTGTTCTAACATGTTTTAGTTTTACTGTAAATGAAAAAATGTATCCATTGTAGATTATGTCTTCCCTATATAAATTTTTACAAGTACATTACTCTTCAACTTTTCTAATGCAGTTAAAGAGCTGGTTGCTGCAAAGTTTTCTCTCCCCATTTGATACAGGTTTCGATGGCAGAGAGCAAATTTTCAGTTTTTTCAGTTGTCTTTGGTAAAACCTCGAATGAGTCTTCAGCTTCTTCCCGGTTTGATGAACTTATCTCTGCTATAATTTCATCATCTGTTATTGCCTCTTGAAAATCCATATTTTTATCACACCAATCTTGAATGTCGACTTGTTGAAGCTAAGTGTCTTGGGCCTGCTTTACTGCTCTCTTATCATGTCTGCTAATGGCATTAAATCTTCTGGATCAAAATAAGCATGCCCTTCTTCAGCTGAATCCAGTAAAGGCCATAACTTCTTCTACAAAGATTTTATTGCTGATTGAGGTACAGTATCGCAGGCAACTGCAGCTATGGATGCTGCTTCTTTTAAGTTGATTGATTTCAAAGCCACAGTGATGTCATTATTACGGCTAACAGCCTCAAGCAAAATCTTTTTTGTACTTCTTTTTAGCATTTCAATTATGTGTTGGTCCATTGGTTAACAGGAGAGTGCAGTTTGGAGGCACGAAAAGAACCTTATTTTTTGTCATTAACACGTCATTTGGTCCATGTCCTGGTGTATTATTAAGGATGAGTAGCGCCTTTTCAGGTAAATTTCTTTGTCACCTATTCCTTATTTTGACCTTTATACGTGACAAGCAATTTTACTTTTTTTGAGGACCATGGATTCTTAGCCATACCAAAAACCAAAAGTTTCAAGTTGTGTGTTCCAGTGGCATTTGAGTAGGGTAAAATGGTTATTCAGTCTTTTGGAACTTTGAAACCAGGTGCACAAGTTTCATTTTGATGAACATCACTTTTTCTTGGCAATAATTTCCACAACAATTCACTTTCATCTGCATTGTACACCTGGTCACCTGTAAGACCTAGTTCATCTACAGACAAATACCATACAGAGCTTTAAATTTTGCAAACCAACCATCACATGTTTTAAAATAATATTTTCCATACATTTTGTTATAAAAAATTAATGGAGGTGTGACAAGCACATTCTTTTATAAACCCCAAGAGTAAAGTGCTTCTTCAATCTTAGAAAATCCACCTGCTTTCACAGTTTGCCATAAAGATGAACCACCTTAAGCATATTTTACAAACTTCTCAATGTTCTCTCTGTTACTCTTGATCGAGTAGACTGTAGTGCAAGGAATATTATGTGTTCGAGATAGGTTAGCAACCTTCTCTCCCTTTCTTAAAATTTAGTTGTTACCAGAAAACCAGTTTGCTAATTTGAAATTTTTTGTATTTAAAATGCACCAATAAAGTTAATGTAGGTTATATACCAGATTTTTGCTTAAATTTACGTGCTTCTATCATTTATTTACAAGTTACTCCGAGAAAGTATCTCCTTTTTTATTTATTTATATTGAATTACTTATTGACATATCTTAATGCACTTAATTAGCACTTAATTCTTACGCCATCAAAAAAAATTGCTATTAAAAGCTGTCTCATTTCTGTCCAGCTTATTCTTCCTTTCTATAATCTGAATTGTCTTCTATTAGCTCCTGTAATTCATATGGATGAAGTTCTCTTTTTATGGAGACACATTTATACAGGCCCTAAACTCCTTAAAAGGAGTATCAACCACTTTTGGTGAGCTGTTCTTTCTTCCTTCTTCTTTCCATTGGCCTCTTCTATAGATTGGTGTGGTTTTTAGTCATGTTTACCATATTTCTTCATTATTTTCTGCTTATTACTATTTTCCTCCATCTCGTTACTCCCAGTGCTTTCAGGTCTTCATTTACTTGGTCTTCCTACCCGATTTTCGGTCCTCCTCTCGGTCTACTTTCTATTGGATTCCACTTCATGACTTTTTTAACAGGGAGGTGGAAATTTTCTTTGTATATGTAGTAGTAGTAGTATTTTATTTAAATAGGAATCCTAATTTATAATACATAATATATACATCAGTTTACAATTACACATCAGTTTTTTTCTTTTTACAATAATTTCAATTTTCATCACAATAGAATATAATCAAATCCAATATAATAAAACTATATATTCTCTATTTACAATATAATGTCAAGGCACGCTTAAATTCAGACAGACTTTTTGATTTTTTTATATTTTCTGGTAGGCCATTGTAATGGATGAATCCTTTAAAAAACAAACTCTTTACATTATAGGAATGATTTTGCCTCGATACATATAAGCTGTTCTGGCTCCTCGTATTGTAGGTATGAATTTCATTGGTAAATGTAATATACTTACAAAAATACGTTGGCAAAAGATTATTTATCATTTTATAAATATAAGTCATAACTAAATAATATAATCGCCTCTCTACCTTGAGTAATTCCAAAGTTTGAAGCATCATAGAGATAGGAGTCATTCTGTTGCATCGTAGTATAATTCTCATTGCACGATTTTGCAGTTTTTGTAATTGAGACATCTTATTTAAATCAAAGAAGTATAGTAGTGTCGGGCAATACTCAAAATGGGGCTGAATAATGGTCTTATAAACGGTTATTCTGGAATTTAGACTTAAGTGTTGAGACACTCTGGAGAAAAAATAAAGTTTTTTCAAAATTTTCTTTTTTATGTACTCAAAATGGCCACTAAATAATAAATGATTATCCAACATGAATCCTAAATATTTGATTTCTTTGACAATTTCAACTTGTTCATTATTTATTTCTATACTTATTTGATCATTGCTTATTTGATTGTATTTATGAGGTGTTGTAATTATCATAGCCTTGCTTTTATTTACATTTAGCTTTAGTTTATTCATTTTTAAATATTTATTCAAACTTCTTAACACACTATTTATTTTAAACAATACTCTATCTAAATTCTCATCACTTACAGATATTAATGTATCATCTGCAAAGATATGAATGTAGTCACAATCAACAAATTTATCTATATCATTTATGTAAATCAAGAACAAGATAGGGCCTAGAATACTTCACTGAGGAACTCCATGCTTTACCTCAATAGGAGGTGATATTGTATCGCCAATTTTAGTAACTTGTTTTCTATTAGTTAAGTATCCTTTTATCCAATTTAATACCTTACCCCCTATACCATACCGCTTTAGTTTTTTAAGTAATATTTTTCTATTTACGGTCTCAAAAGCTCTTCTTAGATCCAATGATACTGCTATAGTATATAAATTTTTGCTCATATTATTCTTCCACTTAGTGACAGTCAGCTGGATAGCTGATTCACATGAATGTTTGGATCTAAAACCAGACTGATTAATAAACAACAAGTTATTTGACTCGATATGTTCCAATAATTGCTGACAAACCACTGATTCCAATAATTTTTCCACAAAAGGTAAAGAATTAATCGGTCTGAACTCACTACTTTTATTAGTATTAGTAATCTTCTCAACAGGTGTAACGATACTAGTTTTCAGTTCCTCTGGGAATACGCCAGTTTCCAGTGATGTATTAACAAAATGACACCACACATGCCCAATAACATCAAAACTGTTTTTTACTACTTGACTATTAAGTTCGTAAATTGTAGATCCTTTATTTTCCAAATTTTTTATAATTAATCCCAACTCTCTCAAAGAAATTGTTTTAAAATTACTAAAATGATTCTCACACTCTTGGATATTACAAATAAACTTAATATCCTCAATACTAGACAACATTTCACTAATACTATTAACAAAAAATTCATTAAAATGTTCAGAAAGCTCACGATTATTTCTTATAAGAGTACTCTGACCATTGTTTTCAAAATAAACACCATTGGAAAAATTACTATTGTATTGTTTAGGGTTAATTAATTTTTTTAATGTTTTCCACATCAACTTTGGATTTTTTACATTTTTGTCAATTTCATTATAGTAATAAATATTTTTCTTTTCTTTCATTAAGTTAACCACTGCATTACGTTTGTGTTTATAACTTTCCCAGTTAATATTATTCGGAATACTTTTAAATATTTTATATGCATTATCTCTATCTCTACTCAACTTTTTTATATCATCGTCATACCAAGGCAACTCATTTTCGTAATATGATATAGTTTTTTTTGGTGCAATTTCATTAACAACTGAGCCAAAAACATCTTTAATATTATTATAAATATCATTAACATCGGTACTATTTAGTAAAAATTCACTATCAATTAAATTTAAATTTATGTTGTGTAGTTTGTCATTACTTAAATTTCTAACCATTCTAGTACTTTTCCTCGCCATAGCAGATCTTTCAAAATTAAAGCATTTAACTGTTATTACAGAATGATCAGTGAGTTTGGGTTCATCCATAACAAAGGCTTGTAAATTATCAATATTTGTCAGTACATAGTCTATTAAAGTTTTGCTTGTGTTAGTTATTCTAGTATATGTTTCTACTTTTTGACAAATGCCATAAGAATGGAAAAGATCTTTAATTTTTTTAACATAAAATTCGTCGGACAAAAAATCCAAATTGAAATCACCTGCCAACACTACCCGAGAATTCTTACACAATACTTCCTCGCATATATTCTCCATATGCTCAAGAAACGCAGCATGACTTCCACTAGGTGAATGGTAAAGGCTTCCTATTATCCATTTAATACTGCCATAATTTACAGTTACAAATTTACACCAATAATTTCCTTCTTGAACATAAGTTTTACCATTTGTATAATTTAAATCTTTTCTAACATAGATAACTATCCCTCCTGTGTGTCTTGAGTTGGAGTCACACCTTATAAGTGAATAATCTGCTATTTCAAGTTCAAAATTATCTATCACGTTCGTTGTTCTAGATTCACTAAGTAACATAATAGCTGGATGGTACCAGACAATGTTGGCTATTAGTTGGTCTTTGTGCGCTAACAAACTTTCTATATTTAAATAAACTATGTCTGACTTAAATTCTATTCTATTTTTACCTGCTACATAATTTAGTTTTTTGGGTCATTTTTCTTAACTATTTTTGGTATTCCATTGACATATTTAATCATTTTTGAAGTATCGCCAGCATTAACCATATCATTTAATTTAGATCTTAATTGTTTATAGTACTCACGTTGTATAACTGTTTGATCTGGGAAGATTCTTATTGAAGGAATCTTCTCATTGATTTTCTTACGATTTTTAAGGATATTTACCACAGCTTCATTCGATTCCAATACAACCTTTACAGGACGCGTTTTACTTCCATCATATTTTCCCATTCTAATAACTTTAAAATCGTTAATGGTAATACTTGCATGTGCTAGGATTTTTCTGACTGTTCTTTTTTCCTCTTCCATTCTGTCATTTCTATTTACGGCACTTGATTCATTTATATTTAAAATCACAATATTGTTAGATCTCATTTTTCTATCCTCCATTTCATTAATAATTTCTTCCATATTAGTTTTCATTTCAGCATTTTCCCTTTCTATCAACTTTTCTTCCAATGTATTTTTCTCATTCTTAAGGATATTAACTTCATCTTTCAGCTCTCTGACCTCACTTCTGAGTTCCTCTATTTGTCGTAATAATAATGGGATTTTCTTAAATGCTACCCGACAGTCCTTACAGAAAAATACAAGCGATCTATTTTGTATTATAACTGCCCGGTATTCAGAGGGTGCAAGATTTGTGCAACCGTCAGTAGAATGGAATGTAGCATAGCAACTATCACAGGTTACTAGTTTATCTTTATCATTAAAACTTGTTTTACAAGTACCACATTTTTCTCCCATTTTTTCTGAAATCGGTTTGCCAAAGGATGAAAATTAACTGTAGAGACAAGTAATTATTGATTTAAATATACGTCATCCAAACTTATTGTGGAGTAGTAGACACTTCTTAAAACCTCATTAGTGTATTATCTTATCTTATCACAACTAGACAAAAAATAACTTGTTTTGATTTTTATTGCCAATTCTATACTTCTTCAATTGCAATTTTGCAGCTTCCACTCAAATCTCAATATCACTGTTTCACATCACCCAGATAGAGTAAATTTTTAGCTTTTTGGTGATACAAAATTTATATTTTAAACTTTATTTTTTCCATTAGAAAATCACTATTAAGTCGATGTAAATAATTGTCGATGTTAACAACTTGACATTCAGTGTGTCCCTATCATCTTAGTCCCTGTGCTACTATGTACCTCACTATATCTTCTCCCTCCATATGGATCCTTATTTTGATGTTCATGAGTGCTTGGTACTCATTTTCTTGTAGTGTTTTTGGTCCTAGGATTGTTCTCACTATTTTTCTTTCTGTCATTTTCAGTTTTTCTTCAACTTTATGTGTTAACCTCTTTACTTCAGTGTAAGTTATTACTGGTGTTATCATAGTTTTGAAAATTTTTATTTTGGTATTTTTGTTAAGATTTCCCTTTCAGTAATGTTTAGTATGTCCAGTATAGTTTATTGCCTAATTTAATTCTCTCGTTTATCTCTACTTCTTTCATTTTTACTGTCCACTATTACTCCCAAGTATTTAAACGTATTTGTTGTTTGAAAAATATTTGAAAAAATACTATCATCTTCAACAAAGTGCTTACAGTACATTTAAAAAGCGCATAATTGAATTGAAATGCTGATACGTCCTAGCGTTTTTTATAATTGTCTAAAAGAAAGATGCAAACAATTTGATTCCATAAGTATTTACTTTTCATATTTTTCATTATGATAAAGTATATTCTTACTATTTATAGTCAGGATAAAACCAAAACCACAAAATAACATTTCATGTATGCGTGTAATATTATCATTCCAGTATTATCAATTTAGTAACCTGCAAAATATTAATTTCGTTTATAGAATATGTAAATTCAGATTCCCATTCAAGTTATTTACATTTTTATTTAATGAATAATTTTAAACTATATTTGAATGATTGATTGAGTTCATCATCAAGTCGTTCTATCCTTAGGATCATCACTAACATTTTGAAGCGTTTTTAGATCCTCTTTTTGAAGTGAATCACTCCTAGTTTTCTTTAGTTTTTTTCTATAATGTCTCGTTGGTCCTGGCTGCTTTTGTTATATTTTTCCATTCCTTTCTATTCTGGCATTTCTTCTTCCACTTTAAAATCCCCAGTACTCACATATCATCCCCTATTTCTTTTCTCCAAGTCTGCCTCTTCTTTTTGACCATAGAGGAATCCATTGTGTTACTTTTCTGATTATTCTCCTTCTGCTTTAACAGTATTTAAACGTCCACTCCTACATATAGGCCTCCCTCTTTTCGTTTCCATTCTTCTCTGTTTCTAGCTGTTTTATACCAGTTACAACCTGCTGCCTCTCTAATGTCCATCCATCTATCTTTTGGGGGGTCACCCGACGCTTCTATTCTAATTATATTTGTTGAACTTCTTATCAGCCCAATTGAGTCTCTGTGCTTTTATGTATCTTATATTATATTTTTTGTCCTAGCTCTTGTCCTAGGGAGGTGTTATGTTTTCGGTAATAATACACTATGTTAAAACTTTAAAATGTAATTAAATATTAAACTATTAGTAAATAGTACATAATATAGATTGTCCACACAATTAACATTATTTGATATAACGATACGTCAGATCACAATGTTACCAACATTACATTCCTTCCGTTTAACAACAGATATTTTATTCTAAAAATAGTTTTCTACTGGATTAACAGATAGTGTGTTCAGTTTTTCAAGGATTTCTTCCGCACAGGATATTGTTGGCGCGGATCGGGTCGAGACATTGGCAGGTGATGCTTTCTCTCGGGTCGAGACATAGGTAGGTGATAGTATCTCTGGTATTAGTGTGTCAATTGTAACTGGTGCAGTCATAATTTTCGTTTCGACTATACTCCAAGGAACAGGTGTTTGGCAAAATTGTTTGCCCCTCATCCATAATATTTTTTTTAATTAAAAGTAAAAGAATTTTAATTACAGCGACCCCTATAATCTGACATGTCTATTATCTGTACATAATAGATATTATATACATATATTATGTATGTAGCATGATTTGTAGTTCAGCTAGTATCTTATCACTTTGATTCGTAATAATAATAATAATAATAAATGAACTTTATTAAATATAAAAATAATACTCAACTGGCCATTGACCGAGGTCCTTCAGCCACAGTGGTATAAGTTATTGTGTGAATTACAATTATATTCTTAAAATTTTACAGTTTCAGATTGATATAAGAGAGAAAACAAAATCAAAAAATAACCAAAACTATAGTTTATCCCATACAATTTGTTCTGGATGTTTGTAGTGTGTTCTTCTGTTGTAATATGCAGAGATGAGGTTCTTGTTTTCGGTTTTCTCACTTAATTTGAAGGACAACTGTGATAGTCTCTCTTCGATGGGTTGCGCTCCAGTAACTTCATATAGCAGTTGGTTGGGTGGATTATGGATAGGATTATTCTGATGTTTAATTTTCGTGATAATGCGCAAGGCAGTTCTTTCGGCAACCTGGAGATTCTTCAGGGATTTCTTATGTTCTGGAATATTATATGTCCATATTCAATTAGTGGTCTACATATCATTTTATAGATTTTAGTTTTTGTGTTTATGTTTAATCCATGTTCTTTTTTAGATTATATTTCGTGTGTGTAAGTTTAAGTTTAGCTTATTGTCCATAGTGATCCCTAGATATTTTGTACATATTTCTGAACTGAGTTCATGGTCATATAACCTTACTGACGGTGATGTAGGTGATGGGGAGTAGAAAAATATTAGCAAACGCTATTTCCCTGGTTTAGGTTTCAGTCGCCATTTATTGAACCATGATGTTGTTCTGTCTGCTAGCTGTTGTAATCTTTCAACGGTTGTATTTATACTCCTGCAGTGAGAAACCAAAGCAGTATCATCTGCATATTGTAGTATATAGTTATCCGAATCAAAGTATTCTGGGTCTGCGTTGTATATATCTGAACAGTATATGTTGTACAGTAAGGGTGATAATGGAGATCCCTGAGGTACACCTGGCTGTGAGGTAAATTCGTGAGAAGTTTTGTCCTGCACTTTAACTCTCAGTTTTCTTTCATTCAGTAAGTTAGCTATCACATGGATCAGGTATTTGGGACAACCAAGGTAGTCCAACTTGTATATAAGACCTTTCGTCCAAACACTATCGAAGGCTTTGTTAATGTCTAAGAAAATTGCTGCTGTTTTGTTTCCGTTAGGCTTAGATGCTTCTATGTTGTTGGTGAGTATCGCTAGAGGGTGGGTCGTAGAGCAATGACTTTTGAATCCAAACTGATACCCTGGGATACGATTTCCCATTGATTTCACTATTCTGTTTTTTATGATTTTTTCAAGATTTTTTCCTAGCACAGGTAGTAGCGTAATTGGTCTATAACTGGTAGGTGTAGAGTGATCCATGTTTGGTTTCGGAATAGTAACAATTGTACCCATTTTGCATTCTCTAGGTATGTAGCTGCCTTTCAGACAAAACTGATACATTTGGATGATATATTCGTGGATCTTATGGTGTAGCTGTTTAACCAACGATTTTTCAATGAAATCATGCCCTGGGGCAGTATTTTTTCCTTGGTGGTTTATTATACTGTAGTATTCTTCTTCTTCGATTTCATATTCCTCAGGGTCCACGGTGACTTGCTGTGGGTTTATATAGTGTATGTTGTACCATTCCGAGATAGTTTCATAGTGTTGATCATCGAAATTGTCTTTCATTTTCTATCAGTGGGTGCCTCTCTTGTGAATTGTTTTTATATTTCGAAAGTTTCTTAATATCCTGCCAATACGATTTGTCCTGTTTATCATTGATCTCCTCACATACAGTCAACCATTTATGTTCTCTGTACTGCTGAATCATCATCTGTATGTTTTTATTATATTTATTTAGTTCTCTTTTTAAGGCCGGGTTGCCAATATTCCTATATTCCCTATACATTTTTCCTTTGCTTTTAATCAGTTGTATGATGTATGGTGGTAGTTCCTGGGAAAGTACCGCATTTCTTTTTTGGGGGTTGTTGAAAAACTTGTTCTTCAACTGTGATAAACCACCCTTTAATTATTTATAAATCTCCTAGCGCCACCTCCCCGTTAGTAGCGAACTTACCCTTAAACATCTAATTGTTTCCTACTTATAGTTTTATGCTAGCTTTGACTTTCGACACCAGTCTAACAATGATTCAATTTTCAACATTCAACCACTGTTCTCCATGTTACAATTCTACCCTTAACCGTCAAGTACCTAACCTACTAAACGAGTCATATAATCAACATGTGGCAGCATAACCGAAAAATATATATTTAATAATATCTCATCCATCCTCAATCAATGTACTTAAAAAAACATACGAAAGTTGAAGTGAAATCAACCAAACTTTTGTTAGTTTAAAGTTGAAATTGCTGAGCATTCTGTTCATGTCATGCTCGTTGTTGTCTATGTACCTCAACATGGCTGTGTTCATTTTCTCTATGTTTGTTTTCCTGAAATTGTATTTCTCATTCTTGATATTCTTAATTTGGTTGTGAGGGTCAATAATGATTCT
Organism: Galeruca laticollis; assembly: GCA_963921935.1. NCBI lineage: Eukaryota > Metazoa > Arthropoda > Insecta > Coleoptera > Chrysomelidae > Galeruca > Galeruca laticollis. Next base: position 184,680,073 of record OY998179.1, on the reverse strand, counting down.
GAAACCGAGGTGGTCCGAGCATAGGTCTGGTATATTTACAACACATTTGATATTTCTTGCTAGATTGGAGGCATAAAAGATCATATCCGGTATTGAGTCTGCATTATGATTCATAAGAAAAGTAGGCAGAGTGTCGTATTTAACAAAGTTGGTATTATTTAGGAAGTCATTCACTTGTTTTTTCTTCGGCTTTGTATTGGCATCCAAGTCTCCTATTACAATGGTATCTATCTATCTATATTTGTTGAGGCTGCTCATCGTAAATATATTTTCCTCTATTTTGGAGTATGGGTGAATGTAAACAAGAAATATATGTAAATAATCATCAAGAATTGACATTGAAAAATGTATACATTCATTTAGAGGGTTGTTGATAGATAGAGCATTGCCTTTTCTCATTCTCAGTTTTGGATCTGTTAGGACTAGACTACTTCCCCTGGCGTGGTTGTGGATTAAGTGGCTGTTATTCTGAATAATATTCAAATTTTTGTAAACTATTTTCTTTGGATCCTTCGATTTGGATTCTACGAATAATGCCATATTGATATCATTGGATTCAATATATTTTTGTATAAGCTCTCGGAATATCCATTCGTAATGGGCATTATTGGTAAGCTCAGTAGGTGAGTGATGTGAGGTGAGGTGTCAGTTTCTTTCATGTCAAACATGAGGATGTACATTTTATTTCCTGAAAACACTGCAACACTATCCACTCTGAAGTTGTTGACAAAATTTTTACGAAGTTGTGTCACTAGTTCGTCTCTGTTGGTCACTACTGGGTTGTTCAGTTCATTAACATAGGTATTTATGATGGTATCATGTATGGTTATTGGTTGATGTATTCTTGATTTTTTTATTTCTGTTGAGATCTCATGTGATTTTTTGTTGATTGTTTTTATACAAACATTAGGTACGCCTTGTATTGGTTGTCTTGGTTGGGGCACTTATGTGACCAGGCTTGGTGGTCTTCTGCTCCGCAACTATGGCACTTAGGAGTCAATGTGGATGTACATTTGCTGGTTGGGTGGGTTCCATTACATTTTAGGCATTTTATGGGTTGTTGGCATGTTTCTGTTGGATGATTGAAGGATAAGCATTTTCTGCGTGGTTTTGGAGCTGGTGCAGGTGGTTTACTGGGATAAACTGGATAGAGGCGATACTTGAAAAATAGTCCTTGGAATAGCAACATCTGAGAAGTTTTTTCTGATCCAGTTATTGTTCTTATAAGTTTAGTAGGTTTTTCTGTAGCTATTGATACAATTTTTCTGCAGAATCTTTGATCCATGTTGTTTTTGGTTAGAAATTCGCTGATTGGTTTTTCTTCTATTTCTAATTCTACTGATGCTATGACTACAGAGTAGCTGGAGGATTGCTCTGAGGTAGCAGGTACAGTTGAATTGGTCGCCGATTCTTTGAATTGTATTATTTTTCCGACCTCAACCATTTTGTTCAAAGTTGATATAATAGATTCTTTTGTGGTGTCAGTTTTCAAAAGCAAGCCTTGCTTTGTGCTGATTATTGTATCCTTTGCATTCGGGTATATTCTCGCCCAGAAATCAGTGAAATTGATTCGCGTGTAGGATTCCTCATTTGTGATGTAGAATATGTGTTGGTATTTCTTTTGTTGAATGTCCCTCATTATTGGCGAGTAGTGTATTTTGGAATTCCTTGTTGGCTGGTTTGTTGAGATTGTTTTCGTATAGGGTTTGTTATGGCATTTTTTGTGCTAGTATTTGTTGTGTTGGATTTTCCTATAGCGATATCGTTAATTTCTTCTTGAGTTCTCTTGGATTCGTTTTCTTTTATGCGTGTTTTTTATTTTTCCTTGAACTTCCGTCCAGTTTTCCGCTGGATTCGAAGTATCCATTTCATCATTAGAGCCATTGCTTTCCAACAACATGTTAATGTTTATTCACACAATTGTCCGCAATAAAGACAAGTTTTTATATGTCACTTAATATATTTTTATTGTAAGTAGTTTTTGTTTAGATTACAGATAACACCGATTTTGCTACTAGCTTTTAATTACGGTACGTTCGCTCTCTATGAAGGTCCGAAACAAACTGTTGATTTGTAATTTGTCAGATTAAGAAGTACTATTTTTCAGAAAATACCGGGCTGTAGGGGGTCTATGGCAGAATTCTGCAATCCGACAAATTTGATAGTCCAACACTGCCTTGCAGAAAGTTTGTCTGATACTTAAAAAATAATAATACATATTTCATGTACAGGGTGTCCCAAATTGGTGTGTTTTGCAGGGTATTTCGTAAACTAGAAGAGATAGAAGAAAAGCAGTTAAGATGTTATGACTTCTATTTTTATTAAAATAACGATAGCCTAATTAAATCTTTAGTAACTCTCTGCAGTTGGAAGATACAGGGCGATTATTGAAAACTGTCGAAATCTACAAGGTACTATAACTTCTTAATTAAGAAAAATATAAAAAAACATTATTAAAACTTTTGATAGATATAATATTAAAGAGTTTAGTGGCGCACATAATTTTTTTATTAGGGGGCTCACTAAGGAAATATAATGCAAATTTATGTTGTTTTAAATAGGACACCCTGTATATTTTGACGTTTTTCGTTTACTTTTTTAATTCTCATTCACCTGATATGACATATTATATATCCATTTTCAACGGTTGGAGCTACAGTGCAAATAAATCATTTATGGATGTTATCAGGTGAAACACCCTTAAAAAATGAAACACTCAGTAACGAAATTTAACATTTTATTATAAGGATATTGATGGGTGACAATTTTATTTATCAAAATTATAATTAATAAAAAATAAAACCAGATTAAAAAAATAAAAACAATAAACTTATGAAACAACAAATAATCTACCTATAACTAATTTTATTAGAATGTAAAAATTACATTAAATGTAAAAAATAATATTTACAAGACTAACTTCGCGAGTAGGGAAGATTTATTACAAAATATTCATGCCGCATTTAGAAAAATAAAGCCAGTGCACATTCTCAATTGTGTAAGATCAGTAAGAAAAAGGTGTCAATTATTATTATAACAAAACGGAGGACATTTTGAGCATTTAATGTAATTTTTACATTCTAATAAAATTAGTTATAGGTAGATTATTTGTTGTTTCATAAGTTTATTGTTTTTATTTTTTTAATCTGGTTTTATTTTTTATTAATTATAATTTTGATAAATAAAATTGTCACCCATCAGTATCCTTATAATAAAATATTAAATTTCGTTACTGAGTGTTCAATTTTTAAGGGTGTTTCACCTGATAACATCCATAAATGGTTTATTTGCACTGTAGCTCCAACCATTGGAGATGGTCATATCAGGTGAATGAGAATTAAAGAAGGAAACGAAAAACGTCAAAATATACAGGGTGTCCCATTTACGACAACATAAGTTTGCATTATATTTCCTTAGTGAGCCCCCTAACAAAAAATTCTGTGTGCCACTGAACTCTTTAATATTATATCTATCAAAAGTTTTTATAACGTTTTTTTTTATATTTTTCTTAATTAAGAAGTTATAGTACCTTGTAGTTTTCGACAGTTTTCAATAATCGCCTTGTATCTTCCAACTGTAGGGAGTTACAAAAGATTTAATTAGGCTATCGTTACTTTAACAAAAAAGAAGTCATAACATATTTAGTGCTTTTCTTCTATATCTTCTAGTTTACGAGATACCCCGCAAAACACGCCAATTTGGGACACCCTGTACAGTGGAACGTGGCTAATTCGAAATCTTCTTTAATTCAAAATTTTTCTCTAGTCCCTACCATTTTGTATACAAACAATGTAAAAAAATCGTGGATAATTCGAAATTTTTCTGTTATGAAACACATATGTTGGTCAGTTTTCACACAACAAAAAACCTCGCCTATACCGTGCAAAAACATCTGACATATTTAATATTTACAACTACAAAAATACAACACTTTGAAAGCATAATCTGATGTTTTTAAGTTGCATAGCAGATAGCAGGAGCGCAACAATGTATTTTTTACATTTTTGTGATTATCAAAGCAGAAGATTCCTTGAATAGTTGCCTACGCACCCTGATATCCAGCTGTTTTCCCATGCCCTCATTTATGTATGCGATGTTCAAGGCCAGTGCACCTTCCCCTTCCCGCGGGGCAAGAAAATCCCCTTGGGTGGTCAAATTTTAAGGCAAAAGCAGATAAGTTTTCTTCAGAACTAGCAAAAAGAATTTCAAGACTAGTTCTGGGTGGCTGGATGGGTTTAAGGACCAGAATAAGATTTCTTATAAATCAGTTTGTGGAGAAAGGGAGGCTGTAAATCAGTGTGAATTGGAAGATTCAGGACAGAGAAAAATATTTTTTTCAAATTTACTCCTGACAAAACCCTTGCATTTATGACGAAAATGGTCATGGAGGTAAACTAAGTAAGGAACGAGCTATGTTGCTGGTTGATGCACATATAGATGGGTCGGAAAACTACCACTGTTAATGCCTGGCAAATCGGCTAATCCACGATACTTTAAAAAACGTTAAAACGAATTCAGTGGAGTATACCAACAGTTCAAGAACCTTGCTTTTAAAACTTAGAAAAACGTTTTTTAAAACAGTGTGGTTGTTCTTTTTATCGACAACATCGTTCCGGTCATAGAATACGTGAAGGCGATTTATTTCCCTGCTAACATGACGTCAGTTATACAGCCTATGGACCACAGAATAATAAAGTATTTTAAACACTTCTACTGAGGCTTGTTGATTGAGAAAATTGTCGCAGAGGATAGAAATGCTTCACAGATCAAACTTGACTAGATGCAAGCTTCTTATATGTGTCAAAAATCTTGAGAACTAGTGGCATCAGACATCATAAAGAACTGCTTAAGAAAAGCCGATGTTACTGTAACTTAAGTTGTGCCTTCAATCAGCAGCTGGGAAGATGTTATTTCCGATCTCTTTTGAGAGTTTTGTAAACGTGGATGAAAATTTGGCAGTTTCTGGCGAAATTACTGATGCCGAATTCATCGCTGTTATTCCGAACAGAAATGAAGAGAGTGGTGATGAAGCATCAAGCGATAAATAAGGAGAGTATTCAGCGACTGATGAAATACCCTGCCCTACTGCAGCCAAAGCATCACGTCATCTTGAAGTGATTCTTTAAAAGTAAGAACAATCTAAGTGTAACTCTTCTCATGTCATTAAATATCTAGGGTAGTTTGTTTTGAAAGAAAAATTCAACTTGGGAAAATAACATTTTAGACTTTTTTAACAAAAACTAAACAGTTTCCCTCTTGTTTTGATTTACTGCTTAGACATATAGCTCCATAGTACAGTTTTAATTCGATACATTAAACAGTGGGTATTTATTTTCATTGTATTGTGTATGTATGCTCTTACAATTTAGATTAAGTACAACACAGACTGTATATCACTCCACTCTGTAAAACTTTTGAAATAGAAAAGAAAAATACGATTTTTTTCCTGAAAATACATTAGTATATTGTTCAATTTATTTTTGCTGGTTTGTGTATATTCATAACAAGTCAACATTGTTTTATTTAAAAGAGGCGTTGTCAGGATGCTGGCTGTTGAGGCAACACTGCCAAGTTAGCACTTGACAACGGACACGAAGAGTGAAGTGACAACAGTCGTAGGTCACATAAAAAATATATATGTTAAGGTTGTTCATAAATAAACGAGATAAAAATCCATCAAAACCATAAATAAATAAAATAACAAATCAACACCATTACATGGCGCTGCGAAGTCGAATATAATTTTGGTGAGATTAGTAATATTGCAAAGCAATTTAGAAAAATTAAAAAGTGCAATGTCCGACAACAGAGGAATTAGTCACATGGTAATGGATGGTAATATTGCGGAAAATTGGAGACTATGGTGTGCCAGGTTTGAAAATTTTCTATTAGCCACCGAGATAAATAAAAAAACTGAAGCCACACAATGTGCACAACTGTTACATCTCATTGGAGAAGAAGGGTTAAAAATATACACCACATTTAAAATAGAGGAAGAAGACAAAAACAAATTAGATAAATTACTAGAAAAATTCGAGACCCAAGGAAAATGTCGAATACGAGAGATATCGATTTTTTTCGTATAAGCAAGAAGAGGGCCAAAGTTTAGAAAATTTCGTTACAGAATTGAAAAAAAGGCAGTTAGATGTAAGTTAGGAGAACTGCAAGAAAGTCTCATTAAGTCCATTTTGATATGCGGTGTAAACAATAGCACTATCAGAGAGAAACTCCTCCAGGAAGATAAAGAAGACAAATTAACATTAGAAGAGGCTGTGCAAACCTGTTACATAATCGAGGTAGCTAAAAGGCAAGGTGAAGCAATACGAAATCAAAAACTGACCCAGATAGATGAAGTAAGAAAAGTCGAAGTTTTTAAAAAACCACACAAGACATATAACAATAAGGTAATTAAATGTTATACTGGATGTGGAGGTTCACATCAATTGAATAAATGCCCAGCATACGGATAGGTATGTAAATTAAAAAATTATTTCGCTAAATGTTGTTACAAAAAAGGCAAATATGAATAAAATACAAGAAGATGAAGTAAATGAGGTAGTTTTTGAAAACAATGTAAATAAAGACTTTTTTATAAGTAGCATAAACCTCAATAATATAAGCAATATAACTAAAAATAAGTGGTTAACTAAACTAACTGTTCGAATTTGATTTAATTACCAAATTCTCCTGTGATTCTATTTTTAACTTCCCCTGTATAATAAAATTCGAATATCCTGCTCAAAACGTATAAATAAATATATCCTTCTTCTCAACATTTAATATTTCCTTAACAACTCAACAAAAAATTCATTTTAATGTTACTACCACATAATAAATACAGATAAATATCGTTCTCTGAAATTCCAATGAATATTTCAAAGTACCCGACACCTTATCGCTTCATAAAAACTCTCTTCCAAACTCTGTTATCTGTATCTACGAAACCTTTTCAGGCCACAAAAAATCACCCTAATTTTCACTCGCTGTATCTGACCGTTACGTTTCAAGTTCTTTTATCCCATTGGCCAGATCCTAATATTTTGCTCCTACCTCGCAACTACGTTAACCTACATATAAATACGCATACAACCTCAATTGTAGTCACTTCCCAGTCGTCACTCGTATACTTCCCAGTCGTCACTTGTGAACTTCTCTGTCAGCGGTCATACAAACATCCCAGTCGTCACTCGTACACTTCCCAGTCGTCATTCATACATTTCCCAGTCAGCGGTCATACAAACTTCCCAGCCGGCATTCATACACTTCTCATTTATCTTTCGTTCTCGCTCTTCATCATTTAACCGTCGTACATAATGGTACTCAAGTTATAAGAGCACCCGGCGTTTTGTCCCTGTAAAAAACATGTGTATTTAATCTTTAATCATTCATTACTCCCTCAGATTATGTGCTAAATAATCACAGTGTAACGCGTATGATCAAGTGAGTTTCTTAATTGTCTACGCAAAATAAAAAGTTATAAATTCCTGCAATATTTCAAAATGAACGTGAAGTAAGTGTTTAATTTCTTCATCCATTTCATCATACATCCTACATCATAGTGAATACAGTACAGTGGTCCTTCGAGAACATCAGCTAACAATAGAGAACTTTCCATTCCATCTATTAGCCCAAGTAAAAAAAGGGTTAAATAGGACACTAACTATTAACAATATAGATTTTAAGGCCAAAAAAGGGGCCATGGTAAATATACTACCACTGAATGTTTTTAGAATGCTCAAGCTAAATGAAAGAAAGATAAATAAAACAAATGCTAACTTAACTTCCTATAAAGCAGATTGCTTAAACGTGGTAGGGTTGTGTAAATTGATTTGTCAGAAAAATAAAAATGAATATGATTTAGAGTTTTATATAGTAAAATCTAACACAAAATGTATCTTAGGTCTAAATACATGTTTAAGGTTGAATTTAATTAAATGTCCAGAAACTGAATTAATGAATACGATAGATAGTATAGATACAGAATATAATGAATATAATAATTTAATAAATGAATATAAAGATGTATTTGCAGTAGTTGGGTGTTTGAATAAAAGTAAACCATATCAAATAGAGTTAGAATCAAACGCTAAACCTGTAATACATCCAATTAGAAAAGTACCCATACCTTTATTAAGTGAATTGAAAAACACTTTACAGATAATGGTGAGTATGAAAATAATATAAAAATCTCAAGGTGCATACGATTGGCTAAATCCACTAGTATTAGTTAAAAAGCCAAATGGAAAATTGAGGATATGCTTAGATCCAAAAGATTTAAATCAGGTAATAAAAAGAGAAAATTTCCAAATACCAACATTAGAACAGATAACGTGCAAAATGTCAGGAGCAGTCATGTTTAGTACATTAGAACCAACTCAGGGATTTTATCAGATGTGTAATAACCTAGTAAATTCCGCTATAATCCTAAAAAAACGCTGTCACCAGTTGTAATAACCTCAAAAAAAAACTCTGCTGTCAAAATGTCCCTGATGGACCGAAAAGGCAGCGTAGCTGGATGTCACCACCCACGATTTCGTGGGAAACAGGAGTCGACGGCTCCTGGAAGAAATATCCGAAAGAGTTGGCTTCGGCCTCCGCTGCTACCAGTTGTCGTTGGTAATGAGAGGTCTTGTGTTATAGGGTTACGCCAGTTAGAGGGGTGTGTTGAGGAAAAATCTTAGGTGTAGCTCTTATGTGTATATGTTAGGTATTCATATAATCATGGTCTCCTGGTTGAGAAAATAAACTAACCGACAATGATTTCTTTAACGAGTTTAATATAAAAAAAATAAGAAAATAAAAATATATTACACCAATTGACAAAGCGTCAGGAATAATCGTATGTAGAGTCTTCTGACTGTAATTAATGAAAACCAGTTATAGGATCGAGAGAAAACTTGAGATACCTTTTCACATTAACGCGAATTAATCGCAGAATAAAATGAAATTTGTTAGTTTAAAAATAATCGCCGCAACCTAAATAGGTTCGCGCACCCTATATATGAAACTTTGATATTAGCAATTTAATATTCAACCTCAAATGTGCTCCCTATTCCTGATTCATACGGTGAGGTATCACATACATAAGTTAAATTATATAGATATAGTATCATAGATGCGGGCTGGCAATGTTAATAATCTGACCAAACTACAAAAAAAGTTATAATGCACAGTTAGTGTAATTTTTAAATTAGACTTACCAATTCCCAGACTGGGTGTTCACAAAAACGCCGACGGCCACGACTCGCGATTCGAACAAAAAAAGAAACCCCTTCAGAGCGCGTACAGTAGACGCTCCCTTGTAATCTTCTTTTCCCCTTTCGAAAAAAAAATTATACTTGATAGTTAAAACACTACGTTTTAATTATAAATTATTTAAACTCAGGACTCCTCAAAAACCGCTATCCGCGAAACCCAAAAAAAACTAGACCGTTCGCGGCCACGAGTTTTTACCAACTGCCCTTCAATTGTTACATTTTCGTCGTTTCGGCATTTCTCCCTATGTCAGCATTCGTTTATTGTTTGTACCTGTTAATTTTTGATTGGTGGAACTTATCGTTCGACGTAATTGTGTAATAGGTTTTTGACCTCGATTAACAATGAATTTTTATTTGATTCCGCAAAATTTCGTTAATTGACGCAATTATTATTTCCTGTTAAAATATTTTTTTCTTTTTGCAACAAGACAGACTGCTTAGATGAGTGTTTTTTTCATTTTATGGATGTTAACGACCGCTTTCTGTAGTTTAAACGTTACAATATAAAAAGCAATTTGTTATACATAATGATCCTCCCTATGTTTCTTATTTTGGTATTTATTACATTGCCATCTCCTTTGAAAAAGTGTTGGACTTATCTGGCCAACACCTTTTACGTGCATCCCCTACGCTAAACTTATCTAAGTACAAAATTGTGTCACTGCGTCACATGTTACCGCGATTTCACCTTGAGCACTACGCGTTGTATGCCCCACTGAGATACTGATTGATTGTTGACTGCTTATATCTTTGTGTTCATCGTTGCAATACCTATGACTCCCTAGTTGCACTATGTTGCTTTTTCCTCTGTTAGGTGTGGGACAAAACTAATTTCCTCACTGGTTTGTACTCGTTTATGTATCCAGCAGAGGATGGATAGTTTTTGTATTTGAACATGAATTCGTGCAGTGAAGGATTAGATATCCTTCCCTGGTACTGCTACTTTATTAGTGTGGCGGAATTATGGGGAGAGAAACCGTTTTGGTTTAAAAACTGTGCCCGTTGAATGGGGCGAGGACGATTTGTAATGTGATAAACTTTTGTCGGACTGTTTGGAAGTGGTCTAAGGATTGGCGATTTGCCTTTTGCTTCCTGTATTGCCGACTTCTCGGCTATTGTCGTTGGTTCCACGTTTGCGTATTGTCTGCCGCGCACTTTGTTTGCACTTGGTTTTAAATTGTTTCTGGTTAACTAATATGTTATGTTTATAATAATGGTTTTCCCAAAAGAAAATGTTTATTCCGCGCGCTTTGTTCGCACTTGGTTTTTAAATTGTTTCTGGTTAACTAATTTGTTATGTTTATAGTAATGTTTTTTTTGTTTTTTAAAAACTTTGTTTCGCATACTTATTACGGAATGTTTATACTGCCGCGTGAGTCAGTCCAGTGAACGTTGCTGGATGCTTGCGCATTGACTTCTTGAGGGTTTTCCTCGTCTTGCTGGGTAAGCCCAATTTCTTCTTTGGACTTCTTCTTTCTGTCATTTTTGTGTAATACCCATGCCGTTAGGCTTGACCATATGCCTGCGAATATAGCCATCCCACATCCAATGGTTTGATATATTCGTAAACTGTTTATTATAACTACGCATAGGTAATGCAGAATCTTATATACGAAGTAGAATCCTATGAGACCACTTACGACTGTTCCTAATTCTGAAAACCATCCCCATATATGATTTATGGTTGTGTGCGCGAGTTCTTTTAGTTCCTTTTCATTGAACATACTGGTGACGCTGTAGTCTTGGTCCGCTGCTGGTAACCCTGCTGTCCGCCTTATAAGTATGTTTTCGACTGCTTACTTATCGTTCGACGTAATTGTGTAATAGGTTTTTTACCTCGATTGACAATGAATTTTTATTTAATTCCGCAAAATTTCGTTAATTTGACGCAATTATTATTTCCTGTTAAAATATTATTTTTTTTCTTTTTGCAACAAGACAGACTGCTTAGATAGGTGCTTTTTTCATTGTATGGATGTTAACGACTGCTTTCTATAGTTTAAAAGTTACAAAATAAAAAGTAATTTGTTATACAGGATGATCCTCCCTATGTTTCTTATTTTGGTATTTATTATAGATTTGTCTGGATAAACCTAGCTCAAATTTATGTAGTTTTGGTACTTTTTGGAAGATATAAATTTTTACGCCTTCTTTATGGTTTAAAATCATCACCTGAAGTATTTCAGGAACGGTTTCAAAATATATTTAAAAGAACAGGTGCTGAAATTTACATTGATGATGTAATAATTTGGGGACGAAATAAAGAAGAACATGACGAAAAATTAAAACACGTTTTAGAATTAGCAAGAGAAAATAATGTTAGCTTTAACTTAAGTAAATGTAAATTTGCAAAACCAAGATTTCAATAGACATTTCAAAAAGTGGTCTAGGTGCAACTTTAGTACAAAATAATTTGTCGTGTGCGTATGCATCTAAGTCGTTAACAGATACTCAAGTCAATTATGCTCAAATAGAGAAAGAGCTGTTGGCTATCTGTTTTGGTCTGTCCAAATTTTATGAATTTGTCTATGGCAAAAAAGTACTTATCGCATCAACCGCTCTTGGCAAAAAACCCATAAATCAATGTCCCGCTAGGTTACAAAGAATGCTTCAAAATTTACAAAGATTTTATTTTGAGGTTAAATTTAAGAGAGGCAGAGATTTAATATTAGCAGATGCACTTTCAAGGTCTTACTTACCTGAAACCTACAATCAACTAGAGTAAGAAATAGAAGCACATGTGTGTTTAATTCAAAATAATATAAATGCGATATCAGACAAAATTCAATTATTAAAAAATGAAACTCAAAAAGATGTTGAACTTCAACAGCTAAAACAAACTATTCTAGAGGGATGGCCAAATAATAATAAAAAGTTAAATCAGAACATGAAAATGTATAAAAGTGAGTTGAGCACAATTAATGATCTTATTTTCAAAGGGCAAGCAATAGTAATACCTAAAACTATGAGAAAGGAAATGCTTGACCGTATTCACTACAGTCATAAATAAGTCAATAAGCCTAAATAAAGACTCTATTTTCTGACCAGGGATAAATAATGAAATTAAGCAAAAAAAAGATCACAATGTCATGTATGCCTAAAATACTCAAAGTTCAGAGCCTTTAAAGTCTCACACCATTCCAGATTTGAGATGGAACAAGTTGGGTTGTGACATTTTTGAAATCAGGGGCCAAAAGTTTTTAATCGTAGTAGACTATTTTTCAAAATTCGTAGAGGTAAGAACTTTTAATCAAATTACGAGTATAAATGTAATCAATGAACTAAATTCAATTTTCTCGACACATGGAATACCACTAACTCTTATCTCTGACGGAGGCGCACAGTTTAGCTCACAAGAATTTAAAAATTTTGTGAAAGAATGAGAGTTCAGACACACAATGACATCGCCCACATATGCACAAAGCAAAAGGGCTAGAGAAAGACACATACAAACAATAAAAAATATCATTAAGAAATGTATTTAAGATGGCAAAGATATGTATTTAGCAATTTTAAACTACAAAAATTCATTTGTTTATGGAAGCAACTCTCCATTTGAAATATTAATGTCAAGAAAAATTAGGACAAATATTATGGGAACAGAAAAACATATAAACCAAAAGTTGTAAAAAATTTGAATCAAACAATAAAGAGAAATCAATTTACACAACAAAAATAATATAATAAAGGATTCAAACCACTTCCTGAAGTTAAAATAAATGCAAAAGTATATGCACCAAGTAAAACCAGGAAGTTGCTGGACCCCCGGTAAAGTAGTTGATAAGATTAGCGATAGGACATACAAAATTAGGCTGGATAATGGTAGTGAACTTATTAGAAATAGAAAGTTCATATAAGTAGTAAGTGGAAATAGCATTAATACAGCACAAAGTCAGAAAGAAATTGGACACTACCAAAGTCCAACTAACCATAAAACAAAAATCTGTAAACCGGTAGTACAGCATTATGTAGAAATAGATGATACTACCAGTGAAATGTTGGGTAATACATTTGTTAGTGAAAAACAAAGTGAAGTGAAAAAAAAAAAGTGGTTTAGGAAAAAGAGATATAGAATGTAACATAGATTTAAGCAGCAATTCAGAGTTGGATTCAGAAAACACTAGTTTTTATTCTGAAACTGAAACTTCAACAGAAATAAATAGAAGTCTTAGTAACTTTGAATCTAACTCAGATATGTAGGTTATATCAGTTCCTACTAATTTGGATGAGACTAGTGAAACAGAAAATTCAAATGCAGACTCTAATAGTAGTAATGCAAATTTAAGCAGAGATAACTGTTTTATAAGCTCCAGGCATATAGTCATCAAATCAGGGAGAACTGTTAAACCGCCCGAAAGATTGAACCTGTAAAGAAATGAGATGTCAGGATGATGAGGCAACACTGCCAAGTTAGCACTTGACAACGGACACGAAGAGTGAAGTGACAACTGTCATAGGTCATATAAAAAATATATATGTTAAGGTTGTTAATAAATAAACGAGATAAAAATCCAGATTCATCTTGATTACTATCCATCAAAACGACACCATTACAGGCGTTTTTATTTCCTTTCTTGTAATCTTTTGTAATTCGAAATTTTGGATAATTCAATCTTTTATATTGGTTCCTTGGGATTCGAATTATCCAAGTTCCACTGCATATTACATAATGATAGCTCATTCCATATAAGTTTGGTTGTGTGTAGTTGAATGATGATACTTTTTCATAGTCATGTTGTTGTGTTTTTAAGTCGCTTGTTGTTTCTTCCGTTTTTTTCTTCCCAATTTCATATATTTCGTTTCTCTTCTTCATTGATTTTCGACGTGTATTCTCTTGCCAAATTTTCGAGTTTAGTGATCTTTTTGATAATTTTCTATAATAGTTAGGTATCTGATCGGCATATGCTATTACTTGTACTTTGTTAGTAATTATGTTTTTGTCACCCAGTAATATCGCTCTTCTCATCATACCTTCCAGTTTAATATTAAATAACGTTGAACAGATTAGATTGAATTAATTATTCATATTTTTTAGACAGCCAAAGATAATAGAGTGTCATGTTGCAAGTTTGGAGAAGATATATTCTCAACATTCATACATATTTACGAATTAAATGGAAAACCAGAAAAAACGAAGGTTTGTTTCATTTGATCTCACAAATACTAAATATATTTATAAACTTTATATTTTCTAGGAGCTAATGGTACAGTTTTTATTATTGCAAGTGATAATCCATCATCCGAATGGAGTTTCTGAAGATCACAGTTCAGCTTACGCACATAATTGGAGTCAATGGAAAAAAATGTTAAAAATGATATATAGCAATTTGATAAGTATGGAAATTCACTTATATTTCAAGTGCTATCAAAAAAATACCTCATTTTTCCAAATAGCAGGAGAAAATATAACATTGTGTTCGAACTTTACCAGGCTTTTCGTTGAAGTTAGTAAACAGGTAATATTCTTTAAAAAAATTACTAATATCATACAAATTTCTTCAATTTAAACTATATAATATACTTAACGGATACCCTACCTGTGCTATTACACTAACAAAATAAATACATTTTCTTTATTTGCTGGAAAAAAAAGGAAATTCTGTTTACTAACTTTTCATGTGAAATTCTTCATTTTAGTTATTCATGTATCCTGATTTAGATGTTTCAATGGCAATTGATTGTAGTTTTCCTTCACAAAAGAGACAGAAAACCGATTACAAGCTCAAAAATTTCATCGATAATATCCTAGAAACAAAAGATTGGTTGTGGTAAGTATTTGTGAATTTCTAATTAACGCAACAATATATATTTTGTCGACATTTTCCAAAATGAAAACGATTTTTTAAAAGGACATTTTTCAAAAAAATTGCAGGTCAAAATTATAAAAATACCTCCCAATATTTTATAAAAATTACAGTTAAATAATAAAACACAGCATTCACTGAACACATTATACCTTAACAAAGCCTGAGAACCAATGTTGTTTACATAATTTACAAAATGATTCAATGTTCTGTACCTAACGCACACCGTTCGACATATTTACATACTCTTAGAATACTCATACAGTGTTGTAATAAAAGGTACTATCTACAATTAACATTTGAAGAAACCTGCACGGTTATGTTACGCATTTTTTAAAAGGATTTATTATATTTGATATTGGTCACGTTTAGCTTGTCTTGTCAACCCAAGCAATATCTAAGCAAATAAACGCTTCAGAAGCACAAATTGTTTTCATGAGGCCTAAAATTTTGCTATTCTATCTGCATTATTTGGTACCCAGGCGTAGTAGTTAGGTTGATCGACTCTCCACTGTACTCTACTCTTCAGTCAATATTATTATTTTTTATTTTTCCTGTATAACGATCATTATTTTGAAATGTTGATACTCGATTATTGATTTTCAAGCTATGCTGAGATTTTTATTAAGAATAATTTTTTTTGAGAAGTTTGTACTAATTTGTATAAAAATATTTGGGACAAACTATATGAAAAAACTTTAAACACGGCAACACTTCACTATTGTCAGTCCTAAGCATGCAAAATTGTGAAGGAAAGTTTTTAGTTTGTGAAAATAATTTTATTTTCGTTAGTTTTTAACTCTCTCACAAACTGATACGCTCACCTTTATTTTCAAAATGCTAACCGGTATTGAAGCAGTCGTTAACTCTCGTTCATTTATGGTTCGACTATAGTCTTTTGGTGTAGATGAACTAGATTAGTGGAGTGGACTGTTGTTTTTGTCGTTCACTGCTACACAAAAGGATTAATTTTTGTTTTACTTCGATTAGGTTTTTGGAAAGAAGGAACAGTTGTAATATCAAGTATCGTTTAATTAAAAACACTTGAGTACGACAATATAAACACAAGTAAATCAAATCTTGCAGAAAAATTATATTAACCTTTTCGGTCACAATTTTAATTGGGTAGAGTAAAAAATCTGAAATTTTACTGGCGTAAAGCTGATTTTTTTTCTAATTTTTTGATTTAATATATAAAGGGTTATCTGCCCCCCTAAGGGGCTGGCAATACGTCGTCAATTGACGACATCATGACTCAACGGTAATAAAACTGTGATTATTCAAAAAAATTTAATAAACTTAGGAACTATGGAACATCATAAAACAATTAGTATTCTTCTTCAAACATAAATGAACTTTACATTTGTTGCATAAAATTCGCGATTTGTTTTTTGCACCCTGGATTTTAACACCTTGCTGTAGACTTTTATTTCCATGTATTGGCCAGTGGTTCCTTCCATAATACCGCACTTCCACAATTGGACGCACTTCCTAATTTTCCCTTGAAGAAGGTGTAGTTGGTGTGGGTGTTGGATCACGAGATGGCCGACCTCGTTTGTGAGAAAGGGTCTTATCCGCTAATATAAGTGCTTCAGCTATATAAGCCTTGAAGTGGAAAAGATCTAATATATCTCTTTTTGGTTTCCCCAACTGAATTGCTTTCTCTTTGTACTGTAGCCAGGCATTTGTACATGCTATGTCCAGCGCATGAGTGAATAAGTGTAATGTCCATTTTTTCGACCTTATGAAAGTCCTGTATATTTATATCAGGAAATCCATTTTGTCTACACCTCCCATGCAAGCATTATTTACTTTTACAACTTCTGGTCGTGAAACGTAAACATATTCTTTCTTATTTTTGTCCCATCCACCGCTTACATTTATCGGCTTCGCCAATTCCCATAAATGTTGATGCCATGTGAAGTGGTTTATTGTCAAACCACTTTGTCATTATCACCTCACCATCTTGCGAAATAAGTTCCTCTATTTCGCTTCTGCCCTTTTTTCATAACTTTATCATCCTGGAATGGTGGTTTCTTGAATCTATCTACTCTTGCTGTACAGGTAGGTAGGTGTTGTAACAAATTATAGTTTAAAAAATAATTGTCCAAAAAAAGCTGTACATTCTTTTCAGCAATTCTTTAGCTTAATTTTGAAACTACAGCTCCTAAGCGAAAAACTTCCTTCTCCATTTCATCAAGCTCTGTTGTATATCCTTGATACAGAATGAAATCCAGTAAAATGCCACTTCTTGCACAAAGGGCAAATATTTTAATACCCCAAGGGTTGCGTTTATTTTTTACATATTGTTCAACATTTAAACGTCCCTTGAAGGGAACCATTTGTTCATCTACACAAAGCTCCGTCTCCAAGGGAAGGGATAGGCATGTAGCTCTTATTTGATTATACAATGGCCTTATTTTCCAAAATCGATCAGTTGAGTCTTCTTCTCTGGCATTGGTGTCAGCAAAATGAAGGTTTTGCCTCAATTTGAAAAACCGATTTAGTGACATATTCTCAGTAATAATTGGAATTCTTATGGAATGCTTTGTGCCCCAGTAACATCGAATCCTTGGGTAATGTAAATTTCCCATAAGAATGTGAATACCAATCATAGTTTTCATCTTATGGATGTCTGTAGGAGCAAATCTCTGAAGTTGCTGTGCAGCATATATATATTACTATATTCAGCCATTTCTTAAAATAGCTGATCACTAAAATACTTAGTGAAAGAAAAAGTGGAGTTTGTAGCTCTACAGTATCTTCCACTTTTCTTTCAAACCACCTGAAGGCTGGAGTGACTCCTGTTCTCCAGGCAATATCTTCTTTAGGGGTCACCTCATGTCTTGTGATAAAGTCCTTTTTTGCTTCTTTTTTGTTAGTGGAAGCTGCGCTGGTGCTTGCTCCAGGCTGAGGTTCCCTAGATATTTCGGTAGTTTCCACGTCTTCGTCAGAATCTAAATTTTATGAAAAAATTATTTATAATATACTAACTACAAATTCAAAAATACATACATTCATCACTAGTACCATCGTCATCAGGTACTGGCTCGGGCTCCAAAACTTCATCTATTTCAGCAAGTTCTTCGTCACCACTTAGGTCCTCAATGTCAGAAAGCTTTTCGGCAAGCTGCAATAGCTCTTCATATGTCAGACACCTCTTGGAGCTCATTTTTTATAATTAACTGCAAAGTTATTTGTAAATTTATTTACCATTTTGAATTATTTTTGGTTATGTTATCTTGTTTGTCTATATCCTTTTAGTCACACTGTCGTCAATTGACGACACCCAAATTTGGTAAAATATACTTCACATATAGAGTTACAAACAAAAAATTGGTGTATTTCCTGAAAAACTAGACAATTATGTCAACACGATCCGACACAGATTGTTATCAAATACAAAACCGCGCGAAAATAGAACCAACTTCAAAGGAACACTAAACATTGACCTTCACAATATCGCCAGAAACCTGTAAATTAGGTTTTAAAACTACGATCACGGCACTAGATGGTACCACCATACTCGCATTCGTTATTCAAGAGTGCATTTAATCGACGACAGCGTGACTAAATGGCATTGACAAATATTTATTTGCTATACAGGATGTCTAAATCGGTGTCGTTAATTGACGACGCGGTGACCGAAAGGGTTAAGTTAGATACAACAAATGATGCGGTGAGTTGATAGTTAGAGAGTTACAGTTGTTCACTGATATTAGATGCTCGTATGATAAATTGTATTTCTCTCCGATTATCATTGAACTAAAACACTCATATTTAGCACTGTTGTATTTCGCCTCGTAACATGATAGATAAACTGGAGAGATTTACTCGAACTGAGTTGTTTGAAGATATTCGTTGCACACTCAATTGCGTCCGTTTCTGACAAGATATTTTTCACCCCTGGCTATTCTTTGCTGGAGAGTTCGTCTTTTTATTACGTTGAAAAGACTGTTAGATGTTCATATGCGACAATGATTTACTGAAAGACCATTTTTTGTAATTTAGATCCGGATGTCGTAAAGATACCTTTATTTTTTGTTATATTTGGGTCGACACTTGAAATCTCGACGCCGAGTAAATTTCCCATTGACAATAGAAATAAGTTGTCATTCTAACATTTCCTTAGAGTGGTCTCTTTGAATAGGGGATGTAACCGTGTCCATGATTGAAGATTCTTTTCATGTCCCAAAGCCATAAAATATATTTCAGTCCTGGTGTAGGATACGTTTATTATTTACGTCAATCATTGTGGAACATCATCAGTTCTTTGAGTTGTTTTGATATATTATTTTAATATTTTTAGGAAGTTCCGTAATTCTTTCTTATGAATAGAATTTTAGAACTAGTTAACTTTTAAGTGCCAGACTCCTGTAGAGAAGATTTCTCTTCTGGCGCCATACACTTGTCCGAGTATTGACAGATGAGGGAGAAAGTTTTGTTAATTTGTTTTCGTGATATACACTGCTCGCCAAATCGCAATATATAGTATGTACAAAAGTACGATTTTTTTTTATTTGTAGGATCCACCTAGTATCTTCGATAATAAAAACGTATCCCACTACAATAGACATCAACGACTATGTATCTCTATTAAAAATCCTCTCTTCCATACAAATAGAAAACAACAAACATAACGTTATCGAAAATTTGTATCATTGCTTATCCAACATGCTACATGTGCAGGATCAATTGGACATAAATTCACACAAAGAAAAAATTAATCAGCTATGGAAACTCATCGGAGGCAGTACAACAAGGTAAATAATTATATAATAAATATATTGTAATGAAAAATTTATTATAATAAAAAAAATAATTGAGAAATTAATTTTAATGTAAAGTTTCTATAGTTTTTATAATTAAATAATTAATATTAAGTAAAATCATGTAAGCAACGAATCTCATTTACAAAATTATTAAGATTAAAACTGCATAGCATATTTATTTGATAAACTTAATGCTGTATTCCAGGGTTTTACAGAATAAAGTTGTTGGCTGTTTAAGGCGTCAAACAACTTATCAACTTTTTCAACAAATACTGCAGTGTATATAGCTGATTCGTGAATTTCTTTTGTCTTCACAGCAGTTCTTATAGTTACAGACATACTATTACTAAATAATTGTGTAGCAAATTTTACAGACAGTTTCTCAAAGGGATTTGGTTTTAAATGTTTCTCTGTTATTTTTAATAAAGATTTTCCTGTAGAACTGCTCGTATCCAAATTCGCAACATCTCGAATGACCTTCATTGAAATAACATTATTTTGAAACAAGAAATCCCCATTTAACAAATTATTTCTAACACATTTTATTAGGTGAGGAACATCAAATAGTGCGTAATATTTTTTATCATTTAAAATAAAATATGGGTTTGTAACTGAAATATTTAATAATTTATAAAGTTTTTGATTGGCTGTAGATCCGTCACAAACAGTAGCCAAAGGATTTAGAGAAATAGCTTCAATTTTGTTTAATGTAACTTCTGTCATTCTGACGATGATATTGATTTATCGAAACAATTGTCAATTTTTTAGAATTTTCAATAACTTTTATTATATTGTGGAATTAACTAGAGACCGTGAGTTTCATTTAAAAACACTAATTAAAACTAGTGTTAATATTGTCATTAGAATATGTTTTCAAATGAAATTGTAAGATAATTGACTGTTTTCACCTCCCCTCCACTTGTTTTGTTAGCATCCTTTCAGATACGGTCGAAAGCTTTTCAGTGTTTCAAAAATCCTTTTTGTTTGCCTGTGAAATTAGTTTCCTGGAGACATATTATTGAAGGTTTGTGCTTATTGATTAATACTTGTAGCATTTCAAATTGTGGTCTGAATCCATTCTGGTTCCATTGAAGATCAGTGTGTTCTTCATATTATATTTAAATAGTATTGTGTTAAATTAAATAAAATTAAAAATAATGGCAACTAGATTTTTGGTTAATATGTTTTTTAGTTTCGTGTTCCTACTTTTGATACCTTTGTATTTGTGTATTTTAGTCAACATATTGATTAGTCCCTCTATATCTTCTGTGTTCTGACGTGCGACACTTAAAATATATTCAGGGCCTTTGGTGTTTTCATAGAAATCTTTCAATTCAGCATATATAAGGGAATATAGAGATAGGTTCGATTCAATATACTCTTTTAAAGGAAGGACTTGTTCTTCAAGAGCTGTACTTGTATTCAGTTTGAGTTCTTTTTGGATCCTCCTTCTTTTTAATGATTTTTCCTTGATGTTGGAATTCTTTTTGAACATTTATTGATTCATCATCAGTTGGAGTTTGGATTTCATCCTAGGTTCGTTTTGGTGTAGATTGAAGAATGTCCATAAAGAGCTCGTCATGTTGATTAAAAAAATTTAGTGCAGGTTCGTGGAGTGTATTGAGGGTCACTGTAATTTTTGCTGTTGTTGTGGTTGCTGTAGAAATGGTTTGTGACGATGCTGTTTCGTTATGAGAGAATGTACTTGTTTGAGTCAAGGCTATACACTGGCTAGCTATGTGTCCAGGTTGTTTGCATTTGAAATTGGTCAGGTCATCACTCAATAGAAATATTCTGTAGGTGGTATTATCAAATAATGTAAGATTAAGAGGCTCAGGAATAATAGTAGCAGTTGGAAGAGGGGAGGTATAAACTTACCGGCGGAAACTAAGGACATGAGCGTATTCTGGATTAGGTATGTTACTACGAAGGAAGTTTATTAGAGATATTAGCTTTATACCTAAGCGTTTATGTTCATCTTCTATTAGTGCGTGTGGGATTGGTGGACACACATTGGATAGAGTTAGACATACTACAGGAGTTAAGAGACGTCTAGCCGAAATGAATTGGTCATTGATTATTATACTACCAAAATTTTTCAGAAATTTGTTAACAATTTCAGTAGATGACAAGTAGACGCAAATCCTATTATTAGAAATTTTGGATCAATAAATTATTTTTTTAGGGCCAATCAATTTTCCTATGGCAATTATGTAATCTGCGAAATTAATATTATCTGTAACATTTAAAATGATAGCTTGTCTTTTATCTGGAAATATGGGAAGGGTATCTTGTCTAGTCACTCTTGCATAACTATTGGAGGAAACTCGTGAAGACTGGGTATTAGAGGGGCTCTTATGGGCGTAGACCCCCGTTTCTAGTTCATTCATTTTAAGTAAATTCAAGTAACGTGGGTCATATGTTCCTGACACGGGCCTGTCTTCAGTTATAGATGTTAATAGATCACTGATATCACAATCTTTTTTGTAAATTTCACAAAAATGAGGATGTAAAGTAACTTGAATTTGTTTTATCTGTTATGAATTTATAGTATTGAGTAACTTTCAGATGTTGTGCTTCTTCTGTTAAAAACCACTAATATACTTTTCAAATTTTAAATATACTTTAAACCACTATTTTCGCAAGATTTATTCAGAGTAATTAAACGACTGCTATTTGAATTCTTGCCAGAACCGAACCCCTCAATAAATATTAATAATTCTCAATTATTCACACTTACTGTAACATATATAACTTCACCAAACCAGCCACGCCTATAACGGTACGGGGATAAGGATTAAGATAAATAAGTGAGGTCTATGTAAATAGTTATACTGTACGATTTTTTTTCGTCTGAATATTTTTCGTTCCAAGTTGAAATGATGAAATGTGTGTATTTTTTTCAGGGCTTTTGGTTTAAATCAGCACAAAGACGCCACAGAAAAACTTATGGGAGAACTAATCGCCAGAGGAATAATCGATTTTGAAGACGTCCTTCCGACTTATCAATCTGAAGCTATAAATCTTTCACTGCAAAGTATAAAGAATTTCAACGCAGGCTTACGTTTCATGATTTTAACTAACGATATACAGAAAAAGAAACGTATAGTGCAGTGTATCTTAAAATCTAGCAATTTACGAGAATACAAATATCTGTGTAGCAAGGTAACCGCTACTTTTTTGGTAAAATTAACCTTAAAACAGTGGAAATCGGAAGATGATAATACGAAAACAAACGTGGAGCGTAACGAATATGACGATATAACAAATATTTACTTGAAATCGTTATTAGACGAAAGCGTATTTGTAATAAACAGAAACGTAATGACTGAAGATAATACTAAAAATACTCGAGATGTCGATTTGGAATCGGCTAATATTCTTATTGAAGCTGTTACTCAATTTGTTAGAAACGGTGTCGATACTGAAGAAATAATCTTTAGTAAAATAATTCTTTTGCTGAATATTGCTAGTTGCACTTTAGAATATCGAGTACTACTTGAAGAACGGTGTCATAATCCTTGGTTTATAGATCTGGTGAAGGAACTGTTTAATAAAAATATTATTAAAGATTTTACGATAAGTCAATATAAAACCGAGAAGGATATCAAGAGACTGATTGAATGTATTAATATTTTGAATGAATTATTTTCCTTGGACATTTCCGATAGGATAATGATTGAATTTAAGGAATTGTTTCCTTTCGATTTGCTGAAGATTCTATGTAAAATATTGAATAAATTACAAAACAGTGAGTATTACTTTTACTTTAATTTATCAGTTTTAAAATAAATATTTTCTATTTATTTATTAATAACAAATTTTGAATGTTTACTAAAAAATAACTAACTAGGGTAAACGGTATTCATTTAGACATTATGTATATCTATTTGGCACCCAGCACAATGTAATTGGTCAGATTCCAACCACAGTTTGAGTGCGAAATTTGTCTATAGAATGTCAATCGATGTCAAACGAACATATGGAATTTGGTAACAGTTTCTTACATGCAGATGTGTGTTATGTG
The DNA here is from genome assembly GCA_963921935.1 of Galeruca laticollis. Classification (NCBI taxonomy): domain Eukaryota; kingdom Metazoa; phylum Arthropoda; class Insecta; order Coleoptera; family Chrysomelidae; genus Galeruca; species Galeruca laticollis. The sequence continues at coordinate 184,656,213 of OY998179.1, read as the reverse complement.
ACCTGAAATTGTAGCAAAAACACTTAAATATGGCGGATAATAGGTAGAATACTTTACCAAGGTGAAGTACATTATGCTCTCCTAGCCAAGGAAGTATACAAGAAGAGCGAAAGAGCAAATATGTTTATTGTATAAAACAAAAGCAATAGAAAAAAGATAATATATGAATGAAATATTTAGTATTATGAAATTTTTTACATTTTTACAGTTATAGCCATCATTGACCCTTCCACTTTGTATGCTAAACAACTGGGGAAACATTATAGCCGAATTTACAAACAATATAAATTTAAACTGAAAAATAAAATAAGAGCAATTTGGTATCATTTGCAATTAACTAATAGAAAATGGTAATTTAAAAAATGTTAATAACAAATTGGTTAATATTAAAATTAATCTGTTCATTTTGAAAATTACAATAAAACATGTTTTAAATTTTCAAAAAGAAAATCTATTTTTATTGTACACACTTTTCAAAAATGACATGCTACAAATCTCATGTGAAATTGCGCCGCTTTTTAAATCCATTAACGAGGTTAATCAGTCCCCCATCCTCGATTCCTTATTGCACTTGTTCGCCAATTTGCCGCTATTTCTTCTGGTCTTTTGTTTTCTCCTTCCATCTTGTAACTCCTGCTCTGCGTAAGTCCTCTTCTACCTCTGCTAATCATATTGATTTGGGTCTTCCACGCTTTATTTTACCTCCCGATTGTAACATGGCCTTTGTTACGACTTCTGATCCTTGCTCCCGTAGATTAAATTTTATTTTTAATGGGGTTACATTGCACTACAACCTTTCTTGTCCCCCCCCCCCTATCAGAGGTGTTCTCGCTACTACTACAGCTCGCCTTCTAGTTTCATGGTTCTAATGAACTCTAGTATTTGGGACGGCTTCAAGGAAGTTAGATCCTCACTCCTACAAATTTCTTGTCCGAAGTATTTTTCGCGTTGGCTTACAATGGCGAGGCATTCTAGAACCAGGTGATCCGGAGCTTCTTCCTCCTCCCCACAGAATGAGCACTCATCTGCTTCTGCTAGACCTACTCTCATTAGGTGCTTCCTAAGGCGGCAGTGGCCTGTAAGGAAGCCCGTGAGGAAATGTGGCTTATTTTTACTGAGATCCAAATGCTTTTTGGATATAGCAGCGTCAAAGTTCCATAGGAACTTTTTGGAGGGATTCACCTGCCAGAATGCTTCGGTTTCCTCCTTCCAACTCTTTCTTATATGAGCATTTTTGTACGCCACAGGAGGGCTCTGGGCCAATAAAAGGCGTTCTTGCTCCTTTCCTGAGAAGTGTATTGGCCTCTTTCTCAATCTCCTTTAACATTTTTCCCATGATTTTCCTGTTTTTTGTCTCTCTGCAGAGTCTTGTCCCAGAGCCAGACGAGAGTAGGGTAGTCGTAGTTCATTACCTCTTCTAGTATTATAGTTGTGAATCAAATTATTTTTGGGTGTGTTTCATTTTTTTTTACATTCATGGTTATTATGTAAATGTATAAGCTGGGTAAAGTCAATATGGTTAACTCAGTGAATGTGCTCGTACAAGATTCTTTATAATGTAGTCCTGCTAGACATCTTATCACTTTTTTTGTTGCTTAAAAACTTTTATTGTATGGACTGAGTTCCCCCAGAAAGGTAGTCCATAAGATGGGATGGATTGTACAAGTCCATAGTAGATCAGCTTAAGCACATGTAGTGAGGCTGTTCCACGTATTTGCTTTATTACAAAACACATACAGCTCATTTTTGTAACGAGGTTTTCTATGTGTGCCTCCCATATTAATTTTTGATCTATAGTCAGGCCTAGATACTTGAACATATTCACTTGCTCTATGGATTTGTTTTTAACCCTTATTAGGGGGCAATAGTCATAAGAAATGTTTTTTGTTGGAAGACCATGAAGACTGTTTTACTGATATTAATTGCTAAACCATGCTCACTAAAGCCAGTACAACGGGTTCTATGGTAATTGAAGGACCAAATGTTTGTCATTTTTGGAGAATTTTCAGTTTGTTAGCAAGATACAGCCTCCAGAGTGTATACAAGTGACCAATTTCATGATTGAATATTGTTAAAGGTGCCTCACAGATGTACCCTATTGATTTTCAGCTGACTATAGCGAGTACAGCGGGTCCTATAAATCCAGATATACTACATTTTTGATTATTTTTGGACAAATTTCGGTTTGTTAGCACGATACATTCCCCGAAGTGTATACAAGTGACAATTTTATGATAGAATATTATTCAGGGCCATAGATGCGGAAAAGTTAGTTTTAATCCTTAAAACTGTTTATTTCGAAGTATAGAGCCATATTGAACAATGTAGCTGACAGTGAGTCTCCTTGTCCTACACCCATGTTTATTTCGAATTCTTTCAGTTTCTACTTTTTGTGTCAGGATGCTAACTTTTGATTGTATCATTGTCATCTTTATTAGGTTTCTTAATTTTTTACTTACTCCTTGTTCTTCCTATGCGTTCCTTTTTAGCCTGCCAAAGGCTTGTTCGAAGTCTAAAAATAGTATCGGTAGAAATTATATGTTCGATATTTTAATACCAATACAAATTATATTTTCCAGTTAATTTATTCATATGCATGACAAGAAACTGAATATTCTATAAAAATAATAAACACTCGATAAAAATAATAGATACTTGATAAATAAAATAATATCTCCATTCCAAATACATATGGTTCCTAAATTATTAAATATTCGATAAAAATAATATAGGCTCAATAAATGTAACGAATGCTCAGTATCAAATTCAAATGTTTCCTAAATTAAAAAATAATAGAAGCTTGATTAATTTAATGAACGCTCAGTACTAAACTAAAATGCTTGTTAAATTAAATTAATGTAGAATCAATGTTTAATGAAAAATTTATGACTAGATTAGATTAATAAGCGGGGTTACTATGCATTACAACCTTAAGGTTTATTGTGCTCCTCCCCTCCCCCTGTCAGAGCTGTTCTCGCTACTTCTACAGCTCGCCTCCCAGTTCCAGAGTTCTAATGAACACCAGTATTGTGGATGGCTTCAAGGATGTTAGATCCTCACTACTACAAGTTTCATGTCCAAAGCATTTTTTGCGTTTTGGCTAGCAATGGCGAGGCTTTCTAGAACTAGGTGTGCGGAGTTTTTTTCCTCCTCCCCACTGAATCTGCAATTGTCAGTTTCTGCTAGATCTACTCTCATTAGCTGCTTCCTGGAGCGACAGTGCCCTGTAAAGAAGTCTGTGAGGAGATGTAGCTTATTTTTACTAAGATCGAAATACTTTTTGGATCTAGAGGTGTCAAAGCTTCATAGGAACTTTTTGGAGTGAGCCAGCAGACTGGGAAGGCACCGCCAGAGCGCTTCTCTTTCGGTTTCCTCCATCCGAAACTCTTTCTTATAGGAGAATTTTCCTACAACACAAAAATGCTCCGGTCCAATAAAGGACGTTTGTGCTCCTTACCTGGCGAGTTTATTGGCCTCTTCATTTTCTTTGATTCCTGAGTGGCCAGGAACTCAGACTTAGATATACCCATATAGTTAGTTTTACAAACAGTTTGCGTTATTAATAAACAAAGAGAAACATTGTTTAGCTAATTATTTAAACATTTTATGTTGTCTCCAATGTACATACGAGTCATGTAAAATTTTGTTAAGTAACAATCGCCTAGCTTATTGAAAAATTCACTTTATCTACTGGGAACAAATTCTTTGAAATGTTCAGAATACACCATCATTTTTTTATATATTTAAATTAATATTTAATAAATTTAAAAAATTATTTTATGTGACGTACTCGCTTTAGACGCATCCCGAAGTTGATGCGTGGAAGCCTATTTTCAACGTTAAATTAAAATTATAAATAATGGACATTGAGTTTCGAGAAGTGGAACTTCTTCCTCTTTAATAACCTCTTTCTCATGTTTCCTAATTGTTTATAATTTTTGAAATATTCGCAAAAAATTAAATACCTTACCTTTTTCATCTTTATTTATTTTGCAATTTTTTATGCGTTGGAAAATGATTTAATGAGTTATCGCATGTATTTTTAGAAACTTTATCTCTATTTTTCACCATTTTCAACTTGTGAACTAGACTGTAAATAGCCCAGCTTTAAATATTTGTAGTATTACCATTGAGATGTATAGTTTATTTTGATTTAATTTATTATTTTCGTAGATAAAAAAATGGTTTCCACTTCGCAATCACAATTAAAAATTAGCATCACACAAGCTTTATCCAGTTTCAGTTGTATTTGCGGAACTAGTTTGAATAATAATCAACGTCACATCTTAGAAGTTTTAGCCAATCCAAATTATAACTTTCAAATGGACGACGATTTCAAATTGGTCAGTAAAATAATTTGTTTTATTATTTGTATACGCTGAATAAAAATGTCTGATTATATGGAAAACAAGTAGATGAAACTATACAAGATATTAGATAAAAGTCTATTCCGGAATATATTGTAAGGTTTTCTGCGTTAATTTTTCATTTGGAGATGCAATTCGTCAAACGTTTGCATCTATTTGAAAATAGTTGGCAAATTTTTCTTCATCCCTCAAGTCCCCAAAAAGTTCAAAAAATGTACCAACCTCGTCTCTCCTCATATTTAATGGATGAACCCATTGCAGCCTATTTCTTAATCGTCTTTTCAATCTTCTATGTACCTAAAATAATAAGTATTAGTAAGCATCTGTCTATCATTTTGAATTTCAATCATCACTTAATTGCTATTCAAATGATGAATGTGCTAATATAGGTAGGAACCATGTAAACTGGTTTCACTATCGGTGGCCGATATCGTTTGCCCTTTGCCCGACTGTCGGGTATATGTGAAACAAGCCTTATAGTGAAGTAACCAATTTGTTTAATGATACTTTCCCAATCCATTTTTCTATTCTAGAAATTAATTTATATTAACATCATTTATCTTGACACTTTCCTACTACTGAACTGAAATGAGCTGTCTTGATAACGTTGCGCTATTTATATTGGCAATGTGACATTCCAGACCAGACTGGAACATTCTAAATGTCTCGTAATTTCTAGAAAATGTCACTGGATCGGTTCGCTGGACAACGTAAACAAAAAGCAGCGAAGGATTGGCTCCCAGATAATAACAACAGAACACAATCGGGAATTGAAACAATAGTTATCTAATCTTTTGTATAGTTTTCAACTACCGTTTTTGATAATAATTACATTTTTTGTTTCTCTCTCTGAAAACAATTTTTACATGTATAATTTTAAAATTTGCAGTTTACAACTTTTGTCGAATCTCTGAAGTTATCCAAACCTGGCTATTTACTAACTTCAATTATTAGCAGCATACTTACGTGTATTCATAAAATGTGCATTGCTAGATATGAAGACAAAGCTGAAGATATATTTAAAATATTTCATGGTAAGTTGCAATATTCGAGATAAAAGTTTTCATATTGTACAAGGTGATTCAAATAGGGAGGCGACCAGACATATGTAGGGAACCGTACATCCTGTAACTTTGGGCAAATTCTTATACCAAACGAAAAAAAGGTTTTAAAATATTATTATGTTCTTAGAATTTTTTCTCAAAGTGATAGGACATATTATTTCATAAACACGGCCGGTCTTTACACTTTATGAATCACCTTTGCCAGGATATATTTGTAGAGATCAAAGATATGTGAACACATTGTTAATTTGGTTATTTCTTACTTGTATTAGATGTATTTTAGATCAAACACAATGATTAACATAATGAAACTACTGGTTCAAATCTCTCAAAATAGCACAGATAATTATGATCATGATAAAAGGTAAAAGTTTAACAAATGCCACATCATTATAATAATTTCAGATTCAGACATTCGCATAATTAAATAATGCCAACGAATTGTAGATATTGTAATTAACAAATCAATCGAAAATCCTTAGTATCTAAACACTGCATTCCTCAATGCGAGCTACGTTTTTGATGAAATATGCCACGGCAAATGAAAAAGACACCTTTTACCTAAATTATTATTTCAATCTACTGAAATTGTACCTAAATCAGCGAAAATTCCATACAAAAATCAATGAAGCAAACTCAAACAACTTTCCGATTTTGGTTAGGATTCCCACGTGGTAGCATATTGGACCATAATTGTACGTTTTTGCATATCTAACTCATCTATGTTAAACTACTAGTACTTTTGCCGATGATACCACATTAGTTTCAGCCCAATTACTACAACACATAATCTTCAAGGGCATATAGAACAAACATAAATGCCTCCAACAATAGGTAGTAAAAACAGCTCATTGCAATCGTAGCTTTGCCTAGAGGGATACATCATCACTCCAAGCAATACCTTAAAGTATCTAGGGTACACAGTCCAAGAAAACATCAACGCAAATGCACACATTATCAAACAAAAAGCCAAGATTGCAATGGGCAAATTATACCCCTCATTTGCATACATAGTAACCTCACAAAACAATATACAAGCAAATTATTTGACCCATATTAACGAATACTGCCCCAGTCTATTCCACAGGAACAAAACAAAACTTTTGCTCAAACATTCCTGTTATCCTAAACTCCCCAGAACCTCATGGTTGCATGATAAAGCCGACACACCCACTATCAGAGAATTAACCAAAGTATCAACATACTTTTATAATTATTGTCTGCCAAAAGATCTTCGAGACAAACTTAAGCCGCTAGTTGCGCAGAAGATATCCACGATAGTGGGTGTAGGTTTCTGCATGGATCGTGAATAACATAGCTTGGTTGTTCAATTCCAAAACCCACACTCTTCAAACTAAAAGTAACTTCAGCCCATTTTCACAGACTGTGCTGAACTACTCCAGGCATACAAAATAATTAATTAAAACAAAACAATCCACTTTTGAGACCATGCTTTTCAGGGATATCCCAGCTGAAAGATTCTAGGATCCAAAACTATATATCAGGGCAACGTTACAAGATAAACCAAAACTGATGGATAATGTTAAAATGAGCAAGAAGCCATAACTACCACCGAGGAAGGACACAAGAATTCTGGGGATCACCAGAACATCGGCAGATTAGATTAGATTTTAACGGGGTTACAATGCACTGAAACCTAAGGTTTATTGTGCCCCCCTATAACATCAGCATATACATTATTTCTATTTGTATATCTTTAAAAATTTTGTAAATAGGGAACCATAAAATTCAATAACTGACATTTTTATACAGTGATTGAAGAAATGGATAATAAAAGTAAACTCTCAGTCCATTTAACCCACTCCTAGAGAGAACGTTGCCCAACTAAATCAAATCATAAATTGAAACTATCGGTTGAAAATAAAGTACTAATTTGTTAAATAATGTTGATTCAACTTTTGAAGTAGAACTTTGAAGCTGTACCATATGCATATGCAAACATCCAATCAAAAACTCGCCTTGCCATAAAAAATGTCCTCTGGTACATATCACACTTGAAGATTCCTTACGCAACAAATGTCATCAGGGAATGTATAGATGAAACACCATAGGACACTTGAAATCTGCACAAAACCCTTTCTGGTACTACAACACAAATATGCTAAGGAGTATATTTAAATGGCAACAAAGAACTCATCAATGAGAAGATTACATCAATGGATGCTAATTTTCCAAGCCATTTGTATCAGGATTTATGGTACAAACATAGGTTAAAGATATGAGTACATTCCACACAGTAAATTTCATAGATTAAAGACTACCTAGATACACATCATCAATAGGATTTGGTCAACACATTATCTAGTAAAAAAAGAAATCCACAGATGTCTCTAGCACCTGTGATGCAAGTATTTTATTCAAGTTTCAAACCAGTTTGTTGTTTATTTATAGTGTTCTACAACCTCCTGTTCGATTTTACCTGTATAGTACCGTCTTTACTTCTCCCTGTATGTAGATATGTAAAGGCAGCAGATTTAGCAGCACCTCTAGGGCTCCAGTTGGGATTGTTTTCATGGCTCCCGTTATGCATACACATGCCGGACTTTGAACACTTTGAAGTTTTCTGATTGTTCAGTCTGTTTGACCTTCGTGTCCAATGCAACCAAACCATAGGTTGTCATTGGTCTCATTATCATTTTATATAGCCATAGGTTCATATTTTGAGAAGATGATTTCCACGTCGTTAAACTTGGGGCATCTAAGCCTTCTCAGTACTCTTTTTCTTGTGAAGGGGACAATAACGATTGTCTGCGTATTAACTGATAGACTTTCCTCCCTGCACCATTTGTCTACTATATTCAGTGTTAAACATCTTTTAGGTACCTACCTTTGATTACTAGCACTATGTCATCCGCATATCCAAGGCAGTGAAATCTTTCCTTGGCCATTTTTGCCAGGAGATTGTCGACTAGGACCACCCAGTATAGTGGCGATATAACACGTTCGTGCCCTCACCCAGAGTGGATATGATGAGCCTATCTCTTAGGCTGGCCTCTATCCAGTTGCATATGGTGTGCGGAATATTCCTACGCGTTGGTGCGTTCATTAGTGATGTTGCAGGATAGTTGTTGAATCCCCCCTCTATATCCAGGAACGTGCCTAGTGCAACCTCTTTGTCATCAATTGACTTAGTCAGGAGTCTGTTAAGCCAGTGCAGACTCTGTAGACTTTTCTGGTTGATAGGCATATCGGCGAGCATTCAGGGGATAGATTGTTAGTGTGTTGTCCCTAATATGTCTATCCACAATTTATTCCAGTGCTTTATGCAGCAATAGGACAGGCATGTAGATCTATATGACTTGGTCGTTTGGTCTTAAATCCTTCCGATATTTTGCAGATAGACTACTGTCACATTTTGCCATGCTACTGGTATATATCCTTGAGCGATACAAGCTTTGAAAATTTTGCATAGGTGTGGCAGTAATATGTCCTGATCTTTTTGGGGCAGTACTGGGTAAATTATATTTGGGCCTGGCGATTTGAAGAGATGGAACTCACCTATGGCCCATTTAATTCTCTCATACCCTACCAATTCCTTTTCTCTGTTCCTGTCCATCTTTGTCTTCTGGGCCTCTAGACTTGTTCTATCTGCCTAGATTGATCAACTATGGATGATAGTGGAAAGTAGGTACTGATTAACAGTCTTAAGCTTTCCGTATTTGTGCTCGTATATACCCCGTCCAATCTTTTTAGGGAGCCAGGAGCGCCCGCAAGAACCTTTTTGTGATCTTCTCACAGAAACTCTCCCACGATTTCCTTTTTGCCTTGTGGATCTCTTTATTGTACTGCGTGAGCTTTGTCCTATATGTATGCCAATTCTTGTTGATTTTGGCTTTGTAGTATAGCGCTTCCCCTCATCTGAAACCCTCCAGGTTATTATTCCACCAGACCGTCTTCCTTTCTTTGTTACCTTGTTTGTTCTGGACAGTTGTCATTTGTATTGCATCAATCAAATGTTCTACAGCAAGGCCTTTCGTTGTGGAAATTGCTGCCGTACCCCCCTGAGACACTCCTCAAAGGCTGTTTCATAACCTTGTCAGTATGTCGTCCATAAGTCATGGAATTTCTTGATTTCCAGTTTGGAAGTTGTAATGTCGAATCTTATGTGGCGATGGTCAGAACATGATGGTTCATTGGAGGCATGCCAATTCGTAATATCGCTGACACCATGGCTGCAGAAGGTGAGGTCCAAAACCTCTTGCCTGGCCGACGTCACGAACGTGAGTTATATGCCTATATTAGCTATTTCTTACCCTTCATCCATATATCCATAATTAATTCATGCAAGAACTCACCTCTGTAATAAGCGACAGCGTCCTCCATTAGTTGTGGGGGACAGGTCTTCTCTTCTCCAGGGAAGTAAACAGCAGGCAACACAGGACTTATTCCATTCCCCTGCTCTTCTCACCGTTGTTTGTACTGTAACAAAGTCGGTAAAGCTGATTTTATTACAATTGTATAACAAATAGGCTCTTGGATTGTTGTGTGATACAATAACTTACCTCTAGGCAGGTGTAGTCTCCTGATGGCTGTGTTGTTTAGCTACAGTTCTTGTATAAGGGCGATGTCGAGGCCTTCTTTTTGGAACACAGCCTGGCTGGAGAAGCTTTGACGTGGTGAAGGTTTATGAGAATCACCTTTATGGCATCAACGGGGCTAGAAGAGCGTCTCTTCAGTAGGCCCTCGTCCTGTTCCATGGCAGTGTCCTTTTGCTGGTAGACTTGTATGTCTTTTCAGCAGACTGATGCCACTTTGAGTAGAGGTACCTCGTCGCCGACTTCCCTGTTCGCCTCCACCGGTACCTTATTATCCACCTTTGACGTGCTGGCTTTAGGTGCCGCGATGGTTTGCAGGACGTTGTTCTCAGGTTTCTTGTCTTGCTTCTATCTGAACTATTATACTAACTAGTGATATGATTTTCTAATTTATGTGATAAAATATTTATAATTATTTTAGAAATATTGCCACACGTGGCTACTTCTGATAACGAGGAAAATAGATCTACAACTATGGAATTGCTCAAACCATTATACGATAATGTTAAAAACGATGGACCAGTCATTACAATAAGACTTTTGGATTGCCTACAAAGTCTTTGTGAGGTAATGTATTTAAATTAATTATTATAATTCTTCAAATATATGGTTTAATCTATTTCTATTTACCCCAGTTTATGTATAGGTATTTCCACGATGAATGACTGGTAGACGTTTGTAAACAAATACTAGGGGGTTTTGTGATATTTGAAATATCAATATTTTAACAGTTGTAACGAAAGTTGTTATTAAATTTTTATATGTTCTCTCAACTTTCTCATTTTCCCACCATTCACTCTTAGATGTAAGTCTCTTCCATGGTTTTCTATTCTTCTCTGTCATTGGGACCCAGTTTCTACCCGCCGTTTTTCTAATCATTTACCCATCTGTGTTGTGGTCTACCTCGACTTCTCTTTGTTTCTCATGGTCTCTATTGAAGTATCCATACTGTCCATCCCTCTGGGTTCGGTCTGGCAAAAGGTCGTGCCCACCTGCATTTAAGACCCAATACATTATATATTTTGTCAAAATGTAACGATACACTCTCAAGTGAACAGTTAAATTTATTATTAAAGAACAATTGTTAGTCAATTTTCTGATAAGATGTAGGACATATCATAAAAAGTACTTATTTATTTTATTTAAATGAAATGTATGGTAATCTAAATTTTTAATTCAATTTTGCTGCAAGAAATATCGTGAAACTCATTTATTTCAAATGAAACACCCTGTATATTTACATATTTTCCGATTATTTAATTTTAGACCAATTTTCTTTAATAAGTCATTTTATCGGTTTCGGGATAATAACCTTTTTATATTTCTTCAAAATTTAACAATATACTCTCAAGTGAATTAGGAACAGTTAAATCCGTGAAATCACTTGCTTCCAATAATCTCAGCAATAAAAGAAAATTTTCGAAATCTGATCTCGTCTATTTATCGTTCTCTTAAATGCGCAACTTTACCAAAATTTAATCCTATTTATATCTCTTGTCGTTTTCGAGATCCCAATTATACGCCTGTACATGAATGTATTGTATTGCAGTTAGATCCAGCAAACGATTTCTCACGATGGTCTGATATTGAAATAATAAAATATGTACCCGAATTTTTGAGGAGCGATTATCAGGAAATCCGATTTAAAACTATCGACGTACTGGTATCTTATTATAAGATGAATGCCGAAACTAATATACTTAAAAATATTCACTTACAGGAGGAGGTTTTTTTAAAAATTTACGAAATGGTAAGAACTTCGATACTTAGAACTTTTTACTGTTTGAATGGTTCACATTCTATTATATTTCTAGAGTATAGCTGTTTTTGATGTCGACGGTATAAATACAGATGAAAGAAGAGCCGACGAAGTTGTTTCACGTACTGCGAGCGTTTTACTTACTTTTGGCGATATAGCCACCCATTGTGATAATTGGATAGAAGAGAGTATCTACGCTCTAATAAAAATTACACATTTAAAGAATATTGGTAAGTGTAGTGTCTTCTCTGTACCATATATAATATTTTGTATATAATGCAGTATACCCGCGATATTCACCGGTTACCTGTATAATAATAACTGAACTTGTCCTTTGTCTCCAGCCATTAGTTACACAGCTAAATGGTGTGTTCACTTAATTCATAATAGGCCAGTATACTACAGGGTTGCGTTTATTAACCTTACTCAAGCGGGTGAGTGAGTAAAATTGTATGCGAAATCGTTCATATATGTCAAAATTTTGCAGGAGTTTTGTTTTACCAACTTTCAGAAACTAACTCGGAGTGGGAGAAAAGACTCGATTGCAAAAGACTGGTAACTTTTTACTCAACATGTGCATTACGTTTATTGGTAGTCTGGGAGGTAAATTGAATGAAGCAGGCTATAGTAGAAGTAAGGTTAGGTTGTTAAGTGCAAAAGATTTTAAGTGGAAGACACATTTGGGTCTTTTAATAAGAACAATAATGGCTTTTACGCTGTTAGATTCGTCTCAATATGAGGTAGTCACAATGCCAAATGGCAGCGTGTTAACGTCAGACCAAGGACAAATTGGGCTCTACAAAAAGAATGGTAAAATATCATACAATATCCTGTAAACGAAAGTTTATTTAAAGATGGAACACTGATTTTTGTTAACACCAACGAATCAATTTTAAAAGCCTTTAATATATTGCATGCAGATGATCAATTCAAAACATTGACAATAATAATGACTTGTTTGACAATACTCCCACCCAAGATTCATGCACAAGTAGTACAATTCCAAATAAAGAATCAGAAGACATAACTTAACAAATTGTAGTAGTAAATACAAGTCTTTCATATGACAGGATAAAGTGGAAAGATCACTTTATTACTTTGTTGATAACCCTCCAATATGAGAAATATGCCACTGAAATGTCATCTACGGCTACAAAAAAGAAGTAAGATGGAAGAAAATTGCAGATGAAATAATGTTAAAAGGACTCAAAGTTACCAGCACTCGGTGCTGCAACAAATTGAGAGAGCGTGTTTCGTGATTTAATGTCTTTTAAACAAAGATTAATGCTATAACGAATAAACTCCCACCTAGATATAAGTAAACCACTTACCCACAAGTATGCAGCACCATAACCTAATTCGGAAGTGTCACAAAAAACATGCCACTCAAACTTAGTTACATTATCCTTCACAATTCTTCTAGGAAGTTTAAAAGAGGACAACATACTTAATTCTTCCTTATGCTGGTCCCACTTTCTGTTTAAGTCTGGTGATAAAGTCTCATCCCAACCTAAACCTCTACTCCAAGTAGCCTGCATAATACATTTGGCAACTAACGTTAGAGGGGATAAAAACCCTAAAGGATCATAGATCCTTGCCATTTCTGATAACACATTTCTTTTAGTAGCTGGTCTCACCCGCTCAACCACCCTATCACTAAAACAATCACTGGATGGGTCCCATTGTAAACCGAGTACCTTTAAGTTTGAATTTTCACGATCAAAATTATATAACTGATGATGTTGAGCCGGAATATCACTTAATGCTTCTGGATGACTACTACTCCATTTCCTAAGTTCAAAACAACATTTGCTCAATAACTGAATAAGCTGCTGGATTATACACTGCCTGTTCAACGAATTCTGCCCCACTAACCACATCATCGACATAAATACTGGAAACCAATATCTTTGCTGCTAAAGGAAAGTGTTGACCGTCATCCAATACCAACTGTTTCAAGGTACGAATTGCCAAATATGGACTTGAACCTACACCATATGTCACAGTATTTAATCCATATTCTGACAATTCATCGCCAATATTGAACTTCCACAGTATTCTTTGATAGTCTCTATCGGCAGGTAACACCAAAATCTGCCTATACATTTGACGAATGTCTGCTGTAAATGTGACGTTATACAACCTAAATTTCAACAAAATATTTACAATATCAGTTTGCAAAGGAGGACCCACAAGAATATTATCATTCAAAGACGAACCACATGCTGCGTTTGATGAGGCATCGAAGACCACTCTCAGCTTAGTTGCTATACTTTTAGGCTTCAAAACACAATGATGTGGAATATAGTATTTACCTATTCCCATTTCATTAGCCTCTATTTTTGACATCTGTCCCTGGTCGATGAAATCACGTCTGAACTCAGAATACTGAACAAATGATTCCCAATTTTTATGCAACCTCATCTCTAAATTCAAAAATCTGCGTAAGGCTTTATCATAAGAATAACCTAAACTTGCTCTTTCCTGACGGAATGGAAGACTCACCACATATGTCCCACTTTCATCTCTAGTATGAGTGTTTTTAAAGTGTTCCTCACATGCAACTTCTTCCTTTGAAAATTCACTACAGGTTGGAATTTCCCCCAAATCCCAAAAATTTTTGAAAACACCATCTAAAGAGCATGCCAAACTTATACAAAAGGACTTCACCACCTTAGAATTATTCATCTGATCAACATTGCCTAGCAACACCCAACCAAAGACCCTTTTAACTCCTGCAGGTACTTTAGGACCACCATTCTTTGCTACGTCCTGTATAATCATACCAAAAATATTAGCTCCCAACAACATATCAATTTTATTAGGACTTCCAAATTCTGGATCCGCTAACTGTAAACCTTTAATGTGATCCCAGTCTTTAAAAGACACAACATCACTCAGAGTCACACCACAAATCCCATTCACAACAATGACATCAATTTCAAAATTTGGATTAATTTGCTGAAATGGACGGACAATTGTAGACACAACACCACAATTTTTTGTAGACAGTTGAGACTGAAGATCTTTTCAACCCTAGTTTTCGTGAAAGCTTGTCAATTACAAAACTAGCTTCACTTGCACTATCAATTAGTGCTCGACACTTATGAAAATTTCTGAATGAATCTGTTATACAGATTAAAGCAGTAGGAAATAACACAACCTTCTGACACATTATTGAAGTAGCCTTACTTGGACCCAGATCAGAAACATCTCCTGTCGCTCCACTTGCTCAGATTCATTAGTATTAGATATATAGATAGATAGAAAATTTATTGCTCTTTCGTACAGAATACATGAACAAGGAGGTGAAAAAAAAGAAATGAATTATAATTTTATAGATATGCTTAGATGATTCCTTGACAGGAGTGAGAGGATACTTACTACTCGTTTATAATGAATGATCTGATTTTCAAAATATTCTTTGTCCGTTAGGGACTGATAGGTTTTAGAGAAGAAATATCTAATTTGTTCATACATTGGACATACAAATAATAAATGATGTAGGGATTCTGGAACTAGACAGTTGCAAATTGTGCATATTTCATTTGCTTTTATGGTATATGCATTGTTATTAACATACATATACAGTATTTTAGTGTTAGTAGTGTGTAGTTGTGAGATGAAGCGTTTAATATGCAAAGGGATTGAAAGATCTATTTTATTTTTATTTTATTTATTTATTTACGGGCAAGCCCATTTTAGGTATAAATTACAATTTTAAAATTATAATTAAAATAAAAAGAAAAGATATGGAATATTTACATGTCATACAATAAAGAATAAGTAAAAAGAGGTTAAAAATTTAAAAAGACAAAAGACAACAAACAATAAACTTCAATAAAGCATTAACATCAGAACATTAAAGCTCGGCACTCAGTAACTGAGTTTTAAAGTGATGAAAGGGGGTGCTAAACATCTCAAGATCATTATGAGTATTGGCTAATCTTAACATTCTTGGAATACAGCTATTGAAAGTATTGTTCAAACGATAAAAAGGTACATAAAATGTTTGTTGCTGTCGGGTTGATCGGGTTTGAACATGAAGATTAATTTTTGCTAGAAGTTCAGCACAACTGCATCTGCCATTGATAATGTTGAAAAGTAATGTCAGGTCTCTCTGTTTCCTCCTAGTTTCCAAAGAGGGGATGTTCAGAAAATGCTCTAACAATTCATAATCGCAAAAGATACCCAATTTATAGGCCATGTATCTAAGAAAATTGTGTTGGACATTTTCAATGTTCCTGCCGAGTGTTATGTAATGAGGAGACCAGACAGAAGAACAATAATCGAGATGGGGTCGGACAAGTGAACAATAAAGGACTTTAATTGCAGATGTGTCAGTAAAATCGTGGGTTAGCCTTTTGATAAAACCTAACATTTTCATGGATTTATGGATAGCTGTAGGTATGTGTTGATTGAAGCTTAAGGTGGGATCCAGAATAACTCCAAGGTCCTTGATTTGATTAACAGACTCCAAGACATGACCATTTAAGGTATAATCGAAAGTAGTAGAAGGTACATGAGATCGATAAAAGCGCATGACATGGCACTTAATAGCATTCAAGTCCATGCCATTTAAGGAGCACCAGTTTGATAGATTATCAAGATCAGACTGAAGCCTGAGAGCATCAAAATATGTTTGAATAGTTAGGAAAAGTTTTAAATCATCTGCAAATAGTAGTGCTTTGCCATACCTAAAACAATGAATAATGTCATTGATAAATAAGTTGAATAACAAGGGACCAAGGTGTGACCCCTGAGGAACACCTGAGGTTACTTGAAATAAGTTAGAATAGTGGTGGTTTACTCTAACCATTTGAGTCCTGTTCGTAAGATAGCTACTAATCCATTGTAGTAACACCCCACCTACACCATATTTATCAAGCTTCTGAAGTAAGAGAGTATGGTTGACCCTGTCAAAAGCCTTAGAGAGGTCAGTGTACACAGAATCAATCTGGCAACCCCTCTCCAAAGCTTCCGACAGGAAATCGACATAGGTAACTAGATTTAATTCAGTCGATCTCCCAGCACAAAAGCCATATTGTTGTTCAGTTATGATGCCAGAGCAGTCATATGTAAGGTAGTCTGTTATAATGTTCTCAAACACCTTAGGTATAGTACTGAGAATAGATATGGGTCGGTAATTTTTGATGTCAGTCTTGCTTCCCGATTTGTATATTGGGGTAACAAAAGTTAGTTTCCAGTAATCAGGAAACTCACCTGTCTCAATAGATTTATTGAAAATATAGAAGAGAGGGCGAGACAAAATGAAGCTGCAAGTTCTAAGTAGGATTGGAGGAATAATGTCAGGACCAGGACCTTTCTTTGTGTCAAGGTTTGATAATTTCTGATAAATGGTCGAAATTGGAATGTGGTAAGAGGAGACGTTAAGTTTCGGTTCAATTTCAATATCATTTAAATTTAGATTCAGATTTTGAGTAGTGTAAACTGATGAAAAATGCTTGGCAAACAGATTTGAAACTTCATTACCACAAGAAGCAAAAGAGTTGTCAAGGTTCATATTATCAGGTATGCAGTTATTTGATCTTTTAGTACGTACATCTAAGTGGTTTGTGCTTTGAAAGGGATGCTTGTCTTGTAGTATATGTTTATACATTGGACAATATGTACTTAGTAATATTTTATTCCAATCCTCTATATGACTATATTGTTCATATTTTTCTAAAATAATATTGATTTTATCCCCATCGAAACTATGCATATCAAACTCTGGAGCTCCAATTTCAGTTAAAATATTATTTATTTGACTTATCCAATTGTATTTTGATACAGTTTTATTTTGTTGGTATAGTTGGTAAGTTCTATCTAGCGCTATCTTAAGAAATCTTTTTGAGGACAATTTTTTAATCTTTAGTAAATATTCTAGAGCTTGTTTTATAATAAAAAATCCAATTTTCACTAGTCTTGTTTCCGCTCTCAAAATGTAACTGGGAGTTGTTTTCTGTAAATAGAGAAAATTTTTCCAAAATTGATTTTGAACTATTTCTCCCTCATTTATGTACCGAAGTCCCCATATTCCACTGGCATATGTGTAGGTTGGAACTACAATGCTATAATAAAGCGATTTAACACTTTTCATATCGGTCATATGTGAGGGTTTAATTAAATTTTGTGTTGCGTTTTGTGTTATTTTCGTTTTCTTTATACGTGATTTTAAATTTTCTGAGAACGTGCCGTTAAACGAGAATATCACTCCTAAGTAATTATAGATGTTTACCTGTTCTATTAGTGCATTTTTATACCAAAATTTAGGTTTATGTCCGATATTTGGGCTTTTTCTGAATATAACAACCTTTGTTTTATCTACATTAACTTGTAATTTATTAGTGTCGCAATAACTTTCTAATATTTTCATTGATCTATTCATCTGAATTTCCGAGTCTTCTAATACTATAAAGTCATCAGCATAGCCCAGCAATGAAATGTCTTTGTTTTGATCTAGAGATAAACCTCTAGCTCCTCGTTGTTTAAAGTAGTCGTCTATGTCTGACACATATAAAGCAAATAATAGTGGACTTAGCGAGTCGCCTTGGATAATGCCTTTGGTGATTTTAATTTTTTTTGAGGTACAACCGTTCTGCTCAATTGTTATTGTCCCTAAAGAGTACATATTTTTTAAAATTCTTATTATCTTGCCGCTGATTCCATTAGAGAAAAGCTTTTGCCAAAGTATATCCAAATTGATATTATCAAAAGCTTTTTTGAAGTCGATAAAAAGTGCAAAAACTTTCCTCCCAGGCAGTCGCAGATGGTTACTTATCACCGAGTTTTTTTTTCACTATTTATTGACAATCAGAATGAAATACAATCTATAAGTCAATTTGCTGGCTAGTACAATAAAATTAACAATACATATTGTACATCTGTGGCGTGGAGAGGTGGGGCATCCAATGATGCTTCCTCAGTTTACTCGGAGATCTAGTGGCCAGATTCTTCTGAGTCCTCTGTTGAGGGTAGGTTGTAGTAGTGGCTGTAGCATTGGATTTGGATGGTCTTCTAGTCTGTTGTGATGCTTGATGTTATTTTCTTGAATTACGTCTTTTACATATGGAATCTTGAGGTCGTTATGTAAGGTTCTGTTTGACACATACCATGGTGCATTTGCCATGGATCGGATTATTTTTGACTGGGCTCTCTGGATGATGGAGATATTGGAATTACTTGCGCATCCCCAAAGCTCTGCACCATATGTCCATATTGGCTTTAATACCGTTTTGTAAATCAGTAGTTTGTTATCTATTGAGAGTATGGAGTTTCTGCCTATAAGCCATTGGATTTCTTTAATTTTTAAGTCTAGCTGTTTCCTTTTTTTTACTATGTGATGTTTCCAGGTAAGTTTTCGGTCAAAGTGGAGTCCAAGGTACTTAACTTGATTGCTCTGGGGTATTCTCACTTGGTTAATGTTGACTGGTGGGCAGTTCCCTTTTCGGAGTGTAAATGTTATGTGAATAGATTTTGACTCATTTACTTTTATCTTCCATTTTTCCAACCATACTTCCATCATATTTAGATGGTCCTGTAGGTAGTTGGATGCTATCACTGGGTCTGAATGAGTTGCAAAAATGGCAGTATCATCTGCAAATGTTCCAATAGTAGTGTTGTCAGTTGTGGGTAGATCATGCGTGTATATTAAATATAGGAATGGTCCTAGGATACTTCCCTGTGGAACGCCTGAGTGAATTATCATATTGTCTGAGTTTTCTTCATTTACTTTTACTGTAAACTCTCGTTGATGGAGGTAGGCTTCTATGGCTTTGTAATAAGGACCTGGGAGAATTGTTTTTATCTTGCAAAGTAGACCTGGGTGCCAAACTTTGTCGAAGGCTTGGCTAATGTCTAAGAAGGTGGCTGTGCAATATTGTCGGTTTTCTAGGGATTCATTAATGGTGTTAACTATACGATGGCATTGTTGTATTGTTGAATGGTTTTGTCGGAATCCGAATTAATGACTTGGTAACCAATTTTGTGGGTTTAGCTCTGTGTTGATTTTGTTTAGAATAAGACGTTCGAGTAATTTTGCAATTGTTGATATTAAACTTATGGGGCGGTAAGAACTGACATCTGTTTGGTTTTTCCCAGGCTCCAGTATCATTATGATTTGACCAATCTTTAGTGGTTTTGGCCAGTAGTTTAGTCTCAGTATTGCGTTGAAAATATGTAGCAGCTTGACTAGTCCTTTTTTAGGTAGTTCCTTTAACATTTTCGCTGTTATTAGGTCTATTCCTGGTGCTTTTTTTGGATTTAATGTGCCAATAACTTCTTTTATTTCTTTTGGTGTAATAATTATTGTTTGATGTGTTTGTAGTGGTTCTCCAAGGATTTGGTCTACTTCTTGAACTGGAACATTATTTTGTGGTGTAAAAACTTCAGATAGATGCTCAGCAAAGAGGATGGCCTTCTCTTTATCACTTCTAGCCCATGGTCCTGGAGGTGTTGAATATTTCCGTATTGGGGGTGATGTTGGTACAGGCTTTCTTTTGCCTTTTATTGGCTTCCATATAGAGTTGTCTTGCCTCTGTAGGTTTGATATATAGCTGTTAAACGATACATTTTTTGTTTCAAGTAGTTTTAATTTTAGTTTGTTACTAATTTGGTTATATTTTGTTCTATTTGCTGGAGTATGTGTTCGTTGCCATAATGATCTCGCTTTTCGTTTTTCAGCCACTAGTTTTTTAATTTCTAGGGGTATGTTGTTTTGTTGTTTTTTTAGAATATTTATGGGTGTTGCTGTTCTGGCGGCATGTTGTAGTATTTTTATAAATTTTTCACAATCTTCTTCTATTTCAGTTGGTTCTTTCAATCTTGTTGAAATGTCTACGGTGTCTTGAATAATTTGCCGGTAGGTGTCCCAATTCGTTTTCCAGTTGTGTAGTTTGGGCTTAGGGTCTTTTGTTATAACTGTAGTGCTTATTGTGGCTATTATAGGACTATGATCGGATGTCAGGTCATAACTTGGTATTATGTCTGTGTATGTTGTTGAGATTCCATTTGTTATTAGGAAGTCTAGTAGATCTGGGAGTTTGTTGGGATCAGTTGGCCAGTAAGTTGGTGTGCCAGTAGAAAGAAATGAATATTGTTGTTGTGTAGTACTTGAGCTAGTTCCCTTCCTTTTGTTGTTATAATTCTTGAACCCCACATCGTGTGCTTACTGTTGTAATCTCCCCCAGCTATAAATTTTGCACCTAATGTTTGGAGAAATTCCTCATATTGTTCTCTTTTTATATTGTGGCGCGGTGGACAATATACAGCTGTAATAGTGAGGTTGTATGGAAGTGTTTCGACTCTTATCGACGTTGCTTGAATGTGAACTTCCTCATATTTTAACAGTTCATAGTTTGTATTTCGGAATATTGAAGTAGCTACGGTTTGTGAAATGAGTTTCACTAATTAACAATACATCAATGAAATTTGTTTCTAGGAATATTTTTATTTCCTCTTTATGTTTTAGAAGGCCATTGGCATTCCATTGTGCTATTCTTATGTACTTAGCCATTACTATTTAATTTTGTTGATGAGCGTGGTCATCATGCTGAGGACCATACCATTTTGCTGTATGAGTTGGTTGAATAAGTTCCTAAATTCATCCAAGAATTTGTTTAACACCATAGTTGTATCTGTCTCTTTCAATGTTTCAGCGTAGCTTTTGCCCGTAGTTGTTTGTTGTATGTTTCTGGCATATGTCTCGTTGTTGTAAATTGGAGGTACTGTTGATTGTTGCCTATTATTTTTAGTGTTTCCTTTTGATATTTTTAGGTAGTGTTCACAACCCCTATAGTTAGCAGGGTGATTTCCTCCACATAAGGCACATTTTGCCGGCGTCTCTCTGGTTTCACTACATGTAGTAGTATTATGTGATCCTCCACATTTTACACATATATATATGGTTTATTGCAGTACGATTTCGAATGACCATACTGCTGGCATCTTGTACATTGTATTATATTGTTTCTCTGAGTGCGAGGGGGTTCTATTTGTACCACCCTGTTTTGCAGGCCTGTTATTTTATAGATATCTTTATTGTTTTGAGCAGGTTCTAGATCCACAAAGAACAGGTTTAGCGGTTCTTTAGTTGTTCTATGTAGTACATTAGTAATATTTCTTACTGTATGTCCTAGTTGCGTCAATTCGCTTTTTATGTCTTCTAGATTTGTTGAGTGATGTAGATATCTTATAACTATCCTGTATGCTCTTTCTTCTTTTAGTTGGTAAGTATGGTGATATATATTCTTTTCTCTAAATTCCTTGACAAGTTTTCTGTAGGTGTCTGACGTTTTACAGTTTATCTTGACGACATTATTGACTAAGGTTTTAGTTTGGTAATCTTGTTTGTTGACTATTTCTTCGATTCTTTTCACCATTTCATTGTAATTTTGCACTCCGTGAACAAATATTGGTGGAGTTTTTAAAACATTGGTACTTGCCTCTTTTGCATTGTTTGCACCATCTGGTTCATTTGGTAATACTTGGAATTTATTGCTAAGTGTAATTGTATTTTCAGTTGTCTTTTGTTTATTATTGCACACTTTCTTTCTTTTGTAACTTCTTATTACTTGCCATTCATTGCTGTTTGTCTCATTTACTTCTTCTTCATCCTCGCTAGTGGATGTCATTCTTTGTATATGGTGTCCCCTCTCTTCATTGTTTGCGTAAATATTGTCTAACATTGGTGGTGGTCCCTGGTTGGTTGTAGCATAGTTTAAATAGTTTTGAGATGACATTGGTTGATTTATCATAACTGCATTTGAGGGAGTGTACATTTGTGGCTGGTATTGTATTGCATTGTTTGAGTGTTGTATTTGGCTATTTAATTGTGGATAACCCTGTATATTAATGTGTTGATGAATTGGTTGCCCGTTATTATCATATCCGATAAGGTTCCCTGGAGAAAACATTTTGTTGTGGTGTTTTTTTTTATCACTAACACTTAAGAACTTGTTTTATTGTCTATTAATCACCGCAAAAAATTTCATTTATTATCACCGCAAAATTTAACATTATCGTTGTCGGATTCTCGCAGCGCTTCGAATATTTGTCGGTACGTCTTTACGCTACGAAATCTAAAACGAAACCGAGTAAAGAACAAAAATATTATCTTCCGTACTTCTTTGTTTACGAAAGCCTGACATTCTGGTAGCGTTTCAATTGATTCACTGAATGTATGTAGTTTTTGTGATTGAGTAAGGTATTACCTCGGTAGTTTAGAGGATCGTTTCAGGGCCTTTCTTATTAAAATGAATCATGTTAATATTTGTCCAATTGCATGGAAGGTGTTCTTCCATGTATATTTTGTTAAATAATTCTTTTAGATAAATGATCCAGTTAGTAGGCAAGTTTTTATAAAATTCGTTTGGTATTTTATCATCCCCTACCGCCTTATTATTTTTTGCTATTGCTATTACATTGTATATTTCTTGGATTGTAAAGGGTGAATCTAGATAGGGATGTCTAGTATCCATTATGGATAGGTTCTTATTAGCTTCAGTGGTGTTATAAAATAGGTTATAATAGTTCTCCCATTCTTTGGCCGTAATAGGGTGTTCATTATAGTGCTTTTTTTATGAAGGTTTATATATTTCCAAAATTCGGATGGGTTTTTAATGTTCAGAGATTTTGCTTGTAGGTTTTGTTGATATTTGATTTGTTTATCTTTGATTAACATCTTAAATATTTTCTTTTCTGTTTTATATTCTTCGATTGTATTTATGCTGTATTTATTTTTCTTTAATTTTAATAATTTTTTTCTTTCACACATTCTTTATCAAACCAGGGTTTCGATTTCTGAATTAAAGTATTTTTTTAAAGCCGTGTTCTACACATATCTAAAGTTTCGGCTGTAGAAATGATGGAATGTATCAATTGTGCATCGAGTTCTTCAACATTGTATGTTTCTGGGTTTATAGTCACCTCTGACATAACGTTTTTATAGTTTTGTGTTTTTTGTGGGTTCCATTTAAGATATTTTATTTCATTTTGTTGAATTTGTGATTGGGCTAGTTTAAACATTTTTATGTCTAGTTTTACCGTAAAACTTTGTTAGTCTGAAATAGAATCACTATTCACATAAAAAGTTTTTATACAATTTATGCTATTATGATTAGACCAAATTAAATCTACTACACTATTGCCTCGCTCACTCAAATATGTGTAGTGTCTTAAATTATCATCATAACGGCCATTAAGGGTGAAGAAACCTACATCTTCAAATACGTCATTAAGTAAGGTCCCTCTTTTGTTAATCGTTAGGTCCATTGAGTTTCTAGTTCCTAGGGGAAAGTTATTTTCAAATAGGTCATTATTGTTGAAGCTATTAAGTTCCCAAATTCTAGCGTTAAAATCCCCATAAATAAATATTTTATACTCGGAGTATTTACGACTAATACCCTTCACACACCCATCAAACATATCTATGTAAACCTTATCATCTAACTTTGGCTTAAAGTATACTATGCCTAAAACGAGCTTAATTCTATTAATTTCTAGTTTAATAAATATCCAAAGATTTGATTTTTCTATTATAACAGCCGTATTATCTAATTTTAATGATTTTGATAGGAGGAACATTAAACCCCCACTTCCTCTGCCCCTCTGCTTGTCTTTCGTTGCGCAAGACTGTAAAATATTATAATTATTTAGAAAATATGGTAAAGTTGGGTTTTCTGTAGTTATCCTTGTTTCTACGATTCCTATAATTGGGAATTTACAAAAATTTATCTTTTCTTCCGTATCAAAATTATTTATTGTAATAATTCCTTGACAGTTCCAGAATAGCAGAGGAAGTAGAGCTACTATGTCCCTTTTTATTTCTATATAATTATTTTTATTTTTTCCATTATCCTTTCTCATTTCCACTTTTATCATCCGGTCAGTTTCTTCGTCGTTTTCCTAGTCTGCCGCTATTAATTTTTTGATTTTGGTTATTTTCCTAAGGTTTCCGCCTGTATTATTCTCAGCTGGGGATCTTTGATCTGCCATTCTTTTATGGCTGCCACTTCCATTTTCGACATCTTCAGATGTTTCTATGTTCTGGTATACTTGCTTATTAATTATTAGCTTATTATATCTAATGTATGCTGTATATCCTCTATCCCTAGCTTCCTTTTTGGATATTAATAATCTTCTTTCCTCTTGGATTTTTTTTGGGAATTCTTCATTTATCCATATTCCTGTGCCTTTCAAATTTTTTGCAGTTTTTACTATTTTCGTTCTGGTGCTTTCTTTAGTTAATTTTACCAATACTGGCCTCTTCGCATCTTTCGAATAGTTCCCAAGTCTTTTTATTTCATCTATATCTACGTTTTTGTTGATAGACGTTCCTATTTTATGCATAATTTTATATATTTTATCTTCTGTTTCAGATTCCTTTTCATTTTCCTCATCGCTAATGCCCATTACCACAATATTTTTCTTCCTAATTTCCCTCTCCAACTTTTCTATCCTTTCTTCTTGCTTCATAATGTGTTCTTTCAATTTTAAATTTTCATCTTTTATTTGTTTCATTTCCAATACAAAGGAATCTATTTTCCTTTTCAATAAAAGTTTTATCTGCTTATTATTTTTCTTTTGTTTTCCGCTTTATAAGTCAGTCTGACAACGCCGCTTTGATATCGACCAGGATTCTTTTTGTACTTACTAATTAGCTTGTTATTGAATTTCACTTTCACTTTATTTGACTATTAATATTTGTTTATCTTACCAAGAATGTATATTTAATGAGTTTTTTTTTGTTCACTGGTATTAAGTTCATCACTTTAACTATATTGGAAGTCTTTCAGAATTAATTAATTTTCTTTGTAACTCGATTTTTAAGGTTTAATGCAGGAGCAAAATCAAAACATTGTGATCTCCGTGAACGCACCGTTGCCACCTCAGATTCATTAGTATTACTATTACTACTATTTGAAAAGTGTAGCAAAACATGATGTTTTCTGCCACACCCACTACAAAAGGTATTAACCTTACATTTACAAAAATAATGAGCATTGGACAAGCATCTAAAACATAACCGTTCTTTGTTTGCAAAATCATTCCTTTCCCTTCCTTCTTACTGAAGAAATGTATCACAGTTTGTTAAAGAGTGATTTTGTTTACACATAACACACACATTCAATTTTGTTTTAGTATTGGAGGTACTGCCAGGACATATGAATTGACACAAGCTTTAGTTTTAGAAAAATATTTAACTGATTTATCCATTTTATCCGGTAAAATACAATTTTGTTCAGACTTACATTATTTTTCTAAAAATTTAAACAAATCCTCAAATTTTGGAATTTCATTTTCCGCTACATCTCTCTCAAAACGTCGTTTTACAGATGGATAGATTGTTTCTAGTGATAAAATAAATTTAGCAAAATCTCACAAATCAACTTCAAATTTTTTCAATGCCTCTAAATTAACTTCAAAATTATCTAGCAACTGACTTAATTTACTAGAGGAATCACTATTACACATTTTGGAATTAAATATTGCCTGCATATAATTAGTTTTTAACAAACGATCGTTTTAGTACTTCTTAATTAATTTATTATAAGCAATGTTATAACTATCTGCTGTAATTTGCAAATTTTTAAAAACACTAGTCGCTTGATCTTTTAATGAAAGCATAAGAAATTGCATTTTTTCTATGTTAGATAGGTCTGTATTATTATGCTCTAAAGTGTTGAACAAATCTATAAAAGTAGGCCACTTAACTAAAGTACTGTCAAATTTAGGAACTTCAATAGGTGATTTTAAATTACATTTATTTTTCACACTACTACTACCAGCTTCCGACTTTGGGGAATATATTCTGTTTTCGCCATTCTCTATTTTAGCTTTTTCAAACATTCTATTGTACAATACTTGAACTGAGAACTGTAATTGATCAAACTCTTTTTGAATATTATCCTGCTCTGTTATTTCATTATCAGATTCAGGAACACACACTATAATTTCTAAATGTAATGAGTCGAAAGCATTTATTAAATCGTTCAAGTTGGAATATCGTATTTCGAACTCCTCTCTTGCAGTTTCATCTATAAGAGCTTCTGTACCTAGTCCATGCATAGCTTCTACCCTCTTAACAATGTTAAGTCTTTGCACCTTAAATTTGGTTAACATATTATTCTCTTTGCTTTCAGACAGTTTAAATTAACTATTATATATAGCCACACGCTACACAATAAAATGTACTGTACTTCCACAGAGCTTGCAACTAAATCGGGCGAAAAAGGACCAAAATGTTTCGTGATTTAATGTCTTTTAAACAAAGATTAATGCTATAACGAATAAACTCCCACCTAGATATAAATAAACCACCTACCCACAAGTATTAGCCTAGTTATTTCGGAAAGCCGGTTAAAACACACGTTGCTATTTACACACACTGACAGCCATGACACCTCGTTCCATCTTGACGCATGCCTCCCGCGCAACATGTACTTAACTTCTCGTCGCAAGGACGGCCGTGTAATTGGTTGGCGGTCGTTAAGTGGCACATGATCAAGGAGGGAGTATGTCGCGCATAATTCAATTATTAAACAACACAAAATGATAATAAAATTACGACGAAACAGAGCTTCATAAGAAGTATAATGCTAAAAAACACAACTCGCGTAGAGAAACTGGAACTGAACCAGTCGAGTTCAAATTTTTTGATTAAATGGATCAGTATTTAGCAAAAAAGCATAATGTTAACAACTTCAACTCTCAAAAAATATATATACTGGAATAAGTACCTTAGCGTCAGAAATTAAGAAAAACAAAACCGGTGAAGATATCTTACTAGACTTACTGGAAGATGCATCTAGACAGGACGCTCTGAACGTGTTTGTAGAACAAATGACCCTGTTTAGAAATGAATTCTCTCGGTTACAGAAATAATATACTTGATTGAGAAAGTGTTTAGTTGGTTATTCAAGAAATATTTTTTGTTTATTTTGAAGTTATTAGCATACTTCATAAAAGTTAATAACTAGTTATGTGTATTACAGAAATTTAAGACTGTTAGCTTTCAAATAAATATTTTCCTCAACTACTTGAAGACATTATTAACTACAATATGTAGTTACAATTTAAAAAGTTTATTATCTTAATTATTTCTGTTGGCGTACAACTCTCTACGAATTGCATCTCTGTACGTTTGACCATCTTCAATTAAATCACGGGGTATTTCGTCAATTTCTCCATGAATTACTTGTCGTTCACCTTCTCTTATGTATTCCTCCACCAACAAATCGCTGAAGTCTAAACATATGTTATGAATTACACAAGCTGCTAGAACAGTGCCTGGTATTAAATCTGTTTTATTCATATTTAAGAACTGCAATCTCCTTAGTCTGTCAAAATAAGAGAGCAAAGCTTCTTTTCACTACTTGACGAGTTCGAGCATGGACATTATTGAAATGTAACCATATTTGAGTTAAACGTCCACGATTAATATATGGTGGTATGCACCATCTCAGAACTGGATAGGCCTTATCACCTATAATAAACTATGTGCCGCAAGGAATGTGTTCATTCAAGTTATTTAGAATAGCAGAATTTATATGTGAATTTCTAAAAACTCTTACATCTGACACAGAACCAGGATAGCCGATAAAAATGTCAATAAATTTTAAAAATGGCTCTGCTATATCTTGAAGATTGAAAGCGTTTCAACATTTACGAGAATTATAAGATTGTGGATCTTCTTTTGGAGCCTTAATGACCAAATAAGTTCCATCAATTGCTCCTATGACTTGTCAGCAATACGTTGAAATCGTTGAGTGATAGTATTTACTCTCTCTCCTTGTGACCAGCGAAGAACTCTAGGTGCAACTGAAATCAGAGCTTCTATAACTCTAACAAAACATGCTGACAGAGTAGATTTTGCCATATTAAATTATTCTCCCACAGATCTAAAAATATGTAAGTATGGTAAGTCATTACAGAATTAATAAATAAGTATATTCAGGTAACTGTTGTACCTGTAACTATGAGGTGTTGCAAGTAACCAAATAACATACAATAACTATTTTTCTACATTAATGGTTAGTCTTGCACATGATTCCTGGTTTCTAAGTTCTGGTCCCACTACACGAAGTAGCTGTTCATAAGCACCTATTGTTAGTCTGAAGTGTTGTTGAAACTGAGATGCAGTGTAAGAAGATACAACTAGTTCAACATAACCTTGAATGTGGCAAGGTCTTCTTCGTTTCCTTTTTACTGCTACTATTGCGGACACTAGTTCTATATCATCATTTTCGCTGCTCTCTTCACTTTCACTTAATATAGAAATTTGATTTTTAAACAGTATCAAAGTAGATACCACCAAGGCATTCACCATCATTACTTTTTCCATATCTAGAAGGTAATATATCGATTTTTTTTTGGTTTCATGGCACAGGATTACAAGTTTTCTTGCCCAGGGGTCGTTCAGGGCTTTATTTGAACACATACGAAGGTAGACCACGGATGGAAGGTATAAACATTTGGGAAAGGGTAACAAAGGTCACAAGCTCTATATAACTTAACTATATCGATATGTTAGTCATCCTTAGAAATTTTACTAGGCAGTCTAATATTTTGATGTTATTCAGCGCCAGTAAGTGTAACATGTTGATGGGAGGGAATATTTTTTCATGTATTATGTTATTATAAAGTTCTTTCGTGGCTTTACGATATTCCGAGCATTCAAAAAATATATGATCTAGGTCTCCTATGACATTGCAGGCTGTGCATAAGTTTGATTCGATTCCGCCTATTTTGCTCAAATGCTCTGGGTAAGACGCGTGTCCAAATTTCATTCGAATTATACTGCTAATTTCCCTACGTGAATAATTGATTCCTTTATACCACTGTTGTTTTGGTATTTCCCTATGCAGTAGTGTGTATCTAGTAGGCTTTGTTTTTACATAGTGATCCCATTTCTCTTTCCATGCTGCTTGAAATTTTCTTTTGTATTTATTTAAGCAATCTTGTAGTGCCACTTCGTTCGGTTGACATTCATCTTTTTCAGCACTTGTTTTGGCTAACTGATCAGCTTTTTCGTTGCCGTAAATTCCATAATGTGCTTTTACCCATATTATTTGAACGTCACTCTCTTTAGTAAGTTGGTATAGTAGGGATTGAATTTTCTTAATGTGCGGGTGAGTGATGGTATCTACTGCATTATTATTCAAACATTGGATAACAGACAGCGAATCCGTTAGGATAGATACATTTTTCTTTTTTTTGGTGGATTGTGTGTTCTAGCGCCTTCATTATGCCTGCAGCTTCTACTGAAAATATAGAATAATCGTTACTTAGCTTAAATGTTTTTCCTTCTTTCGTTTCTTGCACATAGAATGCTGTGTCTGTACCTTTTGTTGTCTTTGATGCATCTATATATTGTTATTGTACTGTTGATGTCTTTTTTTGTAAGTCTGATAATTTTTTCTTTGTTTAATTCTGGTATTTCTGAGTACGCAGGAATTATTATTTTTGCAGAGTGTTCTATGTTCTCAAAGTAATTGCAACTTTCATACGTTAAAATTTCTTCTTTATTGGTGTTCCGAAATGCAGTGCATATCGGTGGCGAGTTCTTTTTTTCCCAATATTTATCCGTCAGGTCCAATGTATTTAACTCACATATTTTGGCCATCAGTGTAGAATTTTTTGCTTTATTCTTAAGTACCATTTTTTCAGCGAGAAATGTTCTTCTCAACTCCAATGGTGGTTCGAGTGCTTCCACCCTTATTGGTTCCACAGGTGTTGTTGACATCGCTCCTAAGCATATTCTTAACGCTTTATTCTGTATTACTTCTAGCTGTTTCAGTGATTGTTTTGATGCAGATCCGTATAGAACGGAACCATAGTCTAAAATGGACCTTATATATGCTTTATAGAATAACAGGCATATTTCAGTACTTGCGCCCCACCATGTTTTGGTGATCATTTTGAGGAAATTAATGGCTTTATTACATTTTATTTTGATTGCTTCGATATATGGTTTCCAATTTAATTTATGATCTAATGTTACTCCTAAGTACTTAATTTCTTTTTTATATGGTATCATGTGGTCCCCCAACTGGATGTTCTGAGTTTCTGGGATACGGTGCCTTGAAAATATGGTGACATTTGATTTAGACGTTGATAGATCGAACCCTACATCTTCAATAGCTTTTATGATGTTTGAGGTGGCTTTGTTTAGAGTATTTATACAATTTTCATATTTTTTGTCCTTGACATATATTACAAAGTCATCAGCATATTGTATAAGTGTGTAATTCCTGCATGTTTGATGCATTTTGATGGTATATATGTTGAATAACAGTGGTGCTAAAACGGAGCCCTGTGGTAAACCTCTAGATGTATGTCTTGGTCCTAATAATGCGTCTTCTTGTCTTATAAATATTTTTCTGTCTGTCATAATATCGCACAGAATATTTCGTATTTTGGTAGGCATACCGATTTGTTTCAGCATTCCGTTCAGTATTGGAATTTCTACAGAGTCGTATGCGCCTTTTACATCCAGGAATGTAGCTGCAGTATACCCATTTTCTCCAAAATTAATTTGTATATCAGTAACAAGTTGGCTCACCGCGTCCATTGTGCCATATCCTTTCCTGAATCCGTACTGATGAATTGGTAATATTTTGTGTTCTTCTAACCACCATTCTATTCTGTTCTTTAATATCCTTTCGAATGTTTTCAATAGGCATGCTAATAATGATATGACTCTGTAGGAGTCAGGGTCATTTGGATCTTTTTGATGTTTTAATATTGGAACTGCAATTAGGTTTTTCCAATCTTGTATTGTGCATTTGCCCATTTTTAGTATGTTGTTATATATTTCCAATAAAAAAGATTTGGCATTATTTGGTAGGTAGCATAACATCGGATATCTGATATTGTCTAAGCCTGGTGCAGTGTTTTTTCTTTGTTTTATTGTGTTTTCTAGTTCTTGGATATTTATCAGATTTTCGAATATTTGTGGTATTGTTTCCTCATGTTCCTGCTCTTTTTCTAAATTATTTTGGTAGAAGGTAGATGGCGGTGCTATTCTCTCTAGTAGCTTTTCTTTCCAATCCTCACTGGAGAAATGAATGTTCTCTTTCTGTATGAAAGTTCTTTTCATTTTCTTGGCCTGTTTCCAAATGTCTGACATTGATGTGTTTTTATTCAGATTGGTGCAGTATGCTCTCCATGAGGATCTCGCCTTTTCTTTCAAAAATTTTTTTGTGCTTGCTGCTATTTTTTGCACTGTAATGAAGTTTTCCAACGTGCTGTTAATTTTGTAGGCAATTACCGCATTTTTTCTATCTGTTACAGCTATGTCGCATTCTCTGTCCCACCAAGGTGGTAGTGTTCTTGACTTTATCTTGAATGGTTTGTTTGTTGGCATGGATACTTGGGCAGCTGTGTTTATTCCTAGTATTAGATATTCATATTTTGCATTAATGTCATTAAAAATAGGTGGTGTTGTGAGAAATACAGTTCTGCTTCGTTTTTGAATATTAACCAGTCTGTTCTATTTATATTCCATTTATTGGAAGGACATATTAATTCCTTTGTTTGTAGACACTTATTTTTAGGCACATTGATGTTAATAAGTATTGGAAAGTGATCTGAACCCAGTGTGTCCTTTATTACGTTCCAATCTATGTTGTTTATGAGATAGGGTGTACTAAGTGTCAGGTCCACTGCGGAATTTTCCCCGTTGCGGTTTAATCTAGTAGGTGTTCCATCGTTTGCCAATATTAAGTCATGATTTTCTAAGACCTCTAGAAGTTGTATACCCCTCTGGTCATTTTTGTACGAACAAATGGGGGTAACACGTTACCCTCGAATGACACTAAAACTGTTTGCCTTGGTATATATACTGCTTTCCCATCAATATCAATTTTTCGTTTAAATCTACGAATACTGGTGACTGCGTTTGGAGACTCAATATTTTCCAACAAATACTCATCACTGAATGTGGTATCTACTTCTTTGATTACCCCTTTCCTTTCTATTAAATTATTGGGTATGAATGCTTTTAATTGTTCCTCTTTTAAGTTTTCGTTTTCTATTAACATATTAGCGTCTTTAGTAGTTTTAACCTCTACTATTTCTACCTACCTTTTGTATTTTAGTAATGTTTTGAACTTTTAGTTTTTTATGTAATAAGTGTCCAACTGACATGGGATGTAAATTTCCTAAATTTTCATTATTAATTTTTTCGATAAATACGTAAATTTTATCAATTGAATATAAATTAGGATTATCAAGTTTGAACTTTTTTGCTACTTGTACTGAAATACCTGTCGCTGTCTGACCAGACAAGTGTGTTTCTTTATCCTTTCCTAAGTTTTTGCTTTCCTGAAATGCTGTTTGGTATGTTGAATTGTAACGCACATTCCTTGAGTTATCATTATTATTGCACAAATCTGAAGTTCCCCCTTTGTCAGGGGGATCTGCACTAGACATTTTTCACTGAACTGTAAATTTGATTAACTGATTTACTAGGTGGATTGACCGGTTCAATAGAATTGGAATTCTTAACAAAAACGATTTGTTGATAAGAGAGCTGTTTTAAACACGTCTATACTAATTGACTGTTAAAATCGCACTTAATATATCGATTTAGTTATGACTATTGTTCTATTACTAGTACTATATGATACTACATACCTCCTCATTACAGAAAAGCGTCAATCCTTAGTTTTTACACGTTTAATCATAATAAGGTTACGACATGTGATAAATAAGTGTCAACTGTTTTCAAAACTCAAACTCAAAACAGTACCATGAAATCGTTCACGTATTACTACAACACTCTGAGTATTATTTGATTACTCACTCCACAATTATGTTTATGAACGCACCCCAGTAAGTATTCGGCGAGTTTCAACGTCACTATTCGCATTATATGGTATATTATCAGAACTGTGGTTAGCGGTGGCCCACTTTTATTACATTTTTTTCTCTTAGGCTGCAACTGAAAATAGTTGCTAACTTTCCAGGAGAGTAAATTTCACTTTTTTCAAAACTACCGTTTTTTTTTCATTTCAATAAAAACTAATTTTCGTATAGATTTTGATCCTATTTTAAACTCAACTTATTTAATTATTTATAGCATAATACTTACAGTACAAGTATTATCTGAAAAGTTACATACTTGACAAGTAATCAACCTATTTTTTTACTCAACACTCACAATCACACTGTTTGTTGCACCTTTCGATAACCAATTTATCCTTGTCAGAGACAGATTTTACCTTAGGTACACTCGAATTTATTTTGAATTATTCTTATTATGTTAAGTTTATAATTGTTAACTCTGTGAGTAGACTTTACTTTATGGTACTCATACTAATGTCGGTTTTCAACTTCAACAAACTGTACTTCAGAAACGAGTATGTTTAATTAGTTCCTCTTATCCTGACTCTATCGTTGATCTATTTTCCGTTATTAATGAGAAGAATTTATTTAATTTTGTTGCAGATTCTTTGGATAAAATATTAAGTATAATAAATAAAAGACGATTTGGAGGAGACGAAATTAATATCTTGAAAAAGTACGCGATATATTTATTCGAAAAGTGGATGAACGATGGTTACAAATTCGAAAATTTCCAATATAACTTATTAAAGTGTTCTACAAAATTCGAATTTTACAAGAAATATTTCGAACAATGCGCGCCGTTTTTAATTCTTACCGAATCCGATGATATTATAAAAGTAGCTGAAGAACTATTAGAAGTAGATTGTAAAATAATCGAGGTAAGTTAAGAAAAAAAAGTGAAACATATAAAGTTGAATCACGAATTAGTAAATTACTATACTTTAGTGGATAAAAGAATTGCCGTTACTTTATCGATCTTTGCAATAAAAACCATTTGATGATCCCAGTAATGCATATGACATAAATTACCTAATTAACTATGACATCATATCATATTCGGTATTTCGCAGAACCAAATATAAAAATAATCAAGATATTTTTATTGAAAATTGTATTGAAAACAAAACAATGGTATGAATCCAACTTATATAATTGAAGACCTTCTACAAGGTGTATGAGGGATGCAGCTCCATTTTTGGGTCATTTTAGACTAAAATGTATGTTATATGCAGAAAAATGCTGTGGATCAACTGGAGCAAAATCGATGCAGAATAAACAAAGAAGTTATACGGATTCTCGTATCTGCATCCTTATTTGTTTGGTGCATGATAGGTGCAGCTCCGGAGCTGCATCCCCTCTGCAGCGAATAATCGTATATGTTCGAAGGGGTTTTGGATGAATCTTTGACTCCAGTACAGTTCATTTGACCGGTTATAATTTAATCTAATAACTGTTTGTTATTCGTGCATGTGGTACGCTGCAATCTGTTTATAAATAAATAAGTTTTTCCAGCACTTTTTTTGATCATTGTAACGAAGCCATTAGTTTACACCCAACATTTTTTTAATACTTTACTTCAAAAAACTCTAAACTCTTAAAAAACTTTTTATTTCTTTATTAACAAATATTCCATAAAACTGATCAAAAACAATGGATTCCTCATATTAAAATACATGATACTCCATAATTTTTTCCATACATTCACTATAAACCAAAATTTACAATTTTTTGGTCAGAACCACAAAATTTTTGAAATTTTTTCAACATGCTTCCATACGAAACTATGTTATATATCGATTCCTTTCATACATCATGCGATAGAGGAAA
This sequence comes from Galeruca laticollis, assembly GCA_963921935.1. Taxonomy (NCBI): domain Eukaryota; kingdom Metazoa; phylum Arthropoda; class Insecta; order Coleoptera; family Chrysomelidae; genus Galeruca; species Galeruca laticollis. The sequence goes on along the minus strand of OY998179.1, from coordinate 184,620,788 downwards.
GATGTTTCTTAGTTACTTACCATATTTGAATTATTCTTCCATTTTATATTTAAACAATATACATGCGGGATTAAAGGTGGAGTAAAAACTCTGTTAAAAAATTACCTTCAAAAAATTTGTAGTAACTACGTCTATGCAATGGAAAGATTGAAATTGGTGAAAATCGAGATAGTACTATTCATATTGTTATAAAAAATAAACGGTTTTAAATATTAAAACTAACTTTTCCGCATCTGTGAGATTCCCTGAACAATATTCTATCATAAAATTGTCATTTGTATACACTTCGGGGGATTTATCGTGCTAACAAACTGAAATTTCTCCAAAAATATAGTTTATCTGGATGTATAGGACCCGTTGTACTCGCTCTAATCAGCTAAAATGTGTTGAGTTGAGCAATGTGCCATAGAAGTTTATTTTCTATTTCATTTAATGAAACTGCTTACTGATAAACAAACACTGAATCTTTATTATTCGTAGCAGTAACATCTACATCAACAACAAAAAAGTATATGCAGTTTTGCTTCTTAGAATTCCAGCATACAGTAGAGCCAAATACTTTAAATAAATAGCCAGATGTTGACTTTATATCTATTTGGTCTCCTAGTTAGTCTCCTAGTGTCTCAGTTTAATTAGTCTCCTAGTCTCTAAGTTAGTCTCCCAGTTTCTTGATATCCTAGTCTTCTACTTCCCTAGTTTCCTACTCCCCTAGTTTCCTAATCTCTTAGTTTCCTAGTCTCCGACTTTCCTAGCTTCCTAATTTCCTAGCCCCCTAATTTCTTAGTCTCCTAGATTCCTATTTTCCTAATCTCCAAGTTTCCTAATTTCTTAGACTCCTAGTTTCCTAATATCCTAGTCTCCAAGTTTCTTAGTCTCCCAGTTTCCTAATTTCTTAGTCTCCTAGTTTCTTCCCTGTACTTCTTCAAAAGTTCTTGGTACATTATCTACATATGCTTCAGCATTTAGTGCTAAATGTTCTATTTCCTGTTCATCTAGGTAGTCTTTCAAGTATTGTGGTTTTTGTTTTCTTCTGCTACTTTCTCTTACTTCTTACATTTTCTTCATCCTCTTCAGTCATATTTTCTTCCAGTTCAATCTCTCCTTGTATTGTTTCTTTTGATTCATCATTTTCTTTTTGTATTTCCACTTCAACAAGTGTGTCTTTTTCAATTTTTGAAGAACTATTTTCAATATTGTGAATATTTTTATTTTCATTAAATATTCCATTCCTACCAATAACTATTTTTCTTCTAAGTGGATCCCACAAACGATAGCCATTATGTGTGTATCCTACCATAATAGTAGTATCAGTTTTAGACTCAAATTTATAATTTTGTTTTTCTTTTGGAATGTGGTTATAGGCTAAGCTTCCAAAGATTTTTAAATTTTCCAAATTAGGCTTCTTTCCAAGGAAAGCGTCGGCTGTAGTTTTACTATTTAAAGCAGAAGTTGGACTACAATTTATTATGTACGTACCACACAGCACTGCTTTACCCCACATTTCCTTTGTTAGTTTTGACTCTAAAATCATTGCACTAGCTTTTTTTTCTAACAGTGTGCGGTTGAATCTTTCAGCAGTCCCTTTTAACTACGGGTTATAAGGTTTGGTAAACTTGTGTTTGATACCTTTGGCCCTGCAAAAATCTGAAAATTTCTTTCAATTAAGTAAACCATAGCAAATTGTGAATAATCATCTATAAATGATACAAGGTAGTTTTTATTGTCAAAAGTAGGAGGGGTAATTGGAGCACAAAAATCACCTAATTCAAGTACTCTTTCACTTTTTTTATCAATTTTTGTTGGAAAAGGTAACCTCATACTTTTGCTCTGTATATGTATTTCACATTTATCTGTATCATGTAGAGTTTTATTTAAATTTAAGCCATCAGCGATGTCAAAGAGTTTTAAAATATTCTTTTTAGATAAGTGACCTAACCTACAGTGCTATAAATCAAAGTTAGTATTATGTTCACATAAGTTAGTTTTCATTTTATTTAATTTAAATTCTAGGATGTATAAATTTGTGTTTCGAATACCCTTAGCTATAAGTTTGTTATTTTTCTAAATAAAAACAATACCTTCTTTAAAAATAATTTTTAGACCTGCACTTTCCAGCTTTCTAACAGATAACAAGTTGTGAGCTAAATTTTTAACATACAAAACATTTTTTATTTGTGCAGTTTCGCCAGTTTTCAAAAACACATCAATGGAACCTACATGTGTACATTTTAAAGTTTCATTAGCTTTAGCTACATTGGTTAGGATATTATCTTCAAGTTTACATACTTTTGAGAATATACTCATGTCATTTACCAGATGACCTGTTGCGCCCAAGTCTATATACCATTTAACTGTGTTACTATTACAAGTTGTGTTCAAAGCTGTTCCAGATAAACGCTATGTTATCACTTTCGTCTGTCCCTCTTTCCATAGTCTGAGTTACTCGTTTTTTAAACCAACACTGGCTCCCTTTATGCCCTGGTTTTCTGCATTTATGACATATAATATTCTTCTTTCCATTATTTGATCCTGTTTTCTGGTTAGATTCCTGTGCTTTGACATGTTGACCTCTTTTCTGAGTGTAATTTTGTTTATAATTGCGTGTATAAGCCACTGGTATTTATAAATTGTTTGTTTGTGTACTATTTTTATTTATCTCATGATCTAATAACTTAGCTTTCACAAAATCTAATTTCAGTTGGGAAGAGTCCATAGTTTCTAATGCAGTTACAATTGTATCATAACTTCTTGGTAACGTTAGGAGTAGATGACACACGACGTCTATTTCCTCAAGAGTAGCACCTACTGACTTAAGTTCTCTAACTGTTTCTTCAAATTTTATGAAATGGGATTCAAGTGAATATCCTGCTACTAGTTTCATAGAGAGCAGTGTTTTTCGTAAATACAATTGACTAGCTATGCATTTTCTTTGAAAAACTGACTAACGCTTTCCACATGTGAAACGTCGTTTTTTTGTCCTTCACATATTCAAGATGCAAGTTTGAAATGCACTGCACAATTATTGATTCATGTTATTTTGATCTAGTATAATTTTCATTCGAAACTTCCGATGGTCATAGTCCTTACCATCAAATGGTTTAATTCTAATTCTTTCATTGTTTATACCCGCCATTTTGCTTTTCACGTTGTGCCGAACGTTAAGTTTTTTTACTTAATCAAAACCTTCTATGTATGTATTTGTTGTTCTGGGCCCATAACCTGTTGAGTTGAGCAATGTGCCATAAAAGTTTATTTTCTATTTTATTGAATGAAACTTCTTACTGATAAACACTGAATCTTTATTATTCGTACTTTAACATAACAGTAACATGTACATCAACAACAAAAAAGTGACGTATTATAGGAAGCAACTATTGACATTCTGTCAATTAATATGGAACACAGAATATAAACTGGTAAGAGGTGACAAGCTAATTTGATTGTCTCAACAATCTAACAATTGCTGTCACCACTCTAACAATTGCTGTCACCAGATGTAATGAAACCTCCTTCAATAGAGCTGTCACCAGTGTAACACTAACACTATATTATGCTGCTGATCTATACCTCCTTCACTTAACTGGTTATTAATAAAAGAAACGCTGTCACCACTGTAATAAATTTCTAGACCTTTTTTCGGTATATTGATCCCGACCATTCGAGTCACCAATTTCTTTCTCCAATGTGCGGCTGAGCGTGTAAGGCAAATCCAGTCCGATTTGAGCTGGGTACGCCTGGTCTTAAAACGGTTTGATACTCCTTTGCCAGGACAGGATTGCTCTCCCGGTTCTGTCTCACATCCAAGGCTGTTACACTCTCTAGGGGGGAATTACGGGGTAGGGATGATAAATAAAATATGGTTGAACCACAACGTTGTATAAAAAAAATATAATAAACAATTCTCTGAGTATATAAATATATGTAAATATAACACAAAATCCCGATATTACCCAAATAAATAAAGTCCCCTGGTATAAGCCTACCTATACATCTATCTATAAATTGTGCATCCTAACCTACCCCTGTATAACATATAACTATTCCACAAAAACAAAGTTATGACAGAGCCCTCGCTTTGCGTTAGAACATTTAAACTACCCCCTTATCGTTTTGGTATTTCCAAAGTGCATGAGAGGCGTATGGTTTCTTTTTTCCTAAATTTGCTATTCACCGGTGTCGAGACGATAAATAAAATATTATATGTATTTACCTTTTAACCGAAATATTATTCCAGCTTACGTTGTTTTTTTCGCGATTGACCTTGAGAAAATGAAAGCGAAATTTATTCGTATAAAATATTGCTGAGCTAAGAACAATAAAATATTTATCGACACTGGCGTTTCAAGTTGCGAAATTCCAAGTCTTGGAATCACCTACAATATTTATGTGTTTTACTAATAATTGAGAAATTTCGAATCACGTCTGAACAATAGATAACAATTTTTTTTATATTATATTATTTATCAGCGCAAGTTCGCTGAAACCTAAGAAAAATGGAAAATCATACGCTCCGGCCTTTTTGATACCATGTACAAATTAACCTCGCGTAAATGTCTATCTCCGTCCTACCTACGAGGTGGAAGCGAATTATGTGGCGCAATAAAATAATAACTACTAATTTAAAAAAACCTAACTCTTGTCAGGTTGGCGAAACTCTGCAAAATTTGGTTATATCAGCACACACGGTAAATTATATATATTACAGAACGAGCTGGGCTCCCTAAATTGGTGCGCCTGGACATGCAATATTTAACTGAGAACGACCAGATGTGTCCAGTCCCCTTGAAAGATCGGATAATCAACTAAGTATATTTGTTATCGCTACTCCCTATGTATAGCAATTGAATTATAACTCCCAAGTTCAGAATCCAGCGCAAATAATAACGAATAAATGTCTCAAAATTGAAAAAAAACCTTCAAATCTCAATTTTGTTCAAAAACTTACGGCGTTAGAAAACTTCCCTTCTCTGGCCTGAATACTGCTTATTCTTCGCTATCTTTATAGCCGCCGCGGGTAGTGCCAAATAACCGGAATCGTGCTATGTTGAAAAAACTTAGCGTAGAGGGTAATTCTACCGTTTTGTGTCTCTAAACGGGGGACAGTGTTCACCGTCAAGGATATCTCAGTATCCCTATTACGCCCTGACACAATGGAGAGAACTTTACCTCTGATACCGCTAACACTAAAAAAAAAACTACTACCGTCACCGTGACAGGGAAAGGACTTTTCCCTTCGCGTTTTCGACCCGCACTCCCTGCTGCCGCTCTCTGCACCTCGTTTTTGCTTTTCCCCCGAATTAGGTTTGGGGTTTTTGTCGAATTGCAAAATCAACTTTTTGTGTTTTGAAGCGTGCTAATTTTCGTTATCGAAATAATTGTATTCAATACAATTATTTTGCTTTGACCCAGTAAAATGTTTTGTTTGTTCTACTCTGTTTTGACTTCGTATTATTTTTCTAAACAAAATGTGGGTCGCATTCCAGTTTTTTATTTTGATTTAAAATAAAATATGTTTTACCGTGTGTTCTGAAATTTTCTACAATAAATTTATCTTTTTGTTATTCGCATTTATTACAACAAAATGAATCTGTGAGATACCTTGAACAATATTCAACCATAAAATTGGTCACTTGTATACACTTCAGAGGCTGTATCGTGCTAACAAACTGAAATTTCTGGCGCAAATGGTTATAAGTGTTTGAACGAACATGGAGTGACGTAAATTACATACAATATATATTGTGAAATATCATTAAAACAGCATTAACTACTTTTTCATTGATATATAATTATTTGGTAAAGAATCCCATATATTTTCAATTTTTTTCTGTGGGATCAATATTGTCTACACTACTTTCACAGTTTTCCTTCTACTTCAGAAATCTAGTCTTCAAATTTTGTTTTCCACACTATGCGCCTCGAAATTCTATAAATTCGGTTAACTCCTGCTACATTTCCATTTCAACTTATAGGCAACTCTGTATACCGACCCTGGTATAGATCTTACATTTTCAGTTTAATCTATAGAGTATTATTTATATTACCCTGGTTTTACGAGTGAACTTTTGAATTTCTGGGATGGGAGAATTTGTTTTGGTTACAGCGCTGAAATTACCTCTTCAACGTTAATTTCCTTTCTGGCAGGAATAGAGAAGTTCTGTAGAAAGTTGATCTCGTGCAGTGTGTTCTTAATGGATTGTAACGACACAGTCGTCTGAACAAGAAATAACCCCGATAAATAATCAGAAAAAACACTGCCCAAGCCAAACTAGACGGAGCTGGGCACCCAGCACCGAGAGGGCAGCACCTTCGCCGTTCCGCTAATAACTTGACCGATACTACCAAACCAGACGAACTGCGATATATCAGGCCAGCTAGATCCTTACGTAGAATAACGATAGGAAGGGAAAATAACCCAAGTGTTGCACTATATTCCGGAGCGTGTTGAGCCTGGGATGGTGAACACATAAATATCCGGCTTGTCGTCGACTCCTCGGTGTGCGTTGAACCCGAGGCTAGACGCTAAGCAAACCCTGTATATCGGACGAAGTCCTAAAGCGTGTTGAGCTTAGGGCGGACGCCAACTACCCTAGGTCAAGCCCTGCAGCGTGTTGTTCGCAGGACCGAGGCCTTCCCGATTAGCCGAAGTCCCGGAGCGCGTTGAGCCCGGGACGGAAGCAAACTACCAACCTCCGAGATTACGCTGTGCGTTGAACGCGGTATCTCGACCCTGACACACCCCTTTGGTTATAGGAACCTAGCGTCCCAGTGAGGAATCCGGAAAACCGAGGACAACAACGCCCGAGCAGGATAAACCGGAGCCGTGAGGGGTAGACAGTAACCGTGACAATCCAGACAACAGAGAAGAGTCATCCGCGACCCGATCCGACGACCACCCTAGAGAGACTACCCGCCAGGACCAATAGATCGTGTATAGTACATCCTCGGACATCAAAAAAAGGAAACAGGGTCACACAGGGCAAGCAAAAAATATCAAACGATGAAATAAAACAATATAGTTTGTTTAAATCTTCATTTATTTGAACTAATGTTTAATTTAAACTTGTTGACGCGTTTCACTAACACAGTAGCTTTGTCAAAACGAATGGAGGTAAAATATAAAAATGTCTTAATATATACACATGTATACACTGTATATATTAAGACATTTTTATATTTTACCTCCATTCGTTTTGACAAAGCTACTGTGTTCGTGAAACGCGTCAACAAGTTTAAATTGAACATTAGTTCAAATATATGAAGATTTAAACAAACTATATTGTTTTATTTCATCCTTCAGTATGGATCTTCATCAAGTAAAAGCCTCATCTATTCAAAAAATATCAACCAGCAAAAAGACGTCCCCCAACAACAGGAAAAAGAACCCTCAGGTTTCGGAAGGGTCAACTTCAAAATAGCGTCTTTGGTATCTCCAATATGACGAAATGGAGTTCTTCAATTTATCCGTTAAAACGAGTTTGGAGTCGATTCCCCACTATACTACCAAACAGACATCAATCGAACGTCGAAACTAAATATAAAGTTATCTCAGATGCTCCCTTACAAAGGATGGTTTGAAAATCCGACAGATAATCCTGTCACACCTGATCGGGTGCCAAAGAAGTATACCATGGGTAGGATAGTAACTTGGTCTACTTTCCACTCCTCTTTGATATACTGAGAGAGGTCATCATATTTTCGAAGCTTTAGGTTGATTGTGTTTTCCATGTTGTTATCATTCACAACTGCGAAGTCGATAATCCACACCTGTTTTCTCTAAGGCTCCACAGAACCACATCCGGCCGGTTTGCTTCATTATTATTATTATTATTATTATTATTATATTATTGGTGGAAGTGTTCACCAACCCAGAGGTTGAATATTGTGCTCTTGATCAAATTTCGAAATTTTATTGAAACTACGTTTCGTTAAATAGTGTTTATAAGTTCCTATTTGGTTGATAAACGTGTAGGCAAGTACAATTTTTATGTAATAGGTACCTATATAAAGTATTTCGTTTTGTTGAAATCTGGTTATTTCCATCAAAACAATTTGTCACAGCACCTATTCCACCAGTGGTCAGATTTTAAACGAAACTTCTCTCTTTTATTCGATATTACTTGATTTGTTCGGCATTTGCAACGGAATATGGACTCAATAAATAAGTGTAAAAGATGCAAAAAAGATGTTACATCAGGATTAAAATGTGTGACGTGTGGGGTTGTTTCCCATAAGAGTTGCTTGAAATCTGTCAAAAATGCAAAAATTATAGACGATTCTTTTTGCAACTGTTGTATAGACAGTGGAATTACTATATACTTCTTTATTTAACAGTGAGATGTGTTCAAACTACAATAAATATTTACAACTAAAATCTAATGCTCTGTACAAGAATTACTTTTCTCCTTGTTACTGGTTGGAGTAGAACTGATTTGGGCTATAGAGATGATTTCCATTATATGGGGTTCTAAGGGGAGAAACACAAACTTATGTATACGTTCCATGTTCTGGAAGGAAGAACATCAATGAGTTTAAAAACAATACTTTTGTGTTAAATATTTAGATCGGTTAAACTAAATTCGGTTTTTTTATATACTATATTTAATAAACAAGATACACTGTAAGACGGAAGTTAAAACGCAACATAAACGTAAGCCTATATAATATTATGTTGTTGGGTGTTGCATTATTTTGTTAAAAGTCGCCATGTTGTTGTCTACAAAAGTGAGAGCTTTTATAATGGAAATAACCATCAGTTAATTTTAAATTTGGTATAAATCAAAAGCTAAATGCATGTATTTTCTGATGTTGATGATATTTAGATGAATTTAAACTAAAGAAGACCTCAAAACTGCATTCTGAGATCCATGTGCTGAATAAAACAAGTTTTTATATATCGGTTAAAAACCAGGAGCAATAATCACTTGATAAAGTAAACAAATAGGAAGTGGCTACTGCACCATTATAAGGGTGATTAAAATTTAAAAATTCGTGACTGTTTATTTGAATTTTAAGGTGGATACAAGGATATGCTCAAGGTGTAAAGATGATGAAGTTAATCTAGTTTTTCCATGTGATTAATGCAAGGAGTACTTATGTGCTCAATGTGCAGACTTGACAGTGTCAGAGATCAAATGTTTACAATTAGAGAATAAACGAAAATTAATTTTTATGTGCAGTGAATGTGAAACAGGTTTTTGGAGAGTCCCAGAACTAACTAAAGAATTGAAGCAAGTAAAAATTAACATTGAAAAACTTATGAAAAATAATGCATCTGATTTCAATAATGAAAAAGATGCAACTTAAAATGTATCTAAGATTAACAGCGAATAACTCATGATGGAAGTTGTGGAAAGACAGAAGAGGGCATCAAACATTATTATATTAAATGTAAATGAGTCGAAACAAAACATAGTTGCAAACAAAATAAGAGAAGATAAAGACTCAGTAAAAGATCTACTAAAGGATATTGATGTTGATATTACAAATACAAAGGTGTTCAGACTGGGTAAAGACCAAAGCAAAAATGGACCTCTAAAAGTTTGTTTTCCCAGTCCACAAGAAGCTCATAAGGTGTTAAAAATGAAAAAGGAGTTAAACATTCCAACGATTAAAATTTTTCCGGTCCAAACTAAAGCACAAAGAGAGTATTTCTTCAATATAAAAAGGAAGCTGCAGAAGTATTTAGAGAACGGTGAAAACAAAACTATCAAATACATTAATAATATTCCAACAATTGTTGATAGCAATGCATATACCCAAAACAAGCAAAAAAACTAGTAAATGGTCATAATATATCTTTTAGAAGTGATATAATTTACATGAATGTACAGAGTTTTTTGGCGCACCGTGATGAGGTCTTAGTTGAAGTATTTTGTTATCAACCATCTATAGTGATATTAAGTGAAGCAAGATGTACAGATGATATCCAAGAGGTTGAAATTGCAGTAGATGGATATGTATGTGTAAGATGTAATTCTTTAAATCGACGCACGGGAGCTGTACGTATTTATCTGCGGAATAATATTACTTTTAGTGTGAAAAAGGAAGATGTTCTTGTGCCTAATTATTGGTGTAAAATTGTTGGCATTGACTTTAATGAAACTAAATGGTTGATTGGTGGCTTTTACCATTCGCCCAGTTCCAGTGATGCGGTCTTTGTAGATAAAATGGAAGGATGATGCGAGGATTTCTTATCTGGGAACGTCAAAGCTTTAATTGTGGGTGATGTTAATATTGATTATTTTGTAGATAGTTTTTATAGCAAAAGGATTAGGAATTTGATTCAGTCTTATGGCATTGAACAACATGTAAATGATTATACCAGAATAAGTATGGACAGCTCGACATTGATCGATTATGTTTTGTCGAATCAAAATATTTCTGTAAATTTCTGTAAATGACAACAGACCATTCGATTATAAGTGTTAATTTTGAAAAAAATGTGGATTATGTGAATGAATTAAATGTCTTCTCTAGAAAGTTAAATATAGATCAATTTCATGAGATTAATTTAGAATTAATACCATGTGACTGGTTATTTGACTCAGGTAATGTAAATGAAATTTTTAGTCAACTAGAAAGTAATTTTGGTAGTCTTTAAACACTATTGCACCTATTTCTGAGATACAGATAAAGAAATAGTATATTGTGCAACAAGTGGGAAAAGTTCAACTTTTCTCACGAGTGTGGAAGTTTGTGGCACGAGCCAAGGGCGAGTGCCGCAAACACACGAGTGAGAAAAGTACTTTTCCCACATGTTGCACACTATAATTTTTCTACAACTGCACAAATTTAAAGAATACAAGTAAATAGTTTTGTAGAAAAAGTCTAAGCATCGAGGACCACCCGCCGAAAACGGCTGGGCATCGAGTAAAAGTTTCTGAAATTGGCTGGGCATCGAGGATCACCTACTGGATTCTCCATATAAATGTATGTAGTGTGGGCAATGTGCCGTGAGAAATAATATTTCACACAGTGTGAGCAATATATGGTTTTGAAATTAAGTAAGCTATGAGAAATAGGCTACTTTTCATAGCAGGTGAAGAAAAAAATAATTTTATGAACGTAAAATAGATGAACACAGGAATGATTCTAAGGAAATGTGGAAATACTAAAAAATCTAATAAAAGGTAAAAATCGGGAAATTAAATTTGACTCTGTTAGGTTTTCTGTTCAGGGGTCTGTTTCTTTCGCTAAAACGGAAGAAGAAGCGGCCAACAAATTAAGTAATTATTTTGTAAATAGTATATGTGAAATAGCAAATTCAATACCTCAAACTGAGGATTGGACACCAAATTTTCTAAGTGATATTCAATCAACATTGACTGATTTTAAATCAATTACGTTTTTTCGTTAAAAAATAAGGGAAGCTATGACGAAATATTGAGTGCTAAGTTTTTGAAGGAGATCTTTTATACAACTGGCTTTGCATTATTAAATTTTATAAACACGTCCCTGAAAACAGGAACATTTTCTGATCGACTAAGAGCTAGCAAGATAGTTCCAATCCAAAAAATTGCAAACGATACAGACGAATGCCAACTCGCGGCCTATCAATACACTTCCGACAATTAAAAAATGACCAAATTTTAGAATACTTTAACAATGGTTTGTTTGTGGGAAATCAGTCAGGATTTAGGGAAGGTCATTCATGTGAAACATCTTTACAATTGACTATATCTAAATGGAAGCAAGTACTTGATGAAAATAAATATATAATAGCAGTTTATCTGTATTTCAAACGAGCTTTTGAGACAATATATCGTAAAATTTTGATTAATAAATTGAAATATTATGGTTTTGCAGGACAAGTCCTGACCTGGTTTGAGTAGTATATGGCTAATATAATACAATATGTAAAGCTAGGTAAATCAACATCTGAAATGTTAGAGAATAACGGAGTACCTCAAGGAAGTGTATTGGGACTTCTGTTTATTATATATTTAAATGACATTAATTATATTGAGTGTGATTTTATTAATCTATTTGCAGATGATACACTGTTGGCATGTTATGGGTATAACCCTGAGGAAATTTTTAATAAGCAGAATAACATGTTGAAAGTATTAACCCAGTTTTTGAATAAAAATAAACTTAACAATAAAAACACGAAGGCTATTATTTCGGGGAGTAAATATAAATTGAATCAAATAAATTATAATAGATATAACATTAGAATTGAAAATGAGAACGTAGAATGAGTCAATGAATTTAAATACTTGAAAGTTATTTTAGATGAAAATTTATTATTGAAACCCCATTGCGAATACATATGTAAAAAAATAACAAAAAAGCTGTTTTTCTTCTCAAGGGCTGCTTCAAATCTCCCTCTTCTTTAGATTAACAGCGTATAAAATTATTATACAACCTAATTTTGATTACTGCGGATCATTACTTTATAAATTAGGTAATAACTGTTTACAAAGACTACAAAAGTTGCAAAATAGAGGAATGAGAATAATCCTTCGATGTAACAGATATACACCACCGATAAATACTATGATGACAACCTTAGGTTGGATTTCGGTGAGACAAAGATTTTATTATTTAGCAATGATTTTTGTTTACAAATCTAAAAATAGAAAACTTCTTGAGTACTTCAATGATTTTATCATCTATAATAGTGAAATACATAATTACAATACTAGATCTGTTAATGATGTCTATATACCACAAGCGAGACTGGCCATAGCAACAAAATATATTTTTATATGCGGATTACATGAATTTAATGCTTTGCCTACTGAAATTAATACATCAGCTTAAAAAATATCTACTACAATTTATTTCCAAGCCATAAACTAATTTTGTAATTTCTGTATGTACGTTTATTTTTATTTTATATTGATATGTATTTTATTTTTATTATACTTTGATATGTATTCGTTTTTTAACTTAATACCAAAACTCTTACTTTTATTACTAATTTTGTCAAGATTTTATTTTATTTCATCTTGTTATATCTCATTTTATTTTATTTTATTTATTCAACTGAATTTGTGTGTACTGACTACAATATGTGGTATTTACTACTATGTATTAGGACCTCCTATATTAAATAAAGATTATTATTATGTTTTAAATAAAATTTTACGATTTAATTTCCGTTTACCCTTTTACTATGGTCCAACTGTATATTTTTACTTTCCCACTCAACCCTATCTAATGTGCGAGAAAAGTATTGGTTTGTCCCAAAAACAGTTGGAATGTTGCATTTTTTATTTATTTTCTCTTATTTCAGCGAGAAAAACACAAAAAAGGGTTGTTAGAAAAAAATCCTCCGTGTATCGTCGGCCACTTTTTGTAACATGTCTTGTTACCACAATACAGCCTCCGGAGTGCAACTAGTCACCACAACGGGTGTTATGGTACTTGAAGTATCATAATCATCAATCATAATTTTGGTAATTTTTGAAGAAATTTCGGTTTGTTAGCACAATACAGCCTCCGAGTGTATACAAGTGACCAATTTCAAAAGAACTAATCAAAAAGTTGAAAGCAATCAACTTGCAAGATAACTATAAACTCATTTCGTTCGATGTTACTAATATGTTCACTAAAATTCCTCCTAAAGAATGTCTAATACTTGTAAGAAAATTACTAAAAGATAAAAATATTAATCCAGGAATAATATCAGATATACTTAATTTATTTGATGCATGCATTAATCAGAATTATTTCACTTTTGACAATAAGATATATATTCAAAATGAAAGTTTACCAATGGGAAGCCCTATATCACCTATTTTGGCAAACATTTTTATGGACAATTTAGAAAGAAAGATCTTTGAAAGTAATATTTCGAAAAATGTTTTATTTTGGTATCGATATGTACGAGTAGATGACATATTAGCTTGTTTTATAGGTAGTGATACGACAATTAGATATATTTTTCAACCACGTTAATAATTTACACCCAAAAATTAAATTTACATTAGAAGTTGAAGAAAATAGCTCAATCAATTTTCTTGATTTAAAAATTCAAAGAGTTAATAATGTACTTGATTATTCAATTTACCAAAAACCAACACAGACTGATGTAACAATTCCATTTAATTCCAATCACCCCGTGTCCCATAAACTAGCGGCATATAATTCAATGATACATAGAGCTTTTTCAGTTCCTATGTACAAATGTAATTGTGATAGAGAGATTAATACAAATAGCAACATCCAACGGTTATCCATTAGATATGATAAATAAGCTAATTAATAAAAAAAAGGAAAAAGTGGCATTACAACTAATATTTCCTAAACAAACTGATGAAATAAAAACTTATAAAACCATCACATATGCAGGAAATATTTCTATTAATATTTCAAAGATAATATCTTCAGCAACGAATACAACAATTTCTTTTAAAACAGAAAGTAACGTTAGTACAAAATTGTTAAATGTAAAAACAAAAATACCACAATTAAAGAAGTCAGGTATATATAAACTCAAATGTCCAGAATGTAATGCTGTCTATTTGGATCAGACCCTTAGGAATTTTGAAATCCGATACAGTGAACACTTACGAGCATACAGATTAAACCAACCAGATAAACCCCACTACACAAAACATCTTCTTCTTCTTTCGGTTCCGTCTTCACCTTAGTGAAGGTTGGCAACAATCTCGGCGAACTGGGTTCGGTTTTGAGCAGCTCGGAATAAGGAATGTGAGTCTAGTCCGGTCCAGTCCCTTATGTTTTTCAACCACGAATGTTGGCGTCTTCCTATACCTCGTCTGCCTTCTATTTTGCCTTCCATTATTATTTTCAGCAGCCTCATTCTATCACTCCTGATTACATGTCCCAAGTATGCGGTTTTTCTCTTCTTTATGTCGACAACTAAGTCTCTGTCCTTACCTAATCTTCTCAGAACTTCTTCATTACTGATGTGGTCTGTCCAGGGTATTTTTAAGAGCCTTCTATACACCCACATTTCGAAAGCTTCTAGCCGCCTTAGTGTTTCGGCCTTTAGGGTCCAGACTTCGGATCCGTACAGCAAGACAGAATAGATGTAACAATTGACAAATCTAAGGCGTAATTTCAAGTTCAGTGATCGGTTACAAAGCACTGGTCGCATTTTATTGAATACTGATCTGGCCTGTACTATGCGCGATCTGATTTCTGTACTAGGACTCAGATCAGATGTTATCCAGGTACCTAAATACTTGAACTTGGTTACGTTTTCGATGGGTAGTCCTTTTATATATATATATCTGGTGCTGGATTAGTTCTTCTAGTGATGGCCATTACTTTTGTCTTTATATTAATTTTAAAGCCCAGGGTCTCTCCTACTCTGTCAATCCGATTTAAAAGTTGTTGGAGTCCTTCTAAGCCATCGGCTATGATGGCGGTATCATCTGCAAAGCGTAAGTTGTTAATCAGATGCCCGTTTATTCTAATGCCGTGTTCCATACCCTGTAGAGCTTCATCGAATATATATTAAATAGTAAGGGCGATAAGACACATCCCTGTCGCACTCCCCTATGAATGGGTACATCATCTGTTTTGTTTCCTTCGACCCTGATGGCTGCTGTTTGGTCCCAGTATAAATTTTTCAGGAACTGGATGTCGTTATTATCGAGACCCTTTTCTTTCAGGATGTTAAACAGGGCTGTGTGTTCGACTCTGTCGAACGCCTTCTCGTAGTCGATAAAACAGATGAAAGCCTCTTTTTGTTGATCTCGACATTTCTGTAACAATACAGATAGGCTGAACAGTGCTTCCCTCGTGCCCATTCCTTCTCTAAAACCGAACTGTGCGTCATCTAGATCTATTTCGCATTTTTTGAATATCCGTTTGTGTATGATTTTTAAAAGAAGTTTTAATGCATGACTCATTAGGCTAATTAGTCTGAAATCTTCACATGTATGTGCATTTGCTTTCTTTGGTATGGGAATGAAGTCGGACTTCAACCAGTCGCGTGGGATGTTTCCGCTCTTGTAGATTTGATTTAGAAGCTTAGTCAAAACCTTTCTATTCTGCCCGTTCAAGAGTTTGAAAGTCTCAATGTGGATTCCATCTGGCCCAGCAGCCTTTCCTGTTTTGCAGGTTTTGAGTGCTCTTTCAACCTCCGATGTCAGAATATCTGGTGCCTCTTCTGAATCTTCTTTATTGTTAAAGTGACGTGGATCTTTAGTAGAGAATAGTTGTCGAATATAATTTATCCAATGGTCTTTCAGTTCTTTTTCGTCTAATATGGGTTTATTGTCGTGTCCAACTATTCTGTTTGGGATGTTCTTTCTTCCCTGGACTACCATTTCTTTAACTTTCTCATGAATTGCGGAATGATCGTGCTTTTGTTGTAACTCTTCAATCTCACAACATTTCTGGGCCATCCAGTATTCTTTTGCTTCCTTTATTTTCTTTTCTATTTGTTTGTTAAGTGTTTTGTACAAAGTCGTATACCTATTCTTGTCTGTTCTGCGTTTATCCATCATATTTAATATTTCTTCAGTCATCCATTCTTTTTTCTTGTTTGTACGTGTTGGACCAATTACTTCCTTCTCAATTCTATGTATTTTATCCCTCATATTTTTCCAATCTTCTTCAATATTTTTTCCAAATTCTGGGTTGTTTATATTCGATATTTCATAGTTGACTTTCTCTCTCAATTCGTCTTTTTTAGATGGGTCGCGGAGGTTGTTGATGTCAACTAACTTGACGTGTTTCTTTGTTAGTTTTTTCAATTTTATATTAAGGTTGCCAACTACTGGGTTGTGGTCTGAGTTAATATCTGTGCCTGGGTATGTTCTTATGCCATGAATTCCATTTTTGAATCGTTCTTTTATTAAAATGAAGTCGATTTGGTTTCTGACAACGTTTGTTTCATTGTGTTGCGGGGATTGCCAAGTGTAAAACATCTACTTGACACCAATAATTCATTGACACCTAACACAAAACTAGAAGTGCTGCATATTTGTGAAAAGAAACAAGAACTAGATTTCCTTGAAGAATTGGAAATTATAACACATTTAAGAAACCCACAATATGAAGCTGTCAATGAACAGTTAAATCTAGGGAGTTCTCCACTAATAAACTGTCTTCTTAAGTGATAATTGTAAAGATCAGCAGTAATAGTTTTCCTGGTTTTCTATATCATTGCACAGTTATACTGATCTTAATAGGAAAAATGATATCCAGGATATCACCATAGGGCTAATATCTAAGCTTCAATATTTGTAATATCACATCTTCTTTTTTCTATTAACATATATTAAGTCAATCACAAGTTAGGTCACTTCTTGGTCTAGCCAAAAATAACTACTAAACATCAGATAGGCACCAAATGAAATGTAACTTCTGTCATTCTGACGATGATATTGATTTATCGAAACAATTGTCAATTTTTTAGAATTTTCAACAATTTTTATTATATTGTGGAATTAACTAGAAACCGTGAGTTTCATTTAAAACACTAATATTGTTGAGGGCGTCTCACAGACGAGCCCTATTGATTTTCAGCTCATCAGAGACAGTATAACGGGTCCTATAAATCCAAATATACTACATTTTTGGAGAAATTTCTGTTTGTTAGAACAATACTGCCTCCAAAGTGTATACAAGTGACCAATTAAATGATAGCATATTGTTGGGGGCATCTCACAGATGGGCCCTATTGATTTTCAGCTCACTAGAGCCAGTTCAACGGGTCCTATAAACCCGGATATACTTCATTTTTGGAGAAATTTCAGTTTGCTAGCACAATACAGTCTCCGGAGTGTTGTTAGAAAAAAATCCCGTGTGTATGTCGTCGTTGTCGTCGGCCACTTTTTGTAACGTGTCTTGTTAGCACGATACAGCCTCCGGAGTGCAACTAGTCACCAAATTTATGATTGTCATGCCATCTGACAGATGAACCCTATTGATTTTCAAGTCACCAAAGCCAGTACAACGGGTGCTATGGTTCAAAAAGGACTACATTTTTGGAAAATTTTCGGTTTGTTATTACGATACAGCCTCCGGAATGTATACAAGTGACCAATGATTGGATATTGTTAAGGGCGTTTCACATATGATTGATTTTCAGCTCACCAGAGTCAGTACAGCTGGGCCTATAAATCCAGATATACTACATTTTTGGTCATCTTTGGAAAAATTTTAGTTTGTTAGCACGGTACAGCCTCCGGAGTTTATACAAGTAGCCAATTTTATGATTGGATATTGTTCAGGGCGTCTCACAGATGAACCTTATTCATTTTCAGCTCACCAGAGCCAGTACAATGGATCCCATGAATTCAGATATTTTACATATTTGGACATATTTCTGTTTGTTAATACGATACAGACTCTGTAGTGTATGAGGAAAAGTTAGTTTTAATTCTTAAAACCGTTTATTTTTTATATAGATTGTGGAGGTAGGAAGGTAACATTGTAACACTTCATTGATCCAAATTCTGTTCTGTATGGATATAAAATAAAGTGAAATACATTTCCTAAATTTTAAAATTTATTGAATATCTTCTTTCATTTCCTGCATAATCATTAAATATTTTTTAATTGCATTTTCTTGAATGTCAACCGATTTTTCAAAAATTATTGTGTTTTGAAAAATGTATTTGTAATTGCAGAAATTATTATAGACCTAATTTAACTTGATTTTGTGTCAATCCTGTGCTTAAAAATACAAATTGAATATAAATTAAGGGGCGTCTATTAATTACGGGGGGGGGGGTTCGGGGGAAGGAGGTCACACCTAATCTCACGGGAGTTTCGACAAATATCACGTAATTTTTTTGGGACAAAAAGTAGTGTAAAAATGTCAAAAAATCATTAATTTAAAGGAAAACGTATTTCTAGACTAAAACATGCCGTAATCTTTATTGAATTACGATATAAAAAACCTGAAATACTAGTCTTTACTAGTTTAAATGAAAATAATAGAATGCAAATTGTATGTTATAAAATAAATCTAATGTATTAATACCAAAATATAAATTATGATAGATCTCACGTGAGATTAGGGGCGGGGGGAGGGGATCGAGACAAATCTCACGACCGGGGGAAGGGGGATTAAAAAGTGCTCAAAAACGCCTCACGTAATTAATAGACGCCCCCTTATCCGCACAAATTAGAAACACTAAATGAACCTGTGTAAACCAACAAATGGTTGCCTAGCAAACGTGGGTCAGTTCAAAATATTGCGTGGGAGAGTGTCTGGCCAAGGGATCATAGGTTCGCCATCACTATTCTAGATCAAGCATTGACACGTAAATAAAGAGCAGGGCTGGACTAACTCGGATGGTTCGCACGGCAGTAATGTAGTATGTATATGTTTTTTTTGTTTTCCAGAAAACAGCAGCAAAAATATTCTCTCGTTTAATATGTACTGATATGGATAATATGACTGAAGATATTCTGATCAAAAATAAATATTTGGTTCGGTTTTCTAAAATATTTAAACATAAAAAATTAGAAGAGGTATTGAGAGAAAATGTCGATCACATTGTGGCAGGAATTTTAGATTTTTTAACTGACGAAAGAGGCGTTGAATTTTGTTTCGGCGAAACCGTGATATTCTTTACGAAACACTTGAGTGAAAAGGACATTATTAAATGTTTTTCGTTTGTTGAGGTAAGTTACTAAATTATCGATATTCAGAAAAATAAATGTTTGTTATTTTACAGATTACGATTTGCAACAACAACACATTAGGATTATTTTTAGTCGATCAGCATCTTACTCAATTTGAAAATCTGTTATTAGAATTAAAGTTGAATATTTATAAAAGCGGAGTGACTAAAGACAAATTCAAATATTTTCACAGATACGCGTTTTTCGTTAATATAATTACAGATTGTCTCACGCCCAGCAGCTGTTGGCGATACTTTTTCGTAAGAGACGTACTTTATACTATTTTCAATATTATCGAGAATAACGAAAAATGTACGAATATGATGTTAGCTTCGTGTCGATTCCTGAATAGTTTCTTGAAAAAAATTCTACCTAATCTATCGATAACTTTCAAAGATTTTTTTCATGATACTGTGGGCTGTTTGAAAACGATTTACGTTACGAGGAAAGCGATAAAAGAAAACTGCAAAGAATTATTAAACTTTTTAATAGTGGAAAATACGAAATATTTCGAAGAAGAAATAAAAAACTTGGATAAATTTCCCGATCTACTCGATTTCTGTGACATAATAAACATTCAAAAACATTATAAAACTACTAGCCGAGAATCGTTTTTAGTAGATCAAATCAATCAATTTTTGAACCACAAAGATATTTTAACCAAAGAAGACAGCCTGGTGTATTTGAGAAAAGCTTTGGAGAGAGAAAAAGATGGATTGAAAGAGTTGTATGATAAGCTGCAAAACATAAGAGGATTCTCAGAAGATTGCGAAAATAGCTTGTTGCACAGGCTAGTTTGTACTTTGTGTCAATTAAGTTATTCAACAAATCAAAACGTAAGTAACATTCATTATCATAATAATCAAAATAAAATGTATAGAAATATATATTTATATGAAAAAAACTCACATAAATAGAAACAGTAGTTTGTACAAGTGCGCATAGCGTATTTTTCCCACGAGCGCAGAAGTTTAAGGCGAGTGCCAAAAATTCATCGAGCGGGAAAAGTGCTTAGCGTACGAGTTGTACACAATATTTTTTCTACAACCACGTTTATTAATGAGAGAAAAAAAAACTTATATAGGTATTTTATTTAAACTACAGAAAGAATACGCGCACTTAGTGAAAACGCCGTTTTCTTGTTATTAGATGACAATAAAAGCAAACTACAGGGCATTATTTAAAGTTTTAATTTTCAATATTCATATATTTAAGCACGAAAAAAGTTTTAAGCCAACAATATCTCGAAAAATATAATCTATGTTGGTAATTTAATAAAGTGATTTGCTACCATGTTCTAAAATGTAGGTTATGTTACAAAAAAGAAAATATCGATTTTTTAAAAATTAGGATGTATTTAGCTAACGTGTTTGTGTTAAACAAGATAAACAACAATAAATATATGATGTACATACCTGTCTGTTGATTTCATATTTTTAATACAATAGCACAGATTTTATTTCACAAATACAATAACCTCAATGGATTTTTATTATTGTCATCCAAAACCTTGACCTATCCCAACTGATGATGCACACTAAATGAGCGTATTTCAAAAATAACTATTGATTATAGAAAAGTCAGTTGAACGTAGGTATAGTTAATAGTGAAATTTCAACAATTTTGAATTGTTATACCTGGTGTATCTTTTTTTGGTAATAAGTTTTTATTAATTGTAATATTAGTGTCTGTCAACAATCAAGATAATGTTAAAATTGTCAAAAATAAAATTTATATTGAAATTTCCGTGCTATAGCTTGTACTTTTACCACTCTAAATTATTACTGCCTGCCGGCCGGCTTTCCGTATAAAAATTTGTGTAAATGCGTTTTGCATAGTGCATATTTATAATAATAATGAGATTCATTTACGTTTTTCAATAAAATAAAACGGCAAAATACAGCAATCCGCCAATCAGAGCAACTGACGCCACGTTTCAGTAAATGCGTTAAGAACTTTCATACCCTTTTCGAGTCTATTCACAGTTTCAAATTGTTTTTACTTGTATTTGTCAAGTATTTCGTATTTTTTAAAGATCAGTTGACTATTTTTGTGCCCCCATTCCAATCCGAAGGTTATACATTCCCGAGGGAATTGTAGCCGATCCACTGGAGCTCTCTGATTCGTGTTGTATGGGCGGGAAATAAATGGAATGTAGTATTTTTCTTTATATTTGGTTCAATGCATAGATTGATGCTGGCAATCAAAATGATGCAAAAAATAAAAAAAGTCATATTCAAAACAGGAAACAGATCACACTTACCCTGGTTATGACAGTAGATCTTCTTGTCGGTACCAACTAAGGATGAAGATAGGACTACCACGTGAATTCTAAAGTCTGGAGTTACACACTTAATTTAAAGGTAAAAATAATTTCTACAACGATCGAGAACTTGTACTGTCCACCGCTCCATCGCTACTCGAAGGTTTTCGCCTAAAATCTAGTTGGCACGCGCTGAACTATGTTTTAACTTGGGCGCAATGCTAAATGCTCTCAAAAATCAATTAAACAATTGCCGCGGGGATTGAACATGCCGCACACCAAAATGGCACATTTTAATTAGATTGACTGGCGGTCAATGATATAACATGAGGAGAGAGAAAAAGAAACACTTACATTAAAATTCCCGGCCACCATGGGGAATTATTGAGAATTTATTGAGGGAATATGCCTCTTGAGGCAGGGTCTGCAGGATTGTATACGGACGTAACATGTCTCCAAATAGAGGGAGGAATCTTATCTTTGATCAATGTCACCCGGTTTGACACGAAAGCAGCCCATTTGTGGGGAGAGCGTACCCAAGAAAGGACAATGGTGGAATCTGTGTAAGTGGACCATTTCTAATATGTAAAGAATCTAGAAGATTTGTTTGCACAAAATGCATTAATTCAGACAACAATAGGGCCCCACATAATTCGAGTCGAGGTAAAGAGATTTTTTTGAGAGGAGCTACCCGGCTTTTGCTACAAACTAAATGTGTTTTGATCTTACCATTCTCGTCTTCAGACCATAAATAAATTACAGCGGTATACGCCTTTTCTGAGGCATCACAAAAGCCATGAAGATCATAGTTACAATTATGAGGAGAAGTTATTCGTCGAGGAATATGAAGTGAGGATAGAGAAGGCAAATTTGTCCTAAAACTACGCCAGAAATCAACAATATTATCTGGTGGAGATGAGTCCCAAGGAATTCCAGGAGCCCAAAGTGATTGGACTAGTATTTTGAGAGAAACCGTTACAGGGGAGAGAAATCCTAATGGTTCAAAGATTTTTGCAAGTTCAGAAAGTATTAAGAAGAATTTTTTGGATATCTTGTTGAAGCTTGGGGCCTGAAAACAGGATATCGTTCAAAGAAAGACCATTGGAGCCTTTCGCGGAAGCATCAAATACGACCGTAAATTTAGACATATCTGACTTAGCAATACTGGATGAGGGAAATAATAGCTAGAAGAGATAAGTTCACTGCCGTGAACGGGTTCCATATGATCGGAAATTAAATAATCTTCCATAAAATCTTTATATTGAGTATATAATTGAGGTTTTCTTACCAAACGACGTTCTAAATATAAAAATCTTCTTAGAGCGATGTCCGGAGAATTGGAGAAATTATATGGAGTATTACGAAAGGGGAAAGATACAACAAAACGTTCAGTAGAGTCCTGACGTATGGAGTCTGAAAACAATCTTTCGGCTAAGAGATCATCTGACGATGAATGAGAGCGAGAGGGTATGGAATCAATTTCCCAAAATCTTTTAACTTCACTTTCTAGAGATAATTCAGCGGAAGTAAAGAACGAATGAGCTATCTGATTTGAGGTATGATTGACTTTTCCCATGATTACCCAACCAAAAATCGTATTCAAAGCAACGGGTTTATCATTTGAAGACTTATTAAAACCACCTTGAAGAATATTAGCAAACACGTTAACACCTAGAAGCATGTCTACAGGAAGGGAATGTATGAATTGAGGATCTGCAAGTCGTAAGTTTGCGAATTCTCGAAAATGATGCTTAGGTATAGAGACACTGGACATATCAGAGCAAATTTGTGGCATAATAACAAAGTCTAAAGTAAGAGGAGGTTCCGGAGCATGTCGTGGTAGTACAAGTGACTCCTTGTGAAGCCTGAGAAGAGATCTCACCCACACCCCTTATCTCCAAAGAGAGAGGAAAGTTATTCAAGCCCTGTTTATTACAACATTTAGCAGAAATGAAGTGACTCTGACTGGCACTATCCAGAAAATCTCTTACAGAATGATAACGACCTTGGCTATCATTAACATCAATCATAGCGGTAGACAACAATACTGTACTATTTACACGAGAGAGTAGGTTGACTGAAGTTTCAACATTAGAACGAGCAAATGGGAAGCACTAGTTGACGCAACTGGAGTAATGGGAGCATTGTTTGGGAGAGCTTGTGAGGTAGGAATTGCATCAAAGTGTAAAAGGGTGTGGTGCCTGCGTGAACCTTTTCTACAACGCAGATGAGAAGGACAATTAAAATTATTATGTTTGTAACCAACACAATTTGTACACCATTTCTTGGATTTTACAAAGTCATATCTTTCGTTAGGAGATTTAGCTAAGAAACCTTGACAATTGTATATCAAATCTTGCTGATGGCATAATTGACAATCTATTTTAGAGTAAGACTGGGTAGTAAATGCACTACTAATTCGCTGTTTTTGAGGAGTGTGTTTTGGAGTACTTTTAATTTTAGGAGAAGGAACAATAGTGTCATTCCCACTATCCATAGAGTCACATTGAGTCTCTAAAAGCGTAGTATAATATTCATCATCAGGTAGATTATTCTTATATTGCAGCTCAAAGCGAGTTTTAGTATTATTATCTAATCTATCTAACAACATATTGTAAAGTATGAAATCCCAATTCTTGACATTATAACCTAAATTTTCTAAAATGGCCAAGTTCTTCTCAAAACTATCAGTCAACTTAAGTAAAGCCTCATGATCATCTGAACTGTCCATTGCAGAAGTAAGTTTTAAAGCATGCCAATGGGAGCGAGCAATTAACAACTTTTTATCAAAGTGCTTTCTGAGTATTGTATGCTACAACATAAATATTACCTCGTAAAGGTACACTAGAAATGAGATCATACTCAACTGAAGAAGTGGATGTCAATAAATAATTATCTATATTGGTTAAAGAATCATTATTATGTACTATCGAATCAAACATATCAATAAACGTTTGCCAATGTTGATAATCTGCGTCAAAAACAGGAACAGTGAGTTTGGACAATCTAACATAACAATTAGTTCTAAAAGTAGTCACATTTTGAGTAGAGTTTTGATTAATATTATTATTACTAATATCATCTTCGAATAGTTGAGTATAAACTGCTTGAACATGATAATAGCTATTATCAAAATTGAGTGATATTATATATTATGTGGCTCTAAGTCCGCACCTTCCTGGTGAGCTTTAAGAAAATCATCACGAATATTTTCGATATATTTATATCTACATTTAAAATTATTTTGTAAGCCTGTATTTGTGAGAGCATCATTAGCAATTGTTAACAGAGAATTTAAGTTAAGAATTTCACTTTGATGTTGAGCAATTAATAATTTAAGTTTCTTAGCTTCAGACATGAGTATTTATAAAAGGTAAACACTTGACAATGAGAATTATTATTGAAATATTATTTAAATCAAAAGCATATAAAGAAGAGAGAGCGAACGTTATAATTACGAGTACAATAAATGTAGAACGGTATAGAAATTAAGCAGTGCACTTTATTATTGAAATAAAATATATTCAATGATAAAATGTTCATAAAAATATGTAAATATGATATCGACTTCTGCCAGCTGATTTAATGAAATTCACAGGTGCGTTAATTTATATGCGCGTTCGTTACCTATGGTCTAGACTTACCGAAAAAGATAATGAATAAAAATGTCGGCCACAAACGGGATTTAATTTTATCAACACGTGTTTAAAAATTAATAAATCATAAATTATGAGATTTTAAGGGCTGAAAATATCCTGAAAAATCCGTGCTCGAATGACCAATTTGTATGGGCGGGAAATAAATGGACTGTAGTATTTTTCTTTATATTTGGTTCAATGCATAGATTGATGCCGGCAATAAAAATGATGCAAAAAATAAAAAAAATCATATACAAAACAGGAAGCAGATAACACTTACCCTGGTTATGACAGTAGATCTTCTTGTCGGTACCAACTAAGGATGAAGATAGGACCACCACGTGAATTCTAAAGTCTGGAGTTACACACTTAATTTAAAGATAAAAATAATTTCTACAACGATCGGGAACATGTACTGTCCACCGCTCAATCGCTACTCGAAGGTTTTCGCCTAAAATCTAGTTGGCACACGCCGAACTATGTTTTAACTTGGGGGAAATGCTAAATGCTTCTAAAAATTAATTAAACAATTGCCGTGAGGATTGAATACGTGTAATGCGGTGAATCACACTGCGTTTCTTTTCCTCCGCTTTATATTCTCTTATCCGCGTTTGCCTTTTCCACTACTATCTTCAATTATATCATATCTTTGATGATTTCGGTCCAGTCCTGTATTTCCATCATTTGTAAATCATTTATAATTTGCTGTTCCCACCTTATTTTTGGTCTGCTTCTACTGGTGTCCATTTGTTTCCCCTTTTAATTGTTGTATCCGGATTTATTCTGGATACATATCCACACCATCGTATTTAAGAATATTATACCTGTAGTTTTCACGCTCTGCCGGATTTCCCTTTTTATGTGTTCACGCCACCCTCTTATTTTCTTATAATAGATCGGCATGATGCTCATGGATTAATTTTTGATTGAATTTAATACTAGTTTCTTTGGCATTATTATCACTCTGTTAAGAGACTAGTTTCACATTGGAGGAACAACTTGCTTCCTAAACTTAATTAATTTACAACTTGCTAATTGTTTGTTTGATTAAATCGTTTTTAAAATATCGCTTAAACCCGCGATATTGTGACAACTCCTGTTTTTAAAGTGTGTTCGCACATATATAGACACTACATCGTTTCAAAAGGGACAGAAATTTAAAGTAGAAGCAAAAATAAGCGATCGTTGACGCTAATGATTCTGCCGAAAACATCTTTTGATAAGTCCTTTTAAATTAAAGTCGGTGTATTTCTTAACGATTCGTTAACCGCAAGGCATGTTTTCTGCTACAGTCCACTTCCTGGAAAATTCCTTTCAATATTTTCAAAATATTTCTCCAAGATTTTCGTGGAAATTTTAAATTCCTTGGTATCTATAAAATCTTCTATCCTAGGTGGTAATTCATAGATATATAATATATTATGCTATTGAATTTCTTGGGTTTCATTGTTGTCGTGACAATCACATTTGAAATAAATCAGGTATATGAGATGTATATCTCTACACACTCACCTGTACCATTATTGTAATGATGAACCCAAGCTGGAACTAACTGATGGAATACCCGTTATTCCTTACAACATTGGTAATCGAGTTTTGTGACTTGATCGATATGCATTACCCACAATCGCTTGGACGTAATTTCCCTTTTGGGTACGGATTGTCCGTGATTTATTTTAATTAACGACATTTCTTTCTAGGAGATGGGCAAGCGCCGATTAATGGATATTTCTCAGATTCGGATTCTCTGACCCCCAAAACCCCCGAGTACAGATTTGCTAGTGATCCCCCGGTTAGTCGACGTTTTTCAAAATACCCACCCCTCTAGCATGCCTCGTGGGGGGGGGCGGTACCATTGGGCATACTTTCCGGTGTTATATATATTCTAAATAGCCCACCCCTGTACACAAGTGCTTACGGATTCTGGTAAATTTTTAGTTCTATAAAATTATGGAAAATCCATGCACCTCAGGAAGCACTTATGCACCCGCAAAGCAGTTTTCGTTCAGCCCCTTAGTATCAAATGTAGACTTTCTTGCTGTGCATTTCCCAACATGATGCAGAAAACCGCATCTCGATCGATACAAGAGGAAAAAATCCAGTTATTTCACATGATTTTGGCGTAATTTGCCTGGTCTATATATCTCCCTCTTCATCCCTCTCTCGCCCACCTCCCTGTTCTTCCCACCTCTCTTTGTCTCCCTCGCCCTCCCTTCTACCACATTCTCATCCCCCCTCTCTCCACCCCACTTTTCTCCCCCTCTCTCTCTCTCTCTGTCTCCCTCCCCTTCTCACTCCTCTCTCCGTTTTCCTCTCCCTTCGCCCTCCTTCCCCACTCTCTTTCCCCCTCTCTCAAAGCTTTTAAATCCAATGTTGTTCACCTACTTTCATCCATTCTTGCAAACTGTCCAACCCATCTTCACTTAACTTTGGTTATGATTGCGTACCTAAATCACAGATTTCAAAACTGCAGCAATAAAGATAAATGGAAAGAACTTAAGTAATTGAATATAACCAAAAGCAACCGTACGGAAATTCCTGCACGTTTACAATCAGTCAACGACTTAAATACTTATTTTACTAACTCTGTAAGTAAGTTGCCTCCTAGCAATGAATTATGAAACTATTATAACAACAGTAAAAAGAACAATATCTCATATGATTTTAATTTTATTATAGATGACGATATTACCAACATAATTGAAGACATGAAATCTAAAGCTTTTGGTAATGACAATTTAAATATTGACATCGTTAAGTTATGTTGCCCACTTATAGTACCCTATATTAGGCATATAATTAATACTTGCATAGAATGTAGTTATTTTCCTTCGGCCTGGAAAATCGCAGTAGTAATACCTTTGGCTAAAATTAACAAACCTAAAACTTGCAGTGAATTAAGATCAATAAACATTTTACCAGTTTTGTCAAAAATCTAGGAAAAAGTTATGGAAAAACAAATTAGAACATTTACTAATGGTTACAATATGCTAACTGATAATCAGCCTGGATTTAGTTGTGCTGGTTCACTCGCACATGTAACTGATGAATTGATAAGGGCTGCTGATAATAATAAGATATTGGTTCTGATTTTGCTGGATTATACCAAAGCCTTTGATATGATTCTCAACCGGACCAGATGGCATTCCGGGATATATATTTAAAGCCTGTCGCGATTATCTTACATACCCCCTCATAATTGTGTTACAAAAATCACTTAACAATAACTACTTTCCAAAGGCGTTTAGGATCACAAAGGTTACTCCGATACATAAAAAAGGCCCTAGGGACGAGTTCAGTAATTACAGGCCGATTGCCATAGCAAACTGTAGCGCTAAAATATTTTAACATATATTATATGATAAACTATATTCGCATTTTCAAACTATTTTATGTAATCAGCAACATGGCTTCTGTAATAAGAGGTCTATTGAAACAAATCTGCTAACGTTCCCCAATTATGTAGTTGAATCACTGGATAAAGGGGAACAGATTGATGTGGTATATACAGATTTCGCCAAGGCTTTTGATAAAGTAAACCACGATATACTTTTAAGAAAGTTAAATTTACTGGGAATGAGCTATCCTTTACTAAAACTTTATGCAACTTATCTTAGTGATAGGTGGCAATATGTGTCTTTCATGGGTGAGAAGTCTGAGGTATTTATGGCGGAATCTGGTGTACCACAGGGATCTAATCTAGGGCCATTACTTTTTATGATTTTTATAAACGAAGTGCCGTCCTTAATTACATCTGAGTGTTTATTGTTTGCGGACGATTTGAAAATTCACACAAAAGTGAATAACTCAAATGATCATCTACAATTACAACACGACATAGATAAAATTTATAATTGGTCGCTAACTAATAAATTACCATTTAACACTAGCAAATGTGTTGTTTTGACATTCAGTCGCCAAAAAAAACCCTAACCATTTTTATTATACAATGGGGGATGCTCAATTAACGAGAGTAAAGGAGATAACAGACCTTGGTATTTTACTCACTGGTAAGTTTATCTTTAAACCACATATTCTTAACATTGTTTCTCAATCATATAAATTACTTGGGTTTATAAAACGTACTACTCATGCTTTTACTAATGTTAAGTCGATTACAAGTATTTTTAATTCGCTTATAAGAAGCAAGTTGGAGTTTGGTAGCATAATCTGGAATTCACTTATTAATATAAGCCCAAGTCGCCAAATTGAAGCCTTACAAAATAAGTTTGTGATATATATCTATTTTAAAAATCACAAGAAGTCCCCTAAATATGAGTCTTATGATCCATTAAGGTCAGAGTTTAGTATTGATAAATTAGTCTGCAGGAGAAAACGTCGAGATTTAATTTTTCTTTGTAAGTTGTGCAACCATTTAATAGACTCAGCTGATCTTCTCAGTCAATTAAATTTCTACGTACCCGATCATCGAACCCGTCCTATGAACTATTTATTCTTAACACCTTCGATAAATTCGCTAGATAGAATATGTCAGCTATACAATAGCGTAAGGCCCCTTCCTCACATAACAGTACGGTATCGGTGCAGTAAATTACATGCAGTAAAATTGTTACCGCTTCGTTACCGAGCGCCTATATTTGCATACACGCTTTCTGACTGGCGCGGGCTGCGCGGGAGCGGGGCGGTATATGTTCAGCATACTGCATTGCAGTACGGCTTTCCAGTAAGATCCGAGATACCGAGCGCGAAACTTGTGTGAATCGTACGGAGTCTACCATACGAGTGTATTGAAAATGGCAAATGAAAAAGCCACGTGTATTAAATTGGTGGCTGAAGTAGAAAAATATCCACTTTTATATAACTACAAGTTACCGGAATATTCGAGGAACGACCTGACGGAAAAAGCGTGGACAGAAATTAGCAATGAAACAAAATTGACTGGTAAGTACGTGTTATTTATTATGTATCACTCACACATACACTCAAACTCACATAATATTATTTTATAGTACTCTTCTTATTAATTACAAAGTATGCATAGACAGTAATTATGTATGTAGTTTCAATTAAATACAATGAGTGTATTGCCACGGAAGCGCTGCCCTAGGTAAAACAAAGTAATTAGTTAAGTATTTTCGGACTGTTGACCCGGCTGATCTAGCATTAATGGGAATTTCGTCTCTTTCAATGTTAAAATCTCGATTCTGGTTGTGAGTACCCTCATTATCTGTGGCAGAATATGGCGCTCCATCTCGTTATCGTATAAAATTGTGTAGGACACATACAGATTTAATTATGTTGTTCACTGTAGTGTAATTTGTACACCGAATTGGCGTTAGAAGTACTTGGAACTTTTGAGTCATCATTCCGAATGTACACTCTATTGTTTTGCGTGCTCTCGACATTCTGTAGTTGTAGATTCTTTTAATATTGTTTATACCTGTCATGGGGTAAGGCCGCATTATATTGCGTTTCAAAGGGAAAGCATTGTCGGCAACAAAGAAATATGGCACTTGCTGTTGTGTATCATCATGTGGAAGTGCAGAAGATATAGGCATATTTAAACCAACTGTTTCCGTCCAGTAGCTCAAAGCCGAAGCTTGAAAAATTCCGCCATCACTATTTCGCCCAGCATACCCTGTGTCAATCATAGTAAACAATCCATCAGCATTACATATTGCTAATAGGATGATCGAATGTTTTTATAGTTATAATTTGTGGATCCAGTATTCGGCAATTTTTGAATTCTGATGTGCTTGCTATCCATAGCCCCTAAGCAATTAGGGACATTCCAAAGTTCATAAAAACGATTAGAAATATCTTTCCATTTTTCTGTGGTTGGAATTGCCATGTACTCTGTCTTTAGTGTTGACCAAATCACGTCAGTCGTTTCAGCTGTTATGTCAGATATAGTGCTCACACCTCTTGCAAAATATAATGCCAATGCCGTAAATGTACTTCCGGTAGCTAAATATCTGCAAAATAAAAAAAGCATCAGTTTAATTTATCTGTTCTGTTTGTTTCAGTTGCTGAATGCAAGGAAAAATGGCGCAATATCAGGTCCACTTTCATCAGAAGTACCAAACCACCTCCAAGCGGCTCAAAAACCAAAAAGCCTTATTATTTGGCTGAACATTTAACGTTCATTTTACCCTGCGTTAAACCAGTTAATAGAATTCCTAATCGTGGAAACATACCACCAAATCCAGTAGAAAACACGGTGCCAGATACAGAACCAGCAGATAATACCGAGGCAGAACCTGAAGAACAAGTAACAGACGAGGGCCCTACTGATTCATCAGATTAACACCAGTTATCTGATTCACAAGTCCAATCTACGGCTTCTTCTTCTTCTACACCTATGCCCCGAGTTCGCCCCAAGGCAAAGCAGTAGACGCTGCAATGGTTAAGTTTTTAAAAAACAAAATCGACAAGACTGACGAAATTTCATTAAACAAAACCGAAAAACAAATGAACCATTACTTCCTCAGTTTACTACCAGAGTTTGCCGATATGAATGCCCAACAAATCCGATCTTTCAAAATTAAAGTATTACAACTTATAGATGACATTAAGACCGCACCGATATCAGGACCTTCAAGAAACTCCACTGGTAGTTCTTCAATGGACAATTCTCTATTTTCTCCAATATCATCAGTTGGTACTCCAGCACCAGCTGCATCTCCGCCAGTAATGAACTACCAGTCTAACTCTTTGACAGGCTATCAAAATGCAGATGAAGCCATGAACTACCAGTCTCACTCTACACAAGGTTATTAAAATGCAGATGAAGCCATGAACTACCAGTCTCACTCTACGCCAGGTTACCAAAATGAGGATGAAGCTGTTAACTTTTCTGTATTTCATTAATAAAAACTTTATTAATAAATAAAAAATTATATTGGTTTTTGATGATTTATACATATTTATGCCTTTGTGAGGGATTTTACATCAGACAGATGCAGATGAAAGTGGGTACCCTGCATAATCCAAGGGCACGATACCTCGGAGAATATCAAATAGAAGAGGGAGATCTACCCAACCTGAAGCCTACCGACATCCTGAACTTTTTGAAAGCAATAGGAATGGAGGAACTGCTCTAATCGTTGAGACATCCTCAACGATTGGGCAGCTGAAGGGGGCACAATAGATCTTATAGGTCGCAGTGTATCGACACCCCAACATTAATAGAATAGAATAGAAGTGGGTGCCTCCCTCAAGATGGACCGACAATCCTGAACGATTGGAGCACTATTGGTGAGACGTACAGTGTGCGACTCATCTACTTTATCAGGGAAACTAACCTTTACTGTATTGACGTAAGAGCGTGACAGCTATCAAAATAGATGACTTGATGTATCACAAACTGTACGTCCAGCAGTGTATTGCAAAGCACTCATTTAAAGAAATGTACAGGTTCTTACCTCAAAGTAATGAGTAATCTCTCTTCGGCACTAACACATTCTCTATATGTAGTATTTTGTTTCGTAATGTGGGGTGCAATAAGAGACAGGA
Organism: Galeruca laticollis; assembly: GCA_963921935.1. Taxonomy (NCBI): domain Eukaryota; kingdom Metazoa; phylum Arthropoda; class Insecta; order Coleoptera; family Chrysomelidae; genus Galeruca; species Galeruca laticollis. The sequence goes on along the minus strand of OY998179.1, from coordinate 184,587,845 downwards.
GTTCACGATAACTTTGTTTTGACATTTTATACATCGCTCGGAATTTCACATCATCTTGCCGAAAGTTGTTGTGCCGCAATGAAAAGTCTGCATGAAATATTTTTGGCAATATACGGGTGTACCCAATACTTCTTTCTTCTTCTACGCAATCGTAAGTACATGTAACACGCAATGACATCTTCATCCGATGACATCATTTCACGATGACGGCACAAACGCATCTGAATGTTTGCACCGAAAGCATGCAGACAACTTACGGACAGTAAACCGATAAGTGAGGAGATCTGGCCGACAAAGCTTACTATCGGTATACCGCATACAGATGCTGCACCGATACCATACTGTTACGTGAGGAAGGCGCCTAAGTGAAAAATCTCGATACTGGACTGCTAGGAACTAAACTAATATTAGAGAATTAACCTTATGTGTACATTCAGTCGTTTTTGTCGCATAAACTATATGCGAGCGTTGTAGTATTAGTACTAATTTGTAATCACAGTTGCATAGAATAAGGGAAACCTGTTTGCTTGTGTAAATAAATAAATAAATCACAGTGTCCTGTTAGCTATATTAACATTTATTAATTTTGGTGATACCGCTAGGGCACTCTTGGGATCCTATCTATGCGATAGAAGTCAGACTGTAAAGATCTGTAACGTACATTCTAATTCTTTAGAATTAAAAGTCGTTGTTCCACTGGGCAGTATACTGGGACCCTTATTATTAACTATTTATACATCTAATTTTTTCACTTATCTAAACTACATAAATTGTCATTATCACGCAGATGGTACTCAGCTGTATTATTTCTTTAATTACGATGATCTTTTAGAAGCTTCTCAGAAAATAGATAGAGGTATCAATGATATTTTGAAAATATCAGAAAAACACTGCCTAAAAATTAATCCCAGTAAATCAACTCTTCTATATTTTTGTGGCCAGGAGTATCATCAAACTATAGTGAACAATATTTCGCTTGAAATTAATGGAACTGATATTCTGGTTAAAAGATACTGCAAAAATGTAAGCCTAATAGTTGATTCGAAATTTCGGTTTAGGGAACACGTTACAGCACAATTACAAAACGCGTACGCCTCATTAAAATTAATCTATCCTCAGAGACATATACTATCTATCGAAACTAAAAAAATGTTATGTGATGCTTTAGTTCTCTCTCATTTCAACCATTGCGACACAGTATATGACCCATATCTTCATGCTAGAGATTCTCAACGTATACAAAAGGTACAAAATTCTTGTGTAAGACTGATCTATGGAATAAGAAAATTTTAAAAAATGTTAGCAAAAATTTAAAGAATTAAAATGGTTAAACATGTTTAGTCGTAGAAACTTACATTTAGCAGTTTTTTATCATAAAATATATACCACAAAAACGCCGGCTTATTTACATACCACACTTACTTTCAGAACTGATATCCACAATTTAAATGTAAGAAAGAAAACAGTTCTTCGTATTCCACGTTTTTCCAAATCTATTTCCAAACGTTCGTTCTCATATGGCATATCAGTCCACATCAATAGAATACATGCTCTGAATCCATCATATCTTCGTTGTTCCGCTATGACATTTAAAGAAAAATACAAAACCTATCTGTTTGAATTGCAGAAATAAGTAGAAGGCTGCTCCTTCTTTGATCCCTTCTTTCCTCTTTTTATATCTTAAAATTTTTTATATTTATATTATTTCTTGTTGACATTTATTGTTTAATTAGTATAAGTTTTATGTATATTGAGTATTTTATATTATTATTACTGGCATTGGTGGAAGAGCAGGAAAGGACTACTCGTCTGATCCTGAACCAATCTAGCCATTTATCCACATTGGTTGGAAACATTAAAAAAATTGTGTCTATTCTATAATGATCATCTTGCACTGTATTGTCCTTCTGTTATATACTTAATGTGGAAAATAAATGTATTATTATTATTACGATATCTTCTATTTTTGTTTAGTCTTTGATCATCTATTTATTTGTTTTTATCTCTCTTATACTAATGCCCATTATTGCCCTTTCCATCCCACGTTGGGTAACTTGAAATTTGTGGATCACCCTTTTTGAATATGCCCATGTTTCTGTCCCATATGTTAGCTCTAGGACAATGCGTTGCCCCATTACTCGTATCTTCATCCTTGTTCATATCGTTTGCTAACTGGAATATGAATAAAATATCCAATAAGACAATCAGTGGTCGCATTTAAGAAAGATCTGACCTCAAAAAGGATTAAGTTCATAAATTCAGATATTAATGATGTAATTGGGCACAGGCCGTTTTGGAATTTACGAAATGAAGTGAAAATTTAAGTTGAAGTGATCTACAGAAATAAACTTATATTCAAAGATATAGATATTGGATCTCGGCGTGCCCGATTAAACCGGATATTACGCATTGTTTTGTTGTGTGGAACATACATAAACAATTTTTCATTTTTATTGGTGAATCATACAGTTTACTATTCATATTTAACTAAATCGTTACTTTCGCCCCTAACGTTTACTGTTATTATGCAGAGTCATGACGTCACAAGAATTATGGTAATATATTCTTTTGAAAATTTTTTGCTCCAGTAAAAATCCATTGAAATCTTCGAAATCTGTTATAAAATTTTTTCGAACAATTATCAATGTCCTTAGTTTATTACTACTGAAAATAGAAACTACTTCCGAACATCGTATTTTTTTTCAAAATTAATCTATTATTTGTAAGCTTCAAAAATTTCAGAAAATTTACATATTTTGTGTTTTGGTCATCAGTTAGGCCGTGTTTTCGCGGGCCATTTTTTGAAGTTGACATCGACGACAAAAAGTCCGTTTGTAGCCGTTTCGACTAATTTTTGTAGTCATGCCAACTTCAAAATTTTATCCATATTGGCGTTTATGTCTGTTGAATTCGATTGCTATACATCACTTTTATAGTCCCGAATTGCAGGTTCCGTCTATATTTCGGCATTAAACGTGTCCATATCAAACGGTTCCATCTCGAACACTGACCACAAAGTGACAGCTTTCGAGATGGAACGAGAATTAACTGCCTCGAGCACTAAGTTCTATTTTTAAAAAACTTTCAATTGATAAATATATTCTTTGAAAATTACTACGTTTATTTGAGATTAGATTAACAACAAAAACTAGTTTTCTACTGTTTTGATATCTTCGGTTCCGCACTCTGCTAGCTTGGCGTTTTTAATGCGATCTCATCAGGATGCGTTGAGGATATTCAGGCAACTTTTGCAGTCGAAGTTGGTAGCAAAAAGTCGAGCGTTTGTGGTTGACTGATGCTACCTGCCGACTGCGGTTAGGCCCAGCGATTTTTGTAGTTATCTCGACGACAAAATGTTGTCAGTAGCAGCATACATTTCTCAGAAGAAGCGTTACTTCTCTTGTTTCAAGAGCCAAGACAAAAAAGGAGAAAACCTCGTAAATTTTAGGCACGTTCTATTGTCCATGTCCGTCTAAAGTTTCAACAGTTTTTATACACTATATCATATAAACTGTGCAGTTACCCTGATAAGTTTTTCCAGTTTTTAAGAAGGTCGCTTCATGTAGTCCCAAATCGCGGGATTTAATAGAAATCTCACGAGAAATTTATTAATGGAAAAAACTTACTAGATAAAAAAAGAATAGAAAAGGCGACGACAAAGTTACAATTTACTATAATAATAACTAAATAACATACATACCTTATAATATTGAACTAAGTTCTTTTTATACAAATCGTTAACAGATTATAGCCAACTGTATTATAATTAAGAGGAAATTAAGTAGATACCAACATAAAAATAGACAAGTTCGTATCAAAATTAATTAGGCAACCCAAATAAACAATAAAGTCAATGAAACACTCTACTTGAATGGTAGGATACTCTTTATAGCAGGTAGCGACAAATGCTCAAATTTTTGCTGCCAACTTCGATTTCAAAAAGTCGCTCGTCTGAAATCGGCCTTAGTGGACGAGCTCGACCACTCACGGCGGCAAAAGTTCAATTTTTTATGGTGTTTAACCTATATCTAATGTTGAAAGATAAATTTATTTTTTCATTTTTAATTCTCTGGACATATTCAACGGATTTTCGATCACCAAAACATAGTAGTTATACAGAGTGAGTTTTAAGTATGGAACGCCTCAATTATCTCGGAAATGGCTTGCATAATATCGGCCATTTTACAAAACTCATACAGATCAAAATTTCTAAAAATTGTGCTACCCTTTTTCGACATAATTGAGACGTTCCATACATAAAACTTATTCTGTATTGAAAAATATATATTTTTTTATTATCATATTTTTAGATTGGTTTTGAAGCTGCAAAATGTCTGGGCGAAATGGGTCCAGCAAATTTACAAACTCTTGTGTTACAATCGGAAAAGAAATTGATTCAAATTAAACAGACTCCATCCTTAATTCTCGCTGGTACCATAATATCTATTTTAATTAAATACATCACAGACTGTGATATTGCTGTTGTAAGAGAAACTAGCAAGATGTTGTATATAATATTAAATAATAAAGAAGCAAGAAAACTTGTTGGTAAGTGAAAATATTTAAAATAATATTGATAAATATTTTATTAGCCTAATTGCAGCTAGTTACTGTCGTATAAAAATATGTTGTCTATTAAAAATTGCCCTACTTTAAAAACGAATGTATGCAATCAGAATAGTATCGGCATTTCATTGTTTAAAATTAATTTGTGAAAAACTGATACAAAAGAAAGCAAAATAACTCGAAATTTCATTTGGTGTGCAGGCCTGTGCTGAGTACTTGTGCCACACATACACATAGAAGCATGCCTGTTATGTATATGCAAAACCAAGATAGAGTTATAAGCAATTAAATGTAATGTTCTGTATCTTGATGTGCTTGGCAAATCTAGCTGTGCCACTAAGATGCACGAATGATAAAGAGAGAGGGTAACTGTCCACTATCTCGATGTTAATGAGCTCTCTCTCCACTTCGCTGGCTGATCTACATCAGTTAAAGAGGTGATTTTCAAGGAGCCGTGACAAATGTTCCTGTTCCAGCAAAAAAGACGTGACAAAAATAAACGGTTTTAATGATTAAAACTGACTTTTATTTATACACTCTGGAGGCTGTATCATGCTAATAAATCAAAAATTCTCCAATCATGACCAAAAATGTGCTATATCTGGATTTATAGGACCCGTTGTAATAGCTTTAGTGAGCTGAAAATCAATAAGATTCATCTGTCAGACGCACTGAATAATATCCAAATAATAAAATTGTTCACTTGTATACACTCCGGAGACTGTATCGTGCTAGCAATCCGAAATTTCTCCAAAAATGTGGTACTTCAAGTACTATAGCACCCATAGTACTGGCTCTGGTGTGCTAAAAATCAGTAGTGTTCATCTGTGAAATGTCCTCCGGAGGTTGTATCGTGCTTACAAGACATGTTACAAAAAGTGGCCAATGACATACACACAGGATTTTTTTTCTAAAACTAATTTTTTTCCACAATTCCAACTTTTTCTGGTGTAAACCTATACTTTTCTCGCATATTAGATAGAGTTGGGCAGAAAAGTAAAACGTTTCTTTTCGAAGTTGCTTCAGCATACATTACATTAGAAACAGTGAACGTCAAGAGCAATGAACACATATCAATATCAAGTTCTCCGTTCCTGTTTGTACACAAAGTTAATGTTACAAAAGCTGTAGCAGTTCGAAATAAAACATTCCTTGCGCTATAGAAATAGATAGATTATTATGAGTTGGTTGGCAATAAAATTAGGATACATTATTTTTATAAGCATCCTTCACTTATAGTAGCTAATTCTATTCTCAACAGTACCTGCGTCTTTATTTAAACTCGTTTTAAAATAAACTGTTTTAAAGATTAAAACTAACTTTTCCGCATCTATGAGATGCCCTGATTAACATTCTATCATAAAATTGTCACTTGTATACACTTCGGGGGATGCATCGTGTTAACAAACCGAAATTTCTCCAAAAGTAACCAAAAATGCAGTATATCTGGATTTATAGGACCCGCTGTACTCGCTATAGTCAGCTGAAAATCAATAGGGTACATTTGTGAGACACCTTGAACAATATTCAATCATAAAATTGATCAATCGTATACTCTCTGGAGGCTGTATCGTGCTAACAAACTGAAAATTCTCCTAAACTGATAAAAATGTGGTACTTCGAGTACCATAGCACCCGTTGTACTGGCTTTAGTGAGCTGAATATCAATAGGGTTCATGTTTGAGACGCTCTGAATAATATCCAATCATATAATTGGTCACTTGCATATACTCTGGACGCTGTATCGTGCTAACAAACTGAAACTTCTCGAAAAATGACAAAAATATCGTATTTAAAGTACTGTAGCACTTGTTGCATTGGGTCTGGTGAGCTGAAAATCAATAGGGTTCATCTGTGAAATGTCCTGAATGATAATCAATTATAAAATTTGTGACTTGTTTATCTCCGGAGGCTGTATCGTGCTAACAAACTGAAATTTCTCAAAAAATGACAAAATGTCGTACTTCAAGTACCATAGCACCCGTTGTACTGGCTCTGGTGAGCTGAAAATCAATAGGGTTCATCTATGACATGTCCTTAACAATATTCAATCATAAAATTGGTGACTTATTGCACTCTGGAGGCTGTATCGTGGTAACAAGACATGTAAGAAAGAGTGGCCGACGACGACCGCGACGACATACACACAGGATTTTTTTTCTAAAAACCGTTTTTTCGTGTTGTTGTTGATGGAAAACGTAAAAATGTTACTTTTTTTGTGGGTAAACCAATACTTTGATAATGTAGAGGATTTTGAGTCTTTTTGGAACAAAATAATAAATAATAAGACATGTCATAATAAACTATCTTTTCCCAATTTAGGAAAACTTGTGGGCGCCCTTTTATCTCTTCCTCATTCATCCGCAAATGTGGAAAGAATATTTTCCCAAGTTAATCTTTTAAAGACAAAGCAGAGGAACTCTTTATCTACATCTTCTATTAGTGGATTATTACATACCAAAGCTAATTTATTAGGAGATGCTTGCTTCAATATTAATCTTAATTCATCTTTAATAAGTTTTCAGAATAAAGATATATATAATAAAATAACCGGTTTTAAAGATTAAAACTAACTTTTCCGTATCTGTGGCCCTGAACAATATTTTATCATAAAATTGTTACTTGTATACACTTCGGGGGATGTATCGTGCTAACAAACCGAAATTTCTCCCAAAATAACCAAAAATTTAGTATATCTAGTTTTATAGGACCCGCTGTACTCGCTCTAGTCAACTGAAAATCAATAGGGTACAGCTGTGAGACACCTTGAACAATACTTATTCATAAAGTTGATCAATCGTATACTCTCTGGAGGCTGTATCGTGCTAACAAACTGAAAATTCTCCAAAAATGACAAAATTTGGTACTTCAAGTACCACAGCACCCGTTGTACTGGCTTTAGTAAGCTCAATATCAATAAGGTTCATCTTTAAGACGCTCTGAATAATATCCAATCATAAAATTCATCGCTTGTATATACTCCGGAGGCTGTATCGTGCTAACAAACTGAAACTTCTCCAAAAATGACAAAAATATCGTACTTAAAGTACTGTAGCACCGGTTGTATTGGCTCTGGTGAGCTGAAAATCAATAGGGTTCATCAGTGAGATGCCCTGAATAATATTCAATCATAAAATTGGTGACTTGTTGAACTCCGGAGGCTGTATCGTGCTAACAAACTGAAATTTCTCGAAAAACGACAAAATGTCGTACTTCAAGTACCATAGCACCCGTTGTACTGGCTCTGGTGAGCTGAAAATCAATAGGGTTCATCTGTGAAATGTCCTTAATAATATTCCATCATAAAATTGGTGACTTATTGCACTCCGGAGGCTGTATCGTGCTAACAAGACTTGCAAGGAAAAGTGGCCGACGACAACGACGACGACATACACACAGGATTTTTTTTCTAAAAACCGTTTTTTCGTGTTGTTGTTGATGGATAACGTAAAAATAACTCAAAAAAAAATTTCAAATTTCCAACTTTTTTGTGGGTAAACCAATACTTTTCTCGCATATTAGATAGGTTGGCGGAAAAGTAAAATCACTGTTTTTCTATTAAACCTGGAACTTAACACATTGATGGACAGACCTGCTACAGCCGTCAGGTATGCTGTGACAGACCGGCTGCAGCCGTCAAAAAATAATTAGCTTTATAGGCCAGACCGGTTGTAGCAGGTATATTTCCTTGTAAATACTTGTAAAAGGCAGTATTAGTGTCCCACGAAACATAAGTGTAATGTTGATTGCCTATGGATTAGGTATCTAACACCATGTAATGCAGTCGAGTTTATAATGGGTAACGTGGTGTCGTGTATATAGGATAGGTTATGTATGATTCATGATAGTGAAACGTGCAGTCATTTTGAGTTTAAGTTTCATTAGAATAGTTATTTGGGCGTAAGAGAGCTGACAAATAACCAAAGTATTTTTTGTTGTAATTTGCAATGGATCCAAAACAAGAAAACTATTTAATGAAAATTTTTGAGGAAATAGACAGTGATGAGTGTGACCGCTATAACAATGTGTCGTCTGATTCGGAGGCAGATAACACCTATCATCCTCAAAAAGATGATATAGATTCTTCTGACAGTAGTATTGAATCAGAGGTGAGTTTCAAGTAAATTTTTATTTTTGAGTTTATTTTTGGATACGGTCTTACAAGTTAGAAGTTAGTCAAGAATCAAACTTCGAAGAAAATATTTCTGTAGAACTGGGTTCAGACACAGACGTAGTTGAAGAACGAGCCAATGAGCATACTGATGAAACTGATGCATGGAACAGTGATGCTGCGAGTATACCTGACTTCTTTTTAACTACGCACAAAATTATATGGAGATTTGAATTCGTCACCATATGAAATCTTCAGTCAACTATGGAATAACGATATAATGGAATTATTGGTGAATTCCATGAATACTTATGGAAAGTCCTTAACTAGCCAAGCACGCCCTAACACCTCTTTCAAAGAGACAACTCGAGATGAAATGCAGAAGTTTATTGGTTTATGTTTATTGCAAGGTCAGATCAAAGTCCAGAATATCAGAAAACTTTTTAGTTTGGATCCGTTGAACTACCATCCAATATTTTCTTCGATGATGACTGGAAGACGCTTCGAACAATTGTTACGGTGTTTTTCTGTGATACCAATGATCGACTTCAAAAGATCAGAAGCTTACTGAATATATGTCTTCGAAATTTTCAAGATGCTTATACTCCAGCTAAATAGTTATCTCTTGATGAGTCTTTACTACTATTCCGTGGACGGCTTTCATTCCGAACCTATATGAAAAATAAAAAAACAAAGTACGGGATCAAATTCTATGAACTTTGTTCTCATGACGGATACGCGTTGAATGTAGACATTTATAAAGGTCAGGGAGAAAACGGGCCAGACAATAATATGACAATTTTGGAACGTGTCGTTCTGAAACTAAGGCAGCCATATGTAAATAAGGGATACCATCTTTTTATGGATAATTACTATAACAGTATCACACTTGCCAACAGATTGTTGCAGAATCAGACACATGTTACAGGTACCCTTCGCTCTAATAGACGAGGAAACCCAATAGTAGTTGTGAGTAAACGTCTTCGAAAAGGGCACCACATCTGGAAACGTCAAGGAAAGATTTACGTTTCGAAGTTTAAGGACAAGAGAGATGTTATTTGCCTAACAACTGCTCATCATCCTACTTTGGTTGAGACCAGAAATCGCTACAATCAAATACGAATAAAACCAGTGGAAATTATTGAATATAATAAATTTATGTCTGGGATTGATCGCTCCGACCAAATGATATCATATTATTCGTGTCCTTGAATAACGATTTACTGGTATAAAAAAGTTATTTTTCATTTATTGGATATAACAGTTTGGAATTCCTATTTTTTGTACAGAAAAGTGACACAAAACACGAAAATAAAGAGATATATACAGTACAGAGAAGCTCCTATTAGATCACTATTAGGTATCGATAGCAACCTGAAGGATGGTCGCGTTCTTGTCAAGTTGAATCCAATACACCAACCTACTGGTCCAAGACCTTATTCTGCTACCCGTGCACCATCCCAACACTTCCAAGAACTTATACCAAGGCCAGACAATTATAGTAGAAAGTTTTATTACCTACAATGTAAACAGTGTTCAAAAGAGAAGAAGAGGACAGAAACTAATTGGAGATGTAAGACATGCCAGGACACTCCACCCCCCTTTGTGCTGGACCGTGTTTCGAAAGGTGGCATACTGAAAACAACTGATTTCTTCTGTTCAATATTTACTTTATAATGTTCTAAATTCATAATAAAAGCATTTCATGTAAAATTACATCGACCGGTTGCAGCCGTCTTGTCCCATCAGCCATAATTTTTCTGCCTGGTGGGACAGTGACGGTACCCACCGTCATTGTTTTATTCTTCTAAAATTTTGATAATAAGCTGATTAATCACCTCTGAAAACAACAGTTCAAGATATTCTACGATACGGTATATTTTTTAGTGAGTTGTGTGTGTGTGTGTGTGTGTGTGTGTGTGTGTGTGTGTGTGTGTGTCTGTTAGGAGGAAGCTCAGATAGTCCTTTTTCCAGCAGTGGTATTTTTATGTAATTCTTGATTATTATCGGCCACATAGGGCGACGGGGGCGCTTTAGGTAGAGGGCGCAGGTAGACATGTCTACCTGTCCATCTGTGCTTGCTTGTATGTCAGTACTTTTATGTCAGTACTTTACGTGTTTGTATGAAAAATGATAAAATAGGTTTTAGTATAAACACATGTATAATGTAATCAAATAAAATAATACATAGCGGAAATTAATCTAAAATGTATAAACGCATGGTTTATAATAAAAAAACACTTGTCACGAATATTTACAATATATTATAATTCACCACCATATATAATGTAAAATTACATGCACACTTGTATGGATGAAGAAAACTTGAGACATTTTTTTTTATTTTATAATACGCATCAACCGCGTGGGTCATTAGCGTCATTAAGGTTTACAAAAAAAGCAAGTTATACATAAAATAATGTCTATATGAGTCTCAGAATGTCTATCGATTTGAGAAACTTTTTTAAAGTGTGCACATTACATGATGATCCTAATATGTCTGCAAGTTCACCAGGAGGAAGTTGGGCATGTTGTCGTTTCGCTGCTAATTGCGAACACTGAGTAAGTAAGTGTTTCATGGAGAGTAGTTCATTACAATCGTTGAATTTTGGTTTAGGATCTTCGCTGAAAAGATGACTGTGTGTTAGTCTAGTGTGGCCTAGGCATAGTCGAGATAGTAGGACTTGGTCTCGATGATTTTTAGGTAATGCAGACCAGGGCTTTATTGACTTTTTCACTTCATTTAACTTGGTTGTAGCACTTTTCTACCGATTTTCCCACGCACTATCTATTTGAGATTTTATTGTACATTTTATATCCGCACTCACTGATAGTCTAATAGTTTTGGTTGTGTCACTGTCTGTGGCTTCATTGGCATATTTATCTGCTTCTACGTTACCATGAATTCCTATATGGGATGGTATCCATATGAAGATAACATTCTTATAGCTTTGTTCGCCAAAGTAGAGTTCTTGTTTTATTTTTGTCACAATGGGATGATCTGGGTAAGTGGCTTGTAAGGTTTTTATAGCGCTGAGGAAATCCGAAAGAATGAGGTGGTTATGTGCGTCAGATGCATTTATGAGGATTAATGCTTTATATAGTGCATACAGCTCTGCTGAGTAGATAGAGCAGGTTGGTGAGAGCTTGAACATGTGGGTCGAGGTTGTGGTCACTACAGCAGCTCCGACTTTATTAGAAGACTTTGAGGCGTCAGTATAAATGTGGAAGTAGTCAGGGAACTTTTCTAGTATGCTGTTTAGCGTAGATCTAATAATGTAGGGGTTTTCAGAATATTTATTATAGGAAGAAAGACTGGTGATGCAAGTTGGAGTTTTGATTTACCAGGGTGGAATTGAACTAAGTTCATTGGGATAGCATTCTGGAAGTGAGTAATTAAGTTTAGTTAGGTAGTTTTTAATTCGGACATTACAGTAAAGTTTGGAGGTTCTTTGTTTTTGGAACAGGTTGGGGAAGTTTTCTGTGGTGTAATTTTGACAGGTAGGATTGGAGAGAGTTTGCATTATTTTAGTTGCATACACTAGACTTAGGTACATTCTTCTGTCTTCTAGCGATTATTCTCCAACTTCACTATATAGGCTCTCGATTGGTGTGCGGAATGTCCCTGTTATTATGCGTAGAGCTGTGTTATGAATGCTATTTATCCGGTTTAACAGTGATTTAGTCGCTGTCGTATAGGCAATTGAACCATAATCTAACTTGGACCTGATTAATGTACGATAAAGCGTGAGCAGAGTTTCTCAATCAGCACCTCAATTTTTATTAGCCAGCATTTTTAAGAGGTTCAGTCGTTTTTGACATGTCAGGAGGATATTGTTTATGTGGCATTTCCAGTTAAGAGATTCATGAAAAGTCATTCCTAAGAATGTAACAATGTTTCAGTTTGTAAATATTTTCCATACAAGCGTAGATTAACGCGCTCTGGAATTTTCTTTTTCGAAAAAATAATGATTTTTGATTTCTCGGTTGAAAAGATGAAGCCTGTTCGTTCTGTCCAATGTTCTAAACAGGAGAGGAACTCTTACGCGATTTTCTGTTTTTAAGGTTTTTGAGACATTTACCAAAGCATTATAAGATGATATTTTTTAATTTATCATTTCGATAACTACATTAAAAATTTCTTTTTAATTTTTTAGATTCAAAAAGTGATTTTGGTTACGGACCTATCAACAAAACTTACATCGTTCCGTACTATCCTTCGAGTTTATCAACACCTTCCCAAAATGCTTCTGTGAATGCAGAAGTTTTCTTGGAAAAACTTGCCGACAATGAAATATGGTGTCCCCGGGACCATAATTGTCACAATAAGTGGATTACTCGATTAGTTTCGAATTTATTGGAGACTTTTACAGATAGATCGTATTTAAATCAATTAGTTGATATTTGTAACGTTAAGGTAAGAACGTTTCAAGTCGCATTAATTTAAATGTTAATTTGCTAATATATTCTCTCATCTCCCATTATCGTTATTATATCATTTTCTTCACTTGTTTCCTATAATTCGTTGGTCTACCTCTATTTTTCTTATTATCATTAACGAATGATTCATTTTTTAAACTTTTCTACTTTAACAAAACTTATTTTATTTTTGCATATAAAATAATAATTTAAACATAATTTTTTTCTAATTTTTTGTTATCATATTTTCTTGATTGTCAATTAATTCAATATAAATGTTCAGAGTTTTCAACTTTTATCTTAAATTAGTTTCCAAAAAATTCGTTAAATTACCATTTCCTTTTTTTTATGGTAAGCAATTGTTATTGAATCTTTTTCCGTAGAATAATTTAATGTTTTTCATTTTTCGAAATTTTTATTACTAATAATAGATTCTTCAACTTTTCAGAAACAAATTCGAAAACAAAATGAATTTTCTGTTTTTTTGATTTTTTCGGTCCGTTAGTATGCATATTTTTTTATTGCTTGAAAATAGATGACTAAAAACAAGAAAAATTAGCCCTATCAGAGGTTTATAGGTCGATTTTTTGCAGTGAAATTTCATTTCTAATATATCTTGCAATTTACTGTTTGGACTCTTACTCTGTGAAATCAACTCATATTACTATTTTAAATGAAACTGTTTCTAAATAATTCCATAATATATTGAAAAAATGGTAAAAATTCTAAAAAATTGACAATTGCTTCATTCTGACAATGATAGTGTGAGTGCCGTGGGTAGTGAGGGGGTAGAACATAAAGGGCTGTTTGATTAGAATTGTTTTTATTCAGACTTAGTTACAGTTATGCTGGAAATAAAATTAAATAAACTCTTCCATGGAAATAATAAAATTATGTACAATAAAAATTTCCTTACAACTATGTACAAAGCGTCTCGCTTCTGGTTCATGCTGTTTCCGGGATTTCAATCCGTTGTTTGTGTTTTCTCATGTTTCAATTAACATCCTTGCTCCCAAGTTGTACACCTTTTCTTGGTTATGCCGTACCGATGAAGGCTAATGAGACAGAAACATGCATGTCTACGGTTACCACTCATTCTCTGTAACCTCTTTTGCGTGATATGCCCGCTAATTCTGTTTTTGTTTTATATTCCACGCGTTATTCTTTAATCTTTTCATTGATTATTTGTCTATTTCCAGGGTCAGAAGGTTTAGACAGGAGAGCTATAGACGCCTCCGTGTCTCTGTTGGTTGTTGTCTTGAAAACTCGGGATCTTCCATTTGAAGGCGCAAATGTGCTTTTGGTTATCTTGTTGAAATCCGTTGTTTGTGTTTTCTCATGTTTCAATTAACATCCTTGCTCCCAAGTTGTACACCTTTTCTTGGTTATGCCGTACCGATGAAGGCTAATGAGCCAGAAACATGCATGTCTACGGTTACCACTCATTCTCTGTAACCTCTTTTGCGTGATATGCCCGCTAATTCTGTTTTTGTTATATATATATATATATATATATATATATATATATATATATATAACACTAAAGGTCCAGTTGACCCATGGCTTAGTTTGTGATTTTTTCCAGACTCTTCTGTCCCTTCTTGCCTTTTCTCTCTAATTAGTAATATGGCTCTAGTCTATGTCCCCAATTACTTTGTCTTTCCATCTTGCTTTTGGTCTACCTCTTCTCTTTCTTCCTCCTATTCCGCTGTTAATCATTTTCTTTGGTATTCTATCGTCATTCATCCTCATGATGTGGCTGAGCCATCTAAATCTTTGTCCTTTAGCAACTGCGATTATATTTGGTTGTTTAAACAACTCTAGTACTTCTCTATATGTTCTTCATTCCCATCCTTCCGGTGTTCTCTTTCCTCCATATAATTTCCTTAATATTTTCCATGTTTGTTTTGATTCTTGTGTTTCTTCCTTTACCATTTCTAGTTTCTGGCTTTTCGTATCTCTATTTCTTTTTGGCATTCTTCATTGAACCACTTTTTCCTTCCCGATGGAGTTTTTTCGTGGATGTGTCCAAATGCTACTTCTGTGCATTTTTTTATGTTTGTCCAGATACTCTCTATGTCATTTGTATCATGAGCTGTCCTTATAGCATAATTATTTATCATTTCTGTATACAGCTTTCTTTTGTCATCTACTTCTTGTGTTTTGTTTCTTCTCATTCCTTTTTCAATTTCTTTGCTGGTACTTCTTGTTTAAACTTTACCTACCAAAAAGTGGTCAGTGTCTGCATCTGGCCCTCTATAACTTGTGATATCTGTTATACACTTTTCTTCGCCTTTGTCTATTAATACATGGTCTATTTGATTAGTGTATGATCCGTCAGGTGATCTCCAGGTGCCTTTATATATTTCTCTCTTTTCAAAATATGTGCTTTTTAATCGTATACCCTTTTCTTATTTTGCGAAATGGATCAACAGCTGGCCGTTTTCATTTGTGTGTTCATGTTTACTAAATCTACATATTGTGGGCTTGTATATCTCTTCTTTCCCTACTTTTGCATTCGCATCTCCTAGGATTATTTTTAGGTCATAACTAGGAATTCTTTGAAATATATTATCTAGATCATCGTAGTAACTTTCTTTACCTTCTATATTGTAACCCTGAGGGTCGTTAAAGACCTACTTACGTTATTTACGGGTTACTGACGAAAGTAAATTTGAGGGAGATTTCACCCATCTATCTGATGGCTTATTTGGTTATGCCTAGTGACTGTCACCACAAAAAAATAAGATTATGAATTAAGTACATCCCTGTTTAAATTCCTTCGAGTGGTCTAAGCTATTTTTCCGAAAGAGCTTGAAGCCCCACCTCGGTTTACAATACGAGGATTTATTTTTAGAAAAGGTTAGAGTGATTTAAATGAAAAACCTGAGTTTAACTAATCCATACATATATATATATATATATATATATATATATATGGAGGAATGTTCTTGAACCATTATTATATTATTTTTTTGAAGTATTTTTCTTGGGAAAGGTTCAGATTAAAACTCTTGTAAGTTAACTTGACGTTTCGCCTTAAATATAAGGCTTTTTCAAAAGTTTTTATTATAAATTCAAAATATAAAATACATAATTTGTAAAACAGTGACAATACTAAATTGACATTAAAGGTGACAAATAGAATAAACGTGGTTATGAATTTTCAAAGGAGTACGTACCTTGACAACTATTTTTAATGCAATGTGTCTTACTTTATTTCTTATAATTTAACTTAGAGAGTGTTTGAAAATGTTAATGGATAAATAATAATTAAATTATTGGTTTATTTTATTTTTTATAGTTATGAGGATATATGTAAAAGGTTATGATAAATTTTGCTTAATTTTTCTATGTCTTTCTTATCATTCAGTGCTTCAGGTTCATTTTTTATTGCAATCATTTCTTTAATTTTGAGTTTAGTGATGTTTTGGTCTTTGTAAATAATTTTTGTGTTTTGAAAATCAAATTCATGTTTCTCATTTGTTTCATGTTTATGAAGTGCAGTTGAAGCATTTTTTGTGTATTTATGACCATTTAATCGATTGTCTAAGTATTGGGTGGTCATTCCGACATATTTTTTTGGACAATTAAGACAAGAAATAGAGTATATTAAATTAGATTGTTTTTTAATTGGGTTTCTGCTTTTTAAAGGTGTGAAGGCAGTTGATGTACGTAGTGTGACTTATGACATACTTGAATATTTTGTTTTTTAAGTATATATTTTAATTTTTCTGATAATTCATTTGTATAAGGTAATGCTACATATTTTTGTGGGGTATTTATCTTGGTTTTAAATTTCGAGGCATTGTAATATTTCAATGTTCGTTGTTTTTGAATGTTTCTTATAAACTTTTGAGGATAACCATTTTCTATGAGTATTTCTTCTATTTTCTTTAAAATTTCTGGACGATAATCAGAAGAAGTTAGTTTTATGGCTCGATCTATTAATCCAATGACTACGCTTCTCCTTTGATTTTTAGAGTGATATGAATTAAAATTTAAATATCTACCTGACCATGTATGTTTGTTGTAAAGTTTCGTTTTGATATTGTTATTATTATTGTTTCTAATTAGTGTTAAATCTAAAAAATTAATGCAACCATTTATCTCTATTTCATGTGTGAACTGAAGTTTGGAATTAAAGTTATTGAATTCATGTAATATTTTGGGTATTTGATTTTCTGGTATAGCTAATATACAGTCATCTACGTAACGTTTAAAGAAAATTAAATCTGTAGAAGTATTTTGTAAAACACGTTCTTCTAAAAATTCCATAACGAATCAAAATAAAAACAACTCATTTATACAAAAACTTAAATCAAACAATTTCATCACTAACACAGAATATAAAAGTTTAACCATACACAATGCAACAGCGCCTAAAATATACGGACTACCAAAAACACACAAACCTAACATGCCTCTAAGACCTATTGTCTCATGCATACAATCTCCTTTTTATAAATTATCTAAATATCTAGCCAACTGTATTTCTAATATCACTGGTAAAAATGAATAATACATCAAAGATTCTTTTAGTTTTAAACAATTCATTGACAATATAAAAATACCAAACAATTATAAATTAGTATCATTAGATGTTATATCGTTATACACAAATATACCTGTAGAATTTGCTTTAGAAATAATTAAAGAAAAATGGAATCTTCTAAGATCACATACGTCTCTTTCTTGTGAAGAATTTATTAATGGAATAAAAATGATATTAAATAACAACTATTTTCAATATAAAGACAATTTTTACCAGCAAATTGATGGTTGTGCAATGGGCTCACCAATTTCCTCATGTATAGCACAATTAGTTATGGAATTTTTAGAAGAACGTGTTTTACAAAATACTTCTACAGATTTAATTTTCTTTAAACGTTACGTAGATGACTGTATATTAGCTATACCAGAAAATCAAATACCCAAAATATTACATGAATTCAATAACTTTAATTCCAAACTTCAGTTCACACATGAAATAGAGATAAATGGTTGCATTAATTTTTTAGATTTAACACTAATTAGAAACAATAATAATAACAATATCAAAACGAAACTTTACAGCAAACATACATGGTCAGGTAGATATTTAAATTTTAATTCATATCACTCTAAAAATCAAAGGAGAAGCGTAGTCATTGGATTAATAGATCGAGCCATAAAACTAACTTCTTCTGATTATCGTCCAGAAATTTTAAAGAAAATAGAAGAAATACTCATAGAAAATGGTTATCCTCAAAAGTTTATAAGAAACATTCAAAAACAACGAACATTAAAATATTACAATGCCTCGAAATTTAAAACCAAGATAAATACCCCACACAAATATGTAGCATTACCTTATACAAATGAATTATCAGAAAAATTAAAATATATACTTAAAAAACAAAATATTCAAGTATGTCATAAGTCACACTACCGTACATCAACTGCCTTCACACCTTTAAAAAGCAGAAACCCAATTAAAAAACAATCTAATTTAATATACTCTATTTCTTGTCTTAATTGTCCAAAAAAATATGTCGGAATGACCACCCAATACTTAGACAATCGATTAAATGGTCATAAATACACAAAAAATGCTTCAACTGCACTTCATAAACATGAAACAAATGAGAAACATGAATTTGATTTTCAAAACACAAAAATTATTTACAAAGACCAAAACATCACTAAACTCAAAATTAAAGAAATGATTGCAATAAAAAATGAACCTGAAGCACTGAATGATAAGAAAGACATAGAAAAATTAAGCAAAATTTATCATAACCTTTTACATATATCCTCATAACTATAAAAAATAAAATAAACCAATAATTTAATTATTATTTATCCATTAACATTTTCAAACACTCTCTAAATTAAAATATTAGAAATAAAGTAAGACACATTGCATTAAAGATAGTTGTCAAGGTACGTACTCCTTTGAAAATTCATAACCACGTTTATTCTATTTGTCACCTTTAATGTCAATTTAGTATTGTCACTGTTTTACAAATTATGTATTTTATATTTTGAATTTATAATAAAAACTTTTGAAAAAGCCTTATATTTAAGGCGAAACGTCAAGTTAACTTACAAGAGTTTTAATCTGAACCTTTCCCAAGAAAAATACTTCAAAAAAATAATATAATAATGGTTCAAGAACATTCCTCCAATATATATATATATATATATATATATATATATATATATATATATATATATATACTCCTTTATAAGATAGTTAGAATTTTATTACAAAGAAAATAAGCAAAAAAAAATTAAAGAAAATATAGAAGGGTTAAATTAGCCTATTCTCTAATTGGCGCAAAAAGAATCAACTCAAAAAAATCGCTGGAGTTACAATCCCTTTAGTTTTTAGTAAAATTATAAACAATGTGAAATTTATGAGAGAACTTGAGACAACACGTTAAAATATGATTTTTTCTCATTAATAACCAAAAAAATAATTATTTAGCCTATACGGCCGAAATCTAATGGAATTAGTCCACACGGTTACAGTGAAATTTCGTCCACAATATAATGAACTACTGAGGATTAGTTCCTCCCTCTATTAAAAAAATATGTATCCGCTAAATGTCACTGTATATGTGTTTAAAATAACATGAAATGATTTAAACTGCCTGTGACCATTTGATCAAATAAAAAAATTAGTAATAAAAAAAAATATGTAAAATAAAAAACAGTTTCTTGTGAAGCCGTTACAAACTACCGCCTCTTACTGGCCCTCTTGATCTGTAGATCAGTTGATGACCTTTTATGATTTTCGGCGGCAATATTTTGTAATACTTCCCTAAATACTACCCTGACAAATCTGATTAGTAGTTTAGACGTATTCGTTAGCGAGAAGCAATGTACCGACAGGTTCCTAGTTTGTACAATGTGACAACTCTCAGTCAATCTCTACATTTCCTGATTCTGCATCTACATCCCTCAAAACTCGTTAGTCTGTTAAATAAACTTTTAAATTACTCACCGGAGACAAATCTCTTCTCCTCAGACGTGGAGGCCCAGAATATATGCACACAACAAACAAAAAAAAGAATATCACTTATTTAGTGATTTTCGCTAAATTCACAGAAACTACCCGAGTTGTTCAAATCGCCGCGCCGGCTGAACAAGCTCTGGTATCTTTTAATTTTTTTCTTTTCCCCCTTCATTAAATTTTTCAGTTACCTCCATATGTGGGTTGCTGAATTTGCGATTTCATACATGAGTTCAGGTATTTCCCAATTTTTTTGTTTTATATTATGCTTCTAAACTACGATTGAAATAGCTTACGGTATAACTTCCGCTAACCTAGTTTTACGAAATTATCAACAATGTTTGTTTAATATAATTTCGTAACGAACTAGCTGAAGGTATATTATTTCATTTTTTTTATATGATACCGGTTGTCCCAATTCCAATGATTATTATTATATTAATAATTATAATTTATTTATACCCATCATTACAATATCCCTTTCTTCCGTTGGGACGAGTATATTTATTAATTATATCTTTTGATATTTTCCTTTTAATCTAATCCAGCATAGTCTTTCAGAAACCGGTTTAAATCCAACTATGGCATGTTTAATTTTTTTACTTACTAGAAACCCAGTACCCAGCGTTCTGTTATCTCCTCCACTGTTAAAGAATATGTAGTCATCTATTTCAATAACTTCCTTTCCTTTCTGTTTTGTCTCTTGTAATGCTATGAGATCGTAGCCATACTTCTTCATTTCTCCTGTTACTTGTTTCATTGTTCCCCCTTCATATGTTCCCCTGGCGTTCCTATCCTTAAATTCCCTTTTAGTTTATTCCCTGATTTTCTTTATTTACTCTTCTATTTTCAATTTTATTTTCTTGTAATTATTTTCCATTGCTAGTGTCACTTCCAAGCCATCCGGCTTTCGTGACATACCTAGTTTTTTGACTTTTGTATTTCTAAAGCATTTGCTTCCTTCCAGTTCCACACTTCTTTGTCTATTATTACTTTTTTATGTCCCGCTTTAATTTCCTCTCCTTTGTTCAATTCTTCTTTTACAATTTTTCCTATCTCTCTCTGTATTTCTCTTTCCTCTTTATTCATATCATTGTTAACAAATACTTTTTCTCTTGTGCTATTTCTGAGCTTGTATTTATGTTTCATGACCTTTAATTTATGATCCAATGCATTTAATTCTACTAAATACGTTGTATCTGCCAATTGTATGGTATTATTTATTTTTACGTCTACTCCCATTTTATCCTTAATAAAGTTGTTAACTTCTTATTTTATAAGATTCCTTTCCTGTACATCTAGGCGTAATCCTTGTATTACTATATTCTTACTTATTTTGTCATCTTCCAATTTTTCGATTTTTACATTTGCTTTCTTTATTTTTTTTTTCAGGTTATCTATTTCTTCCATCGCATTCTTGTTTATGTCTTTTATATTTTTTAGTTCTTCTTTCTGTTCTATCTGCTCTTTTCGCAGTTCCTTAATATCTTTATGTAATAACTCCATGTTTTTTATATTTTTTTGATCTTCTTTAATGTCCTTTATAACTTCTGTGAGGTTTATCATCATTTCCATCATCCTCTCCATCAAGTCCTCATTTTTCTTTATTTGGTGTTCTAAATGTTTTTTGGATGTTTTAAATGATATATCTTCACCTCTTTTTTTCCGTCATCAGTACTGTAATCATCGCTATCCGTTGTATTTCTTTTCTCAGGTTCCCATGTTGAATGAGTAACTCGGGTCAACCCCTCGGAAGTAACTCACATCTTGAAGTACCCTGTGATTGTCTTGTAATTGTGCTATTTATTGGCGACTTGGCAACACCGTATATTTCTTTGTCAAAGTTTCAGTATCGTTATTACTTTCCGTTATCTGCTTATCAGCTAATCTCTAATGAAACCACTATTATTTACCTCTGTTTTTTTGGTGTCCGGAGCTGTTTATTGCTTATATTTTCGCACTTACGTTGCGTATTTTGTTTTTAATTACCTTCTTACCGTTATTTGTATTTAATTGTCACTACACGACTCGAAATTTCGGGTTTGATGCAGGTGAAAAATCAAACACGTAATTTAAATTGTATAATGTTTAATTCTCTACAACTTTTACGTGCAATATTTTTCGATAGGAAGTCTAGTTTCCCCGAAATTCGCACTTAAACATCGATAAGCGCGGTTTCCACCCCTTTCGGCCCTCTTACTTCACTGTTAATTTCCAAATCTGAGAATATTAGTAGAGTCTGTTTCACGACATTTCATGCCACCTGAAGTTGCAGTAGTATTTGCCAACTTGTGAAAACCACCGCCATATTGTAAAATTGAACATCAGTAGTGTAACGATTTCATATTTTCTAGGTTAATTCAAAAATAGAATATTAATAATTTATTTATTCCAAACAGGTTTTATAACCTAATTACATGGAATAAGAAATGATAATACATAAATTTGTCCCTAACATTGTGTAGTATGGCCATTGATAAATATAACAGTATTGATTAATGTAGAGAATTATAAACAAGGCAAAGGCGACTAAATTCCAAAACTGTTCCTTCATACACCAAATTTCTTAATATATTCATAAATATGGTTCTTAAATTGTCTAATTGACATTGTCCAATTTACATTGGTACATTATTGGCAAATGTTAACATGGCCTCAAGAGGAAAACATACTAATGTTCTTAGTCTCCCAAACAATAAAGAGGGTTTAGTTAACGTTGAGGGAACTTTAAATGGAATTATGTTACAATAAATTACTAGATGTCGATATAAAATTAATTATTTTATACATGAAAATCATCATATTCAATTTATATCGACTAGTGATAGAGATATCCTCAAGTTCTTCCCGTAATGTAGTTGTCCTAATTGTTCTATAATCTGGCCAACGATTATATTTTTTATTATACAACAATTGTAAATATTTATTCTGCACTTTCTCGATATTTTCTAAGTACAATTGAGGTTGATCTCCCTAGATAATAGATCCAAACTCAACTTTAGGTCTTACTAAAGTATTATACAACAATTTTAGTCCCAATATTTGAAAAAAAGAGTGTTCGTTTTTGTTTATTCCTGGTAATCGGTCAACATTTTTAATAGTTAAAAATAAAGTTTATTGTTTACATTCTGTTCTCATTTATTTGATTTTCACAAGCGACGTATGTTTCGGCGTATTGCCATTTTCAAGTATTTCTTTTTTGTACAATAAATAATGTATTACTTAATTATAATACATTTAACAATAAAAAATAAGATAAAATTAATTTAAAACAATGAGCTATTAACACTTACACATGATAAATCTGCTGTCTACTGTGGACATTGCGTTCTAAAATATTTTAAAATGAAATAAAGTTACTCGAACCTGTCTGATTTATAAAATCATAAAGAAAACACACAAATAATATTCATAGGCGGGTAAGATGCAAAACACCTACAGCTACTCTATCAAATGGTTGTATATTTTTAATAGACTTTGAAGGTCCATCTTATAGTTAATTGAATTTTTGTTCTTTTTAATATAAATAATTTCTTTGATTTCAAGTTTGATTCTGTTTTCTTCGTTGTCTAAAATTTTAATGTTTTCAAAATCAAAACTATGGTGGTTTTCGATTGCGTGTGAAAACCACCATATTTCTGATTTTGAAAACATTAAAATTTTAGGCAAAGAAGAAGACACAATCAAATATTTTTTAAGGCGTGATTAGTCTAGACCCCCATATCGTATGCTTTGCATTCCAATCACCTGCTATTAGAAAGTTCGTATTGAATTCAGTGAATAGCTTTATGACTTATATTTTGTCGAGGTGGACTATACCCTGACGCAATTGTTATTGGTCTGTTGTCAATTTTGAGTTCAGCACTTGTACACTGTATTTTATTAGTTGTTTATGGTTTTAGAACATGATGTTTAAGTGATGATTTGATGATAAGTGCTGTTTCTGCCTGTGCAGTTCCATCAGGATGATTTGAGAAATAAGTATTATAATATGGGATTTTTTTCTTTTGCTGATGTCAACCTTTTCAAAATAATGATCCTCTTGGTTTGAGTATTTGTACTGGATTGTATCAGGATATTTTCTTTCAAATTGCAACCATCGTATTTTCAGCCATTCCAACTTGTTCTTGGCGTCAGAAATTTTTCGGTTCGTAATGTTGACCTTGGTAGAATAGAAATTGTGTTTTCCCATTTCGATTACTGTAAAGGGATTTTTTTTTCTTTGTATTCCTAATTACGATATGCCAATATTTAGGAATAAAAATATTAGGATGAAACTTTTTTCCTTTTCTATCAGGCCAAAATCCTGATCACAGGGAAGATACAAGTGACCACTCACTAAAAATTTGTGGTCAATTGCTTCCACAGTATAATCTGGTGACGCAGTGATGTAATTACAGAGCACATACATTTTTATATTGCGGTTCTGGCCTCCGCATTGATCGGAGTACATTATAAGTTTTTTTGAAGTTACAAAGTTCTTGATGTAGTATAAAAGGCAAGAGCCTATTTCTTGGGGACCTCTTGAGGCAACTGTTTTATCCCATACAATCATGAAAGAACGTTCATTTCCGATATCGTGAATACCGAAGTAGTAAGTCCATAGTTGTCTTTTATAATAGAATATTCCTGTTGTTAGTACCGGTGTTGGCAGAGTTTTCATCAAATCAAAACATATTTTGGAGATCTCTCCATTTATCGAAATCTCAGTGTCAGTTTTGTGTCCCTCTCTGGCACTTTCAGCTTTCCTCCGATGTAATCCTCTGTAAATTTACAATTGTCTTTTTTGTGTTTCATCTCCTGCCTGGATTTTTATATTAAAAAGATAAAACTGCTTACAAGAATCTGTAATTGGGGTTGGAAGTGTAAATTGAATTCAGTTTTGAATATTATTCGGAAAATGAAATAAGATACCGGATTTATTGTTTCAGCCTTATATAGCTCAAACATTTTGCCAATGCTTAAATCTGGTGAAAGATATTTTCTATGGTTACTCCTTTCCCTGCTATAGTGGGATACATAGCAAGGGAACTTCTTGATGAAATCTTTCACCTCCTTTCTCTTTTCATCGCTTGTTTTATTGGCTGGTGCATGTTTTCCTCGACGGTCGCATGGAGGAGGTGTTCCAACGGATTTGTTCTTCAGTAATCTGTCAAGCCTGCCAGCAGAAACTTGGAATAGAAAAAATAGAAAATTATTCCGCATAAAATATCGAAATAAAATACAAACCTGTAGAACAGCTTGGAAGAATGATTTGCAAACCTTTTGATCTATACCATTTACGTCCGGCAAATAATAGATTCTAGTTTTCTGTCTTCTATTGTCTGGATTTGGAGTGTATGTACATAATTTGTTCAAAACTTTTATCAAAGAGAATAAGTAAGAAATTTGTAAGTTGAAGGTTTTTATAGAATAAAAATTCGAATGTAGCTCATTTTGCCGTTCTTTAGGAATCGTAAGAGTGCTTTTATTTTTGCAAGTACATACAATTGGACTGAACTGTTTTGCTGGAACGATTTTGTTTTATATTCCCCAACGGCACATCTCTTCTTTTTATCAATAACTCTCTTCCGTCTTTCAGAATTGCATACTCGCTTTTTTGGTTTAAGACTTGTTGCTGCTATAACTGATCTCGTTTGCTCAGTTGACTGGTTGCTCAAATGTTCAGCTTCTGTGTCAGATGAAATGTACTCGGACCCAGAATCTGCGAACGGATCAGATTCTGACGAGGCTATAAAAATAATTTATCACTCAAATATTTTAGTGCAATAGTGGACCAACCCACAAAATTATGAAAACTTTTTAGACAGAAATTGATTGATAGCAACAGACAAATAATGTTGATAGAGTAGATCTAAATAAATCATTCTTTTGTTGTATGAATAATCCCTAAGATTGAGAACATTCTGAAAATCTTATTTAGTACAAGTTATAACCTTCAAATTGATAAGAACAAGTTTTCAAGTAAATAATTCTTTTAAATGGAACATAGCATAACAATAAATAATAACTTACCTTCGATTTCAACTTCCATCACACTATCGATACTAAATGTTATTATTCTCTAGAATAAACGATGAAATAAAACTATATAATTTGTTTATATCTTCATTGATTTGAACTAATGTTCAATTTAAACTTGTTGACGCGTTTCACTAACACAGTAACTTTGTCAAAACGAATGAAGGTAAAATATAAAAATGTCTTAATATCTACAGTGCTAAATACAGAATTCTATTTACTAAGGTTAACAATGGTATTGAAAGAAATTACCTGGAAATTCATTAACTACAAACATTCCTAAGCTATCTTCTAGGTAAAGAGGTTCAATAAAGGAGACTGATTGATATCTATTTGGTCGTTAAGGAGATTACCTGAATATTTATTTTTGTTAATCTCTAGGGCCTCTAATAAATTTAAACTAAAGGATTTACCGACTACATGGAGAATTTCAAAATTTGGGTCGAAAATGTGTTGGTTTTCTAATAAATGATTTGAATAGTTAGAATCTAATTTTTTGTTGTCATAGCTACGTTTGTGTTCTGAAATTCTAGTTTTAAAATTTCTAAAAGTTCTACCGATATAAATTTTATCACAATTGTCATTACCACATTTTAATTTATAAACTCCTGATTTGTTTAATTTTGAACATTTAGATTTATTATTTTTAATGAATTTGGATACATTGTGATCAGTTTTAAAGGAAATATTCATGTCTAAAGTTTCTAAAAATGATTTAATTTTTAAGGATGGTGTTCCAAAGTTTGTTAAGCTTTTAAATTGTTTATAATTTTTATCTGAAGGGAATACTTGTTCTAAAGTCTGTTTTTTTATCTTTTTATTTATGATATTGTCAATTAAATTTGTTATGATATTTAATTCTTTGTTATAATTATTAATATTTAATGGGACTTTTAAGAGTCTGTGTATCATACTATTGAAAGCTGCTAGTTTATGACTGAATGGGTAGACCAAACTATTATGAATTGTAATATCTGTATGTGATGGTTTATGAAATATAGAAAAATCATGTTTATTATTTATATTTGAAATTGTAAGGTCTAGATAGTTTATAGACTTTTTTGTTCAAGTTCTACGGTAAATTTGATATTATTGTGAATCGAGTTTATGTAAGTAATGAAGCTCTCTAATTGTCTATTTATACCGATGAAGCGTCCACATATCGGTGCCAGTACATAAATTTTTTATTAAGGGGGTGTTCATGAATTATTTTACAAATAGCAGATAATAATAATTACGATCCAAATTTAATTGACAATATCATAAATAAAAAGATAAAAAAACAGAGTTTAGAACAAGTATTCCCTTCAGATAAAAATAATAAACAATTTAAAAGCTTAACATACTTTGGAACACCATCCTTAAAAATTAAATCATTTTTAGAAACTTTAGACATGAACAACACATTTTCGACCCAAATTTTGAAATTCTCCATGTAGGCGGTAAATCCTTTAGTTTAAATTTATTAGAGGCCCTAGAGATTAACAAAAATAATTATTCAGGTAATCTCCTTAACGACCAAATAGATATCAATCAGTCTCCTTTATTGAACCTCTTTACCTAGAAGATAGCTTAGGAATGTTTGTAGTGAATGAATTTCCAGGTAATTTCTTTCAATACCATTGTTAACCTTAGTAAATAGAATTCTGTATTTAGCACTGAATATATTAAGACATTTTTATATTTTACCTTCATTCGTTTTGACAAAGCTACTGTGTTAGTGAAACGCGTCAACAAGTTTAAATTGAATATTAGTTCAAATAAATGAAGATTTAAACAAATTATATTGTTTTATTTCATCGTTCAGTATGGATCTTCATCAAGTAAAAGCCTCATCTATTCAATTTCTCTAGAATATTTGATTAATAATAAATATTAATAAATGAACTTTATTAAGTAAAAAAATAATACTCAACTGGCCATTGACCGAGGTCCTTCAGCCACAGTAGTATAAGTTATTGTATGAATTACAATGATATTCTTAAAATTTTACAGTTTCAGATTGATATAAGAGAGAAAAAATAACCAAAACCATAGTTTATCCCATAGAATTTGTTCTGGATGTTTGTAGTGCGTTCTTCTGTTGTAATATGGAGAGATGAGGTTCTTGTTTTCGGTTTTCTCACTAAATTTGAAGGACAACTGTGATAGTCTCTCTTCGATGGGTTGCACTCTAGTAACTTCATATAGCAGTTGGTTGGGTGGATTATGGATAGGATTGTTCGGATGTTTAATTTTCGTGATAATGCGCAAGGCAGTTCTTTCAGCCACCTGGAGATTCTTCAGGTCAGGATTTCTTAGGTTCTGGAATATTATATGTCCATATTCAATTAGTGGTCTACATATCATTTTGTAGATTTTAGTTTTTGTGTTTAAGTTTATTCCATGTTCTTTTTTAGTTATAGATTTGAAGTGCTTTGCCCTTGATATGGTTTTCTTTTTTATATTTCGTGTGTGTGAGTTGAAGTTTAGCTTATTGTCCATAGTGATCCCTAGATATTTTGTACATATTTCTGGACTGAGCTCATGGTCATATAACCTTACTGACGGTTATGTAGGTGATGGGGAGTTGAAAAATATTAGCAAGTCGCCATTTATTGAACCATGATGTTGTTCTGTCTGCTAGCTGTTGTAATCTTTCAACGGTTGTATTTATACTCCTGCAGTGAGAAACCAAAGCAGTATCATCTGCATATTGTAGTATATAGTTATCCGAATCAAAGTATTCTGGGTCTGCGTGGTATATATCTGAACAGTATATGTTGTATAGTAAGGGTGATAATGGAGATCCCTGAGGTACACCTCGCTGTGAGGTAAATTCGTGAGAAGTTTTATCCTGCACGTTAACTCTCAGTTTTCTTTCATTCAGTAAGTTAGCTATCACATGGATCAGGTATTTTGGACAACCAAGGTAGTCCAACTTGTATATAAGACCTTTCATCCAAACACTATCGAAAGCTTTGTTAATGTCTTAATAAAATTGCTGCTGTTTTGTTTCCGTTAAGCTTAGATGCTTCTATGTTGTTGGTGAGTATCGCTAGAGGGTGGGTCGTAGAACAATGACTTTTGAATCCAAACTGATACCCTGGGATACGATTTCCCATTGATTTCACTAATCTGTTTTTTATTATTTTTTCACGGTTTTTTCCTAGCACAGGTAGCAGCGTAATTGGTCTATAACTGGTAGGTGTAGAGTGATCCATGTTTGGTTTCGGAATAGTAACAATTATACCCGCTTTCCATTCTCTAGGTATGTAGCTGTTTTTCAGACAAAACTGATACATTTGGATGATATATTCGTGGATCTTATGGTGTAGCTGTTTAACCAACGTTTTTTTAATGAAATCATGCCCTGGGCAGTATTTTTACCTTGGTGGTTTATTATATTGTAGTATTCTTCTTCGATTTCATATTCCTCAGGGTTCACATTGACTTGCTGTGGGTCTATATAATGTATGATGTATCATTCCGAGATAGTTTCATAGTGTTGATCATCGAAATTGTCTTCTTCGCTTTCTTCATATGTTTTTTCCAAATGCTGAGCAAATCTGGTACAATTCTCTTCCGGCGAGTCGACTGTTTAACCATTTTCTATCAGTGAGTTGTTTTTATATTTGGAAAGTTTCTTAAAATCCTGCCAATACGATTTGCCCTGTTTATCATTGATATCCTCACATACAGTCAACCATTTATGTTGTCTGTACTGCTGAATCATCATCTGTATGTTTTTATTATATTTATTTAGTTCTCTTTTTAAGGCCGGGTTGCCAATATTCCTATATTCCCTATACATGTTTCCTTCGCTTTTAATCAGTTGTATGATGTATGGTAGTAGTTCCTGGGTAAAGTATCGCATTTCTTGTTTGGGGGTATTTTCCAATACAACTTTTGTTAGTTTAGAGTTGAAATTGCTGAGCATTCTTCTGTTCATGTCCTGCTCGTTGTTGTCTATGTACCTCAACATGGCTGTGTTCACTTTCTCTATGTTTGTTTTCCTGAAATTGTATTTGTCAGTTTTGATATTTTTAATTGGGGTGTGAGGGTCAATAATGTGTCTGAAACCGAGGTGGTCTGAGCATAGGTCTGGTATATTTACTACACTTTTGATATTTCTTGCTAGATTGGAGGTTTGAAAGATCATATTCGGTGTTGAGTCTGCATTATAATTCATAAGAAAAGTAGACCGAGTGTCGTATTTAACAAAGTTGGTATTATTTAGGAATTCGTTCACTTGTTTTTTCTTCGGCTTTGTATTGACATTGAAGTCTCCTATTACAATGGTATATTTGTTGAGGCTACTCATCGTAAATATATTTTTCTCTGTTCTGGAGTATGGGTGAATTTAAAAAAGAAATATGTGTAAATAATCATCAAGAAATGGCATTGAAAAATGTGTACATTCATTTAGTGGGTTGTTGCTAGATGGAGCATTGCCTATTCTCATTCTCAGATTTGGATCTGTTAGGACTAGACTACTTCCCCTGGCGTGGTTGTAGATTAAGTGGCCGTTTTTCTGAATAATATTCCAGTTTTTGTAAACTATTTTCTTTGGATCCATCGTTTTGGATTCTACTAATATTGCCATATTGATATCATTGGATTCAATATATTTTTGTATAAGCTCTTTCTTCCCGGAATATCCATTGATGTTTGAGTATACTATATTAATTAAGGACATGTTCGTAATGGGCATTATTGGTGGGCTCAGTAGGCGAGTCATGTGAGGTGTCAGTTTCTTCCATGTCGAACATGAGGATGTACATTTTATTTCCTGAAAACACTGCAACACTATCCACTCTGAAGTTGTTGACACATTTTTTACGAAGTTGTGTCACTAGTTCGTCTCTGTTGGTCACTACTGGGTTGTTCAGTTCAGTAACAGAGGTATTTATGATGGTATCATGTATGGTTATTGATTGATGTATGCTTGATTTTTTTATTTCTGTTGAGACCTCATGTGATTTTTTGTTGATTGCTTTTATAGAAACATTAGGTACGCCTTGTATTGGTTGTCTTGGTCTATTGGGGCACTTATATGACCAGGCTTGGTGGTCTTCTGCTTCGCAACTATGGCACTTAGGAGTCAATGTGGATGTACATTTGCTGGTTGGCTGGGTTCCATTACATTTTAGGCATTTTATGAGTTGTTGGCATGTTTCTGTTGGATGATTGAAGGATAAGCATTTACTGCATGGTTTTGGAGCTGGTGCAGGTGGTTTACTGGGATAAACTGGATAGTGGAGATACTTGAAAAATAGTCCTTGGGATAGCAACATCTGAGAAGTTTTTTCTGATCCACTTATTATTCTTATAAGTTTAGTAGGTTTTCCTGTATCTTTTGATACTATTCTTCTGCAGAATCTGTGATCCATGTTGTTTTTGGTTAGAAATTTGCTTATTGATTTTTCTTCTATTTCGAATTCTACTGATGCAATGACTACAGAGTAGCTGGAGGATTGCTCCGAGGTAGCAGGTACTGTTGAATTTGTCGCCGATTCTTTGAATTGTAATGTTTTTCCGACCTCAACCATTTTGTTTAAAGTTGATATAATAGATTCTTTTGTGGTGTCATTTTTCAAAAGCAAGCCTTGCTTTGTGCTGATTATTGTATCCTTTCTATTGGGGTATATTCTCGCCCAGAAATCAGTGAAATTGATTCGCGTGTAGGATTCCTCATTTATGATGTAGAATATGTGTTGGTATTTCTTTTGTTGAATGTCCCTCATTATTGGCGGGTAGTGTATATTGGGATTTCTTGTTGGCTGGTTTGTTTTTTGTTAATATTGTTTTTGTATTGGGTTTGTTATGGCATCTTTTGTGCTAGTATTTGTTGTGTTGGATTTTGCTAGAACGATATCGTTAATATCTTCTTGAGTCATCTCTTGGGTTCGTTTTCTTTTATGCTTGTTTATTCTTTTTCCTTGAACTTCCGTCCAGTTTTCCGCTGGATTCGAAGTATCCATTTCATCATTAGAGCCATCGCTTTCCGACGACATGTTATGTTTATTCACACAATTGTCCCTAATAAAGACAAGTTTTTATATGTCACTTAATATATTTTTATTGTAAGTAGTTTTTGTTAAGATTAAAGATAACACTGATTTTGCTAATTAGCTTTTAATTACGGTACGTCCGCTCTCTATTAGGGTCCTTGCCAGGTTCATTGACAACAAGTACCAGTTATTTTTGTGAAGATCACTTTAATGTAAGTTGTAAGCTCTGATACACTACAAATATAAATTTAAAATCATTTTAGATAGTTTTGGTTAAGTGGTACAAATAAAAAGTCAATTGTTCATTAGTAGTTTGTTTACAGAGCTAATTCCAAGTTTTATTTCGTTGATTTAGATAATAAGTACTTCTAAATATGATAAAAGAGTATATAAAATGAGTACCTAATGTATTTCCCTCATTTGTTATAAATTATATCCAAGTAAAATTATCGATACTCACAAAGACATTTTCACGGTTTTAAGCTCCACTGCACAAAAATCCAGGTTGCTAGTAAAGAAACTTGCACCATCATAGAATCAACCTTCGGTAAGTTACAACTATTTCATTTGATGGATTCAGTCTCCACTGTCATAAAAATCATAAAATATTATCATTGTTCAACAAATTATCATGAAAATAGTTCATATTTTCAACTTGGTTATGAAAATAAGTCAATTTGTTCGTGCAGTGACGTCAACGTGCTCTGATTGGTGTTCGCAGTCACGTGATAATGTATAAAAAATAGGGCAACTTTATTTGATTTTATTTAATTTAAGACGAGTTATTAGGTTCTAAAAACTGTCTTAAATGTGTAAAACATAACTTTACATGAATTTTTTTGAATTCCATTTTTACTGTCGCATCAACCATGTCGGTTATTAGCGACAAAGATTATTTTACAAGGTTTTGATTGCATTAATTTTAGTAAGATATCGAACTAATACGTTTATATCGCAATTTTGACATAATACCGATTTCAATGTGTTTGGTATATTGTTTTTCACTCAGGCGTCCTCATATCTGGGACACTCAACCAGAATATGTTTTACTGTTATCTGCTTGGAACATGTAGTACACTGAGTCATTTTGGTCCTGGCAAGTAAATGTTGATGCGTCAGTTTGGTGTGTCCTATCCTCAGTCTTGTCAGTAGTACTTGGTTTGGTCGCCTACTTGGTATTGTATTCCAGGGTTTTACACTGGGTTTCACCTCGCGTAATTTTGCTTTGTAATCAAGCAACTGATTTTGCCACTCACTTATCGCTTTTTTTTCCACGGTAAGTTTCAAATCACTGATGGTCGTCGCGTTTACAACTACCGCACTATCACTTTCCGCTGCTCGTTTTGCCAGTTGGTCTGCTTCTTCATTACCCTGGATTCTTATGTGGGAGGGGATCCACATACATAATACATTTATTTGGGATTTTTGTAGTTGGAAGAGTTCCTTCTTTATTTCTATAGCAATGGGATGACTACTATAAACTTGCTGGATGGATTTTAATGAACTAAGGGAATCTGTGATTATGAGGATGTTGGAAGCATTCGCATTTTTAGACAGTTTAAGGGCTTGTAGCAATGCATATATTTCTCCAGTGAAGACTGTGCTGCCGGTAGGTAATTTAAAAGATAAGTTATGATTTGCCGTAACAACCGCGGCTCCGACGCCAGCTGGAGTTTTCGAGGCATCCGTATATATTTTGAAATGGTCATTATATTCAATAAGTTTTATCTGGAAGATGTTTTTTATCAGCCAACTGGATAGTTCATATTTTTTAAAAGAGGTAAGAGTGGTGTCAATTATTGGTTTGGAATTTAGCCAAGGAGGATATGTTTGTTCAAACTTAAATAAAGGAACATGTTTGATTTGAAGATCTGCTTTGTATTGTCTCACGCGATTACAGAAAGTTGGACTCGGTTGTTGTTGAGCGATATTGTCAATTTCATCTGTATGAATTTTTGGGTACATTGGATGCTCAGTGTTATCTAATATGGAGGTATTATATGACAATGCCAATATTTTTCTTCTCGTAGATAAAGATGGTTCTCCTTATTCTGAATAAAGGCTTTCCACCGGTGACGTTCGAAATGCACCAGATATTATTCGTAAGGCGTTATTGTGAACTGTCTCAAGTTTCTTTAAAATATGGCTTTTGGTGGATGCATAGACAATAGATCCATAATCGAGTTTGGAATGTATAAGATTTTTATATATAATATGTAGAGTTTTTTATCTGATCCCTAGTTACGGTTAGAAATTATTCTTAGAAGATTAATACCTTTCTGACAAGATAATATTAACTTTTTTATATGATCATTCCAGCTCAGTTCCTGGTCAAATATCATACCTAATAATGTCGTTGAAGTTACACATAGCAGTTTTACTTCATATAGTGTAAGCACAAGGTTTTTTCGAAAATAATAAACATTTGGTTTTGGGTGCAGAAAAGTTGAAGTCCGACTGTTTTGACCATTGCTGCAGTTTATTAAGGGGAAGCTCGAATTTCAGATGAAACACATTGCAAGCTCGGTGTCAGACAAGGAGGTACTTACTTCCATATACCTTGCACGAGCAAAAGAGATAGAAAGCGAATCGATGTTTTCTTCTAAGACGGTCAGTACGGATTATATTTGGTAGAGTGGGGCAAACATTTCTTGTTGAATTCGTTAGATTGTATATTCGCGTACAAAGGTATTTTCAATAGTTCTCAATTTTATTGGAGCTGTAGAATTTCCGATTGACTCTACAAGAATTACACAGCTTTATACAAGAAATTACATATTCAAAATTAAATAAATAAATATTTTTATTTATCCTTCTCTCCACAATATACAAAAATTATACAAAGCGATGCAAGAAGTTACGAATTCTGTATTACATATTAGTTTCTACATGATTCAAAAAATATAAGGTGATAAGACGAGATACAAATTTTTCTTTATATATGTATTATTTTCCGCAGAATATTTATAAAAATTATAGCGTGACATTATTTTATATAGGATATACAAAAATTATGCAGGCTGCGTACTAGAAGTTACGAATTCTTAATTAAACAATACGCAAGAAATTGTACATTGACACGGGAAGTTACTTCTAAATGATTTTCTACATGAAAATGAATTTCTACATGACATTTTTCAAAATATAATTTGCACAATCTGTTTAACACATAAAATATTGGCTAGTCAATAGAAACGAAATTTTTATGTTAAATAACAGAGCCAAAACAAGAAATAAACGAAATTACAAAATTAGTTACACAATAAGATAAAAATATACACGAAGACACGGTGTCGTTTTAGTATTTCTCTTATGTTTTAAGAATATCGGGAAGCATATTGTCCATATAAAATATCTGCAGCTTAGAAAGCATGTTTAGCCAGAATTGTTCATCCCTTCCTATTGTCTGGACAGACATACCCAGCGGTGTCCAAACAATAAAATAACAATACTTAGCTTTGGTTATTGCAAGCTGGCCTTGTATTTGATAATAATAATTACTATTTAATTTCAATTTAATTTGTCATTAATATACAAATATTTGATTATTTTTTGTGTAATAGCTTCTTTTGGTGTATATTTATTTGCAGAGAACGGGCACTTAATTTCTATTATATCCCCTTGGTCAGTTATACCATCGGGACTAGCTGCTAAATATGGGTATTCTTCCAAAATAAATAAACCACATTCATTCACAGTTACTTGAAATTCGTTTTCAAACTGTCTCGTAGCTATGTCCTCGTGGTCATTTCCCCATTTTGTTGCTGCGCTACCTTTAAACTGTCTACTCAAGATATGAGTAACCAATTTTTTTGGGTTTGTTGTTTTTCGTTGTTTGCATACTTAGCCAAATCGAGACGCTGTTAATCGATATGCCCTTTCTTCTTTCCAAATTGGATTTGTGGATTGTCCTCGGGTTTTAATTTCTAACTCGACAATTTCTTCCGTAGTTTTCGTCATATGGGTTAAAAATTCTTGTTTTCGTTTCTTCGTAATCACTTCATCCACTACCTCTAATTCCTGGATACCGTAATCAGCATCAGCGGGTGCCGATGAAAGTTTAATTTTCTTTTTTGGGAACAGCTGTCTACGCTTAAGGTTACTCAGCCTCTTTTTTGTTTTGTTTATAACAAATTTCTTAGTATGAATTCCAAGGCTCTGTCCTGTTAATTGCTTATTAACCAAATTATAAAACTCCTTCAAATTGTATTGTAGAGCAGCGGCTCTACACCTTGTATCGTAACTATTTTTTACTGAAAAATTTATTCGTTTACCTCCAACAAATTTTGCTATTATGGAGTTATATTACTCTGCGGCATTATTATTCATATTCAATAATAAACTATGAACATGTTGCTGCAACCGATTTCCACAAACCAAAATATCATCTAAAAGACCACAATTTTCCATT
Source organism: Galeruca laticollis (assembly GCA_963921935.1). NCBI lineage: Eukaryota > Metazoa > Arthropoda > Insecta > Coleoptera > Chrysomelidae > Galeruca > Galeruca laticollis. Next base: position 184,551,324 of record OY998179.1, on the reverse strand, counting down.
TCAGGAATTAAATTATGTTCGCCTTCTTTAGGCCCTTTGCAAAAATAAGCACTGCATTTGGTATGATCACCAAAGACGTGCCTAGGACAGTTGCTTATGTCTCCTTTCAATAATTTTATTTGCTCATCCATGTGTTTGTTCTCTTTTCGATGATGATTTACGGCAGTTTTTATTCCAACTCGCAGTTTCATTATATTGGATTCTAGGCGTTTTCGCAGTGGAACGCCAACTATCAATTTCTTGGAACTTATTCTTTTTTTTGCAACCTCCCTCAGCCGAGTGCAGTAGTTCCGCAACAGATGGTTTGTACATTCAATTTTACTAATTGGAAACTGATATCCATACGGCGTTTCTACACATAATTTTTCATATACACTGCTATCTCCGTCACCTATTAACTTTACATATTTTAGTTTATGCATTTCAACACTCCATCGGAATCCTTCAAGGATAATACTAGTTTCCATGGTAGTAGAAGATGCACTCCAATTTCTGAAGCATTTATGTTGGGGAATATCCACTTTTTTTAAAGTACACGTTGGACAGTACTTATTTCGTGAACCCAGATAGAGGAGTTTTCCAGTTTTAGCGCCAACAATACAAGCCACTCCTGATAGAGCATTGTAGTTCACTTTGTATGACCGTTTCGGCCAAGCACCATCAGTTATTACCGCAATAAGACCGTTTCCTTCTTTATCAGCACATCCTAATTCTTTGGCTAAATGAAGTTCTTCTTGACCGGCTTCTTCCATGGCAGTGTTTGCGGTTTGAAATATGGTTTCAGATACAATATCATGGTGTTTGGCATACTGAGAGAAAGACATTGACGGAATATTTAAAATTGCGTATTGTTCCGTTAACTCGGAAAGTCCACCACCAGTACTCATTGTAGCAAGGACGGCAGCAGAATTAACATGCAAGTTTGACTGCTTTTGTGGATATTCAGAAAAAATTTATTTTTAATATTGCACATGGTACACTTAAAAACAAAGCGACTTGAAAGTCCTCTTCGTTTTTCTTTAATAAATGTCATATATGAGAAATTACAATCAAATGGTGGGTGGTTATTGGCATTTTGAATTTGTTTAAATATACTCATAATATCGACAATTCTTCTGCCCTCAAGAATATTTAACTTCCTTGTAGTGCCGTCATTAATTTCTATTTCCATTGGCTCTAAGTATTCATAAGTTGTATCATCTTCAAGTTGAATATCTCCAGAAGAGTTAGCTAAAGAATTCCAGAAGTAGATGGTTCTAAATCATCATTACTGTTTGACACAGAGTTTTTATTAATAGGAATGCATGTTTCAACCATACGATTTTCTTTATTTCTGAGATTCCTGTAAACAAAATTTACAAAGTTACGTTCGTTGAATAATGCAGTCTGAACTAGAATAGTCGCACACAAATTGTACCTTCTAACTTTATGTCAGTGAAATAAGTTCATTCACTAATTCAAAAGAATTTGAAAGGTAATTTATACTATTTTTAATTCTTTCTCTTTTCATTTTTGTATGTGAACACTTTGCATTTCGTTGTTGATGCCCTATTCAATATCGTTTTAAAATTATAAATGATAAATATTCATTTAGCTCTAGCTATATAACATCCTTACCGATTTCCACAATTTACTTGAAAATCACTTACTTCACTTTTCCGCCAAACCTGTTTACGATACGAGAAAAGTATTGGTTTACCCCCATATTTTATTGAGTTATTTTCACGTTTTTCAGTGAGATAAACACGAAGGATGGGTTTTTGTCAGTCAACAATTTTATGATTGGGAATGGTTCAGGGCGATCAGATGAATCCTATGGATTTTCAGCTCACCAGAGCCAGTACAACGGGTGCTGTGGTACTTGAAGTACCACATTTTTGGTCATTTTTGAAGAAATTTCGTTTTGTTAGCACGATACAGCTTCCGGAGTGTTTACAAGTAACCAATTTTATGATTTGATATTGTTCAATGTGTCTCACATATAAACACACAGCCTCCGTAATGTATACGTGCGGAAAAATTAGTTTTAATAGCTAAAACTGTTTATTTTTTTCATTTTATTCTTATGTTAGCGTTTATCAAAATTATAAATACATATAATATTCAATCTATTAATTTGCTAGCTAGAGCTACGCCAGACTGTATGACACAAAAAATTACTAAAAAAGTGTTCATAAAGATTTCATTGTGACATTTATAATGAAGTTTCTTTTATGCGCGAATTATAAAAACAATTTTTCTTACCTCAAGGCCAAAAGTTTCCGACTCCTAGTTCTAGTTTTTCGAGTTTTAGGGCTCATTTTTACCACTAAATGTTATAATAGGTTTAACTAATAAAAATAATATCGGAACATTTAACCAAAACACACAAAACTAAAAAAGTACCTACTACGCAACTTCTGCACAAATTTACAACTTACAACTATTATTTGAAATGTCTGTAACAATAAAACAAAAGTATTCGTACACAAAACGTAAACCACTAAACTGCAACTGCGAAGACCATCTGCATACTGTCTAACTCCAATTCCATAACAAAGTGAAGTATATTATATTAGCAGACATAAATTCTCCCAGTACCTATTTGCAAATTTTTAATAATTTTCGCTTGCTTCAAATAATCAATAAATCCCTACCTTTCTCAATATTGAACTGTTAATTTCGTGTTTACATACTTGATATTTTGAATTTTTTCATCACTTATAACCAACATAAATGTATTACTATAATTAATAAATATACCAACTATACTGATTTGATAATAAAGATAGTTTCTTGTCGTCAGCAGTCGACGCATCTTTCCGCTACAAGACTCATCTCAATGCCGATAACGAGGTAGACACGTGCGTGCATACCATATTTCAGTTTTTAATTTCTGTAATTTTTGAGGAAACAATAAAACTTTTTGTCAATTTTTTTAGCTTACTACTTAACTGATTTTAAAAATGAAAACAGTTTTAAATTCTGAAAAATAATCTCTATGCTTTGATGGGATTGAATTTTTTAATTTTAATTTTTTTTAAATTCATTTTTTTAAGTTTGTGGTTTTAACTATAACTAATTCGAATTTTAAAAATCGAACGCCATCAAGGCATAGATATTATTTTTTTGATTCCAAAAATGTTTCAATTTTTGGAATCTGTTGAAAATTAAGCCCACAAAATTTACAGAAAATTTTAGTAGTTCCAGATATTAATCGAGAACCCCATTAAGTTGTCTCTGTAGTATATTTTGCATTGTATCAATGTTTTTACTTTTCATGTATACCACTAAGTCATCCGCACATAGCTTTATTTTAATTGGTTTAAGTACATTTTCAATAATGTTATTTATAGCGATTAGAAATAATGTGGGACTAATAACAGAACTTTGGGGAGTGCCATTTTCTTGACATTGTTTGGTCGATAGATTACCATTTACTCTTACTCTAAAAGTCCTATAGCTTAGAAAATTTTTAATGAATGCCAACATATTAACGATTTCAGTATATTTATTCTACATGCAGTATCGAATGCTTTGTTAATATCAATAAATATGGCTAAGCATTTCTGTTTATTTGCGAAGGCTTCGTGTATGTCACTTTCTAAATCAATAATATTGTCAATAGTACATCTCTTTTTTCTAAATCCACTTTGTTCTGGTTTAATTAGTTTTCAACTTTCAAGCTCCCACCTAAGACGATTATTAATAATTTTTTCTAAGAGCTTACACATCGTGCTAGTCAGTGCAATGGTCTGTATGATTCTGTACTTGTTGCTTTCTTAACAGTCTTTAGAATTGGTATGATTGTTGCTTCAGTCCACTGAATTGGAAAAGTATGTTGTATCCAAATGGTGTTGTAAATATTTAAGAGTACTTCTTTGCCGCTCTCCGATAGATATAGCAGGAAACAAATAGGTATATTATCAGGACCTGGACTCGAGTTTTTAAAGTCTTTTATCGCTTCATCTAATTCTGATAGCGTGAGTGGTTGGTTGAGGTATGATGTATTGTTCTCATTATTGATTGGGATTTCTTCTATTGATACTCTGTTTTTTAGAAAATCTTCCTTTAATTTGGCATCGCTCGAGTTCTCTTGGAATGCTTTCGCCAATGCTTCAGCTATATCTTTTGATTTTGTTATTAAGATTTCGTCTTGTTTTATACCAGTGATTTTATTGTATGATTTATTGCCGGATATGGTATTCACTTTTTTCCATACAGATGTTAAGCTGCAGAGCTGCTTATATTTTGCACATATTTCATCCATGAGTCTTTTTTACTTTTTCTAAAAATATACCTAGTTTTGGCTCTTAGTGCTTTGAATCTTAATTGATTATCAATTGTGTTATGCTTTTTATAGATGTGAAATGCATGTTTACTTTCTTTAAGTGCCTCTCCACATTCTTTATTCCACCATGGTACAGCCGTACGGTGTGTCATGTTTTTAGTTAGCCCTATTGTTAAGTCTGCAGCTGTTATCAATATGTCATTGAAATTGTTTATTGTTTCATTTATGTCCTCGCGTATTGAAAATTTTGTTAAAGGTGCATCAGTTAAAATGGTATATTGTTCCCAGTCTGCATCATTTAGCTTCCACTTTAGTATAGGTGTTGAATCATCAGCACTTCTACGTTTATCTACTACAAGGATTGGGGAATGATCACTGTCATATAAAAAAGGTAAGACATCCCATGTTAGGTGTTGATGTAATGAAGGATTACACAAAGTTAAATCTATAGCCGAGGAAGTTCCATTATAGGTATTAAATCTGATTTTACTTCCATCATTAAGAATGTTTAAGTCTGTCATAACCTCTTCTATTGTGTTTCCTCGAGTATCTTGTTTCTCACACCCCCACATGAAGTTGTGTCCGTTGAAGTCGCCCATAATAATTTTAGGATTAGGAACCTGAGAGGTTAGATCAGTCAGTTCCATTTTACTTAGGTTTCGGTCGGATGGAATATATATTACATATACTTATTTTTGTAGGAAAATAAACACTTACAGCTATTGCTTCAATATTGGTATCTAAATCAATTTGGCTTGAATGAAACTTTTTATGAATGAATTTGTAACAACTGTCAACATCCCTATTGTCAATGTTCCATCTTCAGGTGGTTTCAACTTTCGTGAAATGAAGTCTAGTATTCGCAGTGCGATTTTAACAGTCAATTAGTATAGACGTGTTTAAAACAGCTCCCTTATCAACAAATCGTTTTTGTTAAGAATTCCAATTCTATTGAACCGGTCAATCCACCTAGTAAATCAGTTAATCAAATTTATAGTTCAGTGAAAAATGTCTAGTGCAGATCCCCCTGACAAAGGGGGAACTTCAGATTTGTGCAATAATAATGATAATTCAAGGAATGTGCGTTACAATTCAACATGCCAAGCAGCATTTCAGGAAAGCAAAAACTTAGGAAAGGATAAAGAAACACGCTTGTCTGGTCAGACAGCGACAGGTATTTCAGTACAAGTAGCAAAAAAGTTCAAACTTGATAAACCTAATTTATATTCAATTGATAAAATTTATGTATTTATCGAAAAAATTAATAATGAAAATTTAGGAAATTTACATCCCATGTCAGTTGGACACTTATTACATAAAAAACTAAAAGTTCAAAACATTACCAAAATACAAAAGGTAGGTAGAAATAGAGTAAGAGTAGAGGTTAAAACTACTAAAGACGCTAATATGTTAATAGAAAACGAAAACTTGAAAGAGGAACAATTAAAAGCATTCATACCCAATAATTTAATAGAAAGGAAAGGGGTAATCAAAGAAGTAGATACCACATTCAGTGACGAGTATTTGTTGGAAAATATTGAGTCTCCAAACGCAGTCACCAGTATTCGTAGATTTAAACGGAAAATTGATATTGATGGGGAAGCAGTATATATACCAAGGCAAACAGTTTTAGTGTCATTCGAGGGTAACGTGTTACCCCCATTTGTTATAATTAATAGCGTTGTATGTCCTGTAGAAAAATACATTCAAAAGGTAGTACAGTGTTACAACTGCTTGAGGTATGGCCATGTGGCCAAGCAGTGTAAAAGCACTAACACACTATGCATAAATTGTAGCAAAAAAAAGGAAGAAAATCATTCATGCAAAGATCCTGAAGACACATTTTGTTTTTATTGTAAATCGAACGATCATAAAACGATACATAAAAAATGCCCCGTATTTGAAAAACAGAAGCAAATAAAACAATTCATGTCAGATAATAATGTAACATATATAGAAGCAAAAAACTGGTCTGATAATTCATATATTAGTAAAATTAGCAATAATAGGTTCAATGTACTTGATAATACGTCGGAAAGCTTTCCATTACTTCCTAAGACAACAACCCACCAATACAAAACAAATAGGGAAAGTAATACATTTAAAAAAAATACACCATCAGAACCCTCAACATCACACAGTAAACACACAATCACACAAACCAAAAAACGTAGGATACAATCACCCAACAATGAAATCACACAAGCACTCATGTTTCCCAGATCCTTTGGTCTTAGTAAACCAGTATTCCAATTTAAAAATAATAGTACGAAGGAAAATATGGAGATAGAATCCATGCAGTCAAATGAAGAAAATGATACAACATTTATTCAAACGTTCTTCCAAGTTTTCAAAAACATCTTGGAAGACATTAGCTCATTTGAAGAATTACAAAAAGTTGACATTCAATTTGTAACAGATAGGTTATATAAAATGAATCATAATCTGCCAAAAAATAACAATGCTTAATAAAATTAGAATATTACAATGGAACGCGCGCTCGGCGATTGCAAATAAATATAGTTTGATGAAGTGTCTGTCAGAACACGATATTGATATTTGCGTTATATCTGAAACGTGGTTTAAAAAAAACAACATCATCAATTTTCCAGGTTATAATCTAATTAGAACTGATAGGGATGACGGATATGGAGGTACAGCAATACTAATAAAGGTAAAAATAAATTTTAAAAAAGTAGATATTAACATTAAAGTAAATACTGACATCAACATATGTGCTGCCGAAATTAATTTTAATAAATATTTACAGTTTAAAATATTATCTGTGTATTGCCCCCCAAAAATTAGCATCAATAACAGCGACTGGAAAAGCGTATTTAATATCATATCTAAAGAGAACGGCATAATATGTGGAGATTTTAACGCACACAACAGAACATGGGGTTCGTACAAAAATGATCAGAGGGGTATACAACTTCTAGACGTCTTAGAAAATCATGACTTAATATTGGCAAACGAAAATTCCGCAGTAGACCTGACACTTAGTACACCCTATCTCATAAACAACATAGATTGGAACGTAATAAAAGACACACTGGGTTCAGATCACTTTCCAATACTTATTAACATCAATGTGCCTGAAAAAAAGTGTCTACAAACAAAGGAATTAATATGTCCTTCCAATAAATGGAATATAAATAGAGCAGACTGGTCAATATTCAAAAACGAAGTAGAACTGTATTTCTCACAAACACCACCTATTTTTAATGATAATAATGCAAAATATGAATATCTAATACAAGGAATAAACACAGCTGCCCAAGTATCCATACCAACAAACAAACCATTCAAGATAAAGTCAAGAACACTACCACCTTGGTGGGACAGAGAATGTGACATAGCTGTAACAGATAGAAAAAATGCGGTAATTGCCTACAAAATTAACAGCACGTTGGAAAACTTCATTACAGTGCAAAAAATAGCAGCAAGCACAAAAAAATTTTTGAAAGAAAAGGCAAGATCCTCATGGAGAGCATACTGCACCAATCTGAATAAAAACACATCAATGTCAGACATTTGGAAACAGGCCAAGAAAATGAAAAGAACTTTCATACAGAAAGAGAACATTCATTTCTCCAGTGAGGATTGGAAAGAAAAGCTACTAGAGAGAATAGCACCGCCATCTACCTTCTACCAAAATAATTTCGAAAATGAACAGGAACATGAGGAAACAATACCACAAATATTCGAAAATCTGATAAATATCCAAGAACTAGAAAACACAATAAAACAAAGAAAAAACACCGCACCAGGCTTAGACAATATCAGATATCCGATGTTATGCAACCTACCAAATAATGCCAAATCTTTTTTATTGGAAATATATAACAACATACTAAAAATGGGCAAATGCACAATACAAGATTGGAAAAACCTAATTGCAGTTCCAATATTAAAACATCAAAAAGATCCAAATGACCCTGACTCCTACAGAGTCATATCATTATTAGCATGCCTATTGAAAACATTCGAAAGGATATTAAAAAACAGAATAGAATGGTGGTTAGAAGAACACAAAATATTACCAATTCATCAGTACGGATTCAGGAAAGGATATGGCACAATGGATGCGGTGAGCCAACTTGTCACTGATATACAAATTAATTTTGGAGAAAATGGGTATACTGCAGCTACATTCCTGGATGTAAAAGGCGCATACGACTCTGTAGAAATTCCAATACTGAACGGAATGCTGAAACAAATCGGTATGCCTACCAAAATACAAAATATTCTGTGCGATATTATGACAGACAGAAAAATATTTATAAGACAAAAAGACACATTATTAGGACCAAGACATACATCTAGAGGTTTACCACAGGGCTCCGTTTTAGCACCACTGTTATTCAACATATATACCATCAAAATGCATCAAGCATGCAGGAATTACACACTTATACAATATGCTGATGACTTTGTAATATATGTCAAGGACAAAAAATATCAAAATTGTATAAATACTCTAAACAAGGCCACCTCAAACATCATAAAAGCTATTGAAGATGTAGGGTTCGATCTATCAACGTCTAAATCAAATGTCACCATATTTTCAAGGCACCGTATCCCAGAAACTCAGAACATCCAGTTGGGGGACCACATGATACCATATAAAAAAGAAATTAAGTACTTAGGAGTAACATTAGATAATAAATTAAATTGGAAACCATATATCGAGGCAATCAAAATAAAATGTAATAAAGCCATTAATTTCCTCAAAATGATCACCAAAACATGGTGGGGCGCAAGTACTGAAATATGCCTGTTATTCTATAAAGCATATATAAGGTCCATTTTAGACTATGGTTCCGTCCTATACGGATCTGCATCAAAACAATCACTGAAACAGCTAGAAGTAATACAGAATAAAGCGTTAAGAATATGCTTAGGAGCGATGTCAACAACACCTGTGGAACCGCTAAGGGTGGAAGCACTCGAACCACCATTGGAATTGAGAAGAACATTTCTCGCTGAAAAAATGGTACTTAAGAATAAAGCAAAAAATTCTACACTGATGGCCAAAATATGTGAGTTAAATACATTGGACATGACGAATAAATATTGGGAAAAAAAGAACTCGCCACCGATATGCACCGCATTTCGTAACACCAATAAAGAAGAAATTTTAACGTATGAAAGCTGCAATTACTTTGAGAACATAGAACACTCTGCAAAAATAATAATTCCTGCGTACTCAGAAATACCAGAATTAAACAAAGAAAACATTATCAGACTTACAAAAAAAGACATCAACAGTACAATAACAATATATACAGATGCATCAAAGACAACAAAAGGTACAGGCACAGCGTTCTATGTGCAAGAAACGAAAGAAGGAAAAACCTTTAAGCTAAGCAACGATTATTCTATATTTTCAGCAGAAGCTGCAGGCATAATGAAGGCGCTAGAACACACAATCCACCAAAAAAAGAAAAATGTATCTATCCTAACGGATTCGCTGTCTGTTATCCAATGTTTGAATAATAATGCAGTAGATACCATCACTCTCCCACACATTAAGAAAATTCAATCCCTACTACACCAACTTACTAAAGAGAGTGACGTTCAAATAATATGGGTAAAAGCACATTATGGAATTTACGGCAACGAAAAAGCTGATCAGTTAGCCAAAACAAGTGCTGAAAAAGATGAATGTCAACCGAACGAAGTGGCACTACAAGATTGCTTAAATAAATACAAAAGAAAATTTCAAGCAGCATGGAAAGAGAAATGGGACCACTATGTAAAAACAAAGCCTACTAGATACACACTACTGCATAGGGAAATACCAAAACAACAGTGGTATAAAGGAATCAATTATTCACGTAGGGAAATTAGCAGTATAATTCGAATGAAATTTGGACACGCGTCTTACCCAGAGCACTTGAGCAAAATAGGCGTAATCGAATCAAACTTATGCACAGCCTGCAATGTCATAGGAGACCTGGATCATATATTTTTTGAATGCTCGGAATATCGTAATGCTACGAAAGAACTTTATAATAACATAATACATGAAAAAATATTCCCTCCCATCAACATGTTACACTTACTGGCGCTGAATAACATCAAAATATTAGACTGTCTAGTAAAATTTCTAAGGATGACTAACATATCGATATAGTTAAGTTATATAGAGCTTGTGACCTTTGTTACCCTAACCCAAATGTTTATACCTTCCATCCGTGGTCTACCTTTGTATGTGTTCAAATAAAGCCCTGAACGACCCCTGGGCGAGAAAACTTGTAACCCTGTGCCAATCCTTTGATCGAAAAGCGGTATTAACTTGAATCGCAGACGACGATAGTTTGATAGGTTGAATTAGGGCTCGCTTAAGTAATAAGATACATATCCACAACACGAAAATCAATAACAAATTCAGTATCGATTCTGATTGGCACTTAATTGAAATTGGATTCAAATATAAACTTCAAATACATCACCATATATACTGTATATATAACCTAACACAACGTATTTGGCTGCATGGATACCTCCAAACGCCATGAAACAAAACAAAAAAAAAAAAGTCTAGTATTTTTCACTTATTTAATACTATTAATAGGTACTACCATTACCCCAGATCATACTATACTAGGTGTAGAAAATAAAGATTTTTTTTATTTTTAGGCCGATTTTTGTGAATCTCTTTTACCTCTTCTGATCGATCTTCTGATTTATATAGATAAACGAGGTGTTACTAATTTGATATGTAAACAAATTGAATTTTTTTTTGCTGAACATTGGAAATTGTCAATTAACAGATCAACTAATGAAGAATCTATTGCCGTAAACAAAAAATCTGTCAAATGTATGTTGAATGTTATTAATTATATACGATTGATGAAACAAAGCAACGTCATTACAAACAGGTAAATTTATTTTTATTTTAAATATGGTGCAAACTTTTATTTATCGTTTTTCTTTTTTTAAAGATTTTCTAGCGAATGGACATTTGATTACCTGAAAATAGCGAAAGCGGCCGAATTTTGTGCCAATCATTTTTCTGCGTTGTATTATTCGGAGATTTGGTGTCAAAATGTAATAAATAAAATACAAAACGAAAATCCTACTTACCTCGAACAACGATCTACCATGATTGATTTCATATATGAACGAGAAGATGCCGAATGTGCAGAAACTTTACACAACATCTTGAGAAACGTAAGTAAATATGTATTTAGTAAAATATATAGAATTACTTTATAAGACCGGATAATAGTGTTTCGTAAGCAGATTCCAATTCGGGGAGATCTGCAAAATACTAATTTTCCTCCCGAGACGTACAATATATTTTTAAGAAAGACACTTTCAAATAAACTTAAGTATTTATTTTATTTTGTACAGGGCGATTCTTTAAGAATGTCCAATTCCCTAACTGTATATTGCGAGTGTATAAAGTTTAAATATTGACTTTCGCAATAACTTTTCATATTTTCATAATTGCTCTCTGAAAATTGCCAATTTTACGTTTTTTGGCATGAGGATTGCTAATTTGGACTCTAATTTTGCATTGCTAATAAAGGGCGCTAATTACAACTGGTTAGGTTAGGTTATGTTTAGTAACCAAAAGCAATTTATTTTCGGCTGGAATATGAATAAAAGTAATAAAAAAAACCTTACTTCGTGAAATCTACTCATATTAGTGTTTTAAATGAAACTTACTGTTTCTAGTTAACTCCACAGTTTATTGAAAAACGTAAAAAATTGTTTCAATATTACCTAAATATCATCGTCAGAATGACAGAAGTTACATTTCATTTGATGCCTACCTGATGTTTAATTATTTTTGGCTAGTCCAAGAAGTGACCTATCTTGTGATTGACTTAATATATGTTAAATTAGAAGACCCTTAAGAAACCCACAATATGAAGTCGTCAATGAACAGATAAATCTAGGAAGTTCTCCACTATTAAACTATCTTCTTAAGTAATAATTGTAAAGATCAGCAGATATAGTTTTCCTGGTTTTCTATATCATTGCAGAGTTATACTGATCTTAATTGGGAAAAATGATATCCAGGATATTCCCATATGGCTAATAATATCTAAGCTTTAATATTTGTAATATCATATCTTCTTTTTTCTATTAACATATATTAAGTCAATCACACTTTTTGGACTAGCCAAAAATAATTAAACATCAGGTAGGCAGCAAATGAGTTGTAACTTCTGTCATTCTGACGATGATATTTAGGTAATATTGAAACAATTGTCAATTTTTTAGAATTTTTAACTTTTTTCAATAAACTGTGGAGTTAACTAGAATCAGTAAGTTTCATTTAAAACACTAATAAAAAAGGTGTTAAGTGTAAAAAAAATTAATGTTATTTGATTAATGTAACGCTATCAGTTATTAGTTTCTAAAAGTTCAATGTAATTTAATTGTATAAAAATCTTTATTCTCCAACTGTGTAACAATAAATTAAAAAACAAAAATAAAAAACTTCAAAGTAAATGTTTTAAATGTGCACCTTTTACTTCAATACACTTTATAATCTGCTTTCGCAAATATCTATTAATATTAAGTAACCCTTGTCTATTATTTTTAATCACATTCGCGACTTCAATCTGACGCATTTTTAGAAGAGAATTATATTTTTTGTAAACTAATGCTTTGATTTGCGACCAAATTTAAAAATTCAAAGAATAGAAATCAGGATCTCTCAGTGACCAAGCAAACTCACTTCCATGACCAATCTATCGATGCAGAAACTGTTCGTTTAAGTATTGACGAACTTGTAGAGAATAATGTGGTGATGCCCAAACGTCCAAAATTGCATTTTTTGTCTTAAGGCAAGAAGTATATCCTCTAGTAATTCGTGTTCTTGAAGGAAATCTAAATAACGGGGTCATTTATATGGATTGGCAGATCAATAGGACCTACTAAATAATCACAATCTGGTGGTGCATTTGCTGATACTTCCTTAGATAGTAAAATTTCTAAAAACTCTGTAGCTTGATATTTATATTAAAAGTACACAAAAATTAAAATTCCTATCATGAAATTTACCACATATGTGAACGGCAGCTTTTCATCGGTAGAACAGGTGAGTAAGTTTGATTTCTCTAAATTTATATATAGCCCAGTCAAAACATATGCTTCCCGAAAAAACCTCCAAAGCTGGAAAGTGTTTTAATACCTTTAGAGGGTCCCAAATAAGAGTCCTGTGAGTTTGCGCACATATTCTGGCTTCTGCTTAAGTTTTGAGAGTAAAAAAACCGCGGAATTTTCGTACATAATTAAATCTCACGCGTATAACTCCTAAACGACGCATAATACAGAAAGTTGTACTCTAAGCTAGTTTAAAGAACCTTAAATTCCGCTTTGAAAGGTGTTTGGTTTGTTAAATTTGGTCTACCGGTTTAGCTGCAATCGATTTCTGAAGTTGGACCATTTTTAAAAACTTCGTCAAAAGTTGATTCTTTGTTTAGTTTTCGTCTTACAACTCTTAAACGATGTATCCTACAGAAATATTTACTCTAAGCTTGTTTAAAGAAAGTTTAATTGTGCGTCGAATAATGTTTAGTTCAACAAGATCGGTCCACACGTTTAGCCGTAATCGCGTTTTTAATTTGGGCCATATTTAACCAACTTGGCTAAAAAGTCTATTCTTTGTTTATTTTTCGGCTTACAACTCCAAAACGACGAATACTACATAAAGTTGTTTTACTCGTTGCTTGTGGGACAGTGGGGCACCACTGTACAGTGGGGCACCTCTGTGCTACTTCATATTTTGCTATATTATTCCTTTTATTCAGGTGATATATTCCTTTTATTGGGTCCGCACCGGGACACTCCAAAGTGATGTTATGGGTTTCAAAATATAAGTAGGATTACAATGAATAATGTTTTATTGAAGGTAACAAAAGGTGTATACTTGAAAACGATAACGGTATAATGAAAGATTATAATATGAAAGATGTACAAGGTAATGTTGGCGATATATTTCGCCGTTTGGGAAAAGACGGTCGCTCTTCGCCGATCACGTAAACTAGGTCCTCATCCTTGGAATCTTGAGAATGGGGATTCATTTCTTGTTCTCCTTCGATGACATCAATCTCCTCATCATACTGGGTAGTATTTAGTATACTAACCTCCTTGCCTTCAGGGATGGAATTGAGGCATGAGTGCCCTTTGAATGTTATGAAGATAGTGGTGCATTTTATCCCTGCATTCCTACAGGAGCATGATGCTGTTCACCCTTTTTTACATGGGCACAATATGTAGTTGAGAAGTTCTTGTGGGGCCGGTGGTACAGACGTACTGCTGGACCTGTAAATAAGATCTAAAGGAGTACTGTCGCGCAGCCGCTTCTGTAGGTGGTAAGGATGCCAAGGCAAAATTCTTTTTCGAAAGCGACCTCTGGAATAGTCCAAACCTTACTTAATTGAGGGACTTACTACGACTACGACAAAACAGCAGCGTTGTCAGAGCACTTTTGCATTTCTTGGCAGCTGTTGTGAGGGCTGTAGAAATTGTATCGAAATGTGAGGGAGGGGCTCTAATGAACGGGGGGCAAAGTATACATGAGGTCTTGTAAGGCTCATTTGATGTGATGGTTTCCATGAAGCCGCTCCACCCTAGAAGGTCGATATCATTCCACTTCCCCAGCTACCGGATCAAATCTGCTGACTTTGGCAGTACTTCTCTCTCCACGTTGTCAGTCATGATCTTTACAGCCAGGTTTGCTAAACCACTAAACTAAACACCAACGCGGAATTAAATTTTCTTTAAACAAGCTTAGAGTAAATATTTCTCTAGGATACATCATTTAGGAGATTTAAGACGAAAATTAAACAAAGAATCTACTTTTTGACTAAGTTTGTAAAAATGGCCCAGCTTCTGAAATCAATTGCGGCTAAACCGGTAGACCAAATTTAACAAACTAAATACCATTCGACGCGGAATTTAATGTTCTTTAAACAAGCTATGAGTATTACTTTCTGTATTATCCGTAATGGAATTTAATGTTCTTTAAACAAGCTATGAGTACAACTTTCTGTATTATGCGTCGATTAGTAGTTACACGCGAAAAATTTAAACGTGCGAAAATTCCGCGTTTTTTTTACTCTCAAAACTTAAGCAGAAGCCAGAATCCGTCGCAAACTCACAGGAGTCTTATTTGGGACCCTCTTAAGGGATTAAAACAATTTCCAGCTTTGGACGATTTCACGGGAAGCACGGAATTTTTTTATCTAATTTGCCTACACTAATAGGATTGTAGTCCCTCATGGACTATAACCAAATTTTTGACTGATATGTCGATTAATTCAAAGAAGACACACCTATATTATCGTTCTCCATTATTTCAAATGGTTTTATGGGAAATAAGTGTCATTAAAAAGTGAAATTTTGTCCATTGGTGCAATGAAAATCAATGAACCTAATAGTGGAACTTTCATGAAAGCATACCTCGTAGTTCTCGAGTATTTAGTGCATATATGCAAATGAATCAAAGTAATAATGAACAAAAAACAACTATCTTCAAAACAAAAACAAAAAAACAGAATAAACTGATAAAAAGTGAAGGGGTAAGAAATAAACACTTCACATTAATACATTACCAGTGGCGTACCAATAAAAATTAATAACATGAAGAGAATAATTCATAATGGATAAATGTGAGTGTTCAGATTGTAAATAAACATTTCAATCAACTAAAGAAGTGCGATATCCGTTCACAACTTGCGACTCTTGTAAAAGGCTAATATGCAATAACTGTTCTGGATATTCAGCATCAGAAATAAAATGCTTGCCTCTAAAAATGAGAATATTAAAATTCAATTGCGCAAAATGCAGGAATTACGAATATGCTGATACTCTTATGAACACAATAAAAGATAAAGATCAAATAATGGACCGTGATAGTCGTGACGTCAGGGTTTCTATACAAAATAGTAGCCATGGTAACTTGAAACTTGACAAATGTCATACTTGTCACTTTTTGTTTCGTTTACTGTTTTACCAGTGAAATTAATTTTTGGAAAGTGAAAATAAAAGGCGTTTAATTTGAATCATGGCAAAATACGTAATCAAATTAGGCGAGAAAGAGAAGATAAATAATAGTATAAAGTGTATTAAGAACGAGAAATTCAAGATTTTACCTGGAGGAGTGGTGTCTAGTCGAAGTCCAGTGGGAGGAAACGCAGCTGCTTTTCCTCCCGCTGGACTTCGACTAGACACAATAACACAATCGTGGTGTTATAGAAGACTGGAGATTTTTGGTGACAAGAAGAAACTATTGTTCTGTGAAGGTTAGTGCGTCTTTTTATTGGTTAACCAATTTAAAATTTTATGATTTGACCATTTAAAACATATTAAATTTTCGTATAGGTACCAATTTATTGCGTTTATTAGATTTTAGTTGCTTGTTCTACTATTTCGATTTTAAATTTGTTTATATTGATACATGTATTTCTTTTCCGATTTCCATCACAATTTTGATAATATATAATTACAGTGTTCGTCATCTTCGTTTCAATACCCTATATTAAAAACAGGAAATAGTTATTCCATTAAACAAATAATTATTTATTAAACTATATAAAACAAAATAATAAATTACATAAAAAAACTTTATGCCTGAACTCAAAGAGATTAAGGAGTACTCATGCTCGACTTGATATATTTACCCTGAGCTATAAATAAACAAAAATAATTATAAATTATCGCCGCAACAATTAATTTGAGCTAGCCGAACCAACATTCATTGAACCTAAAATAAAAAAATTAATTATAAAACAATAAATATATTATATTTTTATTACAAAGGTCCATGTTTAACATGCACCTTTATTATACACAAAATAAATATCTTTTAACATACACCCTTGATTTTCTGTTGATAACTAAGGTTCTATGTTAGCTAGAAGATTCATTCCAAGCTTAAAATATATAGAACTTTGTTATACTGAAAATCAGAAAAATGTCACATACAACCTTGTAATATTAGGGTGACGATATGGCGCTGAGCTCTACCTTGTATTTTGGATAGTATAAGTAAGAGGAAAACGTAAAAATATGCAGTAAAATTAAGATAATAACGTTAATTGGCTTAAGGTACCATTACTAGCGATCTGTCCATTACTGATGCACTTACCCTACGAAATACAACATGATCTCAAGATTGGGCAAGAATTCTACAAAATGGTAACAGAGACAAAAAATATTTCAAGTGTCATAGTTAACGCGAGCCATAAGGAGAACAATGGAGACAATCACATGAATTAATATGTAATATTATCGTTAAGTGCTGACAGGACGTTTCCCACATTATTCGCATTATAATGTTTTTAACCTTAACCTTTTAAGCAAACATGGGGAGACATCATGTTTACACAATTATTATAATTTTTTCATCGTATTCTATTTCCTCTGTATTCAGTCAGCCTTCTTACCAACTATAATAATCATTCAGTTAAAATATATATTTTTTTAAGTATATTTTCTATTTTTGAAATTTAACTCGTGTATACCCTGTATGTGTTGTTTTAAAATAAAAATGTCCGAAGCGATCAACACATGTTTGATAGTTTGATGACCTAATAATATATTATTTATCTTTAAAAAAATGAAACTTCTACACAACGAGTTTAGTTTAGGGGAAGTACCCGTTCGCTATCTATTTATATCCAGCCCAGGCTAACATTTCAATTATTATTAAGCTAGATTAATCAGTGAACTGAAGTATCATTATTGAAGTGCGTAGATAATTGATAGTGAAAATTATTATCGAAAATGAAAATTTTTCTGTTCATTATTTTCTCTGTAATTATAAGTACATATTCGAAAGTACTCAATGAAGACGATGTAGCTGAAGCTTTCGTCAAGAATTCTTTACAAATACAACTAAATTTAGCAAAGCAGGTCGAGGATATTATTAAACAACGAATCTACGTTTTTGATACTTCAAATACGTTCAAAGAAGCCGACGATGTCGTTATTGGAAATATAAGAGTTTTAGTAACTAAAGATAAAAAATATGGCGTATTGTCGCAATCGGCCCAATATGTTTTCGAAACTCCTGAAGAGTATAAACAATACACTACCATGGATTTGAAAAGTGATGATGTAGGCTTGTATATTATAGACTTCAGTGGTTTGTAGTGTATTTGTTATATATGTTGATTTTTATTTCAAGTACTTGCACTTCATATTAGACCCAAAAATGATTCGGTTATTCTACTTTTATCTGTAAATTAATAAAAAAATGTATAAGGAAATTTTGATTTATTTATACAGGGTGTCCCGGGACTAATGGGAAAAAAGTCAGGAGCGTATAATCTGAGCCAAAATAATGTTATTACTTTATATAAACTTTTTCTATGCAGGCCCTCGTTTTCGAGTTATAGGCCCCCAAAGTTTTAATTTTGAATTGGGTTTTAATTTTTATTTTTTGTACTAGTTATTTGATCTTTATAAAATTTACGGCAAAGCTATAATGTACGTGTACGTTTATTTTGGAAAGGTAAACAGATTTACAGTTGTGTCTTGAAGCCAGGGACGGACTACCCGCAATGGCTAGTGATCCAAAACTTTTGCAGGGATGGCACACCCTGTATGTATATATCGAAATTGACTTCCTCACACATTACGCTAACGAAAAGGTACTCTTGTTGGAATTCGATAAAATAAGCCGTTTGGCTAATATTTACAGTTTTATTAATGCACTAACTACCAATTTACCTAACTAACTTATTAATACGATGTCCAAGATTTGCCTACAGTACTACAAAAAAATAATTTGATGATAGCATATGATAGAAACATTAAGAACTCATTTGATGGGAATTAAATAGGAACGGAAACAACGTAATTAGTTGCGTTTAATCAAAATTACGAACACAACATTATTAAGCAATTGAGAAAACCTCTAAAAAGACAAGTTCAAAAACATTTGACAAAAACTAATTCCTAAACAACAACAAAAACTAACGTTATTGTAATAAGTGTTCAATATCAGCTCCTCCCACTTCCACGCACATTCTAAGTCTACGAAGGTTGTTTCTTTGCACTTGAAAGAGCAATCCCATATTATTTCTAATAACATTGCAGTGTAACATAATTCTGTCTATTAAATCTTGCCTTGTTTGCACAGGTGTTGCGTATACCTTACTTTTGAGATAACCCCAGAGAAAGAAATGTATAGGATTAACGTCTCCTGATCGCGGTGGCCATTGAAAAGGGCCTCCACGACCAATCCATCTATTAGGAAACCTTGTGTGTAAATGCTGGCGTAAATCTAAACTGAAATGAGGAGTGGCCCCATCATGCATGAACCATAAATTCCTACGAGTTTGTAGAGGCACATCATCAAACAGGTTCCATAACTCATTTTGCAAAAACTCCAAATATCTCTGACCGGTCAAAGTACCGTCAATAAAGTACGGTCCTATCAAATGATTGTCCAAACATTAACCATGAATCTATGCTGGTTCCTAGTTTTGATAATGCCATGTGGATTCACATCATCCCATAAATGCATATTGTGAGAATTAATGAATCCATCTCTGGTGAAACCAGATTCGTCCGTAAAAAGAACGTTACTAATAAACGTATTGTCTGCTTGTTGTTGTCGCAGAAACCACTGGCTATACTCAATTCGTGCAGGATAATCAGCGACTGTGTACTTTTTTCATGTGAAAAGGATATAAAAGCTGTTCTTTTAAGACGCGATGAACAACTGATTTCGAGACGTTATGTTCTCTCGATAATTTTCGTAAACTCGATGATGGTTCATTATCAACTGCATTTAACAAGTCCTGTTCAACTGCCACAGTACGTACGCTTCGTACTGGACCTTCTCCACCGTTTTTGGCACTAAATTTTGTTTTGCATACATGGAAAATTACATTTACTTATTCATACCTGTTTCTCGTAACCTGAGATCAATACGCTCAAACATTCGTCTGTCTGGCAATGCTCTGTTTGCAAAATGCTCTGCATAAAGCCTTCTGGCTTCTAAACAGTTTCGAGAAGCCAGTCCATACATTAAATGCAATTCTGCGCACTCAATAAAAGTGAATTCTGCCATAGTAACTGTTAAATTAAGGACTTATTAATTATTGACTACGAACTATTCTACACAACGTTTGACCAAATTATCCTATGGTTAGTTCATAAACGGTAAAAACACTTTTAAAAAGTTTCTACCAACTTTCGAATTAATAAGTCGTTAATGTTTTTCATCTTCTGCTATCGTTAAATTATTTTGTTGTAGTACTGTAGGTGTAAATCTTGGACATCGTATTAATAAGTTAGTTAGGTAAATTGGTACGTAGTGCATTAATAAAACTGTAAATAATAGCCAAACGGCTCATTTTATCGAGTTCCAACAAGAGTACCTTTTCGTTAGCTTAATGTGTGGGGAAGTCAATTTCGATAATTTAATACAGGATATGCCATCCCTGCCAAATTTTTGGATCACTAACCATTGCGGGTAGTCCGTCCCTGGCTTCAAGGCACAACTGTAAATCTATTTACCTTTCCAAAATATGCATACACGTACACTATAGCTTTGCCGTAAATTTTATGAAGATCAAACAACTAGTACAAATAATAAAAATTAAAACCAAATTCAAAATTCAAACTTTGGAGGCCTATAACTCGAAAACGAGGGCCTGCATAGAAAAAGTTTATATGAAGTACTAACATTATTTTGGCTCATATTATACGCTCCTGACTTTTTTCCCATTAGTCCCGGGACACCCTGTATAATGATGTACATAGTTGTCCTGAAATTAAAACCTTGAGCTTTGTAATGGTATATTTTTAAATCTTTTTAAATTGAAATAATGTCATTTTAAACATTAAAAGCTATTTAGGATCGATTCAGTATTTTTTGAGGTAAGACAGCCGAAACCATATTTTTTTATTTGGGTATACTTTATTAGCAATCAGAAATTACAATTTTAATACTATAAGCCAGTGGTGGGCAAGCTTTCTTCATAGGGAACCAGAAAGTTTTAAGAAATTTCACAGTAGTTCCAGAATTATAGCTAAAATGTATTTTGTTTTGAAATATTTTTATTATAAATATTAACCACAATTGCTCATTCAAACCACAGAGTTTGAAAGTGCAATGACCTCTGTCTGTACCGATATAGGCCTTGGACGGTGGCGTGGACTTTTTTTGCGGGGTCAAAAATAGGCTTGTTACATTTTCTAGAACTATTTTTTGGACGTGGGAAACATTTATAAAATAAAATCTTCAATGAGAACAAAAGGATTTTTTTCAATAAAGGAAATCATAGGTACAAAACTAAGAATTACAAAAATAAAACTTGTAACACCGAAAAACAATGTTAGAACTTTCCCGATTTTTCATCATCAATATCACTAGTACCTACATTAATAATAATATCATCGATAACTTTATCAGCCATATTATCTACATCCCACATTTTCTGCTTTCGATTTATTTTCTATAACTAAAATTCAAACCATGTAAGATTTTCCTCATCGTATCGTTACCTATTTTAGGGATGATCTCGTTTTCACTAATAGCTTCCAGCACTTTCTTTAATGTTGGTACTTCATTTTTCATAAAAAACGTATGGACAGTTCTTCGTATAGCATATTTCACATCTTTGTCGACTTCTATTTTTGTCCAACAGCTCTTCCTTATTCGTGCATTTACTTCTCCATGTACTTTCTATCAGATCCAAAGGTGGATGGAATAACAATCCAACAGCTTGTCAGTTTAGGTCATCTTACAGGAATTTGTTAATCAGATTAGATAATTGTACACCTTTGGAACAAATTCCCATTTTAGTTGTGTCCTGTAGACCAGCAAAGCAGATCCCGTTTGTGTTATAAATAAAGACCGGATTTTAAACGATTTTGCTTATACTCCAATTTGTAAGCAGCTTACCCAGTAATACCGTTATAAGTATAAATTAGGTCAAAAAATAATTAGTTTTTAGAAAAAAAAGTGCTTTTTTGATTTTTTTCTTAATTTCGAGCTTATTTTGTAAGGTCAGAACTTGAATTTTAAATTCGTGCTTATTTTGAACTTTTTTTTATAAACATCAACACTTTTTTTCTAACCGTTCCAGAGGCTCAAACATCGTATTTCCCGAATCACAATAAAGGAATTATTTTCATGACGCAACAACAACCTGAGACGGACGTGACGTGACCAGGTTGGAAAAAACCTAAGAACTAAACATATATATTTGGGTTTTTAGGTTTTTCAGGTTTTTAAAGGTTTTTTTATGGTTTAAAAAAATCACATTTTAAGCAAAACATTGATATTATATATGTAAATCAACATGAATTGGTAAATCCCCGGCCCTGCAGTATCCTCTAACTGTCTGTGTCTGTACCTTTAATATTTATGATTTGAATGAAATTTAAACTAGGAAGAAAAGCTTTCTTTTTGGGTGGGTAATTTTAGATTTTAGTAAAAGATGGCTGTAACAGGAAGCTTTTATTCAGTATCTTAAAAGAAAATAGAGAAAAACCTAAAAACCTACAATGGCCATATTTTAATAAGTAGGTTTGCTTAAAAAACCTAAAAAACCTAGGTTCAAAAAAACCTGTAGTTGCCAATCCTGGACGTGACACAAGCTTTTCGGGGAAGCCCCGATCGATATTTGTATATACAATTCTAAAGATAGATGTGTACGCAGTTCTAGGCTGCTAGTCTAGTAGGGTGCTCGTGGTCGAGATATTTTAATTAAATTAGGTCGGGCCAGCGATCTTTCAAGTACAATAAATAATAATTTTTTTTTATTGATGCCTCATTTTACCTATTTAAAGCACACCTCAGCGTATTTAAATCGAATTTTCAAACACGCGCGTTTTTTAAAGTTACCATGCTAACAACAACAACTCGAGAAACGTAAGTATCAATGAAACTTTTTGATTCTTGATCTGACAGCAGTACCTCGTAACGTCAAACAAAAATAAATACTATTTAGGATGGACTTTCACGAAACTTGGCTGGGCATCGAGGGCGGACTTTTATGAAATTAAACTTGGCTGGGCATCGAGGACTGACTTCCATTTTTTTGTAGTAATAATATAATAATAATATTTTATGATTTCAAAGTGCACCAATAAAAAAATAGCGTAAAATATTCGTGGATAACTGGTCTTTCATACACTTGCTCTATTTCGAGCACTCCGGCTACGCCGTCGTGCTCGAAAAATCGCGCGTGTTTGAAAGACCTCTTTATCCACGTATACTTTAATATACTAGAAGTAGTAACCTACTGTGTGTAAATAATCGAAAATGTCAAAAGTAAAAATAATATTAACCTCGTGGTATGGATCATGGATAACCCGGAATTTAAACTTGAAAATGGAAAAATATTTTGTCAGGCTTGCGTAAAAACGGTAAGTTTTAAATTTACCGGGTGATAGATCGTCGTAGGATATATAAAAAACCCCATGTTAATATATAAGTAACGGGAAGCCATGGAGACTTCATTTTCGGGATAGGGCATATACAATGCGTTAAATCTCAAAAAAACACATTGAAAAAAAATTCCCTCCCATTTTTTGGGGGTGGCTACCCTTATTTTTGGAAAAAATGAAATTCCAACGACGTCATCGTTTTCCTTGAATTTTTTTATGTACGGTCCTAAATTTTCATAATTATATCCTTAAACTTTAAATTTTTCTCAGGTATTGACTTCCGACAAAATTTCAGAGAAATTGCGATGATTCTGGATCTGGGGACACTCTGTTACATAAGAAACGGGAAGATATGGAGACGTCATTTTCGGGATAGGGCATATACGATGCGGGAAATCTCAAAAAAACACATTGAGGTGGTTTTTTTAGGGGCACATACTACCCTTATTTTTGGAAGAAATGAAATTCCAACGAGGTCATCGTTTTCCTTGAACTCTTTTATGTACGGTCCTAAATTTTAATAATTTTATCTTGAACTTGAAAACATTTTCTAAGCAGATTTCCGCACCGTCCATGAGGTGCTGCTGTTGGCGAGTTACTTTTTTTGAGTGGGTGTTAGCCAGAAGCCCTGTATCTGTATCTGTAAAAGTTTGTAGGGTGGGTGATCCCAAGCACTTAGATCACAATTGGCCCATTGTGCATCCTTCTGAGGTTCAAAACTTCCTTCTAGCTCGTCATTCAGCCTTCCTCCTTGAAGTAGGCGATAACGTCGCCTGAATTAAATTCCCCCATATCGGCGTTTGTTAGCCTGTGCTCGCCAAATACTTGAAACCTAAAATGAGAGAGTGTCTGACATTCGCAAAGAATGTGTTCGACAGTCTCATCTTCTTGTTCGTATCATCTACAAAGTGGGATGTTAGATAGACCCAGTCTGTGGAGGTGTTTTCGTAGGTGGCAGAGACCAGTCAGAATACCCGTGGCTGTTCGTAGGTTCCGCCTGTTCAGTCACGTATTTTTTGGCTACTTTGCTATCCGGATACTGTAGCAGTTCCTTGGCAAGCCTGCAGCCTTCTGCGTCGTTCCATCTACCTTTAAACTTATTAAGGGAGTGTTCCTTTAATAGGTCGGCCGTCGCTGACGCCGATAGACCAATTAAAGTGCCAGGTCCCAAGAGTTTTTGGGAGGCTACCTTCCTGGCTAGCGAGTCTGCAGTACGTTTTCCTTTCGATTTCTCATTGCCCTTGATCCAGCCTAAAGTGACCATGTTGTTACAGGCTTCGATTAAGGCCATATGACATTCTAGTACTAGGCCTGATGTAATACGTGGTCTGTTCAGGGCTAGTAGTGTTTGTCTACTGTCCGTAAGGATGTATATATTATTACCTGTGGTTTTCCTTTTGGTAATCTCTTTTGCAGCGATGCAGATAGCAGTGAGCTCTATTTGAGCAACACTTGCATTGCAGTCCATTGCCCATTTTATGTTTAGATTCAGGGATCTGGAAAAAATACCACATCTTGAGCCCACATTGGAGTTAGACCCATATATGAAAATGCGGATTGCGCCTTCTTCCAATAGGTCTTGTCGCCAGAAGCCCAGCATCCCACATAAATTAACAGTAATTCAATAAATAAACAAAAATAAACTCTTTAACAACTCAACAATAAACACTGTAAAAAACAATGAAGATCTAAGTAAATGAAAAATTTCAATTTGGTTCCAAAAATAAGGGTAGCCACCCCTAAAAAAACCACCCCGAGAGGGAATTTTTTTCATTGTGTTTTTCTGAGATTTCACGCATCTTATATCCTATCACAAAAATGAAGTCTCCACGTCTTCCCGTTTCTTATATAACAGAGTGTCACAAGATCCAGAATCATCGCAATTTCTCTGAAATTTTGTCGGAAGTCAATACCTGAGAAAAATTTAAAGTTTAAGGATATAATTATGAAAATTTAGGACCGTACATAAAAAAATTCAAGGAAAACGATGACGTCGTTGGAATTTCATTTTTTCCAAAAATAAGGGTAGTCCCCCATTCTAATTAACCCTTTTTTACGTGGGCTAATAGATGGAATGAAATTTCTTTGTTGTTATATGATGTACTCGAAGGACCAAACGATTGTTTTCACTGATGTATGATGTAATGATGAAATGTATGATGAAATTAAACACTTATGTGACTTTCATTTTTATATATTGCATGAATTTATAATTTTATTTATTTTTGCGTAGACAATTAAGAACTCACTTGTACATACGCGTTAACTGAGATTATTTTGCACATAATATGATTGTTTAATGGATGATTGAAGATTAAGTACACATGTTTGTTCCCGGGATAAAAAACGCCGGGTGCTCTTATAACTTGAGTACCTTTATGTACCACGGTTAAATGATGAAGAGGCAAAATGTAAGGTAGATGGCGTATTTATATGTCGGTTGACGCAGTTGCGAGGAAGGGGCAAAATATTAGGATCTGGCCAATGGGATAAAAGAGTTTTAAAACGTAACGGTCAGATACAGCGGGTGTAAGTTGGCAGTTAGGGTGATTTTTTTTGGGGCCTGAAATGTTTCGTAGATACAGATAACAGAGTTTGATGTAAGGAAATATTAAATGTTGAGAAGAAGGATATATTTAGTTATATGTTTTGAGCAGAATATTCGAATTGTATTATACAGGGGAAGTTGAAAATAAAAGTCACAGGATAATTTGGTAATTAAATCAAATTCGAACACCCCCCGAAAGGGAATTTTTTTTCAATGTGTTTTTTTGAGATTTCACGCATCGTATATACCCCATCCCGAAAATGAAGACTCCATGTCTTCCCGTTACTTATATATAAAAATGGTCCCCGGAGCCGAAACACAACCGTTAGAGCACCTATGAGAGTGCAAATGTTTGAAGAACATCGTCCAAATATTCCACTTCCTCCGAAACATTGTCCAAATATTCCACTTCCTCCAGAACCAGTGTGAACCAGATGGGGAACATGGCTTGACGCCGCCATATATTATGCAAGTAAATCAATAAAAGAGTGTCAGATCGTTCTTAACAATAGAGAACTTCAAAATAATTTGGCTTTCATCAAAACCAACTTTAGTTGCATTAGCAAAACAATTATATCATTGGAAAAGCAACTAGTACCGTTGATTGATTCAGTTTCTTTAATAGAGGATTTTAAAAACAATATTAATGCTGTTTCGGGAGATATTGGCAGTTTAATTAAAAATAAAATGAGAGAGGTATTTGAAAAAAATATTGGATTTCAAAAATTGGTTAAAATATCGTCAATTTTTAGTGGCGAAAATGTTCCAGAATTAAATTTTGATCCAGATGTCATGTCAAACTTTAAATACGCCCCTATTACAAGTGTTGATGTGGAAAGAAGTTTTTCCAAGTATAAATATCTTTTAGATGATAAGACATAATTTGACAATGAAACATTTGGCACAGTATTTAGCAATAAGTTGTTTTCAGGACGATTAGATTTTATTTAGTAGTAAGTAACTTTTTTTTGTATACCTAAATATTTTGATAATACAAAAATTATTTTCTGTATTATTTAAACATCGACTTATATTTGCTTTTTTTACGGAATGTAATGCTTTTTTTGAGAATATATAAAGCTTTTTTTAGTAATTTTGTGCTTATAAATCCGGCCTTTAGTTATAAACAATAGTATTCCTCAATTTGATAAAGGTGAAGAGGCAAGGATGACCATAATTTATGACTCATTTGAAAATATCTTTAACGATCATGACTATATTACGAATCCATTTATTTTGTCAACATGTAGTTAACAAATGATCACGTATATAGCTGGATTTGCTGTTTTACAATTGACAAACACCTTGATATGTGTTGGGGCATTAACTGGACTTTAAGCAAATTTGCTAAATCCTTTGATTGTCCGTTAAAGGAAAGGAGGATTAACATATCCTTCAAATGATGTTATACGCATTTGAAAATTTCTGGAAGTGTTTTAAGAATTCTTGAACAAAATCTGCATAGGAAAAAGTCCTTTGAATTGTTAACTAACACAATTATGAACAAAGCTCTAACAATGGATTTGTCCGAAGATCTGAATAAGCAAATGCACAAAATACCTAAAAATCATAATACACTTTATTGTTACGATGAAAAGTGAAATTAAGACGCCAATTAGAAACCATTATAATAAATATTGTTTTGGTTTTAAAATTGTGTAAATTTATTTCTTGATAGATGTTCTAATTTAACCTTTCAAGTCTGTATCTAATCAGAAATTTTGGATTACTTTAGATACTTAACAATATTTAATGGATTTTAGATAATACAATCGAACTCCAACAAATAAAATATTTGAAAGTTCCTAATACTTTTATTTCCATCCTAATTTAGTTTCTGTATACATTATTGTTCCGCCACTGCTGTGACTTTTTTCAATCGGTTTGGTCCGTTTTGGTAACATTTTTCGAACTTTCCTTGTTTAAGGAATGAGCAAAAGAGAGACAGGCGTCTTTCGAGTCGCAATTCGGACTGACGTTGCCACTATTTGAAGAAAGTTCTTAAACATTAGAAATAGAAATACAAAGTTTATTCCATATTCTATGTGACTCATAAATCATCGTAGTTATTACATACATAACTAAATTTTGAAAAATTCAAGAATACATGTTAAAATTATTAGTTCTAGAGTGTTTTAAAGTATTTCCGAATTCACAAAGATAAAAAAAAATTAGAATTAAATATGACAATATCGCTTTCATTTTTATGTGCTCGTTACCAGGTTATTGCACTTTTCAAACTTTTTGGTTTTAGTATAGGCCTTTATTTAACGAATAGTTATTCGACAATAAAATATACCGATAAACGTAAAAATCAGACGAGTGTTTTCCAATGTAATTTACAAATTATGAAATTTTTGTTTCAACAATTATGTATTGTATACAGGTTTATAGAGAAACGGTAGAAGCTTTAGAATGTTTGTCGCTACATTTTAAAATTATTTTGAAATATACAGGATGTTCCAATAAAGTGTGGCGCATGAAAGTTATATTTTTTATTTTGGAGTACCCTATATTTTCTGATTACTCCTAAAAAATAAAATACTCCTTCATATTGGTTCCCTATACCTAAATACAGAGGGTTTCGAGTTATGCTGACTTTTTTTAAAATGTGAACATTTAGAAAAATATTTATAACTCATTGATATAACAAATTCTAGCAAATTTCCTCTTACATCCAAATAGCTGGACGTTCGTTGAATGTATTCCACGATTGAGTACTAAACATCTCTTTACAGGGTGTTCAGAATTTTAAGTTTCATTATTAGATCATTCAATGTGTGATATCGGGCTTATTTTAAATGGAATACCCTGTATTTTAATAATTCACCATGTTCAAAAAAACGTCCTCTTTCGAATGGTATAAGGGTGTCCTATACTTAGGTATTATACTTTTCGTGTAATTTACAATTTTCTTAAATTGTATGGCAAAAAACGAAAAATTACTATAATAGATGCTCAAAATGCTTGCCATCCTGTGCAATGCAACACGTGATTCTAGCTTCCAACGATTTACTTACATTATTCAACAATTTCAACATACCGGGTGTTATAGACGCGAAAGCGTTCGAAATTCTTCATTTCATATCGTCTGGAGTAATAGGGGGTGTAGCATACACAATATTTTTAATATAACCCCATATGAAGAAATCCATCTTGGTCAATTCTGGTGACCTAGCTGGCCAATTATAAGGACCGCCTCTACCTATCCATTTATTTATAAATTTTCTATTGAGGTAGTTCCTAACAGCACGTAAAAAGTAAGCAGGAGCTCTGTCTAACTGTAGCCACATTTTCCTTCGGATGCTAAGTGATAGGTTTTCGAGAAGGATCCAGAAGACTTTTTTCAAAATATTCAAAAAATTTCTTCCATCCAGGGGTCCGTCAAAAAAATACGGGCCGATAACATACTCGCCCACAATCCCTCCACAAACGTTTACACTCCATCGGTGTTGGCGATCAACAGTACGGAATAAATGTTTGTTTGCTGTATCGTAATAATGAAAATTATTAGTGTTTAAATGAAACGTTTCTAGCTAATTCCACAATATAATGAAAAATGTTGAAAATTCTAAAAAAATGACAATTGTTTCGATAACTGAATATCATCGTCAGAATGACAGAAGTTATATTTCATTTGATGCCTACCTGATAATTAGTAGTTATTTTTGGCTAGACCAAGAAGTGACCTACCTACCTTGTGATTGACTTAATATATGTTAATAGAAAAAAGAAGAAGATTTGATATTACAAATATTGAAGCTTAAATATTATTAGCCCTATGGTGATATCCTGGATATCATTTTTCCAATTAAGATCAGTATAACTGTGCAATGATATAGAAAACCAGGAAAACTATATCTGCTGATCTTTACAATTATCACTTAAGAAGACAGTTTAATAGTGGAGAACTCCCTAGATTTGTCTATTCATTGACGACTTCATATTGTGGGTTTCTTAAGTGTCTTCTAATTTCCAACTCTTCAAGGAAATTCAGTTCTTGTTTCTTATCACAAATATGTAGTACTTCTAGTTCTGTGTTAGGTGTCAATGAATGGTTGGTGTCAAGTAGATGTTTTGCGTAATGGGATTTATCTGGTTGTTTTAATCTGTATGCTCGTAAGTGTTCACTGCATCGGATTTCAAAATTTCTAAGGGTCTGACCCAAATAGAAAGCATTACATTCTGGACATTTGAGTTTATATATATATACCTGATTTCTTTAATGTTGGTATTTTTGTTTTAACATTTCATAATTTTGCACTTACGTTACTTTCTGTTTTAAAAGAAATTGTTGTATTCGTTGCTAAAGATATTATCTTTGAAATATTATTAGAAATATTTCCTGTATATGTGATGGTTTTATAAGTTTTCATTTCTTCAGTTTGTTTAGCAAATATTAGTTGTAATGCCACTTTTTCCTCTTTTTTATTAATTAGCTTTTTTATCATATGTAGTGGATAACCCTTGGATGTTGCTATCTGTTTTTGATTATATTTTAATTGAACTTCGTCAACTGGCGTGGACATTCAACTAAATAAATAATCTTAATCTGACAACGTTAATGTCGAAACTAATAATTTATTATGTACAAATTTACAAAATGTTACAAAGTTGAGTTGTGAACGCTGAATTTCTATGGTTTCAGACCGGAAGACACTTTATGTTACGATTAGATGAATTTTAAACTAACTTTGTTATTGAGCGTTGAGCTCGATTCGATGAGTGTGTAAAACTCGCGTCGATGAATGTGAAACTCGCGTCTAGAAGTGTAGAACTGACGAGTGAAAAACTAACTTGGTTGTTGAGCCTTGCGCTCGTTTCGATGAGTTAAAAACTAACTTCGTTGCTGAGCATTGCGCTCGATTCGATGAGTATGAACTTGATGTTGAGCGTTGCGCTCGTTTCGATGAGTTTGTAGTACTGATTTCTTCACGTTGTGAGACGTGTTAAGTACAAATCTGTGAGGGGCGTGTTTACACGTGGATTGGGTTGACCAAACGAAAATAAATATTTCCTATTGGCCAGCATCACCTGACTTGTCGGTTTTTTCCAGACAAGATTCAACTATGGGTGCCGCCAATATTAAGTTAAGTTTCTATGGAATACAACAATAGCAATTGTAACCTATTTACTCAGAAAGGTAATTCAAAAATGTTTTTTCATGTCTTCCGAACCTCGACCATAAAATACATGCAGAATTGACACTAAAATTAAGGTTTTTACAATCCAGTATACAAATAGGGTGAAACGTGCTTTTTTCTCACTTCTTAACTATAGGACAATGTCGACTTTCAAAAAGGTGTCATTCATCTGCCCATACAAAAGAATTTACAATCATTGTTGGAAAACGTGATATTTACAAAACATTCTGAAAATAAAAATAAAATATCCTTTAAATTTACTACAATAAAAAGATCTTATCAATTCTGCAACATATTTCTACAAAGCTATAAACTAAAATGAATTTGCGCCTTAAATATATACAATAAAGAAAGGAAGGCATACAAATGTCTCACATATTTTAAATGTATCTTAACAAATAAATTTCAAGATTTCACAATCTTGAACACTATCTGTCTAATTGTATTAATCTCTCTGTCAAAATTACATTTGTTCATAGGAACTGAAAATAGTCTTTTTTTTTGGCATTAGGAGTGAATCCATGCAGCCAGGAACACTGTTGATAAAATCGCAATAAGTATTGTATGGGTTTGGGTTTGTGTACATGCTTAGGAGTTATATTGACTATGAGGAAAGACAAGGTCACACGCTTCTCGCCTAGGGGTCAATCAAGGCATTATTCTAACAACACAGGTGGACCACGGATAGGAAGGTATATATGCATATGGGTACAAAACATAGCTATTATCAACTAACAATGGACTTTCTAGATAAATATATTAGTCTTATTGATGAATTTGATTATTACGTCAAGGACCTTTTTGTTATTGGTGCCCAAAAGGAATGGCATGTTGATTGGGAATCCAATCCCAAGTTCTCTAAGATCTCCTATTAGGATGTTGTTGTGAGTTTCGAATTTCTTGCATTTTAAGAAGATGTGGTCTAAGTCAGCCCTTTCATTACACTCTTCGCATAGATCAGATGTTATTACTTTGATTTTGTTGAGATGAGCGGGGTAAGATGCATGTCCAAATCGCATTCTTATTAAGGAGACCGTCTGTCTACGGCTGTAAGTAGTGTTCCTGTACCAGCATTTTTTTGGTATGTATTTTTGTAACAGAGTATACTGTGAATTTTGTTATTGCAATAGTTTTCCCAATGTATGGTCCATTTTTTATACAAATTGTTTTTGCATATGTTAATGCAATCCGATAGGCAATTATTCTCAAAATATGATTCTCCTGTGTCGATACTTTCTTTTGCTAAAATATCTACGTGATCGTTTTGTTTTATGCCTATGTGAGCTTTAACCCAAGCCATTTGTATGTCGAATTTCCTTGAAGTGAGTTCTCCTAGGATGACTTGAATTTTGTAAATATACGGATGAGATACAAGGGAGCTTGGATTGTTTGGTTTATTTATACTCTGTAGGACGGAAAGTGAGTCCGAAAATATCGTAATGTTTTTATGTTGGTTTTGTGATGCTAAGTACTTTAAGGCTTTCAATATTCCGTATGCCTCTGCGGTGTAAATCGAACTATGGGAATTTATTTTGAACTTCTTTTCTATTTTTCCTTCGGGGATATAAAATGCACACCCAGTACTTAACTCATTCTTTGATGCATCAGTGTATACTGCCATGTTACTTTCGTTATTATCTGTAATTCTTTTGAGTAAATTTTGATTATAAGAAGCAGTTTCAAAGTATTTCGGTATTATAATTTTCGGTTTGTTTTGATATAATTCAAAGTATTTATCTCTCGTATGTTGCATCAATGTCGTGTTGCTCGTATTACGAAAATCTATACAAAGTGGAGGAGAATTTTTTTTTATCCAGTATGTTTTTGTCAAGTCGTTGCAGTTTAAAACAGATACTTTATGGATTAGTGGCGACTGTTTTAATTTGCATTTTAAAATCATTGTTTCGGCCAAGTATTCTCTTCTCAATTTTAGTGGCGGATCATTTGCTTCCACTCTAATAGCTTCGACAGGTGTAGACTTCATTGCTCCAATGCAAATTCTAAGGGCTTTATTCTGAATAAGATCTAGTTGTTTTAGGTTTGTGTCATTTGCTGATCCGTACAGTATGCTTCCATAGTCCATTATAGATCGGATGTACGCTCTGTAGAACAAAAGTGCTATGTCTAGACTAGCTCCCCACCACGTCCTCGTAATCATTTTCAGGAAGTTTATTGCTTTTGTGCACTTTGTTCGTATGAGTTCTATGAATGGTTTCCATGTTAGCTTGCTATCCAGTACTATTCCTAGATATTTGACTTCATCTTTGTATGGTAGTAGAGCATTACCTAATTGGATATTTTCAGGTTTTTGTAAAGTATGTCTAGAAAATACGTTGATGCTTGACTTATGAGGCGCGATCTGAAGTCCTAGGTTCTGGATGGTGGTAATCAAAGGAATTAATGAGTTCTCTAGTTTCTGTAATCCATGATCGTATTTCTTTTCCTGTGTTATTATATGGTACATTCCTTATCTTCGGTTTTATTTTTGACAGCGAGTTCCATTATGATTGGGTAGTGGTCTGATCCTAAGGTGTCCGCGTGCGTTTTCCATTTTTTATTGGATATATTAGGTGAAGAAAAAGTTAGGTCTACTGCAGATTTGTGTTCGTTGTGTGTTAGTCTAGTCGGTTATCCATCATTTAGAAGTATTAGTTCTTGGTTGTCTATAATATTAGCTAGCTGTCTCCCTATTTGGTCGTTTTTGTGCGATCTCCAGGCTTCATGGTGGGCGTTAAAATAGCCTGCAAGAATAGCGGGAGAATGTATAGTAGTAAATATGTTTTCCCAATCGTTGCTGTTTATATTTATACCTGGCGGGCAGTATAAGGATAGTATTGAGATTTTTGATGATTTACATATTTCTATTCGAGCGGCACAAACTGAGATATGTTCGTGGACATTCAGATTTAAATTTATTTTTTCGCCCTACATGTGGTTTTTAAATAGGATTGCTGTTCCTCCATAACCATCCGCTCTATCTGCCCGAACGATGTGATACCCTTCAAATTTGATTTGTTTGTCCTGTTTAAACCAAGTTTCTGCTAAGATTGCTATATCTACATTATTTTCTTTTAAAATTTTTATTAAACTTTATCTATTTGCTACAGCGGAACGCGAGTTCCACTGCAAAATGTTTATTGTATTGTTTTTATTGGCCATTTCGGAATTTGCTAAGTTTATTTTTTACGTAAACTATATCAATTTTTCCCAAGTCTTCAAAACTTGTTATATCATCTTATATATCCTTTAAGATATTAAAAAGAGTGACTAATTGATCATATTGATCACTGCATAAGTCAACTTCCATACTCGTTGTTTTTTGGCCTATTTGAATCGGTTGCTCTGGTCCGAAGTTTCTAGGAAACATTGGAGGGTGCATTTCCTCTCCGCGCATATTCACCTTTCGTTTTTTAGGAGTATTGCTGAGAGGTGTTGGTGGAGTTGGGGGGTTGTGTATGGTAGGAGGGTTATTTGTTTCATTCCTAGGATTTGTTGTTTGGGATAATGGAATGTTAGGTCGGTGGCTATTATAATTATTTTTATTGTGGTTCATATTTTTGTTTGGAAGGGCGGGAAAATTTTCTGGAGTATTGGTTAAGGTTTCAAAACTATTTAATAGTGTGACATTAGCATAAGAGTTACAAATGTTTGCTTTTGCCTCAAGAAAAGTAGTATTATTTTGTGCCATGTGTTCTTTTTTTTTTGTTGTTCAAATGTAGGGCATGTTCTAGAAATCGATTTGTGATCGTTAACCTTACAATATATACAGAAAGCGTTTTCCGGATCGTTGCATGTGTGATCGTCTTCTTTTATTTCACCACAATTTAAGCACCTACTATTCGTTGACCGACATTGTTTGGCTACGTGTCCATATCTTAAACAATTGTAGCATTGTGTTACTTTTTGTACATAATTTTCTACTGGACAAATTACACTATTTATTTTTATGTGCGTTGGGGCAAGGCATTAATTACCCTCGAATGTTACTAGGATTGTTTGTTTTGGTATATAAATAGTCTCTCCGTCTATGTCTATTTTTTTTTAAAACCTCCTAACTTCCGTGACTGTACTCGTCGTAATGATATTTTTGAGTAAGTACTCTTCGTTAAAAATTGTATCCACCTCTTTTATTACTCCTTTGCGTTCCAATAAATTATTTGGAATAAATGCTTTTAAATTTTCATTAATAAGTTCTTTGTTATTAATTAAATTATTAGCATCTTTTAAAGTTTCTAATTGCACTCGTACTCTATTTTTCCCTACCTTTTGTATTTGTTTAATATTAGATCTTTTTAATTTTTGGTGTAAAATATGCCCTACGGCCATGGGATGTAAACGACCTATATTATCAGTATTCAACTTTTCAATAAAAACATAAACGTTATCTGAATATAAATACGATTTGTTGATGTTGAATGTTTTGGGTTTTTGTGTATTGTCACCTGTTGCCGTCTGAATAGAGCGGCGTTCGTCCTCTATGCTGCTAGTATGGTTATTAACTGGCATTAAAATAGGATTTTCGATCACTTGTGGTCCCATCTCACTGTTATTTTTATCAGGTTCGCTGTTGATATTAGAAAGATTATTTATGTTCCCCCCGCCGTCGGGGGGAAGATTTTCAGTCATTTTTTATTACTTTCCACGCACTCTTGTTTTACACTAATTTAAGTTTATTTCACGTAAAATTTACCAGTGATATTTGGTTTAAACGGATTGCTGTGTCGCACGTCTTTCACCTACAATTACCGGTACTCGACTGAAAATGGTCTTTGTATCATTGAATTGTATGCCGTTAGCTTATGTGACATTGGGTGATAGGAATTATATGGAATTGTCACATCAGTGTGTGTTGGTTTTCGGTAAATTGCATAATCAAGTACATTATTAACTCTTTGAATTTTCAAATCAAGAAAATTGATTGTTATTTTCTTCAACTTCTAATGTAAATTCAATTTTTGGGTGTAAATTATTAATGTGGTTGAAAAATATATCTAATTGTCGTTCACTACCTATAAAACAAGCCAATATGTCATCTACATATCTATACCAAAATAAAACGTTTTTTGAAATATTACTTTCAAAGATTTTTCTTTCTAAACTGTCCATAAAAATATTTGTCAAAATAGGTGATATAGGGCTTCCCATTGGTAAACCTTCATTTTGAATATATATGTTATTGTCAAAAGTGAAATAAGTCTGATTAATACATATACCTATTTTGGCAAACATTTTTATGGACAGTTTAGA
Organism: Galeruca laticollis; assembly: GCA_963921935.1. Lineage (NCBI taxonomy): Eukaryota > Metazoa > Arthropoda > Insecta > Coleoptera > Chrysomelidae > Galeruca > Galeruca laticollis. The sequence goes on along the minus strand of OY998179.1, from coordinate 184,514,732 downwards.
AAGAAAAATTTTTGAAAGTAATATTTCAAAAAACGTTTTATTTTGGTATAGATATGTAGATGACATATTGGCTTGTTTTATAGGTAGTGAACGACAATTAGATATATTTTTCAACCACATTAATAATTTACACCCAAAAATTAAATTTACATTAGAAGTTGAAGAAAATAATTTAATCAATTTTATTGATTTGAAAATTCAAAGAGTAATGTACTTGATTATGCAATTTACCGAAAACCACCACACACTGATGTGACAACTCCATATAATTCCAATCACCCAATGTCACATAAGCTAATGGCATACAATTCAATGATACATAGAGCATTTTCAGTTCCTATGAACAAATGTAATTTTGATAGAGAGATTAATACAATTAGACAAATAGCAACATCCAACTGTTATTCATTACATATGATAAATAAGCTCATTAATAAAAAATAGGAAAAAATGGCATTACAACTAATATTTCCTAAACAAACTGAAGAAATAAAAACTTATAAAACCATCATATATACAGGAAATATTTCTAATAATATTTCAAAGATAATATCTTTAGTAACGAATACAACAATTTCTTTTAAAATAGAAAGTAATGTAAGTACAAAATTGTTAAATGTTAAAACAAAAATCCCAACATTAAAGAAATCAGGTATATATAAACTTAAATGTCCAGAATGTAATGCTGTCTATTTGGGTCAGACCCTTAGAAATTTTGAAATCCGATACAGTGAACACTTACGAGCATACAGATTAAAACAACCAGATAAATCCCATTACGCAAAACATCTACTTGACACCAACCGTTCATTGACACCTAACACAGAACTAGAAGTACTACATATTTGTGATAAGAAACAAGAACTGGATTTCCTTGAAGAGTTGGAAATTAGAAGACACTTAAGAAACCCACAATATGAAGTTGTCAATGAACAGATAAATCTAGGGAGTTCTCCACTATTAAACTGTCTTCTTAAGTGATAATTGTAAAGATCAGCAGATATAGTTTTCCTGGTTTTCTATATCATTGCACAGTTATACTGATCTTCATTGGAAAAATGATATCCAGGATATCACCATAGGGCTAATAATATCTAAGCTTCAATATTTGTAATATCAAATCTTCTTCTTTTTTCTATTAACATATATTAAGTCAATAACTACTAATCATCAGGTAGGCATCAAATGAAATGTAACTTCTGTCATTCTGACGATGATATTCAGTTACCGAAACAATTGTCAATTCTTTAGAATTCTCAGCATTTTTCATTATATTGTGGAATTAGCTAGAAACGTTGAGTTTCATTTAAAACACTTATATGAGTAGATTCCACGAAGTAAGGGTCGAGACAGTTAATTTCATTAATGAAAATTATGTCTATTTACTAACCCATTATTGGGGAAAGTAGATTCGTCAGTAAACAATACATAATTAAAAAAAGACGGATCTTCTCCAACTTTATCGAAAGTCCATAAACAAAAATTTGAACGTTTATCATAATCCTGTTGTGTCAAAATAAATGCTGGTATAGTTGAGTATGATACGGATGGTAGCGATTTTTCTTGAATATTCTACACACATTCATTTGACTTATTCCTAATTCACTTGAAATTTTTCTAGAACTGGTATTAGGATTTTCCGTAATCGACAGCAATACATCAAATTCATTGGCGTTGTCGCCAGTAACTGGTTTAGTTTTGTTCACCTTCTCGTATACAACGCTACCAGTATCATGGAATCTATTGAGCAGTCTTTCGAAAACTTCCCTCTTTGGGTGAATTCTATCAGGGTACTTTTGATCATAAACTATAGATGCTAGGAAACAAATTTCTAAACATTTCTCAATGCAAAGTATCATGTCGACTCTTTAGTTTAACGGGTACTGATTCATTTTTAGTAGTGATAAAATTTGAAACTAACACAAGATTATTCAGAGAAATGTCATAAAATGACATTAAGTTAGGTACCGACTAGATTGTGTATGCATTAATTAATTTAATTAAAAAGGTACTTTATTGAGTTTTTCGTTCCCTATTAACAATGAAAAAAGAAAATATTTATATATACAATATAGAGACCTTGAGTTTCATTTAAAAACACTAATATGAGCATATTCCACGAAGTAAGGGTCGAGACAGTCAATTTCATATACAATATATATAAGGCGGCCGATGTCCAGTCGATTTTCTTATCCATTCTTCCTTCCGGTATGTCCTCGCGGCTCCTTGCTATTGCATTATCCGATTATTTTGATTTGAAAAACAACTTTGTCCCTAATAAAGTTTTTCACTCCTACCATCTTTCGACTTGGGTTTTCCCAGAAAAACAGCTGAAAAACTGGGTTTCGAAATGATACGGGGTAATAGTTTTCGAGAAGGCAACATGGCTGACGTTGATTTGTTATTATATAAATGTGAATTTCTAGTAAGTTTGAGTTTCGTGGCGCAAATGCCTCGCGGTGTGTTTACTGCGAGACTTTTGTTCCCTTTGTGAAATATGGGTTTGGAATTTAACAACCAAATTATGTAATTAGCGATCCATGCAGAAGCCTACACCCACTATCTCGGATGCCTTCTGCGCGATTTGCGTCTTTGAGTTTGTTTCGAAGATCTTGTGGCAGACAGTAGTTATAAAAATTATGTGAGATTTTGTTGATAAAGTCTTTGATAGTGGGTATATTTGCCTTGTCATGTAGCCAGGAGGTTTTAGGTAATTTCGGATAAACCGCATTATGGTTTAGTGCCATTCTGAGACACTTATTTTGTATCACCTGCAGGGAGTGAAAATTATGTTTAGTGCCTGTGTAGTAAATGGGTGCAGCGTATGTGAGTATAGGTCTTATGATTTGTTTATAAAGTAATATTTTGTTTTGGCTTGTGAGTTTACTGTTTTTACATATGAGTGGATATAATCGACATATTGCAATCTTCCTTGCATAGTATACCCTAAATACTTTAGGGTATTGCTAGGAGCAATGTAATGCCCATTTACACAAAGCTGAGATTGCAATGGATCGGCTTTCCTAGCTGTTCTTCTAAGTAATAAATACTCGGTTTTTGAAGGATTAATAGCTAGTTTGTGTTCATTGAAATAGGGTGAAATATTGGTGTTAATATGTGATTGTACCGTGTTGAGTGCTTGTTCTTGATTCTTTGCAGTTGCTACAAAACAAGTGTCGTCAGCGTACATAGCAGTTAATAATTTTGGGGATGTAAGGAGGTCATGAACGAAAAGGGAGTATAACAAAGGTGATAATACAGAGCCCTGCGGAACTCCAGCCCTTATATTATACGGTCCTGCCGTATAGTCATGTATTTTGGAGTAAAATTTTCTATTGGTTAGATATGAATGCAAGATTTTTATTAAATAATCTGGTATTTTTATTTTAATTAGTTTGTAAATAAGCCCCTCGAGCCATACGGAATCAAAAGCTTTTTGGACATCATGTATGCATTTAATGTTTCAAAATTAATTTACCATACAATTTAAGAAAATTGTAAATTGCACGAAAAGTATAATTCCTAGGTATTACCCTTATACCATTCGAAAGAGGATATTTTTTGAACATGGTGAATTATTAAAATACAGGGTGTTCCATTTAAAGTAAGCCCGATATTACACATTGTATGATCTAATAATGAAACTGAAAATTCTGAACACCCTGTAAAGAGATGTTTAGTACTCAATCGTGGAATACATTTAACGAATGTCCAGCTATTTGGATGTAAGAGGAAATTTGCTACAGTTTGTTGTTATCAATGAGTTATTAATTTTTTTTCGAAATGTTCACATTTTAAAAAAAGTCAGCATAACTCGGAATTTAGGTATAGGGAACTATTATGAAGGAGTATTTTATGTTTTAGGAGCAATCAGAAAATGCAATAAAATATAGGTTGTCCCATAAGAAAAAATATAACTTTGATACGCCACACATTACTGGAACATCCTGTATATTTCAAAATGTACAAACTACTAATGTGACAAACATTCTAAAACCTTTACCGTTTCGCTATAAACCTCCATCCCGTTGGTCGTGATTCACCCTGTATATGATTGAAATAAACTACTGTTATTTTCGAGTTTGAAGTTTTCAATTCTGTTAGCTCCATGACTGCCAATTTTTTTTCACAATATCGATCAATGAGGCTGGGGGCCTTTTGTGTTTCACCCCCACTACCCACCCCCCCGGAGTCTAATTTGTATTTAAAGACCAGCGACTGAGAGGAAAATTTGAATATAATAAAAGTTTATAAATGTGTCAAGATTAAAGTTTAAATTGAATTTTTTATCGCCGAGATATCGAAACAATTGTTTCTATAAGTAAAAAAAGTAAATATTTTTTATCTATTACAAAGTTATAAATGGCCGAAACACTTGATAAAGTATTTATGTGAACATCAAAATAATAGTCCAGTAATTACTCTAAAAAGGTGGAAGTTACAGAAAAAAATTCTCTTCAATAATTGTAGAGCTTAAAATTTTACATCAAAAATGTTTCCTGACCTTTTTTCCATCCTTCAAAATTAAATGTGTGGTAAAAAATAAGCAGAATCATTTCTTAAAAAATATAATCTTCAATTCTAGAGATAGTATATATTTGAACATCAAAATAATAGTCCAGTAAAAGAGTGCCTGAAAACAAAATGTTTGAGACAATTTTGCATTTTTGATATAATGTAGTTTCAAAGATACAATAACAATGTTTAAAGGTTTTAGTGTCTACAAACCCCATCAAGGGTTGAAAAAAATATTTTTTTTCGCAATTACTCTAAAACGGTGGAAGTTACAGAGAAAAATTGTAGAGCTTAAAATTTTACATCAAAAATGTCTCCTCTAACTTTTTTTTCCTCCCTTCAAAATTAAATGTGGTAAAAAAAAAGCAGATACATTTTTTGAACTGCTTAAAAAATATAATCAATTCTAGAGATAGGTACAGATTTTTTTATTGTTAAAAAAATATAACAATTTGAAATCTTCAAATGGTGATTTGAATGCTTAAAAGTTAATAAATACATTTTTTTCGCCATATTTAGATTTCCTAAATTTAACCATTGAAAAAATATGTTTACCTGGTATATTTCGATAGGTAGGAATGAATACAGGTACAAAATTCTTTTCAAATTATAATCGGCTTATTTTTTCACCAACGATTTTTTAAATTCAAAACTTCTTTTAATTTTGAAGACAGGAAAAAAGCCAGGAGACATTTTTTATGTAAAATTTTGAGTTCTACCATTTTTGAAGAGATTTTTTCACTGTTTTCGAGTAATTGCGAAAAAATACTTCTTCAATTTGTTTTGGAGACACTCAAACCTTTACACATTGTTGTTGTATCTTTAAAACTAGATTATATCAAAAATGCAAAGTTATGTAAAATATTTAGATTTCAGACATTCTTTTACTTTACTATAACATAATATTGATTATTGCATTGCATTAAATGTACAAACCAAATTCGTCACAATTTAAATGAACATCAGTATAGTGTTTATAATCGTCGATATTCTTGAATGAAAATTGTGCTGTTTGGGATAAAACTCCATACTTCTTATTTTTCGATAACAAAACTCTGATATTTCCAATAACGATGATATCTGCGTCCGAAAAAGTTCCAGAAATATCGAATACGTAAACTCGTTGTTTCACGATACCAGCCACTCGTGTTGCTAATTCTAACTGGATTTCCAAGGATTTTCTTATGAATGTTGCACCAGTATTCTCGTTCGGCACTGGGGAACTTGTAGCCATTCCTTTTTTATAATTAACTCGAACTTTGAATTTATTTTGATAATTACAAGAAATAAATTTTTGTATGTATTTTAAACGATGTTTTAATTAAGCAGTACGTTTATAAAATGAAATTGTGAAGTATATAAATTCATTTATATACCTACTCCAATCCATTTTTGGTTCGGGGAATCCCAGGTGGGGCATATTAAATGATTAGTTGGACTTTATATCAAAGATTTTTTTCAATTAGAGCTCCCTTTTGGTAAATGTGAGCACAAATTACGTAATTTCAACAATGTAGATCCAATATTTTTAAGCTATTTTCCGCCGCAATTCTAAAGAACAGTGATAGATTTTGTTATTGTCACACATTTAGATGATAAATCTTTTTATATATTCGAAATTTTTTGAAGGCAAATAAACGGTTTTAAAGAATAAACCTACCTTTTCCGCATCGGTGGCCCTGAACAATATTCTACCACAAAATTGTCACTTGTATACACTTCGGGGGATGTATCGTGCTAACAAACCGAAATTTCTCCAAAAATAGCCAAAAATGTAGTAATACTAGTTGACAAATATCCAGGAAACTTGTTATTCCGTAAATATCCGTAATGAGAATTTGACATGATAGTAAATATACAAAGTAAGATTGGTTCAATATACGAGGTGCTGCTATCTTTAACTACTCGCGCCTAAAAATGTAACATAAGTACTCGCGTGGTGTATTTTATGCACCATTCATTAAATGGTTATACTAAGGCAAAAACTTGTTCAATAATACTTCTTTTATATTAGATAAATGTTTTATTAGCACAAAAGATTATTTATGTAATGAAAAAAAATAAACGGTTTTAAATATTAAAACTAACTTTTCCGCATATATGAGATGCCCTGATTAACATTCTATCATAAAATTGTCACTTGTATACACTTCGGGGGATGTATCGTGTTAACAAACCGAAATTTCTCCAAAAGTAACCAAAAATGCAGTATATCTGGATTTATAGGACCCGCCGTACTCGCTATAGTCAGCTGAAAATCAATAGGGTACATCTGTGAGACACCTTGAAAAATATCCAATTATAAAATTGGCCACTTGTATACACTCCGGAGGCTATATCGTACTAAACCCGAAATTTCTCCAAAAAGGACAAAAATGTGGCATTTCAGGTACCATAGCACCCGTCGTACTAGCTCTGGTGAGCTAAAAATCAATAAGGTTCATCTATAAGACGCCCTGAACAATACTCCATCATAAAATGGGTCACTTGTACACACGCTGGAGGCTGTATCGTGCTAACAAACTGAAAATTCTCCAAAAATTACAAAAATTTGGTACCTCAAGTACCATAGCACTCGTTGTACTGGCTTTAGTGAACTAAATCTCAATAGGGTTCATCTTTGAGACGCCCTGAATAATATCCAATCATAAACTTGGTCACTTGTATATACTCCGGAGGCTGTATCGTGCTAACATACTGAAATTTCTCCAAAAATGACAAAAATGTCGTACTTAAAGTACTATAGCACCTGTTGTACTTGCTGTGGTGAGCTGAAAATCAATAGGTTTCATCTGTGAGATGTCATGAACAATATTCAATCATAAAATTGGTGATTTGTTGCACTCCGGAGGCTGTATCGTGCTAACAAGACATGTATCGAAAAGTGGCCGACGACAACGACGACATACACACAGGATTTTTTTTCTAAAAACCATTTTTTCGTGTTGTTCTTGATGAAAAACGTTAAAATAACTCAAAAATGTTTTTCAAAATTTCATAGATAGATTGGGTGGAAAAGTAATAATCCTCATGAACTTTAATAAATCAACACTAAAGTTAAATCTAAAAAATGAGTAATGACAAATACTCGAAAAAAACTTAACTCTATCTTAAGCTACTCCTATCATCATCGTGTGCCTCTTGACTTACGCATTCTGTACATTAACGATCGTTGTGGCACGTTCTTTACAGACGATTACGCGTGGTGCACTAAATTGTTCTCACTCTGTTTTTATCTTCCACAGCAAAATCATCTTCTCCGAATCTTAGCTGGCGGCACTTCCTCCAGTTGATCTTCTTGTGGTCGCTTGTATTTATTTAGAATGAGCTTTATGTAAGATGGCAATGTTGTTATTTCAACTCGTTCGGAAAAATACGGCTTCATCAAAGAAATTGACATTCCTTTTATAGAAATTCTACGAAAATTTTGAGGGCTATCAGTATGGGTAGCATTATACCATTTTTAGCCATTGATGCCTGCTATACTCATAAGTTGAAAGAAAATTACTAAGGATCTTCTTCTTGTTTTCCTAGATACAGAAAATGCATTGCACATTTTGTCCACCGTATCTACACCGCTTTTATATGCATTGTAGTCTAGAATAATGTGCGGTTTATTAGTTATGTCATCTACGGAAGGACTATCATGCATGGTAGAAAGCAAAATAACCCCTCTATTAATGCTAGGAACGTAGGAGACGAGTGTGACATCCTTTTGGGATCCAAATATAGAAGAACCTGTGGTCTTGTTTTACTTGGTAAAAAGTCCATTAGCAGTTCCTTTTATTTTTTCTCATTGTATAGTTCACGTAAGAGATATAGTGCGAACTTTAAAGTTTCGGCTTATCCTTTGATTTGAATACTGTCATAGTCCAGTCAATATTATAATATAAAATGCTTATTATACGATACATTCATTTAACATACTAATTTCAACTAACAATCGTTAAAATGTATTTAATAATTTTATTATTATTAAATACATCTTAACATAATACCAGACAATTAACACTACCTTATATCACGTTTTATTAACAAGAATTAGTAATATAATTTTCAAATAACTTATTATTTTCACATATTTTACTGAACTATAAGTATATTTTGAGATAAGAATTTTTTCGAACACAGCAGGTGTCCACCAGCCATAAGCAACGCTCACTGTTTAGTTGGTAGGCTAGCATCAATATGGAGTGTAGTGTGTAAGTGGTATTGGTTAAAGTAAACAAAATATTAATACCTTTCAGCGTCTAGCTCCGCAACATAACTTAAAGGGGATATGCAATTACATTTCTGCACTATATGTTTTGCGCGTACTATACCAACTATGGTAACTTTATCCTTCAAAAGATCTACTACCAATTGGTAACTTGTGTACCAGTTGTCACATGTCAGGTTTCTATTTTTTTCCTTCCAAGGTTCAAGTAACCGATGTGTAATATCAGCTGAAATATTTGATTTTCTGTTTTGCCCTTCTGGCTGTTGCCCACAGTAAGTTTCCAAATTACTGACAAAATGTTTTTGAATCACATAAAACGAAAACCTTTATCCCATATTTGGCGGGTTTCCTTGGGATATATTGTATAAAACTGCATCTTCCCCTAAAGGTATCAACATCTCATCAATCGTAAGTTGTTTACCCATGCAATAATTATTCATACAGTTCTCTGTGAAGCGATCAACATCCAACCGAATTGCAGGTAGTTTATCGGGTAATTTTCTCTCACTTCTAGTTGTTTTGTTGTCAAACCTAACTGCACTCAATAAAAACAGAAATCTATTGTAACACAGACAATCTCTAAATATTTCAAGCCCTGTGCCATCGTTAGTCCAGAGTTCAAGAAAATGTATGTGATTTTCTTTCTTCACACCTGCTAGTAACAGTAATCCTAAAAACGCAAAAAAAATCTGTTTTTGTACTGTCTTTTGCATTCATTAGCGTACTGTAATTTATCCGTATTTTTGGGATCTTTAAGTTGGTATATTCAATAATATGTTCAATAATATCATCTGTAAATGTCTTCAGAAAAGCACTTCTATAATCGGCGATGCTCTTGCACATGGTTTGCTCCACGGAATAATTTTTCGATATTTTTTCTATTAGTTTTGCTATATTTACTTGCGATTGGTTCCTTATATCAGATGTTTTTTTATCTTTTCCAATAAAATACTCTTTGCCTTCATTTTAACAAAATTTTCTTGCTCTTGCTCCGACTCAACATCATTTCCTTCTTCCCCTGTCTCGGTATCGTTTTCACTATATATAGTCTCTATGAAAATATTTATGTTAGAATTTCTTATCTGCTGAACAAAAGGTGTTGTGATTAATATTATTATAATCATCTTCATTATCGTTATTTTTACCCTAACAGTTATCATTATATTTATCGTAACCGTAACCATAACTGTAACAGTAATCGTTATTATTATTATTATTACATTAATAGTAATAATAACATATTGCTAGTGTTATTTATTGTCTTAGATACATATATTACCGTTATTGTTACGATTATTACTATATTTATTTAGGTGCTAGGAATATTCTTTGGTAACATGGGATTTAGTACAGAGACCATAAGCGATAATGTGTTAGAAAGAAAGAAGTATATTCAGTGCATCGCCTATTTTCTTTTACAGGGTATCATAACATGCGAAAGAAGTATCGATGAACAAACTATTAAATTGTTTATCAAATACCAGTCCAATCATTATAAAGATTCTAAAAATAGGTTCAAAATTTAATAATTTTAATGGTTATAATATGAAAAAGAATAAGATAGTCACATTGAATATACTAATTTTTGAAATAATTTATTATTGCCACTCAATAATTAAATACTATTCATATTATAAAATGGCAAATATTCAATTCTAAACGATTAGCGTAAACCGCCTGTAAAACGATTTCATCTAGAGCCGTAATTCTTCTATTTTTATCTATCCCCTCTCTTCATTTTCAATCTACATGTTGAAAGTATAAGTGCCTATACAATATTTTAATAATATCAGAAATCATTCCTCATTTAATTCTAACGTAAAACAATAATCGCCTCATAGTCAACGGTAAAATGTAAGAGGCACATAGCATTACCAGTGGATGCTAACTTTTCAAAAAATATTTTGCTCACAGATGAATCGACTTTTTTCATAATTCATTCATTATGTGATATTGGTGCAGGATAAACCTACACAGACACTACAGTAGTAGAACTCAATATCCCCAAAAGTTAAATGTTTGGGCTGGAATATTAGGTGAACATTTAATTTTAACCGGACAAAAATATTTAAATACCATTTTTATTGATACAAAAAAGCAATACAAGTATTTGGTCGACATATTTCCACGTTGCCTAATCTCAAAAAAGTAAAGGTTTTAACCGCTTTCAAACTGAAAACTAGAACAATTTCCAGCATTACAATAAAATGTTTAACAAATAGATCGGATTAATTATCTTGATCTGTTACAACCTATCGAATTATCATAATTAAAAGCTTCTTATAACTTGTTCTCGTGTTAGAACAATGCATTTTACAATTAATATAAATCTAAAATCGAACGCCGGCAACGTATAAGTTTGTTTCAAGTCGTTCAGTGAATAATTCTTTCACTGTTTCTGATATCCTGTTAATATCTACAATGAATTTATACTTGTTTTGTAACACATTGTCGTCGCTTACAGACATGTACTTTGGCACGTTTTCCACTTTTGATTGCTTATGATATCTTGTAAGAGAAAAAGAGTAATACACTAAATTTATATTTGTTTTCTTCTAACACGCGCGCTTCGTATTCGTATATTCTAGTGTCCTTATTTTAACTGTAATAATCTACGCTGACTTTAGATTGTCTATTTCACCATGCCTCTCTCTAACACACTGGTAATGCCATGTGCCTCTTACACTTTCCCGTTGACTATGAGGCGATTATTGTTTTACATTAGAATTAAATGAGGAATGATATCTGTTATTATTAAAAAACGAATATTATACGGGCACTTATACTTTCAACGTGTAGATAAAAAATGAAGGGAGATGATAGATAAAAATCTTTATAATGATTGGAGTGATATTGAAAAACAATTTTACAGTTGTGTAACGATACTTCTTTCGCATGTTATGATACCATGTTAAAGAAAATATGTGATACACTGAATATACTTGTTTCTTTCTAACTCAGTGTCGCTCATGGACTCTGTGTTAAACCCCATGTTACCAAAGAATATTCCTAGCACTGTATATTATTCATAATAAATAACCGCTAAGTGTTTCCGCGTGGCGTACTCTGTACACCAGTCATGACCCGCGGCAGAACTTACGCACGATACAACGGCAATCGGGAGATTAGGGTATTCTTTAGTAGGGTCTACGGTAGTAGGTTAGACGAGACAGTGGCTCCGCTATTGGAATTCCCTGCAAATAACAGCAGTTTAAGTTGAGGTGGTCCATTTTATACACCGGCATGAGTAGTTTAATGTTAAGTAACCGGACCGAAGTTATAAAACACTTTTTATTCGTCTCCAATTACAGCAGACGTTGTACTTTAAATATTGAACACATACATTTTCAGAATGATTACATGTTTGTTGGTTCTCCGTCTTCAGTTTTTAATTGCAAACTCTTTGTAATATAAACATTATCCAGAATGTCCTCTTGTATATTGACCTTGTTGTTGTTCCATGAAAGTAAAAATAATCACATTTATCTTAATTAAATTTCATTATTAAAAACTTATTTTATAATTTGAGGTTAGAAAATAATATATTCACAATATAGTTATAAACTTACCTGCTTTTCGATATTTGCTTTAAATGACGATTCTGGTAATTTATTTAAAAAAACCAAAACGAAGTAAAAACAACTGTCGATCTTTGTTCGTTGTATACGTTTTTTCATGAAACATGAAATTGTCACTCTACTTACTACAATATGATCTTTCAACAAAGGATGGCGTTACGGTCTTGGAGTTGAAACTCTCAATATTTTAACTATTGGTACTGTCATTAAGTAACAGCGATAAAACAATAATGTTGCCAGGTGAACTCACTAATTACACACTTAGTGAATTTTATTTACATTGTTCTTGCAGGCAAAATTCATTATGTACATAATGACTTTTACCTGCAAAGAGATAATAGTAATATGTTACTTATGATGTTTTTCCACCAAGAAAATTAATTAAGAGGCACGCTATGCACTTACTGATTTTTTCTTGTCAAAGATTTACTCTTCTCTGACACAAACGTGAAATAATCTCATTTTTAATGAAAATGCCACTTAGTGAGTTTTACCTTTTAACCGACGATATGTTAATAGAAAAAAGAAGAAGTATGATATTACAAATAATAAAGCTTAGATATTATTAGCCCTACGGGGATATCCTGGATACCATTTTTCCCAATTAAGATCAGTATAATTGTGCAATGATATAGAAAACCAGTGAAAACTATATCTGCTGATCTTTACAATTATCACATAAGAAGACAGTTTAAAAGTGGAGAACTCCCTAGATTTATCTGTTCATTTGTTACATAAAAAAAAAGAATAAACAAGTAAAGTTAGGTAAGAGGGTGCGACTTTAATTGCCTAAATTTTTCTCTCAGGGTAAGGGTACGGATCGCTTATTTAAGGTTACAAATGAAGCTCCGTAATAGTTTGGTTACATTTTAATTTCTCCCTTTGTAATTATTAATTATTAGCACCACTCGCGCGCAATACAAGAAAGAGCGCTTAACTTTGTTTTAGGCCACTAGTGGCTGAATAGCGTGTTCTGGAACAGGCAGTACAGTTTAATCAAACCGCTAAGAAGAGGCGTCGTGATAGATCTATGAGGTTACAAATTCGAATTGTTTTTAGTTTTTAGAACAGTATTTTTTTATATAGAATGAAGAACAGGTATGCAGGTGTAAGACTATAACAAAGTGGCGTGGCAGAATTGCCCCAATTACTATTCTATATGCAGAATATCTACCGCAGAGTATACTTTGCGTTTACAACCACAGTTTACCATGCAACAATGAATAATCGTTTTCAGGGTGGGGTACGAAGTCCCTATAATAAGAAGCCTATATACCAAAGAATTCTTCAAAGTAAAAAAAATTAATATAAACTGTGAGTTCAGAGTTTAATTTTAAATGTTGTGATTGTTTCTCCCTATGTGTCTGTTAACCTACGTGTTGAAAGTGTGGTTTAGTTCACACACAAAAACAATAAGACAAACAAAACTTAAAACTAAGGCTTAGCTGTTAAGTCACAGTGGATGATTCCTTCAGCACTGCTGCAAGCTATTACTGTATCTTCCGGAACTTCTATGAAGATGGAAAAGTCGTTTTCCGACAATCCAAAGCAAGCCCCTGAGGTATGCCAGTATCTTTGAATCTTGGGTCTAAGGTACTTCCAGAAATAAATAAGAACAGAAGTTCTAATTATGACCGGTATGAGAAAGAGGTCTAAAAAGAATAATTCGGTATTATTCGTCGCTGACATGATTTAGGTAATAACAAAACTATATATTTTCAACTCAAATAAGTAAGTCAATTAATCAATGTCTCAAGATATCTTCTATTGATTTATAAACTTTTATCTAGATAAATTTTAAATATCTAAGTATACATTATGATTTCATCGTGAAACTCTGACACAAACATTTTGATGGCATACTAAGCACATTCTAATACCTAATTGACCTGAATTACATACAATAGTCTAAAGATTGTTCACAAATTAATAAAGTTAACTTATTGAAATCTGCTGAAAAGTATGACTTTTGCTTTGTAGAATTATTTAATAGGTTGAATCGTTCTTGAAATTTCTTTACTCTAATGGGATGATCAAGTGTTACTTCAGGATCTGATTTTATTGAATATATTGTTGAGAAGCTGAACGGATTATATTTGCAAAATCCGCAATTGCAGATCAGATGTTTGATATGAATGTTAGAATTGTTTGAATCTTTGGTTTATAGAGTATAAGCCAAGTTAAAATACTTAATTTTATGTCTAGGTGCAGATATTGTATTACTTTGGGTACATACCTTCGGTGTCGGGTGACCTCAAGGTGGATTGAATTTCAAGTTTTAGTTGAATTTCCGCAAGCAATTAAGTTATTATCCCCTTAAGGGCACTTAAAAGTGTTTCTATCACCAAATACTCCTTGAATTTACTTGGGAAAATTCTTTAAAAATCCGTAAAATACGGTAATCTTCTCACTCCATACACATGGATAGCAAAAAAGAAAGGTAATTTTTTGTAAACCGAAAATTTCCACCTAAATCTATTAGATTTTTAGAATTGTTGGTCAAACTGATTTCGAATATTGGTTTAGCAGTCACTTATGTTTATGGGATTTAGGGACATTTGTAAACTACTGATTTTTGAAGTTTGATAGTGACAATATTGACAATTGATAGATACATGATTAATTATAACTTGCTATCAAAATAAACATTGAATTTTATATGTTTGGTAGTGGGATTTTAGTTTTAGTAAGTTATAGATACTTCTGGTTGAAGCCATATACCTGGTAAGATTGTATCTTGTTTTGTTTCTTAAAAGGTTCTTGAAATGATTTTAGTATATTTAACAAACAATTTACTGTAAATAATACTGGTGTTCTGGGTATAGTAACCTAATTTCTAACCTTTGGAGGATACATAACGAGCTTGTAACACATTGACAGCTTGATATTGTGGGTTTCTTAAGTGTCTTCTAATTTCTAATTCTTCAAGGAAATCCAGTTCTTGTTTCTTATCACAAACATCCATTACTTCTAGTTCTTTGTTAGTTGTCAATGAATGTTTAGTGTCAAGTAGATGTTTTGCGTAGTGGGATTTATCTGGTTGTTTTAATCTGTAGACTCGTAAGTGTTCACTGTATCTAATTTCAAAATGTCTAAGGGTTTGACCAAAATAGACAGCATTACATTCTGGACATTTAATTTTATTTAAAACAGACTTCTTTATACAGATTAAAATAACCAGATAAATCCTACTACGCAAAACATCTACTTGACGCCAAACATTATTTGACACCTAACACAGAACTGGAAGTATTGCATATCTGTGATAAGAAACAAGAACTGGATTTCCTTGAAGAATTAGAAATTAGAAGACACTTAAGATACCCACAATATCAAGTTGTCAATGAACAGATAAATCTAGGGAGCTCTTCACTTTTAAACTGTCTTCTTAAGTGATAATTGTAAAGATCAGCAGATATAGTTTTCCTGGTTTTCTATACCATTGCACAGTTATACTGATCTTAATTGGGAAAAAGATATCCAGGATATCCCCATAGGGCTAATAGTATATAAGCTTTAATATTTGTAATTTCATACTTACCTTCTTTTTTCTATTTATATATATTGTCAAACTCAAGGTAGGTCACTTCTTGGTCCAGCCAATAATAATTATTAAACATCAGGTAGGCATCAAATGAAATGTAACTTCTGTCATTCTAACGATGTTATTTAATATCGATACAATTGTCAAATTTCTTAGAATTTCTAACGTTTTTTCAATGTATAATTATCTAAAAACAGTAAGTTTCATTTAAAACAGTAATATGAGTAGATTCCAGGGTTGAGACAGTTAATTTCGTTAAAGAGATATTCACATATTGGCACGTACAGCCTTTTTAATCTCCAGTCTTCAATTTATTCTATTGGATTCTATTTGATTACATAATGTGCTGTGTACATCAACTGATTTATTAGGTATTGACAATAAAACGTTTTTAACAATAAATTGTCTTATTCCTAGGCATACAAGGCGATTGGAGATTTCGATGCTCTACCTGGCTGTGGCATTTCCTTCCTTCTCCAGTCGAAATATCGAGTAGAATATTATAAAGAACAAGGAAAGTTTGACCAAGTCATTCAATTTTACGCAAATCAAACATCATCTTCAAAGGAATTAATCGATAGCTTCAAAAGTTGTAGTTTGTATCAAATTCCAATATATTGTTGTAAATTTGAAGAAGCCGAATATGAATGTTTTTGGAGGTTATCTAAGTGGGATTTCGAAGAAAAGAGACGACCTTTCGACAATAAAATAGTTAATTATGAAGATTTCGAAAAGTACAGGTTGGTTTTGATAGATTAATATAAGAATAATTTTTTTATTCCTCTTTGTAGTCTAATAGTATTGCCCTCCTAAGCCTAACCTCCGTACCTATTTGAAAATTTGTAGAAATGGCGGAATATTGATTCATAGTTTCTATTTTTTTGTAGCTTCAACGAACCTTTGTGTTATCAATATTAGCTGCTCATATTAAACAACAGATGCACTAAAATCCCTATGTATACTCTAAAAAACTTTATTTTGTTTTTATGCTGTAAACACCCATACGAGTAATTTTTCTACTTCTATTTGGCTAATTTCCTACGCAAAATCCTCCCTCGTATTTACTAAATACGGGTATTTGATTTCGGCCACTGTCAAATTTTCTAGGGTATTTCATCGTATTTAGCAAATACTGGTAATCAACCTAGGAAATCTAGCTATTAATGAAATGAAAATATAGTAATACATTATTTTTTTTTTTTTTTATTCAATTTAACGTGCTTGAGACAACTATGGCCATTAGCACAAGGTACAGTAATTTACAATACATTATAAATACATTATTTGGAAATAATTACAAATAATAATGAACAGTCTTTAAATTTTACACAGTAGGTTCTCTTCGTTTAGAAACTGAATAGCTATGATGATTTGGTGTGAACTAGTAAGGATATCCTTAATGTTTGTTTTCATTCCAAGCTGCTGACGTCTATCGGTGTAGTAGGGGCAGTCCACGAGAATGTGTTGAATGTCAAGTAGAGCTTGGCAGTGTTGACAGTTTGGCTGAGGGGAAGAGGTCATAAGGTGGCCATGGGTAAGTCGGGTGTGACCAATACGCAGTCTTCTTGCTACAACCTTCTCGTTTCTCGGCAGATGGGGGATATCAAACTGTTCAATATTCGGATGAATTTTCCTTAGGAATGTTGTAGAATGGTTCCAGTCGTTTAGCCATTTCTTCTGTATGAGTTTTTTCATAGCAAATTTTAGGTCTCTAGAAATTTGCAGAGTTATAGGTGTAATGGTGGATTGGACAGCTTCTTTAGCAAGGCGATCGGCGTTTTCATTACCAGTTATGCCAATATGTGAGGGGATCCATATAATAGTGATAGTTACATCGTGAGAAATAAGGGTTTGATATGTGTCGTGGATGCGTTGAACGAGGGGGTGATTTGTGAATAAATTGTTGATGGATTGGATAGAGGAGAGAGAGTCTGTACAAATAGCAACTTTTTGATGGGGAATTATGCAGAGATTGAAGACTTGTAAGATGGCGAATAGTTCACCGGTGTGAACGCTACAAGTAGCTGGGATCCGGTAGGACTCCACGGCTGTGTGCGTAGTGGTAACAGCACATCCGACACCAGTCTCGTTTTTTGATGCGTCGGTGAAGAGGATCCGGTCGAATTTCTTCGAGATTAGGATTTCTAAGAAGGATTTCTTTATGAGTTCGTAACTGGTTTCTTCCTTGCTGAACTTGGTGAGTGAGGTGTTACATCTTGGTAGTGTTTTGGTCCAGGGTGAGTTATGTGGGATGAGGATAGGGCTGGTTAGGGATAATTGAGTGTCAGGTATTAATTTTTGAAGAAGGAGGGGAATGGTATGTATGCGCGGGTTGGGTGGAGGAGGACTGAGAATGTGAGGTATTCTGGTTATTAAAGAGGAAACTGGATTAGAGGGGTTAGATGAAGTCGTGGCTGCATAAGAAAGGAGGAGATATTGACGTCTGAGCGAGAGTGGAGGTTCATTGGCTTCAAGGCCCAGACTCTCAGCTGGACTAGAGCGAAATGCGCCTAAACAAAGTCGGATGGCAGTATTGTGTACAGAGTTTAGTGTTTTCAGGACGTTTTTGGACGCTGACATATATGCTATACTGCCATAATCTAGTTTGGATCGAATGAGAGCTCGGTATACTTTCAGGGGGGTAAATTCGCTAGCTCCCCACTGATAGTGGGAGAGTGTTTTGAGGATATTCAAGAGTTTTAGGCAGTATCCTCTGGTTTCTTGGATGTGGTGTTTCCAAGTAAGTCGGGAGTCGAACGTTACTCCCAGAATTTTGCAATGCTCGACGACTGGGAGAGGGCGGTTGGTCACTAAAATTTCAGAGGGAGGGGATGGGGCTTTTCTGCCGAATCTTATGAGCTTTGATTTTGTAGCGGAGAGGGAAAGGCCAAGTGAAGATATTCTACTATGTAATAGGTTCACAGCAGATTGGAGGAGTTTGCATGTAGTAGGAGTCGACGCGCCGTGACAGAAGATAACAAGGTCGTCTGCGTACGTAGCATATTTAACAGGGGCGGGTAGATTGTTACATAAATGACTAATAGATAGAATGAATAATGTAGTGCTGAGAATAGATCCCTGGGGCACACCGTCTTGTTGGACGTGAGTTAATGAAAGGCAGCCATTTACAGAGACCCTAAAAGATCTATTACTAAGAAAGTGTTTGATAAATGAGAAAATGTTACCATTGAGGCCATAAAATGAAAGTTTATCAATGATTGTCTGCCTTGGTAAGGTGTCAAATGCAGCTTCTATGTCAAAAACAGAGGCTAACACCTCTTGTTTACGATTTATAGCATCGGCAATGTGGGTTTGTAAGATTGCGAGGTTATCTCTTGTGGAACGGTGACGCCGGAAACCGGATTGTTCTTTTGGTAAGATTTGGTGTTTTTCGATAAACCACATGAGTCGTCTGTTTATCATCTTTTCCATTAATTTGCATGTAGTACATGTAAGAGAAATCGGTCTATAGGACTGTGGTAATGTAGATGGTTGTGACGGTTTTAGGACGGGAATGATAATGGATGTGTTCCATTGCGTAGGGTATAATTGAGAAGACCAAATGGTGTTATAAATGTTTAATAATTTAGTAAGACTATAGGTGGATAAATTTTTAAGAAAAATGTAAGGGATATCGTCGGGACCAGCGGCAGAGTTCTTACATGAATATAAGGCAATTGTTAATTCAGTGAATGAAAAAGGTAAATTAATATCGTCAATATCTTGTAGGTGAGGTAAAGTGAGTTTGGTGTAGGCAGATTCATGAGAAGTTGTTATTAAGAGGGGCTTGAGTTTGTTTTGAAATTTCTCATCAAATTTATCAGCAAAGATGTTAGAAATAGTTTGGCTATTGCTGGAGGAACTGCCATTATAAAAAAGATGAGGAATTTTGGTGTTAGTTTTGTGGCCTTGGACCTGTCGAATTTTTTTCCATGTTTGGGAGGGGTTTGAATTATTATCCAAGGTTGTTACATAATTATGCCAGGAGTTTTTCTTGCTCTGTTTGATTATATATTTGGCTTTTGCTTTAAGTCTTTTAAATTTAACTAGGTTTTCGGGACTTTTGTGTTTGCGGTAAAAGTTGAGGGCTGTTTTGGATTGTCGCACTGCTTGTTCGCATTGAGGGTTCCACCAAGGAACAATTTTGTGACTGGGGGTATGGGTGGTTTTGCCAATGTGAGTAAATGCTGCTGTGATGATGGCATCCGAGAAGAGCTTAATAGAATCATCAATATCATTGGTGGCAGGTAATTGACTCAGGAGAGATTCAGCCTCCCGGGAGAACTCCGGCCACCTCGCTTTCCCGAGGCGCCAATAACTTTTCACGGGAGCCTGTTCATTTAGGTTGTCAGTTATAATTATGGGGTAATGATTGCTATCGAATAAATCTTCAGCAGTTTGCCAGGTTAAGTTAGGGGCAGTTTTGGGATCGCAGATGCTTAAATCAATGGCAGAAAAGGTACCAGAAGCGATATTTAAGTGGGTACACGATCCTGTATTGAGGAGGCATGAATTAGTACAATTTAGTATAGTCTCAATAACTTTACCTCGTCCAAATGTGCGTGAGGAACCCCACATACTGTTGTGGGCGTTGAAGTCACCCACAAGTACAAAGGGCTGGGGGAGATCGTAAACCAAGTCAAGTAGCTCTTCTTCATTTAGTTTGTGGTCGGGGGGAATGTATATGGAGCAAATGGTTAATTTTTGGGGACAATAGGCTGTTATGGCAATGGCTTCAAGATTAGTAGTAAGGGGCAGATGAGTTGAGTAAAGATCTTTGGATACAAATATGGATACTCCACCACTGGCTCTGGAGCAGTTAGTTCGGATGTAATGATATCCTTCGAAGTCCTTTGGTGTAGGGATATTGGAAGACGTAAAATTAGTTTCCTGAAGACATAGGAAATCAGGGTGGTAGAGAGAAATAAGTTGTTGAAGACGTTCAAGGCGAGGATAGTATCCGTCGCAATTCCACTGAATTATCGTGAATTTTTAGTAATAACAAAAGAGGTCGGTATCGTCGCAATTAGAGTCACTATCATTCGAGCTAAAAGATTTGAGGCTAGTAGATTCGATTGCATCGTTGGGATTCATGGTACATTGTATTTTCTTTGTTATTCGGGTAATGCGATTTTTGAGTGACCTATCGGAGATGGCATGATATATTTGACGAAGATCTGCAAGGAGGGATTTAATGTTTGAAGTAAATTGGTGAGCTTCAGCTAATGGATCGTTGCTTCCGAATGAATTTTCCAGAAATGCTATCAACTGTTCAGAAGTAATTGAGAAGGATGTAGGGTCTTTTTTTGTTAAATCTTCAATGATTGAGCGTGCAGAGGGGCTGATAGTTGTTGTTAGAGTCTTAGACTCTTTTTTCTTTTTGGACGCAGGCTTGGGGGTACGAAAGGTGTTGTCAGATAGTGAATCTGTTTTGTCTTGGCTGAGTGTGAGGGGAATAGACGTGATAATTACAGGGGGTGATTCGGAACTAGAGTCAGTAGAATGAAGTCGTTTAAGACCAGAAATACCAGGAGTAGGCTGGTCTGAAGGAGGGAGTGTGTTGGCAGAGTGATTGTCGGAGGAGGATATAGGGGCAGGGGTAGTAGTGAAAGTGGGATCAGTGGAGGTAGGATCATTAGAATTATTATCGGTAGAATCATTCTGGATAGTGGTAGTTTTGGAGGGGGAGGGAGTGACAAGAGGATTTTGGCAGGTATCAGCAGTATGTCCAGATTGTTTGCACAGGAAACACTCCAATTTATCTGAGGTAACGAAGATCCGGAATGTAGTATTTTCGAAGTGAATTAAAACAGAAGTTTCTATTTCAAAGTTTTCTTTGTCTGGTATGACATAGATGGACCGACGAAAGCTTAGAATATGGGAATAATCTTCTTCAGGTGAGCCAGTACGAATATAGGTGATGGGTGATGTAAGTTGAAGTCCGAGATCGTTTTTTAGTGCTTGTTCGATGAGAAGATTAGGAATTGAGGGACATACGTTAGATAATAGTAATCTTTTAGAGGGGCTGATAAGTCTGCGTATGGGGACGATTTCTTCTTTAATGGTAACATAGGAGTGGTTTTTAAGGAGGTTATCAACGACTGAAGTAGAAGCGAGGAATATGCAAATACGTTGATTAGATATACGGGAAGCATGAGTGATTCCTTTCGGTGTCACAATTTCACCTATTGCTTTGATATAATCGAAGAGAACTGTATCCGGAAGCGCATTTATTACGATAGCTTGATTTCTACTAGGATATGTTGTAGGTGTCAAAGTTGATTTTCTTGAATATGATTTAGTAACAGCAGCAAAGCTTCGTGCAGTGGGTTGAGTTGACATGTTAAAATATTTTGGATGCCAAAATATTTAATAAACTATATAGACCAAGCAACTGGCCTATAGAAAAATTGATTTTAAGTATCAAACAGTGTAATTAGTGTAAGTAAACACATACCAATATGGGCCAGCAAATATTTGACACAAAAAAAACTAATCACTTGTGTTGATAACGTTAATGAGCACTCGAACGAAAAATAATACCTTCACGTTCGGAGGCCACACGTGGAATGACATTATTTTTTAAGTTACTTTAATTTAAAAAACAACTAGAACAAAATGTGAAATTATGAAAAATTTGAAATACTGCCGTTTTTATCGAAGGTGTCGGCACTTCACCCATATATTTTTTAAGCAAAAAGTCCAGTTTTTTCTATTCTTCATTGGATTTGTTTTTGTAGTGAACTATAAATTCATTTCTATTCACCATTAATTCAGATATTTTGGCAATATAGAATTTAGGATTTTGATTTTTAATTTTACTAGCCGAACTGAGATTTATCCATAATTGAAAATCATTTACTTGCATGGACTTAATCTGTACTTTTCCTTTGTTGCTTGATTGCACAGCATTTTCAAAGTCTGCGAAATCATATGCTTTCTTTTGTCGTCTTAGTGATTCTTCCACTTGATGATGGAATGAATCCGCAGACATGAAGGTATGCCCTGGTTCAAAATAGTTTACATTTATGGTTTCTGCAGCCACACCTGGCTAATTCACAATATAAACCAAGAAAGACAGGAACGCCCAGTTTTTGTTCTGGCTAGAGCAGTTGTCCAGCCACAAAGTCATATTTTTAACATCTCTATGGTGGAGAAAAAATGCATTGAAGGCACTGATATCTTCTTGATGTCGCCCACTGACGGCCTCTTGCCACAAAACGGCAAACGGAACAAAGAGTCTGATTTTTCCTAAGGGTACAAAATTTTAATAGACTATCAGGCGATGAGCAAATATTGCTTTTTTGAACATTTCCATTCTGGGTAACATTATTACTTTTTGAAGGTCAACAGACACGCATACATGTTCTTCTTCATTGCAGTTTTCTTTGTTCAATGTGTATCTTCTACGAAATTCTATTGCCTTATCAATATGATCTTTCCAACTGCAGCATATCTCACAATCTTCATTCAAGGACTCAGCTGTGTGTTCTGAATTATGTATATGATAAGATTCACAGAGTTCACATTCTTCGTTTCCTAGCTTGGCAAACGATACATTTTTCGATTTAAGGACTTTTCTGTATTTTTCGTATGAGCAAATGAAATCAGGATATTTTTTTCTAAAGTCTGCAAACATAAGGGTAACATTCAAATTACTTGGTAAATACAAATGATTAGGAGCGTGGACTCTTCTGTAGTGAGACACAGATGGAATAAATGAGTCGATGTGACTTTCTATTTGGGTATTTAACAGTTTGTTAGGAGGGTGTCTACCACGTCGATCTGAATCATTCTGAACTTGATTTTTGCTATTAGCGCTAACCCAAACCGAGTGTATTATCCAATCATTAGTATTTTTGTACCCTAATGAGGTGTGAGGAAAAAAATTTTACAAACACGTCTTTTCGCACCATTAGTGTCTTTCAAAAAATATGTGAAAGTTTTGTTTTTCTTTCAGCCTTCTTCTTTGCGCCTTGGAATTTTATTTTCAGTTGAATTCATAACAAACGTTCTTTTTTCTTTCCAGTTCAATTTCCAAAATTCTTTATTTGTTTTTGTTCTGTCATCCTCATAGGAAAATCTGTGACAGTTAAATTTACAATTTAGGTAAGCTGGTGTAGGTTTCTGTAGCGCAATCTTGTTCTTCTGTTTAATTTCAGTTCTTACACTTTTGGAATGTTTATATTTTCTTCTTCTTCTGTTTTCACCTTTCTTTGTTTGGGTTTGAACCAGTTCATTTGGATCTAAAAATATATAATTACAATAAAAAATTCTTGTTGAATATATAATAGAAAGCATACACTTACTCATTAATAATAATCACCTACCTATTATTTCCTCAGGTTCTTCAACTTCACTTTCTTTATTGTTATTTCCATTTTGTTGATCATCTCTATTATTCAAGTTATTTAAGTTAATACCATAAGGCTCATTCTCTTCCATTTCTTCAGCAGTGCTAACTTCCATTCATTTGTTATCTTTCTCATCATGATGATTATAATTATTTCTATCCTTCTCCAATATCTTAATCTCATTATTGTCCATTTCCCTATTTGAGCTATCTTGAATATTGATATTATTTTTATCAGAGACAATAATATCTTGACCGTTAACAGATTGTTGGTAAACTTCATTATTCGATATATCTTGCAATTGGTAATCACCCTGTATGGGATCTATGTAACGACGATATTCTTCTGCGCCTTAAATTAATAGTTGAGTCCATTACAAATATTTATTAACTTAGGTCTAGCTTTAAACATAGCAGAGTAACATAAAAAAATACCCAAAAAACAAATATTCATGATATTTTAGTTATCTATTACTCGCAATTTATTTTTTACTTGTTGTAAAGCCCTAACTTTACACCCTCTTCGAGGTATCGCTCCCATCTTTTATTCTATTAATTGCTCCAATTTTTTTTATTCTATTATTCTATTGTTGAAATGCATACTATTACATTATTTATATTTCTACATCATATATTTCATAAAAGGTTTAAATTCGTAACTAGCTGAGCTTTCTGTTTTTCATATCTAGTTCATACAAATACTAACATGGGCGCTTTGGTCTGATTGGTCGGTATTAAAAGGTTGTCATAATTTCATTGGTGAAACTTTAAATTCTAGAAGCTTTAGTCACGTGATTTACATGTTCTACAAAACAGAAAGATTGGCATGACTCTAGGTCATTTTTCCGTACATTCTTTGTCGGGTCTACAGTGTATAATTTGAAGCAATAAATGTTTTTCTTCTGCACAAATCTGCTTTTACATGCCTAATTCACGAGAATACAACATTATTAACACATGTATCCAAATATGAATTATCATTATTACCATAACTTGAATCTAAGTTTCCCAGGAAAAACTCATCCTCCGAAAAAACTGGAAGCTTTGTTGAGGTGATAGCCAGGGCTACTAATGTTTTCCCTCTACTCCCGGTGCCCAACGCACTCATTTTACACTTTATTGTTGTTCACGAAAATAAAAAATGATTGCAATTTATATTTAGACGACCACATTGTCTGTTAGTTGTAGAGGAATAAGGTTACTGGTAAACTGAAAATAAAAACATAAAAAAGGGCGGGATAGCAATAGACACGATTTAATAATTTTTACGCATAAAGCACGTATTTGGATGCTGCTATGCAAAGTACCCGTATCTGATGAGAAATACGGGTAAAACGCTTATTGAACTAAAAACACTGGGTTTAGCCTTAGTATTTCTAAAGTTGTTTTCAAATACGGTTCTTCGATATTCGATTTTATATATTTCTGATCCAGATACGGTGATACATCATAGGAAACATTGAAATTTACCATATTTTAATATGTTAAAACAAAAAATCTCATTTTTCAATTTTTATTCAAATACGGGGGTTACGCTTAGGAGGGCAGAGTAGATATTCTCATCAAAATTATCAATTGTATCTTTATGTTTGTAGATTTTACGCTTTAAAAGCGCTACATGATAACAATCAATGCGCCTTCGAAGACGCTTCGAAATCCCAATTTCTGTGCATACAAAATTATGTAAGGAACGTCAGCTTGGAAAGCTGTCACAATTTATACCCCATTTTGACGAATCTGCAATCGCTTAAGGAAACTGAAGATTTTTACGAAAGTTCAAAAAGTATTACGACGATTCTCGACAAATGGAAGTTGCAAGACAAACTTGTAAAATTGAATGATTTTCAATACTTTGAACCAATTATTACCCAGAGATTAGTCATACTAAATGATTATCTAACGAAGAACACTGATGATAATGTTAAGAATTATATTATCGATCTAAGCTTAGATTTTGCGAGTAAGAAAGAAAAAAATCTATTAATTACTTCATATTATGGCTATAATTAATATTGTAACATTTATTCAATTTATATTTACTAACACAACACTACATAAAAAACACTCAATTTATATTGACACTGTAGTATTTGACGCTTCTCAACTGAACTGAAATCTCTTGAAAACGTTGCGCTATTTATATTGACAATAAGAACAATCTAGATTTTTCCAATTCTTTTAGGCTCAGACAAAAAAAGCTACATAGGGAGTTTTTTATGTAACAAAATATTTTGGGTGTATTTTTAGGAATACTATTAATTGCGTTTTTTTTTAAATTTTACTTCTGTCAGTACTTATATTCAACCAATGTTTATATAAAATAATTATTTGAATTTATTCTATTATATTGAAAGTGATACATTACGCAGTTGGGGAGTCTTTGTGTTACTTGAAGTCGTTTGATGTAAATTAAATTTTATATTTGATTCGTAATAATTTCGCAATGGAATAATGAATATTATTATCTTTTTCAGATTGGGCCAAAGAGGAAAGGCACTTCAAAGAAAGTTCGATAATTTTGGAGAATTTAAAAAAGATTCCGTCTCTCAATAACGAAATTCTAACAAAAATCGATTTAATAGATGCCCAGTTATCGTGGTCAGTAAATAACACCCTCGTCGCAAGGCAGATATTAAACAGATTGTGCAAGAGTACAGAAATAAGTCCAAAGTAAGTACATATCCGAAAAACAGGCAATGTGGTTAAATATGAACTAGAGACGGATCCATTATTTTTCATTTTCACTTTAGATTTAGCAACCAGTGTAAGCCTGCTTCTAAATTTTTTTATTCTTTCTCCTTTTCATATTTTATACCCGAATGTATTGAAATATCTCTTATTCAAGACAATTGTAGTGTTATTATTTAAAGTTTGCACTAAGTGGTCAAATAAATTCGTTTTACGTAGATATGGTACAGTCTCAGTAACCTTGAATTGAGTTCATGCAGAATTGATTCCTCCTTAAGTCCTTCCAAAAATACTAAGTATATCTCTAAACATCTTAAAACTTATTTTCCTCTTATTATAGATAATAGTGCTATTCAACGCGACAATCGATTACAATCATTTCCTGTCACTAAAAAACAACATACATGTTCAACAATACATTTTCGATAACAATCGATCACTCTGATTATAATCGATCTAAAATTATGATGCTATTGAAAACAATCGTAAATCGGAAGCACGTGATTGGTCGAAAAATTTAAATAAACTACCGTTTGTCTATGGGTTATGTGATGTGAGTGATATTTTGCAATTGAATATTACATTTTTAGTTAACAGAACAGCATCTATAAAATTAAACGTGATTAAACTAAATGAACTTCTGAAATGAACCAAAATAATGATGAGGATATGTCAATATTGATTTATTTGATTTGTAATATGACATGACAACAAACATCAATCTGTTTTCGATTTCGATTATAAACAAAATCGGAATCAAGATCGAAGTGTTGAATAGCACTAATACCTCATAAAAATTGATTTACGTTATCAATGACATATTCATTCACTAACTCCATACCAATAATATCGCTTCAATATTACAATCAACCGTTCAATTTGTTTAATATCAGAAACTAGAATTAACAATATAATATCACCATATAACCTCATTGTTTTACATTTCCCCAATCTCCATATTACTTTCAAAGTCTGGAGAAACATAGCTCAAATGTCACCTAATACTCGCTCTAAGGCGCGCATCAATTTTTTTCTAGTGTAAGACCCACATATATATTTATTACCAATAAACACAAACTAGTGTTCTGGCTTGTGACCAGTTATATTTTGTGATAAGGTATTTTCCAGCAAAAAGTTCTTTCCAACTATTCCATGGGTTGGTTAGACAATTCATTCTTAGTCTTCTTTTGTTTTGGGGTTCTAGAAAAGGATTAAGTAGTATGTTGACTACGTTTTCAACTGCAACTTCGTATCAATTTGGGAAACCGCTGTCACCCGTGTACTAAATCG
The DNA here is from genome assembly GCA_963921935.1 of Galeruca laticollis. Classification (NCBI taxonomy): domain Eukaryota; kingdom Metazoa; phylum Arthropoda; class Insecta; order Coleoptera; family Chrysomelidae; genus Galeruca; species Galeruca laticollis. Next base: position 184,486,545 of record OY998179.1, on the reverse strand, counting down.
ACCCAGTAACACTGTCACCAGATGTACAAGTCTGGTCCAACCTACCGAGTTGTTTCTTAAAACAAAAAAAATCCGCTGTCACCAAATGAAATACTCCTAGAGGCCGTACTGGCCCTTCTCCTACTATCTGTATAGTGTGCCACCAGAAACAAAAATATACTACCGAGCGTGAATGAAAAGAAAGTCCGATTTAAGCGGGAATCTCCTGGTCTTAAAGCGGGTAATTCCTTGCCAGGACAGGGTTGATGTTTTTGTCCAGCCTTGTATCTAATGAACTGCTTACTTTAAAGGGAAAGTCGAGGTAGGGAACTAATGATAGAATATATATATATATATATATATATATATATATATATATATATATATATATTTCACTATATAAATATGACAAAAAACGTCATACACTTATATCCATAATATTCAATATTTGAATGGACTCTATGATTGAATCTCCTGCTATTTTCGCTGAAACGTATAACGTCTACGACTTGTGTGACCAACCCCAATGAAAGAAAACGTGTACATTTACAGAATACTAGTCGACCGGTGCTAATTTCTTTTATTGCCGCATGTCATTGTACTCTATTTAAATAAAATTGGATAAAGAATATAATTCTTAGCGATAAGCAGTTCTGTACGTACTAACAAATTCAGTGTTGCAATTTTGCTTCCACGTGAAAAAAAATCAATTCTTTCTAGTTGTTAGCGAGGATTAAATGATACGACCGTGCCTACAAGAAAATTTACTTAAATGTAGTGAAAATTAAACGATAACCGGGTTACGGAGACAGAATCATACGTTCCCGGTAACTGCTATAAATTTACAACTGGCCTCACTTCAATTGTACCTACGGGGTGGGCGGAAAACTGTGTGACAAAAAAATATCTAAATCCTGTTAAATTACATATACAAAAAAAACGTTCCTACTAATCGTGTGTAAAATCATACTATAATATCACCCAAAATAAATACATATCTATAAAATGATCGGTGCACAAAATATGAGCCAGGACCTACAGATTAACTGAACCTATGAAATCGTTTTTCCTCCGGTTTGCACTTTCCCGGTCCCTTTTTCCAGGGCGAGTGTATAGGAAATTATCCAATAACAAAATAAAAAAACTATATATTCTATCTATCTATATAAACATCTATATATATATATATATATATATATATATATATATATATATATATATATATATATATATATTGAACCAGATATCATATATATTAAAAGAATTCAGTTGTGTAGGAATATTTTACTTATATGAAAATAAATTGAAATGTTGTAATTTTAGGAAACATTATAAAAAGAAAACACCATTCATAATAAAAAGCATATAAATGAAAGATATATTAAATAATTAGTTTATAACAAAAATAAATAAAGAAATTACCTTAATAACTGTATAAAATTAGAAACTGCCTAACAAATGTAGTGGAGAAAATTAAAGCTGCCCAAGTTGATGAATGATTATTTGCTATAGCGTAGTCAGCTGTTCATCTAAAATAAAGCTAATCTTAGTATAGTCAATTCATAATTATTATCAGTTTAAATAGTTAAGTTATTAAGCATATACATATTTAAGAGAATAAGGAAAATAAGTTTCATAGATAAGTTAATAATGACATAGAGAAAAATTATATATTGCAAAGTAGAATAAATTTAGAGTCAATAAATAATAATGTGTGAATGCATTTAAAGAAATATTTGATAAGACAGTATAGAATTAATGTACATAATTTAAAACAAAGAATATAGAGAGGTTACATGAAAGAATTTATGTTCATAAATAAATATAATTGTCACATTAATAAATTGTCAAAAACAAAACTAGATAATAGACTATTAAAAGGTAATTATGCATATCACCAACTATAAAGTATTTATTTGATAAAAATTCAAGGAACTCTAAATAAAACTTATAATGCCAAGTGAATTCACATTAGTACATGGATAAAACTTTTCTGTACGTGAAATAAATGTTAACATAATTCGACTGCTCAAAACAACACGTGATTGGTTTAAAAACAGTGACAGAACGAAGTTCAATCAATGAAGAAAAAACAAATTTTTTAAATAGTGACCTAACAAACAAAATGTTTGTTGAAAAAAATGGAGAATCGGCAGGGAAGCGTTGGTAGTTGGGAGTCGGCGTCGAGATAAGAAGAGGCTTATGTAAAAGTGTTCCAGAAATATCATGAAAATTCCCAATTCTCATGCCTAAACTTACGAATAACTATTAAATAATATACTACTAATACTTACAAACAGTTATATCCAGTTTTCCTGGGAGAACAATCAATATTTCCCCTAATTATCGGTGTTGGAACTTCGATGGAGTGTTCCTGGGTCCAGAGGCGTTCATCCCAAGTCCAGAACTTCAGGTCAGTGCTTATTTAAAATATTATTGGCCAATAATAAGAGTTAAAATATCAAAAAACTCAACTCAGTGCATAATTTCATGAAATTAACAAACTTTGCGGCAATGATCGATCTAAAAAAGAAAGAAAACGGACTTTATGTAGATAATTAATTAAACAAATCTTTAATACTAATTAAAAAGGCCTAATTCAATATAAATAAAGCTTATACTTAGGCCATTTTCTAATATCATAATGAAGATTCTTCATACATTTTTCATGTAATATTTCCATGTGTATATAAATCTTATAATCTATTTCTTCCACAGCAATTTGTAATTCATATATGTATATTTTCACCATACATTCTTTTATATATAAAAACCATCTCACTATATTCATCGACGAAAACTTTATGTTTATCTTAACAGCTCACAGATGTTACGCATCGTAAAGTTTCCGTTTGCGTCGCTCTGAACCACATGACTAGAGTTAAGCATGCGCACATGATGGTATATAAAAATCAATAATATCATTTCGTACTCCATAGGCGTCGCAGTTTATAAATATTAAATTAAAAAGTTTTCTTAAAAAATTAAATTCTTTTACAAGTAAAGTGTTTCTTTTTATTTTATATAAGTGAAATATATCTACGGAAGCCAGTACTCAAAGAGAAACAGGGTTTCATGCTCTACCAAACCAATAATATAATTATTATATAAAATTAACAAACGATATCTAAATAAACAACTGAGCTAGCCACATCACACAAAAATAATAAATCACCTATAAATAAATATCTATCTAATAAAAATATAATATAATAACAATCAAGTTCAATATATATATATATATATATATATATATATATATATTCTTATATATTTTTAAATAATGCCTCTACGTTGGGAGCCATTTTTATTATATATAATTTTACTTACGCCCTTATGTTGTAGTGCTATTTTATATTATAATTTTTAATTTACCTCAGTTGGGCTGCTGTTTTTTATTATGTATATTTTTTTTTTATTTCAATATATATTTTATTACTATTTATGGGCGCCAGAATTGGTTACGCTTACCGCTATACCCAATTCAAAATTATTATCAATTTTACTTTACCTTTAAATACTGTATCTCAGGGATGAGATTCGGCACTTGACGTTTGCTAGCAACAAGAAACTATAGGTAGATATCAGAGAAAAATAAGACGAACCTGAACAATTGAACATAATTTAATTAATGAGAAAAGATAAGAAATTTTTATAATCAATTAATAAACCAATATTATACGTTTAAATTCATTATTGTATCATTATTACGCAACAACCATATAAACGCTTTCAGTACTATAAATATTATTGAAACTCAACAAATAAATTTCGTGTATCATTATTCTTATTCTATGTTTGAATGTACATCCAAAAAAAAACTTTCAATCTCAACCATAGATCTTTAAGTGCGAAAACGTGTAGTGTGCTGTTCTGTTAAATGTTTTGTTTAGTTTACAAAATGGAAGGCAAAGTGATGGTCTAAGAATCTTTATTATTATTATGCAAAAATCTAGTGAATACTTATTTAATATGAATTTAGTGTTTGTGTCCGTTATCAGTGGAGATTGATCAATTAATACTAACGTTTAACCAATAAATTGCTACCACAGACAATTAACCTACGTACAAAAATATACAAGTGAAATGTTTTTATAGAAAAAGTTCAATATAAACGTGAAAAATGTTCATCGTTAGTTATAGAGCATAGCATTGAATGTGCTGTTCTTGGAGGAAAAAATGATCAGCTGTGATCAAACAAAAACGAAGTCCAAGATGTAGGAATGATGATATATGTGGTTAATATCGTCAGCAGAGTATCTCTATTATAAGATACCTTGGATAACCACCAGAATAATTGTAATAAGGTAATTATAGTTATAGTTCTTACCAAATCTAGATGATTTCACTAAAGTTCACTTATTTTTAATTATACGGAATGTATTTTAATTTATTTACTTTAAAACGTCGTCTGAACACTTTTGATTAATATTTCTGATAATTCATTTAAGTTATTTCAAATTTTAATAGAAATTTGAGGAGATAAAATTTTACACGTCCACCCTCTAATTCATTTTTACGGCGTCTCCTTAAGCTCAAAATCAACAACCTTTTATTGTTTTTAATTTTGTTTTTCCAGTTCATTTGTTCTAGCGAGAACATACCACTACTTTGTTTCATGATATTAATTCCCACTCTAGCTTCGTTTGCATCTTTTCTTTTCTCTCCATCCATTCTACTGATCGAGTCTGGTACTACATTTTGAATCCCTGGAATATATTTAATCACGAAGTCATATTCCTGTAGGAGTAATGCCCATCGATGTATTCTGGCATTGTTCATCTTGTTGGTTAGTATCGTTAGCAGAGCCTGATTATCAGTTTCAATTATGAATTTTCCTCCCAATAAAAAGTATCTGAGTTTATTTACACAGAATATGATGCTAGCAAGTTCTAATTCACTTACTCCATAGTTTTTCTCTGCTCTTTTTGTTATCCTAGAGACAAATGATATGGGTACGTACATGTCATCATATTCTTGCATTAAAACTCCAGCTAGTCTGTTTTTAGATGCATCTGTCCTTAAAATGAAAGTTTTCTCATAGTTCGGATGATATAATTTTATGTTTCTGATGAACTGATTCTTGATTTCATTGAAAGCATCTTCCTGTTTACTGGTCCAATTCCATTTCACTCCCTTTCTCAGTAATTCCATTAAAGGTAATTCTAAATCGGTTAGATTTCCCAGCATCCGTTTGAAATAGTTTAGCATCCCAAGGAAGCCTCGAAGAGTTTTCAAATTTTTCGGTCTTATGTACTCTCTAATGGTTCTTACTCTCTCTGGATCCATCTCGATTCCTGTCTCTGTGATTTTGTAACCCAAATATATTACTTCTTTCTTTAAAAATTGGCATTTTTGTATGTTCAGTTTTAGTCCGTTTTCGTCAAGTTCCGCTATGATTGTTCTGAGGTGTTCTAAATGTTCTTCTATACTGTTTGAAAAAATAAGTATGTCGTCCACATAGTGTATTGTAAATTGGTCATATTTGTTTAGAATTTTATTCAGCGCTTTTAATAGTGCTGATGTAGCGCTTTGTATGCCAAATGGCGTTACTCGGAATTGATATACTTCCCCATTAATCTTGAATCCTACATACTTCCTGCTTTCCGGATGTAGTGGTATCAGCCAGAAGCTGTGCTTCAAATCTAGCTTAGAAAAAACTTTAACTTTACTTATCTTTCCTAATATCGATTCGATAGTTAAAGGCGATTCATACTCGGGCATTGTACATTTATTTAAATTTCGTGCATCAAGGCAAATCCTTAAATCTCCATCCTTCTTCTTTACTATAACAACTGGATTGATATACGAGGTGGTACTATGTTCTATAATTCTATCTTCTAATAATTTATTTACAGTTTTCTTTACATCTTCTTGATATTTGTAGGGTATCGGATAACTTCGCTGTTGGAATTGTTGATTTTCTTTCATTTCAATTTTATGTACATAATTTCTTGCAATTCGAGATTCCTCATTAATTAAATTCCTATGTCCTCTCAGTATTCCTTTTACTTCATTTTTCCATTCTATTTTCCCATCTATATCCAAATTCCATTTCGGCATATTATTATTATTATTTATTTCTCCATTGCCATCCAACATCATATCTCCACTCATTTTTCCTTCCTGCCTATAATCATATCTCTTCTCCATATCATCTTCAAATTTCTTATTATAATTAATACATTTATCTACTTCTTCTACTAACTCTTCATTCTTCCTCGAATTATCATTTTTCTCTTCATAATTAAAATCAACTTTCTCTTTATTAAAGATTATGTACATTTCTTCATAATTAATAATTGCTTTGTTTTCATATAAGATATCCGATCCTAACAATAGTTCGCATTCCATATTTTCCACTACTAACAGTTGTACCATAGTTTCTCGTTCCTTTAATCTTAATGCTACAGTTATCGTAGTATTTGAAATTGTTAGTTTTCTTTGATTTATGCCGATTAAATTTATTTTTGGCACCTTGACGAAATTTTCTTTTGATATTGTCAAATCATTTACAAATTTATTATTTATTAAAGATATTTCTGACCCGGTATCGATTAATATTTTTATGCTAGTGCCTTCTATCGTTCCGTATATATAAATTAATGTTTCATTGTTTTGTTCTAGCTGGTCCTGTACCTTTAGAAATTCGCGTGGGTGAACATAGCTGCACCAACTTAACTTACCATATTCACCCTCTAGTGGAAAAACTGTTGTTCCGTACCAGAAGATGACACGGGAACCACAACATTATCATTATTATGATTATTGTTATTTGTATTAGTTCGATTAAAGTTTGTGTTACGATTAGTTGTGTTTCTTTCTAGGCTGTTCGTCCTGTTAGTTCTTGTGTCACGTCTTATATTATTCGTCCTTCTTATGTCTCCGTCAGAGTTTCTTCTTTCTCTTCTATTATAATTATTATGCTGTCTCCTATCTGGATAATTTGTGTACCTGTTATTGTTATTATTAGTCCTATCGTTATTTCTGTCATATCGTCTATCATTGTTATTATTGTTATTTGTGATGTTGTAATAGTGATTATTATTTTGTCTATGATTGTTACTTCTATTAAAGTCTCGTCTATCGTTGACCTTTCTGTAATAGTCATCATAGTCACGTCTATTGTTGTTGTGCACCGTTCTCTGTACTCGGTTCAAATAGTCTAGTAAAGATTGGAAATTTGTAATATTTTGTATTGCTATACCTTGAGTAATATTGTCATTAAAATGTCTAGATAAGAATATTATAATTTCTTGCTCAGAAATTACTGGCTCTAAATATTGTGCCTGGGAAAATAAAGACAAAGCATAACTACTCATGTTGTTGCTTCTTCTACTATCAAATTTTCCAAAATATAACTTTTCCCTAACATAGCCTTGTTCTGTTTCCCCCCAGTATTGTTTCAAAAAGTTACTTTCAAAATCGTTGAAATTATTTATACTTACATCATTACATGTGAACCAAAGTAATGTTTGACCCTGCAAATGAGATCTAATTGTCTCTTTCAAATCTTCTATCTCTCTGATACCTTTTAATTTATTTTTAAGATATCTCAAGAAAATTTTTGGATGCATTTTTCTCGTATCCCCGTCAAATTTAAGATTACTTTCCCCATGGTTATAGATGTAATTTACCCCTTGAATATTGATGTTTGGATTCGTCTTGTTTTTTATGGTTTCAAATTCTTTTTCTTCTTAAAGTCTTCTTTAATTTCCCTCTCCAATTTTGTAAAATCTTGTACATTCGTATCTTCCTTGATTTGTTTTAACTTCTTGTCCATTTCCCATATTAGTTCTTTCTGAGTTTTTAAATTCATCTCCTCCGCAATCGATAGATTCAACTGGATGCCTTGCTCTACATCATCTATCCTGGCATTGGTTTTCATGATGTTTCTCTCCATTCTGCCTATCTGTTCCTTTCCTTCTTCTCGTAGTTTATTTCCCATGTCTTCTATCTCTTGTTTCCGGATGGTGCCTTCTCGCATTAAATGTCCATATAGTTTATTCATTTTCTCTTCTTGTTCCTTCTTGTGTTCTTCGAACTGTTTTTTCATTTCCACCATATGTTCTGAAAATGTTTCTTCTTGTTTGTCTAACCTTCTGTTAATATCTTTCTGTGTACCTTTTATCTCTTCTTTTGTGTTTTTTATTATATATTCTCTGGTGTTTCTAATATCAGCCATCATTATTTTCATCATATTTATTAACTCTTCATTTTCATTTGGTTTAGGTTTTGTATAGTGATGAACTTCTTCCATCATACTGTCTCCTTTCTCCAGTTCCGCTGCTTCTTCAGCTTGGATAGCCATCGTCAAACGTTCCCTTAGTACTTGTTTGTTTCCCTTTGTGTCCATATTCCTGGATTTCAGATATTCCCTCAGCTCATCCACTGTCAGTTCGTCGATATTCATTGATTTGTCAGCCATTATTATTTTATAAGATTTTCCCTAGATATCTCAAAAATAAAATTGTAACATGTTCCTGTTGCTAATTTGTTGAACGAGCGTTACTTAAGTCGTCTAACAAACGCCATACGTTGGGCTTGCCATTTTCTTATATATTTTTAAATAATGCCCCACGTTGGGCGCCATTTTATTATATATTTTTAAATAATGCCTCTACGTTGGGAGCCATTTTTATTATATATAATTTTACTTACGCCCTTATGTTGTAGTGCTATTTTATATTATAATTTTTAATTTACCTCAGTTGGGCTGCTGTTTTTTATTATGTATATTTTTTTTTATTTTAATTTAATATATATTTTATTATTATTTATGGGCGCCAGAATTGGTTACGCTTACCGCTATACCCAATTCAAAATTATTATCAATTTTACTTTACCTTTTAAATACTGTATCTCAGGGATGAGATTCGGCACTTGACGTTTGCTAGCAACAAGAAACTATAGGTAGATATCAGAGAAAAATAAGACGAACCTGAACAATTGAACATAATTTAATTAATGAGAAAAGATAAGAAATTTTTATAATCAATTAATAAACCAATATTATATGTTTAAATTCATTATTGTATCATTATTACGCAACAACCATATAAACGCTTTCATTACTATAAATATTATTGAAACTCAACAAATAAATTCACGTGTATATTGAACTTTTTCTATAAAAACATTTCACTTGTATATTTTTGTACGTAGGTTAATTGTCTGTGGTAGCAATTTATTGGTTAAACGTTAGTATTAATTGATCAATCTCCACTGATAACGGACACAAACACTAAATTCATATTAAATAAGTATTCACTAGATTTTTGCATAATAATAATAAAGATTCTTAGACACATCACTTTGCCTTCCATTTTGTAAAGTAAACAAAACATTTAACAGAACAGCAAACTACACGTTTTCGCACTTAAAGATCTATGGTTGAGATTGAAAGTTTTTTTTTTGGATGTACATTCAAACATAGAATAAGAATAATGATACACGAAATTTATTCGTTGAGTTTCAATAATATTTATAGTAATGAAAGCGTTTATATGGTTGTTGCGTAATAATGATACAATAATGAATTTAAACGTATAATATTGGTTTATTAATTGATTATAAAAATTTCTTATCTTTTCTCAATAATTAAATTATGTTCAATTGTTCAGGTTCGTCTTATTTTTCTCTGATATCTACCTATAGTTTCTTGTTGCTAGCAAACGTCAAGTGCCGAATCTCATCCCTGAGATACAGTATTTAAAAGGTAAAGTAAAATTGATAATAATTTTGAATTGGGTATAGCGGTAAGCGTAACCAATTCTGGCGCCCATAAATAATAATAAAATATATATTAAATTAAAATAAAAAAAAATATACATAATAAAAAACAGCAGCCCAACTGAGGTAAATTAAAAATTATAATATAAAATAGCACTACAACATAAGGGCGTAAGTAAAATTATATATAATAAAAATGGCTCCCAACGTAGAGGCATTATTTAAAAATATATAATAATATATATATATATATATATATATATATATATATATATATATATATATATATATAAGAAACGAATAATTAGTGGGTATTGCACGCAAATAGAAGAAGGGGCTACTGAAAAGCGTGGTAACCGTAGACATGCATGTTTCTAGCTCATTTGCCGTCATCGGTACGGTACAACCAATCAAAGATGTGAAATATGGGAGCAAAGGTGTTGAATGAAACATGAGACAATATGACAGAATGCAGCAGGAGTCAAACACAACATTTGTGTCAGTAATATTAGAAGATCTCGAATTTTCGAGACAACAACCAACATAGACACGGAGGTGCATATAACACTCCCGCTTCGGACCCAGATCAATGAAATAACAACAAGATGTACGAATAGTGCGTGTCATGAACAATAAGAAACGAATAATTAGTGGGTATTGCACGCAAATAGAAGAAGGATATGTATATATATATATATATATATATATATATATATATATATATATATATATATATATATATATATATATATATATTGAACTAGTCCTCTATTATATAAAAACTATTCTCAAATTAGAACAGACATTAAAATGTCATATTAATACGTAGGGTGTATCATTAGACACAACCAAGTTAAAAATTCAGATTTCATATAAAAAAATTAGAATGAAGTAAGCAAATATATTATTAGATATTGAGAAAAACAGTTACCTAAAGGATTTAAAGGATAATGAATAAAAAGTATAACAACAACATTGAATCATTTAACTATGAGAATTATATATAGATGTTTGTAAATAATTATGTAATTTGTTCAGGCTTTATCGTCAGTAAGTATTGAGAGCGAGAAATGTTAAGAAATATATAGAATTTTTTATTAATTAAACAAAATTACATTCAAACCTCCTTGTTTTCCTTCAAGTGTTCTCAAAACCTATCAGTTTCCCGTTACTGTTGAACGCTAGTGCCGGACACACCCCTGAGATCTGAAGAAAAAGGAATAAAGCTTTTGATATTAATATTTGAACTTGCATTAGGTACGAAATCGCTCTGTTTATAATAAGCAGACCATGCGAGTTCTGGCGCCCATAATAAAAAAGGAAATACAATGATTAACACATTTAATGTTCATAATAAACAATAGAAAATTCCACAACAATATTGCAACTTGAGAATAACATAATAATTAAAAATAATCATCATCGCAATTTTTTTAAACCCAACCTGTAACTCAAATTAAAATACATCACAATATATATATATATATATATATATATATATATATATATATATATATATATATATATATATATATATATATATATCAGAGTCAGAGTAGCGCACACAAAAAAAATTAATTTTCCAATTGATATTAGACGTATTCAAAAACTTACGACGTGGAATCTTCCTTCCTTCCGTCTCTTGCTGCTGGCTGATTTCGATATAACGTTCTCGAGAGAGTTACCTAGAACGGCGGCGACGCTAGGTTTCCAACACACGGTTTCGGGGTATGTTGGTTAACGGCTGCGGAGAGTTTACTCCCTATTTTTTTTTCAGGGGGACAGTTTTCACTGTCAAGGATACCAGAGTATCACTTTGACGCCCTGAACACAACGGAGAGAGAAATTCTCCCGATAAACCCGCGAACACTCAAAATGAACTGGCACCTGTCACCGTGGTAGGGAAGTACCTTTTCCCTTCGCGTTTTTCGCCCGACTCTCTGCTCTGAACTGACTTTTTATCATTCCCCCAAATTTTACGGGATTTTCTGCTGATTTGCAAAAGGTTGCATATTTTGTTTTATAATGGACTTCGATTTCTTTAACTAACCGTTTGTGTAAACAACAATAGTTTATATTTAACCTAGATTCGTTATTTACATTGTTGCAATCTTATGGTCCTGCCTCATGTTTGCTAAACAACAAGTATGTCGAGTTCTAATTTCTTTCTATTTGAAATAAAACATATATTCTACCGTGTGTTATGAAAGTTATTGATGTAATTTTCCCTATTCAATATTCGCACTTATTACAATTCTTTAGTGTCGGATTATTTCTTGTATAAATGGAAATTTTATAAACGAATTGCACCCTTATAAACCTCGCTACGTACATTACTTCTTACTGACCATCTGTGTCCCCATAAGACGTTGACTGACTATCATAATTTTGATTCACATATAAAAAAACGTTCATAAAGTTTCAGCCTTAAGAAATTGATTTTATTATGTCGGTGGTCACGACATGTTTGACCGCGCATCTGAGACACCTGTTCTAATATCCGCTTGACTGTCCGCAGCATTTTATTGTAAATTATGATTACAATCACCTGAGAAAAAACCAGGCTTAATAAATTCAGAAACTTTTTTTGGCTCTGCCTTTCCGTCTATATCGTGGTACATAGTTCAATACCAAATTGTTTTAGACTCCTAGATAGGAGTCGACGAAAATATCGAAGTCTTAGGCCCGGAATATTAGGTGAACATTCAATTGGACCATTTTTTATTGACGGCAATTTAACCGGACAAAAATATTTGGACATGCTGGAAAATCAAATTACTCCTGCCCTTATACAATTAGGTGTCAACTTCAATGATATCTGGTACCAACATGACGGTTGTGCATCACATAATTATCGACTAGCAATAAATTTTTTAAATACACAATTTCCCAATCGGATAATCTCCACGAATGGTAACATTAGATGGCCTGCGATATCTCCAGATCTGGCTCCCAACGATTTCTTTTTCTGGGGTTATGTAAAATCGAGAATTTATGGATTCCAAGAAAACAGAGCCACTTCTCTGAATGAACTAAGGGAACAAATTTGTAGGAAAATAACACCTGAAATGCTCATACGTGTTCGTCAAGAATTTTATAACCGTCTCGGTTACTGTTTACCTCAAAACGGGGGTTTATTCGAACATTTGATTTAAGCTCATTGAAGAATTAAGAAGTTTTATTTTTTAATTTATTACATATCAGAATATTACTTTTATTTAAAAATTGTGGGCATTTTCATTAGAATTCGATTTTATGTTTATTTTCGAAAACGTGTTTTAATTTGTACTGTGTGTGTTTACACAGAGAATTCGTTCTCATTTGCATACAAACGATAAAGTTACGAAAACTTTTTTTACTAACATTCGAACCACAGCAGATGTTTCGAGACCAATTACACGTTGCCAAATCTGAAAAAAAGTAAAGGTTTCAACCGCTTTCAAACTGAAAACTAGAACAATTTCCAGCATTACAATAAAATGTTCAACGTATAAATGGGGTTAATTATATCTTGATCTGTTACAACCTCTTGAATTATCATAATTAAAAGCTTCTTATAACTTGTTCTCATGTTATAACAATGCATTTTACAATTAATATAAATATACATTGAAAATTGGCAATACTGTTAGTACCTACAAAGAATTTGTAACACGCTGGTGTTGTGGGATGTATTTTATTTTATTTTATTTTTCCACTTCGAGATCCTGTTAGTGAAAAATAAGAATTGAGATATTTGGAAACACATATTATTATTAATACAAATTAAAATACGACTTATTTCGCACGTTATGTTATCCTGTTAGCGAAGAAGATTAATACATTTTCTAAGTTTTGGAAACAAAGTTTTCTCACTCCAATCCACAAATCTGGAGCTAGAGATGACATAAAGAATTATCGTCCTGTGTATAAGCAATCTGAAATCCCCAAATTACTCGACTCTCTGATTACTAAGAAACTTACTCATGACACCAGGAACATAATTAATGAAAACGAACACGGCATCACCTCAGGAAGATCCACCAACACAAATTTGCTTACTTATCAACATTTTCTTTTGAACAGTTTAGAGGAAAGGCACCAGATTGACTCTATCTATACTGACTTTTCAAAAGCATTTGATAGAGTTAATCGTGACCTTCTAATTGCAAAACTCTCTGTATTGGGCATTGACAGTACCTTTTTGAAAATATACAAAATATGAAGTGTACCTTTTTGAACTGGATCGGATCTTATTTGAGAGGTAGGACTCGAATGTGTCAAATCTCGGTAACATCTGGGGTTCCTCAAGGATCCCATATGGGTCCACTACTTTTTTGTTATTTGTTAATGATACATCAGAAGTTGAACAACACAGCTGCCACTTGATGTTTGCTGATGACTTCAAACTCTACAGGATCATTGACAATGTCTGGGATGCTGAACTGTTGCAAATAGATTTGAGCAGTTTGTCCCGTTGGTGCGCTATAAATATGCTTCATCTTAATATAAATAAATGTTATCAAATGACATTTTCGAGAATTATGAATCTAATTCAATACTCTTACCAAGTGAAAAATGTTAATTTGTCAGGTTCGAGATCTTGGCATATTATTTGATTCCAAAGTTACATTTAAGACACATATTGATAACATTGTTTCTAAATCATTTAAATTATTGGACTTTATTGCAAGATCTTCCTTTTGCACTTCTAAATTACACTGCTCTCTCGTTCGATCAGTTATTGAATATAATTGTATGATATGGTGTCCATTTTATCAGGCAGATATCAATAGAATTGAGAAAGTCAAGAATAAATTTTTAAGGTCATGTGCATTCAAACTTGGATATCAGAGGAGAAACTATGAATATTCCGACATTTTGAATTTATCAAGTTTGAAATATCAAAGGGCTGAGATTGATTTGAGATTTCTGCACAAAGTTGTAAATGGAGCTATAAGCTGTCCAAATTTAATTGAACTCTTTAAACTGAATTATAATCCTAGATGAACAAGAATTTCAGAACTGCTCATGGTTCCTCATCACAGTACGAATTATGGCTGAAATGAGTCAATTACAAGGGTAGTTGAATTGGCAAATAAAAATTGTGAAATAATTGATTTATTCGACGCATCTACATATTTATTCAAAAATCAAATGATACACATTAATTTGTTGTAATTTAGTTTTAGTTGATTATGATTGTATTTGTGGATAGGTAACTTAAACATTGTCTTTTAAATATTTACGTTTTTTTGTAAATTGGCATGTCCGTAAATAAATAAGTATATTTTTTTTCAATTTAGGTTAAAGTCCGCCGCTCTTAAACTGACAGGCCAATACATGAGCGAAAGCAATTCGGAAAATCGAACAAAAATAATATCCAATTATTTTTTGGCTTCCGTAAAATTGATGGGCTCTGTTAGAAGAGACGAAGAAGATATAAAAAATGTAATGGATACGTACGATAAACTAGCGCTTTTCGCCGATAAAGAATATCTCCAGGTTTGTATTATTATTATTATAACTAAAAAGAAATAAAAAATTTCAGTATATTTTAGAACGTTAAATCATCATAAATATTATTTTTTCTTGTATACTCATGTCTAAATTTAATGAAAATCAAAATCTATTTATATAAAATTGAATCCCTATTTCCCTTAATTACGCCATAACTTGAGATCGACTTAACCCGTTTGATGATTTTTTTTAATGTTTTCTAATACTTCCCAGAAGATTCTTTCAGACCGAAAAATTAACAAAATTGGAAATTTTTAGAGTTTAATACAATTTTTACTTCGCGCGTTTGACAGTTCGCAAACGTGATGCAAATCTCGTTTGACAGTTACATAGGTCGGCATCTTTCAATCAAAAAATTCATTTCTTAGTGCATACGTTTATCAAATTTTCATTCTGTTCAGTGAGTTTTTTAAGAAATGTTTGTTATTGGTAGCACACATTACAGCGTTGACAATATTTGCTATGTAAATCTTAATTATGTCATAGTTGAATTGTTATTTATTCCAAAAAATATGAATTAATGAGACTATCAATAACTTTCATTGTTTTTTTTATATGTAAATAAAAATATTTTCCATTCTACCAAGTTCATTTTTATAAAACAATCTTTAGTTCAACAAGCAAATGATATTTTGGAAAAAGCATTTACCGTGAATTGATTCTCTATCTAATGTTGAAAGTCAAAAATTCCCAAATTGTTAATTTACATTGAATACATTATATTGACTGTATAAAACAGTTTCACCGAAAATCTTTGTTTTGTTTATGTGCGAACCATCTTGAGTGACATATGTATGGTTATGAATGAAATTTGCAATTTGATTGAGTAATCACAGGCAACGGTAGTTGGCGAGTGACGCAAGTACACCTCCACAAAAACCACCACACCGATCAAGCCTAATACAAACTGTCTACGGCATGTAAATCAAACCATGAAAAGTCACTCTATATATGCAGTAACTTATTTTTCATACAAAATGTCAATTTTCAAATGGCCAAAAAAATTGAAACGCGTTCACCGATCACGATGGAATACTGTCAGTTGACTTGGGGCGCTAAGTTGATGCTACAGTAATATTTTCAATCTCCTAGCTGTACTCAAAGCTGAGATACAGGTACCTCATTTTAGGTAGTTTGTCGGTATATGTATTTGCGGTAACTTTGTAACGGCTCTAACGATTTCAATGAAACTTTGCAGGATGATAGAGCTCGAACAGTTATTACGATCGCATCATACCACGATCCCTGAAAAAATCCTTAAGAGGTCCTAATGGCCATCTAAAATTTCGAAATATGGGTATTTTAAGTTTTTTCCAATTTATACGTTTTTGATCTCAGATAGCGAAAAAATATGGTAAATGTTTTTTATAGCTATATTCAGGATCTTCTCAGCGAAATATGATAATTGGGATACTTGGTGTACCCTTGTGCCGTTATAGCCAAAATAAGTGATCCGCCCTTTGATTTTTTCTTTTTTTGAAGTTTTTTCCAATTTATACGGTTTTTGACCCCGGAAAGAGAAAATCACCCTTCATGTTTTTTTGTAGCTCTATTCAAGACCTTTCTAATTGTATCTAATATTTGAGATTTTAGGTGTAGCCTTGTGGAGTAATAGCCATAATAAATGGTTCGTCCACTCTAGAATTTTTTGTTTCGTTTTTTAAGTTTTCCCAATTAATATGGTTTTCAACCACAGATAGAAAAAAAACATCCAATAGGATTTTTGCCGCTTTATTCAAGATCTTTCCAACAGCATTGGTAGAATATTAGGGGTTTCTGGTGTACGTTACATGTGTAACGGCCATCTGAGTGGAATAGGTCGTTATTAAAGAAAATATCGGTTTTTTAATTTTTAATGCATTCTTATACATTTTTTTAGCTATTTTAAATGGAAATAAGTGATCGGAAATGGTTTTTACCTATCATCGACTTTCGAGTGTTTTTCAGAGGTCCATGGTGGACCATCAAAAATTCAATTTTTCAAAAAATACCAAAATTTCATGAAGAAAACGTGTGAAAAACTAATTTTCTATGAAAATATTTAAATGTTCCTTAATTTCATTTGTTTCATGAACATCGTGAGAAAAATCGATTTTTTGTGAAAATATCGAAATTTCACTTAAAATTGTTCGTTTCATGGACAAAATGTGAGAAAAATACATTTTTTTGGCTTGCAAAAAAAAACGAAATGGCTAAAACAACGTAGGGACAAAGAATGAAATTGTGTGGCCGGTACCCGGACGCATATTTCAAAACTGCACATTGATACGAAACCAGTAGCCAAATTCGGCGCTGCTATTTGCTGCATTTTCAGTCATTCCCTATGCGACTGCGAACGTTTTTATTCGAATACGATACATAAATTGGTTTTATACTGTCGCTGCCATTATGGAATGACAATTACTAAATTATGTAATAATTTAGATTTAAGTAAAATTTCTATCAATATTTTTAAGAAGGGTGGTCCTACGGTATTGGTACCTAATTGAAGAAAATTAACATCCCTAAGTTGTAAACAACAGCAGGAAACATTTTAAGTTCGAGTTTAAAAGACGATAACTACACAATCCAACCAATGGCAGCGCAGCATTTAACTACTGGTTTTGTATCAATGTGCAGTTTTGAAATATGCTACCCGGACACCTTATACAGAATATGCAAAAATAAACGGAATTTCGTTATTCACCCAAAAAGCGAAAATCAATTAAGAGGACGAAATAAGTGATTTTTTTTGTTTCAAATGAAAAAAATATGGTGGCTTGAATATCGATATTGTAAAAAAATCTCAAATTATTCATTTCCACTTAAGATAGCATAAAGCATAAAAATGAAAATAAATGAAAAATAAATGAAAATTATGCGATGCATAAAAAACGCGCCATATACAACTATTGAATACCTACTAATTTAAGTGAACATTCATATTAAAGATTATTCAATTCTTATTGACAGATGAAACGTTTAGAGATAATTTAATTATGTATCTATAAACAAAAGTAAATACTTCATACATTATAAATATTGATGCACGTCATATTTTTTTTACCTTTAATTCTAATTCAAGAAAGAAGATTTATTATATTAAAAAGTATAAGATTAAAATTAATACCTAATTATTTTTTCCGTCAACCGTCCATTTATGATGTATTTTAACGCACTCAAAATCGTTGATTTATGACTATTAATGAATGATTTTCTATTAATCAACGATTTTATTATATGCAACCCAACGTACAGTGTTGTTATACATTTATATTGGCAGTGACATGTGGTGTCGTAGGCTTACCTACTAAAACATTTCTTTCGTCTTTCTTCTTATTGCAAACAATTGATATCCACTATCCTTTTCTGTTGATACAAATAATAATGCGCTTGCGTCTATAATCTTGAAGTGTATCTTTTTAATTTTAAAATGTTAACCTTACTTTGATTTTGGGGCTTTGATCATAAAATATCATGGGCTTATATGCAGCATGGTCCAAATCTCTGTTCTGCTCTCATTCGTTCTCAGCATAGTTATTGGAACTCTCAACCAAGTTGCATTTGATTGCGGCAGATTCTTGGTGTAGATTTATAAAATAGCTGTATCTTTGTTTTTCGATTTTCCTTAGTTGATGGGATTAAAACTACAGTGAACTGTAAAATATCTCTTTATTTTAATAACGTTTCATTTCTCAAACCTACAACAGTTTTCAAAGCGACAGCATTTCTTAATTGTCTTATGTCAATCAGCGATTTCTGGAGTAAAAAATGTTTTAAAAATATCTATTGGCATTGACACTTTATTCAGATTACCTTGCTTACTACCTGCATTTGATACATGAAACTGAATTTTTGTTTGGTTCAATATTTCCAAACAAAAAACGATTGAATATTTTCTTTCCTAAACTAGTCTAAGTTTCTTCCTGCTTACTTTCTCGTCGTCACTTCTTTCCAGCAACACACTATTATTATCATCTACATCCTCTAAAATAGATATATTTTCCTCATCGCATTCATACAAACACCTCTCAAGTTCTGCTTCCGTCAAAACTTCGTTACGGAATATTATGATATTATGAACCAATCAACACAATAATACCTGCTACCTGACACAACCGTTTATTCACGACTCACGTGCTCAGATACAAATGCGCAAAATCCGAAATCTTCCCCCGAAGAAAAAGAAAATAGTTAATTTTTAACTATATAAGAAAATGGATGATGAAAGGACGTTATACATGTTGGCGCACAACGTACGTTAAATTTTTACAACTATTGATTGTCTATGTCAATATATATGATCTAAGGTTAGTACTATCTGTCATATGATATTATTTATTTTATTGCTATAATTTTTTAAAATTCTGTGTATTTTTTAAAATGAAAAGTTGGGTGGACGGAAAAGTTTTGTAACGAACTCTTGAATTAAATTATATTATCATTATTGTTGATCATTAAACAAGTTTCAATAAATGGTCCTTAAGTTTTACAATTTATATTGGTTAAAATTCATCAGAAATTTTCATGTTTTCGGCATGTGTTTAGTTTGAAATTTCTGTATTGTGTGCATATGTAGTTTCTGCATAGTTATTGGTGTAATATCATCAACAAAATTGCGAACATTTCTTCGGTCATTTATCTATACAGTATATAAAAACGTATCGAAAACTTTCAAAAGACAATGTCTGATAAGAAATTAATTGGTTGGTAAAACGTTCATTAGTCCAGGAATAAATATTAACATTTTTAATTCATGTACCTGATAGTCGGGTAAAATTAGTGTGATGGCTGGCAAATGTTCCACTTGTGATGATCCTACCGGTGATAAATCAGTTGCATGTGATAGCTGTCATATTATTATGCACCCTGAACACTGTACTGGCTTGAGTTCCTTCCGAACTTCGTGCTGTGGTTATTCAATTCAGAAGAGAACTATGGTTTATTTCTGTACTGATTGCCGGTTAGCATTTAAAAGTGTTCCTAAGATATTGAGAGACGTTCAGACTCTTAAGTCTGAAGTTGAGTTACTGAAAGCTGAAATTCAGAAATTGAAGGGAGATGGGAGTACCTTTTCAGCACCTGATGAGATCATGAATGAACTTCAGGAACGCCAAAGAATAACAAATAATTTACTGATTTTTAATCAACCTGAACCAGCAACAACCTCCGAAGATACTCATCAGGTTAAGTCACTTTTAACGAGTACTGGAAATGGTGTTGCTTTGAATGTGGATAATATCAAAATAATTCGCATTGGAAAGAAAAACAAAAATGGACACCGTCCTCTTAAGGTCATTTTTCCGTTTGCTAGTGATGTTCATGAAGTTCTAAAGAATAAGACTAGGTTAGGTCATACAAATAAGGTGTTTTTTCAGTTGAATCTTACTCCAAATCAGAAAAAGCTGTATGATTCTGTAAGAAGCGGTCTCTTGTCTCGCAAACAGTCTGGTGAGCTGAATTTAGCTATTAAATATTTTAGCAACATACCTAAGATTATCCAAAAAAACCAGTAAAGTCAATTGACTTGGGCGGCCTTTCTTTGTACTACCAGAATGTCAGGGGTCTTCAGACTAAACTTGTTAACCTTAGTCTAGACTTTTAAAATTGCTATAATGATATCATTATTTTCACAGAAACCTGGCTATCCTCTGATATTATTGACGCCGAACTTGGATTCACTAATTATAATGTCTTTAAAACTGATCATTCGCCTGAATCCAGTATTCATGGCAGGGGTGGAGGTGTTCTGATTGCTGTTAAGAAAAAAATATCCTCTAGTATGATTGATTCTAATCCATCAATTGAACAAGTATTGGTTCTAGTTAGTAACAAATTTATTTTGGGCTCTGTATATCTTCCTCCTAGATCTCAACCTATTTTATACCATGACTATTACAACCAACTAATAACTATAAATGAGCAGTATACAAATGCCAGCTTCTTCCTTTTTGGCGATTTCAATCTTCCATCTGCATCATGGGAAATAGACGATTTTTGTTCAGTAGCTCATCCCTCTCCTATGACATCTCCATCCGAGACTGATTCTATAGATATTCTATCAAATATATGTGCTTTCTTCAATCTATTTCAGTCCAATACAGTAACTAATGAGAGGGGAGTTACACTTGATCTTATTTTATCCCCAATTGAGCTCATAGTAAAAACAGCTGAGGATGTTTTGATCCCACAAGATAGACATCATCCACCTCTGGAATGTAACTTACCACTTAAGTTTGAAAGAGACAACGTTCCCGGTGAAGAATATTACTACGATTTCAATTGTGCAAATTATGAAGCAATGCGTCTTTCCTTGGAATCAATTGACTAGGATAATGTTTTACGTGATAAGGTTCTTTCTGAGATGGTGTCCATATTTTACGATATAATGTACACTATAATAAATTGCTTTGTTGCACTGAAAAAGGTTTGTAAGAAGAGGTTTCCATGTTGGTATATTCCGGAGTTAAAGAGGCATTTGTGCGAGAAAGAAGTGTCATGATAAATATATGGAATTTAGTAGATTAAGGGGTCAGTGTAAACATTTATCGCAAAAGTGCTACAGTAATTATGTAAAATATACTGTAAAATATACTGAAAATTGTGTTACATATAATGTTAAGTTTTTTTGGAAGTTTGTAAACAGTGGGAGAGTGAATAACACTATACCTTCTGAAATGACTCTCGGGGACCTTACTGCTAGTAACGGGAATGATACTGCAAATCTATTTGCTAAACATTTCTCATCAGTTTATTCAAATCAACCTCTGACCGTGCAGGGTGTTTAGGTTTCTTCAATGGTAAATGTATCCAATTATCATATTGAAATTTCGAACATCTATGCAAAGTTATCTAAAGTTGATGTTAAAAAAGGTCCCTGTCCTGACGGAATACCTTCCATTCTCTTTAGGGAATTTAGCTTCCTTTTATCTCGTCCGCCCTTTCATATATTTAATGAGTCTCTTGTTACAGGCGAAATTCCAGATTTTTGGATAACTTCATACGTCACTCCAGTGTATAAATTGGGTAGAAAATCAGACATCTCAAACTATCGCCCTATATCAATCCTTAGCATAATTCCCAAAGTCTTTGAGAGTATTATTACAGATTATCTCACCTATGACTATTCGAGTATTATGACATCACAACAATTTGGCTTCACTTCTAAAAGGTCTGCAGAATTGGGGTTACTCACATATGTTGACTTTTTGTCTTATGGTTTGAAGAGGGGTTTGCAGATTGATTATGTGTACACTGATGTCTCGAAAACATTCGACAGGATTAATCATGAGCTCTTACTACATAAACTTTTTCTTTATGGTTTTGACGGTCTTGTATTACAATGGCTAAGTGAGTCAGAATTAATCATTACTATTCTCATACTTTCCAGTAACTTCTTGAGTTCCCCAAGGGTTTCATATAGGACCATTATTATTTGACATATTTATTAATGATATAATGCATTGTTTTCAGGGAGCAAAGCCTTGTTATTTGCTAATGACCTGAAGTGTTTTAGGGTGATTAATGGCAGGGATGATGCTCTAATATTACAATCTGATTTAGATAGTCTATCAAATTGGTGTACACTTAATGGTATGAATCTAAGTGCATCCAAATGTCATGTAATGCGTTTTCATACAATACACCACCCAATAGCTTTTGATTACAATATTAATAATGAAACTCTAAAATGTGCTTCTCAAACTAAGCACTTGTGTGTTATATTGGACTCCACACTTAATTATAAGTCCTAAGTTACTACTGTTGTTAAAAAATCTATGAAGATGTTGGGTTTTATGAAGCGAACGACTTCTGATTTTACTAAAATCACAGCTATCATCACTGGTCAGAACTCATCTTGATTATTGTTCACCAGTATGGTCTCCTCCTTATATTATATATAAAGCGAAACATGAAGCTGTTCAGCACAATCTTATAAGATACATTGCCTTTAAGATGCTCGTTTACCTTCGTTATGATTTCTTAGAACGTTTTTTAAACATTTCTACTCTGGAAGTTCGCAGAAGGCAAAGGGATCTGATACAACATAGTAAATGGTATTTGCGATAGTCCCGAGCTTCTCTCTAAAATAATTTAGTTGTCACTCCTTGTCTTACTAGGGAGGTATAAACGTTTCATGTCGCATTGCATAGGTACAATTGTGCAATGAATAGTTTTCTACCTAGGACACTTAGATTAGCAAATTCTGTGGATGGAATTTTAATTTTTGATGTGTCATCTTTCAAGTTCAAAAAACATTTGCTGGAGTTTTCACTTTAAATCGTTCATTTTCTATTGCCGGTTTGATGTGTTATCACTCCTCTTACTTTATTTGCTTTTTTTCTTGTGATTTATACTATACTTTAGTGTTTTCCTTTTGTTTTATACATAAGTTTAAGGCATGTGCCAATTGTTCTATCTTGTTCTAGTTTTACATATTTTTTATTTTATAGCACTTTTTTATATTTCCGTATTGTATTTATATGAATTAGGCTTTCCCGTGATTAAAATATAAATTCAATTAAAATGGCGATTAACAATCTCGAACATTAATGTGCTCGCATCGCTCGCTCTTCAAATTATCTCGATTGTTAATCGCCCGTATTAATACACTTGATCGTTAAATAACTATTAATAATGTATACCTTTTAATGTAATAAATCTCCTTTCTTTAATTTGATTTAAAGATAAAACAGTTATGAAGTGTATCTATCTTTATAATGTATGAAGTTTAGTAGGTATTCTTTAACGCTTTTAATTTTAAATTTACTGAAATTAACTGTCTCGACCCTTACTTCGTGGAATATGCTCATATTAGTGTTTTTAAATGAAACTCACGGTCTCTAGTTAATTCCACAATATTATATTGTGGAATTAACTAGAGACCGTGAGTTTAATTTAAAAACACTTTAAATTTACTATTTGTAATTGTGCGATTTTTTCGTTTTTTCAAGTGTTTCTGATTATACGGTTTTTGACCCCAGATCAAATTTTTTTTACGAAAAAATTTCCTTAAATATTGCATACCTCTAACAAATTATTAAAAAATCTATAATACTTTTTCTTAGTATATGAGAATAGAATTTGAAAGCTGTACAAAAAGTACTGATGTCAGTCCAAAAACCTCTTGACGAGGGGTAAAAATAGGTGACGCAAGTACACCCCTTATAAAATATGTGATAAAAAATCATACGATGTATAGGGTGACACAAGTACTATATCTACTTATAATCTTTTTGCTACATATTTAATCTAGTAATTTAAGGCATTTTAAACCCCAATCTGCGAAAAAATTCCTAGTGAGTTGGAATTTTGTATACACCTTTATTAGAGTGTTGTAATAAAGATGTGAAAAATCGACATCGATATCGTGCCGTCTAAAAAAGGTCACGAAAATCAGTTTTTCGCAAATATCTCGCGACCTATTGCTCGGAGGTCAATAGCGGTCATTATAAAAATTGCTCCTAGTAAAATTATCTACAAAAAATGTCTGTCGCATTTTTCTGTAAAATCAACCGTAGAGTAGAGCGCATGTGATGATCCCGAAAAAGTTAGTATTATAAAAAAAGACATTTTTACAGAAAAAGATTAAATTGTACATATTATATTTTCCAATGTTAATAGTGGTCATCGATCTGATTAAGGTCAGGCGAACACCCAGAAATCACGTTTCTATTTAAAGTAAACACCGCGTTCACACACGCGGAAGGTCGAATCTATCGGTGACTGACTTGAATGTTTCCTATAAAAACAAAGTGTAACTAACCCATGATTCATTCAATTATTATTATTTTGAATAAGTTAAATGGTCTATGATATTGTAATCTGTGTTAATTTTAAATATACTAAACCCAGTGATTTTTATAAATGATGTTGTTTATTCAATCCCCGAAGAACGGCTACTAGGTAAGTGTTTTCCTCAAAGATATAATGGCTTTATGGTAAACGTAGTTTATACGAGGGGCACTTACTGAGTAACCACTACAGCGACACATACGGTATTTTATACCGTACACCAAAAGGCATAAACTCTATTGCTTTTTATTAATATTTGTAAGCGTCTTAAAAACTATTATCTGATATTTGGACGTTTCGGGACAAATATACTTATCTTATAGAGGTTTAAAAATCTACTATAACTTATCCAAATGACCTCCACTGGCGGATGTTCCGTATTTCATTGTTCCGAGGCCCGTCCCTTTATACCTGCTGCTATGATGCTTGTCGGACTGTGCTTAGTTCAGTTGAAAATTTTTTCTTGAGTGTTAAACACGTTGTGGTTGTTTTCTGCTCTTAAACATTCAAAAATGCTAGTGTCGCTAGAGGTGATAGTAATATTGAATAATGAAATACTGTGAATTTGGTGAATGCGCATAGTAATTGTCGTAAGAATTATACAAACAGTTTGAGTATTGCGTCTTTTAAACGACGCCAAGAAAAACCGAGTACATCAATATCTCCGCGTAAGAAAAGAATCAGCGCTTTTGATTTCAAAAAATTATGTTTGTTTTGCGGAGAAGAAGCGAGTAAAGTGATTGACAGAAAAAATACAGACGCGTTATTAGAGAAGTGAGTTCTCTTACATTTAAAGACATTGTTTTAAAAGCTGCAGAGGCGTGCGTTGATAAATACGGAAGAAGTGTAAAGTAGCGTGTTAATTTTGAATATGACTTAGTATCTGTTGAAGCTCTAAGTATCACAGTAAATGTTTCTCCAGTTTTTTGTTAGTTAGTGGAAAGGGTGGCTGAAAAATATTAAAATTGCCACGGAGAATGTTTTTCATTACATAGAAAGTAATGAAGATTGTCAATTTACATTGGCTGTGTGATAAAAGATTACGTTCCAGGTGATAAAATAATAATAAAAAAATTGATTGCTCGATATGGGAGTAATATTGTAATTACCACGAAAAGTAAATTTTTAACAATCATTTGCTTTAGAGATACAGCGACTAATGTTATGACTAATTCGTGGCACGAAGAAAAAAAAATCATTATGACGAACGTCTTCTTATTATAAAAGCTGCTGCATCAATAATTAATGAAGATATTCGTTCCATTACATTTATTCGCGACACTTATCCACCACCAAGTCGAATGTTACATAATATAAATGAAGAAATTCCCAAAACTTTAACACATTTTGTGTATGAATTTATTGTGAAGAATAAAAAGGCCAAACAAAAAAAATTGAAGCAATATCTACAGTTATAGCCCATGTTATAATTAGTGTAATGCGTCCACGATCGTTTTCGTCACAGCTGTTACTTAGCCTTTCTATATTCCTTCATAGAAGATATGCATCAAAAAGATTACTAGGTGTTTTGCCAAGTTTTGGAGTGTCAACTGTTTATCATCCTCAACCTCGTATTCTTTTACAACCTGATGTAATCTTACAATATTCTGCAGATAATGCTGATATTAATGTTTACACCATTGATGGGCATAATACTGTGCATATAATAGGTGTAATCAAAATAATTTCTCCAAGTAACGCTGTTATAGCTGATATGCCCATCGTGAAATGTAAAAGTAATCGAAGCGCTAAGGGTTTAGCTGCAATTTCACACGTACCTCTTTTAATTTACGAAAATAATGAAGTAGCTGGAATAAGTAAGATTACAGTTAAAGAAATTAATTATAATATTATTTCAAATGAACCAATTTGTAGTAAAGTCGACTTATTGTGGGCATACGCAAAGTGAAGAGATGTCAACGGTCTACCAGGGTGGAATGGATTTTTAGAGAAGCTAACAAAAAATAATGAAGACTTTACAACGTCGACGATAATGTTCCTACCCTTTATTTATCATCCTGCAAGTAATAAAGATACAATTTACACCACATTAGATTGTGTCATTATTGTCAAATCACATGGACGAAATTGTTACAGCATTACTTTTGATCAGCCACTTCACTATAAAGCTCGCAAAATTGTAGCTGCTGCTGATGTCCAATCTGATATACCCAACGTTATTGTAAGACCAGGTGGTTTTCATATGCTTTAGCTTTGCTAAACTAACAAGACAAAGTACAGCTGTGAAATTTCCTTTATTACCACCTACTTCTTCAGCAGCTCAACAGCATATTTATCGAGTATATTATCAAAAGCAAACCTGGCTAGGAAGAGAAATTGATCCAGAACAGTGGGGTTGGGAGTTAAAAAATAATATACTACAGCCAATAACGACTTTATTACCACCAGCACCCGATGATCTACTGAACACCATCGTTTGTAATTGCACAAAAGGTTGTGGCGGCAAATGTGGATTCAAAAAAATTGGGTTGCGATGTTGAAAAGTTTGTGGATATTGCCGTGGCAAGTCATGCTTAAACGCAGAGTCAACAAATGATGTAGATGTAAATCTAGAAATAAATCCAATAAAAATTTATTTACTCTTAAATAAGAAAACCTTTTATTGAATATCATGGACTATGCCTACGGGGGTAACCATGTAAAAAAATGCGTCTTGTATTCTACCTGTAGGTGGTGAGGAAACGAGTGCATCGTCATAATATAGTCGCTTTCTCAGCGCTCTACTCCGAAAACGGTTAATTGTACAGAAAAATGCAGAAGATATTTTTTGTCGATAATTTTACTAGGAACAATTTTTATAATGACCTCTATTGACCTTCGAGCAACAGGTTCCGAGATATTTGCGAAAAACTGATTTTCGTGACCTTTATAATTTTTTAGCCGGCACGATATTGATGTCGATTTTTCACACCTTAATTACAACACCGTAATACAAGTTTATACAGAAATCCAGCTCACTAGGAATTTTTCTGCAGATAAAACCTAAAATGACTGGACTAATTCACACTTTATTCCTTATTAATTCGAAAGTTTCAAATTATTGATGTACTTGCATTCAGTCCTGTTTAAATATTGTTTTTGTTTGTTTGAAGCTGACTCTTTTTCTTTCTTTAAATTCCACCAACAATCATTATAATTTCTGAATAAATTGTAGACGGACGTGCAAATTCAGTTCATACTATCAAAAATATAATACAAGGAAATGCTCAATCCTATTTATAGGTACTATGAATAAACATAACAAAGAAAGGACCCCATCCTATTTATATTAATAAAACACATTAGAAATAAAGGGCCCCATCCGAATTATACTATGGAAACGCATTACAAAGTAAAAGCTACATCTGTTTCGCTTGAGTTGTCAGAACTATACATCATATGATTTGATATCACATCTTTTATAAGGGGTATATTTGCGTCACCTATTTTTACATCGTCAAGAGGTTTTTGGACTGATGGGATATACGGCAGAATAATTTACCCTTTGGGTTTGCAGTTGAAGGATAACGTGACGTGGGTAGAAGATTGTAGATGACAAAGGGGTCGATTGGCCTATAACTGGCCTTTCCACACTGCGACCTGAAAAGATCTTTTGTGTATACCCTCCATCTATTTTTTGTCCCAGAGATCAAGGCTTCTAAGGAAGCCTATTATCCGATTGGGAGCTATTTTTGTTACCTGGTCAGGTCTCAAGAACAAGGTAGGTACCTATGGCGTTGGCGAACAAGTACTCCGCATGGCATAATATATGCTCAGCCGTTTCATCTGCACTGTCGCAGAATCTACATGTTCCTCTGTCCACTTTTCCCATCTTGCAGAGGTGATATCTGAGTTGGCAGTGTCCCGTAAGGAGTCCTGTGATTGCTCTGAGATCAGACTTCTGAAGCGCTAAGAGCGATTTAGCATAGCGAGCAGAAGGTGGTAGCAACCTTTTTGTTTGTCTTTGGCCTGGAACATTTTTCCAGTAGGCTGCACTAAGTTCCTTTTCCCATTTTCGGACTTCTTCCACAATGTGGCTTTTAGTAATGCCACAAAACGGTTCGGGTCCGATGAAAGGAGTGCTAGCTCCTTCCTTTGCAAGACCATCGGCAGTCTCATTCCCAGCAATTCCCTTGTGCCCGGGCACCCATAACAAAGATAGTTTGTTATGTCTAGCCAGTAGCTTAAGAGATTGTTTGCAGCTCCAGACTGTTTTGGACTCATAAGTTATAGACCTTAGAGCTTTCAAATCAGTCTGGCTGTCGGAGGCAATAAATATTCTGGCTGCGTTGAGGCGCTTTTTGAGGCACTCTTGAGCACATGAGTCTATCGCTAGTATTTCCGCTTGGAATATTGTGGGAGTGTTACATAGGGCTACTGATAACCTAAGATTAGGTCCTGTAGCCCCTATTCCTACTCCTTCGTTTGTTTTTGACCCATCAGTATAAAATGTGAGGGCACCCCTAGTTATTTCTGTGATTTCGTTCTGTGTTAACTCACGATCGTTAATAATAACATCTAGAGTAACTTCGAAATCTTGTTTAGCAGGCATTATATCCCTAGGCATCATCATATATTGGGTTGATCCAACCCTTAGTATCTCGAGATGTCCTGTCAAATCACCGGGCTTTAGAGATTTAGCCTGTGTTAACCTATAGGCATTTTGCAGAGCAATCCTCCTTACATGTAAATGTAATGGAGGGAGATCTAGTATTACCTCCAAGGCCGCGCCAGGGCATGATCTCATTACACCCGTTATTCCTAAACATGCGAGTCTTTGCAATTTTTGCAACTCTATTGTAGCCCTTTGTTGCGTTGTTTTTTTCCACCATACAAGCGCAGCATATGTGATTATAGGTCTGACAACCGTTATATATGACCAGTAGATCATTTTTGGTTTTAGACCCCAAGTTTTCCCAAAGAGCCTACGACACGTCCAAAGAGCCCTTGTTGCTTTTGAGGTGATGTGTGAGTTCCACGTAAGTTTCCTATCAAGGATGACTCCAAGGTACTTAACCTCTTCCGAAAGAAACAGGGTTGTACCATCCAAGCTTGGAGTCCGTATACCTAACTTCCTCCTGTTAGTGCATGGAACAAGTGTCGTTTTATCAGGATTTACTGAAAGTCCTTCCTTCGAACACCAGGTAGTTATGAGGTTCAAGGCACATTGCATGCGATCGGCAATGATGCCGTCGTGCTTACTTCTGACCACTATAACTAAATCGTCGGCATAGCCAAGAGCATGAAATCCTTCTCTTTTTAGCTCACTAGGAATTTTTCTGCAGATAAAACCTAAAATGACTGGACTAATTCACACTTTATTCCTTATTAATTTGAAAGTTTCAAATAATTGATGTACTTATATTCAGTCCTGTTTAAATATTGTTTTTGTTTGTTTGAAGCTGACTCTTTTTCTTTCTTTAAATTTTACCAACAATCATTATAATTTCTGAATAAATTGTAGACGGACGTGCAAATTAAGTTCATACTATCATAAATATAATACAAGGAAATGCTCAATCCGATTTATAGGTACTATGAAAAAACATAACAAAGAAAGGACCCCATCCGATTTATATTAATAAAACACATTAGAAAGAAACGGCCCCATCCGAATTATACTATTGAAACGCATTACAAAGTAAAAGCTACATCTGCTTCGATTGAGTTGTCAGAACTATACATCGTATGATATGATATCACATCTTTTATAAGGGGTATATTTGCGTCACCTATTTATACATCGTCAAGAGGTTTTTGGACTAATGGGATATACGGCAGAATAGTTTACCCATTGGGTTTGCAGTTGAAGGATAACGTGACGTGGGTAACACTTTTTTAACTTTATTGTAACAATAATAACTAAGGACGTACTGTATCTAAATCGTATTCTGTTCAAATTAGTGAATCTAAACGAGCAAGCAAATACGTTATATTGACGAGGCCAAAGAAGACTAAAACTGCGTTCATAGCTTATGCAATTCTCCTTCTTGATTGCATACCAAAATGGGACAGTGTGTGAATATGCTGAGAGATCTTACTTATGTTCTTTAATCTCGAGGGGAATGCAGGGCCTCACCAAAGGAACGGAAGCGGATACGATTCTGAGCCATCCACTTGATTTCTCCCCAGGACTCTCGTTTTTCGGCGATTTCTTGCTTGAGAGTTATTCGCAAGTGTTACGCAGCCGGCCTACTCTCCGCTTTCTTTGGGGTTTCCACTCAAGAGCTTCCTTTGGGATGCTGCTGTTTTGTCGCCTGAGTGTCTGTTCAATCCACCCATATGTGCGCTACTTGATAGTGTAACCCACTGAAGTTTGAGTGACATATCTTCCATAAGTTTTCATTGGAAATTGTGTTGGGCCAGTAGTTGATCAAGATGTTTCTTAGATAACGGTTGATGAAGACTTTCCAAGTTTAACATCCGTACAGAAACACACTCTTGACATTGGTCTTAAATATTTTCACATTACAATGTTTTCTTAGTTGTGAACTCCAAATGGGTCTCAATTTAGTAAACACTGCTTTAACTTTCTTCATTCTTTGAGCTACATCTTCATCAGGGCCGCCATTTACTGAGAAAATGCTTTTGAGGTATTGGAACTATTGAATGCGTTCTTAAAGTCTCGTATTTAATAGCAATATCCTCGATATTTGCATTGTTTATCCCCACCTTTGTTTTTCCCTTAGAAATCTACCGCTGTCATTTTGTCTTGGGAAATGTAATTTAATATTCCTCATGAAATAGTTGTTTTCTTTCTTGAAACACTGGAAGAGGTGTGAGTAGAAATTCTCATTTTCGCACCTCAAAGTAAATACTATTTTATTGATTTACTTATTGCTTTTTAGATAAAATCTTATATGAAATCCGATTTGTTTCAAAAGAAAATTGCCAACATGGAACAAGCGAAAAGAGCTGCGTCAAGTTTCCAGAAGCAGCGAAAAAAAACTTACGAAGAAAATAAAGCGGCCGCAATACACAACAAAAATAGTAATATCGATGAACAAGAAATAAACAGTACAAAAGAGGAATGCAATCAGTTTTTGAAACTAGCTCTTAAGTAAGTATATGTATTAAGTTTTTTTAAAGTTTATTCAAATTAAATTTACAATAAAAATTATATTTTTGAGTGAAGTTGTTTATACAGAGTAATTTAAAATAATATAATGACAAATTAATAAACTGAATTATAAGAGACGAAATAAATGAGCAATTTAATTAAATCGACCTATATTTATTTGGTCGGTGTTTGACATCTAGTGATGGGAACATTTCATATTTCTATATCAAGAGTGACTGCTTGTCACTCGCGCCATGTTACGTCTCGACTCCGCCCTCTTTTATATATTTTTTGCGCTAGACGACAGACACTCTTATAACGAAAATTGCGTCTTTTTCCTCACCCCGCAATTCTATATTTTTTAATTAATTGAAAATTACATTATCTACGGGCAAATTATGCATACATTTGCCATATAATTCATATATAATCTTCTAGTTGCAGCATCAATGATAATTTTCAATGTATTTATTAAAAAGATATTCTGTTCTATAAAATAAAAGTTGTAACTTTTGAATAAAAGTTGTAAGTTTTGTAAAAATATTTCCAAAGTTGAACGTTTTTCATGTGTGGTTTCGATATTTCGGTAAGAAAATCACCACCGGTGATTCATTTCTTGCAGGTGGGGTGGTCGATATTTGAGTTTCATCCGCCCTGTTGCCCTGAATCTCGAATCGGGGCGTTATTCTTGACGTCGTTCCCAACGTCACGCATACGCAAGCCCGTGAATGTTCTATTTGCGAATAGTTCCTAAAAATGATATTCTCGAGCACCGTTCTTAAAATCATCGAACTGTATCGTCCTCACAACAGCGTCAGTTGACGTTACAATACAAATGTCATTTGGTTATGTCAAATGTAAGGGTGCATTCAGATGCTACGTCGGGCGCGTTTTATGCGATCAGACGCTTACATCTGGTAAATAGTCGGGTCGTTCAGATGCTAACGGTAAATTTTACTAATCGTTCAACCATTTAACCCAGTCGACACATCGGTAGAAATTGATCCGCATACGCTTTGCATTTTATAATACAGGATTGAGAAGTTTGGGTTATGTTTACAAAATTACAAATAATAAATTAATATTCAAAGAGACTGTTTACATTTTTTTCTACACCCACATGTATATTATCCATTTTCTGCACAATTTACAGAATGGAATTGTAGACCATTTCGGTTAACTGAACGAATATGATTTCATTTACATCCTAGAATGTATATGAAATCCACCAATCAGCATTTAGTACCCATCAACTCTTCTTTTTTTTTAATTTCAATGTAACGTCAAGATAACTTGTCTAAATATTTCTTTAGTTTTCAAGAAAAATATTTTAGTAAAATGAGTGATTCCAGTGATGAATAAAAAATCAATAAATATTTTACTTCATCAGATATTCGTTTGGCCACATCATTACCCCAAAAATCAAAAAGTAAATATGAATTTTGTTACAAAACGTTCATGGATTGAACTCTGGTGAACGGAGTTAAAAATATATCAGAACATGTTATCACTGCTTATGTGAATGAAATATCGAGTAAAAACAAGCTCTCAACTCTTTGGACAACATATTCTATGTTAAGAATAATGATAAATATTAAAAGTAACATTGACATTTCAAGTTATCCTAAATTGCGTTGCTCTCTTAAATTACAAAGTTTCGTCTAGAAACACCGGATCAATAATATTTATTCACAAAAGTAAGTTTAAATAAAATAATCAATACAAATTAAAAAAAAACATTATTCATTTAAAAGTAGTAGGTGTCTATATAATACTGTATATTAGTAATGTTTTTATATGTTTGTGATGGATCAGTCTGTTAACGTACATATCTTACTGTATACAGAAGAGAATATAGTTGGTTCAATCCCCGCTTCAAGCGTTTCTTTTTATTGTTGATATTTGTATTATAAATAGTAATTTTCATAAAATTTTAGTTAGTGTTCATTTTTGGAATTTCTGGAGGACGTCATCGTCAAGAATTGAAAATTTTGAAGATAAACCATGTTAAAGATTTAGAAAGTGAATTTTGAAGTTAAACTAATTGATACAAAAACAAATTCAGATTTTTTGTAATTCCTTGTATGTTTTACGTGGTCTCCAAAAAATATATTCTGCTTAGACCACCAAATATAGAACAATTTTTTGTTAATTTCCAAAAAGGAAAATGTACGAAGAAAGAAGTCGGAATTAACAAAATTGGTAATCAGACAAAATAATTGCTGAATTTTTAAAATTACCAGATGCGAATTTATATACGGGACATTTGTTACGCCGTTCAAGGTTCAAGGGCTACTATCCTTGCAGATGCAGGAGGTAATGCATTAAATAGTAAAAAAGTTCATGAAAAATATGGATCATACATTTGAATAGATCTTCTTGTTCGGGATTTAAGCCAAAATTGTTCACCAAATATGTTAAAGTATATTGTACAATGAGCATGAAACGACATACATTTCCTCTCTACGCTCGTACTACAATATTTCATATACCTACGAGTTGTAAATGGGTCATTTCATGCAAATTGTACACTATACTTTTTCTACGACCATCATAAACGATAAACAAAACTCTAATATTTTACATAACAATTTTTATTATAAACTTTCCTGTCGTCATTGTTGCATGGTTTAGAGAATTTTTCTCTGACATTATTAAGTCTGGCTCTTAACCCTTTGAATGACTCATAATTTTTTTTGCTTTTTGTACATGTACCTACCTACGTCCTGAAACAAATAACGTTAAAAATTTTCAAATTTTGACAACTCGGAAATAAAAATACTTTATGCAGAAAAAATCGTTATAATTCACCTGCGGAAAAAGTTATCAATTATCGTGTCTCTTTAAAGGAGTTATATCACCTCCCGCATCTAGCAGGATAGTGACCGATGTCATTCTAAAGCAATGGCTAGTGTACATATCGGGATCAGCATGTCAATGTCAAATCATCCTCACTATCGCGACCCATTTCGATAATGATTTTTTTTTACAAACGAATTTTGTGAACACCAATGTGAAATATCAAATTATTAGATAGACGTTAACAAACATGACTCGATCATATATTATAATATATATGACCAAAAAATTCGTTAATATAATGACAGTCTAGTAGATCATGATAGTTGTGTTACAGTTAGCCCGTGGGAAATGATAATCTGTATTACAACGTGGTAGCTTAATCGAAGACGCACATTTTTTTTATGGTCGTAGAAAAAATATTTTATATTTTTATGATAAATTTGAATATGCTCAGAAGGAACAAAAATTGTACGATTTTCCATTCATTTTATGATTTCTTTGTGACTCTTTCTAATATCTATAGTAAGAAATAATACCTTTATTTAAGACTGATTCCTACTTTTTTTTATTAGGGCAAAGGGAAAGTAAAAAAATGGAACTATTTCAAAAACAATGTAGCTATAAAATTTTCTTACCGAATCTCCCGTGAGCTCGAATTATTTTCCATAAATTTTTTCTCAGTTGCAAACTTTTTCAAGAAAATTCGTACTTTAAATTTTTTTCGGAATAATTAAAGCTCTAGAGAGATTATAAGTGAAAATATTTCAGGTATTTATTTGTCACCTAGATGTAGCTTATTATGAAATACTTATACATTCAATAGAAACACAACCATACACTAAGATCAGGAAATAAAACCAGAAAAAAAATAAACAAATGTTTTGACTAGCTTCAAAATAACAAAATAAATAAAACAAATAAGTATTACTAACTTAACCAAAAAGTACAAAACTTGATTAATTAAAATTATTTGCTATTTCTTCTCAAAAGTTTAGTTCCTTCATTCTCCATTTCTTCAATATTTTGGATGTTATTTACTACTGCATTGACTTCATGCAGAAATAATTGTTCTCTCCTTAATAATTTTCCTCATCATCGTTAAACATTAAACATATGTTGCTTAGAACACAGGCAGTGTGAACAACATGGGGAATTAAATTTGTACTATTCATGTCTAAATATTTTAATCTTCTGAATCTTCCAAATAACAGACAAAATGAAAATGCTCTTTCAATAACCTGTCTGGCTTTAGCAATTTGGGTATTGAATCTAACTTGATTAAGATTGAGATATCTCCTATCTTTATAAGGTGCTATACACCAATCATATACTGGATAAGCTTTATCTCCAATTATGAAAGAGCCTGGTTGAAATAAACCTCTTTTTGTCTTATGATGTTTTTAAATATGGTTGAATTCCTAAAAATTCGAATATCACTAACACTGTTGGGATAACCACAGAAAATGTCTAAAAAGTTTCTTTTGTTATCACAAATGGCTTGTAAAGTTACATCATAAAAACATTTTCTATCTATGTATGTATGTCTCTGGATTTTCATGAGGTACTTTCATGGGAATATGTGATCCATCGATTGCTTCAATACAACCATGAAATTGACACATAGAATAAAAGTGTTCCTCACTTTGAGTTCTTTCTTCTAGTGTTCGCCATTTTAAAACTTTGTCGGTAATTGAAATAATTGCATTGATTACTCTCTCCATTGACACAAACAGAGAAGATTTTGCCATATCAAACCTGCTTGCAATACTTCTGCCAAATAAAATTAATGGAAATATTTCATAATTTATTAACTTTTTCTACTTTACCTATAGCTATCTGAAGTGCTCAAAATCCAAAGAGTTGATTGTAGCTGTAAACTAGGATCAATGTTTTCTTTGAATGTGTTGTTGCTTTTCAGCAAATGGGCAATTTGGTTAAATGAATAATTATAAGCAGACCTCGACAAACGTAAATGTTGTTGGAATTCTGCTGCACTCATTTTTTCTATGATTTTGAAACATTCGTAAGTTCGAACAATATTTTCTCTACCAATATCTCCAACTAATGCTAATTTACTTGTTTCAATATCATCGTCAGATAATGACGATTCACTATCTTCAAATATAATATTTGTTAACTCTCGAATTACCTGTATATTCATTTTTGCACTCACAAATATTAACAAATTGGGTATTACAAATGTTTATTATTGTTAATATTGTTTGAGTGTGGTTAAGTAGAACAAAAGTTGAAATTTAACATTTGGTTGTTATTGGTATATGTTTGACATCTAAAAATATTACACCAAGTCGTTCAGATGAATCTTGGGTCAATGACTACAACCAAGACGAATCATACCGTGTGTTTTTTCTTTACCAGACAAAGCATCTGAACCCACTCTTAAGAAGCTATTCATATATGTTTATCAATTTCTTCTATAAAAATGAATTCTACAATCAGTATTACACCCATATTGAAGAGGCACACACATATTAATAATTTATTAATTTGGAACATTTTCATGAAGGTTGTATTTAGCCCAACAGCAAAAGAAGTTTAAAATTAGGTTCTTTACCGATACATAATTTAGTAGGTAAGGTTAGAGTAGTTTAGAATGAAAGATAATAACAATTACTAGTATTACAATCTAAAATAATTAAACACTTTAATCTTTTCACCTAAAATTGTTATTATACATGTTATTGTCTACTTTTGAAACAAAGCATCTTTTACTGAATATATTTCCTTTTTTTAATACATTGTCATCAATGGCCTATGTTACAATTGTTAGTGGTGATAATTACCTTACATTGTCGTCTGTTATAATCATTACCAAAGGGCTTGAAAATATGCTTATTGAGTTAAAAAAAGAAAAAATAAGTGCATTAGCCCTCACTATGGTATCCAGAATGTTGAACAATATAGAATAACAGCTTGGAGCGTTGGAAAGTAGTAGGACGTTAACCGTTGCAACGTTTTTGGATCCTAGGTTTAAAAATGTTGGTTTTTCTAATGAATCTGTAGCAAACTATACCAAGAAGCTTGTTATAAATCTAGTTGCCAATAAAATTCAGCCAGAACTAACAAATTTTACTCAGTATACACAGGCTCCCAGGAATAATGAAATCTCAAGCAGGAGCAGGCAGGCAAAAAGATTTTATCTGTTTGGAGTCACTTAGGTAAAACAGCATCCACCTTTCAACCAACTGGTACCGCTTCATCTAGAACCATCGTTGAAGTACAGCGTTTGCTAGAAGATAGACTTCTAGAAAGAGACAAAGATCCGCTAATTCGGTGGCGTGAACATGCCTATAACTATCCATACCTATCTAAAGTTGCTGTTGAAAAATTAGGTACGGCTGCAACATCTGTACCTTGTGAATACAGCACAACCCCCCTAGCAGGTTAACCCTCCTACTGATTAACGAAACCAATTTAGTAGTACTGGGCTCGTCCACCACACGCGCTAGGGTACATGGCGGGACATTTAATTAATGAAAAAGAGAGGGAAATTTGAATGAGTAGAATTTTACACTACCGTGAATATAAATATAACTGATACTAGACAAATCCCCATGTAAGTCACCCATATGCAGTTTATATTTTAATGTTAGTTGCAACCACAGAGTAAAACAGTTTTTTTACTGTGGCCTCAACCCTAAAATACACTACTTAGGGGTAACATACATCAGGATTTCTGTAATAATATCATTAAGGTTTGTATGGTAAAATAAAATATATTTATATTACAAGTTCATATTATACAAGGGAAAAAGTAGTAAATTTTAGCTTGAAGTTGCTAAAATCTTGTATTTTTCCCGTGTATAATACCCAAATTATTTTCTGTGGTGGAAAAACGACGATTTAATATTTAAAAATTATATTACAATATTCAAGTCAGAAAATTATCGATGTGAAATTTGAAATTAGTTGTAGTTGTACTTATAGCGACAATTAGACCTATGTTGCTAAGGAAACCTTTAATAGCTGTCAATTTAATTTTGTGATTTGATTTAAAGATGGTGAACTTAGTGGTTGCTTAGAAGTTATTTTCAATACTATAAACATGTAGGTATAATATTTGTATGAGCATAAATAAGGATGTAAATAAAACAAAAATATTTTGCTTATATTTATTTTAGTAGGTAAAAGCAGATAGGTACATAATCAATTACAAATATGTAATAAAATATGCATTGTATAATTGTTCTGTGCTTGTATCGTTAAAGGGTCTATGCAAGTCATATTTCCATGGACATCCATATATTTTATAAATTTGGAATCTTTACCTGTCGCTATTTTATCCATAAATCATTTTCTTTTGACCCAATTCAGGTAACTATTATGCGCTTGTGGCGAAATATTTCTAGCTTTTTGGGTTCTAATTAGCCAAAAAAGTTTTCCAATGCATCCTGGTTGAAAGGCCGAGTTAGGACATAATCAAAGGATTCCTTCCTTAGTAGTCTAGTGCTTAATCTAAAATACAAAATAAGTATGTTAATAATAATTCTATTAAACTTGTCACAAAGCAGTATAACTTAGTCACAGAATTCGGGCACCATTTAATAACAACAGTAAAGAAAATTAATTTTTTCAATTGAAACATTATTGTGAGAGAGTTTACTAACAAATTTGGTCTGGATGGGATAATTTGTCATAAATATCCAATGTTGTTTTGACTATTTCTAATATATATATTTACTTATTTATATATTCTTTTTAATAATTCAAAATACATATGCATATTGAAATAATTAGACATGTCTATAATTTCCAATATAGAGCTTTGGACAAAGCACAGTTTCACAATTTCTGTTCCACTTCAATTTCAATTGTTTGTCTTATTTGAATCCAGAATATGAAATATGTAATAAGTAAATAAAACCTAACCAAAGCTTCCTCATCTTGATGCATATCCTGGTACTTAAATATCACCTTACTTGTAATTTTTTTCTCTAATTCCACTGTTGTAGAGGGAGTTTCTATCGACATAACATCCACTGTATAATATACCACCTGACCATCCACATCTCTAATACCTACAATAATTTATTAAAGGTGGCTTCTATAATAAACCGTACTGCCTACCAGGTAAGAATAGAGTTGGGTATGCAGTTTTTGTCAACTCTCTTCAAAATACTGGGTTTTTAAACTCCTCTGCAAAATGGCAATGACAGATTCTATAATTGTCACTGAGTTGGATTAGTGTTTTGTCCCTTAATGCAGGATTGTTTATATTTGACAACCAAATACTTGCAAGTTCAAGGTCTTGTGTAACCCGATGTCTTTTCCTTGATGTGTCAGAACAGCCAGGAACACAACACGCTCTTTTACTAGTTACCATGATAACTGTAAATTAAAAAGCAAAGCAATGGTTTATCTCACACAACAGTTCTAATTGGCAATCATGTACATATATTTCACTATGTGCTATACATAGCTGGTCAGCCAAAATAGTACTCACATTATTCAGTTGAAGTAGGGTATGTTTTCTTTAATACAACAAACCAATCCAACTTAAACATTGCATAGATCACTTTAAAGTAACTTTTTTGGGCAAAACCCAACTCAACCATAAATAAATATAACGTTTCATCTTATAACACCGTTTATATTTATTATATGAAAATAATAACAATAAAAATCTCGATATATTGTTTCTATGAGCATTGTGAATGCAAGTTATTGAAAATTAAACTAGTAAGATCTAATGCTGTAGTATTTACTTTGATCAGTTACATAAAAAAATTCCACATAGATACAAGGAATATCTCAATTAACAAACTGTTTGATCAATTTTATTGTTTAAAACACTATCCATACTTAATAAAACAAATTGAAAAATATTTACATGGTCACAATTGTTTGAAAAAAGCACACTTATTACTAATTAAAAGTTCGATAAACTATATAGACTAAGAGCCGGACGGGAAAAATTTACTACTTACGTTCGGCACCATGAGTGCCCATCAACTAAGTACTACCGCCTAAAGAAAAACGTTTGAGCACTATGCCGTCTATTTTGCGTGGCACATGGGTTATCTGCGAAAAGTCAAACTTGGTATTTTTGTACCCGGTAAACTAATTAAATCTGAATGTACGGCATTTCGAACAAAGCTAGATATTGGAAAATTAAGACACAAAAACCTTGTGCCGTACAAAAATTACGGTGCTGGAAAGAATAAATAATTTCCATTTTCCGCAAATTTTCTTCGAAGAAAAAATTATAGAAAACTGTACGGCATTTCGGATTTAAGTAAATAAATACATTCAAAAGAAATATTATACTATGCCGTATCATTTCTCTGGCACTAAGTGCTTTTACCTTGACGCCCATGTGGTCATTTCAACCCCTTCGAAAAAAATCATTAGAGGAAGTACGGCACAAAGTTCAATGGTTTACTTATGATCTAAAATAAAGAAATTCATGAGTGCCGTATAAAATATTTGGCAAAAAAAATGTATAACCTGATTATGTGTCCTCTGAAGTTGGAGTCCTTTGTGTTGGGGTAAAAATCATTTTTTCCTGAACGGCAAAGATTTTGGAAGCAAGTTATTCCATATTCTATTCTTAATTCAAAAGTGCCGTACAAATTTATTGGCACCAGAAAAAAATAATTGAATATAAACAATAGAATTTTTTTATAATTTTTCCAATTTTGAAAATGCATTTACAGCAACTCCAGTAATAGTCTATATTCAATTTTATTGCAGTTATAAATTGTTTAAAGGTTAATATAAATAAAATTGTGCTTGCCGTACATTTTTAATGTCAGACTTTTCCAATGTTAGTGGGGTTTTACGAGGAATTTTCACTATATTATAAAATTAAATTTTTCAGTACGGCATTTAGCACATAATATTAAGAGAATTTAATAATGATAAAAAATTATATCGCCGTATATTTCTGATGGAACATTCATCGAATACAATATAAACTCATTTTTATAATTTGAAATATAAGTATTACTATCAAAAACTAAAATTACCTGTACGGCAATCATTGCAGTTTATAAAGAAATATATCATATAAAATATGTTATAGTAAAAAATAATAATGCCGTTATATTTTGGTGGAACATAAAAAAACCGCTGCCAATGAATTGGCAAAAAGCTTCTTCATTAGAGTGTATACCGTGACATTTTTAATCTAACTCGAAATTTACAAATTTCAAAACAAAAATTTTCATTTTACAAATTACAGTCTTCGAAATCCATATATTTAAGATTTTAATGCAGTCACAAAATTATTAGAATTCAATGAATATGGAAAAACGAGTAAAATGTGACTTTAATTTGAGTGAATAATTGGAAAATTAGGGTGTTCTTACCACTTTTTGTAAATAAAAAAAAATTGTTTGAATATGAATACTTAATCTTTTAATATAGCGTTATAAAACTATAATAACTTGAAGAAATAAAAGAGCTGAATAAAATGAGACCCTAAACATTTAATTTGATTGAGAAATGATAAAAACTAAAATGAAAAACGTTTATAATTTTTGCAAATTTGAAGATATGACAATAATTCAAAAATATTTTCAAATTTATCGTTTAAAGGAGTAAAAAGAGTCATTATATGTTAAGATCAATCGACTATTACCATTACATACACCTCGATAAACATTTTCGTACAAATTTAAAAATTCAGTTTCTTAAGAATAAAAAATTAATGCTTCAGTGTATCATTTTAAAACATTGAGACTTGAACAAAATAAAAAAACTGAATAAAATGAATCTTTGTACATATTTACGTTACACACAGTTTTCTTTTCAAAAATATTATTGAAACTTTTATTTTGGTTTTTATTCTGTTACATAAAATACAAAAAAAAATATAATATAATAAATGAAAATACATATTAATAAAATCAATCAAAATCGTCTTCATCATATCCAATTTCTAGTTCGCTTTCGGAATCTGTTTCAGAATTATCATTATCAAGGTCATCATCACCAGTATCTAAAATAATGAAATCAATTAATGTTATTATAAATTTAAATTAACTTATAGTTAACTGATAAATATGTAATGTTTACCCTTATCAGTATCCATTCCATCTGCTATTTTATTTTCAATAATAAGGCTGATA
Source organism: Galeruca laticollis (assembly GCA_963921935.1). Lineage (NCBI taxonomy): Eukaryota > Metazoa > Arthropoda > Insecta > Coleoptera > Chrysomelidae > Galeruca > Galeruca laticollis. The sequence continues at coordinate 184,443,606 of OY998179.1, read as the reverse complement.
TTTCTTGGCACATCATCCCCATCAAACCAATGGAATACATATTTATTATTTTCCAAATTCCATCCATAATCGATTGGACGTATTGTGCTTGGGGTCTTCTTATGTGCATTACCCCAAATTTGTGCAATATAAATTGTTCTTCTAGTATGCTGGACCAATTCTTCGTACGATGGAGGAAAATTCGAGCAATCTAATTTTGCACATACTTTCTTAAAATTTTCTTTAATACTTTTCGGTTTATAAGCTTTGTTAAATATGACAGATCTTGCTTCATTGACACTTCTTACAGACCTCATATTATACATCTTGCAAACGAAATCTTTGATATCTGTGAGGATATCTTTCATATTTTGATCATTATTTAAAATTTGAGGATCACTCATTTTTGCAAATAATTTTTGACTGTCAGAATGTGATTGCAATATTTTAAATGGTCGAATTTTCGCTTTTCTACTAAATGCAGGATTAAAATCACACCCTGTGAATGAATGAAATGCAGCTAGGGAGCTGCATAAATCTTTCCCTAATTTACAAAATATGGCACACATATCTAAATTTCTCGCGTTATTTCCAACGCCGAATTGCATCCAAATCTTTCTCTCGACAAATAAATCACTGCCAATTTCTTCTTCTAAGAGGTGCTTCATATTTGACAACATGATGATAAAAATATCTGTATCAGAACATTTTATCAAGATGCTCGAATACTTGGGCAACTGACAGACATGATAGATAATTTTACTATCTGCCTCTTCGTGATTACATGTAAATTCCTTAGATATTTCTCTGACAATTTTTCCTGCAAAAGGTCTGTATACATAACATATGTCATAATTCAAGTACATTTTTTGAGTCGGTTTTATGCTACGATATTTTGATTCAGACGTCCAATCATTAATTAAAAATTTTACTAGTGCCTCTTTAAACTTAATATTTTTTAATTCGGCGATAAAATTGGCTTGTTTCTGGACCTTCAATAACAAAATCTGCATACTGCAAATTCCGGCGAATTTCATGTTCATAGTCTTTTATACTTGGAGAAGGGTAAGTATCAAAAACAATGTGGATTTCTTTGGCGTTATATTTTGTTAAATGACAAAATAAGTTGTTACTTAATCCACCAAATGTAGACGGAAGATCTTTCAACATATGCAAATAAAAGAAGCCATCAATTATAACTGCATCGAAATCTGCTGGAATCGGTTTTTGTTCTATATCTCGACGAATTATTGGAACAATTAATTTGAACTTATCTGTTTTGTTTATGGATCCATCCAAGTGACAAAACGATAATGGCACAGGAGTTAACGGGAGCTTCGTTTTTCTGAAAAGATTGTAAATAATCTATCACTTCATTATCAACGGTAATATTTTCAGATTCTAGGAAAAATTCAAAGTGTAACATTTCAATTGCAAGTGCGATTAGAGGATGCAATCTCTTACAGCGATTAAAATGTTTCGCAGACAAAAACGAATTGATTGAACCACTTCCTAATATGTTCATGTCTGACATAATCTGAGTAATTCCACAATCTTCGATGAACTTTCCAATAGCCTTAAAATAAGATATGCAAATATGAAAAGGTCCTACATGGATAAACAAACGATTCAATGATAGTTCTGATATACTTCTTATTTTATATGCTTTCATGGCGATGGCTAAGTCGTACGTTAATTCTCCGTATTGTTGGCCACATTCTTCTGTAGCTTTTAAAGCAAGCTTCAATGTCTCTAGTATGACATCATTGTTAGGTGGAGATTCATTGATAGGGGTAAGATAGCAAACATGTTGCATCCTCGTTTTATCTGTAATTATTTTCACATTAAATCCAACCCACATAGGTGTAGATATTTCATAAAAGTGACTGAGCATCCATATTCTTTCCAGGTTTTCAATGTCAAAAAATTATCTGGTTCATTTAGATCTTTATATAAAGTTAATGTTTCACAAAATTTTAGTTTTTTTGCAAGTGGAGCGAGGACCAACGAATCACTTTCAAAACGTCGTCTTCTTCTTTTATTTACAAAGCTAGTAGGTTCTTCTTCATTATTCGAACAATCTAATTCTTCAATTGGAAGATCGGTATTTTTTGTTGAACGAGCAAGTTCTTCTTTAGATAAGTGATCTTGATACATTATTCCAACCGTATCGTGTAAGGTATCTTTTCCCGTACTTGTTTCAACATATCGGTCAAAATTGTCATATGCAACACCGTAATGTAAATCTGCATTCAAAGTAATTTCAGGTGGGCAGATGAGTTTAGATTTAGAAATAGTATACGTAGCTTCAGTCTCGAGCTCTTCAACTCCGTGGTAAGAAATACAGTGACCATACAGGTTGAATAAACTAACTATTTTTCTACTACTAGTTAAACCTTTCAAAGCTATTCCAAGAGTGATATGCTTTGATGTTTTCATTCTTCCTCGATGTACTGCATAGATAATGTCTTGAGCAAAAGATTTTGCCAATATTAATATTTTAGGGTCTTTTATTTTATCAACACTACCGCCCGTTAAAACAATGACAAAAAATTCAATTAATATTTTAGGGATTTCACATTCACCTTTTATTAAATCAGCCGTACGTATATCTCGAGGAAGTAGTCTTTTATTTATTTGTAAAATAATTTTTCGCAGCAATAGTGCAGAAGTTTTTATTATTCCTTCTTCATTGACATCTCTAAAATTAACATTTTCTAGTGTTGCAGTTGATGACACAATATGTTTTTTCAGACCATTGTGTATGAACTTAATTTTTTCGCCAAATTTATTTTTAATATCTTTCTGTAAATAAGTCGTATTAAACGATTTTGGAAGATCTTTTTCGTCGTAAAGTTCCAATAAAAATTGGCGAAGTAAATTTACAATAAATGAATAATTGAATATGTGAAGATTATCAATTACGTACTCTTGAATAAATTCGAATAATCTTTCACGTGCCAAATGATGCTTTACTCACCTCTGATGCCACACTTAGCTTCTTGTTTGCATGTATACAGATAATCTTTGTGACATGATCTATGATAAGGAATACTTAAATTATTAAGCTGGAGATTATCAATTTTTTCCAATAACTGTATATCGTAAATAAGAGAAGCCTGATTGACGGTAAAAGCGAATGATTTATAATCGTTATCGCTTGAAGCAAAACTGCACTTAACATTTCGCCCTCGTTCTTTTTTACGAGAAATGTTGCAAAATATGCATTTGTCTTTAATTTTATCAATATGTGGATATTCTTGATTTTCTGGATTTTCTTGAATTTCTTCATTTTCTTGATTTTCATCTGCAATATTGCTGGAAAAAAATTTCTATGTATAAAATGATAGTAATCGTTTTATTAATTAAAATTCAATTTGAAAGTGAAAAGAAAAAAGAATTTTTATTTATTAGGCCTCTTCTCCCAGTGATTGTATTTTATCAATTTGAACAAAAATGGTGGAGAACAATATAAAGTTAATTAAAAGTTGAATTAATTTTAGGCAAAAATAGTAGGTAGTTTTAAGCATTTCAATTTTTCTTTATACAGGGTGTCCCGGGACTAATGGGAAAAAAGTCAGGAGCGTATAATTTGAGCCAAAATAATGTTAGTACTTCATATAAACTTTTTCTATGCAGGCCCTCGTTTTTGAGTTATAGGCCTTCAAAGTTTTAATATTGAATTTGGTTTTTATTTCTATATTTTGTACTAGTTATTTGATCTTTATAAAATTTACGGCAAAGCTATAATGTACTTGTATGTTTATTTTGGTAAGGTAAACAGATTTATAGTAGTGCCTTGAAGCCAGGGACGGACTACTCGCAATGGTTAGTGATCCAAAAATTTTGCAGGGATGGCACATCCTGTATGGAATTATCGAAATTGACTTCTCCACACATTAAGCTAACAAAAAGGCCCTCTTGTTGGAATTCGATAAAATAAGCCGTTTGGCTAATATTTACAGTTTTATTAATGCACTACGTACAAATTTACCTAACTAGCTTATTAATACGATGTCCAAGATTTACCTACAGTACTGCAAAAAAATAATTTGATGATAGCAGATGATAAAAACATTAAGAACTTATTTAATGGGAATTAAATAACTACGCAAACAACGTAATTAGTCGCTTTTAATCAAAATTACGAACACAACATTATTAAACCATTAAGAAAACCTCAAAAAACAACGTTATTCTAATAAATGTTCAATCTGAGCTCCTCCCACTTCCACGCACATTCTAAGTCTACGAAGGTTGTTTCTTTGCACTTGAAAAAGCAATCCCACATTATTTCTAATAACATTGCAGTGTAACACAATTCAGTTTATTGAATCTTGCCTTGTTTGCACAGGAGTTGCATAAACCATAGAGAAATAAATCCTTAGGATTAACGTCTCCTGATCGTGGTGGCCATTGAAAAGGGCCTCCACGACCAATGCATCTATTAGGAAACCTTGTGTGTAAATGCTGTCGTACATCTTAACTTAAATGAGGAGGGGCCCAATCATGCATGAACCATAAATTCCTACGAGTTTGTAGTAGCACATCATCAAACAGGTGCCATAACTCATTCTGCAAAAACTCCAAATAATTCTGACCAGTCAAAGTACCGTCAATAAGGTATGGCCCTATCAAATGATTGCCAACTATTCTTGCCCAAACATTAATAATGAATCTATTGCTGGCTCCTAGTTTGGATAATGCCATGTGGATTCACATCATCACATAAATGCATATTATGAGAATTTATGACTCCATCTCTGGTGAAACCGGCTTCGTTCGTAAAGAGAACGTTACTAATAAATGTATTGTCTGCTTTTTGTTGTCGCAGAAACCACTGGCTATACTCAAGTCGTGCAGGATAGTCAGCCACTGTCATACTGTGTACTTTTTTCATGTGGAAAGGATATAACAGCTGTTCTTTTAGGACGCGATGAACAACTGATTTCGAGACGTTATGTTCTCTTGATAATTTTCAAAAACTCGTTGATGGTTCATTATCAACTGCATTTAACAAGTCTTGTTCAACTATCACAGTACGTATGCTTTGTACTGGACCTTCTCCATCTTTTTTTGGCAAAAAACTTCCTATAATTTAAAATTTTGTTTTGTATACATGGAAAATTACATTTCCTTATTCATACCTGTTTCTCGTAACCTGAGATCAATGCGCTCAAACATTCGTCTGTCTGGCAATGCTCTGTTTGCAAAATGTTCTGCATAAAGCCTTCTGGCCTTTAAACAATTTAGAGAACCCAGTCCATACATTAAATGCATATCTGCGCACTCAATAAAAGTGAATTCCGCCATTCTAACTGCTAAATTAAGGACTTATTGACAAGTACTGACTACGAACTATTCTATACAACGTTTGACAACTAATCCTATGGTTACTTTATTAACGGTAAAAACACTTTTAAAAAGTTTTTACCAACTTTCGAATTAATAAGTCGTTAATGTTTTTTATCGTCTGCTATCGTTTAAATTATTTTTTTGTAGTACTGTAGGTAAATCTTGGACATTGTATTAATAAGTTGGTTAGGTAAATTGGTACGTAGTGCATTAATAAAACTGTATATATTAGCCAAACGGCTCATTTCATCGAATTCCAATCAGAGTACCTTTTCGTTAGCTTAATGTGTGGGGAAGTGAATTTCAATAATTTCATACAGAGTGTGCCATCCCTACAAAATGTTTGGATCACTAACCATTGGGAGTAGTCCGTCCCTGGCTTCAAGGCACTACTGTAAATCTGTTTACCTTACCAAAATAAACATACACGTACATTACAGCTTTGCCGTAAATTTGATAAAGGTCAAATAACTAGTACACAAAATAAAAATAAAAACCAAATTCAAAATTAAAACTTTGGAGGCCTATAACTCGAAAACGAGGGCCTGTATAGAAAAAGTTTATATGAAGTACTAACATTATTTTGGCTTAGATTATACGCTCCTGAATTTTTTCCCATTAGTACCGGGACACCCTGTATAAGTTTTTCCAATTTTTGATCCATTAAATTGAGTTCCAACATTTTATTTTTATAAAAGTGAATGCTATTTAACGTTAAAACATTCTCAATACCAAACAAAATTAATGAAACTGTTACATTTTGAATTTTATGCTCAAAAATCGATTTTTTTTCCTTTTTTTCGCTTCTAAGAAAGACATTTTTCTTGCATAAAAGGTTTTCGTTTTAACCGATTGTTTTGAAATTTAAACTGGGGCTTTGGGGTACAAAGACGAAACTTTTTACGTTTTATAAACCTTCTAGCTCCAAAATTAGGAGCAGTTAGGTGGTACACGAGATAACATCCACACAGACATACATGTGAGTTTCTATAGAACTTTTCAAAAGTTGACTCAAGGTAATGTCAAATTTTTTTTTGACGCACGCTTACAAAAATTGACAATGATAAAATGCCCCTGCTACATTTTGAAAGTTATTTGTTTTTTGGAAAATTAAAAAAAAACATTTTATAGGAAATTGATGATAGGTATATCACATTCATGAATAGTAAAACTACTTAAATTCAAATCATAATATGACGATAAAACTTTCTAATTTATTAAATAAACAATGAAAAAAATAAACTTTTCATAAAGAACCAATTATTTATAAAAAAAATAGTTACAAAAATAAACAACTTGTAGAGGGCAATATTATTAAAATCATTTTGAATCTACTTCGTGTGTTAAAAGCAATTTTTTTAGGCAATTCATAGCCAACGTAAATGAATTTACGAATGATTTAAAATAGAGTGCAACTTACAGATTCTTGAAAAATATAAATAAATAAATAAATTCAATTTGAAAACTCAATCTATTCAATTTATTTAAAATTTAAAATAAACAAGCTGGAATAATTTAAAATTGAGGGGAAAGAGATAGTATTCGTAGCAATTATTTACCTTGCATCATGTAATGAATGGTCGTCGAGATTAGAATTATATGATACATCTTCCAATTTTTTCTTTCCTGACAAATTTGTAATTTTTTTGAAGCACAACTGGTGATATCCTTCTTCATCTAAACTGCTGGGTATTTGAATTTCAGAGCAGTCGATTGATTTTCTGCTTGGGGATTCACGTTTTCTTATTTCTATAGCATGATGCACTTGTTCAAAACCTTCGAATTTAAATCTTTGAGTTTATTATTTATGGGATCACCCGGTAAATTACAAATAAAACACACTTTTTTCGGTATTTCAGTGTCACTAGCACTGGAATTTTTCGTATTTTCCTTGCTTTCGGACATTTTAATGGCTTGTGCAACGATTTAAAACTGAATTTCAACTGCATATTCGAAGAATGTGGACCGGGTGAGACCGAATACAGTGTATAATACTAATGTAACTTCTCTCTCGTCTGCAGCTAGCGAAACGTGGTGCCGGAATCGCGGGTCGTCGACTTTTTCCGGTCGTCATAACCTTGGTACAAACTCTTCGAGAAGCAGACAACAATCGCAAGAACTATGAGTGGCTCAGGGGGTAGAACGCTTGCCTAGTATGCGAGAGGTCCCGGGGTGGATTCCCGGCCCCTCCACCTTTTTTTTGTTTTTTGGTCAGGTTAGATTAGGTCAGATTAGATTAGATTTTTATATTAAGCGAAATAAATAAGGTACTTACAATACTAATATTAATAATAAGGTACAATGTTGCGTTTATTCTTTTAAATTTCTCGCGCGTGGCACCATACCCGACCGGAAAGAGTCGACGACTCCCGATTCCGGCACCACGTCTCGCGAGCTCCAGACGAGGGTATGTAACTTCTACAAAGAGAAAGTTTTTTTGCTTGCCGGTTGTATTCTTTAAGTAACTTTTGAAATATTTAGTGATTCTCGGCGGCAAATTCAATTTTAAGCATTAGTTGTACCTTCAAATTCTATTTGATTAACTACTTTTTTTTAAATAAATTATTGTTCGAAAAAAATTATGTTAAAAGTTATAATTAATTTTACAATTTTACCTCATCCTAGATAAAACAATTTTATTCATTGGATTTTAAATATATACAGCTCAATAAAAAAATAAAAAATACATTTTTACAAAATAAACAAATTTACTTTACGGAAAAAAATTGTGATGTGCAAACGTTTTTTTTTCAAACTGTAGGAACTCTTTTCCACTGAGTGCCATGATATTTATACGGCAACATTTTTTTAATACCTAATTTTTAATAAATTCGATTAGGGATTTTTTTTTCATTTTCAAAATTCATTTCCCTGCAATGAGCTCATGTGCCATAAAAAATGTACGGCACTACTACTTAACGTTTATTTTTATATTGTACATTCTAATTCTTCTAATTTTAAGGTGCCTCTAATGATTTTTTACGAAGGGGTTGAAATGACAGCATGGGCTTCAGGGTAAAAGCACTTAGTGCCAGAGAAATGATACGGCATAGTATAACATTTCTTTTGAATAAATTTATTTACTTAAGAAATGCCGTACAGTTTTCTATAATTTTTTCTTCGAAGAAAATTTGTGGAAAATGGAAATGATTTATTCTTTCCAGCACCGTAATTTTTGTACGGCACAAGGTTTTTGTGTCTTAGTTTTCTAATATCTAGCTTGGTACGAAATGCCGTACATTCAGATTTAATTAGTTTACCAGGTACAAAAATACCAAGTTTGACTTTTCGCAGATAACCCATGTGCCGCGCAAAATAGACGGCATAGTGCTCAAACGTTTTTCTTTAGGCGGTAGTACTTAGTTGATGGGCACTCATGGTGCCGAACGTAAGTAGTAAATTTTTCCCGTCCGGCTCTTAGTCTAATAGGTTAATGATAATAACTGAAATACCAAATTATAATAACATACCAAAGACAGAAAAAGCAGGAAAACACAAATTTAAATAATACACAAACCAATCCAATGCAGCGATTAATTAAATGGCCGAAGGCGTTGCTTATGAAAATAGATAATAGATTATGAGGTTGACGTTCCCTCCGGCCCTTCTCTGATTGGACGTAATTTTTATGTCACACAACAAATACGACCTCAAGCGGACGGGCCCCTTACTAAAACTTCGTTCGACTTGGTACATAAGAGTGAACCTGCTAGGGGGTGTGCCGTGCTTGTGAACGTGTATTTCCAATAACAGGTCAGATTCTATCTGACCGAAGATCACGTCTTAGCGCCGAAACAGTGAAAATAGTGGTATTTTTAAATGTTAATTCGTAATAAGTGTGTTCCGTTTTTTACCGAATGTAAAACCTTTTGTTTTTTATTACTTTTTTTAATTTAGCTTAGGAATATGTAATCTTTTGTTTATGTTTATTTTTCATATTTTATTTTTTTATTTAGATTCAAAATACCTAGGTACATTGTTTCTGTTTTTTAAGATATTATTATATTGTTGCTGTTTCAATATGTGTTTCTATTTATTTAAATTAAAACTTGTATTCTATCTGATAAAATGAATTTTAATAATTTTATGTTCCTGTTCCCTAAAATAAAATTAGGTTACATAATTTTTATAAGCGCCATTTACTTATACTTATGGTTGCTAATTCTGTTCTCAACAGTGCCTGCGTCTTTATTTAAAATCCGTTCCAGAAAATCACTACTTTTTAATCAGCCTAGGAACTTAACGTTACAGTGACAAGCAAGAAGCAGTGATAGAACCAGTTCCTGTGAAATCACGACACATCTCTACTTTTGTCACTAAAACAAATTGTCATTACATAGTCTGGCTGTTGCAGAATTTTAGTGAACATATTTTCACAGAATTGCAGCCTTCGGTCAGGGTCGTCATCTGAAAGTTGATGCACCATTTTTAATTTGTATGGAAGAAATTTGTTTTTGGTCAACACCCTGTGTACTGTACTATGACTGACTCCACAGTAGGGCGGGTCGAAAAAAAAATTCTAGAAATTGATTTTGTCATACTTCTAAAAAGATGTGAAATCCACCAAGAAAATAAATGCTTTTTTGTTTACCTGAGAAATAATAATTTTAACCGCGCCCCCCACCCCCCAAATATATCAAAATTTTAAATTCATACTAAGAGTCTGTAATAATTATAAAATGTATCTTATGTGTCTAAGGAACACACATACCAAAAAAAACACAAATCTTTTAATATTTGACCGCGCCCCTGAAGACTTACCCTTAAGTGCGTATACTAGTATACAGTTTTTCGCTTGGAAAAGAGATGACATATAATCATTACTAATGGCTTTGTTTGTCTATAAAAAAATTACTCATCGCTTTTTCAACCCAGAATTCACCGCGTGGAACTGTATGTCGAGTTCCACCCCCGCCTCCTCCCTTCCTCCCTTCTCTGTATACTCCTACATCTAGGTATTTATGTGTCTTTACTTCTTACTAGAAAAATATTGTCCTTTGTTTTCAAACGATGGCAAACTGCTTCTAGCCTCTAGCTTGACCCGAATATAGCTATATCTCTTGAGACGGCACCACATACTTTGCTAGATGCTTTACACAGCGCTCGACTGCTTGGGTGTGACATGGAAATTTGACTGTTGATGGAAATATAAAGGACTTAGTTTGTATGGCGTGCACTAGATCTTCATCACTTGAATTTTTTGTTAGGAGAGGCTCTGTCATATTGCAGTAACCCCAATCTATCAGCTCTGTATAATCTTGGGCTTCGAAATTTAATCTTGGAACTCTAAATATTCTTAGTCTGGATGGAGTTTGTTTTGCTTTTAAGATGCGCCTCATTCCCAGTTCTCTTAGATGCGCCCTTTTATCTGAAATCATTGCCAAGAGAATGTTCTCTGGATCGGCAAAATAAGCGCATTTGTGGAAATCACTCGATTAATGATGGTTTTAATTTTATCAGGAAAGTCTCTTGATTTATTTACTAATTCGTGCAAATGTACGGAACCATATTGACAACTGGGTTGCGTTTTTATTAGAAACCAGACTGGAGAATAAACTTTCATAACAAAAGTGACAAGTAAAATAAGGTTTTCTGAGGGCAGCTCTATAGAAACATACAATCGCAGCAACCGGTTTGCTGTTGTTAGCCATCGTGCATGGCCCATTTTACCAGGGTCTTTCTTGGATAAACTTTCAGGACAGTGGCCTTCTCGAATAGCAGAGCATAAACGGTATAGATTCTGTTGATCTTTTTCATCAACTTGAGGTAAAATTACGTTATTTTTTTGAAAATTGACGACAGGTCTTGATTCGCATGTTGCTAGCGAAGATCCGATTGGGCCAGAAAAAGAATAGGGGCCTTTAGTGTGTTCGTCGAGGTCATAAAGAATATGTCTGAGCGGTAGTTCCTTTGTGTGCAACAAACAAATTACCCAGTGTAAGGACCTTCCAACATTAATTTCAATCAAATGTATAATACCGCTCTTCCAACCAGTATTTACGTTGGTACCATCACAACCAATCACTGTTAAATAATCTAAGTCAGTATGTTTAGCTTCGATGTATGAAATAATACTTCGTGATATATTTAACGCAGTACCAGGCGGGTTTATCTTTACATGTCCAAAATATGTACTTTTTGGTTTTTCAACTATTGATATGCGCTCCTGTTCTTTGGTAATACGACGCCCTTGAACAAGAATCATTGCCTGGTCCTTCCTTCCATCGAAATACAGCAATTTTCGCCACGGTTCGATTTGAGGCTCCTGTCATGTCTGCCATTTTGGCAATATTTGGTAGAGCTTTTCTGAGTTGTACGGAATATTAGCAGCTGAAGTATCTAGGCTATCTAGATCTAGAGAGTATGACCACTTAAAATCTTGATCATCTGATATGTCTTTGTCTGAGCATGATGACGATGATGTTTCATCCAGTATTTCAGTCTCTTCATTTGTTTTTAAGGTTGACGGACCTGCCCTTTCTAACAAAAGTCTTTTATTCTTATTTTTTATTTTTTTTTGTGACTACCCGATCGATACCACCGATGCGCATTTTTCTTTGTTCTTTGGTCGCAGAGGAATGGACATTCAATGACCCGGGACTTTTTTATTTTTTCGCAGGTACAAGTATTAATATCAATACACTTACAGGAACATATCAAATATTCTTTTTGATTGTGTTTCGAAGTTATCCATTTTCGATTGAAGAAACGGAGTATTCCTTTGTTTTAAAGGCTTAATTAAATATCTGTATTTTTTGTGATAATCTGTAATCATAGCACTATTCGGTTGTGTGTGACAGTTGGTAACGAAGCTAAATTCCATACATGCTTAATTTTGTTGGCAACAACTTTAGCAACTTGACTATCCGGTGGATGTTAGCTACCGTCTCCCTTTAATTCGGTTTGAACGAAAAAGAAACACCGCATCATTTCTTCATAAGTGGGGAGGGAAGTCTGCGATTCTAAATTCTGCCCCAAACCAAAAATATGTTGATTTTCTTGTCCTCTAGTTTTACTCACTTTTCCCCGTTTCATGGTAACTTTTGCACAAATGAACCAACTTTGAAACGTAACTTGAAATGACTTTACAGTTCGAAAAGTAAACAAAATAAAAAGCACTAAAATGAAATACTGATCACTGTTTGCATAGACGAAAGTAAATAATACACGATTAAACGCAACGATTGTCGGTTTTGTACTGAAAGTGTCCTGTCTGTCCTATCATGTTCAAATGCCCTCGACCGAAAATCGCACTTAGCTCAGTAGCACTGGAAAAAGAGATTAGTGTAGGATACTTATTCAGAATATTCTCAATTACCAAATATACATTTTCTTAGAGGGGCTCGGTCAAAAATTGAGCAAATGCAGCGGAAATAAAAACGGTATGTTTTTATAATATAAGAAGACTTTTTTTCATTATGACGTTACAAAATAATAAATCTAAAAAAATTACCTCTTTTAACCCCCAGGGGCGCGGCTGGAAATTATTTTAGAAATTTAAAAAAAATATGTTAGCAATTTTGACACATTATATAACATTTTATAACTATGACAAATCCGTTTTCTAGAAAAATGTTTTAGGCCTTTTTCGACCCGCCTTACTCCACAGGTAGACGACGCTACTTAAGCTGTGGAAGAACAAGGGTTTACTACAATTTCTGCAACCATATCAATTTGTTTATCAATACCAATATTTGGTCGACCTGATCGTTTGGCATTATGAACACTACCTGTTTGTTGAAACTTATGAAAAAGCTCTCTCAAATAAGTCCTCCATATAGGACGATCGGGGTATCTCTCATTAAAAATGCATTCCGCCGCATAAAAATTATTTCCACTTTCACCAATAATTAAGATAGCTGTTACTTTGTCAGCTAGAGCACGTACCATTTTGTTTATGTAGATACTTAAACGTCTCGTTAAACAATAATTAAACTAAAAATTCAAGATATTATCGCATGGAAAAACGTCAATTATAAAACTTCAACTTGTTTGACAATTAACCTTAAGCGGACTTTTGAATCATTATTAATTAAAAGAGAAACTCAAATTTTAGTGTTTATTTATTTTAACCATCAAAAACATCGTAAATCCAAAAAAAATAGTATGATTGAATAGGTATTCTAAATACCTTTCAAACGAGGCGTCACTTACGATCAGGTCCCATATAATATTATTGGTTTCAGTTGCTTGGTGACATCACAGATCCCTATTACGTCACCTGTTACCACTTGTAGAGAAGCTTACAATAGTTCATTTTCACGCTTCAAATTTCATCAGACTAAGTATCACCGTTCAAAGAAAAAGAGGGTGAGGGAACTTTTGAAAAGCACTGTATAAAATTATATTGCCATTGTATTTGTGTCGATGGCCACTGATATCAAGACTCATTAATTCCATAACAAAATATTCTCAGTATTATATTTACTAACTTTCATTTTAAAATTAAATTACCATAATTATGTCTTAGTTTACAAATATTTTTTTCTAGGTACTATCTTCTATGTTTGGTATATAGCGACGACAAAGACATTAGAATATTTAGAATAATGTCGCTGTTCTTAGAAAACAGAAAAAACAAAGAAATATCAGAAACAATTCAAGAACATCTGCCTAAATTACCAAGTTATAAATACATAATAATGCTACCTCAACTAATACCTCATTTAACATCGGACGATTTCGATATATTCAACAAAAACGTTAACGAAATAATTGAAAAGTGCGCGGTAGACCACCCTCATCACACTTTACCTATTTTGCTGTCTTTGGCCAACGCTCACAAAGATAAAGAATACGATAAATCATCAACGAAAACTTCTACTAACGATAATAGAATCGCTAAAGCCAAACAACTTTTATCAAATCTAAAAACTAAAAGTGAAGGGTAAGTATTCTTATTTATTTAAATAGTTTATCTTGATGAGCGGGTTAAATTTATACACAGTGTATATTTATTTACTCTTAATTTATTTACACATGGTATACTTTCTTACTATAAAACTCATTTATACACTAATTACTTAAATTCAACTAATTTATATTTTAAATACACATTTCATTAATTTATACTATCTAAAAATGTAGCTTTTATGGCAGTGTTCCCAAATTTTCAGATTTTTTTCTTCACCACTCATATGAAACTTATCGCTCTTCCCAAGGACTTTTAGGAAACCCTTTTACACAACATATCTTGACCATTTTCACTAATTTTACTCTAAATTGTAGTTATTTGTACTTGCTGGTGCAAACTGTACAAATTTACGAAGAATCTTCTTGTATATTTGTAATAGGAATCGAACAAATAAAATCTTATTGCAGGTTATCTGATCAAATTAATAACTTGAATAAAGTTAGTGTTGCCCTAATCAGCTTGGCGTATATGGAAACTTCGGATCAAAGTTCACGAAAGAAGCTGTTCGATATTTCCTCTAGTCAGAAAATTATGGGAATTAAAAACTTGAACGATGTTTTGGTGCCTACATGTGAGTTAGCAGTTAGTCATACAAAGAACTATACAAATATTATTGGTAAGTTTGGTAAATTAATTTATTTATTTTTGATTTAGATGCCCTTTCATGAATACCATAATTTAATCGTTTTCACTGGCAATAAATTATAAGATAACATTCGACAAGAAAATTTCTATTTAAAATTATGAATATTTCCTCAAGATTCTGCTTAATCTGCCGCTTTACATATCTACATATAGGGAGAAGTAAAAACAGTACTGTACAAACTCAAACAAGGCAAGGAAGAGGATCAGGATGTGAACTCCTTTTTTGAGATGCCCTCAGACAGAACATTTCCTGTTTTCATTTTCAGCAGGTACTTTCGGATTGCCATACTGGATAGGAAAGACTGGAAGGAAGGCCTTCCAATTAAAGCAGACAAAATCTGGGATTCTGATGGCTCAAAGACCAATAAACTGGTTGGAGCTGGTATCTACGGAGACAGACTGACAGTGAAGGTATCAATAAGCCTCGGACAGCACATCACGGTGTTTCAGGCGGAAATAATCGCAATAATGCACTGTGGCATGCTGATAAAACGTTGTTATTTACTTGGACAGCTAAGCAGCTCTAAAGGCAATCAGCTCTCAGAAGATCAGTTCCAAACTGGTCAGGGACTGTATACACACCCTAGAAGAAGTGGTATTGTCTAACAAACTTGCTATATCCTGGGGACCAGGCCATGAAGGCCACCTAGTAAACGAGAGAGCTGATGACTTAGCCAAAGCAGATCTCTTTAAAACAGCCATTAAAAACTGGATAAACAAAGAGTTTCAAAGCTGGTGGCTGCAAATACAAGGACAGCAACAGGCAAAGCAGTTAATTAAACACTGCTCCCAAGTTCTCACCAGACCTACTAAGCCACATCCGAAAACTTGTACGGGTAGGTCAACTAACGGGGCATTGTAGACTCAACAAGCACCTGGAAACAATGAGCTCGGTAGAAGATAGCATGTAAGGGTTCTGCCAGGAAGTGAAAGAAACTGCTGTACATGTATTGTGCCATTGCGAAGCACTATGCAGGCTTAGATTTGCAATGCTGAGACAGGATAAGCCCAAACTGGCCAGCTATTTGGGGTGGCCAGTGTCACGGCTGGGAGGTCCAATCAAAAGGATAGGCCTAGACAGCACACTCTAAGGTCAGATAGGAAAAATCACAATAAATACAATAGGGTTGCAGTGGTGGAGGACGCTTCGGCGTCATCTCCGTTCAAATAGATCTAATGTAATCTAAACAGTATTTCATATTGTTATATTAAAATAAGTTTAAGATTAGATTGGGTTAGGTTGCAGCTTGTGGATTTGCTTCTTTTTATTATATCTATTAGAAATCGAAACGACATACTCAATAAGCTAATGTTTTGACTTGATTAGGTTAGGTTTGAGCTGTTAAAGGGACTAACACAACTATTCGTTTTTATTTCAGTAAATTTCAATAAATCGTTTATCTCTCATTTTTGTTACAAAGTTTGTTTTGTCTGTTATTATACGAGATATCAAAGAAAGTTATTTACAAATATAGTGGGCAGCTACACGTTTTAAAAGTATCACATCATAATTGTGTAACACCCTATATTTTATTTCAAACTGAAATTCCACTCACTTCCCCGTTACAACAATAATTGTAGAGTCGTGATATGTTATATAGGGTATTTAAAAAGTTAATATAACAAATTGTCGACGAAAATCATATCAAGTTCAACGCTCTGTATAATTGAAAATGTATAAAAGAACAATGATCTATTGTGGCCATAGTTTTTAATGATTATCAAAACTTATGAAAACGATTTATTTAGCTAATATTATACAAGGTGCGAAGTTGTTTTGTCGGTATTTTTAAACGGATCTCCCTGTATTTTATATTTCTATCATAAACTGCAGTCAATGTAGTTTAATTAATTCTCAATATTTACTATATCTAATCCAATTAATTATTTTTGTACCCTTTTCAATTTACAGTGGCGGTGTAAAAATACAGAGTGATCCATTAAAACATACCGTGAAAAAAATTGTACATAGTGTAATAATATGTGACTACTCGCTGAGGTTCTAATGTAATGGTCCTAGGCGCTGGGTTTCTGGGTGCGTTGTAATCTCTATTACCCCAGAAAACACCCTGTCCACTTCGCCGTATTTCTGCTAACAAAATCCCGCTTACGTGCAAACAAACCTGCGCCATATGTCCCTAAAGGAACGAGAAGGCAGCGTAGCTGGCTGTCACCACCCACGATTTCGTGGGAAACAGGAGTCGTCGGCTCCTGGAAGAAATGTCCGAAAGGGTTGGCTTCGGCCTCCGCTGCTATCAGTTGTCGTTGGTAATGAGAGGTCTTGTGCTATAGGGTTACGTCAGTTAGAGGGGTGGGTTGAGGAAAACTCTTACGTGTAGCTCTTATGGGTATATATTATGTATTCATATAATCATGCTCTCCCGGTTGAGAAAATAAACTAATCAATAATGATTTCTTTAGCGAGTTTATTATGAAAAAATAAACAAAAATTACACCAATTGACAAAAGCGTCAGGAATAATTGTATGTAAAGTCTTGTGACTGTAAATAATTAAAACCAATGATAGGATCGAGAGAAAACTTGAGATACCATGTTACATTAACGAGAATGAAATGCAGAATAAAATGAAATTTGTTAGTTTGAAAAATAATCGCCGCAACCTAAATATTGTGTATACGAAACTCTGAAATTAACAACTTAGTATTCAACCTCAAATGTGCTCCCTATCCCTGATTTATACGGAGAGGTATCATCATTGAATACTCGTATGCGATATGAAATAACATAAATTAAATTATACAGCTAGTATCATAGATACAATGCTAATAATTTGACCAAACTACAAAAAAGTCATAGTACACAGTTAGTATAATTTTAAATTTGATTTACCAATTCTCAGACTGCGTGTTCACAAAAACGCCGACGTCCACGACTCGCGTTTCGAACAAAAAAAAACCTTCAGAGCGCGTACAGTAGACGCTCCCGTGTAATTTTCTTTTCACCTTTCGAAAAAATTATACTTGGTAAGTTAAAACACTACGTCTTAATTATATGTTACTTAAACTTCGAGGACCCCTCAAAAACCGCTATCCGCGAACCACAAAAAATACTAGACCGCTTCCGACCGCGAGTTTTTGCCAACTACCACTTCATCTGTTACATTTTCGTAGCTTCGGCATTTTCCCTATGTCAGCTTTGTTTATTTTTTTGTACATGTTATTTCCTGATTGGTTGTCACTTATCGTTCGACGGAGTTGTGTAATAGTTTTTTTACCTCTACTAAAAATGAATTTACATTTGATTCCGCAAAATTTCGTTATTTTGACGTAATTATTATTTCCTGTTAAAATATTCTTATTTTGCAACAAATTAAGACTGCTTTCTCTGCTTGTATGTAAACGTTTGCTTTCTTTAGTTTAAACGTTACAATAAAAAGGTAATTTGTTATACAGGGTGATCCTCCCCATGTTTCTTACTTTGGTATTTATTACAATAGCATGTCACAAGTTTTAGATGTGGCATCACTGATGTGGATATGTCATACATGACATTGTCAACGTCAAGTTTGACGTACTTAGAACGTGTTGTCATGCAGTGGCTATTTGTGTTTACAGATGCTTTAAACGTTTATCGAGGTCAATAAATTAAATTAAATCGTGAACATTAAAACGACAGCAGTGTGTCGATCAACTCGCTTCGACTCTTGTTGATGAAGCACCGTCTTAAGCCACATTTTTTCGCTGGTTTTCCGAATTTAATCGTGGTCGCACTTCGCAAAAGGATGAATTTAGCGAAGATCGTCCGAAACTGGCTGTTGTGTCAAAAAACATCCATGCTGTGCTTAAACTTGGGCATTAGTTCCACTATTAGTTTTTTTCGGTAAAATCAAAGCTTGAATATTTGAGAGCACACCACCTTGTGCAATAGTTACTCCAAACAACAATTTATTCAATGCCTCATCGTTTGTAATGGCTAATTGTACGTGCCTAGGAATAAATCGGGTCATCCGCCGTACAGTTCTTGATTGGCACTGTTATTCCCGCATATCAAAAATAAACTGCAAGGTCAAAGTTTTTCGGCTCCCGAAGGATCCGTTGATGTGTTCACATGTTTTAGGGGCACCTCAATCGGAGTGGAAAAAGTGCTTCGACAATTGGTTCAAACGCACGCAAAAGTGTATTAATCTTAATGGAGAGTGTTGTAATGTTTTTCGTATTTATTTAAACACACAACAGGTGGTGTAAATGTATACACACAGTATGTCGACTTACGTAATTTATTTATACATTTAACTAATCACTTATACTTAATTTAGGTACACACTCAATTTCTAATTTATATTAAATATACCAATACTCTGTTCACTTTTTAACTAAGTTCACTTTTATATTCACTTGTTCACTATTCTGCTATGAAATCAAACTGTAGACTGACTTGCGGTTCGTAGATAGTCGATTATATATTAAAAGGGTACCCTTCATACCAAAAATAGGGAAAAAAGATGGGGCTGATCCCCGATATTTTAGACCCATCTGTCTAACATCCTTTCTATTCAAAACGATGGAGAAAGTAGTGGATAACTACATAAGAACAGAGAACCTGGAGAATATACCACCTCATAAATGTCAGAATACCTACAGAGCGGGCCGATCAACTGAGACGACTCTGTATCAGCTGACCGAAGTCATCCAGAGAACTCTGAACAACAAAGACGACGAGGATAGCTGAGAGACAGGTGGGGAATCAAACCACCTCAGTTGAAGCCACTCGGGCGACACCTCAAGGGGGAGTGATATCTCCCCTTCTATGGAGCCTCGTAGTAGATGAGTTGCTCTACAGGCTAACGCAGCTTGGCTTCGAATGTATGGGTTATGCTGATGTCATAGTTCTAATAGTCAGAGGCAAGTTCGAGAGCACCTTGTGTGATTTATTACAAAATGGCCTCAGAATCATTGAGCAATGGTGCTTGTCAGTGGGGCTAAACATTAACCCAAACAAGACCATAGTAATTCCATTTACCCGGAAAAGAACACTTCCAGCCATGAAACCCATATCCTTAAACGGGGAAATCATAGAATGGAAATCAGAAGTTAAATATCTAGGGATAACCATAGACAATAAGCTTCTGTGGAATAAGCATGCTGAAATAACTGCTAGTAAAGCAATAAGAGTTTTGATGGCGTGCAGAAATCTAGCTGGTAAGAGGTGAAGCTGTAACCCAAAAATACTCGGATGGATGTACGCCATGATTGTGAGACCAGCAATTACGTATGGGGCAATAGTTTGGCATACAAAAGCAAGTCAGTGCAGCACGAGGAAGACCCTCGACAAAGTTCAAAGGCTTGCCTGTGTGTGCATCACTGGAGTTATGAGAACGTGCCCAACTAGGGCACTTGAGATCATTACAGATCTAACACCTCTACATATGGTGATAGAAAGATCTGCTCAAGAGGCAATTCTTAGAATATCTAAGGAAGGATCAGGTAATGAGAATATTAAAAATTAGGGAGCCTGGTCCTCTCTAACAAAATACATCTCATCAGCGAATCTTCCCAGTGACGAAATTATCAAGAAAGTAAGTATCGAGAATTTCACTACGATGCTAAATACGAGGAGAGACTGGGAAAGGGAATACACCACCCAAACTCTCAAAGAAAACCCCATTAGATCGTATACGGATGGTTCAAAAACCACCACTGGAGCAGGCGCTGGAGTATTTGGGCCTGGCACCAGATACTCTTTATCGTTAGGCTCCTTCCCGAGCGTCTTTTAGGCAGAAATACTTGCGATCGAAAGATGCGTGGAAATGAACCTAGAAAGAAACTGTCAGAAATGTGACATATCGATCAAAGCATTGAGCTCCCATGTCATCGACTCAAAGTTGACATGGGAGTCCCGAAGAATTAGGCAAGAACAACGGGTCTCTTTAGTCTAGGTTCCTGGCCACTCGGGAATCACGGGAAATGAAGAGGCCAATACACTTGCCAGGAAAGGAGCCCTTTATTGGCCCGGAGCCTTTCTGTGGTGTAAGAAAGAGCTTCGGAAGAAGGAGGAAACCAAAAGAGAAGCATTCTGGCGGTGCCTTCTTGGGCTGGAACATTCCAAAAAGTTCCTGCGGGACTTTGATACTGCTAGATCCAAAACATATTTGGACCTCAGTAAAAACAAGCTACATCTCCTCACGGGCTTTCTTACAGGACACTGCCGCCTTAGGAAGCACCTAATGAGAATATGTCTAGCAGAAATTGACGAGTGTAGATTCTGTGGGGGGAGGATGAAACTCCGGATCACCTAGTTCTAGAATGCCTCGCCGTTGCAAGCCAACGCAAGAAATGCTTCGGACAAAAAACTTGTAAGAGGATCTAACCTCGTTGAAGCCGTTCCAAAGACTAGAGTTTATTAGAACCCTGGAACTAGAAGGCGAGCAGTTGTAGTAGTGAGAACAGCTCTGATAGGGGGGGGGGGGCACAATAAACCTTAGGTTTCAGTGCATTGTAACTCCGTTAAAATCTAAATCTAAATATATTAAAACGTTTTTTCTAGAACATTTCTAGTATGCGGCTCCCAACAAACAATCGACCTTCTTGCAAATGTCTATAAAAACTATCTAAAAAAAATAGCCCTTCACAGAAATCAGTGCGCTCCCGCCAAAATTTTAACTACTACTACAGTTTGCGGTATCTTAACGTTACCCCCTACTTAAAAGGAAGTTCCTCATGGGACTTGTGTGTAGCCGGGATTGGATGCTTAAATCGGCAACTGGACCCATTTTTACACTTTCCGGTAGTATAGAAATAACAGGGCATCGTCTTCATGGGGTACCAATAACGGGGGTATAGCTGCAAATTAATATGTGGACACCGGTATCTTGGAAGATCACCTCTACCATGTACCTGATGACCAGCCAATCCACTGGTTGCTCTCTATCCTAGGCAGTACTAGTTTCTTCACGTTGTATTCCAGCACATGATCTGGAAGGTTTCGTAGCGCTTTCCACACATCGTGGTAGGTGGTAATTTGTAGAGAAAACATGTGATATGTTATAAAAACTTTAAAATTCTATATAAAGAAAATAACTACTCTAAAAGGATTTTCCTGGAAATGGCTTTCATTTGTCAAGAAGATAATTGTTTAAATAAAAGAACTGATATTCAGACACTAAGTTTAATTTACAGTTATTTTTAATCATTAGACAAAAAAGAAAAAAATTTAAATCAAAGCATTACGGAGGAGAATTATTTTTATCAACTTTCTAATATTTCATTTAAAAAAAGTCTAGCAAACATCTTATAATAGAATAACTATGATCTCACTTACTAATACACTAAATATAAAGACATTTCTATGACTACTGTACATTGTCATACATTTCAAATATGTCAATTTGAAAGTTTTTTATTATGTACCGGGTGGTCCAATAAACCGATCTCTCGGCTGTATATTAGAAACTATTCATGTCATAACTTTAGGAGAAAAAATTCCTTTGTAAAAGTGGCCAAGAGGAATCGCTGGAAATAACTTTCAAGTTTCTAGGTTAACCGATAGGGGGCGTAACCTGTGAAGAAAAATTTAAAAACCAGTTTTTTGTGAAATATGCCCATATTATACCAAGTGTTAAATAAGGAAACTAGAAATAGGCCTACATTCCGTATAAATTTGTTAAAGTACGTTTTTATTTTTTTCAAAAAAAGGGTGGGGGAGAGTGGGGAAGTGTTTGTGGATAAATACCTATAACTTTGATTTGAATCAAGCGATTTTAACGAAATTAGTGTCATTAGAAAAAGTGGTACTTAGAATTGACCCAGATTGCAGTTCTTAATCCAGACTATTGGTGAGTCTATTTCAAATTATGAAAAGTTTAAAAAATAGGTAAGCATTATTTCCACAAAAAACATCATGTCTTATAAGATAAATCATAGATGCATCGGAGATAAATCTGTAAAATCTAAAATCAAAATAAAAAGAAATTTAAGTATACTTATTGAATGACCATACAATTGTGAAGGGCTATATTGAACAACGTTAGGATCTTTATAGTTTTTTTGGCATTTCGTGAAATTAATTGACAATTATAGAAATATTTGACAATCTCCATAAATTTTATAAAATTTTTTGAAGAAAGTATTGGGTTTTATAGATTAAAACTAACTTTTCCGCATCTGTGAGATGTCCTGAACAGTACTCTATCATGAAATTGTCAGTTGTATACACTTCGAGGCATGAACCGTGCTAACAAACCGAAAGTTCTCCAAAAATAACCAAAAATGTAGTATACCTGGATTTATAGGACCCGCTCTACTCGCTCTAGTCAGCTGAAAATCAATAGGGTACATCTGTGAGACACCTTGAAAAATATCCAATTATAAAATTGGTCATTTTTATACACTCCGGTGGCAGTATCGTACTAACAACCCGAAATTTCTCCAAAAAGGACCAATAAGGTTAATCTATAAGACGCTTTGAACAATATTCAATCATAAAAGTGGTCACTTGAATACACTCTGGAGGCTGTATCGTGCTAACAAACTGAAGATTCTCCAAAAATGACGGAAATTTGGTACTTCAAGTATCATAGCACTAGTTTATATAAATAAGCCTGAATAATATTCAATCATAAAATTGGTCAGTTGTATACAGGGTGTCCCGGGACTAATGGGAAAAAGTCAGGAGCGTATAATCTGAGCTAAAATAATGTTAGTACTTCATATAAACTTTTACTATGCAGGCCCTCGTTTTCGAGTTATAGGCCTCCAAAGTTTTAATTTTGAATTTGGTTTTTATTTGTATTTTTTGTACTAGTTATTTGATCTTTATAAAATTTACGGCAAAGCTATAATGTATGTGTATGTTTATTTTGGTAAGGTAAACAGATTTACAGTAGTGCATTGAAGCCAGGGACGGACTACTCGCTATGGTTAGTGATCCAAAAATTTTGCAGGTATGGCACACCCTGTATGAAATTATCGAAATTCAATAGGGTTCATCTGTGAGATGTCTTGAACAATATTCAATCATAAAGTTGGTGACTTGTTGCACTGGAGGCTGTATCGTGCTATCAAGACAACGAAAAGTGGCCGACGACGACATACACAGGATTTTTTGTCTAAAAACCGCTTTTTCGTGTTGTTCTTGACGAAAAACGTAAAAATAACAAAAAATAATTTCAAAATTCCAACTTTTTTGGGGTAAACCAATACTTTTGCCACATATTAGATAGGTTGAGCAGAAAAGTAAAAACATATTTTTATAGTTAATTATGTCCTTTAATCCGAGGGGGACGTAAGGCTTTAATGAGGTTTCTATAACATTGGTTGTTTAAGGGATGGTAAGTTATTAGCCCACCGATCACGATCTTGCTGGGGGGGCTGCCACCTTGAAGCCCACAAACTTGTTTTTGTGTGCAATTTCCCGCCTAACTGGAGGTCTGGCTGCTTACCAGACCTATATAGAACTTACACATATTACCAACCAAGCTGACAGAGCCACGATCTAGATTACCTCAGGACTGCCCCCTCAGCCCCCTCAAGCTATTTTCTCCTGTAGATCATAACAGTTTCTGGACTGTGGTAGCTTGGAACCATAGTTAAGGGTTGAAGTAGTTGTGGTGTCCAGTCTCCTCCACCACTGATACCCTCTTGTATAGGTATTAGTACGGTTCCCCTGGGGGATCCAACAAATTACAAAATAAACAAGTTTTGCAAAATGGATTCTGAAATTAATTTATAAAAAACCTCAAGAATTGAAGATAAAATTGTAAAAGCGAATAAGAAATATCATTCGAGTTGAATATGAATTTCGACCCTTTTGTCGATACAGATGTCTCAGCCTACAAATTGCTCCCATTACTCCATAATTTTATATCCACTTAAAACTTTTTCACAGAGATATAAGATATTTTCAAATTCCACAAGCAGCGCAACTTTTCATGTGACAAATATTCACGTATCACTATAATCTTAATTTTTTTAAAGGTATATCGTCCTTTAAATCAACTTACAAAATAGTAGGAGGAGTTAATAAACCAAAGAAAATTATATGCAGAGGAACTGACGGTATATATTATTCTCAATTAGTCAAAGGACAAGACGATCTCCGACAAGACGCTGTTATGCAACAGGTTTTCAGTATAATGAATAATCTTTTGTCCTACAAGAAGACGACAAGACATCTTTTAATACGGACCTATAAAATAGTACCATTATCTATGAGGTGCGGTATATTAAAATGGGCAGATAATAGTATGCCCATAGGGCAATATTTAATAGGAGAAGATTCTATGGGAGCTCATCAGAAGTATAGACCGACTGATAAAACACCTGCTGTTTGTCGAGAAATATTTAAGGTGAGTGTAATTTTGTATTTAGCGAGACATACCAACTGCATTTGTAAACTCGCTATTTCTTCGAAAATTCAACGAGAAAATTTATTTTATGGTCCGATTAAATTTAACATTTGACAACGCCACAATCGTTCTAACAACGAATGGGGTTCACTAAAAATTGATATTTAAACACAGATTATTTTAAGCTCTCTTCCTAATTACAAACTCTCTAAGAGTGGAATATAAAAAAATAAAAATTTCTTGTTTTTCAATTTGTTATTGCTACACATTTGGAGAGTACATTTTTTTTATAAAATTGAACTTTTTAGAACCAAATAACTCGATAACCAATCGAATTACATGAAACAAACAAGAGTAACTTTTGTAGAATGTAACGTTTTTTAATTTTCTTTTATTATTTTACTTATAGTTCAGCCGAAAAAAAATTTGCTTTGGTTTACTAAACACAACCAAGTGTAACTAGCGCCCTCTATTAACAATGCTAAATTAGAGTCCAAATTGGCGAACCTCATACCAAAAGAAAAACGAAAAAATTACCGATTTTCCAATAAAAATTGTGAAAAGATGAAAAGTTATTGCGAAAACATGAAGAAAAGTTATTGCGAAATTAAAACCCATATTTACAATTTAAACACCTGGCTAAATAATATTATTTTGGGTCCTAAAATAAACAGTTCAGATATTGCACATTATTAATGAATTACTGTTGAAATGTTTATATGTTTTCTAGAAATGTGCCGGAAAACCTGCGGAACATAAATTGAAAGTATACAAAGATATTTGTCAAAGCTTCAAACCTGTGTTCCATCACTTTTTCGAAAGCTTTTTCCCTCAACCTGCTGTTTGGTACGAAAGGAGAAGGGCCTTTATACATAGCGTAGCGACTACAAGTATGTGCGGTTATATCCTAGGAATTGGTGACAGGCATACTAGTAACATTCTCATCGATAAAACTACGGCGGAAGTTATCCACATTGATTTCGGTAAGTCAAAATACAAATTTTATGCAATCATAACGTAAGGCAATGTGATTTTGTTTTTGTAATAGGAAGTGTAATTTTAAAAGTAATTTTTGTGTGCAGAATCCAAATTCTGTGTCAGAGTTGGTCAATTCACACCTAGCTATAGGTATAGGTCTTATACATATTTGGTTTCTTCCTTTTCTTATTTCTGGAAAATATACAAGGTTGAAGTTGGAATAAAAAATTTTGTAAAAAATTACCTTAAAAAAATTGGTAGTAGCTACATCTATAGAGAACACTAGTGGCGTCTCTTTTGGTAATTTTCTTAGTTCATACATAAGATAGAACTGTTTGTAAATACAACTCCTATATAAATTCAGACCAAGTAAATACATTTATTTTAATAAATAATTTGCAATATTCAAAAATTTAAAGTATATGTAAATATGAGAAAGTAATTTTACTGAAATAAATAGTATTAGTGAATACACAAATTGAGTAACAATGAATTTTTGTGATGTTAAAAATAAAGTTAGTTCTGGTAACAAAGGTTTGTGTTCTATCATGCCACATTACAAAAGGTAATTTCTTGTTTACTTCTACTCTTTATTGTTATTAAAATTCGAAAATAATCTTAAGAAATATTCAAACGACAGCTAGATGTTAAAAACAACTTCTTGTATGTCCCATGTACTAAGCATGGTTATAGAACAAGTATAGTGCTTTACTACTTGAAAAGCATTTTATGCAACTTGAGAAAAACTGTTCTCCCGTTGCAGAAAATGCTTCTTTCGTCACTCATTAAACAATACACTTTTTATAATTCGCGTATAAAAGAGACTTCATTATAACATTGTTTACAGTGTCACAATGAAGCTCTTTGAACACTGTTATAGTAATTTTTAGTGTACAGTTGGTTATTGTATTTAGTTATATTTTTTTTTGACATTTGGCTTTGACTTTGACACAAATTATAAATAAAATGGTCTAGCCTTGTTCTAGCTAGCAAATTATTATGTTAAATGTTCTTAAAGGTAAATTAGAATGATTTATATGTCAAAAATATTAATGAATAAAGTACGCTAACGTTTATTTATCAATGAATTGTCAATTGTTTATATTGTATAGGATCAACATATAGGTATACAAAACGTTCTATTTTTGGGATAAATTACCAGATATCTATGTGAAGATGTATTACAGAAATAATTCAGTTCATGATATAATATAAATAGATCGCAAGAGCATATACGAAGAAGCTCTTTTTTAAACAAATAATCATCCTCTTCTTGCTTAAATGAAAGTTTGTTTACAATTTACACAATTTTTCGGTTATAATATGTCAAAAGTCAGAAGTGCTGAATAAAACCATCTGTGATCTCACCAATTAGGAATCTACAGAATTGCCAACCTAAATTCAAACCACTCCTAGTTTAAAAACAGGGATTATATGAAATTCTATTTTATTTAAATAATTAAATGAATGCGAATTATAGAAAATATTGTGTAAAACTTGTGCCATAATGACTTTCTGTAGTGCTCGTACTACAAAACGAGTCATTGTGACACTTGTTTTACAAATAACTATTTTAATATCCAATACCACTTTTTATATATCCAGTAGTTTTCAACACACATTTAACAATCCTTACAAAATTGCCCGGATTATCGCCTCATAATCTGCAATTAAAAATCGTAACGGTAATAATTATGTTGCGGAATATAAACCAGCCACGATTTTGTAATGGCACCCAACTTGCGGTGAAGAAATTAATGAACGTCATTGAAGCCACAATTTTGAAAGGGTACAAACGCGAAGACATTTTGATTCCGAACGATATGCCAATCGACTTTAAACGGTTACAATTGTACGTGCGGCTCATTTGCAATGCCGATAAATAAATCACAAACGCAGTTGCTAAGCGTTTGTGGTATCAATTTTGAAAATCCATGTTTTTCACATGGCCAGTTCCCGTGTCGGAATACCAACATAACTATTCATATTCGCACCAGAAAATAAAACTAAGAATGTTGTATATTATAAAGCATTAGAATTATAAACAGTATGTTGTTGCAATAATTATTAATTATACAAATTCAAATTCTATATTCATAGTTAAGACAGGTCAACGTCTGTCGGGTCAGCTAGTTTTTAATAAATTAATTCAAAAGCCAAAGGAGGAGGTAAAAATAAAATGAAACATAAAAAATCAAATTAATGCTGCATTTGTTTCAAACAAATATATGTTTTAACAGGAATAGCTTTCGAACAAGGAAGGGTGCTACCTACACCCGAAACCGTGCCATTTAGGTTGACAAGAGACATCGTAGATGCAATGGGTGCATCAGGAGTAGAAGGTATTTTCAGAAGGTAAATTATTCTGCTGCTTATAATAAATTTCGACACGTTTTCATTTTTCTAATACATTAATACTTTGGAACGGAAGAATCCATCATATTGTTATAACTTTCACAACTTTATTCAATACTTGGCAAAATACAATACTACTTTTTAACAATTCAACTTATTAACACATCAAACTATTGACTGACTGACTCTGCCACAACTGTTCTCTATTTATATATAGAAAGAACTTTCCAGAAAGGACTAGAATATTCTGTAACATACTAGTACGTCAATATGGGACACAATAGAAAAATCTTGAAAATTCTAGACTGTCACCTTGACAGGTGCCTGTGACTACTCCGCCTATTCAGCCCTCTTCTTATTTTCAGTCCAATCTGTCATTCTGACATTCATAGAACAGGTGTAACATTGCTTCCCCTCTTCAAGTTATTCGCCTTGAATAACAGGGACTTCGACGTCTTCTTGAAACCAATTCGATGTGTCATCACCGTAATAGCGTGCCAATCTCTCGATATGAACGACCTTATGTTTACTTTTTGGTGTCAGACGAATGCGATAAATTAAGTCGTTGATTTTCTTCACCACCAATTTCGTTGAAGTTTCAGAGTTAATCCTTTATTTCTTCTGGGCTGGTACAACCAAACTGCATCACCCGACTTAAATATCTCTTCTTCAAGGTTTTTATCCAACCGTCTCTTCATCTTTTCGCTGGTTAGTTTCAATCGCGTCCTTGCAAACTCGTGAATCTTCTCTAACTTTTGTTGAAGCTCTTCAACATATTGAGGCAGGCGTTGGTCTTCTTCTCGATACAAAGGAGGAGGTTTTCCAAAGAGGATATTGCTAGGAAGCTTCATTTCTCGACCAGAGACTAACATTGAAAGTGTATAGCTAGTGGATTCATGATGTGCACTCCGATAAGATAAGAGGAACAATGGAATCAGTTCATCCCAATCTTGCTGGTTTTGGGAGACAAATAACAATAGATATTGGCAAATTCCACGTTCCACTAAACCATCAGACTTGCACTGATGTAGTTCGAGTTTTCTTAATTCAGAAGATTTTCATTAAATCTGTCCAAAATTCTGATTCAAAATTTCTTCCTTGATCGGAATGTACTTCCAATGGTACTCCGTGTCTTGCGATGACATTACTCAGAAATGTTTCAGCGACGGTTGCAGCCTCTCGGTTAGGAATTGGTACTACTTCTGGCTACTTGGAAAAGTAATCCATAGCTACCATTAAGTACTTGTTACCTTTTTCTGTTTGTGGTAGTGGCCCGAATATGTCTACACCTACTCTCTGAAATGGTTCACCGTACTGATATTGAGCCATTTTTCCACGATTTATAGTTTTTGGTCCTTTCTTTCCGCTGCAAAGTCACATTTCTTACACCATTATGTAACGTCTTGGCGACATTTGCCAAGTAGAATTGTTCACAAACTCTGGCTAAGGTTTTCCCAACTCCGTAATGTCCTACTGAACGACTGCTATGAAGTTCTTCCATCACTTTACGAACAAGTGATTTAGGCAAAACAAGTTGGTGGATCGTAGATACACCGTCAGAGCTCTCCCACGTCCGATGGAGTACGCGATCGCGAAGAGTAAGGGAATCCAATTGAGCCCAGTATCTTTTGATCGTTGAACCATACTTGAACACTTCTTGCCAATCAGATCTAACTCCATTTTGTAGCCAGGTCCGGACAATTTTTAAGTCTTCATCTTTCTCTTGAAATTTCCTTAGGTTTTCTACTGACCACATGTTTTCGTCCGTGTCGCTTCTTCTTGTTGTTGCATGTAGCAATTCTATCTTTTCATCTTTGTTTATTATTACTTTCCCTTTCCTCAATTCTTTGGCAATATCTGCATTGCTGTTGAGTACATGCCCTTCTGGATAGGGTATCCGCAGTTCCGTGATAGCGTCCTTTTGGATAAACTATTTCAAAATTGTACTGCTGAAGTCTTTCTAACCATCTTGCAATTTGTCCTTCCGCATTTTAAAAAAATTCATCAGCCATTGTAGTGCTTTATGGTCGCTTCTGATGATGAAGGTTCTGCCATAAACGTATATGTGAAAGTGTTCAATAGCCTTTACAATTGCTAACAGTTCTGTTCTTGTAACGCAGTAATTTTTCTCTGCCCATTCCATGGTCTTACTGAAATAAGCAATTATTTTTTTTCTCCATTTTGTTGCTGTGAAAGGATAGCTCCTATGCCATGTTGTGAAGCATCGCAATTGAGAATAAATTGACCTTCTTCTTTAGGGTACGCTAAAACCGGTGCAGTGGACAACCTCTTTTTCAATTCAGTAAAGGCATTTTGGCATTCTGGATCCCAATCGAATGATGTGTTGTTTTCAGCAAGTCTGTGTAAAGGTTTGGCCATATTTCCAAAATTTTGAACAAATTTCCGGTAATATGTACAAATACCCAAAAATTGACGAACCTCATGTTTATCCCTTGGTTTTGGTCAGTCTTGAATCGCTGAAATTTTTGCTGGATCAGTTTTTATTCCCTCTGCTGACACAACGTGACCCAAATATGAAACTTCACGTTGAAATAAGGAGCATTTCTTGGAATTCGATTTCAAGTTTGCATTTTTCAGTCGGCTAAAAACTTCTTCTAGATTGTTTAGATGTTCGTCGAATGTTTTTCCCATTATAATGATGTCATCTAAATAACACAGACAGGTTTTCCACGTCAGTATTTTTAACACCATTTCCATAAGTCTTTCAAAAGTGGCTGGAGCATTGCATAGACCAAATGGAAGTACTTGGAATCGATAAAGGCCATTTCCAGCAGAGAAGGCTGTTTTATCTCTATCATTGAGATGAACTTCAACTTGCCAGTATCCGCTCTTTAAGTCTAATGTGGTAAACCACTGAGAGCCGGATAGGGTGTCCAGTGAATCGTCATTACATGGCAGGGGGTGACTGTATTTTACAGTAGCTTGATTTAATTTGCGAACGCAGAATCTTGTACTTCCATCTTTCTTAGTTACTAAAACAACTGGTGAACACCACGGTCCAGATGAATCTTCAATAATGTTCTCATCCAACATGTCTTGTATCATATTCGCTACATTTTTTTGTTTAGCGAATGAAAGTCTTCTTGGGTTTTGACGTATCGGTGGTGCATCTCCTTATTAATTCTATGGTGGACCAAGTTGGTTCGCCCTGTAAATTTTCCGGTTTCGAAAAGGCTAGGGTGATTCAAGACAAATTTCTTTGCCTTGCTCGCTTCTTCGGGTGTTAGTTTGTAAAAGTCCTTGATGAGTGTCTCTATAAGTTGGTCGTCGACTTTATTTTGTGGCTCTTTTTCGGGTTTGGGATTATCTCGTAAATTCACTATGCTCTTCAATGGTCCCTTCAATATCCCAACTCGTGATTTTTCTTTAGTTCAACTGGTCTCCTAGACGTCTTGGCAACGCGAGAGGAAATTTGATGTTCTATTTTTACCAGACATTTGGCTACCATTATTACTCCATCTTCTGTCGGTTCACTTGGTTCAATAAACCCAATAGTCAGATCTTTAGAATTTTCTTTAAGATGAGTCATGACAATGCTTTCTGAATTTGCCGGAATTCTTTTATTTTCATCAACTATAACCTTCATTTTGTGCAATTGATCATTTTCACCACTGATGATTACTTCTTCGTTGTCAATGGATAAAATTTTGTTTTTCAAATTTATTACAAATTTGTGTTGCATTATGTCTAAACCCAAAACACATTCATCCATAATGTTTGCTATCAAAAATGAGTGAACTATGGCCGTGTTTCCAATTCGAATGGATGTTGTTACTTGTCCCAAAATCGGTGTAGTATGACAAGTTGCGGTTTCCAGCACAAGGCCTTTAGGTGTTCTTGCGTACTTCTGTGTCGACATATCTGGGCGTACAAATGATGTAATTGCCCCAGCGTCGACAATAAATTTGCAATCGTGATTTTCTAGTTGTCCCCTAACGGTTAAATTTCGGCCATTTTTAAACAAAGAATATGTGCGAATCGTGGGGCTTTGAATGGTTTTACTCGACGACCGCCCCGAATAGTCGACTTTTAGTAGTTTTCTTGGTTGTTGGTATTAGAGCGCCGATCAGGTGTTGGTACGGAGATGATCTTCTAGGGTTGTTTCATATGGGACTATGAGCTCTGTTTCTAACTGGGCTCTGTGAGGATCTACGTTGTCTTGATGTTGTCTGGTTATCTGAGATCTTGATGGAACTCTACATGTTCTCTGCAGATGTCCAATTCTTCCGCAGTTGAAACATTTCCGGGATTCTTGAATTGGTGTACGACTTTGTGGCGTGTCTTTCAGTAGGTTTTTGATTCTAGCCATAAATTCGGTTAAATTCTCCTCCTCGAAGTGTATTGCTCGTAATT
Source organism: Galeruca laticollis (assembly GCA_963921935.1). NCBI lineage: Eukaryota > Metazoa > Arthropoda > Insecta > Coleoptera > Chrysomelidae > Galeruca > Galeruca laticollis. The sequence goes on along the minus strand of OY998179.1, from coordinate 184,410,703 downwards.
TTGGACGTCCGGTTTTGGAAATGGTTTTAGCAGCTTCGAATTCTTGAGCAAAAGTTAATACTTCTTGTAGTGTCAGATGGTCGCGTAATCGAAGGGCTTGTTGCATTTCTGTATAACTTAAACCATCAATGAATGCTTGAACACCAAAATATTCTAAAAATTCTTTAGGTGTCTGTGGATAGGCTTAACTCAATAGTCTTTCTATGTCACTTCCATATTCTTGGAGGCTCTCGTCTAATTTTTGCATGCGCACCTTCAATTGACTTTGGAAAACTTGTTTTAAATGTTGCTGTCCATACCTGTTCTCCAAAGCTTGGATAATGACGTCTTAACTAGGGTTGCCTTGGGGTGATAATTGCAGAATGCATGCGGCTTGTCCATGAAGAGCAAAGATAAGGGAGGTGGCTTTCTCTTGATCATTCCACCCATTGGTACTAGCTGCTGCTTCAAATTGGCGTCGATATGTCTCCCAAGATGATTGGCCATATGTAGGTGGCTTGATAACCTGGTTGTGTCTCAAATTTACTATTTCAGTTCTGGCACTATCACTAATGAAACTGCTATCATTGGGATTAGCTTTTATTTTCTTTACTAATGCATCTAAGGTCAAGCTGGTCTGTTTTGAAATCTTTCTCTGTCGTTTTTATATCTTTCTCTACCGTTTTTAAATCTTTTTCTACTGTTGCCAAATTATCCTTAACTGTTTTTATGTCTGTTTATAGGCCTTCTTCCATTGTATCTATTTTGTTATCAAAGGCCGCTATTTTACTTTTAAAGTTAGAACTAAAATCGGACAGTATATTTAATATTTGCTTCCTTTCCTCCTTCTCCACGTTCCTCCTATGTTCCTCTTCTTCCTTTTCTTGTTATCTACGGTTTTCGTCTTTTCTTGCTTTCTTTTCCGTTCCTCTTCCTCCTTTTCTATCTTCTTTTTCTTGCTCCATCATCTGAAGAAACCATGCTGGTGCTCCACTATTAGCTTCCATATCGGTGTCATAATTTGTACTTCTAGTATCGACCATAAATTACTTTTACCGCTGTCACCACTGTTATAACTTTCACAACATTATTCAATACTGGGCAAAATCCAATACTACTTTTTAACAATTCAACTTATTAACACATCAAACTATTGACTGACTGACTCTGTCATAACTGATCTCTATTTATATACGGTGCGGTGGAATAAGTGTTGCCCCCCCTATTACCTACTCTATTTTTATATCTTAAGAAAACAGCTCAAACAGGTCAATTTTTATATTAAACGTAGTATGTTATGACATAAAAGTTTCGAACCTGACATAATCCCTCTTCATGAGGGTGTCATCCTTTCGATTTTTTTAAAAGAGAAAGTGCATCATGCGACACCTCATTTGAAACCTATTGAAACACTGATTTCAAAAATGTATAACACTTTAGTTCAAAAATTAACGGAGTCTGAGTTATTCGAGAGTTTTAATCTTACTTTGCAAGAATTCAATGAATTCTGTTGGCTTAACGGTAGGTTTTTTCATTGGAGGGTTGGAATTGTTTTGTCTTTAAATAAATTGTAAATGTTGGTAACGGAATTTAATAATTTAATGTAATGAATTACAAGTAACAACTAAGGGTGTACTGAGTTATGCGAGATTAACGGATTATGAGTACGTCGATTTTTTCTCAAACCGTAATTGTCTTTTTTCGTTACCTAGCAAATTTATTATTATCAGTTGTCACTGTCAAATAATATTGAAGTAATTTCAGTTTTGTTACTACATGAAGATAAGTTTGTTTATTGTGAATAATAAAAATGGTACAACCTCGCAATTTACAAGAAAAATGCGAAATTATTGTTATTTATGGCGAAGCTGGTCGTAATTATCATGAGGCGGTCAGAATTTTTAATGAACGCCTTCCTGACCGCCCAAAAGACCGACATTATTTTAAATCTGTGGTCGGTAAATTTTTTGAAATAGGTGGAGTCGAAAATAAAAAACGGTCTGGCAGAAACCCTATATCCCCCCCTATATACTGAGTGAGTTTGTCGTAAATACATCTACTTCAACCAGAAATGTAGCACAAACTTGTGAAGTAGATAAGAAGACAGTGTTAAAGGTGTTAAAGAAAAATAAATTCCATCCCTACAAAATACAAATGTTGCATGAACTCACAGAGGATGACCCAGATAGACGGATGGAATATTGTGAAACTATCACAAATATTATTGCACACAATCATGATTATCTCCGGCACATTTGTTTTAGTGACGAGGCGACATTTTTTGTAAACGGACATGTACATCAGCAAAATGTGAGGTATTGGTCTGATGAAAATCCCAGAATATTTCGAGAAGGCCACAATTTCCGCAAAAACTAAATGTATGGGCAGGCATACTAGGGAATTACATGGAAGGCCCAATATTTATTGACGGGAATTTGAATGGTGATAATTATTTGAATATGTTAGAGACAGAGATAACCGCCGCAATAAATAACATCATCACAAACCACCCGCATGAATTTCCTCAACATGTCATATTTCAGCAAGACGGAGCTTCGCCTCATTATGCTGTCAGAGTGCGAAATTATTTGAACACAGTTTTTCCGGGAAGTTGGATTGGACGACGGAGACATATCGAGTGGCCACCTCGATCACCGGACTTAACCCCATTAGATTTTTTTCTATGAGGCTACTCAAAGTCCAAAGTGTATCAAACTCAAGTGGATACAATTAACCAACTGCGCGAAAGAATTATTACAGAATGTGGTAATATTAGTCCAGAGATGTTGCAAAGGGTTAGAGAGGAAACCCAAAATAGGCTGTATTATTATCAAGAAGTAAATGGGGAACATTTTGAACACCTTTTACGTTAAAAAAATATTTAGTTGCAGTTACTGTTAAAGTTTAAAATTTATTTAGTTTTCAGTACACCCTTAGTTGTTACTTGTAATTCATTACATTAAATTATTAAATTCAGTTACCAACATTTACAATTTATTTAAAGACAAAACAATTCCAACCCTCCAATGAAAAAACCTACCGTTAAGCCAACAGAATTCATTGAATTCTTGCAAAGTAAGATTAAAACTCTCGAATAACTCAGACTCCGTTAATTTTTGAACTAAAGGGTTATACATTTTTGAAATCAGTGTTTCAATAGGTTTCAAATGAGGTGTCGCATGATGCACTTTCTCATTTAAACAAATCGAAGGGGTGACACCCCCATGAAGAGGGATTATGTCAGGTTCGAAACTTTTATGTCATAACATACGTTTAATATAAAAATTGACCTGTTTGAGCTTTTTTCTTAAGATATAAAAATAGAGTAGTTAATAGGGGGGGGGGGGGTAACACTTATTCCACCGCACCATATAGAAAGAATTTTCCAGAAAGGACTAGAATATCCTATAACATACTAGTACGTCAATATGGAACACAACAGAAAAATCTTGAACCCTTTAGACTGTCACCTTGACAGGTGACTGTGACTACTCCGCCTATTCAGCCCTCTTCTTATTTTCAGTCCAAGCTGTCATTCTGACATTCATTGAACAGGTGTTATTATTAATTATATTCGAACTAATTATTTATAAATCAAGTTAATATTAGTAAAAACGTGCCAAAAATATGTATATAGGGTGTGTCAAAAAAGTTGGTCATAAATTATATTCTTATCTTATTCTGAAAAAAATTAAAACCATTTAAAGATGGAAAATATTTTTTCGTTTTGTATTGTTTATTAAAAAGGTATGTATATTTTAGATCGAGTGAAAAAACAATGGAAATACTACGTGAAAATGCTCAAACCATCATTACCATTTTGGAGGTTTTACTTTACGATCCGTTGTACGCATGGACAGTTAGTGCGGCAGAAGCTAACAAACGACAAACTGAAAGTGACAATAATGCGATCACTCCCGACTCTTCAGATTCTTCTGAAGGTGAGTTATATTTTGACTCTATTTGCTATTTTTATTTTCTAAATTGTTGCTTTCAACTTTTCATTCTAATATATCCCAGATGTAACAATTATTATTTTTTCTTATTATTACATTTATTATTTTATTACATCGATATTTGTACAAGGTGGATTTTAGTGTAAAATTAGTTTAAGATGGCGGTTACGCTCCCTTGCGACCATTTTGGAAATCTGAAAATACTCTCCACAAACTTATTTTGGCTACTTTAGTTATAACATATTCTTGCTTGTAAATTTGAAATGTTTTCAATATTTTCTAAACTTTGTGATTTGAGTTGTGCGCACATCTTTCAGTTGGAATCTTTTTCATGTTATAAACAAATAACAAGCTTATCAAATTTGATTTATATTTTCCATTTTCTTAAAAAAATGCTTTCCACATATATATGAGGAATTATAAACAACACCAATTTGACAATATCTTACAAACGTATACAAAATTGCAAACTCAACAATCTGCCAACTGCCAGTCAACTCTTGTAGATTTTCAATCAGAACACAGGTATAGATTTAAATTCTTGCTACAGAACAGTTTTTCCCATTCTCATGAACTCACTATAATTTTTTCCTATCCTTTTTTCAATTTATTTAGAGTCTTCATTATTTTTATTGATTATAGTTCTCACAAAATTGTATTTTCTCACTATTTCTGGTTTCGTATCTACAAGCTGTCTATATATTTTTTTGTAAATAATTTCAAATTTCATTTCAATATTTTTCAGAGTCAACTAACGTTTCTGCAGAAAGAGCCTTACTGAGGCTTCGTGAAAAGCTTCAAGGTACTGAATTAGGTCATCCCACTAGTATCGAACATCAAGTCGGTAATTTAATACAACAAGCCGTTGATCCGGCTAATTTATGTAAATTGTATGTAGGTTGGCAGCCTTATGTCTAAAAAACAACCTCCTCTCTAACTAGTTATATTTTTAATTTTTGGTGAAGTGAAATACACCAACTTTCATCATTAGTATTAAACACTGCAACGTTTATATTGACAAAAAGTTATGATCATAAGCGATAGTTTTCAAAAACGCCATTTTCTCGATGACCAGTGATTGATTCTGTACCGGGTGGGTGTTTGATTAAGAGTGGTATCCAGCTATATTTCACAAATTATTGATTGTACAACTTAGGAAAAGCAATTGTGCATCAAAGTCGCATACGAGAAACTGCTGGAAATTATTTTCAAGTATATTACTCCACCGCTAGAGGGCGTAGTTGATAATAATGTCACCAAACTTAATTTTTCTAAGGTACGTGGAACCGCGATTTTCAATAGTTGAGTTGCAAATAACTGTAAAAATGTTTGTTGATGTTCAATTAAATTCAATGTTTCTATCTTTAATAATTAATAGGTTTGGTAACTGCTGACAGTATATTCAAGCAATTTGTTGAATAATTTTGGCACAGGATCACAAACCAGGATAAAGGAGCAGTAGATTCCACTTGTCCCAATATTCGGGGTAATTGGAACCTACTGCTTGTTTCAGCTTCAGAAAAAATTTAAATAGATCTGGGAAGAGTGTATTCAGAAAGTAGTGATTTCTTCTGTAAAAAAATACATTTGCCAATATATAAAACGAATTTATAATACTAAGACGTTAGATTGTAAAAATGGAATGAAACGTCGAATTTTAATTTTTATCTTTTATCAATAGTTGGCGCGTGTAATTGCTTGAACATTTCCTCGGGATTCAAAATGCTCTTATCCTCAACATCTGGTCAGTTAAATGTTGAAGTTGCTCCAATACGTCGGGCGAATTTCACTTCAATACATGGGGTAATCTCAGTTATTTGTGCAACGTAGATTAAAGTTTTTTTCTTGGGGCAAAATTTAGCAATTATCCAGTCATCCAGTTGTAAAGCCAACACATCACTGCTAATAAAATCTTTATAAAGTCATTTTTTTTTGTCATTTCGCTTTGTTCATCTCCTATATCATACTCATCCGATTCATGTAGAAAATCTTCAAGACTTTCTTCATCATTCGTGTCATCGTCTGAAACGGTCTTTTTACGTTTTTTTGCTGTTTTATTAGTTTTTATGTCACCTTCAAAACCACCTTCATCGCTAATCTTTTAGTCTGAGACTATCTCTTGACATTTTTTCTCGGGCTTCTTACCATACATGTCATTGTCTGTTAGTTTCTGGAGTGCGTCTAACGGTGTTATTACCTCAGCCCCACCGTATATTTCTTTTCTTTTGGTCTGCAGCTTTTGAGATTGTTTTACATGCTCCAAGAGTAGTTCTTCAAACGTTATCTTTCGAGCATCTACCGCTGGAGTCGGGAGGATATTGTCCAAAACACTGCCTCAGATTCTTCAGGAATATGAGAATTAAGTAGGCCATCTGAAGTTGAGCACAGGTGGCTGTTGATCATTTGCCCTTGATGTTGAAGGCTGAGGCTCTGAAATTGGCTGTGGAGTCTGGAACAAATCATGAGCAAATTTTTATTTTTCTATATGAGCGAGCCACCTTTGATAAACTGCTGGGTCAAAGTTTTCTACTGAAACTACTGTGCTGGACAAAGGAAAAATACCAGCTTTTTGAAATACATGCGAAATAATAACTGGATTCAATTTTGACCAAATTCTTGAAATAATGACAGAGAAAGTTGCTTTTGGCAACTTATAGCCATAGTTTTTTCTTTGCCATTTGATCACCTCTTCATTCCAAATTAATTTCAAGGGCCTGAAAATACTCAGATCCTTGGGCTGTAGAACGTGACAAGTATGTGAGGGCAGCTTTAAGATAACTATATTCTCTTCTCTAGCTTTCTCAATTATTATTGCAATACTGATATGCGAAATGTGTCCATAGTAGATTAAAATGGCTGGCATTTCAGGAAGAATATTCTTTAAAAAATTGTTCATAAAGGAGTTCTGAAACGTTTTAGTGTCCATCCACCCATTTTTGGTGGCTGCATATGTTGTTCCAGGATATTTATCTGCTTTGGGTGGGATCCACGAGTCCCACAAGTCTTTGCCTTTGAAAATTATCAAGGGGGTAGTTTATCCCCTACAGCATTACTTCCCATCAAAACAGTAATGTTTTCTCTCCCACAGCCACTGGTAGCTCTGTCAGCAGCAGTACCCTTTTTTCCAACAACCCTTATTGTGCTGGGTTCCAAACAAAAACTGGTTTCATCTACATTCCATAGACGATTTGAAGGAATATCATCAGAAACATCTTTAAGAAGACTAAAATAATCAGAAATTCTAAATGGGTCGATGCTCCTTTTTCACTCGATATCAACACTTTGAGGTTTTTCTGACTTAAATTAAAGGTTTTCTTGAAAAAAGGAAATAATTATCGCCTGGTGTATCGTTTTTGAATGGTGTGGATCTTAGAGTAATAATAAACATAGAGGGCTATTCATTCATAAACACGTTTATTTTTACGGCCAACAATTCTAAACGCCAGTAGTGAAATAATGAATGAATTACAAAAAGTGGGAAGGGTATTGTAGCTACATGGCCTTGGTAATTTCGGCTGTTTTTCTGACCAACTTGGCACCGACGAACCATGATAATCCAAAAATATTAAATTAATTAACTTAAAAGTTTATTTTGTCACTAAAAGTTTTGAAAAACACATCAAAACGAAAGAAATAAATGTTTACTCTCTAGTCGTAATGGCGCTCGTATAAGCAAACCACGTTTGACATTATTTACTACAATACTACGACCTATTCGAAATGATCGTCGATCACAGTCTGACGATATTTGCATCTCTCTTTATATGGTAATTAAGCAAGGACAAAACTACTAAATATATATTACTATTGACACATTAAACAGGTACTGAAATTTTGTGCAATGTTGCCACTTTTAGTTATAACCATAAAGGTATCTAAGAATACAACAAATACTTGTTTAAAATTTATATATGAATATGCCTTTATTAAATAAAATTCAAGTATTATCAATTAATTTTAAAAACAGCGATTCAAATGCATAAATTAGTATGACTTTTTTTTATTTGCATAACTTTTTAACACATTTTCAATTAAACTTCTAATTTCATTTTTCCTGCAACTAAAGAGACTTTGTAAATATGGCAAAGCAGTGGAAGTGTCCGCAAGTGAGCTTAGAATGTGACTCAATATTTGGGGCAAGAAAAGATCAAAACAAACATATCTATTTCATTTGTTAATCTGAGAGCCAAACTAATATTAAAGTAACAATTTTATGTAGCAGTTAAGTAAATCACCTAGAATTTTACTTATTAGCTACGACATACTTACATAAACTGTTTACGTAAATTTGAGGTTAAAATATATTAAAAATGTAATGGAGTATTTACATAACTGTTTTACATAAACATGTTCTGTTAATTTTACGTCATATTTACATAAATGTTACAAGTGTGTTTGCTGGAGAAGTTGGAATAGCACAATCCACATTGAGAAATATATATATATATATATATATATATATATATATATATATATATAATTGCGTAATATAAGTGTTTTCACGCTGAGAGTTCATAGGTATCTGATGAAATGTCTGTGTCGAGGTTCGAGGTAATCCACCAAATTGACGATTGGTCATGAGCTTATCGATATTCAAAAATAAAGAGAAATAGTAAAATATAGAGAAATAAATTGAATTAAATTAATTAAATATAACATGAAACGTTAACAAGTATAAAGATCGATTCCCAAGTATACCTATTTTTTCTCGTATCTTCACTTAGAAAACAGATATTGTGATGCGGTTTTTAACATTTTTTTTTCTAATTATATGTTCTGTCAAGTAAATGATTAAAACATATAGCATCCCATTTGAAGATTCCAAAATAAAGTTAAAAAATAACAATTGTTCAAACAACGCCCCCTAGCGATCGCTCAAAAAAACTGTAATAAAATAATGATACTACACTTTATTGAGCATTGCATTATCTTTCAAATGGTACTACGTTTGTCAAAATCCATAAAGAGGTACAAAATTTATCAACTATTTTATTGAATCAGCTTTACTGCTTACCCCTATCCGTTATTTTATAAGATAGAGGAAAAAGTACTGGAGCAAACTTACGTAAAATGATCCGAAGATTATATTCACATTTTGTACTACTATCACCGTGCGTTTATTATAGAAAAATTACGTTTTTGTGTTATTATTATCAAATACGATCTCTAGCGGTGGAGTAATAAACTAGAAAATAATTTCCAGCAGTTTCTCGTATGCGAATATGTTGTACAATTTTTTTCTTTAAGTTTGTAGGATCGATAGTTTCAGAGATAGTACCTCTATTAATCAGACACAATGGTTTAGTAATATAAAATTAAAAATTTTTGTTTGTAGTAATTTATTTTACAATAACTGCTGAACAAACATTTTGTGAATAGTATTTAAAAATTATTTTTAGCAATAGTTGTTTGTGTTTCACTGAATTACATAAACCCATTTTTTTGTGTTAAAAATAACTAATTGTTACTTATAATGTATGATATATTATAACCCGAGAGCTCATGACTCATTTTTCATGAAGTGGTCGATGCGTCATGAAAGTTTGTTGAAAAATATCAGTTGACTCAATAAACAGGTATATAACTTTATATAAGTATTTTTAAATTATTAAACCCCGGTTAAACTTTCGAATTGTGGCATGTAAATGGAAAAGGCTGTAAGTGCAAAGAAACTGATTTCCAGAAAATCTGAAAAAACTAATATCTGAGCTCAAATTGAATTATAAAAGTGAGAGAAATTAAAAAGAATGTACCAGTTAGTGAAATGTATACATTTCTTTTAATTTCAATATTAGTTTAATATTCTAGTTTTCAATAAAATAATCTCAGTCATACAGTGCTTACGATATCTTTTGGCGTCTTTTGGTACTAAATCCTTGAACATAGGCACTTAGCCCCTACGTTAACCCTTTCAGTAGTGGCTGCCATTTTTTTTCTTTAATTTTTATCAAATTAATTATCGAATGGTGCTTATTATCAATTGAATTGAACTATTTTTGAGGCAAATTTTTTTGTGACTTACCTGTATGCGCAGTACCAGGTGTACTTAGGTAGACCAGGCAGACAGTTGTTTATTGAGTCGACTGTAACTTTTCAACAAACTTTCATGATGCATGATGCATCATGAGCTCTCAGGCTACTACTTGAAAGCTGTTTCAATTAGCTTTACAATTTCACTTTGATATCTCTCGATTTTTTTTATGATTGGACTGATATTTAAAAAAAATATTTCATATCCTTGGACTTGTTGTAATATTTACGAAGGCCATTTATTTTTCAACCTCCGATAGGTTATAAATAAAAAAACAAATTCATATATAAAAAAATAATTTGATAACTAAAAGTTTCGTATACTTACGGTTATTTTTCGACATAATCACCGAAAAGAACGCGAGAGATATTTGTCGTGCCAGTGGAAGGGTTTTTTAATACCCTCTTCAAAAAATCTCGCTGCCAATGAAGTCAAATGAGCGTTGACGTTGTCCCGAATATCCTCGTTAGCTTCTTGCCACTGCCCTCCTAACCATATTTTCACAGTGCAGGATAAAAATAAAAGTCACTGGGTGCTAAGTCAGGAATATACGGTGAATTATTGAAAATGACCCACTGAAATTGTCAGAGGAGCTGTTATTATTATTCATATCTGCTTCTCACATTTGTGGTTTATGCAAATAGCAGACGGATTTTGCACTCAAATCTACATTTACTCTTCGGTTTAGGAATATTCTGGTAATATTGCATGTGTGTAGAATGACTGCTTTTTGTACCTGGGTGTGGATGTAATGTGGAAGATTTAACTGTGTGAGGTGTGTAATGAATGTTTTAGGGGGTAATTCCTGTAACAGATATTATAAAAGGTTTCTGTTTCCATATTTGTTCTATATCTATGGCCGACTGTTGGTATTTATCTATTTTTTAATTACAAAATTCGCATCAACCAAAAAACTGGTTATTAGCGACTAATATGAATTGTTACATTTTATGAGTTACAAAGCATTTTTCTAGATAGTAATACAATTTTGACATAGTGTTTCAATTAGGGGTAAAGTTTATGATACTGATTGGCTATATTGTAGTTAGGCCCCAATATATCATACATTGTTCTAGGTAGGTAGGATATTGATCTTTATGCATTAAACGATTTACAGTCTGCGATTATGTGTTTAACAGTTCATTTCCACTTACAGTTTTTACATGTGGGTTCTACCTTGGTGTTAAATAGGTAACTATGGGTCAGCCGCGTGTGACCGAGGCGGAGACGCGTTAGAAGAACTTCGTCTTTAAGATTTTTGGGTAACACTGACCATGGTTTCACTGAGTCTTTCACTTCTCGTAGCTTGTTTCTTTTTTTTTCCAATTTTTTTCCCTCTCATTGAGCACGGTATGTTTTAAGCTTGTTTTTATATCGGCACTCCGCACTAGCACTACTAGTAGCTTCCTTAGCGGCCAGGTCTGCTTCTTCGTTTCCTTTTATTCCAATATGGGAGGGAATCCAACAAAGTGCTATATCTTTGTTGTTATACTATTGTCTGAGCCATCAGAAATATCTCACAACGTGACAACGCCGCATCACCGTCAGAACACCATCCCACTACATATCCAATAAAAAAGAAAAAGCAGAACGAGAGTGTTGAGACAAGAGCTTTCAAGATAGCACATGTAGTAATTGTCTATGAACTTTTTAGTTTTGTAATTCAAATAATGTTTAAGTTGTTGAAATATTATTATTGTAATAATAAAATGAATAATCTACAGTCCACAAGTTATTGAAAGAAAACGTTTGTCCTAACAACTATAGCTATAGATTGTAGCTCCCGCTTGACTTTATTTCCCAAAGAATTCGTGGTGTACATTTTTTTAATAGCATGGATTGAAGAGAATCTGTGAGTATCAGGTAGTTAGATTCACCTAAACCAGAAGTGATGAGAGTGGCACGGTATATTGCATATAATTCAGCAGAGAAAACAGATGAGACTGGAGGAGCTCTAAACATATATTTCGAGGTTGGTGTGATAATGGCAGCACCTGTACCATTTTGAGATTTGGATGCATCGGTTTAAATATGTACGACATTTTGGTATTTATCAAGTATGTCATTTAGTGATGCTTTAATTAGCGTATGGCTGGTACAATAATTGTCGAATGAGGTAAGCTGGGTGATGAATTTAATGCTTTTGGTTGTCCATGGTAGAGTGTGAGGATATTTGACAGGGAAACATTCGTGGAGCGGGTAATTTAGTTCGCAAAGATAGGTTCTAATTCTTGCATAGAAAGGTTTGGCAGTTTGTAAAGAAATTTGGAAATTTTTGGGAAAATCAATTTTGGAAGGTGGGATTAAGAGGATAGGATTTCAAGTTAGCTGCGCACTTAGACTCAAGCACATTCTTCTCTTGTCTAGGGATGGTTCTCCTAATTCACAATATAGACTTTTCACTGGTGGAAAGCACCTGTTATTAAGTGTAGAACTGAATTGTGAAGACTGTCGAGTTTTTTCAGAAGTGATTTGTTGGCTGTTGAATACACTATTGATCCGTAGTCTAGTTTTGATCGGATGAGTGTTCGGTATAGTGTTAACATTGTGTGGCCATCTGCACCCCATTCTTTATTTGTTACCGTTTTAATCAAGTTTAGTCGTTTGTTGCAAGCTAAGAGGAGATTTCTGATGTGAAGATTCCAGCTAAGTGCGTGGTCAAAAAACATACCGAGAAATTTGATTGATGTTTCTGATTTTATTCCTTCATTGTACAGTTTTAAGATAGGTAGGTTTGTTATACTACTCTGTCTTGAGGAAAGAATATAACGTGTATTTTTGTTGAGAAAGTGAAACCAGTATTTTATGACCATAGTTCTAAATCTTTAATGAAAGCCTGAGTTTGCGAGAAGAGATTTTTAAAACTTTCTCCTTTACAGAAAACAACCTGTCATCTGCGTACAATCGAGCTTTTACAGATAATTGTAAGTTTTGTAAGATGTCGTTGATGGCGACGATGAACAGCGTAGGACTTATGACTGACCCTTGGGGTATGCCATTTTCAGAATATGTTTTATCGGAGGTGATACCATTGGCTCTCACTTTGAATGTTCGATTTTTCAGGAAGTTTTTGTAGCTTTTTTATGATGTAGTCATGCCAAACAGTGCCAAAAGCTCGGTTAATGTCAATGAAAACGACTAAACAGTTGTTTTTTGGGCGAATGCTTCATTGACTTCACTCTCTAAATCTATGATATTGTCTAAGGCCTATTGATGTTGTCTAAAACTACTATGTTCCGGTATGATAAGGTTTCGTGTTTCTAAAGTCCACAGTAGCCTGTTGTTTATAATTTTTTCCATCAGTTTGCACATGGCGCATGTTAAAGATATAGATTGATAAGACTCAGGATGTGTTTTTATGCTTTGTAATTTTAGTATTGGTATTATTACGGATTCATGCCATTTTTTCGGAAAATTCTGTTGCAGCCAAATGGTAAACAGGTTATAGAGATATTCGTGGGCATTTGAAGGAAGAGGTTTTAAGAAGATTGTTGGAATTTCATCTGGTCCTGGTGACGTATTTCTACTTAGTTTTGTTGGGTTTGTCACAATCCTAAGTTACCCGGCCTTGGGACTCTCCTCAGGTGGTGAATTCGGCCTTTGTTACACTATTTTTTATTACCTCCATTAGGATAAGGTGAATCAACAAACAAAATTTCGGGACAAATGGATTTATTTGACACAAAAATAAATTTACATAAGCCGTATATTCTCAATACAATACGAACAAGGATCAGTTATTACAATAAAAATGTCTAACTTAATATTTTATATTGTGGGGCATTACCATTGAAACACCGCTCGATCGGTTCCATGATTATTTAATAATAAAGTAAAAATAGTACATCAAATCATAACCAAAACTCAACTACTACTCTTGCCGCCAATTCTCTTCTTCCCTTTTATTAAATTCACATGACAGTTGACGTGGCCTCGGATAACGACTTTAGCCAGCTATCAACCCGGAATGACGTAAGTCCTACAGTTCGGCCGTCCTGACATGAGAATCGTCCCGATTCTCGTATCAAGCTCACATAGGATAGGTTTCATAAAAATAACTCATGATATAAAGCTTAAACAAAGAACAACTTATTGCGTGAAAATAAACCAAACAGAAAATCTGCCATAATGGATTTTCGGCTTGATACTTAAATCACTACATAACCACAAACATAACTGACACAAATGCAACAATTTTTGTAGGCATAATAATAAACATAATGGTGGGGTATAAACATAATATTTAGGATCGTAATATTCATGAAACATAACATAACATTCATAGCACATAAGAGCATAATATTCATGAAGCATAGGATCATAATATTCATAACACATAAGTGCATAATATTCATAAATGTAGGAAGTCTCGAAATTTATAAGTAAACAAATAGAATGACATAACTAACGAGACGAAATAAATGCCTTATTCTACAAAGGTACTGACAATTATTGTCATTAATACAGTTAATTAAAATAAAGAAACAAGATGTAATTCCTAAAACTTCTGTAATTTATATACAGGGAATTAAGTAGCAAATCAAATGAAATTATTTAGTAGAATGACCTATTGTTGATCTCGAAGCCAAAGCTTCATTTGGTCTGGACCAACCACAGTCTGAAATGGTCTTTGAGTAACTTGAAACCCGTCTATATCGGTCACAACATATCTATTGAAATCCAATATTGCCTGGACAACATAAGGTCCTTTAAACTTTGGAATGAGTTTCTTATTCATTCCAGGGGTGGTATCTACATTTTTGATTAACACGTAGTCACCTACATTGTATAACGTTGGGTATTTATGCTTTTTATTATAGGATATTTCATTTGCTTTTTGATTGAGTTCTATTTTTTTACTGGCTTCGTGTCTAAGAGTATTTAAATCTCGATCAAAAATCTGGTTACTTTCCAGATAAAGTCTAAGTGAATCATTTAATTTACCTACTTGCTTAACACCGAACAATAACATACTTGGGGACTCTCCAGTTGATCTACACATTGTATTGTTTATAGCAAATTCTACTTCCCCCAAAACTCTATCCCATGTATCCGTATTATCACATAATTTAGAAAGCATGGGGGTTAATGTGCAATTGACCCTCTCTATCTGACCATTGGCCTGTGGAGTACCTGTAGCAATTAAAATGTGTACAATACCTTCATAATTCAAGAAAGTTGCAAGATCATTTGAAGTATAGCAAGATCCACGATCTGAAATTATTCGCCTTGGTTTACTGTAGCATCTGAAATAATCACTTAAATGATCTATAACTTCTTGGGCATTTGTTGATCTACAGGGGTAAAACCTCACAAATTTAGAAAAAGCGTCTATAATTTCAAATATAAATTTATAACCTTTACTAGTTTTCTCTAGGGGACCATAATGGTCTATGTGGATGGTAGCAAACGGTTCCTCACCTTTTGGTATACTCTGTAGTAAACCTTCTTTCTTCCCACTCATCGGTGAGAACTCTAAACACTTTAGGCAGTTAGAAATGTATTCCTTCACTAACATTTTCATATTAGGAAACCAATATACCTTTTTGATATTGTCGATCACTTTATCCATGCCTACATGACCGATATCATCATGACAGGTGCGTATAACATTATTTATCATGCTTTCAGGAACATAAAATAATAGTTTATCTTTTTCTTTCCTGTAAACTAGTCCTTCTTTCATTTCATAAAATTTGTTTTCTTGTTTCTCTAAACTATTACGTATTTCTAATATCTTTGAGTCAAGATCTTGTTTTATACTTAATATTCTCTCAAAACTATTACCATCAACTATTGCAATAACATAACACCTACTCAATGCGTCTACATGTCCCATCCTTTTACCGCTTCTATGTACGATTTCATAGTCATAATTTTGTAAAAACATGGCCCATCTCGAAATTCGCGGGTTAATTGTTTGCTTGCTTAACGTTAAACGGAAACTATCGCAATCTGTGACTATTTTAAATCGAATGCCAAAAAGGTAAACATGGAATCGTTTAATAGCATAAATCGCGGCCAGAGTTTCTAACTCAAAGCTGTGATATTTAGATTCCGCCGGAGAGGTCCTATGACTGTAATAAGAGACGGGTTTGAATAAACCGTCTTTTTGTTTTTGCAACAATATCGCGCCGAATCCATGACTACTGCCATCGCAATGTAATTCTGTTTCAAGATCAGGAGAGTATACACTTAGGATTGGGTACGTAGATAAAAACGTTTTTAATTTCTCAAAAGATTCAAATTCATCCTGTCCAAATTTAAAAGTTGTATTTTTTCTTAATAAATCATAAAGAGGCTTGGCTACTATGGAAAAATTAGGGATGAACTTTCTAAAATAACTTGCAAGGCTAACAAAACGATGAGCTTCTTTAGTGTTTTTTGGTAATGGATAATTTAATAAAGATTCCACATTTTCAATACTCGGCCTTATGCCACTTTGATTAACCAGATATCCTAAATAAGTGATTTCGTTGAAAAAGAATCTACATTTATCTAGTCTAATTTGTAAACGATATTGCCTAGCTAAATCTAAGACTTCTTTAAAAATTTCAAAATGTTCCTCTAAAGTTTTCGTAGCTATGAGTATATCATCTAAATAAATGAATACTTTATTTTCTCTTATCATATCATTGAAAATAGTTTGAGTAAATCTTCCAAACACTCTAGGGGCATCAGTTAAGCCAAATGGCATTTTCACATATTCAAATTGACCCAATGGTGTTACGAATGAGGTATATTTTATTGAGGATTCAGCCATTTTAATATGGTGAAAACCATTTTTTAAATCCAACGAGGTGTAAAAATTCTTGTTTTTTAAACGATCTAAGTGATCTTCTATTAAAGGCGTAGGAAAATTAGATTTGACTGTTATTTTATTTAATTCTCTATAATCTACGCATAAACGTATATCTCCAGTTTTCTTACGAACTAAAACAATCGGGCTAGAATAAGGTGAATTACTAGGACGGATTATGTTTTCTTTTATTAAATCATCAAGAATTACTTGTAATTTTTGTTTTTCTGTAAAAGCTAATCTTCGGGGCCTAAAAACAATTGGTTGATCATGTTTTAATTTTATTGTCATTTCAAAATCAAAATTTTTATAATCTATTCCAAAATCCTTTTGATAATTTTCATAATAACAACTCTTTATCTGTTTATGTAAGTAGAAAGGCAAATTCGGGTTGATAATCATATTCGTCGATGCACTTTGTGGTTCATCGACATAATTTATATTCATAAGTTCATTTATAAAACATATTTCATCACTTACGAGTTCGGGATCAACATTAGGTTTTTCTACAATCTCTACATTGTTTTTAAAAGTGACAACTAAGTTTGGTTTAGAAATAAAATCTCTTCCTAAAATAGCAGAGTATGACATGGTATTATCAGACACAACATAAAATTTCAAATTAGCATCAATATTATTAATGGATACATCTGTACAAAAGACACCTAAAATTTCTAAAGGGGAACCATTTATACCAGTAAAATTTAAGTTACTTTGAATTTCAGATATAACTAAATTACTCGGAACAAATTTCTGTTTTATCAGACTGATTGGCGAACCACTATCAATCAACGCTATTACACTAAACTGACATAAATCGTTGTTATACTTAGCTGTGTAATCCACGGTGACAGTATATGGCATATTTAATGTGGGTTGTACCACATTCGTAGTACTATCCGGGGAATTCTTATCAGGACATTCGTGACTTCTGTGGCCCATCTTGCCACAAGAAAAACAGGAACCTCTTAGCCTGGGTGGCTTTGGACAACTATTCACTTTATGGCCCTCCTGATTACAATTAAAACATTTTACGGTGCGGTTTGATGTACCAGAGGTAGATGGTCGACTGCTTATTGAATGACTGCGATTTGTTGAAAAGCTACGAAACTGATTCATTGGTTTATTGAAATTATTGTTATCTCGTGTACTCTCTTTTGCTACGTTGTTCATTCGACTGAACAAATCTTCAAGGGATCTAATTTCATGTAACATCATTCGGGCTTGACTCTGAAGCATTTTATTATCAAATCCATCGATTATATAATGGATCAATTCATATTCTGACATGCCAGCATTATTGCCAAGAGTAACTTTATCACGGAAATAAATGCTAAATTTTTCACCTACCTTCCATCTTCTTCTTTCAAAATTTTTACGCAATATCACTAGATCTTGATGGCAAGAAAACATTTTCTTTAACTCGTCTCTTAAACTGACCCAATTCATCATAACGTGGTCTAATTTCGAATTATACCAATCTTTGGCATTGCCTATAAGTTTTCCAATCACTATTACCTGCATAATATCATCGGGGACCTGATATACTTCTTGCACAGCTGATATTCGTTCTAACCAAATCGTAACTTCTAAATTTTCACCAGAAAATTCGGGCAGCAAGTTCGCAATTTCTTTATTTGAAAAGTTTTTAGCCACTGTTTGTTCCGTAGGGGCCGGGGGCCTCCTCTGTTGGTCTTGATGTAATATAAGTGCCCTTACTGTGGATTGTATCAAATCTTCCACGGTAATGTTACCTTGAATTTGAGGTGATATGCCGGTCGGGGCTTCTTCATCTCTGTTTTCCGTTGGTTGTACTGATTCGTTTCTTGAGCTTGAGCCAATCCCACTTCTGAGCTGTGGGGCATTACCATTGAAACACCGCTCGATCGGTTCCATGATTATTTAATAATAAAGTAAAAATAGTACATCAAATCATAACCAAAACTCAACTACTACTCTTGCCGCCAATTCTCTTCTTCCCTTTTATTAAATTCACATGACAGTTGACGTGGCCTCGGATAACGACTTTAGCCAGCTATCAACCCGGAATGACGTAAGTCCTACAATATCTACCAAAAAATGAGTTAGCGACTCGGGACGTACAGCTCGCAGCAGTATTCACGGGTTCTTGAGCCGTCGGTGTCTGGACTCTGGAGCGGTATGGTCCGGTGAGTGGATTGTTGTAGGGTCCGTCAGGTCCGTAGGGTTCGTACATGTCCGTAGAGGTGCGTACAGTTCGTGAAGTCCGTAAAGGCTGCAGAGCAGCGAGGAAAATTAAAAATCACACACAAAATTATTGAGAAACTGAATGCTGAATTTGCTTCTCAGCGAAGAATCGTAAAAGAGAGCGAATTCGACTTGAATCGTCGTTTAAATAGCCATACGACGCGTTCTTAACAAATTGAAATTAAATGAATTTGAATTAGAGGTGGGAGTAGCTGACGAACGAGGAATGCTCCAAAATAATTATTGAAAACAGAAACATGTCTCAGATATGTTACAGGTTATGTCAGTTTCTTGCTGTTCTTGGTCTGCACGTAGATTTTCTGAGTTTCACATAAGTTTTACCTTATGGTATTATCTAATATGAAAGTCATCATACACCTAGGATGAACTTTTGTTGTCTGATGATTTGTTATTCGTAAACTATTCTGCCCATTGCCTTCACAGAACCTTCCGCACAATGTGCGCTATTTCCAGCGAAACGGCTTTTTGCAGACTCAAGAGGGGGTGTTTTCCTGGGATGTCCTTAATTGCTGCACACTTGCTATGGGATTTATAAGTCCAGTTAGTTACTTCTATAACCTCTGAGATGATCTTGGTCTTCAAACTCCACATTCTTTCAATCTCTATTTTTTAGATGTTTGCATTTAAGGTGCTTTTCTGCCTCTTTTTGGGTAATATTGAAGTCTGAAGGGACCGCGACGTCTATAACTAGGTACATTTTCTTATTTTTAGCCTTCAACACTAAGTATGGTTTATTTGCTTTTATTGAGCTGTCTGTTAGGACTTGTGTATCCCATAACAGAGTCATATGGTCTGTTTTCACTACAGGATCTGGCTTGTGTCCATACCATTTGTCTGAAACTCTGTTGTTCCAGTGTAGGTAGGCGGCAACTGCATTGTGGCGTTCCAAATATTTTTTCTTCATCTGAATCGAGCAACTCGACAACATGGCGAATTGTCTCTGATTCTGATCGACACCGTCTACAGTTGGGGGTCTGCTGCTTTGGCTTTTAAGTAATTGGTTGCTATCAATTGCTCTTGACATGAAGAGATAACTGGTTCAGTTTTCGCTTTTAATTCTCCAAACTTCAGCCATTCCCATGGTTTCCTTTATCTGCTTTTCTGAGTATTTGACAGGGCATCTTTTTCCCTCTCCACCTATTCCTTGTTTCTAGTTCTTTTTCTCTCTCGCTCTCATTTCAGCCTTAATTTTCTTCACTGTTTGAGATGATGTAAGTGTTCTGGGATGTGTGCTTGCAGATGTTCTTCTTTTTACGTTATTTCTTATATTTCGCTTGTATACCAGCGCTAGATATTTGTCCTGTTGCTTTAGTTCTAAGTATTTAACGAGTCGTTGATTTACAATAGTGTGGCAGGTCTAGATTCGTTAGTCCTCTACTTCCATCTTCTCTAGAGACGTATAGTCTATCTACATCGGACCGTGGATACAACGCACCAAGCATAGTTAGCAATTGTCTGGTTTTTCTATCCCAAGCTCTGGTCTCTGCTTGAGTCCATTTTATTACCCCAAAGCTGTGTTGCAATACCGGAACTGCTAGTGTTGTGATGGGCGATAGTTTATTCTTGGTGATGAGCTCGGTTTTGAGGATTCCTCTTGTTCTTCTGAGATACTCATGAGTAAGTTTCTTTTACATTCGCTTGTGACTTATGCCTTTATCATTGATATTAATTTGCTGGTTTGGAAACGTCCTGATATCTTGTATACTTCAGGTCAATGAGGCAGTTTAATTTTAGTCTTCTATCCTCTGTTGTTGACAGTATGGGATTTTTTGGAAATGTGTTTGTTGTTATACTTTTCAAATTTAATGCATCATCTACTTTGAGACGCACCAAGGAGCATCGACAATTGTCTGGAGAGTCTTGGAAAGTGCCACAAATGTTGAAATTGGAATGAATAGAGTAAAATTGTTCATTCAGTTTATTTAATAATCCTGACAGTCCCTATTTTTTGCATCTTAGTCTTGAACTGTCTTAGATATAATTTGATCATAGTATATTGGTTAAAATACTTCTCTAATGTTTAACCTCACTGTTTATTATTATATTAATTAACTAACAATTGGAATAAGATTAATTTGCTGGTTTAGAAACCTCCAGATCAGGGGTGTCAAACTCAAATTGCTTGTGTGACACTTTTTTGTCGAGGCATGCTTGGGGGGCCGGCTTAAAAAAAGTTTGTCTTTATATCAATAAAGAAATCTTTATTCAACGAAATATATAAAATAACATAAAACAATAAAGTTATATTTATATAATAAATAAAAGTTTGGTATAGTAACTACTTCGATGACCCAGATACTTGACATCGTTTCAGCTTTATTATCTCGTCGATGTTTGGTGTCAAATCAGGTGTACTAATTTTAAGAATAGCTTGAAAGTGTTCATCTGTCAGTCTCGAACGGTGTTTGGACTTGTTGATTTTCATTGTTGAAAACATCTGTTCACATGTATACGAACTTCCAAACATACATAAAATACGAGCAGCGTGTTTCTTCGTGTTGGGATAATTGTCATAACTTTTAAAATATTTTAAGTAGAATGTCAAAATATCAACTTCGTTGAACTTGTCTTTTAAAACATTGTCACATTTCAAGTCTATTAGTTCCATTTGCATATTTGTTGGCGCCTTGGCAACTTCAAAGGTGAATGGATTATTAAACAGAGGAAATTCATAGGAGTTCAGTTCGCGAAAATCTGCGAAACGAATTTCAAACTCCGTTATAAGGTCAAGTAGAAGAGTAGCAAACTCTGTTAGTTTCTCTGAATTGTACGTACCACATACCCGAATACAAGTAAAGTGGTAAAGTACTTGATCTCGCAATTGGGACTCCAACAACTTTAGTTTTATCTCAAACGCCTGTATATTTTAGTTCATTTGCGTGACAATCATGTTTTTGCCTTGAAGCTTAACGTTCAAGTTATTGAAATGCTCCGTCATATCCACCAGAAAAGCACAATCAAGCCACCATTCGTCGCTATGATTAATTGGTTTTCCCTTTTGAGCCATAAAATTTACAATATGTTCACGCAATTCGAAAAATCGTTTTAGCATTGAACCGCGACTAAGCCAACGAACTTTTGTAAAGTATATAATATCAGAAGTTTCTAATTTTAATTATTGGCTTCATGACATGATCCATTTTAAGTATTTTAGATGTCCAGGACTCTTGATGAATGATACAATGTATCCCCACAAATTCGTGTTCAGGTGGAGCTTCATCTGAAATTTTCTTCGCATTTTCGTTACAACACCTGCGTTTTTTCCAATCATGGCTGGTGCTCTGTCAGTCGTAATACTGCACAATTTTCCCCAATCAAGTTCAATATATTGAATTAATTGCTCAATCGTCTGGTAACTGTTTTGAGCTGAAGTAGTATTCTTCGAAGGTACACATTTCAATAGTTCTTCAGTAATGAAAAAGTTTTTATCAATTTCGCGAATAAACACAGCAAGCTACGCTGTATCTTTGATATCAGTACTTTCATCGAGAGTAATGGAATAAAAAATAAATTCTTTCATTTTTTCTTTAAGTTGATTATGCAAATTATCCGCCAACTCATTTACTCTGCCATAAATTGTATTTCTGGACATGGGTATATCTTCAATACATTGTGTCTGGGATGGGAATGAAATATCAGCCACATCTAACATACATTCCTTAATTAATTCGCCGCCACTAAAAGACTTCGACTTCTTTGCAATTTTGAGAGCAATTTTATAACTCGCTCTCATAGTATTCTCACTGTCAACTTTAGCCTTTGTAAAGAACGATTGCTGTCCCTTCAATTTAATTTTCAAACAGCCTAGTTTTTCTAGCCCGATCTCGTCAGAAAATGTGTCAAACTTCTCTTTATGATTGGTTTCATAGTGTCTTTTCGGGTTGAATTCTTTGCAAACAGCAATTTGATTTGATCACAAATCAAGCAAAGTGTGCCCTCCCATTCAATAAAAAAATACGACAGTCGTTTATTAGAAGACATTGTAGCAGACGCAATGCGCACTCAAATAAATTACACACAACAAGCACAATCAACGCAAGAATAAGTATTCTTGTCATCAACGTTTGTCTGGCTACTGACTGAGCTGACCGCTGCCCTGTCGTTCGTCTCTGGCGATGCGTCGGCGGCGTTGTCACGCGTTGCCATAGAATACAGTAAAATGCTCGGGTACGTTGGCCGTGATGGGTTAGAAACGTTTGGTTAATCTACTCTTGGAGGATGTTCAACTATATCAATTAATTATATTTATAAGATATGCATATGAAATTACTACAAGATTTTAAAACATAATAATATTAATTTCTAACTATTGTTTGCATATTTTCAACCAATCATAGCAAGAGGCTGTGATTAGCCGGATTCGAATGTCTTGAGGGCCGGTCGTGGCCCGCGGGCCGTATCTATGACACCTCTGCTCCATATGAAACTTATTTTTCTCCACTTTACTTTAGGTTAATTGAGCAGTTTAATTTTAGTCTTCTATCATCTTTTGTTTGAAATAAGGGATTTTGGAACTGTTTGGTATACTTTACGAATTTGAACTTCATGATTCATCATTTAGTTTGAGACGTACCAGGGAGCATCGACAATTGTCCGAAGAATCTCGGATTGAGCCACATATATCCAAATTGGAATGAATATATTAAAATCTAGTTGTCTAAAGCAATTTTTGAATATCTGCCCAAAAAGCAAGTTTGAATCCCTCATCTTCATTTCTCAAATTAAGTTTAGCATCTGAATGTATTTCTAAGTAATTAATTAATTAATGCTGTTGGATTAAAACTCAAAGTCAATATATCACAAATTTTCAATTTATTGTCAGTCACATTCGAAGAATGGATGAAATTTTACTTTAAAAATTTAACAATGCCATTGTATATTATTGAATTTCGAGGGTTTTCAAGCAGCTTTCAAGTAAACAAAAAAACACGATGCCTTTTTATCAATTAAATCGTTAGTTGTTAATAAAAAAATATGATTTTGACATCCATTTTTCAATTTGTGTTAAAAAATGAGTTATATTCATTATGCTTGCCACAGAAAAATGTTTTCTGTTTCGAAATATCCATTATATAATTAGGAAAATATCCAAAACTACTTTGGAAATGTTCGTTGTATATTTTCTTAGATTAAGTTTTTTTTATATTTATACCAGTGTTTGTTGATATTACCAATATATGTTTTTTAACGTTTAATGTTTGTTTTCTATTTCCCGTACTAACAAATACAATTAACCACCACATCCGCCACTGCTGGGAGCTGTAAGACCTTGACGTTGGTGGAGTGGCTCAGTAACCTCTTCTCCTCTCGCGCCGCAAGGACGGGTGATGAGGAGCGAAGCTAAGAAACAGCTCGAAAATGGTCAGTGGGGCACTGGCTGGGCTACTGACGCCGAGTAGGCACCAGTAAATGCCGGTAAAATATCCAACATGCCCAAGTTACATCCGAAGGCACTGACAAGCCCTACCAGATACGGAGGGCGAACGGCGAGTTCCCGGCGCCGAAAAACTGGGACCCCCAGCTATGGTATGGTAACCCAAACAGAATGTTCCAACGGAATCCAAGCCTGGGAGACTGCGGCGAGGGATGGATGGCCCCACCGAAGGGGGTCGCGAGCAGCCCCCCGGCGTCATAACGAGGGCGCGCGGGGCAGCCAGAGGTGCAAGTCAAAGGAACACCTTGGGGAGGTATGGGTGCACTGCCTCCCTGGACGAGTTATTTCGACCCTACTCGTGGGAATCATATGGCAACAAATATCAAAAAAGAGCAAATGGGAGGAGAAGATATCGAAGATAGTAAAAAAAAGGGAGGAAATGAAGTGGATAAGGTACTCATGGCTGTTATCAACGTTACTGAGGAAAGTCCGGACGAGTGGACTAGTTGCATTAAGGCGTCCCACCAAACGAAGGACGAAGAGGCGATATTCGGAAAGAGGGACGCTATCAAGAGAACCCCGCCCGGGTTCAAAACTGGCCCTCAGGGCAGCACGAACAAAAAAGAGGCAGAGGAGGAAACGGACACAGGGAGAAGTGATAATGGAGAAACATACAACAAAGAGAATAGGGACGAAAAAACAAATACAAGGAAAAGGCCAAGGAAAGATGGGTCTTACGATGAAGAAGTATTCGATGCGGAAGGAGTTGGGGTTAGGGAAAGAACACACTCTCTGCCGTCAATATTCCTGGATATGATTAAAATAGGGGGGGGGGCAGAAATAAGAAAGGACGACAAGGGATTTATAACAGACCTACAAGAAATAGTTCGAAGGGTGGAGAAAAGTGCGAAGCAGTTGGCAGAAATTGGAATAAAAAGCCAAAACACAAAGGTAGAAGTAAAGAAGGGATTGCTAGAACTGGATCATCTAACTAAACTATTAAAAAAAGAACAGACAAGGCAATAAACATTTTTAGAAACCAGGAATCTAAGGTAGTCAGTACCAGTGAATTTGGAACACAAACAGATGAAGTAGACCTAGAAAGCGAATCGAATAGACAGGACGAAAATAGTATAGCGCTACAAGAGGGAAAGTCTTTTCGGGACATTGCTCCATATTTAGACGATTAGTGGTCTGAAGACATTTTTGAGAGAACAGGGGGGGGAAACCAAACCCAGTCAACGGGGACCAGGGGGATGTCGCCATCCTAGCGGACCCCGGAAAGGAGGCATCAGGTCGGGCAAAAACGTTTTTGGACGAAAAAACCCGGAAGCAAAGGAAATCTTAAACACGATGGAGATGGAGGAGGCGGAGTTCCTTACCGAAACCACTACAATTGTAACGGGCAAGGGTAGGATTATTGAAAAGGATAAACTTATTTACCTGCTGCCTACTCGAATGGATAAAAACGGGATGAGTGATCAAGAAGTCTATAACGCGATATCGAGGCTACTGAAAATGGTTATGGAAAGGGAGAGGAAGTCCGTATTAATGGCTCTCACAAATGAGGTGGACGGCACATACTGCAGAAAGATATTGGAATACGTGTTTAGGAATACCGATATAAATGTATACGGAATCGGCGACAAGGCAAGGGGGGGGGTAAGTCACATTTGAGGAACGAAACTATAGCAATTAAGGCGGGAGGAAAGAGCTATGCAGACCTTCTTAGAGAAGTCAAAGGGGGAGTTGATATAAACAAAATTCGAGTCAAAATTAGGGACATAAAAAAATCCAGAACTTAGGACCTTCTCCTCACGGTGGAAGGAGATAGCAAGATGGCGAAAACCCTACAGGACGAGATATATGAATGTGACTATATCCTAGTGATAGATGCCACGGTGACAGAGAAAGAGGTACAACGAGAGGTGGGGGAAACCCTTGGAATAAGCAGCGACCTAGTGGTAATAAGGTCGCTGAAGCTTGGAAAGAAGGCACAGAAGGTAGTCACGGTGGAACTCCCAAGGGACAAATCACATATGCTGACAAGGATGGGTAAAATCGAAATTGGCTGTTCGATGTGCTCCATCAAGAAAAGGGTGCCAGTAACAAGATGTTACAATTGCCTTAACTTTGGTCACATAGCATCAGAATGTAAGGAAGCGAAGAACAAGGAGGAAACTTGCATAAACTGGGCCGTTGCTGGACACAGGGCGAAAGAATGCAAGAACGTCTCATACTGCCCTAAATGCGACGAAAGTGGGCATAGACTGGATCAGATGGCATGTCCAGGATTCAGAAAGGCTGTGGAACCTGTAAGGAGACAGAGGCTACTCCCGAGGAGAGGGAGCGCATCGGTGTCAGAAACTCCCACGAGGAAGGTTCAGTTTTAGTGTTATACATCAAAACTTACAAATAAATATCGACAGGAGGAGAAAAGCAGTGGATCTGGCTAATAACATGGCCCTTAGAAATGAGGTGGATATGATTATGATACAGGAACCAAATATGGCCACGCAAAGAGATAAGAGGTGGATCATCGACAGGGACGGCGTAGTAGTAGTAGACTCACTAACAGGAGGTGTGGGGTCCATTTGCATTCATGTGGGAAAGGTTTAATTAGTTTAGACCTAGGGGCATGGACCTTCTATAATTGTTATATTTCTCCAAATGTAAGAATCAAGGTTTAAAAGGCATACATTGATACAATTATGGAGGCAGTTAGGGACTCAGGTAGCGAGGCTGTAATTGCTGGGGATTTTAATGCTAAATCTCCATCTTGGGGATCGAACAAACTAGATGACCGAGGGGAATATATGGAGGACTGGATACAGTCACTAGGCCTTACCCTAGCCAACGACGGGATAGTGCCCACTTTCACTCGACGGGAGCAAAAATCTTTCATTAACCTTATACTCAGTATCAGGCGCATAGCTACTAAGCTCAGGGACTGGAAAGTCCACTCCGAAGAAGGGACCCTGAGCTTGCATAGATATATAACTTTCGGTGTAAATCTTAGCACGGAGACAAAGAGCCCGCGAAGCCAGGCCATATGGTTTGAAGATGAGCAAATATTGAGAGACTGTCTAAGGATAATTGTCAACAGAGACATGAGTTTGGAAGAACTAACGGGGGCAATGAAGAGCGCACAGAAGGCCAGCAGGACAACTGCTAACCAAACCTGCAGGAAGCAACCTTTCTGGTGGAATGAGGAAACTAGTTATGAAAGGGACATTTGCGTGAAGTTGAGAAGGAGGCTAACACGAGAAAGGAAAAGGGGGACACACAGTGATGAAATCGAGAGATTGGAATGCGAGTATAAGCCGGCAAGGAAAAACCTAAGGCTTACCATAAAAAGAGCAAAGACGGCAGCACGGGGAGACCTATGCGACGAACTTGAAGATGACCCATGGTGGAGAGGATACAAGATTGTAACGGGAAAGTTCAAATTCCTACTGGAGCCTTATGAGCGAGAAAGTAAAAAAGGCGAAGGAACTTTTTCCTCCCACAAGGGATGTACAAATCCCGGCAAACGTAGAGTGCGCAGACCCCCCCCTTTTTAGTTTAGAGCAATTGACAAAGACAGTGGAAAAATTGAAGACTAAAAAGGCTCCTGGCCCAGATGGTATCATGCCGGAAACGCTCAAAATGGGTGTCGAGGAATTCCCGCACCTTTTTCTGGGATTGACAAATAAACTTCTTACTGACCATAGTATCCCAATAGGATGGAAAAGGGCCAAGGTCGTACTGATTCCGAAAGGAAAGATGGAAGATGGGAAGTACAGACCGATATGTCTAATAGACAGTATGGGGAAAATTGTTTGAGCACTTAATCAAAGGACGGCTACAAGAGGAGGTTGCTGCGCGAAACGGGATGTCGGATAGACAGTTTAGATTTCGGGAGGGAATGTCCACCCTCCACGCCATAGAGTTCGTGATTAAACAGGCAACAAATCCCAGGTGGAAATGGGGCGTGGTAGTATGTATGGAGATTAGAAACGCGTTTAATACGGCAAAATGGGGCAAAATTTTCCAAGCCCTTCCGAGCATCGCGGTTAGCGGTTACCTGAAAAATATTATCTGGGAGTATTTCCGAGGGAGGCTGTTAATAGTGGGCAAGACCGAGATCAGTATGCAGCAAGGGGTTCCACAGGGATCTGTATTGAGTCCTCTGTTATGGAACGTGGCGTATAATGGAATTCTAAACCTGTACCTACCGGAGGGATGCTCAACGGCGGCTTTTGCCGACGACTTCTCACTTGTTATTTGTGCGGACACAAAGGAAGAGCTGATGTACAGGGCGGAGGAGGCATCAGAGACTGTTATACATTGGATTGAGAGCCAGGGTTTGGAGCTAGCACCTGATAAGACAGAAGCCATCATCCTGAGGGGCTCCCCCTGGAAGGAGAAAAGGGAGGATATAGCTTTTGTGGTGGGCAACAAGGTTGTAAAACCTAGCAAGGCGCTAAAATATTTGGGAATCTGGCTTGACGATAAGCTCATTTATAACGAATATGTAAGATAGACCTGTAATAAAGCGAGAAGGCAACTTTTCGCTCTTACAAGGATACTCCCAAACATGAGAGGCCTGGGGATCATGGGAAGAAGGATGCTGGCAGAAGTCGTGACTTCGATCTTATTGTACGCGGCGCCCATCTGGAGTGGAGTAACACTCGTAAAGAAGTATAGAAATATACTCCTGTCCACGCAGAGAAAAATGCTGATCAGGGGGACTAGGGCGTATAGGACGGCATCTTTGGAGGCCCTGGCGGCCATAGCTGGGACCCGCCCGATGGACCTACTGGTAGAAGAGCGTCAGAGACTATTTCGGGCGGGTAATAAGGTGACGGATGAAATCAGACGTGCGGAGAAGGAAGCGACCAGGAGAAAATGGATACGGAGATGGGCAGAGCTAGAGAGCGTTGCTCAATGGACAAAGAGTCTTATACCTGAACTGGGGGAATGACTGGATTGCAGCTGGAGATCGATTTTTACATCACCCAGTTTTTAAGCGGTCATGGGTGCTTAAAGAGCTACTTACATAGAATTGGAAAAGTTCCAGATCAAACATGCAATTACTGTGGTGAGGAGGTGGACAGCCCGGAGCACATTATCCTCCGATGTAGTAGATGGGGGGGAAAAGGAAAAAAAAATATTTACATGGGATGTAGAGGGTGCGTTCCCAGCAGACCTGGT
This sequence comes from Galeruca laticollis, assembly GCA_963921935.1. Taxonomy (NCBI): domain Eukaryota; kingdom Metazoa; phylum Arthropoda; class Insecta; order Coleoptera; family Chrysomelidae; genus Galeruca; species Galeruca laticollis. The sequence continues at coordinate 184,381,121 of OY998179.1, read as the reverse complement.
GCACTGGATGGTGGAATGTAGGGAAAATTGGGAAAAAGCACAAGGTTTCATAATAGAAGTCTTGAAAAGGAAGACAGCAGACGAGAGGGAGAGAGAGGCCTCGTAGTCGGGTAGAACGTGTACCCCCTCCTGAAGCTATGCTGTAAAGGCAATTCCAGGTTGGGTTGTACAAACAAGCTTGAAGGTGGGGTTTTAGCTGGTAGGCACCCGGCCACCGGCCGAGTGAATCCAGTGAATTCGGCAGCGCAGTATGTTCAATATAATTTAAACAATAATAAAATTTATGCTTGTTACCATTTTTCTCCTGTCACTTTATACTTGCAATAAATTATACAAACAAAAGAGCAATCAAGAATATTTGAACTTCACAAACACTCCTTTTTCACCAAGCTCTCATGTCGTACTGTTAGATTTGCCGGTACTAACAGCTCGATCTTACGCGAACCAATCCGGAGTGATCTTACCTTATATGGTAGAAAAGCTGCATAGCAGCTATGTTGAGGTTGCGGAAGCAAAGTGGTTGGAAATGAATTTCTAACACCAGTCACTACCTTACCGAATCAAATCCCTGCTCTACCAAATTCAGAAGCTACATGGACAGACGTTGAAAATTCCAAAAAAAGATATCATAACAGCCCAGATAAGAGATGAAGAAAGCGAACAAAAATCAATGATTATTGGTTAAATTCAGCAATCCAAACATTCCAGTAACTTGAAGATGAAGATCCTGAAGATAACAAGAATTCTGATGTAAAGGACTCAACGAACAAAAGAAAACCCATTAAAACTCCACCTATTTTTGTAAACGGATTTAAAAACATAAACCCTCTAATCAATTTACTAAATCTAGTAATAGAAAATAATTACGAGCTTAAGGTTCTCATCTTCAATCAAGTGCAGATACAACCAAAAATTAATGATACATACACAATAAAGAACTAGCCAACAAAAATACTGAATTTTTTATTTTTCAGTGTTGTGTTTCCCGACCTTGTTATTTAAATTTTCGTTTTTATTTATTCCTGGTAGTCTGTCAACATTTTTAATAGTTAAAAATAAAAGGACATTTTATTGCTTACTTTCTTTTCCCATTTTTCTTACTATTTTTTACATATAAAGTCAAACAAGAAAGGTATTTTCGAACAGTTCTTAAAAACATACATTACACCGTACAATTAAATCTAAAAAATGAAATTGAAAAATTTGGACACACTGTTGGAACATTAAACATTACAAGACAAAAGAACCACTTTCAATGTTTTTTGTAGATCTAAAACCTGCTACAAATAACAAAAAAGATTTATGACATCCAATATCTCCTCAATTAAAAAGTAATCTTCGAAGCACCACGTCACAAAAGGGATAACCTATTTTTGGCGCAACCTATACGAAACTGAAAGCGCATGAAACCAAACATGTACATAGCGAATGACCAGTTGAGTGTGATAATAGATGCATTTTTTAAGTGATATATTGCGATTCAAAAGTAGTAAAAAAATGCCTATAGCCTTTTCGACCAACCAACAAACAAAATATTGCCCTTGTGCAGAAAATAGAGATATATACTTGTTTATATAATTATAAAATTAAAGACTATTCGGGAAGAGATGTTACTACCGCTGCCTCGGAGAGAATAGCTACAACTGTGCACGATCTTAAAAACATGCTACCAACAACAAAATCTTAATCAGACGACGACATAATTAACAGTAAACTCCAAATAGGTTGCACAAATGGACGTAAAAGGACACGACTAGTTTCATAAAACCAGTTTCATGTAACTGATCCCCTGTAACCGGTTGAGTAAATGGACGAGCCGCATAAGACCAGATGTGTGGAATGTGTATCGGTGATCACGCTACCCAAAATTGGCCAATGAAAGAAAAATCGGTAAACGTGTGCCTTGCGAGGATAACCATCCAACAAATTATAAGGGATACGCAGTTTACAAGGACCTAATTCAAAAAAGATATTCGAGCCTTCGGCAAAAATCCATCACCGCAACAACCTAGAAATCACGTAAATACACAAAAGATTAGTGACAAGCAACCAACTTGATAATAGAAGACTGGTTAGGTCCACTTACAATAGCAGTGATTTATTGTCCACCATCAAAAGCGAGCAAGTTCCGGATTTATTCAATACGCTAGGAATCTAGTTCTTAGTAGGAGGGGATTATAACGCCAAACACACATTTGGGTGTTCCCTGACTAATTAATCCAAAAGGAAGGCACCTTTACTTGACTTTTCAGAAAAATAAACTAGACTACGTATCCACAGGTGAACCAACCTACTGACCGAATGACGAGAATAAGCTACCAAACCTGGTCGACTTTTGTTTATGGAAGGGATACCAACGAGCTAATGCAGAGCTACACCTAGCCTAGAATTGTCATCAGATCATTCACCAATCATTATATCTATAAGTTCTACAATACAACAAACAAGCTACCCTCCAAGCTTATGTAATAGATATATCAACTGGATAAGATTCCGTGAAATCATTCAAAGCTAACTCGACATAGTGATCCTTCTAAAAACTCCATCTGACATTGCTGATGCCGTAGAACATCTTACCACAACCATTCGTCCGATTGTAGCATGGGAAGCCGTATCTAAATCTTCGACGCAAAATAAGTCTACCTTATTACCTACAAACGTCAAGGAAAAACTTTCGGAAATTAAGAAAAAATTGACAAACTACAAGGTCACCAGAAACCAATGCAGAGCTATTCGTGAAATCAAAATCCTGCTGAACAATTATAAAATTAACAATATTCAATATTATATGAGGAACTTAAGCGCATCCGAAAATTCTGATTACTCCCTTTTGAAGGCTACTAATTGAATAAAGCGACCTGAATTATACAATTCTCCCATTCGTACTCAAGACGATGGAAAGTAATTCAGAAAAAACCAAATCATTTGCTGATCACCTGGAAAGAGTATTTCAACCTCATCTATCTGAACTCAGTGACGACCACACACAAACATTTCCGAGCTACTTGAATCACCATGTCTTTAATGATTTAATAACAGTAAAAATCTTATCTGAACTACCCAGTAAAAGACTGAAGTTTTTGACTTACATTTTTAACTCCATAATTAGAACTGGAAATTTCCCAATTCAGTGGAAAACAGCGGAAATGATACTATTCTCGAAACCAGGTAAACCCCTTGAAGAAATAACATCATACAGGCCCATAAGCTTACTACCTATAATGTCCAAGCTATTTGAATCACTATTAAAAGAGGGACTAGAGCCAATTTTTGAAGAACTTTAGATAATCCCTATCTTCCAGTTTGGTTTTAGGAGACAACATTCCACAGTAGAGCAAATTCATTGAATAGTTAAAAGAGTCTCGCCAGATTTTGAAGAAAAGTAATATTGTTCTGCTATTTTTCTCGACATCAACCAATCATTCCACAGAGTCTGGCACCTTGGACTGATGTACAAACTGAGAAAAGTACTTCCCGTTAATTATCTTTGCATCCTAACATCTTACCTACAAGACCGCCATTTCCGAATAAAATACCTTAATGATATTTCATCCCTCCACTCCATTAATGCAGGTGTATGACAAGGAAGTGTCCTTGGTCCCCTCCTATACCGATTTTACACAGCCGATCTACCAACGTCGGGAAACGCCACTGTTGCCATTTTCACTGATGATACGGCCATCTTAACTGCACATGTAGACGAAAATATAGCGTCACATCAACTGCAGTCATAATTACAGATACAGTCTTGGTTGATTAAATGGCGAATCAAAAGCAACGAAATTAAATCTGTACATGTGACTTTCACGAATCGTAAAAACACCTGCCCCCCGGTAAGATTAAATTATATCCAAATTCCACAGGGAGAAGAGGTGAAGTATCTTGGTATCTATTCGGATCGTAGACTGACGTGGAGGAAACACATATTTATGAAAAGAAAGCAGCTGAGATTCACGTTTCATAAACACTATTGGTTAATCAGTCCCTAATCAAAGCTATCTTTAACAAACTACTGATCAACGAAGTTATATTCAAACCCGTTTGGACGTATTACTTAGAACTCTGGGGTTCAGCTTCCAACTCGAACTTGGCAATTCTAGAAAGGTTTCAAGCTAAGATGCTCAGGATTATCTCATAAGGACCATGGTTTGTACTTAACAACACAATTACAAGAGATCTCAAAGTAAAAGAGGAAATTAGACAACAGTTTGTAAAATATTCTACGAGGCTAGAAGTCCATCCAAATTCTATCGTTCCGGACCTATCACAATTAGAGCAACATAGACGCCTGAAACGCCACTACCCAGTTGACTCTCTGTACAGATTTTAGTTAATTTTCTTTAGACTAATACGCGTTCGTTCTGGTTATATTTAAAATATAACTAATGTAAATATAGGAATCAGTTGAGGAAATGCTTTCTACAAGCCTTATTACATGACCACACTATTTACTTATTGTTTATTTTAACAAATTGTAAATAAAGTTTAAGCAGCTGATTACAATCTACCTAAGTAATTAAATCTATCGGTATATATACTAATTGAATAGAAAATAGCTAGAGTCATTGAGATAACAACCAGTATAAAAAAGAAGTCATGAATATCGCACTGATGATAGTCGTAAATTAGTAGTGTTGTAAGGAACACAGTTATCTTACCTATCCCAGCTGGAGCCTCTTCCTCAGGTAGTGGTGATCGGCCCCCGTTAAATTATTCTATTAGCTTACACAGGGATAGGGTTAACAATTACTATTAACTTGGACGCCACCAGATTTTTAAACGATACTAACTTTATTTAAACATTAAAGAACTGGAAAACCTTCCACTTCAACTTAATAAACAACAGAATAACAAACAATTCACCCTAACGTAGTGGTCCAAAATAATATAAATTGCCGAAAATCAAATATCAAAAGTTTTCAACAAATTACAATATGTTCTTTAAATATCAACTAATAATTCGCATTCACTGCTTATTTAAAATGCAGTATCAATATAGATGTAGTCTTATGATGAAATCCGTCTTTTCGTGAAAAACCTAGGAATTCCATGAAACGCCGGCATATAGTGTCAAGAAATCACTAGACAACAATTTTATTTATTTTTCTTTATCAACTATATACACTTTTCTTTTCTTTTATAGTTCTAATAAAATAGTAATAAAACCAAATTTATTCTGTCACGTCAGGTTTTGGAGAAAAAATTATTGAAAATAAATGAAATATTAATTATTAGGTATGTACATTAGATAAAGCTGTATGCTATCGTCCTGTTTAAAATGTTTTTCTTTTTACTTTTATTTTATACTGTTCTGCGGCACTTTCTAATATCAAAGTCCAACAATAATCAGCAAGCATTTCACTGTTCCACTTGCCCTGGTAACGTTTTTCAATGGAAAGAAATCCAGGTGCGAGTGCAAGAAAAGTAAGGCTCATGCTACAGCCCAATTTATGGTAACTTCTAAGAAATTCATCAACAAGTGCTAGATAATCGTTACATTTTGTGTTTCCTAGAAATTTTTGCGTCACACTTTTAAAAGCATTCCAAGCAACACGCTCCAAGTCACTTAAGGTTTCTTCAAATATTGTATATTGTTGTAGAAGTTAAATTTGGGGTACTACAAAAATTTCCTCTTTGAATTTTGCATCTGAGATATTGGGAATTTTTGTTTTAGGTATTGGAATCCACGGCCATCTTTACCCATTGCTTTGACGAAATTTTTCATCAAACCTAATAAAATATTTTATCAGGTTCCACTAGTGACTAATGAAGTATATTTTTTTGTCCAGGAATATACTGAACCCCGACTGGCCAGTTTTTAACAATGTAGTGGGAATTTCTTGCTCGACTGTCACACTCACAAAGAAAACAGCAGTGCTTTGTATACCCTAGTTGGAAACCGAGTAGAATTACTACAACTTTGAGGTCTGCGCTGATATACCATTTGTACAATTTGTAATTAATTCTGTGGAGAAGACGAGTCATATTTTCATACGTTTCTTTCATGTGGATTGCGTGGCCAACGGGGATGGATGGATAAACGTTTTCTATGTGAAGTAGCACAGCTTTCAAACTCAATTTCGAAGTATTGATAAAAAGACGCAATTCTTCTGGATGGTGTTGGTGACCTAAGGCCAGCATCAAATCGTCGACATTATTGCAGTATGAAAGACCCTCGTCGTTTGAAAAATACTGTGATAGTTCTTTCTGGCGATTACGATATACAGAAATTTGTGTGCCTGGAGCTAACAGTTTCCATCTTTGGAGTATAGATCCTAGTATTTCTGCTTTATTTTTTGACAAATTCAGATTTCGAAAAAAATCATTTAATTCTAACTGATTCATTAGGTGTGGTCCGTCCTCTTGATATGGAAAATATTCATGTTTTAAATGAAACTTACAGTTTCTAGATATTTCCACAATATATTTAAAAAATGTTAAAACTAAGAAATAGAAAATTGTTTCGATATTAAATATCATCGTCAGAATGACAGAAGTTACATTTCATTTAATGCCAACCTGATGTTTAATAATTATTTTTGGCTAGACCAAGAATTGATTGACTTAATATATGTTAATAGAAAAAAGAAGATATGATATTACAAATACTAAAGCTAAAATATTATTAGCCCTATGGGGATATTCTGGATATCTTTTTTCCAATTAAGATCAGTATAACTGTGCAATGATATAGAAAACCAGGAAAACTATATCTACTGATGTTTAAAATTATCACTTAAGAAGACAGTTTAAAACTTGATATTGTGGGTTTCTCGAGTGTCTTCTAATTCTTTGAGGAAATCCAGTTCTTGTTTCTTATCACAAATATGTAGTACGTCTAGTTCTGTGTTAGGTGTCAATGATTGGTGTCAAGTAGATGTTTTGCGTAGTGGGATTTATCAGGTTGTTTTAATTTAATTAATTTAATTTCTTAGGGGCTGACCCAAATAGACAGCATTGCATTCTGGATATTTAAGTTTATATATACCAGATTTCTTTAATGCTGATATTTTTGTTTTTAAATTAATTTTGTACTTACGTTACTTTCTGTTTTAAAAGAAATTGTTGCATCTGTTGCTAAAGATATTATCTTTAAAATATTATTAGAAATATTTCCTGTATAAGTGATGGTTTTATAACTTTTTATTTCTTTAGTTTGTTTAGGAAATATTAGTTGTAATGCCAGTTTTTCCCCTTTTTTATTTATTAGTTTATTTATCATATGTAATGGATAACCGTTAGATGTTGCTATTTGTATTAATCTCTCTATCAAAATTACATTTGTTCATAGTAAATGAAAATGCTCTATGTATCATTGTATGCTGATAATTTGTGTGACAAGGGGTGATTGGAACTATATGGAATAGTCACATCAGTGTGTGTCGGTTTTCTGTAAATTGAATAATCTAGTACATTATTTACTGTTTGAATTTTTAAATCAAGAACATTGATTGAGCTATTTTCTTCAACTTCTAATGTAAATTTTATTTTTGGGTGTAAATTATTAATGTGGTTGAAAAATATATCTAATTGTCGTATCAGTACAAGCTAAACGTCATCTACATATCGATACCAAAATAAAACATTTTTTGAAATATTTCTTTCAACGATTTTTCTTTCTAAACTGTCCATAAAAATGTTTGCCAAAATTGGTGATATAGGGCTTCCCCATTGGTAAACCTTCATTTTGAATATATATCTTATTGTCAAAAGTGAAATAATTCTGATTAATACATACATACATCAAATAAATTAAGTATATCTGATATTATTCCTGGATTAATATTTTTATCTTCTAGTAATTCTCTTAAAAGTGTTAGATATTCTTTAGAAGGAATTTTAGTGAACATATTGGTAACATCAAATGAAATGAGTTTAGAGTTACCTTGCAAGTTGAATGCTTTTAACTTTTTGATTAGTTCTATTGAATTTTTAATGTAGATGTATATCCGTAACTATTAAGTATATTGTTAAGTTTTTTTGCTCATATATTATTATTAACATAAGAAACTACAGGTCTAATTGGATTCGTTATTTTATGTAATTTAACGGTTCCATATAATTGTGGAGAATGAGGATTTTTGTTTATGATAGACCTCTTTTCGTAATCACTTAAAAGATAATTTGAATTATTAACAATATCTCTTACATTATTAGAAAACTTTTTTGTTGGGTCTGCTCTAAGAACTTGTACGTCGCTAGATTTTATAAAGTTATATACTTTTGGATTATAATATTTAGTTGTCAATATGACAGTTGCGTTCCCCTTGTCGGATTTCGTCACTGTTAGGTTCTATCTTCTACTTTCTTATTGATTGCATTTAAAACTGTAATGGACAGTTTAGAAAGAAAAATCTTTGAGAGTAATATTTAAAAAAATGTTTTATTTCGGTATAGATATGTAGATGATATATTAGCTTGTTTTATAGGTAATGAACGACAATTAGATATATTTTTCAACCACGTTAATAATTTACACCCAAAAATAAAATTTACATTAGAAGTTGAAGAAAATAGTTCAATCAATTTTCTTGATTTAAAAATTCAAAGAGTTAATAATGTACTTGATTATTCAATTTACAGAAAACCGACACACAGTGATGTGAGAATTCCTTATAGTTGCAATCACCCCTTGTCACAAAAATTAGCAGCAATAGAGCATTTTCAGTTCCTATGAACAAATGTAATTTAGATAGAGAGAATAATACAATTAAACAAATAGCAACATCTAACGTTTATCCATTACATATGATAAATAAACTAATTACTAAAAAAGAGGAAAAACTGGCATTACAACTAGTATTTCCTAAACAAACTAAAGAAATAAAAAGTTATAAAACCATCACTTATACAGGAAATATTTCTAATAATATTTCAAAGATAATATCTTTAGCAACAAATGCAATAATTTCTTTTAAAACAGAAAGTAACGTAAGTACAAAATTGTTAAATATGAAAACAAAAATATCACCATTAAAGAAATCTGGTATATATAAACTTAAATGTCCAGAATGTAACACTTACGAGCATACAGATTAAAACAACCCAGATACATCCCACTACGCAAAACATCTACTTGACACCAATGATTAATTGACACCAAACACAGAACTAGAAGTACTACATATTTGCGATAAGAAACAAGAACTGGATTTCCTTGAAGAATTGGAAATTAGAAGGCACTTACGAAACCCACAATATGAAGTCGTCAATGAACATATGAATCTAGGGAGTTCTCCACTTTTAATCTGTCTTCTTAAGTGATAATTGTAAAGATCGGCAGATATTGTTTTCCTGGTTTCTATATCATTGCACAGTTATACTGATCTTAATTGGAAAAAGGATATCCCCATAGGGCTAATAATATCTAAGCTTTAGTATTTGTGATATCATATCTTCTTTTTTCTATTAACATATAGCAAGCCAATCACAAGGTAGGTCACTTCTTGGTCTAGCCAAAAATAATTATTAAACATAAGGTAGGTTTCAAATGAAATGTCTGTCATTCTGACGATGATATTTAATATCGAAACAATTGTCAATTTCTTAGAGTTTTTAACATTTTTTAAATATATTGTGGAATTATCTAGTTTCATTTAAAACACTAATAGTAGATTCCACGAAGTAAGGGTTGAGACAGTTAATTTCGGCAAATATTCATCTGCGCTGGTCGATAACGCGACATTTGGTTCTTTTGATTCTGTACCAGCATATCCTTCACTAGAAACACCTATGGTATTGGTACTGCCAAGGCTTCCGAAGGAGTTACTGGTCGAGTAGCAGAGGAAAGACTAGCATAACTAATATTTTTCTTATTTTTGTTGGAAAACCCAAAAGTTTTCTTGCAGCCAAAGTAACAAAATCGGTCGAATGATCAGTTTGTTTACAACAAATCATAGGTTTGCAAACGGCATACCGATGTTCTTACCGTTTGACCATCCCCTCAGAGTAACAGCACAGCATGCACATGCTGGGAGCCCATGTCTTGTCTTGGTATTTAATAGTTAAGCCAAAATAGTGAAAATATAAGTTTTCTATTAAAGGTGTAATTTTCCGGTTATGCCGGTGGGTAGTGAATTATCCACGTATATAACAGAAGCTGATTGGATTATTTGCACACGTACGGGACATTATGAAATAAAAGGACGTTCAGCTATCAGAAACTGACTTATACTGAATCAACAAAGCCGTGTGTAGCTGTTTATATACTCACATAGCCAGAAATCTACCAATTCTTAATTTGATTGGTTCCAGAGCAAAAATGGTCGTGGTTTAAGTGTTCTGACGTAGGAAACATGCAAGAACATGTTCAGACATTTCCACTCAATGTTTGGCTGAACAACATTTGTTGCAGTATCTTTCTTATATAAAAGTAACCTTGAAATTATGTAAAATTTAAAGCGTTTTTTAAAAAAACCTATTTAATTTCTCAAAATCCTGACATGATGGACCAAATTTGAAATCAGATTCAGAATCAGCATGACAAAAAACATTAATTACACATACTGGTATATATGAAAACCAAACTGCATTGACCAGTGACATTATTACGTTATCTACCGCGCCTTTTCACAAAATACCGAAGACTTATTGTCATATTGTGAATTAATAATCTCTACACGATCTGCCTTATGTTAGAAGTCGACGTTTTGTGAAAAGTTAGCGAATTCTTTTTAAGATGTATTTATTAGGTATTTTATTTATATTTATACCGTTCACATTTGCAGAAATATTTTGTTTGATGTAATTACTCGAAATTATGTCAGGAAAAGAGGAAATTGTATTATTCGCTGAACAATATAATTTATTCTACGAAGATCTTGGTTCCGCAGACCAGATCTGAAAAAAGTATTTCGCCCTTTGTTACGTTGGGGCAAATATGTAAAAGGAAATTTATCTCATTACGGGAAGTTTCTCTTCAATCCTTATATAAAAGTCGGGTATACTTTAAATGCATATGCCAACCTTCCAAGATGCAGTATAACAACAATAGATGCCAATGTTGTAAAGCAAAGCTTCAATGCAATTCCAGATGTCATAAGAGTTGCCCTTGGGTTAATAAGTGGATATAGTATTTCTTGACACTATATGCCGGCGTTTTATGAAATGCCTAGGTTTTTCACGAAAAGACGAATTTCATTATAAGACTACGGCATAGATACAGTTAAACAACGAAAATATTCATCTCTAAATTTTATGAATTGAAATAAAGCGGTCTTAACTTGGAGACGTTCCGGATTTTAGCAGCTCTATACTAGGTTCTTGAAAGTGTCCAAGAGTTGGGGGTGGTTCTTATAATTATTCTGAAGTTTGGAGGGATCTTTGAATTATCCTAGACATTTGGAGGAATCTTGGAACTATCCTAAAGTTTTGAAGAATCTTGGAATTATCCTAAAGTGTCGAAGAATTTTGGTATTATCCTAAAGTCTGGAGTAATCTTATTAGTATTATCCTAGAAGCTGTCGATCCGCGAATTACCTCAACGCATCCTGATGACAACGCAGTGTAAACGCCAAGTCAGCAGAGTGCGGAACCGAGGACATAAAAACAGTTGTAAAGAGTTTTTTGTTGTTGTTGTTGTTAATTTGAATTTGAAGTAAACGTAATAATTATTAGAGAATATATTTGTAACTCGAAAATAAAGTTTTTAAAAATAGAATTTAATGCTTGAAGCAGTTAATTGGCGCAGTCAGTAGGATATCGTGGGATTGATTTGTATCGAACAAACCAATTTCGTGTCGACGATTAGCCCGATATCGAACCGTATAAACTGTCAGTAGTGGTGACGCCGACGGATACGTTAAAAAGTGAACTTTAAGTGAAGAAGTTTGAGAATTGGTATCATATCGTCCACATCTGCGAGGGACCAGTGTTTCGGAGAAGACAAGATAGCTGAACCGGACCTCTACCTCATAATTGGAATGCTGAGAGTCATTTATTTACTGTAAGTGCAATTTATGTCTGATATACTTGAAATTTTAACAAATAGTTTACAAAATTTGTCTATTGAGAACTCTTTAATTGACTCTTCGATGACGAATACAAACTCAAATACTACTAATATTGACAACAACCAAAGTAATAATATAATGGCAGAAAATTTTAAATCTGAATATTTGAAATGTATTCCACAATTCGATGGAAATCCGAATGACTTAAATCAATTTTTATCAGTTTGTGATAGTCTTATTACCAATTTTTATGATAGGGTAAACCGAAATAATTTTCATAATGTATACTTGCTGCAGTCTATAATAAGTAAATTAGTAGGTAGTGCAAGAACTGTAGTTAATATTCAAAATGTCGATACTTGGGATCAGTTGAAATCTGTCTTAAGACGAAATTTTGCAGATCAACGGGATGAGACTTGTTTGAATAGAGACTTGGTAGTAATGAGGCAAATGCCTAATGAAAAAGCCCAAAATTTCTATGATAGAATTTTAAATATACTAAATTTATTATGCAGTTATGTAGAAATTCACGAAAATATACAAGCTTCAAGGGATTTAAAGAAAAGACTATACAATGATCTAGCACTCAGAACATTTCTTTGTGGACTAAGGGAACCTTTAGGCACTACAATTCGATGTATGCGTCCTGAAAATTTGGCTGTAGCATTACAATTTGTGACCGAGGAAGAAAATACTCACTATTTTCAAAATTCAACAAATAAAAATCAATTTAAACCAAATAACTCAACAAACAGATCATTTCTACAAAATGTTCCAAATCGTAATTTCAATAACCCTCAGTATGTATCACAAAATAGAAATTTCTTTTCAAATCAGAATTTTAATAGAAACAATAATCAATTCCCAACAGGTCCAATTCAATTTAGACAAAATGTTCCGAGCCAAAATGTTTCCTCTAATGCACGAACTTTCCGAAATACATCAGTAGAAAATGTTTTCAAACCAAATCCAAATAGAACATTTCCAATACCGACACCAATGTCATCATCAACAAGGTATACTGGAAGAATAAATAATAATTATAATAATAACAATCAATCTTTTAATAATCAAAATAGAAGTAATCATTTTGCACAGCCTAACCATTCTAACTATAGACCGCAACAAAACTATATAGCCGAAGAATTATATAATACTGAAATAGAAAATACTAAAAGAAACTTTTGCGAGGAAAGTGAAATTAATGAAAGAACTCATGAAGAAAATCTTGAAACAATTGAAAATTTTCATATCACCTCCGATCCAATGCCGGAGATTTGACACCTGTTACTATTTCGTTAAATAACGTAGATTGTAGCGAATTAGCATATATAACTTTTCCGGAATATAACATTAAACTTCTTGTCGATTCTGGGTCGACAAAATCATTTTTAGATCCAGATATTGCTAGGAAATTATTTCCAAAATTAATTAAATATGACCCATTTATTGTATCCACTGTATTCCAAAAATCATCTCATAAACATAGTGTAGAAATACCAGCGTCAGAAATTTTTCGCTTGACAAATAAACACTTATTAAAATTTTATTTATTTAAGTTTCATAATATTTTTGATGGTTTGATAGGATTGGATAATCTCAAAATACTGAAAGCTTCAATAGATTTTAATAATGCATGTCTAATTACACCCCATGCAAAAATAAAGCTTAAATTTCAAAAAATTGGTAACACGAATAATACACATGTAATTAATATAGAGCCTCGTACTGAGAAAGTAATTCAAGTAAAAACTACAATAAAAAACGGAGAGATTGTAATTCCTTATCAAAAGATAAAAAACTGCGAAATTCCAGAATGCCTGACGGTTGCTCGTAATGACCTTGCTATTACAACAATAATGAACAACACTACAAGCCCCTTAACACTTAATTTCTCGGAACCGTTGACAGTAGAAAAATTTGATGTCGACAATATCTCAGAGTTCAACATGCATAATTTTGATGACTCGGATAAATGCGAATTGGATTTATCTCAGATTCGGACCGACCATCTGAATAAAGAAGAAAAGGATGCAATTTTAAATTTATGTTATAAATATTCAGATATTTTTTATAGAGAGAATGAGCCTTTAAGTTGTACAAGTAAAATTAAACATTGTATTAAAACTACGGACGAGGTGCCAATTTATTCAAAATCATATCGTTATCCATTTATCTATAGACAAGAAGTAAAAAACCAAATTCAGAGTATGCTCAATCAAAATATAATTAAACCGAGCAATAGCCCATGGTCGAGTAATATCTGGGTGGTACCGAAGCGAAAGGATGCATCAGGAAAACAAAAATTCCGCGTTGTGATCGACTATCGTAAGTTAAACGAAAAGACGATAGACGATAAATACCCTCTCCCAAATATAACTGATTTATTAGATAAACTTGGCAAATGCCAGTATTTTACTACTCTCGATTTGGCCAGCGGATATCACCAAATTGAAATGAATGGAGCTGACATAGAAAAGACGGCGTTTAGTACAGAACAAGGACATTGGGAATTCCTGAGACTTCCCTTCGGTCTAAAAAACGGTCCAACAACGTTTCAACGCGTCATGGATAACATACTAAGGGGCATCCAAAATGAGAAATGTCTAGTCTACCTTGATGACATTATAATTTTTTCCACGTCACTTCAAGAACATCTAGAAAGACTTAAGGCCGTATTTGAAAGATTAAGAGAAGCCAACTTTAAAATACAACTAAACAAATCTGAATTTTTGAGTAAGGAAGTGGCCTATCTTGGACACGTCGTAACTCCGGAAGGTGTTCGACCTAACCCGGACAAAATTAAGGCAATAAAAGAATACCCGTTACCAAAAACTACAAAACAAATAAAAGGATTTCTTGGTTTAGTGGGTTATTATAGACGATTTATTAATAATTTCGCAAAAATAACTAAACCATTGACTCAGTGTCTAAAAAAGGGTGCAAAAATTGAGCATAATGCAGAATTTTTAAATAGTTTTGAAACTTGTAAACAGTTACTGACGAACGAGCCTATAGTACAATACCCTGACTTCTCAAAACCGTTCAATTTAACAACCGACGCCAGTAATGTAGCATTGGGAGCTGTCCTATCACAGGGACAAATCGGTGAAGACTTACCGGTCGCATATGCATCGAGAACGTTAAATGATTCTGAAAGGAATTACTCTACGATTGAAAGAGAATTGTTGTGTATTGTTTGGGCTACTAAATATTTCAGGCCATATTTATATGGACGTAAATTTTTCATAATAACTGACCACAAACCATTACAATGGTTGTTTTCGTTAAAAGATCCCAATTCAAAACTCTTAAGGTGGAGAATTAAACTTGAAGAATACGAATACACTATAATTTATCGGAAGGGATCATTAATAGCTCATGCCGACAATCTGAGCCGAATTGAAATTCACGCAAAAGAAACACAAAGCGACATTTGGGACGAAATAGATATAATCACAGAAGAAGTTGAAAATAACAGAGACGAATTAATTACACCGGATATTGAAGATATTTTTAAACCGATAACTGTTACCACGTCAAAATCTCCTAGTCTGGACCTGGACAATATTTCACTCATAGTTCACCCAGAGTCTGACATAGAACAAGAAAACGAAGGACAAACTATTCACTCAAATGCGGAGGAAAATCCCGTAGTTGGCATTCCTATCAGCGAAACACCTGTTAATCATGGTCAAAACCAAATAATTATACAATCTGTTTATCACTCACCATCAAAACCAATAATTACGAAATTATTTGAAAATAAGCAGAGAATAACGTTACAAATTTCAGACAATAATTTCGAAAACGATATAATTAATTTCATAAAAGAATATATTGCCCCCGGAGTATCATATTACTTGTATTTTGTAAAAACTGAAATGTTTGAACCGTTCTGCGAAGTTTGTTAGAAAAATTTTTAAGTGGCCGTCATTAAAATTTCGTAGATGTACAGAAAGGTTAATAGATGTAACTAGTAAAGCCGAAATAGCCGAAATAATACAAACCTATCACGAATCAAAAAGCAACCATAGGGGAATCGACGAAACACTTAATAGAATCAAAAAGATTTATTATTGGCCGAATTTAAAACAATCTATTCAAACTTATATAAATAATTGTGAAATTTGCCAACAATGCAAATATGAAAGGAACCCTATTAAAATGCAAATGAATATTACACCCACAGCAAATAAACCATTCGAAATAATTCATATGGATACATATACAATAGAAAAAGCTAAATTTCTCACTATAATCGACACATTTTCTAAGTATGCTCAAGCTTATCATCTAAATTCAGTAAATTCAACAGATATAACGAATCACCTGGTGACCTTCTTCTCTCATCATGGTGTCCCTAAACAGATAATTACGGATAACGGTACAGAATTCAAAAACTCGGTAGTCTCTGAATTGTTAGCTCTACATAGGATAAAAATCCATTTTTGTTCCCCAAATCACCCCCAATCTAATTCGCCTGTAGAAAGAGTTCATTCCACATTTAACGAACATATCAGATTACTTAATACCAGAGGGTTTTTGAAATCACCTATACAAGTTAAAATGAAATATGTTATTTTAGCATATAATCACACCATACACTCATCAACCAAATTCAAACCCATAGACATAATTAACGGTCATTTAGATGCCGAAAATCCATTTGATTTAAATATGGATATGATTTTAACAAGTAATTTTATAAACGAACATAAAGAAATAACTCGCGAATTGTATTCTAAAATTAATGAAGCTTTGGCGAGACAAAAGCAAAACGTAATTCAAAAAATTAATGAGAATAGAGACACACCAGATACTTTTAAAATCGGTGATAAAACTTATATAAAAGATAATCGGCGACCTAAAACTGCGAATAAATTTTCGAAATCAACAGAAATAATTGATATAAATGAACAAAGAAAAACAGTGAGTACAGATCGTGGTGAGAAGGTCCATATGGACAATCTCAAGAGACCGCGAAAGAAAACATACTTATTTTAAAAATTTTTACAGGTTTCCCATTACGCTCGGGCTTCGGGAACAAATAAAGATAAACCCATTGGACAATAATTTAGGATTAATACCACTTAGGTTAGGAACCGCTAGAATAGAAGAATAGTCCTATAAGATGATACATTATTACGATTTAACCTCAATTATCTCGGAAATTGAAAAACTACAGCGAAAATCACGATATATAATAAAAGTAGTATGCACAAACAAAAACTAAACTAAACGTTTCAAACGATATGAAAGTATTAGAATATATTGAAGAAAAGGTGGAATATAAAATTTTAAATATACTACCACATAAAAAACGAGTAAGAAGGGGTCTAATTAATGGCTTAGGTTCAATCTTCGAATCAATAACAGGTAATCTAGATGCAGAAGATGGTGAAAGATATGAAAATTTAATTAATAATTTACAAAAAAATCAAGAGAGGATTGCCTCGACATTAAAATCTCAAATTTCACTTTCAATCAACACTATCACAAATTTTAACCAGAAAATTGAGAAAATTAAACATAATGAGAAACTATTGGAATCAAAAATATATGAAGTTATCAAAATGGTTAACTCCGTAGATGATAGAGAGAACTTGATTTCCATTAAAGATATTATTAATCAAATTATAAATATGTTCGAAATTATTCATTCCACACTTCAAGATATAGAGACTTCTCTAACCTTTGCAAAAATAAAAGTAATGCATCCCAGTATAATTAAATCTACAGATTTGTATACAGAACTAAAAGCGATAGGAAAACAAATACCAAGTTCACAGCAACCATTTGATGTTTCTTTGGAAAACATTTCACGATATGAAAGTATCATGAATATTCAGTGTTACATTTATAATAATAAAATAGTTTATATCCTTCATTTACCAATAATGTACATAGATAGTTTTGGAATATACCGTTTGTATTCGACTCCGATTCCATACAAGAGTCAGTTCAAGGTTATAATTACCGAAAATAATTACTTGATAAAAAATAAATTGCACTACATCCTTCGTAATGACCTATGCACCGAAGTTTTGCCTCAATACTAATTATGTGAGAATCAGACGCCCAAGGAAATACAATCGCATCCACCTTGTGAAGTGAAGATTTTCAACGCAGCAGACGCGTCAGAATGCAAACAATTCCTCATCACCCTCACAGAATCAAGGTTCCACCATCTAGGAGACACAAATAATTGGTTAGCTATAATCCCAGGAAAAAAGAGTATTACGTTTGACTGTCAAGATCAGCATGAAGTAAAACAACTCAAGGGTACTTATATTATGGAAGTTCCCTTAGGATGTAAAATCAAAACTGATATAGAAACCATAATAAACAAAGAAAGTGTTATTCAAGGACAACCAACATTATTCCCAGAAATAAGTTTGGAGAATGATACGTTACCAACATTAACATCAGAAATAAACTTAGAAGATATAAGCCTCGAACACTACTCAGAAGCTATACGTCATCTGTCACTAGAACAAACTCAGTTCAACAACGAATTTTCCTATACTCCTAGTGTTTGGACAATATTATTGTATACCCTGATAATTGGAGTAATAGCCACTATAATCTACAAGAAATTCCGCCCAAGGGATAATCCAGATTCCAGTTCAAGTACACAAGTTCCAGTAGTCCAACTCCCTCGTCTACCCTCATGAGTTGGAGCTTCGGGGGGAGGAATTACCTCAACGCATCCTGATGACAACGCAGTGTAAACGCCAAGTCAGCAGAGTGCGGAACCGAGGACATAAAAACAGTTGTAAAGAGTTTTTTGTTGTTGTTGTTAATTTGAATTTGAAGTAAACGTAATAATTGTTAGAGAATATATTTGTAACTCGAAAATAAAGTTTTTAAAAATAGAATTAATGCTTGAAGCAGTTAATTCGCGGGAGAAAAAACAAGGAAAAAAATGAAAGAAAAACTGATGCGAAAGAAGGAATAAGTAGAACAGATTGGGAGCTTATGCTCCAACACATAAAAACTGAATTTAGTTTTTTTAAAGTACAACTAATCGGGTTCTGATTCTTGACCCTTCGCAACTTTACGAATACTCGCTAATATCGTTGTTGCCACAGTAATACATAGAATAATATATGCGGAATGGTTAATTATGAAAATAGCAAGTACTACTTAAGTTATGAAGGGTCAAAAATTAACCACCAGGAATCTGTTATATCTTATTCGTTTTACTACCCAAATATACAGAAAAAGCAAACTGTAATGCTGATAATAAAGAATTTATTAAAAATTTGCTCCAGAAGAATGAAACATTTTTTTTTCAAATAATAAACGAACCATTCATCGAACTACGGAATATTGTAAGCAACATAAGAAAAAACCAAATAAGAATAATTTTAAAGATATATTAACTTACCAGCGAGAAATAAAATTCACCACAATAGAATTTTAAATAACAATTTTAAACAGTAAATCTTGTTGATTCAAATCAAGACTAAATGGAAGAGGCAGCTTCGTGTCGTCAAGCCGTTTTATACAGAAAATTTAGAAGTAGAACTAGTTTTTTTAACTTCGAACCATTAGTCTGACAAAATTAAAATAAAATAGTCCAATGGACATCGTAAAAAGCCGATAATAATTGTGCAAATTCTCCTCATACTACTCTAACATAAAAATGTATTATATAGGTATAAGTAGCAATCATCATTCTTCAAATCAAATAAGCAGAAATCTTATGACTGTAAACAATTCCACGAGATCGATTTTTTGCAAAATCATCATTAGCATCGATAACAATCGTTAAAAGTACTCAAAAACCCGGATTATTGTACCGGATTACATCAAAATCGACCACTAACTTGAGTTAAATAGGCGGAGTGGCTGATGCATGGCAAGAAGGCCCCTTCTGGCCCTTTTTACCATTCCTCAGACTCTCTCCCCTTTGCTTCACTCATTCGGTCTCCTTCCAAAACACCTCGACCTATGTATAAAGACCGTGACGTCTTTCAGAGAAAAGGAATGTAGGTCTTCTTCTTTAATTCTTTCCACACCAAATATTTTATATTTAAGCTATATCTCACAGGTGCCGAGAAAGTGGTGAAAAGATTCTTCCTCCCCGCAATCTGGGTCTGACATAATCTTTAACAAACGTACGTGTCTTCTATAAGTGCGCAATGGCCAGTCAGTATACCAATTATCACTGAGATCTGGGTTTATCCAGCAACCACCTTGTACTTGTTGTATCTAGGCAGGCGATTGTTTGTTTCACCTGCCTGAGGCTGTTGCAGACTCTCCAATATTTCTCAAGTCTTGCCTGAGCCCTTTTTGAGCAAGGTTGAGGTTTGAGCTTTACTTAACCCATTTATTGGTTCGGGTCCATCGCAGGACATGTTGGCATCTCGCTTGGCAAGTTCATCTGCCCGCTCGTTGTCTTCGATCCAGCTATGCCCTGTTACCCGCAGTGAGACAACTTCTCATTCTGATGCTATGCTATCCAGAGCATTTGCACATTCCTAAACTAGTGCCGTACTAGTTTTGGGGCTGTAAATTGATGTAATAGCGGCTTGATTATGCGAGCAAATGCTAACAGGGCTTCTGGATTCGTCCCGTTCTGCTATCTGGTCTGTGCAAATGTTTCTTATTGGAAGACCGTGGAGTATCTACCCAGAGCATATCTCTTTTGTACTCCCATGTCCTCTATTAGAACACCTGCTCTCTACCTCATTTCCATGCGGAAACCGTCTGTAAAACACACGATGGCCCTGGAAGAAAATTCAACTTGTTCATCGTTCCGCTGCTCTCTTGGCGGAATTATGACTTTGAACTTGTTATCTGTCCTCACTTTGTCTTCTTTTGGAACAGCTTTGAGAGCTAGAATTGGAAGCTCCATTTCTGTTCTTTTGGCTATTATCGTGTGGCCTTTGCCACCTCCTTTCCAGTGCCCGTTGTCCCGCAATTTTACGAAAGCTGCTACCGTATTAATAATAAGCCATACAGGCGGAGCCTGCAATCTTAGGAGGATATCAAGCTTTGGTGTGGGTGTTGTCCTAAAAGCTCCTGTAATTCCTAAGTTCGCTACTCTATGGACATGGGCCAACTTGTGGAACACTCATTGCTTCTCCACAGCCAGACCACAGAACCGTATTGGAACCTCGGTATTATGACCGCAATGTAAACCCAATAAAGGATCTTGGGATTTCCTCCCCAGAACTTCCCCACGGCTTGTCGCAGCTGCCTCAGTGAGGTTATTGCTCTTAGCTTCGTCAATAAGTGGTTTCCAGTTTACCTTCTTGTCGATCACTACTCCTAGGTATTTGGCCTCTTCCCAAAATTCTAGAGGTGTGCCAAATATCTTGGGTGGCTTACTTACTTACTTATGTCTTTCAATCCCGAGGGTTTATAGGGCCTCAACCAAGTAACGCCAGCGGATAAAATTCTGAGTCATCGATAAGATTTTTCCCCAGGACTTTCGTTCCTCGGCTGTTTCTCCGCTTTCATTGGAGATTTCACTCAAGACCTTCTTTTGGGAGGCTGTTTTGTCGCTTGAGTATGTGTCCGATCCAGCCATATTTGCATTACTTGATAGTGTAACCCACTGGACTTTGGTGACATATGCTCCATCGGCTTTCATTGGGCCAGTAGATGTTCAGGACGTTTTTCAGAAAACGGTTGATGAAGACTTGTAGTTGTCCGGTGTCCGGTGTCTTGTTTGAGACTTTCCAAGTCTGACATCCATACAGAAGCACACTCTTGATACTGCTTTCAAATATTTTTAGCTTAGTGTGTGTTTGTAGTTGTTGTGATATCCAAATAGATCCTAGTTGTGTAAACGCTGCTTTGGCTTTCTTTATTTTTTGAGCTACATCTTCATCAGTGCCGCCGTTTACTGAGACAATACTTTCGAGGTATTGGAACTGTTGATCGCGTACTATAATCTAATTGTTAATAGCAATATCTTCGTCATTCTCATCTCCTTCATTGATCCTCAGCCCCACTTTCCTTCCGTCTTCTATCAGGTCACTGATTTTCTCGGATGTTGTGTGACATCAGACAAAGGTCATCAGCATAGTCAATATCTTCCAGTCTTTCAGCCATGTTCCCTCTTATGCCCCCGTGTCTTTGTTCATTGACTTTCCGCATTACTTTATCAAGTACCATTAGGAATAGGATAGGAGACAGCAAGCAACCCTGTTTAACACCAATTCTCACAGGAAAAGGGTTAGTTAATTTGTTCTGTGAATAACCTGGCATTTTTATTCATCGCAGGTCTTCCTTATTACGTTGATTAGTTTTGTGGGCGCTACATTTCCGTCAGAACTTTCTAGATTACATTTCTCTCAATAGTATCGAACGTCTTCTCGAAGCCAATGAAAGCCAGATAGAGCGGATTATGGTATTCCGTGCTCTGCTCGAGTATGATCCGTAAGGTGTTGATCAGGTCTACACACAAACTGTTTTTGAGAAAGCCAACTTGTTTTCTCCACAGTTTGCTGGTAATGGAATCCTTGAGAAGGGTCAGGGTGACTCGCGGCAGGATCTTGTTGGGTATCTCCACTTCCTGCATTCTGTGAGATCCCCCTTCTTTGGCAGTTTCACCAGCAGTCTTTTCTTTCACTCTTTTGTTGCCCATATTTCTTCAAAGATTATATGCAGGATTTTCGCTGAGATGTTAGGGTCCTGTATGAATACTCCAGGTGGTAAGTTATCAATACCAGGATCTTAGCCAGATTTCAGTTGCTTTATGGCTGCTTCTTGTCTTGAAGGTGGATCGCTGATGATATTAGCGTCTTCTACCAGTCTCGTGTTGTACTCTGTTTCATTGGTTTGAGTGGTGCTAGGTTAATTTAGGATCTCCTCAAAGTGTTCTCTCCATTTCTTGTTGATAAGAGCTTTGTTATCATGTAGAATTCTTTGTTGTCTCCTTCTCTTTCCGCTTCCTGAGCTTTTGTTGCCAGGTCTTCAGTCCATTTTCTTTTATCAGAACTCACCATGTTTGTCGTTAAATTCCTTAATGGTTCTTCTAATTTCGTCGAACAGATTTGATGTCTTAACCTGGGAAATCGACAACATTGAAGACAACTGGAATAAAGCTAAAGACCTCTTCCAATATTTACTGAGGAAATGCTTGGATACAGGGAACGACGCAAAAACCCCTGGATATCTGAAACAGTTGAAAATAGTAAAAGAAAACTACAATTAACACAACCACCACGAGAATGAGTCTTCGGTTTCTGAAGAGGATAACTTTGTTATAGAAACGTGCGTCTGACAGTATAAATTTGAGTATTGGTTCGAGTGGTAGTATAGAGTGTATTTAAAAAAATAAAGGTGAAAATAACTTTAAATAAAGTTTGTAATTGTGTAATAAATAATTTAGTTATGCGTTAAGAAGCAACTGAAATGGTCATTTGTACAAGTGCGCAAATCCAGCGAGAGGGAAAAGTGTTTTGAGTAACTTAAATAGGTATTTTATTTAAACTTTGAATACAAAGAATTTACACAATAAATATCGAATATCGAAAAATCACTTAAACGTAGGTATAGTTGATAGTGAAATTTGTAATAAATGCGAATGTCAAATCGAAAAACTTAAATCAGTAACTTTCAGAACACACGGTAAAATATATATTTTATTTCAAATATAATAAAAGTAGAATTCGACATACTTTTTGTTTAACAAAAGCGAGACAGGATCGTAACAAAATGCAACAATATAACAATTTACTAGGTCAAATTTAAATTATTGTTTTGTATACAAACAGTTAGTAATAAAAAAAATTGGGGCCACTCAAAAACAAAAAAATGCAACTTTTGCGATTCAACGGAAAACCCCGAACCTAATTTGGGGGAACAATAAAAAGCACGTGCAGAGCGGACAGAACAGGGAGTCGGTCGAAAAACACGAAGGGAAAAAGTCCTTCCGTGTCACGGTAACGGGTATCAGTTTTTTTAGTGTTAGCGGGTTCATAGGAAGAAGTTTCTGTCCGTTGTGTCAGGGCGTCAAAGGGATACTCAGATATCCTTAACAGTGAACACTGTCCCCCTGAGGTGGCACCAAACGGGAAAAACTCTGCCTCCGACCGTAATCCAGCATAACCCGACACCGGTTGCTAGAAATTTAGCGTCATCCGCAGTTTCTAGATAAATAGTGAAAACAGGCGGTAAGTGTAGATAGGAGAAGGGAAGTTTCCACACAGTAAGTTTTTTTGAACAAGTGTAAGACTTTTTTATTGGGAAACATTTATTTATTTTTTCGTGCGCTGATTCTAAACTTGATATTGATAACATAAATATTTGCATATGTAGAATATATAACATTTTTTACTGGGTTATTGGACAGTGTAGAATATAATTTTATCGTGTGAGATAATATAGTAAGGTTTTACACAAGATTGTAGGAACGTTGTTTTTTCTTTAGGATATATGTAAACTTGACAGGGTTCAGGTATTATTTTTTTTTTGGTGTCACATAATTCTCACTCACCTCGTAGATAGACATAAGTAAGGGTTAAAACAAAATTAATTGTAATTAGTATCAAGTGCCCGGAGCGTATGATTTTGTATGTAGCTAGCTAAATAACTAAACATTATAGTTTATTCAAAGAAACCAAAACTGCAACTCGGAAATTTTGTAATACACACTGAACTGGTTACCTATAAGAATTATATTCTAAGATCAGCAGGATTTTAAATTTCTCTACTTTCACTTTCAGTTTACATAAAGTACAATGACATTCAACAAACATGGAAATTAGCGGCAGTCGATTTGTACCGTACTTCTTTTTAATATAGATACGTATTTCTCGCAGTGAGGCAGGTCAGATTTCGAAATAGGGGCTAAATCATACGGCCCTTGCGCACCTTGAACAAATTTGTAGATAAGTGGGTAATTTTTTTGTGTGAAGGATTTAATATTTGTTTTGTTATTGGGATTATTTTATACAGCGAAAGATTTATTATATTTTTTTATACACTTGTGGTTACCTATACTTTATGCAGATCCCTACCACGATTTTCCCTCTAGAGTGTGCAGTGCATTTGGATACGAGGCCGAACAAAGAGATCAATCCTGGCCTGGCAAAGGTAATTACACCGTTTTAAGTCCAGGAGTTCCCCGCCTAATTCGGACTGTTGTTAGTTTTCTTTTCACGCTCGGCTGCTTTAATTAATTAGGGTAGAGCAAATTTATTACACTGGTGACAGGGGACCCAAGATAGAAGGGTCTAATTTATTTCATTTGGTGACAGCTGTTATTTGAAATTAGAACAATTTTGAATTGTTATGCCTTGTGTATCTTTTTTTGATAATAAGTTTTCATTAATTGTATTACTAGCGTCTGCCACTGAGATTCATTATAAAGATAATGCTAGATTGTGAAAAGAATTTTTCTACATTCATGCAAAAAACACTTTTGTGAAACAAATTTAATGGAAAAAGTGGTTCTTTTTTGCACTAGTGCAACAAAATTTTTGTTGCACTCATCTGTCATTCTTGTCAGTTTTGTGATGATTTATGACAAACATAAACATTCAAATAAAATAAAAACCAGAGCAAGTGTCTGATCCTGCTCTAATACAGCAATAATATATATATATATATATATATATATATATATATATCTTACTGCTTAGTCTCAACGAGTTACAATTATTGCAAAAATCTTTGAATAGTTAAAATTTAAATGGTCAAAGCGAAAACCAGCTATGATTAAGTACTGACAAGGTGGAGGCCATAATGATACAAAGAAAAGAAGAACGGTTAAAATACATTCTGAGTAACATATTATATTCTAAATTTCCAGTTTTTTCATGAATGTAGAAAAAATATTGTATGCAACTCGTGCAAAACGTGTTTTTTGCACTCGACGTGTTGTCCAACTCGGCCTAAAGGCCTCGTTGGACAGTTTCACGTCGCGTGCAAAAAACACTCACTTTTTGCACTTGTTGCATAAATAACTATGTGACATTGATATTTCCGTGGGGAAAAGTGCCATAGCGTGTTCTTTTACCACTATTACTACTTTGAATTATTACTTTTCCAACGGATATCAAAGCAATTAAGAAAAGGCTTTGCATATAAAAATGTTGGTAGAAAAGCGTGTTTTGCAAAGTGCTTTTAGAAAATAGATTTTTCAGCGTGAAAATGAATTAATTTCATAAAACAGAATCCCTCAAGGCTAAAAAATAAGAAATTTTAAAATAAAAAAAATATTTATTGATATACATCTTAACTTCTCAGATTTTCATATAATTCAAATATCATTGTAATATAACCATCCACTCTTCCCGTTTCGTAATTTCACGCCAGTTCGTTGATATGAGTAGCTTTATTACTTCTTGGTTCGTACTGATCCGTTTTTTCGGCTTTTTTACTTGTAGCCGTCGCTTCTAGATCGTTCCAATCTTGTAACTCACCACTACCCCATATACAGAAAATTATACTCGTTATGACAAAAACAGCACCAGTTATCCAAAATACTGTACGCCATTCCATTAAGGTGTGCTGCAACAAGATAATACCATAAATTGAATTTTAAGAGGAAAATCAACACACTTTATGGGTCGGTCACCCCATATTTTTTAATTGAAAGAGTCTACAAAATTTCAGTGTGGTACTACTCGGTTATTAATAATATAGTGCTTACGTCTTCAGTCAAAGCTCCTGCTAAATAAGGAACAACACCTCCAGTAAAAGCTCCACAACCATTAACTATAGCCATAAGAATCCCAGCATGGTTTGGGGCAATATCTAAAGCGTTAACTTTAAAACCACAGTAAAACGGTCCAGTGAAGAATAATGCAATTGTGAACATTCCAACAGTAGCTGCCTTATTACATCCTGAATACGACGCGGCCATGATAAAAATAGTGGGTCCAACGGAAGCTGAAAAATAACCATGGTTTTTTTATCGTTGATAAACCCAAAATGTTGAGTCACATCCTAACAATTGAATTTTGACAAAATACAGCCTACCATTTCCGGTTGTATCGAAAGTTGACTGAAACTTCCTCACTTTAAATAGTATTTAGCTGAATACCCCAATAGTGGTTAGATTTAGGTATACTGAGTGGTCAAACAAACTCAAAGAGCACGTCTTAACATATATTGTGATCCCCAAAAGTAACTCTATGGAATTCATAATAATATATAGCGTGCTCTATTCAAAATAAGGAAGTTTTAGCCACGTTTTTATATTTTATGAACGTCAAGTTTATCTAAAACATCACACTGTATAAAATTGTTTAGTTTTCTTGAACTGCATTCAATAATATATTTTCTGGATTTCATCGGGTTTGAACTCCCAATATAACTTCTTCTTCTTCTTTCAAAAAATAGGCAGCATTTTGCCAATTTAAATCTCAATAACATGGTAAATCGTCATTCTATCTCTTCCTAGGACGGCCTATTGATCTAGGCACACAAGGGCTACTTTTATGATTATATTCTCCTCTGAAACTTCCGACCCAGATTAATGTAATGATAACAAGATGTACGAATAGTGCGTGACATATGAACAATAAGCAACGAATAGATTAGTGGGTATTGCACGCAAATAGAAGAAGGGGCTACTGAAAAGATTGGCAACCGCAGACATGTATGTTTCCGGCTCACTAGCCGTCATCGGCACGGTACAACCAAGAAAAGATGTGAAACATGGGAGCAAAGGTGTTGAATGAAACATGAGAAAATATAACAGAATTCAGCAGGATAGTCAAACACAACATTTGTGTCAGTAATATTAGAAGATCTCGAATATTCGAGACAACAACCATCATAGACACGGAGGTGCATATAACACTCCCGTCTGAAACTTCCGACCCAGATTAATGTAATAATAACAAGATGTACGAATAGTGCGTGACATATGAACAATAAGCAACGAATAGATTAGTGGGTATTGCACGCAAATAGAAGAAGGGGCTACTGAAAAGAGTGGCAACCGCAGACATGCATGTTTCCGGCTCACTAGCCGTCATCGGCACGGTACAACCAAGAAAAGATGTGATACATGGGAGCAAAGGTGTTGAATGAAACATGCATGTCTGCGGTTGCCACTCTTTTCAGTAGCCCCTTCTTCTATTTGCGTGCAATACCCACTAATCTATTCATTGCTTATTGTTCATATGTCACGCACTATTCGTACATCTTGTTATTATTATATTAATCTGGGTCGGAAGTTTCAGACGGGAACGTTATATGCACCTCCGTGTCTATGTTGGTTGTTGTCTCGAATATTCGAGATCTTCTAATATTACTGACACAAATGTTGTGTTTGACTATCCTGCTGAATTCTGTTATATTTTCTCATGTTTCATTCAACACCTTTCCTCCCATGTTTCACATCTTTTCTTGGTTGTACGGTGCCGATGACGGCTAGTGAGCCGGAAACATGCATGTCTGCGGTTGCCACTCTTTTCAGTAGCCCCTTCTTCTATTTGCGTGCAATACCCACTAATCTATTCGTTGCTTATTGTTCGTCCACGCACTATTCGTACATCTTATATATATATATATAAATATATATATATATATATATATATATATATATATATATATATATATATTGTTGCTGTGACAATTTATAATTATTTATTCAATGAATGTTGGTTCGGCTAGCTCAAATTAATTGTTGCGGCGATAATTTATAATTATTTTTGTTTATTTATAGCTCAGGGTAAATATATCAAGTCGAGCATGAGTACTCCTTAATCTCTTTGAGTTCTGGCATAAAGCTTTTTCTATGTAATTTTTTATTTTGTTTTATATAGATCAATAAAGAATTATTTGTTTTTGTCTATTATTTAAAATAAAAAATATACCTTGTCTAAATTTATGTTGAGACGCCTATGTTATCAATCCTATTCCTGATGACGAACACTAAAATTATATATTATCAAAATTGCGATGGAAATTGGAAAAGAAATACATGTATCAATACAAACAAATTTAAAATCGAAATAGTAGAACAAACAACTATAATCTAATGAACTCAATAAATTGGTACCTTTACGCAAATTTAAATTGTTTTGAATGGTAAAATCATAAAATTTTATATTGGTTAACCAATAAAATGACGCACTAACCTTCACGGAACAATAGTTTCTTTTTGGTACCAACAATCTCCAATCTGCTATAACCCCACGTTTGTGTTATTGTGTCTACTGCCTTTCCTCCTGCTGGACTTCAACTCCCCCAGGTAAACCTTGAATTTCTCGTTCTTAATATACTTTATACTATTATTTTTCTTCTCTTTTTTCACAATCTGGTTTCTTTCTTTTAAATGATACTTTCTGGTATCTTTTATTATTCTACAGCATTTATTTTATTTATCTATTTCAATTACTTGTCTTCTGTTCCTTTATTTATCTTTCAAATCTTCTCAAATTATTTCATTAACTTCTTTTTATACTTTTCTTTTGATTATATGAGGACTAGACTTATATTTTCTTGAATTTTTAATGTTTCTTAGCATATGTCCTCCCTCAACAATATTACACCACATACTACTCATCGCTTCCAAATCAACAAACTATTTTTTCTTCCCGTTGTCATGGACAAAATTAATCATCTAATTAGATTTTTTCACAACTATCTACATATCCGAGGTCTTTTTATTTAATTTCATATCTTTTTCAACTATATTAGGATATTTAATATTCTTTCCGTTTGCAAAATAATTTAATCTACTGAATTAAAACTCAACTTCTCTAAAAACTATCCCTATTTAAAAAACCTCTTATTATGTATTACTCCTCCATTCTCATATAAACAAGTTTACAAACTAATTACTCTGAAATACAATCCTTTTCCATTTATTTTAGAATTCTTCTACAATTATAGTTCATTATAAACTCGGCCTGAAATTTCTATTTAATTAAAATATTTGTGAGCTGTTTCTCTTCACAACGCTTAATATACCCATCAGAAACACATATAGTTCCATGCAAAAAAAAATCTGTCGCTAGCATTCCATGCTTTGAAAAAAAATTTGACGTTCACATATTGTTGACAGTTCTCTGCGTCATAATAATAATAAAATCTTAAAATTGGTAATTTTGCTTCTAAATTCTTGTTGAATCGTATGTATTATAATGATCTAAATATTTGTATTAATTATTTTAGGTTTTTCTTTGTTTTGGATAATCTCTATGAAGTATATGCCAAATTCACAACTGATTATTTTATCTAATGAGGATTTATAGCCTGATATATGAGTTGAACTATTTAATGAAGTGTTGACATCATGGTAAATATTTTGAATATTATTTTAGTATTTCAATATTTATAGTAAATAAATGATATCATAGGTATCCATTCAATAATTAATTCACTTTTACTTCATTCAAATATGATAAACACAAATAATTCCGTATGTTTTGGTGATTTCTAACCAACTTCTTGCTTTATAAATATGAAAACCTCTCACATCAACATTTTTAAATTCTTATAGATATTCAATTGTTCTAACCATATAGGTATGTTTCTGCTATATAACAAGTGTACTATGTCTTCAAGTCGAACTCTATCAAAGGCCTTTTTCAAATCAATGAAGCACAAAACGCAATATATCAATATTTTTATCGCTAATTTCTTTAATAATTTCCTGGTTTCTTGTAGTCAGGGTTTTTATATTCCATGTTGCTATTCTTATTACATTATTTAGTTTTAGTTTATTCATGTCCTTATTTCTCACCGCAGTCTTCTGATAATCTGTCCTGATCCGAGGCTTGATTCTGATTCTGTGCGCCATGAAGATTTTACCTTGGGTCAGGTGCTAACCTGACCCGAGAACCCTCATCCTTTATCAGGGTTTGAGACCGGTAGCGTGATTTTTACGCTACTCAGTCGACACATCCATCACGCTGTAACGTTTTGATTTTGGGATACGCTACTGGCTTTTGGCAAATTAACTATTTTTGATTTATTGGTACCTACTAGTTAGGCCACCAACAGTACTTGTCAGGGCTAGAGTTAGGTTGTTGGAGAAAGACGAAGTGATTTCCTAGATTTCTCAGGGTAGCACATTTTTGGATCGGCATTTTGTTGAAACCAAGAAACGAGGTAGGTTTTACCTGTACCTCGTGGTAGTTTTTTGCTATTGGTTTAAAATCCTCAGTAATCCCAAATTTGTGATTTCTGTGGTATATAACCCTTTTAATAAGGTGAGTTGCCTCCTTAAGGTTTTACTATTCAAAGTTGATTTATCCATCAATTTTTTTCTCATCTCAGAATCAGAATCTTTTTGTTTATTACAAAGAGTTTTCTTTCTAGGGTTCTAAGGTAGTTTTAAAATAACTTTCGTTAGGTAAAAACTTTAATTTCTTACTTAAATATTTTAATCAAAACCAATAGGGTATTAACTACTTTGTTGCAAATAAATTGTTATACCCAAGTCTGAATAAAGGATTGGTGTTCGCTATTTTTTCAAATAATATATCTTTTATGTTGACTTCACAACTTTACTTAAGATTTTATATTTTACAATTTAGTAAAATCTACATACGATTCTATTAATTGCTTATGCCTATAAAACAAAAATTGCATAGCACCGCGGGTTATGTGATGTATTTCTTATTCACTCCTACTCCGACGAAAAGCTGCCGTTCGTTTTTGTAACTTAAAATTGAAAATATAACCTATAAATTATTTTTCTCTCCTCCCTGTATTGTAAACAACCCATTTTGACACTGTTTTGAAGGGCGTGAGTAACAATTACCAAAAGGGTATCGATTGCCCTTGACGGTGGGTTGTAAGTGAAATAACCACCCTTGGTTGGTAATAATTTATGCCATATAAAAAGTGTATCTTATTTACTTAAGAAGCACCCTATATTCATTAAGTTTCAACTAAAATCATAGGAGAAAAACATTTAATTTTTTATTTCATCACCAACGTCAAGCTAAGTTAACATTGATTTATAAAAATGGAGTAATATTAGGTAATATGAATATTAATAGTACAATTATGAACATTATTTACAAAATTTGGATAAATGTTTTCTCGTTTTTTCTCAATTTGTGTGGAATATTCTAACCAAATCTTCTGTTACTCTTGAAGTACTTCAGGAGACTTCTGACTTCGGTATATTGTATAAAATTTTATTTACAACTTCCTTTTTCTTGATGACGATCTCCATTACATAACTTGTAGCAATAGTTGCAGATTTCCATCCCCCATGTCGCTTGAGAGCTAAGACATCAACTCCAGTATTCGTTATGTAATGTTTTTCTTATTTATTTAAAAGTTTTTATTACGACGGGTAGGATAAATTTATACACACGGTATGTCTATTCACTTAATTTATCTATTCACTAAACTATTCACTAATTTATATTAAATACACAGTATATTCACTTACACTTCACTGCTGTGTATTTACTTAGACTTAATTTATATAAATACTTTACTATTCACTATTTCACTGTTCTATCACTATATAAAATTGTCAACTAAAAACTGCGGTTGGTAGGTAGTCGCTTATATATCAGGTGCCTTCTATTCCGGAAACTTCTCGATTGCGGCTGCCAAAAACAATCGACTTCCCTGAAAATGTCTAGATAAGAATAGTCACAAAAAATAATGATAAATAGTTTCAAAGAAATCCCTGCACCTTCGACAAAATTTAAACTTTCATATATAGTATAAGACAGAGTTGGATTCAGACACTACACCAGTGTGCGATTATGTAACATCACCCCCTCCTTAATAGAAAGTTCCTCCTGGAACTTCTGTGTAGCCGGGACTGGATGTATAAATCGGCAACTGGACCCATTACTGCACTTTCCGGTCGTATGTAAATCACAGGGCACCGTCTTCAACGGTATAGCTGCAAATTAATATGTGGACACCGGTATCTTAGAAAATCACCTCTATCATGTTCCTGATGACTCGCCAGTCCAACTGGTTGCTCTCTATCCTGGGCATTGCTAGTTTCTCCTGGTAGGATTCCAGCACATCTCGAAGGCTTCGTAGCGCTTTCCACACATTCCAGTAGGTGGATCGATCTGGAAATTCGTTTCTAGTTACCAAGTAGAAGACGTACCGCGAATTGTGCTTGAGTCTCAGTGTCTTGCCGGGGCTGGCATCTGATCTTAAAGTTTTTCTAATTTCCCAAACTTCTTTCGAAAGACGGTTGCCAACCCTCGTGAGTATTTGTTACTGGCGGAGATGTTATGTGCCAGTGAATACTCTTAAAAATTAGTATAATTGAATGTACTGGGTGGGCCAGAAGGCAAAGCAGGATTTGACATGTAAATATCTTGTTTGCAAACGGTTTTATTTCTTACTTACAAGTGCATATCACAAGTGATTTCTTGGAAATTGAGCATGATGAATTACACCAAGGAAGAACGACTAAAGATAGTCGAATTATATTTTCAAAATAACAAGTCTATTATTGACGATGATTCGGAAACTAATGGCACGCTTAGAGAAAAAGGGTTATGTGATGAATCTTCCCCTTACTGGCGTTCTGCTCGCTCTGAAGAGAATATTGAAAGAGATCGAGCCAGTATCGAAGAAGAACCAAAAACATCAACGATGAGACAAATACAGTTAGTGCTGGAACTGAAACCTGTGGACCACGAACTGCGCCGAAATTATGCGATTCGCATCCAAGAACTAGCCAGAGAAGAAAATGAATTTATTAATCAACCTATCTTGTCTGACGAAGTTCATTCTCAGCTTAATGGTTTCGTCAATAAACAGAACTGTCGGTTCTGGGATACGACTAATCCAAGGAGAATTCATCAGCGGCAAATACACCCTCTGAATGAACGGATTGGCGTGGAAGTTATCAGGCCTTACTTTCTTGAAACTGATAACTGTAACAGTGTGAGAGATATCGGGATATGATTGATAATTTTTTACGTCCTGCAGTAGAAAATCGTCCCGAAATGTGGTTCATCCTGATTGGGCAACCCCCCATACAGCCAATGTCAAAATGAACCTTCGGAGGCACTTGTTCAGTGAGCGGAGAATTTTAAGAAATTTCCATGTTAATTCGTCGCCATGATCTCCTGACCCTACGGCCCCCGATTTCTTCCTGTGGGGATACCTTAAGGAACGTGTGTACGTGAACAAACCACGTACACTTCAGCAGCTCAGGACAATATCCGTGCTGAAATTCGAACGTTAAATTCTTATACCTAAACTAATGTTATGAATAATGCAATCGAGAGAGCACGACTTTGCGAGGCCGCAAATGGAAGTCATTTGAAGGATCTTGTTTTCCATACATAATCTCCATGTGTTAAACATTTACTGGAAGTATCAATAATATTGGTATTTTTAAATGAAACTCAAGGTCTCTAGTTAATTCCACAATATTGTGGAATTAACTAGAGACCTTGAGTTTCATTTAAAAATACTAATATGAGCATATTCCACGAAGTAAGGGTCGAGACAGTCAATTTCATCAATAATATTGGTTTAAAACTAACAAAGTTATGTAAATATTAAATCCTACTCTGCCTTCTGTCCCACCCTGTAGTATGGTAATTTGGTGATATAAAAAGCGCCTAAATAAACGTGGATATAAATTGAGCCATATTATTTTTGAAATAAATTTGTTTCAGTGTATATAGATACTTACAAAGAGTCGTGAAGAACTTCCTCGCAAATGTTACAGATATATAACCTTTGGTAATCATCCAATCACACAACTTTCCCGAGCACATCGAACATATCCACATAACAATATACGGAACGGAATTCCATATACCGTTATCTAAAATATTGAATTTTAAAACTTCGCTCATATACGTTGGTAATTCTGTTAATATCGTATAAAATCCCCAATCGTGTCCAACCTGTGCAGCAATAAGAGCCCATACAGGAGCAGATGTGAAAAACGCTTTCCATGGTATCTGTGGTCGAACTTCTGTTACTCCATCTGAAAATAATGATATTCAATAATTCATTGAAAAAAATAGATTTATGATAATAGGAACTTTGTAAATTTTACACTGTTTTTAACTGCGTTATGGATCTTGTCAGGTGCAAGACATCCAATCGCAATATATTATTCTTGATGGTGGTGGCTTTTTCTTATTATTTGCTCCATACTAAGTTGAATAGGTACGTAGATAATCGGTCACCTTACTTTTGACCTCTCTCCATTATAAATTGGCTAGAGCTGCATCCTTCATGATAATGTCATTTTGATAAGGTTTATTATTGGGAGTAAAACTAAATAAGAACCAATCAAAACAACAATAAAAAGGAAAAGGTGGAATTGGTTGGGACACACATTAAGGAAAGATAATACAGACATAACAAAACAGGCACTCAATTGAAGTGCAGTGGGATGAATAAGCAGAGGATGACTACAAAAGTATGAAGAAAACCTGAGGGGAAATTGCAGCCGTGGCTAGAAATAGAGAGATATGGAGAAGCTTCGTGGATGCTCTATGCTCCTTCACGGAGTAACAGAATTGGAGATATTATCATTGGGGTTCCCAGTTCTGCTAGAGCTTTGTAGAGGGTTTCTCTTATAATTGTATCGCATTCGTAGCTGTTTAAAATATGTGAAGAGATCGTCACACCTGTATTCGAAAACTGAATGCCGGATAGCAAACAGTTCAGAACCCCCTGAGGGGTAACCGGGACCGTGCTGGACTGTCGGGACACAGGGACGTATCGCGATGTGCCCTCAAGACTAGACATTTTTGGCGCCCTTCTGTTCTGAAACTGACAAATTTTACAGTCAAAATACTCGTATCAATATTGAGCAGTTAAC
The DNA here is from genome assembly GCA_963921935.1 of Galeruca laticollis. NCBI lineage: Eukaryota > Metazoa > Arthropoda > Insecta > Coleoptera > Chrysomelidae > Galeruca > Galeruca laticollis. Next base: position 184,345,454 of record OY998179.1, on the reverse strand, counting down.
TAACTGATTGATCTCAATGATATCGCATTTAATAGCATAATTAACACCGGCGAGTTAATAAAACAATAATTTAAATTAATTCAATCTGGATCATTTTTTATACATTGTAGAACGAAACAATGGAGAATCCATTCAGAGACATTGGATTTCATATGAAGAAAATTCAAAGAAAATTTTATTTATATCGTTTACAGCAGCAACTCCAATTCAACCTTTTGTACAGGGTTTGAAGATTGGAAACACGTCCACCAAAGAGTTAATGAACATGAAATATCCAAATCTTGTTTTAAATCTGTCGCAACTTTTATGTCAGCCAAACGTGTAAAAGTACTCATGACCTTGTGATCAACTAGAGAAGAGGAAGCAAGAAGTTTTAGAAAGGAGAAATGTGGTGACAATTGTCATACATGTCTTGAAGATTATAGGCTAGCGAGAATTGGCTTTTCGTGCATCAAAGGAAGCTGCCTACTCTCTTAAAGATGCCACAATCAACCATGGTAACTTCTTAGACATTCTTCATTAATGTTCAAGTACGGTTAGATAAATATTTGAAAAATGCAATCAAAGTAATATTCGCATGTCTAAAAGCCCAGGGAAAAAACTGATGTGGAAACTGTAGCAAAAAGTTAAAACAAAAAGGTGGGCAGATAAAGTACCGTGACATTTCTAAGTAACAACACAGTAGCAAAAATAATGACCTGCATGACAAAATAAATAAATTGTGTCGTGGCAAATGAAATCAAATCAGCCGGCAAATATTCAGTTTTGATCGACATGACAATAGACTAGACATATACAGCAACGATCAATGTGTAATAATATCCAGGCATGTTAAAGCACACAGTGGCGGCCTTACCCATTGCCAGGCTCCGGGCAGCAGGTCTTTGCGAGGCCTTTTGTCCTTCGTGAAAAGTATGAGATGCGAAAATAGGTCTGGTTATTTGGTTTTGGTATTTGTCATGTTTAAGGAGAAATGCTAAAATTATACAAATAAACAAATTTGAGTTTTAAAATATTTTACATTGAAAGATTTACAAAATTAACAAATACAGAGATGATAAATTCTAATATTGATGATTACGGCTTTTCCTAAGACTAAAATCTTTAATTAAAGACAATAATCTAACGAAAGAGCTACGTCATTTTCGATTGAAAGAATAGCAAGTGCTGAAAGCCGATCTTGTGTCATCGAATTCCTCAAATATGTTTTAATAATTTTAAGCCTCGAAAAACTTCTTTCAGCAGACGCAACTGTAACAGGTGTGGTAGCAATAATTCTCAGGACTATTTCGATAGTGGGGTAAACTTCAGTTAATTTTTTTCCTATTATATATTTTAGCACCGAGATAATGTCATCATTTCCTTCATACACACGGATGAACATATTCAGTTCTTCGTACAATTCATGTCCATCAATATCACATGATTCTCCTATTGTCATAGATATTTGCAAGTCGCTGCATTGCTTTAAAAGTTCACTATCACTAATTTCCTTTAATTTTTTTATATTATACATGATACCAAATATGCTCTCATGATGATTAAAAGCCTAAAACCTAGGATGACAGCTTGCGCGCACATTGTCGACAATGGCATAAAATAGTTTATTTTGAAAATTTCTTCCGCTTTCAATTCATGAGCTTCATCTTCCCCTTCATAATCAAAATGCCTTTTTTACATCGTCTTCTGACTTCTTTGGACTGTCTGTCAATATCATTTTTCTCGGCTATTTCTCTTGCTGTTACATGGGATGACTGAAAACCATTTTCTCGATAATTAACGAGCCAATTTGTGAATGCATCTAGGTGTTGTATAGCCACATCTAAGTGCATATTTTCACTTTGCCACATTTTACTTATAACATTTATCTTTGTAAGAATGTCATACCATATGACAAGTGAAACTACAAATTCGTAGGTAGTTAGTTTCTTTTCTATAGAATGACATTCTCTGACCAAATGACAATGTGTTTTCTGCTAAACCCTTTAAAGCATCACATATATCACTTAGTTGGTATTTAACGGCCTTCGCCGATGCTACCCTGCACTCCCATCTAGTTTCAGAAAGTGGTTTTAGCGACAACGATTTTACATGAGAATTTAAAATAGCCCACCTCTGACTTGAGCCGGCAAACAGAGTGTACAACCTTTGTAGCAAACCAAAAAAAGACTGATCAGATTCCAGCTATGACTCCCACAAGGTAAAAAATAAGCAAGTGGATTAATTTCAAGAATACGTTTTTGAACACCACTTTTTTCACCACGCATATTGGCACCTTGGTCTCTGCAGTTTTGCAATGATATACCTAATTGTTCTATTCTGTGATTATATGATTAGTCAAACTCTCAGCTGTGGTTTTTTCGACGGCTAAGAAACCAATAAAATGTTCTTCAATTTCAGCTGTATTTGTATTAAAAAATCTTATACTAATTGAAAGTTGCTCAACATGAGAAACGTCGCGAGTGCAATCAAGAATAATTGAGTAATATTTACTATTTTTTCAACAATTTGATTCTTCACGTGACTTGCCATTAATTGTATGAGCTCATTTTTCCGATATAGTGGTCATTAATCGTCTTATTCTTTACTTGTTTTAGGTGAAGTCTCAACACGGGATCAAATCAGGCCATTTACTTTACTAAATCTATAAAGTTACCGCTTGTCTCACTCGAATCTGAGTCAGATGTTAACTTCTCTCTCCACTGGAGAGTGGAACAGCTTTTTAAACCATTCTCTAAATTAATCCATTTCAACATACAATCTTTGTGCTGTCGACTAGATTCGTGATACTTTAGGTAATCACCCAAGTGTTTCCAATCACACACTCCTTCACTTGATCCAATCTTTGTATTTTCTAGCCCGAATATTCGACACGGAAAACAGTAAACGACATCCTTTGTTTGTGAATAAATCATCCAGCGCCTGTGAAGATTTTGACCGTTAACTAATATCTTATTATAACGATATTCGCTGAATCTACGTCCATTATCATTTACGGGAAATAAATCAACTTTAACCCGGATTAGACCTTTTAATACAATCTCAGTTCGGTCTACATCACTAATTGTTATGGGCCACAAACCGGGGTCATTTTGAGGATTCAGATTTTCCGTTCCAGCAGTCATGGATGTAGACATAGACTCGGGCTCAGATTCGTGTTCTTGGTTGGATAGCGTTGACGGTGGCATCGGTGACTTAAGAGACAATGATGTAGTTAATTCATCATCATCCTCGCTGTTTTTACTTAATGACGGCGGCGGCACCCATGATGATGTGGAAGGAATGTTTTCAGCTGGAGCAGGATTAGAGTCGCTTTCAGTCAATAAATGTTTTGTAGAGGTTTCTTTATCATCACTTTTTATATATTTATATAAAGATCCACGTAAATTTTCGTTTACCTGCTTTCTTTTGATAGCTCGTTTTCTTTTTGAACTCCCTGACTCCAAATTTTCTACCTGCATCACGATCACGCGAGCTCATTACGTAAATCTTGTTTTGTTTCGCACAAACAGTCGGAAATAAATGTTTAAGTATCACACAGTTTTTTTACACTTTTTCAGCTTACTCAATACTTCAAATACTATAATTTACACTTTTCCAGCTCACTCAATACTTTAAATACTATAAAAACGTAATATTCAATAAAATTGAAAGATATGTACGCTAACGATTTTGTAACTCATACTACAAGCAAAATAACTACAAGCAAAATAACTCCAAGGTGACAAGAGTTAACAAATGAAATGAAACACGGGTATTCCCCGAGCGATAGAGCAGCACAACATTATGTCCAGAGTCACGAGTGTTATCCGATCAAAAAACCGATCTTCAAGTGTATCGAGGCGCGATATTCAAGTACCTACTACACTGAGAGATTTTTTTCGATAACCGCAAGTACAAAACGTGACACACGCGATTCGAGGTTAACAAGTGAAGATGTACGTAGATCCTAGTAAATTTTGGGTTATGATAAGTAAAACTGTACTAAGATTAAGATAAATGTAGAATAAAGTACATCTTATGGTTACAATAACCCGAAGTTTATTTCAGTTTACACACATTTGTACTTATAAACTTCGAATCGCGGTTATCGAACAAAATCTCTCAGGGTACATAATGAATTTTTCAATTATGTTTTGAATAAATGAATCAATTATCTAACTTCATTTTAATTTACCATTATATTATAACCTTAATCAGTAATTATGGATCAAAATCGAAAGTTTCAGATAAAAAAATTATAAATTTTTTTTATATTGATTAAAATTTAAAATTTGCTTGGGTTGTTGCGCGAGGCCCTTGCAAGAGCGAGGCCCCGGGCGATTGCTCTATTCGCCACCCCCCAAGGCCGCCACTGAAAGTACATGAAGTGTTCGAGAGAATACTGGTATCAAACATTGTGGTTTCTACTACAAGAGAAGTCAGTGACACTTTGGAGCATTGGCAGACATAAAAATACCATTGAGTAATTGCATCGCAAATGCGTTTGATGGCGCATCTAATATGAGCGGCCAATATAATGGTTTGACTGCACACATAGCCAGCAAAAACCCAAATCACATTCACACGTGGTGCTACGTGCACGTTCTAAATCTTGTAATATCTGATACAGATCAATGCCTCACTTTATCAATTTTATTTTTCAACATAGTGTAAGAGACCCAGGTTTTTTTAAATGAATCAATTAAAAAACTGGACAAGTTCAGGGAGCAAATTTCTGAGTTCAAACTGGAAGCCAGTGAAGCTACAAGATAGCGAAGCCGCAGCAACGCAGCAAAAACATATTTGGCAGAAGAAATGAATGGACCTCTTCTGAAGAACAGTCTTCAAACACAGCGGAACCTAAACACATTTATATGGAGATGATATCGGCCCTGTACAAAATTTCACATTCAGCTGATTTCAACGCCAAAGTGAAACATGAAGCAACTGCTTTACTTAACAAGTATCTGGATTTCGAAACAATAGTTGTTGGCATGGTATTCTTGCAAGTGTTAAAAAAAACCTACGTCACTATCGGATTATCCCCAAACAAAGAATATAGACTATGTCCAAGCATGGAGGAATATTGAATCTTCTTTTAGTAGACTAAAATGTCTACGAGACCAGTTTGCGGAAACTTTAAAAGCAGCACAACGCTTTGTTTGTAAAATGACGCAGAAACTTGAAGAAAGAGCAAATGTCGATTAAACTCTTAATTACATCATTATTGGCAAAGCAATAATTGAGAAAAGGAGGCAGGAGAACTGAAGACGACTTGTTCCGAAGAAGAATTCAAAATAAAGATCTGCGTAATTATGGATAGAGCCGTCCAAACTATGGAAAGCCGTTTTGTGCAGCACAAAATGCTCTATTTGGATCTGGCTTATTTCGACTCAAAATATTCTCCTAAAACATTGAAGAAAATAGAATTCCTTTTGAACATGATGAAGAAAAGCTGGAAGAAGAACTTATCTCGTTCATGAAGGTATGACCCCAGATTTCAAATGCAAATATGAACGCCGAGTATGAAGATGTCTCAGACGAGAAAACGATGACTACAGTAATAATGATGATGATCAATGTGTATATTAGAATATAACATGTACTGTTTACAATACCCAGAACTTTCAAATTGATACAAATTTCTTATAACCATCCTATTTACTCAAGTCGCTCGCGAACGAGCATTTTCTAGATTGAAACTTATCAAAATCAGATTGAGATCGTCTTTGATAAACGATAATTTAGAATCTTCACTGTTAATGCACTCAGAAGCTGACATTTTGAACTTCATAGATCCAGACACCGTTATTGATTATCTTTCCCACTCCAGCTCCGAATCAAAAAGACTTTTTCAAGTTTAGTTTGTAAATGAACTCAAAGAATCATTGCAAATATTTGAAATGGATCAAATGAACATTAGAATTTAGCAAACAATAAATGGTCATTTTGTTTGAGAATTGACGTAAGAGATGTAGTGCGAACTTTAAGCTATCGGCTTTTCGTTTGACTGAAATACGAGGATATCGTCATAGTCCAATCAATATTATAATTTAAAATGCTCAGTTGACGATAAATTCATTTAATAATATAATTTCAACTAATAATCGTTAAAATGCATTTATTAATTATTAAATACATTTATCGACTGGCTAACAATTATTTTTAATCCGCAATTATGGAGCGCCATTCTACTTTTTAAGATACTTAGCGTTAATGTATAGAACAAAATACATTGCTTCAAACAATATTAACCTATTTATATTTAAAAATGTCTTAAACATAACACCAGACAATTGGAACTACCTTATATCTCGTTTTATAAAGATATAAAGAAAACTTAGAAATATAAATTCCAAATAACTATTATTATTCACATCTTTGACTGAGCTATAATATCTGTGTATGCGTTTTTATGCGAACACAGGTGTCCATATTTTAGTTGGTAGTCTGACATCAAGAAAAATTGTAGTATTTTCTGAGGAATTTGGGTAAGTAAAGCAATTATATTTTTAGTTAAAAATAAAATATTTACAATGTGGCGTCCTTGGGAAATATCGAATTCGATACATAGTATTGTTTGTGAAAGCAGGATTCGACGACATTTAGAATTGAAAGCACAGGAAATATGTTTCAATGTGTATAAGAATCTACGGGAAAAGTTTGGTTTCGATGAAGAAACAGAACTAATGCTAGCAGTATCTGATTTAACAGAAGTTCCCCTGTCAACTATATCCAAAATAGCCAAGAATGGGCCTTATGAACGCAAGAAGCGATGTGATAAGGGATTGGTCAAACCTTTAGATGTGTCTGTAATAAAATTATAAAGAACCACCATATATCACTGTTACAATAGAAATGAGTTACCTACGATTGAAATAATAAGAAATAAATTGACAAATGTCGGCCGCAATGTAAATGTCAGTAAGAAAATTATTGAAAACTGGATTAAAAAATTGGGATTCAAATTCAAAACAATTATTAAACGTCAAACAGTCATGTAAAGCAGAAGAATAGGGGATATGCGATATACATACTTGGAACAAGTATAGAGAAGAAACCCGACCAATTGTCTATTTGGACGAAACTTGGTATGCTACACACGACACGGTTAAGAAAGGATGGACTGATGGGTCAAACATTTGTATGCCAACAATGCCTGAAAACAAAGGATCCCGACTTATTATTGTGCATTGCGGTAGAAATGAAGGATTAGTTCCAAATGCCTTAAAAATATGTGGAGAAAAAATTGAAGATTGTAACGTTGACTATCATAAGAACATGGTTTGAATTCACTTTGATCCCGAACTTAGAGCCAAATAGTGTTGAGGCTCTTGACTACGTTTCTTATTATTCACGACAGCTCAATAAAATACCAAATAAAATAGTGTTATTATTGCAAGACCTGAAATAGTATTGTGGAGAAGAGAATATCTAAGGAAGATTAACGAATTTCGGAACTAAGGAAGAAATATTTATTATACGGATGATATTGAAATGATAATTACGCATATAGGAAGTGATCGCAGATTTCTGTTCAACGAAGAAGAGATGAATGCAGAGGTGTACGAGAAGTGGTTTGGACACATTACCGAAAATTTGGAATCAGGATCTGTCGTCGTTATGGATAATGCTCCTTACCGTAGTCGACACTGCGAAAAAACACCACAGCAGCCATGGGGGAAAACTCAAATTCAAGAATGGTTACGGGATAAAAGCATCCCTTTCAATGGAAGCAGTGTAAAGAACGAATTGCTTCAAATTGTGAAGATAGATGCCTATGAATATAAGAAACTTGCTATAGATGAATTAGCATTGAGTAATAGAATTACAATATCAAGGTGACCCCCGCATCATTGTGAGTTGAATCCAATTGAATTAATTTGGGTACAAGTTGAAGGGGATGTGGCACGGGAAAATCGAACGTGTAAGTCAGCCGATGTGGAACGCCTTCTTAAGAAATCACGAGTGACAACATAAAACTGGAGCAAGTATATTGTTCATGTTCAGAACGAAGAAAATAAAATGCGGGATGTAGATAATATGGCTGATAAAGCTATCGACGAAATTATTATCAATATCGATAATAGTGATATTGATGATGGAAAATCGGGAAATCACATAGGGTAAGTTCTAACAATGTTTTTCGGTGTTGCGAGTTTCATTTTTGTAATTCTAATTTTTGTACCTATGATTTACTTTATTGATAAAAATCCTTTTGTTTTCATTCAAGAATTTTCTCTATTCTAAAAATGTTTCCCACGTCCAAAAAATAGTTCAGGAAAATGTAAATATGCTATTTTCAACACTGCAAAACAAACATCCACGCCATTGTGCAAGACGTACAGGTTGGCAAATTAATTTTGGCAGTTGACGATGTGCCAGAAAACCATACAATTTGGCAACGTTGTAAATGCAGTTACCGGTTTAAATGTTGTGACGCTGCTAATACGTACGAGGGTAACACAATATTTCGAATTTGGTTTTAAAAATAATAAATTGGGGCACATGTATAATGCTATATAAAATCGAGTTTACAAAACAAAATATCATTAATGGGCTCTTTATTATTAATTAAATGAATAAGGAAATAAGAATCATTAGATTTTTCTACGAAACTTGGGTTTTTTTGTACAGACATAATTATTTATTGCTTCAAAAACCATACGGGGAATTCTATTATTACCCTTTATTATTTTATGTGATGTAAATAATAAATAGATTCCAAGAGACATAAACTTTCACCTTTACTTTAAATTATTGTCTTTTAAGCGGTCCCATCATAATATTCGTCATTGAGGTTTATTTGTATACAAATTGGAAGTCAGGTTGATTTTGTAGATACAGCGTACAATATGATAAGAATTGTTAAACGACTTTCTAAATTTAACAATGGTCAACAATTTTTCCTATCTGTTCGTAGTAATAGTTAATGACATACCTACTTGTTAAGCTTTCTAAAATTGTTATTCTTAATAATATGTAGTAGATAATAATGTAAAAATTCGGGTTTATACATAAAATTTGAAAAACAAATTAGGGAAATCGCCTTTAGAGATGGTCTAATAAGTATACAAATAATATAAATAAAATATTAAAGCTTTTTTGTGGTAGATGTTTCTACTTTAATATGTGAATTTTTGGGCTTTTGCAAATATTTACTAGAACATCCCTTCACACTTTTTACAGAGTCAGGACTAGCAAAACAAAAAATCTTGATTATGGGTGCTGTCAATTATTGTTTATTTAGAGCTATGTGCAGATGTGCTACGAATATTATATTACTCTAGTGGAATATCTACAATTTTAGAACACGTATTTACATTTTTACATTTGTTGCGTTTAATGTATTCAGTCATACCACCTACAAACAAACACTATAATGAAAAATATGTTTTAGATATACAGGGATCATTAACAGTAAAATAATGATGTGCATCTACAATTGAAATCACTTTCTATATTAACTTCACCATCCTCGCTATCTCCGTCTTCGGCCAAATTAATAATAATATTATCTACAACAGTATCTAAAAGTGGTTCATTGTTCAAAAATTCATCTTCAATCTTTTTAACATGGTCACATCTAACTTTCCAATCATTTGCAGAAAATGCGTCAAAAAATTCATTACATTATTCTTTAACCATTGTAAAATTGAAGGTAACATTTCGTTTGGCCACATATTCTTTAAGTGCCGCCCAAACACTTTCGATCGGATTTAAGTCCGGGTGATAAGGGAGTAGCCTTAAAACTTGCAACCCATGTCGAATCAACAATTCATCGATTTTATATTTAGAACATTGTGATTTGGGGCGTTATCAATTACCACAACAGCGTTTTTTGGTAGGTTTGGAATACGTTTTTCTTGTACCCACTTCTCATAATTTTCGTACGCCATTTCATTATGATAATCTCCTGTTTTTGACTGGGAGTTCCACATAATACCAGCATTAGGTACAAAACAATTTTCACTTCCTGCATGCACAATGATGAGCCTATTACCTTTTGAAACGGGTTTTCTTAATCCTTCGTTACTCTTGTCGCTCCATCCTTTAAGGTGCGTGTGACATGAATGAATGTATGTTTCATACATATAAATGATATGTTTGTTCTGTTCTCTGCACTTTTTCATGTTTCTTAAATATAGTAGGCGTAAATGTCTGATTTCGTGACATTCCATTAACAAACTTCTGTTGTTTTTCATGTTGGTCCAACGAAAACCCAAAGAATGTATTTGTTTCCGCAGAGATTCACGACTTCTTGCGAAGCCATAACTATCTGCAAAGGTTAGGTGTACATTTCTTAACGTGGGTACTTTTTTCTCGGATATGTGATAATTTATTATGCACCTTCTAAGTACAGTTTTGTCGAATTGATCCATACGGATACTGGACGTTCTTTGTTTTTTAGTAGGCAAATCAGTGTCAGCATTACTTTCTGCCAGAGCTTTTTTTTTAATACGGGAAAGCGTTCTTTGGCTAACTTTCGTAGCAGCAGAAACTCGTTCAATGACCTGACAATAAAATAAGTCGATATAAATGTTGTATAAAAAGTTTTACTCATGTGTATTTTCATACAAAAATTGAGGAAGTAGTTAAATTTGATTTCAGTAACCGTTCTTTGAAATAAAAATTATTGTCGTGGTTTGCGGCCATTTAAAAGAAGTATTAAATTCAAAAATACTATATTACGTTTCAGTTCATTAGTTGTTTTAAAGGATCTTTAGATTTTAGTTCAAACATATTTTAATATGACCAAACCGCAATTGTAACTGAAATCGGAAGATGGTTCAAAACAAATAATAAAACCGAAACGTAATAGAAATAGGTATGAAATGCGTATAATAATTATAAGCTAAAAAACCTATTACGTTTAAATATGTATCTTATACAAAATAAACATGTGCCCTTCTATATACTCCTGTAGACGGAAACAGAATAATTATTTATGCAACAAGTGCATAAAGTGGTGCTTTTTTCACGAATGAAAAAATTGACGCATGAGCCGCAGGTATGCAAAAACCAAAAAATGTCTCATTTAGGTTGCTCTAAATGGATTAAAAATAGCGTCGATTTGTTTGTCATGATGACATAACGGTGCATAAAATTGACACATGAGTACATAAAATACTTTTTTTTTATTGATGCCTCATATTACCTTTTTAAAGCACGCGTTAGCGTGTTTAAATCGAACTTTCAAACACGCGCGTTTTTTAAAGTCCCCATGGTAACAACAACAACTTGAGAAACGTAAGTATCAATGACAACTTTTTTTATTAGTTTTTAAATTGTATATTTTCATTGGGAACCAATGTCTTATTGGTTTTTTCTGCAAAATGTATTCATATATACATTGTATCCTTTTAAATATAAATAAAGAAACTTTTTGATTATTGATCTGACAGCAGTACCCCGTAACGTCAAATAAAAATAAATACTATTTGACGTTCACGAAACTTGGCTGGGCATCGAGGATGGACTTCCATTTTTTTGTAGTAATAATATAATAATAATATTTTATGATTCCAAAGTGCACCAATAAAAAAAATAGCGTAAAGTATTCGTGGATAACTGGTCTTTCAAACACTTGCTCTATTTCGAGCACTCGGCTGCGCCGTCGTGCTCGAAAAATCGCGCGTGTTTGAAAGACCTCTTTATCCACTTATACTTTAATATACTATTGTCTCACCCTAATGTCAGTTCTTTAAATCATTTAACAAATAAATATTTTATGTACGAAAATCGATTTGACAAATTTACTATCGAGTGTAAATTTGTTAAATAATTACTTTGGCTTAAAAAATTTATTGCAATAATTAAAACTTACCTTTGTTAATGGAATTGTCGACTTGCCATTGTTTGCCTCTTCGGTCATGAAGTTTAAAACGTTCATAATTATTTCACGATACTGCTCACTGAACTTCTTATGAACAACTTTACTTTCTGGAGTAGCCATAACAAGTTAGTATTGCACATCCCCGGTAATCACACTTTTCTCTGAACTGTACTGTCGAAACGAAGCTTACGAATTCTGCCAGTGAAGTGAGCTCTTGCAATCCGCATACGTCTCTGCTACGGCGCATAGGAAGTTGCCAAACTTCCGACTGCCAAAATTGATTGATTTGCCAACCTGTATATTGGTACGGGCGGAGGTTATTGCACTTTTCAAACTTTTTAGTTTTAGTGTAACAGTATTGTCGATTTTACATTCGTGTGCGTTTAAACTACCTGCTTGTACATTGCCTTCTTCAAAAATTGTTATTCTGATATGGTCAATAGCAAAACTGAATATACACTTTTTTCTATCCATAGTCAAGATGCGCACGAACTGCCAACACTGCCGACCTGTTAATACTGCACAACCCAATGATCTAATAACCATACATGAAACAATTCATTCATAAACAGTAACAAATTGTATAGCCAAGATTGCTTATAGGCAAAACGTGGGGAGGTGCCGAGTGGGGCACTGAGTGGGGATTACGTTGCATTTACTATAAGAACAATGATTGGTTTATTAGATCATTGCGTGAAATCGTTTATTTCTGCATTGTCGCACTTCAATTGCTTTAAAGTTATAGCAGAAGATAAATATTTACACTCGATAGTAAATTTTTTAAATCAATTTTCACACAAAAATATATATTTGTTAAACGATTTAAAAATATGACATTAGGATGAGACAGAGTATTTTATGCACTCATGTGTCAATTTTATGTACCGTTATGTCATCATAACAAACAAATCGATGTCATTTTTAGTCCATTTAGAGCAACCTAAATGAGACATTTTTTGGTTTTTGTATGCCTCAATTTTTCTATTCGTGAAAAATGCACCACTTTACGCACTTGTTGCATCAATAACTATTCTGTTTCTGTCTACAGGAATATATAAAAGGGCACATGTTTATTTTGTGTAAGATACCTATTTAAATGTAATAGGTTTTTTAGCTTATAATTATAATTATTATAATCATTTCATACCTACTCTATTACGTTTCAGTTACAATTGCGGTTTGGTCATATCAAAATATGTTTGAACTAATATCTAAAGATCGTTTAAAACAACTAATGAACTGAAACGTAATATAATATTTTTGAATTTAATACTTCTTTTAAATGGCCGAAAGCCACGACAAAAATTTTTATTTCAAAGAACGGTCACTGAAAACAAATTAAACTATTTCCTCATTTTATTTGCATAAAAATACACATGAGTAAAACTTTTAATACAACATTTATATCGACTTATTTTATTGTCAGGTCATTGAACGAGTTTCTGCTGCTACGAAAGTTAGCCAAAGCTCTGGCAGGAAGTAATGCTGACACTGATGTGCCTACTGAAAAACAAAGAACGTCCAGTATCCGTATGTATCAATTCGATAAAACTGTGCTTAGAAGGTGCATAATAAATTATCACATATCCCAGAAAAAAGTACCCACGTTAAGAAATGTACACCAAACCTTTGCAGATAGTTATGGCTTCGAAAGAAGTCGCGAATATCTGCGGAAACAAATACATTCTTTGGTTTTCGTTGGACCAACATGAAAAATAACAGAAGTTTGTTAGTGGAATGTCACGAAATCAGACATTTACGCCTACTATATTTAAGAAACATGAAAAAGTGCAGAGAACAGAACAAACATATCATTTATATGGATGAAACATACATTCATTCATGTCACACGCACCTTAAAGGATGGAGCGACAAGAGTAACGAAGGATTAAGAAAACCCGTTTCAAAAGGTAATAGGCTCATCATTGTGCAGGAAGTGAAAATGGTATTATGTAGAGCTCCCAGTCAAAAACAATAGATTATCATAATGAAATGGCGTACGAAAATTATGAGAAGTGGGTACAAGAAATACTTATTCCAAACCTACCAAAAAACGCTGTTGTGGTAATTGATAACGCCCCATATCACAATGTTCTAATTGAAAAAGTACCTACGACTGCTTGGACTAAACAACAATTAAAAAACTGGCTTTTTGAAAGAAACATAAATTACAGTGAACAAATGTTAAAACCGGATCTTTATAACGTTGCAAAAATGTACAAACCGCAATATAAAACTTATAAAATTGATGAATTGTTTATTCGACATGGATTGCAAGTTTTAAAGCTACCCCCTTATCACACGGACTTAAATCCGATCGTAAGTGTTTGGGCGGCACTTAAGGAATATGTGGCCAAACGAAATGTTACTTTCAATTTTACAAAGGCTAAAGAATTCTGTAATGAATTCTTTGACACATTTTCGACAAATGATTGGAAAGTTAGATGTGACCATGTTAAAAAGATTGAAGATGAATTTATGTACAATGAACCACTTTTAGATACTATTGTAGATAATATAATTATTAATTTGGCCGAAGACGGAGATAGCGCGGATGATGAAGTTGATATAGAAAGTGATTTTGATGAATAATTTGTAGATGCACATCGTTATTTTACTGTTGATGATCCCTGTACATCTAAAACATATTCTTCATTATAGTGTTTGTTTGTAGGTGGTATGACTGCATACATTAAACACAACAAATGTAAATACGTGTTCTAAAATTGTAGATATTAAAGATGAATTCCACTAGAGTAATATAATATTTGTAGCACATTTGTACATAGTTCTAAATAAACAATAATTGACGGCACCAACGACCAAGATTTTTTGTTTTGCCAGTCCTAACTCTGTAAAAAGTGTGAAGGGATGGTCTAGTTTCATAGTAAATATTTGCAAAATCCCAAATATTTACATATGAAAGTAGAAATATCTAGCACAAAAAAGCATTAATATTTTATTGATATTATTAGTATACTTATTAGACCGTCTCTACCCAATTTGTTTTTCAAATTTTATGTATAAACCCGAGTTTTAACATTATTATTTTCTACATATTATTAAGAGTAACAATTTTAGAAAGCTTAACAGGTAGGTATGTCATTAACTATTACTACATTACTACACACAGATAGGAAAAATTGTTGGCCATTGTTAAATTTAGAAAGTCGTTTAACAATCCTTATCATATTGTACGCTTTATCTACAAAATCAACCTGACTTCCAATTTGTATCCAAATAAACCTCAATGACGAATATTATGAAGGGACCACTTAAAAGACAATAATTTAAAGTAAAGGTGAAAGTTTATGTCTCTTGGAATCTATTTATTATTTACATCACATAAAATAATAATGAAGCAATAAATAATTATGTCTGTACAAAAAAAAACCAATTTTCGTAGAAAAATCTAATGGTTTCTATTTCCTTATTCATTTAATTAATAATAAAGATCCCATTAATGTTATTTTGTTTTGTAAACTCGAGTTTATATAGCATTATACATGTGCCACAATTTATTATTTTTAAAACCAAATTCGAAATATTGTGTTATTCTCGTACGTATTAGCAGCGTCATAAACATTTAAAACTTTGCATGCGGAATGTACGTCGCCTGCTCTTCCTGGTAACTGGGTTTACTACGTTGTCAAGTTATATGGCTTTCTCGCGCATCGTCAATTGCCAAAATTAATTTGCCAACCTGTAGCTTTTTCCATATAAATGAACCGTGAACCGAGCTCTTAGACTATTTGCTATTATTATTTCAACCAACAGATAATAATATTGAGTGTTTAGTATGTTTTATCTTGATAGATTAAGGAAGATTTGTTTTGTTTAGTAGTCAATAATTATTAATTATAAACTTACCTATTTCCGTTCTAAGGAATTCTTTTTCTCTTTTGCTGATGAACGGGTGCTGTTCTGGTGAGGAATAACAAAGAATTTGCCAAAATATATACCACAAAATACCGGAACCTCCAAAAAAATAGAATACTGATGACCATGTCTGTGTTGCGGTAATCAAAGCTCCGCTTATACCGCTACATAATACCGTTCCTGTAATATTTTTAACGTACATCAAAATTAACAATATATAATACTATATAGGGTATCCCAGGTTACCAGTCGCACCCTTTTAACATAGTTATTCCAAGTAATATATAAAGTATATATTTTTGAAAATCGAACATCTAACTGCACTAAATGCGGCTGTCAAACTGGCGTAAAAATGACATGTGTCAAACTAAAGATAGTCAACTATTCTTTTTAATATGACGGTATATGTTTCGTTATATATTTTAATAGAACATGTTTTTATGAATACGTGTATGCACAATATTTTGATTTTTTTTTAAATAAGTTAACACGCTTATTTTCAGTGTATGAAAAAAGTGACATTTAGAATACTATCGCTCGTGAACGAAAGCTCGTATTCTTAACGCAAACAAAAAACATAAACTAAATCGTATCTATTTGTTGCTTCAATAAGTTGGATAATATAATAATAATAGTATATTATAACATACCTACTTGACTTCCTGAATAAACCATTGTTCCAATTGTGGACCGTTCTGATGCCGGTACCCATTTGGCAAGCATACCGTTAAGAGCAGGATTACTGGTACCCTATGTAGAGAACCAACAATAAAATTTTAGTCATCAAACAATTTTATTTGCGATCCCCTCTCCCCAATGAAAAATAAAAATACAGCTTTGTTACTAAATTAGCAAATGAAAATTTCTTGTTCCTCGACTTATTTATGTACATGCCATAATCTTTTTTTCTGCATTCAATAATACCTCAATAACTCACTTGACCTAATCCAACGATGACTCTGGTTAAAACTATTACACCCCAATTACCATTACTTGCTATAACAATCCAGGGAGTCAAAACAGTCAATACTGATGCAATCAACATCCCAACACCAAGAATATGCTTTCCACCATATTTTTCTGCCCATATTCCACCGGGTATGTGTGTGACTATGTAACCCCAGAAAAAAGAACTGAGGATGAGTCCTTTGGTACTTTCGTCCCAATCAAAAATTGGGTTTTTGATCTGTAAAGAATATTGCAGATTTGAATTGATTTCACAAAGGCGTGGGTATATTGATTATTGCTTTAATGTTTCACACGAATTGCAAATTTTCATAATCATAGGTATCAATATAATATCACTACTACTTACAGTTGTTTTTAACACCGAGGAGCTTGTGAAATTTTGCATGTCATTTTCAGGACACGTTTCTGGATCAGTATATTTGGTAGATTCTTGGATACTCATCTGAGTTATGGCAACGTTTAGAACAACTCTGAGTGCATACGTGTTGATTGTACATAGGAATCCCATAATACCCAATACGTAACGCTGTGAAATACTATCAGCTAAAAAAACATATACTTTCAAAGTAGTAAAAAGTTAGATTTATAATTCTCTTGTTGTGTCACAAACGAAGACAGTCGGACAAAAATGAAAATTACTCCAATGGGACAGATTCAAAATCGCATAAGAGAAATGACCGGGAAACAACAATGATTAAAATAATAAAGAAACATTTAAATTGGTATGGACATAAAATAGGAATGAGTCAAAAAAGAATAGCTAGGAAAATAATTGAGGTAGGTAAACCGAGGAAATTACAAATAGAAAGATCAAGAAGACAATGGAGTGAACAGATAGATGAAATAGGACGAAATGAAAGAAAAACTCTGGAAGATTTGAAAATACTTGCCAGGGACAGAAAAGCATAGGATAACTGAGTAAAAGAGGACACAGAGTTCCAATACGACGCCTGAAAAGACATAAGAATAAGCCAAGAAGTATAATTTGAAATTATGGGATCACCCCAATTTTATGCTCGGCAGAGTCCCGTTTTTGAAACATCATTAATTAAATGTGAAACTGATTTTATTATTTATTTAATTTCTCCTTTCAAAAGAGATATCACTTGCCTATTCAAAATTATTGCCAAAAGTCCCTGCGACAAAAAATATGAGTGGGGAGATAAAGATTTATAAATTTTAAGACCCTTTTTAAAAATATATTTTAATTACTATATATATATATATATATATATATATATATATATATATATATATATATATATATATATATATATATATATAACAAAAGCTAGACAAAAACTGAAACAACTGTGATAAAATAATTAACAAGTAATATAGAAATAAGATTGCAATTCTTAATAAGAGGTGTGTTATTTCTGAAGCGGTGGGAGATGCTGTCGTGTGAGATGCGGTCATAGGTGAAAATGGTGGGACTTGCGGTCACAAGTGACATTAGCGTGTTGACGGGAGCAGTGCGAGATGCGGTCAACGAAACCATTCTTTATAAAAATTGGAGTAAGATCCTTAAGGGGGTATAACTTTCCACTATAGATATATATATATATATATATATATATATATATATATAGATTTATGTATATATATATATATATATATATATATATATATAAATAACAACAAAGAGAATCATGGGTAATTCACGCAAAGTAAAGGGCTACTGAAATAGAGTGGTAACCGTGGACATGCATGTTTCTGGCTCATTTTGCCTCATCAGCACGGCATAACCAAATAATGATGTGAAATTTGGGAGCAAAGATGTTAATCGAAACATGGGAAAACACAAAATAACGGATTTCAGCAGGGAAACCAAACGCTCATTTGTGTCTTCAATTGGAAGATCCCGAGCTTTCAGGACATCAACCAACATCGACACGGAGGCGCATATAGCCCCCCCGCCATGAACCTTCCGACCCATAGTAAATAACAAAGAAGATGTAGGAATATCGCGTGATATGTTAACAACAACAACAAAGAGAATCATGGGTAATTCACGCAAAGTATTGGAAGATCCCAATTGAAGACACAAATGAGCGTTTGGTTTTCCTGCTGAAATCCGTTATTTTGTGTTTTCCCATGTTTCGATTAACATCTTTGCTCCCAAATTTCACATCATTATTTGGTTATGCCGTGCTGATGAGGCAAAATGAGCCAGAAACATGCATGTCCACGGTTACCACTCTATTTCAGTAGCCCTTTACTTTGCGTGAATTACCCATGATTCTCTTTGTTGTTGTTGTTAACATATCACGCGATATTCCTACATCTTCTTTGTTATTTACTATGGGTCGGAAGGTTCATGGCGGGGGGGCTATATGCGCCTCCGTGTCGATGTTGGTTGATGTCCTGAAAGCTCGGGATCTTCCAATTGAAGACACAAATGAGCGTTTGGTTTCCCTGCTGAAATCCGTTATTTTGTGTTTTCCCATGTTTCGATTAACATCTTTGCTCCCAAATTTCACATCATTATTTGGTTATGCCGTGCTGATGAGGCAAAATGAGCCAGAAACATGCATGTCCACGGTTACCACTCTATTTCAGTAGCCCTTTACTTTGCGTGAATTACCCATGATTCTCTTTGTTGTTGTTGTTAACATATCACGCGATATTCCTACATCTTCTTATATATATATATATATATATATATATATATATATATATATATATATATATATATGAAATTGACTGTCTCGACCCTTACTTCGTGGAATATGCTCATATTAGTGTTTTTAAATGAAACTCAAGGTCTCTAGTTAATTCCACAATATAATACAAGTTATTGAAAATTCTAAGAAATTGACAATTGTTTCGATAAATCAATATCATCGTCAGAATGACAGAAGTTACATTTCATTTTATGCCTACCTGATGTTTAGTAGTTATATTTTTTTGGCTAGACCAAGAAGTAACCTAACTTGTGATTGGCTTAATATATGTTTATAGAAAAAAGAAGAAGATGTGATATTACAAATATTGAAGCTTAGATATTATTAGCCCTATGGTGATATCCTGGATATCATTTTTCCAATTAAGATCAGTATAACTGTGCAATGATATAGAAAACCAGGAAAACTATATCTGCTGATCTTTACAATTATCACTTAAGAAGACAGTTTATTAGTGGAGAATTCCCTAGATTTAACTGTTCATTGACAACTTCATATTGTGGGTTTCTTAAATGTCTTCTAATTTCCAGTTCTTCAAGGAAATCAAGTTCTTGTTTCTTTTCACAAATATGCAGCACTTCTAGTTCTGTGTTAGGTGTCAATGAATGATTGGTGTCAAGTAAATGTTTTGCATAGTGAGATTTATCTGGTTGTTTTAATCTGTAAGCTCGTAAGTGCTCACTGTATCGTATTTCAAAATTCCTAAGGGTCTGACCCAAATAGACAGCATTACATTCTGGACATTTGAGTTTATATATACCTGACTTCTTTATTAGTGGTATTTTTGTTTTTACATTTAACAATTTTGTACTAACGTTACTTTCTGTTTTAAAAGAAATTGTTGCATTCGTTGCTGAAGATATTATCTTTGAAATATTATTAGAAATATTTCCTGCATATGTGATGGTTTTATAAGTTTTAATTTCATCAGCTTGTTTAGGATATATTAGTTGTAATGCCACTTTTTTCTCTTTTTTACTAATTAGTTTATTTATCATATCTAATGGATAACCGTTAGATGTTGCTATTTGTCTAATTGTATTAATCTCTCTATCAAAATTACATTTGTTCATAGGGACTGAAAAAGCTCTATGTATCATTGAATTATATGCTGCTAGTCTGTGTGAGACAGGGTGGTTAGAATTGAATGGAATTGTCACATCAGTCTGTGTTGGTTTTCGGTAAATTGAATAATCAAGTACATCATTAACTCTTTGAATTTTTAAATCAAGAAAATTGATTGAGCTATTTTCTTCAATTTCTAATGTAAATTTAATTTTCGGGTGTAAATTATTGATGTGGTTGAAAAACACATCTAATTGTCGCTCACTACCCATAAAACAAGCTAATATGTCATCTACATATCTATACCAAAATAAAATATTTTTCGAAATATTACTTTCAAAGATCTTTCTTTCTAAATTGTCCATAAAAATGTTTGCTAAAATAGGTGATATAGGGCTTCCCATTGGTAAACCTTCATTTTGAATATATATCTTATTGTCAAAAGTGAAATAATTCTGATTAATGCATACATCAAATTAATTTATTTGATGTATGCATTAATCAGAATTATTTCACTTTTGACAATAAGATATATATTCAAAATGAAGGTTTACCAATGGGAAGCCCTATATCACCTATTTTAGCAAACATTTTTATGGACAATTTAGAAAGAAAGATCTTTGAAAGTAATATTTCGAAAAATATTTTATTTTGGTATAGATATGTAGATGACATATTAGCTTGTTTTATGGGTAGTGAGCGACAATTAGATGTGTTTTTCAACCACATCAATAATTTACACCCGAAAATTAAATTTACATTAGAAATTGAAGAAAATAGCTCAATCAATTTTCTTGATTTAAAAATTCAAAGAGTTAATGATGTACTTGATTATTCAATTTACCGAAAACCAACACAGACTGATGTGACAATTCCATTCAATTCTAACCACCCTGTCTCACACAGACTAGCAGCATATAATTCAATGATACATAGAGCTTTTTCAGTTCCTATGAACAAATGTAATTTTGATAGAGAGATTAATACAATTAGACAAATAGCAACATCTAACGGTTATCCATTAGATATGATAAATAAACTAATTAGTAAAAAAGAGAAAAAAGTGGCATTACAACTAATATATCCTAAACAAGCTGATGAAATTAAAACTTATAAAACCATCACATATGCAGGAAATATTTCTAATAATATTTCAAAGATAATATCTTCAGCAACGAATGCAACAATTTCTTTTAAAACAGAAAGTAACGTTAGTACAAAATTGTTAAATGTAAAAACAAAAATACCACTAATAAAGAAGTCAGGTATATATAAACTCAAATGTCCAGAATGTAATGCTGTCTATTTGGGTCAGACCCTTAGGAATTTTGAAATACGATACAGTGAGCACTTACGAGCTTACAGATTAAAACAACCAGATAAATCTCACTATGCAAAACATTTACTTGACACCAATCATTCATTGACACCTAACACAGAACTAGAAGTGCTGCATATTTGTGAAAAGAAACAAGAACTTGATTTCCTTGAAGAACTGGAAATTAGAAGACATTTAAGAAACCCACAATATGAAGTTGTCAATGAACAGTTAAATCTAGGGAATTCTCCACTAATAAACTGTCTTCTTAAGTGATAATTGTAAAGATCAGCAGATATAGTTTTCCTGGTTTTCTATATCATTGCACAGTTATACTGATCTTAATTGGAAAAATGATATCCAGGATATCACCATAGGGCTAATAATATCTAAGCTTCAATATTTGTAATATCACATCTTCTTCTTTTTTCTATAAACATATATTAAGCCAATCACAAGTTAGGTTACTTCTTGGTCTAGCCAAAAAAAATATAACTACTAAACATCAGGTAGGCATAAAATGAAATGTAACTTCTGTCATTCTGACGATGATATTGATTTATCGAAACAATTGTCAATTTCTTAGAATTTTCAATAACTTGTATTATATTGTGGAATTAACTAGAGACCTTGAGTTTCATTTAAAAACACTATATATATATATATATATATATATATATATATATATATATATATATATTACAATAAAGAGATTTATGGGTAATTCACGCAAAAATAAAAAGGGCTACTGAAATGGTGTGTCGTAACCGCAGACATGCATGTTTCTGGCTTTCTGGCTCATTTGCCGTCCTCAATGCGGTATAACCAAAAAAGGATGTGAAACTTGGGAGCAAAGATGTTGATCATCGAAACATGGGAAAACACAAAACAACGGAGTTCAACAGGGAAACCAAATGCTAATTTGTGCCTATATATATATATATATATATATATATATATATACAAAAACTTTAATTATAAAACCGACATAAAATGCTTAAGAAAAATTTACAGCAATATAATAAAATAGAGTAATAAATTAAACAACTATTTAATGTAGGTAACCCAACAAAAATCTTAAAAACTATTTATTAAAAGGAAATAAATGCATATAGGGAAAAACAACATTCCAAAATAATACTATTAGACCAAATACACCAGTCCCACTGTGAAAATCGACGTACGCACATTATTAGTTGTTAAATGTTTTTAAATGTGTCGTTGCAGTCTAATTTATTTTAATATGTGATGTAGCACTCACAGGGATATAGTCCACAGGTATGTCATAATTTTACGCTGTATACACTAGGATATTAAGAACATATTCTCTTTTAGTATTTTATTTTCTTATGAAGGTCAAAAAATGACAAAAACGTCAAATGTAATATATAGTTTTAAAAAAAAATCCAAAGTTCTAATTAATCCAGGACCAAAAATACCCAAGAAATATAAATGAATATATATATATATATATATATATATAGTTTGATGTACTGTTTGAATGTTTTATACTTTTTAACACCCTGTATAATAAACACATAAACTGTTATTAGCAACTTATTATTTTCGTAAAAACATCCAAATTTACAACGTAACCTAACCTAACCTAATGTAACCTAACCTAACCTATTGATCTCCTACACGTACACCGAATATCGTCTATGTATGACATCGATGCGCATGCGCAAACCCTTGGATGAGGCTCGCTCACATTTCAGCTTAAGAAAGCCCGGCTCACCCTCGTTAACTTTTCATTGGATTTATTACTGCATTACAATAGGGTTTCCATGCATCCTCTTGAAGGCATCGTACACTTCGTTCAGGTAACAAATAAGGACCGCATCTAGCACGACACGGGTTTTCTTAGGGGTTGCATATTGTTGGCTCGCAACTCTTCCCTCACTAAGACGAAAAAATAATGGAATTATTTTTGTGGACAAATCCGTTGTAATTTCTTCTAAACGTATCTCCTTTTCTTCCTTGGGTTTCAATTGATTTCGTTTTTTTTTCAATAAGTAGTAAATAGCTATTGTTACGAATAAAGTTTTTGATGCTGAAGTTGTCGATATGGCTGGTAATTTATAATTCGTTGTCTGCTCCTCAATGGGTTTCAACTGTTTGGCGATTCTGCTATTTCTGTGAGGTTTGAAGGTTGATAAATTCTGAAGTTTTCTCCATTTCCGGTCTCGGTAAGATTAGTTGTTTTCCTTTTGGAATTAATATTTAAGTTCATTCATGATAATTCACAATTTTCTGGGATATTTATTAAGAAGGGTGTTTGTACTTGAAATATTCGATGAGTTCGACACCTTGAAATAACTTCTTGGGATTGTACAGGGATGATTTGTAACTTGATTGATTTTTGAATATTGATTATCTATTTGGGTCGCATAACATCCATTTGGCGACTGGTCATTTAGAAGTTGCAGCGTGCAGTTGTCGCCAGGAATAACTCTTCAATATTGTAATAGATGTCCTCAACTTCTTCATTATTATTTGCCAAGTAAGGGTAAGTGGAAGTGAACACTATATTATTTTGAATATCGGGAAATATATGGTAAAATTCTAAGGACTTTGGTTTTAGGATAGGAACATGAATTGCAAAAATCAATTTAGAGCCAGAAAAGGTCACTTCGGTACCAAGAAACGTATAGTATGTTAAGATATTACTGAGTTTATGAATTTGATCTTTTCGTATATTTGATTCAAATGTTCAATTAAATCTAAAATTTCGTAACTTGAGATTATGGAACTATGAAGAGTACCTATGTAACTTATAAAATGGGATAGCATTCTCGATATTATCTATAAACGATATTCGATTTTGGCAATCGAGATTAATTTGACTTATTGTTCCTTGAAATGTAATATATCTTCCTAATGAGTCAATTCAATTTATAATAGATGCTTGAAATTTTTCTAGTTTGTTAGGAAGTTTTTGTTGATTTTGCTCAAGTGTTTTTGGTTTTCCTATAAAGTTAAATTCCATTGTCATAACGCTCACCGTCATCTGTGTCTAAATTACCAAATAACTATTTATTAACTTTACCTACTTCATTGAATAAGCCTCTCCTTGAAGGCATATGGGAATTCAAGTTTTCAAATTTTCTGTCTTCTCAAGAATTAATTAGAAACTCAGTTCTCACTATAAGATTTTCACTTAAATGGTATGAAATGGGATTTGAACTATTTATTTTTATTATAGTTTTTTGTATAGTAGAAAAATGAGATTTTAATGTGTCTATCTGTCTAACTTCTTTAATATCTAAATAATGGATAAATGTATGTTTTGTATATATAACTTTACCTATTTCAACTGGAAGTGCAATTTACAAAAATGTTCTAAATCTTTATTTTTAAATTCTGTGCCATAATCGGTGGTAATCTTAAAGGGTAATCCATGATGAGTTATAAAACTTAATAAACCGTCTACGACTGAAATGCCACTAACAGTATCGAGGGAATAGTTAAATAGTGTTTAAACTGTATCACCATTAGTTAACAAAAATTGATTTTTATGTTGATTTAATCCGTAAGCGCTACCCACAGATTTGAGTTAGGCAAGTAGTACAACTATGTCCTAGGGACTCATGACCCATCAAACAAGGGGTTGAAAAAATATAAGTATGAACAAGAGTGTATTGAAACATATATTATTCTCATTATTAAGTATTAATTAAAACAAAATTCTCCTTACTAACAATTAACACAGAGTTTTTCACACATATGGTGCGTTCTTTTTGACTGAGATCTCAGATCACTTCAGTTAAGGTGATCTGAGATAAAGTGATGTGAGTAAGCACCAAAAAGAACGACATCTCAATTGAAGCGCGCGATCTGTCGATAGATTTAAACTATACGAGAGATTCGTATCAGCATCTAATAATGTTACTTAATGTATCCATAATTTGTAACAAAAGAAAAATAGATTACGTGTGCTTATTGTTTATATGTCAATGGTTAAAACCTTAGATAACATTGGTTAAAACTACAAATAAACCAAGCAAATAAATATTTCTTCATCCCCTCCACTTTATTTCCGACTCAATTCCAACTGAAACCCCCTTACAACACATTCAGCATCGGTGAAGAGGGAGGAAAAATCTCAGCTCACTTAAAGTGAGTAAAACAAAAAGAACGCTCACATTACTGATGTGAGCTGAGATTAACTGAGATCTCAGTCAAAAAGAACGCATCTATTGGAAACATGTTGGATATTTACACACCGCGCAACTGATATTTGTTTTTCGGTCTTGTTTAGCTGGACATAATGTACATCGTCAGCGTTTGGACTTCGGAACGACTTCTAAGATTCAACGAGACGTTCGATTTCAATTTTGAAAATATTTGAAGCCACATCGCGTAATTTGTAGCCTACTGTTAGATTAAATATTCTTTCCCAAGTTCATTGATATATCCAGATCTCTTAAGGCTAGGTTCAACTGAATTTCATTCTAGATTTTGGGTTCTCAATAGTAAAACTGTGTTCACTAGACTTGGTATGTTTATCATCGTCGTATCAGGTATAAAACCTTAAGATTTATGTCCGACATAAAATATTCCAACCATAAAAGATAAGCTATATTTGCATATTTGGTATGATTTTCTGAAGGAAATTCAAAAGTGAAAATATTACATTTGAATCTACATCGTGGTCTGGGATTTGAGAAATAAAATTAGTAGCAGTTGCTGATGTAGTCGACAGATTTTCCAGTAGATTCTGAAAATCCGTTCTTTCACTTCCAAAGCTTTGCAATTATGGTCAATGGTTTTTATGAATCGATTAGAATTATGTGAGAATTTAGTATAAGCGCTTTTATACAACTGTCTCAAATCTTATACATACTTATATAGCTATACTTTTAGTTTAAATACTTTATTATTTTTCAATATTTTTAATAAGCTTAAATCTACTAGTCTGTCGATATTTATGAAGAATATGAGCGTTGCCCCTATTTCTCTTTCTGCTAGACAAAGTCCTATCTTCGGCGTTCCTTTTTACCATTTCATTTTTTTGGTAAGTAAAGTTTTAAATATAACAGACTAGAAAGTCCATGCCCCTTAGTTGGAAGACATTGGCAGTTTTACCCGACTCAAGGCATCAGCGTTTGACGGAAAGACATCGTTGACGAATTATGTGAAACAGTTTGAAGCATCCGCTAGAGTGAATAATTGGCCCGACAGGTAGAAGGCATTGAACTTAACCATAGCGCTTCCAGGAGATGCCTTAGATGTGCTTCAGACGATACCAATTGAAGAAACGGATGACTTCGAGCAGCTAAAGAAGAGGCTGGACATGTGATATGGCCACGAACATGTTTTTGTACCAGTCCCAACTGAAGAACCGAAGGCAGAAACGTGACAAAGCCCTTCAAGAGTATGAAGCGGATATTCCCGACTCGTTCGATTTGCTTATCCATCAGTACCAGAGAACATGATGGAATGTCTGGGCATCCAGGCCTTTATTGATGGCTTACGTGACCTCGATATGCAGAGGACGCTTCGTTTAGCCTCTCATACAGATAGCTTCGCTCAGATGTCGCAACGACAGTGTATATGTAGATGGCGAAGTGAATGGCAAGAGACATACTCTGCTGGTAGACACTGGAGCAACTAGAACCATTATACGACCAGAAGTAATAAACTCCAAGAAGAAGCTTTTACCAACGAGACTGCGACTGTGGACCGTCACAGGTGAGAGTGCCAACATTCACGGTGAGGCACAAATCCAATTGGGCATTGGCGCAGAAAAGTTCACGCATACGTTGATCGTAGCTGACATTGATGAAGACGTGATTCTGGGAATGAACGTAATGAATGTATATGGTTCCAATTAGACTTTAGAAACAGAACCATTAACGTGGAGGTATTCCTTCATCCATATGAAGGCAGCGCAGTGTTGATGATAGTAGCACGGCTACAGGGAATCAAGGAGGAAGGTACACCGGTTATGATGGAGCCAAGGAACCACGACGAAGAGGTTGGCAAAGGAGTACTAATTGGAAAAGGATTGGTTACGTCGGCGAAAGAGATCCCAGTACGTGTGATAGACGTGAATGATTAGCCAGTTACCATCAAGAAGGAAACCAGGATTGGATCACGACCACTGATAATTCTAATGCCAGATTCGAACAGATGTTATCAGTAGCTCGTCTTGGGGTATCGAGACCTATTGGTACCAAAAGGATGAAGAACTCGTAGAACATCAACCGTCAAACACAAAATCGATACTGGTAATGCTAAGCCAATTAGGCAATCAGCTCGAAGACTTCCACGAGCAAAGAGAGAGGAAGCTGAGAGAATAATTCGAGAGATGGCAGAAGAAAAAGTAATAGAACCATCTACTAGTCCATGGATGTCTCCAGTAGTGCTCGTCAAGAAAAGGGGAACTACGAGATTCTGCGTGGATTATCGCCAGCTAAACAACGTGACGAAGAAAGACAGCTATCCTCTGCCTTGAATTGACGATACGCTAGATACTTTGGCCGGCAGCAAACTGTTTTCCACCTTGGAACTGAAGTCTGGTTATTGGCAAGTGGAAATGGATACAGAAGAGAAAGCGAAGACTGCTTTTACCACCGGATCTGGATTATGGCAATTCAGCGTCATGCCATTCGGGCTCTGTAACGCGCCTGCGACATTTCAAAGACTCATGGAAAATGTCTTGAGAGGGTTGTCTTGGAAGACATGCCTGGTCTATTTGGACGACATCGCAGTACTGACATCGTAGTACTGGGGAACACATTTGACGAACACCTGAAAAATTTGGAAGATGTTTTCAAAGGGCTCCAAGCTGCCCAGCTCATGTTAAATCCGAAGAAACGTGGTGGTAAAGACATCCTGGTTTTAATGGATTATTTCACAAAGTGGGTGGAAATTTACGCGATCCCGAATCAAGATGCTACAACTGTCGCGGATGTATTGATGAAAGAATTTATCAGCCGATATGGAGTGCCCTTGGAAGTCCACAGTGACCAGGGAAGAAATTTCGAAAGCCATTTATTCCAGGAGATTTGCGACAAGCTGGGAATGAAGAAGACCAGGACAACAGCATTACATCCACAGTCAGATGGAATGGTCGGGAGAATGAACAGGACTATAGGAAAATACCTGTCCAAAGTAGTTTCCAGCCATCAGAGAGATTGGCACCAGTATCTTTCCCTATTTGCTTTGGCTTATCGATCTGCCGTCAATAAGTCCACGGGAGAAACACCTGCAAAAATCCTCTTTGAACGTGAAATGAGGCTTCCTTGTGACCTGGAATTTCAATGTCGGCAGGAGAAGACCACGTGATCGAATTGGGAAGAAGGCTGGATGATATTCATGAATTAGTTCGAACAAATCTTCAAGTTGCCAGCGACAGAATGAAAAATCGGTACGACACGCAGGCCACAGTAGGCGGTTTTAAAGAAGGGGACAAAGTCTGGTTACACAACCCGACGAGGAGAAAACGTTTTCCTCCAAAATTACAAAAATCCTGGAAAGGTCCATACTTAATCAAGAAAAGGATCCATGATGTTATATATCGCATAAGCAAGATCCCCAACGGAAAACCAAAAGTAGTTCACCAAAACGGACTAGCGTCATTCGAAGGAGACCATACCTAGAGAAAAGAGTAAACCATATTCGAGATGTGTCTGACCCTACCTTCGATGAATTTATGGGCGGGTAAGGAGATACCGGGAAAGCTAGATATGGAGTCACTTCAGAACAACGACAAGATTTGTTCACTCTCTCGGAAGATTATTCACTGGCATATTACATCCCCGCAACATGTCAAGAACGCACGAGGGTTGGCAACCGTTTTTCGAAAGAAGTTCGGGCAATTGAAAAAACTTGAAGACCAGATTCCTGCCCCTGGCAAGACACTGAGACTGAAACACAATTCGCGGTACGTCTTCAACGTGGTAACTAAAAATGAATTTCAAGGTCGATCTACCTACCGCGATGTGTGGGAAGCACTTCGAAACCTCCGAGACCATGTGTTGGAATCCAGTGTGAAGAAACTGGCTATGCCTAAGATAGCGAGTAACCAGTTGGATTGGCGAGTCATCAGGAACATGGTAGAGGTGATCTTCCAAGATACTGGTGTCCCGATATTAATTTGCAGCTTCAACCCCCGTTATCAGTATCTGATGAAGACGGTGCCCTGTTTTTTCCATAAGATCGAAAAGTGTGGAAATGGGGCCAGTTGCCAATTCAAACATCCAGTCTCGGCTATACAAAAAGTTTCAGGAGGAACTTCCATTTAAGGAGGGAGTAATATTACGAAATAGTACACTAGTGTAGTCCCTGAATCCCACTCTGCCTAAGCCATAAAAGAATGTTAAAATTTTGGCGGATGCGCAGGGATTTCTTAGAACTGTTCACGATTTTTTGTGACTATGTTATCTAGACATGGTTGTTGTGACCAGTCTTATCTAGAAAATTCCAGAGAGCCAATTGTTTTTGTATAAACCGCAATCTAGAATTATCTAGTAAAAAAGGCACTAGTATATAAAGGACCTACCAGCGGAGAAGTTTAGTTTATAAAGTGACCTCGTGATATAAACATCGAACAGCTGAATAGTCTAAGTAGTGAAGTGTTTATATAAATTAATGTAAGTGAATGTACTGTGAATATAATATAAATTAGTGAATAGTGTAGTGAATGAATAAATTAAGTTACTAAACCTACCGTGTGTATGAATTACATTACAATATTTATTGCTGGCAAAATTACTTGTCCCCCCTCTGCTACCTGCCGCACATTAGAACAGATTAAAGAGATTTTCAAATAACTGAAAATTCAATAAAATTGAAGCTGTTTTTTCCAATAAAACTATTTAATTGAGAATGTATGCTTCGTTTTAATATAGGGTACTTTTCAATACTAATTCATTGTAATTATTCACATAAGCTACTTATAAAAAGGAATTCGCTACAAATACATATACTCTTAACTTTTCCCTCAAAGACAAACACATATTGGTGCATTAATCGAATAAGTAGTTCAATTACTTTTAATGAAATTAACTGTCTAGACCCTTACTTCGTGGAATCTACTCATATTACTGTTTTAAATGAAACTTATTGTTTCTAGATAATTCCACAATATATTGAAAAAAATGTTAAAAATTCTAAGAAATTTGACAATTGCTGGATATTAAATATCATAATCAGAATGACAGAAGTTACATTTCATTTGATGACTACCTGATGTTTAATAATTATTTTTGGCTAGACCTAATATATGTTAATCGAAAAAAGAAGAAGATATATGATACTACAAGTATTAGCTTAGATATTATTAGCCATATGGGGATAACCTGGATATCTTTTTTCCCAATTAAGATCAGTATAACTGTGCAATGATATAGAAAACTAGTAAAACTATATCTGCTGATCTTTACAATTATCACTGAAGAAGACAGTTTAAAACTGGAGAACTCCCTAGATTTATCTGTTCATTGACAACTTGATATTGTTGGTTTCTTGAGTGTCTTCTAATTCTTTAAGGAAATCCAGTTCTTGTTTCTTATCACAAATATGTAGTACTTATAGTTCTGTGTTAGGTATCAATGAATGATTGGTGTCAAGTGGATGTTTTGCGTAGTGGGATTTATCTGGTTGTTTTAATCTATATGTTCGTAAGTGTTCACTGTATCTGATTTCAGTACTCTTAATCACGGATGATCACGAAACCCAACCTATTTATTTTATCTTTTCAATACAATATGAGTAAAGAAATTTGCTATACAATAATTTCAGAATAAATCGCAGATAAAAAAACAACCGAAAAGGTTTCGAGGGTCGGCCTATGTCAACGTCATGAATATCTTGCGGTTACACGTTTATAATATACTGTAAATCAACAGTCGAATATTTCTGTGAGTTTATCGCAATTGCAACAATCAAACCATCACAATATCTCCATAACTAACAACACAAAAAAATATAGCCACCATGCTGCGCAGGAAAAAAACTCTAGAAAATGGCCTATATTTTATAATGGTTTAAATTTTTCGTAGAAAGTCGATTTATTTATATAGCTGTTATTTGTTCAAAAAAAGGTTCGTAAATTTTTTGTTAAGCCAAATCTGTAGATTTGTTTGTCTAATTAGTGAGTTTTTTAATCAGCTGTTATTCATTGCCAAATTCAGGTGAAACAAATGTTTTTCTCTTGTTTACAGTTTAAAATCTGCTTCAATAGTTCATTCGCAAGTTCATCAAATTATCAGAATTATCCCAATTGTATGCTGCAACATTTCTACCAGTATTACTTATTGGTTGTACTAATCTAAGTACAACCCTTGATTATACAATATACATACACAATAAGATGTACCACCACCATGTAAAACTATGAAGCCACCGAAACCATTAGTTCCCTTACTCATTCATATGCAGCGCTACTGAAACTCAGTGAAAATGTCCTAGATTATTTATAAATTAATAGCTTTGCTTGAAAAAGGCTGGTATAATTTATGCCTGAGATCTGAATTGTGGTTTTTTTTGGTAATCCTGGAGTATTATTGTATAATACTTCAAAAAAACATCTTTTAAAATTATTATTTTCACATATCCAAAAAATTTCAATATTTGTAAAATCTGTTGTATTATTTGTGTCTATGTAATGAATCACCAACACTCGCAAGAATATTTACCTTCACATTCGTTACAATTTTTTGATAAACATTATTATTATTGTTGATAATATTTGAAGGTCGAGAAATCATTGAAACAAATCAAATCAATAGAGGGTCTGAATGCGATCATATTTCAAGAATTATAGTCTATTTGAAAATCAAGAGAGAGTAAATTCCCAGAAATGTTTTGCAGTTATCAGTGTTAAAGGCAGTAAACCATAGACGTGCGTTTTCAAAATTAAATTAATATGGAAATAGAAATATTTAATTTGTTTTAGTTATTTATACCTAGATTACCAATTTTAGATAGATAAACATAATTCGTAAGTAGTAATTTAATTTGGGTAAAATGAAGAAAAAGTCAATATTATTTTAGGCATTTTGTTTTAGGCATATGTTTATTTATAAAATATGTATATAATATGTACAGATAATTACAATTATTTATAAATTAATATGAGGAGCTAAAAAAACAATTAAGTAGGTATATGAGAAAAACAAAACCAACCGCAAGGATAAAATTTGACGAGCAACATGCAAAAAATACGACAATATTAAATCTTAAAAAATTAAAATCTAAAAATAAAATTAAAGTACATAAATTAATAATTTTAAAGTTATGGTTCCTCGCACTCTGTGTCAGAAGATTCACCATCTGATTCTAGAGAAATTACAATGGGCTCTATAGTAATATCAATTATGTTATCTAGCTCCCACATTTTTTTTTCTATTTCTGTAACGTGTCTAATACATTTTTGCCAATTTTCACTTGTTACTTCAGATATTGCCTTATTGAAGAGATTTTTAACATCTGATAATTTAAAAGTCGTGTTATTTCTGGCAACATAACCTTTAACTTGAGCCCATATTAATTCTATCGGATTCATCTCACAATGGTAGGGTGGTAAACGAAGGATTTCAATTTCTCGTTTTTTGGCTATCTCCTCAATATCATATTTTTTATAATTTTGCTTATGTTTTTTAGCAATAGTTAACAATTCTGCCCTCAGCATTGTATTGTCAAAGGCTAAATTTTTAGAAGATAACCATTTTGCAATTTCATCCTTTTTCCATTTAGTGGTTGGTAAAGGTTCAAGTAATCTGGAGTGGTAACTTGCATTGTCCATTATAATAACCGATCCTTTTGGTATGAATTGAATCATCTGTTCAAAATATTCCTCAAACACGTCTCCATTCATTTCTTCGTGATAATCAACGGTTTTTTTTATTCAAATAAGAGTAAACCATTCTCAAGAAAACCGTTTGTACTGCCTATATGACAAATAATTAATCTTTTACCTTTTCCTATAGGTTCCTTAAAACCAGTAGTATATCCTTCTAGAAAAGCTTGATGGGATGATTTTATATTTTTGTCTTTCCAAACTCTTCCTACACAATGTCCTTCATTAACCCATGTTTCATCTAAATAATAAATGTTTTTATTTTGAGCTTTAACTTGTTGTATTCTTCTGAGGTACTGTCTTCTCCAACATACAATTTCTTCAGAATCAATTATCATTGAGTGTCTGCCCATTTTTTCAAATTTAAAGTTTAACTCATGGTACACTTTCCATAGTTTATCCCGGCTTATTGTGGGTAAATCAACATCATTCGTAATGGCTTGCAAAACTTTATCTAAAGTTGGTATTTGCTTGTTTATAAAAAATGAGTGAACAAGCTTACGAATAGCATTTTTAAAAAACTCGTCCACGTTGACTTTTAATAGTTTTGGTCTACCTGGTTTCGGCTTTGGTGAGGTTACTCCACCTGATTTTTCCTCCTTTAGAACTCTATATATTGTAGATTTTCCATATCCCATTGCCTTAGATGTTGTTTCAACTACACTGTCAATAGTGATTGAGGGATTTTGATGTTTAAAATAGTGGTACACATTCACTACAGCACTCTTTTCATTGAGCGATAAATGGTCTAGTTTTAATTTTTTCACTGGCGTATACTCACAAACTGCTTCCATTTTTAGTCACTACTATTTGTCACGTTTATCGAAAATCAAATAACTGCATTTCTAGAAACTTAAGCACTATTTAAGTCAAAATATCTGTCATTAGAAGCGGTCGGCGGGCGTAATTTCGGCCGGTAATCCCTTGGCCTACCTGCATAAATCAAAGGGTACCATTTATGACAGGGGTAATTTCGGCCGAGGGGTTGATGTTTACGATGAGATTAAAATATTGGTAATTACGCTTAATAGTTTCTGTAAAATATTAGTTGTGTATTTATTTGGAAATACCTAATCCTGTGTACCTGTCGGAAATACCTTTAATTTACTTATCTCTTTATTCTAATAACTATGTTGTACCTACTTAAGATTATTCCTTTAAATGTATAAAATTCACAAATAACAGGTATAAAATTATTATAGCTAGTCAGTATTATAACTTATCTTTAAGCTACTAGTCGATAGAAAGCATAAAATATATTATTTGTATACGATGGCATCAGTTTCAGTAATTAAGAGTTCACGCGGTTGTGACTTACTAGTTGTAGACATATCGGAGAAACCTTCAAAAATTATTAAAAGCGTTCTTTCAAATCATTTGCCTGAGAATTTGTCATCGATAGATGTCAGTCTAATAAGAAGAAATTTGTACAACAGCCGCCGTAAGCTCTTACCAGCCCTGCCTAAGGATATTCACGATGTACATTCTGTACTCGATAGTTATGGACCGAAAACCACAACAGGTGAAAATTTTTTGTTTATTAACAGCACAGCTGATAATATCATTGTTTTTTCTTGCCATACAAATATAATAAGTTTATGTAAAATGAAAGATTTTTACATGGATGGCACATTTTCTTATTGTACAAAATATTTTTATCAGTTATTTACTATCCATGGACTGGAAAATGGGCATTATGTTCCTCTTTTGTATTGTCTGTTGCCCAATAAGACCAGTGACACATATATGAGACTTTTTCTGTTGGTAAAATCTAAAATTTTTGAACTTTATAATATTGTTTTTGAACCGAAGGAGGTATTTGTGGATTTTGAAATCGCAATTCATAACGCATTAAAAGTTGTCTTTCCCAAAACCAAACTAAATGGTTGTAGATTCCACTTGCACCAGGCGTGGTATAGGAAAATACAATCATTAGGGTTAACCCAAATGTATAAAGATAAAAACTGCGAGGAAAGCAAATGGCTTACTCATACTTTTGGGCTAACTTATTTAGACCCCTCTGAAGTTGAAGATTGTTTCATATTTGATCTCATGTCATACAAACCGGACCATAAACTTATAGATAAATACGCAGACTATTTATTAGAAAACTACATAGCGCCAGAATCTCATTTTCCACCAAATATATGGGCATATGAAAACCCATCAATTAAAAGAACCACAAATGCCTGCGAATCATTCCATTCGCACTTTAATTCTAGTTTTTATTCAAGTCACCCTTCTATATTTATTTTTATAGAAAAATTAAAAGATTGTCAGATCGATGCATATTTAAAAATAAAAAATTTAAATATTCCAGCAAAAATTAAAGACAAACAAGTAAAAAACAAAATAAAATTTATCGAAAACATGGTAAATATGCTTCGATCTGACAATATTTCTAGAATTAATTTCGTTAAATCTGTATCACATCAAAACGTTTTTTAAAAATTTATAGTTTACCTAAGTTATAGAAATAAGTTGATGTAATAATTTTATTGAAATAAAGAAATATTTTAATATAAAGCATTCTGTTATTTTATTTGATTTGCGGCCGAAAATACCTATGAGATAAGGAAGCAACTTAAAACCTCCGGCCGAATTTACCTACCGGCTTTTAGTACCTGCCCTTTTTCCGGCCGAAATTACATCCGCCCGAAGCGGTTGCCATTCTTGCCATTCAGAGGTCGTTAAATAACAATTATCCCTTTCTATTCTGGTTACGCCTATGACGCACGTTAATCCTCTTAGGCCTACTGTAGTAACAATGAAAGATCATAAAATAATGTGATAGTCCAAGAAATGTAATAAATTTTGTATTGAAATTAACAAAAACCATTTAGAATGCATTACAAATATTGAAGTTTTACCGCACGTACTGTACTATAGTTTTGCATACCGAATTAGTTTTTATTCTGGGAATTTACTCTCTCTTGATTTTCAAATAGACTATAGTCAGGGTAAAGCTTCTCAAACTAGCAAATCGTAAAGAATTAAAACAAACAAGAACAACATTAACAAATGAAAATTCATCTCGTCGCAGAAAAATGAATGTCTTTAAACATTTCTAATTTAAAAAAAAATTAAATTATTTCAGTGTCTACACAACATTTTATTGAACACCAGAACACCCCATCAAAAAATTGTCACAATTTAACTTTAAGCCTTGATTATATACAATTAGTCTCTACACTCATGGCTTTAAGGTGGGTAGTTCACTCTACTCTTTCTACTCTGTGCTAAAAAGCACACTGAACATAAATAATGGAATTAATATAGATAATTATTTACGTGGCTGAAGGATACGTTGATGATTCCGAAAAGAATAAGGCAGATACTGCAAATAAAATATACAGTTCTATATCACCTCAACCAGCTGGTACATCAACAACATATATGCAACAAACACAAAAAGAAACAATAAACTTGTATAATTCAGTCCCAAATATTCAGTTTACTAGTGGTTTAAACTGTACAGTTAATTTTATGAATAAACAAAATGAGTAATTACAACAAAAAGTTTCATAGCATAGGTAACTATTAAGATTTGTGAATAAAGTTCTTTCTCTGTACTTGTAGCTTGGTATTTATTATTTTAGTGGTGATAACTCCCTTGATGAATTACAGCAAACTTCATCTGCGTGAGTTATGACCTACATTACTGCTCGTTATAACATACTATTATTGTTAAATCTTTTTTGTCGCAGAAAAAAGATACTGCATAACACGGGGAACGCTTATTTTCCACAAGTCTATAAACTATTTGACACTATTTAGCACTGTGATGGAATAAAAAAATATTTTAACGACTAAATGATTAATTAAACACTATTTTGAAATTTGTATCTTTTTGACATTGAAAATGTAATCTTACGACTATCATAACTACGTGGATCTTTGATAAACTATTGTATTATTTCATGGTTATATATTTAAGTTTCTAAAGTTCACAGAATTTATTTTTACTCGCCGTAAATATATTCCTGTAAGCAAAATAGTTTTTTATATTTATTTAGCGGTGTACTTCACCTAGTCACCAATAGATAACCGCCACTTGCTAGGCATAATTTCCAGCTTCATTGCTTCCCTATGGGTGAACTTTCTTAAGGGTACAACTTTAGTTGTATCGCCTAATTCATTTTTCATTTTTTTTTTAGTTTTAACGCCAGCTGGTAACGTGTCTTTGAGTCTACCACTATTTGTATTTTCAAACCATATTTAGCAGGATTATTAGGTATATACATCCTACATCCACAGCTCCCTCTAAATGGTACTAGTATTTCATCTATTGTAACATTTATATCCCGTGGTTGAAATTATTCTTACAGTTTTCCACAAATTTATCGAACAACTCAGAAATTGGTGCAAATTTGTTAACCAGTCTTCTCTCCCCTCTTGTTTGTTCGTCATCAAAACGTAGGCAGCTCGATAAGAATAGGAATATTGCTAGAGACATCATGCAGCAGAAAATTTCTCTTCCTGTACCATCCGTTGCCCACATTCCTTTGAGGTTTTCATGGCCTGATTGGAATAATCCTTACAAGTACATAAGACCAATAAACACTTCTGTAATAAACACAAGATATGACATAAATTTTAAGAACGCCCTATATAGACAAATCCTTTTCAATTCAAATTAATTATTAATTATCGACCTCAACTAAAGTAAATAACACAAACAAAAACAAGGTTATCCAAACATATTAGATTACGAACAAGTCAGGTTTGTTTACCACAAACATAAACAAATATGAATAACTAACCTTTCACGCAAGGTGAAACTGGAGAAATAAAATACGAGAGATTTTGAGGAATAAAAGAGAAATAAAGTATCTCTCCCCCGGTGAGGCTAGTCTATGTATGGACGGGCCCTCACCCTCCAAACAGTAATATTGTGTAGTTTGTGTGACTGGTGATAATCCAAAACGTAAGTTTTTAAACTATTTTATTTTATTGTGCATTTGAACTGCGATATTTTATTTTATTTCTTTGACCTAAACGGATGTTCCAAGATAGGGAAGGAACCCCATAGTATTTTTTTGGTCATATCTGGTGTTTCATATATATCAGCGCCTCTCATT
Organism: Galeruca laticollis; assembly: GCA_963921935.1. Lineage (NCBI taxonomy): Eukaryota > Metazoa > Arthropoda > Insecta > Coleoptera > Chrysomelidae > Galeruca > Galeruca laticollis. Next base: position 184,306,828 of record OY998179.1, on the reverse strand, counting down.
TACTGACAATTGTAAATTGGTATCGTATTCAGCCTATATATAATATACGTATTCAGTTCAGGATTTTGATATTATCTCAAAGGTTATTCATATTTTTACTAAGGGACATGGTTAATCTATTTTAGGATTTTGATATTATCTCAAAGGTTATTCATATTTTTACTAAGGGTCATGGTTAATCTATTTTAGGATTTTGATATTATCTCAAAGGTTATTCATATTTTTACTAAGGGTCATAGTTAATCTATTTTCAGGATTTTGATAGTAGCTCAAAGGTTAATTATATTCTGACTAAGGGCCATAGTTGATCTTATTTTAGGATTTTGCTAATAGCACAACGTTTATTTATGTTTTACTAAGGGTCATAGTTAATCCTATTCGGATAATAACCTAGAAATAATTATACTTCACTAGGGATCTTAGAAAATCCTGTCTCCATAAATGATTTTCTGAACTTTGTTTGATATAAAGAGTAATTTCTATAGTTTATTGCTTCACTCTCTGCGAGAAGTGAAATTTTACGCTAGAACGAGGGGGGTAAGAACTTCCCGTTCGTTCATGTCCTTTTTTTTACTCTTTTCATATATATATATATATATATATATATATATATATATATATATATATATATATATATTGAACCAGATATCTTAGATAATAAGAGAAGTAGTATTATAAAATTAAGTTGCTAGTATGAAATATATATGAAAATAACATAATTTAAGAAAACAAGTAAAAAGGAAACACTTTTCTTAATTTAAACAACATATCAAATAAAGATATATTAAACAACAGCCAATAACAATATAATAAAAAGGAATTACCTCAATGATAACATAAAATATAAATATTGCCTAACCAATGTAATGATGTAAATAAAGTTGCCTAAGACGAAGAATAATTTCCATATCATAACAGCTGTTCATCTGAAATGAAAACAAATATTACTATAGTTAATTCATTATAATCATTAATTTAAGAATAAGAACAAATATAAATATTGAATAGAATATAATCCAATAGATTTCATAGATAAACAAATAATGACATATAGACAAATAACATAAGAGAATTTATATTTATAATTAATATGAGTATAACAAGAATATACTATCAATAATAATATTGAATGTTGTACTATGTAAGTGTATCTAAGTATAAACAATTTTAATGTATTTGTATGTATGAAATTGTTTTGATAAGTGATTGAAGTTTCAATTATCTGATTACAAAAGACAATATCTTATTGGTTAAAAAAGATGACATAACAAACTGTGAATCAATAAATAAATTTTTGAATAGTGATCTGAAAAGGAACAAAAGACTGTTTTGTTTAAAAAAGTTGAGAATCGAGGGGACGCTTAGGGAGAACGGTAGCTGGTGTTAAGAAGCGAGGTGTGTGTGGGATAGTGTTCCTAAAAATTTAAAGATATTCCCGGTATAAGACATTTAAACTCCTAAAGTACTGTTAAATATAATATTAGAAATACTTACAGTTAATTGTAACAAGTTTTCCGACAAGAATTTGCGAAATTTTCAACAATTTTGGTTTTTTTGGAGATTCAGTGGGTGTTCCTGGGATCCAGAGACTTTCTTCCAAATTCAAGATCAACAGGTCAGTGTATTTAAATCATTTATTGGCCAATAAATAGTGTAAAAACTCAAAATCCCAATTAAGTACTTAATTTCATAAATTGATAAACTTTTTCACATATGATCGATCTAAAAGAGAAAGAAACAGACTTCATATAGTGTATTCATTACATAAATCATTAAATTTAATAAAAGGCCGAACTTTATATAAATTAAAATATGTACTTACGCTAATCACGCCATCTTGTAATTGCATAAATATGGTGATTGAAATTTCATAATGTAATAACTATGTCCTTCTGTATATAATTTCTATTTCTCTATCCATGTATATAACTAATTTCTTCCCACAGCTACTTGTATCATATATAACTATGATTTATAGATAAATTCTCTTATGTGTTTTAACCATTCAATTGTTTTCATCGTCAACAAACTGTGTTGTATAATATAGATGCTTCTTACGTATCATAATTGTTTGTTTCATGCTAAAGCGCATGACTAATTTTTTCACGCATGCGCATTTATGATATTATTAAAATCAATAAATAGGTACATATAACCATTGGCGTCGCATATTATTTTATCAAATAAATATTGCATTGATAATTAAATTGATTTTAAATAATGTGTTTTCTTTTTATTTCAACCATTACAACAGTATAAATTGCCAGGACTCAAAGGGAAAAAGGATTTCATGCTCCCGAATAATCTAATTAAAATAAATTATTAAACAAATATTAAAAACAAACTGAGCTAGCCAAACTAAAACAAAAATTCTAAATAAATAAACATATACATTAAATCAGCTACAATTAAAAGTAAGTAATATTCTATAATTTAGTTTAATATATATATATATATATATATATATATATATATATATTATACTGATATGTTAGGTGTGTAATTTTAATGTTTCAAGACAAATATACTTTCCCTAATTTTCCCTACGTTGGGCCGACATGTTAAACTGGATAGAATGGGGAGAGAGAGAATGTTTAAAAAGTTTAAATACTATGAATTATTATTTTTAGTTTAGTTTTGTTGATATTTAATTTTTATTTGCCCGGTATATTGAAATATTTAAGATTTACTTGTAAAATAATTATTTCTTTGCATGAGAAACTCTCTGATCTCAGAGTAGGGTTCAGATGTGAAAAAAAAACAAAAAAAAAACAATTTCAATTTCTAATATGAGCGCCGAAATTCAAATAACATTCAACATTCATATCTTTCAATAAAAATTTTGTTTATCAAAATATACTTGTTTTATTATTGTTTCCAAAGAAATTCTAAAGACGGTCCTGTGTTTAATGCTGAACCTCTCCACGGTTCATATATGTCAGTTTAAAGCTACCAAATGCTTAAACTAGATGGAGCAATCACCATAGAGAAATGAAAAATCTCAAGAAAATAATTTCACAATGTTCTTCAAATAGAAAAACGTTATTTAATGCTATAGGAACAAATACATTATTCTTTTACAGGACATAAATTAAAGAAAACCTATTATCTATTATGATCATTCATTCAAATAAAGTTATCCACTCAATGGAGTACAATTTCTATATCTAATTCAAAATAGGCAACTTTAACACAAATCTTATAATACGAAATCCGTTATATAAACGTCTATGATAGAAAAATGGCGGAAGATAAAACTTATAAGCGTCTGTTTAACATCAAGTTTTTATATAATTAAATAGTTTTAAATACCTTTTTTCACTGTATAGTTCTATTAATGCACATCAATAAATGTTTCTTTTTTGTTTTAGGTTACCTCTTGGAAAATTCCATACCATTTGTCCAACTTGCACAATATCCAGAAACAGTGCTATACTTCGTCCACATCAATACATTTTAATCAAATCATATAATCCAAAGCTTTCTAAAAGGTATGGTGGCGACACCGTTCCACCATACAATATTTTACTTAATTACATCTATAAATTTTTATGGTTAGTATTCAAATATAATTACCAATCTCCTATAATGTGTACTTCTGCTTGCTTAAATATATTACTCTAGCTTTTAAGTATAATGTATTTCTTTCTCAAATTTAGAATGCCAAATTATTGTTTTTTTTAAAAGTTTCAAAATTTTTCTCCAAAAGATCTTGCTTCTTAAAAATTTCTATCCATAAAGAAAGTACCTAGACAATAGACTGTATAATCAACAAACTGTTCCCATTCAATTTTTTTATTATTATTAGCAACCTACTTGTCGCTGATAAATATATCTTAAAAGCATTCCACCAATCAAAATTGGTTATCAAAATTCTTATTTGAAAGATTTCATTTCAAATAGTGGATTGTCCATCCATCATTTTAAAACATTCTGTTTTGAGCCTCTTAAACGATTATAACTCATATATTTCTCCCTTAATTTGTATTTCAATAAATTTACTAAATGACAGTTCTTGTTTTCTAAATTATTTATTCAAAATGTCAAATCGTTCAACAAATGTCATATTCCATAGAGTTAATGTTTTTCATTTTACTTCCTACATTTACATATTTTAAATACTTATACAATCTTATTGAAAACTTCCTTCAAACCCTAATATTCACTTCTTTAAAACAAATCACAATATTAATTTACTTTGACAATAAGAATAATGGGTTATTATTATTTCATTCATATGCAACAAACGTTTTAAAATTCTCTCTTTTAAATATGGAAGTTGTTTTTATGTCACCTATATTCTTATAAAACTTATTTGAATTCTTCTCTGTAATCATACAGTTAGATCCTTTATATGCTTTCTCTATTATAATAATATAATAGTAAATAGTACAGATTGTCTCCTTTTTAGATCATTTTTAAAAAAATTCAAATTCCAAAAATTTTAATTACTTGAAATATATAGTCTATTATTAATAATTCTGTATACAGGGTGTTGCAGGTTTCACTCTATGTTAATATATATATATATATATATATATATATATATATATATATATATATATATATATATATATATATATATATATCAGTTGTTAGCCTTTCATTTATGGAGGGTAGGTTACGTAGGCTATCCTAGGAACCAGGAGAAAGCCACATTGAAATATTCTTTAACAACGGAACGTATGTATAGTGTTATATTAAATTCTTCCTTTCTTTATTTTATTTTGTAATATATGTTTTACGTATTTTAACCTCTCAATTTATTTCCATAACTGCATCCTCACACCCCCCCCCCCCTTCCGTGCCCGTCAGGTAGGAAGGACCTGCACTACGAACTCGGGCTTGGCACCCTGTATAAGCCCGAGGGGCCCCACGACGTCCTCGATCGCTCGAGCCTGGAACAACCCCTCCCTCGAGGTAACCCCGCAGGAAGAGTTCCTGGTTCCACAATTTTTGTGCCGCAAGGCACTGGTGACAGCACGCTGCAACGATCTTTGAAGGATGGAAAAAAAAAATAATAAATAAACAAATTCACTACACCGTCTGACAGCGGATAACCAAACGCAAATTTAGAACATAGGAAAAACAATTTATTACACTGGTGACAGGGGTTTTCAAAGCTACAATTTATTACACTGGTGACAGCGGTGGGATTCAAAGCTACAATTTATTACACTTCCATCTAATTTTTGTTGTTTTAGATATAAATGATGGTTTGAACTGCTGCCGAGAATTTTTACGTTTTTTTTAATACTGTAATGAGCTTGTACTCTACATTGTGTGCATTTAGCACAGGTGAACTACCAGGGCAATAACAAAACTCTGCCCTCTCCCCAAACAAGACACCAGGTCTTGTGAGGAAAATCATTATTAAAACATCTTAATAGGTCGACTCGTCTAATGAACTTTAAATAGCAGCAGCAGTCGCGTAAGTTATGTCTAATCTACAACAAAACATTGACTTTAACTTTTATCCATATCTATATTTAAAATTTATATATCTCTCTTTCTTCTAAATAAAGCAGAAACTCAATTTCCGGGGGAGAATGTTGCGGTTTGACGAGCAGTATATATCACGAAAACAAATGACAAAAACTTTCTCCCTCAATCATGAAATTATCGAACAAGTGTATGGAACCAAAAGAGAAATCCACTCTACAGGTAACAGGCACTTAAACATTTTACTAGTTCTAAAAATCTATTCATAAGAAATAATTATGGACCTTCCTAAAAACATTTAAAATCACATAACAATCACCTCAAATAATTGATGCTGTTCAACAATGGTTGACGCAAATAATTTACTTCACACCAAGACTAAAATGGCTTGGGACAAGAATAGAAACTTTCAATTATGGGTAAGGTTACATCCCCTATTCTGTTACAATGTCCAAACTTATCTCTATTGTCTATAGGCAATTGACCAGACGTCGAGATTTGAAAAGAAGAAAGTTATCTTTTACGACATCCATATCTGAATTACAAACTGCCTTTTCAGCTTATGATAAAAAGAAGAACTCTCGAGGAAACTAGGCAATAGTGAAAAATTTCTCGTCCGAGAAAGCCGTGGTGAAAATATCTTATCCGAAGCGGACGTATTTCACAGTGTAACAAGTAACTTGGTGAATCTCTCCGGTCAGAATAAAACTAAATTAATCAACTCTAAGCTAACCCGGGAAAATTAGAATATTATCTAAAACTATCGTATCTTCCTTTTTGTTTATTAAAACCAAAAGGTTATTAGCGACGAAACAATATGAGAGCTATACAGTGATTGCAAACTTACAAATTAAGCATTTACAAATATTGGACTAAATATCAACCATATTGAACTAAATACTATTTAAAACGTCGATATCCTTAAGGAAGTTTACTAGCTTGTCTATTGGAGAATGTTCAACAAGCAACTCTTTCAGATTAATAGGGATATCATGTGTTTTGCGTTGCTGATGATATTTGTTGCAATCTATTAATATGTGTTTCACCGATAATATTTCATCACATGCATCGCATTTCGGACGTTCTGTTTTAGTCATTAAAAATGAATGAGTTAACTTAGTGTGTCCCAGGCGTAATCGTGAAAGAGTCACCTGATTAAGTCGACTTAAATGGTTACGCCCCCAAGATGTCACGACCGATTTCTCATGTCTCAGCATTGAATCACTGCGATGCCACACGTTTTGCCACATACCGGACACTTTGCTTTCATAAAAACCTTTCAGGTCACTGCTGGCACATTTTATAACTGTTCCCGAGTTATCACTATTCACTGCAAGACGCGCACTTTTATCAGCTTCCTCGTTACCACTGATGCCAATGTGGGATGGAATCCAGATGAGTTGAACGTTTCTTGAGTCTTCTTGTATTGTTTTAAGTTCGCATTTTATCAACTTTTCAAAGGGATGAGTTGGATTTAAAGGCTGGATTGACGAAACAGAACTTGAGGAATCCGTAAGGATCAAGCAATTGTTAAGTTTTAGGCTGTTTATATGCTTAAGGGCTTCATATAGCGCATACAGTTCTGTGGAGAATATACTGCAGGACATTGGGAGTTTAAACAAAAACTGATTTCTGGGTGTAACAAAAGCACAACCTACTCCGTCGTTGGATTTAGAAGCGTATGTATAAATATGAGAATAACCTTCAAAACAGCCATCAGTAATCTCCAGAAATGTATTTTTAATTATGGAGTTATTCGACTCATTTTTTTTGTAGCGTAGGAGTTGTGTATTGCAGTGTAAAGGTTTTAGTGTCCAAGGTGGAGGGTAGGATATTGCATTGAAGAGTGTATCAGGAGCGTTCAGATTAAGGTTTTTCAGCGTGTGTCGTAATCGTTCGTAGTATGGTTTTCTGTTGGTAAATTGATCATTTTCATCTGGATGCTGGTCCCGAAAGGTTTGAAGATGGATGGGTCTTGTGGTATCTTGTGCAATGGCTGCTGCATGTGTAAGAGTCAACTGCATCCGACGATAATGAAGAGATGGTTATCCGGCTTCCGCATACAAACTTTGTACTGGTGTAGGTCTAAAGGCTCCCAAAGGCGTTGTTATGAACCGCATCTAGGTGTTTCAAGACTGATCGACTTGCCGAAGCGTAAGCTATCGAAGTAAAGTCAATTTTTGATCAGATTAAAGATCTGTACAAATTAAGTAAAGTAGTTTGATCCGATCCCCAGTATTTGTTGGATAGGGTTTTTAGTAAATTTAGCTTTTTATTACAGGATATTAGTTGTTTTATATGTTGCTTCCAAGTTAATTTTTCATCAAATATTGCACCTAGAAATTTCACATGTGGTTTAAATTGTAAGTGTGAGTCGTACAACTTTAGTATAGGCTTCAGAACGGTTCTTGAAGAGAAGATCATGTCAGATGTTTTTGAGACAGAAAATTCAAATCCAACATCATTAGACCAAACTTCTAGCTTTTCCAACGTGCTCTAAAGGATTTGTGATATGAGATTCAAGTTTTTTCCTTCAATAAATATAACCAGGTCATCTGCATACAAGTGTGCTTTAATTGGTTTGTCGATGGCTTTGATGATGTTATTGATTGCAACTAAAAAGAGAGTCGGACTTAATACAGAACCCGGTGGCACTCCATTTTGTTAAATAGTAGAATTTGAGAAACAATTAATTACTCTCACTTGGAAGCTTCTATTCGTTAGAAAGTTTTCTATGAAAGATAGACTATTTCCTTTAATGATCCCAGTATAAAGGGCCTTTAATATGTTATATCTCCATGCGGTGTCAAATGCGTGTTTTAGATCGAAAAATATAGCTATGCATTTCTGTTTAGTAGCTAACGCTTCCTGTATGTTGCTTTCTAAATCTAAGATATTGTCCACTGCAGAACGATTTTTTCTAAAACCATATTGTTCTTGTGCTATTAAGTTATTTTTTTCCAGATACCATAATTAGCGGTTGTTCACAATCTTTTCAAAAACCTTGCACATGGCACATGTTAGAGAGATTGGTCTCTATGACTCCGGCATTAGTTGAGTTTCGCCACTTTTTAGCAATGGAATAATTATAGCTTTAGACCAAAGAGATGGAAATTTATGTTCGAACCATATCAAGTTGAAAATTGAAACTAATTTTTGTTTTGCAGAGTTCATCAGGTTTTTTAGAAATATAGGTGGTATGCCATCTGTTCCGGGACTACTCTCTTTCATTTCATCAAGACAGCTGTTCAACTCGTCGATTGTTATTGGGTCGTTCATACAATTGTTTTTGTCAGTTTATTCATATCGTATAACTTCTTCGACTAAGAACTTGCGTCTGGTAAAGCTATCTTTGTAATTTTCATCAGAGGAATGTTTTCTGTATACATTTGCTAAAGTACTAGCTATTTCCGAGGCAAATGTTATATATAATATTGGTATCTTTTCTTAATCTTTTAATGTTTGATGAAGTGGGTACTCCAGAAATTTTCCTGATTTTATTCCATACCTGACTGGTTGGGGTGGAGCTATTTATTCCAGACACAAAGTTTTGCCAACACTTCTTTTTTGATGATTTTACTGTTAACTGTACAAATGCCTTCAGTTTTTTAAACTATATTTTATTTTCAGCCGTTTTATGTTTCTTGTATCGATTCAGGGCTGATTTACTCTCAGTTATTGCCTTTTAGCATTCGGCGTTCCACCAAGGAACAGGTTGGCGTCCTGAAACTATTTTGGTCTTTCCAATATGTTTTTCCGCGCTTGCGATTATAATTTGATTCAAGTAATAAAGCGTGTTGTCAATATCAGATGAGATTACTAATTGTTTCATACTTTCTTCTATAGTATTGGAAAAGGCGTTCCAATTTTCCGTGTGAACTTTCCATTTGCTTAAGTTATTGGAGTAACCCGGTGGAGTGCAACTGCTATTAATAATTATTGGATATTGATCACTTCCATATGTGAAGTCTAGTGTATCCCATAATAGGGAGTTTAGTTTGGGTCGCATAGAGTTAGGTCAATGCACGAAGATTCGGCTGTGTTAATATTGAATCTTGTAGGTCTACCATCGTTAAAGTAATTTAGATGTAAATCGTCTATATCTTTTTCTATTAGACTACCTCTTTCTTTCGTGCTTTGTGATCCCCACATAATATTATGTCCGTTAAAGTCGCCTACAATTATCCGTGGAGTTGGAACTTCTTAATTAGATTTGTAAAACTTGAATAGTCGACAGGGACATTGGGAGGTATGTATATATTACAAATATATAACGGAGTTTTGGAAATGACTTTCACAACAAGAGCTTCTAGGTTTATGTTTACATCATACATTTCAGAGTCAATAGATTTGTTTATTAATATTATCACGCCACCACTTGCGCGAGCTGCATCAGTTCTATCTTTTCTGAAGCAATTAAAATGTTTAGTGCTGTATGTTTGGCATGCCTTAAGGTTCGATTCTTGTATACAAATGATTTCAGGTGAATGTTCTGCAATGATAATCTGTAACATAGGCAAGCGATGGAGGAATCCATCAATATTCCACTGTAGTATCGAGTTGAATACTGCTATTAGATTGTTTACGAGTCCTTGCTGTAGAGTGAGAACTACTTTGCGACGAATCGCTTTCCAGGTCCGAAGCTACTTTACCTATATGGGAGAGAATTTTCTTCTTTAGTTTCGTAATTTTTGTTTTCGTAGACTTGTCAGTTACATGAGGGTATATTCTATTTAATAAATTCATTAATTCCAACACATCTGCTGTATAATCATTAATCACACTTATTGGATCTTGAACTCCTTGAACGTTGTCCAATAGAAGCATCAATTTATCGTAGTTTAAAACAAAAGGGGGAGAATGATTGTCGACGAAATTTCTGGTGGAGTCAGCGCTAGAGGATTTGCCATTTGTCTGATTTTTTGGTCTTTGCAGATGAGTTGGATGATGGTTTTGTGAATAAGTTGCTTGGGTCTATGTTGGCATCTGAAGGAGGAGAGGCTATTTCTAAAAACTGACGTTTTGTTGTAGGGTGGGGCCATTCATTTCCACTTACAGACTCACCTGAGCTTTCTGGAATAGGGATCTGTTCTATGGTTGGTTCTGACGTTTTCACTGCTTGAGGTGAAGGTGCAGCCAACGAGATGGATGAAGATTGTATATCTTTCACTGATGAGGGTTGTACATCAAATGGTTCTGCAGAAAGTGCTGCTTGTAAAGAGGGTTGTGTGGATGGTTCTTCAAAGGAATTATCAATAGTTTGTGGTGAGTATGAGGAGTCTGATAGCGTTTGTTCGGCAATTTGTGGTACAGGTTCTGTGGGTGTTTGTGATAAAGATTGCGCTGTACATTGCGATGCAATATGACCCGTTTGTTTACAAATGTAACAAGTTACACCATCTTGGGAAAGAAATATTCTATAGTTAGTCTTATCGAAGGTTATAACAATAGAATCGGGAATGTTCAAATAATGAGGGCTAACGTAAACCTGCAGTCTAACGCTCAAAATATTAGCAAGTTCGGGAAGTGATGAGCTGATACGAAGAGACGTTAAAAGAGACGCTAAATTAAGACCAAGCTCTTTTAATTCATCAGTAAGAAGTTCGTTGGGTATCGAAGGACAAACATTGGAAAGTACAAGTCTTTCGGCTGGTGTGATCAGCCGTCGAGCACATAAAGTTTGGTTAAGAACTTTTATGGATCCATGATTGTTAATAAAGTCGTCTACCAGTTGCGTACTTGAAAGATAAACACATACCCGATTTTGACTTAATTTAGAGATATGGGTTATATTTTTAGGTTCTACGATTTGTCCTAGAGGAACTAAATAATCTTGAACGCTGTCACCATCAATTGAGCTGATTATGATTCCATGATTTGAGCAACTATAGAAGAGTATCACATATTAATTGACATTTTAAAGTGATCTGTTAAAGTAGGCCCAGGCGTTCAGTACGCCCCTGGCCGTCTAATTACGCTATGTTGATAATTAGTTGTTATCGTACTTTTTGTCGACTTTCAGTTTTACGACAAAAGTATACAGTCTATTGTCAAGGTATATTTGATAGTAATTTTCCTAAAAATCACAATATTCACTTACTTGTTTAACTTAGAAATTCCACTTTTTTCGGAGCACCGAAATTAACACGTCCTACTAAATAGGTTGCAGGAACGGATCTCTGTATCTTCCTTAATATCTCTCTTTTTGCAAGATTTGATTTATGTTGTTAATATTCTCTTATTTAAGTGTTTTATTAAACGTTACTTAAAATTATGACTGATCCTTCTTTGCAAAAACCTTATTTGAAAAAAACAATAACAAAAACTTTGGTGTATAGGTGAACGACAAACAACAGTCCACTCCACTAATCTAGTTCATCTACATCAAATAGCATGATCACTGATAAGTCATTTATTTTTTAAGTCAATATTAAAATTAATTTCTATTAAAACATTTATAACGATAATACTATCAAAGAATTCGTGGAAGTCGTACAATATAAATTGTAACATATGATTATTACTAAATTCGCTGAATGCAGGGATCTCGGCTTGAAATCTAATATTCTTAGTACCTAGAGAAGTTGAAAGTGATCTATTCGAGTGAAATATACCTACCATGGGGATACATTTTTCTGCAACGATAGGTTTTAAAATTGATTTTGTACTATCAGTATCAATTAGCACTTTTAATGGGGGTTTTTGAATTTCAATATAGGGTAGTAGGTTATTGGAAGTTATATTGAGTTCTGTCAATATAGGCTGTTTTGTGAGGCATTGCTCTTAAAGTTTGGGTCTGAGTAATCAATATAATCATTTATTTGATGATTACCATCTTGATCAGGAAAATCTTCGTATTGATTGTGATTGTACTTGTGACAATCTACATCATCTTCACTGTAGTCGTTGACAAATAATTCTTCTGATATAAAATTGCGTTTTTGATTATTGTTATTAGAAAAATAATTATTATTTCCATTGCTTTGATACTTTAACTTGTTAGTATACATTGAAGGGATTCCATAAGTGGTTGACATTGGTTGTGGTTTCGGCATTGATTTTGAAGGATCGAGTTACGTTTGAAAATATTTTTCCGTTCAAAGCCTTGGGCATTTATCGGATAATTCTTTTTTGTATAGGAGGACGTGGTTGATTATTCACTGGCTGAGAAGACCATTCGAATCTTCGAAAGTTTTTCTGGAAGTGATTTGTATTTGGAAAGTTTTCGTACTCACTAACATAAGCTAACGCGTGTTCTAAAGAATTTAGTACTCCTGTGCAACCGGCAATAAACGTATTCAACGCAGTTTTTCCACAGTGATGCATTTTACAAATTTTTTCATTTTGATTAAAATTCGTATCGTTACTAATTCTCTGCACTATACTACTTCTTAAAAGTTTCCATTTTATGCGGTCAGGTTCCTGTAAGCTCTTGAATTGAAGAGTCTAGATCACGCTTATTTGAGAAACCTTATTTTAACGCATCTTTTAACATATTCCAATTAGTTAGTTCTATCCGATTTCCTACCATTAATTGCACTTTACCAATAATTTTTCCCTGTATGTATTCAAATATGTGATCATTTAATTCTGTTTTGCCATAATGAATATAAGTTGCTATTAAATTTTCACATCGTGAATTGAAAAAATATTTAAAGTATTAACATATCCATCATAAGGTCCAATATTTTCTAGCTTTGACATAAACAAATTCCAGTGAACGGTACGAGCCTCTTGAGCAGCGGTTGCCATATTTTGTATGTTTATGTCAGTTGAAATTTTATTTAAATCCTATTTGTATTACTTTTATTAATACTCACGTTAGTACATAACTCTACTAATTCAGAATCGCTCATATATTAATTGTTTTAGTTTATTTCTAGAACATCCCGATAATATTCTACTAATACTTTGTTGTTTTGTAATAACAAAATTCAATACTATCCTCCGAAAAAACCACGAAAGGGCTAGGAGGGTAAAAAGGAATTTGGCACTTACCTCGATGGTTGTAGATACCAATTTCTTCTCCGAGTTTCTGCTTTTGCTGAGGTCTAGCTGAATCGGTCTCGTTTCCACTAGAGGGTTGGTAGCTGGTAGCCCACAAAAAGGGTAGCTTAAAGTCCTCAAAAGGGTAACGTAAAGTCCTCAAAAAGGCAGATTCAATAGATTCGCGATAAAGACGTTGAAACGTCAAATACCCAAAATTTCACTGGTTTTCGACAAATGCGACTTTTAAAAGTGCTTTCATGACTTAGCGAATCCTACTGACTGCGCCAGATAAAGGTTTATACATTTTAAGACCGTTTATAAAAATTTATTTTAATTTATTATTAATTAATAGTATATTTTGTTACGGGTTGATCTTGCAACTCACCCCGCAACACTGTAATTCTAGTTTTTGTTAATAAATTTAATAATATTTCGAGTTCATAGGTACATCTTTGTTGACATTATCAATCCCATCGGTTATGTACATTTAAGAAACCGAAAAATTGCCCTTAAATTACTTGTTCACTACCTACATTCTCCACCGACAAATAGTATAGCTTACTTTGAGAGTGCATTGATAGATCAATGTAGTTTCAATTGAGTTGTACTTGCTAAATATCAGTTTGACTTGTTTAACATAATATCAAGAAGTCAGGTTGCTGTCAGGGCAGATTGTACGTAGGATTTGTCAAAATCGAATGTGGGTAGAATACGTAAGGAATTCATTAAATTTTGGTTAATTTTGTGGGGGAATCAGGTGTCGAAGGAGAATTGTGAAAGGAGTAAAGTCGCATGTGGATTTGTAGAGTGGAAATAAGGAGTTTAGAGAGAATAGAATAAGAACCCTCTAACGGAGGTAATGTAAACGTGATGGATGTGATTGGTAAGTTATTTCAATTATTTATAAACATTGTAGGGTCTCAGTCCTGTTAAGCCAAGAGAATAAGTATAGTCTCTCCGCCTACGTTAGTAGAATTATTTTGAGACCTTTATGTCGAAAACTGGTTATTATATTAGAGGCGAACATACCCCTTTGGATCGTAACGTAGTAAAATAGTTAAGAATAGGTTTAGGCATTTTTTGTTGCTTTTGAAAGTGGCTCCGTGACGCCACAGTGACGCAGTTGTTTGTATATAGTCTCTTTTCGTGTAACTAGTATTATAGAATTTTCATTACAAGGGTGTTTCTTCTTCTCGCCTCTTGTAATATCTAACATATTATATATTGTCTGCTCTATCCTGACCATCGTGGCGGTCTACTAGTTAGGGCTGGCTCATTAAAATTCAACTGGTGGCGCCCATTTTTAACAACAAAATAAAATAGGAATTTTCGCATACCTAACCCCGACCGAACTGAGCTTGGGCATGAGGTTGCGCTTCTGGAGCTAGCGAGCAGTCCATAATCAATAAAGCGCGTAACAATTTATATAACAAAAGCTAGAAACTGTGGGGTGTACTTTTGACTAGCACAGTATATATACTAATGAGTAGGACTTTATAGTACTCGTATTTAAGATTTTTCAACTTATAGATTGATAAGACCCGATAGAAAATAATTTCTTATTGATCTTCATAATCTGATTGTAATCCTAGAAAAACAATCTGAATGTGTAAACTTAATGTAATTTTATAATACGTTGTACATACTATCTTCTATTCAATAATTCATTGATTTATTTAATTTAAAAAATACCTATATTAAATTATGATATAATTTATCTTTATCGATATCCAAACTTTTAAAAATATATTCAAGAAGAATAAGTTGTAGATCTGTGTTGGTTGACCCATATACATAAATTGTTGTAACTGAAGGATAAATAAATGAATGGAGATCAAATTCCAATCAAAAACATTTATTTTGTGAAGTGGTTCCTACATCTAAATAATTATTTATTTAAATAGATTGTGGTTAAAAAAATTGATCTTATCATAAAAACAATTCACTATGTATTGCATTCATATCAACAGTGGGTAGCAAAAAGGTAGGTCAAAAATTAAACCACGTGTTTGGGATAAATTTACGAAACTCACTTCAGTACAAATATGCTTAAAAAGGGTCTTTTTTATCCTACACTACTCGAAAACCCAATTTTCGTGGATCTATCGGGACGGAAAGTAGGTATTTTCGTGGCTAGGCGAGAAAAATAACAAAAAATGGCTAGACAGGGAAAACAGCTTCACAAAAATAACACTAGATGGCACCCTATTATGAATGACGACGCGGCTGTCACTTTTAAATTTCAAATTGTGGCTTAAAGCTTCATTCATAATGCTATTACAATTAGTGCTTAGAAAAATTAAACTCAGAATTCGAATCGTCATTGAAATCTTGCATTCACTAAGAGGAAATTAATGTAGTAATTAGCTGATTTTTGGTTATGTCCTCTTTGTATAGTACTTTTCATAACATGACAAGCGCAAGCGCAGCCGCCATTTTGAAAGAGCGGGAGTTTAAAGCTTTCGTACTGTTTTGTGCAATAATAGCTGGGAATGCAATATTATCTCCACAAACAAATCCATCATTATTACAAATTATTGATGGTGCGGTACTTGTTGAGAAACCAGTTGAAGCGTATAATTGTAAACGACTAAAATGTGGTTAAAGTGTTATGGGCATTCTCAAAAAGCCAGAATAAGTCTGCTAGTTGAGAGGTTAGCTGACAATACAATCTATTATCTAAATCAAATTATGTAAATAATGATCTAGATAAAATTAGGTAAATAATATTATCCTACTAACCTTTAATTTATTGTTAGGACATGTAGAAACACTCTAAAATTAACACCTGGGTTGATAATGAGTATTATTAATAATATTAAAATAAAAATTCTGATTTAAACATATTATACTTTTAATCATAAGATTCCTCGTGTATATTAAATACATCTATATATTGCAAGTAAGGTTTAGGGAATTTCATAATATATATTATGCATTGGTTTCAAATGATTTATAACATGTAACACTCTCAGTTACACACTCCATAACAACACCGTTTTATTTTTCCTTTTCATACAGATAATAAAGTCGACTTGAAAAATTTATTTTCTAATTAAGACACTCATTATTTTAATTTTCACTTAATTTTATTTTCAATAAGTATTATTTGTTTAATGTTTGTTGATTTTAACTATTTGTACACAGGTATTTTAACATGCTTATTTACAAAACAGTACGAAAAAGATGGCTGAGCTACACGCATGCGCACAAAAAATAATTGTGATGAAAAGGTCTATTATGGGCTAGAACAATTGACAGTGTTGACGCTTGACAATAATTTGTCAATTTAGAAGTATCAAAGCCATCAAATCAGACAGAGTGGTGGAGAAAATTAATAATAAATATGACCTCTGAACTCACAAAATGAGGTAACTTTTAGTATAATTACTAATATGTTCAATTATGAATGCCAAATAATGCAAATTGATTTTTCAAATAGACTGTGAAACTCCAATGATTTTTGAAGTAACAGCCGCTTTCAGAATCAAATGTCAAATTATTTTTTGACATCAGATTAAATTTCGGCGATTCTGATTCAAAATGTGCATACGAAATTTAGACGCATTTTATTCACTTCATAAAATTCTTACGTAAATAAGATGCTATCTAAAAAAAATCCCACAATGAAAAACGATTCTCATTTTTCTAATGAAACTTATTATAAATAAGATGAGTGTAATAATATTCAGGTATCTAAAATGCTACTGTGAAAAGATAAAGATATTCTTAATTATGACATCATTATTAAAGATAACTGATAGGATTTTCGGAGATATTAGTTAAGAAAATTATGGCAATATGGCCAATAATGGACAGTATAATAATGAAACAACTACACGGTGTTTCAGCAGATATATTTGAAAAATATGTGCGGAGTGTCAATTTAAAAACCTCCCACCCTCAATAACTTCGTTCCACTAATTATTAACCCACCAAAAACATTTTCATGTAAAATTTTGCCAAGACGAGACCATATGGCTCGCACTGTCAAAAAGTTATCAGATCTCATGTAGACCCAAGCTTCTAACTCTACACTTCCCAACTCTACAACTTTTGATGCGTAGATAACTGTTTACACTTTTGTAAATCGTGGATTGGAATGTAGGATAAAGAATCATCATCTCGCGCTAAATATTTTTGTGAAAATGATAAAATGTGGTGAAATACAGTTCTATTATCATAAATTGTTTTTGGGTATGGGTGGAATAAAGTAAATACTTGTGGTTCAATCAAAGGTATTTTAAGAACGAAAACAAGGTCTGAATTTGTTTGATATGCTTAGAGATCGATTATTTCCAAATACTGTGAAATTTCAGAATATTTTATGGTTAGCGGTAAACCTTTCCTTACTGTATTTTCTGATATTTTCTGAAGAGCAGTGATCAAATTTTCTGGTTCAATAATAGAAGTATGAATTATTTGAAGCTGTGCAAAAGTGATAGAGTTTAGAATATCATTAATAATATTTTCAAGAAACGAATAACTCTCCATTAGTTGTTCGCAAATTTCAAAGAAATTTTATTTGGCTTCGATAAGCGCAATTTCGTTTGTTGATTGTCGAATGGTAGTTTCAATTTTTTCTATATCTGAATTAAATATTTTCTCATTTAATTTTAATTGTCCTATGGTACTGTTGAGATTTGTTATGACTGAGCTTGTGATGGACATTTGATTTTTTAATAAGTTTTTGGTTTTGATCAGTTTTTAATTTATTAATGCAGTCCATATAATATTCACCGTCAGACGCATCGAGATTTCCGGTTATTGATTTAAATATAGTACCAATACCATTAATTAACCCTCGTTTTTGTCTTTTAACATCGAAAGATATTTCACTAAATTTATCGCCAATAGATTTTGTAATTTGTTGCAATAATGCCAAATGTGATTTTACTTCGGATCGGAAGGACTTCATACTGGAGTAGTTTGAAGTAAAGGTATTTTGAATTGTGTCAAGAATTCTATTATTTCTTTCAAAAGTTTGTTTAAAAGCTGATATATTTTTATGCACTAATAAAGTCCATTCGTCGTTCCAAACCATTATTTTGGTTTCGTCGTGGTAGTAGATTCCAACTGTATTGTTTATCGGTTCGATTTTATATTGACATGTTGCTGTTCCGATCAGCAGCAGAAACCTGAAAATAAGTTAATTTTCAACATAGGGTTTCATAAGATCGAAATTTATTTTTGAGCTGTTATTTGTTTCTAAATTTATTACTGTTGCGGAATTTCTGTGTATCTCTAGTATTTCAAAAGGGCCATTAAACTTATTTTCTAATTTGTTTTTTATTTGAGTTTCTTTTACGTAAACTTTGTCACCTACTTCATAATTTGGTTTGTTTTCGGAGACATGTTTGTCAAATGGGTCTTTAGCTCTTTCTTTTTGCTTTATGGTTTTTTCTCTCGCTATTTTATAATAATAAGATATGCGGTTATTTAGATCTCTAATATATTTAGTGATTAATTCTTGTTCATTGTATAATTTTTCGGGAGGTCTAGTGGACGTGTGTCCAAATACAAGTTCGTTTGGTGTGAATCCGTGTGTTTTGTTTATAGAGTTATTATAAGCGATAATAGCAAATGGTAAAATACTGAAGGGGTGTTCATTGGGGTGGTCTGCTAAATTTATTCGAGTCATTTCTAACAGAGTAGCATGTAATATTTCTAGAGAACCGTTACTTTGCGAATGACCGACACTTGAATATGTTAACTTAATATCGAACATATTACAAAGGTCTTTCATTAACGCATTATTGAATTCGCGACCGGCATCGCAATGAATGCGAAGTGGTGCACCAAAATGCTGAAAATAAGCTAATAATGAAGTAACAACGGATTTGGCACTTTTATCTTCAAGCGGATATGCTTGAGAAAATTTTGTTAGTTCGTCTCTTATCGTAAGAGCGTAATTTTTTTGAGGTACCTCTAAAATATCAATATTAATACGTTCAAAAGGTGTTTTAGGCGTTTCAGTTATGACGAGGGGACTGTCCAAATTTTTGCGACATATTTTTGTCTCTTGGCATGCCCGGCATGACTTAATATAATTTTCGACATCTCGATTGAGGCCGGCCCAATTATATTTTTGTCGTATTCGCCTAATAGTTTCATTAATTCCGCGGTGAAGGTGGCTTTTGCCATTATGGAATTGATCTAAGATGATAGATATTTGATTTTGTTCTGGCTTTTTAGTAATATTTTGACAAATAGTGAATTTTACGTCAACTTCCGAAAGTAGAAATGATAGTGTTTCTAGTATTGGTAGGTCAGGATTATTTTCGATAAAATATTTTTCTGAAGGTTTAAATAAATCTTGATTTCTGTAAATTGCTGCAAATAAGTATTCACCAATACTGTCTGGATCCCATGGTATAGTAGTAATAAGGTATTTTCTATTTTTGACAGTTTTACTGCTAAGTACATTAATTTTTGCATAAGAAAAGTCGGGGTTTTCCTCAAATATATCCTCAATTATTTTTTCATAAAAATCTTGTAAATTGTTTTGTTGAAAAAAGGTTAAAATGTTTTTATTTTGTTTGTCTAGTAGATGATTATTGGAATATTCTATTTTAGAATAGTCAATCAGTGATTTTGTTTTATAAAGTTCCTCAAAAGACAAAAATTCTTCGGTAGCGGCATCCCAGTCAATTTCAGGTTTATTTTCAGTTTTTTGGGATGGCCCTGCATCTTCAAGAGCGGGATAAATTGGGTAAGGTAAATATTTAAAGTTTCCTAATTTTGAACGAAATGAATCAAAGTCATTTATGTGGTTAATTTTTATTCGAGAAAGGGCATCGGAATTTTTATTGGATTTGCCAGATTTGAATTCAATTTTATAGTCGTATTCCTCTAATTTGAGGTGCCATCGTGCTAGACGACTACCGGGGTCTTTTATAGAGAATAACCAAGTAAGCGGACGGTGGTCAGTTATAAGGGTAAATTTTCGGCCATATAAATAGGGTCTGAAGTGTTTAACTGCCCACACAATTGCCAAAAGTTCTCTCTCCATCGTAAAGTATTTGGTTTCTGCTTTGCACAATGTCCTGGACGCATAGGCTATCGGTAAATCCTTACCTATTGGGCCTTGTGACAAAACCGCACCGATTGCAAATGCGCTAGCATCGGTAGTTAAAAGAAATCGTTCTTCAAAGTTTGGGTATATCAATATCGGAGTAGATGTAAGAGCATTTTTTAATTCTTGGAATGACTTGGGACATTCGGAGTCAAAATTAAATGGGACATCTTTTTGTAAAAGTTTTGTCATTGGTTTGGAAATTTTAGCGAAGTTCGGTATAAATCTTCTCTAGTAACCAGCGAGTCCCAAAAAGGATTTTATTTCCTTTTGGTTCGTAGGTTGAGGGAATTTTTGGACGCATTCAATTTTTGCCGGAAACGGCTTAACGCCATCTTCCGTGATTAAATGTCCAAGGTGGGCGACTTCTTTTCTCAAGAATTCGCACTTGTCTGGCTGAAGTTTTAAGTTAGCTTTTTGAAGTCTCTTGAATACTTCTGTTAAGCGGGTAATATGTTCTTGAATTGTCGGTGAATAGACGATGATGTCGTCCATATAGACAAGACATCGCTCGTTTTGAATTCTAGCAAGGACATTGTCCATGACCCTCTGGAATGTTGAAGGTGCATTTTTGGACCATACGGCATTCTGAGGAATTCGAAATGTCCGTTTTCAACTGTGAAGGCGGTCTTTGGTATATCTTCAGGCATTATTTCAATTTGATGAAAGCCTGATGCAAGATCTAGTGTCGTGAAATATTGACACTTACCAAGCTGGTCCAATAAATCTCCAATGTTTGGTAACGGGTATTTGTCGTCTACAGTAACCTCATTCAGTTTTCTGTAGTCTACGACAACACGCCATTTTTGTTTACCTGATGCGTCGAGCTTCTTGGGCACACCACACGTGAGACTTCCATGGAGAATTGCTGGGTTGTATAATGTTTTGTGAAAGCATTTTATTGATCTGATCTTTCACCTCTTGTTTATGAATTTGGGGATAGCGATATGATTTTACATAAGTGGGCTTAGAATTTTGCGTATCTATAGAATGTTTTATTTCGTTGGTGAAAGTAAGTATATCTCCTTCTAAATAAAAAATGTCAGAAAAATCATGACAAAGCTGGGAAATTAAGTCTCGCTCTTCTTCATTAAGATGATCAAGTCTTAGTTGATTTTTTAATTCTGATGTTTTATCGGTGCACATTTCTTGGGTAGTTAGTTGAATATTATTTACAGTATTTATTTCATATGGTTCTAAGTTAAGTTTTGAAAATGTTACAGTTTTAGGTATACAATTAACATTTAATACTGAAACAAAAAATTCTCCTTTTTCATTTATTTTAACTAATGCTTTTGGTAGTTTAACTTTCTCTACTTCTTGACCTACCAGTATAGCATCAGTATTAACTGAATCGCATTTTAGTTTAAAGATTTGTTCAGTCCTAGGTTCAATGGAAATTGTATTTTTGTAAATTTGTGGAAATTGGTTTTCGATTGAAATATTGGTAGTTTAATTATCTGTTACTTTAAATAATGGTACAATTTTGAAATCAGTAATAAGTTGTTTATTTTTTAGATCAACTATACAATTATAATGTTCTAAAAAATCCATGCCTAATAATCCATCAAAATCAATATCTAAATTACAAATAAATACTCTGTGTGGATCGTTAGGTTTAAATGGAATGAGGGTTGATTCGTTAACTCTTATTTTTTGGTTCGTTATACCTTGAATAATTACATTTTTAGGGGATCGATTTCTATAATTTTCGCATGTTTTGGGTTTGAAAATTGATAATCTAGCACCTGTACCAATTAGAATTTTATAAGTGTTTGTTCTGTCTTTAATATAATATAAGTTTTTAGAATTTACCGGTAAGGTCTTTTTTACATGAACATCTGTTCGAGGCAGTCCGATTCTGGACTGTTCAAACTCATGGTTTGAATTTGTGAACTGAGGTCTGGGAACGACAAATTTGAAGTTTGATCGTTTTGCGGATCTGGGGGTTTCGTTTGTAAGGGGCCTTGTCGAAAATCCTGATAATAATCATGATTTGGATTTAGGAGGTAATCAGAATCAAAATTATAAACATTTTCATTATTATAATCAACATTGTCTTGTTCGATATAGCTATAATCGAAAGTTTCGTCTTCATTCGTATTGCAAACTGGTACACCATTATCAGAGTTAGGATCACTATCAGCAGTATAATAGTTTTCCTCTATTTCACTATTAACAGTATAATAGTCAGGAGCACTGGGATTAATTTCTTGGTAATATTCTTGATAATCAAGTGAATTATCAGAGTATTGTTCTTGATTTTCATAGTAATTTTGACTATCATCTGTATAATAGTCATAACTGTTATGAGAGTGTTTGTTAAAATCATGATTTCGATTGAAATGAAAAGTTCTTTGTTGATTAAAATTTGTGTTGGGTCAATTTCCCGGTGATCCTTGAGGACTAAAACTTGGATTTGGTCTAATTACAGATGGGTGATTTTGATTTTATTGGTTATTTTGAAATTGTGGCCTTTGTTGAAAATTTTGGCCTGTTTGGTTATGTGAATTAGGGGTTTGTTTTGATCTAAAGGAACCCTGAGGTAAATTTTGAGATTGTCATTGACGCGTGAGACACTCATTTATAGTATGTCCTATTCTATGACAAAAATTACATTGTTTTGGTGAATTCTGGCTAAATCTACGAGTAGGTATATTATTTGTATTACGATTAGTCTGAGGTTTGTGGTTTTCATAGTAAGTTAATTGAAGTTCTCTTCTGATAAAACACTTATTGGATTACTAGCTCTAACAATTTGACCAATTTTTGGATCTAGACCGGTTAATAAAGTATTTAAAGTTAATGATTCTATGAGACGTGTTTGTGCTACTTTCTGATCTGTTGTTAAATGCTGTTGTTTACTTATAGCTGAATACATTTTTGCTTCCAGAGTTTGTAATCTCGAAACAAAAATTAAAGGCGATTTAATTGGTAGTTGTTTCATTCTTTGAAGGTCTTGAATTAATGAATTTAAGTCGCGAGAATCTCCAAAGTGAGTATTTAATAATGTTTTAATTTCTTCCCAATTTGAAGGGTCGCGTGAATTAACTAATTCAGCGGCTCTTCCTTTAAGTTTGTTTTTTATATGAAGAGTTAAAAGTACTTTTTGGTTGTTGCCGGCCATTCTGTAAGCTGTTTTACAAGCATTTATAAAAGTATTTAAGAAAATTTGATTACCGTCATATTCCGGAATTATTGAAAATATTTCGGATAACCTGTAAGGTTCTAGATTTGACGCTTGATCGGTTTGAGCAACTGGAGTATTAGCATTGGCATTTGTTGCACTACGTGTTTCAGGCATTTTGCTTTATATTAAAATGATTGTATTCAAAATAAAAGTAAATTATGATAATAGAACTTGGTAAAAATAAAAAATATATTGCAAAATATTAAATAAAAATAAAACGAGATGATTCTTAGGTAAATATTTTCATTCCTTCCTTGGCAGCTGAAATCCTTATCCGTGAGCTTTGCTACACCTGGTTAGCAGTTTGCGTGTTCCTGGTGCCGGAGAGACCGTCTGCTTCTTGAAGATCTGGAGCTGGTACTTGAAAATTCCTTATAGGTTTAGGAACCACCACACTCAGTTAGGCAATCCTTGTTCTAAATGTGTTTAGGAATCCTACTGACTGCGCCACTGTTATATTCACAAATTCACATTAAACTTTTTAAAAACAATTTTTATTGAGTTACACAGTTTTATGTTATATAAAAAAGAATTAATAGGTTGAAATTATAATTGTAACTAACTATTTTACATAAAGTCAAAGAATTTATAGATTTTGTTAAATCAACGTCAGCGTTTATTTTCATGGAGAACTCGATGTAGCGTCGCTCCCGTGAAAGTGCAGAAATCATTATTTCTCTGTAACATGATATTTGTGTTACTTAATGTGTTTATTTTATAAAAACGCAACGTAGCATCGTTCTCATGAAAATACGGAAATCGTAATCTGATGTTTAACATTGCGTAACATTACTTAATCATAAGCATTTTTTCCTATATAATATATTTATATATATGATATCTGGTTCAATATATATATATTTATATATATATTTATATATATATATATACATATATATATATATATATATATATATATATATATATATATATATATATATATATATATATATATTGTACTATAAATATGATAAATACTTACTTACTCTTGATTATGAAATTTAAATGTAGATGTTTATTATTTAGAATTTTTGTTTAGTTTGGCTAGCTCAGTTGGTTATTGTTATTTTGTTTAGTAATTTATTGTAATTTGATTATTCGGGAGCATGAAACCCTTTTTCTCTTTGAGTCCTGGCTTTTATATTGTTGTAATTGTTTAAATAAAAAGAAAACACATTATTTTGAAATCAATTTAATTTTAAATTTAATATTTTATATATTTGATAAAAATAATATGAGACGTCACTGGTTGTATTGTATCTACTTATTTATTTTAATCATTTCATCAATGCGCATGCGTGAAAAACTAGTCATGCGCTTTAGCATAAAACGAACAATTCTTACACTAAAGAAGCATCTATATTTATACAAACATAGTTTGTTTGACGATGCAGACAAGTAAATGGTTCAAACACATAAAAGAATTTATATATAAATCATACATATATATGATACAAATTGCTGTGGGAAGAAAATAGTTATATACATAGATAGAAATATAGGTATTATATACAGATGGACATAGTTATAACATTGATAAATTTTCAATCACCAGATCTATGCGATTACAAGATGGCGTAAGTACATATTTTAATTTATTTAAAATTCGGCCTTTTATTAATTTTAACGATTTATGCGATTAATTCACTATATAAAGTCTGTTTCTTTCTTTTTTAGATCGATCATATGTGCAAATGTTCATCAATTTATGAAATTAAGTACTTAATTGAGTATTTGAGTTTTTACTCTGATTATTGGCCAATAATGATTTAAAAACACTGACCTGTTGCTCTTGAATTGGGATGAAAGTCTCTGGATCCCAGGAACACTCCGCTGAAGCTCCAAAAAACCAAAATTAATGAAAATTTCGTAGATTCTTGCCGAAAAACTTGATACAATTGACTGTGAGTATTACTAAGATTGTATTTAATAGTACTTTATAGGTTTAAATGTCTTAAACCGGGAATTTCTTGAAATTTCAGGAACACCATCACACACACTCCTCGCTTCTTGACACCAGCTTCCCTAACTATTTAAGCGTCCCCTCGATTCTCTACTTTTTTCAACAAACAGTCTTTTGTTCTTTTTCAGGTCACTATTTCAAAGTTTATTTGTTGATTCACAATTTGTTCTGTCATATTTTATAACCAATAAAATATTGTCTTTTGCAATCAGATTAATTGAAACTTCTTTCACTTATTAAAAAATTTCATACATACACTCTTTTACATTATTAGTTCATTTATAGAGTTCCTATGAGTTTTTCATCATACAAATAAATTAAAATTGGTTATACATAGATACATTTACATGGTACAACATTCAATATTATTATTGATAATATATCACTGTTACACTCTTATTATTCATAAATATAAATTCTCTTATGTTATTCGTCTAAACTCTTTGCATTATATTGTTTATAATAAACTTTAACAAATTACTATTTATTGATTCAATGTTTATTTTATTTACCATATATCATTTGTCTATATGTCATTATTTGTTTATCTGTGAAAATCTATTGAATTCTATTCTATTCAATATTTGTATTTGTTTTTATTCTTAAATTAATGATTATAATGAATTATCTATAATAATATTTGTATTCTAATGTAACTACTTATATCTAAAATTCTCTTGACTTGACTATATAATTGTTTCTTTTTAGGTGAACAGCTGGTTATGGTATGAAAAATATTCTTCGTCTTAGGCAACTTTATTTACATCATTACATTGGTTAGGCAATCTCTATATTTTGTATTATTATTGAGGTAATTCCTTATTTATTATATTGTTATAGGCTATTATTTAATATATCTTTATTTGATACGTTGTTTAAATTAAGAAAAGTGTTTCCTTTTTACCTGTTTTCTTAAATTATATTATTTTCATATATTTTAATACTAGCAACATATTTTTATAATACTAATTCTCTTATTATCTATGATATCTGGTTCAATATATATATATATATATATATATATATATATATATATATATATATATATATATATATATATATATATATATATATATATATATTACTTTATTCTTTCTTGGGATTAGGCGAATAAAAACTTTTAGTAAAGCTTCACAGTCATATAATTTTTTAAACAGTGTACCTTCGTGTTACCGCTGCGGTAATTATTTTTGACCTTTATCAAAACTAAAAACACAGTCCTTATAAAAATATTTATCACGTAGAGATGTATATTAAATTTTTTTTACATAAAAGTGGAATATAAAAGCTATTAAGTTAGTTGATGTATTTTTTCTCGTTAATAGCCCAGCTGCTTTTTGACTGGCTACCATTTCATAAAACTCCGTTTCCTTTAGAATAATAGAATAATCTTCCGGGAGAGTGAACAAATCTTGTCGTTGTTCTGAAGTAACTCCATATCTAGCTTTCCCGGTACCTCCATACGCGTCCATCAATTCATCGAAGGTAGGGTCAGATACATCTCGAATATGGTTTACTCCTTTCTCTAGGTCATGGTCTCCTTCGAATGGCGCTAGTCGGTTTTGGTGAACTACTTTTGGTTTTTCGTTGGGGATCTTGCTTATGCGATATATAACATCATTGATCCTTTTCTTGATTAAGTATGGACCTTCCCAGGATTTTTGTAATTTTGGAGAAAATCCTTTTCTCCTCGCCGGGTTGTGTAACCATACTTTGTCCCCTTCTTTAAAACCGCCTACTGTGGCCTGCGTGTCGTACCGAATTTTCATTCTGTCGCTGGCAACTTGAAGATGTGTTCGAACTAATTCATGAATATCGTCCAGCCTTCTTCTCAATTGGATCACGTAGTCTTCTCCTGCTAGATCATCTCAGGCCGACAGCCAAATTCCAGGTCAGACGGAAGCCTCATTTCACGTCCAAACAGAATTTTCGCAGGTGTTTCACCCGTGGATTCGTTGACGGCAGATCGATAAGCCAATGCGAATACGGAAATATACTGGTCCCAATCTCTCTGATGGCTGGAAACTACTTTGGACAGGTATTTTCCAATAGTCCTGTTCATTCTCTCGACGATTCCATCTGACTGTGGATGTAATGCTGTCATCCTGGTCTTCTTCATTCCCAGCTTGTCGCAAATTTCCTGGAATAGATGGCTTTCAAAATTTCTTCCCTGGTCGCTGTGGACTTCCAAGGGCACTACATATCGGCTGATAAATTCTTTCACCAATACATCTGTGACAGTTGTGGCTTCTTGGTTCGGGATAGCGTAAATTTCCACCCACTTTGTGAAATAATCCATTACTACCAGTATGTATTTGCCACCATTTTCTGTAGTCGGAAATGGTCCAGCGATAATCCTATCGAAATGGCTTCCAACATTATACTGTTTCATAGGTGTCTTTCTCTTGCGACGTGGTCCATTACTCGTAGCACAAATCGTACATTCCTTACACCAGTCCTTCACATCATCGGAGCTGTTCATCAAATAAAACCTCTCACGGATTCGCTGGAGGGTTTTCTTCACTCCCAGATGACCTCCCGATGGACTGTCGTGTAACTTCTTTAGTACTTCAGCTACTCTTGTTCTCAGGGTAACTAGCTGTCTCCTCATCTCAGAACCATCATCGTTTTCATTTTCAAAGACTCTTTTCAACAGCCCTTCTTCCAGGACAAGGGAGTCCCACTGAGCCCAATACGCCTTGAGTTTCGGTGAAAATTTTGACACTTCTTGCCAGGTAGGTCGCCGATTTTCTTTCTTCCATTGCGGGATCATCTTCAGGTGAGGATCATTCTCCTGATCTTCTCTGATCCTGGTGGGTGACCATTCCTCGTTGACTACGGTAATTCTTGAAACTGCAACTTCCTTAGATTTCGACTTGTTGCATTGTAAATAGTCTACATGGCATGGCCGTCTAGGAAAGGAGTTGGCTTTTTGGTGATTCACATTAGCTGGATGTTCACCCCTGTCTGATTTCCCCTGTGTCTGGAGCTCTTGGGTTATAGGAGTCTTGGGGAGCTTAGACGGACTGCGTACGTGCACTAGCTCGCCACACTTCCGGCATTTGATTTTCTTCGGCCTCTTGTCTGCCATACCTTTCAACAGGTTGACGATCTGATCAAGTTTGTCATCGTTATCTTCTTCCTGCATGGTTCTACCTTTGTTGTACCGCGAGCTTTTCTTGGCTGCGTTGCATTTGAGAGGTTCTTGGTTTACAGGAGTCGTAAGACGCTTACACGAACTGCGTGCATGGTCTGGCTCGCCACAATTACAGCACCTGATTTTCTTCGGCTTCTTGTCTACCATAACTTTCAGCAAGTTGACGATCTGGTCAAGTCTGTCATCGTCACCTTTTTCCTGCATGGTCCTACCTTTGCTGTATCCCGAAGCCATCGTGGCTGCTTCATATTCAAGAGCAGCAGTCAATGCATCGACAAATGTTTTAGGATCGGCTAATAGAAGTGTCTTCTCCATATCGTGGTCCCATAAGCCGTAAAGAAAGGCCTGGATGCCTAAACATTGCATCATGTTCTCTGGTGCTAATGGATAAGCAAATCGAACTAGTCGGGCAATATCCATTTGATACTCTTGAAGAGTTTCGTCACGTTGCCTTCGGTTCTTCAGCTGGAATCTGTACAAATGTTCCAAATATTCGTGACCGTATCGCATGTCCAGCTTCTTTTTCAGCTGCTCGAAGTCATCCGATTCTTCCAGAGGTATCGTCTGAAGTACATCTAAGGCATCTCCCCGAAGCGCGATACTTAAATTCACTGCTTTCTCCTTGTCGGACCAATTATTCACTCTAGCGGCTGCTTCAAACTGTTTTACGTAATTGGACATCTTTCCATCGAACGTTGGGGCCTTGACTCGGGTAAAACTGTCAATATCAACTGGGTTGTGTTTCTGGCTTGCAGATCTCGATCTTCTTATCTTCTGCTGAAGTGTCTTGTGTTCTTAAATCGGCAATCTCTGTCTCAACACCTTGATTTTCTCGTCCATCTGATTTCCCATCGTTGTCATCTTATTCTCGATTTCAGATTTTAGAGACGAAATTTCATTTTCAAAGTCAGCGGCAATGTTTTCATTAATAAGATATCGGCAGATATATCGTTCTTCAAAGTAGAAATCCATGTTCCCTTCCATGGCAGAAATATTCTCGTCCATGTTAGCAGAAATTGACGAGGTTAAGGTGGAAGCCTCGTCATTAAATAAAACTGTCTCTGGATCAAAGCCGTCATTTCCAGTGCTACTTTAAGTCGTTCTACTAATTCACTTTTCTTACCGGACGTTTCCAACTCACGATCTTCCAATTCTGCTCTTAGTTTCGCCACTTTGAGGTCACATAGTCTCTTGGCCATTTTTTGTAGCAATGTATTTATATTATCCCACTTCTGACACTAATGTAATGTTTTATTTATTTATTTAAACGGTAAACGGGTGGGATAAATTTTAAACACACGGTATGGCTACTTACTAATTTATTTAAACACTAAACTAGTCACTTAATTTATATATACTTAACTAATTTATATTCACTTATTTACTTGTTT
This sequence comes from Galeruca laticollis, assembly GCA_963921935.1. Taxonomy (NCBI): domain Eukaryota; kingdom Metazoa; phylum Arthropoda; class Insecta; order Coleoptera; family Chrysomelidae; genus Galeruca; species Galeruca laticollis. Next base: position 184,276,621 of record OY998179.1, on the reverse strand, counting down.
ATCTCACGATGTCAAATTATCAACTAAACTAACTCGCGCTCGTCGGTCCCTTATATATATATATATATATATATATATATATATATATACAGGTCATTTAGAGAATAACTCTTCTTTTGATTTAGACATTGATCGACAATTAGTAAATAATTATATTCATAATCACAAAGAAAAAATGAAATTACTTTATTCTAAAATAAATAAATCATTGCAAAAAACTAAAGAAAAATTTATTTCAAAAGCTAATGAAAGTAGAGAAGATCTTCCAGACCCTCTACCTACAAAAGTGTTTGTCAAAAATAAGCAGATTAAAAGCGAGACAAAAAATAAATATCAACCTGAAAAAATAAAATCCGTAAATAGAAAACATAAAACTGCGAAAATTGTAACACGTCATTTTACTACTGCTGAAGATATTCATATATCAAATATAAAACGACCCAAGAAGAAACCTTATACTTGTATTACATATTCTTCTCATTCGGACAAGAATAGAAATAAAAGACATCACTAATAACCTAGGAATTTTACCAATAAATCTTGGACCAGCAAAACTACAAAAACCAAGTCATAAATTTGTACATTTCTATAACTTAAGTCCATTACTGGAAGAATATAATTCCTTAAATAAACACTTTGAAAATATCACAGTTGAGATATCAAATAGTACATATTTCGTACAACAAACGGAAAATATAGTTAATCTTATTTATAATGTTAAGAGTAATATAGAAGAAAAATTTGAAAATTTAAATGTTCATTCAATAACAAATAGAAACAAAAAGAGGCTTAATAAATGGACTTTGATCTATAATAAAAGCCATAACCGGCAACCTTGATTCTCAAGACGAAGAAAAAATAAATATAATCTTAGAGCATTTAAAACAAAATCAAGCTAATCTTCAAAGTCAAATTCAAATGCAGTACAGCGTTAGCGAACAAATAATAAATAACTTCAATAAAACTATTCAAGATATTCAAAATAATGAAATATTGCTCAAATCGAAATTATTAGACATAAAAGATATGCTTGACTTTCAAGTGCAATATGAGAATCTTATTTATCTCAAGGATATGTTGAATGAAGTTTTAATTATTTATAATGTTATATTAGATGTAATAGAAACTGTAGAGAATTCCTGGACATTCTGCAAACTAAAGACATTGCACCCTAGTATCATTAAATCGAAGGAATTATTTACAGAGTTGCAAAAAATATCTTCGTATTATAAATTACAATTACCATTGGAATTGAAATACGAGAATATTTCAAACTTTGAATCAATTTTAGATATAACATGTAGAGTAAGTAAAAATAGAATAGAATATTTTTTATCGATTCCTATAGATTTTGATATTGAGTTTGAATTATTTTATTTATTACCCATACCTACTAAGTTAGAATCAGAATTCGTAATAATAATACCAAATTCAAAGTATTTGCTAAGATCTGATACACAGATAAAACCTCTAAACGATATTTGTACAAGAAGTGAAAATTTTCAGTGTGCTTCACACCTTTAAGATAATAATAAACAGTTATGTGAAGAACAAATACTATTAATGGAAAACTCTACTAACTGCGAATACACTAAAATCAAAATTATTGAAAATCATTTGGAAATTATACCAGAAATAAACCAATACCTAGTAGTATTTCCAGAAGAAGAAAAATTGATAATTAGGTTTTTGAATGTCTACTCTGATCATCCTAAGAGTCAGAAGTACAACTTGGTTCTAACAATGAAAAATAGAATCCTACACGTTAGTGATGAAAAATTTGTTAATAATAACTAAAGATCGTTATTTGATATTTTTGGCAGCAACGGTTACCTCAAGCACATTTTAAAAAAGTTAATCTACAACACAGACTTTTACGATGGTCAGGTTGACAAATGTATTCAACAGGTCATTCAATTTAAAAGACTTCCGTATATTAATGGTTCAACTCAATTGATTTTACCACTGTTCAAACAGTTAACCAATTTCAGAGTTGCCAAATACAGCTCTACTACTAATTCTCTCCTCTTTTCTAAAGTTAAAGATAAAACACCTTTAATGTACCAAAGGTTTAGGATGCTACGTTGGTCAAACATCTCAATGGTTAAACACCCTATTACCCAACACAGAAGTGATTGCCGAGTAGGTAAGAATAACTGTGCAATAGTTGATTATTATATAAAAACAGGACATACATTCAATTATGACGAGACAGAAATTCTGCGGAAAGTTAACAATCGTTTATTTTTATGAAATGTATCACATTAACAAGCTAAAATATGCGATTAATCACAAATCTGACACTAATAAACTCAGTGATATTTATTGCCACCTGTTAAATTAATTTTAAGATTGTTTTATCACCCCTGATATTTATATGTTTAGATTACTCATTTTATTGTTCCCCCTTTTTAATTTAAATTTTATCTTGTTTTTACCTATTCACACTAGAACCGTTTTTGTAAATTAGTAATTAGTCTAGTTGTAAGCTTGACATGGTGTACATCAAATTTTATTGACTCTTAAAATCCGTAAGTGTTTATGTTCGTTTCATTGTTATTTTATTTTTATTTTAATTATTGTAGTGTCTCCTGATGAAGCTATTGAACAATGGCGAAATATTGAGAATGGGAATATAGAGTTTTAATTCTTATACTGGCCGCATACCTGATAATCATCACCTTTTGTTTAGATTAATAGTACGGTCGATAATCACCACAGAAACATCTGTTTTCATTTTCTGATTTAAAATATATATATATATATATATATATATATATATATATAGTATAAAAAATTACGATATCTATCAATAAAAGTAATTTGTCAAAATTTTATCAAATTAATAAAAATATAGGAGAATGTAATTAATTGAATCAGTACACATAATCATAAAGAATATAAATAAGAAAGTCAAAATAATTCATAAATAATTATTGCTAAACATTTATTAAAATAATTCAGTACCATAAGCAACCTTAGACAGAACTTAACAAGCAACAAAGTTCCATAAAATAACGTGACGCCACGCGTAATATTAGACACATAAAAGATATGTTTGTATTTATAGAATATATGCAATAGGAATAAAAAAATCAAGAGAACTATGAATGATGGATAAATAAATAAAATTTAGAATTAGAATATATATAAACTTTAATAGGAAATATAATAAAATGTAGAAACCTGTAATTAGTAGGTAATGTCAAACAAATAGAAATGTAACGGTTACCAACGTAAAATGCAATTGATATGAGATATTGAGAATAAAAATAAATGATTACTGATCTATTTATGTATAGTGATATAGTGACTAAGAAGAAAATAAAAAATGAATTGTATCCATATGTATTATGTATATATTTAGGTTGTAGAAAGTGAAAAATTTGTATATTTGCATTGACCAATATAATTGACTAACTACAAAAACAATGAAAAAATCTATTTCAGTGAATAATTGAATTACGATAAGGTTATAGTGCATAAAAAACAATATATAATAGCAAATTTAAGTCAGAAAAACAATAAAATATTAATAAAACAAAGTGACAGTTGAACGATAATCAAAAGAATTTTCTAGAGCATACGAGCTTCCGGTCATCAAGAAAAATTAGAGTTGGCGGATAAAAAAACGCGGCAGTGGGAGTGAAGCGTTGGTGAGAAGAGAAGCAACAGGTGTAAATGGAATGTTATCCATTTTTATAAAAAATCTAAAGAAAAAAGTGTTAAAATATGAAATATAAAAAAGTCCAACAGATATTAAAATCTAATTGAGTGCACAGACAATAATAGTGTTAAAAAAAGTAACCTCAAGGAATAGAATTATCACCCGATAATGCTAAGAAAAGAAATTACATCATGGAGCAGGGAAGCGTCATGGATGGACATTGTTGAAGGCGTCAGTTTGTGAAAAAGGTCTGTGGTGTGTTTAATTAATATATATTTTGGATCCAAAATTATTGAGTAGTGATGCAATAATAATTAAATGACCATTTAAAATATAAACACCTGATAAAACAATTTTAAGTAATAGAAAAATGTAAAAAAATTCACCTAATAGAACTGTAGATACATGTATTATTCAGTTTGCGTTGCATGTTTTAATCATATATATACTATTACTATTATTACTATATATCCTATATTCTTTTAATAATTATAATTATTATAATTGAATGTATGTATGATATATAACGATATGAATATTATTTATTGATGTTATCACAATTTGAGATAGTAGCTACACTATTGTGAATACACCTTTACCACTGAATATAACCTATTTGAATTTTGACAGCAGTTGTCAAATTAATATGCCCGGCTCAGATGAATATTAAATTTTGTACTTTGAAAGATAAATCAATACACAATCGACTTACTCACTCTTATCTCAGGGAGGGATCAAAATTTTTAAATAATAATTAAAATTTATAAATTTCAATGAATTCTCCAAATTAACTATTACCCTATTCCAAATCTAGAGTAACTGTTTGTTCAATATACTTAAATTATCTTATGACATATATGATATTACTGTCACTGGAAATTAACTAACTGTCACGTATTATATTAAATTTTCTATAGCATGAAAATTATCAAACAGAATGAGAATAGATATGAAATGAGTACCAAAGTGAGTTGGAATTCAAATTTATATAATATATGATCAGATAACAAAGTACAAAAAAAATTATAACTTTCAAAAGATATAAACGAAACACAAAGATTTTCTTCACTTGACGTTGAATTTTATATGTGTAACGTTACTGTGATTTAGATCAAATTTATTTCATAAGATGCATCTATTTTCGAAATATATTTAAGAAAGGCCTATTAATTCTCGAGAAATAATGTGAATAAACTGGACAGGACTCACCAACTAGGTACTGGTTAACTCGTTCGTATTCTAAAACGTATTTAGAATTCAGCAACACTTTCTAAATTTATAATTTAGAAACCGGAAAATCACTTGCACTTTAACGATGTAATTCTTGTGAATTATACATGCACTGGCTTTACAATGCAAGATTTGATGATCTGATAATATTCATATAAATTACTATTATATTCTTAAATGAATTTGAGACAACTCCTATTTCGATGTTGTCTCGTGGGGATATCAAATTCAACTGCTAAACTTTCTACATAAATAAATCTCTTCTCCTTTGGTTACCAAAAATTCATTTAAAAAAAAATACAAATTTATTTTTTCCTATAACAAAGAGAGATTTTCATTATTTTATTATAATTGCAATTTTGCAGAGACATCTGTATTTTTGTTTTCAAATCGTTATAAAATCTATCTATCATTAAGTATATTCTGTATTAATGTCATCCAAAATTGAAATGTCAAATTTTATTTGTATATTGAATCTTCCAAATTGTTGATTATACAGTGTGTATCACAAGTATTACATATAAATATACATATTTTTCCATATTTCAAGGTTTTCTTTAAAATTTAGATAGAGGATCTGTATTAATATATATATATATATATATATATATATATATATATATATATATATATATATATATATATATATATATATATATATATATATAACTTTCCACATATAGTAACAAAGCACAACTTTTTTCAGTTTATCACATGCACAAAGTTTATAATATGTTGAGATTTTAAGATTAAATAAAGTAGATTGAAAAATCAAAGCCATCCACTCCATTACACGGTTTGGTTTAAACTAAAATAGTTCGAAATATTTCAATAATACCTTTTAGAGTAACAAAAAAGTTACAATATTTGAATATTTTTAAAAACAGATGTTTCTCCTTCAGAGATATATAAACGTCCCAAACGATTATGTAAATTTATGCTAATGAGTCTGCATGGCCGTCTCAAACAATGAATAGTTTTTAAGGTTTTATAATAGTTGTGCGTGTGAAAATTTAGATATATATATATATATATATATTTTGTATTTTGTGGTTATAAGGATATTTCGTATTTTTGAAAACAAGATAATCATTTATTTTTTTATATAATACTCATATGAATCCACAAAGGATCTGCTTAGTATATGAACCCAAATTTTAACTAAATAATCTCAACATAGAAAAAGGGAAGTTTTTAACAAATTTTCTGTAACGAGATTGGTATAAATCGTAAATTGCATTTCTTTTTGAGTAACCATTTTTTTAAAGTTTCGTTTTTTCATATATATAAAATGAATTTCATTTAGAAGTGATGTTGATTTTTCTTATAACTACGCCCAGGAACCCTACTGAGAGAAGGAGTGGTAGATAAATACGAGTAGCTGAGGTAAAATTTTAAATTAAATGAAACTACGTGATTCGAAATAGTTGGATGAGTAGGAGAAAATATAATAAATAATAATATAAATATTTTCTTACCATATTAATTAGCTAGCCAAAATTATTAACTTGCACAATTGTTATTTCAATATTACCATTACATTCATACTCATTTATTATTCACTATTATAAAAGGAATACAAGTCTATAACAAATTAAACAGCAATAAATTCTCGCATTAAAACAAATCCACAATAGTATATATATATATATATATATATATATATATATATATATATATATATATATATTGTTGTAAATAGAACATATACAGAATCCTGATAAAGGATATAAAATTAAAATTTTGTCAATAAAAATAATTTTTAAAAATGATGTATCAAAATAATAAAATACCTCGTATAACAATATAACTAAGTACGACCAATGGTTATAATCAAAAAGATAGTAAATAAATATAAAAAGAAATCATAAACAAACATCAGAAAAACAGTTGTAAAAATTAATTCTTCAACTTAATAAAAACAACCTTAGACAGAACCTCACAAGTAAACGCAGATCAAGAAATAATATAACGCTGCATGGAATCTTAGACACCCAGAGCATCTGTTTATATTTTAAAAATAAATAGAAACTTCTAACAAATTTTACTAGAACTATAATGATTAAACAATAAAAAGACATTTAGAAGTAATAAAATATATAGAATAAGATATTTAGTTAAGAATTAATCATAAAAGTAGGTATAGGAAATATTATAATAAGTAGGAATCTGTAATATGGGCAAGGTCAAATTTATACCAAAATAAAACAGTTGAGACAAATTATACCAACATAAATTATTTTGAATGTGAAAAACAATAATGAAATAAATGATTACCGACATAGTTTATGTATATAGGTGTAATAATATCAAACATAATGAGAAATGAATTGTATATATGTATAATAAGTAAATATGTAGATTGTAGAAAACGTAGAATTAATGAAATTGCATTGACCAATCAAAACAGCGCAAATAAACAGTGATATGGAAAAAGACAATAATAATAAGGTGTGAGTGAATAAGTCAATGACAATAAGTATATTAGGTATAAAAAACTATAGTTTGCAATAAGTTTAAGTCAGAAAAACAATAAACAAAGTGACAGGTGAAATTTTCAATCGAACTTTCGAGAACAAAAACCACTTCCGGTGACAGACGATAAAAAGGGTTGTGTTCGATGTAAAATGCGGGAAATTGGTAGTTGAGAGTCAGTGGTCAGATAAGTAACACTAATATCAAGTTATCCTAGTTTTATTTAATGTAACAAATTTATAATTAGTCAAAGGAAAAGTATAAAAATCAATATAAATCTAATCAACTTTAAAATAAATCAAGTGTAACAAACGTTTGTGAGACTACAAGTAGCAGAGGAAGAAAATTATCACCCAGATAATGAAAAGCAAAGGTATTCAACATCAAAGGCGGGAAGATATATGGGAAGCGTCTCCTCCGATGTAGCATCATTTCAAGAAAAAGGAACAAAAGGTCGGTTGTGTGTTTATTAAATATATTTGGTACCAAATAAATGAAACTTTCAAATAAGAACGTATAAATAATAATTTTAAAATAATAATTTCAAGTGATATAAAAATTTTAAGAGCTCATATACCTGGTTTAAAGTTCTGTTATCTTTACATGAATATAATATACCAGAGAAAAGTAATATTAAAACTTACCATTATAAAGTGTAGATATATGTATAATTTCTTTCATGTCGAACTTCACCAAAAATATATATAAAAATTTCCACTAGTAACAGACCACAACTAATTCCAGTTTATATCAATACACAATTATTACCATACAGTAAAATAATATTTAAAAACGTAAATTTTGAATCGATAAAATATCAAATATGTTTCCAAGTTCACGTCCCGAAGAAAACTAAAATTTATTATTTTAAAATCATTTCATAAATCCTCTTAGTTAAAAGAAAAGGAAACACTTTAAAAAGTTTTTTTTGTTTAACATAGAAGCAAAGTTAGAAAGAGCAGGTGTTTGAAAATTTCTAAGAATTTCAACGCTCACAAGATTTCGACCAAGTTATGCAAATGAGCCAGAAAAAGTCGTGGTTAAAAGGAAAGGTATAATTTTTTTGGAATATAAAGAAAGTCATATTCAAAGTGGAAATTTAGATATATATAAAATAACTCATTATTTATGTATAACGTAAGAATTGGTAGAACAAAAAGGTTAATCATTTATTTTATTAATAAATAGTTTCATCAGTCTAACTGTATAATAAGCTGTAACAAATAGTTTGTATATGAATCATATTTTTATATGTGTTTTCAAAAGTTTTATTTCACAAAATCTTTTATCAGTCACATAAAATATATCACATTAATAAGCAAGGTTGATTTTATTATCATAATATGCCCAGAACCCTACTGATTTTAAGAGTCGTAAACGAATAAGAGCAGCCGAGGTAAGAAAACATAAGAATTAAATAAACTACATGTTCATAAATAGTATAATAAATAAAAGGAAGCATTGAATAAAAAATATGTAATTTGGCGAACCCAACAATAGTATAAAAAGTTTAAAATTTGCAATAAATATAATATCATTTCATATTCACATATCCATATATTCAAATCATACATTGATATATATTAATACTTAAAGTCCAATCATATTCAACTAGTATAAACTATATAAATAAAATAAAGCATCAATTCCAATTTAACTGCTTCACAACGTGGGGCATTATATAAAGTATAGTCAATTCATATATTAACTGGCGCCCAACTTGGGGCAATTGGGCAATTAGGCAATTAAAAATAAGGCAATTAAAAAAATTTACAATTACAATTAGAAAATTAGAGCATTAAGGAATCAAGGAATTAGTTAGAGAAAATAATATTGAATAAATTTATAAAATAATATATAATTAAAATGGAGAAGAAAATGACGTTAAGAGATGGTAAACAAGTTGGAATAGAAGATGAATCTAATCAGGAGATTGAAGGAAGAGAACTTGGAATGGGTGATTTCCAAGTACATTACTTGATACAAGGAAGAGAGAATCAAGAGAATGAGGAAGAGACTGATGGAAGTGAAAAAATGGAATCAATTGAAGAAATTGAAACAATCACAATGAGAGAAGAAAAGAATCAAGGAATGGTATCTGGAAAAAAGGATGAACAAAATATGATGATGGAAATTTTGCAAACTATGAAAAAAATGGAAACAAGTAATCAAAGTATGAGAGAGGAAATAAAAACAAGCAACCAAAGTATGAGAGAGGAAATAAAAACAAGTAATCAAAGAATGGAAGAGAAAATGGAAATAAATAGTCAAAGAATAGAGGAGAAAATAGAGAATATAAGAAAACAATTAGATGAATCTAAAAAATACACAGAAGAAAGAATCCAAGCAACAAAACAAGAAATTAGAGATGAAATGATAGGAAGAATAATGGAATTAGAAGAAGTACAATCTACGAAAATACAAAATTTAAAGAAGAATGAAAATGATTTAAAAATAGAAATTGGAGAAAACACCAAGAAAATAAAAGGAAACAGTGAAAAAATCACCAAATTAGACAGAGAAATTATAAAGACAAATAAAAATATACAAAGCATAGAGGATGACATAACGAAGGAAATACAAATGAATTTTAAGATAGCAGAGGAAGAAAACAACAAGATAAAAAGGGAATTAACATTGGAGATGAAAAATATTCAAGGAAAAATGGAACAAATAGAAAGAAAAGGAGGAAATATGGAATATATATAGGGGGAATAAGAACTATTTATGGATCAGCCAATCAAAAATTCGATGGAAACATTAAGAAATTACATCCAAAAATATTCATAAGAATTTTAAAAAATAGAGTAAGAGGGATGAATAATATTGAGGACATAAAGGAGGTGATTAGAGACCATTTAGAAAATCATGCATTAATATGGTTTGCTGCAAGGGAAAAGGACATAACAAAGTTTAATGAATTTGAGACAGCATTTTTACAGTACTTTTGGGGCGAAAATGCACAATCAGCTGTGAGGGAACAATTGTATTTTGGCAAATTTTCTGAAAACAGAAGCCACAGCTTGAATAACTATGCAATTCATATGCATGCAATGACGCAATATTTAGAACCACCAATCCCTGAAGAAGAAATTGTCATGTTCATAGCAAGACATTTTAAAGCAGAACTAGCAGAAACCATTGCGGTACAAAACATAAGAAAACTAGACCAATTATCGATGTATCTACAAAGAGTAGAAAGAAATTTGACGAGACAAGATACTGCTCAACAAAATCGAAGAATAAATAATGACAATAACACAAATAACCCAAGAAATACAAATACTAATAGCAACAATCAAAACAATAATTGGAACAATAACAGATTTAATTACAATCGAAATAATGATAATAATAGATCATATAATAATAACAATAATTATAACAATAGAAATACAAATTATAGAAACAATAATTATAATAGTAATAACAGAAATAACAATTCTAATAATAATAGAAACAGAAATAGTAACGACTCATACAGACCAAACAACTATCATGACAGAAACAATAGACCATACAGAAGAAACTCAGAAGGAGATGGAGAAAGGAGAAATACAGACTACGAAACAAGAAGAGTTAATTATCAGAGAATTGATCCGAATAGAAGAAGTAGATCAGAAGAAAGAGGGGAAAGAATTATAAATGAAAATAATGCAAGAACAGAGACGACACCAATACATAGACAAGACACAGGACGAACAACAGACATAAATGATAATCAAAATTTTTAAATATGCACACATCAAATAAACAAAATCTATATATCTGTACTTATGAAAATCCAAATGAATTCATAAATTTGAATGAAAATATAAATACAGATGGGAATAATGGTTTGATAATAATAAATGGATTAGTTAAAAATTTAGAAGCTAAAATAATTATTGATACTGGATCAGAAGCATCAATAATCAATCAAAAGTTTGTTGATAGATTAAATATTCAAATGAATATTATTATTAAAATTCCAAAAATTAATTTAATTGGTGCTAATTGCAAGAAATTATGTGAAATCAATAGATCAATGAACATAAATGTGAATATTGGGGGAAAGGAATTCAATTTACAAGTACTAATTGCTCCAAATATTGAAACTGAAATAATAATAGGATGTGATGAATTAGAAAAACATAAAACTATACTAAATTTAGAAGAAAGAAAATTAAGAATGGATGGAACGTGGATTAACTTTGAAATAATAGTATTAAAGGAAGAAGTAAGAAGAGTTAGTAATATGTACAAGGAAAAAGGAGATAATGAATATGAATATGAAGAAGAAGAAGAAAAAGAAATTATAATTGATTGTCCTGATGATAGGAAAGAAGAAATAATAAATTTAATGAATAAATATAATAATTTATTTTCAAAGGAGAATAGAATTGCGAAAGATTATGTACATAAAATAGAAGTGAATGAAGATATTAAAAATTTCAAAGCAAAAACATATCCCATCCCTTATAAACATAAAGATCAAGTAAGAAAATGTATTAAAGAACTCTTAGAAAATAAAATAATAGAAAGAAGTAATTCACAATACATAAATCCTATTGTTGTAGTAGTTAAGAAAAATGGAGAATTAAGACTTTGCTTAGACGCAAGAAATATCAATAAATTTTCAAAACCCCAATATGAAGCACCTATGTCAGTCGAATCAATTTTAGGACGGATAACAAAAACGTCAATATTTTCAAGATTAGATTTAAAACATAGTTTTTGGCTAATTCCGTTGAAGGAGGAAAGTAGAGATTATACAGCTTTCTCCATAGACGGGGAAATTTATAGATTTTGTGTTGTGCCATTTGGTGTACAAAGTGCATGTAGTTCATTAGTAAGGGCATTGAATAAAATATTAAATAAATATGAGTCATTTGTATTGCATTATGTGGATGACATATTAATTTTTTCTAAAAATATACAAGAACATAAATTGCATATTGAAATAATTTTAAAGGCATTGGATTCTGCAGGATTAAAATTAAACAAAGAAAAATGTGAATTTTATAAAAAAGAGATAATATATTTGGGATATAAAATCAATCAAAATATTATACAATTAGATCCACAAAGAATAAAAATAATTCAAGAATATGCAAGACCGAAGAATTTAAAAAATTTACGAGGCTTCCTGGGAATGCTGAACTATTACAAACGAATGATTCCTGATTTAAGCAACAAAGAAATTCCATTAATAGAGTTATTAAGGAAAAATGTTAAATGGCAATGGAATGAAGAGAGGGAAAAGGCTTTCCAGGATATTAAAGAACAATTTGTGGAAAGTTTGAAAGTTTATCACCCTATTTATGAAATTCCATTTATTCTGAGAACGGACGCATCAGTGAACAGATTAGCTGGAGTATTAGTCCAGGAACAAGAACAAGGAGAGGTGCCTATTTGTTTTGTATCTAGAACAACTAAAAAGAGTGAGAAAAACTACAGTGTAAGTGAGCTGGAACTTGCCAGTATTATTTTCGCAATAAAGAAATTGAGATTCTATTTGCTAGGAAACCATTTCACAATAGAAAGTGATAATCAAGCATTGACATCAATTTTAAATAATAAATACGGCAACAACAGAATACATCGATGGGCATTGCTTATGCAAGAATACGATTTCACAATAAAGTATGTACCAGGAAAACTAAATGTAGTTACAGATGCCATCACAAGAATGGAAGATAAATCAAGAAATGATAACAGACAAATTAAAATAGGTGTGAACATAATAAAAGAAATAGAAGGTATATTTTCAATTAATAACATAATAGAGGATCAAAAGAAATTAAATCAAAAGGAAAAGGAAAGAGCTCAAAAGGAGGATAACATCTATTATAAAATAGTCAATGAAGTAGAATTATATTTAATCACAGAGGAATTGGCGGAGAAAATTTTACAAGAAATACATCAGAAATATGGACATACAGGGAGTAGAAAAATGTGGCTAATTTTCAGAGAGAATTATATAGCAAAAGGAGATCTAGCTATTGCGAAAAATATAACACGAACATGTGAAATCTGTCAAATGGCGAAGGAGAAAAACATACAAAATCAAAACATACCAAAATTTATAAAAGTAACGAAACCTTTGGAAATTATATCGATTGATTTTATGTCAAATTTAATTCCTAGCGAAATAAATGATAATGTACATATTTTAGTAGTTCTAGATAACTTTTCCAAATACATAAAATTGTATCCAACTAAGAAAACAAACACTAAAATAGTTCAAAAATGCTTAACTAATTATTTCTTAGAAATAGGAATACCGGAAAATTGTATTATGGATAATGCCACATATTTAAATAACCAAAGAATACAAAATTGGTTAAGAAAATCTAAAGTAAATCCAATTTATACCAGTGTAAGACATCCGTGTGCCAATCCATCGGAACGATACATTAGAGAGGTGATAAAATACCTAAGGATTTTAACGAGCAGCCATCATGAACAATGGGAACAACAGCTTCCACTGATAGAAGAATATATGAACGGGATACCGAACACAGTCACAGAAGTTTCACCCATATATTTGATGAAACAAATATTACCAGATCGTCCATGGATACCTAAAATTATTGAAGATTACGATAATCTGATCGAGAAGGTTAATATAAAATTAAGGAAAACAGGAGAAAAATTTGTACAGAGAAAATTGAAGAATATCAAGAAAGGAATTACATTCAAAAAAGGAGATTTAGTAATAGTAAAAGTATTAAAGGTATCAAATAGAAAGGAAAACAAATGTGCGAAACTACAATTACCATTCGAAGGTCCTTATGTAATTGACAATGAAAATGGAGTGAATAGCTATGTTTTAAAAGATCCTATCAGTAATAGAACGAGAGGAGTATTTCATATCAGTAATTTATATAGATTTTGTAATTAAATTATGACAAATACTAACAGACATTAACTGACAATATAATAGACATTATTAATACTAAAGAATTGATGATAACAGACTTAATAATTAAAATCAAACTAAAGAGATGAAGGACACACACAAATTTCAAAGTATCCAAAAATTTTAACTATCACAATGATCATAATCCCAAAAATTAGAAAGTCAAATGATAAATGAAATTTCAAATTTATTATAGTGCATGTAGAAGAAGGGTTATTATAAGATTGTATAATAATTTAATTATGAGGATAGGAAGAAAGAATAAGATGGAAAAGTATATAAAATATATTAATTAAAAATGATGAATATTATTAATGAGACATGAAATGAAGAAGTGAATATGAAATAATATTGATGAAAGATGAATGATATGAAAAGATATAAAAGTAAGACAGATCATAATTAAGATATTGAAATAGGATTATAAATAACAAAAATAATAAAGAAAAATACTATGATAAATAATTAAATGGATGAAATTTGGTTTTCTCATTTCTTTTATATTTAAAATAAATCAAGAAAACAAATTATGGGAATGTTGTTGTAAATAGAACATATACAGAATCCTGATAAAGGATATAAAATTAAAATTTTGTCAATAAAAATAATTTTTAAAAATGATGTATCAAAATAATAAAATACCTCGTATAACAATATAACTAAGTACGACCAATGGTTATAATCAAAAAGATAGTAAATAAATATAAAAAGAAATCATAAACAAACATCAGAAAAACAGTTGTAAAAATTAATTCTTCAACTTAATAAAAACAACCTTAGACAGAACCTCACAAGTAAACGCAGATCAAGAAATAATATAACGCTGCATGGAATCTTAGACACCCAGAGCATCTGTTTATATTTTAAAAATAAATAGAAACTTCTAACAAATTTTACTAAAACTATAATGATTAAACAATAAAAAGACATTTAGAAGTAATAAAATATATAGAATAAGATATTTAGTTAAGAATTAATCATAAAAGTAGGTATAGGAAATATTATAATAAGTAGGAATCTGTAATATGGGCAAGGTCAAATTTATACCAAAATAAAACAGTTGAGACAAATTATACCAACATAAATTATTTTGAATGTGAAAAACAATAATGAAATAAATAATTACCGACATAGTTTATGTATATAGGTGTAATAATATCAAACATAATGAGAAATGAATGTATAATAAGTAAATATGTAGATTGTAGAAAACGTAGAATTAATGAAATTGCATTGACCAATCAAAACAGCGCAAATAAACAGTGATATGGAAAAAGACAATAATAATAAGGTGTGAGTGAATAAGTCAATGACAATAAGTATATTAGGTATAAAAAACTATAGTTTGCAATAAGTTTAAGTCAGAAAAACAATAAAAACAACAATAAACAAAGTGACAGGTGAAATTTTCAATCGAACTTTCGAGAACAAAAACCACTTCCGGTGACAGACGATAAAAAGGGTTGTGTTCGATGTAAAATGCGGGAAATTGGTAGTTGAGAGTCAGTGGTCAGATAAGTAACACTAATATCAAGTTATCCTAGTTTTATTTAATGTAACAAATTTATAATTAGTCAAAGGAAAAGTATAAAAATCAATATAAATCTAATCAACTTTAAAATAAATCAAGTGTAACAAACGTTTGTGAGACTACAAGTAGCAGAGGAAGAAAATTATCACCCAGATAATGAAAAGCAAAGGCATTCAACATCAAAGGCGGGAAGATACATGGGAAGCGTCTCCTCCGATGTAGCATCATTTCAAGAAAAAGGAACAAAAGGTCGGTTGTGTGTTTATTAAATATATTTGGTACCAAATAAATGAAACTTTCAAATAAGAACGTATAAATAATAATTTTAAAATAATAATTTCAAGTGATATAAAAATTTTAAGAGCTCATATACCTGGTTTAAAGTTCTGTTATCTTTACATGAATATAATATACCAGAGAAAAGTAATATTAAAACTTACCATTATAAAGTGTAGATATATGTATAATTTCTTTCATGTCGAACTTCACCAAAAATATATATAAAAATTTCCACTAGTAACAGACCACAACTAATTCCAGTTTATATCAATACACAATTATTACCATACAGTAAAATAATATTTAAAAACGTAAATTTTGAATCGATAAAATATCAAATATGTTTCCAAGTTCACGTCCCGAAGAAAACTAAAATTTAACATTTTAAAATCATTTCATAAATCCTCTTAGTTAAAAGAAAAGAAACACTTTAAAAAGTTTTTTTTTGTTTAACATAGAAGCAAAGTTAGAAAGAGCAGGTGTTTGAAAATTTCTAAGAATTTCAACGCTCACAAGATTTCGACCAAGTTATGCAAATGAGCCAGAAAAAGTCGTGGTTAAAAGGAAAGGTATAATTTTTTTGGAATATAAAGAAAGTCATATTCAAAGTGGAAATTTAGATATATATAAAATAACTCAATATTTATGTATAACGTAAGAATTGGTAGAACAAAAAGGTTAATCATTTATTTTATTAATAAATAGTTTCATCAGTCTAACTGTATAATAAGCTGTAACAAATAGTTTGTATATGAATCATATTTTTATATGTGTTTTCAAAAGTTTTATTTCACAAAATCTTTTATCAGTCACATAAAATATATCACATTAATAAGCAAGGTTGATTTTATTATCATAATATGCCCAGAACCCTACTGATTTTAAGAGTCGTAAACGAATAAGAGCAGCCGAGGTAAGAAAACATAAGAATTAAATAAACTACATGTTCATAAATAGCATAATAAATAAAAGGAAGCATTGAATAAAAAATATGTAATTTGGCGAACCCAACAATAGTATAAAAAGTTTAAAATTTGCAATAAATATAATATCATTTCATATTCACATATCCATATATTCAAATCATACATTGATATATATTAATACTTAAAGTCCAATCATATTCAACTAGTATAAACTATATAAATAAAATAAAGCATCAATTCCAATTTAACTGCTTCACAACGTGGGGCATTATATAAAGTATAGTCAATTAATATATTAATATATATATATATATATATATATATATATATATATAAGTTCACCCTAACTAGTTTTGGCAACGAACTAATTTCGTCTATATATATATATATATATATATATATATATATATATATATATATATATATATATATATATATATTGTAGTAGGATTTAGATTTTATAATTGTTATTTGCCCCACGTTGCGAAGACAAATTATTTAGGATTATATTTTATATAGTTGTAATTAAATTTTCTCCACGTTTGGGAGATAAGTTTATATTGGATTGATTTATTTTATTTTTTAATTTAAACTGAATATGAAATGTAATGATGTTTGTATTACTATTGAATACTATACTTTAGGGCTAGCTAATTTATATATACACCAAATTTTTATTTGGATATATTTTATCCTTAACTTCTCCTAATCATTATGCTATTTTATATCATGTGGTTTCATTTAGTTGCAAAATTTTACCTCGGCTGCTCTTATTTATACACCACTCTATATCTCAGTAGGGTCCCTGGGCAAAGTCATAATAAAATCAACATCACTAATTAATGTAATTTAGTTTATGTGATTAAT
Organism: Galeruca laticollis; assembly: GCA_963921935.1. Taxonomy (NCBI): domain Eukaryota; kingdom Metazoa; phylum Arthropoda; class Insecta; order Coleoptera; family Chrysomelidae; genus Galeruca; species Galeruca laticollis. The sequence continues at coordinate 184,258,742 of OY998179.1, read as the reverse complement.
TAAAAGATAGAACAAAAAAATTTGAAATTTTCAATATTAGTTATACATAAACATACAGTTGACGCTTTAATTTTGTTATTGGTGTCATATACCTATTATATAAAAATAAATGATTATCCTTTTATTAAATATGAAATATTCTTATACTATAAAACGTAAAATATGGATTTTGTCTTATATACATCTAAATTTCCACATCTCACAACCTTTATGTATATTTTAAAAACTATTCATTCTTTTGAGACGGCTTTTGCAGACTCATTTGCATAAGTTTGGATAATCGTTTGTAAACATTATATTTCTCTGAAAAAATAAACATTTGTGTTTAAAGTTGTTCAACTATTGTAACTTTTTCTTCTTGTTCTTCTACATAGTATTATTGAAAATATTTACACTGCTTTAGTTTTAATCGGTTCGTGATATGGAGAGGATATATTGAAATGTTTAATCTACTTAATTTCGATCTTTTTAAAATATTTTAACGTATTATAATAATAGTGTACGTGATAAAAACTGAAATTAGTTGTGGCTTATTGTTTTGTGGAAAGTTTTATATATATATATGTAATTGGAGAAAAATACAACATGAAAGAAATTATTACATGTATCTACCAATTTGATAATGGTAAGGTTTTTACGTTTCCTGGTTTATTATTATCATTTTAAAATTTTTATTACCAGGTGTTTTTTATTTAAATTTCACTTTTCATTATTTGGTACCAAATATTATTAATTAAATACACCACAGACCTTTTTATATTTCACCAAACCGACGCCTTCAATTGTGTCCATCCATGACACTTTCCCGCTCCAGGTGGCAATCTCCCTTCTTATAATTATCTGGTGATAATTCTCCTATGTGGATTTACTTTGTTTCACAAAAATTTTGTCTTTGCACTTATTCAATTAATAATTACTTTTTATACTTCTTATTTTATACATTTAACACTTATTTTATAAGAAAAAACTGCATAACATACAATTCACTTCTTTACTGTCTGGTTACCAACGCTTGACTGCCACCGCGGGTTTTTTATACGCCAAAACCCTTTTTTGTTTATAACCGGAAGCTGGCAATGTTCTAGAAAAATATTTGATTGTTGTTCACCTGCCACTTTGTTTATTAATGTTTTTATTGTTTTTCTGACTTAAACTAGCTACTAAAATGTTGTTTTTATTCACTATAACCTTATCGTCATTGATTTAATTCACAAAAATCTTATTATCATTGTTTTTTTATGTTATTGATTATTTGAAATCTTCCGATTGGTCAATGTAAATATACAAATTTTATACTTCCTACAACCTAAATATTTACATAATACATATGGTTACAGTTCATTTCTTATTTTGTTTTATATTATTACATCTATATAGAAATGTAAGCATTACACGAAGAAGATGCGTCAGCAAGGAAATATTATAAATATGAATTAATCATTTTAGTTCGGGTTCTTATCACTGTACGTTTTAGTTGTGTCACATCATTTTATAAAAAATATTAATAAATCCATTGTGAAAGTTTTAAGTTTTGTGTTATAAATAAAGTTTATTTTTAAAAACCAATTTTTTCTAGTGAATAATATTTCTGGTGCTGCGAACAGGATTTTCGTACAGAAACACCCACGTTTCCTGGTCAACTTCAGTTGTTTAACGAAGATTCATCGAACTGCATCCCAGCGGAATTTGGCATACAGAGGGCATCATTCGTGATCATCCTATTGTAAGTACATTTCTTTGTTTTCCTTAATTTTCTTTTATAAGCATTTTTAACGATATTTATGTCGAAAATTTACATTCATTATTAGCCTATATTAATCTAAACTCTGACGATATTTCTGAAAATACAAATAGTTCTCGATCTTCTATCAAAAAATCATTTTCTGAAGAATATAGAAACATTCATTGTAAAGAAAATATATCAATAACTAATAACGATATTGCTAGCCTATGTGCTACTCTTCCCGAATTCTCAAAAGAAAGTGATAATATTTCTACGTTTATCAAGTCCGTTGATAATTTAGTCACATTTTTTGTTGACCAAAATCTATCTGTACCGCAACAATTTATTTTAAATGCAAACATTGTATCTCGCATCAAAGGTGGACCTAGAGATTTCTTAAATTATTCAAATAAATCAACTTGGACAGAAATAAGACCTGCTTTATTATCTAAATACGGTGACCGACGATCCGAAGACATATTAGTGACACAACTATCGACAACTGTCCAAAACCTAAACGAAACCTACGATCAATACCACCAGAGAATATCTAGTAACTTAAACGATTTATTACAACACATAACACTAAACGACAATGTACAAAATGTAAACTTCAAAACTCCTTATTTTAAAAATATTGCATTAAAAACGTTCTGTACAGGAATAAACGACCCCTATTGCGAATATCTTTTGCACTTTCAAATAAATTCCTTAGAGGAAGCTCTTCAAAAGTGTATTGCTTATGACAATCACAAAAATCAACAGCAGTACATGAACTTTTCGAAAAGTCAACAGAATAAGAAAACATTTTCGCCTACAAAAAGGCCCAATATTCCAGCCCCACAATCAAATAACGTAAGACCCAATTTTTCACGTAATAATACTGGAAATTTCAACCATCAACCTCAACCACATTTTAATTCGTTCCGAAACACTCCCCCAAACAATACAAATATTCATAGAAACAATTTTCAGCCCAATAATTACAGAAATAATAATTATTCTCAATCTTTTAATCGTTCTCCACTTCATAGAAACCCCACCAATTATCGAAATAATTCCTCACGCCCCGATGAGTGGCGTACAAACTATTAATCCTAACAACGAACCCATGAGTATTTCCACTGGAAGAACTCATCATTTTAACGTAAACACCACAGACGAACAGCCCGAATTTTCTGAAAACAATTACGACAATTACGAAGAGGTAGACAGTCAGGATTTTCAGATAGGCCCGACTTCCGATCCACCTCCTCTATAAGTCTAAATAATATCAAAAAATGTCCTCAATTACCCTATTTTATTCTGACGAAAACAGGTTTGAAAGTATTAATCGATTCAGGAGGTTCAGACAGTATAATCTCGCCAAAGGCTTCCGCGTACTTCGATCCATCACATAAATACGACAAACCCTTTTTATTAACATCTATGAAGATAACCCATAAATATTTTTCTAATATTAAGACACCTTTATTTGCCGAAATTGGTATTAACGAATCAATAGATGCTCGAGTAGCAGATTGGAGTAAAGATTTTGATATCTTACTCGGAAATTTCGACTTAGAACGTTTAAATGCTTTAATTGATTATAAAAATAAAATGTTGACTTTACGAAAATTTAATATTGAAATTCCTTTTTCAACTTTATACAATACGTATCTCACGGTGACATACTACTCCCGGAAATAAAAATTAATAACATAAAAATTCCTCAATCCACTCACACAGTCACGAACGGTTATATAGACAATATTATATTACCTTACCCATTGCAACTTAATACAACACATGTTAAACGTCTTGATAATTATGAAATTTCAAACCCCACGAACTTTGATCCGACAATTATAAGAACTCAACATTTAAATTCTGAGGGAAAACAAAGAAATTTAAATCTTTGTAAGAAATATCAAGACATTTTCTATTATGAAAAATCCGATTTATCATTTACATCAGCTATTAAGCACGAAATTAGAACTCGAGATGAACATCCAATATACGTTAGAGGCTTCCGACATCCTAAAACGATGCAGGAAGAAATAACAAAACAAGTTAATAAATTATTAGACAATAAGATAATTAGGCCGTCCATATCTCCGTTCTCCGCGCCTGTCTGGCTTGTCCCGAAGAAGGCGGACGCACCTGGAGAAAAAAAGTTTCGCATGGTAATTGATTACCGCAAACTTAATGAGAATACGGTAGATGACAAATATCCTCTTCCTAAAATCGATGAAATCTTAGATAATCTAGGTAAAGCTACCTACTTCACTACTCTTGATCTCGCTCAGGGATTTCATCAAATTGAGCTCCATTCTAATTCTATTGAGAAAACTGCTTTTTCCGTACCTCGCGGTCATTTCGAATTCTTAAGAACGCCATTTGGATTAAAAAATGCCCCTCGACTTTCGAAAAACTAATGGATAATATCCTCAGACCCTATCTATACAAATCATGTTTCGTCTATATGGACGACGTTATCATTTTTTCTAAATCATTGCATGAACACCTCGTATACATTGCACAAATTTTTGAAGTATTCCGAAAAACAAATCTTAAAGTACAATTGAATAAATCTGAATTTCTCACTAAAGAAGTTGGATTCTTAGGCCACATTGTGACTCCCCAAGGAATAAAACCAAACCCCGCTAAAATAGAAGCTGTTCAAAAATACCCTCTTCCAACTATCAAGGAGATAAAATCGTTTTTAGGACTCATTGGCTATTATCGCCGATTTATTCCGAATTTCGCAAAAATTACATCCCCTTTTTCTAGATGTACTCGCAAGGGAGCAGTTATCGATCCTAATAATCCTCAATACATAGAATGTTTTGAAAAATGCTCCGGTTCTTCAATACCCCGATTTTTCAAAAACGTTTATACTCACTACAGACGCTTCAAACATAGCCATTGGTTCAGTTTTGTCACAAGACAATCACCCTATTGCTTACTATTCTCGCACATTAAATTCCGCTGAACAAAATTATTCGACAGTCGAAAAAGAATTACTGGCTATTATTGATTCATGTAAACATTTTCGCCCATATCTATATTCGCAAAAATTCATTGTCGAAACTGACCACAATCCTCTAGTGTAGATATACAAAATTAAAGATTCCACCTCTCGTTTAGCACGCTGGAGACTTAAGCTTGAAGATTATAATTTTGAAGTTAAATACAAAAAAGGCAAAGAAAATCAAGTCGCTGACGCCCTACCTCGCGTAGAAATTAATGCTCTAGACACGATCAGTTCAAATCAAGCAGAACCCCCAGACGAGTCTGATTTTGACAACAAATTTCTAGATGAATTTGACCAAATTCAATGTTCCGATGACACACAACATTCTGATGTTGAACATCCAATTACTGGAATTCAAATTTCAGAAGAACCAATTAATTTATCTACTAATCAAATTATTATAACACCACAGTCTCCGGAATACGAAATAACTTACACAAAAATATTTAACAAACATAGACATATTGTAACAGTTACAGACAATTAGAAATCAGAAATTCCACACGCCTTGAAACAAATTTTAAAACCGAATCAAAAATTTGCAATAAAGGTACCTCACGACTTCCGACCTTTTATTTGTAACTATTTTAGAGATAACATAAATTCAACTGTTAAAACTATATTTTGCGATAAAATTCTACCAGATATCGAAGAAAAAGAAAAACAAATTGAATGTGTGAAAAAATATCACAAAGATAATCACAACGGAATTGTCGAAACGTACAAACACCTAAAATCAAAACTCTATTGGCCTTGTATGCAAACTACAATTTCAGACTTCATCAATAAATGCGAAATTTGTTTAAAAAACAAATACGAAAGACACCCTTATAAAATACCCCAACTTGGACCCCTAGTAGGTCAAAAACCGTTCGACATATTACACTTAGATTCATTCCATTGCAATAAAAACACAATTATAGACACATTTTCTAAGTACGCTCAATGCTACAAAGTACCGGACAAAACATCCATTTCAATCTTAAGTAAATTGAGACACTACTTCTCTCACTATAATTACCCACGCAAAATCGTTTGCGATAACGGAACAGAATTTAATTCTGCAGTAATAAAATAATTTTTAAAACTGCATAAAATCGAAATACACTTTATAACTGTAAATCAATCAATTCATAGTGCTACAAATTTTTCTCCATTTTCAATTCTTTATGGGCCTTTTGCCGAAGAACTACATTTCGATTTCGATCTCCCCCTATATGAGACTTATAACCAAAAACATAAAGACGAGTTGCAACCTTTCATAGCCAATTTATACCAAAAACAAAAAGAAAAAAGACAAGAAATACTAGATAAACAAAACCAACACGCAGAACCTATTCCCGAAATTAACCCTGCACAAATCCTATATGTTACAAAAAAGAAACACAAACCTAAATTACAAGCACCTTATACTACTATAGAAACAGAAGAGCAAAACAGAACAAAAATAATAGGTAAAACTAAAAAACAAAATCAAACTAGTACTCATTTAAAATACATAAAACGAATTCGCAATGTAACGAATAAAAATTCTGAAGAAGATAATTTTTTACAGGAGGACAATCCTATCCCTGGGACATCCTCTCAAAATATATGAGATCCCAAATAACGGCTACTATGCTGAAGAAATTGGAAATTCAAGAGAAGTTTCCCACTACCATAGACACATCTTACACATCGAATTTTCATTAAATAATAGTCCCCTTTCAGCCCTATACTCCCAGTTTACTCATTTACTTGACGAAACGAAAGACAATTTACATAAAATTACACGTAAACAGAAGAGAGGTTTATTCAACTTTCTCGGTACTGCGATAAAGTACGTCACAGGAAATCCAGACGACACTGAGCTACACCTACTTAAAACTCACATAACCGCTATAGAATTAAAACAGAATGAAATTGTGAGAAAATTCAACAATCAAATATCTTTCGGTATATCACTAGATATGAGATTCAATAAACTACTAGAAAAAATTAATAATAATAACTTAATAGTCTCTACTGCTATCAATAAATTATCGGCTGACTTCGATGGATACGTCGCTCTTCACAATGAAATTATTAATCTTGCAAATACTAACGAATTCATAATGAAACTGGTAAGAATAATCACTTTATCTCATTTAAATCTCTCAAATATATAATTATTCACTTTAAATGAACTTGAATCCAAAGGAGGAAAAATAAATGTAAGCGTTACACGAAGAAGATGCGTAAGCAAGGAAATATTATAAATATGAAGTAATCATTTTAGTTCGGGTTCTTATCACTGTACGTTTTAGTTGTGTCACATCATTTTATAAAAATTATTAATAAACCCATTGTAAAAGTTTTAAGTCTTGTGTTAAAAATAAAGTTTATTTTTGAAAACCAATTTTTTCGAGTGAATAACATTTCTATATACATAAATTAGGTCGGTAATCATTTATTTTTATTCTTATATTTCATATCAAATTACATTTTATGTTGGTATACTTGTCGTCAACTGTTATATTTCGTTTTGGTTTTTGACATTACCTGATTAATTACAGTTTTCTACATATATTATTATGTTTCCTATTAACTTTTATGATTGAATATTGACTAACATATCTTATATATATTTTTTTCTAACTCTAAATTTCATTTTTTAATCAATCATTGTAGCACTGTTGATTTTATTATTACTATTCTATTTATTCTTTGAATATAAGCAGATGCTTTGGGTGTCTAATATTCCGTGTGGCGTCACGTTATTTTATTGATCTTCGTTTGCTTGTTAAGTTCTGTCTAAGGTTGTTTTTTAAAATACAGAATTATTTTAAAAATGTTTATCAATAATTGTTTATGAATTCTTTTGATGTTCTTATTTATTTTCTCTATGATTATGCCCATTGATTCTAATTGATTATGTTGTTATATAGATATTTGATTAATTTTGGTACTTAATTTACAAATTACTTTTATTGATAGATATTATTATTTTATACTTTATTGGGATTCTATGAATGTTATATGCTCGTTCTATCTACAACAATATATATATATATATATATATATATATATATATATATATATATACTTATATTTATGATTTTATAATTAATTCTTTTATTTTTATGATTATGGTAAATGTAATATTTAGTTTCTATTTAATTTAAATACAAATGTTGGTTCGGCTAGCTCAAATATATATAGTCGGGCATGAGACTCTTTACTCCCTTCGAGTTCTGAATTTTAAATACGTTGGTACGCCTAAGTTATGGAACCTATTTTTGTTTATTTTATTCTTTTTTTATCAGAAAGAACCGACAATGACATACACTCTAATTATATATTTTATAAGAACTATGAAATGAAAATACGAAAAGAAGTATATATTTATCAATACAAACAAAATTTAAATCTAATACGATGAAATGAAAAATTAACTATAACCTAATAAATTTTGAATTAAAATGCTAGGAAATTGAATTTAAATGGCCAAATCAAAATTATTTTAGTTATTTAATTGGTTAACCAATAAAGTACTCAACACTAACCTGGCACTACCGATGTCTTCTTCTGGAACCAACAATCAATCTTCTACACCAACACTTCTATTAATGTGTCTACCATATACACATACTCTGGAACTTTACACGTAAGTTTAAAATTATATTTCAGGTATAATTTAAGATGTCATATTTTCATTTTACAATTCAGACTTCAATTAATTTAGAAATATGATCTAATGGTACTCTCTGTTTGTCTTATCAACCCAATACCTTTCTTTTCTATGTTTTTTAAACCTATATCTTCTGTACCTTCAATTCACTTTTAAATCTTTTCAATTAACTTCTTCAACTTCATTTACACTTTTTATATACTTTTCTTTACTTATATGAGGACTTTACTTCTATTTTATTATAATTTTAAAATTTTATTTAACTACGTCCTCTCTCCAAAATATCATAAAATCATCCTCCATTTTTTTTAAAATCAACAACTCCTATTTTCCCTGTCCGTTGCTATGGACAAAACTCATCATCTCACTAGATTTTTTTTAACAATAATTTACAAATCAGAGGTTTTCATTTAATTTCATATTTTTATTAACTATTTGATGATATTTAATGTTTTGTTTATTTCCAAAATAATTTAATTTATCTATTTAAAACTCTACTTCTCCAAAAATATCCCTATTTATAAAAAAAACCTCTCATTGTGTAATACTTTTCCATTCTAAATTAGACAAATCTACAAACTGATATTTTTCAAAATATATATAATTCTTTTCAATTTCTATTAAAATTTGGTAACGATTATTATTTCTCATAAACTTGGCCTAAAATTATATTTACAAAAATTCTTTATGTGTTATATTTTATTGTCGCTTTATACGCTTGTCAGAATTATATATAGTTCTATGACAACGAATTCCTATCGCTGACATTGAACTCTGTGGCGGCGTCAAGCTTCTGTCGCGGAAATTTCATGCTATGAAAGTAAATTTGACATTCCAATCAGTTGACAGTTATCTGTGTCAGAACAATAATAAACCTCTAAAATAATGATTCTGCTACTAATTCTTATTAAACATGATGTATTATAACAATATAAATACATTTATTTATTCTTTTAAGGTTTTAGATACTTTTAATGACGTATATGACACATTTACAAGTTATTATATTGTTTAAAGATGGTTTCTGGTCTACAGGTATGAGTTGAATTATTTTATGAAGCCCTGACAATGGTAAATGTTTTGAATATTATTTTAGCATCTCAATATTTACATTAAACAAACGATATCATAGGTACACATTCAATATATAACCCATTTTAATTTCATTCATATCATGAAAAACAAATAATTCCCTATGTTTTGGCAACTTACAACCAAATTCAGCTTGAAGCCCTCACACACCACACCAACCAATTGGAAAAGTGAGGACATATAATTATTTGGGTACTCTTTTTAACGATACTGTTGACAGCTCAGAAATAAAGACACGAATTGAAAAAGCCCGAGTAACATTTATGGAAATGAAACAAGTATTCTGCATTCGGGACCTAAGCTTAAAACTGAAAATACGTCTTATTAGATGCTATGTTCTATCATTGCTGTACTATGGCTTGGAATCATGGACACTCAAGATGAACGATATGAGAAAAATAAAGTCATTTGAGCTCTGGTTATATCGAAGAATATTACGAATTTCATGGGTACAGAGAATCACCAATGTAGAGGTGCTAAGACGTATGAAGAAAGAAACGGAAATTATTCTGACTATTAAAAAGAGGAAACTGCTCTACCTAGGACACATTATGAGAGGGAACCAGTACCAATTACTCCAACTAATGATACAAGGAAAAATAAGTGAAAAAAGATCAATAGGAAGGCGAAAACATTCCTGGTTGAAAAACTTACGCGAATGGTTTCACACCACCAATAACCACCTGTTTAGAACAGCAGTATCGAAAATGCATGTAGCCTTGATGATTGTCAACCTTCGGAATGAAAATGGCACTTGAAGAGGAAGATTCATATTTTTTTATAAACCTTGTATACAGCTAAAAAATTTGATATCTGATGGTTGTATTTCGAGTTTTAGACCATTTAGGCTTTTTATAAAGAATAAAAAACCATCCCGAGAATTTTGTTTTTCTAGTATAAACCAAACCCAATGTTATATTATGTTATGAAGGTTCAATAAAACGACGAATCGCTTCTAGAAAAGGTAGGTAGGTAGCGTCCTTGCACTTCGCTCGATTTGGCAGGGACACGGTAATACCCCCATATGAGAAATCGGAAAAGCAGGTCAGTTTTATTTTCAAGGGGGACACTTTAAATGAATATTTGTAGCCCTCAATCCCCTAGGAGGGGTTATCCTTAGAATCTTGAGTAGTAAGTGGCAGTGGCACATCATTTAGATGGGCGTTTAATTCTGTTTCCAAGCTTCTTATTTTTTGATGAATAGTTTTCAAACTCATAAAAGTAATTACTTAGATGTATTATCGTATTGACTCTCCTTTTAACAGAAATGGTTAAAAGAGTAAGTGACACCACCGTTCCAACCCTTTAATAACCGGTATAAACCTATTCTGGAGACAACTATGTACCTTAACATTCCTTTTAATGAATTTCGCATGTATTGGTTCGGTTGAGTGGATTGCATATTTCTCATGTGATAAAGAATAACGATCCAAATTACTGTCACGTAACTTTTTAATCCAATTCAATGGATACATCATGATAAGTAACTTTGACTCACAAATCATCAACTAAATGAAAACAAAATTCCTTTACATTTGTTTTATACACAGAACAACTGCGTTTTAGATTCAATATATGTTTAATCCCCACAGAAATTATTTCATTTGATGTTGGAAGCATTTAGCATTTTCAGAGCCGAAGGCGACATAGACAGTATACTTCGGCGCGTGCCAACTAGTAGTTGACAATAGATGTACGCGATCGCTATAAAACTTGTTATTACTTCCTCACAATTAATTGCATAGCTCCAGACTCTCCAATCCACGTGGTGGTCCTACCTAAATCATCAGTCGGTACCGACAAGAAGACCTATTATCAGAATCAAGGTAAGTGTTATCTACTTCCTCTTTTTACCTCCGAACAAAAATTGAAAGAGCGCAAAAAAGTCGGGATTTTAGCGGAAATATCTCTTTAATGACTATTTAAGACGACTGACCAAGTTAGAGCATGATGTCGGTGTGTCCATGTGTATATCATCAATTTTTGGTCGTGGTATATCTACATTAAGGAGTCGAGATATCATTTTCAAATTTTGAATTTAAGAGTTTATGGACATAATGCAGACCCCAGTTACTTTTGATTGAAATCCGTCAACGGGAAGTGGTAGTTTACTTGAAGCGTTAAACAGCTTTTCGTAATTTTAGGCATCCAAATGATAAAATAATGGAAATTTTTTCTAATAACACTTGAAGATAATTAAATTTTGAACAACTCTTCTTTAAAGAAAACGATCTAGTGTTTTTTGGCAAGATAAATTATCAACCGAATGTATGAGTGAACAACAATATTTATATTAGTGTTTTTAAATGAAACTCAAGGTCCCTAGTTAATTCCACAATATAATACAAGTTATTGAAAATTCTAAAAAATTGACAATTGTTTCGATAAATCAATATCATCAGTCAACAATATTTATCTTTATTATTACAATTAAATTATTTGAATAAACAGTTATTAAATACACAATTGCTATAAATTGTTTGGTTTGGTGTACTGATTTCAAAATTTTCTTATCTGATATTCACTGAAGTGGAATATTCATATTGATCTTTCTTATCCGATGCTCGTAAGGAACTAATAAGATTTTCCTGATGTTCAGGGTACATTTGGAGGTAGAATTTAATAGAAATTAGTGGCCCGTTTCCTTTTTAAGTTGTTGGTTACTTACACCTGCTTTGGCTAACTGGTAAACTGTACTAGCACTGTTTGAATGATTTGTAATTTTATTATTTGTGATGTCGAGTCCAGCTTAGTTGCAGAATTTTTGGTTCAAGTAGAAATCGTATTAGGTAATACCCAGTGGAACATTTTTATACCATCCTTTAGAGTTTGTATTTTTACGAAAGAGATTTAAGGAGATCAGATGTTATGTTTTAATTTTTTTTGTACCAGTAAATTTAACAGTGCAACGAGACAAATACCTTAATCCACTTCATGTTTGATTATTCATTTGCTGTCTGCCAATTTATCGACCCACCTTGTGCCGCCTTTGAAAATATTGAACTGTATTCAAATCTCCCTGATCCCTGATGTAGATTTATCTTCATTTCTTCTTCTTTAAAGTGGCAAATTTTACAGTTTACAGCTTCTCCTTCCCTCCAAGCTAATTCATAAGAAGCGAAATGAAAGAATCTTTTTATAATCTCCCTGGTTCGTCTATAATCTACAATTTTCCCATTTTAAGTATATCTTCATGGTTCAGTGCTACAGAACATTGAATTGATTTAACTGCATATCCTTTATAATCTTCTCCATTTCTTTTTCTCATATTATAGCCCCAATTCTTAAATATATCTGCTTTCTGCTACTTCTTGTAACGGAATTGTTTCCGACACGTAATTTCGAAAGTTGAATATTTTGCGTTTTCTCAAGTTGGTAATTCTGTATGTCAGTGTATTGACATAACCATATGTTATTATTATTATTGAGATACTATTGAGTAGAGATTGTATTTCATGTAACAAATTGAATCAAAAATCGTGTTTTAATTTAACATAATGGAATAATTATAAATATGAAGTGTAATATAGTTTAGTACAATTAAAAACACAGTGTAAAATTAAGAAATTGAGGTTATAATGCTGGTTGGACATTACTTCAATTAAACATTTATGAAAATATGAACAAAGCTTTTATAAATATGATATGTTATAGCAGTTCCGTGTATGTATCCATGAGATAAAATATATTAAGTTTTGTAACGTTTTCATTTTTCGCTACCACAATTAAATTAATTAATCACACTAACGATCCTATCACAGTACGTCCCTGGCACAGAGGACAAAATTTGAGTATCGGATCATCGAAAATAAAATACAAGTTAGAAAAAGTGATTTGGTAGGTGTAATTTAGGTATTTTATGGGGAAGATATCGTATCATTGTGTTAGCAAAAATTTAAAAATCATTGGATATTTTCAAGATTTTTACCGTTATGATGTGGTTCTAAGGGTTTGTAATGAACTAGATTAGTGGAGTAGACTGTTGACTTTGTCGTTCACTACTGCTCCTAAGTAGATGTGTTTGTTTTTCTTCGATAAGGTTGTGGAAAGAAGGACCAGTCGTAATTTTAAGTAACGTTTAAGAAAACACTTAAATACGACAATTCTAAACACGTAAATCATTTTACAACAAAATAGTGATAAGATAGAGCAACAAGAAGGTCCACAGCGACTCGATAGTTGGTTACAGTTTTCTAAAAGATACTAAATGCTCGTGAGGCAGATATGTATATTTTCCGCTAATTCTCGAACGAAGTCACAGAAATTTGCACGTTTTAATATTGCGTCGTAACGCGAGAGATATTTTAATACTTCAGGTAAATCGTATTTTTTTCCGTTCTTAAGTTTGAAATTGATATAATTTGATACTAGTTGAGAGAGATTCGTAGATCTAGATATAGTTTTCACGCACACTGTGTGTTTCGAACGCGAGAAAATGTCACACTTTTTTATGTCGACCGATCGAGAGAGGTTTTAGTTCTGTACTGCTTGATGTTGAGAAAGTGACTGCTCTGTAAATTGGTTGATTTTTGTAGATATATTGGGTCGCAAGTTTTGGGGGTAGAACTTCTTGGTACTGACTATAACTCTTTTAGTTGAATGGTGGTGATATTTTTGACATAAAGTTAATTAATTACACACCACTTACCGTGAAGCGATAAATAGTCTTTTCAGTTAATTTATGTAAATCCATGAAACGTTCATTTCGAATAGTTGAGATTTCCCTATTCATTTGTGTAAGGGTTTGAAATATTGTTCACAGTGCTAATTGGAGAATCGTAGATCACTCAAAGTTATTTTTTGTAACATATTAATGATTTTGGAAAGTTCCATAATCTTTATTTTATTAAAAGATCATAAGGTTCATTTGAACCATTTAAAATTCAATTGTTTGGTCTCGCGTTGAGAAGGCACTTAGACGCTAAATTTTATTTTATTACAGGGCGTTTACGACCAATAAAGTAAATACTAAGGGTTTAACGTTACAATAGACATTCAAATTGGCCCGAGATTTCATATAATGTGAAAGGTCTCGTGATTAATTTGTTATCGTGATATATACAGCATATCATATCACAACAGTGGTATTTTCAATTAGTAATAATATTGAAACTCTAGTCAATAATTTAAATAGTGCATCTCACAAAAAGAACAAATAAATAAGTGGTACTATTCTAAGAACGTGTTGAATGAAATGGACTTCCAAACAAAATGGTGGTATTTTTTGGAATCGTCTCAAGGTTCCCTTAGTCTGAAGAGATATTTAAAAAGGAAAATATCTTCAACAGAACATTGGCAAAACAACTGTAAGTTAAATTTTTCCATTATAAATTCCGTCTAGCAAAGGTCCGTTCGCCGATTTATATCAGATGTTTCGGTGGAGATCAGTGCAGTTAGGAAATTATTACGTACAAATCCATATTTTTAATGGAATATGAATATTTCAATGTAGGAGTTACGTACTGAAATTGTTAGTTTCTCAAAATAACTGTTCGAGGTTCCACCTGGATAAAAAGAAGTGATTATAATTTCTTTTGACAGTTTTTGTAATTTTAATATTGAAAACCTTATAGTTCTGAACAAATTTATGTATATAGTTTTATTTACATGATATGTTTCTGATAACCAGTTTAGGGCGATAAAATCGTTCAAAACCTTAAAAAAATGTTGGCAAAGCTTTTATTGTTTTAAATGGTTTATTAGGGTGTGATTATCAAGAATCTAGGTTTTCCCCACACCCTTAAGGCCCGCGTCGACCTCCGTGACGCTACAAAGGTACACATTTTTGGTTTTTCGATAATATCTCGTTTTCTCTTTATCTTACGGCCAAAATTGTTCCATTTGAAATTATTGGTGACAAAATTCTGTACAAAATAGTTCCCTACCATTTTTTCATGGGACTTATAGTTTCGGAGTAGGAGCCGCGCGAAGTTGTGCAAGTTTTGACAATTACAGTAAATATCGATTCTTGCTTACCAAATTCAACTCTTCTCTAGTTCTGGTGACTGTTGACAATTTGTTCTATTTCTTTTATGGCTATGAATAAGTAATTCAAATTCATCATTGATAATAAGTATGTGTTGTGTCGTCTGCAATATATTATAAGCTTCTGTTTAAAAATTTATTTCGTAATTCAAACGGCTGTTTCGTTCTAAGAATATGGGAAGGGTATCTCAGGTATAAATCCGGTCCCATTAGGGACCGTGCATCACGAGCTCCGACATTGGGATTCTCGAAAATATGCCTGCCAGTGCAGGCAGATGCGAAACCGGCCCTGCTTTTAGGTGGGGAGAGTACACTGTTGCCTACGTAGCAGCGTCGCATCCCCATTCGTAGTTTCGTGTATTCAATATTCCAGTGTAGCCTTGTATGCCTAAAAAGTCGGTCGATGATGCGCTTACGTATACGGAAAATATAACGATTTCTGTATAACGATGTCAGAACAAAATAATTGCTTTGTATGTGAGAAGACTTTGAAAGAAGTGAAGGCGATAGGTTTGAACTCTCTCAAAGAAGCAAGTGTTCTCAGAAAAGACAATAAAGTGGATCAGCTTCGAGGGCTGAATTCAGTGATCATTCATGTGAAATGTCATGAAACATATACGAGAGAAAGGAGTATAATTGCTGCCATAAGAGCGAATACAGGTAAGAGTTATATAACTTGTGTACAATAGAATAGATTCCTAGGCTCTTTAGCTTAAAATTTCTTGCATCTTAACCACCAACCGAAGCAGCAGCACGACAGCATTCCTTCAGAACCTACCATCAGGTTCAAAAGTGGTACGGAAACAAGAAGGAATATAAGAATGAAATAATGAAGAACTTAGCGGAACTTTTAAAAATAAAACAAAATTTCTCAACAGCATACCATCATGAGACCATAGGCAGTTGTGAAAGATTACATAGAACATTTAATGAGTATATAAGAAACTTTATCAAAGATTATAGGGATAACTGGTGCGAGTTTGTAAAAATGTTTGCATATTGCTATAATACAACACCAAACACGTATCACGGATACACTCCTTTTCAGTTATTATACGGGAGAAAACCCAATTTACCAGAATTCTTAAATGTAGAAATAGAACCATGTTACAATCTTGAAAGATATGATAAAGAGTTAAACTATAAGTTACAATACGCAAATGAAAGAGCCAAACAGTTTTTAATAAAAAACAAAATAATTAGAGTCAATAATAGTGAAAAGGAATCTTCACCTGTAAACTTTAGATTAGGGGAATTGGTTATTTTAAAGAATGAAGGGAGAAATAAGTTCGATCCACACTATTTAGGCCCATTTAAAATAACGGGAATAAAAGGCGTAAATTGTGAGATTACATCTCAAAACAGTAAACCACAGACAGTTCATAAGAATCGTTTGTATAAATACAATAGCGGAAACAATTGTAAACAAAGTGAAGTGTGTTCACAAACAAACAAATAGTGTTTAATAAACAAAAAATAAAACAATCAGTGAGAACTGTTAACGTTATAGATAATATCTAAAAATAAGCGACGATAATTTTTCTCTTCCAAGAGGGGATGATGTAATACTTTTATGGTGGACGTAGTTTATACGAGGGGCACTTACTGAGTAACCAGCACACTTTGTCGAAAAGAAGACGATTATATTGACTTCACTGACCCGCTGCCGAAATGTATTTAATGAAAGCCACAATAAATCAAACTATTTGCAATTTTAACAAAAGTTCTATAGCTTTTTATGAAAACTTATGCAATATGTGCTTATTTATATTGTCAACAGTCACCAGTCCGAGAGAAGAGTGAAATTCGGTAAGCAAGAATCGATATTTACTGCATTTGTCAAAATTCGCACAACTTCGCGCGGCTACTACTCCGAAACTATAAGTTCCATGAAAAAATTATTGAGAACTATTTTGTACAGAACTTTGTCACATTTAATTTCCTATAGGACCGTTTTGGCTGTACGATAATGAGAAAAGGAGATATTACGGAGAAACCAAAAATATGTACCACTGTAGCCTCACTGAGATCGACGCGGGCCTTAAGGGTGTGGGGAAAACCTAGATTCTTGATAATCACACCCTAATAAACCATTTAAAATAATAAAAGCTTTGCCAACATTTTTTTATGGTTTACATTACTTGCCGCCTGGCCTATAACAGATTATGATCACATGAAAAAGCGTATTTTTGTTTTGTATTCTTCATTTTAGACGGTAAGAAAATAGGTACCTATGCATACTTATCACGCAAAAAATTATTTTCTATCTCGTTACCTAGATTACAGAGGTGTATTGAGCATCTAGTAAAAATATCTCGGTTGTTTATTTAAAACCATTCATTGCCGAAGAAAAGTTGTTTTGATTAAATAAATAGATTTTAGTGTCATAATAATATATCTTATTACTATTATCGAATTATTGGGCTTATACAAATACAAATAGTGGATGCTTTTCCAGTACATATAAGTTTCCATTTTAATATAGTAACGCGTCGTGACTGGGAAATATTTAAATCATGTTTAAATATTAAAGCGAATTACCGTCAATGACTTGACCGTTTTTCTTGAGCAAAAATGTGAGATATGAGAAAAATTAGTAGTGTCGAGTTTTGAATACCTATTCGAATACAACGCAAAAACCATTAAATAGAGGTAGTAGACGACAAAGTAGTACATTTGCTGCGACGAGCTCAAATAACGAAAATGAAGTAAAGTGCTATTACTGTAATTAGTCTGATAGTACCTATATATAAATGCGAGAATTTTTAAAATTAAATACTGAAAGCCGTATAGAGGTCATTAAACTATTGATGCTCTCTCAAAGGGGTGTAAGGGGGTTTGACAAAAAAACTAAGCCAAACCCAAAATACAACCTCACCTGTACGCGGTGCACCCTGCTAGACAACTAACGAGGCTCTGTCGACCGAGTATCTGCCGGTATAAGCAGATCCCTCTTGCCGGCCAGCTTTGGGTGGATGAGCCGGCAAGAGTAAGGGCACTCACTTGTCCTAGAGATGAGAAATCATACCTAAAGGGGGATAAATCAACGGACGATCAACGGCATGTGGATGCAGAAGGCAAGGGGAAACCACTGCATTAAAGACAGAGTATCCCTAGTACAATCGTACACAGCCATCATGGCAATGTTCAAAACAAAATATTCCGGAGTTAATAGTTCCCCAATCGGATCTCCGAGGGGAACGGTGGCGAACAAGTTCATGAAAGCAACAGTGAAGAATATGAAGATCGGAGCGTGGAATGCAAGAAGCGTTTTTGTACTAGGAAAACTGGACAACATTGTGAAGGAAATGTTGAGACTAAATGTGGATATCTTGGGGGTTAGTGATGTGAGATGGCCAGGAAGTGACACCTGCGCAGCGGGTAACGGCACATTCTAGTACTCTGGGAATAGTGACCCGAAACATTTATATGGAGTTGGAGTGATTTTGAATAGAAACTTTACAGGTTCGGATTTGAATTTTATACCTTGCTCAGACAGAGTCATGATGCTTCAACTTAATATGGGAATTATGAACATAATACAGGTGTATCCACCAATAAGCGTATAAAAAGGATAGAAGTACTAGAAAAGAAATTTGACAGCTTTTATATGCACAAAACGATAAAGGAAATGGCTGGATGTAACAGGGTCAAGGTAATACTATCAAGGATACAAATGGGCATATAATAACTGACGTGGGGGACCAACTTGAAAGGTGGAAAGCATACCTGTCGGAACTGTTCGATGATGAAAGACTTCCAAAACCGGTCTTAGAATCAAGCAATGTGCACTTAAAAATATTAAGATCAGAAATAGTTTATGCCCTGGAAACTATGGAACCCGGTAAGGCTGCTGGACCTGATTGGATACCCATAGAGCTTATCTTTGACGATGATGTGGTTGATATTCTTCTGGACCTCTTTAACCGCATTTACGATAAGGGAGAATTTCCTAAACAGTGGCTATCATCCACTTTTGTGCTCATACCAAAGAAACCGAATCCAAGAGAATGCTCAGATTACCGAACTATCGCACTTATGAGCCGCAACTTTAAGTTGTTCTCAAAGATCATTCACAAAAGACTTTACAGTAGACTAGAGGAAGACATAAGCAACACACAATTTGGATTCCGCGAAGGACTTGGAATACGAGAGGCTCTTTTTGGGATTAACGTTCTTTTCCAGCGATCTCTCGATATAAACCAAGAGGTGTTGTTCAGACTCCACTGAAATTTGGTAAAACCGGTAACGCCGGCAACCAGTGACAGTCGTTAGAAAACACTGAGAATACAATTGACAATAGTTGACATTAAAATATAAAAATACTGATCTGTTTTTAATTCAAATAAGAACGAAAAAAGGTGCTACAGTCCACAGAAATAACATGGTCATTCGATCGGATTAAAATATTAATCAGTTAATTACTTGAAGAAGACAATTATAGTGCATCATAACATTCAATTTCGCCGCGTGGTAAGAGGAGTTCCAGCTTGAAAAATATATGGTAGAAGTGCCGATTTCCTGTAAGTCTGTTCCAATTTATGCATGCACTGTAAATTTGAATTATTATAGTCAGTATTTTCCGATTAGGATTTGAATATGTACAAGTAATTACACATATTTATCTGCTTAAAAATTACAGTAAATAGTATACATAGGTACTTATTTAATTAATCTAGTTTTCTATTTAAATTCAACTTTCTAAGTTCTATTCTAAAAAAAATGGAAGTCCAATTGAAAGAATTAAAACTAAAAAGAGGACAAATAAAAAGTAAAATAACTAGATTAAACAATTACCTACTAGGTTTAGAGTTTGAAAAGGAACTTATATTAAAAGATAACACTTTATTCAGTACAATAGCCTTAAAAGTAAACAAGGCAGAACCGTTGTTGGATGAATTTGAGGAGGTTCAACATAAAATTGAATTAATATTAATAGATAATTATGAATTCCTAAATAAGGAAAAAGAGGAGATGGTAGGCTTTGAAAACAATTATTTCACAACAATCGGAAAATTAAAGGAAATTCTAAGAGTAAACGATAATTCAGATAGGTCTTGTAACGGTAGTGTCTATACAACCAGCAAAAGGTCAGAAAAAGGTAGCAATATTACTAAAAGCAAAGCTAGTGTCGCAACAAAAATATCGGTAGCTAGTAACAATATCGAATTACCAGTGGCGGAAATAAAGGAGTCAGAAATTATTAATACAAATGGTAACAGTGGCGATGTTAGGCTCTTACCGTCTGTATCAAATCATGATTCTCGATTTCCAAAAATTAGATTACCAATATTTGACGGCCAAATTGAAAATTGGTTGGAATTCCGTGATGCGTTTACAGAAATGATCCACAATAAATTACATATAGGTACTGTTGATAAATTCCACTATTTAAAAATGTCCTTAGAAGGAGAAGCAAAACAATTGTTAAGTGGTATACAAAAAACAGAAGCTAACTATCCTGTTGCATGGAAACTACTATGTCAATATTATGAGAATCACAATTTAATAATGTTTAACCATATAAAAGCAATTTTTGACCAACCATATATGTCAAAAAAGGACAGTGGGGGTCTAAGAGATTTGTATTTGAATACCACAAAAAACTTAAGAGCTTTGGAGAGTTTTGGGGAACCATCAGTCGATACAATTTTAATATATATATTAAACAGTAAGTTTGATACCGAAACACAAAAAGAATGGGAAATATACAAAAAAGAGGGAGACAAACCAACCATGAACGATATGGAAACATTTTTAATTTATAGGTTAGGGTTATTGAAAAAACTTGAATACAAAAGCTCTTCTTCTGGGGACACAATAAAGAGTGAATTCAAGGTTCCAAGGAAAGGTGTCTCACATGTAAGCACTGTCAATAAAGTAAAATGCTATTTTTGCAAAGGGGACCACTATATTTACAATTGTGAAACATTGTCAAAAATTCCAGTTTCTGAAAAAGGAAAAAGGGTATTCGAGAAAAAGTTGTGCACTAATTGTTTGAGACCGGGCCATTTTTCAAAAGATTGCAAGTACTCTGGGTGCAAAAAGTGCCACCGGAAGCACAATACACTACTACACATTGAGAATTACAATCAATCACAATCCTCAGAAGTAGTAGGTACATCAAATGAGAATAAAGGTAATGAAACCAATATATCAATGCACGTTACTGAATCTCTGATCCCATCGCAAATCCTCTTAGCTACGGCTATGGTCCAAGTGAAGGATTACTGTGGGAAACGCCATCTAGCCCGCATTCTGCTAGATAATGGATCCCAGTGTAATTTTATAACAGAACAGTTTTGTGATAAGTTAGGTCTAAATAAACTAAAATTTAATTTAGCAATTAGTGGCGTTGGTAAGGCATTATCTTTTGCAAATAACAAGGTCAACATTGAAATAAATTCACTGCAATCAAATTACAAAACTGAATTGTCGTGTTTAATATTAAATAAAATTACAGAACATTCACCTCTTCTAACTATAGACAAATCAATAATAAAAATACCCTCAAACATCCAGTTAGCAGATCCAGAGTTTTACAAAAGTAAACAAATTGATATGCTTTTAGGTTGTGACATATTTTGGCAAGTATTATCAGTGGGTCAGTTTCAATTGGGCAAACATTTGCCAATATTACAAAATACAATGCTAGGATGGATGTGAGTGGGGCTATAAACAATTCACAAAAAAATAACAATAGAGCAATTGTATGTCATTTCGTACAACCAGACGAGACATCTATTAATGAACAGTTAGCAAAGTTCTGGCAACTAGAAAACTATGAGAACGATAAGGTGATGTCAAGCTCGGATAAATTTTGTGAAGAGCATTTTACACAAAACACTATACGTAATTCTAACGGTCAATTTGTAGTAAAAATGCCATTAAATGAGAAAATATACAATTTAGGGAATCAAGGATTTCCGCAGTCAACCGATTTCTTTCATTTGAAAGAAAACTTGAGCGAAACTTAGAATTAAAAGAACAATACGTTCAATTCATGCGGGAGTATGAACAATTAAACCACATGTATAAAATATCTGAAGACAATGACACTCAAAAGTTAACTTACTATTTACCCCATCATGCGGTTATAAGAGAATCAGTCATTACTACCAAATGTCGCGTTGTATTTGACGCCAGCGCAAAAACTACTACGGGAATCTCTTTAAACGACGCGCAACACAGCGGACCTAAGGTACAAACAGACTTGTTCGAAATGCTGTTAAGATTCAGATCAAGACAATACGTAATTAGCGCAGACATTTCGAAAATGTACCGCCAAATATTATTAGATGAATCGCACAGGTGTTTGCAAAGAATAATTTGGCGTGAAAACCCAAGCGATGAGTTACAATGCTATGAGCTGAAAACTGTGACGTATGGGACCAGCTCAGCACCATTTTTAGCGACTAGATGCCTTTCACAATTAGCAAGAGATACTAAAATAACGCTGCCACACGTGTCACGAGTCATAAAAGACGATTTTTATATCGATGACCTTTTAACGAGCTGGGATTCTATTGAGGAACTTTTAACAATTCAAAAAGATGTTACTAATATTTTAAAATCCGCGGGTTTTACATTAAGAAAATGGTTAACGAATAAAACAGAACTTTTAGATAAATTCGGAATAAACGATGAGTGTACTATAAATATTTTACATTTAAGCCAAGACGAAAATAGTAAAACTCTAGGGCTATATTGGAATTCGCATAACGATACCATACAATATTCTATTAAATTAGAATGCCCTACAGTTGTTACAAAACGTATAATTCTGTCCGTTTCGTCGCAAATATTTGATCCGTTAGGATTATTATCACCTGTCACAATAAAAGCAAATATTATTTTACAGAAATTGTGGCAGGCTGGAATGAAATGGAAGTCGTACCCACGGATATACAAACGGATTGGAGCAATTTTCGCAATAATTTAACTAGTCTAAATGACCTAAAAACTCCTCGATTCGTGTTATCTGAAAAACCACTTATTATTGAGCTTCATGGGTTTTCAGATTCCTCCGAACCAATGACCGCAATTCCAGATCCTGACGTTGGGCAGGTTCCAGTGAACCGACTTAATAAATATCAGCAGCAGCAACAAGCAATTCTATGTTTCTGGAAAAGATGGCAGAGCGAATACATTTCAGAACTTCAGTCACGCCAAAAGTGAAAAAAAAAATGTAACCGCCCTCCTGAAGATTGACAGTCTAGTGGTAATCAAATAAGACAATCAGCCACCCCTCCAGTGGAAGTTAGCACGAGTAGTTGCACTTCATCCCGGAACAGACAATATAGTGAGAGTGGCAACAGTCCGAGTGTCTACAGGCAATATTTTTAAAAGACCTGTATCGAAACTGTGCATTTTACCCATTGAACAATGAACAATGATTATTAGATCTTATGTTTTTTTTAACAAATGAACGAACTGGTTTCTTGTATCATTTTTATATTATTATTATTTTGATGGTTTGTTAACAATTAGTTATTGAATGTACGTTTTCTCGTACATATCAAGGCGGGCGGCATGTTCAGACGGCAACCAGTGACAGTCGTTAGAAAACCCTGAGAATACAATTGACAATAGTTGACATTAAAATATAAAAATACTGATCTGTTTTTAATTCAAATAAGAACGAAAAAAGGTGCTACAGTCCACAGAAATAACAGGTGTATGCATGTTATATAGATTTCGAGAAAGCCTTTGACAAGGTGAAACATCACAAGTTACATCAGCTGCTCGTCAGCAAAAACATTGACTCAGACGACGTTAGAATAATTAGTAATCTATATTGGGGCCAAAAAGCTAATACAATGGTAGAAAACCAACCAACAGAAGAAATGGAGATTTGTCGAGGTGTTAAACAATGCTGAATCCTATCACCGCTCCTATTTAACCTCTATAGCGAAGCTATTTTTAGGGAAACCCTAGAAGATGAGTCAGTGGTAATAGTTATAAATGAAGAAGTAATTAATAATATGAGGTATGCTGATGACACCGTCTTATTAACGAGCAACTTTGTAGACACACAGCACCTTTTAGAAAAATTAAATGATCGATGTAATGAATACGGGCTAAAAATTAACTTTAAAAAAACCAAGTTAATGGTAGTTACAAAATTCCCTCAAGATCTGAACCATGCGAACCTGTTGGTGGCAAACACCACGATAGAGAATGTGTCGACATATAAATATCTAGGAACCTGGATAGAACAATCGGGTGACCAGACAAGAGAAATAAGAACGAGGATAGAGACAGCCAGATCAACATTTGCAAAGATGAAGAAGTTATTTACGAGTCGAAATATTAACATGGGACTTAGGATGAGGATGCTGCGTTGTTACGTTTTTTACACTCTCTTATATGGAGTTGAAGCATGGACCCTCAAGAAAAACCACATCGACAAACTACAAGCATTCGAAATGTGGTGTTACCGTAGAATGTGGCGCATTCCCTGGACCGATAGAGTTACTAATGCCGAAGTGCTAAACCGGATGCAGAAGGAGTATGAAATCATTAACACCGTGAAAAAAGAAAGCTTCAATACCTGGGTCATATAATGAGAGGACAGAAATACACACTTCTCCAACTGATAGTTCAGGGAAAGATTGGTGGAAAGCGGAGCTTTGAAAGGCGCCGTGTGTGCTGGCTAAAGAACCTGAGGTATTGGTTTATATGTAGCAATGTTCAACTGTTCAGAGCTGCAGTAAATAAGGCCCGGATTGTTGTGAGGATAGCAAACCTCGGATAGGAGATGCACTGTGAGAAGAAGAAGCTCTCTCTAAATTGCTTACGTGATTCACATTAATCTTGGAAATGTAAAAAACCCAACTGTCATTGATGTGGGAAAGCACACAATACTTGATTGTACTCAGAATCTTATCGACCTAAAAATGTTCAAGCGACCGATGACGGAAGCGTCGAGGCACCCTCAGAAATTAACAGTTCCCAGCCATCACATGAGGTAAATTCAAATTCTTTATCGTCGATCACCGATGTACCCTCTACATGGGAACAAATATTATCATTGGAATGCTCGTTTTCCCGAACTTCTGCAAAAATTGAGTTAACAAACGGGAAAAGGTCGATTACTTATGGTCCCAGCTTTATTAGACAACGGAACGCAAAGTAAAGTGATTTTATCTACTCCTGTTAAATTATATATTAATTATTCAACTGCTTTTGAGCAAATAATAGTATCTGTAAATAAACAGCGTGAGTTATAATAACTGACTACTATGGCTACGTTCCACTTAAAGCCCAAAACGCCCGCGACCGCTGTAATACCCGTACACTACTTGCGTAAAAAGACCACGGTCGTTGTAGGCGAAAGTTATAAGTGGAATGCACATTTGAGCGAGGTAGACTCACAATATGGCGGCTTGATGAAAACGTGCAGTCTATGTGTATAATAAAAAATAAAATAATTTTTGCTGCAGTTTTGAGTAAATATTTTGCATAGACCGGGGTAAAATTTAATTCATTATGGATTCCCGTGAATTTATGGTTGCGTTATTGATAAAATGAATGAGAAACTATAGCAATATTTGCATTGCCGCCATTTTTTGATGAAAGCCCAGTCAAACCCACCAATATTGTATGGGCGAAGTGGCCAAGACGCGTTAGCAAATAGTGACGTCATCTATGACGTTGAACGACTGCTTGCGACGACCACGGGCCTTAAAAGGAAGGATGAAGTGGGCGTTGCAATCATTGTGGGCTTTAAGTGGAACGCACTATATAACTCACGCTCTGTAGTTTTAGACGAGCTGGTTCGCCGAAAGGGAACAGTCCATTATTATTATTGAGCGGAGTAATGTCATTTGAATAATTTTGACGTTTTCAAATTAAATTAATACTTTTAACAAAGAATATTGGTATATTCTTTGCTTTTGAGAGTAGTTATATGATCTGTGGCTAATACCTAATTATGGTTGAGGGGTACGTTGATGATACCGAATAGAATAAGTTATTTACTGTAAATAAAATATACAGTTCTATTATAACACCTCAACCAGTTAGTACATCAACATAATATTTGCAACAAACACTAAAGGAGACAATAAACTTGCGTAATTAAGTCCCACAATAATCAGTTTACCGTTATTCAAACTTCACAGTTAATTTTATTATTAAACAAAATGAGTAATTACAACTAAAATTTGTATAGGTAACTATTAAGATTTGTGAATAAAGTTCTTTCTCTGTTACTTTCATCTTAGTATTTATTGAAGTGAAACTTTTTATGGGACACTAGCGTTTTGTCATGAGAGTTAACTCGTCGAGCTAACAAAACTGTTAAACTCCTTGTGAGAGAGGCGGAAAAAATTACCGAAGATCCGCACAAAGAGGAGACGCCGAGAATAGTCGCAGGGCATTGTCTATTGATGGCGATCATGTTATTCCGTTTTTCAATCCCCACTTCGCTGCGCGAACGATAAAGTGAGAACGCATTCGGGGGGAAAAGGATACCAAAAGCGCTTAATAATTTCTGCCGATATTGGTATAATCCAGTGCGAAATTAATATAGAAATTGTTTACCTTTAAAATTAAGGCGATAAAAACTAGGAAATTTCTTTGCATTGTGTATTTATTTGTATTACTTTGAAAAAAATATGTAATAAAACGTAACAAGAGTATTGAAATATATTGAAAAAGGAAATAAACAGGTATACTGGTCCGTACAGATAAGTTCTGTACTCATTAAAGTTTAAGCATAAACTGTGTTATCTCCTACTTTCCGCATTGAGACCAACGCGCATCGTGGGCGTGTCCACTTTCAAACTTTCAGCTATATTTGCTAACCTGTACGTAGAAGAGCAAGTAAGTCTCAGTTCATCAGAGAAAGTCGTTGTAACTAGTGTTGCTTTATTTATGGAAATATTTTTGAAGTGAAACTTTTTATGGGACACTACAGAGGTTTTGGTTACGAGGTAATCTCGTAAAGGCTAACAAGTTTTGTGAAGCTCTAATTATCATTTGTACTTAAACTTAGTGAGATAAACGCAGCGCTGTTCTCCCCTTCTGTCATCACTCGACTCGATTTAAAATCAAACGAAAAACGCGGGTTCGATACCCCCATGGGCGGCCAGAACTTTTCTTAGGTATTAAAAAGGAAGGATACGTAATATGCATTCAAATTTCTTAAAAAGAATATTTACTTTTGTTTGTCTTTTATTGTAAATAGTTTTTTATAGTCTATCCGAAAAATTATTGTTTTTATTTTGGAAATAATTTTTGTTTTAATTTTTTTAAATTATAGTTTTTTATGTTGTTGATATTTATGAATTCTCTTTGTACACTCATTGGCGGTTATTGCGTCATAAAACATAAAAAGTTTCACTTCTGACGCTGTTAGTTTTCGACTGACGCATAAATCTTTTTTGTTATAGTCGTAGATAATGTATAGTATTCAACTTGCGGTAATGGTCATAACTCACTTTATGAATTACAGCGCTCGCCTCCGGCTCGTGCTGCAAACTTCATCTGCGTGAGTTATGACGTGACCTACATTACCGCTCGTTAAATAATATACTATTATTTCCCAAGAAGTGTGCAATAATAGTATATTATGCAACGATCATGTAATGATGGTTATTAATACACGAGCATTAACCGGGATACGAAACTCGCCTTTGGCTCGTTTGGTATGGTTTATGCGAGTATATCAATAACCGTTACATGAGAGTTGCATACGCTATTTTTCTACACCCGATAAATATTCAAGGACCATAAATTTTATATTTTTATTGAACACAATAGGTAACAGTAATTATTCGTATTTCTATAAAAAAATCTACAAAATTGTAATTAATACCTCGGGTATTGGTATTGCCATAGATACAAGAAAACTAAAAACATTTTATTTGTATTTATATTCAACATACAATAATTGTAATTAATCCGATATCGCTGATATCAGACATTTTGATAAATTATCGAAGTTTAGTTAGGTATCTACGAAAATTTAATACGTACCTACTGATTTTGACATTTAAAATAATTACATAGGAACCTAGGATAAACGTCAAATGCACAGCATGTTTGATTGAAAAATTATGGGTTTCTATTGATTAAAAATCTGTATCGTAATGGGTATCATTATGAAACGGATTATGGGCATATTGTTATAACACGGGTGTAGAAAAACTAAATTTAAAGCAATCGAAAATAAACCATATGATAAAGGGAGTTGGCCAAACGTTGACAAGTATTAATAGTAATACAAATATTTCAATAAAATCTCGCGTTACCGGTTTTATGGTAAATATTAATTGTTTGATACTTCCAAGAATAACATAAAAACTACTGGTAATATAATTTGATAAGAATTTACTTACTTAATATCCCTTCGAATTTACAGTTGGCAGATCCTGAATTTAAAGAAAACAAAGATATTGATATTTTATTGGGATCAAATGTATTTTGGTCAGGTTTGGCTTGGGCCTAATTTACCCATCATGCAAGAGACTAAATTAGAGTATCTGATAGCTTGGAATTTAAGGTTAAATTTGAGTTCTAAACAGTCATCAGTAAGGTGCCTCAATATTATTGATACCGGTAATTACATCAACAGTAAAATTAGTAAGTTTTGGGAAATTGAAGAAATAAATAATAATAAACCTCGTGTATGTCAGTAGCGGAGCAATATTGTGAAAATTATTTTGAAAAAACGATTAAGCGATCAGAGTGTGGTCGATTTATTGTCAGAATTCCCTTTAAAAGAAATGTCGATAAATCAGGCTTTAAATAGATTTAATATACTAGAGAAAAAAATTGAAAAAAATCCGGGTCTTAAAAAAGAATATACAGGTTTCATGACAGAATACAGTAATTTGGGGCATATGTCGGAAATTGAAGATATTGTTGATAATCGATACTATCCACCACATCACGCGGTCATCTAAAATGAGAGCTTAAATACAAGGTGTCGTGCGGTATTTGACACGTCGGTCAAAACGAATAGTGGGCTATTCTTTAATGAGGTGCAGTTCGTACGGGTGACATATTCACAATGTACCGACAAGTGCTTGTCGATAAAAACGAAAGAGAATATCAAAAAATATTTTGGCGAAATCAAGAAGGTGAAATTAAAGTGTATCAATTAAATACTGTGACATATGGTACGGCATCTGCGCCGTACCTTACAAATAGCCGCGAATAATAAAATTGATTATCCAGAAGCAAGAAAAATTATTGAAAGGGATTTTACATGAACGACCTTTTAACCGGAGCAAATTCAAAGTCTGATCTATTTTCAATTCAAAGAAAAGTTGTTAATTTATTAAATGATCATGGTTTTGAGTGACCAAGACATTAGGGGTATATGCCAATAACGACTTCTTAAAATACAAAATTACCAATACGGACAATTTTCAACAGAATAAGGCTACTAAGCGTAATATTTCGAGCACATTGTCAGATTCTTTAGGTTTGATAGGACCTAAAATAATTATTGTCAAATTATTGATTAAAGAGCTTTGGAAACTCAGAGCAGACTGGGAGGATAAAGTTCCCACAAATGTATTAAACATGTTGGTAGACTTTTACAAGGATTTGTCTTGTACTGATCAATTAAATATTCCGTTTTTCCCTGTACATGAGCTTTTAACTTCACGGATTCTCTGACACTTCCATTAAGACATACCGCGCATGCGTTTACATACGATGTTCAACGTCATCAGGTCAATTTGTTTCGAATTTACTATGAACAAAGTTGCACCAGTAAAACAAATTATTGTACCACGCCTTGAATTATGTGCTATTACTAGCACTTGAATTATGAATGCTATAACTAGCAAATTTAATTCATAATAAACGGTTTTAAAGATTAAAACTTTTCCGCATCTGTGGCCCTGAACAATATTCTATCATAAAATTGTTACTTGTATACACTTCGGGGGATGTATCGTGCTAACAAACCGAAATTACTCCAAAAATAACCAAAAATTTAGTATATCTGGATTTATAGTCATTTGAAAATCAATAGGGTACATCTGTGAGACACCTTGAATAATTTTCAATCATAAAATTGATCAATCCTATACTCTCTGGATGCTGTATCGTGCTAACAAACTGAAAATTCTCCAAAAATGACAAAAATTTGGTACTTCAAGTACCATAGCACCCGTTGTGCTGTGTTTAGTGAGCTGAATATCAATAGAGGTCATCTTTCAGACGCTCTGACTAATATCCAATCATAAAATTGGTCACTTGTATATACTCCGGAGGCTGTATCGTGCTAACAAACTGAAACTTCTCCAAAAATGACAAAAATATCGTACTTAAAGTACTATAGCACCTGTTGTATTGGCTCTGGTGAGCTGAAAATCAATAGCGTTTATCAGTGAGATGTCCTGAATAATATTCAATCATAAAATTGGTGACTTGTTGAACTCCGGAGGCTCTATCGTGCTAAAAAACTGGAATTTCTCAAAAAATGACAAAATGTCGTACTTCAAGTACCATACCACCCGTTGTACTGGCTCTGGTGAGCTGAAAATCAATAGAGTTCATCTGTAACATGTCCTTAACAATATTCCATCATAAAATTGGTGACTTATTGCACTCCGGAGGCTGTATCGTGCTAACAAGACATGTAAGAAAAAGTGGCCGACGACAACGACGACGACGACATACACACAAGATTTTTTTTCTGAAAACCGTTTTTTCGTGTTGTTGTTGATGGAAAACGTGAAAATAACTCACAAAAAAATTTCTAAATTCCAACTTTTTTTGGGGTAAACCAATACTTTTCTCGCATATCAGATAGGTTGGGCGGAAAATTATAGCTTCGTTAGAAATCGAATTTAATCACCTCTACTATTGGTCTGACTTCATAATCACCCTGTTTTGGATAAAAAACGAGTCAAGTAGATGGAGACCTTTGTTGCTAACAGAGTTCGTGAAATAAGATCATTCACAAATTTCCAAGAATGAAACCATGGGAATCAAAGGAAAATCCGGTAGATTTGCTATCGTGTGGTAAATCTGTCACAGCTCTAAGTACCCTTAATTTGTGGTGGCATGGTCCAGACTGGTTTCAACTCAATATTTTAAAATGGGAATGCTCTTCTCCTAATATTCCTGAATAGCAAATCGTGTCTTGCATTGCATTAAAACCTAACAACCAATTAGATAATTTGTTCAAAAGATTTTCCTCATTTTCCAAAACAACGTGAGTATTGGCATACATGTTTCGCATTTATCAAATACTGAAGTCATGAAAGAGTTTACGGAGTGCTACTCCCTGAAGAACTTGAATACTCTTACTCACACCATTTTTAGAAAACGGAATAATACGTGTAGGGGGTCGAATAAAAAACGCGAAGCAACCTTTCAACAAAAAATATCTGACAATTCTTCCAAGTCACCATACGTTAATGCGTCCAATTTTAAAAAATGAGCATCAAAGATTATTACATTGTGGCGTACAAACTCTCTTGTATTCAGTTATAGAGAAATATTGGCTTATTTCAGGACGGAATGCTTGTAAGAATATAGTTAGGAAATGCGTTAGATGTTTTCGCGCAGCTCCCAAACATTTGAATTATTTGATGGGCAACTTATCAAATGTCATTGTTAACTCGCTGTTCCAAAGATGTTAAGGCCAATATATGTTTAACGATGAAATACAACAATTTAATTTATTTAAAACTTCATATGTTTGAACTAATGTTCAATTTAAACTGGTTGACGCGTTTCACTACCACAATAGCTTTCTCAAAACGAATGAAGGTATAATTTAAAAATGTTTTAATATATACAGTGCATAAATACAGAATTCTATTATACTAATGTTAACAAAGGTATTGAAAGAAATTACCTGGAAATTCATTCACTACAAACATTACTAAGCTATCTTCTAGGTAAAAAGGTTTAATAAAGGAGAGTGATTGATATCTATTTGGTCGTTAAGAAGGTTACCTGAATATCTATTGTTGTTTATCTCAAGAGCCTCTAATAAATTTGAACTAAAGGATTTACCGACTACATGTAAAGTTTCACAATTTGGGTCGAAAATGTGTTGGTTTTCTAATAAATGATTTGAATAGTTAGAATCTAATTTTTTGTTGTCATAGCTACGTTTGTATTCCGAAATATGTTTATTTGTATGTATGAGCACGAAGGCCATTCACATCGAGTTAGTGTCTGAACTCACAACCAAGGCATTCCGTGGAAAACCGTCTAACGTTTACTCGGATAATGGGCTAAATTACGTGCCTAAGGTTTACGAATTTTCTAAAAATAATGCAGAAGACATAGCAAATTAATTAGTGAATGAAAAAATTAGGTGACACTTCATTCGGAGGCATCTGGGAAGCAGGAATTAAATGTGAAAAGGATCATATTAAACGAGTTATCGCAAAGACGCTTAACATTTGAATAATTCAGCACTGTATTGACTCAAATTGTATGTATACTTAATTCCCGCCCTCTGTTTCCTATATCCCAAGATCCTAACAACTTATCCACATTAACTCCTGGCCATTTTTTTTATGGGTAAACCATCAACAGTTTACCAGAAATCAGAGTAACCGAGGCTCCGGAAAACCGGCTATCAAGGTGGCAAAAAATTCAATTTGTATCGCAACATGACTGGGCTAGGTGGTAAAAGGAGAACTTGTCGAAGTTACAGCAGAAATCTGAGTGGAAGCGATATTATCAGCAGCTGCTAAAGATTGGAACACTAGTGTTAGTGAAGAACGATAATGCACCTAGTTTAAACTGGCAGCTAGGCAGAGTAACTTCCCTTCGCTCCGGTAAAGACGGTATAATTCGAGTTGAGGAAATTAAAGTGTTTTGTGGCACCACAACTCGCGCTGTGAATCGTATCTGCGCCCTACCAGTGGAATAACTGCTAAATCTGGTTATTAATAGTTAAATTTTCAAAATACTTTGTATTTTCAAGGCGGGCGGTAATTATGTACACAACGCTATTTTTAATTTTTATATATGGTGCTTTAGGCCGTATGAATGCCTGTCAACGCTGTAAGCAGAGTAGAAAGAATATGACCGCTAGACCACGGCTAATTTTGTAGTGTATTAATTTCAATAAAGTATTAATTCTGAAGTGTTTTTCTTATTTATTTAAACAATAAACGAATAAACGGGTGAGATAAATTTTAAACACTCGGTATGGCTACTTACTAATTTATTGAAATACTAACTCACTAACACTCAATTTATATATACTTAACTAATCACTTAATTATTAATTTATATTAACTGTATATTCACTGAAACTAATTTATATACACACTTTATATTCACTTATCTACTGTTTAACTCACGATGTCAAATTATAAACTAACTAACTCTTCCTGATCAGTCCCCTTATATATTAAAGCCATTTTTACTAGTAAATTCCGGACTGCGGATTAAATAAAAACAATTGATTCTGGCCTTTTCTAGATACTCTGGTCACAAAAACAATGTTTACATAAGATAGTCGTAAACTCGACAGTTTTTTATAACTGCGTATCCGCCATAATTTTAACTTTTATACCTGGCTTAGACAGAGTCGGATTTAGGGTCTATACCAGTGTGCTGTTTCGTAACATTACCCCCTCCTTAAATGGAAGTTCCACCTGGAACTTTTGTGTAGCCGAGACTGGATGTTTGAATCGGCAACTGGCCCCATTTCTACACTTTCCGATCTTATGGAAATAGCAGGGCACCGTCTTCATCGGATACTGATAACGGGGGTTGTAGCTGCAAATTAATATCTGGACACCGGTATCTCTAAAGATACCCTCTACCATGTTCCTGATAACTCGCCAATCCAACTGGTTACTCGCTATCTTAGGCATAGCCAGTTTCTTCACTCTGGATTCTAACACATGGTCTCGGAGGTTACGAAGTGCTTCCCACACATCGCGGTAGGTAGATCGATCTTGGAATTCATTTTTAGTTACCACGTAGAAGACGTACCGCGAGTTATGTTTCAGTTTCAGTGTCTTGCCAGGAGCTGGAATCTGGTCTTCAAGTTTTTCTAATTGCCCGAACTTCTTTCGAAAGACGTTTGCCAACCCTCCTGCGTTCTTGATACGGGCGGGGATGTTGTATGCCAGTGAATAATCTTCCGGGAGAGTGAACAGATCTTGTTGTTGTTCCGAAGTGACTCCATATCTAGCTTTCCCGGTAGCTCCATACGTGCCCATAAATTCCTCGAAGGTAGGGTCAGACACATCTCGAATAAGGTTTACTCCTTCCCCCAGGTCATGGTCTCCTTCGAATGGCGTTAGTCGGTTTTGGTGAACTACTTTTGGTTTTCCGTTGGGGATCTTGCTTATGCGATATATAACATCATTGATCCTTTTCTTGATTAAGTATGGACCTTTCCAGGATTTTTGTAATTTTGGAGAAAATCCTTTTCTCCTCGTCGGGTTGTGTAACCATACTTTGTCCCCTTCTTTAAAACTGCCTTCTGTGGCCTGCGTGTCGTACCGACTTTTCATTCTGTCGCTGGCAACTTGAAGATTGGTTCGAACTAATTCATGAATATCGTCCAGCCTTCTTCTCAATTGGATTGCGTAGTCTTCGCCTGCTAGATCTTCTCCAGGCCGACAGCCAAATTCCAGGTCACAAGGCAGCCTAATTTCACGTCCAAACAGGATTTTCACCTGTGGAATCATTGACGGCAGATCGATAAGCCAATGCGAATAGGGAGAGATACTGGTCCCAATCTCTCTGATGGCTGGATACTACTTTGGACAGGTATTTTCCAATAGTCCTGTTCATTCTCTAGACCATTCCATCTGACTGTGGATGTAATGCTGTTGTTCTGGTCTTCTTTATTCCCAGCTTCTCGCAAATCTCCTGGAATAGATGACTTTCGAAATTTCTTCCCTGGTCGCTGTGGACTTCCAAGGGCACTCCATATCGGCTGATAAATTCTTTCACCAATACATCTGCGACAGTTGTGGCCTCTTGATTCGGGATAGCGTAAATTTCCACCCACTTTGTGAAATAATCCATTACAACCAGTATGTATTTGCCACCATTTTCTGTCATTGGAAATGGCCCAGCTATATCTAAAACAATCCGTTCGAAAGGGCTTCCAACATTGTACTGTTTCATGGGTGCCTTTCTCTTGCGATGTGGTCCATTACTCGTAGCACAAGTCGTACATTTCTTACACCAGTCCTTCACATCGTCGGAGCTGTTCATCTAATAAAACCTTTCACGAACTCACTGAAGGGTTTTCTTCACTCCCAGATGACCTCCCGATGGACTGTTGTGTAACATCTTTAGTACATCAGCTACTCTTGTTCTCGGGATAACTAGCTATCTCCTCATCTCAGAACCATCATCGTTTTCAAGGACTCTTTCCAACAGCCCTCCTTCCAGGACAAGGTAGTCCCACTGAGCCCAATACGCCTTGAGTTTCGGTGAAAATCTTGACACTTCTTGCCAGGTAGGTCGCCGGTTTTCTTTCTTCCATTGCAGGATCATATTCAGGTGAGGATAATTCTCCTGATCTTCTCTGATCCTGGTGGGTGACCATTCCTCGTTGACTACAGTAGTTCTTGAAACTGCAGCTTCCCTAGATTCCACCTTGTTGCAGTGGGAGCAGTCTGTTGGGCACGGCCGTCTGGATAGGGAGTCGGCATTTCGGTGACTCACACCAGCTCGATGTTCGATGTTGAAATCGTACTCTTGAAGTCGTTCAATCCATCTAGCGATCTGGCCCTCGGGATTCTTGAACTGCATCAACCACTTGAGTGCTGCATGATCAGTCCGGACTAAAAACTTCCTACCATAGAGATACTGGTAAAAGTGTTCCACAGACTTCACTACCGCTAAAAGTTCTCTTCTTGTGACGCAGTAGTTTCGTTCTGATTTGGAGAGGACTTTACTGAAATATCCCAGCACTCTTTCTTGCCCTCCTTGGATCTGTGAGAGCACTCCACCAATTCCTACGTTGCTTGCGTCAGTGTCAAGAATAAAGTCTCCCTCTGGTAATGGATATCCTAATATCGGCGCCGAGGCTAAATGCCTCTTCAAGGTTTCAAAAGCCGTTTGACAGTCTTCGTCCCATTGGAAAGCTCTTGCTTCTTCTGTAAGTCGCGTTAGAGGCTTGGCAATATCTCCAAACTTCCTGATAAATCTTCTATAATACGTGCAAAGTCCAAGGAAACTCCTAATTTGATGTTTGTCGGTTGGTTGCTGCCATTGCTGAATGAAAGCAATTTTCTCTGGATCCACCGCCACTCCTTCATTGCTTACTATATGACCTAGATAGTTGACTCGGTTTTGGAACAGCTGACATTTCTTCGGGTTTAACATGAGCTGGGCAGCTTGGAGTCCTTTGAATACGTCTTCCAAATTCTTCAGATGTTCGTCAAATGTCTTCCCCAGTACTACGATGTCGTCCAAATAGACCAGGTATGTCTTTCAAGACAACCCTCTCAAGACATTTTCCATAAGTCTTTCAAATGTCGCAGGCGCATTGCAGAGCCCGAATGGCATGACGTTGAATTGCCATAATCTAGATCCGGTGGTAACAGCAGTCTTCTCTTTATCTTCTGGGTCCATTTCCACTTGCCAATAACCAGACTTCAGTTCCAAGGTGGAAAACAGTTTGCTGCCGGCCAAAGTGTCTAGCGTATCATCAATTTGAGGCAGAGGATAGCTGTCTTTCTTCGTCACGTTGTTAAGCTGGCGATAATCCACGCAGAATCTCGTAGTTCCATCCTTTTTCTTGACGAGCACTACTGGAGACACGCATGGACTAGTAGATGGTTCTATCACTTTTTCTTCTGCCATCTCTCGAATTATTCTCTCAGCTTCCTCTCTCTTCGCTCGTGGAAGTCTTCGAGCTGATTGTCTAATTGGCTTAGCATTACCAGTATCGATTTTGTGTTTGACGGCCGATGTTCTGCCAGTCTTTCCTCCTTTTGGTACGAATAAGTCTCGATACTGCAAGAGAAATTCTCTCATTCTCTTTTTTTCAGCTCGATCCAAAGATTGACCTGCTACTGATAACATCTGTCCAAATCTGGCATTAGAATTATCAGTGGTCGTTGTTTGGCGAACTATAGACGTCACTGGTACGCAGGATCCAATCCTGGTTTCCTTCTTGATGGTAACTGGGTAATCATTCACGTTTATCATACGTACTGGGATCTCTTTCGCCGACGTAACTAATACTTTTCCAATTAGTACTCCTTTACCAACTTCTTCGTCGTGGTTCCTTGGCTCCATCATCACCGGTGTACCTTCCTCCAAGATTACCTGTAGCCGTGCTACTATCATGGTTTCGCTTTGTGCAGGTAGAACGGTATCTTCCTGTACAGCTTCCAACACCGCGCTGCCTTCATATGGATGAAGGAATACCTCCTCGGAACCCACTTTTATGGTTCCGTTTCTGAAGTCTAATTGGAAACCATGTACATTCATTACGTCCATTCCCAGAATCACGTCTACTTCAATGTCAGCTACGATTACCGTATGCGTGAACTTTTCTGCGCCAATTCCCAATTGGATTTGTGTCTCACCGTAAAGGTTGGCACTCTCACCTGTGGCGGTGCGCAGTCGCAGTCTCGTTGGTAAAAGCTTCTTCTTGGAGTTTATTAGTTCTGGTCGTATAATGGTTCTAGTTGCTCCAGTGTCAATCAGCAGAGCATATTTCTTGCCATTTACTTCGCCATCCACATATACACTGTCGTTGCGACATCTGAGAGAAGCTATCAGTATGAGAGGGTCTTTGAAACGATCATGGGTCGGTGCTGCCCCCTCGTAGCCGAACCATTCTAGTTTTCCTGTGACCGGGGTTCTTGGTTTGCAGGAGTCTTGGGGCGCTTACACGAACTACGTACATGCCCTAGCTCGCCACAATTCCAGCATCTGATTTTCCTCGGTTTCTCATCCATCATACCTTTTATGAAACTGACGAACTGGTCAAATCTGTCTTCGTCACCTTCTTCTTGGATGGTCCTAATTTTGTTATATCCTCAAGCCTTCGCTGCTGCTTCATATTCGAGGGCAGCTGTCAATGCGTCGACTAATGTTTTCGGATGGGCTAAACGAAGCGTCCTCTGCATATCGGGGTCACGTAGGCCATCAATAAAGGCCTGGATACCCAGACATTCCATCATGTTCTCTGGTGCTGATGGATGAGCAAATCGAATTAGTCGGGCAATGTCCACTTCATATTCTTGAAGGGATTCATCACGTTTCTGCCTTCGATTCTTCAGCTGAGATTGGTACAAATGTTCTAAATGTTCATGACCATATCGCATGTCCAAACTCTTCTTCAGCTGCTCGAAGTCATCCGTTTTTTCCAAAGGTATCGTCTGGAGTACATCTAAGGCATCTCCGCGAAGCGCGATGGTTAAGCTCACTGCCTTCTCTCTATCGGACCAATTATTCACTCTAGCGGCTGCTTCAAATTGTTTCACATAATTGGTCCACGACATTTTTCCATCGAACGTTGGAGCCTTGACTCTGGTAAAACTGCCAATGTCTTCAAACTTAGATACTGTTTCTGGCTTGCAAGGTTTCGTTTGCTTGGTCTTCTTGTCTTCCTCTGGCGTGCCTCGCGTTCTTGAATTGGCAATCTTTCCCTCTATCTCCTTGATTTTCTCGTCTATCGTTGTAATCTTATTCTCGATTTCAGATTTTAGAGACGAAATTTCATTTTCAACGTCGGCGGCAATGTGTAGTTTTTCATTAATAAGATATCGGCAGATATATCGTTCTTCAAAGTAGAAATATCGTTCTTTATAGCCGAAATATCGCTTTTCACATTCGTTGAAATCTTCTCTTCCATAGCAGAAATGTTCTCGTCCATGCTAACAGAAATATCAGCAGAAATGTCGTTCTTCATAGCAGAAATCTTCTCGTCCATGTTAGCAGAAATATTATCAGAAATGTCGTTCTTCATAGCACAAATCTTCTCGTCCATGTTAGCCAAAATATCATTCTTCATAGTAGAAATCTTCTCGTCCATGTTCTCTTCCATGGCAGAAATCTTCTCGTCCATGTTAGCAGAAATTGACGAGATTAAGGTGGAAGCCTCGTCATTAAATAAAACTGTTTCTGGATCAAAGCCGTCATTTTCCAGTGCCACTTTAAGTCTTTCTACTAATTCGCTTTTCTTACCGGACGTTTCCAACTCACGATCTTCCAATTCTGCTCTTAATTCCGCCACTTTCAGATCTCTCAATCTCTTGGCCATTTTTACGTAGCAATTTATTTATATTATCCCACTTCTGACACCAATGTAATGTTTTTCTTATTTATTTAAACAATAAACGGGTGGGATAAATTTTAAACACTCGGTATGGCTACTTACTAATTTATTGAAACACTAACTCACTAACACTTAATGTATATATACTTAACTAATCACTTAATTATTAATTTATATTTACTGTATATTCACTCAAACTAATTTATATAAACATTTTATATTCACTTATTTACTGTTTAACTCACGATGTCAAATTATAAACTAACTAACTCTTCCTGATCGGTCCCCTTATATATTAAAGCCATTTTTACTACTAAATTCCGGACTGCGGCTTAAATAAAAACAATTGATTCTGGCCTTTTCTCGATAAGTCTGGTCACAAAAACAATGTTTTCATAAGATAGTCGTAAACTCGTAAACAGTTTTTTATAACTGCGTATCCGCCATAATTTTAACTTTTATACCTGGCTTAGACAGAGTCGGATTTAGGGTCTATACCAGTGTGCTGTTTTGTAACAATTCTATATACATTCCACGAGTTTTAATTATAGTTCAAAACATTCATGGTGATGGATTGTCGGCTCTCCAACAATATCTGTATCACTTTCAATTTCAAATATGTTTATTTCTTTATTTGGCCAATTATCAACACTATTAATATGCATTTCAGGCCATGTTTTCTACAACCGCATCGCTTACCACAACCAGTTACACATCTCACGGTTTCTAGTTAATTCCACAATATAATAAAAGTTATTGAAAATTCTAATAAATTGACAATTGTTTCGATGATATTGATTTATCGAAACAATTGTCAATTTATTAGAATTTTCAATAACTTTTATTATATTGTGGAATTAACTAGAAACCGTGAGTTTCATTTAAAACACTATTAGTTGCATTATTATTTTTAGCTGCTTTATCTGCATCTTCTGGAGCTTGCTTGCAGATCAGTTCTTCATATTTCAACTTATTAGATATAGTTTTAATCAAATTACTTGTATTGCATTCATTTGATCAGAATGTTTTTTGAGAAAAAGGAATTTTACTTATAGATTGCTACTCAAATGTAGGTACGATCCTTGCCGATTTATTATGTCGTGCATGTTCGTTCTGCTTTGTACCGATCGAAATAAAAGTAGTTTCTGTTGTTGCATCTGCATATGGGCATCCATCAAATATAATGAAAATGCGGAACATTGAAAAATTGTGCTGGAAAAGTTGTTTTTTCGAGTTTTCTCGATTTTAAGGTGTTTTATGAAAAAATAAATTCCAAACATAAATGGGTCATCTCAAAGTAGACATTTCAACGGTTAAATTGAGTAGGGGCAGAGTATGAAAATCGAAAAAAATATTAATAACGTTGTCCGTGGAAAATTTTGCTATTTTTTCGACAAATTGAAACAATATGGAAAACCGCTAATTTTTCAGATTCAAAAAAATTCCTGCCATAAAAAAAGATACACGTTCATCAAGTTTCATGAAGAATGATTTTTTTTTTGTGTGAGAAAAAAAAATTTTTGTATAGAAATTTTTCGATTTTTTATCATCCTCAACTTTTGAGTAGTCCATTTTTTGCTAGGAGGTGATTTTTCGCTCGAAATTCCAAGAATACGTTTTCAACCCATAAAATCCACGTCCATTTTACCATTCCCAAGGGTATCGACTTTAATTTATTTTTATCATGTTACTTACACCTTGAACTAAAACTTCCACCCATTCGCTGCCTGTTGCAAATTTTTTTTTCGACTTCCTTATTACACTAGCCTATATGTTATTAGCGTAATTTGTAATCTCAGGAGGAGTATTTTTAAATTATAACACTGATTCACTCAAATTCTCGCTCATTTTTATACAAAACTTAAAAAAATAACTTTTAAGAACGACGCGTTGCCAATTTAATTTGACACTGGCGTTTACTTCAAAGAGTTTATTTGACATTCATGGCAACCGCTATTGTATAAAACAATTACAGAATATCCATACCGTAACAAGTGATGGAATGAAAATACATGTAAAATTCACACTCTAGAATGTGAATGTTGTCATTATGTTATTAAAAATAATTCCATAATGAGTATATTCCAATATTATTTACTGGAAGGAAGATATTAAGGGTGGTACGTTTTTAAATTGACATCCTGTATACAATAGAATGAGAGTTATTGTGAAATATACTGGACAGAAAGGGACATAATGCCATATGAATATTATTATTTCTTTCTTTGAAACAAACAGTTATTTAAAATATTTAATATTAATATTAAAAAAAACAATAAACAATATTACATTATATAGACTTATTGTTTTACCTATGCTCTTCAACATGTTTACTTTTTTACTGCAACTTCAATTTCTATTAAACAATTCACAAAACACTTATTTTGAATTAATATAGTACAATCGTAGTAAAAACTGATAAGTCTGATCAATTTTGTAGTATCCACAATATAAATGTGTACAATTTTTTTAATTAAAGATAAACATGGAATCTAAGTGTTCATTGTAAGCAAATTACAGATATTTCATTTGATATTATAAATGATTGTTTTGATTTATAGTCATAGGGCTTAGCAAAATGAATCTGCATTCGAGGAAATGAAAATATTATCCACTGGAATTCAAAATGGCGGCTACATCATTTAAAACATTTATAGACTTAAAACGGCTGCACCGATTTTAGTAATTGTGGTTTCAATAAATTCGTATGGAAACCTCTAATCCAAAGAAAGAAAAACTATTTAATAAACTAAAGATGGCGTCCGAATAGTAAGAAACTTGTGTAATTTTACAATTAATTTTTTCATTCTAGTGAAAATAGCAACTAAGTAAATATTTATTTAAGGTAGTTAAAATATTAGATATTTACTGATTTTTAATGGTTAAAACAAACATTTTTACTCAAATTGAAGGTGGCGAGAACAGAGTATCAAAATAATTAAAAATCCGGCTTTCGCCACTTTAATGGCGACATCTAATTTATGTTGAAAACCGATTCTCGTCACCTAATGGCGAAAGCTAGTTTAAGTTAAACGTAAGATCTCGCCACTTAATTTTAAATACATTTCAGATGGCAAGATGCAGACTTCAGGGAAAAACTGCAGAAAACAGCAAAAAAGAAAGTTATTCCAATATGAAGAAAAGGATCTCAAAGAAGCACTTTTTGATATTAAGAGTCAATGTATGGAAATAAAAACAGCATCTGATAAATTTAAGGTTCCTAGAACAACTCTCAGGGACAAATTAAAACTTGAAAATCTTCCAAGCTTTGGTACGAATACGTATTAGGGACTAATATTGAAAACGAATTGGTGAAATGGTTAAAAGAGTGCGCTAAAGCAGGTTTTCCAATAGATAAAGATGTGCTTATATACTCCGTAAAACTGATTTTAAATAAAGCAAAAATTACTACTCCCTTTAAGAAAAACACTCCAGGTGATAGGAGGTTTAATAATTTCATGAAATCATGAAAACACACCCCGAACTATCAGTCAAGAAAGCCGAATATCTAGGCAAGGTTCGAGCGACAACAAATCATAAAAAGATAGAAAAATAGTTTCACGAAACCAAACAGTTATTAGAAGAAAACGTTGATATACTGCAATATCCTGCCAGAGTATTGAATATGGATGAAAGCGCATTCTTTCTGAATCCGGAGGGGTCTGTGGTTATTGCAGAAAAAGGCAAGAGCGTCTATAAATAATAATAAGGATAACTTAACAACATTAGTAACCGTAAACGCCGATGGTGTGGTCGCACAACCGCTTACCATTTACAAATATCAAAGACTTCCAAAGCCTTATATAGAAAAAGCACCAAAAGGATGGAGCCTTGGTATTTCTGAGTCGGGCTAGATGACAGCAAAAAAGTTTTTTGAATACTATGCCAACGTTTTTTATCCCTATTTAATAGAGAATAATTTTGAATTTCCTGTAATAGTTTTTTTGGATGGGCATTCCTCACATTTGAGTTTACAACTAAATTTTGTCGAGAAAAACAAATTATCATTGTATGCTTTCCACCGAATGCTACGCACTTAATACAACCACATGATGTCGCAGTATATGGTCCAATGAAAAAATATTGGCGAAAAAGTTTGAGAAGATTCTGCTACGAATATGGTCGAGAGGTCAAAAAACAATATTAAAACAGGATTCAAAAGATGTGGTCTTTTCCCCTTCGACAGTTCTGTTGTTAATTACGATAAATGTGTTCAAAGCATGACTAGAGAGGATGAATTAAACGAGGCTTCAGATAATACAAAGTCTGCTTCTTCAAATGAGAAAACCCATCTTGAATACCTGGAAGAGAAAATTGAACCCTCCTTGGTTGAAGACAAAATAATGTATATCCACAGGACCTGAAAGCAGCATATCTTTTTGATGTTTGGCTCAGATTTCAAAATTCTCAGACATTTTTCGATGAAAATTGTACCTGATATTATAGAATTTGATTTTCCTGAATTTATGGATACAGATTATGGAAAATTTAATGAAATGCTAGAAGATAACGAAGAAATAACTTTAATATCCACAGAAATGCATGTCGACGAACCAAAAATTATAGACAAGTCAAAATGTCAGGAAAAAACTTTAATTTCCACAGAAGTGGATGAAGACAATCCAAAAATTGTAGACAACTCAAATAGTCCGGAAACAACTTTAATTTCCACAGAAACACACGCAGATGTTTCAAAAATTATAAGCAAATCTAGTAATAAAATTAACATCACTAGTTGTATAATTTTTCGAAACAAACATGTAACAGAGAACAATAAAGACCAAAGACCATCAATACTGAACACCAAGAAGACGCATGCAAAGATAGAGAATTGCTGGCATTAAATGTAGTTCAGAATGATAAAAAGAAATTAAATAATGAAGAACAGGACGCCAATAAAATCAACAAAGATGCTTAGAGACTGAGACAAATCTAGAAAAAGAAAACAGTGATACTAATAATAACATCAATATTCAAAATGACCAAAAAGGGATTAAAAATACCAAAGATATTCTAAGAGAAGTACTAGTTTTTCCCATCAAAAATACGAATAGTACTAATAAAGAAAAATCAAAAATTAAAAAGACCCAAAGTCCCAGTATTCAGACAAGTGGATGCAAATGGCCGAAGAAAAAGAAAGGTTAGAACAGTTGAAGGAACAGAAAAAAGATAGAGAAAAAAAG
Source organism: Galeruca laticollis (assembly GCA_963921935.1). NCBI lineage: Eukaryota > Metazoa > Arthropoda > Insecta > Coleoptera > Chrysomelidae > Galeruca > Galeruca laticollis. Next base: position 184,213,889 of record OY998179.1, on the reverse strand, counting down.
AAAAGTATTCGAGAAAGTGTTAGTAAACATAAACAAGAAAATGATATGAAAAAAGAGAAGTAACTAAGAAAAAAAATAGTGGAAACACAAAGCGATTCTCAAGAAAAACCTCACACATCATCTGACGACTTTGAAATACTTCCAGGAAATTATGTTCTGGTACGATATGATAAAAAGTACTATACAGGTAAAGTTACTAAAACGATACAGCCAAAAAATGAATTTGTAGTTACCACAATGGAGAAAAGTGGTCCAATCGATTGGAAATGGCTCGAAGGAACTGATGAGATTAATTACAGACGAGAGGATGTTATTTCTTTGATTAACAAACCTAAGAAAAAAACGCAGAGAGGAGCACACCTCGTACCAGAAATGGATGATTTTAAAGAATTTTCGTTTTAAACTTGTATAGGTAGGTACCCGTTTTAAATAAGTATATCTCATTTATACGACTTTTATTAAGTGGCGACAATTGGTTAAATTTATAGTGACGACTATTAGAAATAGATGACGAGAGCCGGGAGAGTGAGGTGGTGGGACCAGGTAAAACGGTGTCGAAAACCGGTTAAATTGAGAACGGTCGTTTTTCCGAATTTTTACGAACTCTCTCCTTATGACTCGTTCTATCTCACTGCCAGAATGCTCCTTACATAAAACAGAAAGAGACAAAATGATTTTGATTCAAAATATAAGCATAAGTTCCTTGAAAATCGAATTTCTACCGTAACAGTACTACTAAGATGGCGAGAACCGGGTAGTTCACCCATACGCAAAACAAAAGAAGCAGAACTTTGATGGCCCCCATTTCTTTATTTTTAACCGTAACAAAAACAGAAATAAACATAACATATCTTATTTTTTTAATTCTTGGGTGTTAGGTTGTATAAATAATTAAAACATTTTGTTACTGACGTTCCGTTTCACTTATTCGTACTCCTCTTTATCTTCTTCGTCAGATGTGGTTAAACTGAAAGAAGGGAAAATTCATATGAAATCAGAACAAAATTTGCTTAATATAATTTATAAACAGTAAATAAAAAAATATATATGCCTTTCGTTTTTGCAGCTGCCTTTGCATATTCTGCATTACACTGTGCAGGGTAGACTTACTCGCCGACACGTGCAGTGCATTGTTTCGCCCCCGCAATTATCCAAATATGCAATTCACGCCATATCTCCCTGTCTTCAGACTACTGTGCACCCAGTTATCATTAAACGTCTTCCAACCCCAAGAGGATGGCAATGGCACAGAGGCACCAACAAGAATATGGGCATTACCCCTTAAGTGGCCCGCTTGATATACGACACGGAGCGCATGTTTTAGGCTTATTTCAGAATGAAATAGGGCTATTTTAGAGAGTAGCATGACGCGACTTAGGAAAAATTTCGTTTTGGTCTTCCCTGATGCCAAAATCACCCTCCGTTCCAAAGGTTATATATATACATATATATATATATATATATATATATATATATATATATATATATAGAGTGATATATATTAAACCAGATATCATAGATAGTAAGAGAATTAGTTCTATAAAAATATGTTGCTAGTATGAAAATATATGAAAATAATATAATTTAAGAAAACAAGTAAAAAGGAAACACTTTTCCTAATTTAAACAACATATCAAGTAAAGATATATTAAATAATTGTCTGTAACAATATAATAGATAAAGAAATTACCTCAATAATAACATAAAATATAGAGATTGCCTAACCAATGTAATGATGTAAATAAAGTTGCCTAAGACGAAGATTATTTTCCATAACATAATCAGCTGTTCATCTGAAATGAAAACAAATATTATTATAGTTAATTCATTATAATCATTAATTTAAGAATAAAAACAAATACAAATATTGAATAGAATATAATTCAATAGATTTTCATAGATAAACAAATAATGACATATATACAAATGATATATGGTAAATAAAATAAACGTTGAATCAATAAATAATAATTTGTTAAAGTTTATTATAAATAATATAATGCAAAGAGTATAGACAAATAACATAAAAGAATTTATATTTATTAATAATATGAGTGTAACAGTGATAGACTGTCAATAACAATATTGGATGTTGTACCATTTAAATGTATCTATGTATAACCAACTTTAATTTATATGTATGATAAAAAAAACTCATAGGAACTCTATAAATGAACTAATAATGTAAAAGAGTGTATGTATGAAACTTTTCTAATAAGTGAAAGAAGTTTCAATTAATTTGATTGCAAAGGACAATATTTTATTGGTTATAAAATATGACAGAACAAATTGTGAATCAACAAATAAACTTTGAAATAGTGACCTAAAGAAAAACAAAAGACTGTTTTGTTGAAAAAAGTGGAGAATCGAGGGGACGCTAATGAAATTGGGAAGCTGGTGTCAAGAAGCGAGGAGTGTGTGTGATAATGTTCCAGAAATTTCAAGAAATTCCCAGTTTAACACAATTAAAACTTTAAAGTACTATAAAAAACAATCTTATTAATACTCACAGTTAATTATATCGAGTTTTTCGGCAAGAATCTTCGAAATTTCTCATCATTTTTGGTTTTTGGAGCTTCAGAGGACTATTCCTGGGGTCCAGAGACATTCATCCCAATTCAAGAACAACAGGTCAGTGTGTTTAAAATATTATTGGCCAATAATCAGAGTAAAAACTCAAAATACTCAAATAAGTACTTGATTTCATAAATTGATAAACATTTGCGAATATGATCGATCTGAAAAAGGAAGAGAACAGACTTTATATAGTTAATTAATTGCATGAATCGTTAATATTAATAAAAAGTCCGAATTTGAACAAATTAAAATAAGTACTTACGCCATGTTGTAATCGCATAAATATGGTGCTCGAAATTTTATTAATGTAATAACTATGTCCATCTGTAAATAATTCCTATATTTCTATATATGTATATAACTATTTTCTTTCCACAGCAATTTGTATCATATATATGTATGATTTATATATAAATTCTTTTATGTGTTTGAACCATTCACTTGTCTGCATCGTCAACAAACTATGTTGGTACATGTATAGATGCTTCTTTCGTGTAAGAATTGTTCGTTTTATGCTAAAGCGCATGACTAGTTTTTTCACGCACGCGCACTGAAGAAATTATCAAAATGAATAAGTAGGTATAATATATCCATAGGCGTCTCAAATTATTATTATCAAATATAAAATATTGAATTTAAAATTAATCTATTTAAAAATAAAGTGTTTTCTTTTTATTTAAACAAATACAACATTATAAAAAGCCAGGACTCAAAGAGAAAAAAGGTTCTCATGCTCCCGAATTAATAAATATATAATAAATATAACAATTATATAAAAAAAAACAATAACTGAGCTAGCCAAAATAAACAAAAACTCTAAATAATAAACATCTACATTTAAATTTCATAATAAAAGTAAGTAAATAATACAGTGTATGTTAATAATATATATATATATATATATATATATATATATATATATAGATATGTATATATATATATATATATATATATATATATATATATATATATGTATGTATGTATGTATGTGTTATAATGGAAACCAAACTCACTACATAAATCGGTTAGTCCAAAATCTTGGATGAGTTCGTTAATGAGCGAAATCGGCATAGTGAAAACAAAATGGCGGCCTATCAAAGTTGAAAAAAATTGTATTTCCTTTGTTTTTCATTTGACGCAAAAAAGTTACTGAGCTTTTTCATAGACCTTAATACGTTATACAACTTTTGTATTTAACATTTTTCTCTAAATCGTGCATTAAACATTAAGGAAAACTCACAAATTTAGCAGATTTTTTTTTGTTTTTGATTTGATGCCAAAATGTTACTTTAGTTTTTTGTACATCTCAAAACATTCTATAACTTTTGTATCCAATTTTTTATTTTGGGTTTTATGCAAAAATATTACTGAAAAAAGCCTATCCAATTGGTCCTGTGCCATTGGGATTTTTTTGTAATGCTGCCGATGTTGGTGGGATGCTGGTTACCAATTTATTTTTGGTAGCAATTAGTTCTTGGCGTACCAAGTTGACCGACGAATGTACTGTTTGTGGATCATAAAGGTAGCAGGTGAACTTCTCCAGCATAGCCTTTATTCCTTCCGGAAGACTTTGTAATAGCTGTGATACTTCTTTCAAAACTGGTTTACCTCAGAGTGTGACACCCACGTTCTGAAGCATTACTTATTTCCTTTTGTATTGAAATAAGAAGTAGTGTCACATTCTTTAAAGGCGTGAAAAGCACGGAAAGAAGTCGATCTGTCAGGACCCAAAGGATTAGTTATCTTATGAACTTCGACATAACGGCGTTTATTTGCAGTTCCGGTCAACAGCCATAATTCTTGCAGGCCACACTCAATTTGAAATTTCATGAAAATATGATATTAATAACATCAAAACGCCTGTATCGGAAGATCTGACCACAATACGCGTGATTTGCTGTTTCGTCATCGAGGCGGCCATCAGTTTCTTACGCATGCGTTCCTATTGTTTTTCCAGATATCAACGGTGCAAGTGTCGTCTGAGGAAGTCAATTGATTAGCAAGATTTATCACTACATTAGCAGCATCAAAGTCATTTAGGAAAACTTTCCCCAGAAACTGAAAAAGGTCTGATTTCTTTTTTCATTACGCAGAAAATCTGACCAATCAGAAGGCAAGCTATTATTAGCAATAACTTGATGTCGAATACCAGCTCCTCTTCCATCTTGTTCTTGTCTCTTTAGGCTATTCGGCAAATAAATATTCCATACAAGCTCTAGTCTCTTTACATTTACTTTTTGCACTAGTTGGAGAATATGAGGCCTGAGATCTGCTGAGTAATACTCTTGAATAATTTTGGAGTTCTTTGGCCGAATCATTTCTATAAGTGCAGCACCATCAAATATTATTCCATCATACTGAATGGGTTCTTTTTCTGTTTTTATTAGAGGTGGGCATCTTTGATTCTAATATTAAAAAATCTATCCAGATCAAGCTCACGTTACCTTGCGGTTATAAAAGTCTGGAATGAAGCTGAAAGTCAAACTTTTGAGCGTAGTCACTTCTGCAACTTTCTTTATTTTCTGAGCAAACATTTTGGTATCTATTTTCTTGACGGGATCTTGTTTCGATTTTGAGCCTTCTACAATTCTCTCTTTTAGGAATGTTGGGTAAGCGTAATTTCCTGATTTCTCAGTCGCGTACAAAGATATAACAGCAGCCGAATGAGCTACCACTCGAGTATCCAAAGCCAAGAGTTCTGAGTCAAGCTCCATAAAAGGGTTACCGGATTCAATAAAGCTGGTTTTTAATGCCACACACCGGTTAAGGAATGTTTTTGGATATGCAGGGTACTGTTCAAGGTGCATCTGAATATTATGCACAGCATTGAATTGCACTGACTTAAATCGCTTTACGAGCCGAGCGATTTCGGGTCCAGTCATTGTAAATTGACGGAGTAATGAAGGATCTTGCGTAAGTCTAATTGTTTCACCAAATGCTTCGATTTCGGCATTGTATTGTTCGTCTGCCTAATCTTTTCCTAATGCAGAAAATTGGCGTCCTGTTTTGGGAACGATAAAGTTACCTAAAACGTGAAATAAATGTTATAATAATGTTAATATGTTATGGTTCCAATGATAGAGATGTTATTATTATGGATAAGTACACCGTTGCAAAATTCTTGGTGAACATATGGAACCTTTTCTGACAACTCTCCGAGATCTTTTAAATGAGCTGCAATCCAACGTGCATAGTTGGTATGATAAAAAAAAAATAACCAAGACATCATGACTGTAGGAGATGTTGAAAAGGTTTCTGCTAATCAGGTCTCGAAACCTTTGTGACCATCACTGCCCTATGTCTCATAACCCTCTTGCATAAGACTATGGAGCAGAGCTGCGCATGACTCGAGCTTTGGTGACGTAAGTAACCTGTCGAATGTTGATGTATTATAATCGGTATCAAGACAACAGCGTTATTGCTTAATAAGTTGGTACTTAATTTAATTTGTTTTTACTGTTTTAAATGAAACTTACTGTTTCTAGGTAATTCCACAATATGATGAAAATTTTTGAAAAACTCCAAGAAAATTGACAATTATTTCGATATAAATATCATCGTCAGAATGACAGAAGTTACATTTCATTTGATGCCTCTCCGATGTTTAATAATTATTTTGGCTAGACCAAGAAGTGACCTACCTAGTGATTAACTTAATATATGTTAATAGAAAAAAGAAGAAGAATGATATTACAAATATTAAAGCTTAGATATTATTAGCCCTATGGAGATATATTGGATATCTTTTTCCAATTAAGATCAGTATAACTGTGCAATGATATAGAAAACCAGGAAAACTATATGTTTTTACCTTTAATATTGCTTCTGCCGAGCATTGCTCAATAGCACCGCTGCTTGAAAACACACCCGCCCATACGCTGCCTGCCAAAAATGGTCCCAGAACTCGAAGAAAATTCTGCTCAATATGAAATGAACCAAAAAGGAGTACAAACTTGTTCTCTTCAAAATATTCTGAACAACTCTATTGGATAATTTTTCCTAATGTGTATAAAGGCTCATCAGCACACAAAACCTGATTTGCGTGTAATTGAGCTGTTATTTTTTTACCACATCCATTCCATGCTGGATCATATTTGCACTAGTGGCATGTTCTTGAAATAGCGGTAATAGTGCGTTTATGGTAGCGCAAAGTTCAGTGTTTTTTTTCTTTTCTAGCATGAAATGTAACCCAAGATATATATCATCTTCTACATTTCCACTGTAAACAAATTGCTGCTGCACATGCTGACGCCAATTACATCCACTTTTCCATACCTGAGCAAATGTTTCTGCAACAGGATGCGTACAGAGCTAATTAAAAGGATATTACAACAAAATACCAATTTCAACGGATTAATTTATGTAAGAGTACATACCCGAAGATGTTATTTCAGTCGTAAATGTTTCAGCGCCTTTGGGTTCAGCTGGTTGTTTGTTGTTCAATGCAAAATCCGGGACTAAAGCATAATCCTCTGGTAAAAGAGAATCACCACGGTTACTTCGGTTTTCAAAATCTTTGTAATTTGTATGAAATATTCTCTCTTGCCTTCTGTTTTCCAGCGTTGCAAGTTGAAATAAAGAAATACTCGTGCCGTGAAATGAACCGGTAGAAGAAATACTACTTGGGTTGTGATCAACGTTATCAATTGCAGACACTGTAAATAATCCTGTTTTCAAAAAGGACACAATAGTATATTATACCACAAGGTGGTGAAGACTATTCTTATCGACCGAGCATCAAAATTATTTCGCGAGGGGCTTTGCCCCGAGCGGAATAAGGTGCGAGGTTTATAAATGTCGTCACCACCGTGGTGTATATACATTTTTTTCCACTACTAGCCAAATTTAAGACAAAAATCGAAAATAAAAACTCAATATTCTGTGGGTTAAGGTTAGTTACCAGTTTCTATCAACAGAATATTATCAAAGTCCACTGGCGATAATGTTGAAGGTAAAAACATTCCTCGATCCACGTTTTTTCGGCAATTTACGGAAAATAAACAACACATTTCAATGTCAAATTTTGATAGTGTCGATCTACAAATCGTTCAAACTGATTTCTCCCTAGGCGTTTACTCCGTCCTCTGACTGACACTGTTTTCGCTCCTCACCCCATATATTATGAACGCACTCCATATGTCATGATACATTTTTGGTTGAGCGCGCATTTTAAACTAACGACAATTTTATTGGAATAATTTTATCTTGTTAAGTAATTTCAAGCAGTAAATATGTTAAAGGCAATCTCCTGTGTATACAAAATTATGTTGCACTAGTGTTTGTTAAGCTATTGACCCTGAATTCCCAAAACAATTGAATTTGTCCATTATTGACCTAGGTTAACAATAGAAAAAGTTATTAACCACTAATAGAGAAATTCTACTTCTCAGTTGGCTAGAAGATACAATAATTGCCAACTTCACAGCTAGTAGTGGAAAAAACATTTTCCTTTGACCTTTCGACTACTAAATGACAAGATGCTGATGTGATTTCCATCATGCGTGTAGAAGAAATAGAAATCCCAATTTTGTGAAATTTGTCTATAAAATTGTTTCACTTAAATTCACCATATCATTCTAGTCCCATGTACAATGGTACAACAGGCTCACTGGGACTTTTGTTACGAATATTTTCTGCAGTAGATACTTTTTTGATGTTGTACGAAATTAGTTCAGAGATAGTGTATGCAGATTTCGTTTCGCGACCAACCATTCTGACTTCCATATAATAAAAAATTTACCACAGCCAATAACTCGTCAGGAATTTCATCTCCAGGATTAGAATACTTTCCTTCAAATCTAATGGGGTATTCAAATATAGACTTTATCACATTTTTAATAAACCTTTTAAAGAAATTAACTGTCTCGACCCTTACTTCGTGGAATCTACTCATATTAGTGTTTTAAATGAAGCTCACTGTTTATAGCTAATTCCACAATATAATGAAAATTGTTGAAAATTCTAAAAAATTGACAATTGTTTCGATAAATCAATATCATCGTCAGAATGACAGAAGTTACATTTCATTTGATGCCTACCTGATGTTTAGTAGTTATTTCCCAAATGTAACTTCTGTCATTCTGACGATGATATTGATTTAACGAAACAATTGTCAATTTTTTGGAATTTTCAACAATTTTCATTATATTGTGGAATTAGCTAGAAACAGTGAGTTTTATTTAAAACACTAAAACCTTTCAAATATAACCGCATCTTCATCGAAGTCTTCGTGTTGTAATTCACCGTGTAAGTTTCTTACCAGAACATATTCTCTTCCACACTTTATCTCTTTCAACTCCGACACGTAAATTAATAATTTTTCTCTAAAACGTGTCGTGATCGGTACAAGCAAATCATCTATTGGTTTATGGAGGTGGTCTGATAATCTTTCTTGGTAAAGGCGGATCAGTAATGGAACTTTAAAGACATACTCATCAGTTTCATTATTCAATTTCTCACGGATGAAACCAACCAATTCAGCACATCTTGCTCCGCTGATATTTTGCCTCTTGAGCCGCGAGATTACCTGCGCTCAAGATCGCAAGAAGTTTGGAATCTTGCATAGTACGTGCATAAGATTCTATAAGGTGAATTATATTAGTAGTTATCACATACCACCATGTGGCTGTCGCCGCGCATTTTATAATGCGGATAGTTCAAAAACTAGTCGACGGATTGTTAAGCATTTTATTTATTTCGTACATGAAGTCAGGTTTTATTTAAATTAAAAAAAATATGTGACCGTATTATAAGATATTTCATTACACAATTTTCTTACTATTCGGCCTCCGTTTTTCATTTATTAAGTGGTATTCCGTTCTTTTGCGTAGGGGTTTCAATACGAATTGATTGACACCCCAATCACTAAAATCGGAGCAGCCGATTTGAGTCTATATATTTTTTAATTATGCAGCCGCCATTTTAGACAAGGTTCATCATCTTTAATTCCGACGTTACTTATTTTGTTATTGAAACAGCTCCAGAAATAGTACTGTAGTCAACGAATTTATTTCTCATTTTTAGTATTCATTATTTTTAATTAAGTTCGAAGTTCATTTTTAACGCGAAAATTGTACAGCATTCCTTTTGTACAGTGTTATTAAGAGGGGCCACACGTTTTAGGAACCTGAAAACAGTTAGCATCCGTGACTTGCAACAAAATTTAGGTCATTTTGTAAACAACAAATCTAAAGAACGTAGTTAAATTAAGTGTTGAACTTTTAACATTATATAACTTGGACCTTTGTCTTGGGGATCAGGTATTTTGGTTAAGTTTTATATTGTTATAAAAAAGATATAAGCCATTAAGTGATGGCGTGAGAAGCCGATGCTGAAAATATGAAATCTCAAATCATTGTATTTTTTGAGATTTGTTTCACGCAAATTTTTGCAAACGTACAACTTTTTACTTTAGTTCAACTGTTCCACCGTCTTGATGGATGGCGCTGTATAGAACTTCAATGACAGATGACGACGGTCAAATCATAGACAAATAATATTATTACTTTGTCTATGGGTCCAATGTTGTTGTCATATGTTTTGTGTCCATAAAAATATCCCAAATTTATAGTTTAGTGTGTATTGTATTTCTAAGTGATTATAATTAAATAATTTTCATGGTGCATAACTAAATTTGTGCTTCGTATATTTACTCCACATGTGCTTCACCACAAGGTTGTGTTTAGTGTAGCCTAGACATATAATAAACCGCAAATATTTTTAGCTGTTGCTATTGATTCCACAAGTGCATTATATTTATTGATCCCCATATAAGGGCCTTTTGGCTCCTCCAAGGACCTGTACACAGCTACAGATTGCATCTGCATACATACATCGGCCTTCCGAGTTAGTGAGAAAAACTACATTAGAAAATAGTATTAATTGCTTTTTACTAATTTAACAAAATAGACATTTCGTATTCTATTCAAGAAGTAACACAATAAAAGATTACATATCTTTCATTTTGGAAATGCAGGAATAAAAATGTTATATATTTTTCATCTTCAATGTTTGTAGGTTATGTATTGAAATGTTACACTTTTTGCATTTTCCTCCAGTTTGTAATAAACGGACATGCCTGTTTTTACATTGACTTTTCTCAATTATTCAAGTAAATTATATCAAGTGTTTTTTTTATTGAAAACAATATCAAATCATTTATGCAATCTGTTTGTTTAATTGTAGTATTACAAATTTGAAGTAAAGAGTAAGTAAGTAGGTAGTTTTTTATATTTACTATAATACAGAATGTTAGCTTTTCCACTGACCCCTCTTAATCATTCAAACGAATAGTAGCAAAGAAAACAGACATGTCCGCTTCTTCATTGACATTCAAATAAATTGTAGGAAAAATTGGTGTATGTTTTTATTGAAAAGAAACAAATAAAAAATATTTTATAAAAATATCAATAAAATTATTATTACAAATTTAATGTATTTGTCTTCATATTTATTAATACATGGCAACTGAAGTTCATCTTCCATTTTTCCCTACCATTTCTCCTCATAACAAAAAAATTTGAAGTTAGTAAAAATATCCATGTTTTACGATTCTATACTCACAAAGGGGTGGTGACCCCCATCCACATATTGGATCCATGTAGTTATAAAGACTGAAAAAATATTATTTAAATATTTTCTTTAATTAAATAATATTTTTACATACAAAATTATTTTTCTTACTCCCAAAAAGTATACATTTTATCTTGGAATCCATATTACAACTTTGATATACATAAGTACTGAATACATTTTCTTTATTTTTATGCATACATGGCAAGTAACCTGCATTTCTATTTTCTTAATCCTCAGACAAAAAAACAAAAAGTTTATAAACTATCCCTTACAGTTACATCAGGCTTCGTTTTAGTTTTTACTTACTGAATAGCTATACTCTAGTTGAGTATCTTTGGCGCGCAGCGCTCGCGCCGCCTACCGGATTTTTTTTCAAATTCAGGGATTGTACGAGTAGGAACCTGTATGCAAACAAATGGAAAACATGACTTTTCTAATCGTTTTTTTCAACGAGTTGGGAGGGTTGTTTCTGATCAAAAATTGTTGATAAAATAAAAGTTGGGTTCCAATCAGTCGATACAAGCATTTTTCGGTCAAAAAGCCTATCGAAAGGCAAAAAACGTTTAGAAACCTTCCACGTAAGTGAGGTACATTAAAATATTGGGGAAAACAATTCTCGCGAAATTATTGGTGACGTTTTACACCTGGTGCTACGAGTACTAAAAATGCTGAGAATGTTTATAAAGTTAAAATACAGGTAATTATATGGTTATATTATGTTATATATTATAAAAATAGGGAAAAGTATAAGCAAACATTTGAATTCTTTAGTATATTTCTTCGATTATTTTTCATCAGTGAGTTTTGTATTTTAATTGTAATATATTTATATTAATTACAATATTTACATTTTAGTTAAAACAAAACAGAACTCCCAAATCTTATTTTTATTTTTCTCACTAAAACACACATATACACTGAACTAATAAAGTTCTATTCAAGGTTGGAAAAATAATATGTAGGACCACTTAAGGATGAATTTTCAGACACAAAGATAACCTATAATTACTTGACACTCAAAAATTTAATTTTCATATTTATACTTGATAACATAATTTGTCATTTTAATCTGTACAATTATTTTATAAGTATATATACAAATGCATGTTAACTTACTGTATACGATGAACAGCAATGATCCATTTCTTTTTTCGTTCTTTTTCATATGGCCGGGAAGGAAATTTATAAAATTGCAGCTCCGGATTTGCACGCTCTGAGTGTGAACACCCAACAACACAACAATAACGATTTGCACGCCTACTATTTTTAATAAACAATTCACTATTTGGGCAATATTTTGCCCGTACAGCATACAGCGAGACAGCTGATACAATCCTGAAACCTAAATACTTCGCCACGAGGCGGCGCTTGCCGCGGTACTAAACTAGCGTATAGTGAACACTGCTATATGGAAAGTATTTGGACCTGTGCGGGCAGTTACATCAGGTTCCGTTTTAGTGAAATTGTCACTTCCGAAAGTGAATAGAAATTTGATTTTTGTAAATAAGTCTTGTTAGTGTTTTTACTTACGGAATAGTATCAGGAAACTCTGTTTCATTGAAGATTAATGGTCCTGCGGGGCAGTTATATCAGGCTTAGTTTTAGTTACATAATCAAAACTAGCTAATAGTCGAAATTACCTTGCAAATTATTTGATTATATAAGCATTTGAAAAAATCAAAGAAAATAAGAACCCAAATTATTATTAAAGGATGACTTAGTAATAGTGTTAGTTGTTGATATTAAAAAAAAAATGTGAAACAAAGGAAGACTAAAAAATTAATTTTGTCTACCTACTCTAAAAATGGCAATCGCACTTGTAAATAGAATAGGACTCGTTATACTCGCTCTAGTGAGGTGAAAATCAATAGGGTTCAACTGTGAGACACTCTGAAAAATAACCAATTATAAAATTGGTCACTTGTCTACACTCCGGAAGCTATATCGTGCTAACAACCCGGAATTTCTCCAAAAAATGTTGCACTTCAGGTACGATACCACCCGTTGTACTAGCTCTATTGAGGTGAAAATAGATAAGGTTCATCTATAACATGCTCTGAATAATATCCAATCATAAAATTGGTCATTTGCATACACTCCGGAGGCTGTATCGTGCTAACAACCCGAAATTTCGCCAAAAATGTGGCACTAGTGAGCTTAAAATCAATAAGGTTCATCTATAAAAAGCTATTAATAATATCCAATCATGAAATTGGTCATTTGTATACAATCCAGAGGCTGTAGTATCATGCTAACAAACTGAAATTTCTAGCACCCGTTCTACTGGCTCCGGTGAGCTGAATATCAAAAGGGTTCATATGTGAGATGTCCTGAACAATATTCAATCATGAAATTGGTGACTTGTTGCACTGCGGGGGCTGTATCAAGTTATACAAACAGGATTTTTTTCTAAAAACCATTTTTTGTGTTGGTCTTGCTGAAAAACATAAAAACAACTCAAAAAAATCCAAAATTCCAACTTTTTTTTGGGTACCTAAACCAATATTTTTCTCGCATATTAGATGGTTGGGACGGAAAAGTAATAAGCTCTTAATAATATCCAATCATGAAATTGGTCATTTGTATACAATCCAGAGGCTGTATCGTGCTAGCACACTGAAATTTCTCCTAAAATGTCATACTTCAAGTACCATAGCACCCGTTCTACTGGCTCCGGTGAGCTGAATATCAAAAGGGTTCATCTGTGAGATGTCCTGAACAATATTCGATCATAAAATTGGTGACTTGTTGCACTTCAGGGGCTGTATCAAGTTATACAGACAGGATTTTTTTTCTAAAAACCATTTTTTTGTGTTGTTCTTGCTGAAAAACGTGAAACAACTCAAAAAAATCCAAAATTCCAACTTTTCTTAGGGTACCTAAACCAATATTTTTCTCGCATATTAGATGGGTTGGACAGAAAAGTAATAATACTAATAATGTATTATATAAAAACAAAAAAAATATTTACCATTAAGGTGATCACACATATGTGTATCTGTCATTTTATAGATGGAAAAAAGAGAATGAGCCAACTATTTTTTTGTACAATGAAAGAAAAATGTTTCAATTCCAATCTCCACAACACATGATATTTGCAAACCAGGTAGAAGCAAACTTGTACATGTTGATTGTATGTTTGCCTTTGTACTGTATATATCGATCTCCCCAAAATATATAAATTATTATTTGCCATTACAGATCTTTCGCTTTACATGTTTTATTAGTTGTTATAGTTGCTTTGTAAGTTTTTTAAAACGTTTGCTATTTTAAATTGAAATTTCTCACTGTACCTTACTTTCCTCTTTCTAATAAATGTAAAGCATTGTATTACAAGTAAATATTTCTTTGTATAATAAATTTGGAAACTTTTTGTTTATATTATTGGTTTCTAGATAAAATTGAATATATTCACATATGTAGTTGAAAAAAAAGCCTACATGTCAAATAAATTTGAAAGCAACCAACAGAAACTTTGAAACTGGTACAAATACGGTTAGATTGAGGCAAAGTTGTGACACGACGTTCTGTGTTTTCAGACTAAATGGCCTATTTTCAATGATGTAGATTTGCAACTTTTCCGCAATTTATTTCCTTAGCATGAAACAAACAAAAACTTATAATTATGAAAACATTTTATCATGTTAGTATAAATGGTAAACATTTTGAAAGGTAGAATGTTTTCAAAGTATGTATATTTTTCTTCCATTCTTGATTTATAGCAATTCCCACAATGCTGTCACTTGGTATCCATATTATTGAATAGCATATGTCCTTTCATGCAATATGTAATACACCAAAATGAATTATGTAATTCTTGTCTTTTGAGACTGGTTTTAATTTTTCTTCATTCCGCTACTTGAAAGATCACTTCACTTCAATTCAGAATTTTTCGCTAACAAACCCATATTATCATTAAAACAGAGAATGTTGAAAGATGTTTTGATGATACTAGAACAAACAATCAGTATTATTTATCTCATATTTTCACATAAATCAATTAATCCAGTAAATATAACCTCAAACATAGCTTTTAAAATAAAAAATACGGATTTACATTATCATAACTATATTTTTTGATATCGGATAGATACGATTACTTACTTTTTAACAATTTATTCTTTTCAAAAACACTTATGAAACGCTTAAATATTCAAAAATCTACACCACAGACAAATGGAAATACTTATGTCAGCAAATTTTGTTTCAATACAACCAGTGTGGGTGATTTGTGGATACAACCTAAAAAACAGAGATAAGGATTCTGTGCTCACAAAAAGTTGAATTATTTGAAAGCAAAACATCCGAACATCTGGTCCAGAGATGCGTTTCTTTGAACCGTCAAGAGTGGAAAGACAGAGAGAAAATATGTTAAAACAAGTAAAAGCCGATTCAGTACTACTGTCGACATCTATCGTAAATATTTTGAACCAAATAATTACTAGATAAGTAGCTAGTATTGTGTAGGTTGTTAGGTTTATATACCTGCGAGAAGGCCTATCTTAAGTAGCAATGCGCGAGCGTAATTCCTTCATCAGGTCAATAGTGGGAGTATGTTTGAGTTTTGAGCTCATTTTGAAATGAAATGATTTTTGAAAAATCAGTAGTGCAGTTGTAAGCCGATGTACCTGACTGGAATCACCGAACAATTAAACTCACTTTTTGAAATTATTTAATCAAAAAGTTATTAAAAAGTAATTAGTTATTTTATTTTGGAAGTGAAGAGACAGTTATTTGTTTAATTTATTTATAGGAACGAGAAGGTCCCCAAAGAGTCTATTTCTAGGGCCTGAGATCTAAATATCTTATGATCGGTCTACTCCGCCGAATGTTGTTTTAAACAAATAGGGAATAAGATTTCCGAAGTTTATCTTTAGATCCTGAGTATTAGAACGAGTTTGGAATCTTTCGGAAGATAGGAAATAGGGAACTGTATTCTGAAATCTGTTTTTAGAGCCTGCGTTCTAGGCATGATTTCTAGAAGTCAGGAATGAGTTGTGAAAACTATTTTTAAAATCCCGAGTGCTAGATATCTTTCACAATTCCGTCCATTGTTTTATTTTATATTTTACATTACTTAATAACAATAGTTTTCTGTCAAATTAGAGTCACCGACTGGTCACTGAAACAAAAAGGAAATTTTAATCAATTTAAAGAAAAAGCTGGGTTAAGATAGGAAAAAACCGTAATGTGTGTATCCCTGAACTAACGTATCTGACCCTAAAAGAGAAGGGATTTTATTCTATTTAATTTATAACCAATAGATGGGTGGGCTCTGAAATACCGAACAAACCATTTTTTTATGTTAAAAGTTGTTTCTGCAATATAACCAGATATTCTGTTGATACTAAATGTACCTCTTTTATTTCCTTAAAACCAAAACAATTACTGAAATAAGTAAAAATCTTATAGATACAGGGTGAACCGCTCAAAGTTGAGAACCTTGAAACTTTGAGGAAAAATATAAAGTTTATACCACAGGTAACAGCTTAAGACAGCCACCGGTTACCATATCACGAGGGGTGTAACGATTAAAGCGCGATACATACTCTTGTCGCATGTGAAAGGGTTTTTCTAGCACGACCCCTGGATTACTGTTTTTCCACCAGGCTACTCTGGGAGGGTTGAGTTTTTAACAATGAACGTGTATTCTCCACGTTAAGAGAGGACTCGTGGCATACCGCTCTGCCAAGAGTGTCACTGTAACCCTTTTCTGGCAAAATTCACTTGCAGCAGAAAGGTACGTTACAGATGAAATTTTCATTTCCTCAAATGAAATCATTCGTATTGGTTCCTAGTATCACTGTGTAAAGCGGCCTGCTTTCTGCATAGAATGCAGCTTCCGATGTAAATATCGCCGTAAGCCCTAAGACTATTAACTGAATGTGTCAACATAATATATTTATCACGCTAAAAAATCAATAGGTATAGAATATACATTATTTTTTGTTCGACTAACAAACATATGTAATAATTTATTTGAGCTATTGAAAATAGTGAAACCATACCTTCAGAAGAACATTTGATTGTTCATGAATCAAATTAATGACTAGATATTTCGATAACATTAAACAGAGATAAAGCTCGCGTTTAATAATAAACCAATATACTAGCACAAACAGCAGAGACCATGTAATAAGTGATTGTTTCCATAAATCATTACAGAAAACCGACTGTGCCAAGAAATTTCGTCAATATTTTGGACAAATAAAAGAACCATCCGTCTATAGAGTACATCTAGTTTCAGCGCCTCTGGATCCGGACTCAGAACATCAAGATGTCGATCTAATTTTCCCAACGCAACGGTGCGTGTGACTGAAGTTCGTCTGGTTTGAGAAACAATCATTGATATCGTCATCAACCATGGATCCACGGGTGCCTCCACCACATCCTCCGAACCAATATAGCTACACACCATAGTACTCCAGCAGGCTCTGCTAGTCAAACAAGATTATTTAGGAACCAATGGATAGCCAGGGATCTTCAACGCCAATAGGGACGCCCACTCGTTATGTTTCCTATCTTGAAGGGGGATGCTGGAGTCGTATGTCCGTCACAACGTCAGGATGTTGTTCTTAGACAGGGTGATTGATTAGTGTGTTACAGTTCAGTATTCTCTATGTCCTTTGAGATATCAATTTGAAAATTTGGGGATTAGAGCCATCATTTGTCTTCACATTCTAAAATTATTTATAATGTTTCAGGGTGTTCCGTGTTCCAGAATGCTGTGCCATATCAAAATAAAACTTTTTTAAATAAAATATCTTCATACTTCATAATTGAAATCTGCTTGACTTTCCCATCATAACAATATAGGGTTATGATGTGTTCTACGCGGTATTTGAAAAGGTATAACCAATTGTCCATAAAAATAGTAACAAGTTCAATACCATGTATACTGTAGAAGAAATTCAAGAATGAAGATTTGTTGTGGTCAAAGCATTCGAGTAGTAGTCCAAATTCTGGAAAATCATTTATTTCGTCAATATTCATTGAATCTTATACAGGGTGAATCAAAGTACAAATACCTTATTTTCTCAGTTTTTTTAAACGCATCACCCTGTATTTTATGTGGGTATCTAAAGGTACT
The DNA here is from genome assembly GCA_963921935.1 of Galeruca laticollis. Taxonomy (NCBI): domain Eukaryota; kingdom Metazoa; phylum Arthropoda; class Insecta; order Coleoptera; family Chrysomelidae; genus Galeruca; species Galeruca laticollis. The sequence continues at coordinate 184,195,648 of OY998179.1, read as the reverse complement.
ACCAATATACTTATTTTTTTATTAAGCATTTCCTATATTTACCTAAAATTACGTATATTTAGTACCTATCAAATTAAAAATTTATTGTAAGTTGGCCATGATTTTTATGACAAAAACTGACATTTTATCATTGCTGTTTGGTACTATAGAGGTTAAATTAGAAATATGAAGATTGAGTGTAGATTATCTTGCTTCGGTGCATCCCTAATGTGTCCTAATTCTCTGTATTTCCTTTCTATTCTGCTTGCTACCTTATTTTGTTTAGTGGCGCCGGAAAATAGTAACAAAGCCGACACACCTAAATAACCGCAGTAATTGATGTCGATAACAAATATTCTTTTTCTTACTTCTTCTAAAACTGATCGCATCATTTACTGCTACCCTTCAATTGCTTCTAGTCTAATTAAATACAAAAAGTATTGCTCAACATAGTTTGTTGTGATTAAGTCCCTTTAGTAAACAATGTTTTTTCATTTATGATCTAAAATTGATAATAACAAGTGAGTTTCAAATGATATTATTTTTATTTACAAATGTAATCAACACATAATTTCTGATACTAATTGGATGAGTTAATGAAAAACAATAACATTGTTTTTATTTAATATTAATGTATCTATAAACAAACAAATGAACATAATTATGATAAATACGAATACTACATATACATAGATCTGAAATCAAAAATTGTTATTTGAAATAAAAGTATAGACATCGTTATCAGTAGTTCTGTTTAATATTAGTGTAGAAAAACAGAGGTTTAGTTGTTTTTACAAGAATAAGGTTCACATGCAGCAATCCAGTATTACATTGAATTTAATCATTTTTGTATTGTATTTATTTCTTCCAAATCTTCTTTAGTCGTCGCGTCGGTTTGTGATTCTTCTGTTTTCTTAACCCGTCTTTCCATTCTTTCTTGTATATGCCGAGTCACTTAATGTTTATGAGAATTTGCAAATTCTTCTTACCTTGAAAGATAATCTCTACCATGTTCCTGATGATTCGCCAATTCAACTGGTTACTCGCTATCTTAGGCATAGCCAGTTTCTTCACGTTGGACTCCAACACATGGTCTCGGAGGTTTCGAAGTGCTTCCCACACATCGCGGTAGGTAGATCGATCTTGGAATTCATTTCTAGTTACCACGTAGAAGACGTACCGCGAATTATGTTTCAGTTTCAGTGTCTTGCCAGGGGCTGGAATCTGGTCTTCAAGTTTTTCTAATTGCCCGAACTTCTTTCGAAAGACAGTTGCCAACCCTCGTGCGTTCTTGATACGGGCGGGGATGTTATATGCCAGTGAATAATCTTCTGGGAGGGTGAACAAATCTTGTTGTTGTTCCGAAGTGACTCCATATCTAGCTTTCCCGGTACCTCCATACGCGCCCATAAATTCATCGAAGGTGGGGTCAGACACATCTCGAATAAGGTTTACTCCTTCCTCTATGTCATGGTCTCCTTCGAATGGCGCTAGTTGGTTTCGGTGAACTACTTTTGGTTTTCCGTTGGGGATCTTGCTTATGCGATATAAAACATCATTGATTTTTTTCTTGATCAAGTATGGACCTTCCCAGGATTTTTGTAATTTTGGAGAAAATCCTTTTCTCCTCGCCGGGTTGTGTAACCATACTTTGTCCCCTTCTTTGAAACCGCCCTCTGTGGCCTGCGTGTCGTACCGACTTTTCATTCTGTCGCTGGCAACTTGAAGATTTGTTCGAACTAGTTCATGAATATCGTCCAGCCTTCTTCTAAATTGGATCACGTACTCTTCGCCTGCTGTATCTTCTCCAGGCCGACAGCCAAATTCCAGGTCACAAGGAAGCCTCATTTCACGTCCAAACAGGATTTTCGCAGGTGTTTCACCCGTGGACTCATTGACGGCAGATCGATAAGCCAATGCGAATAGGGAGAGATACTGGTCCCAATCTCTCTGATGGCTGGATACTACTTTGGACAGGTATTTTCCAATAGTCCTGTTCATTCTCTCGACCATTCCATCTGACTGTGGATGTAATGCTGTTGTTCTGGTCTTCTTCATTCCCAGCTTGTCGCAAATCTCCTGGAATAGATGGCTTTCGAAATTTCTTCCCTGGTCACTGTGGACTTCCATGGGCACTCCATATCGGCTGATGAATTCTTTCACCAATACATCCGCGACAGTTGTAGCCTCTTGGTTCGGGATAGCGTAAATTTCCACCCACTTTGTAAAATAATCCGTTACAACCAGTATGTACTTGCTACCATTTTCTGTGGTCGGAAATGGTCCAGCGATATCTAAAGCAATCCTTTCGAAAGGGCTTCCAACATTGTACTGTTTTATGGGTGCCTTTCTCTTGCGATGTGGTCCATTACTCGTAGCACAAGTCGTACATTTCTTACACCAGTCCTTAACATCGTCGGAGCTGTTCATCCAATAAAACCTTTCACGAACTCGCTGAAGGGTTTTCTTCACTCCCAGATGACCTCTCGATGGACTGTCGTGTAACTTCTTCAGTACCTCAGCTACTCTTGTTCTCGGGATAACTAGCTGTCTCCTCATCTCAGAACCATTATCGTTTTCAAGGACTCTTTTCAACAGCCCTTCTTCAAGGACAAGGGAGTCCCACTGAGCCCAATACGCCTTGAGTTTCGGTGAAAATCTTGACACTTCTTGCCAGGTAGGTCGCCGGTTTTCTTTCTTCCATTGCCGGATCATCTTCAGGTGAGGATCATTCTCCTGATCTTCTCTGATCCTGGTGGGTGACCATTCCTCGTTAACTACAGTAGTTCTTGAAACTGCAGCTTCCCTAGATTCCACCTTGTTGCAGTGGGAGCAGTCTGTTGGGCACGGCCGTCTGGACAGGGAGTCGGCATTTCGGTGACTCACACCGGCTCGATGTTCGATGTTGAAATCATATTCTTGAAGTCGTTCAATCCATCTAGCGATCTGGCCCTCGGGATTCTTGAACTGCATCAACCACTTAAGTGCTGCATGATCAGTCCGGATTAAAAACTTCCTACCATAGAGATACTGGTAAAAGTGTTCCACGGACTTCACTACTGCCAAAAGTTCTCTTCTTGTGACGCAGTAGTTTCGTTCTGGTTTGGAGAGGACTTTACTGAAATATTCTAGCACTCTTTCTTGCCCTCCTTGGATCTGTGAGAGCACTCCACCAATTCCTACGTTGCTTGCGTCAGTGTCAAGAATAAAGTCTCCCTCTGGTAATGGATATCCTAATATCGGCGCCGAGGTTAAATGCCCCTTCAAAGTTTAAAAAGCCGTTTGACAGTCTTCGTCCCATTGAAAAGCTCTTGCTTCTTCTGTAAGTCGCGTTAGAGGCTTGGCAATATCTCCAAACTTCCTGATAAATCTTCTGTAATACGTGCAAAGTCCAAGGAAACTCCTAATTTGATGTTTGTCGGTTGGTTGCGGCCATTGCTGAATGGAAGCAACTTTCTCTGGATCCACCGCCACTCCTTTATTGCTCACTATATGACCTAGATAGTTGACTCGGTTTTGGAACAGCTGACATTACTTCGGGTTTAACATGAGCTGGGCAGCTTGGAGTCGTTTGAATACGTCTTCCAAATTTTTCAGATGTTCGTCAAATGTCTTCCCCAGTACTACGATGTCGTCCAAATAGACCAGGCATGTCTTCCAAGACAACCCTCTCAAGACATTTTCCATAAGTCTTTCAAATGTCGCAGGCGCATTACAGAGCCCGAATGGCATGACGTTGAATTGCCATAATCCAGATCCGGTGGTAAAGGCAGTCTTCTCTTTATCTTCTGGGTCCATTTCTACTTGCCAATAACCAGACTTCAGGTCCAAGGTGGAAAACAGTTTGCTGCCGGCCAACGTGTCTAGCGTATCGTCAATTCGGGGCAGAGGATAGCTGTCTTTCTTCGTCACGTTGTTAAGCTGGCGATAATCCACGCAGAATCTCGTAGTTCCACCCTTTTTCTTGACGAGCACTACTGGAGACACCCATGGACTAGTAGATGGTTCTATCACTTTTTCTTCTGCCACCTCTCGAATTATTCTTTCAGCTTCCTCTCTCTTCGCTCGTGGAAGTCTTCGAGCTGATTGCCTAATTGGCTTAGCATTACCAGTATCGGTTTTGTGTTTGACGGCTGATGTTCTGCCAGTCTTTCCCCCTTTTGGTACGAATAAGTCTCGATACTGCAAGAGAAATTCTCTCATTCTCTTTTTTTCAGCTCTATCCAAAGAATGACTAGCTACTGATAACTTTTGTTCGAATCTGGCATTGGAATTGTCAGTGGTCGTTGTCTGACGAACTATAGACGTCACTGGTACGCAGGATCCAATCTTGGTTTCCTTCTTGATGGTAATTGCCCGAATGGCATGACGTTGAATTGCCACAATCCAGATCCAATGGTAAAAGCAGTCTTCTCTTTATCTTCTTGGTCCATTTCTACTTGCCAATAACCAGACTTCAGGTCCAAGGTGGAAAACAGTTTGCTGCCGGCCAACGTGTCTAGCGTGTCGTCAATTCGGGGCAGAGGATAGCTGTCTTTCTTCGTCACGTTGTTAAGCTGGCGATAATCCACGCAGAATCTCGTAGTTCCATCCTTTTTCTTGACGAGCACTACTGGAGACACCCATGGACTAGTAGATGGTTCTATCACTTTTTCTTCTGCCATCTCTCGAATTATTCTTTCAGCTTCCTCTCTCTTCGCTCGTGGAAGTCTTCGAGCTGATTGCCTAATTGGCTTAGCATTACCAGTATCGATTTTGTGTTTGACGGCTGATGTTCTGCCAGTCTTTCCCCCTTTTGGTACGAATAAGTCTCGATACTGCAAGAGAAATTCTCTTATTCTCTTTTTTTCAGCTCTATCCAAAGATTGACCAGCTACTGATAACATTTGTTCGAATCTGGCATTGGAATTGTCAGTGGTCGTTGTCTGACGAACTATAGACGTCACTGGTACGCAGGATCCAATCTTGGTTTCCTTTTTGATGGTAATTGGGTAATCGTTCACGTTTATCAATCGTACAGGGATCTCCTTCGCCGACGTAACCAATCGTTTCCCAATTAGTACTCCTTTGCCAACTTCCTCGTCGTGGTTCCTTGGTTCCATCATAACCGGTGTACCTTCCTCCATGATTTACTGTAGCCGTGCTACTATCATGGTTTCGCTTCGTGCAGGTAGAACGGTATCTTCCTGTACAGCTGCCAACACCGCGCTGCCTTCATGTGGATGCAGGAATACCTCCTCGGAACCCACTTTAATGGTTCTGTTTCTGAAGTCTAATTGGAAACCATGTACATTCATTACGTCCATTCCCAGAATCACGTCTTCTTCAATGTCAGCTACGATTACCGTATGTGTGAACTTTTCTGCGCCAATTGGATTTGTGTTTCCCCGTGAACGTTGGCACTTTCGCCTGTGGCGGTCCGCAGTCGCAGTCTCGTTGGTAGAAGCTTTTTCTTGGGGTTTATTATCTCTGGTAGTATAATGGTTCTAGTTGCTCCAGTGTCAACCAGCAGAGCATATTTCTTGCCATTTACTTCGCCATCCACATATACACTGTCGTTGCGACATCTGAGAGAAGCTATCAGTATGAGAGGGTCTTTGGATTGATCATGGGTCGGTGCTACCCCCTCGTAGCCGACCTGTTCTAGTTTTCCTGTGACTGGGGTTCTTGGTTTGCAGGAGTCTTGGGGCGCTTACACGAACTACGTACATGCCCTAGCTCGCCACAATTCCAGCATCTGATCTTTCTTGGCTTCTTGTCCATCATACTTTTTATTAAACTGACGAACTGGTCAAATCTGTCTTCGTCACCTTCTCCTTGGATGGTTCTGATTTTGTTATATCCTGATGCCTTCGTTGCTGCTTCATATTCAAGAGCAGCTGTCAATGCATCATTTAATGTTTTGGGATGGGCTAAACGAAGCGTCCTCTGCATATCGGGGTCACGTAAGCCATCAATAAAAGCCTGGATGCCCAGACATTCCATCATGTTCTCTGCTGCTGATGGATAAGCACATCGAACGAGTCGGGCAATATCCACTTCATATTCTCGAAGTGTTTCGTCACGTTTCTGCCTTCGGTTCTTCAGCTGGGACTGGTACAAATGTTCTAGATGTTCGTGACCGTACCGCATGTCCAACCTCTTCTTCAGCAGCTCGAAATCATCCGTTTCTTCCAGAGGTATCGTCTGAAGTATATCTAAGGCATCTCCCCGAAGCGTGATAGTTAGGTTCACTGCTTTCTCCTTATCGGACCAATTATTCACTCTAGCGGCTGCTTCGAACTGTTTTACGTAATTGGTCCACGACATCTTCCCATCGAACGTTGGGGCCTTGACTCGGGTAAAACTGCAAATATCATCTGTCTTGGGTTGTGTTTCTGGCTTGCAGATCTCGATCTTCTTTTCTTCTGCTGAAGTGTCCTGTGTTCTTAAATCAGCAATCTTTGTCTCCAACTCCTTGATTTTCCTGTCCATCTGATTTTCCATCGTTGTCATCTTATTTTCAATGTCTGATTTTAGAGACGTAATTTTATTCTCGACGTCAGCAGCAATGTCATTTTTTAACGATAAGATATCGGCAGAAATGTCATTTTTCATAGTGGAAATCTTCTCGTCCATATCAGTAGAAATATCATTCTTCATAGTAGAGATATCGTTTTTTATAGCCGGAATATCGTTTTTCACATTCGTTGAAATCTTCTCTTCCATGGCAGAAATTGACAAGATTAAGGTGGAAGCCTCGTCATTAAATAAAAATGTTTCTGGATCAAAGCCGTCATTTTCCAGTGCCACTTTAAGTCTTTCTACTAATTCACTTTTCTTACCGGACGTTTCCAACTCACGATCTTCCAATTCTGCCCTTAATTCCGTGACTTTCAGATCACATAGTCTCTTGGCCATTTTTACGTAGCAATTTATTTAAATTATCCCACTTCTGACACCAATGTAATGTTTTTGTTATTTATTTAAACAATAAACGGGTGGGATAAATTTTAAACACTCGGTATTGCTACTTACTAATTTATTTAAACACTAACTCACTAACACTAATTTATATGTACTTAACTAATCGCTTAAATTTAATTTATATGCACACTAACTTATTAATTTATAACACTTTTATATTCACTTAATTACTATTTATTTGTCAAGATCACTTTATCAACTAATAAACTAAACCCATCCGCTGATCGGTCCTGTATTTATATCAAAGCTTTCTTTACTAGAACATTCCGGATAGGACAAGTGCCTTTCGCGATATTTCTCAAAATGCCTTTCGAAAACATGTTTAAAAAGGACGGTCCCAATAAATCCCAATAGACCTTCTCAGAATTCGGCGCGCTCGCCATTTTCTTAACTCCGTTAACATAAGGTTACAGGGCCGTACTTAGTATCTGCTTCGGTGTGCGAGTTCGTAACAGTACTGTCTTCTTCTAATAACAGAAAAAGAGCGAAACTCAATACAAGCGTTTGTCGTATTGTTTTGATTAAGATACATATTGGTTAATGTCGTATCAGTTACGTGATGGAAAAGACTCAGCGTTTGTACTGTATATATACAGGGTACGCCATTAGTGTGACCAAGTTCGATATATCCGTTATTATAGAAGATATAGAATAAAGTTATATACGAAAATTGTAGACATCTGTACACTTCACATTACAAAATTATTATCATTTGTACTGGGTGTTCCCTATCACCAGGGTGAAACAAACATACTTTTTTTTAATGAGACACCCTATAAATTATTTCAGATTCAGATTGGGCCCACCTCCCCCATACTTACAATATACAGATTCATATAAGTATATAGGGTATTTCAGAAGTTATGCCCAATTGTACGTGAAAATCGTTGTGAGTTCAACGCCTTGTATAGTCCAAACGAAACAATTTGACATCAATATTTTGCAGTTGTAACATTTTGATATTGGTCTAGATTCATGATATTGTGCCATTTTTTGGATATTACAACATCTGAATACAGGGCGAGCCAAGAATCGAACACACAATTTTCTCTCTTTTTTAAAATGAATCACCCCGTATTTTATTTCAAAAAGTGAAAAGACACTTTATAAGCTTTCATTTTTATCAGGAATTCCCTATACCTAAAATCATTCATTTCTGTGATATTGTTTCAATTTAATAACAAAAAGTTTCAAATAAAAATTGAAATTCTTGATTTTCTTTTATTTACAAATTTTTACAGAACGGTCCTGTACATTCTGTTTCGAGACCACTCTCATGCTACGATACGCCTCATCGATGATGCCAACTGATAAATTAAACAATAGTCTCGAAATGAAATTCACCAACAATGCAGTTAAATCTTTTCAAGTAGAAAACGTTATTTAATGTGCAACACATTTGGTGAAGGTGGCAAGGACTCAATACTTTCCATCCCATAGCTGGTGGAGGGAATAGCTTCCACGTGTGGTGAAGGTGGAAATGGATCAACACTTTTACTGGTGGTGGGAAGAGCTATAACATAAAATAAGACCTATATTATTTTTTCAATGGGTACATTTTAAAATGTCTAAAATTATAGCATGCTATATTGAATTAAATTAATTGTCTCGACCCTTATTCCGTGGAATCTACTCATATTACTGTTTTAAATGAAACTTACTGTTTCTAGATAATTAATACAATGTATTGAAAAAATGTTAAAATTCTAAGAAATTTACAATTGTTTTGATATTAAATATCATCATCAGAATGACAGAAGTTACATTTCATTTGATGCCTACCTGATATTTAGTAATTATTTTTGGCTAAACCAAGAAGTGACCTATCTTGTGATTGACTACAGGAAGTATGATATTATATTAACATATATTAAGTCAATCACAAGGTTCTTGGTCTAGCCAAAAATAATTATTAAACATCAGGTAGGCATCAAATGAAATGTAACTTCTCTCATTCTGACGATAATATTTAATATAGAAACAATTGTCAATATCATAGAATTTTTAACATTTTTTCAATAAATTGTGGAACTATCTAGAAACAGTAAGTTTCATTTAAAACTGCTATATTGAATACAATAAAACTTACCTTCAATTTCTGTTAATTTCCTCTCATATTTTCTGGTGGGCATTTCAACGTTTCCAACTGGGGAATAATATGTATGGCTGGAAGCCATAGCTAGAAAAAAATGTATGTTATTAAACTCTTTTTTTTCAATTGCAAATAATAAATACGTTTAATTCTTTTAGGAATCGTCTCCTGTATGGGCTCTTCTACTTTGACGGGAAACAAAAAATTGTCTGTTATATCCCCCTTCATTGAATAATCTAAAATATATACATATTTAATAACATTTAATCAATTTATATAAAAAAAAACTACTCACCAGGCAAAAACAGGGACGGCAAAGCAAACTTTCTTAATAACCTTTTCAAATTTTGAGAAGCACTGTTTTTGAAAATGAAGGGGACATATCCTCCATTGTTTCCTCGTCGTCAAATTGGATGATTTATTCCCATTAAACGATCACAACCAGGATAAACGAAAATGACTGGATGACAACACAAAATACGGGTCAGTTTTCTATGACGAACAATATGACATCGCGCATACGCAGTTATAAAAATCAATAAAATTTTATTACTTACGACGTTTTCATTAATGTTTTGGAATTTTTTCAAATCTACCGATTTTAGTTACTGGACAGGCTCTATAGATGGCACGGTCAGCAGTGTCCCTAGCCTGAATTCGACTTGAACCGTCGTTTAAATAGCCAAATGGCGCGTTCTTAACAAATTGAAATTAATTTGAATTAGAGGTGGGAGTAGCTAACGAATAAGGAACGCTCCAAAACAATGAATGAAAACAGAAACATGTCTCAGCGACATGTTACAAACAATTCAGTCACAAGTCCGTTTATTTATAAGATTTGGGCCGTCCGGTATATCTATATGAATTTTGGTATAAAGTAATTAACTTTGAGTTTTTTTTACAATTTTTTTTGAAGTCATTAGTGGGAAATACGGATAAATAGCAAGACGACAGTTTGGAATGGGGCTTCTACTCTCCGCTCTCGCCTTTCGGTCTTCTGTAAATAAATAGTACATATAGTGTCTGTAGAAAGGTAGTGAAATTAATTGTTTGAAAGGTAAAATTTTATTTTGTTCCGTATATTATCGAAAGGAAGTTATTTTGTTTAAAATTATTTTTGGTAGTTGAATTTAATACATTCTGTACACATGAATAAAATTGTTAGGATTACTGCCGTCAGTTATACAATACTCTCATTTTACATTTTTAATTTTCTTTTTCAAGAAATTAAATTGTAAGCTATACCATATTTTTTTGTTGTTGTTTATTTTAAAATTTTATTCGACCAATTTTGTCCGTAGATATAAGTTTTAAGTCAGAATCAAATTTTTGTGTAAGCAACGTTGTACACTGGTAGATTTCTTTACTTAATTTTTTTTATTTGATCTTTTGTTTTGTTTATACATTTTTTTATTCGGTTCCAGTAGTAATATTTGATTGTTGGGCGATTCGTACGTTTCTTTTGGGATTCAAATGTATTCTGCGAGGAATTTCAGCAAATAGCCGACAGTTATGAAACGATAGATGTCCCGTCAGCCGAATTAATTACCTTATATGGTATCATTACATCGAACCATCATCGGACGATCGACTACGTCATAATGCTGAATTGCACTATTGGACACCGCATAGTTTCAGTATACATATTTTAGAATCAGAATAAGTATAGACTTGATATTGTTAACTTCAATAAATCTATTATTAATGTGTAATTATTGTAATTAAATAAATTTTTAAAAAAGTAAAGTTTTAAGTTGAAAACATAGAGTGGCGCAGTCAGTAGGATTCCAAAAGGATTCTCATCGCGTATTATCCTTCAGTTTCTACTGTTTATTTGGAAGAACCTTCATCGTGAAAGTTTCCAAATTTTGAACAATCCGAAGAAGTGCAAATAAACGTTTGAGAATATTACGGTGCCAATTAAGAGAGTGCAGTCCATCGAGGATCAATGGAAATCATCGCAATTTTACTGTAAGTTGCTCATATTATCTATCGTATTATCTTTCTTAGCCTATGTCATTCTCCTCATCTGAAGATTCCATAGTGGAAAACGACAGTGAGCTTAATATTAATATTGAATCAAATTTTAATTCTTCTGACGAAGAAAAAGAAAGTTCAGTATGGAAAGTTAGTTCTCTTTTAATTAATTTAAGCATGGAAGAAAATTTTAAATCTAATAATAGTCAATCAAATTCAACAATGTCTGTTCCCAAATTTGAAATTAAATTATTAGAATTCGTACCAAAATTTGATAGTAATCCGCTTGAATTAGCGTCTTTCTTAGAGACGAGTAACACTTTAATTTAAACTTATTGGAATCCAAATACCAATTGTGTTCAAAACATTAGTGTACTTTTCGAAATATATGGAAAATTAGTCGGAAACGCGAGAGAAGTTTACAGTATTTGCATAAACAAAGATTGGGAAACAGTTAAAAGCACTCTGGTAGCTCACTTCGGCGACCAGAGAGACGAAAACGGATTACTCTTTGATCTAGATCAGTTGAGACAAAATTCTAACGAACCTGCTCTTAATTTTTATAGTAGAATAATGTCTAATTTGAGTGCTCTTCATAATTACGTTGATTGTCATGAAACTGGCCTAGCTGGTGCAACCGTAAAGAAAAAAATTTATAATACACATGCTTCAAAAATATTTCGGGCCGGTTTGAAAGAACCTATGGGCTCCACAATTCGAGCTATGAAACCCGATACTCTTGCAACAGCTTGACAATTTATTATAGCAGAAAATAATATCCGTAACCTTCAAAAATCAAATAACGAAACTTTTAAGAATAAACCATATCCAAAATTTAATCAAAACTATCAAAATCAAACTAATTTTAATGTCAAAATTTAATGGCAATACAAAATTTGTCAAATCCATTTCCTCGTGGACCAATCAATGTTCAGCCCAGATTCGTCCCACATAGATTCCCGACGAATAGACAAGTTATCGGTTATCAACAACCTTCAAGAGCACCGAGTAATGTGTGGAAACCTAATTCAAATTTCCGTGAGCCCAAACCAATTCCTATGAGTGGCATTTCGTCAAATACATTTAACAAATCCAACTTTAATCGAAACCAAAATCGATTTGCACTTCCACCTCCACAACAATACCAACCCCAACCATCACAACCCAGATTTACTTCTGAAGAACTGCACAATGTCGACCAAACGCAATATTATGTCTATTATCAATCAAACACTCCTTACTACCATTATGAAAATAACATGCTTGACCAAGATAACGTTTACGACCAAAATTGTATTCCTCCCTATGAATTTAATGACTATGTAAACACCACAAATTCAATATCTGACAATCCAGAAACACAAAGCAGCGACGAACAAAATTTTCAAGACGCTCCCGAACCAACAAATCAGACGTAGAAATTTTTTCAATTCATGACAAGAAAGATCTTCCATACATAATAATTTCTGATCCTCCCTTAAAATTATTGATAGATACCGGAGTTTCAAAGTCATTTTTAAACCCCGAAATTGCTGAAAATTATTTCCCAAGTTATATTTATAAAGAACCAATTACCATCAGCTCAGTCTTCCAAACAACTAGTAGAGATTTTTGCGCTAAAATTCCAGCTTTTCTTCGCGAATTCAATTCAGATAAAATGATGAAATTTCATCTTTTTAAATTCCACCATTTCTTTGGCGGCTTGATAGGTTACGAAACTTTAAAGGATCTAGAAGTACATATCGGTCTAAAAAATTCACTTTTAAAAACACAAAACGGTAACCTACCATTATCTCACTACTCATCTAAAGGCAAACTTCTATTTTTCGCTCATGTTGAACCAAATTCCATAGAAACCGCAAAAATACCTGTCAATATACCAAATGGTACTGTTAGAATTCCATACACTGAACTATCTAGTTTTAGTATCAAAAAAGATGTCACTTTCTCAAAAAATGGATATGCCTCAGTTGATATTATAAATACCTCCGAAAATGTTCAAGATGTCTTTCTGTACAAACCCATAGTTGTAGAACCTTTTGAAGACAATTACGAAATCTTACAAATTTCTGTTCAAAGCCCTGCCGACAATCATCCCTATAATTTCGACATTGCCCAATGCATTCGAACTTCTCATTTAAATTGAGAAGAAAAACTCGAAATTGAAAAACTCTGTAAACAATTTCGTGACATATTCTATAAAGAAAATTCACCCCTATCCTTTACCAACCAAGTCAAACATCAAATAAAAACTACAGACGAACTTCCAGTCTATACTAAGTCATATCGATACCCCTACATCCATAAACCTGAAGTCGAACGTCAAATTAACGATATGCTAGAAAAAGGGATTATTAGGCTTAGCGACTCACCGTGTCCATATGGATTGTTCCCAAAAAAGCTGATGCATCTGGAAGAAAGAAATGACGCTTCGTCGTTGATTACCGAAAAATCAATGAAAAGACCGTTGACGACCGGTATCCCATCCCAAACATAACTGACATACTTGACAAACTTGGACGCTGTTATTATTTCATCACCTTAGATTTAGCCAGTGGATTTCATCAGATTGAAATGCATCCCGACGATATTAAGAAAACCGCTTTCAACGTTGAAAATGGTCATTTCGAATACGTCAGAATGCCTTTCGGTTTAAAGAACGCCCATGCAACCTTCCAGAGGGTCATGGATAACGTACTAAAAGAAGTCCGTAATAAAATGGACGACATAATTGTCTTTTCAAGCTCACTCCAAAAACATATTAATAATTTAAAAAGTGTTTTCCAAAAGTTTCGTGAGAGTAACCTCAAGGTTCAACTCGATAAATCTGAATTTCTTAGAAATGAACTATCATTTCTAGGCATCAAACCCAATCCTGATAAAGTAAAAGCTATTACCAACTACCCCTTACCGAAAACCACGAAAGACATAAAAGCTTTCTTAGGCCTTCTCGGGTACTACAGTGCCCATTTAAATTTGTCATCACATATAGGCAATAATTTCAACTGCCGCTTGAAACATAACTTAGGGCATCTTGTCATAGAAATGAAACATTCGTTAAAATAAAATTTATAAGACTTTTGTTGAAACCCACCTCTAGAAAAAGACATGATCTTAGTTTTTGTAGTGTCAACCGTTAAATTATTTTTAGCGCAGTATTTTTCAAGGATTTGTAATTTTTTTCCTACATCATCATCAGAGAATGCCAGTATTACAATATCATATGCATACAAAAGAGTTAATATTTCATTCATATCATCAATGTTTACACCCCGAGCCTCATTCTTACAGAAAAAACCTTCAATATCGGCGCCCTGTAATATTCCCGTGGTTACGTCGAATGCTTTGGTAAATCCATCAGCGGCTTTGATTTTAATAGTGGCATTATCATATAAGTGTTTTATAACACGCAACATTTTTGGCGATAAACCTAGCTGAAAAAGTTTTGCCCATAGAATTTGCTGGTCGATGGAATCATAAGCTCGTTTAAAATCTATGAAAATAGCAACTATTTTTCGTTTCTTGATCATGATATGTAAGTTTACGATGGAATTCAAAGTGTAAATATTATCTATGCACCCTCGTCCAGAACGGAAACCCGCCTGAGCTTCATGCAAAATGTAAAACTCCTCAGACCATTGTGTGAGTCTCTTGTAAAGAATACTGGTAAAGACTTTACCAGTACAATTAGCTAATGCTTACCCTCTATAGTTCGATGGTTCACACGCTAGTCCATCCTTATGTATAATTGTAAGTACTATTTCAGTCTATTGCAAAGGCATGAACGCTGTTTGAAAAATATTGTTAAACAAAGTATTTAGGTAAAGTATCCAATTGTGAGGAACATCTTTCAAGAACTCGTAGAAAATTAAATCATTTCCCGGTGCTTTCCTAGATTTGCACTTGCTAAGAACGTGGTATATCTCTTCGGATGTTATTACAGAATCAAGGAAAGGATAATTCACGTCTGTGAATTGGACGCTAGCGTGAACTTTCTGCGAATAAATATCATCATAAAAGTTTTCCCAAATTTCCACGGATAGTAGATTTCCATTTGAGTGATTTTGGAATTGTTTAATTGCTAACCAAAAGTCTTTAGGATTACGTGAACTTGTTAAATGGGATATAAAGGCATCTTTATATACTTTTTTCTTTGTCTGTGTTAGTTTTCTACATTTGTGCTTATCTTGCATGTAGTTCAGCTTTTGAGAAACGTCAGAGAGATATTTTAGGCTTATTTCAGAATGAACGCGATTTCGGAAAAATTTCAATGCAGTTTTTCGTTTTGGTGTTCCCTGATGCCCAATTCACCCCCTGTTCCGAAGGTGGGTGTCCCGGGACTAATGGGAAAAAAGTCAGGAGCGTATAATCTGAGTCAAAATAATGTTTGCACTTCATAAAAACTTTTTCTATGCAGGCCCTCGTTTTCGAGTTATAGGCCTCCAAAGCTCCATTTTGAATTTGGTTTTTATTTTTTGTACTAGTTATTTGATCTTTATCAAATTTACGGCAAAGCTATAAGGTACGTGTATGTTTATTTTGGAAAGCTCAACATTTTTACAATCGAAATTGACTTCCCCACACATTAAGGTAACGAAAAGGTACTGTTGTTGGAATTCGATATAATAAGCCGTTTGGTTAATATTAACAGTTTTTTATTAATGCACTATGTACCAAATTACCTAACTAAATTATTATTACGATGTCCAAGATTCACCTACTGTACTACAAAAAAATAATTTGATGATAGCAGATGATAAAAACAATAAGAACTTATTTAATGGGAATTAAATAGGTACGCAAACAACGTAATTGGTTGCTTTAGTCAAAATTACGAACACAACGTTATTAAACCATTAAGAAAATCTCAAAAAACACAAGTTATAAAACATTAGACTAAAACTAATTCCTAAACAACAACAAAAACTAACGTTATTCTAATAAATGTTCAATATGAGCTCCTCCCACTTCCAAGCACATTCTAAGTCTACGAAGGTTGTTCCTTTGCACTTGAAAGAGCATATTATTTCTTATAACATTGCAGTGTAACACAGTTATGTCTATTTAAGCTTGCCTTGTTTGCATAGGTGTTGCGTATACCTTACTTTTGAGATAACCCCAGAGAAAGAAATCCATAGGATTAACGTCTCCTGATCGCGGTGGCCATTGAAAAGGGCCTCCACGACCCATCCCTCTATTAGGAAACCTTGTGAGTAAATGCTGTCATACATCTAAACCCATCATGCATGAACCATAAATTCCTACGAGTTTGTAGTGGCACATCATCAAATAAGTCCCATAACTAATTTTGCGAAAACTCCAAATATCTCTGACTGGTCAAAGTACCGTCAAGAAAGCATGGCCCTATCAAATGATTGCCAACTATTCCTGCCCAAACATTAACCATGAATCTATGACGGTTTCTAGTTTGGATAATGCCATGTGGATTCACATCATCCCATAAATGCATATTATGAGAATTAATGACTCCCTCTATGGTGAAACCGGATTGGTCCGTAAAGAGAACGTTACTAATAAATGTATTGTCTGCTTGTTGTTGTCGCAGAAACCACTGGCTATACTCAAGTCGTGCAGGATAATCTGCCACTGTCATACTGTCATGCCCTGCGATCTTTTATAGCCACTGCTAAACTGCATTTTTAACGCCATCTATTCGCTTGGAAGGTTACTAACGAACTTTATTTTACTGATTGCTGTAATGCCGTCTTCTGTGAATTTGCCCTAACCAAGCTGTTTGGATGTCAATTTAAAAAAATAGAGCAATGTTTGACAAATGGGTAAATTTATGTGGAAACAGAAGGTTGAAGGAGAAAATGACATCTGAGAATATTTACAACAATTGTAGAGTGTGTGCCTTACACTTTTTACCTAAAGATTTTGGTCCAAATAAAGTTTTGAAAAGAGGAGTACCGTCAAGAAAGCATGGCCCTATCAAATGATTGCCAACTATTCCTGCCCAAACATTAACCATGAATCTATGACGGTTTCTAGTTTGGATAATGCCATGTGGATTCACATCATCCCATAAATGCATATTATGAGAATTAATGACTCCCTCTATGGTGAAACCGGATTGGTCCGTAAAGAGAACGTTACTAATAAATGTATTGTCTGCTTGTTGTTGTCGCAGAAACCACTGGCTATACTCAAGTCGTGCAGGATAATCTGCCACTGTCATACTGTCATGCCCTGCGATCTTTTATAGCCACTGCTAAACTGCATTTTCAACGCCATCTATTCGCTTGGAAGGTTACTAACGAACTTTATTTTACTGATTGCTGTAATACCGTCTTCTGTGAATTTGCCCTAACCAAGCTGTTTGGATGTCAATTTAAAAAAATAGAGCAATGTTTGACAAATGGGTAAATTTATGTGGAAACAGAAGGTTGAAGGAGAAAATGACATCTGAGAATATTTACAACAATTGTAGAGTGTGTGCCTTACACTTTTTACCTAAAGATTTTGGTCCAAATAAAGTTTTGAAAAGAGGAGTTTTCCCATTAGTCAATTTACCAGGTAAATCTATAATAATTAAAGAAAAAAAACTAACAACTAACTAGGATACATTCATTCAATAATTGTTTTAATTTTCTTGAATCTTTAGAAACAGTAACTGATGATGTTCCTTCCTCAATAATTGAAGCTGAACCATCAACCTCTTTAGCTGTACCACAAATTGGCACTGCATCTGTAACTGAGAGTCCTACGACTTTAAAGTTATAGGAAACTTTGAATGCTCAGTTTGTAAAACTGAGAGCTAAAAAAGCACAAGAATCCTGTGCTATTAATGAGGCTAGTTGTAGCTATTCAGTTGAACTCGAGCTGAAATTATCAACACATGCTGTTCAAGATTCTACTTCTGTCACACCAGCAGACTTGAATGCCACAGTTACTCCAAAAAGAAGTGAGTGAATAATTAATTGATTTATTGATATATAGGTGTTTAACAAAGAAATTTTCACAGAAATAGTAGATATTAGGTATAGGTCAATATTTTGATTTATTAAAAAACATGTACTTAGAAATGCATTTATAATTTCATATTATTTAGTTACATCAAGTTTTGACTGTATACTTCTATTAGAATATTGTCTAAAATAGGGTTTAAAATTTAACATTTCAACAAAAATGTTATCTAAATGCAATGTATATTGCATATTCATATTATTTTTTATTGCTAATGATATTATTTTTTAATTTATAAAGATCTGAGGTGAATGTCTCTAGGGTTAAAGACCTATCACCAAAAGCCAGACGTCTCTATCAAATAGCCACTCAATTTAAAAAAAGAGCTACCCAGTTTAGAAGAAGTCGTCACAATTGCTGTTAAAAAGGTATGCTGCTGAAACCTTTAAAAAATCTGAACTTTTTGAAAAATGTGTATCCATTATATTGTATCATATATGTAATATTTGTTAGCACATGCTATTATCAATAAATTATTCTTATCTTAAGCTTGAGAAGAAAATTAAGAAAATCACCTGTACTATTTTATAAACAAAATTTTATATTAAATTTTTGAAACTATTTGTCGACATTCGTCTTTTAATAAACTATCCTGGTTAATAAAAATGGATAAAAGCTTTAAACAGCTTTTTGAAACAACCTATCCTACTTTTAAGCCAAAAGAAAATAACAGGCTGTTTCAAAAAGTGTTTAAACTTTGTGTGACTGTTTTTATTTGTTTATTTAAGAAACAACAATATAGGCATAATTTAAAAAACCTTCAGTATTTGCTTGGCTTGCCATCTAGTAGTAGCTAGTAAACTGTGACTAATCATGCAGGTCTCTTCCTTTATTATTTCCCTGTTGGTGAATAGTAACCTTCCACCACAATAGATGACGCAGCACTCGACAAAAATTTGTGGTTTCGGACTTATTACAGGAGATTCCATTCTTCCCCGTATTAAAAGTATTTATCTATGGTAGATTTGGACAAACTTACATAATTCCAGCATTATCTGCGATTCACATCTATCAGTCATTAATACAATTCATTTCTACGTATAAAATTCCAGAAAACATTGTATCTGATAATGGCACAGAATTCACTCAGTCCACTCTCAAAGGCTTTGCTAAATTATAATATGGTATTAACTGGCATCATACTCTTCCACATAATCCTAATAGCAATGCAATCGTAGAAAGATTTCATTCTACAATATTAGAACACATGAGAACATTATTCCTAACGAATCCAAAATTAAACCCATTCGAAAAACTGAGATTGTCCATTTTAGGATACAATAACTCAATTCACTCTGTCAACAAACATAAGCCTATTGACCTACTTATAGGACATCTTCACTTGAAAGATCCCATCGAAATCGACGATGAAGCTCAACCAGATAACATTCAATTAAATGAACATAAAGAAATTATCAAACAGTTATATGACAGAATACATACCGACACTAGCAACAAAAAACAAAAAAATATCGAAAGATTAAACGAAAAACGTACAGATCCCCCAGACATTCCCCCTGGCACTACCCTTTATAAGAAACAATCGGAACGACAATCTAAAACTAAACCTCCATATAATCCCGAACACATTTTGACATCAAAAGATATTACAGTAACGACTTACAAAAACAACTATCATAAACAACTATTTAAACCCGTAAGAAAACTAATTAATGTAACTTCACAGGACGTCGACTCTTCAGACAGTGACGAACTAGAAGATACAGATTAAATCATTGAAAAGTAATCCCGGCATCCTATCTTTCGAACTAGGATCAGTTAGGGTAAAAATCGCTTCCCATACACTATATCCCTACAAACCCTATCCAAAACCAAATTACAAATCTAAGTTTACAATATTACTCATTAAACAACTTATTTAATAAGACGAACCATATTCATGAACATTCTTTGAGAAATGTTTATAAACAATTGCAATTTGAAGTTAATAGTATAAATGTTAAAATGAACTCAATATTTCCATCTAATCGAATTATGAGAGGAATAATCAACCCTCTTGGCTCGCTAGTGAAACTCGTTACTGGCAATATGGACCAAGAAGATGCTAACAAAATATACGCAAGTATTAGCGAACTACAAAATGATCAAAATAATAAAATCATTAGAGAAGTAAATTCACAAATTACTCTTAACAAAAATCTTATGGATAGTGTTAATGAATCAATATCAATAATTTCAAATAATCATCTTCTAATATCCAACAAAATTAATGAATTAGGAAAATCACTTAACGAAACATCTTATGATTATTCACACTATATAGAATTCCAGGAAATTTTTAGTCAAATAAAAATTAACTTGGACTCTTTGTCTAGCTTTCTTAACGATATTGAAAATGCAGTAAGTTTTGCCAATTTGGGTGTTCTGCATCAAAGCGTAATCTCCCGTAAGGAGCTTCAAGAAATAGTCCAAATTTTATATAACACATTAAAATATTATGCTATTGTGAATACTAAAGTTTATTATGATAAAGATAAAATAGTATTTTCACTAGAATTTCCACTGGTCCATCCAGATGTGTTTACCTACTACCACTTATAATCCGTACCTAATATAAATAACTCTGTCCTTATTCCTTCTTCCACTTACCTAATTATGAGAAACTACCAATATCAATATCAAGAAGAAGAATGCATCGATCTCCAATCCGTCTACTACTGTAAAACCAACAGGCTACAAGTAACCAGAGAAACAAAAGACTACATCACATCTCTCCTCTTAGTCACATCATCGCCGGAGAATTGCCAACAAATCGCTGTGAAAGTCTCCGAACCAATAATAGAAGAAATTAACGGAAGCGATTACATTGTAATATTCCCAGACTCACAGAAAATATAAACAGATTGTGAAGAATCAGGAGTTTCAGTCTTACAAGGAAGCTACTTATTAACAATCCCACCAAGATGCTCTATAGCTACTACAAAATACACATATAGAAACGAAAAAGATATCATCGAAGGACATCATATAGCTCTCGAAGGAATCCAAGAAGTACTACTTCCAACTTTGAATATCCAAGAAATTCAGCTAAAGAAAATCAACTTAGACAAACTTCATAAACTGCAACTTCAAGAAAACAATGCCAATCCGCTTGATGAACTCAAGATGCCTTTGACCTTTTCTCGCATTGCTATCAGCTCAAGTACCATAATTTGCATACTTGTAATCTGTTATTTCCATTTTAAATATAGAAACCTTATGAGAAAGGGTTTTCAGCACAAAAAGAAGCCTACCAACATCGACCCAACTCAAGTGGTTCCACCTTCGCTTCACCCTTGAGTTTTCTTTTGAAGAAAACAATGCCAATCCGCTTGATGAACTCAAGATGCCTTTGACCTTTTCTCGCATTGCTATCAGCTCAAGTACCATAATCTGCATACTTATAATCTGTTATTTCCAATTTAAATATAGAAACCTTATGAGAAAGGGTTTTCAGCATAAAAAGAAGCCTACCAACATCGACCCAACTCAAGTGGTTCCACCTTCGCTTCACCCTTGAGTTTTCTTTGGGGATGGAGGAGTTATGAAACGATAGCTGTCCCGTCAGCCGAATTCATTACCTTATATGGTATCGTTACATCGAACCATCATCGGACGATCGACTACGTCGTAAAGCTGAATTGCACGATTGGACACCGCATACTTTCAGTATACATATTTTAGAATCAGAATAATTATAGACTTTATATTGTTAACTTCAATAAATATATTAATAATGTGTAATTATTGTAATTAAATAAATTTTTTAAAAAGTGAAGTTTTAAGTTGAAAACATAATGCGACTGTCTCGGGTCTTATAGGGTCTTTAATATTTTTTTGGTTTCCAAGAATAATATTTAATTGCTGGATGACTCGAATGTCTCGTTCGAGAATTGAATTTATTTCAGCAGGAATCTCAGCGAATCGTCGACTGTCTCGGGTCTTGTTGAGATTTCTTTCTCTTTCCACTGTTTAGTTTTGTTGATAGTGTTTACAGGTTTCCAGGAATAACTTTTAATTACTGGACGATTAATTCTGGTAAGAATTTCAGCGAATCGCTGATTGTCTCGGGTCTCGTTGATATTCTTATTACTATAATTTTCACAATACGTCCTTGGTGAGAAATTGTTTTATCTTGTCAATATTATTTTTAAAATTTTGTCTAACCGCTGAATAACACCGTGAAATATTTTTGTAATACTGAATACGATAGCCCCGTTTATAAAACCCCCGAGACCTTATAAATAATATGTTTTCTGATTTGCATTTGTACATGAGCCGTTTTATATTTCCTCGCTTATATTTTGCCTAGTGTCTTTATTTGTTTGGGTACCCGTCCCCTTGTTAACTTGCTTTAGTAGGTTTGGTAAAAGATGTTTTTTATTTGTTTTCTGAGTCTACCTACTATGTTATTGAATATACACCTTTATTGAATTATTGTAGTATTATTCACAACTTACTAGTAGTTCATAATTACCGTTGGTTTCAATTTATTTAAGCTTAACAACAGTAATTATCATATTGGTAGTTTATTTTAAGGCAATTCTGTCGAGAGCAATGAAGCTCTATAAAAATAAGTATCCTGGTACTTAGTCTCTACAGTAATTTACAGTCCGACCCCTGGAATTTTCCGTACCTTCATCTGTTGTTATCCGGAATTTTTGAGTCGAGGGTCCGTGGAGTTAACCACGATAAACATCTGGCGCCCGAGAGAAAATTTAAATCCGCAGTTTTGGGGTGTCAATAGTGACGTGTCCAGGTACTTAGTCGCGACGTAAGTAGAAGAGGAAGTTTTAGTTCCCACGAGTAGACACTGAAATGATATTAACCATAGCAGAGCAGGCTCTAATACAAGTGAGTTATGCCGCAGCTCACAGGTCATCGTTAGGGACTACTCTAACAGGCCAGCCATGCATCCCATTGTCACGATAGTTTCCACCATAGGATTCCGGACAAGTTTATGAAAAAAATATAATTATAAATAAATCAATAAAAAAACTACTTCTAGTAATGAACACGTTTCTATTGTTTATAACTCGATTGTTTAAACGTGACACTACAATTCGGGAAATATAGATTTAATAATAACATTCAATGTTCCTAAATCCTGGATGTAGTATTCTGGTTTGAGGTCTTCAGAGTACTGCCAGTTTTTGATATCTTCAATTGTAGCACTACCGCTGAGTACAAGTAACTTTTGGAATCCGCCAATTGCTGCTGTGCCCATATCAGCAAATATTCTGAGGAATATAAATTTATTATATTTTTTGAAAAATTTCTATAAGTAAATAAATAACATCTTTTGTTGTCCTTTTTATCTGGGTATACCTTATAGTCCAAGATCACAGGGCCCCCAGACCTTACTTATTTTCTGATGAACAAAATATATACAATAGTATTAGTGTGTATAGTGAACGTATACATATCCGCTAGCTTGAGCTGACGACCAATTCTCAGGTACTAGGTACGTAAAAATTATACTCACTTTACTGTGTCTTGAGGACTGATTATTAAGTATGTTGAAAGGAATATTGTGAATAATTTGAAATTAATACTGCCAGACACCTTCTGTCGGCAGTATTTATTGCCAGACACTTTAAATATCGAAAGCAAAAAACACAACCGTACTTAAAGTCTGAGACAAATATATTTTTCCTACGACCACATAGGAAAGTAACACATATCGCACTCTCTACTCCCATGCAAAGTGACCTTTACTCTCATGCGTGCGGAATAGTATATTGTACAATGAGCATAAAATGACATACATTTCCCACGAGTAGGTATATGAAATTTTGTAGTACGAGCGTAGCGAGTTGGAAATGGGCCATTTCATGCAAATTGTACACTATACATTTTCTACAACCATCTGAATCATAAACAAATCTATAATATTTTTCATAACAATTTTTATTATTAACTTTACTGCCGTCATTGTTGCATGGTCTAGAGAATTTTTTCTCTGAAATTATTAAGTCGGGTTCTTAACGCTGAACGAACCATATATTTTTTTCTTTTTGTACATGTACCTACCTACGTCGTGAAACAAATAACGTTCAAAATTTTCAAATTTTCATAACTTGTAAATAAAAAAACTTTATGCAGTAAAAATCGTTATACTTAATTCACCTACGGAAAAAGTTATCAACGATCGTGTCTCTTTAAAGAAGTAATATCACATCGTGCATCTACCAGGATAGTGAGCGATGTCCTTCTAAAGCAATGGCTAGTTTACATATCGGGATCAGCATGTCAATGTCATTAACTGTCTCGACCCTTACTTCGTGGAATCTACTCATATTAGTGTTTTTAAATGAAACTCACGGTTTCTAGTTAATTAACTAGAAACCGTGAGTTTCATTTAAAAACACTAATAATGTCAATGTCAAATCATCCTCACTATCGTTACCCATTTTCGATTATTAATTTTTTTTGCAATACCGAGACTAAAGTGGTCACTTTACTCTCACATGCTAGACATTAAATTGTCTCTCTTAGACCCAAGGGATATAAAGTGGCAGTTAAAATCCCGAGGGATTTAAAGTACAAATAAAACCTTACATCCTCGATGCATATCCAAGCATTTTAGAAGTCCGTCCTCGATGCCCAGCCAAGTTTCGTAAAAGTCTCTCCTCGATGCCCAGCCCAGTTAAGTAAAAGTCCATCCTAAGTAGTATTTATTTTTATTCAAAATGTATGTAGAATTACCAGAATTACAAAAAATATTGTATAGACCTGTCGACTAAAGTGACAGTAATCCCTTAGATGGATTAAATGGGTCACTTTAGTCGCTCGGTGTATAATATACAGTATCCGCCAAAATAAACAGTACCGAAAATAAAAATTAATTTTTAATTTCTGTAAAGTAAGTGTTCAAAATGTTCACCATTTCGACGCAAACAAGCTTCATATCGATTTTGTGAGTCAATAAACATATTTATAAAAAGTGGTTGATGTAACTGCCGAAAAATATTTTGTATTCTTTCCCGTAGTTCGGCAATATTCGACGGCGGATTTTCCGAGTGAAATATTTTGTCCTTAATTATGCCCCAAATGTATGCGTCAGGTGGCGTCAGATCAGGTGAATGAGAAGGATATTCGAAGTCTGTTCCCCGAAAAATTATTCTATTATCGAAATGCTGACGGAGTAAGTCTAAGGTGCGCACAGCTGTATGGCTCGTTGCACCATCTTGTTGGAACCATTGTGTGCGAAACTGTAGATTTCGTGCACGGCAAAAGTTATTTAGATCTCTCACAAAAGGTATAATAATTTTCTCTCTATAACGCTCTTGGTTGACAGTAAGTGGATTCTGATTATCATCTTCAACGAAATAAGGACCAATCATTCCATGACCAGATACCGCGCACCAAACGGTAACTCGAAGACTGTGAAGTGGTTTCTCTACAATGACATCAGGACGTTCAAATCCAAGGAATCTGGTTGTTTGTCGATTAATAGAGCCGCTAAGATGAACGTGACTGTCGTCTGAAAACCATATGTTTTTCAAAAATTCGGGATCTTCGTAAATTAAACTCAACATGCGACCACAGTAAATTTCTCTTGCACGTTTGTCCGCAGCATTTAGTCGTTGTCCAACTTGAATACGGTATGGATAACCACCAATTGATTTGAACATGCGACGTAAAGACGTTTCACTAATGTTGAGTTTACATGCAGTTCTTACAAGACTTCTTTGAGGTGATTGCACAACTTGGTTAAAAACACGTCCTTCATTTTCGTTAGTGCATACTGTTTTTCGACGACCTGGAGAACCTTTACGTTGACACAATACACTACCAGTGCGACGAAATTTTTCAACAACAGCTAACATCACACTTTTACTAGGAGCTGCTTTATTAAATTTTTGTTGATATTTTATTGACACCTGTTCTAAGCTTGGACCATCATTAGGACCTATTCCGTATGAACGAAAATAATGCTCTACCAAAAAAACTTTTTCTTCCGTTGTTAGAACCATTTTTGAAACAAATTTAACTGCAGCGTACTATTAATATATCAACTAATGACAATTAAGTCAAATATGACAAATCCATATTACATAAACAACTCCACAGCACTCTCTGTTTCGGTACTGTTTATTTTGGCGGATACCGTACTATTATAAACGAATTTTGTATACACTGATGTGAAATGTCAAATTATTAGACAGACGTTAACAAACATGACTCTATCATATATTGCTCAAATAGTTTTAGGAATAGAAACATGCGGTTTTCGCCAGTTCTATTGAAATTTATAAAAGTTTTTTTCTCAATGATGGGATATTTTATCGTAATTCCGGTTTGATCGGAAATTAACACGGCGATTTTTAGGGATAGGGCAACTGTAATGTTTGTGAGATGTGAACACAAACTCACTTGTTGTGAATAATAAATTTTATTAAGGTTTACGCTGATTACAATATACAGTGTTACAAAAAATATGTCATGTATCTTGACAGTTTTTCATAAACTTCTCGAAAATGAGTTTTCTACAAAAAAAGTGCCATGTTGCGCGATTGGGCACATTATCCTGGAAAGTCCAAGTACTTAACATACCACCCACCTTGAAACTGTTGAATAGTTTCAATAAACAAATGAACAAATAAGTAAATTAACAGACATTCAAAAATTAAAAATGAACAATAGTAATTTAAAGACAGTTCTGCAATAATAGCAATGTACATATTTCACTTTTCAATGGGAAGTGGACAGATTTTAGCTATGGAGCGTTTGAATCTGCCGTTCGCGGTTTTCAATCTAACAACTCTTACAACACCGTCACTACCGGGATGAATGTCAATTATGCGCCCCATGATTCACTGAAGAGGATGTAGGTTGTCTTCCTTAATGATGACGAGTTGATTAACTTCGATGTCAGATGACTTCCACCACCATTTGTTTCGGGACTGCAGCCCATGAAGATATTCTGTGGTCCACCTGGACCAAAAATCTTGAAACATCTTTGACAGCATATGGAACCTTGTTAGTTTACCAATGTTTCGATTAGTTAGGTCAAGCTCTGGCAGAGTATGAAAAGGGCCTCCAATGAGGAAATGAGCTGGGGTTAATGGTAGAAGGTCATCGGGATTATCGGATATTGGAGAAATAGGACGCGAATTTACACAAGATTCGACCTGACCTACCAAAGTGTGCAATTCCTCAAGAGTAAGGATTCGATTTCCGATGACGCGTCTTAAGTGATACTTCACATTTTTTATTGCTGCTTCCCAAATTCCACCCATATGGGGAGAACGGGGTGGTATGAAATGCCACGTTATTTTTAATTTCAACAATTCGTTAGAGATTTTTTTATTTGTCGATTTCAAAAAATCGTAAATACTACCGATCTCATTATTTGCTCCTACAAAATTTGTGGCGTTGTCAGAATAGATGTTCGCGACCAAGCCTCTTCTTGAAACAAATCGTTTAAAGGCATTTAAAAATGCTTGAGTCGTGAGATCGCTTACCACTTCTATATGTATTGCCTTTGTGGCGAGACAAACGAAAACACAAAGATATGATTTTAAAAATGATTTTGTGCGCGTGTTATGCATTTTAATAGTGAGTGGGCCAGCATAATCAACTCCACTGTTTAAAAATGGTCTAGAGGGGGTAATTCTCTCGCGGGGTAATTTTCCCATTAAGGTTGCGATACTACGAGGGCTACACCTAAAACAAATTGTACATTTTCGTAACACTCTCTTTACATTGTTTTTGCCATGTATGGGCCAAAACTCTGTTCTAATAGCGGCAAGTAAAGCTTGAGGGCCTGCATGTAGCATTTTTTTATGAAAATGGGAAATTATTAAATCAGTGAGTGGATGTTTATTTGGTAGAATAAGGGGAAGCTTTTGTGAAAAAGGAACCGCTACATTCTGGATTCTTCCGCTCACCCTGAGCAATTGGATTTCATCAAGAAACGGGTTCAAGGAACGAATTTTGCTTTTAAGAGAGATGGTTTTTGACAAATTGATGGCCTTGATTTCATCGACGAAACATTGCGATTGAGCTAGCTTGACAAGCATGTTAGAAGAATGTTGTAATTCGGACAGCTCGAAAGAGGGTAATACTGGGTTGGATCTTCGAAATGTTTTGAATCGAAATATGTATGCTGTGATTCGTTGTAATTTTGCAAAGGAAGAAAATTTATTGAATAAGTCAAAATCAGAGATTTTGGAAACCTTCAGGCACGTTTGTTTTTCTTTTCTTTTTTCCGGAATTTCTGTATTTAATGGAATTTCATGGGAAGGCCATTCATCCTCATTAAGAGAGAGCCATGAGGGACCATTTTTCCAAAGGGGTGTTTGTAATAATTGGTCCGGGGTAGATCCTCTAGACAATACATCTGCAGGATTATTGTGTGTCGAAATGTGACGCCATGAGTCTGGATCCATGATTTCATGGATTTTAGATACTCTGTGACTGACATATGTTTTCCATTGGCTAGGTTCACCCTTTATCCAACAGAGTGCTACTATTGAGTCAGTATAAAAGAATACTTTGTTAATGTGTAAACTAAGGGAATTTATTGTAGAGTGGTAGAGTTTGGCTAACAAAAGGGCTGCACAAAGCTCTAACCGAGGAATTGTTTGAGTTTTTATCGGGCTGACCTTGGTTTTAGCACAAACTAAGCTTATAGAGTGATTATTGTCTGAGTTTGTGGTTCGGAGGTATATAACAGCACCATATGCCAATTCACTGGCATCTGCAAAACCATGAAGCTGTATATTGATAGTGTTGGGACAAGCAATAAACCTTGGAAATTTCAGCTTGTTTATGCCTTTGAGTTGTGATTGAAAGTGTTTCCACTTTTGAGAAATATTGTCCGGTATGTATTTGTCCCAGCCAACTCCAAGTTTCCACAAAGTTTGCATAAATATCTTGGCCCTGATTGTTATGGGAGCCAACATGCCAATAGGATCAAAGATCTGGGAGATCTTTGCAAGTATCATACGTTTCGTGAACGAAGTAGAATTGAGATATTTATCTTTATAAGAGTAAAAGAAAACATCCTCTGTAGAATGCCAAGATATTCCCAAAGTTTTGGAATCAACATTGGTGTCCAAAATTTTTAAAGATGGAACATCTGCGTTAGAAGTAATTATTGAATTATGATTTGACCTCCATTTTCTCAACGGAAGTTTTCCCTGGTCACAAATTGAAATTATGTCATTTTTTAGTTTTATGGTTTTTTCTAAAGTGGATGCTCCGCATAGCAGATCGTCTACGTAGAAACAATTTAGCACGGCATTTGAAGCATCGGGCATCTTTTCCTGATTTTCCAAAGATAATTGTTTAAGACAACGTGTTGCTAAAAAAGATGATGGAGCTAAACCATATGTGACGGTTTTAAGTCTGTATTCTTTTATAGGTTCGGATACATCGGAACGCCATAGTATTCGTTGAAAGTCGCGATTTTCTGGGTTAATATTAATTTGCCTGTACATTTTTGCAATATCGGCCGTCAAAACATACTGATGCTGCCGAAACTCTAACAATATGACAAAAAGATCTCTTTGAATAACCGGACCAACCATTAATATGTCATTTAGAGATTGGTTAGTAGATGTTTTGTGGCTACCGACAAAGACACATCTTATTTTTGTAGTAGTACTTTCTTCTTCAAAAACGGTGTGATGAGGTAAGTAATGCGTTAGTTTTTTGTCGTCTTTTTCAGGCACCATCTCCATGTGATCCAGGTCAATGTATTCCTGCATAAAATTACAGTATTCAGTTTTTAAGTATGGTAGTTTAAAGAATTTTCTTTCCATTGATGTCAATCGGTGAAGTGCAGAGTCTCGTGATTTACCAAGTACATTTGGGTTTTCCTTGAATGGTAATGATACTTGAAACCTTCCACTGGGCTCTCTTGTATGAGTAGATATGAAATGCTCTTCGCATGTTTTTTCTTCTTTAGAATATGCGGGAGTAAGTGTGCTTGGTAGGCATTCTTCTATAGTCCAGAAAGCTTCCATCTGATGATGTAGTTCAATGTGATTGATTTGATTTACGTTGAGTAATTGCGCCAGATAAAATCCATCCAAGTTGGGTTCCTTGTAAAATTGGAGATCGAGCGTTAAGTTTTATTTGATTAGGGCATAAAATATCCCAAAAGATAGAAGCACCGAGAAGCAAATCAACAGGGCCTGGTTTGTAAAATGTCTGATCAGCCAGCTGGATATTGTTAGGAAGTTTTAAATGAGATATGTTAATGAAGTTCGACGGAAGAGTGTCAGCAATTTTGGGCAAAATGAAAAAAGATTGGGCTGACCGATAAGAAGTAAGTTTGGACTGAATAACTGCATTTGTTTTAGATAAAGTATTGGTTTTAACTTGATTTATGCCAGATATGGAATGTTCAGAAACTTCAATTGGTAGCTGCAGCTTATCGCTCAGCTTCTGAGATAAAATTCATTTGTGAACCTGAATCAAGGAGCGCGCGAGCTTCATGAGGTTTGCCTTCTTTATCCAATATATATAAAACAGCAGTTGCCAAAAGTACTTGATCAATATTTTCGCCTACATTTTCAAGTACTGCAGAAAAGGAACTATTTTGTGTATTCTCTGGAATATTAAATATTTGGTGAAATTCCGAAGATGTGTCAACGCTAGCAGTCAAGGCAACCTCTTCATTTGACCCTTGATTATGGAAACCTTTGAAATTGCTGTCATGTAGACAAGTATTATGTTTTTTGTTGCATTTTCTGCAACCTGAAGAATTGCATGAATTATTCTTGTGACCAAACCTTAGACAGTTAGTACAAATATTCAGGTTTTGTAAAGTTTCAAATTTAGTTTTTGTAGACATTCACATTGATATATGTAATGAAAATTTTTGCAAATAGGGCATGTATAAGTTGGATTTTTATTTGTGTCTGTGTTCAGAAATGAATGATTTTTTTTGTATGTTTACGTATCACTCCGTTCGTATGAATGTTTAGACGGGCTTTTCAATTGACATGATGTTTCGTAATCATCTAAGAATTGAATTCGTTCATTTAAAAATGTTTTTAAATCTTCAACAGATGGTATATCTAATTTTTTTGTGATTTTTTTCCACTCCTTTGAGTAGATTCTGGTAGTTTCTTCAAAATAATGAAATTAAGTAATGGACCACAATCTTGGGTCGAGACTTGAAATGCTTCTAGAGCTTGTAAATTTTTGTTCAAGGTGTCGAGAATCCCCTTTAGACGATTACACGATTCTTTATTGATAATTTCAAAATCGACAATAGATTTAAGATGTTTATGTATAATTGCCTTTTTATTTTCAAATCGTTGCTTTAATAAATCCCAAGCAATTTTGTAGTTTTCGTTTGTTACCTCTAGCGATGCAATTACCTCAGCGGCTTCGCCTTTAACAGATCTGCACAAATAATAGTGTTTCTCAATGTCAGGTAAATCACTTTTGTCTATTGGCGCATATCTCGAAAAGAAACCCATTTATCATAATCTCCGTAAAAAGTTGGTAATTCTATTTGAGGTAATTTAATATTTTGTTTAGTGTTGGGTATATTTTCGGAAATGTCTGCGAATGAAGATTCAACGTTTTTTATTTCACCTTGTGCGGTGGCGAGATGATTAAAATATGCGTTTTCAAATTGAATTCTCACATCATGATGTTCCTCAAGTTTTAACATTTCTGGATAACATGACGCTAATATTTCAATTTGATCTTGTAGCTCCTCAAATTCTCTTAAAACTGAAATGATATTATCTACGCGTAATTTTAATTGATCTAATGATATTTTGTTGTCATTGAAAGCTTGGATTGACGTTTCAAATCTAGTTAGTTTTCCTCTAACTAGACCTCTCTTTGCGACTATATTTTTTAAATTAATCTTTAAATCATTTAGCTCCTTTTGTTGTGAATCTGTTAATATATCTGGTATTGTGTATTCTTAAAAGTTTATTTGAATAATGAAATTAAGTCGATGCTTTTTACAGTATGCAAATATTGATTTCTTGTTTGAAATAATTGTATGAAATGTACTATGTTAAAGTATGCTGAAACTGTTGAATGTATGCTAAAATATGTAAAAGTTCTTTAGTTATTTTTATTTTATGTTAGTATGTTAACAGATTTTTATGATTTTTACTGATTTTTGTGCTATTTTGGCTCGATATTTGCTAATGAAATGAAAAATGTCACACTTTGGCATGTGAAGCAAATCATTTAAAGGAAATAGTTTAAAAACATGGAAAAGTCTGACCTTATTTTCGCGTTGGAATCGTTGGTATCACCTGCTCTTCTGTTCTGATTATGGGAAACGCATTACCATATACCAATTTTATACGTCAATGCTTGATACACTTTTAATTCTCGTTTATTGTAACATCCGCAACTCGATAGGACCAGAATGTAATGTAATGTTTCTTGTAAAATGTTTGTGAGATGTGAATACAAACTCACTTGTTGTGAATAATAAGTTTTATTTAGGTTTACGCTGATTACAATATACGGTGTTACAAAAAATATGACATGTTTCTTGACAGTTTTCCATAAACTTCTCGAAAATAAGTTTTCTACAAAAAAAGTACTATGTTGCGCGATTGGGCACATTATCCTGGAAAGTCCAAGTACTTAACAGCAAATTTGTTTTTTTAAATAGAGCACCCTGTATATTTTTAGTCTAAAACAAAGCTCAATCTTTAAGCTTTCTAAACGTATATAGTTTGTGCTGCTTTTTTCCGGAAATTATGGCCTAAAATTTAAGTTTAACAACTTTAAGCATTTTCTGAGGCAATTTATTATAAATGTCGATAAAATTAACAATTTTTAGCGTAAAGACATTTAACAAAAAAAAATTATTGCAACAAATTTTCAAAATGATGTCCTCGGACGTTTACACACATTCGCCATCTTTTAATTAAGTTTCGAAAACTAGCGGGGCATTTGGAAATAGATTTATATATTTTTTAAGTAGGCTTTGCTTAGTGACAGCAAATAATTATTTCACGCGAACTGTCAGTTTACAACAATTAGTTTTCTTATTTCTCTTTGAAAAATGTTCAATTTATCTAAAAAAGGAAAGGGTGTAATAATGTTTGCAGAAACGAAGTCAATTGTGGTGACACAAAGAAGATTTCGAAGAATGTTTAATAAACAACCACCCAGTGATAATGCAATAAAAAGTTGGTACCGTCAGTTATGGGACACAAAAGTTGGTACCGTCAGTTATGGGACACACGCACACTTGCTCATCAAAAAAGATAGCGTAACCAAGACAATTTATTAAATAAAGTTATTCAAGTTCAAGAAGTTGTAGAAGTGAATTCCACAACATCAGTTAGAAAAATGGTTAGAACTGCGGGCGTTTCTAGGAGCACACTTCATAGGATTTTAAAAAAACAATTAAAATTAAAGGCTTACAAATTTCACTTGGTGCAAGAATTAAAAGAGATTGACCATGCCGTGCGCGTTAATTTTTGCCGACTAGGTTTAAGATTATTTACGAGAATTAATTACTGAAATCTCCTTATTATGTCTGACGAGGCTACTTTCCACCTAAATGGTCAAATAAATAGACACAACTGTCGCATTTGGGGTTCAGAGAACCCTCACAAAACTACTTAATATGTAAGACATTCACCCAAAGTAACTGTATGGTATGCCATGAGTTCTACAAAAATTTATGGCCCACTTTTCTTTAGTAAACCTATTGTTGCCGCAGTAAATTATGTAGATATGCTACAACTGTACTTTTTTCCGCAGCTTCAGCAATATAATTTATTACAAACATGTTACTTTCAGCAGGATGGTGAAAGTCCACACTATGCAATGATCACTACAGAACTTTTAAATGAAACATTTGGTGAAAGGTGGATTGGAAGAAGAGGTTCACCGCGATCACCTGATTTAACGGTACCGGATTTTTTCTTTTGGGGTTACATAAAAGATCGATGTTACAACCCACCCCCTACAACCTTGGAAGAATTAAAGACAAACATAATAAATGTGATTGAAACTATTCCTAGAGAGATGTTGATAGCTAGTTTTCGAAACTTAATTAAAAGATGGCGAATGTGTGTAAACGTCCGAAGACATAATTTTGAAAATTTGTTGCAATAATATTTTTTGTTAAATGTCTTTACGTTCAAAATTGTTAATTTTATTGACATTTATAATAAATTGCCTCAGAAAATGCTTAACATTGTTTACCTTAAATTTGAGGCCATAACTTCCAGAAAAAGTAGCACAAACTATATATGTTTAGAAAGCTTAAAGATTGAGCTTTGTGTTAGACTATTTGAAATAACAAAGTTGCCCTATCACTAAAAATCGCCGTGTTAATTTCCGGTCAAACCGGCATTACGATAAAATATCCCATCATTGAGAGGAAAACTTTTATAAATTTCAATAAAACTGGCGAAAACTGCATGTTTCTATTCCTAAAACTGTTTGAGTAATAAGCGATCAAAACCCCGAAATGTTAAGTGGGACACCCGGTATAATGACAGGCTAGTTAGTAGCTCATGAAAGTCGTGGGAAATGGAACATTTCGATACAGCTAGCCCGTGGGAAATGAAAATATGTACTACAACGTGGTAGGTTTCTTTATCGAACACGTACTCGAAATGTACATTTGTCTTTATGGTCGTAGAAAAAGTATTTTCCGCACTAGCGCGGAAAGTAACTTTTTCTACAATTGCTATGAAAAGTAGCGTATTTCTCATAGCTTACTTACTTTAAAAACCATATATTGCTCACACTGTGAGAAATATTATTTCTCACGGCACTTTGCCCACACTACATACATTTATATGGAGAATCCAGTAGGGGGAACTCGATGTTCAGCCAATTTCAGACGGTTATACTCGATGCTCAGCCGTTTTCGGTGAGTGGTCCTCGATGCTTAGACTTTTTCTACAAAACTATTTACTTATATTATTTAAAATTGTGCAGTTGTAGAAAAAGTATAGTGTGCAAGATGTGGGAAAAGTACTTTTCTCACTCGTGTGTTTGCGGTAACAAACTTCCACACTCGTGAGAAAAGTTGAACTTTCCCCACTTGTTGCACAATATACGATTCAGCAAGGCTGTCAATAAGCCGTTAAACCCGTGAATCCTGTAAAATTTACAGATGTAATTATTAATTGCTCTTCCTTATTGATATTATTTACATAAAAACTGGACTAAAAACTAATTATTTATAAAAATAAAGAAAAGAAGAAAAAAAAATTGTTGACGCCGAGAATCGAAATCACAATCTTCCGGTCATCATACCAGATATTCCTCCAACTGAGCTGATTCAGATTTGAATTTTCATTATCAGAGATATGTACTAATATCTCGTAAGTCGATTCACATCAATCTAATTATGATATTTCTTATATTTTCATTTTATTAAAACAAACTTTAGCTATTTCTAAAGTTCAAGTAATTAAGGGATAGCAATGAAATTCTAAAAGTATTAATTTATTATTGTAACAATAACCAATTCACTTTTAATTTTTATCGTTCTAAATAATTCAATTTGTTCCCCAGTTGTATCTAATAAGTACTTACTTATAGTCATTTTTTCAAATAAACAATAATTATCGTTATTTCTTTATTTCACTATAAAAGTAACTGTAAATTCATGTGAACTTTTTATAAAAACAATATTCAAACATGTATTGTCACAAATAAAACGTAGGATTAGTCAGCAACTCAATATACACGATCGGATATTTACATATTGATTAATAAAATGGGTGGTCGTAGGAAAAATATTGACTATTACTTATGTGAAAGTGACTTTTCACTCTCGCGGGATTGTCGCACTCGGCTTACGCCTCGTGCTACAATATTTTCCGCTCGTGTGAAAAGTGTCACTTTTCGCACTCGTAATGTAATATACTATTGTAAGCTCCCAGACCAATTGTAGGAGCCAAAACATCTCCTAAGCGTATTTAAAGTGACACTGTGAGTAAGAGCGCGCTTATGGTAATCATGTGCCTTTTTAAAACATCTTCATTAACATTATCTTGTAAATAATAAATTGAAGCCTTTAATTATAATTACATAATTTCTTACTATCTAATTATCAAAATGATTGCAGAATAATGCTAAATTTGTAAGAACTTTCATGTTTTTAGTTGTCTATTTATGAACAGTATCAAGTATGTATTAATAATTTTATAGTTTATTAGTAGGGGAACGTGGGGCAGAACCGGGTACAGCGTTAAATTTTATACCCAGGGTGATGATTAGAGGTAATCGTACTACATGCTAAACCATTTATATTCCAGACCATTAATTAGGGCAACACTCACCTCCCATTTGTGGGAACGAAATAATACCATATCTTTAAAAGCTCACTGGGACATACTATATTAAACACAAATAATAACTGTTAACCATGACCGTCATCAACAACGTCGATGACCAGTTTACACTTACGAGTATGAAATATAACTAATTATTTACTATACGGAATTGAAACTATTTATATATGCTGAATCAATATTCTTCAGTCCGTTAGCACTGTTCACATTTATCAATATTAACCTTGTCGATTTGGTTGTTTTACAATGTCGTAGCGTTCTAATCTGAACGTGTTTTATTAACTACCTAAATAGATGTATTCCTCAAAGAATCGTGGTTCACTCTTACTGACTGACCTTACTAAGTTTATTAGTGAC
The DNA here is from genome assembly GCA_963921935.1 of Galeruca laticollis. NCBI lineage: Eukaryota > Metazoa > Arthropoda > Insecta > Coleoptera > Chrysomelidae > Galeruca > Galeruca laticollis. The sequence goes on along the minus strand of OY998179.1, from coordinate 184,159,018 downwards.
CTTCTGGTTCAATAACCGTCATACCAGTAACGCAATTTATGATCTGATGCCGTCGTGATACTCCTGTCAGTTGGCAGAATAATTTAATGGCGTCTGCATCGTAACGTTTGTGAATAATTGAGTAACAGATATTGTCGGGTATGTGATGTTATTTTTAATATTTTTTCCCTTTCTATGATCCTTTAGTCACTTCGTCAATAAATGTTCTTTAACTATAGCCTGAAACACCTGTTCTGTAGTCTGCATGGAAAATTTTTCCATTATAGGCTATAATTAAAAAAATATGAGTTAATTTGCTGTATAAGTACACTCGAGGGAAAACCGGGTGGGACAAAATCGGGTGATACCCGGTTCTGCCCCATACACATATTTTAATTGGTCAATAGTAAACCTTATGATTTATGGCCGTTTTTAGTTAACAACATGATTCGCAATTACAAGAGAAAATCAAACTGCCAAAGCTGGTCACAGTCAGCATGTTACAGGCTATTAACGCTGTCCAAATCGGTTCAATGGGATATAAAAAATCCGCAGTTACTTTTGGTGTTCCCTAAAGCACTTTATAAGATCGTATTAAGAAGTTAAGGAATGGGATACGATTGAAGGAGGTGGCTAGCAAATGTATCTACCTATTTACGTTAAATATATCTTTCAGAAACACTGACATTTTCATTTTTACAGGAATGGGACGATTCAAATGTGTGGTTTCATCACAACAAGAAAAATAATGAGTAGATTATGTACAGAATATGGAAAGTAGATTATTTGGACTGACAATAACTGAGTTGAGACGATATGCATATCAGTCGGCTGAGAGAAATAATCTACAGCACAACTTTAATAGTCATGACCAAATAGCAGGGCGATTAGTGAAAGGTTTTTTAAGACGGTATTAAAATTTCTCACTTCGAATATGCCAGAGGCATTTTGAGATGGCAATTTTTTCGAACCGAACAGGTGCTCACTACAGATAACCCACACTCTCTCTTTAGTTGGTAGGCTGACATCAAGAAAGAATATAGTGTTTTGCTGTGGAACTGGTGCCCAAGGATTATACTGGAGTCTTCCTGAAAGCAGAGCAGCACTCCACCCTGGAAGACACTCTGGAGGAAGAGCTGTGTCAGAGCAAGGAGAAATGGATCCACTTCTCAGGTATTAATTTCCGTTGTGGAATGATACTGGTGGAGTGTGGGTCCCGAGAATCGGCAGACTGGCTCATGAGGTCAGCGCCGAAATTAAACTCTTGGGATGGACCCGAATTGGTGGCTCGAAGTGGAGACGACATCTCAAAGCCGGTCACCATAACGGTGTTCTTCCCAAAAGAACATGAAATTGGAGAAGATCCTCCAGCTTGTCGAGGTTCAGAACTCCAACCTCACTACTGGGCATTGGAAGATCCTGAACTCTAGAAAAGAGGAACAGGGAACTATTCTCACGATTGGGATCGCTCACAAATCTGGGGACGCTCTGAAGTCAGGAGGTTACGCGCTAAGTATCCGTTTTGGGCATATCCCTGTCTCGGGGCTGGGAAAAAAGAACCCCGCGGAGGAAACAAAGGATATGGAGATACCATCCACATCCGGAACCTCTGGAAAAAGAGAAAAGGCGAAAGCTTGATCTTGGGTCAGCCCAAGATCTCCTCCGGCTCTGCTGGGGTGACTAGGGATGCGGAGATCGCCTCTGCATCCCAGGAAACTGGGGGGAGCAGCATGTGGGTCGAGGGTCTGACTCGAGATCAAGAAACCTGCTCGAACTCCGAGGAAGATATTGCCATGGTGATCGAGGAGGATGAGGAAGAGACAAAGGAGGGGGACGAATAGAGGCTGAGTAACTCGGCGTCTTTCATCCATAATAATTCACCTTCACGTTCACGAATGTAGCTCAGATTAACCAGCATCACGCGAAGGGAGCTTCAGCCGTGATTGCAAGGTTATTTGCTAGACTACAACTGGATATTGTACTGATCCAAGATCCATGGATCAACAAAGAAGGCCAAATCAAAGGTTTGGCTTGCAAGGATTCCAAATTGATTTATGATCAAAGGCAAGTATCTCCGCGTGCCTGTGTAATCATAAGAAATAACATAAAATATATATGTGTTTCAGAATACGTGTCACGGGACCTTGTTCCAATCATGGTTCACCTCAACATTAGGGGTATAAACCGAGACATCGTCATTGCCTCTGCCTACTTCGCTGGAGACGGGTCGATCACACCGCCAGAGGAAGTACAAGAGCTAGTGAGACACTGCAATAGCAGACGGCTGCCAATCATAATTGGTTGTGATGCCAACGCACACAATACCGCGTGTGGAAGCACTAACAACAACGCCAAAGGTGCGTATTTATTAGAATATCTCTTAGCAAATAACCTTGAGAGCTTAAACGTGGGGATAACCCCCACTTTTGTCACGAGAGGAAGAGAAGAGGTCCTGGATGTAACAATTGTTAATGTTGCTGCTAGGAAAAATGTAAAAGATTGGAGGGTGATGAGCGAGCCACCATTTCCGACCATAGAATCATCGAATTTAGAATAGAGGGAGATACTACCTCGATTCTTATAATCCGAAATCCTAGAAATACTGATTGGTCTCTTCACACGTCGAAGTGAATGGGGTAAATCACCCGTACTACGACCTGCAACAAATAGTCGAACGGATCAGTGAGGCAATAATGGAAGCTTTTCATTCCAGTTGCCCACTGTCAAAAGCTCGTTAAGAAAAGGATGCTCCTTGGTGGAATGAGAACCTGTCAAACATCAGAAAAGAGGTCCGTCGGCTCTTTAATAGAGCCAAACGTGACGGTAATTGGCAGAGATACACTGAGAAGCTTACTCAGTACAATAAAGAGATTAGGAAGGCCAAAAGGATTAATTTTCAAGCCTTTTGCGAAAAGATCACTTCCACTCACACAGCGGCCAGACTACAAAAGGTCATGGCAAATGGGGGAACTAACCCCACAATGTCGCTGAAAAATCCAGACGGATCATACACGGAAGGTGAAGTGGAACGATCGATTCTTCTTCTTAGAACCCACTTTCCAGGTAGTGAACCAGCAACAAGCACTAAAATAGCAATGAATTACATCAAAAAAACCTGCAAGGAAGATTTGAATATTGCTAAGAAAATATTTACCAGACAACGGTTGGAATGGGTAATAAGTACTTTTCAACCATATAAATCACCAGGACGGAATATTTCCAGCACTCCTGCAGCAAGGAATAGAGGAGATTCTTCGTCACCTGCTGAAGATTACAAGAATCAGCCTAGCAGTGTGTCTAATACCTAGAAAATGGAGAAGGGCAAGAGTAACCTTCATACCAAAAATAGGGAAAAAGATGGGACTGATCCCCGATATTTTAGACCCATATGTGTAACATCGTTTCTACTCAAAACGATGGAGAAAGTAGTGGATAACTACATAAGAATAGAGAACCTGGAGAATATACCACTTCATAAATGTCAACATGGCTACTACAGAGCGGGTCGATGAACTGAGACGGTACTGTATCAGCTGACCGAAGTCCAGTGAACTCTGAACAACAGAGAAATCGCAATGTACGCTTTCTTTGATATATCTGGCGCCTTTGACAACACAACTTATGTATCTGTCAAGGAAGCACTAAAAAGGGGAGGAGTAAATGAAACCATTGTAAAATGGAGTTGTTGACGATGAGGAAAGGTGAGACACAGGTAACGAATAAAACCATCTCCGTTAAAGACACTCGGGGGATACCTCAAGGGGAAGTTATATCTCCCCTTCTATGTAGTCTCGTAGTAGATGAGTTGCTCTACAGGCTCACGGAGCTTCACTTCGAATGTATGGGCTATGTTGATGTCATAATTCTAATAGTCAGGGGCAAGTTCTAGAGCACCTTGTGTGATTGATTTATTACAAAAGGGCCTCAGAATCATTGAGCAATGGTGCTTGTCAGTGGGGCTAAACATTAACCCAATCAAGATCATAGTAATTCCATTTACCCTGAAAAGTACACTTTCAGCCATGAAATCCCTATTTTTAAACGGGGAAATCATAGAATGGAAATCAGAAGTTAAATATCTAGGGATAACCCTAGACAATAAGGTTCTGTGGAATAAGCATGTTTAAGTAACTGCTAGTAAAGCAATAAGAGCTTTGATGGCGTGCAGAAATCTAGCTGGTAAGAGTTGGGGTTGTAGCTGCGATGGATGTACGCCATGATTGTGAGACCAGCATTTACGTATGGGGCAATAGTTTGGCATACAAAAGCATGTCGGTACAGCACGAGGAACACCCTTGAGAAAGTTCAAAGGCTTGCCTGTGTGTGCATCACTGGAGCTATGAGAACGTGTCCAACTAGATCATTACAAGCCAAGAGGCAATTCTTAGAATATCTAAGGAAGGTTCAGGTAATGAGAGTATTAAAAATCACGGATCCTGGTCCTCTCTAACAGAATACATCTCGTAAGCGAATCTTCCCAGTGACGAAATGATCAAGAAAATAAGTATCGAAAAGAATTTCACTACGATGCTTAAAAAGAGGAAAGACTGGGAAAGGGAATACACCACCCAAACTCTCAAAGAAAACGCCATTAGATGGTATACGGATGGTTAAAAAACCACCTCTGGACCAGCCGCTGGAGTATTTCGGCCTGGCAACAGATACCCATTATAGTTAGGCTCTTTCCCAAGCGTCTTTCAGGCAGAAATACTTACTATCGAAAGATTCGTGGAAACGAACCTAGAAAGAAACTATCATAAATGTGACATATCGATCCATTCTGATAGTCAAGCAGCTATCAAATCGTTGAGCTCCCATGTCATAGATTCGCACAATAAACCGTAAGTTTCAGTGCATTGTAACCCTGTTAAAATCTAATTTAATCTAACTATACAAGGTGTCGTCTTCATTTTTACACCATTTGATAGAGGAAAGATGCATCTCAATTACTGGTTATATTTAGTTTCTTCCATTTAATATTTTTAGGAATTATACAGGGTTAAAGTTGAACTAGAAGTTTTTGTGAAAATTTACTCTACAAAAACTCGTAACAACTACATTTATGAATTGAAAAGACTAAAATTAGTAAAAATCGAAAGAGAGGCGTTAACACTATAATAAAAAAAATACGGCAATTTTCCACCGATGTTTCAAACCGAGATATAAAACATTAAAGTTGAAATATTTATATCAATATGGACTGAAAATCGAAAAAAAAAATTGATTCTGATTTCCATGAAATGTTGCCAAGGGGGTTTTTGATACAGGAATCCAAAACATTTGTAAGTTGTTTGAAAAATTAATTACTTGAAGTAGAAAATTCAGGAAAATTATTGAAAATTTTATGGAAAACTATATATCAAAATCAAAAACTGGCATGTTTCTTTAGATTCTGATATTTTTATTCTAGAAGCAAAGATGATTTAATTTTCATGGGATGATTGCAACTAAAGTCATCATGCTCGCGACTTATATTTTATACTGCTGTCATATGTCAGTGGACAGTGGCAATAAATCGCAATCATGACGCAGAGCTATCTCTAAAAAAAGTTGGTCTTCATTTGTGGGCTGTTTTTACCCGCGCAAGGAATTGTCTATTAAATCGGTTTTGCTAGAAGCCATCAAGCCAGCAGATATGTACACACTAATACTACTCTATTGTATACTATATTTTGTCCATTAAAAAATAAGTAAGGTCTGGGGGCCTTGGAATCGTGCTCTATTAGTATTAAAATTGTAATATCAATAATTACTAATAATAATTGAATTGAGGACAGTTTTCACAACTTTTCCGTTGTTCTTTTTACAACAGATCAAATATAAAAAATAGTATTCAAGGTGTATGCATTTAAAGCTAACGTTTAATTAAATACTTACGAATCTCCTATGAATAGAGTTTTCTTGGGGTCTGATATATTGAATTTTTTAATTGTGTAATCTGTGCAAGTTTTGGAAGGTTTCGCAATCTCAACGTAGTCTCTACCAACTAAATCTTTCAAAGTTTCCATGACAAAAAACATACCTAAAATAATAAACAAGAATTTAAAGCAATAACAAACCGGAAGGTCCATTTCTATAAAACCTACACTGCATAAAATTTTAAATACGATTCGTTATTAAAATATTTCGCGTAACGCGATCGAGCTTTTGCAGAAAATTTAGGACTTTAGGTACATGTTTCATGTCCAATGAATCCTTTAACATGTAGTACTACCATCCATGCCCCCCCCCCTATTCCATTATGGGCCCAGGATATCAGAGACGACCTCCCCCTATTTTACAGTCGCATCATATATGTATTGTTTATAATTGCATGGTTATTTCTTAGCTATACTCTTTTTAGAATGTAATTTAACCTGAAAATACAAGGTATAATGGTACATGTTTTATAATTTCAAGCTAAACTTTAATTATACAATTATTTTTACTTAAAAATGGCCACAATAAATATATTGATTTAACTAAGATGAAAATAAAAATAGTTAAAAAAATTTAAATTAGGATATATGTAAATCATATATATAGGCTCGCTACAAAATGAGACTACTTAATAATAGTCTTCCGCTTTCTACTGACTAAAATGTTCTATTACGTCGGAAAAGTCGAGAGTCTTTGCCAATTCATTCTCAATCGCTAAAATTGCTAAAGGATTGAGACGGCTTTGGCCTGTTGTACTCCTTTTTAAAGAGTTTGCCAGTCTACTAAAAGACCTTTCAGCCGTAGATACTGTTACTGGAATCGTAGAAAAAAGTATAATTGCTATATACAGGTTCAAAAAAATTGCTTAAACGTTTTTCTCATATATGGAGTTGAGAAGCTCTTCATGTGTAGAACTTCTTTAACGAAGCTTTCTGAATCTGATAAGTCTGAAGGATACTTTGAAACCAGATTGCTCGTTTTAACTTTCAGTTAATCATTTTCAAGGTCTAGGTTCATGAAAGCCAAAACTGGTAAAAACAGATCACAAAGTTGTTCACATGTCGCAAACCTTGTTTCTAAATCCGCCCTGACAAAATCCAAAACAGGAAGAAGAACAGGTTTGAATTCATTTGATCCTTCTAGCTGAAGTTGTTCAAGCGTCTGCACTGGGTTTCCTGTTGATAACAAACTCTGGTGAAATGCCACCTGCATCGGCAACTCCTTTTGCTTCTCTCATTCTTGCGTCTATTTTTAGAACAAAGAGGATGACCCAAACAAATGGAAGGGAAATTGGGATAAACGGTTGATCATAAATACCTTTTTTACATCTTAAGCCATCTAAAATTTCGCTGGATAAAAAATATTCAAAATATTTTCTAGTTTGTAATAAATTATAATAATTAAAAAACATGAAGAGTAGGCTCTCCCGAACTCCTCTAGATACGGGCCCTCACCCAGGGTTCCACTCAGCCCCACAATTGTGGGTGGCTTTGCTTCCATTCTTTGTTAAGAATAACATTCATTAAGCTATGACCAACATACCCGTAGAGCCGTAGATATGCTGGAAGGAGTTGAACGAAACTTCGGAAGTAGATTAAAGGTGAGTTCGCACGGTCAGAATTTTGTTGATCAACAAAAATGTAACCAAAATAACAGAGAGAACGTTTATTTCAACGTAATCAATCAACTTTTCAGTGGAACAAAAGTTTGCTCTCCCCACCCGGTATATATAATTTTTTTCCACTACTAGCTATGAAGTTGGCAATTATTGCGTCTTCTAGCCAACTGAGAAGTTGAATTTCTCTATTAGTGGTTAACAATTTTTTAGATAGTTAACCTAGGTCAATAATGGACAAATTCAAATGTTTTTAGAATCCAGGGATAGTAGTTTAACAAAAACTTGTGCAACATAATTTTGCGTACCCAGGAGATTCTCTTTAACGTATTTGCTTTTTGAAATTACGTAACACGATGAAATTATTTGAATAAAAATGCCATTAGTTTATAATTCGCGCTCAACCAATAATGACTGATGACATCCCGTAACTACAACATGGCGATAATTACACACGTTGGGTGCGTTCACCCAACGCCCCTCGCGAAATAATCATGGTTCTCGGTGAATAATAACAGTCTTCACCACCTTGGTGTATAATATACTATTATCTAATTTTGACATATAAAGTGACATTTTTCAAAACTGACTTCCGTTAGCAAATGTCACATTTTTCGTAACCAGTTACATAATGAAAAATATTATGTAAATGGTGATGAAAAATTAATTTTATCACAAGAGAGAAAAGATGAAAGTTTAATGTCATATTATAGAAAAATAACAACAACTAGAACTACTAACAATAAGATCATCAACTAGAACAGTTTACTTATTATTTTATGCATTATAAATATTTATGATACAATTCGAACAGTTTGTTAGGTTAACCCCCGCAGAATTAGAAGTTGATGTAATTTCGTGATGCATAACTGATCTTGAACTTGAGGTGCTTAATTCACCAAGAATATCAGTGGCAGTCTTTTTCTTATTTTCTATGGAGTTCTCTACATAGCCCTCCGCTACCGTGCTGGACTTCCAGCCTCCATGTTGTTGTAACTTTAAAATGTCCGCACCAGAATCTGCCAACAAGGTAGCAGACGATCTTCTGAAGCAGTGTCCCGTAAATGAAACAGGATTTGGTAACTCCAAAAACTGGGCAATAGTTTTTGGTAGACTACCAATTTTATTGATGCCAACTGGTTGTACGCCGCATGTACTATTAGTATATTTAACGAAAAATCTATCGTGTTTAACGTTACGTGGGCGCAAAACAATGTATTTTCTAATGAGACCAAGAAAATTTAGCTCTTCAATATTGCCCTCTCTAATCACAAACTCACGCGTTACTTTTGTCCTTGTATTGAGGATTTTCACTACAAAATGGGAATCCTCATCGGAAATATCTCCGACATGTAGAAGAGTTAACTCAGCCTTTCGACAAGCACCACCGATTCCGACGATCAATGCAACCTTTGCCATTAAAATGTTCTATCATCAGCTTCTGTGATAAACTGGTGGGCATTTTTCTTCGAGAAGATATTATATTTTTTTGCATGGTAGCTCTCTGATTGTCTCTTTAGAAATGCGTATAAACTAGTGTATTTTGATATATCAATATTCTTCTTCAAGGGTAATTCACTTCACAGCATAGAATAAAATGTCCAAAGTGTGGAAGCTTTTTGAGTCTTTCTTCCTTCGAAATAAGCTAATAAAACTTTCTCATTAACGTGTTTTATTTTCTTTTCTTTAACCCACTTCTCAAATTTTTCATAAGCCAGATCATACACAGCTTTTGATTTTTGTGGAATCACAGCCGATAATGCACTTTGTGTGGCCTCTTCTATTTCGTTTGGTACATCAGAGTCTGAATCAGCCATTTTTAATCGTAGAATGTTACGCTTACATAGAATCTTAATGAAATATTTACGAAAATAACTGGGAATTATTAATACTTCAAGCAACTACAATTCGAATAGACGAACTGTCAAGTAAATAAATAAACTTGTCGCATATCCGCAGTGGCGTAATTGGCTAACGCATAACAAGATAGCCGTGACCAATGCTAGGGTTGAGAGTTCGAGCCTAAAACTAGGGAAGATTTTATTTTATTTTTTTATTTAAAAATTAATTTAAAAAATGTTAAATAGTTATATTCTATTTTAATTTAATATTAATGGTAAAATAATAAAGAAGTCTGAAATTAATGTATAAAATAAAAGTATTGTCTTGTGTAATATTGGTTGCATAACTTGTAGGAATTAAAAAGTGCTGTTTTCAAATCAGAAAAGTTGATTAAAAATTGTTGGAAAACACATAAAATAAATTAAATTTTCTTTTTGTCAAAAGGACTCACATAAAATAAATTAAATTTTCTTTTTGTCAAAATTAGATAAAATCTTGTATGAAACGTTATGAAATGCTTTATTGATAGGTAAACTAAATTTTCTTCTTGTCAAAACTAGATAAAATCTTGTATGAAACACGTTATGAAATGCTTTTTGTATAACTCGTGTCATTTTGCGGGACCTCGCTCGCCCCGCTACGCGGAGCTTGCTCGTCCTGCAAAAACTTCACTCGTTACACAAAATAATGCATTTCATAACTGGTTACATAAATAGCTATTAGTTAATTCCTTTGTATATTGCTTACCTAAAAGTGGTCCTTTTGGTCCCATTGGCGCTAGTTTATCCTTGAGGGTTACGATGAGCTCGCAGTCTGGTTTTTGCAAATACCAAAATGCTTTTTGTAATTTTACATACGATAAATTTATATCTACATCTACAACGACTGCACCGACTTGCCTTGTGTCAGTATCGTTATGCGAAAGAATACTATCAATATTTTCTTCAATTTGGGACGGCTGAAATTTTTCACATCAATAGGCAATTTGTAAATAAATACAATATTTGAAAAATATGAAAACTGTACAAAAATTGTACCACACAAAATTTTTCTTGTTAATTTAGATTTTATATTCTTACCAAAATAATTCTATCAAACAAGGTAAAATCAAAGAAACAAATGCCAACCTAAATATTGCCTTTAAAGAAGTTGAAAAGATTATAAATACTTCCAGTTGTTGCCTCTTTTTCTAAAAACAAAATAGGTGAGTATATAGAATAGGCATTGTGACTGATACCCTTCTACAGTGTAAGTACACATCTGCTATTTCCCAAAAATACATTACTTCAGCCATTAAGTAATTTTTAACGAAAATTATTGCATTTTATTCTATCTACTTTGAATTATGCGCGATAACGCATGTTACGTCACGTCTCAGAAGATATTACATTAGGTGCGTTCTTTTTGACGGAGATCTCAGATAATCTCAGCTCACATTAGTGATGTGAGCGTTCTTTTTATTTTATTCACTTCTAAGTGAGCTGAGATTTTTTCTCCCCCTTCACCGATGTTGAATATGTTGTAACGGGGTATCAGTTGGACTTGAGTCGGAAATAAAGTGGAGGGGATGAAGAAATATTTGATATGCTTGGATTATTTGTAATTTTAACCGAGGTTATCTATGGTTTTAATCATTGACATACAAGCACACATAATATATTTTTCTTTTGTTACAAATTATGGATACGATAACATTATTAGATGCTGACACAAATCTGTCGTATAGTTTAAATATATCCCTTGAAGAGGCACTCATGGCGAAGGAAGGTAACAACTAATAATGTTGGAATATTAGCCATAATACAAATCTTAACTCAAAGAACTATTTGAAACTAAACAAAAACAAAATCAAGCGAAAGGCGTGGTTATGAGAGGTATCGAGATAACTTATGTTTATATGTTTTGTTTCTTATTCACGTAATGCGTCGACAGAACGCGAGCTTCAATTGAGATGTCGTTCTTTTTGGTGCTTACTCACATCACTTTATCTCAGATCACCTTAATTGAAGTGATCTGAGATCTCAGTCAAAAAGAACGCACCTATTGTGTTTATGTTTAACGAAGACTGACAACAATAAATTTTCCGTATGTCAAATGTATGGATAGAAAAAAGAAGAAGATATGTCATTACAAATATTAGAATAGTGCCATTCAATTTGCAGGCTCGAGCAGCCCACACTGCTCAGGCTGAGTACTCGATAGTGACAAACTCAAAAAATAGTTTTTATTGTTAGTTATTTGCGATTTTTGGTTTCTTATTTCTTATGAAAATGCTATTCTGTACACTTTTGATGGCAGAATAAGTCGGAATAGGGCACCCAAGCGAACTGTCACTTAAATTTAAGCATGGCGTCTGTGGGTGATACCATAGACAAATCAAATAAGTTTATTTCTCTATGGGTCATACACCGCTGTAGAGTGCATTGTACAACGCTTGTTTAAAACACTAATACGTATTTTAATCATTTTTATAATATAATACATGTGCAATGGGCAGTTTCAACACTTCCGGTGTTCACAAGCATCCACACGTTTAAATCGGGTTCGTTCATCCTTTGTGAATGTTTTACCAAACAAACATTAATGGCTGATTGTAAATTAAAAATAGTGAGTCAGGTAAATAATTGCATTCTACGTGATTAGTTTACCTACCCTTCCAATAACAATATAAATATCGTCTACTCTCTTCACTCCACATTGAGTCACAAATCGTGCCTCAAAAAACTTGTATGCATATAAACTTTTAAATACCTTCATTTGTTCCTTGGTGTGAAAACTCGTTGTTAATACCAGATAACTAACAATATCCATATTAGTAACGCTGGGAAAGTCTTTTGGGTTAAAACTTAACTCTCTGGTGGCTAATCAGTATGGGTGTAACTCCATATGTTTGGGTAGTTTTTGTACATATCTGGCAGCGACGTGTGGATGCTGGCTTTTTAGATTGTTATAATGATCACTCATTGCCGTCATTGTCCCAGAATTTCCAAAATCACAATAAAAACACTAAAAACTTATTACAAACCTGTACAAACTAACGGCAACAAACGGTTTATAATGTTTATATGCCCAACAGACGCCATATTGGTTTTCAATGACAGATCGTTGGAGAGATCTATGAACAATATCATCCATTTTTGGCATACCCAATAAACAAGAATGAATAGCATTATTTATTGATATGACCAAAGCATACGATATGGTTTGGAGGTACAATATAATCTCAAAATTACACCAGCGGGGCCTAAGAGGAAACATTTTACACTTCATTAACACTTTCCTCACAGATAGTAACAAAATTCAAACAAAAAATAAGCCAAATTTTAAGTTATAATAAAAATTATTTTTTAGGAGTTACATGCGTATAGAAAGAAAAGTATTACGCGATTCACAAAATCCGTTTGATATATACCGAACGAATTTTTCATTACCTATTACAGGCGAAATAAATAGATTGTTAGGTAATTAATTTGTGAAAAATCCTGGAAATTCAAACGCTTTATAATTTGGATGGAAAGTATTATTTATATTGATTTTTCAGTGAAATGGACAGATCAAGTGAGTGTATTGAAACGTCAAGTGTGTCATACTGTCACTAATGATATATTATCTGTTCAAATAAGGTTCAAAGTTTATATAGTATTTAGTTTAATAATAAAAGATTAAACTATATAACATCTACGTTACTGGTTCACCATAAATATAAATATTAAATATTTATATATTTAAAATATAAATAGTTTTTATTGCAATTTTTAAATGAATTTTTATTATACATTTGTAACATACATAGGTACCTCAGATTAACAAATAAAATAGATATGTTTGTTTTTACTTTTTCCTGCCCCAAACATTGAGTCACATTCTAACCTCTCTTGCGGACACTTTCACTGCTTTGCCATATTTACAAACTCTCTTTAGTTGCGGGAAAAATTAAATTAGAAGTTCAATTGAAAATTTGTTAAAAAATTATGCAAATAAAAAAATCATACTAATTTATGTATTTGAGTCGCTGCTTTAAAACTTAATTAATAATACTTGAATTTTATTTAATAAAGGCATATTCTTATATAAATTTTGAACAGGTATTTCTTATAACGTTAGATACCTTTATGGTTATAATGTAAAGTGGCAACATTGCTCAAAATTTCAGTACCTGTTTTATGTGTCAAAGGTAACAAGTTAGTAGTTTTGTCCTTGTTTATTTACCATATAAAGAGAGATGCAAATATCGTCAAAGTGTGCTCGACGATCATTTCCAAAAAGGCCGTAGTATCGTAGTAGATGATGTCAAACGTGGTTTGTTTATATCAGCGCCTTTACGGCTAGAGAGTAAACATTTAGTTCATTCGTTTTGATCAATTTTTCAAGACTTTCACTGACAAAATAAACTTACAAGTTAATTAATTAAATTATTTTGGATTATCATGGTTCGTCAGTGCCAAATTTGTTAGAAGAACAGCAGAAATTACCAAGGCTATATGTCTACAATACCATCCCCACTTCTTGAAATTCATTCATTATTTCACTACTGGCGTTTAGGATTGTTGGCCGCAAAAATAAACGTGTTTTTGAATGAAATTCCCTCTCTATTGTATATTATTACTCTAAGATAGGTACACATTTTTTTAAACAAAATACCCTCTTCCATTCTTCTACAGGCATTACCAGTTGCATTGAGTTCACTTGCGAGCGATTTTCATTTATTGTCTAGGTAATTTTCACGTAAACTTGGGTTAATTGTTCCTAAATACATAATCACTTTCCATTTCGTTCAAATATAATTCATATTGTTTATCAGATGATTTCCTTTTTCGTTTGTCTAAAATATGTATTTTTTATGAAAAAAGCGAAAGTTTTAATGAAATTTTAAATCTATAGGTTAGTGTTTAATAATTTATTATACATATTATATTGAGTACTTACTGTTCAATTGATGTGTTAGCAAAATTCACCAATTTTTAAAAATAAAAATGTATCTAACATATAATAGTTATTTGTAAAACAAGTGACACTATGACTCGTTTTGTAGTACGAGTGAAGTTTGCGCAACTCACCGCTTCGCGGTTCGTTGCGCAAATAACGAGTACTACATAAAATCATTGTGACAAAAGTTTTATACAATATTTTTTATAATTCGCATTTATTTAATTTTTTAAATAAAATAGAATTACATATAATCCCTGTTTTCAAATCGGAGGAGGGGTTTGAATTTAAGTTGGCAATTCTGTAGATTCCTGATTGGTCAGATCACATATGGTTTTATTCAGCACTTATGACTTTTGACATATTATGACAGAATAGTTGTGTTAATTGTAAACAAACTTTCATTTAAGCAAATACAGGATGATAATTTGTTTAAAAAAGAGCTTCTTCGTATATGCTTGCGATCTATTTATATTATATCATGAACAGAATTATTTCTATAATACATCTTCACATAGATATCTGGTAATTTATCCCAAAAATCGACCGTTATTTATACCTATATTTTGATCCTATTCAATCTAAAAATAAACAATTGACCAATCATTGATGAATAAAAGTTTATTAATATTTTTAATATATAATTTAAACAAATTTACCTTTAAGACCATTTAATATAATAATTTACTAGTTAGAGCAACGCTAGACCATCTTATAATTTATTTCAAGGTTAAAGTCAAATAAAAATAAATTCTACATACAATAACACTAAAAATTACTAAAAAAGTTTTCAAAGAGCTTCATTGTCACACTGTAAACAATGTTATGATGGAGTCGCTTTTATTCGCGAATTATAAAAAACATAAAACGATAACCTGAAACTTAGGCAAATTCTACTAACTGCCATAATATAAGTGAAGTAGCTGCGATGTAACAATGCACTGTTAGCAACTTATTTACATCGGATTGTTCAGAATACGATTTTTAATCGCGCTGTTCAATTTTAACTACATCGATGTTAAATTTACAGCTGTTACAAGTAGTTGTACAGAATAACCCTATTAGTCTAGGGAAAAAATAGGGAAATTTAATTTTATGAATAGGTAAAAGGTGGGGATTTTTTTGTGTTGGTAGGGATGGGTCTTATAAAAGGTTACATCACTGATTTACTGAGACGTGACGTCATGTGCTGTTTCGGTAACGTGACCGATTGCAAAATTTAATACTTTTATTTTCCTGAAACTCAGTCATTTTTCAGAATCCTTTTATTACATATTTTTCTCTAAAACCATTTACTTTTTGATTCCCATTGTAAAAGGTCCCCGAAACTGTCCCATGGTCAGCGAACTCAAAGTTTATTATTTTGTAATTATATTATTCAAGTTATTTTGTAGTTCTAAATTTCATTTGTTTTAAATTTTATTTAAGTAAACTTTTTTATGATAAAAGTGCCTCGACAAACATTTCTATATTATGTATTATGTATGCTCTTCTAATCGATTCTAAAGTGGAATTTCAGATATCAAGATCGCTCAATACACTATCAAATGTATCTATACTTTCCCTCTAATAACATAGGTGTGTAAAAAGGGGCTGTAGTTAGGTATACTTGAAATGCTGGAAGTCATTTTTGTAGTTATTTTTTAACAAGAATTCGAAATCATCCTCTAAATTGCTCAATCACTTCAAGCTCAAGGTAAAAGAAGATTTCGTAATTTTTGGTTGCTAATTAACAGTAATGATATTAAACTGAGGAAATGTTATACATACAGGGTCGGGTACTAGTTTAAAACCAGCTTTCGAAAGTCCATCTTTCATAGATTTTGTACCTATTACAAATATTTCCTTATCTTTCATATTTTTAGTTTCCAGGTAACTGACCATCGTTTGTACAGGTGTTACCAAATTTTCTAAAGTTCCTGGAAAGTTTTTATCATTCAACTTTTTTAGAGTTTTTTCTTCATGTAAACTGCTGGTATTTGTTACATAATGGACTTTTTTTCCCAATTTTATAAAATTGTTAACACATTCTGATGCACCAGGAAAAGCATTGTGCACGTACCATAAAACACCTGAAAATGGTTAGTTAAATTATATTAATTGATGCATAATAAATCCACACAATTTTATTTCAAACCATTGTTCGGTTTGTGGCCCTATATCTTCATAAATAATAAACATTTTGTAGCATTTGTCGCTCTATAGAAATACGTAATAATATATAGGATAAAATAAGGACGTTTTAATCGAATGGTAAGATGTTCTGAATATTTTAGATTAATCGGGCATATCTGAAAACCTCATACGCCTAATTTTTAGATTTTAAGTATGTCAACTCCCATTTACGTTTTCGTTTTCATATTTATTATTGTGGGATGGGGGGAGGGGGTAGCTTGATGCACCAACCCGGCGCGTTTCCAGGTGGCGGATAGGAGGGGCCTCTGAGATGATTTTGTATGAGGAGAAGTCTGCAGGGACCAACTTTACCTGTCCTTGCTGTAGTATAGTGGCTAAGGGATTGCACATAGTTTTACGATGAAGGGTGAAATCTCGAGCGTACCTCGAAATCACCTGTCTTGTGGGTCAGTGAGATGGGGAGGAGGCCTTGGCTTCAGTGCCCAGACCAAGAGGAGACAACCTCATTAAAAACGTAAATTCAAGGTGGGAAACCAGGCCGAAGAATGCGTGGTTATATAGAAGAGTAGTTGTGGTGAACACACACTATTGGAAACATTTTTTACTTCCCGGTCTTTTAACCTAACATCATTAAAATTGACATATTAGTTATGTTCGTATGTATCAATCCCGCGAACGTTTTCAAATGGCGAACGACGTAGATTACAGTTTATTATATCTGACAAGCATCTGTCAGACGAGGCGTTTGAGTGTCAGATTTGTCGGTGCGTTGTCAAGTCTAGATCGAACCTAGGACTGTGGAAAAAACAAAGCCAATAACAAATGGTTTGTTGTCCGGCGAGATCTCATAGAAACCAAAATTAATTCAATCAACAACGATGTCTCTAACATACATGTGACTAAAATCTGTAACGTCAATATATATTTTTATACTGTCTGGTTTTCCATCTATTTGTTAGCATATACATTTCTATGGAGATATTATTTTAGCCACAATATTATCAACAAAATCTTTCTGCTAAAGTAGTCCTGACTGGTTCCGACCTTGGAGCACCGTGAAGAACTCCATTGTATTAAATATTTTACCCCTGCATGCGGGGCTCTGCAGCGGTGGACTGTAATGACCCTAGCTTCTCGTGGGAACATTTATGGACCGAGTAAAGCAAAATGCCTCCGGAAAAGTAGTGGAGAAAACCTCCACCTCTTCATCCGGGCCCCCCACAGAGGCAAAAAAGACCAAACGGTACAATGCTCGTATGCCGTTCGATCAACCAAAACTGGAAGAATCGAGCGACATAGACGACCCACTGGGTAAGGGTCTCAGTGGAGTAGGGGTGTGGAAATACCTGCCACTTCACAATCAGGAAATATCTCCTGAAGAGGAATCACCAACGGGAAGTACCTACCCACAAAGGAAATTCTAACGTGGAAGGCATAGCAGAAAAGAGGCCTGGAGCATATTACATTAGACATCCGCAGCACCCTCTTAGCAAAAAAACAAAACAGCTGCAACGGTAACTGGGCAAGTCACTGGTTACGCAGCAGCTGTTAACACAGAGAAGGCTTTCGGGGGGAATAACGCCCAATGATTACTCTAGGGTCATCCTGAAAGCAGAGCTTCTCTCCACTCTGTGAGACACTCTGGTGAAAGAGCTGTGCCAGAGTAAGGAGAAGAGGATCCAGTTCTCAGGCATTAATTTCCGTTGTGGAGAGATACTTATGGAGTATGAGTTCCAAGAAACGGCAGACTGGCTCATGAGGTCAGCGCCGAAATTAAACTCTAGGGAAGGACCCGAATTGGTGGTTCGAAGTGGAGGCAACATCTCAAAGTCGGTCATCATAACGGTGTCCTTCCCCAGAAGCGAGGACACGAAATTGGAAAAGATCCTCCAACTTTTAGAGGGTCAGAACTATCCTCACGATTGGGATCGATCACCAATCTAGTGAGGTTCTGGTAGCAGGAGGTTACGCGCCAAACTTCCGTTTTGGAGCTGGGAAAAAAAGAATCCCTCGGAGTATCAAAAGAACATTAACATATCCTCCACATCAGGACACTCCAAAAAATGGGGAAAAGGCGAAGGTTTGACCTTTGGTCAGCCTGAGGTATCTTCTGGCCATGCTGGGGCAACTAGGGATGCGGAGATCACCTGTGCATCTCGGAAAACTGGGCGAAGCTGCCTGGGGGTCGAGCGTCTGACTCGAGATCAAGAAACTTGCTCGAACTCCGGGGAAGATATTGACATAGTGGTCAAGAAGGGTTAAGGAAAGATGAAGGAGGGGGGTGATAGAAGATGAGTTCTCTCATCCATAATAATTCACCTCCACATTCACGAATCTAGCGCAGATAAACCTGCATCACGTGAAAGGAGCTTCAGCCGTGATTGCAAGGTTGTTTGCAAAACTACAACTGGGCATTGTACTGATCCAGAAACCATGGATCAACAAAGAAGACCAAATCAAAGGTTTGACATGCAAATACTCTAAATACTTATGATCAAAGGCAAGTACCTCCGCGTGCCTGTGTAATTATAAGAAATAACACAAACTATATATGTGTTTCAGAATATGTGTCACGTGACCTTGTTCCAATCATGGTTCATTTCAATATTGTGGGTATCGACCGAGACGTCATCATTGCCTCTGCCTACTTCGCAGGAGATAGACCGATGAAGCGCCAAAGGAAGTACAAGAGCTAGTGAGACACTACAACATCAGACGACTGCCAATCATAATTGGTTGTAACGCCAACGCACACAATATCATGTTAGGAAGCACTAACAACAATGCCAAAGGTAATTGTTCATTAGAATATCTCTTAACAAATAACCTTGAGACATAAACGTGAGGTCAACCCCTACATTTGTCACGAGAGCAAGAGAAGAGGTACTGGACGTAACAATAGTTAATGTTGCTGATATGAAAAAAGTAAAAGATTGGAGGGTGATGAAAGAGCTATCACTCTCCGACCATAAGATCATCAAATTTAGGATAGAGGGAGATATCACCTCGATTCTTTCAATCCGAAATCGTGGAAATACGGACTGATCTCACTACAATAACAATCTGAAGGACAATTCGGAACAGGTCGAAGTAAATGGGGGTCAGCACTACGACCTGGAACGAGTTGAATAGATCAGTGTTCGCTGTCAAAAGCTCAATCAGACAAGGATGCTCCTTAGTGGAATTAGAGTCAAGCGTGACTGAAATTGGCAGGGATGCTCTGAAAACTTTACTCAGTATAACAGAGAGATTAGGAAGGGCAAAAGGCTTAAGTTTCAAGCCTTTTGTTAAAATATTACTTCCACTCACACAGCGGCCAGACTACAAAAGGTCATGGCAAGTGGGGGAACTAGCCCCACAATGTCGCTGAAAAAGCCAGACGTATAATATACGGAAGGTGAAGATGAACGATCGATGCTTCTTCTCACAACCCACTTTACGTGTAGGGAACCTACAACAAGTACTGAAATAGAAGTGAATTACACCAAAATATCCCGCAAGGAGGATTGGGACATTGCTAAGATAGTATTTACCAGACAACGGTTGGAATGGGCAATAAGTACCTTTCAACCATGTAAATCACCAGGAGTGGATGGAACATTTCCAGCACTCCTGCAGCAAGGGATAAAGGAGATTCTTCCTTACCTGCTGAAGATTACAAGAAGTAGCCTAGCAGTGGGTCCAATACCCAGAAAATGGAGAAGTACAAGGGTATCCTTCATTCCAAAGATAGGAAAAGATGGGACTAATCCCCGACCTTTTAGCCTAACATCGTTTCTACTTAAAATGATGGAGAAGGTAGTGGATAACTACATAAGAACGGTGGATCTGGAGAATATACTACTTTATAAATGTAAGCATATCAACAGTCGATCAACGGAGACTGCTCTGTATCAGCTGACTGCAGTCATCCAGAGAACTCTGAACAACAAATAAATCGCAATGTACGCATGCCTGGATATATGTGGGGCCTTTGACAACACAATTCATGTGTCTGTCAAAGAATCACTAAAAAGGCGAAAAGTGAATGAAGCCATCGCAAAACGGATGTATAAGTTGTTGACGACGAGGATAGCTGAGACACAGGTGGGGAATAAAACCACCTTAGTTAAAGCCACTCGCGGGGCACCTCAATGGGGAGTAATATATCCCCTTCTATCGTGCCTCGTAGTAGATGAACTGCTCTACAGGCAAACGGAGCTTGGCTTTGATTGTGCGGGCTATGCTGATGACATAGTTCGAATAGACGGAGGCAAGTTCTAGAGCACCTGCAGTTTATTACAAAAGGGGCCTCAGAATTATTAAGCAATGGAGCATGTCAGTGGAGCTAAATATTAACCAAATGAAGATCACAGTAATTCAATTTTCCCGGTAAAGAACACTTACAGCTATGAAACCCCTATCTGTAAACGAGGAAATCATAGAATGGGAATCTGAAGTTAAATATCTTGGGATAAACCTAGATAGTAAATTTCTGTGAAATAAGCATGTTGAAATAACTGCTAGTAAACCAATAAAAGCTTTGATGACTTGCAGAAGTCTAGCTGGTAAGACTTGGGACTCTAACCCAAAAATACTGCGATAGATGTACGCCACGATTGTGAGACCAGCAATTACGTAAGGGCAATAGTCTGGCATACCAAAACAAGTCAAAACAGCACGAGGAAGAACCATCGACTTGCCTGTGTGTGCATCACTGGAGCTATGAGAACATGTCCAGCTAGGGCACTTGAGATTATAACAGATCTCACACCTCTCGATTTGGTGATAGAAAGAGACAGTTCTTAGAACATATAGGAAAGGTTCAGGCAATGAGTGTATTAAAAATCAGGGAGCCTGATCCTCTCTTACAAAATACATATAATCGACGAATCTTTCCAGACTGGGAAAGGGAATATACCACTCAACCTCTCAAACAAACACCATCAGATGGTACACAAACGGTTCAAAAACAACCACAGGAGCTGGCGCTTTAGTATTCGGGACTGGCGCCAGATACTCATTATCGTTAGGCTCCTCTCTGAGCGTCTTTCAGGCAGAAATACTTGCGATCGAAAGATGCGTGGAAATGAACCTAGAAAGAAATTATCAGAAATGTGACATACCAAATCATTCTGACAGTCAAGCAGCTATCAAAGGACTGAGCTCCCATGTCATTAACTGAAAGTTGGTATGGTAGTGCCGAAGAAAACTTGATGATCTAGGCAAGAATAACAGATTCTCATTAGTCTGGGTTCCTGTCCATTCGGGAATCACAGGAAAAGAAGAAGCCAATACACTTGCCAGGAAAGGAGCACGAACGCCCTTTATTGGCCCGGAGCATTTCTGTAGTGTAGGAAAATGCTCCTATAAGAAAGAGTCGGAAGAAGGAGGAAACCGAAAGAAAAGCACTTTGGCGATGCCTTCCCAGGCTGGATCACTCCAAAAAGTTTCTACGGAACATTGACACCGCTGGATCCAAAACGTATTTGGATCTCAGTAAAAATAAGCTACATCCCCTTCCTTACAGGGTACTGTTGCCTTAGGAAGCACCTAATGAGAATATATCTAG
Source organism: Galeruca laticollis (assembly GCA_963921935.1). Classification (NCBI taxonomy): domain Eukaryota; kingdom Metazoa; phylum Arthropoda; class Insecta; order Coleoptera; family Chrysomelidae; genus Galeruca; species Galeruca laticollis. The sequence goes on along the minus strand of OY998179.1, from coordinate 184,137,050 downwards.
CAGAAATGTACGAGTGCAGATTCTGTGGGGAGGAAGAAGAAACTCCGAGCTGTAGTAGTAGCGAGATCGGCTTTGATAGCGGGACATAATAAACCTTAGATTGCAGTGCGTTGTAGCCCCTTTAAAATCTAATCTAATCTAATGTCAGCTCCCAAAGAATCGCACTATAAAACTGTGCTTAAATTATAAAAATATAATCGGTCATGTTATATAATAATAAATGAGGGCGTGCTGAAATAAAAAAGCTTGGACACGAATTTATTCAATAAAATAGAAGGGGTGTGTCTTGTAACAGTAGACTTCCACTTTAAAGTTCTATGAATACCTATTTCACATGCAATGTCCTTTTATCTAAAGAATATATACACGCTTTTATCCATATTGAACTCTCCGAAAATATTAAGGGATTTTGAATTTATTACAAGTATTAACTTTAGAAAATTTGATTTCTTATTTGATTACAGAAATTACATATAATATACACTTATATCAAAGATAAAAGTAATATTACTAATAGCCTAATACTAAAATTCTATTGATTAATGTAATTTATCTTGTTAAATTTAAAGAAGGCAGAGCTGCTATATGTGAAGAAATCAATAAAAATCAAATTTAATTTAAATTAGGTATATTTAATAAAGATTTATTTCAATATAAACTTTGACTATGAATTCCTTCATAAGAAATATTTGCTAAACAAAATAAACCAGATGAACATAATCCATGTTTAAATATTATTAATAAGAACCTCATAAATCTCAATAATTCAAAGTTATAACTCCAGCTATAACTAAACTTATATGTGATAAGCAATTAAAGATTGTATATCTCCACGACGAACACAAATCAATGAAACAATCGAACCTCCTAATGAACAAATTATAATAAAAACAATAAAAAATTGTTGAAATAAAACTGTAAACAAGTCATATCCTCCCAATTTTAATATAACTCTATCCCCTCCTCCACCCTCTCGCCCCCCTGGGGGGCCCCATTGAGCATATTTCCCAGTTACAGATTAATCGAAATATCTGACCCCGAAAACCCCCCGAGTACAGATTTGCAAGCCGATAACTCGGCTGGTAGATGTTTTTCAAAATGCCCCCCACTGCCCCGTGGGAGCCCCAGGGCAATCGGGCATATTTTACAGTGCCATAATCGGAATTTCCAGCTCCCGAAATCCCTGCACTTCTGGTCAATTTTTAGAAGTTCAATACAATTATGTAAAATCGATGCACCTCAACATACACTTTATGCACCCAAAATGCAGTTTTCGTTCGTCCCCTCAGTATCAGATGTAGACACGATGGTGTAAGAGGAAAAAATTGCGGATATATTGTGTAATTTGCTGGGTCTGAACATACTTCTAGTCGAAAAGCAGCCCCCAAAAGAAAATTAAATTGAGCCCCTTCAAAATTATACTCAGGTACTCATGGAAGACGATTTTGATAAAAGAGCGTATTTTTGTGATCAAAAGAAGCTTGATGATTATTAGCACATTTTTTTCCGCACCATTAAACTGAACACTCTTTTTACTTCCACTACACCAACACTAACACTGTTTTACTCGCGTTTTGATAACCTAGACTGAAAGTAAACTGAGAATTCAAAGATCGGTGACCAAAATTAAAAGGATACTAGAAACAACGGAAAAAACTTTCAGAGGGAGAGAACGAAGTGACAACATAAACGAACGTGATGAAAGGATAATATAAACGAATTAAATTTGTGAAGGAACACACATAAAATAAATTGATAAAAAAAGAAGAGTAAGAATTGCACGCAGAAAAAAGAGTACGTTAAGGCTTCGGATGGAGTGGAGTGAAAATTTCACCATCATCTAAAAATTAGGCAAGCAGCGAAGAAAGAACAGGCAACCACTGCCTACAAGGAAAAAGGAAAAAGTTTTATTTTCTAAAACGTCATGCCTCCATAATAATTAGTGGCTATTTTCATTTCGTAAGAAAATTTTGGGTTTTGATTGTCTATATACTTACCATCAAGATCCAGTAAAACTTGATCAAATGAATTAAGAAATTTCTCTTGTTCGGCTCTAGAGACCTCAGCGAAATTTTTTAACGTAGTCATATTGAATAATTTTATCTTCGTGTATCTATTCTCTTTTGAGAATATTTCATCATATATATAGTTGTTGTCGTTAAAAAATAATTATCATTATGTAAATATTTAATTAAATTCAAATTATAATTAATATTGACAAAGTTATTGTTACCACTAATAATGTTGCACGTCAGATGATAACGAAAAATTATTTTTAAAACTTCATTGTGATACTCAGATATATGGATCCAATAATGCAACGTTTTTATTTTGTAATTTTGTGACGAGATTTACATGCTTGACACCATTTAGGTTTTATCACACCTTGTAAATAAAAAAAAATGAAATGTGAAGACTTTACAATTTTAATAGTGTTGAATGAAATTTTCCATCCTATCCCAAGATACAGACATTTTTTTTGGAAACAATTGAAATTTTGATAGATGTTCTCGCATATTTTATTTTGGAAGATTATATTAATAAAAATTAAGGTTTATCATAACTTATAATTATTTGTGTTTGATAATATGTTCGAACGTCAACAATCGTTTAAAGTGATTCACAAAGTGGTACATATGGTGATCACACATTACAGGAAACATTTTTGACTTCCCGAAAGTGGTTCACGAGGAAAAACGTTTGGGAACCTTGAAAACACATCTCGAAATTTCATTTTACTGCGGATACGGCATTAAACCTGAGCTTTTAGTTAGCAATTAGAAGTGGAGATGGCGGGGTTAGCGACTGCTGGTGCGTGTAGACTTAGAACAAATAGCAGTCGTGACTGTGCCGTCTTCAGTTTAGATTAGAGACTATGAACGACAAAGCATGTGGCTGTGCTGACTAGACCCATATATGCTGAAAGTACGGTTCACAGATTATGCATTTCTCCTTGTTATTGCGAACAATAAAAGACCTTCCGCGTATTTTCTATACTTAAAGCCGATAAATTTATTATGGAACTAAACAGAGAATTATCATGCACTCCACCAGAAATTCGCAATATCGCTGATAATCATTTAACTGAAAAATCTAAACAAAAATATGAGAAGGAACATGAGCGGTTTTTAAAGGGCTCCGTAGAAAACAATGTGAAAAATTACACTGAAGATGTCAGCTATAAATGTCAGTCTGTCAGCCATAAGTTAAACAATGCATCCAACTGTATAAAGAGTTACCAAAAACGATGTTGAAATGGTTATTTTGATAAACTGTTTTCGATATCACCATAGTTATTTGTAAAACAAGTGTCACAAACATGGGGTAGGTACTCACTCTCGATGTTTGACAGTTTTATATTTGTAGTTATTCCTCATGTCGCATGTGACGTGAGCGTCGTTCTCATGGACAAAGAATAACTCTAACAGAGACCAGAAATCACGGAAAAGAAGATTTAGTATTTCATAAATTCTTAATTCTGAAGAAAACACATATACCCTTATATTTATAATCTGTGGTTATATTTTTTTCCAAACTGTGGACAGTTAATATATTGTTCAATTCACATTTGTGATTTTACAGTTACTATTTTATTATAATTATTATCAAAATGCAAAATGGTTTTTATGTGTTCCATTCCTGGTTGCAGTAATACAAAAATATTGCATTGTTTACCAAAAGATCCAGAGGTAAGCTATTCTGAATTAATTAAGTAATTACGAATTTATACATTTTTTGATTTATAGATTAGACGACAATGGTGCCTGGCTATAGAAAGAAGCGATGTTGTTGCCGTAAATACTAAACAAAGGCACGCATTTGTGATCTACATTTCTCTGAAGATATGAAATTTATTACCAATCAGAGTCCAACCAATTTAAAATTTAATGCTGTACCATCGTTAAATATTCTAAGTAACTAAAATATTAAAGATGCATTTGTACAGAAGGAAGTATATATGTAATTTCAACTATTTAAACAAACTAACTTAAATGTTATTTTTGTTACTTAATATTTTCATTTTTAGTAAATATGGTGGCATAACTCCTGCTATATCTACAAGTTTAGCTTGTGAGGACGTAACACCTATTCCGTATACAAGTTCAACTTGTGAGGAGATGCCTTCTACTAGTACAGGCAGAGAAACAATTTGTATGACACCATCTATCAGTGGTTTCTTTCAGGAAGAAAATACACCTAAAACATCAACTTACAAAGGTACTTTTATGTTATTTTCGAAAACTGTCATCAAATGTTGTCATTTTCGTTAAAATATCGGTTTGGGAAGTGGCTCTTTTTTGTCACTCAGCTGAAAAATACTTTAGCATTCTAGAATATTGTTGTGTATGATAAATTTTGTTTACTTTTTTTAAATTTTTTTCCTAATCCTATTAATCATTGCCCCAATGCAACAGTGAAACATGTAAAATATTTGTTTCAATATCAGATGTAATGGTGGAAGATTCGGATCTTCAAATATTATTATTAGCATTATATTTATCTAAAGTATCCCAGGTAGCAAAGGTACGTCAAAATGACGAACTTTTGAGGTCATTTCCGACGTTAGACGTCGGTGACCATAAAATGACGTCTCTTGGGACGTCATTACTAGACGTCACTATCGCGTTTGTAGAATGACGCCATTTTGACGTCATTATTTGGCCATCTTGTGACGGAATAGCAAAGGAGATTCTTTTTCTTAACAAAATTATTTTTTTTTATTTACAAGCAAGTCGCATCTACCACTGGGGTAATTAGCGACACAAATATGGGTTGTTTATAGTTTAGTTAATATGTTAATGTCACTTAGATATTTAAAAAGGTTCTGTGTATTACACTTTTCGCCAAGAACTTGGTCTAAATTGTTGCTGAGTTTGTTATCTTGTCTTGATTGTTGGAATTTTGGGCAATCGGTTATTGAATGTTTGACAGTAAGCTGGATCTTGCATAATTCACATTTTGGGGGTTCACTTTTAGTAATTAAGTAACTATGAGTAAGTTTGGTGTGGCCTATTCGTAACCTAGTCAGTTTAACTTGAAGCGATCTTTTTAACAAAATTATGTTATTCATGTAAATACCTACACGAATATTAAAATTAAAAAAAACAGAAAGCTAACAAAATAAATTTATAATTATTTTTTCTTTTAAAATGTTCGCCAATTTTCTCATCGAGTCTGCCCCGACCGAAACCGAAGTGCGTCGCGTCGCAGTTCGCCCGCAACAATTCCATTTCCCGTCCCGCTCTCGTTTCGTTAATTCGTTCGTTGACTTGATACTCGTTGTGGTCGTCATACTCGCCCTTGGCTTGTGTGTCGCATATAAATAATACTCCGTGTATCGTTTTATGGGAATTTTTGGTGGATGTTTGAATAAAAATAATATACCTATATATCTCTGAAATATTTAAATTTAAAAGATGTTTTCCGTGGTTGGGTTCAGTGAGGAGTTTGGTGGCACTCTTGCCGTTGTCCATTTAAAATGGCTGACACTGTTGAAAAAGGAAGTGTTTTGGCCTCCTTATAAGGACACGCAAGTATTTAATAAAGCGGTTCTGAAAGGAGAGGAAGTTTGCGATAAATGGAAAGTGTATTCGATTTCAAAGTGTTATTAGACAGCAGTTATTATGTAACTCTAACAATATCTAGTCTAAAATGCATAATATAAAATTTAAAATCTAGCTATTTGATGTTGTTACTGCCATTTTGATACCTACAATTTATTATGTTTCTCGGCCCCATAACTTGACTAATTTATTCACTTATTTTTTCCAGTATCAGCTGATGCTAGAATGCACATTCTGTATAAGTACTGTTATAAAATTTGTAAAGCCCTGTACACACATATGTTTTTATCTTTCAGACGATTTTGAGGTAGCACAGAAGAAATTAAAACTTGCTGAACTAACTTCAAATTTACAAACAGACAGTGAACAGAATGAATCCATCACTTTGAAATCCAAAAGAAAAGTTAGTCGACCAAGTATTATCTGAATTTAAAGAGCTAAGTTTTCAGAATATTATTACCAAATGTATTATTTTTCATCTAACAGATAACTCTCGTGCAGCTTTTCCTTCGCTACATAATATAAACTAATTACATTTATTATTAAAATCTATTATTATGAATGAATGACGTTTTATGTTTAATAAAAAATAACTTTAAGTATTGTTTGTTTTATTTATCAGTAAAAGATTTTTGATATAAACGTCTAAAGTTGCCGTTTTAATGACGTCTAGAATTGACGTCCGCTGACGTTGACATTTGCCCGTCATTAAGACGTTATTTTGACGTCATAATATAGGTGAACCAGACGTCTGCAATGACGTTTCTTGTACGTCCGAGGTACGTCTTATGCTACCTGGGTAATTTTTTCAAGCATCTCAGTTCTACTTTTAACTGCTTGCAAAAATTAACTTTGTTGGCGCCATATATTTGATACAATAAGTGTAAAATGGTGTAACTCAATTTTTGTATAATGGCTTTAATTTACCAAAGCGTCGAAGTATAACCAACATTATATGGCGCTTTGGATGATTAAAACTGAGTTACACTATTTTGCGGTCATGGCATCATTTATCAGTGAGCTTATACTCATTTCATAATTGGAGCCTTTGACACTAGTGAAATGTGTTTTGGAGGGAAAGCGAGAGTCGGCTATCTAAGTGAGTATATATAATCTGTGGTCGCAATGACTCGTTTTGTAGTACGAGTGAAGTTTGCGCAACGAACCGCTTCGCGCAAATCACGAGTACTACAGAAAGTCATTGTGACACAAGTTTTACACAATATTTTTTATAATTCGCATTTATTTAATTTTTGAAAAAAAATAGAATTACATAATCCCTAGTTTTGAACCAGGAGGAGTGGTTTTAATTAAGTTGTCGATTCTGTAGATACCTGATTGGTCAGATCACAGATGGCAGCACTCATGACTTTTGACATATTATGACAGAATAATTGTGTAAATTGTAAACAAACTTTCATTTAAGCAAATAGAGGATGATTATTTGTTTAAAAAAGAGCTTCTTCGTATATGCTTGCGATCTATTTATATTATATCATGAACATAATTATTTCTATAATACATTTTCACATAGATATCCCGTAATTTATTCCAAAAATCGAATGGTATGTATACTTATATATTGATCCTATATCATATAAAAATAAACAATTGACAAATCATTGATGAATAAACGTTAGCCTGCTTTATTTATTAATATTTGTAATATATAATTTATTCAATTTTACCTTAAAGGCCATTGAATATAATAATTTGCTGGCTAAAGCAACGCTAGAACATTTGTTCAAGTTTAAAGTCAAATGTCAAATAAAAATACATACTACGTAGAATAACCAACTGTATGACACTAAAAATTACTAAAAAAGTGTTCAAAGAGACTTCATTGTGACACTGTAAACAATGTTATAGTGAAGTCTCTTTTATACGCGAATTATAGAAAGTAAATTTTGTAGACTTGAATTATAAAAAATATTTTATTCGTCACATAACACAAACAAATTATGCATAATTTACAGTTCTTTGAAAATAGATTCAATTATTTTGTTAAGTACTCCAAGGTCTTCGACATAATACTCTGGTTTGTGTTCTGCGGGATGATTCCAATTTTTTACGTCTTTTAGCTGAGAGTTTCCACTTAATACCAATAGTTTTTGAAAACCAGCAATGGCCGCTGTACTCATGTCGGATTCAATCCTAAAATATCGATATTCAAGTTTAAATAAGTGAAGGTCAATAAATATTTTCAACAAAAACATATATGGCCGTTATGTACTCCCAATGCACCAATATGATCCATGAATGATTATCTTTGCACCACATTCCCCGAGAGACTACAGTTGTTGGTTTATGGGGGGAGGTGAGCAATAAACGCTAGTCAATTTCCGAAAAAAAATATGGCAGCAGTATCCACTTCTTATGCACTATTGTGCACCACCAACAAAAACAGAATCACCCCTCCACCTAGTTACTTAAACCTGATTATATAAAGTTGGCCCCCTTAATGACAATTTCCGAAAAAAGTATAGTTTAGTGGAGTCCACTACTAATGCATTCTTATGCACCATCAACAAAAACAAAATATTCTTGGTATATCATGTCCACCATAATGTTCGCTACATATGGGAAAAATTTTAGTCGTAGTATATAGGAAAATTTAATATATGCGATCGATTCTGCATGGTCGATAACCTGTAAATACATTTTGATATCAGTCACGTGGCCACTGTCATGGCGGCAAATTCGAAAAATTGGATGTGAAAATGCGAAAAGTGGGGTTAAATGGCAAAATATCGAAAAAAGTTATTTGGAAAAGCTGATCAGAATGATATTTTAGGAACACGTATGAAATTTGGAGCGATAAAAACAAAAAATAAAAAAAATCGTATTTTTCACCATGGCCCTCTTCTGAAATGATATTGCACCGATTTCATTATTGAAGTAGTTCGGTTAACGCAGTGTTTAATGTGTAAGGGGAAAATAGTTCAGAAGTATTGATTTAGGTCATTCCTAGAGAATAAAATGAAAATATTCGCTGAGCGCACGAAACTTTTCTGTAGCAATGCCTTATTGTATCTTGCCGGTTTGTGCGGTTTCAAATAATTTAATTGTGACATTCCATTTGAAAAGTGCCGTTGTTAATGTTTTTATGTAATATTTCATCAAAGTTTCAAAACATTGCCTACTTACAGTAATAATAATTATTAAATTATTATTTAATAATAAGCGTAATATTTCCTTTTTGAAATAATATTGACAAAATCCCAATGCGCTAATATTATTACAAGATAAATTACTTCAAAATGTTTGCATACGTTTCATAGCGATTCCGCACATCTCACCATTCTAGAGCCCATTTTCTCTAGCAATTTTGCCCCAATACAAAATTTTAAATTAACGAAACGGGCTTTCAAATAATAAATGAATACTCGTGTAACATCATTGTGACATTTGATCCGTAATTTTCCGTTTTCGTTAAGTTTACTAACTTCAATTTACACATTATTCTGTGAAGATATCTTTACTGAAAATGCCTTCCTTCTATACTGTCACGTGAGGAAAAGATAGAGTTCGTTCTAATTTGTGGAGAAAATTGGAAATGCTCAAGAGAAGCTACTAATATTTTTACCAAAGACATCCTGGCTAAAACGTCCATTTTACAACTGTAGCAAGATTATTAAAGACGTTTGAGGAAACTGGTTCAGTTGAAAATAAATTTAAAGTGCCTCATGAAAAAACTGTGGTTAATGAAGAAAATAGTACTTTTAACCGTTGCAGAAAATCCTGAAGTATCCATAGCGTAAGTTTATCAAAACATTAATATTTCTTCAACCTCAATTGGCCGTATTTTGAAAAGCAATAAGTTTCTCCCGTACAAGCCTAAATTTATTCAAGTTCTGAAGGATAGAGATTATGACGTCCGGTTTGATTTTTGCGCTTGGTATCAAGGAATGATAATAGATATACCAAATTCCACAGAAAATGAAACAGTAAGCTCACAAAACTATCGTTGATGGGCAGACACAAACCCCCATTTTTTATAGCAAATAAAGACCAATACAGGTTCAAGGTTAATGTATGGTGCGGAATTTGGAATTGTCAAATTATTAGCCCATTTTTCGTTAGAGAAAACCCTAATGCCAGACTTATTGAACTTTGTTGTAAAACGAATTAACCCAATTTTTGGATGGTATTCCACTGGCAAAGCGAGCCAATCTGTATTTTCAACAGGACGGTGCATCAATTCATTCAACTCGAGAACTAAGAGGATTGTTAGATAATGAATTTGGTGAGCTTTGGATAAGTCTCTATTCAGTAAATCATTGGTCCTCTGGACTTTGTCTTGAGGGGGTATTTAAAAAAGAAGGTTTATCGAGAAAGACCCTTCAGAGATGTCGCACATTTAGAACAATGCATAAGGGATTGCGTATATGCTATTAACCAAAGTACGCTCCGAAATGTTCAAAGAGAAATGAATTTCAGGACGGTAAAATGTATGGAACGAGATGGAGGGCATGTAGAATTTTGAATTTGTGTTTTGAAATAATAAGTTGTTTATTAGTATTAAGTTAGTTGGTAATCTGTTAAATATTGTTTCAAAAAATAGTAATAAATTGGTCAACTAATTAAATTTATTAGGGGGGAGGGGATTGTCAAATAAACGCTAGCCTCCCCAATCGGAATTTTCAAATTTTGTACCTTCTTGCGCTTATAATGCACCATTATGCTCCATCGAAAAAATATTTTGCACCCTTCCCCTCAGTTAGTAGTATCTGTTGTAAAAAAGTACAATTTTCCAAATTAAAAAGGTGCAAAAACCAAAAAAAAACATTGGATTTGCTATTAGAAGAAATTGGCGACGAAGAAATTTTACTGGAAAGCATATGCAAAGAAAATGAACAAGTTCATCCATTACTAAAAACCAGAACTGACGAAGGCTTTTTTCAAACTTCAATAAATGAACATTTATTGAAAGATGAAGAGAAATTAAGGCAATTTTTTAGATTAAATATTGTTCACTAATTATGTACAGGACATAATAAAAGAGGATCTAACCAAACATACATCGAATAGATATCCATATCCTATCACTGCTGAAGAGAAATTGACATTTCACCAATGTTTCATCTTCCTCTGCAATAAATAAAACTTTCGACGTTGTACATGCACAACTTTCACAACCGGCAGCTCACGCTTGGCTGTCTGAGCAGAGGTGGCGTAAGACGCTTGCATCTGACGCTAGTTACATTACGCAGTTACGAAAAGCAGCAAATATTTTCAATAATAGACATTCCAATAAAAATATAACCCAATCAACTGTAACGAAAATAGCAAATAAATTTAGAAGAACTGGAAGTATTAAAAATAATTTTAATGGAAAACATCGAAAACTGGTTGCTGATGAGGATACGCAGTTTGATGTACTGCTGTCTGTTGCAGCAAATCCAAAATTGTCATTGCGCAAAAGAAAGTCGTTGTTACAACAAACTGTAAGTGAAAATACAGTGGCAAGAATTTTAAAACTAAATAAATACAAACCAAAAATCATACATACATTAAAAGAAAGGGATTATGTAAGGCGCTTTGATTTTTGCTCTCTCATCCAAGGAGAGTTAGAGGACGACCCTTTTTTATGAGGCATATACTTTTTTCCGATAAGGCGACATTTTCGTCAAATGGATCTATCTTGTCGCAGCATTGTCGCCGGTGGTGTGTGGAAAATCCCAATTTTGTATTAAAGTCTCATGGCCAATATTTGTTTAAGACGAACATGTGGAGTGACAAAAATTGTTGTCAAAAATTCCCGGCTATCAAAATTGTAATTTATTGAAAGATAAATTCATTTTACAAATATTCCTATCACTCTTATCTCAGGGTAGGTTCAATGCGCTATCAAAATTATTTATATAATTTTTAAGTATTGTTAAATGCTAATTCATATTTTTGTTTAGATTTTCAATCCAGTAATATCTTGTGGTTGTACATCCAAGATTATAAATACCATTCAATTGATTTCTGACATTTACACTGTATAAATGACCCCAATAATCCACAAATTGTCACAGTTGAAATAAAATTTCTCTTTAGGTAAATATATTTTATTTCTATCAGCGTTTCCAAATAATTTAAATAACTTCCAATGTAAGTAAAAATTTAACGTTTATATACAATTATCAAATTGACAAATTCAGATTTAGTTTTCCTTTTTTATGACCAATACCAAAATAGTATCGTCCCAAATACAGATTAAAATTGAACAACCTTTAAACTAAAACAACCTAATAAGTAATTCGAAAGTTTATAATTTTTTTTTAAATGTTCAAACAATTTCGAGCTGTCACTTGACTTGTCAAATATCCAATAATTACTCACAATCCAAAAAGTTTTTTGATTATATCTTTGAATCGTTTACTATTCACTACGTACTGTTAAATTTAGATGCATCTAATAAAATTTATTTAAGGCCTGAATGTTTCAATAAAAATATTAATCTGGAACGGGCTCACCGGCTCTAGACGGTTTCAGCAGACTCGTACTATTCTAAAAAATTTAGAATTCTAGATCCTTCACTAACCTCGAATAGTGAACAACTTGCAAAAAAAACACACGCACAGAATTTAAATGGGGTACCGAATGAAGCTATTTATTACTAATCACTGTTCAAACTCTTATACTATTTTACAAATCTTTGGAGAAATGCGGAAAGAGATGTTCTTCCTTTAGATTCTCAAATTCAACTGGCTTATTTTTCTAAATAATATCACCACATTCTCCAGTGGTTACCAAACTTTCTCTTTTTTAAAAAAAAACTAATCTTGTTATTTTCTTACTATAAATTGATTTGGAATTTTTTTATTATACTTTTTACGTATCAAGACTTCTATTTTCTCTAACCTTGAATATGTTTTTCAATTGTGACAGGTAAATGTCATCGGAAATTAAATAGTGTCAAATCCTACATATGGGTTTTCAACTATATTGACTACATAGACAATACAGGGTTTGCCAAAAGTATTGCATAAAAAAAGTAAATTAATTCTTTAAAATTTGGAATTAAGATATATATATATATATATATATATATATATATATATATATATATTTCATTTCTTGGGTTTAGGTCATAAATAAATAAAAAACTAAATATCGTCTACATACTTTGACGTTTCGCTCCTTGTTGGGAGCTTTCTCAAAAAGATGTTATGTCTTATTTGGACAGAATAAAATATTTACAATTAATCGATATACAATTTTGGAACGTGTACAAAAAGGACACTGAACATATAAAAACAAGTTTGTTGATAAAATAATAAAGGTGTTCACCTCAGAACCAAATTTACGATATACGAGTGAAATCAAAAGTGTGTAGTATTTTTATTTTGTTATTGGATGTATATATTTTGGTTTCCAAATTCATTACACAATTAAATTATGATAAATTTGACTTAGATTTTTTATGTCTTGTTTATCGTTCAATGAATTCTTTTCTTTTTTTATATGTACCATTTCTTTAATTGCTAATTTATGGTAATTAGAATCAAAAGGAGACATGGTCCGGCCGATATCTTAATTACTATTCTAATCATCCCAATGCACAAAAAAACAGTGTAATTGTTGGATTGACGGACCGAGCTATAAAACTTACTTCTCCTGAATACCGTCCGGAAGTTTTAAAACATATCAAAAACACCCTAAAAAACAATCACTACCCGATAAAAAACATAGAACGAATTTTTAAACAACGCACATACAAATTCTACAACAATAATAAAAAAACAAACTCAAATAAATAATAACAGATACATATCAATACCATACACAAACCAACTGTCAGAAAAACTGAAATACGTTTTATCTAAACACAACATTAACGTATGTCACAGAACTCAAAATACCTTATCGCCATTGGTCACTAAACTGAAAAGCCCAATTAAAACCAAAAAAAAAATCTAACGTAGTGTATTCTATACCATGTTTAAACTGCCCGAAGAAATATGTAGGTATGACAACACAAACTCTAGAAAATCGCTTAAATGGTCACAAGTACACAGAAAACGCGTCCACCGCCCTACATAAACACGAAACAAGGGAACACCATGAATTTGACTTCAATAGCACAAAAATACTACCCCAGGATTCTAATTACCATAAATTAGCAATCAAAGAAATGGTACATATAAAAAAAAAGAATTCATTGAACGATAAACAAGACATAAAAAATCTAAGTCAAATTTATCATAATTTAATTGTGTAATGAATTTGGAAACCAAAATATATACATCCAATAACAAAATAAAAATACTACACACTTTTGATTTCACTCGTATATCGTAAATTTGGTTCTGAGGTGAACACCTTTATTATTTTATCAACAAACTTGTTTTTATATGTTCAGTGTCCTTTTTGTACACGTTCCAAAATTGTATATCGATTAATTGTAAATATTTTATTCTCTCCAAATAAGACATAACATCTTTTTGAGAAAGCTCCCAACAAGGAGCGAAACGTCAAAGTATGTAGACGATATTTAGTTTTTTATTTATTTATGACCTAAACCCAAGAACAAGAAATGAAAAATATTTTAAATGGTCCAAGAAAATTAAGAATTATTATATATATATATATATATATATATATAACCTTTCGAACAGGGGGTTGTTTTGGTATCAGAGAACACCAAAACGAAAAACCGCATTGAAATTTTTCTTTCTTTTTTCTAAAACTTACATGAAAAAATTCATTTAAGAAAATTCATAAATTTACCAGAAAATCTTTGTATATTTTTGTTTTCGATTTGATGCAAAAATGTTACTTGAAATAAGCCTCTCCAATTAGTCTTGTGCCATTGGGAATTTTTAGCGTGATTTTGAAGATGATGAACATCGAGCACAATTTCTGCATTTTATGACTTCGTTCTTCGTAATCGTTCGAATCGTTTAGTACTAGTCGATGCATCAGTTTCATTTTCGTTCAAGGGGGAAGTTTCTTCGGAATGAGGATAACCATAAAAATTATGGAACTATCACTTATGTAATTTTTATGTACAAATTTTGAGTATTTTTTCTTTATCTCTACAATGGTATCGTTTTTATGCCAACCTACTTTTCTCAATAAAAACCCACCGTCAACAACATGAACCACTGGATTAGATTTTTTTTAAATAAAAGTAAACGTACCTAATTAAAAAAAATGATCCCTTCTAATGATCGCAAAAGAATGTTTCATCCCCTTGAAAAAAGGGGTGTTTTTTTCCAAAACCGTAAATAACACGAAAAAAAAATTATCATGAAAAAATGCCAGTATTTGGCATAGAAAGATGAACATTTTCCTGAAATTTCAAGCTCCCACGATTTTTCTTCGAAATTTGAAAACTCGAAAAAAGTATTTTTTACGTTTTTCTCGGTTAATTTGAGGTTATGTGTAAAAAGTCGATAGAGATATGTTCTTTAGGTTTTTATTATCTACAATTCCTTCTTTCAACTTTTTCAGCTAAAATCAATTCTTTTGCCGCAAATCCAAAAACACATTTTCCCTGTATGAAACCACTGCAATAAGTAATTGCTTACCATCCCCGCTTACACAAATTGTTGCCGATGATCGACGAAATGAATGACCCGTGTATGCTCGGGATCTTTCAGTTTTACAAACATTGTAATTTCTTTGATGAGTTTGATGTGGCATGAGGTGGTCGCAGTGAAAGATATTTTCTACAAATTTCGTAAAATGAACCAGACACGCTAATCGATCTAGATGTCTTTGTTTTAGTCACAGGTATATTGACTATAAGAGCTCCGTTGCTGGAAAACAGTCGAAATTACCAAGGCCATGTACCGATAATACCATTCCCACTTTATGTAATTCATTCATTATTTCACTACTGTCGTTTAGAATTGTTGGCCGCAAAAATAAACGTGTTTATGAATGAATAGCCATCTCTATTGTATATTATTAATCCAAGGTAAGAACTGTCATTACTTGTCAATACTCTCATAGTAATCCATAGATTATGTGATAGTTGTAAATAAAAGTTTTAAGCCGTTAATTTCCGAATGAATATTGACATTTATCAATACATAACAATAATAAAATACATTAGTTTATCTACATTTTTTTTACTTTTTAATAATAGTGCTAATTTAATAAATTTAGACAACACACATTACATTCAATTTGCGTCTGTTAAGAAAGTTTGACATAAAATGTGAGTTAGTAAAAAATAGGGGAGAGTATGATGATAATACCGCGCGGTTGATAATACCGCGCCCCAGTGTAACTAAATAACTACCTATAGAAAGCTATAGCTGTGTATGCATCACGTGATCGCCCATGCGACTGAGAAACCCCTCCCCGCTCGATAGTGGCCAACGATCAATGGTACGAGTGATACGTATGTACTATGCAGAGAACTTTCGAGCGCGTTTCTTAGAATTTTTCTGTGACTGACGAATCCAGGTATGTCCTTCTTTTTGTAAGCTAAATTATGTTGTAGTAATGTAATTTGTAGCGTATTTCAGTGTTACTCAAAGTAGATATGAGTCTTAGGGTCAAAATGTTGCTTGTAAAATTCTATTGTGGCTGACAATACCGCGCTTAAGGCGCGGTATTGTCAAACGGAGCGCGGTATTATCAATTGCATATTATTTTTTTTTCTTTTACAGATGGCTGAAACTGCAGAAAAAAGCGGTCTTGTAACCCATTTCAAACGAAAGCTGCTTTAGAAGCTGTAAATAGTGGGTGGAAAATAAAGGAAGTAGCAAGAGCATTTATGCTTCCAGAATTATCAGTAAGAAATAGATTGAAAAAGGAGAATACTAGGACCCTCCACTTGGCCGAAAGGCAACATTTTCAAAAGAAGATGAAGAGGAGTTAGCTGTCCACATTATTATGTTGTATAAAACATTTTTTGGAATCTCAGAGCAACAGCTACGCAAACTGGCTTATGAGTTTGCGGTTGCAAAAAATATTAAAAACATTTTTTCAATAGAGAAGGGCATGGCTGGTAAATGCTGGGTGTATGCATTTTTAAAAAGAAATCTTAGGATCTCATTACGACTTCCGAAGCCAACAAGTATGAATAGAGCGTTAGGTTTTAATAAAACTGTAATTGCATTGTTTTTTCGCAATTTAGAAGAAATGACATAGAAGAATTCTTTTCCAGCAAAACGAATATTGAATGTTTATGAAGCAGGTATTACAACTGTTCGTCTAAAGGAGTTAAGCAAGTTGGCAAAATTACAAGCGGAGAACGTGGGCAAAATGTCACAGTTGTGTGTGCCATGAATGCATCGGGAACTTCATTCATCCCACCCATGTTTATATATCCATGCCAAAGATTCAAGCCAAGTCTCAAGATTGGAGGGGCCATTGATGCAGAATACGAATGTTCAAAATGAATCGAGAAATAGCTTCGTCACTTTGCCACACATATTAGTGCAACAACTGAAAATCCCACTCTACTAATTCTTGACAAACATGCTAGTCACTTGTCACTAAAAGCTTATCAATTTGACGGGAAAATGGGATCCATATGCTATCTTTGCCTCCGCACACTTCCCATAGGATGCAGCGACAAGATGTCACTTTCTACGGTCCACTGAAGACTGCTTATCATAGAGAGTGTAACTTATATATGAAAAACGATCCATATGAGAAAAGTACTCATACCCCAACATGTTTGATGATGATGACTTTATCTCAGACCCAATTGTTGAAGACTTTACTACTCGAATCGGAAATTCAATCAACAATGACATAGCGACGAAAGCACTCTCTACACATGTTACAAATGCAACCGAACCTATTACCAGCACTTCGAGTAGTAATACTTTGGATGTATTGAGTACAGTGTCTCAAAAAATTCAGAAAATCAAAAGACGTTCAAAGAAACAACACTCCCAAATTTTGACTGCCACACCTCTAAAAGAACAGCTAGAAGATAAGGAGAGAAAGAGGATATCAAAAGAATAAGAAAAAATGTAAAGGAAAACATATAAAAGGAAAAGCTTTTGGGAAAGGAAAATCTGTGAAGAGAAGAGTGTTCATTTGTAGCAGTGAGGAAAGCAGCGATGACATTCATCTAGCACAATTATGTGATGATGACGATGAGATAAGCTCAGACAAAGAAAATGACAATACTAATGATATATGTAAAGTATGTGGTTCATTAGGACGCAATACTGAAATCTGGTTTCGTTGCTGCGCTTGTTCATCCTGGATCCACAAAGAATGTAGTGGAAAATTATATTTGCGACTTTCATTAAGATAAATATAAGCACTATACCAAGTAATGTACAATGGCTGTGAATAATGCCTAAATAAATGTTGATTGCCCTATGTATCGCCTATTATTTTTAACGCACGGAGCACGCTATTCTCAAACCAGTCTGATAATGCCGCGCTTTCATAAGTTTTCTTTTTCTTCCTTTATTTTTACATAGGTGTTGTAAAAAGCAAATATTGTATTTAAATTTGATTGATAGGTAACCTGTGATATTCAAAATCTAGCTGAAGTCGATCTGATCTGCGCTGATAGAAAATTATAGCTATATTATCTTAAGGGCACGGTATTATCCAACCTTCCCCTACAACTGCTATTCTATTGTTATAAATAATAATAACTATAATGCATAAATGTGTGTAATATTTGCTTGCCTATATAAATGTTTGAATAATATGAATTTAATGTTTAAGAAATTATAATTGACAATTATTGCTATTTATTAATAAAGGTGTCATTTTAAACATTTTTCAGTAGTTCCTTAAATATTATAGTAATAATAAATAGATTTAATCATCATAAATACAACACTTACAAAACTGTCTACTATGAAATTAATAGACCAAAGAAGCGATGACGTCATAAGCATAGCCGCTGACAGTTACTGAGGGAAAACAAATATTTACGTTCATTTTACGTTTGTAATATGCTTAAACATGGCTATTGTTAATTTGTCGAGCATTGTGGAGCAGTCTTGTAATTAAATTAAAGTGTCAAAGAAATGTGGAGACAGTTTAAACAGTGGATATGTCGTAGAGATAAAGTATATGATGGAAGTTTAGGAGCGAAGCAATAAGGCATAACTACTTGATAGTCACTGAAGTGTCACTTTACAAATGAAAACACGAATAAACTTTTAAAATATTACAACGGTCAAGACAAGACATAAGTTAAATAATTGATTTGTTTTCCCTCAGTAACTGTCAGCGGCCATGTTCTGACGTCACACTTTTTCGGTCTATTAGAAACGTCAATTATTATTTAAATAGTACTTAACACGAGTTTTAAGTATATTAACTACACATATAACTAATTCACTCGTACGTACAAATATGCTACAGTAGAATCCGGATATAACAACGTCCAAGGGACCGGTGATAATACGTAGTACTACCCGGACGCCGTACTAAACGAACAGACATTTTTTTATTAATCACATATTAATGTATTAATATTTAGGTGACTAGCAAATATAAAAATATTTAAATTACAATATTTATTTATTTCACATAACTGTACATAACTAAGAATGAAAAGAAATGTAATTTTAATTTCATTAATCAACATATGTACTACGTACATATAGTCCAGTCATTATATACATAAGGAAATGCAAATGAACCGAGAAAGCCAAATTTTGGATATTACGCTGGAGGGGGGCTAGAAAACCTTAAGTTCAAATTGTCGACCAAAATAACCTTGTGGGTTTTCCGCCATCTTGAAAAAGGGTTAAATTCCGTTTTTTCATTATAACTCGGTTCCCCGTTGAGATACGAAAACTTTTATGCAATACTTTTTTGTTGCTCTTTGTACCATCTACAATTAAGCTTCCGTACATTTTTCACGTATCGATCATCGTTATCGAGATATCGATTAAAAAACCATAAATTTGGGGAGAAAAATTGGTTTTTCGCTATTTCCTGTTTTCTCGTGAAAGACATCGAAAAATGTCCAGTATAAAACGTGTAGAGCGTGTTCAGACCAATAAATTCGTTCATTAATTTTTTATTTTAGAGAAAAATTACGACCTCTAGCGCGTCGCAAAGTCAGTAAGCCTGTGTCCGGTTTTGATTTAGCCGATCGCACGGTTGTATCCACACGTCAAAATGGATGAATGGTTGTTCCGGGAATAATTGCAATACAAAATAAATTAATAAACCAGCAAAGTTATGAATCAAATACATGAAATTTATTGATCAAATAATTTTATGCAGCAGCAAAAAATAATAATTACAGGTGGTCATTTTTTTCACATGTTTTTCATCGTTTTGATGGTCCTGGTTGTAGAAGTTTTTCCTCGGTAGACTCTTCGAGTCGTGAACACTCTTCAATCGCAGAAAATGATGATGTGACGGTCTATGGTATTGTTGGTAAAATGTCGCTCGGAAGTTCACGAAGAGCTTCGACATCGGCAGCAGTTATAGTATGTAAGCCTGCCGATTTATGTCTATTGTAAGAGAGTACAGGAACCGTGCCCAATTGTGCAACTTCTGAAGCTGATTTTATTTCGACAATACGCGGAATTTTTTTCTCACGCGGGATAGCTGTGTAGGGAGTCACGCATTGTATTCCTCCCATTGCATGAAACGTTCCATGACCGTCAAGGGTGTTTATGTTAAAATTCGCATTGTCAAATACAAATTGACTGAATGAATTTTCCAGAATTTCACTTTCAGCTCGATGAATGCATGAATTCTCGAAAATTGTTATTTCTCGATACGATGCACTGAATACCATTGCTTATAATATGTTGATGAGACTCTTTGAACCGAACTTCTTGTAAAGGAAAGGCATGACACCTAACTGCAGCGGAGAGAAAAACGAACGAGGACGTACGGCTGTTATTATGGAGTGAGCTATCGCTGTACAATTTTTTCCATTGTTCCAATGCACCACGTTTATCTTTTGTTATCATTGTAGCAACAGAAACTTGCAAAGATTCAGGAACATCGGCTTCGACATCTTTGACGAATTCATCCGATGGGGGGTAATTATTTTTATCGTAAACGACACCTCTAATGTCCCCACGGATTATCGCAGCAGCTTCGTGAATAACTCTTAATATTTCTTCGTGATAATCCTTTTTTTTTCGTACCATTTCATTTTGAAACCGGTGTTTCGAAAGCACACCACGCAATCACGTCCTTGGTTTTCGATTATGAGAATGTCTTCTCCATACTTCTCTTGCAAATGCTTTTTAACCGTTCTGATGTCGGGAACGAAATCTTCATTTATTTGGTTCATTAACTCGCTAATAGAAAATTGACATTCGTCGGAATTTTCTTTCAGAAAGGATTAAATTGCCTCCATTGCCTCGTCTACTTTGTTCCCCGTAGGTCGTTCTTTCTTATTCCCCTCCTCAGGTAGTGCATGATATACATGAGAAATGCATGTTCGATGGTATCGAGCTCCTACTGCGACGAGATCAGGTATACCTTGAATACGCTACATGATTGAAGTGGCAAATTCATAGTCAGGTCCAGACAGGTATCCCATAACTTTTTCATTCATTGATATTTCTACCACGGAATGAATTTTTTTCCGTCTATGTACTGGCAATCTTGATTCGTCGCAAAATATTTCTCCATGAAATAAACATCGATTTTTAAAATGAAAAGTGGGAATGACGTGCAGTTGTTCTTCGGGTTCTGGTTCTAGCGATGGAGAATCGCTTCGTCGAGAAGCAATTGACGCTAGCCGTTGGTTTCCATATTCTTTGTAGCACGAACTATGAACACTCACTGAATGGATATTTTTTAACATCTGTTGATGCTCCACACGTACTATTTTCACGCTCGCCGTTAAGAGAGTCTGAACAGCTCTCTTTTTAGCCACATAAACATCGTCAATCAGAGGTTTTTTGCAAATGAAACAATCACCCATTTGCACACAAATTTTCAAACACGTTCGCTCGCTTCAAAAGACTCGAGACAACTGACTGTAATGCTACGAAAAGGAGCAGATGTTCCGGCACGAACACGAGAAAAGGGTCTTTTATACCTGACCCATGCCCAAACTCTAACGGTCGCTGTATAGGCGCGCTCTATGGCGAGACGCACGTTGCAGCGTCGGGCGCGCTGGGGCCGACTTTGTGGCTCCATAGAGGTTGTAATTCTTGTCGAAAATAAAAAATTTGTAGGTCTGAACACGTTCTACAAGTTTCATACTGGATATTTTTCGATATATTTCACGAGAAAAAAAGGAAATAGCGCAAAACAAAATTTTCTCCCCAAATTAATGGTTTTTTTTTATCGATACCTCGATAACGATGATCGATACGTGAAAAATGTATAGGACCTTAATTGTAGATCGTACAAAGAGCAACAAAAAATAATTGCATAAAAGTTTTCGTATCTCAACGGGGAACCGAGTTATGATAAAATAAATGAATTTAACCCTTTTTTCAAGATGGCGGAAAACCCACAAGGTTATTTTGGTCGACAATTTGAACTTAAGCTTTTCTAGCCCCCCGCCACGTAATATCCAAAATTTGGCTTCCTCGGTTCATTTGCATTTCTAACCCGATTTTTCCGACGTAATGACTGGACTAATAAGGTACCGATCTTTATAATCTACTTAGATATATGTACCTAACTAAAAACGAAACATCTAGTGCAAAAAATATGTAATTTCTGATTGTTTTTGGCTTTTATTTCTATAGTAAGGAGTAGGGACATTCTGCAAACTTGACATAATAATTTTCATGGTGTCATCTTCAAAATTAGAATGCACAAACACATTTAGCACTTCTGTAGCTTTTAGAGCTTCAGATACACTCGGAGTGGTACAATTTTCTTCCTGGTCGTTGTCATTATTATCGTCGCTATCTTGGCTATTGACGATAATATTTCGTAAAATATATTCGTCAGTCGGCTCCTCTCACGATGCGAGATCATCATCAATAGCATAATAT
The DNA here is from genome assembly GCA_963921935.1 of Galeruca laticollis. Lineage (NCBI taxonomy): Eukaryota > Metazoa > Arthropoda > Insecta > Coleoptera > Chrysomelidae > Galeruca > Galeruca laticollis. The sequence goes on along the minus strand of OY998179.1, from coordinate 184,114,618 downwards.
TGTTCAAGCTCTTCATTTCCTATGGGCAGTCCTTTATTCAGAGCTCTCGCCCAGACAGACAGCGGCACATCATCATCCTCATCATCATTGTCGGCAGCAACACTGGGAGTACTGGGACTGTCCCGGACAAATCCATCGTGTTTATAACAGTTAAAAATCGTCGCTGTCGTAAGCTTGTTCCAGGCGTCGTAAATCATTAGAATGGCATCAAGTATTGTGATTTTCGGATCTTTGGCTCCGCTGGTGTCTTCACTAGCATCAAGACTGGCGATAATTTTTAGAACCAGATTTTTACGAAAGTTTGATTTTAAAGCTCGAATTATTCCTTGTTCCATAGGTTGTAATACAGATGCTGTATTTGGAGGTAGGAAAATGAGAGTTATGCTTCTCAAGTCGCTGATTGAGGGATGATATGGACAGTTGTCATCCAGAAGCAGCATCTATTTCTTCTTTTTAGTCAGTTCGCGATCCCAGTCGCGTACCCATTCGTTGAAAATATCAGATGTCATCCAGGCCTTGCAATTTTTCTCTTAATCTAGGATGTAATGGGAAATAAACAAGTAGATACACTAGCCAATGTAGGTAGGGCATTAAAAGTGCCAGCAGATATTAAAATTGAGAAATATGACTACTACCCATTTTTTAAAAAGCAAATTTTAAACTTACATAATATTAACTGGGCCGAGTCCTTTAAGGTAAAAGGGAAATGGTATCCTAACCTGAAAAGTTTCCCTCATGAACCTTGGTTTTTGAAATTCCCTTACAAAGATCGGAGACATATAACAACAATAATAAGGCTCAAAACAGGGCATACCGTTAGTAAAGCTCATCTTTTTAAAATCAGAGTTATTGAGGATGAATATTGTGAATGTGGGCAAACCGAGGATCTGCATCATATATTTTTCGAATGTCTTTTGAATCAAACCGCAAATTTTGATACATACAAAAAATTAATAAAAATAAGCTGCCCAACCCTCATTTCACTTCCTAGTATACTAAACCAAATTAACGTAAAAATAATTAAAGTAATTATGAAATTTATTAATACTTTCCAAATTAAAATTTAGACAATAAAAAAATATATAAAAAAAATTAGATGTTACTTCCTGAGAAACCCTATCTGTTAATCCTGGGTTCCTTATCCTAAATCCGAGGCAACATTCCGGGATTGTGTAATGCTCGGCAGTTGCCCCCGAGCGAGAAAAGTTTTTTACCTGTGTTGTTTTGTTTTATAATATGTCTAGCCTTATACAGAAGAACTTATAAGAGGGAAGATGGACAGTTCCAGACATTCCGAAAGGAATATTCCCGAAAATAAATAAAAGAAACCTGCGCTGGCTAAATACCTAATGGGTGGAGGCCAAACAATTATGTTTTAAATTCCGTAGTTAAAAGCGGTCGGTCGTTGTAGGTAAAGTCGTAATAAACGGATGTACTTTCATGGTGGCTCATATTAAAACCAAACATATGCCTATACTTACGTCGCTAAAAACGGTTGGCTGTTAAATGCGAAGTCGTACTAAGCGGACTACACTGTACTTACAACTCTTAATACGTAATCATACTATTATAATAGATAAATCATTTAGCGAGAAAGTTACTTACGAATCTCCAATGAATAATACTTTCTTGGGATCTGTTACTTTATACTTTTCTTTGACATAATTTGCACATGAAATAGAAGGCTTGGCCATTGTAGTATATTCTCTACCAGTTAAATCTTTCAAACATTCGATGTTATGATAAATACCTAAAAGAAGATGAAATGAATTCAGGAATGATAGGCGAAAACTTGGGAATGTGTAGATGGTATGAAAAGAATGTAAGTAGTTTATGTAACTTTTTTCCTACGGACCTCCTTTGTTGAGTTTTTGTTGAGTTATAGGGCTTTAAAGTTAGAAGTTGAAAATACATTTTTATTTATGACTTTAAAACTATGTCTCGGAAGTTCACGAGAATTTTGTGGATTGTCAAGCATATCAATGCATTTATTTTGGCAATATCAGTAAGACAACTAGTGTTGCAGAAAGTCAAGATTGGACTTGGCTCACTGGTTAAAAGGTCACTGGTTTACAGTGACGAAGTAACAAACTTTCAAATACTCTCATCATTTCATTCCCCAAATATTTTTCTCCAAAAAGGTGCTATTTGTCGAAATCGATAAAATTAGTGGTTTCCTAGAAATATGGAATTTTGTGAGACACCGCAGAGCACACCTTCAGCTTCCATCATTACTTGTGCTTTTGCGCAGTAGGCCGTTGTCAATTATTTCTCATATGCATTAACCATCCTTTCGGAATTGTAATTTTATCAAGTAGGCAGCTATCAATTTATTTGCCATACTCGGAGGTAAATAAAAATATTTTATTTATTTATGTAATACTTGAAATGGCCGAATACACGTTCAATGAATATGCAGATATGTGTTTAAGGTATGGTACGGCACTTGACAATTGTCGCGAAGCAATAAGACCAATAAAATTTCTTTATTTTGTTGATGTTGCCATGACGAGAGTGATTTATCCTGGTGAATTTTTATATAATTCAGATACGGTTTATTGTATATATTTGGTCTGGGATATTTGGAAACCACTTAGTTGGTCCATTTATAATTGATGGTACATACTTTAAATGGGCAGTCTTATTTAAAATTCTTGCAGAATAATCTCAATTTATTATTGGACAAAGTACTTTACAAACCAGAATTAATATGTGGTACTTGCATGATGGTACTCCACCTGATTTTAGTAATGTGGTACGTGCTCACTTAAATGATACCCCCAAAAATGGATTGGAAGATGAGACCCAATTGCATGGCCCCCGCGTAGTCAAGAATTAAATTCAATAGATTCATTCATCCGTACAAACAAGGAATGAATAATTGGATCGAATTCATTTCCATTGCTATTCGATAAGGAACAATCCATGAATGGTGTTTCAAGTACAACAAAACATTATTAGTAGGCTTAAAAAATGTGTAGAGGTGGAAGTTGCACATTTTAAACATTTACTTTAAGAAAATTTGTATGTGTTTTATTACTACGACACTCTCGATAATACTTACTAGTGTAGATGAACTATATTAGTGGAGTGGACTGTTATGTTTATCGTTCACCTGTAATGCGTATTGCCCAGGTAAGCCCAAAGGAGACAGAGTTCAATTAAATTAACTGATTAATTTCTAAAAAAAACATTATTTACAACGACAAAAATAAGCTAAAATTCAATATTCTATATATAGTAGAATAGTATGTAGGTGAAACTATAGCGGTGTGTATTTCGATTCCGGCGATATACTTGATGGTGTACGGGGCTCTCTACGTCCTGTGGAATGTTCAGTCAGCCAGGGATATGAGCAACCGGCGGATCAATACTCTTTCCGTTTTAGTCTCAAGGTTTGAGAGTATCGTTTGTAGCTAGTCAGTACCCATCTTAACGAATCCTTATGCTTGCAGGGACTGTAGTTATTACGGCGTGTCAATACCACACCGAAATTATACTAACAGTTAAAGCGATCGTTTATAGCTAGTCAGTACCCGGCTTAACGGTGCTTCCCTACGGAGATACTGTAGAGCTTTCAGTGTGTCAGTACCACACCGAAATTCTTCTAACAGTTTGAACAATCGTTCTCGTTTCCGTCAATACCAGAAACCAACGGCCGTTCTAATGAATGATGTATAAAGTAGGATCAATACTCTGACTTAGTACAACACTCGACGAAAGATGGTGTAAAGCGTTTAAGGTTAAAGTCAATACCTTCGACCTACGCTTCTCACTGGAGGCGGCTGAACTTGGAGGAGCAGGAGTCCGTAAACCAAGTCGTCTTTTCGTCTGTTGGTTCGCATTTTTATATCCATCGAGATGGTAGTGGTGGAAGTCTCTTTCACTTCTACCGTCGATTCTTCGTGCGCATCCTGGCGTGGGGGCTCTGCTGTTCTGGTGGGGTATCTCGTCATCGCGGCGCTAACTGGTTTCTTGAATCGAGTTTTATAGTAATGAATTTATGTCATTACATACCGAAACACCAAAGATTTTGTTGTTGTTGTTGTTGTTTTTTTATTACGTTTTTGGAAAGAAGGAGCTGTCGTAATTTTAAGTAACGTTTACTTAAAAACACTTAAGTACGACAATATTAACAAACGTGAATAAAATCTTGCATTGTAGTAGATACAACAAATGATGCGGAGAGTTGATAGTTAGATAATTGAATTACCGTTGTTTACAGATATTAGATGCTCGTATGATAAATATGTACAGGTTGGCAAATTAATTTTTGCGGTCGGAAGTTTGGCAACGTCCGATGCATTGTAGCAAAGACGTATGCGGATTGCAAGAGCTCACTTCGCTGGCAGAATTCGTAAGCTTCGTTTCGACAGTACAGTTCAGAGAAAAGTGTGATTACCTGGGTTGTGCAATACTAACTTGTTATGGCGACTCCAGAGAGTGAAGTTGTTCATAAAAAGTTGAATTAGCAGTGTCGTGAAATAATTATGAACATTTTAAATTTCATGACCGAAGGGGCAAACAATGGCAAGTCAACAATTCCATTTCCAAAGGTAAGTTTTAATTATTGCAATAAAATTTTTAAACCAAAGTAATTATTTAACAAATTTACACTTGATAGAAAATTTTTCGTACATAAAATATTTATTTGATAAACGATTTAAAAAAGTGAGATTAGGGTGAGACAAAGTATTTTATGCACTCATGTGTCAATTTTATGCACCGTTATGTCATCATGACAAACAAATCGACGCCATTTTTAGTCCATTTAGAGCAACCTAAATGAGACATTTTTTCGGTTTTTGCATGCCTGCAGCTCATCCGTCAATTTTTCCATTCGTGAAAAAAAGCACCACTTTATGCACTTGTTGCATAAATAACTATTCTGTTTCTGTCTACAGGAGTATAAAAAGGGCACATGTTTATTTTGTGTAAGATACCTATTTAAATGTAATAGGTTTTTTAGCTTATAATTATAATTAATATACTCATTTCATACCTATCTCTATTACGTTTCGGTTTTATTATGTTTTGAACCATCTTCCGATTTCAGTTACAATTGCGGTTTGGTCATATTAAAATATGTTTGAACTAAAATCTAAAGATCGTTTAAAACAACTAATCAACTGTACGTAATATAGTAGTTTTGAATTTAATACTTATTTTAAATGGCCGAAAATCTCGACAAAAATTTCTATTTCAAAGAACGGTCACTGAAAACAGATTTAACTACTTCCTCATTTTATTTGTATGAAAATACACAGTAAAACTTTTAATGCATTTATATCGACTTATTTTATTGTTAGGTCATTGAACGGATTTCTGCTGCTATGAAAGTTAGCCAAATAACACTTTCCCGTATTAAAAAGAAGCTCTGGCAGGAAGTAATGCTGACACTGATGTGCCTACTAAAAAACAAAGAACGTCCAGTATCCGTATGGATCAATTCCACAAAACTGTGCTTAGAAGGTGCACAATAAATTATCACATATCCGAGAAAAAAGTACCCACGTTAAGAAATATACACCAAAACTTTGCAGATAGTTATGGCTTCGCAGGAAGTCGCGAATCTCTGCGGAAACAAATACATTCTTTGGGTTTTCGTTGGACCAACATGAAAACCACCAGAAGTTTGTTAATGGAACGTCACGAAATCAGACATTCACGCCTACTATATTTAAGAAACATAAAAAAGTGCAGAGAACAGAATAAACATTTATATGGATAAAACATACATTAATTCATGTCAGACGCACCTTGAAGGATGGAGCGACAAAAGTAACGAAGGATTAAGAAAACCCGTTTCAATAGGTAATAGGCTCATCATGGTGCATGCAGGAAGTGAAAATGGTTTTGTACCTAATGCTTGTATTATGTGGAACTCCCAGTCAAAAACAGGATTATCATAATGACATAGCGTACGAAAATTATGAGAAGTGGGTACAAGAAAAACTTATTCCAAACCTACCAAAAAACGATGTTGTGGTAATTTGATAACCCCCCATATCACAATGTTCTAAATGAAAAATTACCTACGACTGCATGGACTAAACAACAATTAAAAAACTGGCTTTCTGAAACAAACGGTGAACAAATGTTAATACCGGATCTTTATTACGATGCAAAAATGTACAAGCCGCAATATAAAACTTATAAAACTGATTAATTGTTTAGTCGACATGGATTCCAAGTTTTAAGGCTAGCCCCTTATCACCCGGACTTAAATCCGATTGAAAGTGTTTGGGCGGCACTTAAAGAATATGTGACCAACCGAAATGTTACCTTCAATTTTACAAAGGTTAAAGAATTCTGTGATTAATTTTTCACACATTTTCTGCAAATGATTGGAAAGTTAGATGTGACCATGTTGAAAAGATTGAAGATGAATCTATGAACAATGAACCACTTTTAGATACGATTGTAGATAATATTATTACTGCTTTGGCCGAAGACGGAGATGGCGAGGATGATGAAGTTATAGAAAGTGATTTTGAAGAATCATTTGTAGATGCACATCATTATTTTTCTGTTGATAATCCCTGTACATCTAAAACATATTTTTCATTATAGTGTTTGTTTGAAGGCGGTATGACTGAATATATTAAACGCAACAAATGTAAAAATGTAAATAGGTGTTATAAAATTGTAGATATTAGAGACGAATTCCACTGGAGTATTATTATATTTGTAGCACATGTGTACATAGTTATAAATAAATAATAATTGTCGGCACCCAGAACCAAGATTTTTTTGTTTTGTCAGTCCTAACTCCGTAAAAAGTGTGAAGGGATGTTCTAATTTCATAGTAAATATTTGTAAAAAATCCAAAAATTTACATTAAAATAGAAATATCTACCACAAAAATGCTTTAATATTTTATTTATATTATTAATATACTTATTAGACCATGTCTAAAGGCGATTACCCCAATTTGTTTTTTAAATTTGATTATGTATAATCCCGAATTTTTACATTATTATCTACTACATATTATTGAGAATAACAATTTTAGAAAGCTTAACAGGTAGGTATGTCATTAACTATTACTATGAACAGATCGGAAAAATTGTTGGCCATTGTTAAATCTAGAAAGTCGTTTAACAATCCTTATCATATTGTACGCTTCATTTACAAAATCTACCTGACTTCCAATTTATATACAAATAAACCGCAATGACGAATATTATGAAGGGGTCACTTAAAAAACATTAATTTGAAGTAAAGGTGAATGTTTATGTCTCTTGGAATCTATTTATTATTTACATCACATAAAATAATAGATAAAGGGTAATTATAGAACTCCCCGCATGGTTTTTGAAGCAATAAATAATTATGTCTGTACAAAAAAACCCAATTTTCGTAGAAAAATCCAATGGTTTTTATTTCCTTATTCATCCAATTAATAATAAAGAATACATTAATGTTATTTTGTTTTGTAAACTCGATTTTATATAGCATCATACATGTGCCACAACTTATTATTTTTAAATCCAAATTCAAATATTGTGTTTCCCTCGTAAATATTAGCCGCCTCACAACCTTTAAAACTTTGCGTGCGTAATGTACGTCGCCTGCTCTTCCCGGTAATTGTATGGCTTTCTCGCGCGTCGTCAACTGCCAATATTAATTTGCCAACCTGTATTTCTCTCTGATTATTACTGAACTAAAACACTTCTAGTTGGCACTATTGTATTTAGCGTCGTAACACGATAGATATTTCTATACTTCTAGATAAAATCGTACTTTTCCCGGCTTGGTGTTGTCTAGTTTACAGTTGGTGGTTAACAGTTCTATTCTAACCGGAGGGATCCCTTGAGTTGTTAAGATAATTGTTAGGTACACTGTGGAATGCTTCTGTTTTGGGCCAGATATTTTCACCTCTGCTTTATGGGACTACTGAATATTTCGCTCGAGTGTTCGTGTTTTTATCATAAGCTGAAAAGAGTGTTTGTAATTCAGATCTGGATGTCGTAAAATATAACTTTCTTCTTTTCAAATCTCGACGTCGGGTAAATCACCCATTGACAATAGAGATAAGTTATGGGGATGTAACCTTACCCATAATTGAAAGTTTCTAATAATTGTCACAAAGCCATTAATAGTCTTGATGTGAGGTAAATTATTTACGTCAACCATTGTGGAACGGCACCAATTATTTGAGGTGATTGTTATATGATTTCAAATATTTTTAGAAAGCTAGAGAGGATTTCTCTTTTAGTTCCATATACTTATCCTATAATTACAGATTGTGTGAGAAAGTTTTTTTCTAATTTGTTGTCGTGATATATACAGCTCGCCAAATCAGAACACTTACTTCTAATACACGTTTTCATGAAAATCATATTATGAGTTGATTTGTTTCGATGACAATTTTCTACAGAATGTTTGCGGCATATGACAAATAAATTGACAGCTGCCTACTTAATAAAATTACAGTTCCGAAAGGATGGTTAATGCATATGACAAATAATTGATAGCGGCCTACTGCATAAAAACACATTTCCTAAGTAATGATGGAAGCGGAATGTGTGCTCTGTGATATATAACAAAATTCGATATTTCGCGGAAACTACTAATTTTATCAATTTCGACAAAGAGCACCTTTTTTGTATAAAATATGTGGGGAATGAAATAGCATTATTTGAAAATTTGTTACTTCATCACTGTAAAAGTTCTGACCTTTTAACCAGTGAATCAAGTACTATCCTGACTTTCGGCAGCACTAGTATTATTACTGGGATTGCCAAAATTAATGCATTGATGTGCTTGACAATCCACCAAATTTTTATTAACTTCCGAAATATAGTTCTAGAGTTATAAATGAAAACAAATTTCCAACTTCTAACTTTAAATCCCTATTACTCAAAAAGGAGGTCCGTACGAAAAAAAATTATATAAAGTGCTGACACTATTTTCAGACCATCTACCCCTTCCCAAGTTTTCTCATTCCTGGGAGACCATGTGTTATAAATAATATTCGCACTCCATTGAAAACCTGAAAAATGTCCATCTTAAAAACTTATATTTACCAAGAACTGGTCCTTTTGGTCCCATAGGTGCCATTTTGTCTTTAAGAGTAACAATCCATGTACAATTTGGATTGAGCAAATACCAGAATGCTTTCTGTATTTTAATGTATGTTAAATTTGTGTCCATATCTAGAATGACAACCTTAACATTCCGTTTATCAGTATCATTTTCTGCAAGTAATGCTTCAACAGTTTCATCGATTGTAGATGGCTGAAACATAAATACAATCATCGAATTAATTATATTCAACATCAGTTAGAAATGATAAGTTTTTCCGTACTATTTTTGCAACCGCCACGAACAACAGAAAGAAAATTTTAAAAATGTTTGTAACCTATCCCATAGAAACGAATATATACAGGGTAGGGCACCATATACGGCACGGAATCTGGTGCCCAAACCATAACGATTTGAAGAAAAATTTTGATATGCATATATGTATATCAATAAGAGCTAAATTTTAAAATTATTTATAAATATACAGGGTGGTTAAGAAATTTTGGCACATCAAAGTTATTTTTTTTAAATGCAAAACCTTGTACATTATCACATTTTCGAATTTCGTGTAAAACATTGTTTCATTCTTAATGATTCCTTATACCTATATTTTATGGATTTCGAAATATCTCGGTTTTTCTCAAAATATAGTATGTCACAAAAAAATGATAACGATAAAACGGGAAGGCGTTATAAATTGCTTTGGATCAGATGATTTGAAACCTTTGGATAGCTATTTACAATATTAGGTATTATGTATAAATGTACAGAGTGTTCCAAAAAGTGCAAAATATTATAGACTCCTGCTAACCTAAAAAACATGCTTATCTTAAATAGATCACCCAGTATTTTTTCCGTTATCCGATAATTTTTTATCCTATTCGATACAGTAAACAATTCTCTTTCCAACGCTATTAGGGTTCCCTATAGCCCAGTTTGGTATTTTTCCCGTCATCAATAGGAAACTTATTTAAAAGCAGCTCTGTCTTTCTCTTATATATTATTTATTTTTATATTAAGTAATTCTATTCTCAATTCTATTTTTATTTTATATTATAGATTTTATTATTAGATATGTTATATTTTTAGATTAGATATTTATTTGTTTTATTTATTTGTTTAGCTAGCTCAGTTCTTTTTTATTTGGAAGCATGAGACTCATTCTACTCTTTGGGTCCCAGCATATATTCTTTTATATTCTTTTACTAAACAAAATAAAATACATTAATTGCTAATATTTTAATTTATCAAAGAAATTTCATTTCAAAAATAGATATTTGATACGCCTATGGCATAATAAAACCTCAGTCACTATCTATACATCCAACTATTCTATGCGCATGCTCATATAAGCGAAATTACACGAACAAAGACAAACGTTCGTGTTATAATATAGACGCCTGCTAACTTGTATGGATATTATTTACATCAAAATCGTTTTCTTTATAATAACAATTGTGATGGTGAATATTATAGAAGGATTTATGTGTAGAAATTACATATACATATTATTAGATCATCAGAAGAATTAATTAGACACTACATATACGGTTTGGAAAGATTATCTCTATACATTGAAATACAAATTTACCATACGATTATTAATCACGTAAGTAACCACCATTATCTTTTAACAAAATGAAGAATATTCAGAAATTTTTTTTATTACTAATCTCAATTTAAACTCTATAGAATTATTACATAAATGTCTTTCCTTTTTTAGTTCGATCGATCAAATATATGCAAATGTACTTTATAATTGGGAATTATCACTGAATTTAGAATTAGATTGTTATTATTGGCCAATAATATTAAAAGCACACTGACCTGTAGACTGTAGTCTGGATATTACCACATCTGGTAACAGGAACAAGCCGACTGGAAACAACGGTTCCCAATTTCTGGAGATATCTTGGAGATTATCAGGAATAACTGGCTATAGACAATTGTTAGTATTTGGTGTATGTTTTCTATTACAAATTTTTAATTTTCACTGGTATTGATTTAAAATTTACTTAAATTTTGTTCCAAACTAACATAGCCTTGTTCTCCACTCCCGACGCCACGCTCTCCTCTCTCTGTTTCCTTTTCGTTTGTCGATTTTTTAATCAACAAACTACATATTTCAAAGCTCACTGTTCAATCAAAATTTTGTTTCTTTTCCACTTTAGCAAAATTGTCCTATCACAACAAAATGTTTTTTTTCTGAGATATAAAGTTGTACTCAGTTCATTGCACATTAAAGTTTCAAGAAAACATATGATTATAAATTTACCTTTTGAAAAAATCTTTTCTCCCTTCAATATATACAGAATTTGAATAAAATCAGTCTTTGACAAGTAATAAAATTCATGGTTAATACACTGGAATTACAATATGAATTGTCGTTTTTCTACATGTAATAAATTTGAAATAATATCTGAAATTTATGACACAATTCCTTTTATATAATATATGTCTTGGTTTTTTATTTGAAACTATACAAATTTTATAATTCTGATATTAACATTTATATATCACCATCTTATTATCAATTTCACTTTCCTGTTGACATATCATCAGAGTTATGTCATCTTGGATTTATATATATTTATTTTTCCAATTCTTCATAACAAATATTGATTATTGATCCTCATCTTATAGTTGTATTAACTATGATTACTAATGCTTGTTTGTTTTCAGATAAGCAGCTGATTCCCTGGTGACAAAAAATACCTATTTTAGGCAGATACAATGTTTTCTTCCATACTCGATATATGTTTTTCATACTTTTAGAAAATTATTAAGGTCATTTCTCTATATTTTATTGTTATTATATCAAACAAATGATTTTATAATATAATTTTATATGAGTTTTAATTCTGACTGTAGTTTTTTATGTATCCTTCTATTGATGAAATTTCAATCTATTCAAATACTAAATTAAAATATTCTCAATCAACCAATGTGCTTTTATGATATTAGATATGTGGTTCAATTCCCCTCAAATTTAAATGATATCAATAGCATTGAGAGCTATTTAAATTTCAATTTTCTCCTTTGAAATTGTTGTTATACTTCTATTTAAATGCTAATTTCTATCTATTATTTACAACTTTATTTCCTTGACTTTATACTTCTTTCTTAAATAAATATTTACATCTTTCTTGTCACAACCATGTTCTTAGCTATACCTGTAAAATTATTATTTCATGAAATATACTAGATTTGTATCAATGTCAATTGAAATATTCATAATATTACTCCTTCTAATACTTTTCTACTACCCATATCTACATTAACATTTGCTTATATTTCAAATTTATATTTCCTATAATTTCATTATATTTTACTTTCTATATACTCCTCATATCATATTTAATTTCAATACTCATTATTCAATATAATTAATCATTTCTTAAATTCATATATATATATATATATATATATATATATATATATATATATATATATATATATATATATCAACATCAACCTCCTTATTCTTCCATACACTTTCAAGTATTCTATAAAATTCTAATTGACATCAAACATCACCTCCATCAATCTCCTTTCTTTTCCTTTTCATTACTTATGTGTCTTATTCCTTTTAAAAGATGTGAAAATCTATTTGATATTTAAGTTATACCTATGTTCTTCCCCTCTATCTTATATCTTCATGTTTTATTTCTTTATAAAGCCAGTACTTCTCATAAGTTGTTTCTTTAATTATTACTTATTCGTTTGCCATATTTAAATTGTCCTCTCTTTATATTCAAAGCTATTTGCTCTATCATTAAATCGTACTTAATAAGTGTTACTTTATATGATATTATATCTATTTTTTTTTATATAGATTCTGGAGAACGAAGAGTGAAGAATCGATTTGGATTATCACCTTGCCAAATTAAAATAAAACCCTATCTAAGCTATATTATGTCTGTTATTATAAAACAAGTTAATATTGAATTTAAATCAATACTTATGACTATTATTTTTTTTAAAACTTGTTCGTAGCATAACATCATCTCTATCTTTGTATATTATTTATAATTGTGTTACTCATTAAAAATAAATTTTTATTTTAACTTCATTTCTGTATCCTTTCCTTTTCCATTGAATTGCTTTTTCGTCTCCAAAGTTCATTCCTATTCTCATGTCCTACTATTCAATTTGCTTTTCTTTTTCTAACCTTTTTCTTGTTTTCTTCTCTTGTTGTTTGATTCTCAAAATCTTCTATGTCCCTTATATGTTCTTCCTTATTGCAGAACCATAATAGGGCATGACCCGATAGCATCCCTCTAATGATAATTTTATGTCCCATTATATCTCTTATACCCTTTAATTTGCTCTTAATTATCTTGATAAAAACTTTTGGATGGATTATGTTTATATTCCCATCAAATTTCACTCCTATGTCCATGTTCCCAGTATATATTATTCCGCCTCCATTCCTTCTAAAGTTATATTCCATTTCTTCCATACTTTCTTGCAATTTTCTGTTCATTTCTTCTAATTCTTCATTAAATATTTGTCCAATATGCTCATTCCTTTCTTCGCATGTTCCTGTTTCTTTTTGGACTCTTACATTTAAGTCATTAAATTTCTTCTCAGCATTTTGTTGATAATTCTGCATTATTTCTTCTATTGTTTGTTATTTGAGTTTTATATATTCCACTCCTTTTGTTATATCTTCATTTTGTTTCATTACTACTGCTTGAATTGATTCTGGTAATTTTTCTTCTATAGATCTCCCTAATTCATGAATTTATTCTACCATTTTGTTTTCTATCTCCTCTCTAATTTTGATTATATTTTCTTGAACTTCAATCCGCAGATGTTTGTTTTGATCCTCCATATCTTCTTTTACCTTGTCAATTTTCTTTTTAAATTCTTCATTGTTCTCCTTAATTTCCTTACAATTTTCAAATTTCACTTCTATTTTATTTTCTAATCTGATCATATTTCCATTGATGTTGTTTTATCCCCTCTAATTTATTTTCTCATACTATCCATGTCTCCCCTCATTGTATCCATGTCTCCATTCAAATTTTGCTCCATTTTGTTCATGTCTCCCCTCATTGTACCCATGTTTCCATTCAAATTTTGCTCCATTTTGTTCATGTCTCTCCTCATTGTATCCATGATTCCATTCAAATTTTGCTCCATTTTGTTCATGTCTCCTCTCATGTTGCTCACATCTCCCTTTAAGTCGTCCTTCATATTGTCCATCTTGACAAATAAATGTCGCAACATTTCCTTCAATCCATTCTGCTCACTCTGTACTATACGACCTCTGTTTCTCGCTTCAATATTCATTAACATTTTCTATTACTAATCTCAATTTAAACTCTATTGAATTATTACATAAATGTATTTCCTTTTTTAGTTCGATCGATCAAATATATGCAAATGTACTTTATAATTGGAAATTATCACTGAATTTAGAATTAGATTGTTATTATTGGCCAATAATATTAAAAACACACGGACCTGGAGTCTGTAGTCTGGATATTACCACATCTGGTAACAGGAACAAGCCGACTGGAAACAACGCTTCCCAATTTCTGGAGATACCTTGGAGATTATCTGGAATAACTGGCTATATACAATTGTAAGTATTTGGTGTATGTTTTCTATTACAAATTTTCAACTTTCACTGGTATTTATTTAAAATTTACTTAAATTTTGTTCCAAACTAACATAGCCTTGTTCTCCACTCCCGACGCCACGCTCTCCTCTCTCCGCTTCCTTTTCGATTGTCGATTTTTTAATCAACAAACTACATGTTTCAAAGCTCACTGTTCAATCAAAATTTTGTTTCATTTCCACTTTAGCAAAATTGTCCTTTCACAACAAAATGTTTTTTTCCGAGATATAAAGTTCTACTTACTTTATCGCACTTAAAGTTTCCGGAAAACATATGATTATAAATTTACCTTTAAAAAATCTTTTCTTCCTTCAATATATACAGAATTTGAATAAAATAAGTAATAAAATTCATGGTTCATACACTGGAATTACAATCTGAATTATCGTTTTTCTACATGTAATAAATTTGAAATAATATCTAAAATTTATGACACAATTCCTTTTATATAATATATGTCTTGGTTTTTTATTTGAAACTATACAAATTTTATAATTCTGATATTACCATTTATATATCACCATCTTATTATCAATTTCCCTTTCCTGTTAACATATAGAAACTGATACAAAAGTTTGACATATTATCAGAGTTATGTCAACTTGGATTTATATATATTTATTTTTTCAATTCTTTATAACAAATATTGATTATTCATCTTCATCTTATACTTTTATTAACTATGATTACTAATGCTTGTTTGTTTTCAGATAAACAGCTGATTCCCTGGTGACAAAAAATACCCATTTTAGGCAGATACAATGTTTTCTTCCATACTCGATATAAGTTTTTCATACTTTTAGAAAATTATTAAGGTCATTTCTCTATATTTTATTGTTATTCTTTTTATTACATCAAACAAATGATGATGAGTTTTAATTCTGACTGTGGTTTTTTTATGTATCCTTTTATTAATGAAATTTCAATTTATCAAATACTAAATTAAAATATACTCAATCAACCAATGTGCTTTCATGATATTAGATATGTGGTTCAATATAT
Source organism: Galeruca laticollis (assembly GCA_963921935.1). Lineage (NCBI taxonomy): Eukaryota > Metazoa > Arthropoda > Insecta > Coleoptera > Chrysomelidae > Galeruca > Galeruca laticollis. The sequence continues at coordinate 184,098,957 of OY998179.1, read as the reverse complement.
ATATATATATATATATATATATATATATATATATACATATAAATATATAAATATATATATATATATATATATAAATATATAAATATATATATATATATATATATATATATATATTGTAATATATTTCTACTCCTTTAATTGTAATTGCCCCGCAATGGCAGCCAAATTTGTTATATATACTATATCGTTATTTTATAGTTGCCCACTTTGGGTGACAATTTGATATAGTATTATATTTATTATTATTAGAATTGTTATAAAATTGTCGCAGCGACAATTACTGTACATGCAACTTTAATAAAGCATGTAAGAAATTTCAATTTTGACAGTAGTTGTCGAAAAAATATGCCCGGCTCTAATAAATATTAATTTAGTGTTTCTAAATATGAATTTATATATAATCGACCCATTACTCTTTTCTTAGGGTGGGAACAAACTGTTAAAAAAAATTAATTATTCAAAATTTATTTATTTTTTAACGTATCTCCAAATTAACTGTCTCGCTATTGTTCAGAATCTCTAGTAACTGTATGTTTAATATGATAAAAGGCACTTCAAATATCTGATGACATTTACAATACTTCTGTCACTGAAAATTATCAAGTGTCACTGATTTGATCGACTGTTTTATTCAATGCAAAATGTTTAGTTTTCTGAAATTATATGTTATAAAAATACTACAGTGAGTTGGAATGCAAAATTCTATATTATACGACCAGACTACAAATTATCAAATTAATATTCCCCAAATTATTACAAATGAACGACAGTCGTAATTTCTACGAAACATAAAATTAGAACAACCTAGATACTATAAATTAATTTAATAAAAATAAACGTTTAATAAAAGTTCCAATCGTTGATTTGAATCTTGACGTGTATAAATGTCAAATACAAGCTTCAATCAAAATTGTATAATTCAAATTTTTTCTTCTTTGATGTTAATTTCCTTATATGAATTGTTAATTGTGTTTGCAATCAAATATCTAATATATGCATCCATTTCAAATTTTATTTAAAAAGAGGCTTTATTATTTGTCGAGAAATTATTGTAAAAAAACTGGAGCGGACTCACCAACTGAGAACAGGATAACTCGTACAATTCTAAATGACTTTAGAATTCTGGATACATTCTAATTTTTTTTATTTAGAAATCTCGAACCGCATTCACTACACACGATGCAATTCTTATATGAATTATGCACGCACTGGCTTTATAATGAATGAATTTTTAATCTGGTTGTATTGATATACAATTTCTACTATCTACACCACAAAGTTGATACAACTCTAATTCTGATGTTGCCTCTTCGGGGTTTTAAAATCAACTAACTAAACTTTTGCAAAATAAATAAATCTCCTTTCCGTTGGTTACCGATTTTCTTGTTTTTTAACAAAAATTACTAATTTATGTTTTTCAATAACCAAGTGAGATTTTGAGTTCTTTTATTATACTTGTAATGCTGCTAGCAGAGACCTCTATATTTTGAAATTAAAAATATTTTCTCCAAATCATAATCTGCTTTATCTATCATTAGATATATTCTACACAAATGTCATCAGAAACTAAAATGTCAAATTTGATATTTATACTGAATCTTTCAAAATTAGTGAATTTATATATAGCACAGTGTGTATCGAGAGTATGGCAGCCAAATATAAATAAATTTCCTTATGTTCTACTTTTCTTTTAAATTTCAAATAGAGGATCTGTATTAATATATATATACAGGGTGCGGCATTAGTGCGAGGAAGTCCAATTACTCACTTGTCGTGGGAGACACGAAAAAAATTTATTTGGATAAAAGTTAAGCCATATATAGGACTATATTTTGAAAATACTTTCAAATATACAGGGCCACCCATATTAGCAGGATGAACCTAACTTATCTTTTTTTAAATGGAACACCCTGTATATTTCCTCATTTTTTCATTCCCCTCGATTTTCTTGTTTGTGCGATATGAGGTATTGCAATGATATACGAGGTAATTTAAAAGATATAAGCACTTTTTTGGTAATTTCCTAGTAACATCAACACCCTGTACCATTTTATAGATTTGATATCAAGAAATCTATTTACGTTCAAACGATTTTTGATATAGTCTACTAGTGTCTAAAATTATTAACATAGCGCGATATTCGTTCATTATATACAGGATTGGTCATAAATCGGAATGATCATTTACTGGGTTTTCTTAAATGGAACACCCTGCATTTTAGTATCGTAATGAAATGGTATTGTATGGCACTTTATTATTTCTTAATCATTCCCTATACCTAATTGCCCTAATTTGTGAGTTATTGATGATAGTTTCAGCCAAACATTATTTGAAACAAATAAGTGAAATTTTATTAGTTTGACGGTGGCAATATTTAACCAAAAATAATATTCCAAAAAAAATTATAAAATAATTTAGTCTGATCCATAATTAATTAGTGTTAGGTGAATTACCAGAGTACATGAGTATTTAAGATTGTTGGTGTATAAAACACTAAAATCACACAATATTCTGGTTGGCTATGAAAATAAAAGGTTATGGGTTATTCTATCACGAGCATAGGCATCATTAAACAAAATCCAAATTACTAATTTTCCCAAACTTGATACCCCCTATCAAATAAATAAAAAAGGGAATTAACGTATAATATAGTTACTCAATAAATATCGTTGAATTTACAATATATGTTCAAAATGACCTCCATCGACGTCGATACATAATTGCAAGCGATCTTCAAAGGAGCGACTCACATTTGTTAACACATATCTGTTTAAGTTTATAAATTCATTTCTAATTCTTTCCTTCATATCTTCTTTATTTTATATAGCCCCAGAAAAAAAGTCTAGCTTGTTTAACTCTGGAGATCGTGGTGGCCACCTTATAGGTCCTTCCCTTGCAATCTATCTTCCAGGAAAATTATAATTTAGATGCTCATTCACTAAAAAATTATGGTGTATTGGAGCGCCGTCATGTAATATCCACATTCTCTGACGAATGTTTAACGGTACTATTTCCAACAATTCCGACAAATCGTTGTCCAGAAAATGTGGATACATTTCTTCGTTAAAGTGATCCTCGAAAAAGTAAGGTCCGATAACATAATTTCCAATAATTCCACCCCAAATATTCAATGACCATATTATCTGACTCTGTGTGAAAATGTGTTGTGGATTAGAAGTTGAGTAGTAGTGGAATCTGTTTACAGTACCATTCTTATGGAAAGTAGCTTCATCTGCAAATAATACAATAAAAAAAAATGCATTATTCTGCATTTGTACCTGCGCCCAACGACAAAATTCTTCTCTTTCATTGTAATCGGCCTCTTTAAGCTCTTGATTCAATTGTGCATGATATGGATGCATTATATCTTTTTTTTTTAAATTCTCTCTACACTGCGACCACTAATTTCAAAAGCATTTGCAATTTTTTTCGTACCAATATATGGATTCTCAGTGACACTAAGAATTACATTTAATTCATTTTCTTCATTTACAACAGTTTTGTTCGTTCAGATCTCTCGTAATTTACGTGTCCAGTCCGTTGAAATCGTTCTAATAAACTTCTGTTCTTGGTTGTCGCTTATCAGGGAATTGCTGATGATAAATTCTTTTTGCTAGTAACACAATTTTGTTACATTCTCCTAGCACAAAATCCATATCAGTCAGCTCTTCCCGACAAAAATACATGATGATAATAGTGAACAGGAAGTAATAAAAGTAATCTAATGTCAAATTTTTAAACCAGTTTATTGTCAAATTAATAGCCAACTAGAAGAATGTGTGATTTTAGTAATATTTTATACACCTACAATCATAAGTACTAATGTATTTTGGTAATTCACCTAATATTATTCAATTAAGAATCAGACTAGATTATAAGGTGATTTTTTTTGGAAAATTATTTTTGGGTAAATATTTCCACCGTCAAACTAATAAAATTTCACATAATATTTATTTCAAAAAATGGTTGGCTGAAAGAATCATCAATAACTCACAAATTAGGGCAATTAGGTATAGGGAATGCTTAAGAAATAATAAAGTGCCATACAATACCATTTCATTACGATACTAAAATACGGAGTGTTCCATTTAATAAAACCCAGTAAATGATCATTACTATTTATGACTAATCCTGTATATAAAAAACGAATATCGCGCCATGTTAATAATTTTGGGCAATAGTGAACTATATCAAAAATCGTTTGAGCGTAAATAAATTTCTTGATATCAAATTTATACAATGGTACAGGGTGTTGATGTTACTAGGAAATTACTAAAAAAGTGCCTATATCTTTTAAATTACCTCGTATAACATTACAATACCTCATATCGCACAAACAAACAACAAGGGGAATAAAAAAATGTGGAAATATACAGGGTGTTCCATTTTAAAAAATATGAGTTAGGTTCATCCTGCCATATGGGTGGCCCTGTGTATTTGAAAATATTTTCAAAATATAGTCCTATATATGGCTTAACTTTTATCTAGATAACGTTTTTTCGTATCTCTTACGACAAGTGGGTAATTGTAGTTCCTCGCACTAATGCCGCACCCTGTATATATGTATATATATATGTATATATATATATATATATGTATATATATATATATATATATATATATATATATATATATATATATATATGTATGTATTACGTTATTTTAAAACCCATTAAAATTAACAATAAATAAAAACTTACAGAGAGCAACAGTTGTTTTGCCGATACGGGCACTAGCATCACATTACACACATTAAAAATAGTTTATTATAAAATGTTTCTATTATGCTGTTTTCTCTATATTAAAGTAAAAAATGATAAGAAGTTAAAAGTTGTTAATATACAGAGTGACATGTTAAAAATAGTTAAAAAGATTACAATAAATATTGCTCAAATTGTTTGTACCGAAAATAAAAATAAAAATTAATTTTTAATTTCTGTAATGTATGTGTTCAAAATGTTCACCATTTCGACGCAAACAAGCTTCATATCGATTTTGTAAGTCAATAAACAAATTTTTAAAAAGTGGTTGATGTAACTGCCGAAAAATATGTTGTATTATTTCCCGTAGTTCGGCAATATTCGCCGGCGGATTTTCCGAGTGAATGAATGAGAAGGATAGTCGAAGTCTGTTCCCCGAGAAATTATTCTATTATCGAAATGCTGACGGAGTAAGTCTAAGGTGCGCACAGCTGTATGGCTCGTTGCACCATCTTGTTGGAACCATTGTGTGCGAAACTGTAGATTTCGTGCACGGCAAAAGTTATTTAGATCTCTCACAAAAGATATAATAATTTTCTCTCTATAACGCTCTTGGTTGACAGTAAGTGGATTCTGATTATCATCTTCAACGAAATAAGGACCAATCATTCCATGACCAGATACCGCGCACCAAACGGTAACTCGAAGACTGTGGAGTGGTTTATCTACAATGACATCAGGACGTTCAAATCCAAGGAATCTGGTTGTTTGTCGATTAATATAGCCGCTAAGATGAACGTGACTTTCGTCTGAAAACCATATGTTTTTCATAAATTCGGGATCTTCGTAAATTAAACTCAACATGCGACCACAGTAAATTTCTCTTGCACGTTTGTAAATTTCTCTTGCACGTTTGTCCGCAGCATTTAGTCGTTGTCCAACTTGAATACGGTATGGATAACCACCAATTGATTTGAACATGCGACGTAAAGACGTTTCACTAATGTTGAGTTTACATGCAGTTCTTATAAGACTTGTTTGAGGTGATTGCACAACTTGGTTAAAAACACGTCCTTCATTTTCGTTAGTGCATACTGTTTTTCGACGACCTGAAGAACCTTTACGTTGACACAATACACTACCAGTGCGACGAAATTTTTCAACAACAGCTAACATCACACTTTTACTAGGAGCTGCTTTATTAAATTTTTGTTGATATTTTATTGACACCTGTTCTAAGCTTGGACCATCATTACGACCTTTTCCGTATGAACGAAAATAATGCTCTACCAAAAAAACTTTTTCTTCCGTTGTTAGAACCATTTTTATATCAAATTTAACTGCAGCGTACTATTAATATATCAACTAATGACAATTAAGTCAAATATGACAAATCCATATTACAAAAACAACTCCACAGCACTCTCTGTTTCGGTACTGTTTATTTTGGCGGATACCGTATATATATATATATATTATAATATTTAATATTTTTTTATGTTATAATAATGATATAATTAATTGAATATTTGAATAGCCCACTACGTTGGGACGAAATTATTATGATGAATTTTATGTATGTATAGAGTACGAGATTCTTCTGTTATCTGGGTTCTTACGGTTGTGAATAAATTCAGTTGATAAATAAATAAAGAAACATTTTACTTGAAAACAATATTTTAATTTTGTTTATAAAAATTTTATGCGACGCCCATGTATGGGTCAAATGAAATTATTGATTTTATTCTTATGTGTGGCGCTCTGTGCGCATGCTCAAGAACATGAGGTAACGATGCGCTAGAGTAAATATTTGATAGACGCGTCGGGTCTGTTCAGTTTCACAGCGAGCTTTTATGCTGTGTCATCGAACGTGTTTCAAATTATATACAAGTTAAAATAATTTATGCTGGGAGATTTATACATACAGAAATACAAATAATATGGTACAAGAAATAGTTATAAAATTTATATACATAGAGTTTAAATGTTACATAAAAGAGTTGGATGTATCTTTCTTAAGTTTCTTATTTGAGAAATGCGTAAGTATTAAATTTTATTTCTTTAGATTGGCCATTTATCATTTAGAATTATTTAATAATATAGCTATATTAAGTCTCTAATTTTAATTCTTTTTCAGATCGATCATTATTTCAAAGTTTATTTTACTCATGAGATTTTAAAGAAAACATTTGATTGACGTTAATAATTTTTTTATAACTCTTGTTGTACAACAATACACTGACCTTGTGTTCAGGAACCAGGATCTGCCTCTCGAAACTTCTGGAAAGCAGCTTCCGAAGTTTACAGTTGAATAAATATGTGAAAATATGATTTTCACTCTGGAAAATCAGCTACAATCATTGGGTAAGTACATGTGCACGTTTTATCAATAGTTTGCTATGTTTTTATCCTCATTTTGAGGATAATTTCTTAAATTTCTGGAGAACTTCAAAACCCAACCTTCTAGAAACGAAACCAAGCCACCGACTCTTTTTCTTCAACTTTTTTCAACAATCAACAATCAGTCTTTTGTTTAATTCAGCTCACTATATTCAAAAATGTTTGTTACACTTGTTGTTGTTTGAAAGTTCCTTCTGTCATGTCACATAAACCAATCACCGTTTTCTTTTTTAACGCACTCAAAATTATGATTTCACTTTACATTCTAATATCTTTACCTACATACAAAAAAATTAGTCTCACTAAAAATTGTTTATTCAATATTGAAATTCATCTTGTTATTATGGGACGAATAGTTTTTCTTAGGCGATGTACAATAGTCTTTAATATCAATGTTCAGTTCAATTTTCTTATTATAATTAGCAATTGTGTTTAGCCATCAACATAAATTCTTTTAAAACATTTATTAATATCCCTTAATCTAATTATTTATGTTCATTATATTCGATTAAACACATTAATCAATTTCTATTCATTTCATCTATGAAATCACTCTACTTTCAACGTTTGTCGCTGATACATATTGACATCTATATTTTGTCGCTAGCGTATGTCGCTAAGCGTATTGGTATTACAGCGTTAAATATTCTAACCCATATGTTTCTAGTAACAATGCGTTATAATATTGGACAATATCCTTTTTAATTTCGAATATTTATTAATTCATGTTTCTTTTCTAGATTATATGTTCATCGTTTTTTCTGACATGAGGTATTTAATACGATGGACGATATTTACTCTATGGCTTTTGGACATATGATCAAGGTAATGTTTCTTTTGTCAATTCTATGTGAGTCTTCTCAAATTATTAATTATATACATAAGTCGTATTACTTTTTTAGTTAATATGAGCAATTTTAATGTCTCGTATTTATGATTCTAATAAAATATAGTCTAATGTTTTAATTTCTAATCAGTTTCCAACTAATCTGTTTTACACCAGTGTTTCTATCTTTATTTATACGTTATAACATTCCCTGAATTTTTATAAAATCATTCTAATTATTGTTTACAATGATCTAGAATGTTTTATTATAAAATTCATTCAATAGTACTTAACTTTTTCTTATTTTGTAATAATCTATTATCATTTAATCTACTTCATTATATTCTATCTTTGTGAAAATCAATCATTAATTTTTTATTATACCTAATTAATCTATTTCTAATTCTTTACCTATCTTACACCTTATTCCTACAAGTAATTAATTCCCTGTTTCAACTTAAAAATATTTCATTCTAATTATAACTAATTCTTTGCAGATTAAATTTATTGAATTTCATTGAATTCAGGATGGAATCGATACAATTGGTCCACATTGAAAATTCCTCTAACATTGCCAGTTACAGGATGTACGAGTTTGTAACTATTTATGCCGTTAGATGTTACTACTTTATATGGACCTTCGTAAGGTAATTGTAATTTTGCACAAATATTACGCTTATGATTAGGAATTCTAAGTAAACTGTGTTTCAGGTCCAATTTTGTAAAAATTTTAGTTTTTGAAATTCGGCCAAGTATCGCTTCAATATTTAATGGTGCCTCAAATTCTGGTATACAATGTTTATTTAAGTTTCTTGCATCTAGACAGATTCTCATGTCTCCATCCTTTTTTTGTACAATAACAATGGGGTTTATATATGAAGTATTGCCATATTCTATAATTTCGTCTTCCATCAGTTTTTTTATCGCATCTTGCATTTTATCCTTATATTTGTATGGAATTGGGTAACTTTTTGCTCTGAACGTTTCCATATCCTTCACCTTCAAACTGTGTATACAATTTTTAGCAACTCTTGCCTCTCCATTGAATAAACCTTCATATTTTCTCAACAATTTCCGTACTTCTTCCTTTCTTCCTCTTCCACAATCCAAATGTACTTCATTCCATATCTCATCTTCATAATTATCACATCCCATATTATATTTTAAATAATTATTAATATCATTTTCTTCATATTCTCCATTCCATATTCCATCTTCACAATTATTATATTTCATATTATTTTCAATACAATTATCAATATTCTTTTCATCATCTAAAACTATTTCTTCATCTCTTCTTTCTTCAAATTCATTTTTCTTATCATAACAATCATTATTCATTTCCATTTCTCCTACTTCTAGCCTGCTAATTTTTTTTTCTGCAATCTTCATAATTTTCTTGTTCGTTATTTGTTCTCTGTTTTCATTAAATTTTATTCCAATTCCATTGACGCCTATCGTTCTTGTTTCATAATTGATGTCTATCTTATGTTTTAGTAATTTGTCTGAACCCAATAATATATCGTACTCCATACCTTGTATAACCAGTAATTGTACTTCTAAATGAATATTTTGTAATTGTAGTTTTACAATAATAGATTTGTTAACCTCGCTAAACCTTTTTGCATTTAGACCTATTAAATTTACATTTGGCACTTTCATAATATATTTTTGCAAGTTTAATTTATTTACAATACTTTCTGTGATTAATGATGTTTCTGAACCTGTATCAATTAAAATATTTACATTTGAATGTGACAATTTTCCCGTAATAGATACTAATAAATTGTTTTCTATATTCTCTAGGCAATCTATGTCTTTGAGGAATTCTCTAGGATGGACATAACTATACCGATTGCGTGCTACACCATCCTTCAATGAAAATTCTGATTAGTGGCATTTTGTACACCACCATCAGCAGTCGTTGTTATGGGAGAATGAATATTGTTTGACGACTCATGTAGTTCAACTCGATTGTTTGGAGAGTTTGCCCTGTCCTGACTGCTTGCTCTCCTCTGGAAGTTGACCCGTCTATTTTGGCCGTCATCATTCCTTCGATTTAAATTGCCATCAGAGTTCCTCCTTGTAAAGTTGTTGCTCTGATGATTATTATTGTTTGAATCCCTATTATTGTTATAACCATTGTTATTGTTATTTAAATTATTATTATTATTATTGTAGTTATTGTATCTTCTATTATTATAATTATTGTTTACATTGTTAAAATTATTTCTTTCCCTTCCTTGATTGTTATGATTGTAATTATTTGCTGGATAATTCCTGTATCTTGTAGTATTCGTCGTTCTATTATTTGTATTACTATTTAAACTTCTATTATTATCGTTATTGTATTCGTAGTGGGTATTGTTTGAATTATTTCCAGTATTTCCTCTGTTAGCATGTTCAATGTTTCGGTTGTAATTTGTATTATTTCTATACTCGTTTTGTTTGTTTCTATTACTCGTTAGGTTTCTTTCTATCCTTATCAGGTAATTGGATAGTTGTTCAAACGTCCTGATGTTTTGTATAGCTATTGTTTCAGCTATCTGTGACTTGAAATGCCTTAATAGGAACATGATTATTTCTTCTTCTTTAATTACAGGTTCTAAGTGTTGCGCTTGAGAATAGAGTAGCAACGAGTAGAGATACATAGTATTCCCTCTATTCTCATCATATCGTCCAAAATATAGTCTCTCTCTAACCTCTCCTTGTGTGATTTCACCCCAATATAATTAGAGAAACGCTGTTTCAAATTCCTTATAGTTGTTGAAGTCTATCTCATTACTTGTGAACCACAATAGAGCTTGTCCAGTAAGGTGTTTTCTCAATATTTCCCTTGTATCTTCGAAATTTCTTATATGTTTTATCTTATTTGTTAATATTCTCAAAAATATTTTTGGATGTATCTTCCTGATGTTACCATCAAATTTGATATTCTCCTCGTTCCCACCTTGATATGCATAAGTAATCATTCCTTGTTCGCCTTTTAGTTGCATTCTAATCTGTTCCAATTCATTCTTCATATCTCTTTTAATGTCATTCTTTGTTTTCACTATGTCCTTTTCGGTTTCTTCTCTTACTTCATGTATTTCTTTTTTTACATCACTTCTGATGGATTCGATATCCCTTCCATGTTTGATAATGCTCCTTTTCACATCTTCTATATCCTTTTTTCCTGATTTTTCTATTATTTCAACGGCTCTGGTAATGTTTACTTCCGTGATCTTCTTCGTTTTTTCTATTAAATTTTGTTCCAAGTTTTCGAATTTTTCTTTTTGGTTCTCTAAACTTTTTTCTATCTCGTCTTCTTTTCTTTTGATCTCCTCTACCTTTTCGTCTTGTTTCCGTAGTTTTAGTTCCAATGAGTTATTCATTCTTTCAATTTTTTTATTTTGTTCGTCCATCTTCTCTTTAATTATTTCTTTCAAATATTTTTTCTGTTCTTCCATCATTTTCTTGTTGATTTTCTATCTTTTCCATCATTTTCCATCATTTTCTTGCTATTTTCTTGTTGATTTTCTATCTTTTCCCTTATTTTCTTACTGTCTTCTTGTTGTTCTTCTCTTATTATATTACTATCTTGCTTCTGTTCATCTCTCATTTTCTTTTGCTCGTCAATTAAAAGTTGTAGATATCGTAGTAGTTGATCATCTCTATCACTGCTACTTGTTTCTCTTCCTTGTATATTTCCTTGTTCACGAACTTCTGATCTTTCTCCAACTTCTGTTGTTCTATATTCTGTTATTTGAAAATTTTCTCTTGATTCTGTTGTATTTAATTCTTTTATTGTTTTGTTTGACTCCATTGTTCAGAATTTTTATTTGTAATAGACAAAACAGTACAAAACTCCAAACAAATTTTCCCCGAAATTATTACTGATTTTAAAGTTAAATCGTCACAAAAATTGGTCAAATTTATTTTTATTTTATGAACAATTAATTATTTACTGAATTTATTCAACGCACCTACCTTGGGTCGCCATTTATTTATAATATTTAATATTTTTTTATGTTATAATAATGATATAATTAATTGAATATTTGAATAGCGCACTACGTTGGGACGAAATTATTATGATGAATTTTATGTATGTATAGAGTATGAGATTCTTCTGTTATCTGGGTTCTTACGGTTGTGAATAAATTCAGTTGATAAATAAATAAAGAAACATTTTACTTGAAAACAATATTTTAATTTTGTTTATGAAAATTTTATGCGACGCCCATGTATGGGTCAAATGAAATTATTGATTTTATTCTTATGTGTGGCGCTCTGTGCGCATGCTCAAGAACATGAGGTAACGATGCGCTAGAGTAAACATTTGATAGACGCGTCGGGTCTGTTCAGTTTCACAGCGAGCTTTTATGCTGTGTCATCGAACGTGTTTCAAATTATATACAAGTTAAAAGAATTTATGCTGGGAGATTTATACATACAGAAATACAAATAATATGGTACAAGAAATAGTTATGAAATTTATATACATAGAGTTTAAATGTTACATAAAAGAGTTGGATGTATCTTTCTTAAGTTTCTTATTTGAGAAATGCGTAAGTATTAAATTTTATTTCTTTAGATTCGCCATTTATCATTTAGAATTATTTAATAATATAGCTATATTGAGTCTCTAATTTTAATTCTTTTTCAGATCGATCATTATTTCAAAGTTTATTTTACTCATGAGATTTTAAAGAAAACATTTGATTGACGTTAATAATTTTTTTATAACTCTTGTTGTACAACAATACACTGACCTTGTGTTCAGGAACCAGGATCTGCCTCTCGAAACTTCTGGAAAGCAGCTTCCGAAGTTTACAGTTGAATAAATATGTGAAAATATGATTTTCACTCTGGAAAATCAGCTACAATCATTGGGTAAGTACATGTGCACGTTTTATCAATAGTTTGCTATGTTTTCATGCTCATTTTGAGGATAATTTCTTAAATTTCTGGAGAACTTCAAAACCCAACCTTCTAGAAACGAAACCAAGCCACCGACTCTTTTTCTTCAACTTTTTTCAACAATCAACAATCAGTCTTTTGTTTAATTCAGCTCACTATATTCAAAAATGTTTGTTACACTTGTTGTTGTTTGAAAGTTCCTTCTGTCATGTCACATAAACCAATCACCGTTTTCTTTTTTAACGCACTCAAAATTATGATTTCACTTTACATTCTAATATCTTTACCTACATACAAAAAAATTAGTCTCACTAAAAATTGTTTATTCAATATTGAAATTCATCTTGTTATTATGGGACGAATAGTTTTTCTTAGGCGATGTACAATAGTCTTTAATATCAATGTTCAGTTCAATTTTCTTATTATAATTAGCAATTGTGTTTAGCCATCAACATAAATTCTTTTAAAACATTTATTAATATCCCTTAATCTAATTATTTATGTTCATTATATTCGATTAAACACATTAATCAATTTCTATTCATTTCATCTATGAAATCACTCTACTTTCAACGTTTGTCGCTGATACATATTGACATCTATATTTTGTCGCTAGCGTATGTCGCTAAGCGTATTGGTATTACAGCGTTAAATATTCTAACCCATATGTTTCTAGTAAAAATGCGTTATAATATTGGACAATATCCTTTTTAATTTCGAATATTTATTAATTCATGTTTCTTTTCTAGATTATATGTTCATCGTTTTTTCTGACATGAGGTATTTAATACGATGGACGATATTTACTCTATGGCTTTTGGACATATGATCAAGGTAATGTTTCTTTTGTCAATTCTATGTGAGTCTTCTCAAATTATTAATTATATACATAAGTTGTATTACTTTTTTAGTTAATATGAGCAATTTTAATGTCTCGTATTTATGATTCTAATAAAATATAGTCTAATGTTTTAATTTCTAATCAGTTTCCAACTAATCTGTTTTACACCAGTGTTTCTATCTTTATTTATACGTTATAATATATATATATATATATATATATATATATATATATATATATGTATATATATACATATATATATATATATATATATATATATATATATATATATATATATATATATATATAAATTCACTTATGTTCTTCAACCTTCCGATAATTCTAAATATATATATATATATTTATATATATATATATTATCAAATAAAGATAAATACTTACTTTTATTGTAGATGATTTAAATGTATATGAATTATAATTTTTGTTTTAGTTTGGCTAGCTCAGTTTGTTTTTAATATTTGTTTAATAATTTATTTTAATTAGATTATTCGGGAGCATGGAACCCATTTTCTCTTTGAGTCCTGGCTTATTGTATTGTTAAAATTGTTTAAATAAAAAGAAAACACATTAATTTGAAATAGATTTAATTTTCAATGCAATATTTATTTGATAAAAATAATATGCGACGCCAATGGTTATATTGTACCTACTTATTGATTTTAATAATATCATCAATGCGCATGCGTGAAAAACTAGTCATGCGCTTTAACATGAAACGAACAATTATGATACATAAGAAACATCTATTCATATTATATCAAGTTTGTTGAAGATGCAAACAAGGATATGGTTTAAACACATAAAAGAATTTATATATATATATCATAGTTATATATCATACAAATTGCTGTGGAAAGAAAATAATTATATATACATGGATAGAAATATAGGAATTATATACAGATGGACATAGTTATTGCATTATGAAATTTCAATCACCAGATTTATGCAGTTACAAGATGGCGTAAGTACATATTTTAATTTATATAAAGTTCGGCCTTTTATTAAATTTAACGATTTATGCAATGAATTCACTATACAAAGTCTGTTTCTTTCTTTTTTAGATCGATCATATTTGCAAAAGTTTATCAATTTATGAAATTAAGTACGTAATTGGGTAATTTGAGTTTTTACACTGTTTATTGGCCAATAAATGATTTAAAAAACACTGACCTGTAGATCTTGAATTGGGATGAAAGTCTCTGGATCCCAGGAACACTCCACTGAAGCTCCAAAAAACCAAAATTGTTGAAAATTTCGCAGATTCTTGTCGGAAAAATTGTTACAATTAACTGTGAGTATTACTAATATTGTATTTCATAATACTTTAGAAGTTTAAATGTCTTAAACCGGGAATATCTTTAAATTTTAGGAACACTATCACATACACTCCTCGCTTCCTAACACCAGCTTCCGTTCTCCTTTAGCGTCCCCTCGATTCTCTACTTTTTTCAACAAACAGTCTTTTGTTCTTTTCCAGGTCACTATTCCAAAGTTTATTTATTGATTCACAATTTGTTCTGTCATATTTTATAACCAATAAGATATTGTCTTTTGTAATCAGATAATTGAAACTTCTATCACTTATTAAAAAATTTCCTACATACACTCTTTTACATAATTAGTTCATTTATAGAGTTCCTATGCGTTTTTTCATCATACAAATAAATTATAATTGGTTATACACAGATACTTTTACATGATACAACATTCAATATTATTATTGACAATATATCACTGTTACACTCATATTAATTATGAATATAAATTCTCTTATGTTATTTGAAATCTATTGAATTATATTCTATTCAATATTTGTATTTGTTATTATTCTTAAATTAATGATTATAATGAATTAACTATAATAATATTTGTTTTCATTTCAGATGAACAGCTGATTATGTTATGGAAAATAATCTTCGTCTTAGGCAACTTTATTTACATCATTACATTGGTTAGGCAATATCTATATTTTATGTTATCATTGAGGTAATTCCTTATTTTTTATATTGTTATAGGTTATTATTTAATATATCTTTATTTGATATGTTGTTTAAATTAAGAAAAGTGTTTCCTTTTTACTTGTTTTCTTAAATTATGTTATTTTCATATATATTTCATACTAGCAAACATATTTTAATAGTACTATTTCTCTTACGATCTATGATATCTGGTTCAATTCCCCTCAAATTTAAATTTAAATGATATCCATACCCTGGATATTTATTTAAATTTCAATTTTCTTATTATAAATGATTGATTTTATTTTATTCAAAAAAAATTTAACAATTTTATGGCATAATCTTACTTTCCTTAACTTTGTTTCTCAAATATTTGTTCACATTTTTCCTACTACAAAATATATCTCTTTCAATAACTGTCTCCTAATTCTTTCCTTAAAATACACTTGATTAAGATCAATGTCAAATTATATTTTTAATATTACTTCATATAATACTTCTCTATTATCATTTCTTCCTAACATCCACTTATATATCAACTTATTTCTTTGTAATTACATTATACTTCTATATACTCCTCATATCATATTTCTTTTCAATATTCATTATTCAATATAATTAATTATTTCTTAAATTCATATATATATATATATATATATATATATATATATATCAATATCAACTTCCTTATTCCTTCCTGTATTTTCAAGTAATCTATAAGATTCTAATTGACATTAAACATTACCTCCTATATTTTTAATCAATATCATTCATTATTATCCTTTCCTATCCTTTATTACTTACATCTTATTTCCTTATTTAAAAAATGTGAACTTCTATTTGATACTTGGGTTATTCTTATTTTATCCCCTCTATCCTATATTCTTTAATAGTTTCATTCTATGTAAAATCAGTATCTCTTATAAATTGTTTCCTTTATTTGCTATATATATTGATTTGCCATACTCACAAATTTTTAAAATGTTTTAATTATAAGTTTTACCTAATAAATTTTTCTTTATATTATATTATATTTAATGTTTTAGGTTCTGAAGAAACAAACGAGATGAATTTAATTGGATCACCAGCTGCCAAATGGAAAACAAAACTCTGTCTAATATCTACTTTATCTTTGTACACTACTTAATATTAAATTTTAAATCTATCCTTATGACTATCATTTCCTCTTTTCAAATATTATTCGTAACATAACATCATATATAAATAATTTATATACATTCTTCAGAATTGGGTTACTCATTAATAATAAATTCTATGTACATTATTTATACTTGTGTTACTCATTAATAATAAATTTTAATTTCAACTTCATTTCTGTATCCTCTCCCTTTTCAATTGAATTGCATTTTCGTCTCCAAAGCTCATTCCTATTCTCATGTTCTATTATTTAATTTGCTTTTCTTTTTCTAACCTTTTTCTTGCTTTCTTCTCTTGTTGTTTGATGCTCGATAAATTTCTGAAGCGTCTGTCTATTCTCTACGGTATCCTTTTTAACTCTGTTGTCCCATATCTCATAAATTTCTTCCCATGAATCTATTAAAGTTTGCGTCTCCAATTCTTCCATGTTATTTATGCTTTCTTCCTTATCACAGAACCATAATAGGGCATGTCCAGATAACATCCCTCTAATACAAATCTTCTTCTCCATCATATCTCTCATTCCTTTGAGTTTGCTTTTAATTATTTTAATAAACACCTTCGGATGAATGGTATTTATATTCCCATCAAACTTTACTCCGATATCCATGTTTCCCGTATAGATTACTCCACCTCCATTTCTCCTAACGTTAAATTCAATTTCTTCCATGCCTTCCTGTAATTTTCTGTTCATTTCTTCCAGTTCTTTATGAAATATTTGTCCAATGTGCTCGTTCCTCTCCTCACATGTTCCTGTTCGTTTTTGAAACTTTACATCTAATTCCTTAAATTTATGTTCCGCGTTTTGCTGATAATTTTGCATAATTTCTTCGATTGTTTGTTCGCTGAATTTCATATACTTCATTTCTTTCGTTATATCTTCTGTTTGTTTTATAACTTCTGCTTGGATTGTTCCCGGTAATTTTTCTTCTATTTCTTGGATATGTTCAACTACTTGATTTTCTATCTGCTCTCTAATTTTCATACCGTTTTCTTGAATTTCAATCCGTATTTGTTTGTTTTGCTCTACCATATCTTCTTTCACCTTATTTATCTGCTGCCTACTTTCTTCGTTTTCTTCCCTAAGTTTTCTGAATTCTTGGATACTTTCATTTTTCACCTCTTCTATCTTCTTTTCCAATCTATTCATGTTTCCATTCAAATCTTCCCTAATATTCTCCTCCATTTTGTTCATATCTCCCCTCATATTTTTCATTTCAGCAATTAATTGTTGCATCATGTTCACCATCTGATCATCTCTACCTGTTCTTGTTGGCGCTTCCTGTATCCTATCTTCTTGTGCTACAGCTTTCCCATCTCCTGTCAAACCTTCTTCCTGTGCATCTCCTTCTAATTGTTGTCCTTGTTCCAAATATACTGCTTGATAATCTCCCATACCATGACTTCGTTCTTCCCTTTCCTCTTCCGAACCACTGTCTGCTCCTACCTGCCTTCCATCTCTCAACATCATTCGTTTTGCCATTTTGATTAAGTATTAAATTTTACAAATATAACCAAAATTTTTACAACGCCCCACGTTTTGGGTGACAATTATACTAATTATATGATATATTTACTTTTATTTTTGTGGATGATTATTATTTAGAATTTTTGTTTTAAGTTTGGCTAGCTCAGTTTGTTTTTAATATTTGTTTAATAATTTATTTTAATTAGATTATTCGGGAGCATGAAACCCATTTTCTCTTTGAGTCCTGGCTTATTGTATTGTTATAATTGTTTAAATAAAAAGAAAACACATTAATTTGAAATAGATTTAATTTTCAATGCAATATTTATTTGATAAAAATAATATGCGACGCCAATGGTTATATTGTACCTACTTATTGATTTTAATAATATCATCAATGCGCATGCGTGAAAAACTAGTCATGCGCTTTAACATGAAACGAACAATTATGATACATAAGAAACATCTATTCATATTATATCAAGTTTGTTGAAGATGCAAACAAGTATATGGTTTAAACACATAAAAAAATTTATATATATATATATATATCATAGTTATATATCATACAAATTGCTGTGGAAAGAAAATAATTATATATACATGGATAGAAATATAGGAATTATATACAGATGGACATAGTTATTGCATTATGAAATTTCAATCACCAGATTTATGCAGTTACAAGATGGCGTAAGTACATATTTTAATTTATATAAAGTTCGGCCTTTTATTAAATTTAACGATTTATGCAATGAATTCACTATACAAAGTCTGTTTCTTTCTTTTTTAGATCGATCATATTTGCAAAAGTTTATCAATTTATGAAATTAAGTACTTAATTGGGTAATTTGAGTTTTTACACTGTTTATTGGCCAATAAATGATTTAAAAAACACTGACCTGTAGATCTTGAATTGGGATGAAAGTCTCTGGATCCCAGGAACACTCCACTGAAGCTCCAAAAAACCAAAATTGTTGAAAATTTCGCAGATTCTTGTCGGAAAAATTGTTACAATTAACTGTGAGTATTACTAATATTGTATTTCATAATACTTTAGAAGTTTAAATGTCTTAAACCGGGAATATCTTTAAATTTTAGGAACACTATCACATACACTCCTCGCTTCCTAACACCAGCTTCCGTTCTCCTTTAGCGTCCCCTCGATTCTCTACTTTTTTCAACAAACAGTCTTTTGTTCTTTTCCAGGTCACTATTCCAAAGTTTATTTATTGATTCACAATTTGTTCTGTCATATTTTATAACCAATAAGATATTGTCTTTTGTAATCAGATAATTGAAACTTCTATCACTTATTAAAAAATTTCCTACATACACTCTTTTACATAATTAGTTCATTTATAGAGTTCCTATGCGTTTTTTCATCACACAAATAAATTATAATTGGTTATACACAGATACTTTTACATGATACAACATTCAATATTATTATTGACAATATATCACTGTTACACTCATATTAATTATAAATATAAATTCTCTTATGTTATTTGTTTATCTATGAAATCTATTGAATTATATTCTATTCAATATTTGTATTTGTTATTATTCTTAAATTAATGATTATAATGAATTAACTATAATAATATTTGTTTTCATTTCAGATGAACAGCTGATTATGTTATGGAAAATAATCTTCGTCTTAGGCAACTTTATTTACATCATTAGATTGGTTAGGCAATATCTATATTTTATGTTATCATTGAGATAATTCCTTATTTTTTATATTGTTATAGGTTATTATTTAATATATCTTTATTTGATATGTTGTTTAAATTAAGAAAAGTGTTTCCTTTTTACTTGTTTTCTTAAATTATGTTATTTTCATATATATTTCATACTAGCAAACATATTTTAATAGTACTATTTCTCTTACGATCTATGATATCTGGTTCAATATATATATATATATATATATATATATATATATATATATATATATATATATACATATATATATATATGTTCGCTCTTAACTCCAACACCGTTCAACCGATCATTATGAAAATTGGCATGTATATGTATTTTTTCACGGAGAAGGTTTTTCACTATTCTCTTGTTGTAATTTCTCACCAGGTAGCGCTGCAGAATATCAAATTCTACACCGCTCAACCGATCACCCTCAAAATGGGCATATATATGTATTTTTCTATGCAGCATTTGTATTTCCTATCCTTTTTGTTGTAACTTCCCACCAGGGGGCGTTGCAGCATATCGACTTCTATATCGTTTACTTTTTCCAGGAGCACAAAAGTTTGTGCCACGAGCCGTAAGGCGAGTGCTGCAGATCAAGGGAGTGCAAAAAGTGCCTTGCATACGAATTGTACACAATACTTTTTCTACGACCAACTTTCTTAATGAAAGCAAAAAGTACCTTATATAGGTATTTTATTTAAACGTTGAACTGCAAGGATTTAAAAAATGAAAAACAGTTAAACCTAAGTATAGTTAATTGTGAAATTTTAACAATTTTAAATTGTTATGCCTGGTGTATCTTTTTTTAATAATTACTTCTAATATTAATATCTGTCACCGAAATTCATTATAAATATGATATTAGATTGCCAAAAGGAGTTTTGTCATTGAGATTTCCTTCCCACCAGGTCAGCATATCTACTTCTATATCGTTTACTTTTTCCACGAGCGCAGAAGTTTGTGGCACGACCCGTAAGGCGAGAGCTGAAAATCAATGGAGCGAGAGAAGAGATTTGCGTACGAGTTGTGCACAATACTTTTTCAATTATCACGTTTATTAATCAAAGAAAAAAGTAATATATATAGGTGTTTTATTAAAATTTTGAACAGAAATAATTTAAAAAATGAATATTGCAAAATTAGTTAAACGTAGATACAGTTAATAATGAAATTTGAATAATTTTGAATTGTTTAGCCTGGTCTAACTTTTTTGATAATAAGTTATAATTAATTGTAATATTAGTGTTTGTCAACGAAATTCATTACAAAGATAAGTTTAGATTGTCAAAATAAAATTTGACATGGACATTTCCATTCCAAAAGGTAGCCCTGCTTCTTATCAACTTCTATATCGTTCACTTTTTCAACTAGTGCTGAAATTTGTGCTTGTGTCAAATCAAGCGAGCGGCAAATGTAATTTGCGTATGAGTTGTACACGATATTTATTCTACGACCACGTTTATTAATGAAAGCAAAAAGTAACTTTTATAAGAATTTTATTCAAACTTTGAACAGAAAGAATTTAAAAAATGAATATTATATTTAAAAAGTCCGAAAGGACCAGGTTCCGTAAACCTAAAACACATAAATCAGAATAGGTTGTTAATTCTAGTCACTGGAACAAACTGTAAATACCTTTTATTGCCTATTACAAAAACCTTTAAACATTTAGGAGAAAATATATACTACAACAAACCTAACTAAAAATCTAACCTATATGCAAGTATACGAGAATCTGAAGTAAGCAATGATACAGCACTCATACATGAATGATTCTCAGTTACTGTTACTATATCATCAACTACTGGTAAACTAAAAATAAAACACAATTAACAATTTTTTTGTTTTAATAATAAACTTTGAAACGGATTACTTTTCTAAATGAAACTAATTGTCAATTTCTTAGAATTTTTAACATATTTTCAATATATTGTGGAATTATCTAGAAACAGTTAGTTTCATTTAAAAAAGTAATATGAGTTGATTCCACAGGGTAAAGGTCGAAACAGTAAATTTTATTAAAAATCAGTTTAAAAAACATACTCCCTAATAAATTACTTAAATATTTACCTATCGACATCACTTAGAGTAGCACTAGAAGCTTGCTCAGACACATTTTGTGCTGATAAATGTTTTGATGACAATCTGAGTTATTTGGTGGAGACCTAAAATAGACATATTCTTTTAAGAAATTAATGTAAGTCAACTGAATATAATGGATCATATGTGGCCAAATGACCTCTTAAAAAAATTTAAATAATAATTTAATTTTTAAATACGGTTCAGTTCCAAAATAGTAGGCACTAAATTCTCAGAAATATTGCATTAAACCAAGAACAATTGTAGTTTAGTTTAGTTTGGTGCCTACTAAATTGGAACTGAACTATAGTTATCTAGACAGCCCAGAGTGTCACCAGTCGCCCAATAAAGTAATGACTTATAATTAATAATCTGTTTAAAATTTGTCTTTTATGTCCGCTTTATCAGCTGTAATAAAAAGAACTTATATTGAAAGGAAATGTTGTTTATCAGGACAGTGACTTTTTAATTTTGGGCATTACTTTAAGGACCCATTGTACCAAGAAAATGTGTACGTACTTACATTACGTCTGGTGGATTAAATTTAAAAACTGACATGGGGAGAGCATCTTTGTTTAGAAACCTTACGGCCACTACTCTTATATATAAAATCAGATTGTTTAAAATGCTCCGAACAAATTTCAGGTCGTTTTGGTAGATCATGAGTCTCGCTTAGAGCCAGTAAAGCAAACCAAATTCTTCTTGTTTCCAAATTGGTGGGAAAACTAGAATCAAACAACGCCAAATAGAAATTTGCTTTTTATGATTAAAGAACTTTTAAGCATTTTAAATATTATTGAAATGAATAATAAAAGTCGCCGCCACTGGATAGCCGTTCAAATATTTACATACCTGTGGAGTGAGAGTTCGGGGTAGTTTCGGCCGGTTTTCCGACAGACTTGGCACTGACGAACCATGATAATAAAAAACACTAAATTAATTAACTTAAAACCAAATTTTGTCACTAAAAGTCTTGAAAAACTCACATAACATCGAAATAACTCTACTTTTACTTGCTAGTCCTAATGGGGCTCGTAATAAACAAACCAAGTTTGACAATATTTACTATAATACTACAATCCAATAAAAAGCTCTGGCGATATTTGCATCTCTATATCATAACTGAACAAAGACAAAACTACTAAATAGTTTATACTAGACAAACAAAGCAGGTACTGAAATTTTCAGCAATATTGCCACTTTTAGTTACAACAGATACTTGTTTAAAATTTATTTAAGAATATGCCTTTATTATATAAATTTCAAGTATTATTAATTAATTTTAAAAGCAGCGACTAAAATGCATAAATTATTATGACTTTTTTTTAATTGCATAACTTTTTAACAAATTTTCAATAAAATTTCTAATTTCATTTTTCCTGCATCTAAAGAGGATTTGTAAATATGGCAAAGCAGTGGAAGTGTCCCGCAAGTGAGCTTAGAATGTGACTCAATGTTTGGGGCAGGAAAAAGTCAAAACAAAGATATCTATTTTATTTGTTAATCTGAGGTTGCAACAACCTATAGACTCAGGCAGGTTTATAAATTATTTTTCAAGTCATCCCAAATCACAAATTTATAACACCGTAATAGCAATGAAAAAAGGGTAGTACATATCAGTGATAGAAAATGATTAGCATCGAACCTCCACAAACTATTTGCGATCTTTGCTAATAATGGTTAACCAAAGAACGTGCTAAACACGCTGCTATACAACACCGAAATGTATGATGGGGCGATTGATCCTCCAGAACCAAAACAAATTTTATAAAAAAAAAGTTGTCATTTATACCGCAGTTGTCTAACAAAATAATAGCGATTTTCAAGCAATTTAATAACATAAAAATTTCAAAATATAACCAACAAAAATGTTTTAATTTATTTACAAAACTTAAGGACAAAACACCACTATTGTACAATACCAATGTAATTTATAAACTACCATTCAGGGATTGTCAAGGGTGTTACATAGTCCAAACGTCCCGATAGTTAAAGCAAAGAATCACTCAACACAAAAGTGACTGCAGACTACAAAAAAATACTTGTGCTACAGTAGAGCACCATTTAAAGACAGGTTATAATTTTGATTATGACAATATAACATATTGGATAAACATAATAACTACAGATCTAGATTATTCCTTGAAATGTATTATACCAAGAAACATGAAAACAACTTAAACTACAACCTTGATACTAACAATTTGAGCAATATTTATTGTAATCTTTTTATTAAGTATTTTTAACATGTCACTCTGTATATTACCAACTTTTAACTTCTTATCACTTTTTACTATAATATATAAAAACACATTTTATATTAAACTATTATTAATGTGTGTAATGTGATGCTAGTGCCCGTAAAACAACTGTTACTCTCTGTAAGTGTTCGAATTTGGTTTTAATTACCAAATTCTCCCGTGATTCTATTTCAATTTCCCCTGTATAATAAAAGTCGAATATTATGCTCAAAATACATAACTAAATATATCCTTATTTTCAACAGTTAATATTTCTTTACTTCACTAAAAAAGTCATTTAAATTTACTAACACCTAAGAAAAACAGATAAATATCGTTTTCTGAAATTCTACTGAACATATCAAAGTCCCCGACATATTATCTCTTCATAAAAACTCTCTTCCAAACTCTGTTATCTGTATCTACAAAACCGTTGAAAACCCCACAAAAAACATCTTCATATCTGCAACATTCACTTGTTGTTCGAACGTTACATTTTAAAATACTTTTATCCCATTGGCTAGTTTCTAATAGTTTACTCATTCCTCGACCCTACGTCATCAAACATATAAATACGAAAATAGCCTCATTTTTACTTCACTTCCCAGATAGCTTTCACACTTCCCAGATAGCTTTCACACTTCTCAGACACCCTCTTTCATCATATAACATGCTACAACTTCGTAAAACCAGCCGGCGTTTTTAACCCGGGAACCACCATGTGTCCGTAATCTTTATTCTTTTAATAAACCAACATAGTATGTGCACAATACTTTCAGTTATCGCGAAAAGTCAAGTGAATTCTTAATTGTCGAAGCAACAGTAAATAACTTATATTTCATGACAATATAAATCATAACGTGATAACAGTGTTTAATTTCATTCTACGGTTCATCGTTACTTCAGTGACAAACGGCCGTAGTGGTCCTTCGCAAAGCCAAAAATACATTCCCTCTAATTAACCCTAAGTAAAGGGGTTAAATTAGAACATGGTCCTGATTCGAGACCGGATAGAACCAGAAAATAGTGAAGCACAGTCCTAGCGAGAGCAGTGAAACAGCCCTTGGAGTCCAGAGAATATAGACCCTCAGCGTTCCCGAGAACTCTTCGAGAATTTCAGTAAGCAGAAAACAGACATTAGATAAGGTATTTATCGATAATAAAAGATTTTGTATATTTGCTTATCTTCTTCTTCTTCTTATGGTGCCGTCTCTTTATGGAGGTTGGCTATCATTACAGCTATTTTTACTTTGGATACCGCGGCTCTGAAGAGTTGGAGGGATGTGCATCCAAACCATTCTCTGAGGTTTCTTAGCCAGGACATACGTCTTCTGCCTATCGATCTCTTTCCTGCGATCTTTCCCTCCATTATCAGTCGTAGTATACCGTATCTCTCTCCACGCATAATATGACCGAGATATTCTAATTTTCGGGCTTTAATCACGTTCACTAGTTCTCTTTCTCTTTTTACTCGGCGTAGAACTTCCTCATTGGCAATCTTTTTTGTCCATGATATTCTTAGTGCCCGCCGGAAGATCCACATTTCAAAAGACTGGAGCTTTTTCATTGCGATTTTGCTTATCAACCAACGTAAAATTTTGTAAACATAGAATATAGTGTGATACGAAATTCAGTGATCTAACAATGCAAAAACATTTATCACATTTTACAATTTAAAATTACAGTCATGTATATTAATATTATAAGATAATATAGTTAAAACTGATGAATATTTTCATATATTTGCGTATCAAACGATGGAAAAATCTCATAAATTTAACATACAGTGGTAGACGAAAGTCTGCACTCAAACACTTTAAAATAATTAACATTGCTATGGATTTATAATAAAAGTCTTTGATATATTTTGTATGCAACATAAACTTTAAATAATTTCACCTTAATATTAACTTGGATTTATAATAACATTCTTTGACATTGTTTGTGTAAAATAAAATATTATACAGTGTGGTTTAAATAATTTCACCTTAATATTAATTTGGATTTGTAATAAAAGTATTTGATATTTTTTATGCAATATAAACATTTATATTATACAGTGTGATTTAAATAAGTTCACCTTAATATTAATTTGGATTTATAATAAAAGTTTTGATATATTTTTCATGCAACATAAACATTTATATTTATATTATACAGCGTGACTTAAATAATTACACCTGAATATTGATTAATCACAATAACATCGTTGAAATTTCTTATAAAACATACATTCATTGTACAGTGTGTCCTAAATAATTACACATTGAGATTGTCATGGAACCATAATAACACTAGTCGGTATTGTTGTGTGAGAAAACCAGGTACAATTACAGTGTCATTTTAACTTGCAACGAGTCGTAGAAAACTGAACAGGCACGGCTGGTAGCAAAAATATAAAACAAATATATTACGCTAATACAAAATAAGCATTGTTCAAACATAGCCATTAATTTACATTTCATGTTGAATATAATAATACACGGCAGATTGTTACTGCCCATTATAACCGTTTGACAGATTGTAATAACATTTCAAAATGTACTGCCCAACAATTAAGAACATTCACGTCCGAAGCTAGATCTATCGTAAAGTCATTGTTAAATTTAAATATCAATAAGGAAGAGTATTTGATGCACTAATCGTTCACATATTAAAAACAAAGTTAGATTATAATACAAAAAGATCTCTTGAAGAAAAAGAGACTGATCAAAATTTAATTGCTAGTGATACTTTTTTTGATTTCTTGAAAAAAAAATGTACAGTCTTGGAAAACTTGTTAACCCAAGATCCCAAACCCTAACCATTCACCATCAATGCAACAATCTCCAGAATATTATCGTCAGGAAACATAGTGTTCTGGACAACTCATTCACAATACCTTACGGATAACCCCTCTCTTACTCATTACATACATTCTTCCGGTGTGACCAAACCACTTTTAATAAAAACTTACCTTCAAAATAAAAACTTACAGTAACACACATTCTTAAATCACAAAACACTTATAAAATCAAAACTTACCCTCACATTAAAACATTCTTGCTCATAAATAATTTTCAAACCAACACTTACACTCGAATAAACGATTCACTTTCATACTCAACGCTCTTTCAGTGCAGGATAGCACTCATGCATTACTTAAACTCTTTCTCGTCAAGAAAACAATCCTTTAGTCCCCTGGAAGAGGACAGTGATACTTATATACTTGAAACTATGTGAAAAACTTAAACTTATACTTGAACATTGAGAAACAAATACTTTAACACTTAAAACCCTGGACGATTAACAAAAAAAAAGCTTAGACACTTTGACATGAACATTACTCTTATGTGAATACCTGGATAAAGGTATTGAAATGAAGAAGAATATACTTGGTTGAAAATATGAAGATACTTGGTTGAAAAGATGAAGATACTTGGTTGAAAAGATGAAGATACTTGGTTGAAAAGATGAAGAAACTTGGTTGAAAAGATGAAGAAACTTGGTTGAAAATATGAAGATACTTGGTTGAAAAGATGAAGATACTTGGTTGAAAAGATGAAGAAACTTGGTTGAAAAGATGAAGAAACTTGGTTGAAAATGAAGATACTTGGTCGAAAATATGAAGATACTTGGTTGAAAATGAAGATACTTGGTTGAAAAGATGAAGATACTTGTTTAAAGATGAAGATACTTGGTTAAAGATGAAGATACTTGGTTGAAAAAGAAGAAACTTGGTTGAAAAGATGAAGATAATTGGTTGAAAAGATGAAGAAACTTGGTTGAAAAGATGAAGAAACTTGGTTGAAAATATGAAGATACTTGGTTGAAAAGATGAAGATACTTGGTTGAAAAGATGAAGAAACTTGGTTGAAAAGATGAAGAAACTTGGTTGAAAATGAAGATACTTGGTTGAAAAGATGAATATACTTGGTTAAAGATGAAGATACTAGGTTGAAAAGATGAAGATACTTGGTTGAAAAGATGAAGAAACTTGGTTGAAAAGATGAAGAAACTTGGTTGAAAATATGAAGATACTTGGTTGACAAGATGAAGATACTTGGTTGAAAAGATGAAGAAACTTGGTTGAAAAGATGAAGAAACTTGGTTGAAAATGAAGATACTTGGTTGAAAAGATGAATATACTTGGTTAAAGATGAAGATACTTGGTTGAAAAAGAAGATGCATGGTTGAATAAGATGCATGGTTGAAGAAGATGATACTTGGATAATATAAACACTTGGGTGACGTTTAGAAGAAAACGGCACCCCCCCTTACTCATATGTTACTTAAACAATCACATTGACGACACTTTGAATTTAACACAACTTGACAAAAACATTATATACATATCTTACCCTCCTTTTCTTGGCGAGAACAGAAATAACTCCTTTACATTAATTAAAACATTTTAAAAACTCATTCTTACCCGCAAAAGAGTCGGGTCCCCTCAACACAAACATTGATCATAAAAACATATACAAAAACAATCTCAAAAGAGTTAGAAAAAACTCTTTCATCATACTTAAACACTCGTGGTCACTACCTTACATTTACTTTTATGCTAACTCACACATGAATTATTACTTGCACTCGCATACAATTGCACCTTAATCAAACTCATACTCATTCTCATATTGGCACTCAAAGCTCACATTCATAATACTTTTACACTTATTCGTACATACTCGTATTTACATTCGCATTCACATTCATTCATACTTACTCTTACTCACTTGTTGTTGCACGCATTCGTACTTGCTCTAGTCTTATGAGCATACTCTCTTACATTTCTCTCATTATCTCATTAAACACTGGGAAGTCCGAGGTTCCTGGACCGTTACTCGTAAAACAAACTGGTACCACACTTGTCGAAATAGAATCGACTTAAATATTCTCTTACATTTCTCTCATTATCTCATTAAACACTGAGAAGTCCGAGGTTCCTGGACCGTTACTCGTAAAACAAACTGGTACCACACTTGTCGAAATAGAATCGACTTAAATATTCTCTTACATTTCTCTCATTATCTCATTAAACACTGGGAAGTCCGAGGTTCCTGGACCGTTACTCGTAAAACAAACTGGTACCACACTTGTCGAAATAGAATCGACTTAAATATTCTCTTACGTTTCTCTCATTATCTCATTAAACACTGGGAAGTCCGAGGTTCCTGGACCGTTACTCGTAAAACAAACTGGTACCACACTTGTCGAAATAGAATCGACTGAAACATTCTCTTTCGTTTCTCTCATTATCTCATTAAACACTGGGAAGTCCGAGGTTCCTGGACCGTTACTCGTAAAACAAACTGGTACCACACTTGTCGAAATAGAATCGACTTAAACATTCTCTTACATCTCTCTCATTATCTCATTAAACACTGGGAAGTCCGAGGTTCCTGGACCGTTACTCGTAAAACAAACTGGTACCACACTTGTCGAAATAGAATCGACTTAAATATTCTCTTACATTTCTCTCATTATCTCATTAAACACTGGGAAGTCCGAGGTTCCTGGACCGTTACTCGTAAAACAAACTGGTACCACACTTGTCGAACTAGAATCGACGTAAACATTCTCGTTCTTTACTGCATTTATTATTCTTTTATGTGAATACCTGGACAAAGGTATTATTCTTTTATGTGAATACCTGGACAAAGATATTATTCTTTCATGTGAATACCTGGACAAAGGTATTATTCTTTTATTTGAATACCTGGACAAAGATATTATTCTTTTATGTGAATACCTGGACAAAGGTATTATCATCTTCTTATCGGTTACAACTCTAGTCCATTTCTAGAGTATATATCTTACACTTTTATCGTTTACAACTCTAGTCCATTTCTAGAGTATATTGCTTACACTCTTATCGTTTACAACTCTAGTCCATTTCTAGAGTATATTGCTTACACTCTTATCGTTTACAACTCTAGTCCATTTCTAGAGTATATTGCTTATCTTCTTATCGTTTACAACTCTAGTCCATTTCTAGAGTATATTGCTTACACTCTTATCGTTTACAACTCTAGTCCATTTCTAGAGTATATTGCTTACATTCTTATCGTTTACAACTCTAGTCCATTTCTAGAGTATATTGCTTACATTCGTGCCCTTAACAAACAAGAACTAGAATGCATCTAGGCCTCAAATCTTATTCATTCGTTATATACATGACGTTAGAGTCCTTACAACACTCTAACCTCAAATCTTATTCATTCATACACTCATGACGTTAGAGTCCTTACAACACTCTAACCTCAAATCTTATTAATTCGTTACATTCATGATGTTAGAGTCCTTACAACACTCTAACCTCAACATTTATTCAGTCGTTACATTCATGACGTTAGAGTCCTTACAACACTCTAACCTCAACTCTTATTCATTCGTTACATTCATGATGTTAGAGTCCTTACAACACTCTAACCTCAACATTTATTCAGTCGTTACATTCATGACGTTAGAGTCCTTACAACACTCTAACCTCAACTCTTATTCTTTCGTTACATTCATGACGTTAGGGTCCTTACAACACTCTAACCTCAACTCTTATTCATTCGTTACATTCATGATGTTAGAGTCCTTACAACACTCTAACCTCAACATTTATTCAGTCGTTACATTCATGACGTTAGAGTCCTTACAACACTCTAACCTCAACTCTTATTCATTCGTTGCATTCATGATGTTAGAGTCCTTACAACACTCTAACCTCAACATTTATTCAGTCGTTACATTCATGACGTTAGAGTCCTTACAACACTCTAACCTCAACTCTTATTCATTCGTTACATTCATGATGTTAGAGTCCTTACAACACTCTAACCTCAACATTTATTCAGTCGTTACATTCATGACGTTAGAGTCCTTACAACACTCTAACCTCAACTCTTATTCATTCGTTACATTCATGACGCTAGAGTCCTTACAACACTCTAACCTCAAATCTTATTCATTCATTACATTCATGACGTCAGAGTCCTTACAACACTCTGACACACATTAGATAACTTTACAACCCCTACACATATTTACATAGTTACTCTCAAAATTATTCACTTTCATTCACAAACCTGCATCAACACTGTACACACACTCACGCTCCATACCCTTTCACTAACATCAGCATTCGATGTCTGAGAGCAGCCATCTCTCACCTCTCTTCCATTCTTCCCGCGCCCCCAATATGTTCGAATTTGGTTTTAATTACCAAATTCTCCCGTGATTCTATTTCAATTTCCCCTGTATAATAAAAGTCGAATATTATGCTCAAAATACATAACTAAATATATCCTTATTTTCAACAGTTAATATTTCTTTACTTCACTAAAAAAGTCATTTAAATTTACTAACACCTAAGAAAAACAGATAAATATCGTTTTCTGAAATTCTACTGAACATATCAAAGTCCCCGACATATTATCTCTTCATAAAAACTCTCTTCCAAACTCTGTTATCTGTATCTACAAAACCGTTGAAAACCCCACAAAAAACATCTTCATATCTGCAACATTCACTTGTTGTTCGAACGTTACATTTTAAAATACTTTTATCCCATTGGCTAGTTTCTAATAGTTTACTCATTCCTCGACCCTACGTCATCAAACATATAAATACGAAAATAGCCTCATTTTTACTTCACTTCCCAGATAGCTTTCACACTTCCCAGATAGCTTTCACACTTCTCAGACACCCTCTTTCATCATATAACATGCTACAACTTCGTAAAACCAGCCGGCGTTTTTAACCCGGGAACCACCATGTGTCCGTAATCTTTATTCTTTTAATAAACCAACATAGTATGTGCACAATACTTTCAGTTATCGCGAAAAGTCAAGTGAATTCTTAATTGTCGAAGCAACAGTAAATAACTTATATTTCATGACAATATAAATCATAACGTGATAACAGTGTTTAATTTCATTCTACGGTTCATCGTTACTTCAGTGACAAACGGCCGTAGTGGTCCTTCGCAAAGCCAAAAATACATTCCCTCTAATTAACCCTAAGTAAAGGGGTTAAATTAGAACAGTAAGTTTTTATTTATTGTTAATTTTAATGGGTTTTAAAATATAAATTACTGATTATTGTAGAATTTCTCCTGAAGAAGCTATTAAACAATGGCGAAATATTGAGAATATTGGAAAAATTGTAGTTTTAATTTCCTATAGACCGCTATACCCGAAATTTATGGATTATTCTATATATACTTATATATACAGAGTGGAAAGTCTAACTGGAACAAATTCTGTTACTTGATAAATAAAGGTTTATCGCAAAATTCCTGACACACGTCAATTTTTATTCCCAGTGGGGCATATTACAAAGAGATTTGTTTATATTTTTAAATATCTGAGGGGGTTGCAGACAACTCCAACTTTTTTTTTGAATGGAAGGGTAGGTTGATTAATTTTTTATTTTAAAGCTTTTTCAATTGTAAATACAATTCCACTTTTTTGTTACTTTTTGTAAGCAGTGTGTCGGAAAAAAATGAAATAAGGAAATATTTACTCAAATTACTTTAATGCAATTAATGTTCAAAGTGCTCTCCACCTTGTTGCTGACAATATCCTAATCGATTATAAATAGCATTCCGAACATTTCCGGCGTCACTTGCCTAATTTCGTCCCAGATTCTTTGTTGAAGCTCGGCGATATCGTTAGGTTTAGTGGCATAAACTTTGCTCTTTAGATATCAAAAATTTAATGGAGTAAGATCGGGTGATCTTGTTGGCCACTCAATTGGGCCCCTTCTTTCAATCCACCTGATTGGTAACCCTTCGTTAAGATAGGTCCGTACATTTTGAGCAAAATGTGGTGGTGCCCCATCTTGTTGAAACCACATCCGTTGGTTGGGATCCAAATTATTGGGAAATAAATTTACTAAAGTAGGAATCAGTTCTTCTTGGAGCATATTAAGGAATGGTTCACCGGTTACGTTTCCATTGAAATAAAAGAACCTACTATGCGATTCCCAATAACTCCAGTCCAGACTTTTGTTTTTTGAGACATTTGGGTACGGGATTCACGCATCCAACGGGGATTTTCGTCAGCCCAATAACGGCAGTTTTGTCGATTGACGTGCCTCATCAGAAAACAGCACCAATTCCAAAGCAATTGGCCACCATCGATAGAAGCCATAATTCGTTCGCAAAATTCGAGTCTACGATCAGGATCATCTTCGTTAAGCTCCTGCAGGTTTTGCATCTTATATGGGTGCTTTTTGGCTTTTTTAAGAATTTTTAAAACGCTTATGTGACTGACACCATGAACGCGAGCTATTTGCCTAGCTAGAGTAACAGGATTTTCTTCAACTTCCAACAATATGTTCAACTGGGCTTCTTCGTCAACTTTTAAAACCTTTTGTCGAGGACCATCCCTTACGTGGCCCAACTCCCGATATCGAGTTTCAATTTTGCTAATCGTACTTCCATTAATTGAAGGTAATTCTGGATGAAATTCAGTAAACAAACGGGCGACTTCAGCCTGTGTTCGACTTCTGTCCCCATATTCGATCATCATTAAAATTTCGATACGATGCGTCTCGGTTAAATAGGGAATTTCCTTATTTCTCGTTTGTTATTTACACATTGAACAAGAACTAACAAATCAATTACATTCAGTTAAAATTCACCAGAAAACTAACGAGCAGGTTTTATATTGGGCTTATCAAGTAAGAAAAACTGTACCTATACATTGAAGTAATTTGAGTAAATATTTCCTTATTTCATTTCTTTCCGACACATTGCTTATAAAAAGTATCAAAAAAAATTAACTGTCTCGACCCTTACTCCGTGGAATATGCTCATAATAGTGTTTTTAAATGAAACTCACGGTCTCTAGTTAATTCCACAATATAATAAAAGTTATTGAAAATTCTAAAAAATTGACAATTGTTTCGATAAATCAATATCATCGTCAGAATGACAGAAGTTACATTTCATTTTATGCCTACCTGATGTTTAGTAGTTATTTTTGGCTAGACCAAGAAGTAACCTAACTTGTGATTGGCTTAATATATGTTTATAGAAAAAAGAAGAAGATGTGATATTACAAATATTGAAGCTTAGATATTATTAGCCCTATGGTGATATCCTGGATATCATTTTTCCAAATAAGATCAGTATAACTGTGCAATGATATACAAAACCAGGAAAACTATATCTGCTGATCTTTACAATTATCACTTAAGAAGACAGTTTATTAGTGGAGAACTCCCTAGATTTAACTGCTCATTGACAACTTCATATTGTGGGTTTCTTAAATGTCTTCTAATTTCCAGTTCTTCAAGGAAATCCAGTTCTTGTTTCTTTTCACAAATATGCAGCACTTCTAGTTCTGTGTTAGGTGTCAATGAATGATTGGTGTCAAGTAGATGTTTTGCGTAGTGGGATTTATCTGGTTGTTTTAATCTGTATGCTCGTAAGTGCTCACTGTATCGTATTTCAAAATTCCTATGGGTCTGACCCAAATAGACAGCATTACATTCTGGACATTTGAGTTTATATATACCTGACTTCTTTAATAGTGGTATTTTTGTCTTTACATTTAACATTTTTGTACTAACGTTACTTTCTGTTTTAAAAGAAATTGTTGTATTCGTTGCTGAAGATATTATCTTTGAAATATTATTAGAAATATTTCCTGCATATGTGATGGTTTTATAAGTTTTAATTTCATCAGCTTGTTTAGAATATATTAGTTGTGATGCCATTAGATATGATAAATGAGCTAATTAGTAAAAAAGAAGAAAAAGTGGCATTACAACTAATATATCCTAAACAAGCTGATGAAATTAAAACTTAAAACTATCACATATGCAGGAAATATTTCTAATAATATTTCAAAGATAATATCCTCAGCAACGGATACAACAATTTCTTTTAAAACAGAAAGTAACGTTAGTACAAAATTGTTAAATGTAAAAACAAAAATACCACTATTGAAGAAGTCAGGTATATAAACTCAAATGTCCAGAATGTAATGCTGTCTATTTGGGTCAGACCCATAGGAATTTTGAAATACGATACAGTGAGCACTTACGAGCATACAGATTAAAACAACCAGATAAATCCCACTACGCAAAACATCTACTTGACACCAATCATTCATTGACACCTAACACAGAACTAGAAGTGCTGCATATTTGTGAAAAGAAACAAGAACTGGATTTCCTTGAAGAACTGGAAATTAGAAGACATTTAAGAAACCCACAATATGAAGTTGTCAATGAACAGTTAAATCTAGGGAGTTCTCCACTAATAAACTGTCTTCTTAAGTGATAATTGTAAAGATCAGCAGATATAGTTTTCCTGGTTTTCTATATCATTGCACAGTTATACTGATTTTAATTGGAAAAATGATATCCAGGATATCACCATAGGGCTAATAATATCTAAGCTTCAATATTTGTAATATCACATCTTCTTCTTTTTTCTATAAACATATATTAAGCCAATCACAAGTTAGGTTACTTCTTGGTCTAGCCAAAAATAACTACTAAACATCAGGTAAGCATAAAATGAAATGTAACTTATGTCATTCTGACGATGATATTGATTTATCGAAATAATTGTCAATTTTTTAGAATTTTCAATAACTTTTATTATATTGTGGAATTAACTAGAGACCGTGAGTTTCATTTAAAAACACTAATATCAAAAAAAAGTGGAATTGTATTTACAATTAAAAAAGCTTTCAAATAAAAATTATTCAACCTACCCTTCCATTTAAAAAAAAGTTGGTTAGGTTAGGTTAGGTTGTCTGCAACCCCCCCAGATAATTAAAAAGATAAACAAATCTCTTTGTAATATGCCTCAATGAAAATAAAAATTGACGTGTTTCAGGAATTTTGCGATAAACCTCTATTTATCAAGTTACAGAATTTGTTCCAGTTAGACTTTCCACTATATAAATTTACTGGCAATTTTATATCTATTTGTTGATGTTTTCCAGTTAATTCATTATGATATTCAGAATGAAAACATATTCAATGGAAGAAAGAATTGACATGATTTTAGTATTAGGTGAATGTTTAGAAAGTTGCCTATTAGCTTCACGTGTATATGCGCAAAAATATTCCGACTGTAACCATCCTAAAAAAGAAAGTTTCAGAAGTTACTCAGCACATTTCGAAATACTGGAAGTATATCTTATGAAAGACTTAATAAACTAAGTTCGATTGTAGGCAATGAGAAAATTGAATTCCAAGTAAATGGTTCACTTGTAGAAGATCCTCATGCAAGCCAAAGGCAAATTAGTAAAGAAATAGGAATAAGTAGAAGAAGCGTATCCTGAATAATAAAAAAATACAAATTTCATCCTTATCACATAGAGCTGCACCAGGAACTTAATGATAGAGATTTTGATCAACGAATACATTTTTGATTATGGGTAGTGGAACAGTTGTAGTGTACAGGCATAATTTCATTACTATAGCGATGAAAATCCCCACTACTTCCGGACACTCGACCATCAAAAACGATGGTCGTTGAGTGTTGGGAGGAATAGTCGGATCTAAGGTGATAGATCCTTATTTCTTTAATGGAAATTTAAATGCTGCAAAATTTCATAGATTCAGATTGTAAGATACTCCCTGTATATATATTTCTGTATATTTACTTTTATTTAATTACATGTTTTTATATGATACATACACATACCTTATCGATATATGGACGAGTTTTGCAAAAGCAGTATACGAATAAATACGTTTCACATTAAACGTTGTTTAATTTGTAATTAGTGATTATATTCAAATTAATATTTTCATATATATAACACAGATGATGCTGAATTTTTAGAAGTTAGTAGTAAGACGAAGAATGTGGATCCAGTTAGATGTTGCTTCAGTCTATTACAGTTTAAGAGTAAGAAATTGTTTAAATATGTTATTTCCAGGAAAATGGATTGGTAGAGGTAGTCCGCATAAATGGGCACCAACGTCCCCAGATTTAACGCCTATCTATTTCTTTTTATGGTGCTTAATTAAAGCTACTGTTTATAATACCTATAGTCGATCACTCCAGATGACATGAAAGAGAGAATGGGAGCTGCTTTCGCAACAGTATCTATCACCTCAAATGTTAAGAAAAAATGAAAATAATTTTTTTAAAGAATTCAATTCTGTATTGAACAAGATGGCCATTGTAAAAAGTAAACAAAAAATGTTCATTTTCGACGCTTATTTATTGTACTTATTCAATTTTTTGCGACTTAAGTTTCTTCTTTTTATTTATAACTAAAAAAATAACAGAAATTTCTTCAAAATTTGAAACTTTGATCTAGTGGCTACTAAAACAAACGTCATTATATCTAAGTGTGTTTTCTCTAATAAGATAAACGTAGCGAATTAAAACAAAATTATACATAATTAAGACTTAAAACTCGATTTAACTTGTGTAATATTGAGTATGAACGTACCGGGTCGGGTAATACATTGAAACCAGCCTTTTTCAGTCCCTCTTTTATCGGTGATAAACCTATGACAAAAATTTCCTCATTCACAAATTTCATACTCTTCAGATAACCAATAACTATTTGTATCGGAGTTACTATATCGTCTATGGTTCCCGGAAAATTATTATCGTTCAATATTTTCAATAGATAACTTTCATACAACATGCTATTATTCGTAACATAGTGAATTTGTTTTCCCAATTTCTTCAAGTTTGTGACGCATTCAGGTGCACCGTTAATTGGTTCAAAGAATATCCAGACCACTCCTGAAAAATAAAAATAAAATTACGAAAATAAAACCGATATTGTTAGGGCAAACATTTTTCTAAAGTTACTCTCTTGAATTAGACTCAGAGATAAATTGGAGAACTGACATTTGAATTATCGTTATAGGTGACGGTCCTGTCCCGTCAACAAATCATTTTTTCAAATATAAGCATAGTTATTTCGCCAAAGAACTACAACCTCTAGTGTAAGTCATCACCCACATGTTACATCCATCTCAAAGTAGGCATATTTCAAATCATCGTTTAAACGAATTTACCATTTGAATACTGACAATCAAACTCAATTGCTAGTAATCGAGGCACAAAACCTCTCGCTTATCCGCAAAACAACCTCAGAAAACTGAACCAGCTTAAGTACGGAAAATATGATAATTAATATCAAAGGCGATGGATGAGAACATTACAAGCAATTACCCTACTATCCAACCTAATAACCTTCCACAATCTTAAATATCCATTACAATCCAACACAACACACAACAATGTTTCCAACAAATTAACAAGCAATTGTAATTAGCTCACTAAATGTAGTAAAACTAGAAGAATACCCTATAGCCATAGGTACTATTATCAATCTCAACAAAATCATATTTTCATCAAAAATAACCAATAATAGAATAACCGTATATCTATCGACAAAAGAAGAAGTGGATGAATTCCTAACAAAATGCACTGGAAAAATTAAAACGAAATTCTTCGTGTACGTAGACTTATAACACCTAGTGCTAGACTGCTTTTGTCCAGCGTCTGTCCAACTATACCTCACCAAATTATTAAACAAGAACTTAGATATTTGGGCCCCCATCTATCCTCTACAATAACATTCCTCAAAATTGGTACATCTAATCCAAACTTCAAACACATTTTAAGTTTTCGCCGTATTGTTTACATATCTCCCATGCAAATATCAATACCTACCTCGATTCTTATAGGTTCCTTATGCACCACCAACAAGAAACAAAATCCCCTACCCCTACTTAGTTAAACCTCAATATATAATGTTGCCCCCCCCCCAATGATAATTAAAAAAATGCATCGGAATCCACTTTTATGCACTAACAAAAACCCTTCTCCTCCTAATTAGTTACGCCTCATTGCACATAGTAAAGTTGCCCCCCCCTCCTTCAACTACAATTTCCGAAAAATGTATATGGCAGCGGCATCCACTTTTTATGCACTATTATGCATCACCAACAAAAACAGAATTACCGCTCCACCTAGTTATTTAAACCTCATTATGTAAAGTTGGTTCCTTTAATAACAATTTCCGAAAAAAGTATAGGGTTGTCGAGTCCACTCCTAATGCACTCTTATGCACCACCAACAAAAACAAAATCTTCCCTTCACCCAAATATAAAATAGTATATTAAAGTATAAGTGGATGAAGAGGTCTTTCAAACACGCGCGAACTTTCGAGCACGACGGCGCAGCCGGAGTGCTCGAAATAGAGCAAGTGTTTGAAAGACCAGTTATCCACGAATACTTTACGCTATTTTTAGGCTTATTTCAGAATGAAATATGGCTATTGTAGAGAGTAGCATGACGCGACTTCGGAAAAATTTCAATGCAGTTCTTCGTTTTGGTGTTTAGTGTTATATATATATATATATATATATATATATATATATATATATATATATATATATAGTAAAAACCAAATAAAGTTGCGTTTACGTCACCAAGGGCGTATTTCTATCGCAAGTGTGGCTACATTTCTATAGAAAAGTGCATATACTTAAATTTGTTAATTAATCGGTTCTAAAGATAACCCAATCAATAAAAAAACTTTTGTACCAAAATATTGTATAAGCAATATAGCTTTATTGGGTTTAGACGTCCCTCGATGTAAACATTTGTGTTAAAATTTTCATAAAGAAGCCTCCAATTATTGACGGTTAAATAGTCACTGCCAGAAATAATGTCATATTGCCGCGTTGTTTGTGACTTTTCTACTCGTGTATTGTCATCGATTTTTGAGGTTATAGTTACGTGCATTATAAAATTTTCTTGTGAGATATATTTATAATCAAAACTGTTTTTGTTTTCAAAACAACAAAGCATTTTCTTCTGAGATTGTTAAAATGCCCAAACAGCTGAATAGCCGATGCAAAGAACTTGTGGTTTCATTAGTAAATTATTTTAAACAAGAAAGGAATAATAATGGTCCTTTGTTGCCCTTAAATGCTGCACAAGAGGAAGGAAATACGTGAATAAAATATCCTTACTTTACTCTACGTAAATTTCTATTATTTTAGCTGCTTTAAAAATCAGTGTAATAACAGTGAGCAAAATTTGTCAAACAAAGAAAAAAGGTGAAGAGTTTGAGTCACCAAAGAAAAATTTTGCGCTCATAAACGAGTAACAAATACAGAAACTTTCGTGATACCATTTACAACATGTACCAGAGAAGTAAGTATAATTACGACAATTGTATATTTAACATATTTTTATTTCTGTATGCTTTTAGAACAGCACATAACGATTCAATAATTGTGGTCCCAACTAAAAGAAAAAGAATTATTTAATGGTAGTACCACTTCTTTAAATAGATTGCTCAAAGAACTTGGGTTTAAGTGGATGAATGATAATCCACGACGAGGACTTATGGAATTACCTAATGTTGTTTTGAAAAGAGTAGAATTCTTAAGATATTATAAAGAAGCAAAGGACGAAGGTATATACCAATTTGTGTTCATCGATGAAACCTGGATATTTCAAAATGGCATCATAGGTCATTCATGGCAAAATGAAAATATCAAGAGTGTTAAAACCACTAAACGGATGGCAAAAGGGTTGTTGTATTGCAAAACATAAGTGGTTACCTAAACATTATTTAAAAAATATTATTACAGATATATTATACTCCCTGCTGGAAATGAAAACGGATTTATTGAAGGTGCTGGAGCAATATTTTGTTCAAAAACCCAACTTAATGATTATCATGGGGAAATGAACCAGGCAAATTTCTTGAAATGGTTTGAATATCAGTTGCTGCAAAATTTAGAGAATCCTTCTCTAATTATACTTGATAATGCACCTTATCACAGCATGTTATTGCATAAAACCCCAAATACTGGATGGTCAAAATGTGCTATTCAGGAATGGTTGACAGAAAAAAACATTCCCTATTCTCACATGATGTTCAAAACAGAACTGTTGCAAATCGTTTCTCAGTAAATATACAGATATATTCTTACTTATTGCCATTTATTTTAAACATTTTTTTTGTTTTTTTTTAGAAATAAGCCACCAATCAAGTATATAGTGGACGATATGGCAGAACAGTATGGACACAAAGTTTTACGTCTTCCTCCTTACCATTGCATATTCAACTCTATCGAATTAATTTAGGGTATAGCAAAAAATTACTACAATAGGCATACTGGTAGGGATGGTAACAGTGCGAATAACTGCCTGAACATGTGGCACGAGGCACTGCACATGATAACTCCTGATATGTGGAAAAATTCTATACAGCATACTGAAAGAGAGATATTTAAATGGTATGAGAGGGAAAGAATATTTGATCGTCCAGAAAATAGTCCGATAGTTATAAATTTTAATAGTGAAGAGAGTGACACTGATGTTGAATCAGATGAAGAAGATAAACAAGAATTTGAATCTGCCTAGTTTCATTTCACAATATGTTGATTTGTTTAATGTTAGTTTTTGTCTTTGATAATACGTTCATTATTAAACATATTTTATTTTATTGCTTGTATTTTTATTATATTTATTTATTAAAAGATTTGGTAAGTCAGTAATAACCTTACCACTTTTATTCTAGAATTCCTTACTTTGTGAAATCTATTCATAAATTTAATTAACAAAAAACGTTAATGAAAAAACTCCACACTATATAAAACGAAAACTATCAAACTATCGATAATTTTGTAGTTTTCATTTATAATATTGTGAAATTTTCTACATTTACGTTTGTTGTTCTGTTAATTTCCATATTTCGTTAACACTCTGACAACGCTACAAATGTTCACAACGATGACGTAAACGTAACTTTATTTGTTTTTTACTATATATAAATTATTTGTTTTTCTTTAACTTTATATATAATTTTATCTCCATTTTTCTTGGGCATCAGGTTATAAACGTAAATTCTGTATCAATTTATGTTTTTATTGACGTTTCGCTCTCTAATTCGGAGAATTTTCAAAAATTTAATACATTGATGTTTAGCAATAAATTGAAAACGATTGAAAGATTAAAATGGAATGTACACACACCGACGACAAAAACTGGTAACTAATAAAATAATTTCAAAAACAATAAAATCGAAAGTACCTGCCTTAGAAACAACTCTTTACAATATACAAGGGACATTCAATAGTTGATGTTATTATTATAATAAATTATACTATATCTGGCTTAGATTTTTGATATCTTGCTTCGCCGCGCTTCATAAACATGAGAAAAATGAAAAACATAAATTTGACTTTAATAATACTAAAATGATAAACCAAGATTCTAATTACAAAAAACTGACAATAAAAGAAATGATACATATGAAAAAAGAGAACAATGCAGTAAACGATAAACAAGATATCAAAAATATAAGCCAGATATATTATAATTTATTATAATAATAACATCAACTATTGAATGTCCCTTATATATTGTAAAGAGTTGTTTCTAAGGCAGGTACTTTCGATTTTATTGTTTTTGAAATTATTTTATTAGTTACCAGTTTTTGTCGTCTGTGTGTGTACATTCCAATTTAATCTTTCAATCGTTTTCAATTTATTGCTAAACATCAATGTATTAAATTTTTGAAAATGCTCCGAATTAGAGAGCGAAACGTCAATAAAAACATAAATTGATACAGAATTTACGTTTATAATCTGATGCCCAAGAAAAATGGTATATATATTATAGTATATTCTATATTCCTTAATAATATTTGCCCCACGTTCGGGTGACAATTATAGTATATCTCGACTATGTTTTTAATTATAATATATTATATTCTATATTGTTTTATCGTTGAATTTATTTGTAGCTGTAACTACACTAATATGAAAACACCTTTAGCTAAATATAACCTATAAAATTTTTAATGACTGCAGTTGTCAAATTAATATGCTCGGCTAAATAAATATTAAATTTTATATCCTGAAAGATAAATTAATACACAATATCAATCAACTCACTCTTTTCTCAGGGAGGGATCAAAGATTTCAAAGCAAAATTCAAAATTTATAAATTTCCAAATAATTTTCCAAATCACGTATTATACTATTCAAATCGAAAGTAACTGTTTGTCCAATACACTATAAGACAATTAAATTATCTTATGACACATATGAAATTACTGTCAGAAATTAAACCAAATGTCACTCCTTGTACTAAATTTTCTATAGGATGAAATTATCAAATGTAATGAGAATGATTATGAAAAGAGAGCCAAAAGGTGATAAGAATTCAAATTTATATATTATATTATCAAATAAACACTTACAAAAATTAAAACTTTTCATAAAATATCACAAACGAATACGCAAAAATAGAATTTTCTATCAAAACCTTAATATTATAAACAATCTAAAATTAGGAATTCTTATCTAAATACTTTAACTAAAAGTCCAAAATGACTTATATGTCAATGTAACATTCCCCAATTTCCTTGTAAATTGTCTTTTTCAAAATTTGTCTTGAGTTTACGTAGAATGATATATCAATAATGTTACTATAATTTGATCAAATATTTAATTCATCAGATGCATCTACTTTCGAAATATTTTTTAC
Organism: Galeruca laticollis; assembly: GCA_963921935.1. NCBI lineage: Eukaryota > Metazoa > Arthropoda > Insecta > Coleoptera > Chrysomelidae > Galeruca > Galeruca laticollis. The sequence goes on along the minus strand of OY998179.1, from coordinate 184,055,153 downwards.
TAACGGCCTATTAATTCTCGAGAAATAATATATAATATGGACTGGACTCACCAAACTGGATACAGATAGACTTGTTTGTATTCTAAAAACGTTTTAGAATACCTGGAACAATTTTCTAAATGACTTATTTAGAAAATGGAACAACACTCGTACTTTACCGCTGTAATTCTCTGCCAATAATACACGCACTGGCTTTCAAAGGCAAATTGTGTTAATTTGATAATAATGCTACAAATTATTCTGATATTCTCAAATAAATTTGAGACAACTCTTATTCCGATGTTGTCTCTCGAGATATTAAAATTCAACTCTATTTAAAAAATTCTGAGACAACTCTTATTTCGATGTTGTCTCTCGCGATGTTATGAATCAACTAACTAAACTGTTTCCATAAATAACTCTCTTCTCCTTTGGTTACCAAGAATTCTTTTTTTTTTTAAATACAAATTTACGTTTTTATATACCAAGAGAGATTTTCATTATATTTTATAAGCGCCATTCCGCTAACAGAGACATTAAGTCTATTCTGCACTAATGTCATATGAAATTGAAATGTCAAATTTTATTGGTATATTGAACCTTTCAAATTATTGATAATACAGTGTGTATCACTAGTATTACATCTAAATATGCATATTTTCTTTATTTCAATGCTTTCTTTAGAATTTAGATAGAGGATATGTATTAATATATATATATATATATATATATATATATATATATATATATATATATATATATATATATATATATTTGTTATAACGGAATTTGTAAGCACGATAGAGCGCGTATTTTTTGACGGATCGAAACCAAACAAACTCGCTACAAAAATCGGTTAGGCCAAAATCTTGGACGAGTTCGTTATTGAGCCAAACAAATCGGCGCAGTAAAAACAAAATGGCGGCCTGTCAAAGTTGAAAAAAATCGTAACTCCTTTGTTTTTCATTTGACGCGAAAAAGTTACAAAGCTTTTTCATAGACCTTAATACGTTCTACAACTTTTGTATTTAACATTTTTCTCTAAATCGTACATTAAAACATTTATTTAAAAAAATTCACAAATTTACAAGAATTTTTTTTTATTTTTTTGTTTTTGATTCGATGCCAAAATGTTACTTTGGTTTTTTGTACATCTCAAAACATTCTATTACTTTTCTATCTATATTTTTATTTCGGGTTTTATGCAAAAATGTTACTGAAATAAGCCTGTTCAATTGGTCCTGTGCCAGTGGGATTTTTTTTATTGGTGCACTTTGAAATCATAAAATATTATTGAAATTAACTGTCTCGACCCTTACTTCGTGGAATCTGCTCATATTAGTGTTTTAAATGAAACTCACGGTTTCTAGTTAATTCCACAATATAATAAAAGTTATTGAAAATTCTAAAAAATTGACAATTGTTTCGATAAATCAATATCATCGATGATATTGATTTATCGAATCAATTGTCAATTTTTTATAATTTTCAATAACTTTTATTATATTGTGGAATTAACTAGAAACCGTGAGTTTCATTTAAAACACTAATATAAAATATTATTATTATATTATTACTACAAAAAAATGGAAGTCCGTCCTCGATACCCAGCCAAGCTTTATTTCATAAAAGTCCGCCCTCGATGCCCAGCCAAGTTTCGTGAAAGTCCATCCTAAATAATATTTATTTTTATTTGACGTTACGAGGTACTGCTGTTAGATCAATATTCAAAAAGTTGTCATTAATACTTACGTTTCTCGAGTTTTTGTTGTTACCATGGTAACCTTAAAAAACGTGCGTGTTTGAAAGGTCTATTTAAACACGCTGATGTGTGCTTTAAATAGGTAAAATGAGGCACCAATGAAAAAAGAATATACCTTCTCCTAAACCAAAAATATTGGAAAATTGCCAAAATTGGGGCAATCCGCAAGGTTATGGAGAAGTCAAAAAGTGCCTGTTCATGGGTCGTTTGAAAAAAATCCTTTTTTTGTTAAGTCAGTAGTTTTCGTATGCGAAGTTTATTAGTAATTTTTTTACAAGCTAGTGCATAAAGTATGTTTGTATGTTTCTTTGCGCACTAGTGTGTAAAGTAAGTTTAACTTTTCTTTAGAAGAAACTATAACGCTTTATTATTACCTAATAAAATATATTACATATTGATCAATATTTTAAACATTTTAATCAAATATAGAACAAATTAATAAAACAACAGACGAATTCAGTTATTAACAATACTAATAACAAAGGTAAAATTTGTGCGGTTATTAAATTTTAATCCTTTAGCTTGCTCTAAAGAGTTGTCGGTGGATTTAGAAACTACAATAGTATTGGTAGTTAGCTATTCCATGGAATGAAGAATTTCCAGTAGCAAGCGTGGATGTAGTAGAAAGGGTGCTATCTTCCAATAAAATCTTATTACCATTATTTTGGAATGTACAAGGGAAATTATCGTCATCGATTAATATTAAATTAGAAATATTATTTATTTTACTCAGTGTAGAGTGTACGTAGCTCTCTGCAACTGTAGACGACTTCCAGCCTCCGCGTCTCTTTACGGTTAGGTCTCCTCCAGAGCTCGCTAACATGGTTGCCGATGACCTTCTAAAACAATGTCCTGTATACATAGCAGGATCAGGTAAATTAAGATACTTTGCTATAATAGATGGCATTTTGCCAAATGTGTTTATGCCCACTCTGGTTGTTTTGTGCATTTATTATTTGCATATTTTAAAAAGAATCTGGAAGTATCCACCATAGGAGGTCTTAAAGCAATATATTTACTAATACAAGCCAAATAAACTATTTTTGAATTAGTTGGATTTAAAATAGTAAAAACACATTCTGTCCAATTTTTAGTTTCAGGAATTCTAAGGATTGTTTATTTATCTTCAATATCTGCGATTCTTAGTTTTCTCAACTCTTCTCTTCGGCATGCACCAGAAATACCAATTATAAAAGCCACCTAAAAATAATAATGATTAAAAAAGTAACAAAATAAAAAAAACGGCATGCGCGCGACATGAACCTGGGACCTCCCCCGCATGTGAGTCTCGCTATTTAGCCATTACGCTACGGATAACTTAATAAAACATTTTGAAATACAAACGCAAAATAGGATAATATTTCTCAGAAAATTCTGTAAAATAGAATTTTTTATATGAAATTTATTAGAAACTGTTTATAAATGATATACAGGTACTTATTATTGTAAATTATACGTACTTTAACCATTAGAAATGTCGAATCAGGAGCCGTGTCAAGAAATGTTAACAAGTGATCTTTTCCAAAAATTTTGATTTCTTAACTGTGTGCCCTTTGCTTTTATTTTTAATAAGAGCAACTAATCTATAAAATTTTGAAATATCAGTATTATCTTTGATTTTTAAAGTAGTCTTCAACATTGAAAATATCGTCCATGTTGTGGATGGTTTGTAGTTTTTCAATTCGTTTGAAAAATACGCCACAAGGATATTTTTGGAATATTTTGTTATTTTTATTTTTCCTACACCATTCTTTAAACAAATTATATAATTTTTCGTAAATATTCGCAGATTTTTGAGGCAATAAATGATTAGAAGCATTCTGTGCTACGTCTAATATGTTTGGTGGTGTATTTGCGAAATAATCTTCTGAGAGATCGTCAGAGGAATCCATCTTTATGATTATATGTACCTACCTATTCCGTTTTCTAAAAAAAAGAATCTAAAATAACATCATCGTTTCCTAAAAATGTTCAATACTTAAATATAAATACTTTTGCTTACCCTAGGTATAGTCGGAAGATCTCAATTTAAATTTTAAATGTCAAATTCAATGCACTAGGAAATGTCAGTCACTCACAGCCAACTTATAGGTAGGTACCACCTATGTACCGTATTCTATTATTATCCAGTACCCAATAATTATTTACTAAATTATTAGGTATGTACTGTGCTGAATTCTATATGTTTCAATCTCTGATTAAAAGAAACATATTCAATATTCGTTTATTATACCTACCCATATTTTTATAAGACTATATATAACTACATACAAATTGTAACTTTTTCTTTACGCACTAGTGCGTAAAGAAAAACATCGTCATTTAGCTCTACTAACGCTGTTTTTATTTCACTAAAACCAGGCACAATAAATTATATAGCATCAGCTCGTGCTGACCATCTTGTGTCACATATTTTCTTAACCAATGGTAATTTAGTTTTTGAAACAGATAGACATTTTGAAGTACTTCCCATCTGTGCGTCGAAACCGAAAAAAATTATATAAACATTGTACATTTTCAAAATATCTAGAAGCTTCCGAACCAAGTTTAAAGAATGACTGGAACATGGTAGAAAATGAGCATTATTTGTCTTCTCTTCAATTTTTGCCTGCAATCCGTTATATTTTCCGCACATATTAGATGCGTTGTCAGAACTTTGGGCTCTGCAGTAATTGATATTGATATTAAGGTCACTTAATTTGGTTTGTAAAATATTCGATAGACTTTCTGCAGTATGAGAAAATATTTCCACAAAACCTAAAAACCTTTCTACTGGTTGACCATTCGGTAAAATATATCTTATAATCACAGTTAATTGATCGATATGTCAAATATCAGGCGTTGAATCGATGATATTTGAAAAATATTTTGCCACTTGCAATTCGGTGATAACAGCATTTTTTACCTCATTTGCAAGAAGGTGAATAAATTCGTTGCAAATGCTCGAAGAAAGATAATTAACATGCCCACTTCCAATGTCACTATATTTCTGGAGGTGTCCGGCTAAAACGGGTCAAACTCACTAAGAAATTCCATCGAGCCTAAATAGTTACCATTCCTTTTTGTAAAAAGTTTAGTCGTGGAACCATAAAATGGTAAACCACTTTTTGATAGAAACTTAATGGTAGCAATCACTCTTAATAAAACATTTTTCCAGTAGCCTTGTTCCTGAAAGTAACTTTTTCTGATTTCTGTATCTATCATTCCTTCTATTCGACTTCTACTAATCATTGTGCCGACGGAGGTTACGTGTTATTCAGAAGACATTTCGTGATTTTTTAAGTACTGAGTCGCATTTTTCCAGTCAGTGTAGCCTTCGGCACTTAGCTTGATATCTTTTTTCGAAAAAAGTTTGCAAATATAATAATAAACACGGGGACTGTAAACCAACCACTCACGAAGGACTTTTCCGCCATTTTCTTTAAATTTCTAGAATGTTGAACTTTGTAAACTTCTAGATTTTTACCATCCAATTGTTTTAGACACCCACTATTTTGTCAATATTTTGTTCAGGTCTGTTTTTAAGAAAATATTCTTGAAATTTCGAGGTTATACTTTGAGGCCAGTCTGCTAGATCACAAGGAAATAGTGGAGAAGTTTCTTTGTCAATTTCCAATAAATCACTTACGAAGACATTATCATCATCGTCCGCGACTTTGTGTTCTTGTTACTCGATGGTATTATTATTATTGCTGGTTGAAGCATTTATTTCCTCATCTTTTAATGGCGGTTAAGGAAGATCTTGTGGATTTTCTAGTCTTTTTCTGAGGACTGCCGACATTGCGTTTTTTTTGTTTTTCTCTTTCATTTTCCCTTAGTAATCCCTTTTTACGCTTCTTACTACCACTTTGATGTTTGTAACTCATATTCTTCTTTCTTCTACCCTTTTAAAATTAAAAATTTATCAATGTTGGACTAATTTAAATTTTTGGGCAATGCAATAATAGTGTTTTTGAAATTGGTAGCGAACATAATATTACGACTTCGAAAACTGTTGAGGTAGTAAAAGACAGTACAATAATTAAGTTTTTCATTGAATGCCGTTTACTTTGTGATTTTACCACTGTTGGTATTTGAGATGTTTTGAAAGAACTAAAATGATGAATTTTCAAAACACAAAGGTATTAAAATTTTGCCCTAATTTTATTTCCCGTAAAATTCCTATAGTAAATATACAAGAATAATATATTAATTAATAATTGTAACTTAAAACTTACCTTAAGTTAAATTTCAGGGTTCGGACGATGGTGAATATAAATTATTACAATTTAAAATGAGTCTTTGGAGTTCGACTGATATTGATAGCTTGCCAATATCACTTGGAAACCGAACAGAACAAAAATCAAAATACGATAGAAGGCAACAAACATCTTTTTAGGTAATTTCGTCGTCTCTTCGGCAAAAGATAAAGCTTTTTTGGTTATAGCGGCATAAACAAAAACGCTCTAAAAGAGTGCCGATTGCCGATGTGTTGTGTTTTTAAATCTAGTTAAAATAATACATATATAACAGGAATATCCTTATATATACCAATATAAGCCCAATTTTCTTTATCAGATACGGTTTTCTTTTAATGTTTGAATTCAAATTAACTAAATGGTTTATAATTTTTTCAAGGCCTTTCTCCAGGCCCCAGTTTATACCGGGCCTTATGTGCCTTTTGGTAAAATAGGCCGTGTATACACGTAACGTGACCTTTCGCACTGCTTCGGTGAAGTACTATAAAATATATACAGGAAAAAGCAAACAACAACTGGTAAGAAATAGTCATAACCTTTTTATTGAAATGAATTCTCCAAAAATAAGTAACATTTTGAAAAATATCATGTATTTACTATAGGTTTTCTATATCAATTGAAGGGCAAATCGCTGATCCGATAGTTCACAAATAATTTAAGGAATAGATTAAATTTCTTGCTTTTAGAGATCTTCACATTCAGTTAACGACCTTAAAAAATGGCGATAATTTGAAAAGGCAATAAAGTAGACGAGAGAAATGAGAAGCAGTAAAAAGCACTATCGAAATACTAAAGATCTTGACCTTGACGATCAATTTCCTTTGAAACATTCAAAGCATTAATAAACATTTTTTTTATAATTCACATACACAAAATTTACTTTTTATAATTCGCGTATAAAAGAGACTTCATTATAACATTGTTTACAGTGTCACAATGGAGCTCTTTGAACACTGTTATAGTAATTTTTAGTGTACAGTTGGTTATTGTATTTAGTTATATTTTTATTTGACATTTGACTTTAACCTTGAAAAAAATTATTAATAAAATGTTGTAGCGTTGTTATAGCTAGCAAATTATTATTATATTAAAGGTAAATTTGAATGATTTGTATATTAAAAATATTAATGAATAAAGTACGGTAACGTTTATTTATCAATGATTTGTCAATTGTTTATTTTTATATTGTATAGGATCAATATATAGGTATACAAAACGTTCGATTTTTGGGATAAATTAGCAGATATCTATGTGAAAATGTATCACAGAAATAATTCTGTTCATGATATAATATAAATAGATCGCAAGAGCATATACGAAGAAGCTCTTTTTCAAACAAATAATCATCTTTTGTTTGCTTAAATGAAAGTTTGTTTACAATTTACACAATTATTCGGTTATAAAATGTCAAAAGTCAGAAGTTCTGAATAAAACCATCTGTGATCTGACCAATTAGGAATCTACAGAATTGCCAACTTAAATTCAAACCATTCCTCCTAGTTTAAAAACAGGGATTATATGAAATTCTATTTTATTTAAATAATTAAATAAATGCGAATTATAAAAAATATTGTGTAAAACTTGTGCCACAATGAATTTCTGTAGTACTCGGGATTTCCACAACTCACCGCTTCGCGGTTCATTGTGCAAACTTCACTCGTACTACAAAACGAGTCATTGTGACACTTGTTTTACAAATAACTATTTTGACATCGTAAACAGTTTGATAAAATAACCATTTCAGCATCGTTTTGGGTAACGTTTTATACAGTTGGATATACTGACATTTATTGCTGACTCGAACATTTTCTATGTAATTTTTCACATTGTTTTCTAGACACCACTTTAAAAACCGTTCATTTTCCGTCTCATATTTTTGTTTATATTTTTCAGGTAGTAAATCATTAACTGCATTATCATTAATTTTTATAAATTCCGAACTATGTTTTATACCCTGTTTTTATACTATATGGTAACTTTGATCATTCAAATTTAAACTGTCACTCGTACTACAAAATGAGTCATTATGAGCCTTGTTTAACAATATACTTTTATATCATTGAGAATCACTAACAAAGCATTAACGCCTAAGAAAAAATGTTCTACGATAAAGTGTGGCTGCTGATCAAAAAAGAAGAAAAAACTGAATATTTCTAAAAATGAATACTTATGTATTAACAAAATCAGTAGAAGCAGTAAAAAGTAGTAACTCGACAATAAGCCCGGTGAAATTTTGGTTAAGAAACATTACACGTTAGCTGATGGACCCTAAATATTGGTTCTCATAAAATAAAACACAGAATATAGCAAACTCTTTAAATTCTACATCTACTTTCTGCAACATTTTAATTTATCAACAATTGCCGATTGAACTAAATTTGAAAAATTGCATTTGTTGATAATTATATTTGCATCCTTGTGGAAAACGTATAACAGGTTAACTTAATATGTGACTAAATTTAAATGCTATATAGAATAAGTTGTATTTTTACTTCTGGATAAGATGAACATTTTTAGCTTTTCTGATAACTATCTATTATTACACAGTTCCCGCATATGATTGGGCCTATTTGCGAAGGCAACGAAGTAACCAAAAGCTGAATAGGGTCCTCTGTATGCAACATAACCCCTCAAAATGTATTGAACGTCACCCACGTGAATCTGTTTTGGTACGAGTATTTGCTGCAATTTGCACTTGACCTCACACATGTTAGTGCTTGCTCATATCAGTTCCACAAAAAAGAAAACTGTATTTAAATAGAGATTTCGTAACTACTCTCCGCACCCCTCATTACTGCGACATTGGAAAAAGTAGCTCTGCTTAAAATGTACTCATCAAAAAAAACGAATGATGAACAGACACTTTTTGACCATTCGATAACTTTCCGGGCTCTTTTTCACTAATATTTGCCATCATTTCCAATTGTTTTGGCTTAAGGGAAGGAATATACTTTTTATATTTGGGGGAAAGGAGTATTTTGTTTTTATTGGCGGTTCATAATAATGCATTAGGAGTGAACACCACTACCCTATATTTTTTCGGAAGTTGTCTTCAAGGGGGCGAACTTTCATTAATGAGGTTTAACTAACTAGATAGACGAGTGATTCTGTTTTTGTTGCTGGTGCACAATAGTGCATAAAAAGTGGATGCCTCTGCCATATAATTATTTCGGAAATTGTCATTGGTGGGGGGGGGGCAACTTAACTTTAGATAATGAGGTTCAACTAACTCTCCGAAGGGGGAATTTTGGTTTTTGTTGGTGGTGTATATGAGTGCATTATGAGTGGACTCCACTGCCCTATACTTTTTTCGAAAATTGTCTTAGCGTTTATTTGAACCCCCCCCCCCAACAAACAAACAGCTGTAGTCTCTCGGGGAATCTGGTGCAATGCATATTGGTACATTAGGAGTGCATAACAACCAAATATGGTTTTGTTGAAAATATATATTGGGAGGGAGGGGGGTAACTTAACTGACCTGGTTCTTATTCACTTTCAAAACACACCATACCGAACCTTTCTAACGCAAGATAGTGATTTGTATTCTATATAGAAGTGTAAAGATCCCCGACACTGTCGCATCTCAAAACATTGAGCAAACATTAAAACTCGATAAGGAATTCCAAAACATTGATGAAATAACTATAGGTTGATAATTATGTAGAATTCATACATTTCATTCTTTATTGTTATTTAGTTAAAAACAGTTTATTATTCAAGTTATTTTTGTATTTTAAAAAGTTTATTTGTTGTAAATACAATTTAAATAAACATTTTTTAAACAAGTTCAAAGTTTCACGATGAATATTTCTATATGCAACGGTTCAGGGCATAACTCTAATAATTGTCAGTATTGCATCTGATAATACATCATCACCAATACAGCAAGCTCAACAAAAATCGTCAACCAAATAAATAACTCACCACCAACTTCGAACTCTACCACAACAAGCTAAACAAATGATATAACTAATCAAACAAAAGTTACTCCATCATACATTGCTCCTACCAAACCCAAACATACCATCCAATCCATAAGCGATAACAGAAATTCAAAAAAACTAAGAATATCGGTAGAAATACATATGAATACAAATACGAAACGCATCCTATCAAACATCACAACTCCACCTTTACCTACGCCACAAACAAAAGAAACATTTCATAAACCAAACCAACAAATAATAAATAAGCCAAAAAAACAATCAATAACAACGGACACACAAAAAATACTTTCATCAAATTAATGGAGTCAACACTACCACTATTTGAGGACGAAAACCATATTTGAACTTTCGCGGAAGCAGTTGATTTTTTCGAAAATGCAAGAGGATCAAAAGACCCATTAATATATTAAAAAATATATACAAAACATACCAGAGGGGACAACTAAACTTACACCCGTCAACTATCGCACAAGAAACTGACGATTACTCTGAAACGTCAATTGAATCATCTCAGGAATAATGTCTAAGACTTCAAATTAATAAGGAATAAAGTGCGAATATGTAGCCATAGCTTACCTTTATTTTAAAAAGATTATAAGTAGATATAGTACTTGTGTCACCCTATACATCGTATGATGTGATATCACATCTTTTGTAAGGGGTATACTTGCGTCACCTATTTTTACCTCTCCAAGAGGTTTTTCGACTGATATTATATAAGACATGCCAATTTTAAATGTAGAGAATCTTGTAGAATCCTTCACATCCATCGTCATAGAAGCGGCAATAATTAACATAGGATACACTAAAATATTATAAACCACAAACCGCTACTTTCGTGGAACAAAGAATGCCAAAATGCAATCAGAACATATAAGTCCTCTTATAACAGGTTTAAACGGAAAAACATAACAAAAAATTTAATTGATAATAAAAAACAAAGAACTCAAGCAAGATTTATTATCTATCTACGATAAAATTATCAACTCCGCCATCCTTAGTTTGTCAAAATATTCGGTTTGGAATAAAACAATCTCCAAAAATTTCATTCTTAGCTAAAAATAAACGATTTTAAACATTGAAAATAAGGTATTTTTTGAAATGTTACATTCAAAGATTTTTCTGTCTAAACTGTCCATACCAATGTTGGAAAAATTGGTGATATAGGGCTTCCCATTGGTAAACCTTCATTTTGAATATATACCTTATTGTCAAAAGTGAAATTATTCTGATTAATAGATACATCATATAAATTAAGTATATATATCAGCACTACAGGCCTACCTTTTTTCTATTTCCCTTTCTTCGTCTCCTTTATTTATGATAGTGACTCCCAAATATTCGATTTGTTCCACTTTTTCTATTTTGTAGCTTCTGTTTCCATTACAATTTATAATAATATCGGTTTTTTCATTATCCTTCATTACCATGTATTTTGTTTTTGTTTTCGTTGATCACTAGACCATATTCTCTTGCCTTCTCTTCCAGTAGCTTTAATACGCTTAGCAGTTCTTTCCTGGATCTTGCCATAAGTACTATGTCGTCCGCATATCCTAGACACTGATGTTTATTCCCATAAATTAAACCTCGGGTTTTTTATACCACTTTCTCTTAGTATAATTTCCTGAACTAGGTTAAAGAGGGTTGTGGATCTCCTTGTCTCAGACCTTTCTCTATCTTGAATTCGTTAGAAGTACTGCCCTCCAAAATTACTTGGCTCTCGGTTTTTCGTATGGTTATTTCCACTAGTCTTCTCAATTTAACTGGTATTTTTAACTTTCTCATTGCCTCATACATTTTTTTTCTAAATTAAGTATATCTGATATTATTCTGATATTATTCCCGAATTAATAATTTTATCTTCTAGTAATTTTCTTACAAGTGTTAGACATTATTTTGGAGGAATTTTAGTGAACATATTGGTAACATCAAATAAAATAACTTTAGAGTTGTCTTGTACGCTAAATGGTTTTAATTTTTTTATTAGTTCTATTGAATTTATAATTGAGTATTTAGATATATATCCGTAATTATTAAGAATATATTGTTAAGTTTTTTTGCTAATATATTTTTAGGAGTATTAACATAAGAAACTACAGGTATATTTGGTTTCGATATTTTATGTAATTTAACGGTTCCATGTAATTGTGGAGATGAGGATTTTTATTTACGATGTATTTCTTTTCATAATCACTTAAGAAATAATTTGAATTATTAACAATATCTCTCACGTTATTAGAAAACTTTTTTGTTGGGTCTACTCTAAGAATTTGTACATCGCTAGATTCTATAAAGTTATTTATTTTTCACTTATAATCTCCAGTTTTTAATATTACAGTTAGATTTTGTAAATTAAATTTACGTGACAAGTTGAAGAAAATAACTAATATTTCTTGACTTAAAAATTCAAAGAGTTAATAATGCACTTGATTATTCAATTTCCAGAAAAACAACACACACTGATGTAACTATTCCATATAATTCCAATCATCCCATGTCACATAAATTAGCAGCATATCAATCAATGATACATAGAGCATTTTCAGTTCTTATGAACGAATGTAATTTTGATAGAGAAATTAATAATAAATAAAGGAATACAAAATTACAAAACGATTGCAGGTAATATTTCCAATAATATTTCTAAGATAATATATTTAGCAACAAATACAACAATTTCTTTTAAAAAAGAAAGTAATGTGAGTACAAAATTGTTAAATGTAAAAACAAAAATATCCCCATTAAAGAAGTCCAGAATGTAATGGTGTCTATTTGGGTCAAACTCATAGAAATTTTGAAATCAGATACAGTGAACACGTACGATACATTACATTACATACAGAATAAAACAACCAGAGAAATATCATTACGCAAAACATCTACTTGACACGAAACATTCATTGACACCTAACACAAAACTAAAAGTACTACATATTTGTGATAAGAAATAAGAACTGGATTTCCTTGAAGAGTTAGAAATTAGAAGACACTTATGAGACCCACAATATAAAATCGGCAGTGAACAGATAAATCTAGGCAGTTCTCCACTTTTAAACTGTCTTCTTAAGTAATAATTGTAAAGAGCAGCAAATATATAGTTCTCGACTTTTACGAACCATGGCTTCTATCGATGTTAAGCAAATTGCTTCGGAATGGCTGCTTTTTTCTGATGAAGCTACGTTTACATTACATGGACACGTCCATCGACACAACTGCTGTTATTGGATTACGAAAATCCATACTAGATGCATGAATCCCATACCCAAAGGCGTAAAAAAATAAACGCCTGGGCTGTAATTATTGGGGATAGCATAGCGGTCATTTTTACTTCGATAACAATATAACCGTACACACATACCTCACTAAACATCAAATAAACTAGTTCCTATTTAAGGATTTTATTCCCCAATAATTTGGATCCCAAATTATTTAACCAACTGATGTGGTTCAACAAGACGGGGCATCATCACATTTTTCCCAAAATGTAAGGACCTATCTCAACGAAGAGTGGTTGATTGGAAGAATGGCTCCAAATGAGTGGCCATCAAGATCACCCGATCTCAACATATTAGATTTTTTATAGGAATGTCTAAAAATCAAGGTTGATGTTACTACACCTAACGATATCGCTGAGCTTCAACAAAGACTCAGAGACAAAATTACCAACTTACCCTTCCATTAAAAAAATATGGGAGCTGCCGCAATTTTCCAGATATTTAAAAAAATGAACCAATCTCTTCGCATTACGCCTAATACAAAATAAAAATTGACGTTCTTCAGGAGTTTTTTAGAAATATTTACAAAATTTGTTGCAGTTAAACTTTCCGATCTGTATAGAGGAAATACGATCTATGACAAATTTTGTTAGGCCGGTCTTGGATCATCTTTTTGGTAATATTTGGATGGAGATCGAAATATTATACAGAGTAATTCGGAAGTTATAAGGTCAAAAAAATAATATATCTCGATAATAAAGTGTAGAGACACTTCAAATATAATTTTTTGGAATAGAATTAAGGTTAGGACCTTAACCACTAAAATACCCATACTCGAACATCTAGAATAAGGTGTAACAAAAATATAAAGAATAATTGTAATGCTACGGACATTCACAAAAAATTAAAAATACCACACACGCAGAAGAATATGGCAAGCTATAAAAATGTCAAGACGAAGATAATCTAGATATCTGGTAGATGACAGTAATATTCGGTAAAAAATGGAGAAAAACAAATGAAATAAAAAGAAATAGTAAATTCTATAAAGGAATTAAAGACAATTTCAAATAATGAGGTATGCGCATACTATTACCTATATGAGTGTAATAATATAGATTGTAGTTTAATTTTATACTGAAAAATTGACTTACCATCAAGGTCCAAGAAAACTTGATCGAATGACTTTATAAATTTCTCTTGTTCTTCTTTGGGAACATCAGAAAGATTTTTCACACTCATAATGGATATGACAACTGTATTTAGTACTAATTATTGAAACTACCAACAATTGTTTAAAAAAATGCTTTATCATCAATTACACAACATCTAATTGTTCAACATGATCGGATGCATTTATATAAGTTTGTATAAATAAGGTTATCAACCGCAATAATAAACCTCCAGTTTTACAATCTAAAGTAAATAGGCACGCATTTTTCCATAAACGTACCGTTTTTAATTGAAAATTAAATAAATATACTTTCAACGATATTTTATCTACTATCAATCTGTAATGTCAAATTTGTCACTTGAATGTCGTATTAACCTATTTTACCGTAGTAAAGTTTTGAAACTTCAAATAAGTCACTTTTTTCAAATAACATCAAGGTACCTATTTTTGGAAAATGTATTTACAAAATGAAGGAAAATATTTTTATTACAAATTAGGCAACATTAAAGCTCATAACTAATAATGTACTATGAACTACTTATAAACTTGAATGACATCTGGTACCAGTGCAAATAACTCCAGTAAAGGTTCAGCTAATATCATCTGATCAAAGTGAAGAGGATTAGCCCTTAGCTTTATTGGTAAAAATTCACCTCCACTGCCCAATGCCTTATAAATCCTCCAGATTTTACATATTTGCCCAGCTGTTCATATGCGACTAAAGGCAAAGCAGGTACAAGACCTTTGGGAAACACCTCTGATATTACTTCTTCTAGAAAAAAACTTGATAAAACCCGCAGATATTCGGCCAATACCAACTTAATCTTCTGCACCTGCCAGTAAAAAAGGAAGACGGGGTTCCACTGCATTAATAACGAGATCACCATACAAATTGGAACTTGAAGAGTCTCTAGCTAAAATGAATGAATTAAAAGTTGTTCCTAAATCCGTTTTTGCCGACCCTAGGCAATTGAAGAAAACAGGAACCAAACAAAGCTCAAAACCAAAAAAACAAAAAAGATCGAGATTGCTGCAAGTTCATCCAGCGAAGATAATGAAGATGTGGAGGTGGAGCTGATAGACACCGATGATGACATAGATAGAGATGAAGAAGACACGGAGTGTCTGTACTGCACCAATCTCTATTCGCAGGATACCAGAGGAGAGTGCAGGCACTGACAAAAAGGACGCTTACATTTGTTATGTGTTCCTAGGCGAGTAACTCTTTTTGTGACTTATTATTTCAAAAATATGATGCTAGTATATGTATTTAAAAAAAGCTTCAACTTTACTATCATTGGTTCCAAATATAGGTCATATGCGATATTGGGATCACCTCCTATCCGATATTAGGAAACCATTTTTGAAATTGTGATTTTTGCATTCCAAAATATATTTCTTTTATCTGATAAATAAATTAAGTTTGACGCTTGAAATTTCATGATATTGAAAAATATAGGTTTTGTAATGGTATACGAGAACATACTCGTCCTGATAGATAGCTGAAAATTATTTTTTATAGGCCAAAACAAAAAAGTATCCGATCATAGGCATTTTTCATCTACTGATGAACTTATATTTTCAATATGTTTTTTCCTGTCTCTATTTTTCATTTTTCGCCATTTCCTTCACAACCGTTCACTTTTATGAAATGTTCCAAATTATCAAAGTGGTAGATCTTTTAATAACCTTACCGAGCGAAATCTGCGCCATTGTCGCAATATCATCGACACCAGTGGGTATCCAGTACTTGAAAGATATATTAAAGTATTCCACGATCATTTATTAGACAACTTACCTGAACAAAAAGGTTAATCGATGAAATCACTCGATCTTAGACAGGCATGTTATCTTCGCAATCATTTGAATATTGTATTTCTTCAATTTGGGTCTTTTGTATGGCATTCTATGGGATAATAATGTGAATAGGGGTTAGAAAAAGAAGCAAATGACTAATTAAAACTGTTTCACATATTTATTGATAAAAAAGACTTTGGAATGTGATTCGTTTGTATCACTAGGGGCACTGACAGTATTGGGGCCTACGTCGTCCTCGTCCATTGCGTCAACAATATTAGCGACATTCAAACAATAGTTCTCTTGGCAATTTATACAATTCACTGAGCAATAGAGGCCGGCCTTTCTACATCCGCACGCTATGCCGCAGTTGTTTTACATTTGCAAGCAATTGATCTGAGCAAATCTTCAGGAGCTGGTTTCAGTAATATTTGTATTGGCTCGAAACCACGGGGGGTACCTCACTTCTATGGTTCCAGGTAATTCGCAAGCCATTTGGTAGTAACACCTTAACGAATGGAAAAATACAGCATCATAGGTAGGGGAAAGGGATTCCAATTTAACCTTTTCGCTCCCTGCCAATGTTTAGTATCTTTTGTAACAGAACTCGTTCAGTTTCGCACAAATCGTGTTACCTGATGCATTGCGATACAAACTCGAAATAAATTGTTCGACGTTTGAAGCGAGGGTCGTCTTATCTCCTCTATATTTTACAAAAATTCAGCAATATAAATTAAACCCGGATTATTTTTCAACGTTGTCATTGGTTTATTCTTACTGATGTTGAATGGTGTCGAAGTTGTGCCGCAACCATTAATCGCGTGCAAAAATAACATATGTTTTGCTGAATTTGGCTCATATTTTGGTTCGAGGCAGTATGGGTTATATGTGGCGTTTGTCGATTTTTCTCGTCCAGGTTTCTCAAGTAAATGTTATTGCACGCGCCGGCTGTTGCAGTGAGCAAAACTAATAAATCCACGGTCTCACCACGAATATCCGCAGCAGTATTCTTCTGCGAAATTCTCTTAGCCGTATTGATAATTCGAATATCCGCATCCTCTATGGATTGCTCGACGTCAATGTCTGATTTGATGAGAACAGTTCTTCAGTAGTGGGATGAATCTGGTCTTATTGCTGTTATTGTCTAAAAACTTATCTTGAGTTGTGGTGACGGTTATATTTTCGGGGAAAATGATATCCGCACGTGTCTTCAGCTGATATTCCTTTAACTCGACCCCTTCTTAGGCTAAAAATATATTCCATTCGACACTGGCTACAGCTACAGCGCGTCCGTGAATACGCTTTGCGACACTGGCGCGGATTTAGCTCGGTAAAGTAAGCTATAACTCCGAAAGTATTTGTAGTAGAGAAAAGAGTTTTAGACAAAAGTTGTTCGTAATTAAGAGATCTGATAATATGGAAAATTTCATAAAAGTGAACAGTTGAGGAGGAAATGGCGGAAAATGAAAAATCGGATTATAAAAGTGGACTATTTTTACCTTTCTGAAGTAATAACTTTTAAAGATTAAAACTAACTTTTCCATCTGTGAGATGTCCCGATTAATATTCTATCATAAAATTGTCACTTGTATAAACTTCTCCAAAAGTAACCAAAAATGCAGTATATCAGTATATTTATAGGACCCGCTGTACTCGCTATAGTCAACTGAAAATCAATAGGGTACATATGTGAGACACCTTGAATGAGACACCTTGAAAAATATCCTATTATAAAATTGTCCACTTGTATACACTCCGAAGGCTGTATCGTACTAAGCCCGACATTTCTCCAAAAAGGACCAAAATGTGGCACTTCAGGTACCATAGCATCCATTGTACTAGCTCTGGTGAGCCAAAAATCAATAAGGTTCAATATTCAATCATAAAATGGGTCACTTGTATACACGCTGGAGGCTAACAAACTGAAAATTCTCCAAATATTGACAAAAATTTGATACCTCAAGTACCATAGCACTCGTTGTACTGGCTTTAGTGAGCTGAATCTCAATATGGTTCATCTTTGAGACGCCCTGAATAATATCCAATCGTAAAATTGGTCACTTGTATATACTCCGGACAAAAATGTCGTACTTGCTCTGGTGAGGTGAAAATCAATAGGGTTCATCTGTGAGATGTTCTGAATAATATTCAATCATAAAATTGGTGACTTTTTACACTCCGGGGGCTGTGTCGTACTAACAAACTGAAATTTCTCAAAAAATGACAAAAATGTCGTACTTCATCCGTTGTACTGGCTATTGTGAGCTGAAAATCAATAGGGTTCATATGTGAGATGTCCTGAAGAATATTCAATCATAAAATTGGTGATTTGTTGCACTTCGGAGGCTGTATCGTGCTAACAAGACATGTAACGAAAAGTGGCCGACGACAACGACGACATACACACAAGATTTTTTGTCTAAAAACCATTTTTTCGCGTTTTTCTTGATGAAAAACGTAAAAATAACTCCAAACGTTTTTACAAAATTTCAACTTTTTTGTGGGTAAACCAATACTTTTCCCGCATATTAGATAGGTTGGGCGGAAAAGTAATATCGATGATAACATTTTTTCGGATAGAAAGATACTAAATTTAATTTAGAAGAAAAAAGATCTTCACAATTTTTTGCCTAACACTTACTGTTTTCGAGATATCGAATTAAACGCGTTTTTAGCGAGAGGGGCCCAGCTGACAATCGGAAAACTCTGCAAATTGAAATGTATCCCCCCTATCGGTCCCTAACAATTTCCAAATTACATCATTTAATATTTATCTAACCCATCTTGAGTGACAATTTAACTGGTATAATTTATAATTGAGAAACTGATGTGCTCTAATGTGGTCTTGACTAGTTGATACAATTGAAGCTTATGCTAGTAAATGTTATTTACTAGTAGGTATTTTAAGGATATTTTAATGGACATTTTTAGTCGAAGATATTCTACAATGTGGAAAATTCAAATGGGATAATTTCATTATTTCGGTACCTGAAAATAATTATAAAATAAACGGTTTTAAAGATTGAACCAACTTCTCCGCATCTGTGGCCCTGAACAATATTCTATCATAAAATTGTCACTTATATACATTTCGGGGGATGTATCGTGCTAACAAACCGAAATTTCTCCAAAAATAACCAAAAATGTAGTATATCTGGATTTATAGGACCCGCTGTACTCGTTCTAGTCAGCTGAAAATCAGTAGGATACATATGTGAGACATCTTGAACAATATTCACTCATAAAATTGGTCACTTTTATACACTCTGGAGGCTGTATCGTGCTAACAAACTGAACATTTTCCAAAAATGACAAAAATTTGGTACTTCAAGTACCATAGCACCCGTTGTACTGGCGTTAGTGAGCTGAATATCAATAGGGTTCATCGTTGAGACGCTCTGAATAATATCCCATCATAAAATTTGTGACTTGTTTAACTCCAGAGGCTATAGTGAGCTGAATATCAATAGGATTCATCTTTTAGACGCCCTGAATAATATGCAGTCATAAAATGGGCCACTTGTATATACTCCGGAGGATGTATCGTGCTAACAAACTGAAATTTCTCAAAAAATGACAAAACAGTCGTACTTCAAGTTCCATATCACCTGTTGTACTGGCTCTGGTGAGCTGAAAATCAATAGGGTTCATCTGTGACATGTTCTTAACAATATGCAATCGTAAAATTGGTGAGTTGTTGCACTCCAAAGGCTGTATCGTGTTAACAAGACATATAACGAAAAGTGACCGTTTTTTCGTGTTGTGGTTGATTGAAAACGTAAAAATAACTCAAACAAAAAAATTCAGAATTCCAACTTTTTTGGGGGTAAACCAATACTTTTCTCGCATATTAGATAGGTTGGGCGGAAAAGTAAAATCTCGAAACATATCAAATTTAAATTATAAATTGATATTCTTCAAAGTGAAAATGTAATTCCTTCGAATGACTGGTACAGGTACAACTCCCAATTTTATAAATGGGAAGTATGAACTTGTAATAGAACGTTAGAAAGTTCTCTTCATTCTCTATTTAAAAATGTTATCCTTTTCAAGGTTATTCCAAAAACTAATAAAAAAAGAAAGTTGTACGAATTTGATTTAACTACCAAATTCTCCTGTGATTTATATTTTCAACTTCCCCTATATAACACAATTCATACATTCTGCCCAAACCATATAACGGAATATATCATTCTTCTCAACATTTAATATTTCTTTACTTCAACAAAATTCCATTTTAACGTCAGTCTCAAATCAGAAATACAGATAAATATCGTCTTATGAATTTCCACTTAATATTTCAAAGTACCCGACACCTTATCGCTTCATAAAAACTCTCTTCCAAACCCCGTTATCTGTATCTACCAGACCTTTTTAGGCCACAAAAAATCACCCCAACTGCATACTTTTCAATCGCTGTATCTGACCGTTACATTTCAAAATCTTTTATCCTATTGTTCAAATCCTAATATTTTTTTCCTTCCTCGCGCCCACTTTCCGACCTATAAATATGCACGCTACCTTGCTTTTAGTCACTTCCCAGTCGGAATTCATACACTTCCCAGTCATCGTTCATACAAACTTCCCAGTCGGGATTCATACACTTCCCAGTCATCGTTCATACAAACTTCCCAGTCATCGTTCATACAAACTTCCCAGTCGGAATTCATACACTTCTCAGCCATCCTTCATTCTCTCTCTTCATCAATCATACGTCGTACACAACGTTACTAATCTTATAAGACAACATCGGCATGAGACCGGTAAATCATTAGTACAAGTAATTCATTCATTAACTCCGTCACATACTGTGATAATTAATTAAAAGTGCAAATACTTCTGCTTCAGTGAAATTTTTACGTGTTCAAGCAAAAAGAACAACTTATATCTTTGAGCAATATAACTAACATGAAAGTGAGATAATTGTTTAATTTATACAACTGACATAATCCTACGAATATCACATTGCACATCATATAAGGTCCTTCGAGCGAAGCAAAAACTACAACACCCGTTCCATTTATTATCTCTAAATAAAAAAGGGATAATAAAACATGGTCTTTCGGAGCCGTCTTGAAACAGAATCATTGGAAGTCCAGAAAATAGGAATCAATACGTCCTACCAGTATTAGAGGGCAGCAGACCTGCCTGGGTAGAAATATCCGAGAATTGGAGCTGAAATCTAGTTGCCGGTACAAGACAAATAATTATTCATATCATACAGGATCGTTCATAATTATACATTCACATTATTTGAAAAAGTTATTTGATATTTCTTATGTAACATAGACATTCATATAATACAGGTCGTTCATAATTATACATTTACATTATTTGAAAAAGTTATTTGATATTCCTTATGTAACATAGACATTCATATCATGCAGAGTCCTTCATAATTATACATTTACATTATTTGAAAAAGTTATTTGATATTTCTTATGTAACATAGACATTCATATCATACAGGGTCGTTCATAATTATACATTTACATTATTTGAAAAAGTTATTTGATATTTCTTATGTAACATAGACATTCATATCACACAGGGTCGTTCATAAATATACATTTACATTATTTGAAAAACTATTAGATATTTCTTATGTACCATAGACATTAATAAAATACAGGATCGTTTATAATACATTTCATGGTAATCATTGATGTCAAATAATTAATATATCATTCTCAAAATGGATTCGTTAATGACACAACGTGCTAGTTGCAAAGCAGCAGTTACTCGCATTTATAACTGGTTCCATAACAATTTGGACGAGTCAGACAAGTATGCTTTCAAATCCCGAATAGACAACTTAGAGAAATATTACTCTAAATACTCTGAGATTCAGGATCAAATAGAAACCATAGCCGTAGATCCTGAATTAGAATTTGACGATAGAAGCCATATTATTCACTAGACTGCAAACTACAGAATGCTTTTGAACAATTATACTCTAAATTTATTCAAATTAATCAATCAACTGTACATTCTCAGAGTGAAACTCACATTAGATTACCTTCCATAGAAATCATAGATCTTTTTAATGCATTAATAGTAAACAATAACCGGCTTACATCCAAAACTGAAAAATTCTACTACTTGAAATCATACTTGAAAGGTGACCCGCTCAATTTAATTTCTCAATTACCGGTAAATGAAACCAACTTTGATGTAGCGTTGGATTTACTGAATTCTAAATACAATAATACACGGCAGATTGTTACTGCCTATTTTAACCGTTTGACAGCCTGTAATAACATATCAAAATGTACTGCTCAACAATTAAGAGCATTCACATCCGAAGCTAGATCTATCGTAAAGTCATTATTAAATATAAACATCAATAAGGAAGAGTTATTTGATGCTTTAATCGTTCATATATCAAAAACAAAATTAGATTATAAAACAAAAAGATCTCTTGAAGAAAAAGAGACTGATCAAAATTTCATTGCTAGTGATACTTTTTTTGATTTTTTGGAGCAAAAGTGTACTGTCTTAGAAAACTCGTTAACCCAAGATCCTAAACCTGATACCATTGTTATCAGGTAGGTTTTGTTCGGGAAGCGAGTGTTGATTTGAAAGTAATGTTACTCTGTTGGTTGGTGTGGTCACACTAGAAGACTGGTTACGATGATGGCATCGTAACCAGTCTTCTAGTGTGATCACATCAACCAACAGAGTAACATTACTTTCAAATCAACACTCACTTCCCGAACAAAACCCACCTCATAACAATGGTCAACGCAATCAACCCTCGTCTAGTGCATCCCCTAATTCCAATTACCCACCTTCAACATGCTCATTTTGTAAGGAAATAGACCACAAAATTTATACATGCCCCCAATTCGGGATGCTTTCCGTTCCTGATCGGAACAAATACATTAAATAAAATAAATTGTGCTTCAGGTGTTTAGGTTCTAAACACACAACCCTTAATTGTATTTCGATAAAATCTTGCTCCATATGTCAGAAAAGAGATCACACTTTACTCCATTTAAACAATTCTCCCCCTAGACAAAACCCTGACAGAAGATCTGTCGATAAAAATGACACTCCGATCGTCGCCATGACCCATTCTTTTCATTCCATATAAAATGAACCATGCAACCTACACTCTCTCGCAGCACAACCTTCAGCTCAACATTCACTCGCTGATCATTCGTTACCCAACTCAATTAAAAGGAACACCTTTAATCAGCCATCTTGTAATACAACTCATAGTCCTAACCCTATCAACATTTCAACATGCTCAATCTGTAACAAAGCAGGCCATAAAATTTATTCTTGCTCACACTTCAGAATACTCTCTACACTTGACCGCAAAAATTATATAATAAATAACAAAATGTGCACAGCATGTCTGGGTTCCAGACACGCATTCACCCAATGCTCGTCTACCGGTGTATGTGCCATTTATAGAAACAAGCATCACACTTTACTTCACTTCCCTCACACCCACAAACAAAACACATCATTGAGACCTTTGAACATAAACCCTAGTCATTCACAACTAATGCAACAATCTCCAGAATATTATCGTCAAGAAGCGTACTGTTCTGGACAAGACTCATTCACAATACTTACGGATAACTCCTCTCATACTCATTATACTCATTCTTCTGGTGTGACCAAACCAATTTTAATAAAAACTTACCCTCACAAAACACTTATAAATCAAAACTTACTCTCAAATTAAAACATTCTTACTCATAATTCATTCTCAAACCAACACTTACACTCGAATAAACGATTCACTTTCTTACTCAACGCTCTTTTAGTGCAGGATAGCACTCATTCACTACTTAAACTCTTTCTTGTCAAGAAAACCAAACCTTTCGTTCTCAAGAAGAGGATAATGCTCAATCCCAAAACACTTGAGAAAAACATAAAAACTTAGACATGTATACTTGGACATTGAGAAACAAATACTTAAACATTTAAAACCCTGGACGATTAAAAAAAACCTTAGACACTTTGACATGAAAAATACTTTTATGTGAATACCTGGATAAAGGTATTGAAAAAAAATACTTTAATGTGAATACCTGGATAAAGGTGTTATTGAAAAAAAATACTTTAATGTGAATACCTGGATAAAGGTGTTATTGAAAAAAAATTCTTTAATGTGAATACTTGGACACCTGAATACTTGGATGAATGAAAAAGATACCTGTTGTTGCACGCACTGGTACTTGCTCTAGTCTCATGAGCACACTCTCTTACTCGCATATACATTCTTAACATAAATCGTACTCAATACATTCACAATGTATTCCCATTTACTTACACTCTCACTTGAATTCACAACCCCATTCCAATTCTACTCGCACTCGTAGTAGCACTCACTTACACTCGTAATTATAATTTCATACAAGCTTGTGAAGTACTAAACTTGAACTCACTCTTATACCCATACTCTTGCTTAGTGATACCCTCTCTTGCGTTGTTCATGCATTACAACCTCAATCTCTCGTACCATATCCAAACACTCGTAAAACAAACTGGTACCACACTTGTCGAACTAGAATCGACTTAAACACTATCTTTCTTCTCTCTCATTGTCTCATAATTATATTAATTCCTCACATATCTCGTACCATATCCAAACACTGGGAAGTCCGAGGTTCCTGGACCGTTACTCGTAAAACAAACCGGTACCACACTTGTCGAACTAGAATCGATTTAAACATTCTTATCGTTTACAACTCTAGCCTATTTCTAGACTATATTGCATACACTCTTATCGTTTGCAACTTTAGTCTATTTCTAGAGTATATTGCATACACTCTTATCGTTTACAACTCTAGTCAATTTCTAGAGTACATTGCATACATTCTTAACGTTTACAAATCTAGTCCATTTCTAGAGGATATTGCATACATTCTTATCGTTTACAACTCTAGTCCATTTCTAGAGTATTTCTATATTGTATACACTCTTATCGTTTAACATTCATGATGTTAGAGTCCTTGCAACACTCTAGCATCAAACTCTTGTTCATTCGTTACATTCATGACGTTAGAGTCCTTACAACACTCTAACATCAAAACCCTTTACATTCGTTACATTCATGACGCTAGAGTCCTTACAACACTCTAACCTCAACCCTTCACATTCGTTACATTCATGACGTTAGAGTCCTTACAACACTCTAACATAAAACCTAAACATTAGTTTACACTCATGACGTCAGAGTTCTTACAACACTCTGACACCAACATTAGGTTACTTTCACCACCCCTATACATTTACTTATACAATTATATTTACAAGTATTCATGTTCATACGCAATCCTTTTTCAGAGCCCTATACACTCTCACTATACCTAACCCTTTCATCAGCATTCGATGTCTGAGAGCAGCCATCCCTCACCTTTCTTCCATTCTTCCCGCGCCCCCAATCTGTACGAATTTGATTTAACTACCAAATTCTCCTGTGATTTTTATTTTCAACTTCCCCTGTATAACACAATTCATACATTCTGCTCAAACCATATAACGAAATATATCATTCTTCTCAACATTCAATATTTCTTTACTTCAACAAAATTCCATTTTAACGTCACTCTCAAATCAGATATACAGATAAATATCGTCTTATGAATTTCCACTTAATATTTCAAAGTACCCGACACCTTATCGCTTCATAAAAACTTTCTTCAAAGTCCGTTATCTGTATCGACCAAACCTTTTTAGGCCACAAAAAATCACCCCAACTGCATACTTTTCACTCACTGTATCTGACCGTTACATTTCAAAATCTCTTACCCCATTGGTCAAACCCTAAGATTTTTTCTCCTTCCTCGCACCCACTTTATCCGACCTATAAATATGCACGATACCTTACTTTTAGTCACTTCGCAGTCGGCATTCATACACTTCCTAGTCATCGTTCATACAAACTTCCCAGTCGGCATTCATACACTTCCCAGTCATCGTTCATACAAACTTCCCAGTCGGTAAATCCGGTAAATCATTAGTACAAGTAATTCATTCATTAATTCCATCACATAATGTGATAATTAATTAAAAGTGCAAATATTTCTGCTTCAGTTAAATTCTTACGTGTTCAAGCAAAAATAACAACTTATATCTTTGGGCAATATAACTAACATGAAAGTGAAATAATTGTTTAATTTATACAACCGACATAATCCTACGAATATAACAGTGAACATCATATAAAGTCCTTCGAGCGAAGCAAAAACTACAACACCCGTTCCATTTATTATCTCTAAATAAAAAAGGGATAATAAAACAAAAGTGTCTACAGTCCCGAATGTGGGATCGAGTAAAAATTCTTAAAATCCCGAATAGGTGTGCCTTGATGACGTTATTCAGGATAGAGACGTATGACTTAAGCACTTTTAACCAATTTAAATTTTGAAATTTCTAGGACTTTAGTATATTCACTAGATTCTACTGATGGGATCCGAAAAACGTGCTAGTCATTTGGGGAACTTTTCTGTTGACCTCGCAAAAAGGTGCTTCACTCGTAGCAACTTTATGAACACATAGTTCATTGTATTAGTGGGTGTTGAGCTTCTCGCCAAGGTGGACGTCAAATTTATCTAACTATGAAATGAATTCTTCCGAGGAATACTACAGTGTCAATCTATAAATCCTTGTTAAAGTTCGTTTCAAAGTAGTTGATAGCACAGAGCATCTATAATAAACGGAAAACGGAGGTCAGGTGTCTCAATAATGTTTATCTCTTATTTATGTTTTACAATGTAGCTAGACTAAGAAGAAAGAAATTGTGACCATGCCACCCGGTAATCGGTAAAATAACAATAGGTAATAAAATGCAAATGAAAGCATACGAAGGTAACCAAACGGTCCATAGCCGTAGAACAGGGTTATTTATGATATTTTCTTAACGTTTATTATAATTAATATTGTAATGGAAATACACTATGATTTATATACACGCATATTCTTGTAAAAAATAAAAAAATTATAACAAATAATTGCAGATGAACATTACTTTAACTATAATATATACAACATTATTAACTAAATTCTTCATCAGAAAAATCTGAAGAATCGTCCTGTCCTAAGTTGATGATTAACGGTTCGATCTCTGTATTTTCGTCGATTAAGTCGTCAAGATCCCACATTTTTCCCTCCTCAGCTATAACATGTTTTATGGCGCTTTGCCAGTTTTCGGCAGTCACATTCGCCAATGAAGTTGCCGTACTTCTTGAAGTTTAAAAGTTTTGTTGTTTCTGGCAACATCACCTTTGACTTGTACCCATATAAGCTCTATTGGTACAATGGTAAGGGGGTAAGCGATGCATAATAATACCTCTACTTTTTGCCACCTCATCGATTACAAATTTTTTTAAACTCTGCCTTAGGCTGTCTAACAGTTTGCAAAAGTTCTTTTTTCACCATTTGTTCGATTTGCTCATATAAATTTAGGAGAGAGAATGGACTGTAGTTTGGGGTTTGATGATATTAATAATTGTATTAGAAAAAATAACAAATAGTCGAGTTTAAAAACAATATCATTTGTAATTCGCAGCGTCGTAATATGCTAGTCGTCACTGAAAGGTAAGGGACAGAGCTTGACCAAAGGTCGACGCAGAGTACCCGGCAGGGGGGGGGGTGCGAACGCTAGCGACACGGGATACACCATCCTTACCGAAATGAAGCTCGATAATTCGAGCGAGAGTCCAACGCGTGGGGGGTGAATTGTCTTCCTTGATTAGCACAAGGGTGTATACGGTTGGAGAAGGGTAGATTGGTGTCAGCCATTTCGAGCGCTGTTGTAGCGAATGAAGGTACTCGCACTGCCAACGAGTCCAAAAATCACGATGCAACCTTTGTAAAAGTTGCCATCTCGACAAACGATTCATAGGAATAGGGGTGAAGTCTGGAGTCGAAATAGTGGTCAACGGTTCTAGAGTCAAGAAATGACCCGGAGTAAAGCGGTAATGTCTTCGATATCATTAGAAAATGGGGTCAAGGGGTGTGAATTTAATAGCGACTCTATTATTAAGACCAGAACTGTATAAAATTCTTCATATGTTAAAATTTGCATACCAACAACGCGAATAAGGTGACGTTTCACAGATTTGATTCCAGCCTCCCAAAGGCCACCAAAATGAGGACCAGATGGAAGGGAAAAATGAAATTTATTGGTTTCTCGATCAGCAGCGCTTTGCATGAATTGAGCAATTTCCCTTTTAGCGCCGATAAAGTTTGTACCATTATCGCAGTAAATATGTGACACTCTACCGCGTCGGGCGATAAAGCGTTGCAGAGCAGCTAGAAAGCCATCAGTTGTGAGATTACTAACGAGTTCCAAATGTAGCGCCTTCGTCGCACAACATACAAATAAGCATAGATAAGCTTTTATTGTCCGAGATCCTCGATAACGAGAAGGGGTGATGGAAAAGGGTCCTCCAAAATCAAGACCGCAGTGACTAAACGCTTTTACATCATTGAATCTAAACTGGGGTAAATTACCCATTGGGGGTTGGTATGACTTAGGGTTCTGTTTCCAGCAACGGACACATTTAGATAATACAACATTTATTGCTCGCTTTGGGCATAGAATCCAGAATTTTTGAGATATAAGAAATTGCGTGGTTTTGAAACCAGCATGAAGGTGTTTTATATGATAGTAATCTATAACCAAAGTAGTCAGCCTACATTTCCGTGGCAACAAAAGAGGGTGCTTCGCCTCATATGATAGAGGAGAATGGGTTAAACGGCCACCAACTCTGAGTAGCTGGTGCTTATCTTTAAATGCACCTAGCTCCAACAAAGGTTTAGAAAGTTTTTTCGAGTTGAATTCCTTGTCGAAATGAATGTGTTGAGTGTGCCTGACCAGAATTAATATAGATTTTTCTAACTCTTCGGCTTGTAGCCTTTCTGACGACTGTTTTGAAGACGACGGCTTGGTGTTGTGAACGAATCGTAATACATAGGCTAATATACGTAGAATTTTGGAAAAAGAAGAATGATTTTCGAGAAGAGCATCCAGAGCATTAGATTGAGAGGGTTCTGTTAGCAAAACAATTTTTCATTCTTCCTCAACAGGAAATTGAATGGATCCTGATAACGAAGTGTCGGGAAAGCAAAATGAGGATGAGAGTAAAAAACTTGGGCCATGTATCCAACTATTATTTGCTAAGAATTCATGGAGTAAGAGACCGCGAGATGCAACATCTGCTGCGTTGTGATGAGTGGGAACATATTTCCATGAGGCATTAGGGACTGTTGACTGGATATATGAAATTCGGTTTGCCACAAAGGTTTTAAACCAATGCGGGGAAGAATTTATCCAGTGTAGAACGATTTGAGAGTCTGACCAAGCATGAACGCATTGGACATTAATTGTACAGACCTTCAAAATATACGAAATCAGCTTAGACAATAAGACAGCCGCACAAAGTTCCAATCGGGGAATAGTTAGCTTAGTTTTCAGTGGAGCGATTTTCGACTTGGCGCATATAAAAGTGAGAGCAGGTTGATAATCAGAGTAAAACGTTCTTAAATAAATTACACATGCGTAGCCCTTTTCACTTGCGTCGCAAAATCCGTTTAGTTCACAATTAGATGATATGTTTAGGAATAGTTTACGTGGTATTTGTAATTGTGACAAAAGTGGGAGTTCTAGTAGGTATTGATTCCACATTCGAACGATATCAGGAGGGGGCGAGTCGTCCCAATTAAGGCCTGTCATCCAAAGTCTTTGTATTAATGATTTTGTCAAAAAAGTAATGGGAGACAAAAATCCTAATGGGTCGTAAATTCGAAATAGTTCAGATAGCAAAGATCTTTTAGAACAGGTAAGGCTTCTATTCGGAATTACAGAAAAGAAGAAACAATCATTAACTGGATTCCACTTAAGACCAAGAATCTTAAGAGAAGAAGATTTATCTCCTTGTTCCAAATTTAAAGTATTAGGGTTAATATGAGAGGGTGGCATATGTGACAAGAGTGGAGGATGGTTAGTACACCATTTCCTAAGTGAGAAGCCACCACTTTCCATGAGGGCGATCAAGTCCTGTAAAAGAAATTGAGCTTCGTCAAGAGTATTAGCTCCGAAAACAAAATCGTCAATATATGAAGAATTAAGAATAATCGAAGCGGCTTTAGGAAAGCGGGATTCTTCATCGATAGCTAGTTGTCGAAGGGTAGCCAATGCTAAATAGGGGGCGGAGCTTACTCCATACGTAACTGTGACAAGACGATATTCTTGAATTCCTTCTTCAGGTGAGAAACGATAAAAAATTCGTTGATAGTCTCGAAATTCGGGAGAAATTAGGATCATTCTGCACATATGTTTCACGTCTGCGCACATAACAAATTAAAGTCAGAAATTGATTAAAATAGAAACAATTTGTTGGAGTTTGGGTCCGACATATAAACAATCGTTCAGAGATTTGCCATTTGGAGTTTTAGCTGAAGCATCGAAAACTACCCTCAGTTTGGTTGATATACTATCAGGTTTCACTACACACTGATGAAGAATATAATATTGTCCTTTACCTAGTTCGTTTTTGGGTACCAATTCCATATGATTTAACTCGAGGTATTCTTGCATGAAGTCGGAATACTGTTTATGCAAATCGGGCTGTTTGATCAGACGATGCTCACGAGAGTAAAATCGTTGTAAAGCTAAGTCACGTATACCAGGAAAAGTAGGAGATGATTCTTTGAACGGAAGGGGAACAATATAGCGACCTGAATCGTCTCTGCTATGATTCTCCTTAAAAATTTGTTCACATGTTTGTTCATCGAGATTTATATGGCTAGTTTCTGGGACATCTTCAACCTCCCAAAATTTTTGTATAATGTTATCTAGGGGTGTATCGTTCACCAGTCCACAAAAAAGAGAAGTGACAGATGGTCTTTGGGTAACAACCTGGCCGCTTAGAATATAACCGAATACAGTGTTAATGGCATCAGGTTCTCCGGGGTTTCCAGATATTTTTCCGGATAACAACAATTTCGAAAATACATCTGCACCTAACATTGGGCCTGGAACATTGAAATTTGGATCTGCGAGATTAAGATTAGTTGAATGGGTCCAGGATTCGGATGACAACTTAATAGAAGGCATATCGTTACAAATTCGATCCAAAATAATTGCTTCGACATAGAAAATTGGATTTTCCTTTTCTCGAGAAGTGATTGACAAAGATATTTTCTCAGCATTGAGTTGAGTTTTCATGGAATCTAGTCCCTGAACTTCAATTTGACATTGGGTCTTAGGGAGGCCTAATCGATTGGCTGTTTTCCTAAGAATAAAAGACGACATATTTCCGGGGTCAATCAGACAACGAACAGTTTGTTAAACATTGTGTTTATCGGGTATATTAACAAGACTTGTTGAAAGTAGCACCTCATCATTCTGTTTCGGTTTAGGCCCTAGTACGCAAGTAGCTTTTAGTGTTTGTGGAGTTATGACTAGAGAAGTAGTCGGTTGGTTTGAAACGGGCTGTGAAGAGGGGGTGGCTACATTTTCGTTGCGAATTGGTTTCGATTCGAAATGCAATAAAGTATGGTGTTTGGAAGATTTGCATTTTCTGCACGAATACTTTGAGGAACATTCACGTAGTCCATGGGACGAGCTCAGACAATTAAAACACAAATGTGCCAATTTGCACATATTATGACGATCAAACGGAGATTGGCTGAGAAATTCGGGACAATCATATACCCCATGGGCTTCTTTGCAGAATACACATTGTTGAATCGATTTTGATGCTAGTAGGTTTGAGACGCGTTTTAAGTTATGATAATTTGGCTTAGGGGATTGAGGTTTATTAGACAAAAAAGTGTTTCCCAAGCGAGGTTTTTCAGAGAAATTATCATAAGCGATAAGTTGAGATACTAAAAATTCGATTAAATGTCCGTAAGATGGAATTTCTGTTGATTTGTTTTCCAATTCAAACAATTTGATGGTATCAGGATCTAGACGTGAAAAGAGGAACATAAAAATAACATAATCCCAATGCTCGGTAAGTAGACCGATAGATTTTAACGCTGCAAGATTTTCCTGCAAAGTGTCAATCAAGATTGACAAAGAGATTACATTTACTGTAGTTAGCTTTGACACGTTCAAAATAGCATCCCAGTGTGCTTTTGCACATCGTCGTTTATTTGTGTATCGTTTTACTAAAAGGTCATAAGCTACGTTATAATTTTGTTCAGTCAATGGTAAATTTCTAATCAAACCTTGAGGCGGGCCTTCTAATAATCCTTTCAAATATTGACATTTTTGTATATCCGATAAAGATTCGTTATTATGAACAACCGAATTAAACAAATCTATAAACGACGCGAATTCTCGAAAATTCTGAAGTACCAGTTTCGGAAGTTTTATATGTAGTTGCGAGTTCTGATTGGTTGCTGAATTATTGAAAATTTTATTTAAATCTGTGTTATTAAATATTCCACTATATGTGGCTTTGACTTGAAAATACTGATTCAAAAAACAAGTACGAATATCATCCTCGCTATCTACATCTGTTTATTTTGTTAGCAATGTCGAAATAATATTGTTATGTTGTTCAAGAAAATTCTCTTTTAAGTTTTCAATATCATTATAGCGAGCTTGATACATTGACCTTACAGATTTATCCACTTTAGCATTTTCCGAAATATCAAATAAAATTTGCATATCATTTATACAAGATGAACGTAGATTCTTAAATTTTCTTAGCTTTTCCATTGTTAAAAGATATTATTTTGAGTGTAGATAGAACTAATTTAAAAAAGTACGGACAGAATTTTATTACAAATTCACGAGTTTATCGTAAAGCACGAGCTGCAGATACGATAAAAAACAAGAAAACCAAGAACAGAATTTTTATTATAAACTCACGAGATTCCGAGTCCGACCCTGGACTATACCAGCCAGAGAAAAAAGAACTAATAAATTTGTTTATAACTCAGTACCGGTAATTGCTAGGAACGAACGAATATTTCAAGTTTTGAAACCAACGAAAACACACATAAAAACAATAGCAAGAATGTGGAATGCGACGTGTAATTAACTGAAATTCATATTGCGACTGCGCAATCAATCAAAAAATAATAATAAAACTTGGCTTTGAAAAAACAATTAGTAATTATTAAATAAAAATGCAATTAATTATTAAATCATTAAAATACAAAATGCAAGTTACATCCCGCTCGAAGGGCCAAATGTTCGATTTGCTCATATAAATTCAGGAGAGAGAATGGACTGTAGTTTGGGGTTTAATGATATTAATAATTGTATTAGAAAAAATAGCAAATAGTCGAGTTTAAAAGCAATATCACCTACCTTGGGATGTGGGAGATGGGATAAACGCTGATCTGCACCTTCGCTTTATGCTCACAACAATTCACTTGGTTCCGGTTACCGATAAGCTCAATTAAAACTATCCACGACGAGTCTCTTTATTCAAGTGTGTTTTATTTCGAGTATCGAATGTTCAGGTTGTTTATGATAGGTAAAAAATTAGGACATAGGCGGAGGGAACTTCTATTTTTTAAGGAAAGAAATGATGGCAATATTGCCAAGAGCTCGACCAATAAAAGTTAAAAGCTAACATAAATTCTAAAATCGAACACCATTGTATCATCGACATTTAAGGCTTTACACTGCAACCACTCAATTATCGCCGCTTTTTCCATGAACTTGTGAGAAATTTCTCTACTAATCGAGAATGATAGTTGGCGTTATCCATTACAATAACTGAATTCTGGGGAATGAATTCGATCAATTGATGGAAATATTCCTCTTTGGTTGAATTATATTGACATTCCAATAATCCGTTTTTACTGCCTATATAAGCGTGCGTCCCTTTCCAGACGGAAGTCTTAATCATGTTGACCAACCCTCCATGACAGCCTGTCGGGAATTCAGTATATTTTTATTTTGCCAGACTTTCGATACGGTGTGTCCTTCATTTAGCCAGATTTCATCCAAATAGAAAATATTCTTACATTCGTTGCGATATTTTCGGATTGACCTTAAGTATTCTCGTCTCCAGCAGACAATATCCGGCCTATAAATAAGAAAAGATATTCTGTTCTGTTTTTCCCACCGAAAGTTGATTCCATGAAGAATTCTCCATACTCTAGTTCTTGATAGTTGTGGCAGGTTTTCGTCATTCAGGACGGCTTGCACAATCTTGTCCAATGTTGGTATTTTTTTGCGAAATACATAACCATGCACTATTCTACGTTCACTGTATTTGACATCGTCGTCAATTTCTAATGGTTTCTTCCCCGGGTGAGAAATAGGTTCACCGAGGTTCCGGCATTTTCTCTCACGTAAAAATCTATGAACCGTTTACTCTCCTACCCCTATCACATTGGTACAGTTCGTAATTATTGTCGCCAACAGAACTTGTGGGGTTTTGGTGCACAAGAGCATCATGAACGTTCAGGATTAATGGTTTTTCCCGCAAAGAATATGCACTTTTGCTAACTCGTTGAATAGGAATTGGAGAAAAACTTGAACTTGAAGCCATCTTAATTAGACGAACAGACGTTACTTGCTAGTTGCCGAATACTAACTACTTCAAATTTTATTCTATACAGATAGTTAGATTTAAATATAAACAGGAAATTGGGTTGTACCTGTATAGGTTACGGGGCAGGTGCACAGAAAAAAAGGAATGTTTGAATATAGTTTAACAAAATAACTGCGGGAAATTTTGTAAAGCTTTCTATATACCTGGAAAAAATCATATAGATAATACCAAATGAAACATTCTACTGTATTTCCATCTTTTGTCATGTATAATGAAATCACAAACTACTGAAATTTGGGAACATCGATAGGCAGTAGCATGTGAAGATATTTACCAAGATATTTTAGTTATACGAATTGTAGAATTGAAATAATATCACAAAAATATTTTTCTTCACTCCAGCGGGCATGTTTTTGAACCAAACAATATATTTTTTCAATCAAAGAAATATTTTTTCACTTGAGTGACTCACACTCATCATTAAACTATAATTTTTAATCAATTCCTAATTATACATTTGTTTCAAATAGCGATATTCTTGATTCAATACTACGGATTCTGAAATTAAATGAATATTTGAACAAAATCAATAATAATTTTTTCATTTCAATAGTCTTGAATATACAAAATTGTTTATTTGCTTCGATGGTGGAATACATTCTCAGATGAAAGGGAAATTGTTCTTGCATCAAATAAACCCGAAGAATTGAATGATCGAAATATAACAATTGACATCATCTAATATTTTCATGTATCAAACAAATATTGGTCTTGGAATCCAAATATACTAGCGCTTTTTTTTTAAATGATAGGTTTATTCCGCCATATTAAAACAACAAATTTGTTTGACTGAAATATATTTTGTTTGATTCAATACTTTCTTTTTTCTGTGTAGTTCCGTCGCGTCTATGGTTTACAACTTAGCGTTTTAAATGAAACTTACTGTTTCTAGTTAACTGCACAGTATATTGAAAAATGTTAAAAATTCTAAAAAATTGACAATTATTTCGATATTATCTAAATATCATCGTCAGAATGACAGAAGTTACATTTCATTTGATGCCTACCTGATGTTTAATTATTTTTGGCTAGTCCAAGAAGTGACCTATTTATATGTTAATAGAAAAAAGAAGATATGATATTACAAATATTAAAGCTTAGATATTATTAGCCCTATGTGGATATCCTGGTTTACAATTATTTTATGGTCCGAACCCCCGATCCGTGCTATCAACTCCATTGGGACGGACTTCATATTTCGTTCATTCAGATCTACGGGGAATATTTTCAAATGAGAACTGGTACATCTTTCAGCTAACATCATTAAAACTGACATATTAGTTCTGTTCGTTTGTATCAATCTCGCGAACTTTTTCAACCAACCAACGAAGTCGCGGTTCCAAGACCGTCCTGAAAATCGTGTCAACTCGAGAAAACGCGCTGACGAATGTGGTAAGCAAACATCTTGTCATTTAGTTGGCTTTGCCATTTCGTCAGTTATTAATACTAATTTCGTGATTCGTAGTCTAAATTAATATTTGTCAATTTATATAAGTGAATGTCAGTTGATGAACAAATTGATGACATTAAGCATGTTAAATTTCCAACTTTTTGGCATGCTAAACCAGATATGTGATTGAAACAAGTAGAAGTGCAGTTTTTCGTTAATAAAATTAAGGGTGACGACATCGAACATTATTTGACTCTTGCAAATTTACCTAGTGTTATTTTTTGTGAAATAGTTGATATAATAGACATGCCATCAGTAAGCGAAAAATATGAAAAGTCAAAAAAGAAAATAATCAATAGAATTACTTTATTCCAGGAACAACGCTTGGAAAAATAATCACAAACGTAGAATTAGGAGATCGTTAGCCTTCAGCTTTATGTAGAGAATTTTTGCTCGCAGGAGATAAAAATAAAAACAAGTCGTTGACGAAGCAAAAACTATGGACAAGACGACTACCTAAATTATTGTGAACAAGTCGTTGGAGGAGAAATTGGACTTGGCAGATAAAATTTGGGGGGCCAGTAAAGGCAGTTATTCGCAAAAGTATCTAAAGTCTAAGATCACAAAAATTCTTTTTCAAATGTTCTCGCTGAATTTTTAGAAAAATGTCAGATTATGTTTTCTAACTTAACTGAGCAACAATTAATTTTACGCAAATAAATTGAAACTTTAAAATAAAACAATTTGTCGCGAAACAGAAAAGGGAGTTTTTCGTGTAATAGGTATCGAAATAGGTCTCAAAGTCGCAGCCAAGATAAAAACGACGATGAAGTCATATGTTTTATCACAAAAATTCCAAAAATATTGCGGACATAATTGTTTTAATTTTAAAAGAAAAAATCCTTCTGGTTCAAAAAACGACTGATTTTTAACCAAAAAAAAAACGCAGAAACGTTTTCGATAACTTCCAAAAGAATTTTTATTTTTGATACATGTAACAAACTAAATTTCCCAATCGGCAGCGGAACGGACATTGGTGTCCTTCCTATCTCGTCTTTTAAGGGAAACGAACGAGACAATTCTTATATAATTTCTGCAAGCGGAAAACGCATTTCTACTTATAGCAAGAAATCCATAAATGTGTATCTTGGTTTAAGGAAGCGTTTTCATGACATCGTGAGATAAAGCTTTTTCCTTGATTTATAGGGGTGAGATAGCTGTTGAATCGTAAGATAAAGCTTTTCCTTAATTTATAGGGGTGAGATAGCTGTTGAATCGTGAGATAAAGCTTTTTCCTTGATTTATGGGGGTAAATTAGGGATTAAATCGTGAGATAAAGCTTTTTCCTTGATTTATAGGGGTGAGATAGCTGTTGAATCGTGAAATAAAGCTTTTTCCTTGATTTATAGGGGTAAATTAGGGATTAAACCGTGAGAAAAAGCTTTTTTTTGATTTATAGGGGTGAGATAGCTGTTGAATCGTGAGATAAAGCTTTTTCCTTGATTTATAGGGGTGAGATAGCTGTTGAATCGTGAAATAAAGCTTTTCCTTAATTTATAGGGGTGAGATAGCTGTTGAATCGTGAGATAAAGCTTTTTCCTTGATTTATGGGGGTAAATTAGGGATTAAATCGTGAGATAAAGCTTTTTCCTTGATTTATAGGGGTGAGATAGCTGTTGAATCGTGAGATAAAGCTTTTTCTTAATTTATAGGGGTGAGATAGCTGTTGAATCGTGAGATAAAGCTTTTTCCTTGATATAGCGGAAGTAAATAAACCTATTATAGGAGCTGATTTCCCAACTAAATATGATATTTTAATGAAATCCAAAAATAGAAGAATAATCGATAATCAAACCAAATTGGTCAGATTAGGAAAATCTGTTGAAATAGATGCAATCGTTGTAAATTTACTTAAACTTTTTGTGGCTGAAGATCAGTACATTAACCTGCTTACAAAAAAAATAACAAATCTTTTTTCAGAACTTAATTTTAAAATCACTCTCAAAAACAATACAAAACACCTTCTTTTTCAAAACCCAGGAAGTGAGATTCTAAGAAATTCAAGATTTCCAAAAAAGAACTCGATGAAATGTTAAATTTAGGTATTATTAGACCTTCATCATATTCAGTAACTTCACCTTTACACATGGTACCTAATACCATGGTACTAAGCGAGCTAGCGGGGACTATAGGCAGCTTAACAAGGTAACAGTACCTGAAGGATATCCTCTGCCATTGATTTCAGATGTCAGATGCCAGAAGATTCCAGATTCGTAGCATTTTGTAATTATTACCGCCATTTTATTCCCTATTTTACAGCTACAACCCAACCACTAAATAAATTAACAAGGAAAAACACCGAATTCGTGTGGACACCAGAATGCGAAAAATCTTTTAATTCTTCAAAAAATGCTTTGATTAACCCACCAATAGTTCAATACCCAGATTTCTCTAAATAACTTATTTTAATTACAGACGCATCCAATTTTGTTTGTAGCGGTGTCTTGTGTCAAACCTTCGACGGTGTTGAACTTCCAGTGGCGTACGCATCACGTACATTCCCTAAAAGCGAATTAAATAAACCGATAATATTGAAGGAATTATTAGCTATACTTTGGGCAATTGAATATTTCAAATGTTATTTATACGGATCTTAAACATTTTTCGTAAAAAGCGATCACAAACCTCTTCAATATTTATTTTCTATGGAAGATCCATCTTCAAAATTAACTAGAATAAGACTAGATCAAGAATTATATAATTTCGATATAGAATATATAAAAGGTTCTGATAATGTTGCAGATGCCCTATCAAGAATTAGTATTAACGACCTACAAGAACTTCAGAATACAAATTATCAAATTCTTGCAGTAACAAGATCAATGTCCAAAAAACACGAGTCATCTCAAGGTGAGCAAGTATTAAAAGATAAAGTACATTCTAATTGTAGAGTATTTGAAGTTCTTAATGGAACAGATGTTCAAAAATTACCTAAATTGGTATTTGTAATGAAACCTACACATCTAAGGATTATTGTATGGTTCAAGAATAAAATAAACGGGTTTAATGATTAAAACCAACTTTTCCGCATCTGTGAGATACCCTTAGCAATATTCTGTCATAAAATAACCAAAAATGTAGTATATCTGGATTTATGGGACCCCCTGTACTCGCTCTAGTCAACTGAAAATCAATAAGGTACATCTGTGAGACACCTTGAAAAATATCCAATTATAAAATGGGTCACTTGTATACACTCCGGAAGCTGTATCGTGCTAACAACCCGAAATTTATCCAAAAAGGACCAAACATGTGGCACTTTAGGTACCATATCACCCGTTGTACTAGCTCTGGTGTGCTAAAAATCAATAAGGTTCATCTATGAGAAGCCCTGAATAATATTCAATCATAAAATTGTTCACATGTATACCCTCTGGAGGCTGTATCGTGTTAACAAACTGAAAATTCTCCATAAAATTTGGTACTTCAAGTACCATAGCACTCATTGTACTGGATTTAGTTAGTTGAATATAAATGAAGTTTATCTTTGAGACGCCCTGAATAATATCCAATCATAAAATTGGTCACTTGTATATACTCCGGAGGCTGTATCATGCTAACAAACTGAAATTTCTCCAAAAGTGACAAAAATGTCGTACTTAAAGTACTATAGCACCTGTTGTACCAGCTCTGGTAAGCTGAAAATCAATAGGGTTCATCTGTGAGATGTCCTCAATAATATTCAATCATAAAATTAGTGACTTGTTGTACTCCGAAGGCTGTATCGTGCTAGCATACTGAAATTTCTCAAAAAATGACAAAAAAGTCGTACTTCAAGTTCCATATCACCCGTTGTACTGGCTCTGGTGAGCTGAAAATCAGTACGGTTCATCTGTGACATGTCCTTAACAATATGCAATATTGAAATTGGTGACTTGTTGCACTGCGGAGGCTGTATCGTGCTAACAAAAATGTTACGAAAAGTGGCCGACGACAACGACGATGACATACACACAGGATTTTTTTCTAAAAACCGTTTTTCGTGTTGTTCTTTATGAAAAACTTAAAAATAACTCAATTTTTTTTTTCAAAATTCCAACTTTTTTTGGGGTAAGCCAATACTTTTCTCGCATATAGATAGGTTGGGCGGAAAAGTAATAAGCGCGCAAGAAGTATTACCAGTTGGAAATGGCAATATTGACTTAGGTCAAATATTATCTCAGTTGGACAAAATAGCTGACAATGGCAATCTTAATAAATCAAAACTATATACTAGCGGTGTTATTTTAAAACAATGCACTATAAAAGAATTTATAAGTAAAGGAAATAAGTTTTGTAAAAGAGTCACTATTTATTTATGCGAATCACCTAGGTTGATAACAAACAAGAAAGAAAAAATTTAACTTATGGCAAAATATTACGATAATCCCTCTTAGGAGGTCATTGTGGACAAAAAAGGTTACTTAAAAAATTGAGGTCGGCCTACAGATGGCGTAACATGTCACGGGATGTAGCTAATTACGTAAAAAATGCCATAAATGTAAAATAAATAAAGCCAAAATAAAACATCTCGAACCAATTATT
Source organism: Galeruca laticollis (assembly GCA_963921935.1). Lineage (NCBI taxonomy): Eukaryota > Metazoa > Arthropoda > Insecta > Coleoptera > Chrysomelidae > Galeruca > Galeruca laticollis. Next base: position 184,014,516 of record OY998179.1, on the reverse strand, counting down.
ATTACCCCAACCCCTCAACAAACTTTCGATATTGTCTGTATAGACACAATCGGCCCTTTCCAAAAATCAAATCGCGGCTACAGTTACGCAATAACTATACAGTCTGAATTAACAAAATATGTTGTAATAATACCAATACCAAATAAAGAAGCAGTAACCGTGGCGAAAGCAATCGTTCAACATTTTATTTTAATTTACGGTCCCATGATGGAAATTAGAACCGATATGGGACTAGAATACAAAAACGAATTAATTTCTAACATCTGAAAACTACTTTTGTAACGTTTTTATTTTTCTTATGTTGTGCCCTACTAGATCAAGTAATTATTTTCGAATAATCCCTATCTCAGTACGGCCCTGGCGTATCAATATTTTTGCCGAACTGAGTAGGATGTCGTTCTGTAAGACCAATAAACATAAAAAATTGAGAAACAATATGCCGAGATATCGGAAGGGTTCGATACGCTCCAACATTAATTTTCGACTGAAAAATATACAATAGCTTTAGTATCGCCACTGAAAATGTACGATGTGTATAACAGTTTTAGTATCGCCTCTGATAAAAGAGTATTTTGTCCCAAATTCCAGTTAAACCTCGTAATTGGTGAATTTACGGTTTGGAATATGGTTTTTTATAAAACTAGCTTTCTCGAACTATTTATCGTGTTATTGTTACCGCTATCGATATTAAGTCGTCGAAGGATCCTCAATAAATTCAGTTGTAATTTTCATAGGGTCACAGCGCTATTTGTCGTGTCGTTATTACCGCTATCGACATAAAGTCATCGAAGAATCCTAAAACAAGTTATTTGTAAAACTTCTTGGGGTGTGAACGTTTGTTATCGTGTCGTACCGTACCGAAGTATCGATATTTCCTGTGCTTATTCAGCGAATTAAAATTACCGTACCTGTATATTATACTTACTACCGTGATTGTTATTAAAGTTACCGAAGAATACCGAGTGTCTGTGATTTTTTTCCATCACGCGGTGAGAGTAAATTACTTATTGCTAGTATTTTCTCAAGAAATGAAATCGACTGCATCAACAAACCCCGCCCTCTGACGTTAATAGTATGTGCCACCATCGAAGCCGATTACCTGACTTGTCTGCCACTTCAGGATTCAAATATAATTAGTCAGATTATGAAAGACTAATTTAGTGTCAGGCCATTTCTTTAGCCGAAAAACACAACAGTATCAGAACTATTTTATCATGCTAACTAGTTTTTTTATTAGTAAAATTGGCATTGTTTTAGAGAACATTTATGTTCTATGCTGTTTTATATAGTAATCATTAAGAAATTCGGCGTGCACGCTTATCCTAGATAAAATTATTTTCCGCATCATTATCTTGACGTAACTTCCACGCGTGTTTTTTGTTTTCAAGTAATTAACTAACGTAGTATCATCATACATTTTTTTATGAATAATCGGAAAATAATTTGATTGATAAACTAATTTTTTACTTTGTTCGCAAATTCAGAACATTTATCATATATATATATATATATATACACAAATTGAAAAATATCTTATACATATATATATATATATATATATATATATTGTTGTAGAAAAAACAAGCATATAAAGAGTATAAAAATTTTGTTGTATAGTATAAAATAACGATAACTATCAATTATATTTTATATTTTTATTAGCAAATTTTATCAATTTTAAGTGTATATAGAAATATCAAATTAAGTTGATAGAAATAATAAGAAGGAAAGATTCACAAAAACCAAATAATTCATGTAAAAAATTATTGCATAAACATAAATAAAGATTTAAACACCATATGTAACTTGAGACAGAATTTAACATGAACTGAAGCTCAATAAAATTAACTTGACGCAAAGCGTAATACTAGACACAAAGAAAGATCTGTTTAATTTTAAATGAAAACGTAAAAATGATAGAAATCTGTTATTTGGTGTAAGTAATGTCAATGAATAAAAAGTTGGAATATAAAAACAGGGATACCAACTTACAATCTAATGGATAGCAAATAATAACAATGAAAATAAGATAATATTGAAATATTATGATTAACAATGTAATAAAAACCAAGAAAATGTTAAAAGAATTGTATACATGTGCATTATGTAATAATTTATGTTGTGAGAAGTGAAACATTTAATATTTTATTTTGACCAATTAGAAGACTGCAATATTATAAAATAGTTAAAAAGACAATTGTAAACATATTAATGAACAATTTAGTGACGATAAATACAATAATACGGGAAAACCAATGTTTTTCAATAATTATAAGTGAGAAATATATTAAACTTTAAAAAACTATAAATGACATTTAAGACGCTAGCAATAGAAAAATCCAAAACAATAACGAACTTCCGGTTATCAACAAAGGGTTGATGGTCAACAAGAAGACGCGGCAAAGTGTGGAAAGAAAAGCCAAGTGTGTAAGACGTTTCTATAATGAGTCAATGAAGATTTTTTTATAAAAAGGTGAAATATCATAGTAATTAATATGATATAAAGTTAAAATCATATAGTGCACAACTAAATAAAAAGTGTAAATCAAATTCCCAGAAGAACATAAATAATTTGTATCCAGTTATCCATAAACAAATTAGCATAAGGAACTAATGCAGCGTCTAAGTGCGGACATTTTGTGAAGCGCAGTTACAAACAGGTTGGTGGTATATAAATAATTTTTTTTGGATACAAAAATAATAGTAATAATAAAACAGATAATTCAAATAAATAATGGCCAAATCAGTAAAACGAATGAACATAAAAAGTAAAACTTATATAAGTAATAAAAATCTCAATTAATATTTGTATATGAATATAAAACTCACCTGAGATCAAATTTGTAAATACGTTGTGTTGCATGTATTTAGTTTTGTAGAAAATTTGAAACATTTTAATTAGTTCATGATATTTCACTATTATAGTGGAGAACATGAAATCTGCCCAATATGGATGTTTAGTTGTCAAGGAGAAATCAGCTGTTTCATCTTAAATTAAACGAGTTTTAGTTATCTAATTTAATATAAGTATTAGTTGAAACAGTAATAATATAAATCAATTTCATATTTAGTATAAAAAATTAGATAAGTTTAAAAGATAAAAATATCAATGACATAAAGGTAAGTTATATGTCACCATGTATATCAAATTCATGGAATCAATGAATAAAAAATGATGATGGATTTAAAGAAATATTTGCTACTAGAGAATTTAGATAGTATAAATAACCAAAGCAAAAGATATTATAAAAGAATTTATTTTCACAAATATAAATATTATTTTCAAATTGTCATAAATGTCAAAACAAAACTAGACATTGTCATATCAACATATAAAAATGAATTTCACTATCTGTAAAAGACTTGTTCTATTGAAATTCGTTGAATAGTAAAAGAAAACAGATACTTTTCAAGTGAAATTTACATTTATATATGTTTCCAAAAACTTCATAAAGTGTAGCAATTGTGAAGATAGTTCGACAGCTCCAGAAACAATGTGATTGGTGGAAAAATGACAGGACAAATTTTGATCAACTAAAATTAACAAAAACTTTATGGATAATTAGTGAGCTTAGAAACAAGATATTCGTTGTTGATAAAAAAATTGACGATCAAATAGAAGCGTTGGTAGTTGGTTCTTGGCGTCGAAATAGCGAGGAGGTGATGAAGAATTTTTCCAGAAATTTCAAGTAAAATCACAAATTTTCATGATCAAAGCTATATATTCTTAACAAATATAAAACTTAGAACACTCACATGTATTTGTATCCAGTTTTCCCGTGAGAATATCCAAAATTCTCAAGTAAGTACGCAGACGGGATAGATCGAGAATCCAGACATCAGGTCAGTGCTTCTTTAAATATTATTGGCCAATAATAAGAATAATAACTCTTGAGTATAAATTCAGTGACTATTTCCATGTATATATAAGAATTATCGCGTCTATATGATCGATCTATAAAAAAGAAAAAGGACTTTATGTAGTTTATTCACTAGACAAAATCGAAATATTATTTAAAAAGGCCTATTCTGTAATATAATAATGCTTGTACTTACGTATTTTCAAATCATATAAGAAAAATGCATCCTAATCCATTCATATAATATTTCCATTTGTATATATAAATTTTGTAACCTATTTCTTCCGAACAATTTATTTAGTGTATGTATATAATTTCTAACGTAAATTCTTTTATGCGAATCCATCAACGTTGTTATAACGACAACGATGCTATGTATCGAATATTCACGCAGATGCAGAGCGTCCATAAGAAACGTTCGTTCCGTCTCGAATATGTTCGATTTTAGTTAGGCATGCGCATAAGATGGTGTATATCATTTTCATTCCATAGGCATAACTATTTCATAAATATTTAAATAAAAATTTCATGATAAAATTAAATTATTGAAAGTATTGTGTTTTGTGTTTCTTTTTGTTTTGAATGAGCAAGGTATATCCAAACAAAGCCTGAACTCAAAGAGTAGAAAAAGTCTCATGCTCCCGAACGAATATAATATAATTATACAATAAAAATAAAAATTAATAACTCAGCTAGCCACACAAAATAATCAAATAAAAATAAAATTATCTCATAATAAATTAAATAATATTATAAAATTAATAATTATATATATATATATATAATCTATCCCCCGTAAAAAATATCATTATCAAATGTACACGAAATGTAAACAAACTCACTACCGTTACATTTCTCTTGGATATAACTATTTCAAGTGAAGATTTTAAATAAAATATATATCTTTGTTTTTTGTCTCAAATATTCGAGATGATGAAAATATGTTAATTTTATGCAAATCAGTTTCATAGGCGTCGCATAGTTTTCAAATGAATAATAAACTGTTAGTTAATATAAATTCTATATAATAATCATTGCATTTTTTCAAATATTTTAATTTTTTCTTAAATAACTAGTTAAATTCTTTTATTAATAAATGTCATAAATATTGAAGTTGGTGTTTAACTCATTAGCCCTGAACCCTACTGAGATTAAAAATTGAAAGGAGGAGTAACCAGTGCAGCCTAGGTAAAAATGTAAATGAAAGAACCTGATATAAAGTAGTAAGGTAAGAAGGAATTTGATGATGTCATAAATAATAATTATAAAATATATCAATCAAATATATCATCCAATCAAAATCATATAAATCTATAGAAACATTTCTATTCAATTTAGCTAGCCCAACGTATAATAATAATAATAATAATAATAATAATAATAATATAATATAATCAATAATCATTTACCATCCTCTCCATAACAATATATATTGATATACTATACTGTACCTTTAATGAATGGATATATGAATATAACACTATGAAATATTATTTGTCAACGTCAACAATGCCCGGCTATGATAAATATTAATTTTGTATTTAGAAAGATGAATTCATTCACAATCGACTTTAATCACTCTTGTCTCAGGGTGGGATCAAATTGTTTAAAAAATAATAATTCAAATTTTATAATTTTAACGTATTCTCCAAATTAAATATTACTCTATTATTCAGAATCTCGAGTAACTGTTTATTCAATAATGTAAAAGGCATTTTAATTATCTTATGACATTTATGATTTTTTTGTCATTGAAAATTAACCAAATGTCACTGATTAGATCGAAACTTTTATTGAATGCAAATTGTTTAATTGTATGAAAATATGTGTTAAATGAATACCACAGTGAGTTGGAATCAAAAATTATATATTATACCTACTATCAGATAACAAATTTTCAAAATTAGTATTCTCCAAAAATATCATAAAAGAACAAAACCATAATTTCTACTAACCTTAAAATTCGAACATATATGCTAGAAAACAACCTAATTAAATACGCTTAACAAAAGTTCAAATCGTCGAATTCACACTTGACGTGTATAAATGTCAAATAACGCAATCTCCGATCAAAATTGTCTATTTCAAAAAAATTCTTCGCTTGATGTAAGTTTTCATATATATAACGTTAATTTTGTTTGAATTCAAAACTATCCTATAGATGCATCTATTTTAAATTTATTCAAAAGGCCTGTTAATTCTCGAGAAATAATTGAAAAAACTGGAGCGGACTCACCAACTAGGAACAGGAACAACTCGTACTTATTCTAAACGAATTTAGAATTCTGGATACTTTCTAAATATATAATTTAGAAATCTCGAACCACTTATACTAAATACGATGCAATTCTTCTTCGAATTATGCACACACTGACTTTATAATGGATGGCTTTATGATCTGATTATATAATTGAATAATTTCTATTATATTCTCAAACTCTAAATATGATGTTGTCTCGTGGGGGTTTCAAATTCAACTCACTAAACTTTGTTCAAATAAATAAATCTCTTCTCCTGTATTTACGAGATTTTCTTGTTTTAAAAAAAATGCTAATTTATGTTTCCCAATAACAAAGAGAGATTTTGAATTATTTTATTACAATTGTAAGTCTGCTAGCAGAGACATCTGTATTTTGAAATTTCAAATACATTTCCCAAATCGTAACATGATCTATCTATCATTATATACATTCTGCATAAATGTCATCAGAAATTAAAATGTCAAATTTGATATATATATATATATATATATATATATATATATACCGAATCTTTCAAAATTATTGATTTTACATATAATACAGTGTGTATCAAAAGTATTGCATACAAATATAAATAATTTTCCTTATTTTAATTCAATTGAGAATTGAAAACTATATGTTATTCGCCACGTTTGGGAGACAAATTGTATATGAAATTTATTATATAAGTTGTAATTGAATTAATTAAATAGGGTAATATCAGTTAATAACACCATATATATTGTTATTGATTATATTTGTGTGTATTTACTTATTTATTTATGAATTTATTTTAAATATGTATTAATAATTGTGAATTATAAATACTATACTTTTGGGCTAGCTAATTTATATATACACCAAATTTTTATTTATATATATATATATTTTATCCTTAATTTCTCGTATTCATTATGCTATTTTATATCATGTGGTTTCATTTAATTCCAAAATTTTACCTCGGCTGCTCTTATTTATACACAACTCTATATCTCAGTAGGGTCCCTGGGCAAAGTCATAATAAAATCAACATCACTAATCAATGTAATTTATTTTATGTGATTAATTAAAAGAAAGAACAAAAATTTCGAGATTTTCAATATTAGTTATACATAACATACAGTTGGCGCTTTAATTTTGTTATTGGTGTCATATACCTATTATATAAAAATAAATGATTATCCTTTTATTAAATATGAAGTATTCTTATACTATAAAACGTAAAATACGGATTTTATCTATATACATCTAAATTTCCACATCACACAATCTTTATGTATATTTTAAAAACTATTCATTCTTTTGAGACGGCTTTTGCAGACTCATTTGCATAAATTTGCATAATCGTTTGTAAACATTATTTTTCTCTGAAAAATGAACATCTGTGTTTAAAGTTGTTCAACTAGTGTAACTTTTTTCTCCTTGTTCTTCTAAATAGTGTTATTGAAAATATTTAGACACTGCTTTAGTGTTAATCGGTTCGTGAAATGGAGAGGATATTTGAAATATTTTATCTACTTAATTTCGATCTTTTTAAAAAATATTTTAACGTATTGTAATAATTGTGCTCGTGATAAAAACTGAAATTAGTTGTGGCTTGTTGTGTTGTGGAAAGTTTTATATATATGTAATTGGAGAAAGATACAACATTAAAGAAATTATTACATGTATCTACAAATTTGATAATGGTAAGTTTTTTACGTTTCCTGATTTATTATTATCATTTTAAAATTTTTATTACCAGGTGTTTTTTATTAAAATTTCACTTTTCATTATTTGGTACCAAATATTATTAATTAAACACACCACAGACCTTTTTATATTTTACCAAGCCGACGCCTTCAATTGTGTCCATCCATGACGCTTTCCCGCTCCAGGTGGCAATCTCCCTTCTTATAATTATCTGGTGATAATTCTCCTACGTGGCTTGACTTTGTTTTAACACAAATTTTTGTCTTTGCACTTATTTATTATTATTAATTACTTTTATACTTCTTATTTTATACATTTAGCACTTATTACTTGAAAATTTTATAAGAAAAACTGCGTAACATACAATTCACTTCTGTTTGGTTACCAACGCTTGACTGCCTACCGCGGGTTTTTTTTATCCGCCAAAACCCTTTTTTTATTTATAACCGGAAGCTGGCAATGTTCTAGAAAAACCTTTGATTATTGTTCACCTGTCACTTTGTTTATTAATGTTTTTATTGTTTTTCTGACTTAAACTTGCTACTAAATGTTGTTTTTTATTCACTTTAACCTTATCGTCATTGATCTAATTCACTAACATCTTATTATCATTGTTTTTTCATGTTATTTATTTGAAATCTTCCGATTGGTCAATGTAAATTTACAAATTTTATAGTTCCTACAACCTAAATATTTACATAATACATATGGATACAGTTCATTTCTTATTTTGTTTTATATTTTTACATCTATATACATAAATTAGGTCGGTAATCATTTATTTTTATTCTTATATTTCATATCAAATTACATTTTATGTTGGTATACTTATCGTCAACTGTTATATTTCGTTTTGGTTTTTGACATTACCTATAATTACAGTTTTCTACATATATTATTATATTTCCTATTAACTTTTATGATTGAATATTTTATTAACCTATCTTATATATATTTTTATTAATTCTAAATTTCATTTATTAATCAATCATTGTAGCACTGTTGATTTTATGATTACCATCCATTTATTCTTTAAATATAAGCAGATGCTTTAGGTGTCTAATATTCCGTGTGGCGTCACGTTATTTTATTGATCTTCGTTTACTTGTTAAGTTCTGTCTAAGGTTGTTATTTAAAATACAGAATTATTTAAAAAAATGTTTTATCAATAATTGTTTATGAATTCTTTTGATTTTCTTATTTATTTTCTCTATGATTATGCCCATTGATTCTAATTGATTATATTGTTATATAGATATTTTATTAATTTTTGGTACTTTATTTACAAATTACTTTTATTGATAGATATTATTATTTTATTTTTATTGGGATTCTATGAATGTTATATACTCGTTCTATCTACAACAATATATATATATATATATATATATATATATATATATATATATATATATATATATGTATATATATATATATATATATATATATATATATATATATATATATATATATATATATATATATATATATATATATGTATATATGTATATATATATATATATATATATATATGTATATATATATATATATATTATAATTTGAGATTGTATATTTGTTTGTTCCTTGGAGACTATTTATTCCTCGAACAATTACCTAATGACTCGCTGTGTAGTGTTGAGTGATAATTTGTATTGTTTTTGTTTTTTATGTATATAATAATAACGTCGTCGAGTTGTGTACGTGTTTATAATATACAGGGCATAAGTACACTCCAAGACATTTTAGTTTTTTTCGTACAAGATTGTATATAATATTGGAGATCTTATTGTTCCTATCTGTTGTTGGTACTCTGTAATTCGTGCATTCATATTATAAGTTTATTATTACTCTGATTACTGACGCTAGTCAAAGGTGTTAATATACTGGTTACTATAATAAATGCGTTTTACTGAGTACATACATACCTTCCACAGACTCATTGCATCTGAAAATATCTCATTTAGAATTTCTCTCATATCGCAGTTTTTGAATTTTTTTCTGTAAATTAAAATTTCTGGCGCCCTATAATTAACTTCTCGTTTGATTAACTTTCATCTTATATACATACCTACGAACCTTAGCTCTCCAGTTAAATCCAAAGAGCGCCGTTCGCATACGTGTTAACTGTTTATCGCCTACGACCGTTCCGAATAATAGTTTTTCACTAGGCCATCTTTGTTGCATCCAAGGAAACTTTGGAAAACTTTGTACCGAACCGTACAGACGGTTACACTTTCAATAAAACAAAGTATTTCGACTGCCTATCACAGTCAATCTATAGGAGGGTGTGAGCGTAAATCATAGGGTTTTTGACGAAAATGTTCGCAAGTACATTAATGAATCACTAACCGATTGGGATACTTGGACAGCTTATTATGCGTTCTGTTATAACACAACCCCAAGTAGTTATCACAATTATACGCCATTCGAATTGGTCTTTGGGGGGAATGTAACTATTCCCGAAACTCTAACGGGTTCTTGTGTTGATCCTCTATATAATTTGGACGCTTACGGTCAAGTGGCTCACAAAAGGGCTAAAGTACACCTAGAAAAAGCCAAAAGGGAAAGTAAAGTTAAATATGATATCAATACCCATGAAATATTACTACAACATGGGGATCTTGTCACTGACAAATGAAAACAGGAGTAAGTTCGAAAAACTCTATAATGGTCCCTTTACGGTAATTTCCACAAATGGCCCAAATTGCCTTATTAGTAACTTTAACGATAAAGAAGTGATTGTACACAAAAATCGATTACAAAAATACGCCTTAATGAACAATAATTACATGGTTTTATTATTTACCATTGTTCATAGGTTATAAAGGAGCTCCTCAAAAAATATATAAACTGTTGAGATTTTCGAAATTTAAAAAACCATAGCGACACAAGAGATATAAAACTGACAAGATACGTCAAGTCGACAGATATTTTAGAAACAAACATTTTTTATTAAAATATTATGGAAATGTATTACGTTATGGAGTTTTGTTATGTATATAGTAGCTCACAGTGGAATCGAGTTAAAGTTTTGTTAAACAAGAAGTGTTTACCTTGTCCTTCACCAAAATCAAAAACATAAACTTTTAGCTTACACTGTATTAATATTTTTAATTTCATTTCATTCAACTTGTACATATTTATTCTCAGCAAAATATAACATTATACTATGGTTTACCAGTTTGTATATTACTTTTCCGCCCGACCTATCTAATATGCGAGAAAAGTATTGGTTTACCCCAAAAAAACTTGGAATTTTGAAAAAAAAAATTTTACGTTTTCCATCAAGAACAACACGAAAAAACGGGTTTTAGAAGAAATAGAGGGTTTCTAAGATTAAAACTAACTTTTCCGCATCTGTGGCCCTGAACAATATTCTGTCATAAAATTGTCACTTGTATAGACTTCGGGGGATGTATCGTGCTAACAAACAGAAATTTCTCCAAAAATGACAAAAATATCGTACTTAAAGTACTATAGCATCTGTTGTACTGGCTCTGGTGAGCTGAATATCAATAGGGTTCATCTGTGCGATGTCCTGAATAATATTCAATCATAAAATTTGTGAGTTGTTTAACTCCAGCGGCTATAGCGTGCCAACAAACTGAAATTTCTCAAAAAAATACAAAAAAGTCGTACTTCAAGTTCCATAGCACCCGTTGTATTGGCTCTGGTGAGCTGAAAATCAATACGGTTCATCTGTGACATGTCCTCAACAATATGCAATCATAAAATTGGTGACTTGTTGCACTACGGAGGCTGTATCGTGCTAACAAGACATGTAACGAAAAGTGACCGACGACAACGACGACATACACACAGGATTTTTTTTAAAAACCGTTTTTTCGTGTTGTTCTTGATGGAAAACGTAAAAATAACAAAAGAAAAATTTCAAAATTTTTTTGGGGTGAACCAATACTTTTCTCGCATAGTAGATAGGTCGGGCGGAAAAGTAAAATTCTGTGTGTATGTCGTCGTCGTTGTCGTCGGCCACTTTTCGTTATATGTCTTGTTAGCACGATACAGCCTCCGGAGTGCAAGAAATCACAAATTTTATGATTGGATATTATTCAGGATATCTTACAGGAGAATCCTATTGCTTTTCAGCTCACCAGACCCCGTAAAATAGGTGCTATAGTACTTTAAGTACGACATTTTTGTCACTTTTGGAGAAATTTCAGTTTGTTAGCACGATACATCCTCCGGAGTATATACAAGTGACCCATTTTATGACTGCATATTATTCAGGGCGTCTAAATGATGAATCCTATTGATATTAAGCTCACTAAAGCCAGTACAACGAGTGATATGGTACTTGAAGTACCAAATGTTTGTCATTTTTGGATAATTTTCAGTTTGTTAGCACGATACAGCCTCCAGAGTGTATACAAGTGACCAATTTTATAATTGGATATGTTTCAAGATGTCTCACAAATGAACCCTATTGATTTTCAGCTGACTAGAGCGAGTACAGCGGGCCCTATAAATCCAGATAAACTACATTTTTGGTTATTTTTGGAGATATTTCGGTTTGTTAGCACGATACATTCCCCGAAGTGTATACAAGTGACAATTTTATGATAGAATATTGCTCAGAGTACCTCACAGATGCCGAAAAGTTAATTTGAATCTCTAAAGCCGTTTATTTTTAAATCTACCTTTACATTTTATTGGAATTTACAAGAATCAAGTTCTCTAATGCTCTGTCATTTGTTTATTCGCAGCAAATAGCCTACATTGAACTCGCGGAATCTGATTAGCTTGCAGAATATTGGTATTGGTTTTTTTGTTAATATATATAAAATAATTCCTTTTACGATATACATTATTATGTTGTTTATATTAGACTATTCTATTCCCACTTTGAATAAACATGTGAAGAAATCGATATCCTGAGTTTTACCTTACACTGAAATTAAATGGTTGTCGTTCTTTTTCTAAGGTAGATATAGTCAGAGTTTAGCACCAAATATCTATCGCAGAAGAAGATGTTCAAAAAACAACGATTACTACACCTTTTGGCGATTTTTAAATTTATACGACCATGTTTTGGAATTCGCAACGCAGGGATGTCATTCTGCAAATTTTTGGCAGAAATTTAGGTTTTCTTTATTTTTACATCGATCAATACACGCCTATTCCAACAGCCAATGAGATTTTTTCAATTTCTTAAAATCGACCAAGTAACTATCATTTTAAATGATGGGAAAACTACCTAGCTTTCCCAATAACTGATAAATATGCGCCTTGCTGTTAATCAACTATATCGTGAATGTCACTGTCAGATTATTTTTAGAGTTTTCCTAATACAACGTCTTTTTAAAATAGTAAGATTTGGCCTAGAATCTCTTTAAAATATTGAAAAACTGTAGAGAGTGTTACTCCGAGAAGTACAGTTAATAACCAAAAGTAACTTTGGAAACAGTTCGAAATATTCTTAAAAGAGAAGCATTATGAACTTCTAGAAACTACTTCAAATCAAGGGCTTGGATTAGTCCTGAAAGATTGGGCTTTCAATATAAAAAGAGCCGATGGGAAAGATTATAAAGAATGCGTTATAAAAACTATGTGGAATGTAACTGCAAAAATACTATAACTGCAAAAATACTATAAAGAGTATGGTCGAAAATTTAATCCATTTGTGGACATTGAATTCAAACAAGCTAGGGATGCTAAAAATGCGAAACGAAAGTAGCTTCAGTCCATTCCCGAAAATAGAAGGCAAAGTTCGACTAAAGAAGAAATATATAAGAGAATGAATCTGTGGAACGAAGATTGTCCAGAAGGACTTCAAAAAAAGCTGTATCATTTAATAGCATTTGAACTAGCCTGGAGAGGAGGAGAGGCAGCAAGATGCAAAGTGCATTTTATAAAGAGGAAAAAAAATCAAACGGTAACGTAACCGGAACCCGATAATTTCTAAAACCTGCCAGGGTGGAGTTCAAAAATTATTAGACAATAAATGGTTAGTGCCTAATCAGAATAATCTGGATGTGTGCCCGGTAAGACTATTAAAAAAGCTTATTTCTAAATGGACTAATAGAATTACGTCAGATCATTTATTTCTGACTGTAAATCCTTACTGGAATAGAACCGAGTCTGGATGATACAAAAATATGCCTATTGGAGTGAATGAAATTGTAGAATGGACCAAACAATCTGCTGAAAGAATAGGGCTTGATACTCTGACAAACAAAATCACAAATCATTCAAATCGAGTGTTGCATCAAATCTTGCTAAAGCAGGTGTCCCGGAAGAACAGCTCATCATCATCATCATTCTAGTTTAATAAACAACCTGAGACCTGGACCTTCTGGTATTCAAAAAACAAGAGATATAAATATTAGATAAGAAAATGCTAATACAGAAAACATAAATAATATTAAAAAAAATCTGGTCATAATATAACTATTACACTTTTAATGATCAGAATATGTATCTTACTTAAGATCAGTCAAATGCTACACAATAATATAGGTATTTAAATATTTTCCTATGATTTCTATTAATTTGAAATATTTATTGTTAAGTTTTGCATTAAAGCTTCTATTTCAAATTAAATTGTCTGCATTTATGTAGTTGTGTATTAATCTCCCTAAAATACATTCGAAAACATTTGTTTAATCGAGAAATACATTACAAATTATATTCAAATTTTAATGTCACGGCAAAAAGTCTCGAATCAACAGAAGTATAAAAAATCACTCGAGCAAGCTCTCGTGATTTTTTCACTCTCTTGGTTCTCGATTTATTGCCATGACAATAAAACTTTCATACAATTCAACATGTATTTATCGATAAAAAAGTGATCTCTTATGTATTTACCCCCGATAATATTCTTGTCATGAGTAAAAATAAAGAGCTTCTTCAGAATTTAGAATTATTATTCGAAAGATTAGAAAAATATGACATCAATATTAAACCAACTAAATATATTTTTGGTTTTGAAATTTCCGAGAAGATGATGGTTCCAAGCAAGGAAAAAGTTAAGGTCATCGAGGATTTCCAATTACCAGCGACCGTAAAGCAGCTACAACGTTTTATTGGGATGGTAAAGTATTACCATGAATTTGTTAAATATTTCGCTGAAATCCTTTATACTTTGCATGAACTCGTTCGACTAAAAACAAAATTAAAAATGAAAACAAATGGTCAGACGCTCAGATGAGTAGTTTTTGCAAGCAAATAAAGAGCTGGTTAAAGCTACTTTGTTAGCACACCTCAAGGAAGGCGGTAAACTATGTTTAACCACTGATGCAAGTGAAACAGCCATCGGTCCCGTCCTTAAACAGATAGTCGATGGACACAGACATCATTCGCGTATTAGTCTAAAAAATTATCAAAAACCGAAGTTAATTACTTTAATAGAGAACCCCGAATCCGCGCCTGGACTTTCACAAAATAATTGAAATTTCGACCACGGGACCGTTGTTGAAAAACAAAATCTATTCAGAATTCCGATATCGTATTTAAAAATAAACGGGTTTAAAGATAAAAACTAACTTTTCCGCATATGTAACGGGCCCTGAACAATATTCTATCATAAAATTGTCACTTCTATATACACTTCGGGGGATGAATCGTCCTAACTAACCGAAATTTCTCCAAAAATAACCATTTGGATTTATAGGACCCACTGTACTCGCTCTAGTCAGCTGAAAATCAACAGGGTACATCTGTAAGACACCTTAAAAAATATCCAATTACAAAGTTGGTCACATGTGTACACTCCGGAGGCTGTATCGTGCTAACAACCCGAAACTTCTCCAAAAAGGACAAAAAATGTGATACTTTAGGTACATTAGCACCCGTTGTACTAGCTCTGGTTAGCTAAAAATCAATAAGATGCATCTATTGGACGCCCTGAATAATATTCAATAATAAAATTGGTCACTTGTATACACTCTGGAGGTTGTATCGTGCTAACAATCTGAAAATATTCCAAAAATGACAAAAATTTGGTACTTCAAGTACCATAGCACCCGTCGTACTGGCTTTAGTGTGCTGAATATCAATTGAGTTCATCTTTGAAACGCCCTCAATAATATACAATCATAAAATTGGTCACTTGTATATACTCCAGAGGCTGCATCGTGCTAACAAACTGAATTTTTTTCAAAAATTACCAAAATGTCGTACTTAAAGTACTATAGCACATGTTGTTCTGGCTATGGTGTGCTGTAAATCAATAGGGTTCATCCGTGAAATATCTTGGATAATATTCAATCATAAAATTGGTGACTTCTTGGACTCCGAAGGCTGTATCGTTCTAACAAACTGAAATTTCTCAAAAAATGACAAAAATGTCGTACTTCAAGTACCATAGCACCCGTTGTACTTGCTCTGGTGAGGTGAAAATCAATAGAGTTCATATGTGAGATGGCCTGAACAATATTCAATCATAAGATTGGTGACTTGTTGCACTCCAGAGGCTGTATCGTGCTAACAAGACATGTAACGAAAAGTGGCCGACGACAACGACGACGACATACACACACGATTTTTTTTTCTAAAATCCGTTTTTTCTTGCTGTTCTTGATGGAAAACGTAAAAATTCCAACTTTTTTTGGGGTAAACCAATACTTTTTTCGCATATTGGATAGGTTGGGCGGAAAAGTGAAATCATCTGATTAACAAAATATGCTATAATATCAACAATATACTCAAAACGTATTTCCCGTTTAGGTATTGATAATAAGTAAGCAAAAACCATTACATGGTGAATCTTGCAAAGACGACATGTGTGCTTAGTAAAAATTTCTTGAAAATACCAGTTACCCAGTGCTGACTATGACCTTGAGATAAGTATTTTAAATAAACACCGCAATAACCATTTAGTTTTCCTGTATATTACAAAATATTCAAGTTCTTCTTAATCTATGAAAGATGGGAATGATGTATATGGGCGGAAATGACGTTTTCCTATGATTTCTGGTTTTTTATTGAAAAAATATAAATTATCTAAGCTATAAACTAACAAAATCAAACATCCGATTCTCACACACACACGTCACAGCTTTTACAAATCACATAATATAAACTATTGCAAATGAAAAAAAAACCTCCAGAAGAATGTGTAGTAGTAGAACAAGCAAAATACTTTTCCAAGTAACTAGAACTTAATGTTATGATAACAATTCTGTACCTACTTGGTATTCAAAATACATAATAAAATGATTTTTCAGGCTTTCTCAAAAACATCAACAGTTCCTTGGAATTTAAAAAAAAATATGTCGCCTTTCAAAACTATTTCGGGAGAACTGAGTATTTTAATAATTTGGTTCTCAGAGGTATAAGCCGTATCACTTTCATCAACTTTGAAAAGTTGAGTGAGTGTCATCTTCCTTATTTTCAGAATGTTCACAAACCTTCAGAAAAGTTACTTTCGCCTATCAATCACTGGCATCAATATCATTTTGACAGACTGCAATATAACGATATACTTGAAGTTTCTTATTGCATTTATTTTCAAACTGTACCAAGATATAGCTACCTGCAAGAAGATTCCATTCTTTTCATCGGCGAAATGCACCAAAGTACACTTACCTGCAAGGATATGTTCATGTTGGTTGCTCGAATATGATGGTAATTGTGTATCAGTGCAATGAGGCTCTTGATCAATGTCTTCATCACCATAAACACTGGGGTAAAGCAACGTTGATTTTTTTCTGCCAACGATCTGACTGCTCAGAGGGACGTCGGAATCAGAATTGTCACTGTCATTGCTGCTCAAATCGCTAAGCGAATACCTCACTTGCTTCTCATAGATTAAGGTCCCCAGGCCATAATGTGACATATACCCTGACATTTGAAACATGACAGCGTTTTCATGTGAAGAACACCACTGCCTATAACTGTTTTTTAACTTGGTGCACTTTCATTGTGCCAGAAAATGATAGCACAGTTTTGGTAGATATGAGTTCTGTCATTTTATCAATTTCTTCTCCGGTAATAGTCAGGATTTTGACGTCTGGGCAATTTTCAGTCAAAACTTTGATTAGTTTGGTGAAATTTGGAATGGCACCATGGCTAACAACCCGGTCGGCGGTACGCTCACAAACGCCTCCAGTACCGTCAGGGGCTCCCTTGCCATGGCCAGCCTCATGATAATTCCATGTAATGTACTGGATACTTGGAAAAAGGGTACCAACATGATGAGCCATAAACGAAAACATTTGTTTATTTCGATACTGAGTGGATGGTGAATCACTGAGAAAGTAGTTGAAGCTCAAGATAGGCCAAAATAAACTGTTGTATAGTTGGGTTGAGATGTGCCCATATCGCATCATGCATTCCAGTAAAGAACAGAAACTGACAGTTTCAGAAGAGGTATAAACTATTACAGTGTGCATGGTGATATGTTGACGTGATCCCCCAAAGTGAAAAGCTTGGGTTTCTTCGGGTTGTAGTTCACAGTGAATTAGTATTTATGTTTCATCAAGATTTTCCTTTAGAGAACGGATTGAATCTTGTTGGTGATAAATTCGCGAAACGTGTTGCATGAATTGTCACAATTTATTTTCAATAATTTCCACTGCAAGCGTCACGGTTTTTTCTATAATCTTTTTCCCAATTTTTGTTGAAACTTTTGTTGTTCGAGTCGTTTTGTCAAAATACTTTCTTTAGCACGAACCTACTGATAATACAAAATCATCTGATCTTTGTCGATCATCTGGTATTCCACTTTCTCAAATTTACACTCTTTACATTGTCTGAAAAGACAATATTCATTTTTTCTATTACACCAATTTTTATCCAAAACATGTTGGATATATTTTTCGTCAAGAATGTTGTAGTAATGCAAACATTTAAGTAAAAGCTCAATATTAACATGGCTTATGCATTTGCAAGTATCTCTATCTTGAATTATCATAGAAATAATCCAAAATGGTTTCCATCTACAAAAAAAGCTGTAACACCTTCACATTGGGGTATTTCTTTAAAAAATCTAATTATAAATTTTTCAAAATATTGTTTAGAAACCGTTTCTGATAGGTCTGCTTATTTTTTGTGATAAAATCTTTTTTACCCGGGCATACGCGGCTGTTATTATCCTGTTTAATAACATTTTAGTTCGTTCTACCTTTTTCGTCATCGATACAGTACTGTATCTGAAGATTCTTGCAATTTTTAAGTTTAAACGTTTTTCTTTTACTATCCTTCCATTTATGATTGTTTTGAAAAATTGCTTAGACTTGGTTCCCTTATTTTTTCATAGGCCTTTTTTAATTTATCTTTTATAACTTCAGAAACCATCAGCTTTTTTCACTGCCTCTCTTCTGCTTGGATTTTTTTGAGAAGTTCAGCATAACGATCAACTGTTTTTTCAGAGTCAAGTAAAGAAGTAGCAGGTGATGAAACAAAAAAAAAATTAAACGCAGTACATTGTTACCAAAAAACAATAATTATTTTTGTTTGTTAGTCCTCTTACCATCATTAGAATATTTTTTATTTAAGAAGGGGACACAAACTTTTATGAGTTGAGAAAATACGTATGATTTATGTTCTCGACAAGTGAACCAATCAAAATTTATATGACTTTTTGAAAAGAGTTCAATGTTTTCAGTAATATTTTCTACATGACCTAAAAGTGGTAGAAAATGATAAACAGTGTCATGCAGAATGGAAAGAAATTTTACGACTTCTCTTTGAACATAAATTATCATCATTTTCTTTGAAGGAAGTGAAAGTATGGTGAACATCTAAAATATCTGTTTGCGCAATTAAAAGTTGTAATTTTTTCAACAACGGAACCAGAAACGTAGCTTATTGCTTGAGTATCAAAATTTGAATCACATAATTCTATATCTAAAAACGGGAATTCAATATTAACATTAATGGTATTAGATGTTCATGATATTGGTTCATTATGAAAATTTAGAAAAGAATGTAAATTATCTAATAAACTGCAATCATTTGCTTCAAAATTTGTGTTGTAGTTCTTAGCGGAAACTAAACAAATTAAAATTGAGGTTTTTAAAGCTGATATTTACATTTCGCGATTTAAAAAAGCCGATTGGAATTCCTTCGCAAACCACGTCTCAGCTAATTTACCACCACCCATCATTCATCAGAACACTGATGACATAGATAATCACGCAGAAGAATTCCAATCCCTCTTAATCGATGCACGATACATCGCCGTTCCTCTCACCACCGTACACACCAACTACCACGCCTTCCCGCAAAGAATTCTGCAGAAAATTCGTCAGAAAAGACAGTTATACAGGTTATACGTCCGCACTCGAGACCCCGCCGTCAAAACACAATGCAACCGTCTCAACGCCCAGGTTCGGCAAGAAATCAATGCTGAAAAGCAGAGAAAATGGAAGGCCGAAACAGCCGGACTGGACTCCAGACAAGGACGCGTGTTTTGGCAAAAATTCAACCGCCTCGTCGGCCTCAAGAGAAAGGTTGAATCACATCTCGAAGTGCAAGGACAGAAGATCTACACATCCGAAGACAAAGCCACCGCCTTCAAAGATAACCTACAAACTGTATTTTCACCCCCTGACAATCCAAGATTTCTTCGGGGCTTTGCCATCGAAACAGACCACCTAACCCGCAATATAACACGAAGCCCACGTGTCCATATTCCGCTAAATGAGAACTCTCCACTTCTAAAACCCTTCACCATCGAGGGAGTTCAGCTGGCGTGCCGAGCGGGGAAAAACAGTGCCCCAGGGTACGACGGAATCTCGAGACAGGCACTAAACCTGCCGGAAGAGATTTTTCCACCGCTCTGCGCCCTGCTGAACGCCTGTCTGGCATTTTCTTACTTTCCTCGTTGTTGGAAATCAGCCAACGTAGTTCTCATCCCCAAACCCGGCAAAGACCCCACAAAGCCTGAATCATACCGACTCATTTCATTAATCAGCGTCCTAGGTAAAGTCCTTGAACGACTGTTGAAGGAAAGAATCTGGGACTTCTGCACCGAAAACAATATAATTCCGGCATTCCAATTCGGATTCAGGCCGGGCCACTCTTGTCAGAACGCCACCACCAACCTTCAAACAATCGTCACCCGAGCTTTAAATCAACGACGCTGTTCTGCCGCCATCCTCATGGACGTTCAGAAGGCCTTCGATCAAGTCTGGCACGCCGGACTAGTGAGAAAGCTACTGAGCATCCGACTGCCAAACCAAATCGTCAAATTATTATACTCCCATCTCACTGACCGATCGATCAGCGTCAAAGTTGGTTATAGCATATCAGACTCATCTACACCCAAAACTGGCGTTCCGCGGGGCTCGATACTCGCTCCTCTATTATACATAATTTATACGTATGATACACCTGTACCACGATATCCCCGTGACAACATTCAACTATATGAGGATGATACCGCACTAATCATTTCAGCCACAGATATTCGCTCTCTCAATATTCGATCCCAAAATCTTCTGACCCAATTTTCCAATTGGTGCAGGAAATGGCGGGTGACTCTCAACCCTCAAAAAACACAAGCCATCGTCTTCAAATACCCTGATAACATGAGCGAACGACTTCTTCCTACAAACTTCCGCCTAGTGCTCTGGGATGATCGACTCGAAATCCGTAGGGAAGTCGTCTATTTTGGAGTGAAATTCACTTACACTCTCAACTGGACGCCTGACCTAATGGACACTTTAAACAAAGTCCGACGGAGAGTTAATCTTCTCAAGGCGCTCGGCGGCACATTCGGACGCACACACCCCACCACCTTACTTCATACGTATAAAACATATATACGTCCAATAATCGACTATAGAGCAAACGTCTACTGCACCCTTCTCAACCGTCTTGTCAAAAGACTACGAACTTGCGAGCAGTCAATCTTGAGATACTGCCAATATAAAGCACCATACTCTACCAGCGCCACTGTCTATGCCAATACCGACATCGAGCCAATTCCTCAACGCCTCAATACTTTACAAGCCCGATACGTTAATCGTACAATCGAATCGGGCAATGAAATCCTGACAAACACTCTACGCACACCGTGGGTCGTCAATAGACAACCCCTCGGCAGAAAACCCAAGAGGAAGCTCCCCTTTCCTCCTCTACGCTTGTTGGCCACTGCCTACGACGACCTACCAGACGAATACACTAACTACCTAGACAAATCCCCAATTTCAATTCGTTAATTTGAATACAAACCTCACTATAACTCACATCATCTTCTGACCATAACAATTCCGCCCTACATTTCACCCAGCACCTAAAACACTATTTCTTAGATAATCAGCCTACACTCAATAACCATCATTTCAAAACTCTCATTAATTTGCTCAACACTTTGGACAAACCCTGTACTTTTCACTTTTTTTCATTTTCCCCACACCACCCACTGAGTGATTATACCCAATTAGATGTGATCATGTGATGCTTGCGTTTGAGAAAAACCCACATACCTACATCGAATAGACATCAATTAAATGTCATTCAAACATGCTAATCGTCAAAATTTCTGCTATTGATCAACGGAAAATCCTCACTGAATGAGATAAGAACACACGTAGTTAATGTGTGGCCACATAATATTGGTCCCTTTTACAATGAGGGCAATTTGAATGTTGATAATTGTTTAGCACTGCTTTAACAAAATGTCGTTCCAACTTTGGTAAATTTATCCTGGAAACCCTTCAGTTCCAGCGTATAGGATATGGTTCCAGCAAGATGGAACACTCCCACATTACCAACGCAATGTCCAGCAGTACCTCTGTGCCACATTTCCAAATCGGTGGATAGGAAGGCGACGTGATCGATAGAATGGCCAACGCGATCACCTGATCTTAACTACTTATATTTCTTTTTATGGGGGTATGTGAAGAGTATTGTCTATAAAACTAAAACCATAGATTTGGATTACTTAAAAGAACGACTAACGCTTGCGATTGGGTCAATCACACCTGATATGTTAAATAATACTAGAATTTTTTTTTATTCAAGATTAGCATATTTCTAAGACGTTCGCGATGAGTATTTTGAATATCTACTGTTTTTTACAAGCCCATACTTCTCATTTAATAAATTGGCGGTTGTTCCAAAGGAGTTTAAGGTAGGGATCACATTTTCACGCTGAAGAATGTCAGTTTATATTTTAAATTTAACGTGTTTCGGGATTGTTTATACACTCACCGGCACGAATGACGGGCACCCCTTTAATTTTTAATCAAAAAGTCTTAATTTATTAACTTGTGTTATAATTTGGTTTTACATATTAAGTCAACAAACCTGAAGACTTTTGATCAAGAAATGTCTTGCCAATTGCGCATATCTCAGATATTGTACGAAAATCTTAACAAGGTGATAGTTGTCATCATGCCCTTATTTCAGTATTCCATGCCAGATTAAGTAAGTGTTTATTCTTTGCTAGTGTCAATTATTGCTAATTTGAGGATGTATTTAAGAGCAGAAACTGTTACATCTATTGCTGAATTCATTCAAGGTAGAAGAAATCAATGTTACGTTGATATCAGATTCGGGGTTTCACACAGTACCATGCAACATAAGTAAACCGTATTTGCTATGTAATGATTCCCTAAGTGAGGAATAACAATTACGTAACCTTGACGTTATTGTTTGATTATACTATTACCTTATCGTTACTAAACAAATACGTAACGATGTAGCAACAAATACGTCGCAATAAGTGTAACTTACGTTGACATTGCGAAGATGATCGTTGTCTTTCGGAATATCTTTCTAGCATTTAATAATATCAGATATATTATGTTTCTCCTTTGTCTCGCAAGTATTTTTAGAGACTACATATTTTATAAGTTATTGTAACTGGGTATAACTGCATAATTATGAAACTTGCAAAGACATATCTGAAACGTGAAAATTATCAACGAGTTCCACTTTACTGTCAAATGTGATGAAAAATATGAATATAAAATTCGTACCCTACCCGAAAACTGCATATAAGTGAAAAAAACCTATATAAATTTGATTTTCTTCAGCGTATGAGACCAATCCGAACTGAAATAAACTAAATACCAATGTCGCTTAAGATTAAAATGTTTTTATTCTTAAGGCTTTTGGTAATTTATCGAGAGAATTTTTTTATTAATAAATTAACTCATAGAACAGTTAATGAAATTGACTGCCTCGACCCTTACTTCGTGGAATATGCTCATATTAGTGTTTTTAAATGAAACTCAAGGTCTCTGGTTAATTCCACAATATAATACAAGTTATTGAAAATTCTAAAAATTTGACAATTGTTTCGATAAATCAATATCATCGTCAGAATGACAGAAGTTACATTTCATTTCATGCCTACCTGATGTTTAGTAGTTAATTTTGGCTAGACCAAGAAGTAACCTAACTTGTGATTGGCTTAATATATGTTTATAGAAAAAAGAAGAAGATGTGATATTACAAATATTGAAGCTTAGATATTATTAGCCCTATGGTGATATCCTGGATATCATTTTTACAATTAAGATCAGTATAACTGTGCAATGATATAGAAAACCAGGAAAACTATATCTGCTGATCTTTACAATTATCACTTAAGAAGACAGTTTATTAGTGGAGAATTCCCTAGATTTAACTGTTCATTGACAACTTCATATTGTGGGTTTCTTAAATGTCTTCTAATTTCCAGTTCTTCAAGGAAATCCAGTTCTTGTTTCTTTTCACAAATATGCAGTACTTCTAGTTCTGTGTTAGGTGTCAATGAATGATTGGTGTCAAGTAGATGTTTTGCGTAGTGGGATTTATCTGGTTGTTTTAATCTGTATGCTCGTAAGTGCTCACTGTATCGTACTTCAAAATTCCTAAGGGTCTGACCCAAATAGACAGCATTACATTCTGGACATTTGAGTTTATATATACCTGACTTCTTTAATAGTGGTATTTTTGTTTTTACATTTAACAATTTTGTACTAACGTTACTTTCTGTTTTAAAAGAAACTGTTGTATTCGTTGCTGAAGATATTATCTTTGAAATATTATTAGAAATATTTCCTGCATATGTGATGGTTTTATAAGTTTTAATTTCATCAGCTTGTTTAGGATATATTAGTTGTAATGCCACTTTTTTCTATTTTTTATATTTATTACTAATTAGCCTATTTATCATATATAATGGAAAACCGTTAGATGTTGCTATTTGTCTAATTGTATTAATCTCTCTATCAAAATTACATTTGTTCATAGGAACTGAAAAAGCTATATGTATCATTGAATTATATGCCGCTAGTCTGTGTGAGACAGGGTGATTAGAATTGAATGGAATTGTCACATCAGTCTGTGTTGGTTTTCGGTAAATTGAATAATCAAGTACATTATTAACTCTTTGAATTTTTAAATCAAGAAAATTGACTGAGCTATTTTCTTCAATTTCTAATGTAAATTTAATTTTCGGGTGTAAATTATTGATGTGGTTGAAAAATACATCTAATTGTCGTTCACTACCCATAAAACAAGCTAATATGTCGTCTACATATCTATACCAAAATAAAATATTTTTCGAAATATTACTTTCAAAGATCTTTCTTTCGAAATTGTCCATAAAAATGTTTGCTAAAATAGGTGATATAGGGCTTCCCATTGGTAAACCTTCATTTTGAATATATATCTTATTGTTTTATGGGTAGTGAACGACAATTAGATGTATTTTTCAACCACATCAATAATTTACACCCAAAAATTAAATTTACATTAGAAATTGAAGAAAATAGCTCAATCAATTTTCTTGATTTAAAAATTCAAAGAGTTAATAATGTACTTGATTATTCAATTTACCGAAAACCAACACAGACTGATGTGACAATTCCATTCAATTCTAATCACCCTGTCTCACACAGACTAGCGGCATATAATTCAATGATACATAGAGCTTTTTCAGTTCCTATGAACAAATGTAATTTTGATAGAGAGATTAATACAATTAGACAAATAGCAACATCTAACGGTTATCCATTATATATGATAAATAGGCTAATTAGTAATAAATATAAAAAAGAGAAAAAAGTGGCATTACAACTAATATATCCTAAACAAGCTGATGAAATTAAAACTTATAAAACCATCACATATGCAGGAAATATTTCTAATAATATTTCAAAGATAATATCTTCAGCAACGAATACAACAATTTCTTTTAAAACAGAAAGTAACGTTAGTACAAAATTGTTAAATGTAAAAACAAAAATATCACTATTAAAGAAGTCAGGTATAAATAAACTCAAATGTCCAGAATGTAATGCTGTCTATTTGGGTCAGACCCTTAGGAATTTTGAAGTACGATACAGTGAGCACTTACGAGCATACAGATTAAAACAACCAGATAAATCCCACTACGCAAAACATCTACTTGACACCAATCATTCATTGACACCTAACACAGAACTAGAAGTACTGCATATTTGTGAAAAGAAACAAGAACTGGATTTCCTTGAAGTACTGGAAATTAGAAGACATTTAAGAAACCCACAATATGAAGTTGTCAATGAACAGTTAAATCTAGGGAATTCTCCACTAATAAACTGTCTTCTTAAGTGATAATTGTAAAGATCAGCAGATATAGTTTTCCTGGTTTTCTATATCATTGCACAGTTATACTGATCTTAATTGGAAAAATGATATCCAGGATATCACCATAGGGCTAATAATATCTAAGCTTCAATATTTGTAATATCACATCTTCTTCTTTTTTCTATAAACATATATTAAGCCAATCACAAGTTAGGTTACTTCTTGGTCTAGCCAAAATTAACTACTAAACATCAGGTAGGCATGAAATGAAATGTAACTTCTGTCATTCTGACGATGATATTGGTTTACCGAAACAATTGTCAATTTTTTAGAATTTTCAATAACTTGTATTATATTGTGGAATTAACTAGAGACCTTGAGTTTCATTTAAAAACACTAATCATAGAACAGTGTTGATTTGAATAATTTCGGTTAATAAATATGGCTACCTCAACCTTTTGGACTACACAGTCAAATATACTTTAGAACAGACGTTCAGATGTTTGTTACTCCAAAGTCAGTAACATCAACTATAAACAGTGCCCTAAAAGTCACTATTTCTTTGGAAACCTCAGTAACTAGTTATACGGGAAAAGACTATTAAAAAAGTTGTTTTCATTTTTTGTAGAAATAAACACAACGGCTCTGGAAATTGGAATGTGTATCAATATACGTTTGATAATTACAATTTACTAGCCAATATAAATCGAGATTTAGTTTTTACATTTGATGCTTCTTTCTGATCCGAGCGTCGGATTTGGAGCCCCATCTACCTCTTGACTATTATTGACATCTACAGGGCTTTTCGGAAATTATAATACTGTTAAACCGATCATGATCTGAAAGTATGGAAAGTAATCCCGATTCCATATCACATTCACTTACGTTAGGAAACTGAATGATCTAAGCGGATCATAATCATATGTTTGGATACTTTCTACTCCATTATAACGATGGGTAAATGCGTTCAGCTAACGGGTAGTTTCATTTGTTTTTGTTTTCTTTAACTTAAAAAATTATTAACTCTTTAAGCGTAGTTGGCAGATTTTTTTTGTTTTTTCGATATAAAAAATAGGTAGCTTACTGATATTAAAATTTGGTGAGGCTTCCAGTTTTTGTAACTTTTGTTTCTTGGTATTAAAATTTAGTATAAATGATGAGTGAAAAACAAATTATAGCTTTACAAAATGAACATGGAGAGAAGTACCTACATACAATGAATGGTTTTTGTAGATCAAGTTTTAAGTTTAACATTACCACAAAAACAGAACGTGTCGTTCAGAAACTCTGATAGAAATCTCGTTCTGGGTTATTATCCGCAATCAGCTGATAGGTGATAGGCTTCCAGTTTTTGTAATTTTTGTTTGTTGGTATTGAAATTTAGTATAAATGATGGATGAAAAACAAATTATAGCTTTACAAAATGAACATGGAGAGAAGTACCTACATACAATGAATGGTTATTGTAGATCAAGTTTTAAGTTTAACATTTCCACAAAAGCAGAATGTGCCGTTTAGATAGTTTAGATAGAAATCTCGTTCGGGGTTAATATCCGCAATCAGCTGATAGGTGATCCATATGATCCAGGAATTCCGTTTCCGAAAAACCCTTACATAACCCATAATTTTATTACGTATAGAATACGTTTCGTTTTTCGTTATCAACTTCTTAGTAAAAAATGGTCAAAACTTTAAAAATGCAGTGTTTTAAATATGTATCGACCAGAGAGAAGAAAGAGGCAGATTTTACGGCCATTCAGTACCAATCGGAAAATAATAATTTTGTGTGTTTGCCCGAATATACCGTCTGGACTAAATATGAATGTGAAAAATTATAACATTGCAATCTTTGAAATCACCGTTGATTTTGAAATACAATTAACAGAATGTTCGGATACTGAAGCAGAAGAGTATAGTAGCCACTATAACTTTGTCAAATTCAGCATTCTCACCTTCGGTGTTGACACTTTACGCATTCGTTTTTATTATTCTCTAAGCTTTTTAGATTTTCTATAAAAATTTGAAGAATGACGAAATTTTTTGGCGTTTCTACACGATGCCATCATGTCGATCATATATTAATAGAAAAGTAATTAATTTTCTTTAACATAACAATGCCCTAAAAGTAATTTCACAGAGTTAAGTTAACTTTCCAGTAACTGAATGTGTGTGATACTCGTAACCTTGCCTGCAAAATAAATTTCAATGACATATAACCTACTAAATTACGAAGAGTTTAACTGAATTCATAAATACTAGTAAGGAAGAAGTAGAATTTACCTTAATACCTACTTCAAACTCTGACGACTGAAGGTATAATGTGATGAAACATAGTAGTTCATAAATTTACTTACAAGCTGTATTTACTTCAAAGAGATGATCCAAGTAGCAAGACTAAAATTTTAACCCATCCTTTTACTTTACTTTTGATTCTAAATAGTAAGTAACAATTCCTAATTCAATTAACTGTCTCGACCCTCACTTCGTGGAATCTACTCATATTAGTGGTTTAAATGAAACTTATTGTTTCTAGCTAATTCCGCAATACATTGAAAAAATGTTGAAAATCCTAAAAAATTGACAATTGTTTCGATATTAAATATCTTCTCCTGCTAGATTTTCGCCAGACCGACAGCCAAATTCCAGGTCCAGGTGTTTCACCCGTGGCCTCATTTATGGTAGATCGATAAGACAACTCAAATAGGGAAAGAAACTGGTCCCAATTTCTCTGGTGGCCGTAAACTACTTTGGACAGGTCTTTTCCAATGGACCTGTTCATTCTTTCGGCCATTCCATCTGACTGTGGATACAACGCTGTTGTCCTAGTCTTCTTCATTTCCAGCTTGTCACACATTTCCTGGAATACCTGGATCTCGAAATTTCTTCCTTGATCGCTATGGACTTGCAAGGGTACTCCATATCGGCTAATAAATTCTTTCACCAATACATCCGCGACAATTATGGCCTCTTGATTCGTGATCGCGTAAATTTCCACCCACTTTGTGAAATAGTCCATTACAACCAGGATGTATTTACCACCATTTTCTGTCGTCGGAAATGGTCCAGCGATGTCTAAGGCAATCCTTTCGAAAGGGCTTCCAACATTATGTTGTTTCATAGGTGCCTTTCTCTTGCGATGTGGTCCATTACTCGTAGCACAAGTCGTACATTTCTTACACCAATTCCTCGCATCGTCGGAGCTGTTCATGCAATAAAACGATCATTGTTTTCAAGGGCTCTTTCCAACAGCCCTTCTTGCAGGGCAAGGGAGTCCCACTTAGCCCAACATGCCTTGAGGGTCTAGGAAAATCTTGACACTTCTTGCCAAGTAGGTCGTCCATTTTCTTCCTTCCATTACCGAATCTTCTTTAGGTGAGGATAATTCTCCTGATCTTGTCTGATCCTGGTGGGTGACCATTCCTCATTGACTACTGTAGTTCTTGGAACTGTAGCTTCCCTAGATTCCGACTTGCTACAATGGGAACAGTCTGTTGGGCACGGCCGCCTGGACAGAGAGTCGGCATTACGGTGACTAATGCCAGCTCGATTTTCGATGTTGAAATCGTACTCTTGAAGGTCAATCCATCTAGCGAACTGGCCCTCGGGATACTTGAACTGCATTAACCACTGGAGTGTTGCGTGATCAGTCTGGATTGAGAGGTTTCTACCATAGGGATACTGGTAAAAGTGTTCCACGGACTTCACTACCGCCAAAAGTTCTCTTTTTGTGACGCAGTAATATCGTTCTGGTTTGGAGAGGACTCTTTCTTGCCCTCCTTGGTTATGTGGTTCTGTGAGAGCACTCCTCCAATTCCTACGTTGCTTGCATCACTGTCAAGAATAAAGTCTCCCTCTGGTAATGGATACCGTAATATCGGCGCCGTGGTTAATGGCCTCTTCAAGGTTTCAAAAGCCGTTTGACAGTCATCGTCCCATTGGAAAGCTCTTGTTTCTTCAGTGAGCCGAGTAAGGGGCCTGGCAATATCTCCAAACTTCCTGATAAATCTCCTATAGTATATGCAAAGTCCAAGGAGCTCCTAATTTGATGTTTGTAGATTGGTTGCGGCCATTTCTGAATAGAAGCAATTTTCTCTGGATCCACCGCCACTCCTCCATTGGTCACTATATGACCTAGATAGTTGACTCGGTTTTGGAACAGCTGACCTTTTTTCGGATTTAACATGAGCTGGGCAGCTTGGAGTCGTTTGAATACATCGTTCAAATTTTTCAGGTATTCGTCAAATGTACTACGATGTCGTCCAAATAGACCAGGCATGTCTTCCAAGATAACCCTCTCAAGACATTTTACATGAGTCTTTCAAATGTCGCGGGCGCATTACAGAGTCCGAATGGCATGGCATTCAATTGCCATAATTCAGATCCGGTGGTAAAAGCAGTTTTCTCTTTGTCTTCTGGGTCCATTCCTACTTGCCAATATCCAGACTTCAGGTCCAAGGTGGAAAACAGTTTGCTACCGGCCAAAGTATCTAACGTATCGTCGATTAGAGGATAGCTGTCACGTTGTTTAGCTGGCGATAATCCACGCAGAATCTCGTAGTTCCATCCTTTTTCTTGACGAGCACTACTGGAGACACCCATGGACTAGTAGATGGTTCTGTTACATTTTCTTCTGCCATCTCTCGAATTATTCTTTCATCTTCCTCTCTCATCGCTCGTGGTAGTCTTCGAGCTGATTGCCTAATTGGCTTGGCGTTACCAGCATCGATCTTGTGTTTGACGGCTGATGTTCTACCAGTCTTCCTTCCTTTTGGTACGAATAAATATCGATACTGCAAGAGAAATTCTTTCATTATCCTTCTCTCAGTTCCATTCAAGGATTGGCAGATATGGCTGAAGGAATATCTCCTCGGAACTCACTTTAATGGCTCTGTTTCTAAAGTCCAACTGGAAACCATGTAGATTCATTACGTCCATTCCTAGAACTACGTCTTCTTCAATGTCAGCTACGATTACCGTATGCGTGAACTTTTCTGCGTCAATCCCAATTTAGATTTGCGTCTCCCCGTGAACGCACTCTCACCTGTGGCGGCCCGCAGTCTCGTTGGTAAAAGCTTCTTCTTGGAGTTTATTATCTCGGGTAGTATAATGGTTTCTAGTTGCTCCAGTGTCTACCAGCAGAGTATATTTCTCGCCATTCACTTCGTCATCTACATCTATACACTGTCGTTGCGACATCTGAGAGAGGCTATCAGTATGAGAGGGTCTTTGGAACGATTATGGGTCGGGGCTGTCCCCTCGTAGCCGACCCGTTCTAGTTTTCCTGTGACTGGGGTTCTTGGTTTGCTGGAGTCCTGGGGCGCTTACACGAACTGCGTACATGTCCCAGCTGGCCAGAATTCCAGCATCTGATCTTTCTCGGCTTCTTGTCCATCAAATTGACGATCTGGTCAAATCTGTCCTCGTCGCCTTGTTCTTGGATGCTCCTGATTTTTTTATATCCCGAAGCCTTCGTTGCTGCTTCGTATTCAAGAGCAGCTGTCAATGCGTCAACAAATGTTTTGGGATAGGCTAAACGAAGTGTCCTCTGCATATCGAGATCACATAAGCCATCAATATAGGCCTGGATGTCCAGACATTCCACCATGTTCTCTGGTGCTGATGGATAAGCGAATCGAACTAGTCAGGCAATATCCACTTCATACTCCTGAAGGGCTTCGTCCGTTTCTGCTTTCGGTTCTTCAGCTGGGATTGGAACAAATGTTTTAAATGTCCGTGGCCATAACGCAAGTCCAGCCTCTTCTTCAGCTGCTCGAAGCCATCTGTTTTTTTAAGTGGTATCGTCTGAAGTACATCTAAGGCATCTCCCTAAAGCGCGATGGTTAAGTTTACTACCTTCTCTCTTTCGGACCAATTATTCACTCTAGCGGCTGCTTCAAACTTTTTCACATAATTGGTCTACGATGTCGTTCCGTCGAACGTTGGACTCGAGCAAAACTGCCAATATCATCTTTCTTGGGCTGTGTCCTAGCTTGCAGATCACGATCTTCTTTTCTTCTGCTGGCGTGTCTTGTGTTCTTAACTCTGCCATATTTTTCTCCAACTCCACGATTTTCTCGTCTATCGTTGTCATCTTATCATCAATATCCGACTTTAGAGACGAGATTTTATTTTCGATGTTTGCGGCAATGTCATTTTTCATGGATAAAATATCGGCAGAAATATCCTTCTTCATACCAGAAATATCGTTCTTCACATTAGTTGAAATTTTCTCTTCCATGGCAGAATTATTAACCTTCATGGCTGAAATATTCTCGTCCATATTAGTAGAAATCTCGTTCTTCATATCAGAAATATACGAGATTAAGGTGGAAGCCTCGTCATTGAATAAAAATGTTTCTGGCTCAAAGCCGTCATTTTCCAGTGCCACTTTAAGTCTTTCTACTAATTCACTTTTCTTACTGGACGTTTCCAACCCACGGTTTTCCAATCCTACCTTTAGTTGTGTCACTTTCAGGTCACTTAGTCTCTTGGCCATTTTTACGTAGCAATTTATTTATATTACCCGACTCCGGACACCAATGTAATGTTTTTCTTATCTATTTAAACGTTTTTGTTACTACGGGTGGGATAAATGTATGTCTTTTCACTTAATTTATTTATTGACTAAACTATTCACTAATTTATACTACATACACAGTATATGCACTCACACTAATTTATATAAACACTACACTACTGTTTATTCACTTTGACTATTTATTTGTCCACTGTTTATTACGAGATCAAATTATAAACTGACTCGTTGGTAGGTATAGCCTCTCTTAAGTGCCCTTTTTTCTAGATATTTCTAGATTTCGGCTCACAAAACAATCGCCTCCCTGCAATTTTCTAGATAAGACTGGTCACAAAAATAATTGACCTCACTGGAAATGACTAGATAAGAATAGTCACAAAAAAGTAATGGTAAACAGTTCGAAGGAATCCCTGCGCATTCGCCAAAATTTCAACTTCCATACATGGTCTAGACAGAGTCGGATTCAGGGACTACACCAGTATGCTATTTTGTAACTATATAGTTGAAAAATACATCAAATTGTAGTAGATTCCACAGAGTAAAGGTCGAACCAGTAAAATTTATTCAATTTGGCTTTTCTACAATGTCTAAGAATTTGAAGATGTATGACTTGAATTACATGTAACTACTTCAATGAAGAAGGACTAATTCAGGACACACAACATACTCATTTATTATTATGAATTTGTTTGTTTGAACTTTAGGTGGCGGCTAACAGTTTCAAAATGTTCAGGACGTTTCGCAAATTTATATATTTATAATAAGTGCCAGCAAAATGAGAGCTTATTCTTATAATTATTTCTTTTTAGTGCGGTCCTGTGTACTTTGTATCATATCTTAAGTGGAACAGGCAGGGAAAAGCGGGCAAAGTTTTATTACAATATAGCTAAGAGTAAAATGCAGCTAGATCATTTTTTTTAAAGGACCTAGCATGTTTTCTAACAACCAATGCAACAAAATTACTAAATAAATCTTTTATGATAGTGACTTTTAACATACATTTCTATCAAAAGTCTTCTGCGAGCAAAACGACATAGACATTAAAGAGTGTAAATGGTTAAAAAAACAAATAGCTTAGTTGGTGCAGAGTTCACAAGTGAATATTTTTGATGTTTTAGACAACCCTGCACATTTGGCATGTGCCCATTTATAACAAATTTGGCATCTTAACCACGATTATCTTGATTTTGAGCGACTTTGCGACTTTAAACGTGATTTCAATATAAACAAGCGCAATTGTCCTCTTTGTGATCACTTTTGATTGGATAATTTTCATCACTGGATTAACTATCTATGATAATATTTTGTGTCGCCTTTCTTTTATACTTTCTCTGTCGTTTTCTTCTAACATCAAATTTCTCAGTCTCACAGGTATTTTCTTCGTCGCTTGATCTGCTCTCTACAAGTTTCTTTTTCACTGCATTTCTTTTTAGCTTTATTTTTTGTTCTTGTTTATTTTCTATTTCTTTTTCTTGAAAGCTGTAAAGGTAAGGATTGTCGGTTAATAGTACCTTGGTACTGGCCAGCTTTACGTTTTACGGTTTTTCTTATATTATTTTCAGGCAATGGTGAAAGCTCTTGTAGAATATTTTGAATTTTTTCACCTTTAGAATTTAATGTATGTGGATTATAAACATCGCCAGTGCACAGTATCGATGGATGTTGTCTTCAGGATAACTTACGTCATTCACAATATCAACAGAAGCTGGAACATTTTCAGGAAGATCGATAGTTTTGCTTGATAAAAACATATCGTTGGAGAAAATATTAGGGTGTATAGGTGTTATTCCTGTTGTCCTAAATCCGCTAACAGCTATTTCAATTGTTGCGGTTTGACCATATGCTCATTAAAAAGTTTGGCTATTTGATAAATAGTTACCGTACGACCGGGATTTTTTCTTAGCCACTGGGTAAACGGCTTGTTTGTAGTATTTCTGTGGAAGTCCTAAGAAATGGTTGAAGGCGATGTGTACAATGGACTGGGAAGCAATGTAATACGTCACCAGTTGTACAACTCTACCCTTGTTACCGAGTTGTTTCTTAACAAAAAAAACCGCTGTCAACAGTGTAATGTAATCCCGACCTGAATTCGTCTGTCACCACCTGAAAACCAAAATACCCCTACATTTTTGGTCACTCTGTATTGATCCCGTCCTTCGAGTCCATCAAATTCTGTCTCCAATGAGCGGCTGAGCGTGTAAGGCAGATCCAGACCGATTTTTGAGCTAGGTTTGCCTGGTCTTAAAACGGATTAATCTTCCTTTGCCAGGACAGGGTTGTTCTCCTCGTTTCTGTCACACTTCCACGGTTGTTACACTCTCCAGAGGGGAAATTATAGGGTAGGGATGATAGGTAAAATAAGGTAGAACCACAACGTTATACAAAAATTATATAATAAAAAAATAATTTCTCTGAGTACACATATAGAGATATATATAACCTTAACCCAAAAATACAATCCCGTATGACCCAAATAACTAACGTTCCCTGGTATAAGTCTACCTATACATCTATCTATCTATAAATGGTTTTTTTAATCCTATCCCCTGTATATCATATAACTATTCAAAAAAAAAACAAGGTTATGACAGAGTTCTCGTTTGTGCGATGGTGCGGCAAAACTATCCCTCTTATCGTCTTGGTCTTTTTCAAAGTGCATGAGGGGCGTATGGTTTATTATTTTCGTTTCCCAGCTTTCTAGTCACCGGTGTCGAGACAATAAATAAATATTATGTGTAAATACCTTTAATCGCAACAACGTTTCAGCTTACGTCGTTTCAGGTCGCCATTGACCTAGAAGGAATGACAGTGAAATTTTTGTTCTATAAAATTCTGCTGAGCTAAGGAAAACAATTAAATTATTTATCGACACTGGCGTTACAAGTTGCGAAATTCCCCAGTAATTAAATTACCTACGATAATTTATGCATTTACACTGGCAAAATAAGAAAAAATTTTATTTTATATTCACGGCTGAACTAAAGAATGATAACAATGTTTCTCTATAATAAATTTACTTATCAGCGCAAGTTCGCTGAAACCCACGAAAAATGGAAAACAATACGCTCCGGCCTTTGTGTTACCAAGTACAAAATTAACCTCGCCTAACTTTCTATCTCTTTCCTGCCTACGAGGTGGAAGAGAATATGTGACCCAACAAAATGATAACTCCTACTTAACAAAATGAAACCTAACGTGTGTCAGGTTGGCGAAACTCTGCAAAATTTAATTATTCTAGCACACACGGTAAATTATATATTTATCAGGATGAAAAACTTAACTGAGAATCAACAGATGTGTCCAGTCTCTTTGAAAATAAAAAAAAAACAAATAAATATATTTGCTATCGCTACGTCTTGTATATAACAATTGACTTATACTCCCAAGTTCAGAATCCAGCGCAACTAATAACGAGTGAATATCTCACTAGTGAAAAAAAATCATCCCAATCTAAATTTAGTTCAAAAACTTACTGCGTTGTCAAACTTCCTCCGTCTCGCCGGGATATTTCTTGATTTTCGCTATCTGCTTGTCACCACGAGTTGTGCCAATAAACGGTATCCTGCTATGTCAAAAAGAAATTATCGTAGAGGGTAATTCTACCGTTTGTGTATCGAAACAGGGGACAGTGTTCACCGTCAAGGAATAATCTCAGTATCCCTATCACCTCCTAACACAACAGAGAGAACGTTTACCTCTCGTACCCCTAACACTAAAAAACAAACTAGTACCGTTACCGTGGCAAGGGAAAGACTTTTCCCTTCCCGTGTTCGACCTCCGGTACACACTGCCGCTCCTGTGTACACCCGTTTTTGCTTTTCCCCCGATTTCGGTTTTGGGGTTTTTGTCGAATTGCAAAAACAACTTTTTGTTTTTTGAATCGTGCTAATTTTCGTTATCGAAATAATTGTATTTAAAACAATTATTTTGCTTTGACCCAGTAAGATGTTTTATGTTTTTTCTATTCTGTTTTGACTTCGTATTATTTTATTAAACAAAATGTGGGTCGCATTCCAGTTTTTTATTATGATTTAAAATAAAATATGTTTTACCGTGTGTTCTGAAATTTTCTACAATAAAATTATCTTTTAGGTATTTGTATTTATTAAATACGTCTGAATTTGTTTGCCAGCTCCAAGGCTTCGTAGCTTTATGGCTTGAATGGCCATCCAAAAGCAGTAAAGCCTTTTCAAGATTGGACCTTACATTATTTATAAAGTGTTGAATCCATATTTTAAATAAATCTCTTGTCAACAGCCTGTTTCATTAGGCAGGTTTAAAGTTTCCACAGGAGCCCCGTCATACAACAACGCAATAAATATTTTCCGGGGGAAAAGAATACCTGTTGGTATATAGGTTCCACCGCTACCCATACAGGCTACCACGGTAGTGTGAACACCTCTCTCGGCGCTTGTTACAGCGCCAACTTTCTTCTCACCCTTTAGGGCAAAAACTTTAGGCGGAAGTTTTGCCGTTGTCAAGGCAGACTCGTCCATACTAAAGATCATTGTGTTTTCAATTTTTTCTCCTCGGATAATTTGGTCCAATTTATTAAAAAACAAATTTACTCGTGGCATATTAAAGGCCACAGCTCGAGTCAGGGATGTGGCCTACGGTAGGCGAAGGGATGTTTAAGGATTGTGCTGATGGAAACCACCGTGCCCACCTCTTCGAGTTATGTTATCTTTTCATTAAAGGGATGCTTAACGGCATTTTTTGGCAAGGCTGTAGGCTAACTTTCGTAGATATACACTTTTCAGGTCGAAGAAACGGGATTCTAAGTAAAGAATGTCGTGACAATATTTTTATTTAGAACTGACTCCAAGGATCCAAGATGCTTTTTGGTATTTGTTGCAATTTTATTTTTGTTTGCCCTACGTTGCAGAGTTGCAGTAGGGACATTATACATTTTACTTGCCCTTAAATATAAAATTTCTGAATCACAGCTTCAATATCTTTCTGCGTGTCACCTTATTTACAACTGCCTCGATTTGTTTTTGTAAGAATAAACCATCTGTAAAAAAATGTAATGAAAAGAACAGCCATGATGACCGCCATGTTGGTATGTCATTTTGCCTATTTCATTAGTATCTTAAACTTTTATGAATACAAACTTAAAAATAACAGCAAAAAGAAAACCAATGCTAACAGTTTATAGTTATACAATCACAAAACCGTTTTTAAACTGGCGTTTAACCTTAAAATTACAATATTACGAGCATTTATTGTACTTATCCTTCATCATTGAACGCGAACAACACAAATCTACGATGATTGCCACACATCGATTGAACGCAAAGCAAATGGCCGAAAACTACATCGAGGCGGTGTTGTTGCCAATAATAGGTGCGTTCTTTTTGACTGAGATCTCAGATAATCTCAGCTCACATCAGCAATGTGAGCGTTCTTTTTGTTTTACTCACTTCTAAGTGAGCTGAGATTTTTCCTCCCCCTTTACCGATGCTGAATGGGGGTATCAGTTGGAATTGATTCGGAAATAAAGTGGAGGGGATGAAGAAATATTTGATTTGCTTGGTTTATTTGTAGTTTTAAACAAGGTTATCTAATGGTTTTAACCATTGACATATAAACAATAATCTATTTTTCTTTTGTTACAAATTATGGATACATTAATTAACCTTATTAGATGCTGATACGAATCTGTCGTATAGTTTAAATCTATCGACAGATCGCGCGCTTCAATTGAGATGTCGTTCTTTTTGGGGCTTACTCACATCACTTTATCTCAGCTCACCTTAACTGAAGTGATCTGAAATCTCAGTCAAAAAGAACGCACCAATTGTAAGTACTGTAAATTGTCGGTAAAAGTAAAAATTCATTTTGCCCGTCTATGTCATTTTACCCCGCTTTCCTATATTAATTGCCTTTTTTTTATTTAACACAAATTTAACCGCATTAACTACTAAGAATTAATAGCATGTGCGATCATATATAACGATATATTACAGTAGTAATGAAAAAGAGTTACATTTTATAGCTTAAGTACATTAATGTCTTTCAGATACTGAATCACTTTAAGATGTTTGTTAGTAAATATAATTCCTAAGCTGTGATTTAACTGGTTTGTTCTTCTTTTGTGGTGAAACACAGTGGGCATTCGAACATAAGTATAGAGTATAGAAAGAACGCCTAATATATAGTCCCTGATATCTATGTATTGCTCATAGGTACCGTACAAGTACAAGCGAAATTAACAAAATATTTTGAAAACACTCGGAATTCAAAACGAATGTTAAACAAACTTGTAGTCGATGTAGTAATAATAAACATGATTCACGAGATCTCAAGTGTCCGTCTAAGGGAGCCACTGTTGAATTGATAACGGACCATAAACAACTAGAGGTTATTTTTAACCCCAAATCAAACCCTTGTGCCCGAATCGAGCGAAGTGTTTTAAGATTCTTCTTCTTTCTTAGCCTGTTTTCATCCACTCCTGGACATAGGCCGTTCCTAAACTCTTCCATCCGTCCCTGTCTTGAGCTTTATGCCACCAGTCTCTACCAGCGAAATCCCCAATATCATCCACCCATCGCAGTGGGGGTCTACCTTTGCCTCGCTTGATCTCTCGGGGTCGCCATTGGATAATATTTAGTGTCCACCGTTCATCTTTTTGTCGCGCAAGATGCCCTGTCCACCATTTCAGCTCAGCGACCTTCTGGATAACATCCATTACTCCCGTTCTCCTGCGAATCTCCTCGTTTCGGACTTTGTCCCTCAGGCTTATACCAAGCATGGCCCTCTCCATTGCCCTTTGCATTACTCGTAGTTTGTTGGCGGTTGCTTGAGCTGGAGCGCTTGTTTCAAGTCCGTAGGTGGATACAGGGAATATACAGGTGTCAAAAACTGTGCGTTTTAAGTTTATACCCATGGAGTTGTTCCTCAGCATATGGGATAGTTTCCCAAAGGATGCCCATGAAAGCTGCATTCTTCTGCTAATTTCTCTCGACCTGTTTTCCTTCCCAAATCTATTGAAGTATCCTAGATAGTTGTATTCTGTCACATTTTCGATATAGGTGCCATCTATTGTTATATATAAAAACTTTCTGTACTATATATATATATATATATATATATATATATATATATATATATATATTTCTGAACTCATTATTTTAGTTTTCGCGTAGTTCATCTTTAGGCCCGCCTTTCTTGATTCCTGATTCAATTGTTGGAGCATCTCTTCTATTTCGTGAATGTCTTCTGATAACAGCACGACGTAATCCGCAAATCTAAGATGGCTCAGGTATGTTCCATCAACTTTAATAACCTTGTTTTCCCATGAGAGTCTTTTTAATACGTCCTCTAGAACGAGAGTAAATAATTTTGGCGATATAGTATCTCCCTGCCGTACACCACGTTGGACCTTGATGGTGTTGGTTTTTGTATCTTTATCAATTTTTATGTGTAGGGATGTTTTCCTATATATGGTTTCTATAAGTGCGGAGTACCTGGAATCAATGCATGCGTTATCCATAGATCTAAGAATATGCCATGTCTCGATGGAATAAAACACCTTATGGAAATCGATAAACACCATGTGGATAGGTATGTTGTATCCTGTTGTTTTTTCTATTAGATTACGGATTGTTTGTAAATGATCAATCGTACTGAAGCCCTTTCTAAAACCGGCTTGTTCTATCGGTTGATAAAAATAGAGGCTAATAGGTCTGTAATTTTCGACATTAGTTGTATCTCCCTTCTTGAAAAGTAGGATCACTTTTGTATCCAGCCAGTATCCTGCCACTCTACTTTCATGCAGGCATTTGTTAGAAAGTGCGATAATAGATTTCTCCAATTTGCTACCTCCCAACGTGGGCATTTCGGTTGTTATGTGGTCTACGCCCGGGCATTTTCCGTTCTTCGTCTGTTTGAGAGCACTTCTTCTGTTGTTATGTCAGGTAGATCTTCTGAGCCCGAATTAGTCACAGGGTGTCTCATATCTTCATTTGCTAATGATGATAAGTAAAGAGATTTATAGAATTTTTCTATTGTCTCTAGTATCTCCCGTTTCTCTGTTACTATAGTACCGTTCTGATTTTTCATCTTATTGATTTTTGTTCTTCCGTGAGAGAGTTTTGTCCTGGGTACTCCCAGATTTGCGTTAGTTTCTATAGTTTCCTTTATTAGTTTTGTGTTATGTGACCTTAAATTCTTTTCGTATTTTCTTTTCACTGGTTTTAAGAATACAATCTTTTAAATTTAAAATTATTCATCGACCCGGGAAAATGAATATAGCAGTCCTCTTTCTAAGTTGTGTTCTAGTGAAATTATTGCAGAACCCTTCGAAAAAGAATTTATTCATCGTCTAGTGGAATATTTTAAGCCGGTAGCAATTACATTAGGAGAATTGGGAAGATGTTCTAATGTTGATAAGGAAAATCAATTGGTCAAAGATGCCTTAAAGAGTGCAAAATGGTCCGAAGGCACAGAAATGTACAAAATGTTCGCAACAGAATTGAGTTGTTACTCATTTTACTTAAAGGCATTGAAATAATAATCCCTGAAAAACTTAGAAAAAGAACCCTAGACCTTGTCCAGTAACGAATATCTGCTAGTTATAGTAGATTACTATAGCAGATACGAGGAGATAAAAATAACAAAAGAAATAACTTCCGCTTCGACCATAAGGATGTTGGAAAAAATATTTTCTCGAGTAGGCCTCCCAGAATCTATAACTGCAGATAATGGTAGACAGTTTAGCAGCTCAGAATTTAATTTTTTTTGAAAATTAATAATACAGGGTGTCCCACGACGTTTTGACAGTCCAAATTCTTGAACACTGTTCATATGACATGTATGAAAATTGGCAGATATAAACAGTCGAAACTGATGCTTATATTTCTTATAAAATGACTTTCGTTTTTCCTGTCATTTCGGGTCACGTGACCCCAACATAATTTTTTAAATTTGACAACCAGTATAATATTACAATTTTAGATATATCATTCAAAAACAAATTCAACGATACCACACTTGTCAACATT
Source organism: Galeruca laticollis (assembly GCA_963921935.1). Taxonomy (NCBI): domain Eukaryota; kingdom Metazoa; phylum Arthropoda; class Insecta; order Coleoptera; family Chrysomelidae; genus Galeruca; species Galeruca laticollis. The sequence goes on along the minus strand of OY998179.1, from coordinate 183,972,713 downwards.
GTATTGTGTAGTAATGATAATAAGGGCTATTTACTTAAACTTTACTAAATTCATTACAGCAATATTTTGCACTCAAAAATTTAGTTGGCTATGAGATAAATAACTATAGTAGCAACAATATAGGTTGTCATTCATTATTGTTAGGTGAAGTTTATTCAAGAACTGTCATTAATTATTAGTCGTAATCTTGTGAAGACACTGTAATAATGAGTAAATAATGACTTCAATTTTTTAATTACGATGAATTTGTTGACATGCCACTTATTTATGGAAAATGTGGAAAAAACAAAACTCATGCTCAAGGTTTGTACAGAAATCGTTTTCCTCATAGAATAACTCCAAACAAAAGCTAAGAACTGGTTCATTTCCAAGCGGTAAAAATCAAGTTCCTCGTCAAAAGACCGCTCAAACAGATGAAAATGTGATAAATATTTTAGCTCATCATCAGGTAAATTCACACACCTCAATACGATTTCTTGAACAAGAATTACAAATACGTAGAAGTTCAATACAAAGAGTATTAAAAAATCACAAATACCATCCTTATAAAATACATTTAACTCAAGGTTTATATCCTGCAGATCCTGAAAGGAAAATAAATTTTGTTGCTGAAACGTTCGTACAAAGTAATGATGACCCTTTAGAAAAAATATTATGGAGTGATAAATGGAGGTTTCATAACAATGTTATTATTAATCGCCATAATTATCAATATTGGTCGCAGGAGAATCCAAACTGGATAAGCGAAACCGATTTTCAAACAATATGGGTAATCAATGTTTGGTGCGGTATATTGAACGGTCGGTTTATTGGTCTCTATTTTTAAGAAGGAACATTAACGGGGCAAAGATACTTAGATTTACTTCAAAATACTCTCTCGGAATTACTTCAAGATATTCCCTGATGTTCGCGCCACCCTCTTAGTTTCCATAAAATTCGGCGCGCCGCCAATGGATTATTTTCATTAAATTTCAAAACTGAGTTCTTGTACATTTTGATAAATAACTAGTTTTTAATACTGGTCATTAACATTAACGCTCTCGCTTGGGAACAGTTCGTTTCAATTTTACTTAAAATCAATCTCTCATTTGTTAAACCGCAAAATTAGTTAAAACCGCGACGTGTGTCAAGTTCTTTTATTTTTTTGTTTTACTTATATTCGCAAATATAGACATTGTAATAAACTTTAGTTAGTATCACAAAGGCCAGGACCTTCCATCATAAATTAAAAGATCGATTGTTGAAATTCATAGTGAACTGCAGACACCGGCTCTTTGGTAAGTACATTAAATTGGAGTTTATTGTATATGTTGTCGATTCGCTAATTGCATAATTAAATAAATCTACAGTCCATTGTTCTTTGAGCTAACACCTTACATGAAAGGCAAACAAAGTGATTGCAGCAAGATGGAGCATCTCCTCACTTTTTTTGGTCAGTTAGAGAATATCTTGATAACACGTTTCCTGAAAAATGGATTGGTCAAAATGGTGCGATACTGTAGCCACCCTGTTCGCCGGATATTACACCCTTAGATTTCTTTCTCTGGGGTTACTTAAGAGTTCGAGTTTGTGCCACACCGCCAATTGATTTAGATGATTTAAAGGATAAAATGAAAGAGGCATGTCGAACCGAAACATCCGAAATGATTACAGCAGCACTTACAAGCAGTCTTTTAACAAGGTTTGGACATTTTTACAATGTACATGGACATCAATTCGAACATTTTCTTTAATTTTATAATCATTTGGAAATTCCCTACGTTTTTCAATAAAATAATTTATAAAAGTAAATAGCACTTGTTATCATTACTACACAATACAATGATGACAAATGTGGTATCGTTGAATTTGTTCTTGAATGATATATCTAAAATTGTAATATTATACCGGTTGTCCCATTTAAAAAAATTATGCTGGGGTCACGTGACCCGAAATGACAGGAAAAACAGAAGTCATTTTATATTAAATATAAGCAGTAGTTGCGACTGTTTATATCTGCCAAATTTCATACGTGTCATATAAACAGTTTTCGTGAAATTCGACTGTCAAAACGTCGTAGGACACCCGGTATAATACTTTACCATACTATTCGCTACTAGACACAACAAAATGGTGAAGTATAGCGACAAAACCGTGATATTCTTAAGAGACTGAAAATGAGTCAAGCTTGCAGAAATGACTGGAAAAAGAAGTTTCTGGAGTACCTTACAATGTACAACAGTACTCGGCACACCACAACAGGAAAGCCTCCGTCTGAGCTATTTTTCCTTCACAGATATCGATATAAGTTACCAACTATTCCCCACGACTTTCCCAACGAGATAATTGAAGAAGAAGTTCGAGAAGAGGATCACTGGAAGAAAGAAAAGGGCAATTATTTATTTTAGAAGTTGGGGATAAAGGTTTTGTAAGAAATGTTACAAAAGAAAACACATTAACTCCTACGTTTGATGCAACTACACATACTACTACTACTAGTGTAAAAGGGGAAGACGTTCAAGTTGAAAATAATGAAACAGACAATTTTATCGAACAATTATAGTCCACTTAAAAAAAGTAGATGGTGAATGGGCCATTACCTATGATATGGAATAAAATTCTTATTTTTGTTTCTAGACTTAATGCAATTAGATTATCTCTGCATATATGTTATTGTATTGAAACTGCTAATGTTATTATATTTAGTTTGTTGCTGTTTAATATCATATGTTGTATGGGGTGACGCAAGTACTATATCTACGTATAATATTTTTAAAATAAAGGTAAGCTATGGCTACATGTTCACACTTTATTCCTTATTAATTTCAAATAATTGATGTACTTGCGCTCAGCCCTGTTTAAATGTTGTTAGTGTTTAAATAATTTTAGTGTTTGTTTGTGTTCTCAGTTTCATTTTAATGTATTTTCTTTTTCAACCGGTCTAATTGTAATACAGATAAAAAAAGCTTTTTATTTGCACTGTAGTTCTGACAACTCAACCGAAACAGCGGTCAGCTCATCTTTGTAATGCGTTTCGATAGTATAATTCGGTTGGGATTTCTATATCTATGGATGGGACCCTTTCTTTCTAATGTGCTTTAATTTTGTAAATCGGATGGGGTATTTTCTTCGTTATGTGTTCTGATAATGTAATTCGGATGGGGTCCTTTCTTTGTTGTTTGTTTTGATAGTACCTATAAATCGGATAGAGCCTTTCTTTGTATTGAGTGAATGAAAATGACGAGTACTCAGTGTGTATATGTACACATATACACACTGAGTACTCGTCATTTTCATTCACTCCATTTACATCTAGTGTGTACACCATACCCACAGACAGTTCTTTCTTTGTATTGTATTTTGGAAGTATTGATTGGGTGAAGCCTTTTCTATACATTGTTATCGTATATATTATAAGTAGTATGAACTGAATGGATCCTAATTTGCATGTCCGTCTAAAATGTATCCAGAACTTTTAATGATAGGTGGTAAAATTTGAAGAAAGAAAAAAGTCACAGTTTCAATCTAACACTAACAATATTTAAATAGGGCTGCGTTCAGTACATCAATTATTTGAAACTTTCAAATTAATAAGAAATAAAGTGTGAATATGTTGCCATAGCTTACCATTATTTCAAAAATATTATTAGATATCGTACTTGTGTCACCTTATACATCGTATGATTTAATATCACATCTTTTGTAAGGGGTGTACTTGCGTCGTCAAGAGGTTTTTGGACTGATTTAAGATATCATTAAAATTCGGACTTTTTCAAGTATCTAGTTCGACTTTCTTTGAAAATGTAAAACGTGTTTAAAAATGGGCATAAAAAACTGCAAATGTTTCTCCATTTAAGCGATTCTGTAGCTCTTATAATTTCCGAGATCCCTGTACTAATCATCGAACTGACCCTGTATAGGCACAATAACCGCTGTCAAAGGTTTGTATGGAAAGTAACTCCTAACCTGCCCTAACAGTATGGCCATCTACGTCACAGTCCGATCGTCTATATGGTCGGGATTTGCAGATATCCTCGCTGCGTAATTTAGAGCTATAAGTTTTAGGTAAGTTCTTCTTGTAAAATTTCCAGATCAAAGATATTTAAACTATCTAATTCTAATTCTAGTTGTGATTATTTATTCTAATGATTTCTCCTTTAATCGATGCACGTTCATTAATTAAAGTTTTTAAATCCATTGTTGTGTTTTTTTAGTTTAAATGTATAACAAGAGCAAGTAATGCCTGATATTTTTATCAAATGCTGGCAATTGTTGAGATAATGTTTTATGCGAGCTACTGTGATTTCTCCAAATTAAAATTAAAATGAATATCTATGAGTGTGATGGACTAAAAATATAAAACAGGTTTCAATTTCAATATACCGATTAATTTAAAAACTATGGTCGTCATGAAATCTATTCGTGGGAAAAATTCCGTGCATTTCTATTATAAATTGCACTACTACAGCTGTATGTTCGATGGGACGCCCCTGATATGAATTATTGGAAGTATTTAGAACAGTTTTGATAAAAATCTAATGCTGCCCAGTATAAACAAGTTATTTGTTTTCAAAAATACTTTGTTTAACACTGTAAAACATTTTGTATCTGAGATAAGAAATTGACTATAATTTTTATGTAAAATGTAATTAAAAGTCAAAATACGTAGTTTTTAGCTAACAAAAATACACATAAACAATTAATCTCACTCTGGCAAGTGTCCCATTGAATGAAGCTGATCAAATAACTTTTCTAGGACTGATCTTGGATAATAAACTTAATTGGAAATCTTATGAACGTGTTACAAAAGTATTGTCAAAATAGAATAAATTTCATAAAAGTCCTCTCAAATAACACCTGGGGTGTCGATATCGTCTGCCTACTTAACGACTATTAGTCTTTAATTAGAAGCAAAACTTCCTTAAATAGAAATAACAACAGTTAGGTTCAGCCTTAAAAATTGTTTTAGAAGCCTACAGAGGTAGCGCAGTACACAGTATCCAAGCAGTAACCAATGAATCTTCACTTATATTACGACGTGAACCTAAACCAGTATAAACTCATACAAAATAAAATTAAAATTTATTCCCTAAAGAAAAATGAAAAAGAAATTCCAGATCAAGAAGATAGGATTAAAATATAAATTGATTATCGTAAAACAAGGAGTCAATTAGCTAGAGCGATTAAAAAATTCTCGTTCGCAAAATTGAAATTTCCAACATAATACTCAAACTTTCAATCGCAACAATCATTCAGAGAATCTTCCTCATCTCAGAGCTTTCAAGAAAATCAAACTATTTCAAATTCGTCCAGTTTATCAGCTCTCTCAACAGTGTTGCTAGCGACTGCGCAAGCAACAATTTACAATCGCCAAAATCAACTTATTCTTCTAGATAAGTCAAAATTCTTTCATTAGCAAACAACTTGTACAAAAACTCAACTATACTCAGCCTGACCTGTACGATATTTTGTGTAGGTGCAGAACCTTTAAATACACATTAATTGTTGATTTGGAGAAAATATTATCACAAATTCGAATTGACCCCAAAACATTTTGTGGAGAGATTCATCAAAAGAATATCTGAAACTTAGAGTAATAATAACCATAGAGAGGGCTATTCATTCAAAAACACGTTTATTTTTACGGCCAACAAATAGTGAAATAATGAATCAATTACAAAAAGTGGGGATGGTATTGTAGATACATGGCCTTGGTAATTTCGGCTGTTATTCTGACAAACTTTACACCAACGAACCATGATAATCCAAAAACATTAAATTGATTAACTAAAAAGTTCATTTTGTCACTAAAAGTCTTGACAAACACATCAAAACGAAAGAACTAAATGTTTACTCCCTAGTCGTAATGGCGCTCGTATAAACAAACCACGTTTGACATTATTCACTACAATACTAAGGCGTATTCGAAATGATCGTCGATCACACTCTGACGATATTTGCATCTCTCTTTGTATGGTAATTAAACAAGGACAAAACTACTAAATAGATTACTATTGACACATTAAACAGGTATTGAAGTTTTGAGCAATGTTGTCACTTTTAGTTATATTTTCGTTTAAGCTTATTCCCGGTAATCGGCCAGCATGGTTGAGGTTAAAAATAAAAAAAAAATTTCTATTGTTTACATTCTCTTCTCATTCATTTTATTTTCTCCACTACGTTTCGGCGTATTGCCATTTTCAAGTATTTCTTTTTTTTCCTCTACAATGGATAATGTGTTATTTAATTATAATACATTTAACAATAAGAGACAAGACAAAATTAATTTAAAACAATGAGCTATTAGAACTTACACATTATAAATCTACTGTCGACTGTGGACATTGCGTTCTGAAATATTTTAAAATCAAATAAAGTTACTCGAACCTGTCTGATTTAGAAAATCATCAACAAAACATACAAATAATATTCATAGGCGGGTAAGATGCAAAACACCTACAGCTACTCTATTAAATGGTTGTATATTTTTGGGAGACTTTGAAGGTCCGTCTTATAGTTAATTGAATTTTTGTTCTTTTTGATACAAATCATTTCTTTGATTTCACGTTTGAATCTGTTTTCTTCTTTGTCTAAAATTTTTATGTTTTCAAAATCAAAACTATGGTGGTTTTCGAATGCGTGTTTTGAAAGGGCTGTGGAATGTTCATTGTCGGTTTTTATGTTATATTGGTGATTATAAATTCTGTTATGTAGGTATTGAGATGATTGACCCACGTATTCACCATGGCAATCTTCACATTTGACATTATATACTACATTACTTTGTTTCAATTTTTCGGTTTTGTGAAAAAAGTCTTGGTATAATTATTAGGTTTGTGCGCTACATTTATATTATTTTTACTCAACAGCCCCTGAATTTTTTCTGATGCACCTTGTACGTATGGTAAACTGATATATGTTTTGGTTGAGATATTATTACTAGAGTTATTACTACTCCTATTGTCCTAAAAAGTCAAAAACATCTTAGAAACTAAAATCAATATAAATTCTGTTAATTTGAGGACTAACTCTCAAATTACACTCGGTTGGTGCAAAAGCCACCCAAGTCGATGATCGGTATTTGTATCAAAAATACAAACAGTAACAACAAATTTCCAGTGGTGGTACGTGCGATCAAGTGATAATCCAGCTGTCATTCAGTCCTGAAGTCCACCCCATGTGGTTTAATGGGCCAGAATTCCTTAATGACTTGAGTTCGAATTTTTCTCAACACGAGATTACAAAATAACTTCGCAACCTACCTGAGGAAAGAAATGCAGCCTTAATTATCATTTCTGGACCAAAACAAATTTTGGCAAAACACTTTCTCAAACTTCATTTTCCAAACTACAACGCACAGTGTTGTACATTCTACGATTAGCTCATAATTCTAGAAACAAAGAAAATAAATTCAAGAGACCTCTGTCAGTTAGTGAATTATTTACCTTCGTCATCAAACAAGTTCAAAATCAGTCCTTTTCAACGGAAATAGCGGAAATTTCAAAAAACAAAAATATATCCAACAAATAACTGATATCCTTGAAACTATTTTTAGATTCATCCGGTCATCTCCGTGTCGGAGTTAGGTTGGAAAACGCCGAAGTATCCTTCAAATAAAAACATCCAATATTATTACCTTCAAAAAATCATGCAACTGCTCTTATCCTCATATAACAGCATGTACGTTTAGGCCATGCTAGATGAAAAAATGTCCTATTAAATGTACAATTACGCTACTTGCCTTTCATTGGTTTAAGGCAAGTCAAGCATATAATTAAAATCTGCAAAACTTGTTATCGATTAAACGCACAGACGAATTCTCGAGTAAAACAGGCAGTAGTGAAATATTTCTCGCCCGAGGAAGAAGTGGTGAAAATATATTTTTTCTACGACCATAAAGAAAAATGTACATTTCAAGTGCGTGTTCGATTAAGAAACCTACCACGTTGTAGTACAGATTTCCATTTTCCACGGGCTAGCTGTATCGAAATGTTTCATTTCCCATGACTTTCATGAGCCACTAGACTGTCATTGCATTAACGAATTTTTTAATCATATATATAAATATATATATATATATATATATATATATATATATATATATATATATATATAAGGATATATATTATAATTTATAATATAGTCAGGACAAAATCGGAATATTTTTCTTCCAGTAAAATGGATTACGCGAATGGACGTTTCACCAAATCTTCTCACTTTATCTCATTAGATTTTATTCTATACGGTAATTTAAAATTCTAAGTATATTAGATATAACCAGAAAGTTAGATAGAAAACAAAATATGTGTACTTCAAAAATCGAATTCTGCATTATATAAATTTTGTTGAGATACATTTAATTTTTACAGAGTACTAGCTGATCCGCCAGACGTTGTCCGGCCAAATGTTGATCAATATTTATTAGGCTTATTTCAGAATGAAATGGGGCTATTGTAGAGAGTAGCATGACGTAACTTCGGAAAAAGTTCAATGTAGTTTTTCGTTTTGGTGTTCCTAGATGCCAAAACCACCCCCCGTTCCAAATGTTTTAAAACTTCCTATTAGTAAAAGTTTTTAATTCGCCCCACGTTGGGCCGATACGTTATTATAGTTCAGACTCTAGTTGTTGCTGTTATTTCACTATATTTTACTTTATGTGAATGAATTTTAATTCGCCCCACATTGGGTGCGTCAATTTATTATAGTTTACTTTCCTATGATTAAAGTTTTTGATTCGCCCGGTATATTAAAAAAAATTTAAAATATATCAAGACGTGATTACACTCACCTTTATACACTTTTATTACATAGATGAGAACTCGAAAATCTCAGTATCTTGGGTTCATAGAATTTAATAATTTTATATTAGTTTATAAACATATATGCGCCAAATAAATAAAAATGAAATGAAATTCTTATTTTCTTTTTCTTATAAATTCTTACAGAACGGACCTGTACATTCTGTTTCAAACCCCCTCTTGAGTTGCGATACGCTTCATCAATACTGCCAACTGATAAAATTGGATAATAGTTTTGAAATGAAATTTACCAACAATTTAGTTAATTCTTTTCAAATAGAAAGACGTTGTTTAATATGAAATCATGAAAAATAAATACATTATTCGAATACAAGTTTTTGAGCTGAATAACTTATCTACGGTGATCTTCCATTCAAGACACATTCACACAAATGGATTAATATTAACTATATGTACAAATATGAGGCGGCCAAGATCCACCCCGGGTTGTAGAGCCATGGATGGATATGTACAAATATGCAGCATTATATACACTCAAAAATCGAAACATATGATGTCCATCAACTTTAGATACAAAATGGATGATTTATTAGGAGTTGATGTCTGTGAAATTTCAGGGTTTAACGATATATACACAATGCAAGTGAGTTTATTTAATTTTAAATGAAATAGTTTTAAATACCTTTTCACTTATGTCCAATACACCTTGTTTTATTTTCTTTTCTAGGCTTATTTCTGGATACTCGGCAGTCCTTCTTGTTTTAAAAACAAACCAAAAATGATTTTGAGTTCCATTTACATCAATACATTATCGATGGGCTTCCATAGTCAAATTCTTTCTGAGATGTATCGTGGAGATATTATTTCCACAATACAATATTTCACTTTCTTACACGGATAAATATTCGAGGTTAGTATTCTGCTACTTGCAATTCTCTCGTTCTCTTTTATTCACCATTTTTTTTTTAAAATCTCACTATATTATCTAATGAATAATGCATTTCTTTTTTATAATTACCATTCAGGTTCACAGCTTTTCTTGTTAATATCCAATTTTCAGTTCAAAATTCGATCTTCACTATTAATACAGTGTGTAGCATGCTCTTTCCCATATTAATATATATATATATATATATATATATATATATATATATATATATATATATATATATTGTTGTAAATAGAACATATACAGAACCCATATAGAATCCTGATAAAGGATATAAAATTAAAATTTTGTCAATAAAAATAATTTATAAAATGATGTATCAAAATAATAAAATACTTCGTATAACAATATAACTAAGTACGACCAATGGTTATAATCAAAAAGATAGTAAATAAATATAAAAAGAAATCATAAACAAACATCAGAAAAACAGTTGTAAAAATTAATTCTTCAACTTAATAAAAACAACCTTAGACAGAACCTCACAAGTAAACGCAGATCAAGAAATAATATAACGCTGCATGGAATCTTAGACACCCAGAGCATCTGTTTATATTTTAAAAATAAATAGAAACTTCTAACAAATGTAACTAAAACTATAATGATTAAACAATAAAAAGACAATTAGAAGTAATAAAATATATAGAATAAGATATTTAGTTAATGATTAATCATAAAAGTAGGTATGGGAAATATTATGATAGGTAGGAATCTGTAATATGGGCAAGGTCAAATTTATACCAAAATAAAACAGTTGAGACAAATTATACCAACATAAATTATTTTGAATGTGAAAAACAATAATGAAATAAATGATTACCGACATAGTTTATGTATATAGGTGTAATAATATCAAACATAATGAGAAATGAATTGTATATATGTATAATAAGTAAATATGTAGATTGTAGAAAACGTAGAATTAATGAAATTGCATTGACCAATCAAAACAGCGCAAATAAACAGTGATATGGAAAAAGACAATAATAATAAGGTGTGAGTGAATAAGTCAATGACAATAAGTATATTAGGTATAAAAAACTATAGTTTGCAATAAGTTTAAGTCAGAAAAACAATAAAAACAACAATAAACAAAGTGACAGGTGAAATTTTCAATCGAACTTTCGAGAACAAAAACCACTTCCGGTGACAGACGATAAAAAGGGTTGTGTTCGATGTAAAATGCGGGAAATTGGTAGTTGAGAGTCAGTGGTCAGATAGGTAACACTAATAAAGTTATCCTAGTTTTATTTAATGTAACAAATTTATAATTAGTCAAAGGAAAAGTATAAAAATCAATATAAATCTAATCAATTGTAAAATAAATCAAGTGTAACAAACTTTTGTGAGACTACAAGTAGCAGAGGAAGAAAATTATCACCCAGATAATGAAAAGCAAAGGCATTCAACATCAAAGGCGGGAAAATCTATTGGGAGCGTCTCCTCCGATGTAGCATCATTTCAAGAAAAAGGAACAAAAGGTCGGTTGTGTGTTTATTAAATATATTTGGTACCAAATAAATGAAACATTCAAATAAGAACGTATAAATAATAATTTTAAAATAATAATTTCAAGTGATATAAAAATTTTAAGAGCTCATATACCTGGTTTAAAGTTCTGTTATCTTTACATGAATATAATATACCAGAGAAAAAGTAATATTAAAACTTACCATTATAAAGTGTAGATAAATGTATAATTTCTTTCATGTCGAACTTCACCAAAAATATATATAAAAATTTCCACTAGTAACAGACCACAACCAATTCCAGTTTATATCAATACACAATTATTACCATACAGTAAAATAATATTTAAAAACGTAAATTTTGAATCGATAAACTATCAAATATGTTTCCAAGTTCACGTCCCGAAGAAAACTAAAATTTAACATTTTAAAATCATTTCATAAATCCTCTTAGTTAAAAAAAAAGGAAACACTTTAAAAAGTTTTTTTTGTTTAACATAGAAGCAAAGTTAGAAAGAGCAGGTGTTTGCAAATTTCTAAGAATTTCAACGCTCACAAGATTTCGACCAAGTTATGCAAATGAGCCAGAAAAAGTCGTGGTTAAAAAAAAAGGTATAATTTTTTTGGAATATAAAGAAAGTCATATTCAAAGTGGAAATTTAGATATATATAAAATAACTCATTATTTATGTATAACGTGAGAATTGGTAGAACAAAAAGGTTAATCATTTATTTTATTAATAAATAGTTTCATCAGTCTAACTGTATAATAAGCTGTAACAAATAGTTTGTATATGAATCATTTTTTTATATGTGTTTTCAAAAGTTTTATTTTCACAAAATTTTTTATCAGTCACATAAATATATCACATTAATAAGCAAGGTTGATTTTATTCTCATAATATGCCCAGAACCCTACTGATTTTAAGAGTCGTAAACGAATAAGAGCAGCCGAGGTAACAAAACATAAGAATTAAATAAACTACATGTTCATAAATAGCATAATAAATAAAAGGAAGCATTGAATAAAAAAATATGTAATTTGGCGAACCCAACAATAGTATAAAAAGTTTAAAATTTGCAATAAATATAATATCATTTCATATTCACATATCCATATATTCAAATCATACATTGATATATATTAATACTTAAAGTCCAATCATATTCAACTTGTATAAAGTATATTAATAAATATACAGTACTTAAAAAATCAAATCATTACACACATATTTAACTGTACCACAACGTAAAAGACATATATATAGAACGTAAAGGTAAAAGTTAAATCACATATAACTTGCTTACCCCAAAAGTGGGGCATATAAAGAATAAAAATATATATAAGTTAAAAAATTTTATGAATCACAACAATCCTATTTAACTGCTCCCCAAAAGTGGGGCATTATATAAAATAAAGTGGCAATCATATTTAACTGCAACCCCAAAGTGGGGCATTATAAAAATAAATATAATCAATCCAATTTAACTTGCTCCCAAACGTGGGGCAATTAAAAATAAAGCATCAATTCAATCCTATTTAACTGGCTTCCCAACGTGGGCATTATATTAAATAGAGTAGTAATCCTATTTAATATATTTATATATATATATATATATATATATATATATATATATATATATATATACAGAGTGGTCCTTAAGTAATTGTACATAGAAATATGGTAGATTCCTGACTTTAAAATATTACGATTTAAACCAACTTGCTTTAATAAAATCTTGCTAATAAGAAATATACAGGATGTTTAAGGTAAAATTTTAAAATTTCTTTTTTGCAATAACTTCAACGTTTTTGGATATGTATACATGAAAATTTGGAAATAGAGGTTTTTGGGCACGAAAAATTATAATCTGGTACCTACTTCGATGTAATTTGCAGAGGGCGCCACATAGGCTACATTTGTGGCATCAATGTGCCCTGAATTTTTTTGCTGTTTAAGTTAGCGGTATTTTTGTAAAATAATATTGAAGCCACGTTATTTTAATAGAAAAAAGGTATACTTGTGATTAACCTTAAAACTTAACGGTTTATGATATAATCGCATTTTAGGGATCAGCTGCATGATTATTATTGAAAACATTTAGAAAACAAATTTAAGAAAAACTAAGCTGAATAACATTATAACTTCAATTGTGTCACATTAAATGTTCGATATGTCCTCCATTCTCGTCGATGCATTTATCTACACGTTCCATAAAAGATCGTCTCATATTAAACAACATCATTGGATCAAGAACACCCGCTGCTCTATTTATTTCTTCGCAAAGTAATAATTATTTATTTCGGAAACTATTAACATAGTAGGCTGACGTCACGAATGATTTTGACAGCGAAGGATTCGATTTGTTTCAATATTATGTCAGTCTTGTAATATTTAGTTTGCATTTTATTAGTTAATTTAAAAAAAGCAGAAAATGCCGAGGCATAATAATTATTCTAATACAGATATGAGAGATATGGTTGCTATTTACTGTCAGCAAAATTTTAATGGGCGAGCTGCGAAACGAGAATATTTGAGAAGATATCCAAACAGGCAGCAACCTAATCATCAAACATTCCAGAATCTATTTAGGAATTTAGGCGATAGTGGTTCGTTTCGTCCTAAGCGTGATAACTTAGGCCGACCAAGAATAATTACGCCTGATAAAGATGACGAAATAATGGTTCGCATTGAAGATGATCCTCAAGTTCGTACACGGCGTTTATCTGCTGCTTTACAAATCAGTAAAACTTCTATTTTAAAAAGACTACACCTCGAGAAGTATCACCCATACCATTTTACTCCGGTACAAAATTTATTGCCAGCAGATCTACCGTTAAGATACCAATTTGCAAGTGCTATCCGAAACAGGCAAAATCTTAATCACACCTTCGTCGACAGAATATTATTTACCGACGAAGCTACATTCAACCGCCGTGGTATTTTTAATTTAAGGAACAATCATCTTTGGGCTATTGAAAATCCCCATGATAAACGAGTAAGCCATTTCCAATATGAATTCAAAATAAACGTATGGTGTGGTATCATTGGTAACAATTTCTTAGGACCATACGAGTTACCTCGTAATTTGAATGGTGAGAACTATTTTTGCAAAATGATTTCATTAATCTATTGGAAGAATTGCCACTGAATATAAGACAAAATATGTGGTTCATGCAAGATGGTGCACCGCCGCATTATACGAGAGCAGTCAAAACATATTTGAATAACAAATTTCCTGAACGCTGGATTGGTCGTGGTAGCCATTTTCCTTGGCCAGCACGTAGTCCAGACTTGAATCCTCTCGATTTCGGTGTATGGGGTGCAATGAAACAACTTGTTTATAAGGATCCCATAAATACAAGCGACCAACTTTGGGAAGAAATAAATAGAGCAGCGGTATTTTTTGATCCAATGATCTTGTTTAATATGAGACGATCTTTTATGGAACGTGTAGATAAATGCATCGACGAGAATGGAGGACATATCGAACATTTGATGTGACACAATTGAAGTTATAATGTTATTTAGCTTAGTTTTTCTTAAATTTGTTTTCTAAATGTTTTCAATAATAATCATGCAGCTGATCCCTAAAATGCGATTATATCATAAACCGTTAAGTTTTAAGGTTAATCACAAGTATACCTTTTTCTATTAAAATAACGTGGCTTCAATATTCTTTTACAAAAATACCGCTAACTTAAACAGCAAAAAAATTCAGGGCATATTGATGCCACAAATGTAGCCTATGTGGCGCCCTCTGCAAATTACATCGAAGTAGGTACCAGATTATAATTTTTCGTGCCCAAAAACCTCTATTTCCAAATTTTCATGTATACATATCCAAAAACGTTGAAGTTATTGCAAAAAAGAAATTTTAAAATGTTACCTTAAACATCCTGTATATTTCTTATTAGCAAGATTTTATTAAAGCAAGTTGGTTTAAATCGTAATATTTTAAAGTCAGGAATCTACCATATTTCTATGTACAATTACTTAAGGACCACCCTGTATATATATTATAATTAATATTATTCGTAATTATTTAATTATAATTAATTTTATGTTTATCTACTGTTATTAAATAGTCGTTAGTCTTATATTTATAAGTATAATGGATTATGACTTGGGCTTTTATATATATAGACACGACTTACCTTCGGCTAGCTCAAAAAATTATCTTTTATCAATTTGATCTAAAGTTTAAATATAAGTCGGAAGCATGATGACTCCTCCCTTCGAGTTCTGGATACACACTATATGAATGTAATTTGATTTATATATTTATTTAATTTATCTATGAAATTGGGCTTCTGGATACTCTCATATAGAAAGACTGAAATATGTTAATTCTAATAATTTTATTGAGGACATGAAAAGAATAAAAATACCAACACTTCAATGAAAATTGATCTAATAAATTGTAACTGTGAAAAATTTCGTATTATTTTTAACATTCAAAATTACTTTATAACCCCTACATCCTATGCAATTCTGAATACACAACAATTCATTATATTGCGTCGGCGCATAAGTTCAACGCATGCGCTTATATGATTTCCTACAACACGAATACACTCTTCACCGTCAATGCTGTGCATAAACGGTTTATGCTCTGCCTGCGTGCATATCGTTGTGAAAAATTTCAATACGTGGTATAAATTTAAACAAGCAATTACATATATATAAATTTCTAAATAATGTGTGTGAATTGAAAATAAGATAGAAATGGATAGACCAGTTATGTATGCATTAGAGGAAAATAAAAGGTGGAAATTATGTGAACATTCATGGAACATTGAAAATGGATTAAATTAAACAAGTAAGTACAATTATATTATTATAAACTAAATTGCATGAATCTCCATGGAGATAAAATATGATGCATCGTAATATATTGTTCTGGGCCTTTTATTAGATTATCATTATTAGAACGTTCTGATTATTATTTTTAGTTCACTGTTTATATTTATGTGGAATTCCAAATATTTTGATTAAAATGCACAGACCTTAGTTCATATCTTCAGTCCTTGGCTGCTACTCGCGTCAATTTCTTGACGATCTCTCACACGAGAGATGCACCTTCTGATCACCTTTCTCTTCTCACGGGTTCACAAAAACTTATTAACTTATTTCTATTACCTTTTTTTGAGAACTTTTTAACTTTTTATCAAAATTTTAACAATTTTTATCAGAGGAAATTTATATCGACGCTTGCCTCTCCATCCTACCAAATCGACTCTCTTGTTTTTCAAATCAACAAACTTTTTGGCTTGGCAAACGCAAAGCTTGCTTATAATTGTTTTGATAAAACAAATTGTCAACTACTATGTCTTTTAGTTATAAAAATGAAATTGTTTGATTTCTAAGTCCTGGATGATTAACACACTTATTCACAAATATTTATTTTGTATTCAGGATTCTATATCATGTCTTTTTCCTATAATACATTATCAATTATAATCACTATCACGTTTTCACGGTTTTCTTATTTATATCCATTTTTACAAAATATACAACATAGATTACTGATTCATATAGATGTAATTGATTATTTTAAAATTCTTGAATTTTTACTGTTTTGTCTTATATAAACTATTGATTATTTCCGATTTTGTTATTATTGTTCTATATAAAATAAATAATCAATGAATTTAAGTTGGTAATAAAATTACTAGATTTCATTACTTCCTGTTTACAATACATTTCTTTGTCATATGTTTGGGCTGTGTTCCATTTATCATTTCTCATAAAGCTTTCAACCCTTTCTTTAAATTGTTAACCTTTATTATAAACACCTGCAAATAATGATAAGCAATTATTGAAATAAATATTATTTGATGTTATTTAAGGTTTCAAGTTCAAATGAAATTTTATTTCTGCTGAAATTCATATAGCGATGTCCAGAGCAATGTGGAACTTATTGACATTGACGTAATTCTGGAATTAATTGTGCAGGTAAATCTTGATACTTATTTAAATAATGTTGTGTTTAGAATTTCTACTCATAGTCCTTTTATTAATCAATCATATCAATATCTGACATTATATTTATGCGTATTTCACTCTTTCTACTGATTTTATACCTGAATTGTCAGTGACTTTCATAAGGTGGTTGTGTCTACTGCTACAAATTCCGTAATAATAGATCCTTTTTTATGTTTGTTTATTTACAAATGTTTCAAGAACTAGAGGACTAGTTCAATATGTATATATATTATTATAGTTTGAATTATAATAAATTTATTTATATGTTACCTTTTAATTAAATTTTATTATATCTTTGATTTATTGAAGGTTTTTTAATTTGCCCGGTATATTTAAGAAAATTATTTAAGTTCAATAATGCCACAAACTTACTTTTATATCTCTTTTTATTATTAATTTTTTTATTGAGCACTCAGCTTCTCAGGATCTTGGGTTCATAAGGTTAAATATTCATATGATTTTTTATAATAAGCGCCAAATCTTGATATTGAATTTTGAAAAAAAAAATTGTGAACTGAAATATTTGTGTTGAATAAATTTTTACAAAACGGTCCTGTGTATGTTATTCGGAATATGCTCGTGGCTCGTAACTTGAAACACCACTACCAACTGATAAAAATGCAGTCTACAGACAGTATAATCTATACTTTCCAAAGGGAAAGATTTGTTGATTTATACAAGAAAATACATTATTCCTTTTATCATAAATTGGAAAAAATGAACTTATCTATAATGACCTTTCATACAACCCACATTCACACAAATGAAATTATATTAAATACATACAAGTATTCAACTTGT
Source organism: Galeruca laticollis (assembly GCA_963921935.1). Lineage (NCBI taxonomy): Eukaryota > Metazoa > Arthropoda > Insecta > Coleoptera > Chrysomelidae > Galeruca > Galeruca laticollis. The sequence continues at coordinate 183,954,766 of OY998179.1, read as the reverse complement.
TATACGTTTAAGACAATATACAATATGGAAATAACTCGATATTCACCAAGATTCTTGTTAGAAAATGGATGATTGTCATAAACACACCCTGTCAGCAGAGTTTCAATATCTAATGTTTACTACACACACACGGTAAGTTTTATTTGAAATGAAACAGTTTTTAAATACCTTTTTATCGTCCGCCGATTATCAATAAATTTGTTCACCTTTTATTCTCTCTTTCTTGTAGGCTGCTTCGAAAAATGTTGGGATTGATTCAAGAATCCATTCGAATCAATTTAATTTCGAAGGCTTTCCAGGCATATATTCTCAAAGATCGTGAAAATTATTATTCTCACGAGACGGGATAATTAGATTTTTCAGGATAGTGAAAACCGATATTCTCACCATAGTAAATTACCTCTCTTCAGGAATGCTTTTTAGAGGTTAGTATAATAATTTTATCTAAAGAACAATGTACTTCCTTTTTTGATTTTTTATACTACTCTTCACACTTTTCTTTTTTTTGTAATCAACAACTTTTCATTTTTTATTAGCCCTCTACTTATTGAAATCATATAAATATTAGTAACCAATCAAAGTAACTTATAGTTGCTCATTTGATAGACTTCATTATATTCTTCAATATATTTACTTTTTTATTATCAAACAAATTCTAAATAAACAATTCATATATATATATATATATATATGTATATATATATATATATATATATATATATATATATATATATATATGTATATATATACATATATATGTATATATATATATATATATATATATAACAACAAAGAGATTCATGGGTAATTCACGCAAAATAAGGGCTACTGAAATAGAGTGGTAACCGTGGACATGCATGTTTCTGGCTCATTTTGCCTCTTCAGCACGGCATAACCAAATAAGGATGTGAAATTTGGGAGCAAATATGTTAATCGAAACATGGGAAAACACAAAATAACGGATTTCAGCAGGGAAACCAAACGCTCATTTGTGTCTTCAATTGGAAGATCCCGAGTTTTCAGGACAACAACCAACATCGACAAGGAGGCGCATATAGCCCCCCCCCCCCGCCATGAACCTTCCGACCCATAGTAAATAACAAATAAGATGTAGGAATATCGCGTGATATGTTAACAACAACAACAAAGAGATTCATGGGTAATTCACGCAAAATAAGGGCTACTGAAATAGAGTGGTAACCGTGGACATGCATGTTTTAGACTCATTTTGCCTCTTCAGCACGGTATAACCAAATAAGGCTGTGAAATTTGGGAGCAAAGGGCTATATGCGCCTCCGTGTCAATGTTGGTTGTTGTCCTGAAAACTCGGGATCTTCCAATTGAAGACACAAATGAGCGTTTGGTTTCTCTTCTGAAATCCGTTATTTTGTGTTTTCCCGTTTCGATTAACATCTTTGCTCCCAAATTTCACATCCTTATTTGGTTATGCCGTGCTGAAGAGGCAAAATGAGCCAGAAACATGCATGTCCACGGTTACCACTCTATTTCCGTAGCCCTTATTTTGCGTGAATTACCCATGAATCTCTTTGTTGTTGTTAACATATCACGCGATATTCCTACTATATATATATATATATATATATATATATATATATATATATATATTGAACTATATTTTAATATTTTAATTATTTTAATTTAATTAGATACATATGATATTTATTTATATTTAATTAGAATTTTTGTGTGGCTAGCTCAGTTGTTTATTATTTGATGTATATTGTTATTTTATTTATATGATATTGGTTCGGGAGCATGAGACTTCCTCTACTCTTTGAGTCCAGGCTTTGTTTAGAGATATTTCGCTCATTCACAATAAAAAAACACAAAACACAATATTTTCAATCATTTAATTTTATAATGAAGTTTTAATTTATTTAAACATATTTTTTAATCAAACGGTTACGCCTATGGAATTAACTAACACAGAATTATCAAGAATATACACTATCTTATGCGCATGCCCAACTAATAACGAACATAATCGAAACGAAACGAACGTTTCTTAACGACGCTCTGCTCCTGCGAGAATGTTAGATACATAGCATTTCCTTTACAATAATGCTGATGGATTTGCATAAAAGAATTTACGTTGATAATTATATACATACACTAAATAAGTTGTTGGAAGAAATATGTTACAAAATTTATATATACAAATGGAACAACATTATGTGAATGAAATGAGATGCATCTTTCTTGTATGATTTGAAAATACGTAAGTACAAGCATTATTATATCATAGAATAGGCCTTTTTAAATAATATATAGAATTTGTGTAGTGAATAAAATACATAAAGTCTTTTTTTCTTTTTTATAGATCGATCATAAAGACACAAGAATTCTTATATATACATGGAAATAGTCACTGAATTTATACTCAAAAGTTATTATTTTTATTATTGGCCAATAATATCTAATGAAACACTGACCTGATGCCTGGATACTGGATATATCTCGTCTGGATACGGGACTACGCCTTCCGAAGTTCTAGCTGCTCGATTTATTGAGAAATTTGGATATTATCACGGGAAAAACTGGTTATTAATACATGTAAGTGTTCTAGGTTTTATCTTTGTTACGAATTTGTGGCTTTCATTATGAAAATTTGTAATTTAACTTGAAATTTCGGGAAAAGTTTCTTATCACATCCTCACTATTTCGACGCCAAGAACCAACAACCAACGCTTCTCTTTGATCGTCAATTTTTTAATCAACAACCAATATATTGTTTCTAAGCACACTGATTATCAATAAGTTTTTTGTTAAATTTTATTTAATAGAAATTTGTCATGTCACTTTCCACCAATCACATTGTTTCTGTAGCTGTCGAACTATTTTCACAATTTTTACACTTTACGAGTTTTTTGAAAACATATATAAATGTAAATTCCACCCGAAAAGTATCTGTTTTCATTTACTGTCCAACTAATTTCAATAGAACAAATCTTTTTCTGATAGTGAAATTCCTTTTATATGTCGACATGGCAATGTCTAATTTTGTTTTGACGTATACATATGATAATTTGAAAATAACAATAATTTTTTTGAACATAAATTCTTTTATAAGATCTTTTGCTCTGATTATTTATACTATTTAAGTTCTCTAGTAGCAAATATTTCTTTGAATCCATCATTATTTAATATTCATTAATTTCATAAAATTTTATATACATTATGACATATAAATTATCTTTATGTCTTGATATTTTTCTATTATAAATTTATCTATTTCTTATTACTAAATATGAAATTGATTTATATTATTACTGTTTCAACTAACTACTTATTAAATTAGATAACTAAACTTGTTTAATTTCAGGTGAAACAGCTGATTTCTTCATGACAACTAAACATCTATATTTGGGCAGATTCCATGTTCTCCATTATACTTGTTAAGCATTTTCTAACTTAAGACAATTATTACGGAAATTTCTTTATTTTATTATTGTTCTTTTAATTATTATAAACAAATGATTTAATATATTCTGATTTTATATGCATTTTTACTTATGATTGTGTTTCTTCTTAATATGTTTTTAACTACATGGTTTCAATTCATTTCAAATAATAAGCAAAATATTTTCAAACAGCTGATACTCTTTCGTATATAAGATATATGGTTCAATTCCCCTCAAATTTAAATTTAATTGATATCAATACTATTGAGAGCTATTTAAATTTCAATTTTCCTTTTTTTATGATTGTCATATCTTTATTTAAATATTTATAAATTTATGGCATAATCTCATATTTCCTTGACTTTATATTCAATTCTCAAATAAATATTCACATACTTCCTATTACAATTCCTATTCTTAACAACACCTGCCAAATTATTCTTTCCCCAAAATATATTAGATTCTTATCAATGTCAATTTAAATATTCATAATATTACTCCTTATAATACTTCTCTACTATCATATTTATACTAACTTCCACCTATATATCAACTTATATTTCCTATAATTTCATTATATTTTATTTCTCTATATACTCCTCATATCATATTTCATTTCAATACTCATTATTCAATATAATTAATTATCTCTTAAATTCATATATATATATATATATATCAACATCAATTTCCTTATTATTTCATGTATTTTCAAGTATTCTATAAAATTCTAATTGACAACAAACATTACCTCCTATATTTTAATCAATATCATTCATGATTCTCCTTTCCTATCCTTTTATTATTTGCATCTTATTTCCTTATTTTAAAAAATGTAAAATTCTATTTGATACTTAAGTTATTCTTATGTTTATCCCTGTATCTTATATCTTTATATTTTCCTTCTATATAAAGCCAGTATTTCTTATAAATTGTTTTTCTTTATTTGTTATATATTGATTTGCCATATTCAAATGTCCCTTTCTTTATATTCAAAGCTGTTTTATAATAAGTTTACCTAATAAATTTGTCTTTATATTATATGGTATTTATTCATTTATTTATTTTTTTAGGTTTTGAAGAAACAAAAATGAAGAATCTTATTGCATCACCATCTGCCAAATAGAAACAAAATAATATAGTAGATAGGGCTTTGTACATTACTTAATATTAAATTTAACTAACTATACTTATGACTATTATTTCCTTTTAAGTTTCGTTCGTAACATAACATATATACATTCTTTAGAATTCGGTTACTCATTAATAATAAATTCTATGTACATTCTTTATTTCGACTTTCTGTATCCTTTCCCTTTTTCATTAAATTGCATTTTCGTCTCAAAAGTTCATTCCTATACTCATGTCCTACTATTCAATTTGCTTTTCTTTTTCTAACCTTTTTCTTGCTTTCTCCTCTTGTTGTTTGATGCTCGATATGTTTCTGAAGCGTGTGTCTATTCCCTATCATATCTTCTTTAATTTTGTTGCCCCATATCTCATAAATTTCTTCCCATGAATCCATTAAATTTTGCATTTTAAATTCTTCCATATTATTCATTTTACTATTTATTATTTTAAAGAAAACCTTTGTGTAAATTATCTTCATCATGTTGTTGTCATATATTATTCCAGTTCCTACTTTATTATTATGAAAATTTCCTGAACATCCTATACCTCTTTCATTGCTTCTTGTGCTATCTTCTGTTTCTTCTACTGTATTTTCTTTTAATCTTCGGTTAATCTCTTGTATTTCCTTATTAAATTGTCTTCCCATGATTCCACTTCTTCTAACGCATTTGTCTGTTGATTTTTTAATTCTGTCAACCAAATCTTTGATTACTTTTTCTTGACAATGTTGATTCACTTCTTCAATTGCTTGTTCCTGAAATTTTATGTATTCCATTTTTCCAGTTTCCTTTTCTTCTGTCCACTCTGTGATATTTGTTAATTCCTGATTATTCTTCTCAATATTCTTAATTTCCATGAAACTTTCTATTTTTACTTCATCTATGTTCTTTGTTAACTTATTAGCTTGTTTTTGTACCTTTGCATCTAAGTCCTTAAATTTCTGTTCCGCATTTTGCTGATAATTCTGCATAATTTCTTCGATTGTTTGTTCCCTGAATTTAATATGTTCTACTTCTTTAGTGATGTCTTCAGTTTCTTTCTTTACTTCTGCTTGAATTGTTCCTGGTAATTTTTCTTCTATATCTCTCTCTACTTCTCGAATTTGTTCTACTATTTGATTTTCTATCTGCTCTCTGATTTTTATACCGTTTTCTTGAATTTCAATCCTCAGATGTTTGTTTTGATCCTCCATATCTTCTCTCACCTTGTCAATTTTCTTTCCAAATTCTTCATTGGTCTTCTTAAGTTCCTTACAATTTTCAAATTTCACTTCTTCTATTTTCTCTTCTAATCTGTTCATATTACCATTGATGTTGTTTATATCCCCTCTAGTTTCTTCTCTCATCCTGTCCATCTTCCCATCAGTTTTGTTCATATCTCCCCTCATTGTGTTCATATTTCCATTCAAATCATCCTTCATACCATTCATGAGTTCTTTCATCTCGTTCTTGTCTGCCTTTCTATTCTCCTCCATATTGTTCATCTTGACAAATAATTGTTGCATCATTTCCTTTAATCCATTCTGTTCACTCTGTACTATACGACCACTGTTTCCTGCTTCTTCTCGTTCTTCTGTCAAAACTTCTTCCTGTGCATCCTTGATATACGTTGATAATTATATACATACACTAAATTAATTGTTGGAAGGGGTGTGAAGCGTTTTAGAAATATGTTACAAAATTTATATATACAAATGGAAAATTATGTGAATGAAATAAGATGCATCTTTCTTATATGATTTGAAAATACGTAAGTACAAGCATTATTATGTCATAGAATAGGCCTTTTTAAATAATATATAGAATTTGTGTAGTGAATAAAATACATAAAGTCTTTTTTTCTTTTTTATAGATCGATCATAAAGACACAAGAATTCTTATATATACATGGAAATAGTCACTGAATTTATACTCAAAAGTTATTATTTTTATTATTGGCCAATAATATCTAAAGAAACACTGACCTGATGCCTGGATACTGGATATATCTCGTCTGGATACAGGACTACGCCTTCCGAAGTTCTAGCTGCTCGATTTATTGAGAAATTTGGATATTCTCACGGGAAAACTGGTTATTAATACATGTAAGTGTTCTAGGTTGTATCTTTGTTACGAATTTGTGGCTTTCATTATGAAAATTTGTAATTTAACTTGAAATTTCGGGAAAAGTTTCCTATCACATCCTCACTATTTCGACGCCAAGAACCAACAACCAACGCTTCTCTTTGATCGTCAATTTTTTAATCAACAACCAATATATTGTTTCTAAGCACACTGATTATCAATAAGTTTTTTGTTAAATTTTATTTAATCGAAATTTTCATGTCACTTTCCACCAATCACATTGTTTCTGTAGTTGTCGAACTATTTTCACAATTTTTACACTTTAAGAGTTTTTTTGAAAACATATATAAATGTAAAGTCCACCCGAAAAGTATCTGTTTTCTTTTACTGTCCAACTAATTTCAATAGAACAAATCTTTTTCTGATAGTGAAACTCCTTTTATATGTTGACATGGCAATGTCTAATTTTGTTTTGACATATACATATGATAATTTGAAAATAACATTTATTTTTATGAACATAAATTCTTTTATAAGATCTTTTGCTCTGATTATTTATACTATAAGTTCTCTAGTAGCAAATATTTCTTTGAATCCATCATTATTTAATAGTCATTAATTTCATAAAATTTTATATACATTATGACATATAAATAACCTTTATGTCTTGATATTTTTCTATTATAAATTTATCTATTTCTTATTACTAAATATGAAATTGATTTATATTATTACTGTTTCAACTAACTACTTATTAAATTAGATAACTAAACTTGGTTAATTTCAGGTGAAACAGCTGATTTCTTCATGACAACTACACATCTATATTTGGGCAGATTCCATGTTCTCCATTATACTTGTTAAGCATTTTCTAACGTAAGACAATTATTAAGGTAATTTCTTCATTTTATTGTTGTTCTTTTAATTATTATAAACAAATGATTTAATATATTCTGATTTTATATGCATTTTTACTTATGATTGTGTTTCTTCTTAATATGTTTTTAACTACATGGTTTAAATTCATTTCAAATAATAAGCAAAATATTTTCGAACAGCTGATACTCTTTCGTATATAAGATATATGGTTCAATATATATATATATATATATATATATATATATATATATATCTTGCATTTTATCAATTCTTAAAATTTTTCAGCTGTCATCGACCTTTCTTAAACTTGCTCTATGCCAGATGACAATATACTTCAACAGATGTCAAAAATTTTATAACCCTAATGTTTTTATTTTGAATTTCACCTTTGGATATATTACAAGAAACATTTTTAGGGCTTCTAAATAGTTTGATGGTTTCTAATAGGAATTTAAGATAATGCATAAATATTTAACGATTCCATTTGAAGAGTGGATTCTTTCATTTTTCTAACAGGTAGTGTTTTTTTTAAATGTTTCTCTTAAATAGTTTGAATTCATATTATATCGATGTCATCTATGTATGTACAAGATACATTATAAAGTTTGAATGAATTTCTTTAGTTCGATTTGGTTTAATTTTAACCCTTGAATAGTTTTCCTTTCAATAATCTTATAGTCATTAATATCTTAAGTTGTAATTGATTCGTGTTAGATATATACAATGTGTAGCATTATTTTTCCATATTAAAATCCCCTAAATTTTGCGTTTATCAAAATTTTTTAATTAAAAAAAAAATTTATGAACGCAAATTTTACTTCAGATATTATATTCAAATATTGTCTTTAATTTGACTAATAATAAATTTCTTTTTATTTCAGGTCGCTGTTATAAGAATGAACCTTCATCGTGATTGTGGAATCTTATGTTTCAATGTCCTCTTAAATTAAATTTAACTTATTTACAATATTATAATAAAAAAAGTTCTTAGTTTAATTTTGGTTATCAATTTATGTACAATATGATTGTTCATGGAAACTTTCATTTCATTGTTTATTTTGTTTTATCTTTCCTTATGAATGGTGATATTTTTATAAATCATGTTTATTAAATATACCTCCAATCCCTTCTCCGTCTGTGTACTTTAACACATAACTGTTTACTCCATCTTCATTTTCTACAATGTATGGCCCTTCGAAAGGTAGTTTTAACTTACCACATGGTCTCCTGTTTCTGTCTGATACTCTTAGAGCACGTACTACTACTAAATCTTTACTTTCTTCTTCTTGTTCATTCTACTTAAATATTTATTGGCATTATTCTGTAAATTTTTGTTGACTTTTTCCAAAACTTCCTCATAATTTTTATTGGCTTCTGTCTCCCATTTTCTTTCAGGTGTCAATTTGTTCATTAAATATATTGGACTTTCCATGGGGACAGTGTTAGGTATATTGTTTATGTAATTTTGAATTTCCTCAATATGATTCTCCCAATTTTCATGAGTCTGGTCTTTCAAAGCTATCCTTAGGAATTTTATTATTTCTCTGATGTATCTTTCTGATGGGTTTGTAGGTGGATGTCTGATACTAATTGTTTTTACGTGTATTTGATTTTCATTGCAAAATTTCTTAAATCTACTATTTACAAAATAAGTTGCATTTTCTTTATCCAAAGGAATTAGTCATGTCTTTGAAGTTAATTTTTTTTTAAATATTATTGTGTTCATTATGCGTCCAAAAATCGCTTCCACATTCATCGGAGCCTCGTATTGTGGTACAGTATATTGATTTATATTTCTTGCATCTAGGCATAATCTCAATTCACCATTTGCTTTTCTCACTACCACAATAGAATTTACATATCTTGTATTGCATCTTTCTATAATACCATCTTTCAACATGTTTTGTATTTCTAATTCAACCTCTTTTCTGTATTTGTAAGGTATGGGATATGTTCTTACTCTGAAGTTCTCTATTCCTCTTACTTCCATTTTATGCACATAGTTCTTTGCCATTCTCATTTCTTTTCCAATCAATCTGTTCGAAAACTAGTTCGAACTAAAGAATTCAACTAAACATTTATTATTCACCCTGATTCACCCTGTACACCACATTCAACGGGTTTTGCAGTTTCCTTGTAAAAATGTTTGGTTAAGTTTTTGCATTCTGACGTAGAATTTGAAAAATCATTAAGACGTCAAAATAAATACACGACAGTAGTTGGCGACGGCATTGACAAAAATGTCGAGTCGAGTTTTTGATGTGTCAAGATGACAAGTCGAGAACGGTGAAGTTCTAGAAAGGTGTTTTTTTTTGGGTTGAAATAGTTTTTTCATTTTTCACTACGAAAACTAACGGTTTTTGTTAAATTAATAGAAAGGTCTACATAAGATTCCAGAGTGATTGCAACGCGAGAGCAGTGAATGCTTTAGTCGATTTGATTTGAATGGAAAGGTTCAATTTTATTTGTGCTAGCATTGTGGATACATTCTTCTGATTACCTCATAGAGTAACCGATATCAAAGGATATTTACACCTACAGTAGTTTACAACAAATAAGTTACATTTGACCACGTTAACAATTATACATATACTCATTACAATTTGACAGTTGTCTTTCAAACCCTTTCAAAACGTGTAATTAGCAAAGGTGATTTTACTTATATGTGATCTGTGCAGGAAGCAGTTCGACAGGAACAATCAACTAAGGTTGTACGTGAGTACTATAATTTATAACTATTATATTGTTGCTACACATATACTGTGTTTCGCAGCGCACTACCTTCGGAACGATTCTAGTGAGTAATATTAAGCGACTTCGTTTTTATTTCAACAAGAATACGTTGGTCATGTGGCCAAATTTTTGATTTCAACAGAAATCTTTTCTGTGATAGATTTAAACTTATTTACGTTTAATGTTCTTTCATTGTACATTTTTCATTAGTTTTAATATTCATGAAGAACGGCCGTTCAATTTAGTTATGCATATTTTTTTTGTTGTTAAATTTTCTTTGTATTTTACAGGAGATCAATCCTTTATTATCTCCTTTAATAATTAAATTTGTTATTTGTTTATTTCGAGTTGTCATTAACCAATCCTCGCTTTAATCCCGAAGCTCATTAATTTAAATTGCTAATCGAATACCAGCGCCCTTGGTTAATACAATGGCTAACTAAAGACCTTGAGTCTAACTTTTTTATTTGTTTTGAGCTTAACCTCAAACATTTAATTGGTCCTTCGAGCAGGATGTAATTAAACTAATTAGTATAATTAAATTAATTAACAAATCATTCATTTCTGGATTATAGTTTCGCAAATAGTAAATAAATTGGATCAAAGGCGAGGATTTAAGTTACTTATGGTATGTTACAATTTTTATATTCTTTACTCCTTTCACCTGTCAATTTGTGATAAGGCTGTTGTGTTTAAAGACAACTCTTTCAATGTTTTGCGGTTTAAATGTTTTAAAATAGTGTAAAAATTTTTGAAAGACAATTGAATATTTCTCTCAACAAGTGGTTATTTGAATAAGATCATTGCCATACATTAGTCAGCATTATGGATCACAGTCAAACAATTGAAAAGTTAAAACTTGATCTCAAAGTTTCACGAAGTAATATCACTCGCGTTGAAAATTTCATGAACAACGTTACTGATAATGTAAATATACAGTTACTAGAAGCTAAACTCAAAATTTTGACGTCAAATTATGATAAGTATAATGCATCTCAAGATTTTTTTGAATCATTGGGCGACGACTTGAGCTCAGATAGGGACGTAATGGACATGAGATATTCGATTATTTTGGAATCTATAGAAAACAGGTTAGAAGTGTTAAAAAGCAATAATGCTTCTTCAAATGTACCAGTATCAAATGTTTCAATTAGTACACCATTAGTTAAGTTGCCAGAGATAACAATTAATACTTTTTGTGGTGAAATATGTGAATGGAACACATTTTATCAGTTATTCAAATCTTTAATTATTGATAATAATTCTCTGTCAAATGTGCAAAAATTCATTTATCTTAAATCGTATTTACGTGATGAACCTCTTAAATTAATTAGTAATATTGAAGTAGTTCATGAAAATTTGAATGTTGCATTGCAGATTTTAATTAACAGATATGAAAATAATTGTGTCGTTATTAATAAACTTCTCGGAAACATTTTGGATTTAAAACCAGTGATACAAGGTAATGCTACTACTTTGAGAGAATTCCACGTTAATTTTGTAAAAACTTATGAGGCTATTAAAAACTTAAAGTTAGGCTCAGAACAAATTCTTGATTCATTATTAATTTTTATTTTAGAAAGGAAATTAGATTACTCAACAAGAAGGCAATATGAATTAGGAAGAGATTTAAATTCATTACCAACTCTAAAACAATTTCTTAATAATATTGATACGCGGTGCAAATCATTGGAAAGACTTAGTACGTTTGATAGTAATAATAAACAAAATTCAAAGGTGGAAAATAAAAATACTTTTAAACCTAACGCAACTCAGGTGGTTAATGTAGCTCAGGTAACAGCAAAATGTGTTTTTTGTTCTATGCCGCATAAAATTTACGCATGTGAACAGTTTAGTGCATTGCCACGGGCAGATAAATTTGAATTTGTCAAAAACAAGCAATTATGTTTCAACTGCTTAGGTTCAAATCATACTAGGCAAACTTGCACTAGCAAAAATTGTTCTTTTTGTAACTTGAAGCATCACTCATTGTTGCATAAACCAGCAATTCCAACTTTTCTGTCTAATCAAGGTGTTGACACTTCATCATCAAAGCACTCTTCCAGTCATCACACACCCACTTCTTCATGTGGTGTTGATGTATACAATTCGTCTTCTAATCAAAGAACTTTACCCTTATTGTATGGATCAAACGTTGGTTCATCCTCTATTCCCGCTGTGGTGTCAAATAGTGATGATAATCCAAACCCAACGCCCAATGAGGCAATCGCTAGTAAAACATCAGCTTTTTCGGCCATAAATGTTGAAAGCTCTCATGTGCTGTTAGGCACTGCGCAAGTCTGTATCTACACACCAAACAAAACTCCTATACTTGCAAAGGCAGTCCTAGACCCAGGAAGTCAGCATTCCTTTATTACCACAGAATTTATTAAGAAATTAAAATGTAAACCATATGACAAAAATCTCTATATCTCAGGTATTGGTACAGGGACGTCTATAGCGACCAAGATGGTAGATCTGGTCATTCATTCACGGACAAACATGTCCAACTTTCAAGTTCATTTTGCAGTGATGGACTCCATAACATGTGATTTACCTCAAATTAAAATACAAACGTCCAAGTTAAAAATCCCAGAAAGTGTGATTCTGGCGGATCCAACATTCTACAAACCCTCAAAAATTGATATACTGATTGGTGCTGATAAGTATTATGACATATTAAGCACAGGCCTAATGAAACTAGGTCCACAATTACCTACTCTGATAGCTACGCAGCTAGGATGGATAGTTGCAGGAAATACTCCAATCTCTCACCAGAAGAATTCAAGGAATGATTCTCATGTTGCTACTCATGTTTGTCACTCGTACAGTTCTCCACTATCGAGTTTCACAAAGAAGGTGAAACCAAACACTTTAGCTGAACCAAGTGTATGCACGGATACTGGCTTACCTATTACTCAATTGGTGAACAGCCTAGATACAGAGGACGTTCCCTCTGTTGATACACTTCTGGAAAGGTTCTGGCAACTTGAACAAGTACCAGAAAACCTACCCCTCTCCAATGACGAAAAGCTCGCTGAAGAAATTTTCATTAATACAACTATTTGCCTACCTGATGGATCATACCAAGTAGATCTACCATTCAAAAATCCCCACGAATACAAGAAGTTGGGCAATTCAAGGAAAATTGCTCAAAAACAGTTTGAACATTTGGAAATTAGAATGCAGAAGTCTCCTACCCTATCGAAAAATTATACCTCGTTTATTGACGAATATGTCGCATTGAATCATGGGCAATATGTGCCACTTATGGACTTCAATGAAACGGGGGAAAATAGATACTTTTTACCTCACCATGCTGTGCTTAGAGAAGACAGCCAAACGACTAAACTTAGAGTAGTTTTCAATGCTTCATGTAAGACCACTATAACTCTTTCACTGAATGACGTCATGTTAAAAGGATATCAGGTGCAACCCAACCTTTTTGACATTTTGGTAAGGTTTCGTTCGTTTCCTTTTGTATTGACGTCGGACTTAGAAAAAATGTACCGATGTATTAAGGTGAATCCAGCTCACCGTTTTCTGCTCAATATTCTTTGGAAAAATCACCCTTCACAACAGCTACAATGTATTGAACTTTGCACGGTTACTTATGGTACAAATTGTGCACCGTTTTTAGCTACAAGGCTACTAAAGAAAATTTCCGACGAAAGCGTTGACAAGTTTCCTGTTGCATCAGCTATGATTAGGAGTCAGACGTATGTCGATGATATTTTAGCTGGATGTGACACCTTACAACAGCTATTTGAAATATATGATCAGCTAAACTCATTACTAAATCCTGCTGGATTTAATTTACACAAATGGGCATCAAACTCGAGTGAGTTTCTGCTATCTAAACATCTCGAACCAACCGAGCAGTTGGATATGAATAAAGAAGCAAGCCCGTGTAAGGTACTTGGATTAAAATGGAATCCTCGTCTAGATATTTTTACTGCCACTGTTCCGAAATGTAATTTTGTAGAAAAAGTTACAAAGAGATCAATACTTTCTATTGTTGCTCAATGTTGGGATCCTCTCGGATTTTTCACACCTATCATTGTAATCGGTAAGCTCATAATTCAACAATTGTGGATAAGAAAGGTTGGCTGGGATGATATAATTACGGATCCCCAATTCCTTCAAGATTGGTGTAATTTCAAGGATAATCTTCATATTCTTGAAAACTTCACAATTCCAAGGTACTTTGGATCTCGAAAACCCATAGTAAAATACGAGTTACATGGATTTACGGACGCCAGTTCAACAGCTTATGCGGCTTGTGTTTACATTCGATGTTGTTATAGTGATGAATCAGTATCATCCCACTTGCTAACGGCGAAGTCAAGAGTGGCTCCTTTGAAAACTGTCTCGATTCCTCGACTGGAATTATGTGCTATACTTCTTCTTGCACAATTGTCTCACTCTATTGTAGAAATTTTCAAGAATCGAATTGATATTCAAAGCATTCATCTAAACTCAGATTCAGAAATAGCTTTATGCTGGATATCTTCACCACCCTGTAAGTGGGCCACATTTGTGGCTAATCGTGTCTCGAAAATTCAAGCGCTTACTTCAAACTTTACTTGGCATCATGTTTCTACAGATCAAAACCCCGCTGATCTACCCTCTCGAGGGGTTACTCCCCAAGAATTGATTTCATCCAAATTGTGGTGGAATGGACCGCCATACCTCTTGCACGAACCACTCACTTTGTCTCCTTTTGCCCATTCCAACAGTTACTCTAGTTCTTTGCTAGAAACAAGAGAATTTAAGCTTGTCTCACTTAACTTAATGTCTTCTACAGATTTTTGGAAATTGCTGTTTGAGAAGTTCTCTTCATTTTCAAGGCTACTACGAACAATAGCTTATTGTAGACGCTTTACGCAAAACTCAAAAAATAAGCTCTACAAACTTCCTGTAGTGCCAGGTCCGTTGTCAATAGATGAGCTCAATAAAACATTGAATAGTATCTTGATCAATCTTCAAAGATTATCATTTCCTAAGGAAATTGAAGAATTGCAAAAGGAACATCCATTATCCAACAAACAACTTCAACATCTTACACCTTTTTTGAGCCAGGATGATGGCCTCTTGAGAGTTGGTGGCAGACTAGATCATGCAAATATTCCGTATGATCAAAAGCACCCGATATTGCTACCCTCACACAATCATATGGTCAAATTAATGTTGTCTTATGAGCACAGCAGGTTAGGCCATGCTGGGGCTCAAACAGTCTTAGCAAACTTCAGACTTAAATATTGGCCTTTGAATGGGCTTAAGGAAATTAAAAAGATAATACACCAATGTTCAAAGTGCTTTAGATTTCGTTGTAATCAATACTCTCAACTCATGGCTAGTTTACCTAAAGAGCGTGTAATGATGTCTCGACCATTTGAACAAGTAGGAGTAGACTACGCCGGCCCATTTTATTTGAAATCCTCCCATTTACGCAAGGCTCCAATCATTAAAGCATGGTTAGCCGTATTTGTGTGCATGTCGACAAAAGCGATTCATCTTGAACTAGTCACCAGTCTGTCAACTGACGCCTTTATTTTAACATTGAAACGGTTCATTTCTCGACGTGGAAATCCAAGTTGTATCCATAGCGACAATGGAACCAACTTTATCGGTGCGAAAAATGAGATGAAAAGATTGCGCGAATTTTTCTTGTCGCAAACCACTGATACTATAATTCAAGAATTTTGTTCTCAAAACTACATTCAGTTCAAAAACATACCACCAAGTTCTCCCCATTGGGGGGGACTTTGGGAAGCCGCTGTTAAAAGCGCTAAGCAACTGTTGTATCGCATGATTGGTGATGCAAATTTCACTTTCGAGGTCTTTTACACAATTCTTACTCAGGTAGAGGCAATCTTGAATTCAAGGCCTTTGTGTCCTATTTCAAGTGACCCAAACGACTTGCAAAGTCTAACTCCCGGACATTTTCTTGTCGGAACCAGTCTCACATCATTTCCCGAACCCAATCTGACAAATATAGCAATCAACAAACTCTCGCTATATCAGCGTATCTCGCAAATTCAGCAAACATTTTGGAATCGCTGGTCGCGCGATTATCTAAATCGTCTTCAGCATCGTCCGAAGTGGCGTAACCCTTCCCGTAATCTTGAAGTAGGAGAGTTGGTTCTTTTGAAAGAAGATAACACGCCCCCTTTACTTTGGCCCCTTGCTCGCATATCTGAGATTTTCCCGAGTAAAGATAGCAAAGTTCGTGTTGTCAAACTAAAGACCTCTCTGGGAGAAGTTATACGACCAGTCGTAAAACTGTGTCCCTTTCCAGATAGTAATGAATAAAGAAATCATTTTTTTTTGTAGGCTTAAGTTCCGTTTTTATTTTTTGTTGCGAATAAGGTGCAAGTTAAATCTATTCACCTCAAAGTATGTTACATCTGTTTGAAAGCCGTGCTTTCAACGGGGGGGTATATGTTCGAAAACTAGTTCGAACTAAAGAATTCAACTAAACATTTATTATTCACCCTGATTCACCCTGTACACCACATTCAACGGGTTTTGCAGTTTCCTTGTAAAAATGTTTGGTTAAGTTTTTGCATTCTGACGTAGAATTTGAAAAATCATTAAGACGTCAAAATAAATACACGACAGTAGTTGGCGACGGCATTGACAAAAATGTCGAGTCGAGTTTTTGATGTGTCAAGGTGACAAGTCGAGAACGGTGAAGTTCTAGAAAGGTGTTTTTTTTTGGGTTGAAATAGTTTTTTCATTTTTCACTACGAAAACTAACGGTTTTTGTTAAATTAATAGAAATGTCTACATAAGATTCCAGAGTGATTGCAACGCGAGAGCAGTGAATGCTTTAGTCGATTTGATTTGAATGGAAAGGTTCAATTTTATTTGTGCTAGCATTGTGGATACATTCTTCTGATTACCTCATAGAGTAACCGATATCAAAGGATATTTACACCTACAGTAGTTTACAACAAATAAGTTACATTTGACCACGTTAACAATTATACATATACTCATTACAATTTGACAGTTGTCTTTCAAACCCTTTCAAAACGTGTAATTAGCAAAGGTGATTTTACTTATATGTGATCTGTGCAGGAAGCAGTTCGACAGGAACAATCAACCAAGGTTGTACGTGAGTACTATAATTTATAACTATTATATTGTTGCTACACATATACTGTGTTTCGCAGCGCACTACCTTCGGAACGATTCTAGTGAGTAATATTAAGCGACTTTGTTTTTATTTCAACAAGAATACGTTGGTCATGTGGCCAAATTTTTGATTTCAACAGAAATCTTTTCTGTGATAGATTTAAACTCATTTACGTTTAATGTTCTTTCATTGTACATTTTTCATTAGTTTTAATATTCATGAAGAACGGCCGTTCAATTTAGTTATGCATATTTTTTTTGTTGTTAAATTTTCTTTGTATTTTACAGGAGATCAATCCTTTATTATCTCCTTTAATAATTAAATTTGTTATTTGTTTATTTCGAGTTGTCATTAACCAATCCTCGCTTTAATCCCGAAGCTCATTAATTTAAATTGCTAATCGAATACCAGCGCCCTTGGTTAATACAATGGCTAACTAAAGACCTTGAGTCTAACTTTTTTATTTGTTTTGAGCTTAACCTCAAACACAATCCTTCATATTTCTCTATTACATTCTTCACTTTCTCTTCATATTCTTTATTTCCACACACTAATTCTAATTCTTCCATATTTCCACTACTTTCTATATTCCATAACTTCTTATTATCCTCCTCAATTGCCAATTCTTCCAAATTTTCGTTTCCAAATTCAATTCTATTTCCACCAAATTCTATCTCCATCTTTTCAAAATCAAGTATTGCTTTATACTTTGTTAATTCATCAATTCCTATTACTATGTCTATTTCTAAATTATTCACTAACAGTAATTGCATTTCACTTCTTTCCCATCCTTCAATTCAATCTTTTGTGTTATAGACTTATTTACTTCACATAGTTTCTTTCCATTTGCTCCTATCAATGTAGTTTTTGGTATTTTAATTATTTTAATAATTTCCAATGTTTTCTTCTATTAATTTTGTTTTTATTATGGACGCTTCGGAACCTGTATCTATTAATAATTTTATTCCTTTTCCATTTGATTTCCCTTTAATATTTATTAATCCCATTATTTCTTTTAACTCTAATTCTTCCCCAAATTTTATATATTCCCTTGGATGTTCATATGTACAGATAATATTTTTCTTTACATTTGGTATGTGCTCGATCCAAAATTTTGAACGGGCTCTGTTTCAGTGACTATTTCTGGTTCTATGGATATCACTCTTTCTTTCTGTCTTTGTATATTGTTCACTCTCCTTTGTTCTTCATTTCTATTGTCTCTTGGTTCAAAATTTCCATTTGTTCTTTCTGTATTATAGTCTCTTCTTAGTTCTCGTTTTTCATCTCTTTGTCTGTTTTCATAAGATCCATTTCTTATGTATCCTTCAAATGTTCTATTTCTATAATTATTGTTATTATTATGATATTGATCATTTCTGTTGTAGTTGTTTTGAGCATTATTATTCCTGTTAAAGTTATTGTTATTATTATGGTATCCATTGTTATTATTTCTGTTAATGTAATTGTTTCTGTTTTGTTCATAATTATTCGTTCTATTATTTTGATTGTTATTATTATTCTCCTAATAATTTTTATTATCGTAACCATTATAGTTTTTGTTTACATTTTGATTCCTGTTCCTGTTTTTGTTATTACTTATCTTGTTTCTTTCACTTCTTTGTAGATAATTAGTTAACTGTTCCATGTTTTTGATATTTTGAATAGCAATCGTTTCAGTGATTTCAAATTTAAAATATCTTGAGATAAACATAATAATTTCCTCCTCTGGTATAGGTGGACCGCATTCATGAAAACCTTCATAGCGTAATTATTCATGCTATTTCCTCTACCTATCTAAAATTTTCCAGAGTAAAGTTTTTCCCTCACTCTTGTATGAGCATTGTTCCCCCAGAAATATCTCATGAATTGCGCTTCAAATTCTTAAAAAAATTTAAAATCCTCTTCTTTACTGGTATACTACACTAAAGCATGGTTTTCCAGATTTTCCCTAATCATTTCCTTCATGTCTTCATTACTTCGCATATTTTTCATCTTATTCCTTAAAAATTTTATAAATACTTTTGGGTGTATTTTTCTGTTATCCCCTTCAAATTTGTGTTCCACTCTATTTCCTATATAATTGTTTATTATTTTCGTCTCAATCATTCCATTTCTCACTTCTTAAAAATTTCTACCCTCTGTTTGGTCATACTCTTCGTGTGAGTGAACTAGCCTTTTTCCATGTTTTCCAGTTTTCTCGTCATTTCTACTGTTTCCTTTGATTGCTGGCCATTGTGGATTCTACTTCCAGTTTGCTCAATTCTTCTTTTCAGAACTTCCATCTCCTTCTGTATTTCTCTAATCTTCTTTTCTGTTCTCTCTTTCTCTTGTTTTTGTTTCTCTATACACGCTTCTACATTTTGTTGAAATTCAGTAAGGGTTCTGTCTCATTTTCCCTCTAATTTTCCCATTCTTTCTTGGGTGTCTTGAACTCCCATTTTTATTTCCTTAACTTCTCTCTGAATCTCTCCTTTGAAATCCTTTTCTTTCTCCTCTATTTCATCAATTCTGTTAATCTGTAATTTTTCTATTTCCGTGATCCTTCCAATCACCTCTCCCCTTATTTCTTGTTTAGTAAATTCTTTTTTATTTTCCATGTATGTATTTGATTCTTTCAATTTCTTCTCAACATGTCCCAACTTTTCTTCCATTAATTTTATTATGAGTTTCTTAGTTTAATTTATTTCTTCCTTATTCTGGTCCATCTTTGTATTCATTTCTTCTCTATTTTGGTCCATTTTTCCCATCATTATTTTAAACATACTTATTACATCCATTTCCTCTTTATTTTTGGAGGTTTCCTCTTTTTTATCTCCATTTCCCGGTATTTTTTCTTCTATTTGTCCTCTTGTCCTGTTTCTTCTGACAATGGTGCATCTTCTTCTGATTGCTGTCCTCCCTGCTCCAAGTATTGCACCTGAAAATCTCCTCTTCCATGACTCCTTCCTTCCCTTTCTTCGTCAGATGCACTTTCAACTCCTACTTGTTTTCCATCCCTCAATGTCATTATTCTTTTTTAATACGGTCAAAAGAAATTATTTCTGTATTAATTATTATTATTTGTAATTTTTTATATGCGCTCCACGTTGCGTCGTGCCAATTTATTATAGTTTAGACTCTAGTTGTGCTGTTATTTCCATTAAAGTTTACTTTATATGAATGAATTTTAATTCGCCCCACGTTGGTTCGACATTTTATTATAGTTTGAATTATAGTAAATTTATTTATATGTTACCTTTCAATTTAATTTTATTATATCTTTGATTTATTGAAGGTTTTTTAATTTGCCCGGTATATTTGGGAAAATTATTTAAGTTCAATAATGCCACAAAGTGCACTTACCTTTATATCTCTTTTTATTATTAATTTTTTTAATGAGCACTCAGCTTCTCAGGATCTTGGGTTCATAAGGTTAAATATCCATATGATTTTTTATAATAAGCGCCAAATTTTGATATTGAATTTTGATAAAAAAAATTGTGAACTGAAATATTTGTGTTGAATGAATTTTTTCAAAACGGTCCTGTGTATCTTATTCGAAATATGCTCGTGGCTCGTAACTTCAAACACCACTATCAACTGATAAAAATTGAAAGCTTATAAATGCAGTCTACAGACAGTATAATTTATTCTTTCCAAAGGGAAAGATTTGTTGATTTATACAAGAAAATACATTATTCTTTTTATCATAAATTGGAAAAAATGAACTTATCTATAATGACCTTTCATACAACCCACATTCACACAAATGAAATTATATTAAATACATACAAGTATGCAACTTGTTATACGTTTAAGACAATATACAATATGAAAATAACTCGATATTCACCAAGATTCTTGTTAGAAAATGAATGACTGCCATAAACACACGCTGTCAGCAGAGTATCAATATCTAATGTTTACTACACACACACGGTAAGTTTTATTTGAAATGAAATAGTTTTTAAATACCTTTTTATCGTCCGCTGATTATCAATAAACTTGTTCACCTTTTATTCTCTCTTTCTTGTAGGTGGCTTCGAAAAATGTTGGGATTGATTCAAGAATCCATTCGAATCAATTTAATTTCGAAGGCTTTCCAGGCATATATTCTCTTCAAAGATCGTGAAAATTTGAAAATTATTATTCTCACGATACGGGATGAATAGACTTTTCAGGATAGTATCACTGCACACATCTTATTTCACTTCAATTTTAACAATTCCAAATTTTATCTAAAGAGCAATGTCCTTCCTTTTTTGATTTTTTATACTACTCTTCACACTTTTCTTTCTTTTTGTAATCAACAACTTTTTTCTAAATAAAAAATTCATTTTTTATTAGCTCTCTACTTATTGAAATCATGTAAATATTAGTAATCAATCAAAGTAACTTATAGTTGTTCATTTGATAGACTTCATTATATTCTTCAAAATATTTACTTTTTAATTATAAAACATAACCTTTTACAATTCTAAATAAACAATTCATATATATCTCTTGCATTATATTAATTCTTAAAAATTTTCAGCTGTCATCGACCTTTCTTAAACTTGCTCTATGCCAGATGACAAAATACTTCAACAGATGTCAAAGATTTTATAACCCTAATGTTTTTATTTTGAATTTTACCTTTGGATATATTACAAGAAACATTTCTAGGGCTTCTAAATAGTTTGATGGTATCTAATAGGAATTTAAGATAATGCATAAACATTTAAGGATTCCATTTGAAGAGTGGATTCTTTCATTTTAAAACAGGTAATGTTTTTTTCAAATTTTTCTCTTAAATAGTTTGAATTCATATTATATCGATGTCATGTATGTATATACAAGGTACATTATAAAGTTTGAATGAATTTCTTTAGTTCGATTTAGTTTAATTTTAACCCTTGAATAGTTTTCCTTTCAATAATCTTATAGTCATTAATATCTTAAGTTGTAATTGACTCGTGTTAGATATATACAATGTGTAGCATTATTTTTCCATATTGTAAGCACGATAGAGGGCGTATTTTTTGACAGATCGAAACCAAACTTGCTACAAAAATCGGTTAGGTCAAAATCTTGTACGAGTTCGTTAATGAGCTAAATCGACCCAGTGAAACAAAAGGGCGGCCTGTTAAAGTTGAAAAAAATTGAATTTCCTTTGTTTTTCATTTGACGTAAAAAAGTTACTGAGCTTTTTCATAGACATTAACACGTTATACAACTTTTGTATTCAACATTTTTCTCTAAATCGTACATTAAAACATTTATTTAAGAAAATTCACAAATTTACCAGAATTTTTTTTTATTTTTTTGTTTTTGATTTGATGCCAAAATGTTACTTTGGTTTTTGTACATTACTTTAGGAACTAATTTTTATTATGGGTTTTATGCAAAAATGAAATAAACCTGTCCAATTGGTCCTGTGCCATTGGGATTTTTATATTTAAAGGTACTCACTAATAACTAATCACTGTCACAAACAATATTATTCAATGTTTGAAGATAGTTTAACTACGTATCTATAAACAAAAGAATGGTAGATATTCTTTTCAGCTTAAATTTTAAATTTATATTTGTGATTAATGAAATTACTTACTAATTACTTTTTCTACTTCCGTTACTAAAACCGCATTTTCAACACGGGTTTGACATGCACAAAGCGACTCTTTAACCACTAGTGTTTAAAATGCGAAAAGTCACATCTCGTTTATCTTTTGTTTTTAAAACGTCAAATCAAGTGTATCTTTCGTATGTTAAATTTCATGTTCCGTGATAGTTTTGTTATTCGGCGTCATTTGATTTGACAGGCAGCTGTCAGCCATCGTCCGTCATGTAATGAATATAATTAAAATATAATATAATGTTTTCCTTCCCGCGGGCGAAGAAAAAGTATAGTAAGCACCTCGTGTTAAAAACGTCTTTAGTCACTCGTTTTACAAGGAACTCGTGACCAAGGTAACCTTTTTGACAATTGGTACTTAATATACTATTATATATATTATATATCGATACCGACTCATAAGCCCAAACATATTGTTTTGATCATAAATTTCTATAAATAAATTGAATGCGTTTCTTCCATACTTGTTTTAAAACGCATACTTTATACTTTCTAGCACTGCCGATACCACTTTTAAAATATAAAATAATTTTTTTATTTTATATAACAGATTAAGTAATAGAAAATATTTATAATAAAATGTTTCTACAACCACTATGTAAAACACGCTTTTCTACACAAATTTTTATAAGAAAAGTATATGCCTTCTTCCAATTTCTTTAATATCCATTGGAAAAGTAATAATTTAGAGCCATGGCTCTTTTCCCCGCGGAAATGTCAATTTCAATTTTTTTGACAATCTAACAATATCTTTATAGTGGATTTCGTTGACAGGCACTAATATTACAATTAATTGAAACTTATTATCTAAAAAGATACATCAGGCAACAATTCAAAATTGATCAAATTTCGCTACTAACTATACCTACGTTTAACTTATTTTTCATTTTTTGAATGCTTTCTATTCAAAGTTTAAATAAAATGCCTATACAAGTTACTTTTTTCTTTCATTAACATCAATAACAAAATATTGTGTACAACTCGTACGCAACGCTTTTCTCCCACTCCCTTGATTCTCGGCACTCGCCTTGCGCCTGTGGAAAAAGTAAACGATATAGAAGTTGATATACTAGAGCGCTACCTGGTGGGAAGGGAATCTCAATGTCAAAACCCCTTTTTGACAATATAAGATTATCTTTAAAGTGAATTTTGTTGACAGACACTAATATTACAGTTAAATAAAATTTATTATTAAAAAAAGATACACCAGGCATAATAATTCAAAATTGGTCAAATTTAATTTTTAGCTATGCCTACGTTTAACTAATTTTTCATTTTTTAAATTCTTTCTGTCCAAAGACTAAATAAAATACCTATACAAGTTACATTTTTCTTTCATTAATAAACGTGGTCGTAGAAAAAATATTGTGTACAACTTGTACGTAACGCTTGATTTGCGGCTCTCGTATTATGACTCCTGCCACAAATATTTGAGCTCGTAAAAAAAGTAAACGATATAGAAGTTGATATGCTGCAGCGCCCCCTGGTGGCAAGTTACAACAAAAAGGATAGCAAATACAAATTCTACATAGAAAAATACCACTCTATTTCAGTAGCCCTTTATTTTGCGTGTATTACCCATGAATATCTTTGTTGTTGATGTTAACATATCACGAGATATTCCTACATCTTCTTTGTTATTTACTATATTTATATATATATATATATATATATATATATATTTTTTTTTTTTTTTTTTTTTTTTTTTATATAACGACTGAAAAATGCTATATATATATATAAAAGATCTTCGCGTTGATTCCTTGGACTGAAATCCCCGTTATCCCCACCTATATATATATATATATATAACCAAGAAAAATGGAAATAAAATTTTATATATATATATATATATATATATATATATATATATATATATATTGAAAAATATTCCTTTGTATGGCTCACGTTGTGCCGTCAATTGACATGTATATTTTATTTATTTATTGTATAGTTGTTATATATTATTCATTGTGATATTTTAATAAAGTTATTGTTTTATTTGATGTGATATTTTACTTAGTTGTTGGCTAGCTCAGTGTAATTAATTATTTAATGGGAGAGCATGAGAACTCTATACTCCCGTTGAGTTCCGGATTAATTTTAATAAGAAATATAAAATTTGCACCTTTATAAATATACTATAAAACTTATCTCCTCTGATTGATGCAAAGCTGTAAAATATATCTTTCTAAATAAATGTGACGCCTATGGCATCAAGCTGATTCCTGTATTTAACGCTTGACATTAAAGTAAAACAAGATGAGTCAAATGTTAGTTGACTATGATAACCAGTAGACATAAATTGAAAAACATTACAAACTTGATGAAATACTTATTTTAAACAAATTACTACGATCTAAAAATTTACTTAGTACATGCATATGCTCTTTGTACAATGAAATTATCAGTGCGTGCATAATTCGAATAAGAATTGCATCGTGTGTAGTGAATGTGTTCCAGATTTCTAAATAAAATTTAGAAAGTTTCCTGAATTCTAAGATCAATTAGAATTGTACGAGTTGTCCAGTTATTAGTTAGTGAGTCCGATCCAGTTTTTTAACAATAATTTCTCGAGAAATAATAAGGCCTATTTTTTAATTAAATTTGACATAGATGCATCTATTAGATTTTTGATTGGAAACAAAATCAATCAATCATATAAGGAAATTCACATAAGAGAAGAAAAGTTTAGAACTAGAAAATTTGAGTGAAGCTTGTTTTTGACATTTATCCATATCAAGATTTAAATCGACAACTTGAATTTTTATTAAACGTTTTTCATTAGGTTAATTTATAGCATATAGGTTGTAGTAATTTTAAGTTTCGTTTGTGATAAGTTTGGGGGAATATTAATTTGTATTTGAATCTAGTAGTATGATATAGAATTTTGCATTCATACTCACTATAGTCTTTTTATAACATTATTTCAGAAAACTAAACATTTTTCATTAAATAAAACTGTACATCAAATCAGTGACAGTTGGTAATTTTCAGTGACAGAAATATTGGAAACGTCATCAGAGATTTCAAGTGCCTTTTATAATATCAAACATACAGTTACTATAGGTTGTGACCAATAGTGAAACAGATAATTCGGAGATACGTAAAATTTAAACAAATTTTGAATAATTAATTTTTTTTAACAGTTTGATCGTTTTTAAGTTGTATGTACAAGAATTGTCGTTGCGACAATATACATCAACGTGAGGTGAATTGAAATTTATCTTTACAGGAAGGATTACATTCAAATTAAATAATTAAAATTCATCATATAGAGGCTTAGATATATTATAATTTGGCTTCTAACGCGGGGCAATTATAATTAAAAGAAGGTATAATTGAATATATTATAATTTGTCACCCAAACGTGGGGCAACTATAAAATAATAATTGAATATACTATAAAGAAATATTGAATATATATAATAAATATATATATATATATATATATATATATTATTGTGGATTGGTACTCCTGTGGTACCTTTATTATTTTTATTTTAGTTTAGTTGATATTTATTGTTAGTTTTTGTTTGCCCGGTATATTATAAATTTTTAAAATAGGTTATAAAATAATTATACCTTTGCATGAAAGACTCCACAATCTCAAAGTAGGGTTCAAATGTTAAAAACGAAACAATTTTAATTTCAAATATGTGCGCCAAAGTTAAATAAAATCCTTACCTTTAAACAAAAAAAAATTTTGTTAGTCAAAAAAAATACTTGCTTTCTATTTCTTAATAAATTCTAGAGACGGTCCTGTATGTTTGATTTCGAACTCCTCCACGGTTTAAAGACGTCGGGTCAATACTGCCAACAGCTGAATATAGATGGAGCAATCACCAAGAAATGAAAAATCTCAACAATATAATTTCAAAAAGTTTTTCAAGTGAAAAAAAACGTTATTTAATATTTTGAAAACAAATACATCATTCTTTAACAAAAATTTATGAAAACAAACTATCTATGATGATCACTCATTCAACAAACCATACACTCAGATGAAATATTATTTTTCTATGTGATTATAAAATAGGCAACAGTATATACAAATTTGAAAACGAATTTCGTCACAAACCGTCCATGACACAAAATGGCGAAAACAATGCTGATAAAAATGTATGAAATATCAAATTTCAAATCTTTGCACAAAACAAGTAAGTTTATTTGATCTTTTTATATATAAATGAAATAGTTTCAAATACCTGTTCACTGTTCCGTTTTAATACACTTCAATGATTGGTTTTTTTTTATTTATCTTAGGTTACCTCCTGGAAAACCAAACAATACGTCCAGCTTGGATAATATCAAAAATTGATGCTATTTTTCGTCCACATCAATACATTTTAGACGAATTCCATAATCCAGTCCTTTCTGAAATGTATTGTGGAGACACCATTTCCACAATACAATATTCTACTTGATTATATTGATAAATTTTACGGTCAGTACTCTATTATATTTACCAATTTTCTTGTTAAAATTATGTTTATCTACTTGATTAATCAAATTGCTGAGTTGCTTTTAAGAATAATGTATTTCTTTTTATAATTACCATTCCAAAAATGTTGCTTTTTAAAGAGTTTGAATTATTTTTCTCAAAATTTTGCTTCTCACCCATTCACTTCTACCGAAAAGAAATTCTACTTAGTGAATAGTGTACATTATCAACAAATTGTTTTATTCAATTTTTTAATTATTAATCTGCTTGTCGCTGATGAAAATATTTCAAATGTATTCCACCAATCAAAATTGGCTATAAAAAATTCTTGTTGATAAGTTTCACTTCAAGTTATAAATTGTCCATCTATCCTTTTAGGACATTCTGTTTGAAGTCTTTAAATGATTAAAACCCATATACTACTCCCTTTAAATTGTATTCCAAAATATTAATAAATGACAGTTCTTTTTATTTCAATTATATCTATGCGGAATGACAATTCATTTCACAAATGTCATGCTTTATAACCTTAATGTTATTATTTGACTTTTTACCTTGACATATGTTAAATAATTACATAATCTTATCAGAAAACTTCTTTCAATATCTAATTATTACTTTTTAAGACAAATCATAATATTTTTTACTTTTACAATGTGAGAAATAGATTGTTATAATTTATATGAAACAACGTTCAAAAATTCTCTCTCTCAAATGTTAAAATCATGTTATATATTTCACATATGTATTTACAAAGTGTATTTAAAATTTCCTCCATAATTCTACAGTTTGACTCTTGTCTTCTTTCTCTATTGAATAATGAATAATGCAGATTGTCTCCATTTCATACAATTTTTAAAAAAAATTCAAATTCTAAAATTTTGTACTTGCTTACAGTGTGTAGTCTTTCATTCAATATTTTAGTACACAGAGTGTTGCAGGTTTCTCTCTATGTAAATATATATATATATATATATATATATATATATATATATATATATATATACATAACTTCTATATAACTTAACTTGGGCTTCTCTGTATATTGTTATGTTTATATATAGTTCTATATTTTCATAAATCCGGGGCATGTAGACTTTCTGCCTTTGGGTTCAGGACGCCAATTTATAATTGAGTAGACAATTATTTTATTTTAAGTGTAAATTAATTATTTATATACTGTTATGGGTATTATGTTATTTGAATATTTCATAAATATTACACTATTACCTTTTCATGATTATTATAATGAAGAATGATTGAAATGAGCTATCTTGAATTAAATTCTTTTTATGGATAGTGAATAAAAATACCATATCGGTATAGCTATACTGATGCGGGCTTCTGGAGTCTCTCACTTCTTGAAGATTTCTTTTTTTTAAAGAAATGCACCTTTCTGGGCGTTGAAACCTTTTCACTTGATTTTATACGCTTTCCGTTTGCTTTATTTAATAACTTTTTGTAAAATACTTTAATTTTTTTATAAATTTCTGAAGAAACCTTCTGGAAACCTCTATACACGTTGTTCTATCTCACAAAAGCCACGCTCGACTCCCAATTGTTTGTCCAATCAACAAACTTTTTCACACAGGAAGTTCAAAGCCACCTTGTTGCCACTATTGACTCAATAATTGTTTGTTTGGGCTTTTTTAGTTAAGAATAATGAAACAGTTCTTTAAAAAGTCTTGGAGGATGTTTAAAACTATACACACGTATGGTTATAATCTCAAATTTTTCATAATTTGTCCTTTCACCTTATTACAATAATTCAATTTTCCCCATTTTCGAGGTGTTCTTACATTTACTAATTACATAAAATTTACAATCTAAAGAGTCTAATATCGAATATGCAACTGTTCAGCTTTAATTCTTCTATTTTTTGCTATATTACATTTACATAAACTATTAATTATTCCAAAATTTGATTTTTATATTTAACATTTTATTGGTTACCAATAAATTTATGTTGGCAGCAAATTCACTTTTTTTACGTCACTTCCTTTTTGTTGGGCTTCATGAATCAAAGATTTAATTGACGTAAAGCTTGGCTGTGTTCCGTATGTCAAATCAATATTAATTCTTTCATACTTTCTTCCTGATTATGATTTGCAATTATTAGATATAAATATTGATGACCTGTTATTAATTCTGTTACTAATTCTGTTTTATTTCAGATATCAAGCTAAGATAAGTTTTAAATTCCTTGTGCATTCATACGGCCATATTCAGAATGTTCTTATGTGTTCACATTGACTTGATCTTGGATTATATTTATAAAGGTAATTCTTTAATTATTTAAACAATCCTTTCATTATTTTTATTTACTATCCTTAAATTCATCTGATCACATGATTTCTATCAAAACCGAATTCATTCCCACAGTGGCCACCCCTCAATGACTCCAAAAAGCAGTGGCCACTGTTGGCTACATCTACCATAGCCACTGTAGGAATTGTCACTTTTTTTAGAAAAATGGTAGCAATGTTATGCTATACGATTTTCAGCAGATGAAAGTAGGAGAAATATGTGGCCACTAGATACACAATTATTGCTATTGATGTTACTTGGAATAAAATATAAATGATAATGCGCAACTAACAAGGATGGTGGCAGCATGCACCAGGTTATAGACACAGATAAACCACAGATAGATGAGACACCGATTTTGGCGCCATCTAAAGAGCCTGTCGACTAAACAATTGAGTGATGTTAAAAAGATTCCTGTAATTTTAGACTTTGGAGGTACATTCAAATTTACTGTATTTTAATTAGATTATTTCAAAATAACCATTTATAGTCCATCATTCGACATTTCATTCAATTTAACTCCATTAACTCAATAATGATTAGATGTTGAGTTAAATTAAATGAAATATCAAATGATGGACCATAAATGGTTAATTAAGTTTTATAAGAATAACGAGAATGGTTGTTAATTGAGAAAGAAAAAATGCTCAAATTTTTTTAATAAAACTTACCGAGTACACCACTTATTAGACTCCTTCAGAATACACTTTGACATTGTCTTTTCAATTAATAACAATAAAGCAACGAAACAACAGATAGATATTACACTATAGCAATAAAAAAATACACCAAAATACCGAAACCGTATAACCTCAACACTCAAACTAAGAAACGATAACAGTATAACAGAACTAACAGATAAAGCGCAATATGACATCGCGCATACGCAGTAATAAGAATCAATAAAATTTTATTACCAACGATGTTACAGTTTTCGTTAATTTTTTCGAATTATCTACCGATTTTAGCTACTCGATAGGCTCTATAGATGGCACGGTCTGCAGTGTCCCTAGCCTGGTTATAAATTCGCAGAAATTTAAAAATCTCCACTGTAGGAGCATGGCCACTGTAGGGCAGTCTCCCTACTACGTACAATATCCAAATGTATGACACTAAAAATTACTAAAAAAGTGTTCAAAGAGACTTCATTGTGACACTGTAAACAATGTCATAATGAATTCTCTTTTATACGCGAATTATAAAATAGTATATTGTAAAACAAGTGTCACAATGACTCATTTTGTAGTACGAGTGCTGTTTGCGTAACGAACCGCGAAGTGGTAAGTACTACAAAATGTCATTGTGATAAGAGTTTTACATACTATTTTTTATAATGAACGTACAAAAGTGTTTTTCATGAAAATATAATTGCAATACTAGTAATTTTTGTGCTTCTTTATTTATGTTGAAAACCCTCACATATACAAGTGACAGTTGACAGAAGGTTTAAATTTGAATGTTCATTAACTTTCTAATACATTGTTCGGAATTTATGAATATGGCACTAAATAGCGAATTATCATGCATTCCACCAGAATTTCGCAATATTACTGATAATGCAGTTAATGATTTACTACCTGAAAAACCTAAGCAAAAATGTGTATATGGTATTTATGTGTTGAGTTGCTTCCATTTACGTTCATAATTCTGTCATTTGTTCTGCACGTGACAAAATTTCAATGCTGAAAAATTAGAAATTGAAATACATACTGACATTATAAATTATGACTTACCTTATAATTATATATAGTTTATATTTAATATTATTGTTTTTATTTAAATTCTTCAAAATTTATAGAAAATTTATCATGTGTGCACCTTGCAATGCCAGTTATAATTGTCAGTTTGTCGGCCATAAGTTAAACAGTGCCTCCAACTGTATAAAAAGTTACCAAAAACGATGCTGAAATGGTTATTTTGTGACACTGTTTTCGATGTCACAAAGTAAATTTTGTATACGTGAATTATAAAAATATATTTTATAGATACCTTCTTCCAATTATTTTAAATCCGCGATGTTTATACATGACAAATCATGATGTCGACGGTCGATAACTAGGATTATTGACACATCATATCATACTTAGTAAGAGAGATAAAACTTTATTATCCCTACTAGACTTCGATTGGTAGTCAATAAATAACATAATATATTAAATGTGTTATCACTTCACTTTTGAATGAGTTCGTTCTTTAAACATTTTTAATATGAAAATTATTCGTAGTGTAGTTTGTATTCTCTGGTTTATGTGCGGTAGCAAGGTAAGCAATCAATATATCAACATATAGGTAGCAAGGAAAGCAAGCAATGAATCATCATATAAGGCGAAAATAAAAACAAATACGGCTAAATACGGAAAAATTTTCATACTATGAATCATATATTTTCTGATCTGCGCAATTATAATGTTCAATAGGAAATTGTGTGCATATTTTAAAACGAATAATTAACTTTAATAATTTACTGTAAAATTGTTTATATTGTAGCATACATGTCTAACAACACTTGATTTATCAGTTATTTAGGACAGAGGGGGTATTTTTGCCATAGTGTACACTGCTCTGTGGGCAAATTTCTAAAAATATTGCAGGGTTATATTGAATATTTATGTAATTAAAAAGTTTCTACTATCTTACATTAATAGAATGTCTATTTAGATTAATGCAAGATATAAAAAAATGACATTTAATATTGGGTAATTTTAATTAATAATTGTTAATCAACAATTGGCATAGATAGATAGATTTCTCTGAGGTGGTTTACAGCCTACTCCACTGCGACCTTTTAAGATTTATCGTTATCCTCTAAATTTTGATTACATTTTTAGGTTTTATTCTTCTTATGAGGTATGTCAGCTTAGAGAGAGTGAATCTTTCATATAGTTCCTTGCTAGTGGCTTTAAAATGCCTAATGCTGAGAACCACACGCTTGTTAAACTGTCGTAGTGACATAGAATGGGCTCCGCAGTTTCTTCCTCTGATCGACAGAATCTACATAAGACCCATGATCTGAACAGATATAATTAAACTCTCAATACACGAACTTATTCGACATAATTTAAGATGATTATGACAACGTAGAAAATTATTATGTCAAATAAAGAAACATTCGCGACAAATATTAAAACTAAGTATGTGTTCACAATAACCGTTAAAAACTCTAAACTGTAAATAACCAGCTTATCAAATATACTACATTTTCCCCCCTTCAGTATTAATGACGAAATCTTGTGAATGACTTGGAATACGTCATTCTCTATTAGATTTTCTTAGCTCAATTACTGGGGCTTCAGTGCTAGTCGTTTTAAAATTTGTAGGTTGTTGCGGTATTTCAGAAGAGTCGGAGGTATTCTGAGACTGTATTATATCATTGGTAGTAGATTCTGGGTAATTGGTGCCACCTTGTGTTTGAGAATCTGCTTTAGTTTGATCGATATCCGTAACTGTTGGCACATCTTTTTCTTTCGCCACAAGGAGCTAAGTGTTTCAGAGATACTGTCAGTTCTCGTCCATTCTGAAGACGGACAAGGGCATGATTAGAGTCTGCTGCTAATAGATCTACTTCGTCGACGAGTGGTTCGTATTTAGATAACCTCACGACGCATAAGTACTTTTCCGGGAGTCAACAACCATGATGGGATTGACTCGCCATTCGGTGACCTCCGGGATGTTGAAACATGCGTTCCTGTGGAGTTTCATTAGTGGCAGTACAAAGAAGTGACCGGACACAATGAAGGGCATCTTGAAGAACAATTTCCCATTGAGAGGTTTTTAACATACGGGACTTGAGTGCCAACATAATAGTCTTCCAGATTGTACCATTATATCTTTCTACTTGGCCATTTCCTTGAGGGTTATAAGGTGCAGTGCGACTGGTCGCCACGTTAAACTTATCTAAGTATCTTTTAACTTCATCAGATATAAAAGAGGAGCCACTATCAGAATGGATGTAGGATGGTATTCCGAATACAGTAAAAAGATTGTGTAAATTCTGTATTACCGTCGCTGCTGACACATCAGAACATAGAAAGGCAAAAGGAAATCGTGAATATTCGTCAATGATCACTAATAAATATCGATTTTGTGATGTGGAAGGTAAAGGTCCCTTAAAATCGACATTAAGCCTCTCAAACGGTGCTGTCGCATTTATCAATTTTCCTGATAACTTGATGAATCGTGGGTTCAATTCGCAGCATATCGGACACATATTTGTTATTCTTCTTATTTCATCTATTGAAAATGCCAAATTCTTACTTCTAACATAATCATATAAACGAGTAACTCCAGGATGACAGAAAGTAGTGTGTAATTGTTCCAATGTTTGTCCGTTAGTTGCTAGATAACAGTGAATTCTAGTGAATGCGTCTGCCACAGAATTAAAATCGCCATCTCTATATATTATGTCATACTTATATTCGGATAATTCTAATCTCCATCCCAGAATTTTCTCGTTGTTGATTTTGCTACTTTGTTTTGAATTAAACATACACGAAACTGATTGTTGATCAGTAATCAACTTAAATTGTCTATTCAGTAAGAAATGTCGCCATTTCCTCAGTGATTCAATTATTGCGTAAGCTTCCTTCTCGATGGCAGAGTGATTTATTTCCGACAGAGAAAAAGTTCGGGAGAAAAATGCTACTGGGCGTCCTTGTTGCGAAAGAGTCGCAGCTATTGCGTTTTCGGATGCATCCGTTTCTAATACAAATTCCAATGATTCGTCGATGCATTTGACAGCTGAATCTGCAATCGATGTCTTAAGATCTTCAAATGCCTCTTTAGCTTTGTCGTTTAATTGAAATGTCATGCAGTGAGCCAATGGTGCAATCCATTCTGAAAATCGTGGCACCTATTTCGAATAATGCGCAAACATCCCAAGTACTTGTTTCATGGCATTAAGATTAGTAGGGAGAGGATAATGCAGAAGAGCTTCTAGTCGAGACGGATCAGATCGAATAGTGTTGTTTTCAATAACATATCTCAGTAGTTTGATGCGCGTTATTGAGAATTTGCTTTTTTTGAGTATTTAAGGTTAGTTTATATTGCTTTGTAACCTGAAGAAAATGTTCTAAATTTCGATCGTGATCTGCTTGATCGCTTCCACAAATGGTTACGTCATCAAGATAGGAATAAGTGCCTTGTAACTTTTCGGTTTCGATTATCCTGTCGATAGCTCTTTGAAATTCTGAAATTCAAAAACGACATTCGTAACACCAAATGGGATCCGCCGGAAATGATAAAGTTTACCATTCACTTCAAACGCAGTATGAATTTTGTCACTGTTCTGTATGGGAATTTGATGGTAGGCTGATTGTAAGTCGATAGTATTAAACACCGTTTATTGAGCTACTTCATTGACTAATTCCTCAATCCTTGGTTGAGGATATGCATCTGATAAAGTGAAATTATTTATTGTTTGTGAATAATGAAATTGACTGTCTCGACCCTTACTTCGTGGAATATGCTCATATTAGTGTTTTTAAATGAAACTCAAGGTCTCTAGTTAATTCCACAATATAATACAATACATTGTTTTATGGAAACAATTGTAAATTTTTTAGAATTTTCAATAACTTGTATTATATTGTGGAATTAACTAGAGACCTTGAGTTTCATTTAAAAACACTAATGTTTGTGAATAGTCAATGCACATTCTCTTCTTTTTATTCTCTCCGGATACGACAACCACTTGCGCCCGCCAAGGTGAGTTACTCCGCTCTATAATACCTTCATATATCATTCGTTGTATTTCATTTTCGATAAAATCATGATCTTGATTTGAAAATCTACGGGATTTTATCGCTATAGGTTTCATATCAGGCGATGTGACTAAACAGTGATGAAACTGGTACTTCAGCAGCCGCTAGGTTACAAATAGTAAGAGTCGGTCTAGATCCTCCAAAAATCAGATATAGAGCTTCATGTTGCTTCAAAATATCATGTCCAATGATGACGTCGGCACATGCTTTTGGTGATATTGACATTTTAATATTCATGTAGATATTCCCAAACATCTTTAGGTGAACTTCACAGCTATTGCGTATTTGGCATGTCAAAGAACTAGATGCCATCAAAATGTATGCATATTCAGGGATTAAATCTATTTTCAAAGCTTTGGCAAATGATTCATTTAAAAAACTCAGAGAAGAGCCACTGTCGACCAAGGCTGTTGCAGGTTGAGAATTGATAGTTACATCAATTAAAGTCTTATCTAAGCAAGTAGGCCCTGTAGCGGCTAAGTAATAATTCTACCAAGTATTTCTCAATGTTTCTTCTTCAACAGGTAAACTGCTAGCAGTCACTCTTTTTTTAAACGAACGACAGACATTACGTAAGTGCCCCTTTTGTTACAATTTCTGCAAAGTACTTCACGTGCGGGGCAAATATTATGAGGATGTTGAGACCTTCCGCAAAAATAACACTTACTAGTTGAAGCCACCCATTTAACTTGAGGTTGAGGTTCGATAGCGTTTTCAGGAAGACCATTTTCGGATATCACATTCAAGTTTATAGGTGACGTGCCAGAAGTGAATGAATTCGACTGAAAAACTGCCATTTCTAACGCTCTTGCCTGAGAATAATCTTGATCAAGAGTAAGAGTTGTATTCTCCAAAAGTCTTTGTAGAATTTTCGGATCGCTCAGCCCTCTTATAAAAGAGTCTCGTATATACGCATCCCTATTCTCGGATGCAGTTACATGTTTAAAGTCGCATTCTTTAGCCAATGAGTTTAATGCACACAGATATTGATCAACTGATTCATTTGGTATTTGAGAACGCGTTGCAAGTTTGTGCCTGGAATAAATTTCGCCCACCTTCTTGACAAATATAGCTTTAAGAGTATTGATTGATGTGTCATAATCTGTAGATTCGCTTATGTTATTGATTTTACAACACCGCAGAAGGGTCGTGGTCCAACGAATTGCATTGACGCAGCTTGCTTAGCCACCAACAAGTGAGCCTACGATCAAAATATACCCCAAGGTATTTTATTTCTTTGGTAAATGAAATCTCCGTTTTCCCTAGCACTGGTGGTTTTATACCCGGAAGTGCCGTTAGTTTAGTGATGTTGGCCACATGTGTTTCCTGGGAGTTGACTGTAAGTCGCTCTTGTTTACACCAGTTGTCAACAATATTTAGAGATGCCTACATTCTTCTAGACACCATCCCTGCTAATGTTACGCTGACAACAATTGCTATGTCGTCTGCGTATCCTAGGCTGTAAAAGTCCACCGTGTATAATTATATGAGGAGATCATCAACTGAGGTTGGCTAAAGTAACCGTGACAAAATTCTTTCTTGTAGGCATTCTCCACCGGCTCTTACTTTGATGGTGGCTTGACCCAGAGTGTATTAGACATCCCATTTTCCAGGTTAGCATATATCCATCTGCATATTACAGTAGGTGTGCCCCGTCTACTCATTGCATTGATCAATGAGCTGGTGGTGGTGACATTATTAAATGTTCCCTCGATATCCAGGAAAATGGCCGTTGCCATATCTTTGTCATCTATTGACTTTGAGTCTAGCGCTGAATCAGTAGATCTACCTGGTTGGTAAGCATACTGATGATTACTTAGCTTTCAGTACCTCGTCCCTCTTATACCTACCCAGGAGCCTTTCTACTGTTTTAGAAAAGAGGATAGGCTTATTGGTCTATATGACTTAAGTGTTTGGTCTGACACTTTGCCCACATTTGGCAAGTATATGCAGGGCCCCCGCTAAAATATGTGCAAAATGTGCGATCCACACTAGCGCCATCCTTTAGGGGCGCCAAAACCCAGAGTCCAAAAAAAAATTGCAAAACATTTGCAAAAAAAAAACAGAAAACAAAAATTAATTTAAAAATAAAAGGTGAGAAATTAAATAGGATTAGGTAGAAATACACACGAGATTTTATTAGTATATCATCCAGTTACTGCCAATTCCTATGTTGGGAAAACATGTCGGGCGGTACTTTCTTGATTTTTTCTGTTCAGACATATTTTGCTTACTACTTTTTTTTCTAAAAAATTAAGTACTGAGTACCTGCTGACTGCAATATCAACGGTTTGAATTCGTATAAAATGGTAAGTGTTCCCTACTTTATACTATCAACATAGGATACTTGTTATAATTAATTTTTTTTATCCAAATATCTTTTGTGAGGTTTTTAAGTGGCTATAAGATCAAGCGATGACACCATCCTCGTCTACAGCACTTGAACAATCCACTTCAGGTAATTCAGCTTGTGTAAGAAGTTCGATAATGTCAGCTACCGAAACACTTGCTGAACGTGACACTTTCCATGAAGGTTTTAATGAGGCTAGTGTCGATATAATTCCGTCCGACCCCGGTTTGTGGCCCGAAAGAATCACCAATGAGATAGCTAGAATATTGGTTAAACGTGGTCTGTCTTTGATAGATATCAGCTTTAGCTTTCCTAGTAATAAAGATAAAAGAAAGTTTTCGTACAAATACTTTGCAAAAAGTCTAGCAATTGGAGAAAAAGTCGAAAGAACTTAGCTTATTTACTGTGTTTCTAAAGTTTCAGTATTTTGTTTTTGTTGTAAATTGTTTTGTAAAACTCCTAACACTTTTTGTGATACAAATCGAGTATCTGATTGGCAACACTTGTCTTTGCTAATGAAGAGACACGAAACGTCAATTTTACACAACAGTTATATGAACACTTGGGTAAATTTTAAAAAAAATGTTGGATACATCTACGACTGTTAATGCTCATCACCTGCGGATTTTAGAAACGGAAAAAGAATATTGGCACGACGTGTTGGAAAGAATTATTGCGATTGTTAAGTATTCATCTACACAATGCTTCTAAATTACTTTTCGAGCACGATAATGGAAATTTTCTAAAAGCTGTTGAGATGATTGCCTCTTTTCATTCAATAATGAGACAGCACGTTAGCCGAGTGTGTAACTCCCAAAAAAAATCTGTTAAAATGACTCATTACTCAGGGATGCAAATACAGAATGAAATAATTTAATTATTGTCGTCTAAAGTAAGAAATAATATTTTAGAAATGGTTCGCAGTTCAAAATATTTTCCAATAATATTAGATGGTACACCAGACACTAGTCATACTGAGCAAATTAGTATTGTACTGAGGTATGTTGTTCTTAACACCACTTCAAAAAAGGTTGAAGTTGAGGAAAGTTTGATTGCATTTAATCCAATACTGGATTCTACAGGTGAAGGGATATATACATTTGTGACAGAAATTTTGAAAAAATTAAACTTAGATATAAAATATATTAGGGGACAAGGTTATGATAATGGGGCAAACATGAAGGGAAAGCATGTTGGGCTTCAAAAACGCATACTTGATGCGAATCCGAGAGCCCTTTTTGTACCTTGTACGGCTCATACTTTGAACTTAACAGTATATGACGCTTCTAAGGACATAATATCTTCATTTGATGTAAGTTAAACTAAACAATTAAAAACGACAATACAAAACATAATACACATAAAAATATAAATTTAAATTTAAAAAAAAAAGTTACTGACTTAAAAGGGGGGATTTCATGCCCTCTTGCTCATAGAAGAGAACGTACGCTTCCCCACTGACTAAAGATTTCGATAATATTGATGACACCCTTGAATCATTATATTCGTGCCACTGTTCAGTGTATGGATGTCGGCAGTGTGCCGTGTAGTGACCACTGTAAGTGGTTCCGCTGTGATTTGATATAGCGTAGAGGTTGTACCTACAGGTTGCCACATTATCAGCCCCGTAATGGATCATAGCAAGACCTTCTATTGGAAAATCTATTGTAACATCAAGTTTTCCCCTAAATCTTTCTGTCGGCGAAAAGCGCTTCATGTGAATAACAAGGATTTTCGGAAATTTATGAATAGAGAATGATTTAGTGCATAGTCTTCGTTCCTTACATTTCGAACATGTCGGTTTCTCATCACAGTCGAGCAATTCTTCTCTTGTAAACGAATCCAAACATTGTGAAAGACGTAATTGACCTGTTCTTTGGGGTATGGGAAGGGATAAATCCCAAAAGGGATCAAAGGTAACACAACAGTGACCACAATATGTACACTTAAGTGTAGATTTTAATTGACCAACGAAGTTATCTACGATCTTGGAGTTGTCCATTCGCAGATGTTTTAACCAAGATTCTTGTGCTTTTTCATTGTCACTGAGATTTTCATCAATTTCTGTTAATATGGGTTTAGGTTTTTCATGTACCCTGTTGATATCTTCGTGAAGTCCTTCTAATAGGTAACGAAGGAACTCCTGCGCATCTTGTTGAGCATATTCCATGAACATTGGAACGAATCGCTGAATCTGATTTTTAATGATACGGTATTAGCACCCTGTCCGAACCGTCTTCAGATCAAAGCTCATTAATAACTTCAGCAAATGCTTTAATCAGTGCCCCCTTCATGCTGGATATGCATGTGTTAATATCTCTCATGTATGTATCTTTACTTAAATATTCTAATAGCCACCTTGTGTTCGATAGGCATTGGATAACGCTATTCATGAAACATGTGTTATCGATATTTTTGAGGCCATTAAGACCCAGAGATTTTTGGGAAACACCCTCCAAGGACCTGATCGTGGAGTAATTGTTAACAGCTCTTTCGCAACCACTATCATTATCCGAATAATCTCGGATTCTATTACTGTCTCTCTCATTTGATCGACGTGATAAGGAATTTGAGTTGATGTTATTTGCAATTGAATTGGATGGAGAAATTGCGGTTTTGGTAAGTTTGGGAGATGTCGATAAATCGTTGGTCTGGATCACTTTGCTAATAGATTCCTTGACATCAAAATCATTTTTGGACGTGTTCTTTTGTTCTGCTTGAGTGTCATCTCCTCTCTGAAAATCTTTGGTCGAAATTGAAATGTAC
Source organism: Galeruca laticollis (assembly GCA_963921935.1). Classification (NCBI taxonomy): domain Eukaryota; kingdom Metazoa; phylum Arthropoda; class Insecta; order Coleoptera; family Chrysomelidae; genus Galeruca; species Galeruca laticollis. Next base: position 183,914,175 of record OY998179.1, on the reverse strand, counting down.
GAAGAGAAGTTGTTAACTCTCGAATTATTTTCATAGAGGGAAAGGCTGCTTCTTGCTTCTTCAGTTACCACGTCACTATCTTCCATTGAACTTACTGAAAAAGAAGAAGGTGAATCAATCACTTGCAAATTAACCTTGGTAGGAAACTGATGACTAGCTCTCAGCTTGTCTCGAAGAGACCTGTTGAAATAAAGTTACATAATTTTGTAACAGAAGAAAGAAGTTTCTGTCCTGAATTTCCAGAACTACGGCTGATGAGGTCTTGCATGTGGCTAGGGCAAAAAGAATCTAAACCACCAGCAGAACCAGAACGAAAACTTCATGTTCAAGAAGGAAATTGATCGAGGGGTGTTTTGATCGGAGAACTGAAAGTATGGTATCATTGTATTCAGTCAACGTATCACTGGAGCTCAAGATTCTGATAGCTAACCTTCCTTTTTATCGATTTGATATGGAATGAAATTGACCTTGGAATTGAGAAGTTTCATGTTTTTCTTTATAAGAGATGTGAGAGAAGATCTAAGGGACTCCTTGGTACGTGGGATGGTGAATAACGTATAAGGAAAAGTTAATAAGTTTTCCCAGCTTGTTGAAGAGTTGGTATGTAAACAATCATCTATAAATTCACAGAGAGCAGAGGCAGAGCAATTCCTAGCATTATTTTCATGATGTGACAGGGTCGTTTCAAAAAGGATAATTTTTCTTGTATTGTAGTATTAGATGACACATCTTCAGTAGAATGAGGCAAAGAAACGAGATTGACAGGTTGTGTGAAAGCTCATTCATTCAAACTGGATTTTGTATTCGAAATTTTATGAACTTTACCGTTATGAATTTTAAGGCCTTTTGTTGTTTTGAAGGATTTTTCACAAATATTACAGAATTTGCTATCAAGAGAAGAAGGAACAACGTTAGCAGACATAGAATAGAATGAAATACAACTATAAAAAAAACTATAAAATGATCTAGAAAAAATAGAATAATTACAAGCAAGTTGTGAAAACTGATCAAATTATGTGATTAAAATATCGAAGATTTATTGTATCGATACTTAGCTGTAGGTTGAACTGGTTCATCAACTGATAATCCACTTGAATTGTATGTTTTTATTCCCTCAAGGATTTGACAAACTAATTTTGAAAAGTGACAGTTGTCAGAAATTTCTTCAAATGGAAATATTTTTCTTAAATCGATGAGAACTGGCCGAACTGCAAATTCCATAGGTCTCTCTTATGATTATATACTGGATAAACACAACCAGCCGCTTCGCTCTCGTTAAGAAATACAATATTTTGACTTTGAAAGTGGGAAGATCTTGTTACAGACGGTTACGTCATTCTCATCTTCTAAGGTGTCAGATGCTACAATATACTTTTAGGCTTATTTCAGAATGAAATAGGGCTATTGTAGAGAGTAGCATGACGCGACTTCGGAAAAATTTCAATGCAGTTTTTCGTTTTGGTGTTCCTAGATGCCAAAATCACCCTCCGTTCCAAAGGTTATATATGTATATATATATATATATATATATATATATATATATATATATATATATATATATATATATATATATATACATATTATTATATAATATTCTATTCTTTAATAATATTCTATTTTATATTTGCCCCACGTTCGGGTGACAATTATAATATATCTAATGTGTTTCACTAATTTTATTATGATTTTATATATGAATTTATATGATGTGAATTTATTTGTTGCTGTCGTCACAATTGGTGATGGTAGCTACACTAATGTGAAAACACCTTTACCGCTAAATATAAGCTAATAAATTTTTTGACAGCAGTTGTCAAATTAATATGCCCGGCTCAGATAAATATTATATTTTATATTATGAAAGATAAATCAATACACAATCAATTAACTCACTCTTATCTCAGGGAGGGATCAAAGATTTCAAATAAGAATTCAAATTTATAAATTTCCAAATAATTTTCCAAATTACGTATTGCACTATTCAAAATCTAAAGTAACTGTTTGTCCAATACACTATAAGACAATTAAATTCTTATGACATATATGAAATTTACTGTCAGGAAATTAACCAAATGTCAGTTATTATACTAAATTTTCTCTAGCATAAAAATTATCAAATATAATGAGAATGAATATGAAAAAAGAACCAAAGAGATTTGGAATTCAAATTTATATAATCTATTATCAGATAACAATTACAAAATTAAAACTTTTCAAAAAAATATCACAATCGCATAAACCAAAGATAGAATTTTCTATCAAACCTTAATATTAAAACAACCTATAATTAGAAATTTCCTATCTAAATAATTTATCCAAAAGTTCAAAATGTTTAATTTTATAATTGATATATGTCAATGTAAAATACGCAAATTTTCTTGTAAATTGTCTGTTCCAAAATTGTCTGCACTTGACGTAGAATTTTATATAAGTAACGTTACTATAATTTAATCATACGATGCATCTATTTTCGAAATATTTTCAATGAAGGCCTATTAATACTCGAGAAATAATATAGATAATATGAACTGGACTCACCAACTGGGTACTGGTAGAACCCGTTCGTATTCTAAAAACGTTTTTTAGAATTTCCGGAACAACTTTTCTAAATCAATAATTTAGAAACCGGGAAAACCACTCGCACTTTAACGCTGTAATTCTTTGTGAATAATACACGCACTGGCTTTACAAAGGCAAGATATGTTGAACTGATAATAATCATACAAATTACCCTGATATTCTGAATTAAATTTGAGACAACTCTTAGTTTGATGTTGTCTCGTGGGGATTTCAAATTCAACTCTATTTTAAATAAATTTGAGACAACTCTTATTTGATGTTGTCTCTCGGGAATATCAAAATCAACTCACTAAACTGTTTCCCTAAATAATTCTCCTCTCCTTTGGTTACCAAAAATTCTTTTTTTTTTAAAAATACAAATTTACGTTTTCATATACAAAGAGAGATTTTCATTATTTTAGTATAATTGCCATTTTTCTAACAGAGACATCTGTATTCTTGTTTTCAAATCGTTTTAAAATATATCTATCATTAAGTCCATTCTGCATTATTGTCATACGAAATTGAAATGTCAAATTTTACTGGTATATTGAAGCTTTCAAATTATTGATAATACAGTGTGTATCACTAGTATTACAACCAAATAAGCAAATTTTTCTTTATTTCAATGTTTTCTTTAGAATTTAGATAGATGATATGTATTAAATCCCCCTAATAAAAGAATGATAAATCGATTCTTGTATATAATTATAATTTATCTTTCACAGTTGTCAAATATAATACTAGTATCTTAATAACATAGTAATATCTTTCAAATAATTATTAACATATCTCTAAAAAAATTATCTTCAATCAAATTAAATTATTATTCCTAATTCCCATAAAACTTCTTAAATCTACTATATCTATTAAAATTTCAAGTAACATAATAGTTATTCTATTCTAAAATTTCCTATATACATGTTGATAATTTCTTCTATGATCTGTAATATTTCCAACTCTTCCTTATTCTACTCTGCCTGAACAACTTACATGGAACTGGATATGATTTTACTTTAACATTTCTTAGTATTCTTCTCCTTTATTACATCCATATTTTAATTAAGCAACCCTTAGTTCCTTCGAAATTCTTTTCTCATACGTCTTTAATAATTCATTTATAACTTCATTATATTCTTCATTACAATCTGTCCAATTACCATTACTTTTCACATCTTCTATTTATTCTATCTCACACTCATAATAGTCTAATTTCTTTTTCAATCAATCCTCGATATTTCATCATCAAACTCTTCACTTTCTCTTCATATTCCTTATTTCCACTCATTAACTCCAATTCTGCCATAATTCCATTCCTCTTTATATTCCATAACTTCCTATTATCCTCTTCAATGGCCAATACTTCCATATTTACCTCCTCAAATTCAATTATTTAACCATTTAATTCTATCTATCCATTCAAAATCAATTATTTCCTTATATTTCATCAATAACTATGTCTGTTTATAACTTTTTCATCGACTATGCTTACATATCAACTTCTTTTTCATCCTTTAATTCAATCTTTTGTATCATATATTTGCTTAATTCATATAACTTCCGTCCGTTTGTTCCTATAAATGTAATTATTTCATCCTGTCCATCTATTTTGTTGCTTAATTTCATTTCTATTTTCATTATTATTTCTTCTATCAAAGTTTATAAAATCTCTTCTATTCTCACAATATTTGTTGTCATATATTTTATCTCAATTTCCATACATTCGTTTTTCATTTCTGTAACTCCTATTTTCATTTCCATAATTCATATCAACATGTCTATCATTTCTTCTATTATCAATCCATGTTTATATAATTTCTATTTAAATATGTTTTTAAATATTACTTGTTGATCATAAACCTTTTATTTACACATCGTTTTTATATCCATTCTTTACTGTGTACAATTCCTTTTCGTTTTCTAGATTCCATTCCTATAATCCTGTTATATAATTCAATTTTATTTTCTTTTCCTAAACTTCGTCTTATTCTCTTCTCTTATTGTTTGATTCTCTATAAGTTTCTATAACTTCTTTCTGTTCCCCACTATAATTTTTTTAATTTTGAAGTACCATATCTCATCAATTTCTTCCCATAAATGCATTGAAATTTGCATCTCAAATTCTTCCATCTCATTGAAGTTGCTTTTTATTATTTCCATATCCACTATAATCTCAATTCGATTTCTTTCATTTCCAATTCTCTTAATAAATATTCTTGGATCAATTATTTTCATGTTTCACTTAAATTTCACTCTGATTTCGCCATTTTCTGTGTAAATTATTGGTTCTTCAATTTGTCTTATGGTTTCATCTATTTCTTCCATAGTTTCTTGTAGTATCTTATTCATTTCCTTTAACTCCCAACTAAGTTTTATCCCCCTATTATAATTATTATTTCTTTCATCATATATCACGATTTGATTTTCTGTATTACCATCTAAGTCTTTTATTTTCCAATACATATTTTTCTCATAAATTTGCATAACTTCTTCACTTCCTAGGTTCTGTAAATCAATGTCTAACATATCATCTTTTGTTTGTTTTTGTACTTTATTGTCCTGTATCTCTTCAATTTCCTTCTCAACTCCTTTAATCTGTATTAAACTTTGTATTTTTATAAGTCGTATTTCCTCAGTTATATTCTTATTTTGTTCTACCATATGTACTCTCATATCGGCCATTTGTTCACTCAATTGCTCGTTTTCATCTCTAATTTTCTTTATTTCATTTAAGGTTTCCATGTTTACTTCTTCTATTTTCTTTTCCAATCTGTCCATGTTTCCGGTGATATGGTTAATATCCCCCTTAATCTCTTCCTTCATTGTATCAATCTTGTCATTTAAATATCCACTCATATTATTCATATCTCCACGCATACTAATCATATTCTCATTTTGTCTGTCCATTTTCCCATTTAAATCTCCACTCATATTATTCATATTTCCATTCATGTTGTTCATATTTTCCTCTTGTTTATCCATATTTTCCTCTTGTTTATCCATCTTTCCCTCTATATTATTTACATCCCCCAATAATTGTCGCATCATTTCCATCATCTGATCATCTCTACTTGTTCTTCCTTGCGCTTCTTGTCTTCTATCCTTCTGTTCTGCTGCTTCATCTCCCGCTGTCATATCTCCTTCTAATTGTTCCCTTCCTTGTTCTAAGTACTGCACCTGAAAATCACCCATACTATGTCTTCTTTCTTCTCTTTGTTCCTCAGATCCACTTTCAACTCCAACCTGTTTACCATCCCTTAATGTCATTCTTCTTTCCATGGTCGATACTTAATTTTTTTATATAGACAATGAATTTGCTGCGTCAAATTATAATATTTTTCTATATTTGTGATAATAGTGACAAATCTATTTTTGCCCCACTTTGCGGCGCCAAATTATAATGTAATATTCTATTCTTTAATAATATTCTATTTTATATTTGCCCCACGTTCGGGTGACAATTATAATATATCTAATGTGTTTTACTAATTTTATTATGATTTTATATATGAATATGAATTTATACGATGTGAATTTATTTGTTGCTGTCGTCACAATTGGTGATAGTAGCTACACTAATGTGAAAACACCTTTACTGCTAAATATAACCTATTAAATTTTTTGACAGCAGTTGTCAAATTAATATGCCCGGCTCAGATAAATATTAAATTTTATATTATGAAAGATAAATCAATACACAAACAATTAACTCACTCTTATCTCAGGGAGGGATCAAAAATCTCAAATAAGAATTCAAATTTATAAATTTCCAAATAATTTTCCAAATTACGTATTGCACTATTAAAAATCTAAAGTAACTGTTTGTCCAATACACTATAAGACAATTAAATTCTTATAACATATATGAAATTTACTGTCAGGAAATTAACCAAATGTCAGTTATTATACTAAATTTTGTCTAGCATAAAAATTATCAAATATAATGAGAATGAATATGAAAAAAGAACCAAAGAGATTTGGAATTCAAATTTATATAATCTATTATCAGATAACAATTACAAAATTAAAACTTTCCAAAGAAATATCACAATCGCATAAACCAAAGATAGAATTTTCTATCAAACCTTAATATTAAAACAACCTATAATTAGAAATTTCCTATCTAAATAATTTATCCCAAAGTTCAAAATGTCTAATTTTATAATTGATATATGTCAATGTAAAATACGCAAGTTTTCTTGTAAATTGTCTGTTCCAAAATTGTCTGCACTTGGCGTAGAATTTTATATAAGTAACGTTACTATAATTTAATCATACGATGCATCTATTTTCGAAATATTTTTAATGAAGGCCTATTAATACTCGAGAAATAATATAGATAATATGGACTGGACTCATCAACTGGGTACTGGTAGAACTCGTTCGTATTCTAAAAACGTTTTTTAGAATTTCCGGAACAACTTTTCTAAATCATTAATTCAGAAACCGGGAAAACCACTCACACTTTAACGCTGTAATTCTTTGCGAATAATACACGCACTGGCTTTACAAAGGCAAGATATGTTGAACTGATCATAATCATACAAATTACCCTGATATTCTGAATTAAATTTGAGACAACTCTTATTTCGATGTTGTCTCGTGGGGATTTCAAATTCAACTCGATTTTAAATAAATTTGAGACAACTCTTATTTGATGTTGTCTCTCGGGAATATCAAAATCAACTCACTAAACTGTTTCCCTAAATAATTCTCCTCTCCTTTGGTTACCAAAAATTCTTTTTTTAAAAAAAATACAAATTTATGTTTTCATATACAAAGAGAGATTTTCATTATTTTAGTATAATTGCCATTTTTCTAACAGAGACATCTGTATTCTTGTTTTCAAATCGTTTTTAATTCTTCCTTATTTTTATTCATATCTTCCCTAATATCATCCTTCATACTATTCATATTCTCATTTTGTTTATCCATTTTTTATTCATATTATTTATATTTGTAGCTAATTGTTGCATCATTTCCATTAATGGATCATTTCTACTTGTCCTTCTCCGCTCTTCCTGTCTTCTATCTTCCTGTTCTTCTGACAATGGTACATCTTCCTCTTCCTCTCCTTGTTCTGCAATATCTCCCTCTGAATGTTCTCTCCCCTGTTCTAAGTATTGCACCTGAAAATCTCCTCTACCATTACTCCTTTCTTCTCTTTCTTCATTATATCTGCTTTCAACTCCTACCTGCTTTCCGTCCTAAATGTCATTTTCCTTTCCATTTTATGTATTTAAATTTTAAAGTCTTTATAATACAGTCAGAAATTATTATTTCAATGCTTTTTTATTATTATTTACAAAATTTTATATTTGCCCCACGTTGGGCGCCATATTTATACTGAATTTGTATTCTTGTGATACCTTTATTATTGTTAATGTTTGGTTATTATGAATTATTAATTTTTGTTTGCCCGGTATATTATAAATTTTTAAAATAGGTCATAAAATAATTATACCTTGCATGAAAAACTCTATGATCTCAAAGTAGGGTTCATATGTTAAAACGAAACTATTTTAATTTCAATTATGAGCGCCAAAATAAAATAAAATCCTTGCATTTAAATAAATAAAAAATTTTAATTAAAGAAAATACTTGCTTTTATTTCTCAATAAAATCCTAGAGACGGTCCTGTATGCTCGATTTCAACCCCTCCACGATTCAAAAATGTCTGGTCAATACTGCCAACTGCTGAATAAAGATGGAGCAATCATCAAGAAATGAAGCTTCTCAACAATATAATTTCAAGTCCTTCAAGTGGAAAAACGTTATTTAATATTTTGAAAACAAATACATCATTCTTTCACAAAAAACTCATGAAAACAAACTATCTATGATGATCATTCATTCAACAAAACATACACTCAAATGAAATATTATTATTATATGTGATTACAAAATAGGCAACATTATATACACATTTAAAAAAACGAATCTTATTACAAAATTGTCTATGAAATAAAAATGGCGAAAATAATGATGGTTAGAATATATGAAATATCAAAGTTCAAATCTTTGCACAACACAAGTAAGTTTATTTAACCCTTTTTTATATGAATGAAGTAGTTTTAAATACCTGTTCACTGTTCCATACTAATACACCTCAATAATTGGTTTTTAGATTACCTCCTGGAAAGCCAAACAGCCTGTTGTGCTTGGATAATAGCTAAAGTTGATATTACATATCATCCACATCAATACATTTCAAATGGAGTTCCATAGTCCAGTCCTTTCTGAAATGTATCGTGGAGACACCATTCCCACGATACGATATATTACTTGGTTATATAGATGAAATTTTACGGTCAGTACTCTATAATTTTTATCAATTATTTGTTAAATCTAGGTTTATCTACTTGATTTATATTCTGTTGCGTTACATTTAAGAATAGTGCATTTCTTTTATAGTTACCACTCCAATATGCTGCTTTTCGAGAAGTTTGAATTATTTTTCTAAAAATTTTGCCTTTCACCCATTCACCTCTACCAAAAAAGAATTCTACCTAGTGAATAGTGTATAATATCAACAAATTTTTCTATTCAATTTTTTTTTAGTTATTAATACGCTTGTCGCTGATAAAAATATTTCAAATCGACTCCACCAATCAAAATTGGCTATAAAAATTCTTGTTGATAAATTTCATTTCAAGTTATAAATTGCTCCTCTATCCTTCTAGGATATTCTGTTTAAAGTCTTTGAATGATTAAATCTTATATATTACTTCCTTTAAATTATATTCCAAAATATTTAGAAATGACAGCCCTTTTTATTTCAATTAGTTCTATGCGGAATGACAATTCATTTCACAAATGTCATACTTTATAAACTTAATGTTATTATTTGACTTTCTACCTTGACATATATTAGATAATTACACAATGTTATCAGAAAACTTCTTTTAATATCTAATTATCACTTTTGAAAACAAATCATAATGTTTTTACTTTTACTATGTGAGAAATAGATTGTTATAATTTATATGATGCAACGTTCAAAATTCTCTCTCTCAAAGGCTAAAATCATGTTATATATTTCACATATGTATTTACAAAGTGTATTTAAAATTTCCTTCATAATTCTACATTTTGACTCTTCTTTTCTTTCGATATTGAATAATGAATGATACAGATTGTCTTTATATCGGATGATTTAAAAAAATTTAAATTCTAAAATTTTGTATTTGCTTATAGTGTGTAGTCTTTCATTCCATATTATAGTATACAGAGTGTTGCAGGTTTATTTCTATGTTAATATACATATATATATATATATATATATATATATATATATATATATATATATATATTATTGTGAAAAAATAATGCTACACCCTGTATATCAAATAATGAAGAATTAAGATTATGTATTGTAATCTAAAAGAATTTTTTTAAGTCAAAAATTTTTTTTAAACATTTGAATGGAGACAATCTGTACGATCCACTATTCGATAGAGAAGACATACAGAAAGGACAGACTGTATAATGTAGGGATAATTGCGAATAGGTGTGATAAACAATTTATATGAAAAAAATTACCTAACTAAACTTTTATCAAAGAGATCAAGTATCAAAATTTGTTCATAATAAGAAACTAATAATGCTTTATTCTGTAAAGTCAAGCTAATCTCGTAATATTTGTTGATTAAGACATTAAAATGAGATAGTGTAGATGTTTAGACATAACAGAGCAGGAAAATATAAAATAATGTGAATTTCAGAGAACATGACTTATAAAGAAAACGAATTTTCATTTTGCATACATATTTAAAGGTAACAGATGTCATCTATTAAAACATTATGAATATTCATTTGACATACATACTTAGAGGTTAGGAAATGTCATTTTAACAATACTAAGAAATATTATTGAATGACAATAATATAGGAAGTCTAAGCAATTAAAAACCTTAGAATATAATATCATGATATAATGGATGAACATTTCACTGGTTGAAATGAAGAATTTGAGTTATAAAATAAATAGTCAAATTTGATTGGTTAATAAACATTTAAAAAAGATCACATCGGCGACAACTGTGTTGCTAACGAAAAAAAGATCAGAATGTGAGAAAGTTGTTGATTATGGGGGCTATTGACGAGTAGGTTTTCTTTTTGGGAAGAGATTTTTGGAGCAGCAAAATTTTTTTGGTAAAGTAAATCAATTGAAATCATTTGGAAGACAAAATTTGACTATAGAATTTAAAACAAATACATTATACTTACAAGAGATATATCAGTGTAAGTAGTTTAGTTTATATTAATAATTAAAAAAGGAATTGTTGAATGTTGTAAAACACTAATCATGAATTTTATTTTATAATATGGTGTTTTGTGTCTGGTGGAAGTAAAATAGCCACAATAGTTTTCGAAAAACATTGAATAGTGGAATTTGTGTGAGCTGTTTGGACTTTGAAAGAAATACAGCATCGATTCCTGTTCTGGTAGAAGCAGAATGCCAACAGGGAGGTTTTCCAGGAGGAGAATCTGGAACAAATAAAAGAAACAGATCATTGAAGGTGAACAAACAGAAATCGTGAAGTAAATAAGGTAGTACAAGTTAATTTATTAATGTATTAAGACGTCAAGCGTACTTACTAATTTGTGAAAAAAACTAAAATTTTGTGATGCATAGACGCTGTTAAGAGTGTATTTCGCCGTTTTCTGAAAGTCATATGTTTATGAAGTTATATAACTGTATTTTACTATTATAATAATATCTCACCAGAGTGCGTGTGATTTGTATGAAAGAGTCATCCTTTTAGATAGTTGAATTTCTTAAAAAAAAACACTTGTAAAAGTGTAGTGTATTTATTTTCATTAAATTAAATATTGTTTTTCCTTTTGAAGAACGTTTTTTTTAAATTACTTGAGTTATTCATTTCATCTGGTGACTTGTGCACCATCTACTTACCACAGGCAGAAGCTCTGAATGAAATCGATTGAACTATGCAGATATTTTTTAAGTAGGACAGGACCGTATTTAATTTGAAATCATTAAAAAAGTAACATATTCTGATTAACAAATTTATTTTTAAAAATATAAAGCATTTATTAACTTTGGCGCTAACATATATAAAATTATAAAATCATTTTATTTAAAATACTTGAACTCTACCCTGAGATGAGAAGTTTTCATGTTGGTTAAATAAACTGTTTATCATACATATTAAATCCTCAACATACCGGGCAAATTAAACTATTTTCTCACCCAATTCTATTCATAATAATATGTCGGCCCAACGTAGGGCAAATTAAATTCCCATATAAAATAAACTATAATAAAATGTCACCGCAACGTGGGGCTAATATAGAAATTTAGTAAATAATAATAAAAAGCATTGAAATAAGTTTTTTTTTACTGTATTAAAAGATTTTAAATACATAAAATGGAAAGGAAAATGACATTAAGGGACGGAAAGCAGGTAGGAGTCGAAAGTAGGTCTGATGAAGAAAGAGAAGAAATGAGTAATGGTAGAGGAGATTTTCAGGTACAATATTTGGAACAGGGGAGAGAACATTCGGAAGAAGACATCGCAGAACAAGGTCAGGAAGAAGAAGATGCACCATTGTCAGAAGAAACAGGACAAGGGGTCAAACAAAAATCAAAAGAGAAAGAGGATATGGACGTGATGAGTATGCTTCAAATGATGATGAAAAGAATGGATCAAAACAATGAAGATATGAGGAGAGATATAAAACAGGATTTGAATACAAAATTGGACCAAAATAGGGAAGAAATGAAACAGGATATGAATATAAATAAGGAAGAAATAAAACAAGAAATGAATATTAAGATGGACCAGAATAAGGAAGAAATGAATATTAAAATGGACCAAAATAAGGAAGAATTAAAAAAAGAAATGAATATTAAGATGGACCAGAATAAGGAAGAAATGAATATTAAAATGGACCAAAATAAGGAAGAATTAAAAAAAGAAATGAATATTAAGATGGACCAGAACAAAGAAGAAATTAAACAAACTAAGGAACTGATAATAAAATTGATGGATGAAAAATTGGGACACGTTGAGAAGAAACTAGAAGAATCAAACATATACATGGAGAATAAAATTGAAGACACTAAACAGGAAATAAGAGGAGAAGTGATTGGACGTATAATGGAAATAGAAAATTTACAAATCAACAGAATTAAGGAAATAGAGGAGAAAGAAAAGGATTTCAAAGAAGAGATTCAAATGGATGTAAAGATACAAAATGAAAATATAAATGATGATACTATAGAACAAAAATTAAGTAATAAAATGGAAATTGACGAAACGAAAATACAAAGTGTGATGGAGTTTAAAAAAGTTGAGAAGGAAACAGAAGAAATACAATTTATTAAAATACAAAGACAAATAAATGAGGAGATGATAAATATCAATTTACAGAATCTAGGAAGTGAGGAAGTCATGAAAATTTATGAAAAAGAGATTTATTGGAAAATAACAGACCCAGATGTTAATATATTAAAACGAATAGTGACATATGGTAAAGAAAATAATAATAATAGGGGGATACATTTTAATTGGCAGTTAGAGAAAATAAATAAGATACTACAAGAGACTAAGGAAGAAATAGAAGAAACCATAAGACAGAATATAGAAACAATAATTTATGCAGAAAATTTCGAAATGAGATTAAAACTTGGCAGAAATATAAAGATAATTTATCCAAGAAATTTTAATAGGATAATTAAAAATGAAATGATAGGAAGTGAGAGTATTATGGGAAATGAAATAATAAAAAGAAGAAACAATAATATGAAGAAATTGGAAACACAAATTTTCATGAATCCATTGGGAGAAATTGATGAGATAGGGGACAACAAAATTGAAAAAGACACAGTGGAAAATTTTAAGAAACTTAGGAAGCAGATAGAAGAGAATCAAACAATAAGAGAAGAGGATAAAACGAAATTTAGGAAAAGAAAATTAAATTGAATAATAAGGCTGTATTATAGAACCGGAATCTAGAAGAAGACTAAGGAATTGTAAAAGGTCGATAAGGAATATAAAAAACAACATGTAAATAAGAAGTTTATAATTAACAAATAATGTTAAAAAAAAACATATGTAAATATAATGTTGTACATAGATAGAAATTAGGATATATAAAGATAATGATGAAAAACAGAAATAATTACATTAACAGATATAATACAAATGGATATTATAACAAAAAAACAACAATTATAACAACAATTTAGGAAATAACAATAACTATAATAAGAACGATAGCAAACAAAAACAACTATAACATAAACTTCAAATAAAATAACAACAAAAATAACAATTACAGAGAACAGTATTCAAAGGAGAGAAGAGAGAGTGATAACATATAAACATCCAAGGAAATATATAAAATTTGGGGAAGATTTAGAATTATGAGAAATAATGGAATTGAAAAATATTAAAGGGAAATTAAATGGAAAAGAAATAAAATTATTAATAGATACAGGTTCGGAAGCGTCCATAATTAAAACAAAACTAATAGAAGAAAACATTGAAAATTATGAAAACAAATTAATCAAAATACCAAAAACTACATTGATAGGAGCAAATGGAAAGAAGCTATGTGAAGTAAATAAGTCTATAATACAAAAGATTGAATTGAAGGATGGGAAAGAAGTTGAAATGCAATTACTGTTAGTGAATAATTTGGAATCAGACATAGTTATAGGAATAGATGAATTAACGAAATATAAAGCAAGAATTGATTTTGAAAAGATGGAGATTGAATTAAATGGTAATAGAATTGAATTTGAAGAAGAAAATATAGAAGAATTGGAAGTTGAAGAGGATAATAAGAAGTTATGGGAATATAGAAAGGATTGGAAATATGGAAGTATTGGCAATTGGAGAGGATAATAGGAAGTTATGGAATATAAAGAGGAGTGGAAATATGGGAGAATTGGAATTTGAAGAGGATAATAGGAAGTTATGGAATATGGAGAGGGATGAAATAATGGAAGAATTGGAATTAGTATGTGGAAATAAGGAATATGCTGAGAAAGTGAAGAATTTAATAATTAAGTATAAAGGATTCGTTAAAAAGAGATGAGAATGGCAAATAACTATGTACATAAGATAGAAGTTAAGGGAATAGAAAATTTCAGAATAAGAACATATCCCATACCTTATAAATATAGGAAAGAAGTTGATTCAGAGATACAAAATATGCTATAGGATGGTATTATAGAGAGATGTAACACAAGAAATATAAATTAATAAATTGTACCGATATAAGAGACTCTGAGAAATGTAGAAGTAATAAGTCGCATAACGAACATTAAAGAATTTTCAAAAATGGATTTATAACATGATTTTTTTAAACTAATTCCTTTGGATGAAACTTGTAAATGAAACATGTACCTAAAAATAAATTAAAAATTTGTATACATTTAATTATAGTATTATAAATAAATTAAAACTAACTGAAGAGGATACTGCAACACAGGATTCCAAAATCATCTTTGTAACAGCAACCTGAAATAAAAAGAAATGTATTATTAGTAAAATTGAAAGACAATCCTAGAATATAGTACTTGAAGTAAAATTTGCGTTCATAAAATTTTTCTTAGAATAAAAAATTTGATAAACGCAAAATTTAGGGGATGTTATTGTGAAAAAATAATGCTACACCCTGTATATCAAATAATGAAGAATTAAGATTATGTATTGTAATCTAAAAGAATTTTTTTAAGTCAAAAATTTTTTTTTAAACATTTGAATGGAGACAATCTGTACGATCCACTATTCGATAGAGAAGACATACAGAAAGGACAGACTGTATAATGTAGGGATAATTGCGAATAGGTGTGATAAACAATTTATATGAAATAAATTACCTAACGAAACTTTTATCAAAGAGATCAAGTATCAAAATTTGTTCATAATAAGAAACTAATAATGCTTTATTCTGTAAAGTCAAGCTAATCTCGTAATATTTGTTGATTAAGACATTAAAATGAGATAGTGTAGATGTTTAGACACAACAGAGCAGGAAAATATAAAATAATGTGAATTTCAGAGAACATGACTTATAAAGAAAACGAATTTTCATTTTGCATACATATTTAAAGGTAACAGCTGTCATCTATTAAAACATTATGAATATTCATTTGACATACATACTTAGAGGTTAGGAAATGTCATTTTAACAATACTAAGAAATATTATTGAATGAAAATAATATAGGAAGTCTAAGCAATTAAAAACCTTAGAATATAATATCATGATATAATGGATGAACATTTCACTGGTTGAAATGAAGAATTTGAGTTATAAAATAAATAGTCAAATTTGATTGGTTAATAAACATTTAAAAAAGATCACATCGGCGACAACTGTGTTGCTAACGAAAAAAAAATCAGAATGTGAGAAAGTTGTTGATTATGGGGGCTATTGACGAGTAGGTTTTCTTTTTGGGAAGAGATTTTTGGAGCAGCAAAATTTTTTTGGTAAAGTAAATCAATTGAAATCATTTGGAAGACAAAATTTGACTATAGAATTTAAAACAAATACATTATACTTACAAGAGATATATCAGTGTAAGTAGTTTAGTTTATATTAATAATTAAAAAAGGAATTGTTGAATGTTGTAAAACACTAATCATGAATTTTATTTTATAATATGGTGTCTTGTGTCTGGTGGAAGTAAAATAGCCACAATAGTTTTCGAAAAACATTGAATAGTGGAATTTGTGTGAGCTGTTTGGACTTTGAAAGAAATACAGCATCGATTCCTGTTCTGGTAGAAGCAGAATGCCAACAGGGAGGTTTTCCAGGAGGAGAATCTGGAACAAATAAAAGAAACAGATCATTGAAGGTGAACAAACAGAAATCGTGAAGTAAATAAGGTAGTACAAGTTAATTTATTAATGTATTAAGACGTCAAGCGTACTTACTAATTTGTGAAAAAAACTAAAATTTTGTGATGCATAGACGCTGTTAAGAGTGTATTTCGCCGTTTTCTGAAAGTCATATGTTTATGAAGTTATATAACTGTATTTTACTATTATAATAATATCTCACCAGAGTGCGTGTGATTTGTATGAAAGAGTCATCCTTTTAGATAGTTGAATTTCTTAAAAAAAAACACTTGTAAAAGTGTAGTGTATTTATTTTCATTAAATTAAATATTGTTTTTCCTTTTGAAGAACGTTTTTTTTAAATTACTTGAGTTATTCATTTCATCTGGTGACTTGTGCACCATCTACTTACCACAGGCAGAAGCTCTGAATGAAATCGATTGAACTATGCAGATATTTTTTAAGTAGGACAGGACCGTATTTAATTTGAAATCATTAAAAAAGTAACATATTCTGATTAACAAATTTATTTTTAAAAATATAAAGCATTTATTAACTTTGGCGCTAACATATATAAAATTATAAAATCATTTTATTTAAAATACTTGAACTCTACCCTGAGATGAGAAGTTTTCATGTTGGTTAAATAAACTGTTTATCATACATATTAAATCCTCAACATACCGGGCAAATTAAACTATTTTCTCACCCAATTCTATTCATAATAATATGTCGGCCCAACGTAGGGCAAATTAAATTCCCATATAAAATAAACTATAATATATATATATATATATATATATATATATATATATATATATATATATATATCATCATCATCATCATCATCATATGCAGCTTATTGAACCATTTTGTTATGGTGTAGCCTCCCTTCACATATTTATATATTCCACTTCCATGTGGGCCCAAGTTGATCCTGCGAGTTTCTTTATGTCGTAGTCCCATCTTAAGTTGGGGCGTCTTCTTGGTCTTTTCACGCCTTGGGGATACCATTGCGTTATCTTTGTGGTCCATCTATCGGCTGTCCTTCTAGCGAGATGCCCCGCCCATTGCCACTTTAGGGATCTGATTCTATTTATGACATCTATCACTTGGGTCTTTTGTCTGATCCAATCAAGCCTTTTTCTATCTCTCCTTGTTATTCCAAGCATGCATCGTTCCTTAGACCTCTGCGTTACCTGGAGTTTTCTAATGATATCAGTTTTCAGGGTCCAGGTTTCACAGCCGTATGTTAACACTGGTAGTACGCACTGATCAAACGCTTTCTTTTTCAAACGGAGTGACATTCTAGACTTGAAGATGATAGAGTTCTGTCCAAATGTTCTCCATGCTAATTTGATTCTTCTGTTTATTTCTGGAAGTAGAGAGCCTGATATGTGTATTAGTTGACCCAGGTATATGTATTCCTCTACTATTTCCAGGGCAGTGTCATTAATTGTTATTTTTTGTGCGTTTATCAGTTCGTTATACATTATCTTGGTCTTACTCAGATTTATTTTAAGGCCTACTTCGTTGCTTGCTGCATTCAATTCATTTATTTGTTGTTGCATTTCGCCAGGGTTACTCGCTATCAGGATGATGTCATCAGCGAATCTTAGATGGTTCAAGTATTCTCCATCTATATTCAGACCTGTGTTGTTCCAGCCCAGTTTTCTGAAGATGCTTTCTAGTGTTGCTGTAAATAACTTTGGTGATATTGCGTCTCCTTGTCTAACTCCTCTGCTGGTGGGGAATTCTGGTGTGCCCTCATATATCCAAACTCTCGCTTTGGCTTCCCTATATATATTTGCTAGGGTCTCAATATATGGCTTGTCGACCCCTTGTTCTGTTAGGGCATTTATTACTGCTCTGGGATATATAGAGTCGAATGCTTTCTCAAAGTCGATGAAGGCGAGTGCTAGTGGTTGGTTGTATTCACAACAGAATACAAAATACACTAGACTCGGCCCAACCACGAGAACAGGCTGGAATCCGCAAAGGCTTCAGTACAATAGATCACATCCATACCCTCAAAGAGGTTATCAGTCGAAACAAAGAATATATATATATATATATATATATATATATATATATATATATATATATATATATATATATATATATATATATATATATATATATATATATATATATATATATATATATGTATGTGTTATAACGGAATTTGTAAGCACGATAGGGGGCGTATTTTTTGACGGGTCGAAACCAAACTCGCTCCAAAAATCGTTTAGGCCAAAATCTTGGACGAGTTCGTTAATGAGCCAAATCGGCCGAGTAAAAACAAAATGGCGGCCTGTAAAAGTTGAAAAAAAATCGTATTTCCTTTGTTTTTCATTTGACGCAAAAAAGTTACTGAGCTTTTTCATAGACCTAAACACGTTCTACAACTTTTGTATTTAACATTTTTCTCTAAATCGTACATTAAAACATTTATTTAAGAAAATTCACAAATTATAACGGAATTTGTAAGCACGATAGAGGGCGTATTTTTTGACGGATCGAAACCAAACTCGCTACAAAATCGGTTGGGCAAAAATCTTGGACGAGTTCGTTAATGAGCCAAATCGGCCCAGTAAAAACAAAATGGCGGCCTGTCAAAGTTGAACAAAAATCGTATTTCCTTTGTTTTTCATTTGACGCAAAAAAGTTACTGAGCTTTTTTATAGACCTTAACACGTTCTCTAACTTTTGTATTTAACATTTTTCTCTAAATCGTACAATAAAACATTTATTTAAGAAAATTCACAAATTTACCAGAATTTTTTTTTATTTTTTATATTTTTGATTTGATGCCAGAATGTTACTTTGTTTTTTTGTACATCTCAAAACATTCTATTACTTTTGTATCTAATTTTTTATTTTCGGTTTTATGCAAACATGTTACTGAAATAAGCCTGTCCAATTGGTCCTGTGCCATTGGGATTTTTTTTATAATTCGCTCATAAAAGAGACTTCATTATAGCATTGTGTCACAATGAAGTCTCTTTGAACACTTTTTTAGTAATTTTTAGAGTCACACAGTTAGTTATTGTATATAATATGTATTTTTATTTGACATTTGACTTTAACCTTGAAACAAATTATAAAATGGTCTAGCGTTGTTCTAGCTAGCAAATTATTATATTAAATGGTCTTAAAGGTAAATTTTAATAAATTATATATTAAAACTATTAATAAATTAAGTACGCTAACCTTTATTCATCAATGATTTGTCAATTGTTCATTTTTATATGGTATAGGATAAATATATAGGTATACATAAAGTTCTATTTTTGGGATAAATTACCAGATATCTATGTGAAGATGTATTATAGATATAATATATTATATAATATAATATAAATAGATCGCAAGCATATACGAAGAAGCTCTTTTTTAAACAAATAATCATCCTCTGTTTGCCTAAATGAAAGTTTGTTTACAATTTACATAATTCGATAATAATATATCAAAAGTCAAAAGTGCTGAATAAAACCATCTGTGATCTGACCAATCAGGAATCTATAGAATTGCCAACTCAAATTCAAACCACTCCTCCTAGTTTAAAAACAGGGATTATGTAATTCTATTTTATTTAAAAAATTAAATAAATGCGAATTATAAAAAATATTGTGTAAAATTTTTGTCAAAATGACTTTCTGTAGTATTCGTGATTTACGAAACTCACCGCTTCACGGTTCGTTGCGCAAACTTCACTCGTACTACAAAACGAGTCATTGTGACACTTGTTTTACAAATAACTATTTTAATCTTGTGCAAGAGTTATATAATTTCCCCGTTTCTGTTATTTGTTCCTAAAAAGTGTGATTTTTTGTCCTGGGTTATTTTCTAGTATTTATAAACAACGTGTCTGTACTCCATTAGTTAAGTAAACGCTTTAAAATGGGTGTGAACAACAATTTATTTTAATTTATTTTGTTATGATGTTATTCTGTTTGATTCATTTTGATATTTTAGTCTACAAATAAATATGACTTCTAAAGTTCAGTTTTTTGCTTTATTCCAAGCACCTACCTAGCTTCAAAAAATGAATAAAAAACATGATCCAAAATGCCTTAAGGGCGCCAAAATCCTTTTTTGCACACAGGCGCCAGTAGCCGTTACGGGTGCCCTGAATATATTACCCTGACAATTTGCCATATTCTCGGTGTGATCCCTCATGCCAAACAGGCTTGAAGGATCTTAAATAGTTGTGGTAGTAACACCTCAACCCCATCTGAACTAGTAAGGGGCAGATACCATGTGTCCCAGGGGATTTGTATGGCTTTAATTTATTTATAGCCCATCTAAACCTCAGTGACTACCTTTAAATCCAGAACACTTGGCCTATTCAGACCTCTGTCTCGATTGATATGCCTATCTGGGTCGTCCAGAATTGATGAGGCCGGAAAGTGAGTGATTAATAGTTCGTTCAGACTTTCCTCTTCAGCTTCCATATAAGTGCCATCTGCTTAGCTAGGACTTAGTGCATACGAAAACATGCGGGAATATCTGAAATCTCTTCGCAGAATCTCTTCCATTAATTTCTTTTGGCTTTGCCTATTTCATTGTTGTATTGCGTGAGCTTATACCTGTAGATATCCAATGTTTTATTGGTTTTGAATTTATTAAACAAGTTAGGAATTCTACCCTTAACTTATTTAAGCCATTGTTCCACCTGGCCGTGTTATTACGCGTGTTCTTTTTTGTTTTTTATGGGTAGTATGCAGCCACAACAGCTTTGCTATCCACTTCCACTGCCGCATTTATAGCTTCTACGCCTTTAATTAGTTCCATACCTCCCTCGAGATTTCTGTTCAGGGACTCCCGAAATATTTCCCAGTTTGTATCTCTTTCGATATTTACTCTCCGATGGAAATATATTTAGGTCAAATCTTATATGCCTGTGATCCGAACATGAGGGTTCGTCAGATACATGCCAATTTGTTATACTATCGCTAATATTGTTAATACAAAGTGCTAAATTTAGAACTTCTTTGAATGCATTAGTGACAAAAGTAGGTTTATTCCCTATGTTAGAAATTATTAAACTCTCAAACAAGATGATGCTTGTGCTGCCCCATATGGTATGGTGTGCATTAGCGTCACATTCTACGATTAGCCTCAGCCCTTTTCTCCCACAAAGTGCAACTATGTCGTTTATTATGTGAGGTGGAGGATATACGGCCTCGTCACCCGGAAAGTTTGCCGAAAAGACCACAAATCTCTTCTCTCCCCCTTCCGTAACCATAGCGGGTTGATAGATAACTAATTAATTACAGTTGTTCATAGGTTTTTAAATTCTCGAAAAATAAATGTATAAATGTCCCATTATTATTGAAAGAACCACTTTGTTTAGCACTTTTTATTTCCGTCGTAACACGATAGATATATATCCTTTAGTGAAAATCATATTTTTCCCGGTTTAGTATTAAGTTAAAAACTGAGTTTATTAAGTTGATTAGATGATATAGTTTTATGATTTGTTCTGTTCGAACGCAGGTTGGTAACTACCCGAAGGTTTAAAGGCGATTGTTTGAATATCTTTTGATGACTGTCTCTAGAACGAAGAATGTTTTCTGTTTTATTATGTCGGGTTGAACACTTGTGAATTATTACGTCGGTAAAATAAACCATAGTTAACTGAGGTGGTCTTATCTGCCCTAAACACATAAAATATATTTTTGTCTTTGTGTCGGGGACAATGCCGGTTGTATAGTCCAATAACAATAAATAAATGTTTTGTCGCTTTATCATTAAAAAATGAATAGGTTTAGGATGTCGTTCGGTGAGCATTTCAGTATACTTTTAAAAAATGAGTGTTCGACTCCCGCTGACGAGGGTTCTGAAGACGCGCCGTTTCAGTGTAGGTACTTGTCTGGTAATTTACAGATCCAACGCTTTTGTTAATTGCTTCGCAATCATGGCGAGCGGAGTTGCAATGTTGCAACAATATTAATAATAATTTATTTATAGAGACTAATTAGTTACAATAATATCCAAGCACTCAGGTGATTATGGAGGTGAAGTGGTCAATACGTCCCTAGATACAGTACAACGTCAAATGAAAGTTATTTGTCTGCATGCACGCATGTAAAAGAGTAGTAATGACTACGGTATTATACAGGTATCGAGTAAATTAACTTAATAATATAAATTTATGAATTTGTAAACTTCACTAATCAATCTTAAGAGAACGAATGGTATATTACATTCATTTATGCACGTCGAGTTCTTCCGCCTTTATACAGTGCCTTCAGATATATTTAGACCCTTCAGATTGGTCTGGTCTTATGAGTACTGTTGTAAAAAGCTCAGTGAAGTTCCTCCCCCCAATCGAAATTTTCAAAAAAAACATATATGGTCGTAATGCACTCCTAATGCACCAATATGCTCCATGAATGATTTTTTTGCACCACATTTCCCGAGAGACTACAGCTATTTGTTTATGGGGGGGGCAAATACATGCTAGCCTCTCCCCCAATCTGAATTTTCAAATTTTGTACTTCGCACCTTCAAGCGCTTGTAATGCACCATAATGCTCCACCGAAATGATACTTTGCAATACTTAGTCCAACCTCAATATATAAAGTGAAGTTGGCCTCCCCTATGATAATTTTCAAAAGAAACAAGTGGCATCAGAATCCACTTCTAATGCACTTATATGCACCACTAACAAAAACAAAATCTCCCTGCCCCCAGTTAGTTAAACCTCATTATTTAAAGTGAAGTTGCCCCTCCCTAAAGATAAATTCCGAAAAAAATGTAGGGTATTGGAGTCCACTTTCGGAATTCCTAAATGAAATATGTGTTTCACCATGCAAAAGTGATACAATAATTGTAGGAAATACCTAATATTAGGACAGCTGCAAACTCTCTCCTAAAATCCCAAAGATTTTAGGCAATACTTAACCTTAATAGTTCGTTTGTAGTCGTTGTTGAGATGTTAAATATATATTTCATTTTATTTGCATTATCGCACGGTGGAGGGCATATTTCATTTAGAAATTCCTAAATCCAGTTTAGTTATTGCCTAACTTTAGGAATTAGCAGGGCCGATCCTAGGGTATTGGCCGCCCGCGTGCAAATACTAGATGTGCCGCCCCTCCAGAGATTTTTTTCTTCTTTTGACTAATATTTAACGTTGACGTTATAAACTCTTAAACTCACCTACCTGTATAACGTCTATTTCACAGTTTCACACACAACGATTCTGGACATACTCAGTGAGTATACAGCTTTGTTCCTTGGGAGGGAGGGTGGTCGAGTAATTCGTGGCGAGGGGGTGACAGAAAAGGGAAGCGCCGCTGGCGAATTTTTTTTCTGTTCAAGGTCAAATGCCTTTGAATTGATAGTAAGGCTGCAGTTTTGTCATTTTTCAGTTTTAAGGAAAAAATAGATTAGGTAGTTATGTATTTTTATCGTATTCGTACGTCACAATCGTTGTGTGTGAAATAAGTGTAAGAAGTCAATCATGAGTAAAAATGCAAACAAAATTTGAAAACTATATTTTTTTGGCCACCTTATATATAGGTTAATAGCAACAAAATACTTTTTCCACTACTAGCCATGAAGTTGATAATTATTGCGTTATTGTTTTGCGTCTTCTAGCCAACCGAGAAGCTGAATTTCTCTATTAGTGGTTAACAATTTTTTCTATTGTTAACCTAGGTCAATAATGGACAAATTCAAATGTTTTGAGAAACCAGGGATAGTAATTTAACAAAAACTTGTGCAACATAATTTTGTATATCCAGGAGATTCTGTTCAACTTATTTGCTTTTTGAAATTACCTAACACGATAAAATTATTTTTCCTACGATCACTACCCAAAGTAGGCTTTTGTACACTCAAATCTAACCGCAAAGTTGATGTTTTCCGTGATCTGTCATAATTTGACATTATTTCCGCTCTAGAGCGTACTTTTCCGCTCACATGTTTTCATTTACAATAAGCTAAAGAAAGTTAGTAAATAATAGGTATATTAATAGTACATTATACTCCAAGCGACTAAAGTGACCCATTTAATCCCGCGGATGGGACCCATTTAATCCCCGAGGGAATCAATCCATGTACATTTTTAATAAAAATAAATACTACTTAGGATGGACTTTTACGAAACTTGGCTGGGCATCGAGGACGGATTTCCATTTTTTTGTAGTAAGTCAAAGTGCGCCAATAAAATAATAGCGTAAAGTATTCGTGGATAACTGGCCTTTCAAACACGCGCGATTTTTCGAGCACGACGGCGCAGTGTTATATGACCTTACAGATTAGACCGATTCAAACGTCATTTTAATTATGATTTTCTATCTTATAAACCCATCCAAAACACCTATGTTATAGTTGTAGTTAATATTTAAAAATATTCAGTGTATAAATAATTACTCCCAATATTTTTCGAACCTCAATTTGTTTAACCATGTAAATGTCATCTTAATATCGTTTACGGCTTTTGTAAGTTTTAAATTGTCATTAGTTGCTTTTACGCTGTTTTTGATAGATTAAGTTATTTTTCTTCTCGAAACCTTGACTCAAAACATCAAATTGCAGGAGGTTATGGACACAGGACACTCGTGAGACACCATTGAAGCTTCCGGAGTTTGTAATTTGTTGAATTTTTGTGTTAATAAGTGATATCATGAGCCAGCTTCCGCTGATCGAGCATCTAAAAGGGCACGAGAACTATGGAACGTGGAAATTCTCGGTACAGATTTATTTAGAACACGAAGAGCTTTGGGACGCAGTAAAAGGCTTTTTCATGTTTTTTAAATTATTTGTCTAAAGATAAGGTGATCGTAGAAAAAATCTTGTGTGCAACTCTCTGCCTCAAGCGGCAAATTATCACTTTCCGCTCTTAATACACAAATAGCTATTATTAAAAACGCCATTAGTTTATAATTCGCGCTCAACCAATAATGACTGATGACATCCCGTAACTACAACATGGCGATAATTACAAACGTTGGGTGCGTTCAGAAAACACAACCGTTGCGTGAACGTTCTGTGAACGCACTTTGATACATACCATTATACGCTGGAATTGTTTCTTCATAATAATTCCTGTTTTTTCATGAATAACACGTCTTCTTACATTATAATCATGTGGCAATCGTTCCTGCAAATCTTCTATTGCATGGGTTATAATATTTCTGTTTGTAGCAATTATATTACCATCATCTAATACCGCAAGAATTAGATTGTTTTGTAGCATATAAAAATACAATGCTTTTTTTGTATTGTATTATACGAGTAACTCACGGAGGTGCAATAATTCGGTTAAGCCACCCGCTGAGTATGCAACTTTATACACACTTCTGTATAGTTGGTTGCATAAGGGAATTAACTATGGGTTTTAAAATTATTTAAGCATATCCTGGAATAACGGGATTTAAATAATTAAATGGGTGTCTAGAGTAATATTTTTATTAATATTTTTCATGTGATTTAACCAATCCATGAGTATTTTATCATTTTATGTGGGGATTTTATTTGACTGCCATTGGTAACACTGATTGTAAATGTCAATGGTAAAGGGAAGCTAAAATTATTGAAATCACTTGTCTGATACTTTTCGAATGGTTAAGTTGAGTGTCAATTAGGACAAGTCGTGAGTATAAAAATGGCCGGTGGCACATGGTTTAATCCATTTATTTTCGGGACTATCGTGGTGAAAAGCCCTTGGTATCAAGGTAAGCTTTCATCTTGTATATATTTTCACGGCTATAACCCCAATTTCTTTTTAGGGTTTTTCTATACACCATAGTTTTTTGCATACAAGTTTTCACAATATTTTTTCCAAATGGATATGGTTTAATAGTTTTTATGGGTGATGGTAATCAATGATAGGATGATCATGTCCAGATTTTAAGAAGCCTCAAATTTCGGATGTTTCCTGTATGGGATATATTCTTGTAGGGATAGCTGACAGGCTGTTCTCCGTTCAGGGTTGTAGAGACGTGTCGTACCTCGGATTGCGATTAACGTTACAGAGCGACAAGAGCTTTTAACGGCGTTTCCAGTTCAAAGGACGAAGCTGGACTTGGTTTGTTGGTGACAACTGCGGAATAATTCCATTATATGGACAACGATTATTAACCGCATGGCTGAATCTTGTTCCATAAGTCAGATGTTGCTTGTCAATTAAGCCAATTGACGTTTAATAGTTTGGACACTAACCGCAAGTAACATTTAAAGTTTTATTTGTTTTTATCTGAACTTTGAGCCAATTATTCATTTTATAACTTCATGTTTTAACGTTTAATGACACATTAACTTTTATTTTCCACTATTCAGTAACTTCACATTCTTATAAAGACGTCTATCAATCCACTATTTTATTATTACATTCTTTCAACTTTTTAGAGTTGAAATATCAAGAGATACTTTCGATCTATTTGGTTATATCTTGTTAATTATTACAGTTGTAAGGCTGTAACTGGTATACCATTTACACGTTACTAAAGATTTAGTGTATTGTACATAATAATTTCAGTTAGTTGGTAACATTAGAAATTGTTAAACATTTTAAACTAACCAACCATTGATAACTGATTATCAGTTCATAATTAGAGTTGATCACCTCATATTTATTGAGATAGGTTATTACACCATTTGTTAAAGGTACCATCCATTTAATTAAACTGTTTCATTGGCAATAAAATGTGTTTTATTTGATTCACAAACGTAAAAGCAAAACGATATAAATAACATATTTGAAAAGTTACAAGAGCTAAGTTTTTCATTATTGGTTTCTTTATTAATCAGTAAGTTTCTTGAATGTCCTACTAATCAAGTGGCGCCTTAAAAAAATAATACAGGACAATCTTTCAAATAGTCCTCACTAACTCACGACCTTATGCTCTCCGGCGAAAAGCGAACCTTTGGCAATGTAACCTCACTTCTTGTAGTAACAACAGCAAGGTCAGGTTACAGTATCTAGCCATAATTTCAATATTAATGTTTTCCAACAAAATTACCGTTCAGCTGACACACATCAACCATTATTAT
Organism: Galeruca laticollis; assembly: GCA_963921935.1. Lineage (NCBI taxonomy): Eukaryota > Metazoa > Arthropoda > Insecta > Coleoptera > Chrysomelidae > Galeruca > Galeruca laticollis. Next base: position 183,886,787 of record OY998179.1, on the reverse strand, counting down.
TTGTTGCTCAGTGAGCGCTAATCAACGGTTGAGTTATAAGTTATGTTTTGTGAACGCACCTGTTTACAAATAAGTTTTACTAGTGGAAATGTCAATCTGTATAAGACTACTTGATTATTGTTTCATTTTGGAAAGGCGTATTTACATTCCTGTGCTACTCGATTTTTACAAGGAATATTTTTAATGTATATACACCACGGTGGTGGTATAGGCCTCGCACCTTATTCCGCTCGGTCAATAATAACAGTTTTCACCACCTTGGTGTATAATAAACTAATATCAAAATAAAAAACAGACAATAATATCAACTTTGCATAAAAAAAGTACCAACTCAACGAACAGTATATTAATCAGTTGTTCTACAGTCTACAGACTATGTACCTAGTCCTTATAATTACCTAATTATAAAATAACCTTTCTGGATTTCGGAGTGGCGAATTTATCAATAATTTCCGTAAAATCTATATTTTCACAGATTTCGGATTCACTAGAGATGATGGCCAAATCTGAAAGCCTTTCTTGTGTCATATTATTTATCAAGTAATTTTTAATAATTTTTGATTTGCTGAAATTTTTTTCTCCTGAAGCCACAGAAACAGGTAAGGTTGAAAAAATTCTTATTGTTAGAGCAAAATTAGAAAAATAGGAAATGAGATCATTTTTGACTATCATTTCTAATACCTCAATTGGCTGTTTCTTACCTGGAAAAATATCTTCGAATGAAGTTATTTCATTAAACAGTTGTGTACCGCCTATAACTTTCACGATACATCCTTCCTCCTGTACCTGTAACTTAATATCTAAGTCCATGCAGGTTTTCGTGAGATCATCACTAGAAATGTTGTGAAACTCATACAGAAAGCAGAATATTGAAAAGCACTCAGATAATAATGTGAATCTTTCATTTACCGAAGAGATCCCGTGATCAAGAATTGCAAATTAGGAAGAAGTCTTGAATTGCTGGAAGGGATTCCAAAGGGTTTCATCATTGCCCTCATAATCAAATAAACAGACCTTTTTCCTGAGCTTCGAACTTGGAAATTCGGGATCAATACCTAAATCTCTAGCAAGTGTTTTGGCTGATTCGACAAATATTTTGAAATTATCGTCTGATCTTTGTGAAACAAAATATTTTTTTAAATTATATAAGCCTTCAATGCATTCCGCGATGTTTAATTTAGGATTTTGAAGCATTTTCTCAGAACATTAATTCTTGATAATAAATCATGCCAAATCAAAATTGAACACAAAAATTTTAATGATTCAAGATTTTTAATTATTGATTTTGCACCATTTTTTGTTTTCGCGTCTCTGGTGGAATCTTCAATTAAGGCATTTAATGAGGTAATAATGTTTTTGAGGTCTTGCTTAGAGGTCTAATAGCATTGATACGACTTTCTCACCTTGTTTCACTTAATGGTTTCTGAGTTAGACTTTTCACGTATTTTTTTAGTAAATCCCATCGATATGGGGATGCAGAAAAAAAATTATATACCTCTTGTTCCATATAAAAAAATCCAGAAATTTCCACTGGAGCTGGCAGCGTCATTAACGACGAGGTTTAAGGTGTGAGCCGCACACGGCACGTATAATGCTGATTAATATCGAGAATCCGTTTCTGAAGCCCTATATTTTTCCTCTTCATGTTCGATCCATTGTCGTAGCCCTGACCACGTATATCTTTAACTTCGAGCTGCAGACTAGGTAATAGCTTCTCTAATAGAAAATTGCACAGTGGTATTAGTTACTGGAAAAAATCCTAGAAAAAATTCTAAAATATCTACTTCCCTTTTACCATCAGTAGTGTTCACACATCTAATTACAAGCGTTATTTGTTCTGTATGACTAATATCGGGTGTAGAGTCGAGAATTATAGTGTAATATTTGGCTTTTTTGATAATGAGTGTTATCTCATTACGAGTAGATTCGGCTAAAATATGAATTACTTCATTTTGAAAATGCTGCCCTAAGTAGTGTGTAATATGTGTTTTTTTATCTTTGTATTTACTGATATTATTAAGGTGTTCTGAAATAAATGGATCAAATTTGGCTAACATCTCTACGGCCTTTAAAAATTACCATTATCTCTATGATACAACTCCGTACTAGTTTCTCTGAATGCTAAATTTTGACAGGCTAAAAATTGTACTACAGCAATCATTCTTTCCATGATAGCGCGCCATCGCTTTTTCTCTCTATTGTAAACATTTTGTTGTTCCGCGTCAATAGTACAATTTTTTTCCATCCTCGTCTTTATTCCGCACCACGATTTTATAGAGTTAACGTGTTTTAGAGTATTTTCATACTTATTGAGATAATCCAAACGATGACGCCAATCAGAAAAGCCAGTACTTACAAGTTGTGTTGAACTATCTCTACTAAATAATTTACATGCAAAACAAAAAATACAATTTAGCTTTATGGAATAGCTGAGCCTCGCGCGTTTCATTTTCTCCCCATTCACTAAAGTTTTGTTATAATATGAACAGCTAAATTTTTTGCCACTCTCATCAATCGGAAATTTGAAATCTGCAACTTATTTTGGACCGTGTTCCACCAAGAAATCAATATATTTTTTTGTCACAATGTTAGGCCAAGTAGCTGGCTCATCTAGTGCTACTTGAGCAGAGCCCTCTTCCTTGTTCTCATCTTCACATTCGGCTTCACTGGGAATGGGACTGCTTGATGATGATCTTGCAGCTTTATCACCTTCATCGGATGTGAAATCTATTGATTTATTGTTTGTTTCACTAGTACTGGTGGATGTTGATGGTTGATAATAATCAAACTCAGCGATTTGATTCAAAACTTTTTGTTCGGGCTCACTTTTATCCGGTTTTCCAAAATACTTTTTCAATGCTCCCGCTTGTTTTGAGATTTCTTCTATTTTTCTCTTTTCTATAGAAGGCACCTGACTCTCTTTTAGGCTTTCTGATTTTGGACGTAAACGATATCTAAAGGTGAAAGATAAGAAGATAGAAGAACGATAAGTATATCATGGCTCACAGAGGCAGATAAAATGAATATGAATTCTTCAGAAATTTTGAAATTCATCGAAATGACCTCTAAAAAGTACCTGTTAATACTTTTTTTCACTCAAAGTGTAAGAATATGGGTTATTCATAACAAATCCCCATTCCTGTCGAGAAAGTTAGAGCAAATTATTTAAAATAAATAACGATTCGTAGCGCTCTTTCAAAATCTGGGTAAAAATTAAAATTTTCATAAACTCTCCCGGTTGGTAACCTATAATTTTGTAAGCAAATTATATTTTGTGGTAACGAACTTTGAAAGAATTGAAAATTAATTCTGAATTTTCAAATATTCTGTACTTATTTTCAAAACGAATCATCGCGACAAAATTAGTTTAAAAATATGCCCACTTTTTTTATATAATTAGAAAACACTTTGTACAACATTTCAATCGTTCATAAATCTAGTTAAGAGCTTTGGTACTTACCACAGTTCTGATTTAAACGATACACAACAGCAACGCCTTGTCACTAATTTCAAATATTAACTTACACTTGCTTGCACTTTATTGTGTTTATGACCAGTCTTATTGTATGTTGATTCAAAGTTGAATGAACATTTTGAAATGAAAATGGTTTATATATACTGGTGAAGTAACAAAAAAATTCCGATGCCGCATCTCTTTAACTTTGTCGAAACAATCCATTTCTTATCCATAAAGAAAACCGCTAAAATAAAGTTTCTTTTGACTATTGACCTGCGAGCCGTGTGTCGACTGTGATATATATAGTCTTTACGAACTAAATTGGCCCGGCGAAAAAAAATTCTAAGGAGGCCGTAGCGGCGAAATCTTTGAAAAAAAGCAGCCCGGGGAACAGCAGCACGTTTTTTTCGCCGCTGGTACCACCTTTTGAAATTTTTTTCGCCGTTCCAACTTACATTGACATCGTAAAGACTATACTATACGTACATAAATAAGCCGCCGCGCCGCACACAGGAACCAAACATACTTAGTCGTGTCAAAAATATGGCCCTTGGATTTTTTTTTAAATCTCAATTTTTTATGCTGCATTGCCGGCTCTGCCTTGAATTTTGCTCTCAAATGAAGAATGTGTGTAGATGAGAGTAGGAGAAGATACTAATTACTAATGGACAATAGACCAACACACAATACAACTGAGCACTAACGTTTCAATTTTCTTCTTACAAAAAATAGCTGATTGTTATAATTAAATGCGGCCGCCCCTTAGTTTGGCCGCTCGCGTGCGGTGCGCGCGCTGCAGACCTGCTAGGATCGGCCCTGGGAGTTACTTGGTGAAATCGGGTATAAGTGTAATTACATGATATTTTTTCAAAATGTCACTTATTTTTTGAGAATGTATTTCAATAAAAAGGCTACAACTACTTTTATATATCTAGTGGTTTGTTTATTCCTCTCAATAGCAACGTCAGGTACGGCGTCATTGAAAATTGCCAGAACAATATACAAGAACATACAACATGAGATCCTCCCCATCAAACGATTTAAAATGGATATTTTGTAGAGAATTCATTGGAATAAACCCTAAGCACCAGCATTGTTTCCAAGATATAAGTAGGCGTTGTTAGTCGAAACGGACACCTTACGCGCATATTAGGTTTACAACATTTTTCCTGCTAGCATACGAATACTACTCACTTTACAAAAAAAAAGTTTTCTTAAACGACCGATGAATAGACACTTTCTACCCTCTCCATAACTTTCCGGGCCCTTTTTCACTACGGTTAGCTATAATTATGGCAATTTTTCAATTTTTTTGGCTTAGGGGAAGGCATATACTTTTTATATTTGGAGGAAGGGAAGATTTTGTTTTGTTGGTGGTGCAGAAGCGTGCATTAGAAGTGGACTCCACCTACCATCATTTTTTTTCGGAATTTATCTTTGGGGAGGGTAAACTTCCCTTTAGATAATGAGGTTCAACTAACTAGAGTAGGGGAGATTTTGTTTTTGTTAATGGTGCATATGAGTGCATTAAAAGTGGATTCCGATGCCACTTGTTTCTTTTGAAAATTATCATTGGGGGGGGGCAACTTCAATTTATATATTGAGACTTAACTAAGTAAGGGGAGGGGGGATTTTTTTTATCTTGGTGGTGCATATGAGTGCATTAGAAGTGGATTCCGATGCCACATGTTTTTTTTTTGAAAATTATCACTGGGGGCACTCTATATATTGAGGTTTAACTAAGTAAGGGGAGGGGGATTTTCTTTTTCTTGGTGGTGCATATGAGTTCATTAGAAGTGGATTCCAATGCCACTTGTTTTTTTTTGAAAATTATCATTGGGGGGCCAACTTCACTCTATATATTAAGGTTTAACTAAATAAGAGGCGGGGGATTTTGATTTTTTTTGGTGGTGCATATGAGTGCATTAGAAGTGGATTCCGCTGTAGTATATCTTTTTTGCAAATTGTCATTGTCTGACAGGTCCTTTCCTCACATTATATATTTTTTTCAGCTAGACGCCAGTGAAATTAATCTAAAGGACATATTCGTGTTTCCTAAAGATGTAACGACAAAGTCCGTATCCAGAATAATAGGCGGAGAAAATGTATCACCTCCTCATTCCTATCCATATCAAGCAGCTCTAATCATAACAACTTCAAACCGCCAATTTTTTTGCGGTGGAACACTCATTGATATAAATTGGATTTTAACTGCTGCCCATTGTGTAGTCGAGTAAGAGAAAAATTATTTCGTAAAATTATAATCCTCGTTAAGTAAAATACAATTAGAGTGAAATTTTTGAGATACAAATTCAATATGTAGAAACGATATCCAGTTGTACGAGTGGATTGTTCAACCATCCATTACTCGCGCAATATCTTTTTAGATGAGTACTTGCGTGGAGTATCCTGATATGCCAGTTTTAAAATTAGAAAAACCAGAAAAAAATTAAATACACCAAACCTAATTTCATTATTACAGCTGAAAAGTATATTGGTTTTAATGTTTTCCTAAAAAAACGTTTTCTTCAAAAAAGTATAAACAAAAAATATTCAATCAAATGAGTAAAAAACTACAATAAACTTGCAAGAAAATTGTTGCAAATGATCTTCTGATGACTTTTGCAAATACATTTTTCACATAATGTGACAAGTGAGAGGCGTTTTTTGTCTGCCTTTCTAGAACATATATAGCACCTTCTTTTGCTAAGTTTTCCTATCTTTGCCACATGCTCCGGCTCTAGGGTCTTTAGGGTATTAGATGATGATTCATCAATATTTAATAGAATAATTTATCTTTGCTTTATGTTAGATAAATAGTTATCTTACTATTTATCTTAACATTTTTTCAATGATTTTCGAATGTTCTGGTTCGATTGAGTGGACTGTATATTAATTTCTCATGTGATAAAACGATCTAAAACTACTGTAACGTAACTTTTTCATTGATTCAAAAGACGTTTATAGTGACAACTCAGGTTGACATAAAAATTAATAACTTGGTTTAAGGCTATAGGTGAGTGGGATAGAGATAACTCATTTCACTGCAATCCTGATGTGTCTATTCTGAGTCACACCTTGCTAGAGTTCGCTGTACAGACCAAACCCTTTGATAAAGGATATAATCGTACAATGCGAGCCTTCTTTAAAGTCCGTGGGTTCCAGTCGGGTAAAGCCGAAGGTCTGTAATTTGAGTCTTCCCAATGCGGAGCAGGTAAAAAGAATGTGCTCTGCAGCTTCATCTTTCACGCAACAGAAGCGACAGTCCGATTTGTATTGCAGACCCATCCTTCTCAGATGTGTTCCTAGATGACATTATCCTGTCAACAGTCCTATCAGAATGAATAAAGCAGGTTTTGACGGTGCTTATTGGGCTCTGGTCGGATGAAGACAGAGTCGGTTCGTTTTCTGGTGAGCGCGTCGGCCTCTTCATTGCCCTCAACGCCGCTGTGCCCTGGGGCCCAGATCAAAGTAACTTTCTTCTGCTTATCCAGGTGGTCAAGGATCTGAATACAGTGCCAAACGAGCCTAGAGTTCACTTGATTGGACCTCATTGCTTCTAGAACCGCCTGGCTGTCGGAGATGATTTTAATAGACATGTTCACCGGATACCTCAGCTCTCTGGCACCCAGCTTTATAGCTTTTATATCTGCTTGGAATATGGTAACAAACTTGCCAAGGTTTAATGATATTTTAACCCTTGGGTTAGTTCCATAAATTCCCGATCCTACACCGTTCTCGGTTTTAGAGCAGTCCGTCCTGAGGATGACGCTCCACAGCCCGCATTATGGCCTGTATTTGTTTGCTCGAGAAATGGGCATTTGGGTGTTCCGAGTGGATTATTTCAACCCGGACACTTTCTGCCACGGCCTTGAATGAACGTTGAGGCGCTGCGTCCACACGGGGCTTCTTGGTCTCCTCCCTGGGAGTATTATTCTCAGATCGCACACGCTTACTCTTGGGAACTGGCGGGGTTATATCCCTCGCCGAGGTTCCAGGTTGCTTAGATGAGGGTGGTTGGTTTTTGCTCCTCTCCTTTTCCTCCTTTTCTTGGAGGATCTGTTTCAAGGCAGTGTCATAGGGGACACCGCTCTTGATCAGACGGCTGAGACGTTTTCTGGTTGCCCCAGCAGCAAAACGTCTCTTTGCGTTTTGCATTTCCAGGAGGCTCAGTGGATTCTACTCGACCTGCTGCTGGGGGGGGGTTACGTAGGTATCGCTTCCTCCAGTTCTTCTGGAGGGGATATTATCACCTCCATTGGTTCGTTTCCGTCTTTTTTTCTCTACTGTACTCTTATCGGTTCCTCGAAAAGCAGTAAGGCTAGTTACTCCAGGAGGGCGCCCGTTTTCCTGGAGGCCCCGTTTGCGGTGGCACACCAAGCATCCTTACACACGGGTCACTTTACACCTTGGATTGAGATTGGATGGGTACGTGTGAGTGTGTTATGTGTACTTGTGTAGGTGTGTTTCGTCCTCTTTTCTCCGGGCTTGGGTCCGTTCTCTTAGTCAGCGTAAACTGGCCCTCCACGACAATTATGTGTTTGTCGAAGAGCGCCCCAACCGATCATGAAAGCAGAGTTAAACAAAACACTTATTTAATACACAGATCAACTGGGTCTTTTTATATTCTATATTAAAAAGAACAAAATCGTTACATATTCCCAGTTTCACAAAAAGCAAATTACTGAACTTTTGAAAACACCTTAATCTTAGTTTCCATGGGCTATCGAAAGCCTTTAACTAACATTGCGTTTTATGGATAAGCCATAGTATCCTCTAACGATTTGGGCAACAGTAGTAAACACAATTTCGTTACTGCGCATTTTATTAAACCCAAATTAGTTTTTATAGTGACCACCCTAATAATTGTATCGGCACCAGGATGTACTTTCACAACTCGACCCAGCTGCCACGTATACGGTGGTAAATTGTCTTCGCAAACAAGAACCATGGATCCAACACAAATATCTGATCTATCAGTTTCCAACTTTGTACTTTCTTGAAGTTGACTGATGTATTCTTTAGACCAGCGTGACCAAAACTGTTGTTTTAACTTCTCAAGTTTTTATAATGGTTTAGTCTATTGGTTAGGATATTTTGAAAGTCTGGATAAGATAAGGAATTGAGGGAGTTTCCGATTAAGAAGTGAGAAGGAGTTAATACTTTCAAATCCTTTGGGACTATCGAAAAAGGTGTCAATGGCCTTTAATTTAAGATTCCTTCAATTTGGGTAATAACAGTGGACAAACTCTCATATGTAAATATTTCACCCTGGTGAGGGGAGTAAGCTGGTATAAATGTCCATTTAACGCCATGATTTATGGCTTTTTTTTCAATTTCAACATAATTCGCCAATAAAAAATTTCCTAGTACTTTGAGTTGGTTATTTGCGCCAGTAAACTAGAGCCGTTGTCAGAGTATACGCAATTTGGCTTACCCCTACGAGCAATGAACCTTTGGAAGGTTTCTAGAAAGGCATAAATGCTAAGTTCAGTCACTAATTGCAAAAGAAGACTTTTCTTTGTCATACAAACAAATAATGCTAAGTAACATTTGTGCGTCTTATGTCTTCCTTTACGATCTTTGTAAAGTAATGTGCCAGCGTCCTCAACACCCGTATCAGAGAATGGTAATCTTGGAAATACTCTGGACGCAGGTAAATCTCCCATTAACGGTATTTGAGCTTTTGGTTTCAATTTAAAGCAATGAACACACTCTCTGACTATGCGTTTGGCGAAAATTGGCCAATACTTATCTCTAATCGATGCTAGGAGAATTTGAGGGCCACAATGCAATTGGAAAATATGTGTTTCTCTAAAAATAAGAAGTGTTTGGGTGAAAGAATGATTGGACGTTTCTTATGGAAATTATGAGGAGAGTTTCTTAATCGACCTCCAACTCTAATCAACTTTTCCTTTATATATGGGTTAAGGCTTGGGATTTTACTTTGATTAGAAACTTTTTTATTTTTATTAAGATTATTATATTTTTGTGGAAACGATTCTAGCTAGTTGGCAAAGCATATTTAACGATAATATATGTTCCTCAAGTAAACTGTGAACTTAGGTCTTGTTTCTTTAAATTTCTTAAAACGTAACACGTATGCAAAAGCGCGTTAAATGCGGTTTAAAAAGAAAACATTTTTGATAGGAAGAACGCTTTATTAATGTGTACAAAAGTTTTTGACTCGTTTCGGATTTCTGGAAGATCACCAAAGGCTACAATCTTTGAGACGTCTTTGGCCAATCGTTACTCTCATTTTTTAACCACAAAGGTCCATGAAACCAAAGACTAGAATTAATTAAGAATCCCTTTTGGAGACATTCCCCTTGAAAGAATGTGGGCTATTTTGAAATTCGTATGAACATAGTACCATCTATCGATTTTAATTAAATTCTGGATTTGTGACGCTCTATTTCTGACGAATGTTTGCATAAGATGAGGCCATCCTAACGCTACTGTCGAATCTAACCACAGATAATATTCGTCGATTTTAATAGTTAAACAATTTTCAACTTTCTCGAAGAGTTTAGCTAGCTGCTTCAGTTTTTGAAAAAATGAGATTAACTACAATTTCGTTACTAGTATTTGGTGCACACAAATATAGTGCTGCACTTTTAGCCTTCTGAGATCTGTCTACAAAGTCGTGTAGTTGTATATTCACATGATTTGAACATGATATTATGTGTCTTTGAATTTTAAGTTTGTTTGAACAAAGACTTTCTACTGGGAAGCGAGTACATTTATCCGAAATGTCTTGCGAAACCTTTTGATCGCAAGCCAGGACAATTTCCAAAAGTCTGCAAGCATAATTTTTGCTAAAACGATACTTGGACTGATCAGGCCCAACTGGTCAAATATTTTTGCAATATCTGATAAGATTGTCCTTTTAGTGATATGATTAATTGTTGGTAGCTGACTGATTTGGAAAATATAAACATCCTCTTTACAGAACCAAAGCAAACCTAATGTTTTTCCTGACTCAGAAGGCGAAAAAAATAATATTCTGATTCTGCGGTATTTTCACTTTTTAGGTTTTCTAGAAGCTCAGGGCTATTCAATTACCATTTTCTCAGCAGAAAAGAAGCTGATTGTAAAATGGAAGAGATTTATTGACACAATATTGTCAATGTATTAATGGAGTCAGCTCCACAAAGTAAGTAAGTAATCTACGTACCGGTTCTTCTTTATTATTTGAGACGCTTCCGGGTAAGAATTTTCGAGATAAATGGCTAATTACAATAAGCAATGAGTTGCCAAAAACGGAGCACTAGCTGTGCCATATGTTACTGTGTTTAGAGAGTAAATTTGAATTTCATCTTCAGGATTTTCGCGCCAATATATAAGCTGAAGTATCTTAAATTCGTCAGCTATTTCAATTTGACGGTACATTTTGCTAATGTCAGCTGACGGAACAAAGATATGTTGTCTGAATTCAACAAGAATTGAATAAAGATCCTTCTGAATGGTAGGTCCTACCAACTGAATTGAGTTGTAAGAATATCCAGAAGAGGTTTCTGCTGATCAGTTGAAGATCACGCGAAATTTGGTGGTCAAACTGTCTTCTCGTAAGATGCCATGATGAGGATAGAAATAGGTGATTTGATCATGTGATAAGGCGTTGAAATACGACGTGTGAGAGAGAGCTTTATATTCATTCATGAAGTCACAATGCAGTGGTTTTAGTATATCATTTTTTGGCATTTTTTTTTTCAAGATATAAAAATTGAGTTTTTGCTTCCTTTAAGGGAATTGAAACAACGAATTTTCCTTGTGAACTTCGCTTTAAAGTGTCAGAAAAATGTTCTTCAGCTAGTTGTTCTTCACATGACAAGATACGATTACCTGGTAAATCTTCTAACTCCCAAAATTTTTGGAGTTGAGATTGAATGTGAATGGATTTAGAAAAATTACAAGACGTGATAACTTCATGAGAGCAACCTAAGAGCCTGTTACTATCCAACCTAGCTGGCTTTCTTGCAAGATGAGTTTGTTAGGTGCAAGCTGTATGTTGCCACTTAGGAGTAGAGACCAATATAGGTGCCGGCTCCGATCAAAAGCTCTATTGTGCTTGCCTTAAAAAATGTGTGATCTGATCAGTTTATATAAGATGGAATAAAAAGAATGTTGGAATCATAGTCAGAACTTGGAAGTTTCTCAATAATTTCTGAAATCACTAAGCAGTGAAGCTTAGCTTGAAAATTAGAATGCAAATATTTTATTTTGATATCACAGGATTTACTTAACTTCGACGAATTATGATCAATACCCACTACTGTCAAATTTGTGGGATACTGTAGAAGGTCATTTGTGCGCCAAACTTTTCAAAATAAAGTTTGGCATAGAACCGGATCGAAGAATTATTAAAAATGTCGATAGCTGTTTAACTTAACATTTTTTAATTATTTTCGAATGTACTGGTTCGATTGAGTGGACTGTACATTAATTTCTCATGTGATAAAACGATCTAAAGCTCCTGTAGCGTAACTTTTTCATTAATTAAAAAAGCATACATAGTGACAACTCAGTTTGACATACAAATCAACAACTTGAAAAACAAAACACTTATTCAATACACAGATCAACTGCGTTTTAGACTCTTGGTCTTTTTTGAATTCTATACTCAAAGAACCAAATCTTAACACTTTATATTCTTTGAAATAGTTTCCAGGTAGATTCTGCTCTGTTCCGCCCTGGAACTCTGCTCTGTGAACTCTGGTGGAATATCCCTCTTATTTTTTCTTAGTTTGCGGCCAACTTATTTTTTGTAGTTTCATTGCATAGGATATGCTGGTAAACCAGTTGTCCATGGTAATGTTCCAACCGTGCCCTCCAAATGTTTACCAGCATCGAAAGAACTGTTGCTGACTGCATATGGTCCTTCGGGTTGTACACCTGCGTACATCTCCAGTTTATAGGTATAAACTGTCTTTGCATCAACTATTGCATATACCTTAAGACCATACTTGTTTGGCTTATTGGGAATATATTGCTTAAAAGAACTTCCTCCACGAAATGCAACCAGCTGTTCGCCTGCTGCTAAATAAGAGCTTGGGACCACTGATTCTTGACACTTTGCTGAGACAAAACGTTTGCAACGGCCACTTCGTCGAAGAGCTACTCAGGCGTGGGTTATATACTAGTAGAGACCCAAGGAGTAGGTATTACCGGTTCTCGGGTAATCCTACTTATTTTTACGTAACGAGACGGAAAGACAAGTGGGCGCCACCCTGAGTCCTACTAGTCTATAAGTTACCTTACATCAACTAATCCCAGTCAACAAAACAAAAAGTTGGAAGGTTATAAAAAAATATAAACGTTATTTAAAATTTACAAGTAGTTTTATTGAATAACAATTATATGTTGTAGGAAAATTTGGAAAATTTATTTACAGGTAGTTTATTAAATAAAAATGATATGTTGAATGAAAAATTGAAGATAAAAATGTTATTAAATTTTACAGCGTAATTTATTAATTTAAAAAAACTTAAAACTGAAAGTAAATTGAAATTTCAAAAAAAATTAGATTCTGAAGGAAATTAAAGTTTAATCATGAATTAAATATTTTACAAAGATATAATTTACATTTGTACAAACTATTAAGTTGATATTAGATGAACATTCGTTGGAAATAATCTATAGTTTTTACGATTGTGGACGTTAGTACTTTCCTTGTTTTTCTTTCCAATGATGATTAGGATGACGTCCAAAGGAATTGGGAGCCAATCAGCTGGCTGCGTCAAGTTAAGTCCAGAAGTCCAGTCGGTTCTGAATAGAGCCGTGGTCCCAGCAGGTAGAATTCATCAACGGAAAAGGCTTACGTCGATACGAAGGCTTAGGCCAGTGAAATAACTTTAGGCCGGTACGGAAAAGTTTTTAGGCCGGTAAGAAAAAGTGCTAGAAAAGACACTTACAGTAGGTACAAGTAACATACGTACAAAACTATGAAATGATATCAAACAACGTGGTTCATATATCTTGTATTTTACAATATTTTAAGAAAGTTCATTCATTTTAGAAATAAAAAGCACAATAAAAATCATAAGAAAAGTTACTAATTTATTTAACTTTATTTTAATGGCTTTTCAACGTAGAATTCCATTGGTATAAAAACATATAAAAAACCAGAACACGTGGTTCATGTTTCCTGTATCAATATTTTAATACAGATTTTAGAAATAAAAAGCACAATAAAAATCATAAGAAAAGTTACGAATTCATTTAATTTTATTTCAATGGTTTTCAACGTAGAATTCCATTGGTATAAAAAAGAAGTATGAAGAACCAGAACAAAATATATATAACAAAAACGAAATCGACATAATATATCTCTGGTACCATGTAACAAAGAATTATCGGAGAAATATTATATATTTTAAGCGAAAACACTTATCATTTCTATGAAATGCACTTCGATACGATAAGATGACGAACTCAACAATACGAGTAAGTAGATGAATTAAGGGCCGAATCTCAGAGTGCATTGGCTTAAATATCCAAATGAAAACGAACTCTTCCGAAAACTTAAAACTCGACAACCATCGACCAGAAGTATTATTCGATGTTACAAGGGGTAAACGAAATTTACGTTACGTTACGACGAGAAATATTACGAGTGGTGAACGAAATTCACGTTACACGTTCCAGTATATCCCTAATAGGTGCCAACTTATCAACTTCACGTTTTTCTTCTCTCGTAACACCAGTACTCGCGCGGGGGATCTAACCACTCCAAACAAATTCTATTGCGTGATTCTCAACAGGATGATGGCGAATATCAACCACACACTAGCACCTTATTGCACATAGTAACCGTAGAGAATACATGAAGATGCGCCTTCTACTGTCTCATAACCGAAATATATCAAAAGTTATGGCGCCTGGGGTATCTAAATGCTCCACGTGATTACTGGAGGGTTGGCACTTAAAGGCTAATGTATGCTTATTACTTCCAAATCCTTGTATACTCTATTTGAAAAAGGCAGAGAGCAATAAACCCTTGTACATTGACCATTCCAAGGGTGTACCTGCTTGTGATTCTAAAAATCTCAATAATTGTGAATTTTATGTTTAAGAAATATCCTAAAATCATGTGAAATTCATTTCACGAAAAATGGTTCTTTCATAATAATAGCTTATTTGGGTGTCGCCATTAGAAAGCCTTTGCTTATCATCTTTTTAGATCTATTTATACCTAGAAAATGGTTAAAAGCCGGCCTGCAATGATATGTTCCACTCCAAACAAATTCTATTGCGTGATTCTCAACAGGATGATGGCGAATATCAACCACACACTAGCACCTTATTGCACATAGTAACCGTAGAGAATACATGAAGATGCGCCTTCTACTGTCTCATAACCGAAATATATCAAAAGTTATGGCGCCTGGGGTATCTAAATGCTCCACGTGATTACTGGAGGGTTGGCACTTAAAGGCTAATGTATGCTTATTACTTCCAAATCCTTGTATACTCTATTTGAAAAAGGCAGAGAGCAATAAACCCTTGTACATTGACCATTCCAAGGGTGTACCTGCTTGTGATTCTAAAAATCTCAATAATTGTGAATTTTATGTTTAAGAAATATCCTAAAATCATGTGAAATTCATTTCACGAAAAATGGTTCTTTCATAATAATAGCTTATTTGGGTGTCGCCATTAGAAAGCCTTTGCTTATCATCTTTTTAGATCTATTTATACCTAGAAAATGGTTAAAAGCCGGCCTGCAATGATATGTTCCACTCCAAACAAATTCTATTGCGTGATTCTCAACAGGATGATGGCGAATATCAACCACACACTAGCACCTTATTGCACATAGTAACCGTAGAGAATACATGAAGATGCGCCTTCTACTGTCTCATAACCGAAATATATCAAAAGTTATGGCGCCTGGGGTATCTAAATGCTCCACGTGATTACTGGAGGGTTGGCACTTAAAGGCTAATGTATGCTTATTACTTCCAAATCCTTGTATACTCTATTTGAAAAAGGCAGAGAGCAATAAACCCTTGTACATTGACCATTCCAAGGGTGTACCTGCTTGTGATTCTAAAAATCTCAATAATTGTGAATTTTATGTTTAAGAAATATCCTAAAATCATGTGAAATTCATTTCACGAAAAATGGTTCTTTCATAATAATAGCTTATTTGGGTGTCGCCATTAGAAAGCCTTTGCTTATCATCTTTTTAGATCTATTTATACCTAGAAAATGGTTAAAAGCCGGCCTGCAATGAACATAAACTTTTATCGTAGTTAATCATTTATCTTGACAAACCTGATAAGATAATGGTCTCAATGATAGTTAACAGTCTATGTCTGTATTTGTGATGCGAAAAATCGTTCAATATATCAAGCAGATTATATTATTTTAGAAACCGCATTCTTCGATAAGATAATGGAAAATGTTTTAGATTTTACTCCAGTTAAACGTGCTTTATCCATAAACGAAAAGATAATTATATTAAACGATGGTGTAGTGGAAGCGTGCTAAAAAAATTACCGGGATTGGATAGTCAACCATCTACAGACAAAATGTGGTGCCGTAAAACCTCCAAAGCAATCCTCAGGGAGGAAGAAAAATATGTTTTAAGAAGGAACGTACACTCATTCTACTTTAATCATGAAAATCCAACTTTAGATAAAATTTTATGTACATTGAGAGAATATAAAACTATTTCTGAAATTGGAGGAGATAAATTGTGGAAAATTCTACGAGAGATGAATTTTAGATGAGAAAAAGTCGCTTTTAACCGAAAAAGATGAAATTGTATGTCGGAGACGGAATTATTTGCGATCAATAAGGCATTTTGGCAATGAAAATAGAAAAATCTACTATTTGGACGAGACATGGCTATACGAAGGTTACACCCTTGGAAAAATATGGCAAGATAAAAATGTAACCGCTTCCCGTCAAGCGTTTTTGGATAGTTTATCTGTAGGAATAAAAGCACCTTGTACAAAAGGAAAACGACTGATAATTACGCATATTAGAAATACAGATAGGAGTTTCAAAGATGGTTTGTTAGCAGTTGAATCAATTTTCACCGGAAACTATGACACGAAGATATGAATGCTGATGTTTTAGGACTATTTTTCACAAATGATAACTCTAATTCCGCCCAACTCTGTAATTGTTTTGGACAACGCTCCTTATCATTCAAGAAGAAGTGAGACAATGCCTACCACCACTTGGAAAAAAGCGGAAATCGTTCAGGGGCTTTTAGATAAAGAAATTACATTTAAAGAGGATATGTTAAAACATAACTGCTGGCAATTGTAGAGAAACATAAACATCCTTTCCTAAGATATACTATTGAGGAAATGGCAAAAACCGGAATATTATAATACTTCGACATCCTCCTTACCATTGCGAGCTAAACCCCATAGAGTTAATATGAACTCAGGTGAAAAGATTGGTGGCAAGGAAAAATACCATGTCCGTGCACATTTTAAAGAAGCTCTTGAACAAGTTAATGCAACGAGATGGCGAAAATGCATAGAATATGTAATCAAAAAAGAGCAGCAAATATGGAAATTAGACAACAAACCATAGAGCCAAAATTTATAAAGTTCGGACCAGATGAAAGTTCATCAGATTTTTTATTTTCCGATACCTATAGTTCTAGTAAATCATAATATAAAGATAATTGATTATTATAAATAATATTATAATTGACTCTGTAATGAATGTATTATTATTAATTGTTATTGTATTATATGGCTAGTGTTTGTCGCAATCACGTTTTTTATTTAATGTCATACCTACTGACAGACACCTAAAGGTACGGCTATGCCTGCAATTATAAGCGACCCAATGATGGGATTTGTATTATTTATAGGCGTTGAACAGGGATGGGTAGGCAAATAAAAGAATAAAAATGTGAATTATAATATAAATCGTTTTAAAATTCTGGAGTTTTAGTTCCCACCCGGTATGGGTTTTGCATATTAAATTAGTTGTCATTACTCTCTATCTATTTCAAACAGGCTATAAGTGACAAACCATTTTAGTGAGAATATTATTCAGGACGACGAATTCTCGCTTACCCAAGTTCAACTGTATTTCTATACAGTATGTTCCACCTCGGAAGGGCCACCCCGTATATTTCTTATCCCATAGTGATTGGAAAAATTTCCCGAAGCACGTCGGATGATTTTCTTTGGGAGACATCTTTTGACGTATATTTGAGGCTTGAACAAGCAACCCCCTAAGAATGGGCGCTTCAACCCTTCAAAATTGAATAGGGAAGAGGGGTTGAGTGATACTTCATTTGTAAGGTCTTGGAAGCCTTTTTACAACGGTGTATGAAAAAAATCACATTCTTAAAAAAAATTAATTGTTTTATCATGCTTACAATCAAAACTGCGTTTTAAATCAAATGTCCAAATTATCCTCCATTGACTTCCATACAATAATAAATTCTCTCGAACTAATAAATAAAAAAAACATTTTCTTATCTTGCCTTCATTTTTTGTTCTTAAAAGGTGTTTCACATTTCTTCGATCATTTCATGTATTAAAAATCAATCTGTTGAGTTACTACTTTGCTGATTTGTTTACAATTTTAAAAATAATTATGGTCTACACATTGCAAGAACGTGTTGAGCTGGTTAGTCTGTATTACCAAAATCAAAATGGTGCCCGAGCGACTGCAAGGATATTTAACCGAAACCATCCTGAACGTAGGGTTCGCCATAAGTACGTAATGGAATTAATTTCAAAATTTGTTGAGACGGGTTCAGTGATGGTTAAAAAAGGGCACCCATTGGAATTGTGAATGATAATGGAGCAGCTGTGGCGGTATTGGGCCATGTCCAGCTTATGCCAAACACGCAATCTGTCCGACAACTTTCTGCGGTTTCCGGTATTAGCCAATCTAACGTTTTCAGAATTTTTCATAAACACAAGTTTATCCGTACAAAATTAAATTAATTCATGAATTAAATGATGATGATTTGGATCGAAGGCAAGAGTTTTGCGAAATTATGGCCGAGCGCATCACCAATAACCCAAATTTCTTGTACAACGTTTGCTTTTCTGACGAATGCACTTTTTCACTTAATGGAGAGGTTAACCGGTATAACTGTAGAATTTGGAGCGATACAAATCCTCATGTATTTCGAGAAGCTCACACTCAATATCCGTAAATGCTAAACGTTTGGCTAGGAATTTTGGGAGACCACCTAATTGGACCTCTGTTTATTCCTTGTAATTTAAATGGAGAAATGTATCTTTGAAATGTTGGAAAATTTGATTGATCCGTTAATAACAGAAAAATTAGAAAACGATTCTCTACTAATTGAACAACAATTGCATTTCCAACAAGACGGAGCTCCTCCTCACTACGCCGCACCAGTTCTCCAATACCTCAATTTACAATACCCTGGTCGTTGGATTGGAAGAAGAGGTCCTGTGGAGTGGCCTGTCCTATCACCTGACCTTAACCCTCTGGACTTCTTCATGTGGGGACATCTTAAGTCCAAGATTTTTGTGAATTTGGACGAACTACGCCAACGAATTGTAAATGAGTGTCGTCAAATAACTCCAATTATGCTGGACCATCTTAGAGACCGTTTTCAGTCAAGATTGTATTATTGTATGGAAGTCAATGGAGGACAATTTGAACATTTGATTTAAAAACGCAGTTTTGATTTTTTTGATTGTAAGCATGATAAAACAATTAGTTTTTATTAAGAATGTAATTTTTTTCATACACCGTGGTAAAGAGGCTTCCAAGAACTTACAAACGAAGTATCACTCAACCCCTCTTCCCTATTAAGTTTTGAGGGGTTGAAGCGCCTCCTCTTAGGGGGTTGCTTGGTCAAACCTCAAATATACATCAAAAGATGTCCCCCAAAGAAAATCATCCGACTTGTTTCGGGAAATTTTTCCAATCACAATGGGATAAGAAATGTACGAAGTGGCTCGTCTGAGATGGAACACCCTGTATCTGTCAGTTAACTTGTTTACAATAATGTAATGTAGGGGAAATGTGCCCATGATGGACCCCCGCCTATGATGGACCACAAGTTGTATTTTTAAATTTACCGCGCATCACGAGCTACCGACATCTTGGTTAGGGCGATTGACGTTTAAAACCAGTTGTTTACAAGCGCCCATGCGGATATGAGTCATTTAGGTGAAAACAAAAAATTAAGTCAAAACTGGTAAGTATTGATATAACAATGTGGCTTGGCATGATGTTAAGTAATTTTTTCAATGCTTTTGTTACTGCAACTTACAGAAACTGTTTCATGTTGACTGTCGGGCAGAAATTGAGGTTATGGCAAAGAATAAAAGAGCTTAGCATTTTTTAGTGAATTATGTCTTATTGCCTATGACGGACCCTTGAACTGTGTCTTATGATGGACCAGGGGTACATCATTGGCAATGCATTAGTTACACTATTTTAATTATGTTTCTTGGTTTTGCAGATATGGCATTTAAGAAAAGGCAGCAATGGGACGAGGATGACTTGCGACAAGCTATGCTTAATGTTCAAAACCACAATATGGCCTATAAGTTGGCAGCAAGGACGTTTAGTCTTCCCAAAACAACCTTGCGAAGACGTCTGGCTAAACAGGATAGTTGTACGGGTGATTTGGGAGGTCGAAGTGCAATTTTCTCTAAAGTCATCGAACAGGAGATTCCGAGTCATATAATTGATATGGAAACACGTTTTTTTGGACCAACGTCCAAAGATTTGCGACGAATGGTATTTGAAGTAACCGAAAAACATAAAATAGAACATGGTTTCAATCGCGAAATAAAAATAGCAGGCTGGAAATGGGTCAGGGGATTTCTGAAGCGCAAACCACGAATATCTTTGAGGAGCCCAGAAAGTACATCATTAGCTAGAGCCCAGGCTTTTAACAAGCCTAATATCGAAGCCAACTTTAATGCACTATCTAATATTATGGAGAAACACAAGTTTCTCGCCGAAAATATATACAATATGGACGAGTCAGGTTTGACTACGGTCCAGAAGAAGTGCCAGAAAATTTACGTAGCGATAGGTCGCAAGCAAGTTGGTGCGCTTAGTAGTGCCGAGCGTGGGCAACACGTAACTGTAGTGTGCGCAATGAATGCCATAGGGAATTACGTTCCTCCTGTTCTTATTTACCCTCGTCAAAGAATGAACGATGAGCTTATGAATGGTGCTCCCGCTGGTAGCATATCTTTTGCACAAGAAAAAGGTTGGATGACCAGCGAAATTTTTTGTAAATGGTTAAAGCATTTCGTAAGATACGCTAAAGCTTCTAATGAGAATAATGTGCTTTTACTACTACATGGCCACAGTAGCCATAAAAGTCTTGAATCTCTGCAGTTTGCGAAAGAAAATGGTGTCATTGTATTTTGCTTTCCTGTACACTGCTCTCATCACGTTCAACCATTGAACGTTGGATTCTTTCGTCCTCTTCATACGTATTTCGAAATCCGAAATTCAATTATGGCTGCGTCAGAACCCGAAAAAGGCAGTGACTCAATTTAAAATAGCAAGTCTTCTCAATCAAGTCTATTTGAAAAGTGCAGTACCATCAAATGCAATAAACTCATTTTAAAATACTGGCATCTATCCTTTCAATCCCCATATTTTTGAGGACTGGCAGTTTGCACCAGCTTTAGCAACTAATAAGCAGATTTCTGAGAATCCAGCTGTCATCAACGAAAACCAAATGGAATTAGAGGTTCAAGATCAACCAAGTACATCTGGTCATAACTTGTCTTCATCGTCAGTCCTTGACATCTCCGTGAGAGAAATTTTACCTCCTCCCGAAGCTGTAGCTATTGGTACTCATGGAAGAAAAGCCAGAAAACGTGGAAAAACTGGTCATTTGAATACAACACCAGAAATGCATGAACTTAAAGTAAAAGTGATTGAAAAGGAAATGAAACTAAGGAATCAACAAAGCAGGGCAGTTAAACGCCAACTTGTCATTTCAAATGACGACAATTCTAATGATGAATCCATCTTAGAAGAATATTTAGGGCAAGAAAAAGGCGACTCTGATGTTAGCTGCATTCGTTGTCAGAACTGTTAATCTTGGTGCCACAATGAGTGCGCTGATGTCAGCTATCGTTGCGAATCATTCCTTTGTGAATTATTATGCATTTAATTTTGGTTTTTTCTGTTTTGTTAAAGCAAAAAAATGTTTTTCGTTTATTCAATGTTACTTTGTTCTTGGTACAACGATAATTTTGTTTAATAAACCTTTTAAAATAATTTTATTTGTTTTATTTTTTTTGGGGAGCAGACATAGGCACATATGCGCCAATGATGGACCCCTGGGCTTAATAAAAAAAACTCTGGCCCTATTAAACAGACAATTAATTGTTAACAAATTCACCCTACACTATGATCATCTTTGTATTAAGTAGAAATTTACATAAAACGAAGATTAATAACTACAAAAGCAAAAAAAATATAATGGAATTTCCTTAAGGGGTCCATCAAAGGCACAGTTGCCACTATTTTCCATTATGCAATATTTCCTTTTCCAGGAGTTCAGAAATTTTCCGTTTTTCAAATGTCTTCTTTTGTTATCGCATCTATACATATCTATTTCCATCCTATCTATGTATTAATGTAACTTTATTCTTGTTGTGTGTATTCCAGTCTAGTTTTTGTTTTAGCTTTATATTATTTAATATATGATAGATTGAATTGGTACCTATTCTTCCATAATAATCGTAACTTTATCCATAAATGAAATACATTTCTGTTACAGTAATTTTTTGTATGTATATATTTACTTGGGAAGCCACAATTTGTCCGACTCCCAAGAAGTGGGACGTCAAGTTTATTACAGCAGGAAAGTTTTTGTGCATGCGGATTATAATGAGGACACTTATCAAAACGACATCGCTTTGGTTAAGCTTCCACAAAGCGTTACATTGAACGAATATGTAAATTTAGTTAATATCAGTTCGACTACAAGTAGTTACAGTGGGGAAAGTTCTACTATCATTGGATGGGGATCAACGGAAACCACAACCACTTCTAATATTTTGAAAAAAGTCGAAGTAATTGTATTATCGAATGATGAATGTAAATCGACAAATAACGCCTATAATTCAGTAAGTGTTTTAGTTTTTAAATTTTCTAACCAAACCAGTCTACTTATTGACTTTTGCTTTAGACATTAAATATGCAAGTTTTATCCACAATCTCTATGTTATAAGGTCATAATTCAATATATTATTCCAAGTCACTCTGCCTGTATTCCAAAATACTATACATCATTATACAGTGTTAAGGCCAGGTACAACGTTTTTCTCTTATGGGGGTTTCAATGTAGAGTTCCGGCATAATAACTTAGTTATTCTACAAGATATCAAACTGATTAAAAAACTAATTCGACAAATGAAATCTATAGATTTCGATTGACAAAATATTTACGAAATATTAAACAAATAAAAGCTATTATAAATTAATCGATTTTTCACGAAATATTAAAACCAATATTAAATTCTAGATGAACCCGGCAGACGTTGTCCTGCCAAACATTGGTCACTATTTACACACTACGGCACGGCAATATCAATGTCAAATTTTTTTTGACAATCTAACATTATCTTTTTAGTGAATTTCGTTACCAGACACTAATGTTACTATTATAATTAATTAAAACTTATTATCAAAAAAATATAGACCGGGCATAACAATTCAAAATTTCATTATTAACTATACCTACGTTTAAGTGATTTTTCTATACTCAATATCATATGCGTGCGCAGACTTTTATATTAGGGGGGGGGACATTGATTCATTTGAGTATCCCTATTAAAAATGATAATTAAGCAATAAGGCTGCCTTTTCTATAACGCAAAAGTCCATTGCAGGCTCATCGGCGAAAGAAAAAAAAACGTCATTGCACCATTTCGAATTAAAAGATTTAGTAATTACGCAATTATAAGTAATAGAACAAAATACATTGAACCAAAAAATAAACTAGAAAAACTAAACGTAACATTCGTAACAATACATAGAATCCAGGGGAAAAATATAGATAATGATAATATCCTATCAACTAATCTACAAACGCATTCGACGTATTGCTTCGGATAACACTTTAAACTCGTCTATTACATTGGCATAATTCAAATTCGCCGTTTTCTCTTGTTCAATGAATAAAAAGAGAAGTGAATCGAGTCTCTGTTGTGACATGGTATTCCTCAGTTTTGATTTAACTTGAACCATTTTTGAGAACGAACGTTCACAAAAGCAACCAGTAACTAGTATGGCAGCAAACATTTTTAAAAGCGTGAAAAAGCTAGTGTATATTTTGTAGTTGTCTGAGGAAAGGATCCAAGCCATCCAATCATCAACATTAACACCTTTAGGTATATAATTATCAAATTTTATTACACTCAGTTCGGCAAGGAATTCTTCTTTTTTTATTTTAAATTTATTTTCATTTAAAGTGAAATCGCCCTCACAATTCAATGATAGTACTTCGTTCATACTTTTAATAATGTCTGTCGTTTCTTGACTAAAACGTTGGTCTATTCCGGAAACAAGTGAATCTAAAAATGGATAAAATGTGTTTATTCTAGCAATATCTTTCATATTTTCAAATTCATGTTGATTATCACACATCTGATCAATTTTACGCGGAATTTTTCTTTTCCTTGTTTCCGGAATTGTAATACCATGTTTGTCAGATATTTTTTCAACTTCAACATACATATTATTAAAAAAAGTTTCAGAATCCAATCTCAATTTTTGTAAACTTGATTGTAAACTCTTTGCAGAATTGATTGCGAACAGTAAATTCAAATTTTCCGTTTGCTTACTTTGAGTATCATTACTAGAATAGGAGCAGTCATATGTAAACAAATCAAAAAATTAAATGATTTCAACTGCGCCAGTAATCCCACAGCTTTTATTTTAACATCAGATTGTTTGGTGGTTTCAATAATTTCTTGAAGAGCTAATATCAAAATTTCATAATTATTCTTTACTGCAGAAACCGCTTCAGATCTGCTTGCCCATCTAGTTGTTAACAACGATTTCAATGTCTTGAGTGACATATTTATACTGTTAGCTATTTTCTCTAGAATTGCATGTCTTACGTAACTATTTTCGAGAAACGAATAAACTCAGTGAATGATTCCAAAAAAATCAAATATTAACTCGTTATTCGAATGAGAGCAGCAAGCATCTACCAGAGTTAAATTTAAACAGTGTGCGTAACAGTGAACATATAATATATCCGGGTTATTTTGCTTGCATCACGACTGAACACCAGAAATATTTCCACACATAGTTCGTCAAAACATACGGAAACTACTTGTTCCCACTGTAATCTCAATGATCTAAGAGCATTCTCCAAAGAATTAAAAATGAATTCTGAATTTACAGAATTTAATCTTTGTAAACCTATACACGTTTCTATAAGTTTGTTCATAGAAGGGTCAAAAAATCGAATTACGATAGACATCTGTTCGTGATGACCACAATCAGACGTTTTATCTGCTATTCCATTTAAAGTGGATACGATACTTTGAATTATGATATTATGAATAGATAAAACAATATCGTTTTGGATTTAATTGCTACCAAAAAGTGCATTTTTCGATCCTTCTGTTAAATGAGCCTTCAACAAAGGATCATATTGAGAAACAAGATGAAATAATTCTAGAAAAAGTCCACGCTCAGAACTATTTTTTTCTCATTTTGGCCACGGAATGATCTTCCACCTTTTGCTTAACACACTGTAATATCTATGAGTCTTTTCATTACGTCACGGTTTCGCAGACGTTCTTCATCTTGTTTTTTTAAATAGCGCCACTCTTGAATCATCAAGCAAAGTATCGATACTCCTTGTTTTAGAGTAATTTTTCCAGACATTGAAACTATGTACGTGACATTGTGAAATTTGATGGAATTTGATTTTCTCTGTAGCACGTTTCCAATTTTTTAAGCCACTTTCAGTGAAACATTTGTCAACGTGACCTTTGGAAAGTGCATTTTCCATCGCAAAGAAACTGCAGCAAAAACAAAAGGCAGCATCTTTAGCAGGACTGTACTCAAGCCAATTGCATATTTTATACCAACCTTCTTGAATACTACGTATACTTTTACCGAAATGACTCCTTGGAAAATCATTTAAAACAGGTTGAAACGGTCCATCTGCTAAACGAGCTTCTATACGATCTAATAGCAAATTAACGATCGGATCTTCTCTATGAATATCGCTTGATTTTGCTTCGACTTCGACATTTCCTTGACAAACTGTAATATAACAAATAATAAAATAATAACTACACGTATGTTATAGTATTCAAAAACTGATACTTATTGTCAAAATATTTGCCGGCTACTAATAATCTCCCTTATCTTAAAATGAATTTAGTTAATTATAAAATTATTATTATTTTCTTATCTCAGGGTTACTTCGGTTAGTTATAAAAATTTTCTATAAATTTTAAATATTGTGTAAATTAAAATATTCATTATTATTGTTATCCCGGATTATTTACCCTGTTGTAATGTTTAACTGTATACTTTTAATTATACAAGGCTATTTAATGATGTTCTGACATTTATAATATATTTCAATTATATGTCTGTCACCAATAATCAAGAAATGTCACTGTCACAAATTAAAATTTTCTGATTTAATTAAGTAAATTCATTTTCTATAAAACAATTCTAAATATTTCACAAATACCCTCTACAGTATGGTAAATTCAAATATGTTTGTGTATCAAAACTTACAAATTACAATACAAACCCTAGTTCCCTTTTTAACAAAATACAATATCTTATATATACGAATACAAAATTAAATACAGTAATAAATGAAATCACTAATACATTCTTCAAAAAAATTATAAAATTTATAGTAACTGTCAATTAATTTCACGAAAGCCCGATCACGTTCCTAACGTTGTTCAATATAGTCCTTCACAATTGTATGATCATTCAATAAGTATACTTAAATATCTTTTTTAATTTGAATTCAAAATTTATAGATCTTAATATCTTTCATGCATCTATGATTTATCTTATAAAGGCCTGATGTTTTTTGTGGAGAACAGACTCGCCAACAGTCTGGATTAAAAACTGCAATCTGGATCAATTCTAAGTACCACCAAAAAATATTAACAAAAAAATGGTTTGTTCGGTATTTCAGAGCCCACCCATCTATTGGCTATAAATTATATACAATAAAATCCCTTCTCTTTTAGTGTCAGATACTTTTGTTCATCAATCTTAACGGATACACACACATTACGGTTTTTTCCTATCTTAACCTGGCTTTTCATTAAATGAATTAAAATTTGCATTCTAGGTTCAGAAGTTACCGTATTGATTTATTTTAAACGAAATAATTGGAAGGTACAGCGACCAGTCGGAGACAAATTTGACTGAAACTATTGTTATTAATTAATATAAAACATAAAATAAAACAATGGACGGAATTTTTAAAAATATCTAGCACTCTGGCTTCTAAAAATAGCTTTCACAACTTATTTCTCAATTCTAGAAATCATGCCTAGAAGCCAGGCTCTAAAAACAGATTTCTGAACACAGTTCCCTATTTCCCGGAAGATTCCAAAATCTATTTAGTACTCAGGCTCTAAAAATAAAATTTGGAAGTCTTATTTCCTACTTGTTTAAAACAAAATTTCGCGGATGAGACCAACCAGAATCTATTTAGAACTCAGGCTCTAGAAATAGACTCTTCGGGCACCTTCTCGTTCCTATAAATAAATTTTCGGTAACTAAAATTTAAACAAATAACTGTCTCTATAATTCCTATATTTGGAAAATTAAAGAACTAATTAAATTTTAATAACTTCTGATTAATTAATTTCAAACGGTGAATTTTATGGTTCGGTGATTCCAGTCAGGCATATCGACTTACAACTACACTACTAATTTTTCAAAAAATCATTTCAAGTCCATGTGAGCTCAAAATTCAAACATTCCCCCACTACTGACATGATGGGTGAATTATGCTCGCGCATTGCTACAACTACAGTACTATTTCTGTAGATGTTTTAATAACAAAATAAGTAACTTCGTTACAATAGTATTGACGACAGATGGTGGACAATGTAGGTTGACTGTATAGACGACAGATGGCTGGTAACGTAGGTTCGCTTTATTGACGACATATGGCTGGCAGTATAGGTTAACCATTTTGACGAAATTGTTTAGACTGTATTTATATTAGAATACATATGGCTGACTTGACACAAGACACTGAACACAAGAAGGTTGACACATGACGGTTCTGCCAGAGGACATACGTCACTTAAGACATGACGTACGACACACATCACAGACCATCCGACAGAAGACACACGTCACAGACAATACGACAGAAGACACATACACTAAGGGCCGATTGTACAATGCGAGTTTAACCTCGGTTCAAGATAAACCTGGTTCTTAACGTTGTACAATACTAGTTGAGATCCTAAACCGAGTTTAACTACGAGTTCTACAAAGCGGTCAAATTTCCCCGCTTAAACCAAGTTCAGAAGTATTTTTCAATTTAGTATGTTGCTACCCCAGCATACAACGTTGTGTTGGTGACGTTGATACTGACAGAGAGACATAAAAATAAACAAATTTTGATTTTTCATTTGAAACAGTTTTGTTTTTTATTGGTTATCTTTTGGACAAATAACAGTTATCTTTATTTTTTAAAATGGAAGAAATGTCTGAAGATGAAGATTTCATGGGATTAGTTAATAATTTGCAACAGCCAGAAAGGCAACCACAAATATATAGACAAAGGGACAATCATATTTTGTGAAGTGGAATGACACTTATTTTTTACAAAGATTAAAACGTTAGCTCTGCGAAAAGTAACGGTACTTTTTAAATTAAATTCGGATTCAATTTTGACCCAGCACTCATTTTTCTTGCGCGTTATATTGTTTAGCTAGCTGCACCAACAAGCTTTCTTTTGAATTAGTGAAGTTTGGTGTTCTTTTTTGTTTTGTTCCATATTTTTATTTTAAACCGATAAATACATCAAAAACAACACACACAACTACAACGTATTCTCTAACCTCATAAAATAGAAAAATAGTGGTTACTCAGCTTCTCTACTTCACTCAAATGATAAGAAGAAGAGAAGTCATATTTTATATACTCTCTTTTTACTTTTCCGCCCAACCTTTCTATATGCGAGAAAAGTATTGGTTTACCCCAAAAAAAGTTGGAATTTTGAAAATTTTTTTGAGTTATTTTTACGTTTTCCATCAACAACAGCCCGAAAAAACGGTTTTTAGAAAAAAATTCCTGTGTGTATGTCGTCGTCGTTGTCGTCGGCCACTTTTCCTTATATGTCTTGTTAGCACGATACAGCCTCCGGAGTGCAATAAGTCAGCAATTTTATGATTGATTATTGTTAAGGACATGTCACAGATGATCCCTATTGATTTTCAATACACCAGAGCCAGTACCACGGGTGCTATGGTACTTGAAGTACGATATTTTGTATTTTTTTGAGAAATTGCAATTTGTTAACACGATATAGCCTCCAGAGTTCAACAAGTCACCAATTTTATGATTGAATATTATTCAAGGCATTTCACTGATGAACCCTATTGATTTTCAGCTCACCGGAGCCTATGCAACAAGTGCTACAGTACTTTAAGTACGATATTTTTGTCATTTTTGGAGAAGTTTCAGTTTGTTAACACGATACAGCCTCCGGAGTATATACAAGTGACCAATTTTATGATTGGATATTATTCAGAGCGTCTCGAAGATGAACCCTATTGATATTCAACTCAGTAAAGCCAGTACAACGGGTGATATGGTACTTGAAGTACCAAACTTTCGTCATTTTTGGAGAATTTTCAGTTTGTTAGCACGATACAGCCTCCAGAGAGTATGCGATTGATCAATTTTATGATTGAATATTGTTCAAGGTGTCTTACGAATGTACCCTATTGATTTTCAGTTGACTAGAGCGAGTACAGGGGGTCCTATAAATCCAGATATACTGAGTTTTTGGTTATTTTTTGAGAAATTCCGGTTTGTTAGCACGATACATCCCCCGAAGTGTATACAAGTAACAATTTTATGATAGAATATTGTTCAGGGCCACAGATGCGGAAATGTTAGTTTTAATCCTTAAAACCGTTTATTTTCTTATAAGATAGACAAAGATACCCTTACATACTTCATAAATTCGAAATCTGGCAACCCCGTTTATATGATACCAACATTACAATAATGGAGTTTACCTGAACCGACGTTGAACGAGATATGTACAATTCGTATCCTTTTAATAGGCCGGTTCAACCATTTGTTGAGTTCAGATGAACCTTGGTTTAAGCTTGCTATGTACAATCGGCCCTAAAGGTATTTACGGAAACTTGATCGGGTTAGTGATCTACAACCGACTTTTATAATTTTCCGTTAGTTTACTTGATCCGATGGACCGAATCTCTTTCGAAATGTTGAATATGTTATGAAACGAGTTAATTCCATTTAACCCTACTAGAGCGGTAGGGTAACTTGGGTTATTGTGTGATTACTATAAACAAATATTCGAATTTTGTTATATACATAACATCTCACATAAAAAAATGGAAGTGGAATATTTGTTGCACTTCGCTATATAGCGACAGCTCAGGAATGGTTTCTCGAACGAGTAATAAACTGCTTTCGGATACCTCCAGAACCGAGTAGCAACTCGTCACGTAAATTTAAGAACCTAGTACTTGATCCAGGCTAGGTTTCCGTAAATATATCAAAGGGTTAGCAAAAGGGTAGCAGAGAGATACCACACAACAAAATAAGATTCACAGGTGACACAGAGCACACGACAGCCGTCACAAGCTGTGACACACGTCTCTTAACACATGACAGACGACTCGTATCACAGACCAAAGAATACACCAACCTATTCTTTGCACAGACCATACGGCTGCTGACACAGAACACAATATGGACGACACAGAGCACAAAATGACTCAGAACACAAGGCGGTTGATAGGCGACCCGTATCACAGACCATATGACAGAAACACACGTCACCATGCGCTTTTATCACGTGACATTCTCTCGCCCCCTCACTCCCCATCGATCATAGTTCATTACGACACACGCACACCCACCAGACGCGTGCGCACACACCCTAGAAAGGACTTGTAAGCAAAATGGCGAACGCTAATTGGTAAGCGCTGTCAACTGCTAAATAGCTATTTTCCTGTAGGACGCTAAGTTAGCTTTAACCGGGAAACCTAACCTAGCTTAAATATATATTTTCAAAGTATTCATACCTATTAAAAAAATATCAATTATGAATAACATATTAAATAATGTAGAGTATGATGAAGAAGAGATGGAAGATATTTTTGGTTATGGTATTGCGTATAAACTAATTGCAAAACAAACAAAATCAAAAGCAAAATGGCGGATTATATTAGCGCTATTGAAGTTAGCAAAGATGTCCTGGACGACAACTGTATACATAGTTCGTTTCTCAGCACTCTCAAGCGCTTTTTTCTGCCAAACACACGGAATAATTCTAAATATATATTTTATATCCCCATCCTCATTGGTGGGGTCCCATAATGCAGGTTCATTTCTGTAGTATTTTTATTTCTATAGGTATCTATATAGTATTCAAAAAAATTCAACGTCTCTGGGTCGTTCATGCGTACATTCCCGCTAGCCATTTTTTAACACTTTTAAATGCGCCCACTCTGTTCACTAATCACGACTGAAAATGGTTCTTGAAATATCATATTAACATAATAGCATATTTGATTTTCTCGTTCACCTTTACTATTGATCCGTTTCCATTCTTCTTTCACGACTTCGCTGTTGACCTTACGCGTGGTTCGTGAAAGCGTGATACACGATCGTGATTCACTACCCATGTCACCTTACCTGTTTGATTCGTTTTCATTCTTCTTTCACGACTGCTCTGTTGACATTACTCGTGGTTCACGAAAACTTGGGACAGGATCGTGATTCACTATCCATGTCAACTTACCTACGACGATGAGAAATAGTCATACTAACTTGAGTGAACAGACCTCGGATTAACAAATAAAATAGATATGTATGCTTTGATTTTTTCTTGTCCCAAACATCGAGTCACATTCTAATCTCAATTGCGGATACTTCCACTGCTTTGCCATATTTACAGTCTTTAGTTGCAGGAAAAATGAAATGAGAAGTTTGATTGAAAATTTGTTAAAAAGTTATGCAAATAAAAAAAAGCCATACTAATTTATGCATTTGAGTCGCTGCATTTAAAAGTAATTAATGATACTTGAATTTTATTTAATAAAGGCATATAGATACTTTTATGGTTATTAGTAAAAGTGGAAACATTGCTCAAAATTACAGTACCCTGTTTTATGTGTCAAGGGTATTTAGTACTTTTGTCCTTGTTAATTACCATATAAAGAGAGATGCAAATATCGTCATATTGTGCTAGACGATAATTTCGAATACGCCGTAGTATAGTAGTAAATAATGTCAAACGTGGTTTATTTCTACAAGCGGCATTACTACTAGAGAGTAAACATTTAGTTCTTTCGTTTTGATGTGTTTTTCAAGTCTTTTATTGACAAAATAATCTGTTAAGTTAATTAATTTAATGTTTTTGGATTATCATGGTTCGCCAGTTCCAATTTTGTCAGAAAAACAGTCGAAATTACTAAGGCCATGTGTCTACAAGACCATCCCCACTTTTGTAATTCATTCATTACTACTGTTTTGATCAATTTTTACATATCTAATAACTATGCTAAGCTGATCTACCTTACTCACATCTTGAGTGGTATCGACAATGATGGAAAAAAATGGACTGCGCAATATTGAATTAATTAGGGTGTGTTCAAGGTTTTTGCCCAAATGTTGAATCAGTTCATTTTGGATTTGTGGACTTAGGTATTTGATAGTTCCCTTTGGTAAGTTAACAACTCGTTTCATAACATCATCATATTCAGCTAACAAACATACATCGGAAATAAAATTTCCATTATATACATCATTGAAGGATTCTCTGTGACCTCGGAATGAACCAGAATTTTTAGCAATTGTAAGTGTAATTTTT
Source organism: Galeruca laticollis (assembly GCA_963921935.1). Classification (NCBI taxonomy): domain Eukaryota; kingdom Metazoa; phylum Arthropoda; class Insecta; order Coleoptera; family Chrysomelidae; genus Galeruca; species Galeruca laticollis. The sequence continues at coordinate 183,854,274 of OY998179.1, read as the reverse complement.
ATTAGCCTCTCTATGACCTGGACCCAAAAACTACAGGCGTTTTTAGTCTGCTTTTCTAACTCGCTATCTAACGTAAAGCCTTTTTTCCATTGTTCATTTACTAAGCAAGCTTTTGCGTGATCCTCTGATTTTTCATGTTTTCTTATTTTATTTTGAAAGTCCTTGCCAGTCGTTGATACCAGATATCCAGCCTGATCCGTCCGATACTTGCCACCGTTCACAAAATAGCCAGCAAGGCTGACAATATACCAAGTTTAACTTAGCCAAATATTTTGAACTTCAATACCTGCCTTTGAAGTACTTTTATAATAGTTTTCTGAAAAACAACGATTTTTTAAATCTCTTGGAAACGGACCTTTTGGTTGACAAGGTTCCATACTTAATATTAACTTTTTTTGTTCTGCAGTAGGTCTGTCGGGAAAGTTGGCTTTGTCGGAGGGATACAACTTGTTAGAATTAGAACTAGCAGTCGTGTTTTTAATTATTTTGTTTAAAATTTCACTCGATGATACAGGTTTCTGAGGCCATATCATAATCAGTCGATTCTATGTCACTCGTTTTATTAATACTTGTCTGATGCTCCTCACAAATGCCCATCATCATCATCATCATAAGCGAATCCAATTGCCGATTTATCAGTATCAGTAATTTCTTGAATGGTAACATTTTCTTCATTAATTGACTCTTCAGACGTTGCCGTTGATGCCTTTAAACTTGTACCTATCTTTTGTTTGTAAAAAAAACTAGGTATTTTTGTTAATTGTTAATCTCTTCTTTGTTTCTCATTTTCTTGTTTTCTTCGTTTATATGCACCACTTTCGTATCTTTTTTTTCTTGGCCTGCTTGCATATTTACCTATAAATAATTTTAATTTTAAAACATATATTCTATCTTACCTACTATTTTAATTATTATAATCACACACTTAATACACTGAATATAAAGTATGTTTCGTTTGCAAGCAAAACTAAGAAAGAAAAAACAATATTCTTACTTAGTCAGTATTCCAGTATGTTCAATATTAACAAAACTATATTTCTTTTTAGGTAATGTTTTTTTTTCACAAAAGATATACACTATATAAAAATAACTAAGACAAATTAACAATACAGCTTATTTTATAAACCAGGAACTAAACTGATGACTGATCAACAAAAACTGAAGCGCTCTGCCTACACAATAAGGGACGTGAAACGAGAAACCATTTTTTACCACTATAAAGATAAAAATAAATGTGCTAGCCTCATGTTTGTAATGTATCTCTAAAGTATGAAATAAACTGATAATAATTATATCTTGTAGTGGAAGTGGGTGCTGCCATAGTATCATTTTCCGCGCCCTTGCAAATATAGTACCTAACTGAAAGTAAATTAAATTTAAAATATTGAGGGTTTGGTCTGTAAAATAATGAGTTTTTAGTTTGTACTTTTTCGTTGCGCTTGCGCTTGCGCTTGGTGTCCGCGGGGCCCCTAAAACTACGTGGCCCCCCCGCAACTGCGGGCCCTGCGGACCCTTAGTTACGCCACTGATTCTAAGGAACAGACAGTGTTATTATTGAGAGCCCAAAATCGAGAATGAAATTCAGTTAAACCTAGCCTTAATGACGCCATGAATCCGACGACATATTGCACTGGTATGAATGGCATATCTCAACAAAGTAAGAAACTAATTCTGATATATGGAGGAATTAACAAATCCAGTCATCATGCTGGCCAGTATATTTATTATTGCGTCGATTCGTAACGTCACTACCACTGGCCAGTATATACTGAGGTATATTTCGGTGTTTGAAGATTTAATAAAAAAATATTATTTTTAGATAATTCAAAATACTCATTTATGTACCTCTGGAATTGGTATTAAAGGAAGCTGCAGTGGAGACTCCGGAGGGCCGCTTATAATAGATGATATTCAAATCGGAATAGTCTCCTTTGGACCTAATAATTGCGCTTTGGGATATCCGTCTGTATTCACGAGATTATCCAAATTTGAAAGTTGGATTAATTATACAATGTTAAATAATAGTAACAAACTGTCTGTCAACATTATTTCATTTTATATTCTATTATTTTTGATTAGTGTAAAGTTCTGATATATGCCTAGTTACTCAAACCGAAGTCTTTTTTACGGACACTCCTCTAAAAGTTATATTGGCATTGAAATTGTAATAAATAAAAAAACTTAAGCAATATGCTTATTTATATAATGATAAATTGTAAATAGAAATTTTAAATTAGAATACTTATAAATCCTATTGTCATCTAATATCTATTCATTACTTTGAAGACGGTATTAAGAAATGTGTTGATTTTGCCTAATACGACCTGATTTTCTTTTCAAAGTGCAATTATTGTCACAGTGTGTTCATTAACTGAAGTAACTGTTTCTCGATAGCTGTACAAGATTAGTAAAATAAAAAAATTCCAATTAAAATGTATTTTATTAGTCCATATACTAATGTTAACCACACTGGGTGTTACGATTAGTTACTCCTGGTAATTCACTACCTCCTCGCTTTTCTGTTATCCCGATGCAAAAGCGGATTTTTACTGAAATATTGGACAATATTTTGTTGAAAAACAATGCTTGTGATGAAATCCTATGTTTTGTTTTTTAGTCACTTGTAATATATATTTCTACTAGCTTATATTTAAAATACCACCCTGTGTACATATTTCTTTAGAAGGGGAGAGTGTACACCTCCTTTGTAAGCATCTCAAAACCACGAGGGTCAATTCATGTACCTGCTATTTATAGATTTATTACTTTTGTTTGTATTTTAAAAGAAACAGAAATTTTAATCTTAAAATCATTTTTGTCAAAAGTTTCTTTGACCAGAATAAAACGCACTTTCAAGTACAACGAATAGTTTTATTTTCCTGTCGTAATTCAATACCTCCTCGCTTTTCTGTTATCTTGATACAAAATCGAATTTTTACTGAAATATCGGAATTTATTTTGTTGAATATAAAAAGTTTGTATTTTAACAAAATTTGTATTTTGTATCAGGATAACAGAAGAGCGAGGATGTGTAGGATTTGCTCCTGGTAATATACCTCCTCGCTCTTCTGTTATCTGATACAAAATCGGATGTTTACTGAAATATCGGAAATTATTTTGTTGGATATAAAAGTTTTTGTATTTTAACAAAATTTGTATTTTGGATCAGGATAACAGAAGAGCGAGGAGATTAGATGTTCCTGGTAATTCAAATACCTACTCGCTTTTCTGTTATCGTGATACAACATCGGAGTTTTACTGAAATATCGGAAAGTATTTTATGAATATAAAGTTTTTGTATTTTAATAAAATTTGTGTTTTGTATCAGGATAACAGAAGAGCGAGGATATGTACGACTGATTAGTTGCTCCTGGTAATTCAAATTCCTCCTCGCTTTTTCCAGGATACTATCGACTATTCATAATACCTAAATGAATTCTTTTATTTCATTTCGGAAGCAAGTTGACTAGATTATGAACTTTTATTTTTTTAACTATTCGAGGAATTACCAAAATCTCTTGTTTCCAAAAAGTCTATTTGAGAATTCAAATTATCTGGTTATTCAAAATTCATTTAAGAAACAAAAAACGCTAAACAGTTATTACAATTATACTAATTATTCAAATGTTAATCATAATTTGAAGCCTAAAATTTATTCAATTATCCATAATCTTTTATTACTTTATAATATATTGCAGCTTCAGGTAAAAACTAAATAAGGGAGTGTGGGTTAAAACAGATAAAGCGTTTTGTGCCGTGTCGGCAGCTCTGAAATGACACTTGTATTGTTTAAACCAGACGCTGCCTTGTCGACTCGGCAACCGAGTGTACCCTGTCGAGTATCATGCGACGATAGCGTTTTTACGACTGTAGTCGGCACATCAGAACGAGCTGTGTATATAATCTTTGAGTACGAGTTCGCCAATGGTATGAAGCAGACTATATAGACTATAGACAAATAATAATATAAGAGACAGTTTGATGCATAGGCGGTATGTGGCACAACGTTTCTGCGCAACTGACGCGCGCATGGAGTCTCTACTGTCGCGAACTACAAGACTGTTTTACGTAAACAAAATAGAATAAATATCATAAATTTCAATACATTTCAACATATCGCCTTTATTGTGGATAAATATTATAAAATATCCTAGGATATTAACTTTTACGTCATTAAAAATGAAAATATACAAAATCAATCTTACATTGGTTGGTGTGAATATGGCTTATGTTTGTCAAAGTCAAAAAATTGTTGAAAATATGGTTATGGTGTGACCACGGACTTAGGATCCATGGACTTCTCTCCGGGTTCACAGAACTTTGACAGCAGCGTGTGGCACACTCCCACCATAGTGCTGATTTTAAAACTTTGAACTTGTATATTTGATAAATTGCTAGATTGGTAGACCCGAAAAGGGGCTTCAGCAGTTACAAGCTCGGTCATTTTGTTTTAGTTTGCCTAAAACTAATACTAACCTCACTTTTAAGACGCGGCGAAGCTGCAAACGCGTGAAATTAAAATTGAATCAACTTCAAGCAACAGCATCGTGGTGTTGTGGTGGGAGTGAGGGGTATAGATAATTAACCAGTCACAGAGATGCCGCACGCTGCAGTCGATGTTCTGTGAACCCGGAGTTATAGTATATGTTTCCCATATATCCGAAATGACTATATACTCATTTTGCCTACACATGGCCGCCATGTTGTGCTAATTTTAAGTTGGTATTAAGAAGCTACAGTTCATATGCGTTTTTTTGATATTGAGAATTGAACGTTGGTTGGTTGCGCGAAATAATTGACAGCATAATAGAATTCATTAACCAATTAGAATTTAGCTGGATGAACTGACGCGGCATTTTCGTTCTGTCAATTTCTGTTTCCTTTGTCCCGTTGTTGCAATGTGATTTGATTGATTGATTTGTGACAGCGTCAGGAGTGGCATCTGCAGTAGGACTCCGTGCACTATCGTATTCTAGCTGTCGCTTTCTATCATAGAATTCTACTGTAGAAAGCGATAATCGAATTTGATAGCACTCTGTGTTGTAATCGCCTTCTCTTCGGGTATTTCCGGAATTGATAGGGTAATTTGTTGGTTTTTTTATTTAATAAACGTCAATCTCATATCTTATGTGTGTAATTTGTATTTTTATGAGTTTGTTGATTGATCTTATTCAAATTGTGACTAAAGGCGAGTTTAAACAACTTTTATTTTGCAAAGTAAAAGCGTTTAGATAATTATGTTTCCTATAAACAATTTTAATTTGGTTGTTACTGAAGAGGAAGAAAGGTTAAAAACATAAGAGTGGAAAACATCGAGCGAAGAAATATGCGTGTTGAGGCCGACTGTTTTACAATTGTAGATATTCACTTCAAGGAATTATTTCGCCTAACCAAGGATATGGCTCAGCTCATACTTAACGGTAGTATACCTCTTTTAATGCAGGGAAATAACCCAGTAGCTATAGCGCCAACAACAAAATGTTTTGCTGCATTGCATTTTTATGCTGCTGGAACTTACCAGGGGGTAATTGGACCAAGCTATGTCTCAATGGCACAACAAAGTGTTTCTAGAGCCATTGAAGAAGTAACTGAAGCAATAGTACATATGAGGCCAAATGGATTCAGTTTCCTTTAACTCCCGAAAGAAAAAATACCATTAGGCATAGGTTTATGGAGGCCAAATATTTGGGTTTTCCTCACATAAATCCAGCAATAATCGCCAATGTTCTGCACGAACACGCATATTTATAATTTTTAATAATTATTTACTACTTTACTAATAAAAATAAACAAAAAATGACAGAACATCGACAGGTTAATTTGCTTCCCAAATAGAATACGAGACGTCCATACACCTCGCCAGAAGTCGATCGCTTTCGTGATAAGAAATCTATTTTACGCGCGTACAGAGTGCCAGTGGTATAGAATTTAGGCGATTTATAGAATTCTATAGGACACAGAGTCCTAGCCCAGGTCACATTTCGCAATTTTCGCATTGTATTTTAGTTTATTGAGTTAAGCGCAAGTTTGATATTTGTGTGTTAACTTTTGCATTACATTTTATATTCGTGTTTTTTACATATTAATAGTGGTTAATTACATTGTATAAGTAGTGTTATTTTAGTAAGGTAGTTAATAGTTTAGTGTTATTTGTACAAACTGTGCTAAAATGCCTTCCTGTTTTGTACGAGGTTGCTCTAACGCTACGTACGTTTCTCGTTTGAAAGACGGTGTAACATTTCATAAGTCAGTTATATGATTTTTTTTTGTATGTAAGTTAATTTATTTTTGCGTTTTTCTCCAATTTGTAGATTTTTCAGTGACAATACGCTTAAAGGTCCTGGTTGGTAGAACTTGGAAAAGATCCAGCTTATAATATTGCCTATGAAAGGGTGTGCTCCGAACATTTTGGACAAACCAATTTTGAAGTGGCAGGCGAACGGAAACGTTTAAGAATAGGGACAATTCCAACCCTAAAACTACCTCAATGTTTTGAAGTAGATCACCTGGAGAAAAGTTATTTACCTAGCTCACCTCCACCTACATGGTATGTTAATTTTAACTTAGTACTCACAAAGAATCAAAAAATATTTTTTTAATTGTATCAGCAAGCTGGAAAGTGTTGATTCACCTCAAAGTAGTTCACCAAAATCTAAGACAAAACTTTCTCCAATAAAACGGAGGGATTCAGGATCGTCTCCATCTGCTCATTCTTCTAATATAGTACGGATGGTACAATTATTTCATCCGTATAGGTAAGTTTAATATCAAATTTTCTTTAAAATCAAAATGTAATATGTAGTTTATTTATATAAATTTTGCTACCATTCATATAATGCCTTAGTACCAAAGTTTAACAGTCTAAAGAAATGTACTATTTTCAGCAAACCTTCCACTGAAGAAAACAATATAAAATTGAGAGAGACGATTCACTTTTTGAAGAGGCAATTAAGAGTATGCAGAAAGAAACTAAAAATTTGCAGAAAATCAAGCGGGTGGCGAAAACTAAAAATAAAATCCTTGAACAGATTATCAACCGAACTAAAACACAAATTTTCTTTACATACTGAAAATTGTGTTGCAGATAATGTAAAGTTTTTTTGGAAGTTTGTAAACAGTAGGAGGGTGAATAACACTATACCTTCTGAAATGACTCTTGGGGACCTTACTGCTGATAACAGGAATGATATTGCAAATCTATTTGCTAAACATTTCTCATCAGTTTATTCAAATCAACCTCTGGCTGTGCCGGGTGTTCAGGTTTCTTTAATGGCAAATGTATCCACTTATCATATGGAAATTTCGAATATCTATGCAAAGTTATCTAAACTTGATGTTACTCATTAATATTCTCATACTTTTACAGCAACCTCTGGAGTTCCCCAAGGGTCTCATCTAGGACCATTATTATTTAACATATTTATGAATGATATAATGCATTGTTTTCAAGGTAGCAAAGCCTTGTTATTTGCTGATGACCTGAAATGTTTTAGGGTGATTAGTGGCAGGTATGATGCTCTAATATTACAAACTGATTTAGATAGTCTATCAAATTGGTGTACCACTTAATGGTATGAATCTAAATGCATCCAAATGTCATGTAATGCGTTTCCATGGAATACACCACCCAATAGCTTTTGATTACAATATTAATAATGAAACTCTAAAATGTGCTTCTCAAACTAAGGACTTGACTGTTATAATGGACTCCACACTTAATTATAAGTCTCATGTTACCGCTGTTGTTAAAAAATCTATGAAGATGTTGGGTTTTATAAAGAGAACCACTTCTGATTTTACTAACATCACTGCTATTAGATCTATATATTGCTCACTGGTCAGAACTTATCTTGATTATTGTTCACCAGTATGGTCTCCTCATTATATTACATATAAGGCTAATCTTGAAGTTGTTCAGCACAAGTTTTTAAGATACATTGCCTTTAAGACGCACATTTACCTTTGTTATGATTTCTTAGAACGTTTTTTAAACATTTCTACTCTGGAGGTTTGCAGAAGGCAAAGGGATCTGATACAGCTGTTTAACATAGTAAATGGTATTTGTGATAGCCCCAAGCGTTTCTCTAAAATATATTTAGTTGTCCCTCCTCGTCTTTCTAGGCAGCTACAAACGTTTCATGTCGCATTTCATAGGTACAACTATGTAATGAATACTTTTGTACCTAGGACACTTAGATTAGCAAATTCTGTAGATGGAATTTTAATTTTTGATGTGTCCACTTTCAAATTTAAAAAACATTTGCTGGAGCTTCCTCTTTAGAGCGTACATTTTTCATTACTGGTTTGATGTGTTATCACTCCTCTTACTTTATTTGCTTTTTTTCTATACTATACTTTAGGTTTTTCCTTTTGTTTTATACGTAAGTTTAATGCATGTGTCAATTGTTCTATCCTGTTCTAGTTTTACATATTTTTCACTTTTTGTTATTGTAGCATTTTTTTAAATTTCCATATTGTATTTATGTGAATTGGACTTGCCCGTGATTAAATTAAATTAAAATTAACTGTTCTTTTATTTATTTCCTGATTAATTAAATTTGAATAAGAATTTTACTGTTATTTTCAAAAATAAAAACACTTTATTCTTGCAAACAATTGATATTTTTTTTAAATCCTCGTACACGATTTAAAAAAAATATATTTTGTTTTCCATAATCCCAACTTAGGTAGATACATAATATGCAGTAACTAGTGTAACTAATAAAGTATACTTTTTTCTCTCACCGTTTCATATTTCCCTATCTTATCAAGTGTAACACAATTGATTTCTGCTTTATGGTTTAAACCGGTCCTGTACAAATCACGTGACTCAAGCCGGCCAACTTAAAATTAGCACAACATAATATGGCGATCACAGTAAGGGAGTCAAACTGTGGGTTATCTGTGACTCAAACCGAATATCCGATTAGTAGTCCATGGATCCTATAATGCTGCGTTGACACGGGTCAAGTGACTCGATCAACTGACTTGAATTCAAGTGAATTGAACGCTTTTTGAACGTGTAAACCCCCAATTCATCTGACTTGATTCATTTCACTTGAAAGAATCGCCAGTTGAACCAGCTTCAACTTTTTCATTCAAGTCGACAAATTCAAGATGGCCGGCACTAGGTGGACGGAGGAAAAATCGTTAAAATTTGTTTTAGCCTATCAAAAATATCCATGTTTGTGGAACACAAAAAGTATAGATTATAGAAATAGAGATTTGCGGGCAAGTGCGCTTATCAAAATTATTGAAGAAATGCGCGAAAACGGAGTTACTATGACTACGGTGGATGTAAAGAACCGTATAAAAAGTATTCGGACAACCTACGCTGCAGAAGTGAGAAAAATAAAACAGAGTGCAAAGAGCGGTTCACGTACACGTGATATATATGTACCCTCATGTGCATGGTTTAAAACGGCTGATGGTTTTCTCAGAAACACAGTGGCGTTACGAGAAACATGTGACAACCTGGTAAGTAATAATTAGTCTTGACTAAATAAAAGATTTAAGTAATAAGAACTTCTTATATTCAAAAAGTAATTTAATTAAAAATATACATGTGATTATTTAAACTATCATATTTGCTTGCCACGGTACTGAGCCAATAGTGTTAAAATAATGGGCATATTGATCTCGAATTGTGGAAGCATTTTGTGTGTAATTATTGCTACCCTGTCGGCCCAGCGAGGTCATTGCTGATTTTAAATTTCGCCATGTACCAGGTATAACTTCTCCTCTGTCCGGATCTTCCATATCTACTATTTCTTGATTAACGTAACTAGAAGCTGAAGTTTTTCTTAACCAGTTGTGCAAGGCAGCTGTTGCTTTTACAACTGATGTTGCTTTTTCAGGAGAAAGTGCAATAGAGCGTTCAAATATTCTAAATTTTGCCACCAATATGCCAAATGCATTTTCTGAAATTCGTCTGGCCCTGCTCAAACGATAATTAAAGATTTTTTGCTCCATTGTTAAATTTTGTCTTGCACATGGCTTCATTAAATATGGTTTTAACGGAAAAGCATCATCCGCAACGATAACAGATTTTGAGGGCATATTCAGTTGGGAATTTTCCAATTTTTGGTAAAGAGAGCTTTCACTAAAAATACTTCCATCTGAAGCTCTTCCTTGAGCTCCTATATTTACGTAGGTAAACCAATAATCTGCGTCTACCAGCGCCAATAAAACAACACTATATGTTCCTTTATAATCAAAGAAATCTGAGCCTGCGTTTACGGGATTTCTTATTAAAATGTGTTTCCCATCCAGTGCCCCGATGCACTGCGGAAAATTCCATTTTGCCGAGAATCCCGTTTCTATTTTTCTCCATTCTGCTTCTGTATTAGGAACCTAAAAAATAAGAAAGCTTATATAGTCGGGTATTTATGTTAATTGTAATTTTTGATTACTAACAAAAATTTAGAAAAAAATGAAAATTTCTAATGAGATTTTTAAATTTGTTTCAGGACAGTCAATCCCAATCGACATATGATGAAGATATTTTATCTCCGCAGAATATGTCCAATACACCCGAGCCCCCCCCCCACAGCATTGACGAGAGTACACCAACACGAAGGTTTAACGTACAACGCTCTCAAGAAAGGACTAAAATAGAAACCCCTACTGACGTTACTGCCGCCGTAACGAAACTTGAAAATATTTGCAAAAATAGCGCACAGGCTCTAACAGAACACGAGTTTGACACCTATGGAAGCTATATATATATATAGCAACACACAGCTGCGATCTATGGAGCTGGAGAGAGCAATTGGTGTCCAAGCGCAATTTAACAACATTCTATCAAAGGCAAGAATAGAAGATTTAAAAGAAAAGAAAAAGAATGCCATGTACATTTCTAATACACCTTCAACTTCAAAGTCTCCATATTTGAATTCACCACCAACAAACAGTTACAATTTAAATTATTCAGGATCAGCGAGTCATGATCAAAGTAATGATTTTTTAAATTCACCACCACCAAGTTATGGTTACGGTGAAGGGTATTCAGAGATAGAGGAGGACAGTAACCAAACGTCTACAAATCAGGGTCGCAGTGATATTTTATCACAAGCTGTCGGTTCCATACTCAATGATGATTATAATATATAAAAAAATTTAAATGTGAAATACCTACCTGGCATATTAATATAAAATAAATGATTTTTAAGATTAAGCTCACCTTTATGAATTCTTGTAATGCATCAGAAATTGCTTCCAGTCTATCAGGAATAAAACGGGATATTGTGCTTTTTGGTACGCGATAAAGAAATTCCAAACTTTTGAAAGAGTCACCGGTTGCTAAGTACCGAAGTGTTATTTCTAATTTTAAATTAGAAGAAATCGCTTCTCGCATAAATGTGTTTGTTTTTGAGAGTTTTGGTGTTACTCTTTCCAGTAGAAAGTTAAACTGCTTCTCAGTCATTCTAAATTTTTTTTTTTATTTGTAATTTATATTTTTTTTAAACAGATACAACAATGTATATATGAATATATAAATCAATTTTGCAGAAAAGAAAACAAATAAGACATTGATTCACAATGAAAATATACAATTTAAAAACTAATAAAAAAAATTTATTAAACTTAAAGGTGGGATTTTGTGTCATCTTGTTCATAGAAGAGAACATATGCTTCTCCACTGACTAAAGATTTCCACGATATTAATAGCACTCTTGAATCGTTATATTCGTGCCAATGTCCCGTGTAGGGATGTCGGCAAAATGCTGTGTAGTGACCATTATAAGTGGTTCCACAGTGTTTAGATATAGCGTAGAGGTTGTACATACAAGGTTCCACATTATCAGCCGCGTAATGGTTCATATCAAGCCCTTCTATTGGAAAATCTATTGAATCATTAAGTTTTCCACTAAAACTTTCTGTTTGTGAAAAGCGCTTCAGGTGAATAACCAGTATTTTCGGAAATTTATGAATTGAGAATGATTTAATGCATCGTCTTCGTTCCTTACATTTCGAACAAGTTGGTTTCTCATCACCGTCGAGTGTTTCTTCTCTTGTAAACGAATCTAAACATTGTGAAAGTCGTAATTGACCTGTTCTTTGTGGTATCGGAAGGGATAAATCCCAAAAAGGATCGTAAGTAACTGAACAGTGACCACAGTGTGTGCACTTGATTGTTGATTTTAATTGACCGACAAAGTTATCCATAATCTTGGAGTTGTCCATTCTCGCATATCTTAACCAAAATTCTTGTGCTTTCTCGATATCACTAAATTTGTCATCAATTTCTGTTAATATGGGCTTTGATTTTTCATATACCTTGTTGACATCTTCGTGAAGTCCTGCTAATAGGTAACGAAGAAACTCATGTGCATCATGTTGAGTGTATCCCATGAACCTTGAAGTAAATCGCTGAATCTTACTTTTCAATGATACTGTATTAACCACTCTGTCTGAACCGTCTTCAGACCAAAGCTCTTGAATAACTTCAGCAAATGCTTTAATTAGTGTTCCTTTCATGCTAGATATGTTTATGTTAATATCTCTTATGTATGCGTCTTTCTTTAGATATTCTAATAGCAACCTTGTGTTTGATAGGCATTGGATAATACTATTCATGAAACATGTGTTACCAATATTTTTGAGGCCTTTGAGACCCAAAGAATCTTGGTGAATACCCTTTATGGATCTGAAAGTGGAACTATTGTTAAAAGCTCTTTCGCAACTACTATCATTGTACGAATAATCTCGGATTCTATGATTGTCTTTCTCACTTGATAGGCGTGATAAGGAATTTGAATTGATGATGTTTGCTACTGAATTGGATGTAGATATTACGGATTTGAAAACTGTTTTGGTTAGAGATAATCTATTGCGTATAGGAATCGCATCATTCTCTAGCATAGTCATCTTCTTCAGTATTCCTATGAATGGGACATCATCTGGCTTGTGGTTATCTGTATTTTTTAGTACACAGAGGCCCAAAAGCTTGTTGGGGGCATAATTTATTAAATTGTCAACGCATGTATTATCAGAAAGCACACATTCTGAAGAAGAGAATGAAGATGTTGAATAAGAATTTCGGAAAAAGGAAAGATCACATGTATTAGGGTCTGTAATGTGAGAAAGTTTGAAAGTGGTAGAAGAATTACGTTTCTTATGATTAGGTTTCATAAAAAGTTCTTCTAGAGGGCTTAGAACGGGGAAACGTACCGAGAAAAGATGAAGCGTTTCCTCTTTGAATTGCAATACTTATTTGTTGTATAAAGAACAAAGTTGCTCTTGAATCATTGGTTTCTACTGATATTTTTTTACCGATTTCTTTAATGAATTTTAATGCTTCATGACCGAAAACACCAGAGGTTTCAATTGCTACAGGAATAAAAATGTAAATGTTCTCCAAATTTTTGTATTTATTGATTTTAAAAGTTTCGCCTTGTAAAGCTGCAGCGCCTGCGGAAGTAGATGTGGATCGGACATGGGACGGAGCCCAAGTGTCAGTGCAAGTGAAATCCCAAATAACTGGTCTGCCGCGTTGCCATGGAATGAGGGTCATACCATCTGGACGTTTACCGTCGTCGCGGCAAGTACCTAACGGTTCCAACGAACTGGGAATCTTTGCAGATGCCATGCCTCGTTTGATTAGGTCATTTACTGCAGAATGACGTGAAAAACGGCCGGCACTTAATTTGCAGCTTAGGCCGTGTCTACCATATTCATCAACATCAGCTCCGCAACGACAGCGATGTTTTACACAAATTTGACAACCTAAACGGAGACCAATAGAAATACGGAAGCTTTCGTCATCTAAAAGCGTACCTAAAGGGGCCGACGGTAAAGCGCGTTCAACCATGCTCCTGATTCCTTTGAAAATGCTGCATTCAAACGAGCCTTGTCTGGTAAATTGATAGCTTTCTGAAGCAGATTATCTTTTTCAATGTTCAATAAAGGAATATCCCAGGATTTTTGAAAGGATTTATAATCATCGGGTACAACTTTGTTAGACTTTAATGACCAAATATTTTCTGCCTCCATTAATAAAGGGTCTTGTGTGTGGAAAAATATAGGCAGAATGTAATTAATGAAATTTTTTGAACTATTTAATGATGACAAAAAAGAAGGAAGAGCTACTGAAACGATTGAGCGAATTCCTAAACCACCATATGAAATAGGTAGTGAAGCTTGTTTCCAAGAAAGGTCCTCTAATTTAATGTTAATTAATGACTCTAATGAATGACGAATGGCATTGTCAAAATTGATAAGGATATCATTATGTAACCAGGTCGGACTACATCTTAAGATATATGTTAATTTTGGTATTAATAGGCAATTCTTGAGAAGGTAATAAGCAATATGTGTCGGTAACCAGGATAAAGGAGATGACATTTTTTTGAAAAAGGTTAGTTTTTCATTGAAAGCTGATAGAAAGGATTCGTTTAATAAAGGAGCACCTAATAGAAATAAATTTTGTCTGTTGGTAATTGTTATGCCTGGTGCTACAGAATTAAATTTATCAATGGTTAGATTATTTGGTGATTCTAAGAAAAATAACTCGCATTTGCTGAAATTAAGTTCAAGACCAATATCCTTGGAATTGTTTATTATATAGACAAGAGACTTGAACACGGAATTAGTATTACCACCTAAAGAACCATCATCAAGGTACCAAGCATTGAATTCTGTGTCAATGTTGCTAATAAGTTTGTGTATCGATATGCAAAAAAGGAGAGGTGCCAAAGGGTCCCCTTGTTGGACGCCTCTTTCCGAATAAATGATGTTTTCGCCAAATAAAAGATATGAAGGAAATCGATAACATTGATTGATGAAAGGAAAAATTTCAGGTAGAATATCTGCTACAAGTTTTAATAAATGATCGCGATGAATTGTATTGAAAGCATTTTTAAAATCAATTTTCAGAAAAACTTTATCATTAACGTCTGGATGATTAGAGACGTAGCGTCTTGCTGCATGTGCAACTGCTTCACAACCACCTTTCGACCCGAAACCAAATTGTAATGGACGAAGTAAATATCCTAAGTCGTCTCTGATGTTTGAACAAATTATTTTCGCTACTAAACGGCGATAAACTGTACCAATAGCAATTGGTCTGATAACTCCTGCTTTTTTAGTTAAAGCTAATAGTGACGCGTCGAATAAAATAGGTCGAATATTAATGTTTACTGTGTCATTTAAAATAAAATTACATAATTTACTCAAAGATGATAGAAGATTTTTTCCTGAAGGGCCAGCACTGTAACTTATTAAATCTTGTAGATGTGAAGGTCTTAAAGAGTCTAAACCACCAGCAGAACTTGTTTTAAAAGAGTTTATTGCGCTACTCACAAATTCTTCTGTTATAAAAAAAGGAATATGTTCCGAAATCAGAGTAGGGAACTTACTATTAGGTTTCTCTACAGGATGTTTCGATTTTAAATCTGTTAAAGTGGCTGCACTGACATCAGCAAAACTGTCATCTAAAGCTAAGATTTTGATTGCGGATGTCAAGTCGCCGTCAGAAACTTTATTAATTACATTTTTAATTTTACTATTTTTTGATAAATTTATGTTTTTCAGAACTGAGAAATTTCTATTTTGTTGATTAGAGAAATTTAAATGATGATCTATATTTTCAAAAGTTTTTGAATTATTCTTGATTATAGTAGAGAGAAATACTTTTTTATTAGAATTTTTAGAAGGAAGACTCAAAACATTATACGGAAAAAGCAATAGATTCTCCCAGGTAGTAATAGAATTTTGTCTTACGCATTCTTCAATCAGATTAGATAGCGTTGAGGCACAAAGAGCCCTTGAAGCTTTTGGGACTCTTCTTATTACTGATCTTTGGCTCTTCAATTTTGCCAACTTTATATGAAAATTCGTATCTTTTATTTCCTCATTTTCAAAACTTTCTACTTTAATCGAACTTAAATTTTGTCTACCATGCGTCTTGTTTTGATGTAATTTTAGGCCTCGCTTCTTAAAAAATTTACCACAGATTTCGCACTTCACTGTAACTGGCGCTGACATAAGGCTTATATCATAAAGAATTTGGAGTTATGCAGTCCAAAAAATTCTACCGTCCGCTTCACGTTGATAAATGTACATCCATTTTCTATTTCTCAATAATTATAAGTGGATGAATTTTAATAAACGTATATTACTTTATAGATTGACGGGCATGTCATTTTACCACATAGGTTATAAAATCTTCTGGTTCTTCATCTTTCAGTTCTTGTATTAACCTTGCCGATGCCCCTAGTTCACTTCTCCGTTTAATCCATTCTCTACACCAGAATCTTCTTTTCCGTCGAACAGTTTTATTGACAATTTTTTCTTTTATTTCATTAGCAATACCTAGAACTGTTTGTAAAATAACTCGATGAATCTTTCTCGGCGCCATTTTTTTTTTGCTGAAATGCCGTCATGTCAAATGAAACGTGTAAACCTTTTCAAGCGTTCAATTCATTTGAATTCAAGTGAGTTGATCAAGTCACTCGACCCGTGTCAACGCAGCATAAGTCCGTGGGTGTGACAAACAATGGTGAGTATTTTAGGATAACTTTTAGTTTGTTTCTTAATTTATTTAGGATTTTGGTTGTAGTAAAAGTATGTGAACCTTTAAAATGTCATCACCAGGTATAATTTGTCAAAGTTGTATTTCAAATAATTTTAATATTAAATATTTTTGGACACTTAGCAATTTGGAGTTAAAGATCAAAACATTTTTCAAACTCCCGTGTGACATTTGCCAGGATAATAGAATTGTTAACTGGTAAAGGATGGTAAAGTTCGCGCTGCACGTGTAAAAACAGCAGATGGTGAATATGTTCGTCCTATAATAAAATTAGCTCCTCTACCTATCCCTGACTAAGCTCTTGGATGGTTGTTAGTGTATATTTCTCAACTTTTCCCCGCCCCCCAAGTATGTAGAAATTCACAGAATTCCTGCAATAGTTCGAATATCAACCCTGCCCAATCGTCGATCTTCGTTCATTCTCGTAAGCCTGCTATGCCTTATTGAAGGGCAGTTCGCGCTCATCTCATTCCACGTCGGTGTTGCAGGTTTTTGCGGTTTTCCTGTACACTCTGTGAATTTATTCACTAGCCAAATGGACCGACGAGCGATGCGCCCGAATTTTTAGATTTAATATTATTATTATACCGCCGACCGCCGTAAACTGTCCCCGAACCACCGATGGCACGTCACCGCAACTTTTCATAAATCTCAACAATTCATCATATTCTATACACTTTTGAAAAATGTCTCCTATACACTTTTCTTTCGTAAAATCCCAAAACCAATAAAAATCTTAAATCACTAATATTTCATTATACTCCTCCTTAATATCGGAGACATTTCAAATTCAGTTAACAACACCCTTTTACATTAAATAACTTTAATAATTCCTGACACCTAGCCAGGTCAACTCGTATATCTATGTATCGGCAACGATACATGGTTCGTCTTCAACATTCAAGCACCAATCCTAGACACTTTTTATCACACCATCTCCGCACACTTTTGAGCTTCGCTGCTTCCAAACATCATCCCCCTACACACCCCAACACAAACAACCCTCCAGTTGTTTTCTAGCGAAAAGCCCATTCAACTCCCTCAAAATTCTATACACCTTTTAAAAACGAATTTTCCTAGACACTTCTTAAATAAATTCCTACTAGACACCTTTTCTACCCCCCCCCCCTCAGTTTCTCAGTCAGCGCGCACAAAACCACCCAACACACCCCCAACCCATCTCTTAAGAGGAAACTAATCCTACACCAGGGCACCACAAGAAAAGTTCAACTTCGCCCAAGAATACTCCACTCAACAGAAGTCACCCACGAACTTCTCTCTCTCTCTTTCTCTCTCTCTCTCTCTCTCTCTCTCTCTCTCATCTCATTCCTCAACAATCACCGACCTGAACAGACGAAAAAGGTTTAGTGTACAGTTCTTTCAAATTTACACCCGATAAAATGGGTATTTTGCAAACTAACAATTTAGTGAAAAGTAACCATCCTAAATTCAGTGCTATTTAAACTGTGAGTACATTATTTATTATATAAAAATTCAACCATCTCCGAAGTTAGAATAACTGGGGAGATATTTCTACATCCACGTGCTGAATCAACTTTAATATCACCATCAGTCCCATTAATTGCAGGGTTGCCGGCTTTACTTGTTCTACCATAAGTTTGAATTTAATTTACCTATTTGTAAGTATTTAGCTGAATGTATATTGTGTATATATATTTACATTGTTGTCCAAGAACCACTATGTGAACGTTTCAGATTACATGTGTTTGTAACGGTAGTTTATAGTTGCAATTCCCGCCTGCTCCACGTGTTCAATTAAATTAAAGTATTTCTAAAGGAAAGGTTCTTTCATTATTTGTATCTTACTCCACAGTTTCGTGACATGAGTCACTGGTCCTTCGAAGCTTTCATTACACATTTAATAACTTATTTTAAGAGTTCTCACTAGATACTTCTAGTCGCTACCAAATGTAGAGAGGTGATAATTTGACAACACATTACTTTCATAAAACCAGCGATCCTACCCTACACCTTTTCCTACATTTGTTTTGGCCACCAAAACCATTCACTATTAACTACTACTATTATAATAACTGAATGATTTAAATTTTGACACTCAACAATAAGCTATGTCTCTGGTTTCCTTGTAAAAAAATACACTTTTAATTGCGAGGAATGTAAGGCTCATTTGCTGACAGATATTTTAGACATTCACCATAGGTTCACTTCCTTCAAAGAAACCACGTCTGATTTAAGTACAAAGAGACTTAAATTTATTTCAATACTGCATGACTTTGTTATCATATTTTACCACTTTTAGGTCATGTAAAAAATATTACTGAAAAAACTGAACACTTTGCAAAAGGTAGTACCTATACATTTTGATTGGTTCACCTGTCGAGAACATAAATCATACGTATTTTCTCAACTCCTGAAAGTTTATGTCCCCTTATTAATTAAAAAATATGATGATGGTGAAAGGACTAACAAAAATATTTTTTCGGTAACTTAATGTGCTGCGTTTAATTTCTTTTTTGTTTCAGACCTGTTCCTGTCTTCATGGAAATGTGGAATTTAGTTTTTAACTCCTTTTTATTAAAATATTTGTTAGTGTTTTTAAATGAAACTCAAGGTCTCTAGTTAATTCCACAATATAATACAAGTTATTGAAAATTATAAAAAATTGACAATTGTTTCGATAAATCAATATCATCAATATTTGTTGTCAATAATTTTAAAATAACTTGAGCAATTTGATCTGAATTCTATTGAGTTAACTCTCTTAAATATAATGTAATGTAATTTTAGCAAAAATATGTAGTTTTGTGATAAATAAATTTTTTATTATGTGCAGGTTAATAAAAAAATTAAATGTTTACTATTTTCTTATTTATCTAAATATTTTATTAATTTGTTTTTATATTATGTGCCGTTTAATAAAAAATTTAAATGTATGCCGTTTTATTATTTATTACCAAAATTATTTGTCTCACAATTGTTTATTATAATTATTTCATTACAAAAAATTAAATATTTTATTTTTTGGAATGAAATAATTATATAATAAACAATTTTAAGTCAAACTGTAAAATTTACCTACCCATAATCCAAACTAACAAATTTAAATATCCCGCCTGTAAGAATTAGTTCCGACAACCGCAAGGGGTGCGCTGAGATCAACGCGATGCCAGCTGTTTATACGGGAACGAACACTCTCTTAATATGTTTATTTCTCTATGAAGCAGACGTAGAGCGGTTACGTTGCGTTTATTTGTTTTTGAGAGTCTCAGTGCTGCCACTCCAGCAGATTTAAATTAAAACCATGGAAAATTTGGACATCTAAAAATTCATTAATGAGATTCATAAGAACTGCAATTTCAGATATGCGTTCGAATGAGTATTCCAACAAAATAATAAATTTGTTGACGAGAATGCTACTCGGGAGGAAAAAAATATAGGTAATTATGTAAATTCAAAATTTATTTAATAATATAAAACAATCATATCGGCATTTGATTATATAATCTGATATATTTTATATTTGCGCATATTGCCACTCTAGCGGATTAATATTAATCAAATAGTTGCCAAGTTTTCTCTACAGTTTAGTGCTCTTGGATTTCCTATGCTTAACGAATCAGCGCCTTAAACGGGTTGTACACCAGAGTAATCAGACAAATGATGTATGGTGCGATCGCATGGTGGCCTAAAGTTCAGCAAAGCACAGCCGCCAAAACGCTTTCTAAAGTGCAGCGAGATGCGTGTCTGAGCATTACAGGCGCCATGAAGGGCACCCCAACCGCAGCATTGGAAATACTGCTAAACATCCCACCATTAGATCTTTATATACAGGGGGAGGCTAAAATGGCTGCATACAGAATGCAGTGCAATGGCAACTGGTGTAAGCACCATGCTATGAAACATACTAAAATACACGACACCATGAGGTGCGACATCATCGAAATGCCAACTGACAGAATGCCCAAGGTCGTGGAAACTGAAATACCATATCGTGTCAACTTGAGTGGCAGATCCGAATGGGGCCAGGGAGAACCTCAACGCATGTGGAACAGTATCACCTGGTACACCGACGGGTCAAAGACCCTAACGGGTACAGGAGCAGGCGTTTACGGCGTCAGACCCAGGCAAAGCATAAGTCTCCAACTGGGTGTCGCTTGAACACCAAAAGCGTTGGAACAGAATTACGGGACATGCTCAGTCCAAAAGAATGCTATAAGGACCATCGAGTTCCTACGCAGCAAAGCAAATGCTTTTAGACTGGGCAGGAAAGAACTGCGAAAAGTGGTAGGATTCATAACTGGCCACTGGATATTCAACGCACACCTAGCGAAAATGGGGATTGAAATAACGAATCCCCATTGCAGGATGTGTAGAGAAGCAGAGGAAACCGCAAAGCACGTGGTCTTCGATTGCCCTGCCCTGTGCAGAAGGCGAGCCTCCTGCCTAGATATCTTCTTAGGCACAAATCGGGAGGGAATGCAGGAAAACATAGTCCGACGAATCTCAATGTTCGCTAAGAATTTAGGATGGGACTCTGCTTAATACCTGTTAGTGGGGGTGCACAATAAGCCAATTAATGGCTTAGCGGCAACCATTAGGGCACCTAAACCCTAATCCCCTCGTAAATAAAAAAAATGAGCGCCTTAATTTTTCAAGTCGTTTGCCGATGTACTAGTATCTTCATGATGTCCATCTCTTAATCTGACCAAGTTATGAAGTACCCAGCAGGCTTTTATTATATCTTGGGCAAAATCAACATTTACGTTAAGCGGTCTGTGGAAAAGTCTCAATTTATTAGCCATTAAACCAAACGTGCAGTCAACATATCTTCGAGCCCTTGACAATCCGTAAATGATTTTTTTTTTTTCAAAAGATAAATTTGATCCACCATACGGTCTAAACAAATTTTTAGATAGGTAGGAGAAAGGCTTCATCTCCTAAGATTACAAATGGAGAGTCTATCAAATATCCTTCGATGGGCGTTGCTGTGGGTATCCTCAGTGTACCATTTACCATTTTTTCATATAGTGTGAAATTTTTAAAAATCCCAGAGTCACTACATTTTCCATATGAGCCAATATCGACAAATGTTAATAAATAATTGCTATCACACATTGCAAAAAGTACCATTGAAAAATATTGATTATAGTTGTAGAGTGTGTATTCGCAGGTTTTATCAATCTAATATGTTTTCCATCGATCGCTCCTATACAATGTGGAAAATCTGCATTATTCTTAAATTCTTCAGATATTTCGAGCCATTTTTCAGTAGTTAATGGCGAAAAAACAATATGTCTACCGTGTGTCCATATTGCACTACAAACTTTCTGGACAATCAAACTTGCTGTCGATTTTCCAATTCTAAAAGCATAGTGCAAATTAACAAATGAGCAACTATTTGCTAGGTATCTGGAATAAAAAAATACAATGTTTATGTTTGTTTCAACGATTAAATACAGTTTTATTCGCGATATTAATAATAAATAAAATTATATGAAATACAGAGTATTCCAATAAAAACTACCTGGCAAACTATTTCGGAAAATACATTTGGCACTATTATTTTTACTGATAAGAGGCGAATTTAGCCTCAACTAGATTAATTACCTATTTAATTATTGATATTTTCCCAGATTTTTCTCCTGGGAATTTTTATAGAAACGCCCTGTATAAGACGGACAAACTCTTTCTTTAGGCAGCAATCTTCAAAAGAAGTGGAAACATATAAGATACAGGTACTCTTGAGATTTACAAGAACAAAAGGGAAAGTCTGGACAAGCTCGAAAGGGCAAGAATGTATATATGTACGCCAACCAGTTGGCGTTTTTGAGAGATGTGATTCATCTTCGGCCTACAGAGACATCTTTGGATAATATGTATCCCGCCTCCCCAAACCAAGAAACTGATTCGGCGCCATCTGTTTCTCGATGAGCCTGATTTTTATGTCGCAAAGAGCAAAAAAGGGAAATTTGGTAGAAAGAAAGCTTTTGGAGGAAATTGAAGAACACACAAGTCGACAATTAAAAATCGCAAACAGTAAAATTCCATTCGTATGAAGGCGACGATAAATTATTTTTATTTCTCTACTGCCACTTTTGAAATCAATTCCTCCGCATTAAAATTGCTGCAAGGATGGACATAATCACCCACAATAACATTTTAACCAAAATATTAATCAAGCTCCCGGTCACCAAACCGAAAGACAATACCAATATTTAAATGAATCAACAGGAGTGCAATTCTATTTTGGCCCAAGTCAGTCTGGTCACCAACGAGAACCTCAAACTGGCCCTTCTGGGATTCAGCAGCAAAATAGCAAACCAGCTGCCCTTCTAATTTCGCCGATTAGTAGTTTGTATTCCCAAGACGAAACCGAATTTTCTTTATTTTGATGGAATGATTGAATTTTCATGTTTTTCATATTATGTTATTTGTTTTTTTCTAATAATAAATATTTTTGTATACCCCAGTTAAGGTGGTTTTATTTGATTAATTAAACACTATAAAATATACCAGTAGGTACTATATTATTTTGTATTATAGGCATACCCATAATTAGGAGATATTTGGCAATTATCATCATATACCTTCTAATAATTCTATTTGGCGACTGACTCCGATCGATACGTTGATGGCAAAATAATAAATGTATAAGAACTCGTATGCCTAGTATAAAAAATAAGTACTTTCTGTACACACTACAAACATAATATTATTTTTGAAGTAAGCAGGAAATTAATTATCTCATCTTAAAGTTATAAGAAGCTTTTCTTCTACTGGTATACCCTCCCTCATGTTAGTATATTTTTTTTGGAACACGGATCTTTTATAATTTACAACAATTCTTGAAAAGTCTCTTTGGACATTCTGGTAAAATTGAAGAATTTTTCTGCGTCTTCAATGAGTTCTCTATATAATGTATAAAAAAATGCCTTATTTTTTCCTCTCATTTGTTATGGGATGCATCCAATATTTGCGTTTCTTTTTTTTGAAATTTTATTATATAGCAAACCAACGGATGTTGAAAAAACAAATCATCAGCACTATCATCAGAAGAAGCCATATTACTATTTTACGTGCACAACTAGAGAACAGCACAAAAATGTGATTTTTAACTTGTCAGTTGGCAGTTGCGGAGACGCGCATGTATTTTGAGCCGCTTCTTCGCCGAATCGGCACAAAACGCTTCGTCTGTTTTAACCCTATAAGTATAGAATGATCCTTAATATTATTTGAGAATTAATCCTATTACTACTTACCTGATATATTATGAAGATTATGTTAATGAAATTGAGGACAATGCAGCAATAAATTTATTGAGTCTTTAATTATTATAATATATAAAAATAATTTTATCTTCATCAATTATGCTGATTTCTTCCATTGTTTAACCATCTTCAATGGCATGCAATCACTGCCCATAATCTTCAGTTTGAGGAAGAAAGTCCTTCAACTATTGAATTGTTTTGTCAAGTATTTACACAATTCAGGCATCAATAATCTAAAAAAATGTTTTTGGTTTTCTGATTTCCAAAATTGTTCGTTGCTCAATAAAAATATTCTTTGGGTTTCAAACAACAAAATCACAAAATGTGAGGCCACACAAATTTACACCTGATAGTAGTACTCATGATCTTGCTTTAATGATACATTTCCAAATGTTATCGCCAAGTAGGTATTTTTATACATGCTTATATTAGTTTGACCTGTATTTAACGTAATATTTCAACTTAATGTTCACAAATTTGAAGAAGTCTGATAAATTGAAAATTTGTACAGGGGTCAAGGGTCGATGACAATACAATAATCTCTTATCTTCATTCCTAACTATAGTATCATCAGGATAAGAAAAGATTTATTTTTATTTTGTAACCTTCGCATCCGCTAAAAATTTAAATATCATCTTTTGAAAATAAGATATTGAGTATTAAGGAGACAAATCTTTACATAATTTTTCTACGTGCATTTTGAAAATTACTTGAAGTGTTAACTAATGAAATTTATTACTATAGACAGCTTTTAAATAATATTAAAAATAATAACGAGTAGAAAATAATTTTTAAGTATAGGAGAGAGTTTGTGTTACTGCAATAGAAAATCCAATAATCAGTTATGACTAATTAATTTGGAATAAGATCAATATAAAGATTAAGACATTAACAAAATAATCAAATATAGTAAAAAAGCGTGGGGTGCTTGATATTAAATGTGAGAATAATTAGTTGCTATTTGTTGCAAAGAACATAAAAAAACTATTAATTTCAATTAAGAAAGGTTTATTGCTTGCACAATCTACAATGATTGAGAGAGAAGTTATTTGACATTTACATTTTTTTCTTGACAGCTAATATTGCTTGACGTTATAATATTTTTTTAAACATAAAGTTGCCCCCTGGGAAAACATAGACAGAAAACTTAAATTAATTAAACCTCTATATGGCTAACATTTACTTATGCTAATATAAAGTTGGTTTGGCTAAACGTAGCATAACTAGTAAATGACTACTAAATAACCTTAGTTCTATACATGAAATTAATTATCGTATATAGGTAGCACAACAAGTTTATTAATGGCTCTAGTTTGCAAATATCCTGTTTTTGTTTTTATATGTACTGACCTAACAAGACCATCTCTTCCTTTAAATATATTAACAACTCTACCAACAGGCCATATTGCAAAGGAGAGACATTACCTTCAATTAATAATACTAAAGATCCATTTTGGATATTGTTTCTAATATTATGCCACTTAGGGCGGCTAATTAATTGTGACAAATAAGCATTATGCCAAGCTCGCCAAAAATCTTGCCTGATTCTTGTACATTTTTTCCAAAAGTTTAAATAATTTATATTTTAATTAAATATTTCAGGTTCAGGAATAGCAGTTATTGCCTGATTAATTAAAAAATGAGCAGGCGTTAAAAATGTACAATCTGTGACATCACTAGTAAAGGGTGTGTTGGGCTAAAGCTAGGAATAAATTTGAACTCTACAGAGTGTGCACTACAATAATCTGTAACAGCCATCTGGTGAATTTGAGATTTACATAAGTCATACAATTGTTTTTGGGTCCCTTGAAGGTAGCAGCATTACCGCAATGTACAGTATGAGGAATGCCTCTTCCCGCACAAAACCTTTTAAAGGCTGAATTCTGTTGCCATATCCGACACTAGCTCCAAATGAATACATTTTGTGATAACACAAAAAGGCAGATATATCCTTTTGAGATGACAGGACGTCTCATACTTGATTGCTTCACATTTAAAGGTCCACAGTAGTCTATACCTACTTTGTTAAAAACTCTATATTGTACAACCCTATCTTGAGGTAAGGAAGCCATTAATTGCTGTGCTCTCTGTGCACGAAACTTGAAACAATTTACACATTTGTTTATGGTGTTTTTAACAATAATAGTAGCACTTATTATGTAATACTTTATGGAGAGACTGGATAATGTCAACTTTTTTTTTTATGGCTTTAAGGCATAGCCCATGCAGCCAGACACTAAGTAAGTAAAATGTTTGAATGATCATGTAAAATTGATCTAAATATGTACACCTGCAGACAAATTTTATGATTAAATGTGACAATGAGTTGATGCCGATTATACCTATCTATCAACAATATCCCAGAAAATAAATATTTTTCCCTAACACATAGGATTAAGTTACAAAGGTCACTCTCTTCTCGCCCAGGGGTCTGTCAGGGCATTTTTTAAGACAAATACAAGGTAGACCACGGTAAGTAAGGTAAATAATACAGTAGGATAGACATTTGGGAATGCAAGATTATCTAATGACTACAATTTAATATTTGTCTCGGTAACAAAACTAATAAGGCAGTCGTATATATTTTTTTTATTTGTCGATAATAGATGCAAAATATTGTAAGGAGTTTCGACTTTTAGATTTAGAAGTTTTTGTACCAAACTTTCAGTTTGATTTTTGTATCTATTGCAATTGAAGAATATGTGGTCTAAGTCTGATGTGACATTGCAAGTAGTACATAGGTTACTATCCAGGATATTGATTTTGCATAAATGTGCAGGATAGCTGGCATGTCCAAACTTCATACGACTGATGGTGGTTATGTATTTCCTTGGGCGCTGATAATCTTCGAACCAGCATCGTTTTTCGATTTTTGGTACTAGCTGTGTGTAGCGAGTAAGTTTAGTGTTACAATATTCCCTATATCGTTTATTCCAGTTTATGTACATTTTAGTTCTGGTTAGGTTAATGCCTTCGTCCAATGTTAGCCAGCAGGTCGTTTCTTCGCCTGTTATTATGCTCTGTTTTGCCAGTTCGTCCACTTTTTCATTATATAAAATTCCGGTGTGGGCTTTGACCCATACAAAAATTATTCGTTGATTTTCATTGAGTTCTGCCAGATTTATTTTAATTTTTGTTATATATGGGTTATTATACTTTGAATTTATTTCTAAGTGCGATTTTAAACTATTTAGGACAGCAAGTGAATCAGTAAAAATTAAAGATTTTTCAATATTATTTTGGATTGTATATTCTATTGCTTTTAATATAGCTATAGATTCTGCACTGAAAATGGATGTGTGTTTTTCTAGTTGGTAACAGTGTTGTGTCTGTTGGGGTATTACGAATGCGGCGCCGGTCCCTTGATTATTTTTTGAAGCATCAGTGTATATTGGTGTGTAGTTTTGATATGTACTTGTGATTTGTTTGACTACTGCATTGTTTAGAGCTGTAAGTTCTGAATATTCCGGAATTATTATTGTCACATCTAGTAGAAGTTTCATGAGATCTACAGAAATGCTGGTAGGATTGAAATTACTTGTGTTTCTATAAGCTTCACATAGAAGGGGTGAGCTTTTATGTTTCCAATATTTAGATGTCAGGTCATGAATGTTTAAAGCTGTTACCATATTCATTAACGGGGAATTTTTAGTTTTACATTTTAAGATGTCTTTCTCTGCTAACATTTGTCTCCGTAGTTCTAGGGGTGGTTCTAACGTTTCTGCTCGAAGTGGTTCAATGGGAGTTGATTTCATCGCTCCAATGCACAACCTCAAAGCTTTATTTTGTAAGACATCCAGCTTCCGTAGCTCCTTCTTGCTTGCGCAGCCATATAATGTGCACCCATAGTCTATAATTGACCTTATGTATGCCTTGTAGAAAGTTAGAGCAGTTTGAGGGTTTGCACCCCACCATGTTTTCATTATAGATTTGAGAAAGTTTAGTCCTTTACTTGCTTTTACTAGAATTTCCTCTATGTGTGTCTTAAATGTCAACTTTCTGTCTAGTGTAATACCAAGATATTTAAATTCGTTAACTAGAGGGAACTGAATATTTCCCAATGTTATTGTGGGGGTATTTAAGATGTTATGTCGAGTAAAGATCACACACTGTGATTTGTTTGGAGAAATATCCAATCCATGTTTCTCCAAACAATTGAAAAGTGGTGTTATAGCTGCATTAAATAAAGTTAAGCACTGTTCGAATCTTTTCGAATGTATGTAGAAGGCAAAGTCGTCTGCATACTGGATAATATTAGCGTTGGGTGTAATTGTGTGAATGTTTATAGTGTAAATATTGAATAGTAATGGTGCTAATACAGAGCCTTGTGGTAGACCTCTGTTGGCTACTCGACTTTTTGACGGGGTTCCATTCTGTTGTCGAACTGTTACTTTTTGACGGGGTTCCATTCTGTTGTCGAACTGTTAAGGATCTATTTACATACAGTTTGCAAATGATATTTGCTATTTCTACAGGTACCTGCAGATCGATTAATTTTCCGCGTAATATTTGCCATTCTACACAGTCATAAGCGGATTTTATATCGAGAAATAGTGTGATAAGATATTCGTCTTTTGCGAAACATGCTTGTACTTCAGTAACAATATGTGCCGCTGCGTCATAAGTTCCGTAGTTTTTTTTATATCCATATTGTGTGGAAGGGAGGACATTTATATGATTTAACCACCATTCTAGACGATTTTTTACTAATCTTTCGAAAATTTTTAAAACACAAGGTAGTAACGATATGGGCCGATAAGAGTCAGCATTGTCTGGATTTTTGCCATGTTTTAAAATAGGTATGACTATAATGTTTTTCCACTCAGTGATACTTTCGCCAGACAGCCAGATGTCGTTAAATATTTGTTTTAAAATTTGCTTGGCATTTAGAGGTAGATGGTGAAGCATGGGATATCGAATTTCGTCGTAACCTGGAGATGTGTTTTTCCTATTTTGAAGTGCATAATCTATTTCCTTCAGGTTAATAGGTGTTGAAAAAATGGAATGATTTTTTTTGGACTGTTTGAGTGTCTCTAGATTGTGGCTGATGTCATCGAGTGGCATAGGTGGTGCAATTTTATCAAGGAAGTCCTCCTGCCATGCAGTACTGTCATTTTTTTTGACACTACTTACTTTTCTTTGCATTCTTTTTGCTTGAGTCCAGAGCTCCGTCACAGGTGTGTTTTTATTAAGTTTTGAGCACCATCTCCTCCAACTATCCTTGGCTTTGTCTTTTAATAGTTTTTTTACTCGTGCTATTTCTTGTTTGCATAGTGTGTAGTTCTCCACGGTACTTTGATTTTTATAATCCATTAATTTTTGTTTACGTTGAGTGATTGCGGCGTCGCATTCAGGGTCCAACCAAGGAGGTAAAATTTTTCTATTTTTGTGTTTGAAGGGTTTGTTAACCGGGATTGCCACGTCGGCAGCCATTTTAATTCCTTGGATAAGAAGATCATATTTTTCTTCAGTAGTATGCATTCTTCGGCAGTGTTGGATAAAAAAAGTGTCAGCTGCGTCCTGGTATAATTTCCAGTTGGCTTTGCGCAAGTTCCATTTATTTTTTGGAAGATAATCTTCATCAAAGTGAATGTTTTTGTTTACTTCTATTATAATAGGGAAATGATCTGATCCCATAACGTCCGCAAGTGTGTACCATCGGCAGTTAAGCGCCAGATCAGGCGTGGAGAGCGTGAGATCTATTGCAGATTGATTGTTATTATTAGTAAATCGCGTGGGTTGCCCAGTGTTTAAAATTACGATATCACTATCGTCCAAAGCTTCTTTGATTTGTTTACCTTTGGAGTTATTTTTGTAAGAGCCCCAAAACTCGTGATGTGCATTGAAATCTCCACCTATTATACTGTTTGAATCCAGTAAGCCAATCACATTCTGCCAGTCAGTGTAATTTGTGTTTATATCTGGTGGGCAATAAAGTGAAAAACAGTTGAAATATACATCGTTAGAGTTTAATATTTGAATACCGCAGATTAAGATTCCAGGTACGAAATTTTGTTGAATATTGATTTCCTTAAAAGAGTAAATATTTTTAATTAAGATTGCAACACCTGCATATCCATCATCCCTGTCCCTCCGGATTATATCATAACCCCTAAACGAAATTTGTCTGCTGGGTTTAAACCATGTCTCAGATATAAGTGCTATGTCTATATCATTTTCATCCAAACATTTCACCAAACTTAATTTATTTGAAACTGCAGATTTAGCGTTCCATTGCAAAATTTTAAAGTTACTTTTGACCTTATTAGCCATTATAATAAATGTTGCTAATTTTGTTTTTTACAATTGTTGAATTTATTTTTTTTAATTCATCGAATGAGCTTACATCATCTAGTACACTTTGAAAGACATTAAAAAATAATTTTACAATTTCATTTGCATTCTGTTCATATGTTGATTTATCAAAAGGAGGGAGGGGACGTTCGGGCCCGAATGTGAAAGGAAACATGGGTTCTTCTGGTATAGGGGAGGAAACTTTTTTTCTTTTGTTGGGTGGTGTTGTTTCAGGGAG
Organism: Galeruca laticollis; assembly: GCA_963921935.1. Taxonomy (NCBI): domain Eukaryota; kingdom Metazoa; phylum Arthropoda; class Insecta; order Coleoptera; family Chrysomelidae; genus Galeruca; species Galeruca laticollis. The sequence continues at coordinate 183,823,958 of OY998179.1, read as the reverse complement.
TTGTTGAGAATGGGATGGCATTGCTCTGGTTTGGTTGGAAGTGGATGGTTGTATGGGTATATTAGTTCTGTATGTGTTACCAGGATTTCTGTTTGTTTTTTGTGTTAGTGGTGGAAAGGATTCGATGTTTTCCGTGTCTAATACCAGATACTTGTTATTTGTAATTATATTTGCGTAGGAATTTTTGAGACCAGTTTTTGCTTCTAAAAAAGTTAAATTTTGTTCTGCCATGTGTTTTTTTATTTTATGTTGCTCAACAAATTTAGGGCATACTTTGGAAATTGATTTATGTTTATCACTTTTGCAGTGTAGACAAAAACTGTCTTGTGGATCCCTACAACTGTGCTCGTTCTCTTTTTCTTTAGAGCAATTAATGCAAAGTGTTTTTGTACTTCGACAATTTTTTGCAACATGACCATGTTCTAAACATTTAAAGCATTGTATGACTTTGTGTACGTATGGTTCGACTGCACATGCTACGCTATTGATGTAAACATGACTGGGTAGCATGTTCCCCTCAAATGTTAATAGGACCATTTGCCGAGGTACAAAAACAGATTCGCTATCTATGTCTATTTTTCTTTTGAATCTATTGACTTCGGTTATTGTTACAGGAGAAATTATGTTTTCAAAAAGATAATCGTCTTTGAAAATTGTGTCAACATTTCTTATTATTCCCTTTCGTTGCAATAAGTTATTAGGTATAAATGCTGTTAACTGTTCCTCAATTAATCTTTCATCAGTTACTAATCTATTCGCGTCTTTTATAGTTTTTAATTCTATTCTTACTCTATTTTTACCTACACTTGCAATGCTGATGATGTTTGGAATTTTTAGTTTTTTATGTAAAATGTGGCCTACCTTCATTGGGTGCATTTTACCTATTCCTTCCTCTTCCCTGTTTGTTTTTTCGATGAATACATATACCTTGTCAGAGTAGAGATGAGCTTTCTGGATATTGAATAATTTCTTTGTTCGTTCCTTTTCCATGTTTTTTTCATTTCCAGGATTATCCGAGTTGTTTATTTTATTTCCATCCAATTCCATTTCATTTGAATATCCCCCTCCGTCAGGGGGATCGTTTTTACTCATTTTAATTTAATTGTTTGTGTTTTCACCAACAAGTTTTTGGTTTTTTCGCACCTCTATTAATAGTCAATTAGTAAGTATAGTTTTTACACTAACCGGTTTGTTTACAACAAATATCTATTGATGCACACTTGTTGAAAGACCGATTCGAACTGAATGTCAACTTTAAACCAGCATTTAATAGGTTACAATGCTCGTGCCGAGCAACTAGAATTGTAGAATAACAATTTTTTGGCAAAATGATGGGGTGTTTTTGCGAAACATTTTCCAATCTTCCCCCGATTCGTAACAATCCATCGCTATCTACAAATGGACACAATTTGTTTAAATTAGATTTGATACACTCATTATTTTGAATGCAATCAATTTCTTTATTGAAATGTAAAGACTGAACGTGCCTTATTTTAACTTGCATAGCAAGTCTGTAGTCTGCAAAAAGTAGTTGTTTTGAGAAGATACGGTCTTCCTTATTTAATCTACAATTTTTTTTAAAATCGCTATATGTAAACAACAACACGCTGTAGTTTGAAAATTGAAGAAAATTTCGATATAGGAAGTACCTCCTCAACCAAATTACAATTGACAGTTTTTGAATTGTCAAAATCTTTATCCTTAGCTCGTGTAACTATTGGGCCAGTCAATCCCATCGGATCAAAAAAAATGAACCTATGAAACTGAGAACAGTACGCTTTGTTCAATTATCAAATATTTTACAACTAGACATAGAAATTATAAATTGATCTGATTTTAAATTCAAATGAAGGCCGAGGGCCTTGACATTCAATTCAACATTGTGGATATTAACACTGTCAAATTATTTTTTACATTCATCATGTCAGCCAGAACACTTGGATAACTAGTCGACCATTTATGAAGCTCAAAGCTACCTAGAGACATCATCTTAGTAAGTTCAAGACAAGTCTCTTTGAGATTGTCTAAGGTGGAGGACCCAAAAAGAAAGTCGTCAACATAGCTATTGTTCAAAACAGGTGCGAGAGGGCACTTACTGCCATGTTGTAGAGCCAATTCTACAAAGCATCTTGTTGCCAAGAAGCTGGTAACGCCATAAGTCACTGTATTGAGTTGTAAACATGAAAGAGGATCGTTGAGGTTTTCTTTCCACAAAAAAAGTTGTGTGAAGGCAGGGTCTATCAATATCTGTCTACATTTGTTTAATGTCTGCCATAGCTACATACTTGTATGTACGAAATAGTAGACAGAAACAGGACCTGCATATAATATGTCATTGAGACTCAAATTTAAATCCGTTTTTGCACTGCCGTCAAAGACAACGTGAAGTTTTGTTGTCACACTCTTTTACAGCGGCATGATGAGGCAAAAAATAGCAAGGGTCTAAAGGCTTTCCCAGCTTAAATAGATCAATTTTTTTCGCATTACCTAACATTTTATGCACAAAACGTTAAGTATTTGCAGCGTTATGTTGAATGAGTTTCCTAACCTAACCTCTTCTATAGGTATTTTTACAGGAAGGCTAACTTGAAATCTATTCTCATTAATTGAGACAGACTTTTTAAAATCTATTTCGAATACATCCGTTTCTATACCTTTTGTTTTAATTTCAGGAATGTGTTGGTCGTCCCAAAATTTTTGTAAGAGGGAGTCTCCTTCATACTCATTTATGACATGCATGACTACCTTATTTGTAACGCCTTGTGATGTAAGACAAACATTGTCCTTTTGTATGTCCCTAGATACTATGTATCCATACCTTGTAGTCAATAAAAATAAGTCCCTGGATATAGTTATTTTGTCGGGCAGCAAAATTTTAAAAAATATGTTGGCTGAAACCAGAAACTGTATTTCGCCAGGAACACTAAATTCGTCATTGACTGAGGAAGGAATATTGATACCCCGAAGATCATATTTTGTCTGAGGTAGAAATGAAGTAATATTGTCTACCACAGAAAACAGTGCATTGCAGCTGAAATTGTCGTCTTTCGAGTATAATGATAAATTGACAGCTTTAGTGATTGGCTTTTGAGCTTGACCAATCGCTGTGACAATCACATCATAATTAAATGAAGGAATCTTTAATTTATTTAATAAATTTGGCTGGCACTGTCAACCATGCTATGACATATAGGACCTGTACTAAGCCTTGAAGTTAACCTTTATTGTTGGTAACAAAACCATAGAATTGCTCTGTTCACAACTACTAGAAATGGAAAAATTGCAAACATTTTTTTCAAATTGCAATAAAGAGTTATGCTCTTTACTTTCGCATACTGAACACTTAAAGTGGTATTTATATTTATTACATGATAATTTAAACAGATTTTACACAAATTTTTTATATGAGCAAAGTCAATACGACCTTGTGCACTCAGTGCTTTATATTCATTACAATTAAACAATTTGTGATCTGGTTTGTTACAAAATTTGCAGGTTTTTGTGCTATCGCTAACATTGGCCAAGTTCACAGCTTTTGCATTAGATTTGGATGACTTACCAGCTGATAATTGTGTCTCTTCAAAACTAGTTGTCCTTCTCTCTAAAAAATTTAACAAATCTTCTGTTGCAGGTAATTTGGTAGCATCTCGTTCAGAGTGATAAACTCTGGACGTCAAAGGGTCAAGTTTTCGCAGAAGGATAGGTATAATGAGCATATCCCAATGTTGAATTTGCTGCCCCAAGTTATGTAGAGCCCCCAAATGTTGCCTTACTATAAAGTGTCTAAGTTCGGATGATGTCCCTTTTGAGATTGGCTGGTAATCCAATAACGAATCTACATGATGAGTAATTACTAAGGATTTGTTGTCGTATCTTCTATCTAAAAGATTTAAAGCTTGCTTATATGATTCGTTCGTTAATGGTAAACCATCTATTAATGAAAGAGAATCACCTTTAAGATAGAACAATATTTGCCACTGATGTTAATGAAGAATCTTGATCAACAACAGCTTTAAATATGTCCCGGAAAGGTTTGTAGTTAGTAATGTTGCCATCGAATGGTGTAATATCTAGTTGTGGAAGCCTGCTAGGATGAGTCCTGTCTGGAGTTCCATTTTTGGGCTTCGTTTTTTAACAAATTCGCTTAATGTCCGTCCTAATTCTAAAAAACCTTTCTTTGGTTTCGTCCTCTGAGCCAGGTTCTTCCTAGTTTATGATTAATAAGTCAAGACACAACTGTTTGTAATTTGCCAAGCCTTTTTGTAACTCCCCCTTACGGACCTCTATGCCTTCAGTATCTATTAGCACTTGGGTCTTTTGCTCGTTTATGAAGGTTTCCGTACGTGTTAACAGCGATTTAAACAATCCTATTGCCTTTCTAATTCGCTTTGACTCGTCTTCCTTTGGCGGCATCGTAAATTTTATCGAAAATCTCAATGTAAACCGTTTGAACTTCGCTGAAATATACGCAACAAAACAATACAATCAGTTCTTTTTTCTTCTTTATCGGAACTGGCTTCAAATTCACTAGGGATGGGCAAGAATGAAAGAGATGATGTGATTGAATGGATTGACTCGTTCGGAAAATTTTACACTTAATCAATATTTTTCATTTACTTACTATTGAGGGCGTCTTCCGTTGAAATATTGAGTTGGAGTTATTATGAAAATAGAGAAAAAGAAAATATAGCGAATTCCATCCCATGCTTTTTTAGTATATTTGAAATTTTTGTTATATCTTAAGTTTTATAATGATCTTATTTCAAATTAATTAGTCATAATTGATTATTGGATTTTTTATTGCAGTAACACAAACTCTCCTATATTTAAAAATTACTCTTTAGTTCGATTTGCTATTAAAGCTTGTTTTTTTAGTTTTTTAAACTATAATTTTTACTTCAAGATAAGACACTTTTAAAATAAATGAGATAATCATATTTAAATCCAATTCAAAATGTTATTGGAATAGTTTAGGAAAGAATAATAAAGAAAAATTTCATTTATCAATCTATATTTAAAACAAAAAATAACAGCGATACAAAATATATTTTCAGTTTAAACTTACCAATTACTAATTCTTAACCGTGCTACCATTTTAATCAGTGTACATGTTTAACCAATAAGTGATTTACAGATTACATATCCTAGAAAGCCTATACCCATATACTTCAGAATCGTTATCGACTTTTCAGAAGATTCATTCATCGGCAAAGGTAAAACTGTCGTATTTTCTTTAGTATTTAAATAATCCATCACGTTCCGCAAATCTTCCCTGCTTCTTAAAATTTCGTCGTTGTTATTTATTTGCAGATGTTTAAGTTCCTTTAGTTGAATTTCAACAGCTTCAGAAATGTTATTTCCTAAATTTTCAGCTTTTAAAGATGAAATTTGTTTATCTATATAAACCTTAAGATCTTGCCGCCAGAAGAACGTGTATAGGAAGGCTGAAAAAAATTAGACAATAAAATATCGAATATATACTAATATTGATCTGATTATTGTCGTATTGGGAAGTTATTATTTGTTGTAATATTTTACAAATACGTCATTATATTCGCCTAAAATCATCACAAAATGAAATCAGCAGCGTGTGTTTGCGGCCGATGTATGTGATGCATTTGAAAGTATACAGTGTTAGGAAAATTCTGAGGGCACATATGTTTTATCGTAAATGTGTTAGAAAGAGAGAAGTACATATAAACTCAGTGTATTATTGTTTTTCGCTAACAGGATATCATAAAGTGGAAAACGTGCAAACATGTCCATAATGACAATGTGTTATTATACATACAAATTCTTTGTAGGTACTAACAGGATAACGGAAACTGTTGCCAACATTTATTGTACATCTATAGTAATTGTAAATTGCATTGTTCTAACACGGGAACAACTTATAAGGAGCTTTTAATTATGATTATTCGAGAGGTAACATATCAAGATAATTAATCCGATGTATTTGTTGAACATTTTATTCGAATGCTGGAAATTGTTCTAGTTTTCAGTTTGAAAGCGGTTAAAACCTTTACTTTTCTCAGATTTGGCAACGTGAAATTTGTCTCTGAACATCTGGGGTTTGAATGTATTAGTAAAAAATTTTTAGTGTTTTACGTTAGCAAATGAGAAACGAATTCTCTGAGTAAGCACACACAGTACAAATTAAAAAACGCTATGATAATAAACAAATAACATCAAATTCTAATGACAGTACCTACTATTTTTAAATATAAGTAATATTCTGATAGGTAATAAATTAAAAAGTAAAAATAAAACTTCTTAATTCTTCAATGATTTTAAATCAAATGTTCGAATAAACCCCCGTTTTGAACTAAACAGAACATTGAGTGACGTACCCAGTCAGTACCCAGATATACAGATAAACAACCTCAAGAGGCGCACGCGCGATTCGTATTCGTCTGGTATAATAATATATGCTGGCTTTTGATTGTCTGTCTCTCTATTGTCTTCTCTTATAAATAAAAAGGAATATTTTAAGGGCATACTTCTATTGAAAATGAAGAGAGGGGATAGATAAAAATAGAAGAATTGCGGTTGTAGACGAAATCGTTTTATCAGGAGCGTAGGAATTACATGCGGTTTATTATTGAGATATTTTTGTAAATCTGGTTGTTATAATGAGGGGATAAACGAAAGTAATGTTGATTTTTATTGTTCATTGCATTAAGCTATCAGTTTAGTACAATCTTATTATTTCTCAATTAATAAACTAAGCTGTCCACATTACACATCTGTATTTCTAACCTTCACTTCTTTAATTGCGAACTTTTACATAATGAGTTGTTGTTTATACAACATTTTGCTGTGTTAAACTGGCTAGTAATACCCTGAATGCATTTCTTGTTTATTGAAAACTGGAAGTAAATGCCTACCAGGCATATATTTAGATTTATTGCACGTTTTCCACTTTATGGTATCCTGTTAGCGAAAAAGAATAATACACTGAATTTATATGTATTTGTCTCTTTCTAACACATAAACGATAAAACATATGTGCCCTCAGAATGTTCCTAACACTGTATAGTCAGATGTGTTAAAATGGATTGAATAAAGATAAAATTCCAATTCCTTGCAATCCAAAATTCTAATCCTGCGAATTGTTTTCGATTTGAATATGCTTACCTAAAAATGAACCAATAATACTTAATATTAGACCTAAATATTTAGCATATTCTAATTGGGCTCTTTGTTTTTCCTGTGAATCTCTAACAGAATTCGTAAATGCTGTAAACAAATCTCTTTCCGCTTGGTCGTATTCTTGGAAGGTAGCAGCAACTGAACGTTCCAAATTTAATATCTGAAATTTAGAATGGTTTATCTTAATAATAAACTGCTAATTTCCAAAGCGATGCTATGCAATATGATGTATTGCTATTGTTGTATGTCTTTTATATTACGCATCGCACGATCTAACAATAATTAAAAATATTATGAAGCTCAGTAATCCACCTCACTCACTGGCTATTGTGGCCATAGAAATGCCTGTCTTATTACTTCGCTCCAAAAACACTAGAAACTGGTGGAAAAAGATCAATGATATATTATAATTATCACACCTATATTTGGTAATGTAACAATATAGCTGTAAAAAATACTAATAATAATAGGAGCAGAGGCGGTGTCTGTATAGGAGGCACATGAGCATGTGAAAATCCCCTAAACAAAGCGTTGATTCCAAAACAGGGTTGGGCAAAATCTGATTTTTATAAAAAAATCAAAAACCATTGATTTTTAGACTATCAAATAATTAAAAAAATCAATGGTTTTTGATTTTTTTAAGAAAATCACGATTTATTTGATTTTTTAAATTTGAACATTTTGATTCTTTGAAATTATTTTAATGTATACGTCTAAAAATTATAATACAATTTGCGGCTCAAAAACTTGTGACAATGCATTTGTCGCGCTTCTTGCAAGAAAATTCTTGTCGAGATTTGTTTTCCTTCTGTCCTATACACTCACTATACAGTGCCAAGTACTGCCGAGTGAGGCACGAACGCGTTTGTTGTGCTTTTTGCAAGAATATTCCTGTCGAGGCTTGTTTTCCTTCTCAACCTATAAATTGACGTTGCCCAACAATTTCACGCATTTCACTAGTTAGGTTAGTTCAGTGAAGTGAAAACATATAAATAAAGTAAAATGAGTGGAAGACAAGAGGACCCAATATGGCAGTTCTATATTAAGACAACAAATCCAAATAAATTGGGGTGTAGGGCTATTTGTAGAAAGTGCAAGAAAGATATTCAAGGGTAAGTCCAAAGACTTAAAGCACACCACAATGTTTGTAATTATCAAGAGAGGAATACAGGTAATTAAATTATTAATTTAATTTTATTTATATTTAATACAAATTTTTATTATTAACCCGGGAATGATCGCGTGGTTAGATTTTTCCTAACATTACTTGTTTTTTGTTGATTCTCCAACCACTTGATATTTTATTTTTGAGATAATTTAGTGGAAGTTTTGAGACATAAATATTAATTATAAGTTAAGTAACGTAGTGTAATTTTTAATTATATATTCTGAGATATTTTGAAATATTTTTTAAATATATATGTATTATATTATAAGGAGATACATTTTTGATAAATAACAGAATACAACAGGGTAACAAATGTTTCTATGCATTAAAAGACACATTTAAATCAAAGATATTGTCTACAAACACAATAATTAAAATATACCAGACATAAATTAGACCAGTCATATTTTACGCCGCAGAAACCTGGAATTTAACAAAAAGAAAGAGGAAACACATTAGAAATCTGGGAAAGGAAAATAATACGGAGAATATACGGCCCAATTAAAGAAAATGGAGTATGGAGAATATTCAGTAACTACGAAGTTAATCAAAAATTCAATAGCCCAATAATAACAAATGAAGTAAGAAGTAAACGATTAAAGTGGGCAGGACATGTACAACATCTAGGTAATGAAAGGTGTGTCAAGAAAATACAGGAAACTAAAAGACAAGGACGAAGAGCAAGGGGACGACTGAAAACTAGATGGTTGGATGGTGTAGAAGAAGATCTTAAAGAAATTGGAATAAATGACTGGAATGGAAGAGCAAAGCAAAAGACCGGAGAGAATGGAAAATAATAGTAGAAGAAGACAAACTTTAGAGCAGAAACTAAATCACCGAATTCACAAACTCCCTACTGATTCAAAGCAGTAGGGTTGGCCAAGCGGCTGGCCACCGCTGCCGGAAAAATGAGGCTAGGAATCCCAATAGGGACACTATGGACCTTAAGGTCTGAAAGTCAATGAGAAGAAGATAAATTTTTGAGATAATTTTAAAATTTTTTTGATAGATATTATTTTTAACAAAGATAATATAATTTTTAAGTATTCATTTATAGATATTTTAAGATATAGATTTTAGACATATAGGATTGTTTTTAAACGTTAGGTGAAATCTAACATGTGGCCTTTAATGTAACTTTTTTAACGCGACCTTTCCCAGGTTAATTAAAAATTATCTTTACTCTTCTATACTTACTTAATTTTTAATTTAAAAAAATTCATTTGCTTTTACATCTCTATTGAACATTTTCACTTTATTTTAAAATCAATAATTCAATACTATATCAATATATCATCAAATAATCAATTTCAATTTTCAATTATGTTTTTTCTATTTCCAGAGTCGAATGTCGCTTGACAGTTTTGCTAGCACATTATCTGCCTCAAGTTGTAGTTCACTCATGACGGGTAGTTCATATGTTAGAAAAACTCCACCGAAAGTACCAACAAGTCCAACAACTTTTGAGCCAGTCCAAAAAAAGAAAACAATCGAAAACTCAGCCTACCATGAGTGGTTTTGTAATGCGGACTTCAACTGCTGAAAAACATAAAATTGACAAACAAATAGCAAAGGCTATTTTTGCTACTAATTCGAGCTTCAGATGTATTGAGAATTTAGAAGTGAAAAAAGCCATTCAGTTATTAAGGTTTGGTTATACACCGCCCTCGAGAAAAACGGTAGCAACAAGTCTTTTGGACGAAATCTATGAAGAGGAAAAAGAAAAATGTTTCTCCTCCCTGTCAGGACAGTCCTTAAATATGTCAATTGATGGGTGATCAAATGTGCACAACGAATCAGTGATGTGCAACGATAACCACTGAAGATGAACAAGCCCTCCTATATGAAACTATAGATACATCAGGAAATCCACATACTTCAGAATATTTAACTCAAATAGTTTGTGACCTGATTTCTTCATGTGAATTAAAATACAAGTGTACCGTAAAATCTTTTGTGACAGACAATGCCGCAAATATGACACTTATGAGAAAAACAGAAGAAAAAACGAACGCAAAAGTTATAACTTCTGGCTGCTCTGCACATATTTTTATTTTACTGTGCAGGGACTCTCAAGTTAAAGACGTTAAAGAACGTGTAGTCCAAATTGTTAAGTATTTTTGGAATAAGCATTTGGCTAGAGCTAAATTCAGTCAAGCAGGAGGCAGCGCTTTAGTCCTTCCAAGCGATGTGCGATGGAATAGCCTTGGCGACTGCTTAGAAATGTATGTCACTCAGTGGGACATCATACTAAAAATCTGCGAAGAAAATAAAAAGGAGATTGATTCCACTATTTACCAAAAAGTTTCAAATATTGCGATTAAACATGCAGCGCAAGATTATTTAGACATTTTAAAACCTATATCAGTTGCTCTTGATACTGTGCAGAGGAAAAATGCTACTATCGCAGATGCTGTAGAGCAATGGAAACATTTACAATATATCTTTGATGAATCTGTGGAATTACCATTACAAAAAACACAACAATTTAATAATCGATATAAGCAAGCACTAATGCCATATAATTTTATAGCGTATATGTTGAATCCACAAAAAACAAAATACCAGTTAACACCAGAAGAAAAGAATATAGCTTTAGAAACAATTAACGAGTTATATGAAAACACTGGACTGTTACCTTTAGTAATAAAGTTAAATGCCCGCAGTGCTCCATTTAAGCAAGTTATGTTTTCGGACAAAGTAATAAAAAATGTAAACGGACTACAATGGTGGTTATCACAAAATGATGAGCCGGAAATCTTGAAACAGTTGCCAATAATAAAACAGTTCCTGTGTGCAACTGCTTCTTCAGCTTCAGTAGAATGCGTATTTAGCTCTTTTGGTTTTGTACACTCGGATATTAGAAACAGATTAGGCATAGAAAAAGGAGGAAAACTCAGTGTTTTTATTTAAATTGTATAACGAAAATGAATATACTGAAAATATACACTAATAAAATTTAGATGTTACGTTTAGTTCAAGAATTTGGAATTATGTACTTCTTTTTTGTTGTTTTTGCTAAAAGCAGATACTTCTTTTGATTTTTGAGAAAACTTTTATATTATGTTGTTATCTGGTTCTGAATAAAAAAGAAAAAAATCGATATTAAATCATGATTTTTATTTTAAAAATCAAACGATTTAAATCATGATTTTTATTTTAAAAATCAAGCGATTTAAATCATGATTTTAATCACTTGATTTTAATCAGCCCAACGCTGTTCCAAAATAATAAAATGTACTACCGATCACGCAATCTTAATACATTCGTGAAATATAACTGCACACCTGTAATTTTGAACCAATCAAAATACGATATTTTGACAGATCACCATGGCAGCGGAGGTATTTTGGTGGAAATTTTTTGACGTTTATAATAACAGACCATTTTTGATTTATTTGTTCACATAATATTTAGTTTTGATACATGTTAATTACAAAGCTAAGATATTTTCTATATACTTCGGACACCTCCTTCTTCTTAATGGTGAAAATACAGGACTTTGAATGTTTTCAATTAAGTGCCTATGTCTAATAATATATATATATATATATATATATATATATATATATATATATATATATATATATATATACGAGGGCAGTTCAGAAACTAACCTCCGGTTGATTGAAAAAAATACACCAAGTTAAGTAAAAATATTTTAATATATACATCTTACAACTACATCTTTGCACTATTTTTCGACATAGTCTCCATAACGATTGAGGCACTTATCGTATCTCTTCACAAGCTTTGAAATTCCTTCTGCATAAAAATCACCCGCTTGTGCCTTGAGCCAGCCTGTGACCGCATCTTTGAGCTCTTCGTCGTCATCAAACCGCTGGGACCCGAGCCATTTCTTCATATGCATGAAGAGGTGATAATCGCTTGGCGCCAGATCTGGGCTGTAAGGTGGATGGTTGAAAACGTCCCACTTGAAGGACTCAAGAAGGGCTGTTGTTCTGCGAGCAGAGTGAGGACGGGCGTAATCGTGCAAAAAAACGATACCGGAAGTCAGCATACCACGGCGTTTGTTCTGTATAGCCCGTCTTGATTAATGGTCGTCCCACGTTCCATGAATTCAACCAACAACACCCCTTTGGCATCCCAAAACACCGTTGCCATCAGTTTTCTGGCAGAAAAATCTTGCCGGGCTTTTTTTGGTTTGGTAGGCGAATCTGAATGTGCCCACATCTTTGATTGTTCTTTTGTCTCAGGGTTCACGTACTTAATCCAGGTTTCGTCACCGGTCACGATTCTGTTTAACAATGGTTCTCCTTCGTCCTCATAACGTGACAGAAAGTCTAATGCAGAGGCCATTCTTTGACTTTTGTGGTGGTCGGTAAGAATTTTGGGCACCTATCGTGCACAGAACTTATGGTAACCCAATCCTACTGTCACTATCTCGTACAAAAGAGTCTTAGAAATCTGTGGAAAATCAGTAGACAACTCCGCCATTGTGAAACGTCGATTTTCACGAACTTTTGCATCAACTGTCTGAACGAGTTCGTCAGTCACCAAGGATGGTCTACCACTCCTTTCTTCATCATGAACGTTTTCTCGTCCACTTTTAAATAAACGTACCCATTCACGGACAACTCCTTCACTCATAACTTTTGGTCCGTACACGGCACAAAGCTCACGATGAATAGCTGCTGCAGAGTATCCTTTGGCTGTAAAAAACCTTATAACAGCACGCACTTCACATTTGGCGGGATTTTCTATTGCAGCACACATTTCAAACTGCCACAAAAACTAAACTAGCGCAGGTACGATGTTCACTCGACTACGGCTTGATGCCGACTAACCTGCTGAGCGTGTGAATGCACAGATGGCGCGCTACTCCCCCCACTACCCGCACTGTGACCAATCGGAGGTTAGTTTCTGAATTGCCCTCGTATATATATATATATATATATATATATACATATATAATATTTAGACACTAATTTATGTACCTTTTTCCCATTCAGTACTTCCAATTTTGCGTAGTTTAGATGCAAATATTCGTGGACAATTGGGAACAAATTTTCTTTCTTCAAGTTGGAGCCACAATCCTCTATTAATGCGAATGAATAAGTCATGGTACGAAGATTGATCATTACATCAGACAATTTTGCATATAGTATGATTTTAAAATCGATTTGTTTTTTAAACAAAGTATTTTATTGGTTTTACTGGCTGTGCAATATTCTTTATTGTAACAAAATGCGAGTTTTTTGATGTTTTGAAGTGTCAAAATACAATGATCACAGCCTCCTATGATTGATGCTTGCTGATGCTGGTTATGAATTCCATACCATTAAACAGTGCATAACGCTCGTTAAGAAAAACGCAAAAAAAAACAATTTTCTACCACTTGTAGCTACTCAAAACTTATGTAAAATTGAAGAATATACTATTTTCTATCTTGAAATGGTATTGCCATGCAACTATAATGAGTAGAAATCACCAATCTGAAGGCCTAAATAATTGCTGACAAAGCTATGACCCCCTATGAATCTGTTCATGCAGCTTCCCGAAAATCCTCTAAAATTATAATTTTCTACCACTTGTAATAAGCTCAAGTAACTATAAAATAAAAGAATATTATATTTTTCCCTAAATGGCACTTTTGAGATACTACAATCAGTAATCAACAGTTTATAGGTGAAGAGTCCATTGGTGTGAAGACAAACTGAATATCGTTACCCTAATTCGCAAAAATCGTAAGTCCGTTTTGACAAATTTTAGAGGAGAGCCAATAAACTGTTTTTGTTGTTTGTCTTATTTTTTTACGTAAACATTTACATAATAAGTTGTAACTCTTATAAATGCAAATGTATAGAAACTATTATAAACCATCCATTTCAAACTATTTTATAGGACTTACGACTTTTGTTATAATAATGAAAGGACTTACGATATTTTCACCAGTTGAAATAAATTATAGACAATTAAATAGAAAATTAAACTTTATTCATAAAAATAAAGGAAACAACCAAGTAAACGTAAAGAAACAAAGAATTTGTTTAGTGATAGGGCAAATTATCATAGAAAGTATGAAAATCCTTTGGAATCCTAGCTTCTAAGGCCTGTAGATGTTCCCACTTTTCTTTTTTTATTGTCGGAGCTGTCCTGTAATGTTGGGGTATTGAATTATAAGAACAAGTAGTTGTTTCTTTGTTTCTGGTCAGTAGTCTTTGTTCCAAAGTATTGTATTCATCAGTGTTCGAACAATACTTTTTATTCAGAATGACAGACCGCCAAGTGTTTTCTTTTTGAAAGTTAATTTTAATTTTTGACGTTTAATGTCAACTGAATGAAATTCGTTAATGTCATGTTGTACCACTAAAATAGTTTTTGTAATTCAATTAATGAGTAAAATTATATTTTCATGTTGATGTGAATACTTATTTCATCGTGGATGTTACGATGTACATAATTTTGGTCCTACGAAGCCGATATGAACTGGTAAAGTGTAAAAGTGTCTACACTTAAATATATGCAGCTAGCACCTGGCCGGTTCCGAAAGAATTTCTTTGTAGACGATAACTACAACGAAGTAAGACTGCGAACGACATAGGAGATAATTGGGTGAGCGGACTCCATTTTATATCCTATCATTTATTCATATTTTCGTGTTATTGAGAATACTTTGTACTTGGCATTGACATTATTTGGCTGATGAAACAGCTTGAATACCTGCTGTCCACATATAATATTCTGAATAGTTATACTGTTCTGTAGATTTTTATAGGTACCGTCGCGATTTTTTATATTATCTAAACAGTCACCTTGATTCTGTAATTTGTTCTCAGATTCAAAAAAAACGTCTTAATACTATTAATTGTCACAATGAAGGCACAGTTAAACATTTTGACCAAAAAAAGAGGCCAAATTAAAACATCACTAACTAGATTTGAGACTTTTCTAAACAGTATAGATGTAAATAATTTAAATGAAAATATAGTCAAGGAATTAAGTAACAGACTAGACATAATAAAAGGGTGTTTCGATACGTTCAATGAAATTCAAAACGAAATAGACATACGTAATCCTGATTGCGACACAAGTGAAAATGAAAGATCATTTTTTGAAAATTTGTTCTTTTCCACAACTTCAAAAGCGGATGTTGTAATTGATAATTTTCATAAAAAATTATGTGAAAGAAAAAATAATAACCCTTCTGAAAATGGCTCTGTGATCAGCTCAGGGAGTGTTCACCGTAATATCAAACTTCCAACTATTAAACTGCCAATTTTCAACGGAAAATATGACAGATGGTTGGAATTTAGAGATTTGTTCCACGCACTTGTAGACGGCAATCACTCATTGAGTAATATTGAGAAATTCTATCATTTAAAAACATCTCTAGGGGACGAACCGCGCAAAATTATTGCTAAATTAGACATGACTTCCGAAAACTACCAAGTGGCGTGGCAGTTATTAAAGGGGCGATATGAAAATAAAAACCTCATGATACATAACCATATTAAAAGTATTTTTGAAAGACCTAAAATACAAATAGAGTCACATAGCGAACTTCGCAACCTAACAGACGCGATTAATGATCATTTACTCTCATTAAAATCACTAGGCGAAAATATAGAAGCGTGGGATCGTTTAATCATTTATATCATTACTCAAAAAATCGATGCAATTACACGACGTGAATGGGAATCCTACAAAATACAAAATGAATTACCAACGATGGTAGACATGCAAAATTTTCTGAATGAACGCTGTCAAATACTAGAAAAATTAAGTTCCGACAATCCAAATAAAAACAAAAATACCGGGATCATGAAATACGATAAATTCAAAAAACAAAATGCAAGTTACTCTTTGTACAGCGATGAGGTTAAATGTTATTTTTGTAATAATAATCATACGATGTATGTATGCGAAGCATTTTTAAAATACTCAATACCTGATAGAATCGCTGAAGCTAAAAAACGAAACCTGTGTTTGAATTGTTTTAGCCCGAAACATAAGACAGAAAAATGTCAATTTAGAAAGTGCATTAAATGTCGGCAAAAACATAATGTCCTCATACATTTGGATAATAATAATCAAGCATCCATTCAGACAAACGCCATAACAGAAGAGTCGCACGTCAGTGATTCAAATTCAGAGTCTGCAACTCACTATACATCCTACGACGCCTGCTTTATTGTTCGACCAGTGGCGTTCCAAGTACTTTTATCAACGGCTATAGTTAATGTAAAAGCTAATAACAATACATTTAAAGCTCGAGTTCTCTTAGATAGCGGATCCCAGAGTAACTTTGTGACTGAATCCTTTTGTAATAAAGCGGGAGTGGCTATGCAACCTGTTATACATACTGTGAAAGGAGTGGGTGAAGGTTTGATTAACATCAAAAATCAAACACAGTTCGAAATTATGTCTTTGCATAACAGTTTTAATGTAGATATAAATTGTTTAGTTATTAACCAGATAACAGGTAAATTGCCAAAAGCATCGTTTGATAATAAATGTTTAAATATTCCCAATAATCTAAATTTAGCTGATCCAACATTTAATGAAACCAGTGAGATTGATATACTTATAGGTGCACATATATTTTGGCAAGTTCTAACTGTAGGTCAAAGAACTTTAGGAACAAATCTGCCTATGCTACACAATTCTAAGTTTGGATGGATAATAGCTGGGAATATTGGATGTAAGTCTGACACTTCTGTAACATATTTAGCCACTGACAGTGATAAGGAAATAAATAACTTGGTATCAAAATTCTGGACTTTAGAAAACGTAAATAATAACCATAATAAATCAATAACGTCGAAAGATAATCGATACTGTGAAGAATATTTTGAAAGAACAACAACCAAAGATGAAACAGGTAGATTCGTTGTAAGAATTCCCTTCAAAGATAACCTCTCAGAACTAGGCAGGTCAAAAGATATTGCAAAGAGTAGATTTTTTAATTTAGAAAAACGATTAATAAAAAACCGTGAGTTACGCGAACATTATATCCACTTCATGGAAGAATATAAAAATCTAGGGCATATGTCGGAACTCTCAGAAGACGAATCTGAGAAAGATGACGGGTATTTCATACCACATCATGCCGTTCTAAAATCTTCGAGTCTTACAACAAAATGTCGTGTTGTTTTTAACGCGAGTTGTCCTACTGACAGTGGACTGTCACTTAACGATGTCCAATACGTAGGACCAGCACTGCAAAATGACATTTTTGACATCCTTGCGAGATTTAGAACTCATAAATTTGTAATAGCCGGTGATATATCTAAAATGTATCGTCAGATTTTGGTAAATCCTTCAGATCAGTGTTATCAAAAAGTATTTTGGAGATCAGATATAAACAAACCACTAAAAACTTATTTACTCAGAACAGTCAGCTACGGTACAGCTGCTGCTCCTTATCTAGCTGTAAGAACGCTATTACAGATAGCTAATGAAAACGAGAAAAATGCTCCTGTAGTGAGTTCTATTATAAAAAACGACTTTTATATAGATGATCTTTTAACGGGAGCTAACACCCAAAACGAAATAGTACAAATTCAAAAAGACATTTCAGAATTACTTAAGAAGTCAGGTTTCGAACTCAGAAAATGGTTGTGTAACGACAATTCAATCTTACATAAATTTTCTGTTAATACTACTTTAGAAACAAACTTTATTACTATCGGAGACAACGAAAATAATAAAACCCTTGGCATATACTGGAATGCCAGCAACGATTTTTTACAATACTCAGTTTCCACGGCCCATGATCATACTGTTACCAAGCGGAATATATTGTCCGTAATCTGTCAGATATATGATCCATTAGGACTGATAAACCCTATTATCGTTTTCGGAAAACTGTTTATCCAAGAGCTCTGGAAGTTGAAACAATCTTGGGACGCAGAAGTTCCTGAGCCATTGAAACAAAATTGGTTGAAATTCCAAGAAAATCTAATTCAAATAAACAATTTCAAAATTCCTCGAAATTGTGTCTGCTCTGAATACTCCGTTATAGAAATCCATGGGTTTTCCGATGCGAGTGAGAAAGCCTATGGAGGAATTCTTTATATAAGATGTTTAATAGCCAATCGTGGATATTTTGTTAGTCTACTATGTTCAAAGTCGCGAGTAGCTCCTCTAAAGCAAATAAGCCTTTCCCGGTTGGAATTATGTGGTGCTGTCCTATTAGCTAATTTAATGGATAAAGCTTGTAATACACTGAAAATTGATTTTCATAATACGTTTTATTGGACAGACTCAACAATCACTCTATCATGGATCAAAGCCGAACCCACCGTATGGAAAACATTCGTTGCTAATAGAGTCAGCGAAATTCAAAACTTGTCTGATGTTAACAATTGGTATCATGTCAGAGGGACAGAGAACCCCGCAGATCTTCTATCCAGAGGTGTTCTTCCTCAAAATCTAGAGTTTTGCACACTATGGTGGCATGGCCCACCATTCTTATTAACCGACAACACTTCTTGGAATGGTACCAGCAAAATCAATTACGATATAGATATTCCTGAAAGAAAAACAGTATCTTCAGCCCTGATAACAGTTTCTAATTTCGATTGCATTCTAGCTTTAATTAACCATATCTCAAATTTCTCCAAATTACTGCGAATAACTGCATTTGTTCAAAGATTTATCTATAACATTAAATCACAAAATGTCGCACGGCATCTAGGCTCGTTAAAAATTTCTGAGCTAGACAATGCACTTCTTCTTCTAATCAAAACTGTTCAGCTGAACTGCTTTCGTAAAGAATATCTCTGCTTACGCAACGGAAAAGATCTTCCCAAAGATAGTAAAATCTTGAACTTAAAACCATTTCTTTGTAATGAAATTATTCGAGTCGGCGGGAGACTTGTTAATTCTGAAGGTTCGTTTGATAAGAAACATCAAATCCTTCTACCAAAAAATAATCATTTAACGGAAATTCTAATAAGAAATTACCATATAACCTTGTTGCATTGCGGTTCGCAAATGTTATTATGTTCAGTTCGCGACAGGTTCTGGCCCATTGACGGCAGAAATATTTGCAAAAAAATCATACGCACTTGTGTGAAATGTTTTCGCGTAAAACCCATTCCAACTAATTATATAATGGGTAATCTACCTCCTAATCGTGTTAATCCATCCTTCCCGTTTCTCAATGTCGGCATAGACTATGGAGGTCCGTTTCTAATTAAAGACCGAAGAGGCCGCGGATGCAAAACTTCGAAATGCTACATTTCCTTGTTTGTATGCATGTCTAGTAAAGCAATCCACCTTGAGTTGGTTACAGGCCTTACTACCGAAGCCTTCCTAGCTTGCTTCAAACGTTTTATGTCACGAAGAGGTAAACCACAGAATATATATTCAGACAATGGTTCGAACTTTGTTGGAGCCAAAAACACAATAAATGACTTGTATACCTTTTTAAGCCAAGAATCTGAAACAATTAGTAGTATATTATCTACAGATCGAGTAAAATGGCATTTTATCCCAGCCAACTCACCCTCTTTCGGTGGACTGTGGGAAGCAGGTATCAAAAGCTGTAAGTTTCATCTTAAAAGAGTAATTGGTGACTCCACCTTTACTTATGAGGATTTTTCTACTGTTCTTTGCCAAGTGGAAAGCATTCTCAATTCTCGTCCATTATGCCCGCTTTCCAATGATCCTCAAGACTTAGTCCCACTTACTCCCGCTCATCTCCTGATTGGTCGCTCACTAATCTCTATCCCCGAGGAAGATCTAACGTCAGTCCCGTCAAACCGATTAGACCAGTACCAACACATACAAGTCGCAGTGCAGTCTTTCTGGAAACGATGGAGTAAAGAATATCTATCCGAACTCCAAGTAAGAGCGAAGTGGAAATCTTCCACCAACGTCCAGATAAAACCTGATCTGCTAGTGCTGCTTAAAGACGACAAGCTACCACCCCTCAGATGGTCTCTGGGGCGGATCGTCAACACATACCCTGGAGACGATGGAGTTGTTCGAGTTGTAGACGTCCAAACTGCTAATGGACTTTATCGTCGTGCCGTAAATCGGCTGTGTATTCTTCCTCATGAACTTTAGTTGAAAACAGTGTTTCAAGGTGGCCGGGATGTTCGAACAATACTTTTTATTCAGAATGACAGACCGCCAAGTGTTTTCTTTTTGAAAGTTAATTTTAATTTTTGACGTTTAATGTCAACTGAATGAAATTCGTTAATGTCATGTTGTACCACTAAAATAGTTTTTGTAATTCAATTAATGAGTAAAATTATATTTTCATGTTGATGTGAATACTTATTTCATCGTGGATGTTACGATGTACAATCAGTATACCTAAGTTTGTAAATTACGTTACCATCTCGAGTGTATTTAAGAGCTCTCAGATCAGTTACAACTGGATCTCCAGCTAAAGTCTAAATAATGTCAGTAGTTTAATGGAGCTGAAGTCTTTAAAGAAATTGAAATCCAGATATTTGATGATAAAGGGTTCCGGGTTGGTTCGTGCATGCAGACAAACGTCTACATAGTACGCTGGGACATTAATAACAGTTTTTTTAACTTTCTTTCAATAAGGGAGTGCATCGAGTCGGCTTCCATTTGTCTATGTCCCTTTTCAAGAAATTTTTGCTCAATTAGTACGTTGTTTTTTAGCAATATTAAGTAGCGCATTTAAGATGGTGACGTTTCTGTTCTGGGATGTGCATCCATCACTATACAGAATTATACTTTGACCATTACCTAAGCTACTCAGCACATGCTCTTCAAGAAAGAAGCAAATTATGGAAGCATACTTGTTGGCGGAAACACCACCAGCTGCTTCGTGCCAGATAAAGCAGTATCCTCGAAGTGGCTGCATGTCCTAATTTCATCTTAAATTACAGGACTGATGTGTTTGGTGTTTGATTTGGGGCTTAACATGACAGCTTACATATCCATACAGAAAACTCTGTTATTAGAAGCTTTATCTTTCGCTTCTCTTGTCTCATTTTTTTAAATCTGATGGAATGCATAGTCTTCTTCTGAAATATTTTTGTTTCCATAACGTATGCATTGGTCACACTCATCTTTCTTAGGTTTAAACAGGCTGATATTCATTTCCTCAAAGACATGAGAAAATAAGGCGATTGAGACTTGTAGGCAACTACGTTCACTGGACCAAGCTTTGTATGAATCATGAAAGCAATTTATACAAGATTTTCACAGCTTCAGTGAAGCTGTTATAAATAAGTTTGATAAAAACAAAACAGAAGAATGTTTCTTTCAAGCAGTGTAATACAGTATCTGTAAGGATAGCCATCTACTACATGACGTGTAAGTTTTTTTACAATTTTAGTTAAAAATTTGCATGTTCCAGATTTTGTAAACACCCTATGCTTCTGACCACAAGCCACTGCTAAATATGATAATCATTATTTACATATTGAGAACGTAACAGATAAAAGAAATATTTGAAAAATTAAATGTGTACATTCAAACATTTCTCAAAAATTATCACACTTAACGATGCAAAAATATATACTTATTTCTAATCTCACCTCTCTTTCATCATTTATAAGCTGGCAATATACATCAAACTTTTCTTTTCTATCGATGTGTTGAATCTGACTTTGCACATCTTGAGCTTGTCGTCTTATCTCTGATAGCTGTCTGTTTATGTCTCTCCTTTTAGTTTGAGTGGTTAATAGTTGATCCTAAAATAAGTTTTCTAATTAATGTGAATAACGTATATAAATGGAATTGGTTCATATTAACCTGCAAAGCTGTAACTCTTTCTTGATAAATCTTTACTTCATCTAAACCTATTACTTTCATATACCATTTATTCAAATGTTCTAGTTTGTCGTAAACTATTTTTCTCTGTTCCGTTTTCAGCTTTTCCAAATATTGAGGAGCTTCGACAATAGCCTGATTGATAACTTTTTTTAGAACCTCCAAATTTTGATTGTTGGCAGTCCTCATAATTGATGTAATCCTCATTATTTCTTTATTTCCTACTTGTAAATATAATTATTGACTAGAATCTTCATATATCATTTATCCATTTCGCGTTATCACATTTTGTATAACCCGTTCAAATAAAATGTTTTAATTATTATATTAATAGATGATTAACAAATTAATTATTTTTGGTCTACGTTAATTTATTCTTTGGTTATAATCTACTTCTTTTATATTGTGATAACACGTCATTAGGCATATGTGACGTCTCTGATGTGACCAAAGAATATTTTTATTACTGTATATACGTTATATATAAACAAGGATTGTAATAAAGTTGTTTTTTCCACAACCGTGAGCAAAATTCATTATTATTCAACTGAAAATAATAAGCAAGGGAGCAAAGTAAATAACTTTCATTAGGAGTGTGAAAAATAAATACACAAGCGTATAATAGGTTGCATACTCGGGGCATAATGTTTTCAATATCAAGACTTTCTGAATTTTTCAATAATAAACAAAGTACAATGTTTCATTTTTTTGGGAAAATAAT
The DNA here is from genome assembly GCA_963921935.1 of Galeruca laticollis. Lineage (NCBI taxonomy): Eukaryota > Metazoa > Arthropoda > Insecta > Coleoptera > Chrysomelidae > Galeruca > Galeruca laticollis. The sequence goes on along the minus strand of OY998179.1, from coordinate 183,801,189 downwards.
ATTTCAAGATTGTGAAAAAAATCATGTTTAGCACACGTGAGCATGTCTTTTTCTCACTTGTCCAGTTGTCGTGGACGCGTGAGAAAAAGACATACTTTGCTCACTAGTACTATTGTTTTGATTATTGGATTTGGTTTTAGTATTCAATATTTTTTGGATTTGTCTTTGTGTTCACTATTATTTTAATTATTATTATAATCGGTTTCGGACGTAGAAAGCAGTGAAGTATGTTACATTTTTCATTGTTTGTAAATAATACAATCAAAATAATCTGAAAATGAATATAAATATCTCCAAAAATATCGCTACAATTCTATGAAATAGCCTGACTGGCGAATTATTTTTCTGCAATACGCGTGTGTATGAAACAAGCGGTTTAAGTTGGCAGCACTGGGATGCCATATTTCAATTATTCGATGTCACTTGATATTGGCAGCAGTGTTTCAGAATAAAAAAAATGTTTTTGTGCTTGTGCTCAACGATGTATACTTTCCAGATAAACACTTTTTTTTTGAATTAATGTAATTTTATAAAAGTTTTTGTTAGCTAAGTGAGTTCAGTGGTGGTTTAGCATTTAAAGGATTTTCAATAATATATATACTTAGCACTCTTACAACATTACTGTGATCGGCTAACCTCTATGATATTTGAAATGGCGCTTAAAGTGTGGATTGTTGAAGTATTTTCCATAAACGATAGCAACCAAACAATACCAAAATACAATAGAAAGGTAAAATTGAGAGCAGAATACGATCCTCAGGGCATTAGTATAAAACTTTTCGAACACGACGAATCCTCTCAGTTGTTGGAATTTCCAGTAGACTCTGAAACAGATTGTTGTAAACTGGGTACATCCTCGTACTTATTTTCAATTGACAATGAAAGTATATTAATTAAATTTATCAACAGAGAAGAGGCTAGGTATTTTACTATAGCAATAAAGAAAATCAAGTCTGGTAAAGATGCCTCTATATTTTCTGTTAGAACTGAAGACTCTTCGGCAGCGCAGTACTTTCAATTTTATGGGTATCTTTCTCAACAGCAAAATATGCTTCAGGATTTTGTGAGGACTTACACGTATCAAAGAGCAATATTATGTAACTTGGACGATTTTAAAGATAAAGTAGTTTTAGATGTAGGTGCTGGTTCGGGTATTTTATCCTTTTTTGCTGCACAGGCTGGCGCTAAACGTGTATATGCCGTGGAGGCATCTACAATGGCCCATTACGCACAAAAATTAGTAGAAGCTAATAATTTGAATGGTTGCATAAAAGTTATACCAGGAAAAATTGAAGAAATTGAATTACTGGAGAAAGTGGACGTTATAATATCAGAACCTATGGGATACATGCTTTACAATGAACGAATGCTAGAGTCTTATTTAAATGCGAAAAAATGGTTAGTTCCTGGAGGTAAAATGTACCCTTCCAGGGGAGATTTGCATATCGTCCCCTTTACAGATGATGCTCTTTATATGGAACAATACAGCAAAGCTAATTTTTGGTTCCAAACATGTTTTCATGGCGTCAACTTATCAGCTTTACAAAACTGTGCAGTTAAGGAGTATTTTAGACAGCCTATTGTTGATACATTTGATATTAGGTAAGTTGAAACAAGTATTAAGTATATTATTTATCATTTTTACTATTTCTAAAATATTGTATTTTAAAGAAAATTACTTCTCTAAAGTATTACAAATGACACTTAATCAGGTTTTATGTATATACTTTTCACTGTGATATAATATTGGAGAGTAGGATAAGGAGTTGAGGACAATCAAAAATTGGATTTTTTGAAATTTTAACTAAGGTAATTTTTTATTAAAGTAAATGACAGGAATTGATTTTTTACGGGTTTTTGGATGTGCAGAGATTATCTTATATATTAAAAAGATTTATGAAAACTGAAGTCAGTTCGTCTGGCCGTTCTATCTGGCAGATTTCCTTAATTTTTCTTAAATGAAAGGTATTTAGACACAGATATGTCATCAATCATTGAAATTTACTTAACTCGCACCTTACTCAAGTTATACTCAAACTCTATTCTTCCCTGTACATTTCTTATGGGACACATTCACTCAAGCAATTCGAATTCTCATAGCTCCTCTTCTAATGAATGGATTTTGATCGTTTCACTCTCAGAACACTCAGTGGATCGAGCGCTTTCTTTTGAGCTATTAACTACTTAAATTCGTTGAGTTTGAGGAAAGTTATGCGTGCAGAATCAACTTTACATTCAATTTTTGCAAGATTTCCTTTCACTCAAACCTCTATAACTAGAGTTCTAATTGACGTAGGCTATTGACACAAGTCTAAGAACACTCAGTGGATCAAGCCCTTTCTTTTGAGCTATTAACTGTTTAAATTCGTTGAGTTTGAGGAAAGTTGTGTGTGCACAATCAACTTTACTTTCAATTTTGTCCAAATTCTGCCGCCTACGCACAGCTAATATTGTAGTAATCTTTATTATAGGATATATCCTAATATTACAATAGAAATGATGAAAAATTACATAGTTCCAAAAATAAATGTTAACATTCAGATGTGAATAGACATAACATAGTAACTGAAATTACCTAGTTAAAAAAATACATGGAAATAAGAATAACAAAAGTATAAAAAATATAGATGTACATACATACACAAATATAAACAAATATGTTCCTACCCATCAACGCTCTAGATATTCTAGCAATTTACTTTTAAATCCCTTCACAGTATTTTCCATCTTAATAACATTTGGTAAATTATTAAATTCTTGTAGCCTCTTGAAGAATAAATTTTTCATACCACCACTAGTATGGGTTCTATGTATATGAAAATAAGCATTTGATCTTGTCTGGTGTTCATGTATTTGATTACCTATTGAAAAAATTAAATTCATTAATATATGCTGATTGGAGTCCTTTAGTTATTTTGAATATGAATACCATCATAAGAAAAAACAATTGATTTGAAATTGACAGCCACTGCAGCATATTCAACATTTCATTAATGGAAGTATAACAACTGCATCTCAAAATTATTCTCATACCTCTACTTTGAAGTTGGGAAAGTCTGTTTTGGTTTATTAAATGCATTAAAGTTGGGCAGTACTCAAAATGAGGCTTAATTATACAGTTATACGTTAATATTTTGGAGTCAATAGTAAGATTATTTGTTCTAGAAAAAAAAAATTTTTTTAGAGATTTTTTTATCACATATTCAGCATGACTGTTTAAACTTTGAGTGTTATCTATAATAACTCCCATATATTTAATTACAGACACATATTCTAATGCCGTGCTATCAATTTCGAATTTTATTTCATGGTAGTTAATAGAGTTTAATTCATATTTAGTTGTTATCACCATAACTTTTGTTTTATTAGCATTCAGTTTCAATTTGTTTTTTTGTAAGTATCCCTCAATATTCTTCGTAGAACATTTAAGAACATCTACAGCATTATTCAGTTCCACATTATAAATATAAAATAATGTATCATCTGCGAACAGATTAAGTTCATGTACCCCAGGAACATAATAAATATCATTTAAGTAAATTATAAATAGAAGTGGCCCTAGCACACTTCCTTGAGGGACACCAATGCTGATATCTATCTCTTTAGATATTGTAGAACTGATTTTTGTTTTCTTTTATTGAGGTAACTCATGAACCAAGCCAGTACAGATCCTGCTACTCCATAATAATTTAATTTATTTATTAAAATGTATTGTCTGGAAGGAAGTAATGATTTTATGTAATAATAATTACACCTTCTCATACATAGTCTATCCTAATGCTGCTGCTGCGGAACAGCATGGGTCCTCTAGTATTGTTTAAATATATTTAATTATTTACTTGATAGTTATAGATAGGCTTAAAGTGAAGGGAATAAAAGTTAAAAAATGTAGAAACAATTGTATTTTTTTTATTTATATCAACATGTCTCCACAACTGAGATCATTGACACATGGTACAATTATTAAGTACAAGAACTGAACATTAAGAAACTGTTTAGATTGTCTGAGGCAAATTAGATTTAATTGACACAGCATCATACAATTATAACATAAACAAACTATATAGATTGAATGAAAAAATTATATTTCATAATAAAGATTACTATCCTGTCAAAAATTGATTGGCGAGGTAACTGATCTGGCATATCTATAATTTATTTGAGGGAAGTTTGTAGCTGGTGGTTAAGGTATTTATTTGAGGATTGTAGACAACTTGTGAGTATATGCTTAACTGTGAGTGGTATTTTGCAGTGTTGACATTTGGGTAGGTTGGAAATGGCCATTAAATATCCATGAGTCAGTCAAGTATGTCCAATATGTAGCCTGCGTACAACGACTGTATTTCTTTGAGACATAGGAGGTAGGTCTTTGAAGTCCATGAACCATTGATTTTCATGTAGTTTTGTACGAGGGGGTAACCACCGAGGAGATTTTGTGCTTCTAGTAGGAGGAGGATCCAGGGAGATCCGAGGAGATACGAGATTCAAGGTGATCCGAGGAGATTTAAGTCAATTTGAGTATCATTTTTGCATACGCAAACTGTCTGATGTGAATTTATACCTAAGCGAAGCGAGATTTCATAGATCTCTAAAACACATGTACACATCCCTAGAAGGATATAGCTAATAGCTACATCGTCGTTACTGATTTTTCGTTATTTCTCCCGTATTAACATTCAACCATCTTGTTCGATTCTGATACTCAGTAAGGAGGATTCAACTGACAAATCTCAACTTCGCCAACGCTACTTTTATACTTATTGTTTATCGAAGGATTTTCGTTTTTACTTAGTGAATTTGTTCATTTGTTGTGTATTTTTCATTTGTTTCTGAGATCGATTTCGTTCTGTTGTGCTATTAAATGTACAAGAAAGTAAATAAATTGAATACCTAATAATAATAATTGTATTATTTTATTACAGGTTAGTTTCATATTTCTGAATTTCTTGAAATTATTGTTACCTATCTATATATTTCTTCCTAAAAACTGATTTTATCTTTATCTTGAAAATGAAAGAAGGTAACGAAGTTTCTGAATCTGGACGAATTGTCTGACGTGACCCCTGGTTTGCATCCTTTCACTAGAAAAATCCCTGCCGAATTTAAAAAAAACACCATTTTCAAATATCAAAAAAAACTTATTTTGAAAAAAAAAACGTTAATACCCTGTATTTTTTTTCGTCTGAATTGCCATACGAGAACACAAGCTGTTCATTATTCAGGTGTTTGTATGATTTTCGTACTTAAATTTGAGGGTATAAAATAAACCATGATAATTTTCTCGTATGTCTGAGCGAAATCATCAAATCAATATAATATACATTATCATCGAGAAATCAACACGATAATTTTGGGAATAATGTTAAATTATGCATACTAGCAGTATACATCCATATGTTCGTATCTAAAAATTCCAGTATCTGAATCTGAAAAAAAAAGAGTCAGAAAATTCATTTGAAGATTCTTCTGATGAATGTGGAAGTACAGAAAATTTAAAGGATGAAAATGAAACAAAAATTGAAATGGAAAAATATTATGCTGTTATGTACGATACAGGGTGGTACATAGGTAAGACCATCAATGAAAAAAAAGAAAATAAGGGTAAAATAAAACTTAAATTTCTGAAAGAAGGGTTGGAAGATTTTGTATGGCCTAAGCAGGACGATATGCAAGAAGGTGAAGAAGCCCAAATTTTTTATGGTCCAATTCAAATTCTTGGATGTCAACCATTAAAACTATCAAGATAAGACCGACTAAAGATAGTGAGTCTATACAAATCTTCAAGAAAAGAGTTCAACATGAGATCTTAAGACCGTTTTATTTTTATACGTTTTTTAAACAACTGTCAATAATTTTTAGTATTTTTTGTATTTCTATTACGGATGGGTTTCGTTGAGATTTTTCGAGAATAAATATTTTTTGTTTATTATTTTTATGTTTTTTTCCTTGAACTACTTGGCAACAACACTGTATCTGCTACATTACACATATCACTTATCATTGAATAATAATACTCCAAATATGCTACCCTGCTATACATCAAACTATTTCATACGTTAACTTGAAGAGACTTGAAAGTTTTTAGGGCATCCTGTCGCAATATCTGAAAGAAACTTAGATACTTGAATTAAAAAATGTTTTTTAATGAAAATGATTCTACGTAAATTTGTACATCAATTTGTTAGGAGCAATTTGGGTAAAAAATGTTGCCAACAATAAATAAACAAAACGTGAAATTAAGGAGTTGTTGAACGTTTCGGAGTCTACATCAGACTCCTTCATCGGACAAACTTTAATTATCCTCAGAATCGCTGTTTTTCTTTCAAAATCTGTCAAATTTTCATTGGTAAACACACTGAGAGGTTAATTCACTGTACCTTGAATTTTCCCAATGCCGATTCGGTTTTCAATAGAGATATCCAAATGTCTACTCCTTTCTAACAAAATACAGGTACATTTTATCTGAAAAACCATGAACATATTCTGTTCTAATTCCATTGTAGGTTATTTAGTATTTATATAGCATGACCGAAAATTAATTTAATCAAACATCCATCGTTTCCACGTAATATCAACATACAACTCTGAATTTTCATAAATTGCTCCTGAACAAATTGTTGCAAATATTTATGCAGGAGAATTTTCATTATTAAAAATTTCTAATTCAATTATTTGAGATTGTTTCAGGTATTGGAAGAGAAAGCCCTAAAAAGTTTTCAATATGTAAAATCCTTCCACAATATATTTCAATGGATATCTTGAATAGGAACATTTGCCATCTATAGTTATCTTGATACACTGCCAACGATCATATAAATAAGGAACTAGTAATTTCAATACATATTTCATACAATTCCACAAGTTTCAATATTTTTCAATCAAATAATATCGATTATAACTGAATAATGCTTTAAGAAGACCCGGTAACTATATTCAGAGGGGTTCCGAGGAAATCCGAGGAGATCCGAGGAAATCCGGGGAAATCCAAGGAAATCCTAGGAGATCCAAGGAAATCCGAGGAGATCCTGAGGGGAGGCAATCTTTTACCATAAAAAATCTCCAGTGGTTACCCCCTCGGTTTTGTATTGCAATTTGTTGGGTGATTTGCCTAGCGCTCACATATGGAACATCTTATCCTAGTAAGTAGGTCATTATGCATTTGTATTAAATCTGTCTGGAGGATAGCTGATGAAGCTGTTTTTGCAAGCTCCAACATGAGACAGTACCCAGATTAATGTAACAGTAACACCAGAGATAACAAGGCTAGATGATGTTTAATTATTTGATAGAAGCTGGTCACGGTGCTCCTCAGATTTAGATACATCAGTAAACAGTATCTTATTGTACTTATTGAAATTTATAATATGTAAAAAGCATTGTTTCAATAGATTGCTGTGTGTTTCATGCTGAAATGTTTGCATAGTGTAACATGAGAAGTAGTTGCTGTCTCAACCATAGGGGAGGTTTGTTGGATTCACAGTAAATACTTTCAGCAGGATTGGATCTGAAAGCTCCAAGACAAATTCTTGGTTCAGTATTGTAAACAGAATTAAGAGTTTTTAAATCAGATTTGCTTGCTAACATGTAAATAAAGCTGCCATAATCCAGTTTGCAACAAACAAGAGATCTGTACACCTGTAACAGGATTTTTTCATCAGCTCCCCATTGATGGTGAGTCGAGGGGTCAACCACTACCAAAAAATGTGTACACCAGATTTACATATTTGCCAGACATTCGCGATATTTGCCACATTTGCTATACATTTCTTAATGTTAACCATTTCCAATTATATTTGCTCCACAATTATTATTGTCTTAATATAAGAGATAGTTCTCAGATAATAATTAAGTACTCACATGAAAAGTAGGAATATTAGATCTGTAACACTAATAATAACTGTGAATAAATTTTCTGAATTTATTAACATTTTTATGACGTACCTTATGTAGATTTTTTAAATTTTTGTTAGAATACATATAACTAACAAATTATCAATTATTATTATTGATGAATTTCAATTACAATTTGAATACTTGACAGCTGTTAGTCTGTTTCAGGACATCTTTTTTTTCAGTTACTACATTTTTATGTATTTTTAAAACTAGAGCTAAGTGACAGTTTAGCCAAACACAGTATCAGGTTTAAGCTGTGGCTGACAGATTTGATTATTTTCGCCTTTTAAATTTATAAGATGTCCATCGGAAATTCCCGTGTCCTTTGTATTACTTGTAATGGGAAGATCCACCCTTCGTTTTTCCAACACTTGACTTCTCTTTGAACCTTGGTTTAAACTTGAAATTGTTTCTTGCTGTCTTTCAACATTTTTCAAGTGATCACTAATTGAAAATAACATTTTTCTGAAACCAACTAATATGTTGAATTATTCTGGTTTTGCTTTAAATAATGGGGAGTTCGGTTCTGACAACGAATGTGTAAACAGTATTTGTGTCAGCTCCTATATTTTTCAAATTTAACAGTGTTTATTGATCAAAGTTAAACTCAATTACATACAGTATAGTGAATATTAGTGCTTCTCCATCGGACACTAAGTCAATTTTGACTAATACCACATAAACTCATGAAAAAACCCGTTTATTTGTAATTAACCTGCATCATTTTATCTACTTACTACAAAACCGGTCGAATTTCGCAGTTTTTCAAGTGATATGATAAATATAAATTGGAATACAGGCCCGCATTCAGGCACCTAGCAACAATTATGGAAATTATATCCGGCGAGACTTCTGACTACAGAAGTTTTCAAAACACCTACTCCTCAATCACTCAACAACAGTTTCCAAAAAAAGACCAAGCAATAATTTTTCCCGCAAGTAATAATGAAAAAATTCAGGATTATTTAATCCCACTTGGAGAAATTATCCAACCAAAAAATATTTTGTTTTCTTCAAAATTATCTCACAACCGGATGTGTATATACCTAACCAGTACCACGATAGTCGATAAATTCATGACCGAACATGATGGATAAATAAAAATAAATGGCGAAATTGTACAGGCCAGAAGACTTGTCACACCAACAGTTCGACTTATACTATCAAATGTGAGCCCTACAATACCTCATAATCTGATAATAAATGAGTTAAATAATTTAGGCATCAAATCACTTTCCACGATGTCATTTTTAAGAATAAGCTCAAATCTTCCTGAATACAGCCACATATATAGTTTCAGACGGCAAGTATTCATAAGCCCACCAACAAATTCATTGCCTGAATCAATTCTAGTAACACACGACAGCACCTCCTATAGAATATTTCTCTCAGACGATTCTCTAATATGTTACTCTTGTAAAAAATCAGGACACTTAGCAGCTAATTGTCCAATACAGTCTGTAACACCAAATAGTCAAACCAATACATCTCACTCACCTACTGCACAATCTGAAGCACCTCTCAACAACCCGCAATCAGCTAGCGCCGAGGCGAATTCCCAGCAGTATAACAGCGAACCAAAAACTCTCACCACAATCCCCCCACAACACCCATTATCCACCCCCAATAACATAGAAAAACCTGAACTATCCCAAAAACACTTATCTACGGAATTTTCTGTACCTCAGAATGCCTCAAATGTACATTCGATGAAATCACCACACCGTCCCCGCAACCTGATGCCGAAGAGAACACAGTGCAAACAGATCCTTTCAGCAAGCCAACTGAAACAATCCTCAAAAAATCAAAAAAGACGCAGCTTCCACGTCGGCACTTATGGAACCCGTAAGACAGACTATCGCTGAACAGAACCCCCCTTTTGTTCTGGACTTCGATCAAATATCGGACCTCCTTGAAAATGTATACGGATCCCCCGATCCCGTAAGCATAGTTAAAGACTACACAACAGACTTCACCGCTCTAATACACATGCTGACAAATATTTACCCACATTTCAAAGACAGATGCATAAAATCTAGATGTACAAAACTAAAAAAGAAGCTTTTAATACATCTCCAAATGACCTCAGACACGGAGGCCTCAGAACCAGATAGTGATTCCTCACAACGATCCAGCTATTAACTTTCCCGTTCAATATGTTCACTTCAATTTTACAGTGGAACCAAAATGGTTTCATTGACAAACTTCCGGAGCTACAACATATATTAGACCAATATAAATCCGAAATAATATGTCTCCAGGAAACTAACTTGAAAGACGACAAAGTTCAAGCTTTAAGCCAATATCAGAAATTCTGCAAACATCGTAATAATTCTCAGCGAGCAAGTGGCGGAGTAGCAATTCTAACACTTAATACCATCGATGCTCAGGAAATTCCTCTGCAATCAAACCTAGAAGCGATTGCTATCAAAATTCACGATACAAACGACATCCACATCTGCAATATATATTTCCCACCCGCACTTCAACTCAATCAACAAGATTTTAATGATTTGCTAGAGCAGATACCCCAACCGAGAATCATCGTAGGGGACTTTAATGCACATAACTCCAACTGGGGGTCATCCTCCTTAAACACTAAGTGTAAAATCGTAGAACAAACAACTGATCGGCACAACCTTGTTATTTTGAATGATGGAAGACCTACTAGATTCAACATTCAAACTGGAGACTCTTCGTGTATTGATCTTTCGATCTGCGATCCAACATTGTTACCATTACTAACTTGGGACAGACTAGACTACACATACAATAGCGATCATTATCGAATCATTATATTTAATAACTCCAACTGCAGTAGTGACAGCCCCATCGCTCCCGCATGGAATCTAAAAAATGCAGATTGGGATGTTTTCTCATCCTCAATTAAAGATAAAATCGAATACTGTACAATTTCTCCTGACATAGACGAATCACTAAAGCACTTTACAAATATGATCATAAATTCCGCAACCAAGTCAATCGGAAAAATAAACTATCATTATAAGAAACGCGCTGTGCCATGGTGGAACAACGAATGCAAAACCGCCATAGAAGCTAGCAAAAACGCCTTTAACAAATATAAACGATTAAAAACAGTACAATGCAAAGTAGAATTTTTAAAACTGCGCGCAAAATCCCGGTATACAATAAAAAACGCGAAACGCAAATCATGGGCTGACTACGTATCATCACTAAATTCAGATACACCAATGACCGAAATTTGGAAAAAAGTAAGAAGAATATCTGGCATAAAAGGCAATAATAAAATTAACAGACTCGAGGTCGAAGGCCACACTTTAAATAACAACTATGACATGGCAAATGCCCTCGCTAATATCTACGAACAGAGTTCCAAAGAAACCAACCAGAGCACATCACAAAGAATTCCAAGATCAAAAAAACATTGATATTAGGGAGGAAAGAAATGATCCACTAAATTTACCTCTAACCATGGCAGAATATCACGAAGCATTATCAAGCTTCAAAGATTCCTCTCCTGGACCTGATCATATTCCTATAATTTTCCTTAAGCATTTTCCCGAAAGAGCTCATCAACATCTACTCCAATTATTCAATATCATCTGGTTACAACATAAATTCCCAAAAACTTGGCGAGAGTCGCTAATAATCCCCATACATAAATCTCGAACTCCGAAATCAAATCCCCACTCTTACCGCCATATTTCGCTCACATGTATCATGAGCAAATTAATAGAAAATATGATTAACAAAAGATTACTATGGACACTGGAAAAACGCAAACTAATAATACCGGAACAGAGTGGCTATAGAGTAGGAAGATCAACGTTAGATAATATCATTGAACTTGAAAGCGAAATCAATGAAGCGTTTGCACTAAAAAGTAAATGCTTAACGATATTCTTCGATATTACTAAAGCATTCGACACCGTCTGGCATAACTATATTATTAAACAGTTACATAGTTGGGATATACAGGGACATTGCCTATTCTTCATCACAAACTTCCTACAAGACAGATCGTTTAAAGTTAAAGTAAACAACACAATGTCTGACTTAAAATTTCAAAAAAACGGCATTCCACAAGGTTCTGTACTTAGCCCGACCTTGTTCATAATAGCAATGAATGATGTTCTACAAGGATTAAAAACGCCACTTAAAGCCCGCTTATATGCCGATGACCTGGTCGTTTACTGCAAAAGTAAGAACCTTAAAAACAGTCAGAAAATTGCACAAGAGTTCCTCTCCCATTTAGAATATTGGACAGAACGAACAGGCTTCATCTTTTCAACCGAGAAATCGAAACTCATTATTTTTTCGAAAAAGAAAACTCCAGAGCGCGTAAATCTACGCTTGTATGGAAAACTTTTACAAACTGAAACATCTGTTACATTCTTAGGAATGACTTTTGATGAATCTCTTAACTGGAAATGCCACATAAACAATCTCCTCTTGACATGTCAAAAACGACTGAACCTCTTAAAAATGTTGGCTAATAAAAATTGGGGTGCTGATCGAGAAACTCTGCTCACGCTTTATCGTACATTAATCAGGTCCAAGTTAGATTACGGTTCAATTGCCTATACGACAGCGACTAAATCACTCTTAAACCGGATAAACAGCATTCATAACACGGCCCTACGCATAATAACAGGGGCATTCCGCACTACACCAGTCGAGAGCCTATATTGTGAAGTTGGAGAACCATCTCTAGAAGACAGAAGAATGTACCTAAGTCTAGTGTATGCAGCTAGAATAAGGCAAAATCTCTCCAATCCTACCAGCCAAAATTGCACCACAAAAAACTTCCCCAACCTGTTCCAAAAGCCAAGAACCTCCAAACCTTACTATATCCGAATTAAAAACTACCTATCAAAACTTAGCTACTCACTCCCAGAATGCGATCCCAATGAACTTAGTTCAATTCCAACCTGGCAAATCAAAACTCCAACTTGCATCACCAGTCTTTCTTCCTATAATAAATATCATGAAAACCCCTACATTATTAGATCGATGCTAAACAGCATACTAGAAAAGTTCCCTGATTACTTCCACGTTTATACTGATGCCTCAAAGTCTTCTAATAAAGTCGGAGCTGCGGTAGTGACCGCAACTTCGACCCACATGTTCAAGCTCCCACCAACCTGCTCAATCTACTCAGCAGAACTGTATGCACTATATGAAGCATTAATCCTCATAAATGCATCTAAATACATAACCATCTCATTCTCTCGGATTCCCTCAGCGCAATTAAGGCCTTACAATGCATTTATCCAGATCATCCCATTGTAACAAAAATAAAACAAGAACTCTACTCTGCCGAACAAAGCCATAAGAATGTCATCTTCATATGGATACCATCCCATATAGGAATTCATGGTATTGAAGAAGCAGATAAATGCGCCAAAGAAGCCGCAGACAGTGACACAACCGAAACTATTAGACTATCAGTGAGTGCGGATATAAAATCTACAATAAGATCTAAAATAAACAGTGCGTGGGAAAATCGGTGGAAAAGTGCTACATCCAAGTTGAATGAAGTAAAAAAGTCAATAAAGCCCTGGTCTGCGTTACCTAAAAATCGTCGAGACCAAGTCCTACTGACTCGACTACGCCTAGGCCACACTAGGCTAACACACAGTCATCTTTTCAGTCAAGAACCTAAACCTAAATGAAACTACTGCAATGAACTACTTTCCGTGAAACATTTACTCACTCAGTGTCCGCAATTAGCAGCGAAACGACAACAGGCCCAACTTCCTTCTAGTGAACTTGCAGACTTACTAGGATCATCATGTAATGTGCACAATTTAAAAATATTTCTCAAATCTATAGATGTTCTGAGACTCATATAGACATTATTTTATGTATAACTTGCTTCTTTTGTAAACCTTAATGATGCTAATGACCCACGCGGTTGATGCGTATTATTAAATAAAAAAAAAAAAATTAAATAATGGTCCAAAATAGTTTTCATATTCCGAAGGGTCAATCAAATCTTTGAGGTCTATTTTGGCAAAATTTTCTAAATTGTTTATTTCATCTTCTTTTAGATGTTTTAAAGACACCGCATTGGTCATTCCACTCACTGTTAAAAGGTTTTTTAAAAAAGGGGGAATTTGCGGAATTTAACTAAGTTTCAATATTCTGAAAAAAGCTATTTTCACTAGGTTCCATTATCAAAAACCTCGTCAAAAACTTAAAATCACTTTAGTAACTCAATTTGCCAGCAAAACAGTACATGCTACCTCTACTGTGTACTGCACACTGTACCACAGAACACCACTGCACTCAACAAATAAAGCGTTAATGAGGACTGGTGGGAGGGAAGGGGAGGGAGCAAAAAACTGGCACATCAAGGGCGTCTACCACTGTAAATGTTTTTAAAAAAACTAATTTCGCTATCTTGAATGGCAATAAAATTGCTTTTTAGTCTTTCCTTCAAAAAAATTGTTTACGGTTCTGACATAAAATTATAAACAATGTTTTTTTAAATGGAAACTACCTTTGATATTTTTTTTAGTAGAGCACTTTATATAAGAATTAGGTACATTTAGAAAAAAAAAATGTGTAATGTTATTCTTATGTAAAGTACTTTTACTGAAAAAATAAAATAAATGAAAGGCAGTTTCCATTTAAAAAAACATTGTTTATAACTCGGTTTATAAATTATCTCAGAATTGTAAACAATTTTTTTGAAGCAAAGACCACCACTAAGAAACAATTTATTGTCATTCAAGATACCGAAATTAGTTTTTTAAAAAACTTTATAGTTTTCTCATAATTTGCTTGGTTCCATACTTTTGGATGACCCAGTATATTGTATGTAAGACGACAAACAAGCGTTGTATACGTTGCTGAGACGGAAACAGACTTTCAGCGGTCCAACTAAAAGGTTGCGATGAAATGGTATGAAAGCATTTGGTCCACTAGATCTCGATCTATCTTGACTAATGAGCAGTTCATGTGTTAGTGTAGTACAGTATATCTAATAATTCTAACGCTGGATATAATGCTGCACAGCACTAACCTTCCTCAACGCATTGTACTCTCCCAAGCAAGCACAATAACTTGGAGGTTAAATAACTATTATATCACATCACTTCTAATAATAATTATAACACTACACTTACGTGTTTGTCAAAATTGTCAAATTATCAATCAATAGGAGACGTGCACAGTTGACAGATCGTGACTGATTGGAAAACCAACACATGTTTTTGTAGAAATTACAGGTACAGACGGTAAAGAGTGGAACAGTGTTCCGTTCTTTGCAAATTTTTGACGTTATTTCGTGAAATAAAATTTAATTCACTAGATTTATTATAATTTAGATCATGAAAAAGTTTTAAGAGCTCAAAATTAGAGGAGTCGGTCTTAGTGAGGTTAGTTTTAGTACTTTTCTTCCACCATTGAAAAACGTTAGGTATTTGCGAGGGTATTTGTAAAGATTTTTGTGAGTTAATAAACAGTAGTTGTGGTTTGTTTTCTTGTAGATGAATATGGTAAGGGAATACTCGTTGCAACTTACAAATTTTTGTTTTGTTGGTCCTCCAAACAGTACATGATCTGTCAACTGTGCACGTAACTCTACTGTTCAAATTATGTCTTTCGGTTTTATTAATAATTTGCACTAGATATTTTTGTGTTGGCTTTTACAGTGTTTCTGGGATAACCTAATGTTCATTTTCCATAAAATTACCTCACGACAAAAAGTAATGTTTTTAAATGATGAAAGAAAAGAAAAGTATTAAAAAATTGTTTTCAAATAATTAATGTATGACAAATATGAAGAACGCAAGAAGGTCCTTTAGTTCTAAAAGATTTTTTTGAAAAGGTGTTAGCCATTATGGAAGTTTGAGATCATTTGAGATGTCCCTCATTTGCATTAAAAGTTTCAAAGAAATTATAGTTCAGTAGTGAGTTCAATAGTTTCTGAGATTAAGTGTCTTATAAAATTTCCATCAGACAGACGGCAGAGAGACGGAAAGTATCTGAATCTAAATCTGAATCAATAGCTTGTAATTTTATTTTGTAAAATTTCATAAAATGCTTCATTCTGTGTGTCAATTATTTACATTTACCAGACATGTAGTATATTTCCAAGATAGTTTTCACATTCCCCAAACATGTTTTACATTTGCCAAGCACTCACCACTTGCCACATTCGTCACATTTACCAGACATTTGCCACATTGGCCAGACATTCGGCACATTTGCCAGACATTCGGCACATTTGCCAGACATTCGCCACATTTGCCAGGTGGTTAACCCCTCGTGGTGAGCTTATGTTTTTAAAATGTTTGTCTGTATAATATTTGCATCGTTTGTAATTAATTTCAATGTTCAATTATATACTTAACGTTGATTTTAATTAAAACAAACTTTGGCGTTCGACACTCTTTATTCAACAACCTCACTGACGTTCATGTTCCTAGCCTCCTCTCCCGTAGGTACAGGGTTTTTCATTATATATGGACCCTTCTATATCTCACTTATTATTTGATGCAGATAACAATGTTTCAAATACGAGTTAAAGGGTTATTAATGTAGTTTTTAAAATTCAACAAAAATATACAGGATGTCCCAGAAAAGATGGTCAGAGCCAAAGTGTTCTTTCTTGAATGGGACACCCTATATATTTTTATATTTTTAAACTGTTCACTTCAATCCGAATTCAGCAATATATAATTGTTATAGTCTAACCTTAACAGAAAATATATTCATTTAAAAATCGTTTTCTGTGGGATGAAAACCAACTATAAACAACGGGCAATGAAAGCATTGTCATATTTGGCGAGTAGTTATTTACACCATTATAAAACATTGTATTTGATAGTTTGGAATATGCGGTATACAGATGATGAAAAGATAGAAATATTTTTTCAATTTGTAAAAAATAATAATAACAAATTAGATGCAAGGAGAGAATTTATGGAATTATATCCAAATCGGCATGCGCCTAGAAAAATACGTTCAACAGAATATACCAGCATGTAATGACAACTAAGAACTTTTCTAGGAAAAACGAACGTGTGTAATTAATGAGGAGGATGATTTAGATACACTTCTTTCTCCATTTTGAAGGTAAAAAAATATATATTTCTGTGGATTTTATGGTAGTTGAATAAGATGGAATAATTTTTGCGCTACTACTTTTTTGCAGAAAACTCTGAAGACTCGTTAGTAACCAGCTCCAATATATTACAAAAACATCCTATGAAAATTTTTAGGACTCTGAAAAGACACAATTATAAACCATATAAGATACTTCCCGTGCAGGCTCTTACTGAATTGCACAAACGGAAACGGTTAATATTTTGTCAGGAAATGCTTCGTCGCTTGAATGAAACTCCAGATATCCTTCAGAAAATCTGTTGGACAGATGAATCCAGTTTTTCTACAGCTGGCGTGTTTAATAGAAAAAATAGACGTTCATGGGAAAATAAAAATCATAGACAGCGGAAAGTGCATCAAATAAAGAAATCTGGACGGAAATCAATTAAATTTTGGTGTGGAATATTCCAGAATAAAGTGGTTGGGCCAATATTTTTAAATTATAAGTTAACAGGAAGAACTTACCTAAACTGCATAATACCCAAAATAAGTGAAATACTAGAAAATGAATTTACAGCTGACCAATTAAATACTATGATCTGGCACCAAGATGGTGCATCACCCCATAATGTATTAGAGGTGAGAGAACATCTCAACAATCAGTTTCCAGAGTGAATCGAAAATAATGGGACAATTCTATGGCCTCCTAATAGCCCCGACCTAACTCCCTTAGATTCTTTTTTGTGGGGGATGCTGAAAGATATAGTTAACTTTGGCGAAAATAACAATCTTGAGATAATTCAGGAAAATATTCAAGGCGAAATTAATAACTTAAATAATCATGCTGATATTATTTCTAAATGTTTAGAGAATTTATGCCGAAGATACCAACTATGCATTGGCAATATGGGGGGTCATTTTGAACAATATTTATAGTTTCATTTGGGCTTACTTAGTTTGAGATTACTTTATTTTGTAAATAAATTTACTGAATTCCAATTGATAGATTACTACATCTTACTGTGTCGTATATATTTTCTGAACTGTTAAGGTTAGACTATAACAATTATATATTGTTGAATTCGGATTGAAGTGAACAGTTTAAAAATATATAGGGTGTCCCATTTAAGAAAGAACACTTTGGCTCAGACCCTCTTTTTTGGGACATTCTGTATAATATTTTTGTTGGATTTTAAAAACTACTTTAATAACCATTCAACTCTTATTTGAGACATTTTTAATTGTAACAAATAATAAGTGAGATATGGAAGGGTCCATATATAATGAAAAACCCTGTACCAACCTACATAATTACAAAACCCTAACATCTCCCTTTTTATAAAATAAAACGAGTTTTTTTTAACTCATTTAATGGCACTGGCTACCGCCAACTGGCCAAAACTTCGTAATCTTGTAAAGTATACTCAAGATAGTCTTTATTAGCTTATGGTTTGTCAATTTTCCCAATATGGAAGAATAAACTATATCAATTGATTCACCGTTTTTCTGTTACAAATTTTTTTTTTCAACTTTTTTCTGCACACATTCTTTTTTTATTTTTATTTTTTTTAATTCATTATTTTTTTTTTCAACATAGGCACTTTCAATGTGATAGATGCTTCTATAGCCTTTTTTTAATTTAATATTTTATTTTTTTCTATTTTCTTTTTTTTCTTTTTCTTTAATATTTTTTTTATTTTCTTTTTCTTTGATATTTTTTTTTTAATTTTCTTTTTTTTCTTTTTCTATAATTTTTTTTTAATCTTCATTTTTTTTGAGACAGGGACACTTGTTAGGAAAATTTAATTGCCGGAGGACCTCCCGGACAGGTGTAGACTTACACAGGTGTTAATCCTTGGATGCGTAAACATAAGAGTGGGAAACACAGACTTATTCTATATTTACAATTTTATGCCCGCATCATTTATATATTGATGTAATGCAGTGAAACATTCCTGATTGCTTAGTAGATATTCCAGATTAATGGGTAATGGGATTTTTTTTGGACTAACTGATGAAAGAGCTTGTTGACGTGTAAGGTATTATTGCAACACTCTAGGATGACATGTTTTAGATTTCCTATGCTTCCACATGTACAGTCTGGACTATTTACTAGTCCAATTTTAAATTGATACTCAGGATACATGGCATTCTGTTTATATTTGTAATGATTTTCCTGTTTTGGTATGTTTTAAACCATACTTCATTTGGGATATTTGGTTGTATTGTTTTATAAAAGCGACCTTTGATGCTTTCTTGGAAACCTGTGTTCCATTTTTCTGTTGTTTGTTTTCTGAGTATCGAAAAATAGTCAGTAAATGGGTTTTTAAATCCTACTAGTTTTTGTCCGTTTTCTGCAGCGGATTTTGCTAACAGATCTACTTTTTCATTGCCTGTTATACCTACATGTGCTTTAACCCATACTAAAGAAATATGTTTATTGTCACGTTTTATCTGGCGGTGAAGAGTCAGTATATCAATTATTATGTGATTTTTAACTGATGTAATTGTTGTGGTTTTTATTTTTTCCAGTGAGCTTTTGCTATCAGTGAAAATGACGAAGTTAGTCTTACATGAGTTTAGGCACATTTTTAATGCTTCTCTTATTGCAGTGAGTTCTGCTGTGAATATTGTAGAGTGTTCTGGTAGTTTGAATGCCTCATTTCTATTTATGTTTTTGTAATATACAGCGCATCCAGTATTACCTTGACTGACTGATCCATCTGTGTATATTTGTTCATAATTTGTCCATTTACAATTTATCTCCTGATTTATTATGTGTATATTCTGGTCATTTTGTGGTTTTTCTATGACAATGATTGGAGGGTTATCAAATATTTCATATTGTGTTATGTGACTTGCAAGGCTTTCTGTTTGATGTACGGTTTGTTTATATTCCTTGACTTAATTATATGATTCTATCAATAGTGGTTTTTTCTTGTGAGCCCAGTATTTGTGACTAGTGCATAACTGAGATAAAATTTGCAATTTCTCTGATATTCCATTATTTTTAGCTATAAGTTTTAATGTAAATTTTCCTGCCAGTAAAACCCTTTTTATTTCCATTGGCGGTTCTCGAAATTCAGCCTCAAGTATATTTATTGGTGTACTGTTCAGATATCCACCGCAAATGCGAATACTTCTATTTTTTATTTTTTCAATTTTTTCTAGTTGGGTTTTGGCGATGTTATGATAGAATAATGAACCATAGTCTAATATTGATCTTATTAACGATCTATAAATTCAAATTGCTATATTAGGGTCTGCTCCCCATTTTTGCCCACGTATTGACTTTAAAATGTTAATTGCATTTGCTGCCCTTGTTGTCATGTAGTTAATGTGTTTTTTCCAGTTAAGCTTCATATCCAGATAAATACCCAGGAAGTTGACATTTGTTTCATATTTAATATTGAACGATGACAGTTTAATGTAACATGGTGGATTGTACGTTTTTCTTGTAAAAGTACAAACGTTGGATTTCTGTTCTGATATTTTTAAACCAATTTCCTCGGTCCATTTTTTAATAATTGCAATATTCTGTGAAAGGGTGTTATTACAGCTGTCTATTTGTTTTGATTCTGCATAGACACATATATCGTCAGCAAATTGTAATATTTTAGTGTCTGTTGTTAATAAATTTTCTAATTCCTGTGTGTATATTATATAAAGGAGTGGGCTTAAGATGCTTCCTTGGGGTAGACCTACCTGTGTCTGTGGCATGTCAGTGAGGCCTCTACTCGTTCTGATGTATAGCTGACGTGTTGAATATTTCTTTAAAATATTTATTATAATTGTCTTTGGTATGCCGAGAGCCATCATTTTTGTATATAAGATATCCAGGTTTACATTGTCGTATGCTCCTTCTATGTCTAGGAAAATAGCAGAAATTGAGTTGTTTTTAGTGAAAGCTATTTGGATATCAGTGACCAAATTGGTTAAACTTTCTTGTGTAGATCGTTCCCGTCTGAAACCATATTGTGATTTAGGTAATAATAGATTTTTTTCTAACCAAAATTCTAAGCGATTTTTCATTAGCCGTTCATATGTCTTCAAAACACAAGATGCTAACGATATGGGTCTATATGATTGGTAATTATCAGGAGGTTTGTCCTTTTTTAATATTGGTATTATTATGTAATCTTTCCAGTCTTGTGGTATTGGGGATTGGTGGGTCCAAATATTATTAAACTGCCTGAGGATTTGTTCTTGAGAGTTTCTGCTCAGATTGGCTAATATTGGGTAGTGTATTTGGTCTTTTCCCGGAGACGAGTTGTTACTAATCTTAAGAGCTATAAGTAGTTCGTTTATCGTGAATGGTCTATGCAGAAAATCATTTGGTGCTTCACGTAATTCCATATCAGCTTCCGTTTGTGGTACCCAATCTGGAGCCAGTTTACTATGAAACTTGGGAATCCACTCATCATCTAAGTCAATAGTTTGATAATTTTCCTGCCTTCTACCTCTATATCTATTTATTCGCTGCCACACTTCTTTAATAGGGGTACTGCTGTTCATAGAGTTGCAGTAATTCTTCCAAGATTCTCTTTTCGTTGCTTTTGTTATTTTTTTAACCATAGCGTCACTGTGTTTGAATTCCAATATATTTTCAAGGTTAGGATTCTCTCTATATTTTTTATACGCGAGTTTTCTTTTCTGGACTGCTTCTTCACATTCGTCACTCCACCACTGCTTTCCTCTTGATTTGATTGTTTTGACTGTTTGTTGGGGTATCGTTGTTGATGCTATTTTATTGATAGAATTAATTACGTTTTCATATGTTGGTTCCTCATTGATGATTGAGAATATTTCTTCACTGGTTTCTGTATATTTACTCCAGTCTGTTTTTAATATCTTCCATTTTCTGCTGTTGTTGAAACTGAAACTATTTGGCTTAATGAAGCAGTCAATTATAATTGGTAAATGATCAGAACCACAAGGATCATCATGTGTTTTCCATTGGAATAAGTGTGATATATGTGGACTAGTAACTGTTAAGTCAATGGCACTGGCTCTTGAGTGTAGATTGTATTGAATTAAAGTGGAAGATCCATCATTTAGACAAATGAGATTGTTGTCTTCTAATCAGCTTAAAAGTGTGTTCCCATAAATGTCATTCCACTCACATCCCCACGCCTGGCTATGAGAGTTAAAGTCCCCTCCAATAACAAACGGAGAAGGTATAGATGAAAAAAAGGAATTCCATACATTTACATCAATATATGTAGCAGGTTTTATATATAAGGATACAAAAGTAATACTATACGAATCACAACTAATAGTTACACATTTATTTGGTATATCAGGAAAAACAGGTAAAAATACTTCTCTAAATTTTATATTTTTTTTATTAGTATAGCTGCCCCACCCCTTCCGTCTAGACGGTCGGAACGAAGGATATTATAAAAGGGAAAATTAACAAAGACCCCTGGTCTAAACCAAGTTTCTGATAGTAATGCTATGCATTGGTGTAGTGTGTCCCGTTACAGTGAAAACATTTAGGGGTTATTATTTCTGTGCAACTATCTGTAGGATGATTACCTTTACACTTTAAACATCTCGTCGATCCTTTACAGTGCTTACTCAAATGACCATATCTAAAACAATTATAACACAAAACCACTTTCTCAACATATGCTTCAACTTCACATATTACCTGATTAATTTCGATATATTTAGGAAGAGTTTGCGATTTAAATGTGACTAGTATCGTTCCAGTTGGGACATACTTGACAGTTTGATCCGGCAATATCACTTTTCTGGATAACCTTGTTGTTGATTCTACTTTGAACTTACAATGCAAATCGTGTTCTTTGATATTATTTTGAATGTATTCATCTGTATAATCTAGTTCAACTTGTCTAATTAGACCTCTTCTGTGCAACATGAATCTTGGGATGTACGCAACTAAATTGCTCTTTGGCAGTTCTGAAGATTTTACTAGTGTATTGGCACTGCTAAAATCTTTACAATTTATTCTGATTCTATTTTTGCCTATGGATTCTATTGACTTTATTTGGTTGTTAATTTCTTTGTGATATTTATAAATTATTTCTCCAATTTTCATAGCACTTAATTTTCCAGTGAAATTTTCTGAAATGTTTTCAATATATAATGAATACGGGCCTGTGTCTGTAGATTTAAATAAGTATATTTCTCTTTTTTGTGTCTTACTAATTATTGTATTGGAATTAGTTTCATGGTTGGGTTTTTTGCTTTTGTTTACTTTGTTTTTATTATCAATTGGATGTTTTGTAATATTTTCAAAAAATGTACTAATTTGATCATTACTTACTTTGTTCAAAGTTGAGTTATTTTTTATTACATTACCGTTGAAGAATTATCAATATCCATAGCATTATTTTGTTGTTCATTTGAACCACAACCTGAAAATCCGTCCTGAATTCCAGGATCGGGGGGATCTCCGTCCGAAAGGTTACTCATTATTTTTATTCACTAACTAAAATTACTTCAACTTATTTATTTTAAATGTAAATTGGGTTTATTGTTCAAGACTAGTTTTTATCGCACTCCGTAAAATACGTCTATGTACTACAAAATGTAGAATTGTACTGGAAAACGAGTTTGTGAATAACAAAATTTTGTGAAACTAGTTTAAGCTAACGGCTACATCAAAGTTTATTCTACATTTCTAACATCTCGATTAATGTACAGATTCTGATCTCTGAGGTGGCTTGACGTTCCGTCCACTGATAGTAACTTTATTCTAAAGTAAATAATCTTTCTCAGAGTCTGTTCCTGAAGTTACATTTCTGGATCTATGCTACTATCACCAATACTGTGTGTCTCTCTTTCTAAATCACCTTTATATTTTCCTTCTTCTGTCTTCTCTTTTTCCACACGCTCTGTTTCGCTCTCTCCTAGAGGGCTTTCTTTTTCATTTATATTTTCCTCCAAATATTCCAATTCATTTTCTAAACCTATATAATGCTTAATACTATTTAAATTATTAATACGTTTTATAGCAGGTGAATTTTCAAGTAGAAAATGGTTCTCTTGTGTTGTTCTATAAGGCTTTATAAATGTTCTATTTCGGAATAAAACTGAACCATTTTCTACTTTTACTTTATAAGTCCTATCTCTTACTCTGTTCAAAATAATTCCTGGGGACCACATTGAACCTGGCATAGTTTGTACATAAACCCTTTCACCGTTTGATAATAGTTCAATATTTTTAACACCCTTTTTGTTATAGTACTTTGAACTTTATTTTTGTCTTTTATCTAGAAACGTAACATATTTATCTCTATTTACAATTTTGGGTATTAATTTACTATTTTCACATGGTAATATAGACCTTAATTTTCGTGAAAATAATAGTTCAGCTGGCGAGTTGACACCATCCACTTCCATGTTTCCATACAATAGTAAGGCCATATTAATGTCCTTTTTGTCTTCAATTACTTTTTTAAATATATTTTTGGCAGTTTGGATATTTCTTTCTGCCATCCCATTGGACTAGGCATAAGTAGGTGACAACATTACATGATTAATCTCCCAATTTTTAGCAAATGATTTAAATTCCTCAGAGTTAAATTGTGGGCATCCATCAGACACAACTGTCAGTGGAATGTCATGTCTTGCAAATAGAGTTTTCAAAATCTCAATTATACGGCAACTGTTATCCGTATTGCTTAGTTTTTCTATTTCAATAAATTTAGAGTAATAGTCTACAACTAATAAATATTTTACTCCCCTTAGCTCACAGATGTCACAACCAACTTTGTTCCAAGGCAATGCAGGTATTTCATGGGACATAAGAAGCTCAGATTGTTGAGATTTAGAATATTTATTACATAAGTGACATTCTGAAATTCTTTGAGTTATTTCATTTTTCATGGTTGGCCAAAAAATTGAGTCCCTGGCTGATTTAAAACATTTATTTATGCCTAAATGATTATAGTGTACCCTATCTAACATTTATTTTTGTAAGACTTGAGGAATGACTAGATCTTTTAATATTGTAAGTTCACTTCTTTATTTCCAGAATATTTTAATATTTTCTGGAACCTTTTTAAAATGTTTAGGCCATCCCTTTAAAATTATATCTTTTAATGATTGCAAGGTAGAGTCTTCTGCTGTTTTTATTATAAATTAACTTAGTTTATTTTCTATTATGTTTATCCCTGCTATGATACTGCAAACATGCAACTCTACTTCTTCATCCAGACTATTGTCAGTCTCATCTTTACAATAGGCACGTGATAGAGCGTCTGCAATTATCAATTGTTTGCCCGGTTTCAATTTAACTGTGAAATCATATTTTTGAAGTTGTAAGAGCATGCGTTGAAGTCGAACAGGACATTTATCAAGTGGTTTTTTAAATATTGATATTAGAGGTAAGTGATCTGTGATGAGGAATTGCAAGTATTTTTCTTTGAATCTACAAAACTAGTATATTGCTCCCATGTTAGATCCATCTTGGAATACTGCTCAGTAGTACGGTCCCCATACTTTCATAATCATATTAATTCGGTTGAAAAAGTTCAACATATATCTCTTGGATACGGTGCTTTTAAGAACAACCATAGAATATTAGTCCATAATTATGCTGAAATTGAAAAACAAATGTCACTAGCTCCTTTTGCGCTTATTAGCAAAATCGGTGTTATCTCTATAGTCTAAACAAAAACTATTTACAATCAAAATACATTAAGTGATTTGTGAAATTTATTTCTCTGATTAAGTGAAAAATAAAATATAATCTATGAGTGGGACTAGCGGGGGAAGGCCCCCCGAACATAAAGATATTGATATGTAATTAATTAATGCAGAAATTACAAACTTCCCGGTAGACGAATTTTTAGGATACTGAAAAACAAGATCAGATAAGTATCTTAAATAAACATTCTGAAATAGCCCAAACAAATACTCAAAAAAGTAAAACAGTAATTACCTCAATTAATACTTCTGAAAAAGAGGTCGCAAAACATAAGGTAGATTATTTATATCAACAAAATGATTTAGGGCCTATTCATGTTTATTTAGAAAACAGTTCAAATTTATTCAAAGGTAGGTTAAATGCGCTAAGAATAGGAGACATTGTATTATCTAATTTCACGGAAATTGATGATAAAATTTCTAGCATCGACTCAATTGGCAGAAATAGAATAAGAATTAAGTTTAAAGATTACAAATCAGCTAACTATCTATTATCCAGGAAAAATGATCAAATTTTTATTAAAAACAATTTGGAAATATACATACCTAAATTTATGGTTATTAGACAGGGCGTGGTCAGGGATATTTCAACGGAATTCTCGGAAGATTATATTAAAAATAAAATAAAAATGTTTGAATTTCATTGCAAGTTTGAAGTAGTGCAAGTTAAAAGACTAAATAGGAAATGCACTGATGAACAAGGTACACAATATGTTCCAACTAAAACATGTATCATTCACTTTAAATCACAAATTTTACTGAAATATATTACAATCAATAAGGTACTGAAGGAAGTTGAACCATATAAGCAAAAAGTTCTGCTTTGTTTTAACTGCTTAAGATACGGGCATACTGGAAACCAGTGCAAGGGCAAGCCAAGGTGTGGCAAATGCAGAGAATCTCATAACACTAAAGATTGCAAAGATACTGAGCTTACACCAAAATGTTTCAATTGTTCGGATGAGCATTTTACAAGTAACTTAGAAGCGTGCCCGGAATTTAAAAGACAGAAGTTAATTAAAGAGTATGTCAACAAATAATATAGGTTACCATGATGCAAGCAAGCAGATAGGTAGAAATTCTTATGCAAGTGTAACAAACAGTAACTCAAATGTGACAAATTCACAAACTATGAATATACACTGCCCCAAATCCTCCCCCCCCCCTCCTAAATTCCAGTCAACCTACAATCGATCCAACCCCATCCAATATCATCAATTTAACTCCAACAACAAATTTTAATACTACAAATCCAACCACAAACCTTTCCAACCCTCGAGCTCACAAAAGGCAAAGGCCAAACAGTCCTGACCCAATTTTAAAATTGCACAAAGAAATGATATCCTTCCCAAGACACCCAATGCCTTGTGGTGGAATATTAGAAAATCCAAATTATACTAAAAATATCAATTCTCAATTGGAATCACCATCGGCAGATTTGAGCACAATAAATTTAATATTTCAATTAGTTATACAAATTGTTACGATTTTATTAGAATCAAAAAACATAAATGTAAATAAGAAAGAACTAGAAAATTTAGTTAAATCAACACTAGATGTAAATATGTCGTCACTTTCTCAGCTCTAAACCACATAAATATTTTGCAATGGAACTGCCTTGCGGCAGTCTCGAATAAAACAAACTTAGAATACCTACTAGATAAGGGTAACTACACTGTTGCCTTATTATCCGAGACATGGTACCGCCCAGGCAAGTACTATGGGTTCATTGGTTTTAACAATATCCGCTGTGACCGCAACGACGGCTATGGTGGAGCAGCTATCTTGGTGAAGTCAAATATATGGTATCAAGAGATACCAATACATACCACAATTAGCTTTGAATATATATGTATATCAGCCGATATACCCGAAATTGGGAAAACAATATATATATATATATATATATATATATATATATATATTGTTTTCCCAATTTCGGGTATATCGGCTGATATACATATATATATATATATATATATATATATATATATATATATATATATATATATATATATGTTTTCCCAATTTCGGGTATATCGGCTGATATACATATATATATATATATATATATATATTTATATATATATATATATATATTGTTTTCCCAATTTCGGGTATATCGGCTGATATACATATATATTCAAAGCTAATTGTGGTATATATATATATATATATATATATTGTTTTCCCAATTTCGGGTATATCGGCTGATATACATATATATTCAAAGCTAATTGTGGTATATATATATATATATATATATATATAGTTTCTATATATGTTAAACCGCGAACTCGTATATCACTGCAACAGTGGATAGAATTTTTTGACCAAATCCCAAAACCATTTTTAATTGGGGGCGACTTCAATGCCCATAACTTGGCATGGAATAATGAATGTGACGACATATACGGTAAGGTACTACATCTCCCACGCTAGTCAGCACTAGGAAATCAGTTATAGACCTAACCTTTAGCACCCAAGATCTAACACAACTAATTACATGGTCTACCTTAGAAGAGCCATATGGTTCAGATCACTTTCCAATACATGTCAAACTAAAATGTAAAAATTCGCTACCAGAAAGCTCACCTACAACCCACAACTTATGGAGACTCAAAGATGCAAACTGGGAATTATACTCTTCTGTATTACAGTTGACAGAACCGAAAACAACATATGATGGTGTCATCGAAAATATAAACAAAGCAGCCGAGGACGCTTTTCAACAAACAAAAAACGCAATCAGTGCTCAAAGCAATGGTGGAATGAAACTTGCAACATAGCAGCTCTAGCAAGAAAAGAAGCATTTTCCCACTACAAACGATCGCCAAATCGTAACAACTTGATATAATACAAAAGACCAGATGCAGTGGCAAAAAGGACTTTTAAAGACACCAAAAGGAAGAGCTGGAGAAATTATTGTCAGAGTCTTAATCAAGGAACACCAATTAAAGAAGTCTGGGATAAAGTAAAACGATTTAAAAATAGAAAACAATCAAATAAAACACCAATAGACCCTGAAGCGAACTGGGTAAATGAATTTCATACCAAAATCGCTCCCCTTGGGGTTGACAACAAATCTATACACCAAATAACTACAGTACAACGAAACAATACATTTCTACTCTCAATATTCAATATGTGGGAACTAGAACAAAATTTGAAACAAACCAAAAATGCCGATAGAACATAAAAAAGCTCTGCTAGAACTGTTCAACTCTATCTGGACAAACAAGATGCCTTTCCCTGAAAAATGGAAAGAATACATCGTTTTACCCATCAAAAAACCAGGTAAAAGAGAAGATACTTCAGAATCATATAGACCTATATCACTTTCATCATGCGTCTTTAAAACTTTGGAAAGAATGATTAAGAACAGACTCGAACATTGGTTAGAGAGTGAAAAAATGTTGCCTGACTCACAATATGCATTTAGAAAAGGTAGGTCCACCCAAGAACCTCTAACAATATTAGTAAACGATATTTATCTGGGTTATTCACAAAATCACCACACTTTAGCTACATTTATCGATGTAGCATCAGCTTTCGATAATGTCCAATTGAATTTACTGGAGGAAAAACTCATCAACATAGAATTACCAACTCATATGGCAAATTTCATTAAGAACGCATATTCAAATAGATCAGTCTTCTTAAAAATTAACCAACACATTAAAGATCCAAGAATCTCCAGAGACGGTTTACCACAAGGCAGCATTCTCAGTCCAATCCTATTCACCCTCTATACAATGGATATTGAAAAAATCATATCACCAAAATCTAAAATAGTACAATACGCCGATGATATTGTGTTATACACCACAGAAAAATCATTTGAAAGATGTACAAAAATTATTAACGCGGAATTTGGTCCAATCCAAAAATGGCTTGATAATATTGGGCTGTCTATATCAGAAACCAAGACCGAAGTATGTATCTTCCAAAACTAGAAGTTGTCCGTAAAATCTGATAACCCTAGGTAAATACACCTTTCCCATAAAAAATACCATCAAATACCTTGGATTACTGTTAGGCAAGAAACTTTTATGGAAAGACTGTATACACCAAGTAATCAAAAGAACTGAAAATTCAATGAATATATTAAGAGCTTTCTGCAATACAAAGTGGGAGCGGATCCAAATATGGCATTACTCTTTTATAAAACAATGGTAAGGTCAATTTTAGATTATGGAAGTCATCTATATGGGACAGCAGCTGAAACACACTTAAACAAAATTGAAGCCCAACAGAATAAATGTTTGAGAATATGCCTAGGATATAACAGATCCACCCCTATAAATATTATGCAAGCGGAAGCAATAATACCACCTCTTAAACTAAGAAGACAATTACTCAGTAATATGTTTATTACTAAAATAATAGCAAAGGAAGCATCATACCTCAACAGGTTACAATCATTAACAGTTCAGGTCCTCACCTATAAATATTGGTACTCAAAAAAAAACCAGTTATAGTGGAAAGTCTTCTGGAAATATCAAGCTACCAACACAAATTACATACAAACGGGAAACTACCTAACTTTACATACCTACCTGAAAATCTCTACGCTCACAAAATAGCAACATATTATTTCGAAATTCAAGACGAAGTACCAAACCTGACTCAAACCAAATTCAATAAATTCAAAAACAAATACTGGCCAAATTACGAATATATATTTAAAGATGGTTCAAAAGCAAATGAACAAACAGGCTGCACGTTCTACCATATAAAGAAAAAACATCATTCCAAATATACTTTACCAAAGTAGGCTTCTATATATACAGCAGAAATAACAGCAATTTCACAAGCAATGAAATACATATTAAATTCAGATAAAAATAGATATGTAATATTTACAGACAGTAAATGCGCAGTGGACAGATAAAAAAATATGAATATAAAGAGAACATTAAATCATATTGAAGCAAACATTTTGAACTTATACCCCGAAATTCACACAAATAACAAAATAGTCATATATGTATGGATAAAAGCTCATGTTGGTATAACTGGTAACGAAACGGCTGATAAATTTGCAAAGGAAGCCATAAAAACAGGAGAAAAACTCCAACTTAAATTACCACCCTCCGACGTATTCAAATCACAAAAACAGAAAATTAAAGAAAACTGGCAAAAACTCTAATGAATCTACAACTGGATTAAACTTTAAAAAACATCAGGATAGGATCCCTAAACAAAGTTGGTTCTACAGAGGTGAACAGAAATTTTATAGTTACAATAAATCGAGTGCTTGCAAATTATACTCCTGTATATAAACATCGGCTAAAAATGATTGATAACCCATATTGTTCCTGTGGAGATATAGGTACACTGACACACATCCTACTTGAGTGTCCGTTACATACCCAAAATATTAGGAAATTATATAATCAACTAATAACTGTCAATATAACCCCTCCAATAGACCTTAATTGTATTATTTTTTCAGAAAGAATAAGCACTCTTTACATACTGTACCAACACATAATAAACTGCAAACTTAAATTGTAAAATTTGTAAGCAATTATGCAAACACAACATTGTATTTGTAATTACTAACAATTATTAAATTAGAAAAAATCCAAAAAAAAATATTAAGAAAAAAATAAAAGATAAATAAAAAATGAGAGAAAAAATGATATAAAAAAGAAGAAGAAAAACAAATTATGAAAAAAAAGAGGTTTAAAAAATAAAAATAAATAAATTATGGTAAAAAAATGATTATTAAAAATATATATATGTATATATATATATATATATATATATATAAACAAGAAAATGGAAAAAAAAATTGTTAAATTAGAATAAAAAATACTAACACAAATAAACATATTTACTGTGCTCAACCCTGCAGAAAAATTAAACAAATTTTAAACAAAATAATCAGACACCTACATAGTCTGGCTAATTGGCCTCAGCCAAAGCCATTAACCTATTTAAAAAAAAAACACGCAGAGAGTTCAATTTAAAACCGTGAGCGCGGGCTAATGGATTTGATGTAATAGAACTTGCGTATGATGCGTTGAAAATAAATTTTGAAGGAAAATGAGGATGGTTCAGGTTGAATGAGATATTATTAGTATTATATAGGCAAAGAGAATTCATGTAAAAGTGTTATATGGAATCGGAGAGCCTACCAGAGCAAAACAATTATTCTAAGATCTGATTGAAATCTGTTTGCTCACTTCGTAATGTAAATAATTACTGTACTGATACAAAAAAACATGTTATTATACTTTTTGGATTTTTTGACATGATTTTATAAACATTTAAATTTGTAAATAAATATTAGGAATAAAACAATTAACAAATTTTAATACTTAATCGGTTGCTTATTCCAAAATAAGTATACTACAGAACAACAATAAAGTACAACTCAGGTACTGTGGAGCATTCTTCAAAATAATAATAATAATAATAATAATGAAATTGTTATTGGCAATAACAAAATATCAAATTAAGATTTAAAAATATTTGTCAACTTGGATTTAAGAAAAGATTTATTTACTTATTTATTACGGGAAACCCCCTCCAACTGTTACAATACAACAATAAATAATACAATAAGGACAGGTATAAAGACTGATACAGAGCATAACCAATGGATTTGAAATACATAACACTTTCCATGTAGTTACAGGTAATAAACAATACTTATATAAATAAAAAAAATTAAGAACACAACATAACTCAACAAATCACAGCCCTAAGCAATATTTGAACTGGCCCAAAGACGTATTGAAATTATCAAAATTAAAGTCATTCAAAAAGCACAGATATCTATTTACAGGACTCATAGCACCATATGTTGTTCTATGAAAGGGCACATGAAAGGTAACTTGATGGCGAAGACCCTGACAAGGAATGCTAATCCCCATATGACTCAAAAGATCCGCACAATCAACCTGCCCATTTAGGAGTTTAAATATAAATATAGCCCCCACGATTACCAAGAGGAGCTAGTGACATTTGTTTTTCAATTTCAGAATAATTATATGGTCTAATATTCTATGGTATCAAATTTATCTTCGCGTTTAGACAAACGGATCCACTCCCGTATCATTTTTTTGTCTTTTGGAAAGGAAAAAAGCTGACATCGTGTGCAAAGCCTTTCACGTGATTGTCTGAATCACAACCATACTCTACACATCTCATTTTGACTAATTTTTGCTAATTTTCAACAATAAAAATGTAAAATTAACCGACATAAACATATCCAATAATGTAACTTCAAACTAATTCAAGGCGTTCACTCTCGGCGTGACGTCAGAGCACAGCTGCGCGAAATCATACCTTCTATTTTATTGTTTCATGGGTAGCTGACTGCCCGCGCCAGCGCTCTTAATCTCTCAGCCTGGCGTCCGCCGTCCCCCTCTCACAGAATCAGTCCTGGTACTGTCTACTCGGCCTTAGGCCACTACACAACCCCCCACTTCAATATATATATATATATATATATATATATATATATATATATACGATAAATATTTAAGTACTCGAACGACAGGAACCCATGGACAGAAACAGGAACAATCTTCGAACGCTGATCATTCCCGTGGCATCTATTAACATGAGGCAACATAAAAAAATTACAAAAAAAATAACATTTCACATGAAAGAGAAAAAAAAAATAAAAGGTGCTCCTAACTGGTAATGTCTGTTTCTAAATCGACCGACTCGGGCTTATACCTCTTTAGATTTATAATGTTTTGTTTGGAATTCTCGATTCCATCAGGATTCCCTACAATAAAGGAATTCGGTCCGGCTATTTTTAATATATAAAAGAGACCTTCGTAAATTAAAAATAATTTTCTAATAGTCATTCCGGCCGAAAGTAATTTTTCAAAAATGGTATTCAAATGATGAAGGTTCTCGTTGGTTGAATTCGACAAAATAATAAGATCGTCGACATATACTAATGCGAAATCGGCACAATCATTACCGAACGCTTTGTTTAAGGCTCTCATGAGACTAGCCATTAACACGGACAACCCAAAAGGAAGTCTCTGAAAGGTATATGACCCTCTCTCGAAAATAAAACCTAGATATTTAGTATGCTTATGGTTAATTGGTATTTGCCAGTAAGCCGCGGTCAAATCGATAGCACTGAAAACTTGCCCACTTTTAAAATTAAAAAGCAGCTCCAAGGGATTAGGAGTATTTAAAAAATCCTTTTTCAACCTTTTGTTAATAAAACGTGCATCAGAACACACCCGAATACTTTTATCTTTTTTTCGAACACAAACTAGAAGAGACACATACTCGGTTTTTTCTTTTTTAATCATACCCCAGTCAAACATTTCCTTAATTTGTTGAGATATCTCCTCCCTATGAATAAAAGGTACCGGATACCTTGAACAATTAAATGCACTAATCATTTAATTCTATATCTTGAATATAATTTTTAACGCAGTTCGGATTATCAGAAAAATACTCTCGATATTGTTTAAGAATTTCGACTAGTTCGGCTCGTATCTTACTGTTAGTGTTTGCCTGATATGCTTTCGCAATAAAATCTCTGTCCTTGTAGTGACACATAGGCGCGGTTTCTTGGCTTACCGGCGTAATCACCACCGCTTTATTTACCGAGAGCCAGTTAGCCCCAATTAACAAGTCTACATTTAAATTTGGAACTACTAGAAAGATAACCTCCGTACTTTTACCCCCCAATAAAATAGGAACTAATACTTGAAATTTAATCTTTTGTGACTTACCGCCTATAGCTACTGAAATGGAAGTATTAGTTACCGGCAGAAGTGGTAGCTCGATGGATTCTTTATTCATAAAAAGTTTCTGACATAGCGCACACATCCGAACCTGAATCATCCAACGTTTCTACCGGAGTTTCCCCAATTTTTATGTTTATAAAAGGTGAAATTAATTCACTTTCACTCGGTTCATCTTCACAATCCGATAATAGTTCCTCCGGATCCTCATTAAATTTAGTTATGGTATAAACCCGTGAATTTGATTCATCCTGGTTATCTTCGGTAACGGCCGATTGGTCCCTATTATTATTATTTCTGGGAGAGTTGTGTCGTCGCCAATTCCTGCCAGAACTTTGATTTGATTCCGATTTATACGTATTGTCAATCTTTTGCAAGCAAGATTCGACACTTTCGAAATTATCAAATCCATTTGTTATAATGCCCCTCTGAATTTCAGGGGGAAAATGTCTAGAAATCATTTCGATTAACTTTTCTGTCGGGATTTTTTCGGAAAAAAAGCCTGCTTGGTTAAATATATTTAAAAAGTATTCGGCACGACTTCCTGTACTATAGGAACCATAGCAAATTTCCAGATAAAGTTCACGTTGTTTTGCAACTCCCCAATATCTCGGTAAAAACGCGTTTTCGAACGAGTTAAAATCAACAAAAGAGCCTTCCTTCATAGTAGCCCATTCCGCTGCACTTCCCCGCAACCATGTCACTGCTAATCTATTTTTAGACTGATCCGGAACACTTGCTTCATCGAATAATATTTTTAATTTGTTGAGAAATGCTGCTGGATGTAATTTACAATTTACAATTTGGATAGTATGTTAAAAGATTACCACCTAACTCCCACCACGTGTAAAGGTATGTCTGGTAGGCGCCGCTTTCGAGAGACGTGTAATGTGGACAGTTTAGTTTATTAATTGAGAAATAATAAGATTGTACTAAACTGATACCTTAATCAATGAACAATAAAAAAAACATTACTTTCGTTTATCCCTTCATGATTAATTTACAAAGAAATAATTCAGCAGTAATAATCTAATTCACTATATTAGTTCGGTTAGTATTGGAATAAATAACATAACATGCGAAATAAAATTTGTATTAATAATAATATGTGTTTCCAAATATCTCAATTCTCATTTTTCGCTAACAGAATCTCATAAGTGGAAAACCCACAACGCCGTCCTCTTACACTTTCTTTGTAGCTAATAAAAGTATTGCAAATTTTCATTGTATATTTATATTAATTGTAAAATGCATTGTTCTAACACGAGAACAAGTTATAAGAAGATTTTAATTATGATAATTCAAGAGGTTGTAACTGATCAAGATATAATTAATTCCATCTATTCGTTGAATATTTTATTGTAATGCTGGAAATTGTTCTAGTTTTCAGTTTGAAAGCGGTTAAAACCTTCACTTTTTTTCAGATTTGGCAACGTGAAATTGGTCTTGAAACATCTGCTGTGTTTCGAATGTGTTAGTAAAAAAAAATTTGGTATCTTTATCGTTTGTATGCAAATGAGAACGAATTCTCTGTGTAAACACACACACACACACAGTACAAATTAAAAAAAACGAAAATAAGAATAAAATCGTATTCTAATGAAAATGCCTAGAATTTTTAAATAAAAGTAATATTATGATATGTAATAAATTAAAAAATAAAACTTCTTAATTCTTCAATGAGCTTAAATCAAATGTTCGAATAAACCCCCGTTTTGAACTAAGCAGTAACCGAGACGGTTATAAAATTCTTGACGAACACATATAAGCATTTCAGGTGTTATTTGCATACAAATTTGCAAAATTTGTTCCCTTCCCATTTTTTTTAATACAGTCCGAATCGTTTTCGGATCAACATCAAAATCCTTTGCTAAATGAGTGGACGATTGTAGGGGATTATTTTCCACACTGGCACAAATTAAAATATATCTTTCTTCTTTTTCGGGTTGGGTTTGACGATTTTGTGTACGCGGTCCATGTTTAGTAGGATTGACACATCCATGCTCTTCCAAAAATTTTATAACCGTTCTCACTTGTTTTTTGCTAATTGTTTGTGCATTTTCGAATGCAGCAATAAACAAATTTTCTGCTATTTCTCGATATGAATGACCCTGGTAGTACCATTTTACAATTTGCACTTTATGGTGTACTTGCATACTCATTTTAATAAAATTTGCAAAAGATCGTAACTCATTCGCAAACAAACGTTTAGTGAAGTACCCAGATTGTACAGTTAAACATATTCAAGAGGCGCACGCGCGATTCGTATTCGTCTGGTATAACAATCTACGCTGGCTTTTAATTATCTGTCTCATGATTGTCCTTCTCTAACACACTGGTAACGCCATGTGACCATTATAATTTCCCTTTGGTCGTGAGAGGTTATCGTTTTACGTTGAAATCAAATGTGACTGATTTCTCTCACAAATAAGAAGTAAATTTTTAAGGGCACTACAATCTAACGCGTGGATAGAAAATTAAGAGATGCAAACGAAATCGTTTTATCAGGAGCGTAGGAAACAGGCGGTTTACATTGAGATATTTTTAAAACCAGAATACAGTTGAACAAATATTAGCATACGACTTATTTCTCATTTTATGATATCCTGTTAAAGAAAATGGTGATACACTGAATACACTTGTTTTATTACAACATATTGTCGCTTTTGGATTCTGTATTGTTGCCATAGATTATTCTTTATGATGATAATGAAAATTATTATGCTTATATTCATTGATATTACCCTCAATATCGACGAATGTAATTTTTTAGCTATCTTCCAGTGATTTTTTAGTGATACTTATTTCAAATACCTACTAGGTAGGTTTTAATTTATTGTTCAAATCATATTAGCGTGTACTACCCGAACTGATATAGCGAATTCGTTTATTATTACTGAATTATTTCTTTGTAAATTAATCATGAAGGGATAAACGAAAGTAATGTTGATTTTTTTATTGTTCATTGCATTAAGCTATCAGTATAGTACAATCTTATTATTTCTCAATTAATAAACTAAACTGTTCACATTACACATCTTTATTTCTAACATTAACTTCTTCCATTGCGATCTTTAACATAATGAGTTGTTTATACAACATTTTGCTGTGGTAAAGTGACTAGTAATAGCATGAATGCATTTCTAATTTGTTTATTTAAAACTGTAAATAAAACCCAGACTTTCCATTACACAGTTATTTCGTTTCTCACTTTATGATACCCTGTTAGCGAAGAGGAGTAATACACTGAATTTATATGTATTGTGTCTCTTTCTAACACATTGACGGTAAAACGTATGTTCCCTCGTAATGTTCCTAACACTGTATAAGTAGATTCCATTAAAACTGAATTTGTACTCATTTGTACCACAAAATATTTTATACACAGATTTAGACTGAAGTACCAAAAATGAAAATAATCCCCTTTGGCGTATTGTGCACTGCTTAATTACTACAAAAAATCCATGCTAAAATTTTTTCTACCACTACAAAAATTATTAGGAATTATTAAATAAAAGCGTCAATCAACAATAGATCAGGGATAGGAGCGTTAGGTCAGACGTTAGACGACTCTCATCTGAAAAACAAAAAATCACCATACTGACTCCTATCCTGTAACAAAAAAATGTTTTTCAATCTTTACTAAGCCGCCAAGTAGTCAAAAAAAGTGATAAGACCAGAGTATGATGCCATTCTTATATTCTAACTGCCTAGAACTATTTGCTCCTTATCACGCACCTGTAGAAGGGAAAGAAAACTTAATTTTTTTGTCTCGTCAAAGAATTGCCGCGATTACCCCAAAAGACCTCATTGAAAATAAGAGTATGTATCTTTGTCAAAAAATATGGATCTCTAATTGTAATTATAACAATATATTTATTATTAGAGGCAAAACAATACATAATATCAAAACAAAAATGATTGGGAAGTAGGTAGGTGACAAGGTTTCATGAAACACTTCATGTAACAGTTTATCTAGATTTTGGTCCATTTTTAACTTACATCAGAACGACTGCTGTGAGGTGAAGACTCTACATTAAAAAGCCTTTTTCAGGGAAAATTGTATGGGTACAAATTAGTCCTATAATCTCAAATTAACATTATTTAGTTACTTTTTCAAATTTTTTAACGATCTACTTGGAAGTTAATAAAACACATGGTCTAATGTATTTTATTTTATAAACAAAATAATATAATAATTAAAAAACGTTTTTGGGTACAAATTAGTCCCAAATTCAAAGTTTAAAGCCACACTGTTATTTGTTTTTATAGAAGCCTTTTACATGGAAAACTGGGTGGGTACAAATTAGTCTTAAATTCAAAGTTTAAATGTATGCTATTAAAATTAGATTATGTAAAGGTGGGGTGCTAGCTTGAGCTCAAACTATCACCCACACATTAAATAGCGGGTATTCAGAAAAACTGAGGAGGTACAAATTCTAATTTTTGGGGTACAAGTTCAAATTTTTGCGTTACAAATTAGTCCTAAAATATACATCAATTTATTTTTAATTTGAAATAGGGGGGGGGGGGGGGGCGTGCGTGCTAGCAATAATAGCATGACAGGGACTACACAATCAATACGACATTATACGGCAATGTGTTTGAGGGCCAGTGTTTGGATTGAATATAACGATCTCGAAGAAAGGAAAAACTGGTTAAGGAAACATTTAAAATAATACCAGAATCGACTTTAATATTTCGTTTTTAAAGAAATATTGAAAATATCGGAGAAGTATGGGCTTGCTATTCAATTTATCGCAAGGGGGTTGACGTTAATATTTTTTGTGGTACAAATTAGTACAAATTCAGTGTCAATGGAGTCGATTTTTATATTTCTTTTTTCAAGAAATTTTTAAAAGTACGGAGGATAATGGGCTTGCCATTCAATTTATGAAAGCAGGGGTTGTTTAAGTGAGTTGACTTTAATATTTTGGAATATTCTTCGTGGTACAAATTAGTACAAACTTAGTACTAATAGAACCGACTTTAATATTTCGTTTTTCAAGAAATATTGAAAATATCGGAGAAGTATGGGCTTGCTATTCAATTTATCGCAACAGGGGTTGTTTGAGGGGGTTGACGTTAATATTTTTTGTGGTACAAATTAGTACACATTCAGTTCTTCAATTTCCTGTATTAATTTTCTTTTTTTTCATATTATTATAAATTTGGGGTTAACATGAAGCTAGCAGCGCCATGGTTTTTTCTTGAATGGGTAAATGTACAAAATTATTTTTTGTGGTACAAATTAATACAAAATGGGGCACAATAAACCTTTGGTTTCAGTGCACTGTAACCCCGTTAAAATCTAGTACAAAATGACTACTAAAAATCGTAATAGGTTTTATTTGATTCTGCCGAAATGGTTCTGCCAGCTTCACAGAGGTGTAATAATATCGATGATAACTAATTGTTATCTGAGTAAATTCAGACCACAATATTCGTAAGTGATCTTGAGCTTGAACATTTTTTTCTTCAGTACATTCTTTCGACTTATTGATTCTAAACTATTTTCTTGTTACAGGATCTGTATGAGTAAATCTATTCGACATGTTGTAGATTTCTTAGAAACAGATGAGACTGACCTTCACACAATCGACATACCATTAGAATTTCACATTTTAGAATCGGGTACATGCCACGGCCTCGCGTTTTGGTTCGATGTTGCATTTGGAGGTTCACAACAAACGATATGGTTGAGTACTGCCCCTACAGAACCCCTAACGCATTGGTATCAGGTGAGATGTTTATTAGAACAGCCCCTTCTTCTAAAACAAGGTCAAGTGCTAACTGGTAGGGTAGTACTCGTGGCAAATAAAAGACAGAGCTATGACGTTACTATCGAATTAACTGTTGAAGGTACCATGCAGACGTCCCAGAATACTTTGGATTTGAAGAATCCATACTTCAGGTATACGGGAGCACCTGTTCAGCCACCTCCAGGTAAGAAAACAAATTTATCAAAATGCTTTAAATCGGAATAATACTAATTGCTGAAAACTTTGGTGTCTACTACTCTGTTGATGTTTCTTACCTGTGAAATATTCGATATAATATGGGAGTGCTTGTAATATCTTTTAATTAGCGGCAATTGCCTTTGCATCTACGAGGTCTGGCTATTAAATAACGAGACTGATTACGTAAAAGGATTTTATTATAAAAATTATTCTACATTCGAATGCTCCCCTTCAATATACTCCCCTTCAATATACTCCCCTTCCCTCGCCTCACACCTTTCCATATGTTTTTTCCATTTGATCAAAGCAGTGCTGGAAATCTTCTTGGGTGAGGGCCTTTAGGAACTCTGCTGTTTTTTGCTTTACCGCTTCCATCGAGTCAAACCGGGTCTCTTTCAAAGCAGATTTTATCTTCGGAAACAAACAAAAAAGTCGCACGGTGCCAAATCTAGTGAGTACAGCGGGTGTTCGAGCACTGGAGTCCGCTTACTGGCCAAATACTGCTTCACAGATAGCGCGTTATGGACAGGTGCGTTGTCCTGGTGCAAAATCCACGAGTTGTTCTTCCACCACTCGGGCCGCTTTTTACGAACTCGTTCTCGCAGTATTGCCAAAACTGACAAATCGTCTGTTGACAGTCTGACCCTCTGGAACCCATTCAGTCATCACGATACCGTTAATTTCGAAAAAAACGGTCAACATTGCCTTGAATTTTGATTTGGACATCCTTGCTTTTTTGATTCTGGGCGATTCAGGCGTCTTCCAATGCATCGATTGTCGCTTTGTTTCAACATCGTATTGAAAAATCTACGCTTCGTCGCAAGTAATAACGTTTTTCATCAGTCCGGGATCTTCTTCTAACCTTTCAAGGAAATCTGAGCAGACCCGTTGGCCCAAGAGCTTTTGGTCAGGAGTCAGATTTTTTGGCACCAACTTCGCACAGACTTTTGTCATGTGTAATTCCTTGTGTAAAATGTTTCTAACCGTTGTTTTATCGGCGTTTACAGCCTTGGCAATCATACGGATTCTCATTCGACGATCTGCACGCACAATTTGGTTGATTTTGGTCACTGTTTCCGGAGTTGAAACAGTCACAGGGCGACCTGGGTGCTGGTCATCTTCAGTGCTATCTCGGCCATCACTAAAGCGCTTACACCACTCAAAAACACGGGCATGAGATAAAGAATTATCCCCATAAGCCTCTTGCAACAATTTATAGCACTCAGTCGGAGTTTTTTCAATTTAACGAGAAATTTGAGATTGATACGTCGTTCCTGATTTTCGTCACACACGGAAACGTGTTTTGGGACGTGCATAGACAAGAAGTCTAGATACCCAATGCACTACTCGTTTTTTACCCCACCCGTCTAGGGCGCCCTCTAGGCGCGCAGTCTCGTTATTTAATAGCCAGACCTCGTATATAGTTGACAGTAAACTAGCCATTTGGTTTTTAATCGTTATAAACAATTTAGGTGTTTCAAATGTTTCACCAAGTGAAAGTTACTGGAGTCAATTGGATGCACAGGGTGTGCGGAATGCTGTAAACATGGTAAATGGGATGTCAGTGAACGGCCTAGGTGAAGTTTCTATGGACACGACACAAACATTATTGAATAACAACTTAATGGCGGCTAATAATCTCATTGCCTTAGTGGATTCTCAACACATGGGAGCAGGTAAGTGATATTATAAATGTATAACTTAACGATTATTACTTTTATCAATCCAGAAGTTTCTTATGTCATACCAAAATAAGCGGCGCAATTTTTAACTAATCTTATTTCATTGAACACATTTTTTAGATCGTCTTAAAATTCCCAAATTAAACTTTGAACTTTAACTGTTAGATGTGTTATACCAGGGTCTGTTCAAGAGTGAGAGAGAGAGAGAGAGAGAGAGAGGGAGAAATGGTATTTTTCACCTAAATAAATTATTATTATTAAAATTTCCGTTTCTCGTAAACAATTAGTCAATTGGTGCAGTAGCCACAACAATTTTGATTTTGATTACTTTTAAAATTAGTTTTAGGTTTATACAGTTTTTGTGAATGTTTTATTTTAAGCAGAGAATAAGCTATTTTATTAATTAAGAACTCCGAACGGGGGAAGGTAATTTTTTAAAACACAATAGGAAACCTAGATTTTGGTTGTTCGATTGTCACCTTCTGAAGCAGTTCGCTTGATTTAAAAACTGCTATAAAATAACAAATTGTAAAATTCACATTAATTTAAGAGAAAGTGTGATTTTACAACTTTTTTTACTGAAAAACCCTCATTAACAAAACTATGAAACAATTTTCCACAGGCAGGCCTCAAAAGGGTAAACGAAGTTTAGTTACAAATAGTCAAAGGAAAACTCTGATTGAAAGGCATCCAAATGTTACGGTATTTGGCGTCCGCAGACGTTTCAAATAATAAATGAAATAAAATAAATAAAAAACAAAGAATAATTATTAAACCTGGACTAGTCTAAATATCACACTTAACTCAGTCTCCGTAATAAACTACGAATCTTTGCTGGGAGGAAAGTTCATTTTTATTTAGTGTTTTAAATGAAACTCAATGTTTCTAGCTAATTCCACAATATAATGAAAAATGTTGAAAATTCTAAAAAATTGACAATTGTTTCGATAACTGAATATCATTGTCAGAATGACAGAAGTTACATTTCATTTGATGCCTACCTGATGTTTAGTAGTTATTTTTGCATAGGCCAAAAAGTGACCTACCTTGTGATTGACTTAATATATGTTAATAGAAAAAAGAAGATGTGATATTACAAATATTGAAGCTTAGATATTATTAGCCCTATGGTGATATCCTGGATATCATTTTTTCAATTAAGATCAGTATAACTGTGCAATGATATAGTAAACCAGGAAATTTATATCTGCTGATCTTTACAATTATCATTTAAGAAGACAGTTTAATAGTGGAGAACTCTCTAGATTTATCTGTTCATTGACGACTTCATATTGTGGGTTTCTTAAGTGTCTTCTAATTTCCAACTCCTCAAGGAAATCCAGTTCTTGTTTCTTATCACAAATATGTAGTACTTCTAGTTCTTTGTTAGGTGTCAATGAATGATTGGTGTCAAGTAGATGTTTTGCGTAATGTGATTTATCTGGTTGTTTTAATCTGTATGCTCGTAAGTGTTCACTGTATCGAATTTAAAAATTTCTAAGGGTCTGTCCCAAATAGACAGCATTACATTCTGGACATTTGAGTTTATATATACCAGATTTCTTTAATGGTGGTATTTTTGTTTTTACATTTAACAATTTTGTACATACGTTACTTTCTGTTTTAAAAGAAATTGTTGTATTCGTTGGTAAAGATATTATCTTTGAAATATTATTAGAAATATTTCCTGCATGTGTGATGGTTTTATAAGTTCTTATTTCTTCAGTTGGTTTAGGAAATAGTTGTAATGCCACTTTTTCCTCTTTTTTATTAATTAGCTTATTTATCATATGTAATGGATAACCATTGGATGTTGCTATTTGTCTAATTGTATTAACCTCTCTATCAAAATTACATTTGTTCATAGGAACTGAAAATGCTCTGTGTATCATTGAATTATATGCCGCTAGTTTATGTGACATGGGGTGATTGGAATTATATGGAATTGTCACATCAGTGTGTGTTTGTTTTCGGTAAATTGAATAATCAAGTACATTATTAACTCTGAATTTTCAAATCAAGAAAATTGATTGAGTTATTTTCTTCAACTTCTAATGTAAATTTAGTTTTTGGGTGTAAATTATTAATGTGGTTGAAAAATATATCTAATTGTCGTTCACCATCTATAAAACAAGCCAATATGTTATCTACATATCTATACCAAAATAAAACATTTTTTGAAATATTACTTTCAAAGATTTTCTTTCTAAACTGTCCATAAAAATGTTTGCCAAAACATGTGATATAGGGCTTCCCATTGGTAAACCTTCATTTTGAATATATATGTTATTGTCAAAAGTGAAATAATTCTGATTAATACATACATCAAATAAATTAAGTATATCTGATATTATTCCTGGATTAATATTTTTATCTTCTAGTAATTTTCTTACAAGTATTAGACATTCTTTAGGGGGAATTTTAGTAAACATATTAGTAACGTCAAATGAAATAAGCTTGTAAGTTGAATTCTTTTAATTTTTTGATTAGTTCTATTGAATTTCTAATTGAGTATTTAGATCCATATCTGTAACTACTAAGTATATTGTTAAGATTCTTTGCCAATATATTATTAGGAGTATTAACATAAGAAACTACAGGCTTAATTGGTTTCGTTATTTTATGTAATTTAACAGTTCCAT
Organism: Galeruca laticollis; assembly: GCA_963921935.1. Classification (NCBI taxonomy): domain Eukaryota; kingdom Metazoa; phylum Arthropoda; class Insecta; order Coleoptera; family Chrysomelidae; genus Galeruca; species Galeruca laticollis. The sequence continues at coordinate 183,756,559 of OY998179.1, read as the reverse complement.
ATAATTGTGGACAATGAGGATTCATATTTATGATGGACCTCTTTTCTTAATCACTTAAAAGATAATTTGAATTATTAACAATATCCCTTACATTATTAGAAAACTTTTTTGTTGGGTCTGCTCTAAGAACTTTTACATCGCTAGATTCTATAAAGTTATATATTTTTGAATTATGGTTTTCAGTTGTCAATATGACAGTTGTGTTCCCCTTATTAGATTTTGTAACTGTTAGTTATTATCTTCTACTTTCTTTTTGATTGCATTTAAGACTGTAATGTCATTTTTTGTTTGACGTTTAACTTTTGAGGGTTCAATATTTTTGATTAAATTGGCAATTTTTAATTTCTCATAAATAAAAATATATGAATTAGATTTTAAAGCTATTTCGGTGGTATGCTGTACTTTAAACCTTTATTTAAAAATTCTATTTCACTATCTGTAAAATTAGTGTCTGAAAGGTTTTCAAATTGTGGTGCAAAGTGTGTTGGTATGTAGGTACTTACAGTTTCATGATGTTTAGAGTATTGCATTATATGTTGTGTGTGTTCAAGTTTATGTAGATTTTGTTCTTGTTTCTTAAATTTCTTGTGCTTCATCGTGCTGACACTTTCTCTGATTTTGTCATCTAAACAGTCAAATTCTACTGGATGTAGTTTGAAGGCGAGTTCTGAATGTACAACTTTTATGTAGTTGTCTAGGGAGTCTCTTATTTTAAATCATTTTTTACATTCTTCTTTTAGCCATACTCGTTGAGCACATTTTATTTTGGTATAACCTTTTTTCTAAGGCATTCTTGGTTGAACCAAATGTTTTGTAACGTTTTTGTACAGTCGGGTCAAATCTCAAAGATTTTTTAATGAAATTAACTGTCTGCACTATTAAACTGTCTTATTAAATGATAATTGTAAAGATCAGCAGATATAAATTTCCTGGTTTTCTATATCATTGCACAATTATACTGATCTTAACTGGAAAAATGATATCCAGGATATCACCATAGGGCTAATAATATCTAAGCTTCAATATTTGTAATATCACATCTTTTTTCTATTAACATATATTAAGTAAATCACAAGGTAGGTCACTTCTTGGTCTATCCAAAAATAACTACTAAACATCAGGTAGGCATCAAATGAAATGTAACTTCTGTCATTCTGACGATGATATTCAGTTATCGAAACAATTGTCAATTTTTTAGAATTTTCAACATTTTTCATAATATTGTGGAATTAGCTAGAAACATTGAGTTCCATTTAAAACACTAATATGAGTAGTTTCCACGAAGTAAGGATCGTGACAGTTAATTTCATTTTTATTTATTGATTTTCATTAACGATCAATAAAAAGTGAATAGAGAGTGTTTATTCTTTCTGGTTACAATATGGTTATACATATTGAAACCCGTTCTAACTAGCTCGACGAGAAATAAAACAAATCGTTCATATGATTTCTGCCAAAGTTTAGGTCAGCAATTCTACTGTAGGGATTAGTATTTATTTAAGCGACACAACTTACTTTGTATCTCCTGTGTCCGGGCTCTGGATGGTGGCTCGGAGTATAACTTAAAAACCGACAAGAGTATACGAACGGAATATTGATTTCTACTTTTGCTTAGAATTTTTTTCAACACTAGCGCCATATCTTTAGGGATATGTATGAAAATGAACAATAAGATACTTTTAGTAGTTCTATAATTTTAGTAAGTCTAACTGACTTATCTTTCTTCCACTCTTTCGGTATAACGTCCTGGCGTTTTGAACTGCAGCATCAATCAAATAAGTGAAAATGGACCAGTACCATTTTTTTGAGTGAACTCCAATACGATAACTAAAAACTATATGTCAAAGCACAGCTATAAGAAAAATCGGTAAAATAACTTAACATGAAATGTTATTGTCCATTTGATCAGTCCCACCCATACTCTTCTTGTACTGCATGATCAAATCTGGCCTTGGTACATTAACAATCTTCTTGTCACTCCTACTGAACCTCTCAACTGCCTTTACTGGTGCTATGCCATAAGAAGTGCTTGCCATCGCTACCACATTATTATCAAGCCATCTTACATATAGAATACCACTTTCTTGTTCTAATGTGGCAGAAAAGTCACCTCTGCTTTGCTTTTCCAATTCCTTTTTTAATAAAAAAGGGTAATTCTTTGGCAATCGGTTCTCACACATAGTATCAGTTCCACCATAACCATTTGCTTTCACAGTACATAATAAATTGGTACCCGGGAATAAATTGTCGAAAAAGAAATTATATCTATAGTGTTTTTAGTTACCCATTTTTTCTATCATCTATCAACAGTGGAGCTGCTGATTTATCATAATACTTTTCGTATTCTATATTTGATCTAGGGTCTTCCCTTGATTAATTTCAAAGTTTATCAAGTAGCCACTCGGAGTGTTCAGGCTCCAAACTTTGTAGCTGGTTTGCCACGGATGAACTGTTTGCATACAAGGCGACCAAAATACCTAATAATCGATTCATCATATTCAGGTACAAAGTGTTGAATAAACTTTTCTTTTAGTTTATCCGTTAGGGGTCAAAGCTTATACATTTTGTCAGATTTATCAGTAACATTATTGTTTGCAAAATGAATAAACTTACAAATCTGCAAACAACGATCCCTCCTCATAGCTTCTGATATAAGATTTTTTAAATCCTTGGAACTTTACCAATAGTTCCTTTTTGATGATAAAATATTATACCCACTCAAAATAAGTATTCCCAGAAGTACACGCATTTCTTCAATGCTTTCTTGTGGATCCGGACTATTCCTGAAGAGTGCATAGTTTGTTGTTTCTTTACTAATCATCTACAACATTTCATTGGTATAAAATAATTCAAAAAATCTCCTTACAGGACATAGAACTGTATTTGAAGTAATTTTTACATGGTAATTCATGGTTAGCATATTCCAAATCGCCATTGGTAAATCTTGGCAACTCAGGTTTTGATGCTAATTTCAAATGGCATTCAGACATTTGAGGCAAAGGAGCTACTTCCTCAATGTCTGTTTCAATCCCCAACCTTTTGCTATTAGAACAACCTCTGCAGTAGAAGAAAGTTCCATTGAACTCAAGTTTTCTATAAGTCCTCTCTCATCTTCATCTACTGAATATTCATCTGTAAGTAAACCGCTCTCAGGAAGTTCAATAAATATGTCCTCGACACCTCCTTTATCATAAGCAATTTCTGATGCTTCTTGGAGTGTAATTCCATTAAAACAACAAAAAACGCAACTAAAACATTTTCAAAACCCCTTAATGCCTAAGGAGCCCATTGGGGAACATCAATATTTACAAGAAATTATTCTGTCAACAAAAAAGCCAAGACGAATTTGTTTTCTACAAATATATTGCTTTATGCGTTGGTTTAATAAATGCTGAGTTGAATTTGAAATACCAGTAATGGGATAATAAAAAAAATACTTACACGAAGTTGATATCCATACCAAAACAATTCTACAAGCACTGAATTCAGCTCACGAAAAGAACCAACAAATTTCGGAGCAAATCTATATAACCTGACTCACGTATTCAGCACATATGAATGCACCGCTTACGATTGGCTCTATATGGTACCTGTACGTGTTAATAGTTTAAGGAAAAGGTCAGGTCAGATCAGAAATTTTAAAAGTTTTCGAAGGTAATACGATTTTCCTCAAAAAAAAGAAAAAAACAAGATATGAATCTTTGATTGTTTGTATACATTGTTTTATTTGCCAGAGGTAACGAGATATCACTAAACGTTATATTCCTCCGGGGAACGTTTTAATGAATAATTTAGATAGATCTTCACTACTGCAGTTTTAAATCAAGCGAACTGTTTCAGATGACGATAATCATTAACTTCATGGAATATCAAAATAATTTAATTTTTATGCGAATGAAGTCTTATTATTTGATTAGTTAATTGCAGCTGTTTAATTTAAATTTTTGAAATGTACTGTGTTAATGAACAAATCTCATTAGTGTAACAAATGAGAAACATATTGACATTGACTATGTTCACTTTCTAACTGTTGATATCATGATCAATTATAAATTGTTAGATTTACATACATATAAAATAATATTCGATTACAGGATTTTAGTTTTGAAATATACACTGATACATTGAATAATTTTTGGTATCTCTTTTGATGAAATTGATTCTACAAATTATGTAAATATTTATTAAATTTATGCCATTAATTTATTCATGTCATCATCATTTTTTTTATTCTTGAAAGACCTATCAGCAAAAGTTTATAAGAGCAAGTGTATGCCTTCTAAATAAATACATATACTAGTTAATGAAGAATAAATAATTTAAAACACATTCAATGTCCTATTAAAAAGGTGGGTTTTAATTTTTTTGCGCAAACTTGTATTCATTCCCAGTTGGTTCATTTGGAGGTGTCATGTATAAGTACATATTGCCAAACTGTTCTTATACTATGTGGCAGGGTTGGGCTGATATATATCAAGCGATATGAAACATGATTACAATGGTATTTAAATTGTTCTATTTTTTAAATGAATCTCATGATTTAAATCAAAAATAGAAAGTAACACTTAAAAAAATTATTTTAATCTAAAATTATAAAACTAATAAAAACATTTCGAAAATTTGCTTAGAGTTTTTGAAATTTTATTTTCGCTTAATGCACAAGAAACTATTGCCTTGAACAACTATTATCATACTTAATACTTACAGAATATGTAAAGTATTGGATAATAGTGATCAAGCCCTTTTGGACTAGCAGGGTGTAGGTAGAACGCATTTGAAACTGAAAGGCCCCGGTTATAAATAAGCATAAAAACGCGATTTGGTTGCTTGGGTTTACAAGGTTCAATTTTGAGTGCAAATGTCCATGGAGGTATGTGTACTTTCTATGGCATGTACTGTGTATCAACATTAGTAAAAGTCGTGTCGAATTGTATTGTGATTTTGCTTAAACTGTTTTCAACAAGTTTAAATGCTTAGATTAGATTAGATTAGATTTTAACGGGGTTACAGTGCACTGAAACCAAAGGTTTATTGTGCCCCCCCTATCAGAGCTGTTGTCGCTACTACTACAGCTCGCCTTCCAGTTCCAAGGTTCTAATGAACTCTAGTATTTGGGACGGCTTCAACGAGGTTAGGTCCTCACTCTTACAAGTTTCTTGTCCAAAGCATTTCTTGCGTTGGCTTGCAATGGCGAGGCATTCCAGAACTAGGTGATCAGGAGTTTTATCCTCCTCCCCACAGAAACTACACTCGTCAATCTCTGCTAGACCTATTCTCATTAAGTGCTTCCTAAGGCGGCAGTGTCCTATAAGAAAGCCCGTGAGGATATGTAGCTTATCTTTACTGAGGTCCAAATATTTTTTGGACCTAGCAGTGTCAAAGTTCCCCAGGAACTTTTTGGAATGTTCCAACCCGGGAAGGCACCGCCAGAGTGCTTCTCTTTCGGTTTCCTCTTTCTTACGAAACTCTTTCTTGTAGGAGCATTTTGCTACACCACAGAAAGGCTCCGGGCCAATAAAGGGCATTTGTGCTCCTTTCCTGGCAAGTGTATTGGCCTCTTCATTTCCCGTGATTCCCGAGTGGCCAGGAACCCAGACTAAAGAGACCCTGTTATTCTTGCCTAATTCATCAAGTTTTCTTCGGCACTCCCATGCCAACTTTGAGTCAATGACATGGGAGCTCAATGCTTTGATAGCTGCTTGACTATCAGAATGGATCGATATGTCACATTTCTGGTTGTTTCTTTCTAGGTTCATTTCCACGCATCTTTCGATCGCAAGTATTTCTGCCTGAAAGACGCTCGGGAAGGAGCCTAACGATAATGAGTATCGGGTGCCAGACCCAAATACTCCAACACCTGCTCCAATGGTGGTTTTTGAACCATCCGCATACCATCTAATGGTGTTTTCTTTGAGAGTTTGGGTGGTGTATTCCCTTACCCAGTCCTTCCTCGTATTTAGCATCGTGGTGAAATTCTTTTCGATGCTTACTTTCCTGATCATTTCGTCACTGGGAAGATTCGCTAATGAAGTGTATCTTGTCAGAGAAGACCAAGCTCCCTGATTTTTAATACTCTCATTACCTGAACCTTCCTTAGATATTCTAAGAATTTCCTCTTGGGCAGATCTTTCTATCGCCAGATGTAGAGGTGTGAGATCTGTAATGATCTCAAGTGCCCTAGTTGGACACGTTCTCATAGCTCCAGTGATGCACACACAGGCAAGCCTTTGAACTTTATCGAGGGTTTTCCTCGTGCTGTACTGACTTGCTTTTGTGTGCCAAACTATTGCCCCATACGTAATTGCTGGTCTCACAATCATGGCGTACATCCATCGCAGTATTTTTGGGTTAGAGCCCCACCTCTTACCAGCTAGATTTCTGCACGCCATCAAAGCTCTTATTGCTTTACTGGCAGTTATTTCAACATGCTTATTCCACAGAAGCTTACTATCTAGGGTTATCCCTAGATATTTAACCTCTGATTTCCATTCTATGATTTCCCCATTTAAGGAAATGGGTTTCATGGCTGGAAGTGTTCTTTTCCGGGTAAATGGAATTACTATGGTATTGCTTGGGTTAATGTTTAGCCCCACTGACAAGCACCATTGCTCAATGATTCTGAGGCACGTTTGTAATAAATCACACAAGGTGCTCTCAAACTTGCCTCTGACTATTAAAACAATGTCATCGACGTAGCCCATACATTCGAAGCCAAGCTCCGTTAGCCTGTAGAGCAACTCATCTACTACGAGGCTCTATACAAGGGGAGATATCACTCCCCCTTGAGGTGTCCCCCGAGTGGCTTTAACTGAGGTGGTTTGATTCCCCACCTGTGTGCTATCCTCGTTGTCAACAACTCATACATCCATTTTACAATGGTTTCATTCACTCCTCGCCTTTTTAGTGCTTCTTTGACAGACACATGAGTTGTGTTGTCAAAGGCCCCTGATATATCCAGGAACGCGCACATTGCGATTTCATTGTTGTTCAGAGTTCTCTGGATGACTTCTGTCAGCTGATACAGAGCCGTCTCAGTTGATCGACCCGCTCTGTAGGCATGCTGACATTTATGAAGTGGTATATTCTCCAGATTCTCTGTTCTTATGTAGTTATCCACTACTTTCTCCATGGATTTGCGTAGAAACGATGTTAGACAGATGGGTCTAAAAGATCGGGAATCAGTCCCATCTTTTTTCCCTATTTTTGGTATGAAGGTTACCCTTGCCCTTCTCCATTTTCTAGGTATTAGACCCACTGCTAGACTGCTTCTTGTAATCTTCAGCAGGTGAGGAAGAATCTCCTCTATCCCTTGCTGTAGGAGTGCTGGAAATATTCCATCCACTCCTGGTGATTTATATGGTTGAAAGGTACTTATTGCACATTCCAACCGTTGTCTGGTAAATATTTTCTTAGCAATGTCCCAATCTTCCTTGCAGGATTTTTTGGTGTAGTTCATTGCTATTTCGGTGCTTGTTGCTGGTTCACTACCTGGGAAGTGGGTTTTAAGAAGAAGAATCGATCGTTCTTCTTCACCTTCCGTGTATGATCCGTCTGGCTTTTTCAGCGACATTGTGGGGTTAGTTCCCCCATTTGCCATGACCTTTTGTAGTCTGGCCGCAGTGTGAGTGGAAGTGATCTTTTCGCAAAAGGCTTGAAAATTAAGCCTTTTGGCCTTCCTAATCTCTTTATTGTACTGAGTAAGCTTCTCAGTGTACCTCTGCCAATTGCCGTCACGTTTGGCTCTATTAAAGAGCCGACGGACCTCTTTTCTGATGTTTGACAGGTTCTCATTCCACCAAGGAGCATCCTTTTCTGAACGAGCTTTTGAGAGTGGGCAACTGGAATGAAAAGCTTCCATTATTGCCTCACTGATCTGTTCGACTCTTTGTTCCAGGTCATAGTGCGGGTGATTTACCCCATTCACTTCGACGTGTTCCAAATTGTCCTTCAGATTGGTCTTGTAAAGAGACCAATCAGTATTTCTAGGATTTCGAATTGTAGGAATCGAGGTGGTATTTCCCTCTATCCTAAATTCGATGATCCTATGGTCGGAAGAAAGTGATGGCTCGTTCATCACCCTCCAATCTTTTACATTTTTCCTAGCAGCAACATTAACGATTGTTACGTCCAGGGCCTCTTCTCTTGCTCTCGTGACAAAAGTGGGGGTTGTCCCCACGTTTAAGGTCTCAAGGTTATTTGCTAAGAGATATTCTAATAAACACTCACCTTTTGCATTGTTATTGGTGCTTCCCCACACAGTATTGTGTGCGTTGGCATCACAACCAATTATAATTGGCAGCCGTCTGCTATCGCAGTGTCTCACTAGCTCTTGTACCTCTACTGGCGGTGTCATCGGCCCGTCTCCAGCGAAGTAGGCAGAGGCAATGACGATGTCTCGGTCGATACCCCCAATGTTGAGGTGAACCATGATTGGAACAAGGTCCCGTGACACGTATTCTGAAACACAAATATATTTTATGTTATTTCTTATGATTACACAGGCACGCGGAGATACTTGCCTTTGATCATAAATCAATTTAGAATCCTTACATGCCAAACCTTTGATTTGGCCTTCTTTGTTGATCCATGGTTCTTGGATCAGTACAATATCCAGTTGTAGTCTAGCGAACAACCTTGCAATCACGGCTGAAGCTCCCTTCGCGTGATGCAGGTTAATGCATTCGTGAACGTGAAGGTGAATAATTATGGATGAGAGAGGCCGAGTTACTCAGCCTCTATTCATCCCCCTCCTTTCTCTCTCCCTGACCCTCCTCGACCACCATGCTGGCTGCTCTACCCAGCTTCCCGGGATGCAGAGGCAGTCTCCGCATTCCCAGTCATCCCAGCAGAGCCGGAGGAGATCTCGAGTTTTTAATGAGATTGTCTCCTCTTGGTCCGGGCAGTAAAGCCAAGACCCCCCCCTATCCCACTGGCCCGCGAGACTTGACCGCAGACAGCCAGGAGACATTGGTATAACAGGTGATTTCGAGGTAAGCTCGAAATTTCACCCGGCATCGTAACCCTGTGTGCAATCCCTAGCCACGATACTACAGCTGGGACAGGTAAAGTTGGTCCGCGGCAGGGTAATCGAGGGCTGCCAGTTGAGTTTTTAGACACAACGAGCCCCAGGTATTTCCCCGCAGACCTCCTCCTCATATAAAATCATCTCAGAGGCCCTTCTCCTATCCGCCACCTGGAGACGCGCCGGGTTGGTACTTCACCCCCTCCACATCAATAAATACCCCGACGAACAGCGACGAACTACGTACATATCTACTGATGTGGACCCGGCAACTTTGCAATTTTGAGTGCAAATGTCCATGGAGGTATGTGTACTGTCTATGGCATGTACTGTGTATCAATATTAGTAAAAGTCGTGTCGAATTGTATTGTGATTTTGCTTAATACTGTTTTCAACAAGTTTAAATTAACAAAAACTGTATTTCTCAATACAAATATACTCCTGCACGTGTCGAGTAATTATGAATCTGATCATTTTAGCTTATGTACATTTTTGTTTTACATTTTAAAGCGTTCATTATAACAAATAATAAAACCTTTGGATTCGTGGTAAAATTTTGCATAGCCAAGCGCATGAGAGATTGGCTGGGTGACTTCAGTCAGCTGATACAGAGCAATATCTGTTAATCGACCCGTTCTGACATTTATAAGTGGTGTATTCTCCAGATTCTCCGCCCTTATGTAGTTATCCACTACTTTCTCATCCTTGCGGGTTTTTTGGTGAAATTCATTGCTATTTCAGTGCTTGTTGTAGGTTCACTACGTGGAAAGTGGGTTCTAAGAAGAAGAATCGATCGCTCCTCTTCATCTTCCGTGTATCTGTCTGATTTTTTCAGCTTCATTGTAGGGTTAGTTCCCCCACTTGACATAACCTTTAGTAGTCTGGCCACTCTGTGAGTGGAAGTTATCTTTACACAAAAGGCTTGAAAATTATGCCTTTGCCCTTCCCAATCTCATGATTGTACTGGGTAAGCTTCTCAGTGTACCCCTGCCAATTTCTTGAGGTTTGACAGGTTCTCATTGCACTAAGCAACATCTTCATCTGATCGAGTTTCTGACAGTGGGTAGCTGGAATTAAAAGCTTCCATTATTGCCTCACTGATCTGTTGAATCCTTTGTTCCAGGTCGTAGTGTTGGTGATTACTTCAACATGTTCCAAATTGTCCTTCAGATTGGTCTTGTAGAGAGACCAATACATATTTCTAGGATTTAGGATTGCAGGAATCGGGGTGGTATCTCCCTCTATCCTAAATTTGATAATCCTACGGTCAGAAACATTAACTATTGTTAGGTCCAGGACAGGCCTCACTGATCTGTTCGATCCTTTGTTCCAGGTCGTAGTGCTGGTGATTACTACGACCTGTTCCAAATTGTCCTTCAGATTGGTCTTGTAGAGAAGCCAAATAGCTTAAAAGTTATAAAGGAAGGGCGGTAACACAATTTCAAATAAGTGCCTTGCTATATGAAGCATATTGAAAAGCAGCCACAGTTCAAAACGATGTTAACAGTTTTGAGAAAACGAATTTTTCCACTAAATTCCCAGATTAGATGTATGAAGCATCTGAAACAACCCCATTAGTGAAGCCTAGTATGAACAAAGAAAATAATAAAAACGAAATAAGTAAACAAAGTGCTGAAAATCAGATGGAAAGAGATAAACACACAACTTTAAAAGAAACAAACAGTGTGCTTACCACAACTGTATCTGATTTAAGTCAGCGAAAAAAAGAAAAAGAAGGAAGAGAAATAAAACTACCACGCTAAATTCTACACCAAATATTGAAGAAGCAAAAGAAAAATACCAATAAAAAAATGTGTCTGAGAAAATGCAATTACTAAAAAAAAACAAATCCAAACAGACTTCGAAGAAGAAGACCATTTTGCAAACGACAAATAATACAAATGTTCATGTATCTATTGCACTGAGAAATACAGGATGTCAAAAGCTGGAGACTTTTGGCTCCAGTTGTAAAAATTGAACCCACTCTTAGTGCACAGAAGTGGACAAAAAGATTAAAGTCTTCATTTGCGAAATTTGCACAGGCGTTTAAGTTGTACTACTTACACAGTTGACTGTGTCATTTTGCACACCTGGGTGGATAAAATGAACTTTTTTAGCTTTTCTTTCGGTTTAAGCTTTGGAAGTACCTATGTTTTTTTTATCTAAATGCAGACATAGGATTGAATGATTTTGCAAATCAATTTTTTGTTTTATGGATAAAACATTTTTTAGATAAAAAAAATAGTTTACAAAACCCTATTTTCAATGTACGAATATGTTAAAAAAGAATAAAATATTAATATTATTTTAGAGTCATTTTACCCTCAACATATTTTTAATTTAGATGAATTTCACGGACCTTGAATTGTGTTTGTGATGTCTATGTCCACTTGAGAGGAATGGTTGACCCTTATCAAATGAATAACCTATTAACGTGAATAATTGTAGTAATGAAGATGTCGTAAACAAATTTATTGTCCTATATGTTTTAAAATTAGTAGTACCTACTTTTGATTGAAACATGTCTGCTTCATTATAAATCCACAAAATTTGAAATATTCACTGCTTTAGACTTTGACTTGATGTTTATAATACGAATTGTGATTTTATGTTATCATCCCTAATACCCCTGAACATTACGTTACGCTACTGATCTGATTGACCTTGTCAGTCACTGCTATTTCTCGCGCAGTTTTTACGACACCCAGGTACTTTCGGTTTCAAATACACTCTATTGTCTTACATGAAGTTTGTTTTGATCAATATTTTGTCAGTAAATAGTTCTTTACTTTTTCGTCCGACATTAGGTCGTTAGAAGAATAAAAACAAATTTTAAACAACCTCGCTATAAGGCGATTTGTATTTTGTATTCATTTATCTAATATCATCATCCTTCAAAGTAACCATTTCATTATTTTTTCCCCATATGATAATCTCAAAGTGGTTTTGGTCAAATACACCCTACTTTATTTGAGAACTTTTTATTATGATGACTGTTGTTACTAAAAAAGAAAAATTACAATAAATTTATCGTATAGTTAATAATAATTTTTTGTTCTGTTGGAATAATTTCCCAGCATCTCAAATAATAAGGTTGTGCTATAAAAAACTTGCATTACTTATATTATAAGTATGTGTGTGTGTGTGTGTGTGTGTGTGTGTGTGTGTGTGAGGTTACGGGAGGTAGCATCAAATTTTAATGGGTCGTTTCAGAACAATTTTACTCTCATAGAGTAGTTTCGACTTGACTAATAATTAAAATAAATGTCAGCTTGGCTCGCGGGTATGGGATGCTATAAAACACGTAAAAAACATTTTTTCGGAATATATAAGAAAAAGCTGAATACCTAATCAATAATTTTTTTTTAATGATAAAAATTTGTCAGCTGCGGATGGTAAATGTGAAACAAGTTAGCTGCTCAGGTATGAAAAACAATGAAACTCGAGTGACATCAATAATGGTGATCCAATTATACGTTTTCGAGAAGTTTGACACAGTTAAAATTTGAAAATTTGGCGCATGAAATTCTTTTCATATACAATGTGCTATTAATATTACGAAAAAATGTTATTCTTCACAAAAAGTTCTGCATGGTGTAAAACCTAAAATGTATCCATCAGGTATTAAAAATTTTTAGGTGTATACAATGTATTTTAAAAAAAATATGAATTTTGTTCAAAGGTTTAGTATGTGAGCTCTGGTGTGGCTATCCAGAGTCCAGTGTTTTACGCTTATTGCAATGCCAACGACGGGTTCTGATCCGATGACCGCAGAATCGGTTCTTTTTCTGGAGTGCGCGTCGCCTCTTCATTGCCCTCTACGCGCTGTGCCTCCTAGGACCCAACTTTGTTCCGCTTACCCCGGTGGCCAAGGATCTGAATACTGTTTCAAACCAGCTTTGAACTCACTCGATTAGACCTCAGTGCTTTTAGAGCCACCTGGCTATCTGAGATGATTTTAATAGACCTGTTCACTGGATGCCTGTTACTCAGCTCTCTGGAGCCCAGCTTTATAGCTATCATCTCTTCTTGGAGGATAGTGCTTGCCAAGGTTTAATGAGATTTTAACTCTTTGGAGAGTTCCACAAATTCCCACTCCTCCGCTGTTCTGGGTTTTGGAGCCATCCGTGAACAGCACATAGTTTGAAGGTGAAAAGAAGTTGTCATCCCTACGCCAATCCTTTCTCTCGGGAAAGAGGACGTTGTAGGCTTTTACTTTAAGCAGCTAGTGAGATACCAAGTCTGGAATCATTCCTAGTATCTGGTGATTACTAATTTCACTTAGCAAACCTATGTGATCTCTTTGTAGTTCCTTGTTGCCATAACTACTTGACGTTTGTAAGTCTGTAGATGACCATCCTAGCTTCCCTCTCTAGCTCTATATGCAGAGGGGTTAGGTTTAAGATGGTATCCATGGCAAGTGTCGGTGTCGTCGACATAGCTCCCGTAATGGCCAGGCACGTGAGGTGCTGCATACCAGGCAGCTTCATTGTCAACGTCCGTTGCAATTCTTTTTGCCACCAGACGACCAATATATCATCTTGGGGCTTATGCCCCAGGATTTGTCACATATCCTTATGTGATTCCAGGGGGATAGTCTGGCTTTTTGATTTTGCTCAAAAGTAAAGTAAGTACCTTCATTTTTTATAATATCGAAAATTGTTATCAAGAAAATTTATTTAACCCTTAAATAGGCAACGTATCTATCCTCTAAGATACATATATTTTCAAAAGCTACCAAAACTACAAACTTCAATTTACACAAACAAGTCATTTCAGTACGTTCTAATAATAATATTAAAGTTAGTTTCATTTAAAAAAGTAATAATATTTAACCTTGTAAATCGTCATGGTAGTGCCATATCTCGTTTTTGTGTGCAATTAGAACATACAATGTCAATATGGCGTCACAAAAACATGTGTCCGCTGATGTTGAGATAATTGTTCACTGGTATTATTTAAACTAAGGGTCTATATTTCAAAAAAATACCTGAATGCATGTCTAAAGGGATGATTTCAACTATTTATTTATAAACAATTCTAAAAATTAACCACTTTTTCTTATAATCGTTTCGATAATTTGAATGTATCTTGAAATATTCATCGCCAAGAGTTATAAGTAGTAGTAGGTGATCTCAAGACTATGGGAATTAGACACTGGGAAGAGAAAACGCAGGACAGGAAGCAATGGCCACAAATAGTAGAAAAAATATGAAAAAGTAAATGTGGTCTGATCCACCCTTAGAAAAGGATCTAGAAAGCTCGTCAGAGCGGCGCCACTCCCACGGGAGTGTTAAGCCACGAGCTTTCTAGATCCTTTTCTAAGGGTGGCCGTTGCTTCCTGTCCTGCGTTTTCTCTTCCCAGTGTCTAATTCCCATAGTCTTGAGATCACCTACTACCTCCTGCAACCAAGTTATCATTGGTCTTCCCCTTCTTCTGTTACTAAAGGGCTTCCACTCTACCATTGAGTATATTATTGCTCTCCATATGTGTACCAACCATTTTAATATTCGTTCCTTAATTTTTCTTACTATGTCTTTTTGTATCTCTTGATATAGTTCCATATTTGTTCTTCTATATTCGCAACCTATTTTTTTTTTGGTCCTAATATTGTTCCTAGTATTTTTCGTTCCTGTATTCTCATATCTTCTTGTTTTTTAGTCATAGTTAATGTTTCTGCCCCATACATCATCACTGGTCTAATTATTGTGTTATATATTCTTATTTTTGTGCGCTTGCTAATTATTTTATTGTTTAATAATTTTTTGTTAGCCTGGAATGCTTTGTTTGTTACTACGATTCTTTCCCTTATCTCAGTTTATCTGTCTCCATCGCTACTTATTGTTATTCCCAGATATTTAACTTTATCCACTTCTTCAAATTCATATCTTCCAATTTTCACATTTTTGTGCTCACAATTCTTTTTGAGTCTTAATAATTTGGTTTTATGTGTATTTATCACCAGTCCAATTTTCTTTCCCTCCCTTATTATATCCTCCAACATTTCTCTCATTACCAGTCTGTTTTTAATCACTATTGCTACGTCGTCGGTATTTGCTATTATTTGTCCTCCTCTGGTTCTTAAATTTCCTTTACATATTTTTTTCAAGGTATATTCTAATGCCAAATTGAATAGTGTTGCCGACAGAGAGTCTCATTGCTTGACTCCTTTATTATATGTAAACTTCTCCGTTTTCCCTCTTTGTGTTATTACTTCTGCTATGCTTTGGTCTAGTGTCATTTTTATTAATCTTATTAGTTTATTATTCACTCCCATTTCATTCAACACTTTCAGTAATTGATTCCTTTTTATTGAGTCAAATGCTCTTTGGAAGTCGATGTGTGTATTATATTCGTTGGACTTTTCCAAAATTTATTTCAGTATATGTATCGCATCTGTAGTTGACCTTCCTTTTGTAAATCCGTACTGATATTCTCCACCTCTGTAACCTGTGTCATGCAGTCTTCTTTTTATAATTGTTGCTATTTTATATGCTGCATTCAGTAGCGTAATTCCTATGAAGTTTTCACAAGCTTGTTGGTCTCCCTTCTTGTGTATTGTTACTTTGTCCCACTTTCCATTCCTCTGGCATCTCCCCTTTTCCCCATATTTTATATATCAATTGGTATAATTTTTCTAACATTTTAGTTCCTCTGTGTTTGATAAGTTCCATGTTGATTCCGTCGCTTCCTGGTACTTTTCCGTTCTTACTCCTGTTAATTATCTCTTATTTCTTCCTTCGTTGGGCTCTCAATTACCTCTTGTTTGGTCTTTTCTTCTATATCAACATCTTCTCTTACTTCTGCTTCTGTTAGTAATTCCCTAAAGTATTCCATCCATGTCTCTTTATATTCCGTATCTGCATTTACTATTCCTTCCTCTTTGTTTTTTATTCCTGTTGTTTTGGTTTTATATGTTCGGCTCTGTGCATTTATTTTTTGATAATAAGCTTTTGTGTTCCTCACATAACTTGCCCTTTCTATTTCACTAATTCTGTTTCCAATTGTTTTATTATTTTCTTAGTTTTTCGTAAGTTTCTCTTTCTTCATTTCTGTTCGTCCTTTTCCATTTTAACCATGCTTTTTTTTTCTTTTCAATCATCTCTTTGCATTTTTCATCGAACCATTCCTAGTGTTCTATGTTCCAATTTTTTTGTTTGCAGCTGTATTTATACATTTTTCTATCCTGTTCCATCCCACCACTTGAATTCAACTAATTCCTTCTGCCTCATTAATGAATCTCTGTACTCGTTTTGTGTTTCTGTCTGTTCTAGTTTTCTTATGTCCCATTTTTTGTTGCATATTTTATTTTTAATCTTTATCTTTTGTAGCATAGTGCAACCATGTAATGATCCGTATCAGCACTCGCCCCTCTATATGTTCTGACATCTTTCATTGTTTTCTTTTTGTTATCAATATGTGATCAATTTGTGTATATGTTTTGCAATCAGGTGATCTCCACGTAACTTTATGTGATTTGGTGTGTTGGTACATCGTACTGCAAATAATCATGATCATTTTTACTGCCAGATTACAAATTCTGTGTCCATTGTTGTTAGGTTTTCATGTAATGTGTGTATGCCGCTTATCTGTCTGTAATATTCTTCTTTTCCAATTTGCGCGTTCAAGTCACCCAATAAAACTATCGTGTCTTGGTTTGGCATTTTTAATATTTATTCTTCTACCTTTTCATAGAAGACTTCCTTTTCCATATCTTCTGCCACCTCTGTGGGTACATAAACATTTATTATTGACATATTAGAGGGTTTGGCCTCAACTTTTATATAGGCCATTATCTCATAGATTGGTCTAAACTCCATTACATTTCCTTTTAGTTTTTCTCTCACTATAAATGCTACTCCATATTGTCCTTGCTGTTCTCTTCCCGAGTAAAATAATTGATATTTCTTTTTTTCAATATTTCCCCCCCCTCTTCATCTTATTTCCTGCAGCGCTGCTACATTTATATCATATTTTTCCAATTCCCATGCAATTTCCTCCATCTTTCCTGGTTCAAGCATTGTCCTCCCATTCCAAATACTAATTTTAATTTCTTTAGTCCTATGTACCTTTTTTTTCTTTCACCTTTATGATCAATATTTACTTTTTTTATCGCCTGATTTATCATTAGTGTTTTCCTTACCTTTGTCTTGTATCCTTTTTTCCAAACATATAATTACAATTATTATTATAGATCTCTCTACCTTTCTCACTTGTACTTATATTATCTTCTTTTTTGTTATTTCCTTAATCTATCCTAATCCTATTATCTACATTTATCCATTTACTACAATTTGTTTTCATTAATTTACTATTACTAATCTTAAAGTTACTTCCAATTCTAAAGCTAATACTATCTTTCTTCTGTTCTTTATTTTTCTGCTATTCTTCATTGCCTCTTTCGTCTCCACATTCCTCTTCCAGTTGTTCCTCTTCTAGTTTTTTTCTTCTCTCCTAAGCATTTTGGTTATTTTCCTGCCTCCGGTGATCTTACATTTACTTTCCTTTTAGGCTTATTTGTCTCTGCCTTTTCTATCTTTTTTTGCCCTTCCTGGAAACTATACTTGTCATGAACATTTCCATCTATTATCAATTTATTATATTTAAAGTAAACTCTAATTCCATTTTCCCTTGCTCTTTTCATAAACTGTATCATGTATTTCCGGTATTCCTGTACTCTTTTTGACAAATCATCATTTAGCCAAATGTTTGTACCTTTTAGGTTTTTCTTTTGTTTTCATTATTTCTTGCTTATTTTCCCATTGGTTTGAGCTTTATGATTATTGGTCTCTTAGTTCTACTATTGAATTCTCCTATTCTTCGTAGATTGGTTACTTCATTTTTTAAGTTCACTTCTATTCCTGCTTCTTTTAATATTCCTTCGATTTTTATTTTTGTGTCTCCAGATCGTTCCAATTCACTATCTTCTATTCCCTGTATAATTACATTGCTTCTTTTTGTCCCTCGTTCCATAATTTCGATCCTTCTTTCTTGTGTTTTTATCATATGTTTCAACCAATGATTTTCCTCTTTCAGTTCTCTTATTTCTTCCATGTTATTTTCTAGTTTGTTTTCGATTGTTGTCATTTTTTCAGTCAGACATTCAAACATTCTTCTTATTTCATCCATCTCCCCCAATCTTTCTTTTTCAGCACCGGATTTCAAGTGTCTCGCAAACAGTTTTTGTTACAGAGCTACTAAGTTCACCCTTAACCCGTAGGCGAGCTGACTTTTTACCGTGACTGATTCCTTTTATTCTTTTGAAAAATTTCTGTTTATTATGCTTATTACATTCACTGTGCCTTTTGCTTGCCAGGCCAGGACAGGACCACGCAATGCCAATAACTAACTAAAATAAACTTAATTGTTTTGTATCCTATAGTCTACAATACCAATAACTAAGTAACATAAGATTAAATTGTTCTGTATCCTATTACAGTCTACAATAACAATAACTAAAATAAAAACGGTGTTTAATTCAGAAGAAACGTATAAAGTAATAAACTAAGGATACATTTAATTTTTTTATTTCTGTTTGAACACGAATATTGTCAAAGTCCAAAAAAATTATGGCTTTACTGCCACCACCAACTTCTGATGTAGACAGTGATACTGCTTCAGAAAATGATTGTCCAGTTTCAAACCAATTAGCTGAAAGAATACCCATTATAGAAAACTCTAAATCTGTATTTACGCCAATAAAAACATCGAAGTTTAGAAACGAACAGACACCACACACTTCTAACTCAGCAATTGAATGCGAAGTAAAAGAGTTAAATGTTCTAGAAAGGGCGTCATCACCTGCAAAAAAGAATAAAATGACCAGAAGGTAAAATGGTTTCAAGTATCAATGGAACACTAATAAATTTGAGTTTCTTGTAGGGATTCCATCTAATAATTTTTTCGTTCCTGTAAAACTTAAGTTCCCCATTGAATATGTTCATCTGATTTAATTCATTTAATCGTTAAGAATACTAATTTATACGCAGTTCAACAAACTGGCAAATCAGTTAATGTTTCAGAGCAAGATATTAAGGATCTTATTTTAATTATAATGGGCATTCTAGATTTACTTGCCTATACTGACTACTGGAGTCAAAAACTTCGATATCGAGATATTGCAGATACCATGTCGTTAAAACGATTTTAGCAAATAAGAAAAATTTTGCATTTTGTAAATAACAACATTCATGACTACTTTCGGATTAGATCTGTATTGGAAATTATTAGAAGAAACTGTCACAATATTGAAGAAAAAAAAAACGTCAAAGTGTAGACGAGTTGATGGTACCTTATAAAGGAAAAAAGGCAGGGTTCAGAATGTAGTATATCAAATCTAAACAAAAAAATGGGGGCTTAAAATTTTTGTAAGAGCAGGAATAACCGGATTTGTGTATGATTTTATTGTATATGGGGGAGATAAAACATTAGAAAACTGTAAATTCGGTGCACAATAAGAACAATTAGGAATGGGAGGAAAGGTTGTAGTCGCCTTGAGTAAATAGATGAAAAAGCCAGCTTTGAGTATTCTTTACTTTACTTCATTTGACTTAATTTATTTTCTGCGATATGAATATGGTATACTCTCTTTAGGAACAATAAGACAAAATCGGTTACAAAACTGTATTTTAGAAAGTGATAAAGACCTCAAGAAAAAGTGAAGAAGATCGTTTTGTTGCAGAACTGAAAACACCCATAAGCTTAGATGTGTTAAGTGGTACAATAATAAGGTTACCGTAGTAAGCTCTTACATGTCTTTTGAACCCATATCGACTATCACAAGGTACAATAAAGTACAGAAAAAGAAATCGGACATTGTCCAAATGTTGTCAAGCCTTATAACTCACACATGGGTGGGGTTGATACTAAGAATATGTTGGCGAGTTTGTATAGAATCCCTTTAAAAACACGTTAGATATTGCTTTAAATAATGCTTGGTTGTTGTATAGGCGTGATAGAGCCTTACTTCATAAAGAAGGTAATCAGTTAGCATTAAAATACTTTAGGTATGAAATGGCACAAGTACTAAAGATGAAGGATAGACATTCAAACAAACGCAAAACTTTAGAAGATTTAAAATAAAACAAAAAAATCAAACATCCTGTGGTTTTCAGAATTGCAAATGAAATTCGATATGATAAACTTGATCATTTCCCCATGCTTGGTAGCAGATACTGCAAACAGAGTGAAAATTATTGGATATGCTCTAAATGTCATTTAAGACTTTGTCTAGTAAAAGACAGAAATTGTTTATATCAATTCCACCGCATAAGTTTGCTTTTATTCTTTTTGTACTTTATTTTTGATAATTCAAATGTATTCTTTGTTTAAAATAAAGAACATGTTTCCATTCATTGTGCTTTAGTAACTTGGCAATACATTTTATAGGATACATAATAAAAAAAGGACGTTGTTCTGTCAAATTGGCAGTATATCTCATAAGATACAATTCATTTTTAGCAACCATATGTAATATTTTTTTTCAAAAAATTTGACAAAGCGGATTCTAAGAGATCCATTGACTATATTTAATACCTAAAATAATATTTTTCGCACCAATATTGTATCTTGCCAATTTAAGGGTTAAAATTGTAAACTAGTATATAATAAACAATTAACTCATTTGCTATCAAAATTTTGATAACCCTTAAGTGTCCCAACTTCTGAGTTGCAGTATTTTGTTGATGTAGTATATCTATTTGAGCCCGTATTTCAGAATAATTTGGATAATCATACGAATTATTTTTTTATCTGTACTATAATTCCACTACCTCCAATTTTGGTAAAGTAAGTTGCATTTGTGTGAATGCACTTGTGACCATTTCTTTGCAGTAACGCATTCTCGATGCAAGGGAGAGCGTCCGCCAAAGTAACGTAGCATCTGACGAGGCACATACATGGTAGTTACATGACAAAGGCGTGGCATGATTTTTCAGATAGTGCAGTGAAGTAGCAGTGGCGTAAAACATGTCTTCCGCAGAGGAGGAAGATTTGTTAGCAATACATGAACAATATTAATCAAAATCATCGAAAGCGTCGTTATTGGGTACACCCTTTTGGAAACAAATAGTGTTAATCCGAGAGGTTAGGCCAATAATTTTAAAAAAGGATTGTCTTGTATATTTCTGTACGAATAATCGGAACGTGTGTGGTCATAAATACATCGTTTAGCATCAATAAGTGAAACTAAATGGATATTGAAATCTGAATCGTTCTTTATGTTTGCAAAATTTGCGTAGCGTCTAGTAGCACGTGGCAAAAAGTTGAACAAGTCGTACGTTTCTGACAGCGCTATTTCGGTATGCGACGATTGACTGGTTATCATGGGTTCAAATTTAAGTAACATGCATCTAGCGTGTTACATGTCAGATCACAAGCCATGTCAGATGCTACGTTACTTTGGTGGGCGCTCTCACCAAGGGTAGCACTGGACAAGTTTTCCCCAACTTCCAATGACATCCTCTCACAACTTTCATTATGTGCATAACTGAATAATACACTGTAATATGAATTTTCTGAAATTAGAATTATGCAGTGTGTATCTGTTAATTTCCTCACCAAGGTGTCTGAATGTTCCATAACTGATTTCAGATGAGCGAAAGTGGTCAACTTGGTAACCGCGCATATCACCATTATACAATTAGGGTTTTCAATCATTCTTCACCATCAGAACAGTTGCCATGACAACGTATTTTTCGTAAAATTAATTTCAACTAAGCTGAGGTTGTCGATTTGGCAACCATATATTTCCTCAACATATTAGTTCGGTTTTTATTTTCTCGTTATGATGACAATCGTTGCCATGACAACGGTTTTCCCATAGCTGATTTCAGCTAAACGAAAGTGATCAACTCGTCAGCCGCGCATTTACCCACCATATGATTTGGGTTTTTGTTTACTACTTATCATAACAGTCATTGACATGACAACAGCTTTCCCATAACTTATTTCAGCTAAACAAAAGTGGAGCCCGTTTTGATGCGAACTTTAAATCTAAAAACTAAAATGTCATTTTTTCCTACTAAATTTCATTATTTGCATAAATTTGTCATTCATTGTAAATAATATACATTTCCAAACATTCTAAGCCGGGTTTTCAAAATCTGTCATCATGCATCATGTCTTGAAAATGATATTTTGGTTCTCTATTCTCTAAGAACGGCCGTCGGCCATATCTCAGGAGTGGATTATAGCACAGGTTCGGGAAAAGAAATTTTATAACAAAAGTGGCCTCGAGAAACGTCTGGAAATTATTTTCAGAATTGTAGGTTCACGGACAGAGGGCGCATTTGACAGTTAAAATTTTAAAATGCAATTTTTTTCAAAATTTACTCAATTAAGGAGCATATTAAATATTGTAATCAGATTCCTCGACAATTTCTGCATATTTTTAATATGACAAGTTTAAGTCTATCTCTTCAAATAAGGGGGGGGGGGAGAGTGGGAACCTTGTTACGAAAAAACGCCTGTAATTCCGGTTCTGCTTGACCGATTTTAATAAACTTGATGTTGTTTGAAAGATCTTTTGTTGAACAATAGAAAATTTGTAAATATGAAGCAATCTGATTAATAACATAAATGCTAGAGTGCGCTGTTTTTTTTTTAAATATTGTGTTTTCTCGTAACAATTTTAAATGGAGGCAATGAAGTAGGTCTTTGAAAAGTAGGCTAAATTAGTAATAAAACAGTGCAAACCGCAAGGCGATATCTCTTTTCTATCCTGAGATATCGTAAGAAACAGGTAAATGGCGGGAATTGTTCTTCCGATGAAATAAAACAATATAGTTTGTTTAAATCTTCATATATTTGAACTAATGTTCAATTTAAACTTGTTGACGCGTTTCACTAACACAGTAGTTTTGACAAAGCTACTGTGTTAGTGAAACGCGTCAACAAGTTTAAATTGAACATTAGTTCAAATATATGAAGATTTAAACAAACTATATTGTTTTATTTCATCGTTCAGTATGGATCTTCATCAAGTAAAAGCCTCATCTATTCAATAATTGCTCTTCCAACGTGTAGAAGGCTGGTTCGCGTTAACAGACATTATTAAATTTATCCTGAATGAAAAGATCTTACATTGGTCTGCAGTAATTTAAACTGTTATTACACTAATGTTATGGTTGCCACTAGATTACCTAAATGTAATGCTGTCACTACTAACAATGAGAACGAATTTTAAAATAATGTGATAAATCGAACAATTGAAACTTTTAATAAATAACTACGTAATTAGTGCCAGTGTAGAAGGCTGGTGAAGTAAGTTGTGCTACATTTTTTCAATTATATAAGAATGATATATTTGTTTTCAAGCGATGTGTTAGTAAATCAAAAACATAAAATATCAATAAAAAACTATATTTGCCCAGTAACAACAAACACAGTTTAAAATATGAATTACGATTTAGGTCGCGTTGTATCAAACACCTAAACTCGGTTTAATGATAACTAATGTTTAGACGGATGTAATTGATTGATAATAAATACATCAATCTGTCACAGTCTAAACATGAGTTATTATTAAACCGAGTTTAGGTGTTTGATAGATGGCCATGTAAGATACAAAATATATTCCCATTTGAAAACAGGCAATCTATGATTTTGACGCATTTGTCAAAAATTATTAATTGTGTTGCAGTTAATAGACTTTCTTTATCTTTTTGCAATAAAATGATTCTTACAAATGAGGAAGCATTTGCTATGTTGGCAGTTTATTTTGAATGTATGAGAAATGCAACCGTTGCTGCTCGAGTGTATACACTGCAGTACCCAAACAGACAGCATCACAGCAGAAGAGTTTTTCTCTCGACTCGCACACCGTGTGCGTACTACTGGAACGTGAATCTTCCTGTGTACCGAAGAAAACACAGAGGTAGAACATAAGAAAATGTCATTGATGTTTTAGCTTATGTCAATGTTAACCCTCATTCAAACACCAGAGCCATAGCTAGAGACCTAGGTATATGTCGAACCACCGTGCAAAATATTTTAGGAAAACACAGGTGACTACTTATTTATTTGCATGTCTTATTCGGTGTTAGAATGATAAAAATGTTTTAATATTTTTCGTTTGTCCATAGGTAACTACTGTTTCTCATTCTTATCAAACCGAAAATATCATTAAATCAAAGTTAACTTGTGAAAACATGACTAATGTATTTGCCGCCATTTTATGTCCAGTTTCAATAAAAC
The DNA here is from genome assembly GCA_963921935.1 of Galeruca laticollis. Lineage (NCBI taxonomy): Eukaryota > Metazoa > Arthropoda > Insecta > Coleoptera > Chrysomelidae > Galeruca > Galeruca laticollis. The sequence goes on along the minus strand of OY998179.1, from coordinate 183,732,341 downwards.
ACCAAATTATTTAATGGAATTATCTTAAGCTGTGTGAATATATTCTTAACTAACAATATGATAATTAAGTGAGGCAAACTAAACTAAAAATGTACCAATAATAAAAATAATGAGAGGCCTGGCGAAAAAAATTCGTAATAACATTACGAGAGTTAATGCATTTAAAGTCATTTTTCGTTTACTAACAACGAAGGCCTTCAATGTGTCTTATTGATATGATTATACTATTTTAGATTGCACCCATATCACATGGCCATACACCAAAGTTTGAATGCTCAAGATTTCGATACCATGTTGGATTTTTGCAACTGGATCTCACATATGGTACATGACGATCCTGAAATACTTTCACGAATTATGTGTACAGATGAGGCTACGTTTCATAATGATGGTAGTGTAAATCCACATAATATGCAATACTGGTCTGATACGAATCCCCACTGGATACAGGAGGTCCAACATCAGGGTCGTTGGTCTATAAATTTGTGGTGCGGGATTCTAGGTGGAGAAATAATTGGGCCTTTTTTCTTTAATGAAACTGTTAATGGAGAAAGATATAGATTTTTCAAGTAACGAATTGCCACTTCTTTTAGACATACCTTTGGCCATTCGTCGTGACATGATCTTGCAACATGATGGGTGCCCGGCACATTATTCTAGAGATGTTCGGAATTTCTTAGATCAATCATACCCTGTGTTAAGTATTCATTAATTTTATTTTAATTGGTTATGATCTATATTTAATATGTAAGGTTATTTAATAATAAAATGTAAATGTTAAAATCTCAAGCAAATCATTGGTGGTATTTTTACACCTAGCGGACATTTGGTATACACACATTATGTTAAATTTAAAAACCCAGTTCTCCAAGCAAAGAAATGAGAAGCAGATCAGTTGTCGAAGTGAACAGTTCGTAGTAATTAATATTAAACGCGCTAGTGCCAGGAAATTTAATAAAACCCATTGAACCCCTGCTACAGTCCACATTATCGCTTCCAAGAAGGGTTGCAACCCCGCAGAAGATCATCTGAGACCTTCAGGTAAGAATACCAGTTTTGGGCGATTTGCTTGCATCATACTTTTTTTACATATAATTTGTAACCGTTCATAATGTAACGAAAACATTTTTCATTCTCCGAAACATTTTTTTGGTCACTTCTCCCGGGATATTAATTTTCAAACTTGGTATTGTGAAATTTGAAAACATAAATTTTTAAATCAACTTTTTATAAGTTTCAAGGTTAACTGGCATTAGCATTCTCGATAATTAGTAGTTTTTACTTTCTCCGAAATTTGACTATTTAAACATAATATATTTAGTTTAAATAAAAATAAGTTCACTTTATTAATACAGTTTGTCCCATTTATGCTCTTTAAATAGCTCCAGTCTCAAGTGTACTAAATATTTATAATTTATTGAATTCAACTCTAGTTACTCAATAAAAAATAATTATTGAATTGAAGATTGAATCTTATCTCTCTATTCACTTATTAGATACATACCTATTGTGTATTGGTCTTATAATTTAGTTGTCTCAGATTATTAGGTAGTATAAAGATTGAGTGGAATATTCATTAGACACGTTAATTTAATTTCTCAAATCAGGTATTATAGCTTGAGTCGTATAACTTTAATCTGTATTATATAGGTACATAATATATTTATCAATTGAAATTCATTATTTCTGTAAGTTTTATATAGGTAAAAGGTTTGGCATTAGAATCTGATCACTCTTATTATTGTATCACAATGGCGGCTAGATTACGTCAAGCAAAAGCTCTTAGAGACTCAGCCTCTGATAGAATTTCGATACTGCATGATCTTGCCATACAGGCAGAGGGGGATCAAAGTGCTCATAACCATTTTAAAGCTAGATATGCTGAATTAAAAACATTTTACAGTGACTTTAACCTTCAGCATTCTACAATTATTACTGCTCTCGCTGCAAATGAGGAGGCAGATCTGAATATTGAAACATTGCTCAGACAGGAAGTAGATAATAAATATTTTTTTATATAATGAGTGTTTATTCTGATTTGTTTGATACTAACTCTACCTTGCATTCCAAGAACAAAGGTTCAAATGTAAAGCTGCCAAAATTGAATATACCGGTTTTTCAGGAGATTTAAAATTATGGCCAACATTTTTTGATCTTTTCAAATCTCTTATAGATACTAATGAATCTCTTACAAAAATTTAAAAATTTAGATATTTAATGTCGTCTCTGTCTGACGACGCTTTAATTCTCATTAAAAATATTAAACTTACAGAAGCTAATTATGACTTAGCTTTTAGTAAATTGATTAAGCATTATCAAAATACGCGTGCGTTAGCCATATTTTATTGGGAACAGGTTTATAATTCTCAAAAATTAACTTCGGAGAACCCAAAATATCTTAGACAGCTTTTAGCACTTTTTTTTATAACTTGGAAGCTCTAAAAAATTTGGGGTTACCGGTCCGAGAGTGGGATTTTGTACTATTTCACTTTTTAAGCAAAAACATTGATTCAGAAACATTACAGCGATTCGAACAAGAAAATGCCACTTTTGCGTCCGAAATTCCCAAATATGATGATTTATATAAATTTCTTGAAAAGCAATGCGATGCTTACGATTCAGTTGTTTTAATCCAACCTCCTAAGAGAAATAAATCAAGTAAATATCAAATAAAAAATGTTAAATCGTACAATTCTGCATGTCTTGCTAATGTTGCAGATCTAACTAAATCTGTGATTTGTAAAAATAATCACTCGATTTATAAGTGTCCTGATTTTTGTGCCAAACACCCAAAGGAAAGATACGAGATATCCAAACGATACAAGTGGTGTACTAATTGTTTAGGAACCAAACATACTTCAAAGAATTGTACTTCTAATGGTGGTTGTAGAATTTGCAATAAAAGACATCACACTCTTTTACATTTCGATCATTTCATCTCCTATAGATATGTTACTGGAATCCGATATATTTGCAAAAATCTTTAAACCTGACAAAGTTCAAACAGCAAAAGGTAACCGATTGCTGTTAACACTCAATTTGGTTGGATTTAAATGGGGAAAATAAATACCGCTAATAAACCATTAGTCTCACACTCTTTTCTTTCATCATGTCTTACATCCCTCGACAATACCCTTCAAAAATTTTGGGAACTTGAAAGTATTCCTCAATCTTCACCTATTTCTGATGATGATAAAAAATGTGAAATGATATTCCAAAAAACTCATAAAATAATATCTACGGGTCGTTTCAGTGTTACTCTTCCTTTCAAAACCGTGGATCTATTTTTTGGAGATACCAGAATATCTGCTCTAAAGAGATTGAAAAATATGGAAACCCGTCTTTCGAAAAATTCCCAGCTTTACAATGAATATAACAGCTTTATGAAAGATTATCTTTCCAATGGTCACATGGTTGAGACCTCTCCTACTTCTTCATGGACAAAATCTATTATATCCCACATCATTACGTCATAAATCCTAATAGTGCTACAACCAAGCTCAGGGTTATATTTGATGCTTCCTGCAAATCTCCTGCAGGTTTTTCGCTGAACGACACTCTTTTCATAGGGCAAAAGTTGCAAAAGGATATAATTGAAATTTTATTGCGATTCCGACTTCATCCCTTTACTTTTATTGCTGATATTAAGCAAATGTATAGGCAAATATCAATATTGGAGGAGCACCAGAATTACCAAAGAATTCTTTGGCGCTTCGCTTCGGAAGATCCCGTTCAGGATTTTAAGCTTACTACTGTTACTTATGGAGTATCGTCCGCTCCTTTCCTGGCCCTTCGTACAATTCAGCAGTTAGTACAAGAGGAAAGGGAAAATTTTCCTCGAGCTGCAAAATGTTTATCCTCTGATATCTATATTGACGATATTATCACAGGTGCCTCAACTCTACGGGAAGCCAAACTTCTTCAATCAGAATTAGTTTCCTTGCTGGAAAGAGGAGGTTTTCTTCTTAGAAAATGGGCATGTAATAATCCCCAGTTAATGCAGAGTCTCCCTGCTGAGGTTTGCCAACACTCCTTGTCTTCTTTTGATACCCATGACCTTGTGGTAAAAGTTTCAGGATTGCGGTGGAATAATTCCTTAGATGTTTTCTCTTATGATATTCAACCCCTTGACAGATTGTGTTCTAAACGCACAATACTCTCAGAAGTTGCTCGAATGTATGACCCCCTTGGGTTCTTAGCTCCACTCTCCTTCCTAGCTAAACATCTCTTACAACGACTTTGGAGTTTGGGTTTAGATTGGGATCAAATACCCCCTTCGGACATAGTCGACAAATGGAATCAGTATAAAACTGAACTTCCGCTCCTCTCACATATTAATATTCCTCGCTGCTTACCTAATAAATATATTTCTTGTGAACTGCATGGCTTTGCAGATAGTTCAGAGAAAGGGTACTCCAGTGTAATATATTTTAAATTTACTTCAGAGAATAACGCCTCCAAAATCTGCCTAATTGCCGCTAAATCTAGAGTGGCCCCACTTAAAACTCTTTCAATTCCCCGACTAGAATTGTGTGCAGCTGTTCTACTCTCCAATTTAATAGAATTTGTCCTTAACGCATTCCGAGATAACCTCCAAATTAGTGAAATTTTTGCTTGGTCTGATTCAATGGTAACCCTATCATAGATTAAATCACCCGCTTCTCGCTGGAAAACTTTCGTCGGTCATCGTGTAGCTCACATACAAGAAAAGGTTCCCCCTGACCGTTGGCATTTTGTTGAAAGCTCCGATAATCCAGCCGATTGTGCCTCTCGTGGTCTTCTGCCCAGTCAAATTCTTAATCATCCGTTTTGGTTTGAGGGGCCTCCTTGGTTAATGTCTCCAAAGCCCAATCCTAAATTTTCTCCAGTTTCCTGTCCGGAAGAAAAACCCTCAGTTCTTGTAACACTTATGTCTTTGGACACATTAGATCTTCTATTAGACAAATACTCATCCTTGAGTAAAATTTAACGAATTATTGCATATGCGCTACGCTTTGTAGCCAATTTAAGAAATCCTCAAAATAAATCATTGGATTATTTCACTGACTCGAAACTCCACAAAGCTTTAATGGTTCTCACTAAACGAGTGCAACATATTTGTTTCGCACAAGAAATTGAAAATTTGGAAGCAGGCACCACCTTATCAAAACCTTTTAGAAAGTTGAGCCCTTTTCTGGACAGCGAGGGTGTTTTGAGGGTGGGGGGACGCTTGAAGTTCTTAGGATTGTCTTATGATACAAAATTTCCAGCAATTTTTCCCCGTCAACATCGTTTGACAGATTTAATAATTGAGTCCGTTCATAAAACATATTTTCATCCAGGTTTACAGCACTTACATTTCCTAATTGCACAGAATTTTTGGATTCTCTCTTCCAAACGCGCAATTCGGAGTGTGTTGAGCCGCTGTATTCGATGCTTTAAACTGAAACCTGTGGCCCACGAACCTTTCATGGGAAACTTACCTCCTACCCGCATCAACCAAATTAAACCATTTTCTTGTGTAGGTACTGATTATGGAGGTCCCTTCTTAGTCACTCCCCTTAAAGGACGTGGAATTAAGTCACAAAAGGCCCATATTTGTATCTTTGTGTGTTTTGCCACAAAAGCCGTACACTTGGAGTTAGTATCGAGTCTCTCTTCGGATGCATTTATTGCTGCTTTGCGTCGGTTTGTTGCCCGGCGAGGCAGATGCATCCATATTTTTTGTGATAATGCAACCAACATTGTGGGGGCTTCTCGCATTCTCCATGAATATATGCAAAAGGCTTGTGGATCAGAAAAAATAAAATTTTCATTTTCTCCTCCGTCCGGTCCACATTTTAACGGTCTTAGTGAAGCGGGCATAAAGTCTGTTAAAACTCATATTTTTCGAGTTATTGGCTCTCAAGTTTTAACTTTTGAAAAGTTTTACACCCTATTAGCTCAGATTGAAGCTATTCTCAATTCCAGGCCGCTCTATTCTGCAAGTTCAGACCCCAATGATTTATCCATGTTAACGCCAAGTCATTTTCTTATGTTAGAGCCGCCAACGGCAGTTGCCGATCCGGATCTTTCCAATTTAAATATGAATCAGTTGGATCGGTGGCAGCTTATACAAAGACTACATCAAGATGTGTGGAAACGGTGGCATAGTGAATATTTAAATACACTCCAACAACGAAATAAATGGCTAAATCAACAAATTCCACTCAAACTTAACGACCTAGTTATTATTAAAGATGACAATGTCCCATCTTTAAATTGGAAATTGGGAAGAATTGTCAAGTTATTTCCGGGTTCTGATGGTATTGCAAGAGTTGCTAATGTCAGAACCACTCAGGGTCTTCTTCAAAGACCAACGGTAAAGTTATGTCCTTTACCAACATGTTCTAAATAAGTTTGTTAAAATACTATGTATTTTGGTGGGGGGTATGTTAAGTATTCATTAATTTTATTTTAATTGGTTATGATCTATATTTAATATGTAAGGTTATTTAATAATAAAATGTAAATGTTAAAATCTCAAGCAAATCGTTGGTGGTATTTTTACACCTAGCGGACATACACACATTATGTTAAATTTAAAAACCCAGTTCTCCAAGTAAAGAAAAGAGAAGCAGAACAGTTGTCGAAGTGAACAGTTCGTAGTAATTAATATTAAACGCGCTAGTGCCAGGAAATTTAATAAAACCCCTTGAACCCCTGCTACAGTCCACATTATCGCTTCCAAGAAGGGTTGCAACCCCGCAGAAGATCATCCGAGACCTTCAGGTAAGAATACCAGTTTTGGGCGATTTGCTTGCATCATACTTTTTTTACATATAATTTGTAACCTTTCATAATGTAACGAAAACATTTTTCATTCTCCAAAACACCCTGGAAGGTGGATAAGACGTGGAATTTCATTTATTTGGCCACCGGGGTCTCCAGACCTAACTTGTTTAGATTTTAATTTGGGGGGCGAGTAAAAGATCTCATTTATGCCGATAGACCCGCAGAAGAGCTGACATGGTTGAAAGGATACGACAGACAATACGAAGTATTTCAAGGGCAGAAATTGAAGCTGCAGTTTTCTCTACTCGTCAGAGATTGATTTCAGGCATTGAAAATTATGGCCGACATTTCGAACATCTAGGGCGGCACTAATTACGTAGTTATTTATTAAAGGTTTCAATTGTTCGATTTATCACATTATTTTAAAATTCGTTCTCATTGTTAGTAGCGACAGCATTACATTTAGGTAATCTAGTGGCAACCATAACATTAGTATAATAACAGTTTAAATTACTGCAGACCAATGTAAGATCTTTTCATTCAGGATAAATTTAATAATTTCTGTTAACGCGAACCAGCCTTCTAGACGTTGGAAGAACAATTCCCGCCATTTACCTGTTTCTTACGATATCTCAGGATAGAAAAGAGATATCGCCTTGCGGTTTGCACTGTTTTATTACTAATTTAGTCTACTTTTTAAAGACCTACTTCAATTTGTATGTTTCCATTTAAAATTGTTACGAGAAAACACAATATTTAAAAAAAACAGCGCCCTCTAGCATTTATGTTATTAATCAGATTGCTTCATATTTACAAATTTTCGATTGTTCAACAAAAGATCTTTCAAACAACATCAAGTTTATTAAAATCGGTCAAGCAGAACCGGAATTACAGGCGTTTTTTCCTAACAAGGTTCCCACTCTCCCCCACCCCTTATTTGAAGAGATAGTCTTAAACTTATCATATTAAAAATATGCAGAATTTGTCGAGGAATCTGATTATAATATTTAATATGATCCTTAATTAAGTAAATTTTGAAAAACTTGGCATTTTAAAATTTTAACTGTCAAATGTTTCGGTGGACCTACAATTCTGAAAATAATTTCCAGGCGTTTCTCGAGGCCATTTTTGTTATAAATTTGTTTTTCCAAACCTGTGCCGACGGCCGTTCTTAGTTGGCCACCCAGTACATTTGTTCAGTTGGAAGCTCCAAGCCTGGGCGTGAGATCTATAGCTGCGGTATAAAGTATCACGCGCCTTAAAGCAACGGACTTTGTAATACCAGTTGACAGTAGTTTTTACAATTTTTAGATAATGTACTAAAATACATTTAGATTTGCTGAAATCACTAGATTTTCATTATTTGTCACGTGAACTAACAATTACTTCACCTTCATCAAAATATTACAGATAAATTCTTTAGAATTTACATGAAAAGACTAGAGAATAAATTTTTATACATTTTTCACAGCCCACCCTTCCGCCCTAAGCTTCTGGATCAACTGACATACAAATATTGGCTTAACAACACGAAGTAAAAAAATTAGCTTTAATGAAATATATCAATAAAATTTGATGTTACCTCCCTACTGCAAAGGTGCCATTTCATGTGGACGCTTGATGCTGGCTTCAACTAGTGCGCCTTCTGAAATAGAGGTATAGTCAAATGTAGAAGCGTCAAGTATATTATTCTGTAATGATATTTCATTAAATTAAAGAGTATCTAAAATTCTTTTTCGTCTGATTTTTGCAATTTCAGCTTGGCGAGTTAATGTTTGATACTCGTGATACCAATTACATTATGTTGCTTTTTCTTTCAAGCGCTTTGACGCATGACGCTACATCTATTTCAGATGGCGCTCGTAACACGTGACCGCATTTGACGATTGAAGCAAGCGTCATCATGAAATTACATTTTAAATCCAAAGTCATTCATGACTGTAGTATCATCATTTTCCCTTAAAAACAGATGGGATCCCTCCCAACATTCATCCGGGCAGTATTCCATCAACTGGTAGAGGCCGGGTGGCTGCTAGTCCGACATCAACGCACACTGCTCAACTCATTGGCGGCGCCATCTCTCCATCTCTTTTCACATCACCGACGCATCAACAACAACCGCTAGTCATGACGAATTATCCAATCAGCGCAAATTTGATGATAGGAGATTATGTGAAACCGTCCGTCGGTGTTGCAATGCCCGCAGTATATCGCCAGTAGCTTACGTAGTTTTTAATTTATTATATTTTTAAGTTTAAGGCGTACAAGGAGTCTGTTAGTTAACCTATGCAACATAATTATTTTATTTGGATCGTAATTTAAAAGTTTTTGATTGTTTAGAGTTGGCAACAATGCTTAATTTTATCCTTTCGTCAGTATTTTAAACAACTAAGAGTATTCGAGTTCCCTTTTTTGTTTTGATTTCTCGTGTGAAGCGTTGGTTGAGATTTTTGTATAATAATTCTAACCAATTCAACTTTTTTTTTATTACAAGTAAGTCATCGATGTAAATTTGATTTCGACATTGTATATAGTTTTTTAATAAGAAGTCTCTCTTATCGTAATATGGTCGTGTAGTGACATTTTTGTGAAATTAAGTTATTATCGGTTGACTATCAAAAATTACTTTTTAATTACGGACAACATTGAATCTAAAATGGTTGTTGTCTGTGAAAAATTTTAATTCGTCTTATTAGAAGAATTTTAATGGAGACATTATTTTTTTTTCTCTCAAGCTATATACATTAAAATGTATATTTTCAAGTTACGCACTGAACATATATTTTTCAATATTATTATGTTTTAATACAATAAGTTGAATGTTTTTATTTTTCGTAAAAATATGAATTTAAATATAGTAAAATACCCAGTAAACTGATAAAAATTCAGTTTAATTCACATTTATTGCATCATAATATATGAAAACATGTTTCTTCTAAATTGTATCCATTGTACAGGGCTAGTCTGGAATAATAGGCGTGCCCTATTAACAGTTCGCATGCGATGCAAAATTACACACTGCTGTTTAACAATCAAGAGTTAAATGTTAAATAGTTAACTTGAGATCGATCATACCTAACCATATGGTTAAAATCGAAAAGTGTATGTCTTATAAATTTGAATTTTTTTTAAATATGCGTACATTCTGGCTAGGCTGCATAATCTATCATTTATATAAATATAATTGTTTTTTTGAAGTGAAACTTTTCATGGGACACTAAGAGTTTTAGCGTGAGAGTAAACTCGTAGAGCTAACAAATCTGTCAAACTCCTTGTCCTTTTTTAATTATTATTCACTTGAGCTGAGAGAGACACAATGCTGTTCTCCTCTCCTGTTAACCCACTCGAATCTTCCACTGACACCAGTTAACAGAGTATCAACACTAGATACTGTCTAGACAGCGAATCTTCATGTGCCAGCCGTAGTTGCGAAAACTTACAAAAATTAAATTAAAATTTGTTTTGTTCACACACTTAAAAAGAATATTTACTATTGTTTTCCCTTTATTGTAAATTGTTCTAGCTCAGTAAAATATTAAAAGAGTGGACTGTAAAATGTAAATAGAAAAATAATTATTGGTCTAAAAATTAACTTACCAATAAACTGCTCCTTTATGATTTCATTCCTTACTCATTAGACAAAGGGAATAAAGGAGAAAGAAGCAAAATCGAGCACATTAAGTTATTTGTCACCCGGTGAGAAAACGTATAAAATATCGGTTGATCGGTTTTGTGTCACAACTTAGATAAAAATCACCCCACTGGCCGGTAAATTCTTAACTGATTTGCTACGTTTGTACTTCGATTGTACTACGAAATCCATTTTTATCAATATTCGGGCAGAAACGATAAAGCGTTGTTGCCGAGTTAAAATAATCCATTTCAGGAAAACTAAATAGGCGTAAACAGAAGTAGTTTTTTATAGTCTATCCGAAAAAGTATTGTTTTTCTTTTGGAAATAATTTTTTAGAGAATGGTCGTTTTATTTTGTTGATTATGAATTTTCTTTGTTCACCCATTGACAGTTTTTGCGTAACATAAAAAGTATCACTTCTAAATCTGTTAGTTTTCAACTGATGCATAATTTGTTTTATAAAATATAAGGTAGTTCTTCAGCGACAATCCAATCGAAAAATTCTAGCACAGTACCCACATTATACGTATCTGTGGTACAAAGACTATAACCATGTTTTAACACCCAATATAGAAAAACATAACGGGTTTATTTTTTTTATTTAATTTTTTGTAAACCTCTACATTGTCTGATCAATGTGTCCTGAGATGTTAAGTAATGTTAGTTTATATGGAATTTACTGCCTGCTAACATTGTCAAAAGCACTATCCATATCGAATATAGCTGCAATGACTTCTGGTTTTCTGTGTAGAGTACCAGATATATGGGATTGGAGAACTAGATTGTCTTGAGTAAATCTATTTCGTCGAAATCCCGATTGTTGTATTGAGATTCCATTATATTTATCAAGAAACCCAGAGGAGCCGCTTATTAACCATCTTTTCTAATAATTTGCACATAGTGCAAGTTAGTGATATAGGACGGAAATAGTTTGAAGAGGTAACGTTGTTCAGGCTTTTTAATGGAAATTATCGTTGATATCTGCCATTGGCTAGGAAATTGATTAGTGGACCATATTAAATTGTAAATTTCTAGGAGCTTACCTAAATCTGTGTTGGAAAGTTTTTTAACAAATATATGCAGAATGTCATCAGGACAGGGGCACAATTTTTACAACTATTAAGAGCTCAGGAAAACTCAAAGAAGGAGAATGGACAGTTGAGAGATGTAATATCTTGGGATTTTGTCACAGAACATGGGAAGGGAGCTTTATCTGTAGAAGTAGGTGTAAAATTAACTTTACTTTTAAATTTTAATTCAAAGTTTTTAGCCAGTATATTGCTGATTTCTTCATTTTCACTAATTACAGTATTGTTATAGATGAGACTGTGAATTTTGACATTGGAATTGTTTCCTTGAATTTGTCTAAATGTATTCCAAAATTGGGTGGGATTTGTATTCACATTAATGAAAGACACATAATTTCTCCATGATCATTGTTTACTTTGTTCTATAATATATCTAGTCTTGGATCTGGCTTTTTTGAGATTAATGAGATTATCTTGTGTTTTATACAAATGATACAGATTTAGTGCCATTTTTTGTTGATTTATAGTACTTACACCGCTGGAGTTCCACCGTGGAACAGTTTTTTTTTTGTGTAAAATAATATGTTTATCAATGTGCAGATTTGCAGCTGAAAGAATAGCATCTGTAATTCTCAGTATGTTATTGTTCAAATCGTCTGAGAAATATAATACAGACAAGTTGGTTTCTGTTTGAGACATATAACTAGTCCAGCTTGCATTTTTTAAGCGCCAATACCATCTGGATACAGTATCATTATGAACGGGCATATTGGAGGATATAATAATGACATATTGCCTGACCCTTTGTTTCCATATTTCTCTATATGATGAGATAGGAACGGATCATATTCACTCAAGAGTTCAAGACAGCCTTGAAATAGACCATTAGATAAGAAACCAAATGTTTGGTTGTCTCCTCGGAAAGGAAGGCCTCTCAATGCCAAAAATCGAACAACGCTAACTACTCTCGTTAAAACTTCTCTCCAATATTCCACTTCTTTTTCATATTGATATAACAGTAAAGTGTCTACTGATGTGGTTTCTTTTCTGCACAAAAATGTACAAATATTTTTCCTGTGGTCACTTGATTGTTTGTGACTTTTAACGAGCACACTTGCGTTTTACCAATCGTTAAATCCTGTACTAAATGCAGTTTGTTTACTTTTTATCTGAAATAATAAGCATGGGATACAAAAAACACAACCTTTTGATTTGGAATACAATAACCAATCTCTGTTATAAGTTTCCCCACATGAGAAGATTTTGGCAGATCATGTATGATTTTTGTCTGGATAAATTCTGACAAAGTTCGAAAAATCAATATTTAGGTTCTGCTTTACGTTTGTAGTTAAGATTGTTTTTAGCACATATTCATCTTTGGTATTCCAAGTAGCGGGATCATCAAGATCAAATAAAAATGAAACTGAAAATGAGGTGGTTGGTTTTGTACAGCCGGGTTTAAAATTTAAATTTATTGTACGTGTACTTGTACTCGGCAATACCTCACTTACTGGATCATCAGTATCAGTTGTAACTAGTTCAGCTGATTGATAAACATCGTCACTGCTTATGGGTTTACATACCTCTTTCCTTGACAGGGTAGGTCCCTCCTCATCCTCAGGGCTTTCTAATGCGACTGTTACTACAGGTACAGTTTTTTGTTCACTGAGAAAACTACTTATTTTAGGGACTTTCTGTAACACTTTTCCACTGTCCAAAAGCTTTTTGACTGCCCTCTTTCTAAATTCACTGCCACTTGGTTTTTTACTCATTTCACAGAACAAACATTATATTCTACTATTTGTACCATTTATGATAAAAGATCAAACCGAACATAAATACAATCTCAATCAAATAGTTAGCAAAAACACGACAATAAACTTATTCACAAGCCAACTAATAACATATGTCTCACGCATTGCACAAAACGAACTGACAAAGAAGGCCAAAGCAAAGATCAACTAGCAACATGTAGGCAGTGGCAGTAATGAGTCATGCGTGAAGCGGGGGAGGGTTGGCGCGTGATTTTAAAATATGGCGCACGATCCATTGGCACATGATTTTAAAATATTTTCTCTTGCTTGCGCCCTGGGCCCGGGCCCATTTACAAAAGAGGTCCTGAGTGGTTGTTGCGATTTCGTCCATATTGAAAATGCATGTTCCATTTGAGAACTTGTCGGGATATCTAAAAAATATATAGTGTAAGTGGAGGTAAGCGCCTACAAACAAATTACCTTTTTAAAATATTCCGTAAGTTATCATCCTCGACAAGCTGCAGTTTTCAGGACGCCTTACACGAATATTTGGATTGTGTTTGAAAAATCCATGAAACCACTCCAAGCCTGTTGTTGTTTTATTCCACGATTCTGGGATTTCTATGTGATTTTGTGCCAATATTCTTAATGATTAAGTGCTTTGTCCATAACACATTTTGCTAGATTCCAAAATATAATCTTTAGGTGCATTTTCATGTTCATTTGTAAAAATTTGGCGACAAGAGTAATTAGGGGTCGTTCTGATCTGATCATCTTTTTGCTTTTTGACATATCTAGCCAATGTTTGAATTTTGACGGCAAAATTTTCTTAGTGAAAGATTGCCTTTTATTACAGCTTCCACAGAATTTCTCATTTGCTCATCTGAAAAGCTTCACTTGTCACTTTTTCGTCCAAGAGCCATATTGTGCTAGAAAAGAAGTAATAAAATTGATATTTATCTTTAAAATGGCACAATGTTCCACAATGAGACAGTCTCATTGTGGACCATTACACTTTGTCTTATAGTGGAATAATGTGCTTTGCCGATAATTTTTCTTAAAAAAAGTGGCAATAACGCAAACCCAAAATCGCGCTCCGTAACATAAGATCACTATCCACTAATATAAATAATGATACCAGATTTAACAAAAGTTGCCTTGATTTTTCAGTATCTATTGTTTAAAACATCATTTTTATCAAATACAAAGCTTTAATTTGTCAAATACAAAACTTTTATTTTAAACAAATATGAATATTTTTTCCTTTTAAACCGACAAACTTACCAGCTCTAGAGTAGCGTGTCACACCGACCCCAACACCTTTTTTTATTGAAATAAACGTTGCCAAATTTTTTACCGGACAATTTTCATTGAGAATTCTCATTGTGGACCACCCTCCACTACATCCTACACTACTCCACTGGAAATATGTAAAATATGTTATTAATTTAAATTTTTTATAAAAAATACGAGATAAATATTTTTTTTGTAATTATTCAGAATATATTATTCTAAATACTATTTTTTTATATAGATGGTGAAAGTTCGTCAAGAAAAAATATTAAAATTTTTTTTTCCACAGTTGTCTCATGCTACATGTACAAAAAATGTCATTTTTAATTAAAGTTATCTGACGTTTGGGGAAGTAAATCGCCTTCAAATTTAAACAACGTGTTCATTATACTGCCTTATATCTCAAGTTTTGAGGATTTCTTGAAATATTGCGATCGTGGAGGGACTACCTTAATTTAGTTTAGTGAAAAATATGGCAATTCGAAATTGCTATTTTTATTCTAGTTATTTTTCTGTAGCAACCAGCTCTATTTATAATTTTTTCTGGGAAATTTCAAATACAATGTACAAAATAGTATCACTTATTTACCTGGCAAACTTCCAAACTGATATCTGTCATTTCAAATATATTGCCAATTTTGTTTCAATTTTAATTAGTGTTGTGTAAAACTGTTTTGACAGCGAAATTTAATTAAAGAAATAAAAATCTAAATCCTAGACCCATTTTAATAATTGAAACATTCCTATACACTTTTTAATCATTAAAATATTCCTTCTCTCACTTAATGCGCTGGTATCCATCTTATTGATACGGCATGTGTAATATGTTTCGATTGGCAATATTTTCTTGTAGAATTTATAAATAATACATTGACTGTCTCGACCCTTACTTCGTGGAATATGCTCATATTAGTGTTTTTAAATGAAACTCAAGGTCTCTAGTTAATTCCACAATATAATACAAGTTATTGAAAATTCTAAAAAATTGACAATTGTTTCGATAAATCAATATCATCGTCAGAATGACAGAAGTTACATTTCATTTTATGCCTACCTGATGTTTAGTAGTTATTTTTGGCTAGACCAAGAAGTAACCTAACTTGTGATTGGCTTAATATATGTTTATAGAAAAAAGAAGAAGATGTGATATTACAAATATTGAAGCTTAGATATTATTAGCCCTATGGTGATATCCGGGATATCATTTTTCCAATTAAGATCAGTATAACTGTGCAATGATATAGAAAACCAGGAAAACTATATCTGCTGATCTTTACAATTATCACTTAAGAAGACAGTTTATTAGTGGAGAATTCCCTACATTTAACTGTTCATTGACAACTTCATATTGTGGGTTTCTTAAATGTCTTCTAATTTCCAGTTCTTCAAGGAAATCCAGTTCTTGTTTCTTTTCACAAATATGCAGTACTTCTAGTTCTGTGTTAGGTGTCAATGAATGATTGGTGTCAAGTAGATGTTTTGCGTAGTGGGATTTATCTGGTTGTTTTAATCTGTATGCTCGTAAGTGCTCACTGTATCGTATTTCAAAATTCTTAAGGGTCTGACCCAAATGGACAGCATTACATTCTGGACATTTGAGTTTATATATACCTGACTTCTTTAATAGTGGTATTTTTGTTTTTACATTTAACAATTTTGTACTAACGTTACTTTCTGTTTTAAAAGAAATTGTTGTATTCGTTGCTGAAGATATTATCTTTGAAATATTATTAGAAATATTTCCTGCATATGTGATGGTTTTATAAGTTTTAATTTCATCAGCTTGTTTAGGATATATTAGTTGTAATGCCACTTTTTCCTCTTTTTTACTAATTAGCTTATTTATCATATCTAATGGATAACCGTTAGATGTTGCTATTTGTCTAATTGTATTAATCTCTCTATCAAAATTACATTTGTTCATAGGAACTGAAAAAGCTCTATGTATCATTGAATTATATGCTGCTAGTCTGTGTGACAAAGGGTGGTTAGAATTGAATGGAATTGTCACATCAGTCTGTGTTGGTTTTCGGTAAATTGAATAATCAAGTACATTATTAACTCTTTGAATTTTTAAATCAAGATAATTGATTGAGCTATTTTCTTCAATTTCTAATGTAAATTTAATTTTCGGGTGTAAATTATTGATGTGGTTGAAAAATACATCTAATTGTCGCTCACTACCCATAAAACAAGCTAATATGTCATCTACATATCTATACCAAAATAAAATATTTTTCGAAATATTACTTTCAAAGATCTTTCTTTCTAAATTGTCCATAAAAATGTTTGCTAAAATAGGTGATATAGGGCTTCCCATTGGTAAACCTTCATTTTGAATATATATCTTATTGTCAAAAGTGAAATAATTCTGATTAATGCATACATCAAATAAATTAAGTATATCTGATATTATTCCTGGATTAAAATTTTTATCTTCTAGTAATTTTCTTACAAGTATTAGACATTCTTTAGGAGGAATTTTAGTGAACATATTAGTTACATCGAACGATATGAGTTTATAGTTATCTTGCAAGTGGATTGCTTTCAACTTTTTGATTAGTTCTATTGAATTTCTAATTGAGTACTGAGATTCACATCCGTAAGTATTGAGTATATTGTTGAGCTTCTTTGCCAATATATTATTAGGAGCATTAACATAAGAGACTACAGGTCTAATTCGTTATTTTATGTCAATCATTCATTGACACCTAACACAGAACTAGAAGTACTGCATATTTGTGAAAAGAAACAAGAACTGGATTTCCTTGAAGAACTGGAAATTAGAAGACATTTAAGAAACCCACAATATGAAGTTGTCAATGAACAGTTAAATCTAGGGAATTCTCCACTAATAAACTGTCTTCTTAAGTGATAATTGTAAAGACCAGCAGATATAGTTTTCCTGGTTTTCTATATCATTGCACAGTTATACTGATCTTAATTGGAAAAATGATATCCAGGATATCACCATAGGGCTAATAATATCTAAGCTTCAATATTTGTAATATCACATCTTCTTTTTTCTATAAACATATATTAAGCCAATCACAAGTTAGGTTACTTCTTGGTCTAGCCAAAAATAACTACTAAACATCAGGTAGGCATAAAATGAAATGTAACTTCTGTCATTCTGACGATGATATTGATTTATCGAAACAATTGTCAATTTTTTAGAATTTTCAATAACTTGTATTATATTGTGGAATTAACTAGAGACCTTGAGTTTCATTTAAAAACACTAAATAATACATTCAAAATTATTTTGCCAGAATGGGTTTCTGACAAAAGTTGGATGTTTACTTTATTCATGCTGGAAGAAGTATTTTATAGACTTTTTACTTACATTCTAAACATGTCAAACTACTCTTAATTTGGATAATAAAGCATTTTAAAACAAATAGGGAAGCGCAACGGTGGGGTATACCTAGACTTCTAAACAGTAATTCCAATTTAATTAATGAGTTTGTATAAAAGAACTGAATATTTTTCTCCATTGTAGAGATTTGAGACTATGCTGATTCCGAATATGTTTGTACCTAAGCTCTAGCACTTACCGTTCGTCCGCTGAACCGTAAAACGGATGAACGGACTGACACCAGAAGCCAAATATAAGACTGCGATTTTTCTCTCGTGTTTATAAGCCTAAAAGGCATTTCAAGAAACCTTTTATTAAATTTTTAGTGCAGAAAGAAAGAATTTGTGCACATCAAACATTGTGGATATTTAACGTGGTGATTTTTGGCGTTTTTGAAATATCTGTTGATAATAATATTTGTTTCATTCATCATCATCAAGCCGTTTAATCTAAGAGATTTTGACTAAAGCTAAGGCGTTTTTAAAACCAATTATGAGGGTGAATTCCTCCCTTTAATTTTCTTGTGTCCCATGGCCTCAAACGTTATTTTCTTCCATTCTGCTCTGTTTCTGTATTTTTATCTCCAGTCTTTAATCCCCATCTTTTCTATCTAATTCCTCCATATTTCTTCTCGACCAGAGTGGAATCCATCCATTTTAGGCATTGTGCTTCACGACTGCCTCATTGTCTAACTAACGCTTTCTATTTGTTGTAAGTCTCCTTTCCCCAGTTCTTGTTATGTTCCGTGATTTTTAAGTCTTCTTATTTTTTGTTTATCACTGTTGTTTCTAAACTATACGCGATTACTGGTCT
Organism: Galeruca laticollis; assembly: GCA_963921935.1. NCBI lineage: Eukaryota > Metazoa > Arthropoda > Insecta > Coleoptera > Chrysomelidae > Galeruca > Galeruca laticollis. The sequence continues at coordinate 183,713,708 of OY998179.1, read as the reverse complement.
TTTTAGTGTTTTGCATATTTTCATTATTTGCTTATCGATTTACTTTTCAAGAGATTTTTATTACTGCAATAAGCTTGGTTTCCTTTAAGTATTATTTTTTGCACCCATTCCTTTCTTGTTTATTCTATCATCACACCTAAGTAATTAAGTGTTGCCACTTTTTCCAATGCATTTTTAAGTTAATTTAAGTGTTTCTGTTTTTCTCACCTACTATCATATATTCTGTTTTCTCTGTGTTGATTTCCATGTCAAGTTGTTTTGTCGCCTTGTCTACCCTTTCTATTGCTTTTATAAGTTCTTATCTTGAATTTGATACTATGGTTAAATCGTTTGCATATGATATAATTCGAATTTGGTCTGTTAAGATGATTTTGCTTTCTAGATTTACTGATATTAGTATACTTTCCAATGCCAAATTAATTAAAGTTGTGGAAATCGATTCTCCTTGTTTGACTGACTCTCTTATTTACGATGAATTCCTCTTATGTGACTCCTTGAAATCGCACTTTTGCTTTGGTATTAGCCATTGACATTTTCTGCAACTCTATTAGTTTCAATAGCAATATCTATGATTACCTAGAAAAAACACTCGTACCAAAGTATTTTCAAAACTTGAGCAGTAATATATTCATATTTTTTTAAAGATGTTTTTATACCGGTTTTTTATGTACAATAATGAGATTTACTAAAATATAATTACAATTTACTCCCTGGTGATTTGTATGAAATGGCTCAAAAAACGATCTGCTGATAGGTCGTTGTTATGTTTACATTTATAATGATTACTTTAACGGGCGTTATTGTAAATGTAAGGATCGTTTAATTTCATCTCAAACTATCATTTTGATTTTTCACAAGTAAAAACTGCAAAAAGATTAAACCTTTGATCAGAGACGCATTAAATGTCGGGAGCGCCCTAGACAAGTAACTCATCGGCAAACTTCTAGCGGCGATGTTTTATAAATTTAAGAATTTAAAGAATATTTTATATTGTGTTACTGACACATTTAATTTTGTATTTTTCCTTTTCGTTTAAAAAGTTTGTCCACGCTCGCTTCTTTGTAACCCCGCGCCTCTAGGACGAGCCTAGTTTGCCTTATGGATAATCCGCTTCTACCTACCAACAACTTTGCTCTCAAGTTTCGAGAAAAATATCGAGGCTCATGGAAAACAGGCAAAAGAGAATTTTTAAAAATGGTTTTTATTAACAAAAAACTTGGATCTATGTACAGTGAGAGGATTTATTTCATAGTGTTGCTTATTTGATTGGTTGCTATTTATATTTTTTGTACAAAGTAGTTATGCCAAGACATAAAACCTAATCAATGTCGATTCCTAATTTATTTCTAACGTCTGGTCATTATCGTATAAAGAAGTGTTGCCTCTCTTTCAAAGTCTATTGAAGAGTCAAAACCGTTAATATTAAGGCGGAAATACACGGTCAATGTGGTTGAACAATTTGGGTGATTCAACCAAATTTAACGAAATTGAAAGATAAGAATATAGGTAAGTGGGTTACTAAGTAACGCCTTCCACTGCGACCTAGATGTGTCTATTGTGGCTCACACCTTGCTAGAGGAGATGGTCGAACTATGTAAAACTTCTTTAACCCTTTGAGACCTAATTTTTAAGTTATTGGGAAAAAAATATTTTGGTAGTGAGACTACTTAAACAAGTTAAATAAAAAAACTTTATTTTCATTTTTTACAAAAGAAATAAATTTTTGTGCATGAGTATGTACAACTGGTCCCAAAACAGATCCAGTTCAAAAAAATGTATCATTACTATTTATTATGAAAAGCCGTAAAACAGTTCCTAGCTTTCAGCAAACATAAGTGAACATTACATTTGGAACAGAAAATATGACTGCGTCCCTTACAATCAACATTCTTGCACCTTGTAACTTCTTTGTTTTGATCAAACAAGAGAAAATGACCGACGTCATATGTATGAATGTCATAGTCAGGTCTAGCTTCTCCACGTCTTCTGAATACTGAAGGAGATGGCGACGATGAAGATGGTCTTCCTCGTTTTAGCTTACTCACTGGATTACTCTTATATATCAAACTCTCGGCAAGTCTAGTTCTGAAGGCAAGATACTTCATCTGCATTTTCTGAGGTATATTACACTTGTCGCAGTCTTTCCGGTATTCTATCCAGGTGTTTGTCAGGACAAAGTCGATCATGTGCATTATTACACGAAGTGTCCATTTTCGAGACTTAATAAATATCCGATAGTAGCTGATCATCTGGTCCATGAAATCGACGCCACCCATCCCATGATTGTAATGCTTAACAATTTCTGGTCTGCTTACATCAACATATTGGCTCCGTTTTTTATCCCATCTTTTAACAGTATCGGTATTTCCTTTGCCGACATAATTTGAGGCTAATGTGACCGTTTTTTTATCTAACCATTTCACCACAACTACGTCTTGAACGGAAGCCTCTACCTAATTTTTTCATTTCTGCATCTAACAGTAGGGGAGTTTGGTACAATCTATTTATTCTAACAGTACCAGCAGCATATATATTTTTGGTGGTTAATTTTCTGAATAGATCATAGGAAGAAAAATAATTGTCAAAATACAACTTATGCCCTTCATTTGTACCAATTCGTTCACATAGTTGAAGTACTACGCTTGCTCCTTGTCCGTATTCCTTTTTATTGTCTGGATTTATCTTTGTGGTCTGACCTTGGTAAAACAAGAAATCGTATGTTTGACCACTTTTTCCACAAAGAACATATACTTTCAGGCCCCATGGGCACAGCTTTCCCTTTATATATTGCTTAATCAATAATTGTCCTGTAAAGGGGATCATTTGCTGTAGGCACCTGTTCTAGGTTCTATAATAGGACTTCTATAATAGGACGAACCTTATATAGTTTATCACTGCAACCATCTGGACGTTCTAAATTATTTACCAAATGTAAACATGACCCCAATTGAAAGAATCTGTCTCTAGACATATTGTTCAGAAATATTTGAATGCCTAGACTTCTTTCCCAATACGTTCTTATTTTAGGAAATGTAATTAGCGTTCCAATAGTTATATGTAATGCAAACAATATTTTTATTTCTCGTGGACTTGTCGATCTAAAGGTCTTTCCCCGTTGCATCACATATTTGTGTATGTTGATATACTTTCAAATAAACTATCTGGCACATATTTTGAAAAGTTTTGAATCTGATGCATGGGCTCGGTCATACTCGTATTTTCTACTTGCCGATTCCAGTTGAATGATGGAATTTTCAGTGATTTCTTGTTCCATTTTATTACTCTTTTAGTTATTTTACTTTTTTTAACGCGTATTCTTATTTTTCTTTCTAACATTTTTTGGTTTTGTCAAGTGTTTTTTATCTAAATCAGCGTCTTCGTCTGGATTGTATGCATCTGAAATATCTTCATCAGTCTCAATTTCAGTCTTTTCATTTTGATTGTTTTTAGGTTCAGATTGTATCACAGATTCATCATCATTTTTTTCATTTGTTGAATGTGAATCAACAGTACCATTGGCTGAAATGTGTTCATCCAATGTATGTATCTCCTTCAAATAATAATTGTGCGCATTTAGTTGCATCCGGTTGATGGCTTTCATCAACATCCTTTTCACAAAAGATGCCTTCTTCCGTTTGGGATTCTTTTCCGTTGAAGACATCAGCTCCTAATCGTTTCTGAGGTCTGCTATCCGAGTAATCTAAAACTCCATCATCGTCCTCAGACTCTCAGCCCCAGGTGCCTCCATCTCCTCTATATCAGATAAATTACCATCTCGTATCATATAAATCAACTTTTGGACGTGCATTGGATTTTCCAAACTGTACACTTTTCTGCCACTCATATTCTGAGATTGTTCTGAAATAAAAATTGCTGATATGCTTATTGTACATCCATTAATACAAGATATATGTACATATATCAGACCGTTCGTAGAGGCATACGTAAAAAGAAAACAATCTCTTCGGACCATTTGTACATGCATATGTAAAAAGGAAAAATCACTTCAGACCATTTGCACATAAGCATGTACATGGACATTTAGTGAATTTACGAGACAAATTTTGATTGCATGTGATTATTTTACAATTTAGAATAACTACTCACCTATTAGGAACACTGCTAAAAAATATTCACAGCTATATTTGCAATAGAAACTTAGATTACCACAATTTATATCTTGAGTACTTCTACGCAAAATTTTGTAGGTTACATCTAACATGAAAAAGGCGCCTAAAATTATTTCTTGTGGTTAGCTGGGGGCGTGATCTATTGATGAGAGTTAGAATATATGTAAAACAACGTCCTAAAGTTATCGTACACTTCAGTGGATAATCCACTGGTATTTGTATATAATGGACAAAAGCTATGTACATACACATGTGCACTGGGTCTCAAAGGGTTAAAGTCCGTGGGCTCCAGTCCGGTAAAGCCTAAAATCTGAGTTTTTCCGGTGTGGAGCAGGTACAGAGAATGTACTCTGCAGTTTCGTCTTTCACGCAACAGAAGCGACAGTCCATTTGTGTTGCAGACCCATCTTTCTCAAGTGTGTTCCTAGACAACAGTGAACAGTCCTGTCAGAATGCGTAAATCAGACCTACGCCAATCAAAGACCTGTTGGGAGACTTTCTTCGAGGAGTTTACGACGATTAGCGTCTTTAAATGTGTGAGCCCTGGTGTGCCTCCGCAGAGCTTGAGCATATTACGCTTGTCGCAATCTGAGATGCAACTTTTCACGGTGTTAATTGCAGTGCCAACGACGGGTTTTGATCCGATGAAAGCAGAATAGGTTTCTTTTCTGGCGAGAGCGTCGGTCTCTTCATTGTTCTCCACACCGTTGTGCCCTGGGACCTAGATCAAAATAACTTTGTTCCCCTTACCCAGGTGGTCAATCTGAATGCAGTTCAAAACCAGCTTATAATTCACTCGATTGGAGCTCAGTGCTTTTAGAGCCGCCTGGCTATCTGAGATGATTTTAATAGACCTGTTCACCGGATGCGTTACTCAGATCTCTGTCGCCCAGCTCTATAGCTATCATCTCTGCTTGAAATATTGTGGTAAACGTGTCAATGTTTAATGTGATTTTAACTCTTGGGTTAGTTTCTTAAACTCCGCTCTTACGCCGTCCTCGGTTTTGGAGCCGTCCGTGAACAACACATAGTCTGAGAGTGAAAAGAAGTTGTCACTCCTAGGCCAATCATCTCTCTCGGAAAAAAGGACGTTGTAGGCTTTTACTATGTGCAGCTGGGGAGCTACAGAGTCTGGGATCATTTCGAGTATGTGGTGATTACTGATTTTGCTCAGTAAACCCGAATGATCTCTTTGTAGCTCCGTGTTGCCATGACTACTTGACGTTGTAAGTCTGTAGGTGACCATTCTAGCTTCCCTCTCTAGCTCTATATGTAGAGGGGTCTCCATGGCAAGTGTCGGGTCGTCGACATAACTCCCGTACCATTGGTTTAATAACCATTTGATATATCCAGTATATTATCTTAGGGCTTATGCCACATATCCTTCTGAGGTATCAAAGGGATAGTCTGGATTTGTTTTCGAGATGAGAATTAAAGGTCAATTTTTTATCCAAATACCTTAATATTTGACCTCTTTCTCAAACTGCATTGGTTCTCCAGATACTAATGATATCAGTAGTTTAATTACTTTCCTTCTTACTATGAATGAAACGATTACAGTTTTGCTAGGGTTAACAGACATCTGTTCCCTGACACACCATCTGCTTATCGTGTTTAGGGCTAGTTGAAGGATGTTAGAAATGACTTCGTCATGCTTCTTCCTAACTAGGATTGCTAGATCATCCGCATAGCATTTGATAAGTACTACCATCGAGGATAACTTCAAAAAACGTTGAAAAACTTAAAAATATAGCACATAAAATTGAAAGATAAATGAATACACGTTTCAATTCAATTGATTAAAATGTCTCAGATTTCGCGTTCCAAAGGCAGTCGTGATTTTGATATAAGTCCAAAAAGACCCTCTTTTTCTTTCCATTTATGCACCATTGTTAAGTAAAACTGCATTATAACTTTTTTAAGTGTAAAAAAACAACTCAAACATTATGCAATACGCAGACTCGATTGAATTGAATACAATCAATCTTTCAATGGTCAACAAGTGCATACACGTCTGAAATTCGGATGAATCGTCCTGGTTGTACAACATAGATGACCGAAATTTCAAATTCTCTTAACATCTTTCAACGGTTAATTTGGTTGAATACTTTCATTGAATCTTAACCACACTATTCGAATTGGTTGAATAATCCAATTTGTTCAACCAAATTGAATCGTGTATTTCCGCCTTAATCCTCAGGTTTGAAAATAACAAAATTTTATAGGGGTATCTCTAGGAACTAATTTATACAACTTTTTCAATTCCTCGAGTTTTCACCATGGTTTTTAATGCCCACTATTTAATTTTCCTTATTCAAATCAGATTTCGTATCTCATGACTCTATGTTTTACTATATCAATTATTCGACTATTACTAGTTATATTGAAACAAAGGTGTGATGTCAGACAGAACTGGCCATTCCATTGGACCTCATCGTTCAATCCATCTATCCACTTTACATCTTTTTTGGCTTATTGTTCGCGCTGGGTGTGTGTGTGTTTAGCAGTCTCTAGAAGGGGCAAATTCTTAGCCGACTTACTACGTCTAAGAACGACCTCCACTTGCTAAATCTGTCGCTACTCGAGATCCTGCTCATCTTTCTGGGATCAGCAGGCCCTCTAATAGGTGGTCCCTCTTCTTTATTTGTTCTTTTCTTCTTATGGTATAGCTGTTTTCTCTACCGCGGATGCCTGGCGCCGTCTTCTGGTGTAGTTCGTCAGCTCCCTCATCTGGTTGTTGGGATAGGTCTTCAGCTCTTCGCATCTTCACTTGGCTGTCTCGTCCTTGATGTCTTGGATTTTCTCCTGGTCGAACTCTCGGTAGATCTGCTGGATCCTGATGTACCAAGGGGCGTTCTATGTTTACCCTAGGCTGGTGTTCTGCTGGGCTTGAAACTTTTTTCGATGACTCTGCAGTGTATCCCCATGCTGTACATGCGTACAGTATAAGGGGGATAAGGACGGCACTGATGTCGGAGATTGGTCTTCAGTTTCAGCTTGGATTTTCTTCCGATGAGCCCTCCCGTTCGTCATCTTGCCTTTTTCGTCTTGTCCACTAGGTAGTTGACTTGGTCCTTGAATGTCAGTCCTTGGTCCAGCATGATTCCGAGGTACTTCGCTTTGGTGGTCCAGCTGACTTCTCCCACTATGTACCACATTGTCTTCTGGTATCATCCTGTTCTTCTTGAAGAACACGGCTTGGATCTTCTCCGAGTTGAGGCTGATCTTCCACGTCGTACACCAGTCGTCGAATCGGTCCACGGCTTCCTGCAGTCTTCTTGTTACCATCGCTGGCTGGGTGCTTCTGGTTGCGATGGCAGTGTCATCTGCGCAGAGGGCCGTCATGGTGTTGTCTGTCTTGGGAATGTCCGTCAAATACTGGATAGAGGACTGCTTCCATCCATCCCAGTTCGGATTTGGTCATGTTGATCTTGATCCGGAATCTTCTGGTTTTCAGATAATTGCGCAGCATCTGTTTCTGTTGAATCTCAGCTATCTTGCTCATCGAGGGAAGGAGATGGATGGGCCTGTAGTTCTGGAGGAACTTCGGGTCCTTTTCGCTCTTTCTTAGCATGACGTTATCCGCTTCGTTTCATTCGTCTGGAAAGTGATTGATCTTCAGTATTCCGTTGATGATGGCCGTCAGGAATATCATTCCTTTTCTTGGTAGATGCTTTAGGCCGTTGTTGGAGATACCATCTTTCCCTGGTGCTTTCCTTTTCTGTCTGGTCCGGATGATGTAGACTACTTCCTCAGGGGTGGTGTAGTCTAGGTTTCTGTGGTTGTCGTCTTCATCGTCTTGGTTTCGGACTTCTCCTTCGACTCGGTCTGAGAAGTTCATGTCCTCGTCTGGGTGCTCTTTCAGGGTGAACTGGCGTTCCATGGTTCTTCTGAAGGATTCTGCTTTTTCCTCGTCCGTGTGGGCTAGTCCGTTGACTTCGTGTAATGTTGGGGTTTCTCTTTTGTCTTGTCTCAGGATTTTGACGAGCTTCCATAGTCCTGGTATGTCCCTGTCCAGTTCTTCTACTCTGTTCACCCAGTCCTTGGATCGGTGTTGCTTAAGTTGTTTATTGACCTCTTCGTTGAGTCTGTTCGTTTCTCGTTTGCCTTCTGGGTTTCATGTCCTGTCGGCTCTTCCTCTCGTTCTGTTTTTCACCCTGATGAACTCTCGTAGTTCGTCACTGAATTGGAGAAACTCTTGTGTTGCCCGCCCGTCTCTTTGTCGTGTTGTCGCCTTCTATTGCTTGTTGGATGTCTTCTTCCGGCTGTCTCAGTTGATCTTCCAGTTCCGCTGCATTGGTGATAAACGGCATTAGTCCAATCATGCGGAACTTCTAAATAGCACAGTCTTCTTCTTCTCTGGTGGTCTGTTACTCTTTAGGTTGTCGCTATTATTTTTTGAGAGGCGTACTTTCAACTGTCCTTCCATCTTTTGGCTGGTCTTCCAGATATACTCTTCCCTGCTGATTGTCGTACTAAGGCTAAGCGTGGGAGCCCGTTTTCTTCCATGCGTTTTACAACCGTTTAATTGAATGGCTAAAGTACTATGCGGTATACGCCGGAACTTAACGTGTTTTAATATTGGAAGTAGATACATTTTGAGAGCACCTTCTAGATTTGTTATAAACGGTAGTTGTTCTATTGATTTTGGATATACTATATGCTTTGGATATCATTGATTTATACCCAGTAGTATACGAAATGAGTTTTACAGGACGGTGATTAATTTAATTCTATTAATCATTATCGTCTCAAACATTCATTGTCTGATTTTTTTTGAATTTCAGTTATGCAATCTTCTACATTGGAGATGAACAACGGCTTTTAAGGTAAATTCAAAAACATCGTGGATCGCTTTTATAGTTAATATTTTAAAAAGAATTGGAAAGTGTACCAACCACCTATTATTATTATTATATAACGCTTTGTAAATTTGATTTCTTTTTTTCTTTTTTCAATACATCGACTGTTGATGAATTAGAAAACATTGGATGTAATTATTTTTGTCGAATTCTTTCTATTTATTGCGTATACATATATAGGGTAAATTTGCAGCGACTTAATTTTAGTTAGTTTAAGATAATTTTTTTAGTTTAAGACAATAGGAATTTGTATAAAGCAAACTAGGTAAATGTAATTTTTTGTTTCATTCTCGGTATTCACGTTTCAGTAATTGTAGGAAAGTGTAAAGGTATTTGTTTATAGAAATATTTCCAAATATTTTATATTGTCAATTTAAGAATTTAATTATATTTTATTATAAATGTCTTTAATTTTTAGAACTTTTTATTTATGTTTCTCTTGGTTTTTGTAAGGGAGAGTGGGGTAATTGCGAACATCTAAGGAAGAACTGAAAAACAAAACCAGTTAAGGTTATGAAGGCTATTTATTACTGAAAGTTAACTATAATGAAACTTATATTCTCATAAATGTTTAATATAAAATCAAATATTAATAAAAAAACATTAGAGTCCGGGATTACCACATAAGACATGGGGTAATTACGAATGGTGTGTGATTATTTATTAGACCAATTCTAACTTACGCTTTCCCAGTGTATTACACTGCCACCAAACACAACTTCCACATTGTGCAAGTGGTGCAGAATAAATTTCTTCGTATTGCTATCAAACATTTCTGCTATCCAAAACCTCATGGTTACACGAAAAATCCGACATGCCTACTATCAAAAATCACAACAAATTTTTACAATTATTGTCTAAAAATCTTCGTGACAATTTCAAAGCCGCCAGTCGCTCAGAAGATAGCAGCAATAGTAGATGTAGGTTTCTGCATGGGTCGTTTTTTCACATAACAAGTTGTTTAGTCCCAGCAGCCGATTATTTCAAATTAGGGGTTAACTTGTTACTCCTAATCAAAACTCATATCACCAATCAGCACAAATAAAACTCTAATATAACCAACATCTGCCATGTTACCTTCTTACATATACTAACCCTATGCTCGATCTTGAAACCCTGTTTTTCAGTAGCTTTCAGGAATTTACCGTGGAGTCATATTTTTATACGAGGGACGAGGAAACTTCCCTCAAAAAAATAGTTGAATCATGTCTCAAGAGCCTTTGAGGCTATAATCGCGTGGTACATGCGACTAGTCACTAAAAACATTGGTAAATGATACATTAATGCGAAATATCTATGTTAGACCTAATATTTTATACATTTGTTCAATTTTAGTCAAAAATTATATGGAATTGTTGAAAAATCTTTAACCCTAGATTGTCAGCGTTATTCAGTAATCGCTCATTATCAGAGATACGTAAATTTTACGTGCAGTGGTTAAATAATGAAAACAGTATGTTTTAAGGTTTTATTTAAAAAAAACTCACGTCAGCTTTTATAACAAAAAAGTGAATACCTTAAAAAATAACAAAATTCTTCTAGCTCAACCTAGAAAACACTTATTGATGGTAGTTCAAATTTGGGACATCTCTTATTTTGATGCTCACCGTATATGTGATTTTTGCATATGGTGTATCTTATTTTCGTCATCCTCTTTTTAACATTTGGTCAAAGGTAACAGTATTTCCTCCAAATACACCAATAATGGTTGTTCTTAGCTGATGGCTTAGAGTTGGAATATGTATTTGCTGCTTCTACATTTCTGGGTTGTTCTAACTCAGTTCTAACAAAAATTCAAATCTGCGTAAGGCCTTGTCATTGCAATTAGCTCGGTAAAAGTTGTGGAAGTCAATTATGTCAGCATTGATGCATGCAATGTTGAGTATGTTATAAAAGAAACATTGCGGCTATATTTTGGTATTCCTGTTAAAATTCATATTATGGCATATCTGATCGAATCTATTCCGCCTTTTGTCGAGTTATAATTCATTATAACGTCTGGCTTTTTAGATGTTTCATTTATTGTTACCTTTGGATGACTGGAGGAAATTAAAACCACCAATTTTTTTGCTTTTGGTTTATACGACACTAAACTTATATTTTTGTCAAACAAAAACATAGATGAAATTGACTGTCTCGACCCTTACTTCGTGGAATATGCTCATATTAGTGTTTTTAAATGAAACTCAAGGTCTCTAGTTAATTCCACAATATAATACAAGTTATTGAAAATTCTAAAAAATTGACAATTGTTTCGATAAATGATTTATCGAAACAATTGTCAATTTTTTAGAATTTTCAATTACTTGTATTATATTGTGGAATTAACTAGAGACCTTGAGTTTCATTTAAAAACACTAAAAACATAGATGTTCCTTGTTTTCTATCTTGAAAATGAAGATCACAAAACTCTGGAGGTAATTCTCTTTTATTCCAATAACAGTGAGTTTATAGTTTTCAAGTAAGTTTTTCACTAGGGGTACGCTATAGAACCAGTTGTCCATGGTGACATTACGATTAGATCCCTTTTTTTGAGATAGTCATTCTTGGGGATTGTCCTCTTTTTTCAAAACTAATTAACCAGAAAACATATTGACTTTTTTAAAATAGATTTTGATTTGAGCAAGAAAACAAATATTTGTTATAAAACGGGATTCTTAGGGGAATGTGGTAAGGAAAGGGACATTTTCAGCAGATAGAAAATAACTTAGAAACAAATAGTTGCTGAAGTATTTTATTTAACAAAGTTTGTAGGAAAGATAAGCTATCATTCTAATATGAAAAATAAACATAAATTATTATGTATTGTCAAAAAAATCAAAATCTAGTAGTTCGTGCGAATGTCCCTTTCAAAACATAGGTTGTTTCGAAAGGGACATGTGTAGTAATGAAAGGGACATTAGTAGACTCCGGCGTTTTTTATTTCACCCCAAGTTCGAATTCGCGGAGACGCGGTTTTCATTAAAAAACTAGATAATGAACACTATTTTTAGTATATTCAACGGCATTCATTATCTAATTTTTTATTGAATAACGCGTCACCGCGAGTTTGAACTTGGGATGAAATACAAAACGTTGGAGTCTAGATATTAGTACAAGTATGCAATATATTGATAATTCTTAAATGAAATTACATTTATTTTAACAAAATTGTACTCCTGTAAAATCAACAGCGAAAGAATAAAAGCTTTTAATACGTTCTGGTCCTGTTTGTAAACGAGGTTCTGGTAGGATCAGGTCTATATCATTAATATGAACATCAGCGATGTCGTCCACTTCCGGATAAACAAAATGGAACGAAGCGCTTTTCTTTTTTATAAATTTAACTTTAACATCATCACTTGATAACATTTCAATTTTCAGATTTTTTTTGTCGCGATCGTCACTAATACGTAACTTCCAATGTTAGGTAATACATTGTTTAGCTGTTTGTCTTGAAACTCTTCGTCGTTATCACTTTCACTGTCTGCGTATTTTACAGAAACGTCACTATCACTGGATTCGTCTATTTTCGACTCTCTTTTACTATCTTCTTTTTTTGTACTATACTCATCTACAGCCTTTGTGTTGGTACCTGTCTTTTTGCGTTCTTTTATTTTTCCATCACACTCGTCTGTTATTTTTCTTTTTACATCTTCTTTTTCCGTTCTGATATTTGTTCTTTCTTCATCTGCTTTTCCAAATGTTCCTGCTCTAATTTGGTTTACTCGGGCGTATCCGTCAATATTCTTGAGTATCCTTTTTTACGGCCTTTAGTTGACTGTGTTCGTGGCTGTGCCTTAGGAAATGACCTTACTGATTTTGGAGTAACAATATTTACAGAGGAACATGAAGTTGATAGTAAGTTTTGAATTGGCTCTAATGATACCTGATCTACTTGAAGATTATCAACCAAAGTTTTTGATTCTGGTGTAACTGTATTTTTTGAAGTAGATGAGGTGGATGGTAGATTTGGAATAGGCTCGGTTGATACCTTACTGACTTGGGAAGGACTTCGTATGTAAGTAGTAACTGTTTCATCGGTATTTTCAGTCTGAAGTGGGCGATCAGTAACGTAAGATGGTAAAAAATCCTCTTCTGTGAGATTACTTGAGTTAAAAGGATAAATGCCGGTTTTCTCAAATCCTTTTTTAATATCATTAATCGTAACAGCATTATTAAATGCGAACGGCGCCAATCTTGGAAGATGATATATGTTCACCGTTTTTCCGGGATTCGACACCATCCAGTTGTTAAGGGCTACTTTAAAATAACTTTTAAATGGACCATATATAGCCACATCTAAAGGCTGAAGCCTGTGGCTGCAGTGTGGAGGGAACGTGACAATGATTACACCGTTATCTGCTGCTCGACATACAACATCCTAGTTAATATGGCTTTCGTGGTTGTCAAGAATTAACAAGACTGGGGACTGTTTAGATGGTTTGGTGTGTTTAATAAAATAATCGAAAGCGAGCGTGAAATTATCTTCCGTCATCCAACCACTTGGGTAAACAAGTCCGAGGCTGCTTGGTGGAGCATCTTGAATCATTATTTCTTTAAATTTTGTCGAGGAAAAACAAAGACCGGAGGAACTGTATTTCCTGTAGCCGATTTAAACAAAAGCATTGTAACCAACTGCCCTCGTTCGGCTGAAGTAGCTTGAGCCACCTGCTTAAGACCTTTTTCGGTAATAACTTTGGGGAGATTGTTTACTGTTAGGAGACCACTTTCGTCAGCATTATAAATTTGATCTGGTGTAAAATTATACCTCTTCAAAGCAGATTCAAGGTTATCATAAAACATTTTGACATTGGTGACATTAAATGAAATGGCTTCTGGTTGTCTCAAAGACAATTCAGGGTGACGGGCCATGATACCACGAAGCCAATCCCGTCCTGCTTGCTTTTTATCATTCCATATATCTGGCATTTTCTTTCATAACTTATTTGCGTACTAAAATGCCAATTGCCTTGTTTGAGTAGTTGTTAAACCATAAGCCATTTTTGACGCCGTTTTTAAATATTTACTAAGTAGTTGTTCTGCTTCAGAAAATACCCTTCAGTTGCCTATATTTGGTTCGTGTTTAAATGTATCAACGGTAGGAAGTGTTCTAGACTCTTGCACCAGTCTGGCCAAATATGACTTTCGTATGTTAAAAGCTTTTGCCACCGATCGTATGGACATATTTTGTTGTATTACTTCCTTTACCGCTTCCTCAATTTCGTGGGACGTTTTTCTAGTTCTTTTAACTTTCTTCTTTTGTGTTTCCATGCTTTAATTCTGAACTGTAATGGAAATAAAAAAATCATTACATTCGACATATTTCATTCAGTATTTTACATAAGCAATGAAAGGGGCATTGTCCCTTTCAATACAATAGTTACTGTCCTTTTCAAGACACAGTGGATCCATGCTAAATTTATGCTACTATTTCCTTCATAATCGCACATTTTGAAGTTAAGTTACAACACTATACACTACAACTCCACGAAGTAATAAAACAAAATATTGTTATTTACTCACCTATATGAAAAGTAGTCTAATTTCACATACACCATGTTTTTCTTCCTAAACTGCAAATACCATTTCTAACTTTTTACTAACAGATGAAAAACACGAGTTTCAAGAAGTCTGACGGCCAGTAGTTCAATGCTTTAAAAGAAAGCTGTAAATAATTACACAGAGTGTCCCTTTCATTACTACATTCCCCTATATCAGAATAGCAAGTTATTGAAATTGTTATTAAACGTGTTGGGGGTCTTGATTGTCCAGGGTTTAAGTTAGTCAACTCATACGTTTATGTTATGCAAACAACTCCGGTTCATTCCCGGTAATTTTAAGTTTTAAATTTTTTTATTTTTTATAATTTTATTGAAATATTTTTAAAAACTTAATGGTTTTAGATTAATTTTCAACGATATCAATAAAATTATGAAAAATAAAAAACAGTTTAAATTTAAAATTATTGGGATTTGAATATGAGTCGTTTGCTTAACATAATCCTGCACCACCGATGCGGTTTGTCAAGGTTCCCGTAACTTGGAATTTTAATAGATGAATTCTGTTTTCTAACAAATATTTGTTTTCTTTTGCTTAAATCAAAATCTATTTAGAAAAATTCAACGTGTTTTCTGGTTAATTTAACAATCTTTTCAAATGTGTTAATATTTTTTTTAAATTCAATTTGATAAGAAAGATATCATGCCATTCATAATTTAACACGTTTTTCCTTATATCACATTTTACAAATAACACAGTGTATATTCAAATATGTATCTAATAGCATTCGTAAAATATGGCCATAATCAAAATTTGCGTGTATTCCTCGAAAGGACTACAATACATTTCACAAGTACATGATCTAATGTGAAAATATAAATTTTTAATGAAACACTTATTTTAAAAGTATAATCATCCTGTTCTATTTTGAATTTTAATAAAACAATATTTTTCAGTTCTACTGAATTTTTAATGAAATTTATGCTACTATGGTTAATAACCTTTATTTGTCTGCCATTTTCCTAATTACTGAAACGTTAATGTTAGCGAATTGTGTGCATAACATGGAGGGAAATAGTTGGAAAAATGTATAGCGATTACACATACAATTGACAATTTTATGCTCAGTTTTAAAAAATATCTCTTATATATAATTAACATAATATAGAGAAAAAGGCTAATAACTTTCTTTTTTTATTTATAATTTCGTTGATTCAGAAAAATATTTATACACTTCTACTGTATGCTTTAACATATTATTTCAAACGAGTCTAATTCTGCATTTTGGGTAAATCTGTTTACAATTTTATTGTAAGTATGTAAAAATACAAAAATTACTGCTTGATTAAAATATCTGTAGATTAATGTATCTTATAAGGATATATCCTAATAGTTATTGTTTTATTATTTCGATTGTTATTAAAAGAAATGATAGTGGACTGTATAATTTTATTGATAACAACCTGACTGACAACTGGTTAATACAAAAGATATTACAGTAATGGCCGTTAAACCTGTTTTATTCGGCGCCAATGAATTCTAGTGTCTGTCCAGTTCTCGCAGTGTTGTCACTATTGTCAATTTTAATGTAATTATAGTTCAAACATTTGAAAGGCTGAACATTTTATTTTCATTACTTCTTCTTAGCATATCCTTATACCTTTTCAGGCGTTGGATTGGGACTCTTCCGCCCATTTTCAACGCCTTTCTGTCCCTGGCAAGTATTTTCACTTTATTTTGTCATATTTTCACTATCTGGTCAAACCATTGTCTTCTTAGTCTCCTACTTTTCTTTTTCCTTGGTTTACATACCTCCATTATTTTCCTAGCTCTTCTTTATTTTACAAAATGCATTAATATTGTCAATGGACACTATATAGTAGAGTGGGTCGAAAAAAAATTGTAGAAATTGATTTTGTCATACTTCTAAAAAGATGAGAAATCCACCAAGAAAATAAATGCTTTTTTGTTTACCTGAAAAATAATAATTTTAGCCGCGCCCCCCACCCCCCAAATATTTCAAAATTTTAAATCCAGACTAAGGGGCTGTAATAATTATAAAATGTGTCTAAGGAACACACATACCAAAAAAAAACAGAAATCTTTTAATATTTGACCGCGCCCCTGAGGACTTACCATTAAGTGCGTATACTAGTATACAGTTTTTCGCTTGGAAAAGAGATGACATATAATCATTACTAATGGCTTTGTTTGTCTATAAAAAAATTATTCATCGCTTTTTCAAGCCAGAACTCACGGCGTGGAGGTAACTGTATGTTGAGTTCCACCCCCACCTCCTCCCTTCCTTGTATACTCCTATATCTAGGTATTTATGAGTCTTTACTTCTTACTAGAAAAATATTGTCCTTTGTTTTCAAACGATGGCAAACTGCTTCTAGCCTCTAGCTTGACCCGAATATAGCTATATCTCTTGAGACGGCACCACATACTTTGCTAGATGCTTCAGTCACCAACTTTACACAGCGCTTAACTGCTTGGGTGTGACATGGAAATTAGACTGTTGATGGAAATATAAAGGACTTAGTTTGTATGGCGTGCACTAGATCTTCATCACTTAAATTTTTTGTTAGGGGAAGCTCTGTCACATTGCACTTACCCCAATCTATCAGCTCCGCAAAATCTTGGGCTTCGAAATTTATTCTTGGAACTCTAAATATTCTTAGTCTGGATGGAGTTTGTCTTGCTTTTAAGATGCGCCTCATTCCCAATTCTCTTATATACGCCCTTTTATCTGAAATCATTGCCAATATAATGCTCTCTGGATGGGCAAAATAAGCATTTGTGGAAATCACTCGATTAATGATGGTTTTAATTTTATCAGGAAAGTCTCTTGATTTTTTTACTAGTTCGTACAAATGTACGGAACCATACTAACAATTGGGTTGCGTTTTAATTAGAAACCAGACTGGAGCATAAACTTTCATAACAAAAGTGACAAGTAAAATAAGGTTTTCTGTGGGCAGCTCTGTAGAAACATACAATCGCAGCAACCGGTTTGCTGTTGTTAGCCATCGTACATGGCCCATTTTACCAGGATTTTTCTTGGATAAACTTTCACGGCAGTGACCTTCTCGAATAGTAGAGCATAAACGGTATAGATACTGTTGATCTGTACTAAGTTCTTTTTCATCAACTTGAGGTAAAATTACGTCAATTTTTTGAAAACTGACGACAGGTCTTGATTCGCATGTTGCTAGCAAAGATCCGATAGGGACAGAAAAAGAATAGGGGCATTTAGTGTGTCCATCGAGGTCATAAAGAATATGTCTGAGTGGTAATTCATTTGTGTGCAACAAACAAATTACCCACTCTAAGGGTCTTCCAACATGAATTTCAATTAAACGTATAATACCGCTCTTCCAACCAGTATTTACGTTGGTATAATCACAACCAATCATTGTTAAATAATTTAGGTCAGTATGTTTAGCTTCGATGTAGGAAATAATACCTCGTGATATATTTAATGCAGTACCAGGCGGGTTTATCTTTACATGTCCAAAATATGTACTTCCTGGTTCTTCAACTATTGATATGTGCTCCTGTTGTTTTGTAATACGACGCCCTTGAACAAGAATCATTGCCTGGTCCTTCCTTCCATCGAAATACATTCGCTTTTGAGATTCTATTGCTATTCTGTGAACAGCCGTTCTTTTTTTTTTCAGTTCTCTCCGATCTTTGCTTTTATCTATAACATTTTCAGGATTTTCAGAAGACACTAATCCAAAATCATGCAAAGTCGCAGTAGCAATTTTCGCCACGGTTCGATTTTAGGCTCCTGTCATGTCTACCATTTTGGCAATATTTGGTAGAGCTTTTCTTGAGTTGTACGGTTTTTTTTGTATCCTGAATATTAGCAGCTGAAGTATCTAGGCTATCTAGATCTAGAGAGTATGACCACTTAAAATCTCGATCATCTGATATGTCTTTGTCTGAGGATGATGACGATGATGTTTCATCCAGTATTTCAGTCTCATCTGTTTTTAAGGTTGACGGACCTGCTCTTTCTAACAAAAGTCTTTTATTCTTATTTTGTATTTTTTTGTGACTACCCGATCTATACCACCAATGCGCATTTTTCTTTGTGTTCTTTGGTCGCAGAGGAATGTACGTTCAATGACCGGGACTTTTTTATTTTTTTCGCAGGTAGAAGTATTAATATCAGTACACTTACAGGAACATATATCAAATATTCTTTTTGATTGTGTTTTGAAGTTATCCATTTTCGATTGAAGAAATGGAGTATTCCTTTGTTTTAAAGGCCTAATTAAATTTCTGTATTTTTTGTGATAATCTGTAATCATAGCTACTATTCGGTTGTGTGTGACAGCTAAATTCTATGTATACATGCTGAATTTTGTTGGCAACGACTTTAGCAACGGTTTGAACTAAAAGAAACACCGCATCATTTCTTGATAAGTGAAGAGGGAAGTCTGCGATTTTAAATTCTGCCCCAAACCAAAAATATGATGATTTTCTTGTCCTCTAGTTTTACTCACTTTTCCCCGTTTCATGGTAACTTTTGCACAAATGAACCAACTTTGAAACGTAACTTAAAATTACTTCACACTGTACAGTTCGAAAAGTAAACAAAATAAAAAGCACTAAAATGAAATATTGATCACTCTTTGCATAGACGAAAGTAAATAATACACGACTAAACGCAACGATTGTCGGTTTTGTACTGAAAGTGTCCTGTCCTATCATGTTCAGATGAGGTTGACCAAAAATCGCACTAACTCAGTAGCACGGGAAAAAGAGATTAGTATAGGATACTTATTCAGAATATTCTCAATTGCCAAATAAACACGGTATGTTTTTATAATATAAGAAGACTTTTTTTCATTATGACATTACAAAATAATAAAAAAATTACCCCTTTTATCCCCCTGGAAATTATTTTAGAAATTTAAAAAAAATATGTTAGCATTTTTGACCCATTATACAACTTTTTATAACTATGATAAATCAGTTTTCTAAATTTTTTAGGCCTTTTTCGACCCGCCCTACTATATAGGTACATGATAGTTACAAAATTATTTCGTCCCAGTGAAAATGTATTATTTTAATTTGAGCGAATATAATATAACTTTATCTATAACAATGAAATTGTGGCATTTGTATAGAATATCATATGAAAATTTTTTAATATTTTTTGAGGATTTTATAAAAAATTCATTTGAAATAACAAATTCATTATATTTCCATACAAACGGAATATTTGACAACAATGTATTACAAAACCCTCTTAAACCAAAATTTATAACAATCGTATAAAAACCTTTTGGAAATAAATGCAATTGAAGTTTTGTAATATTTTAAATTGTTCTTGCACTATGCACTTGATAAAATAACACATTTAAAAAGTTTTTCTATTGTTTTAGATGTATATTACTGAGTTAACATTTAGAAATGTAATTTTTTAGAGAGATGATTCATATACCCTTGTGGAACTAGCAGAAATTTACCAAACATTTAGGGACGTATACAACAATTACAAGTTTTTAATGTTGTATTTTACACTAAATTGCTATAGTTACAGAGCAAGGGTAGTAAACATAAATTATATAAATGGAGAGAGTTTTTACAAATCAGTTTATTTGTTCAACTGCCTTTTTTTATTTTTGATGACATTTCTCACTATAGTCAATTCTATCATCTTCTGTTATAGTTCTTGTTATCGTTTGTGAGAGAGATAAGTAGGAACTATGGTACTTTGCCCGCACAAAGATCATGCAAGTCTTTATACTTTGCTGAAGTAATTGGAATTTTGCTTCTATACACTGGTGGGATATATGTACTGATTATCCCCTTAAAAAATCTAGGTGACCATTTCAATATTGGGCCTCATCTTAGATTATATATATATATATATATATATATATATATATATATATATATATATATATATATTGACATGCATAAGCACATGGTTCAAAAAGTCTGCGCCAGGATAGCAGAGACGTACTTATTTCTTCCGTCTTTATTTTTATTGCAAACCTTTGGTATTCACCATCCTTTCCTCTAGGGACAAATAATGCGCTTGCGTTTAAAATTTTGAAGTTTAACTTTTTAATTTTAAAATATTAACATCACTTTGATTTTAGATCATAAAATATCAAGGGTTTAAGTGCCTAAACAACATCATTTCACCCTTTCCGCGCGGCATCGTCCAAACCTATGCTCTGCTCTCATTGCAGAGCATTCTCAACCAAGTTGCACTTACATTGCGGCAGTTTCTTTGTGGAGTCGCTGTGTCTATAATATGTTATGTCGACCATTACTTCTCGTCAGAAAGCGAGATGGATAAAATAGTTGGATCTTTGTTTTTAAATTTGATTGGTTGATGGGATTAAAACCACAGTGAAATGTAAAATATCTCTTCATTTTCTTAAACCTAGAACAGTTTTCAAAGTGACAAGATTTTTTTAATTGTCTTATCCATTTCTGAAGTGAAAAATATTTCAAAAATATCTATTGGCGTTGAAAATTTATTCAGATTGCCTGAATTTGAAACACCAAACTCAATTTTTTTGGTTCAATATTTCCAAATAAAAAACGGTTGAATATTTCCTTTCTTTTCTAAACTAGCCTCACTTTTTTCCTACTCACTTTCAACTCAACCCTCCTCGCCTTTTCTGTCCAGCAACATACTATTATTATCATTTAACTCCTCATCAAACTAATATAAACACCGCTCAAGTTCTGCTTCCGCCAAACCTTAGTTACGGTACATTATGAACCAAACAATACAATAATACCTGCTACCTGACACGGCCTTTTATTCACGACTCACGTGCTCAGATACAAATGCGCAAACTCCAATATCTTCCTTCAAAGTAAGAGAAGAAAATAGTTACTTTTTAACTATAGAAGAAAATGGATGATAAAAGTACGTTAAACACATTGGCGCACAACGTACGTTAACTTCTTACAGTTATTGCTTATCCATGTCAGTATATATGATCTAAGGGCCTAGTCAGCATGCCCAGGGCCGGGTTTAAATTTTGTGCGACTCTAGGCCCTTAGGTTTTTGCCGCCACTCTTAATACCAACGTGACGGAGGGAACATTTAGACCCCAGAAAGGTCTTTGTGAAGGTAATTTTTAGTTTATTCTAATTTATCGTAAAATAAAATCGATTAATTAAATTAAAGTGAGGAAACAATCAATTGTTTCAAAATTTGGGTATATAAACTATAAATAAATAAGTCGATGAGATATTAAAATAAATTTAAACCATTTAATACTGATTATATTCTCACAGATATACATATAAACTACAACTATGCATAATGAATTATTCGAATTAAATTGATATTAATATTGAAGACTTAAATTTTTTCCTAAATAAAGCTTTTGACGTATTATAAATTTCTAAAATTTGTGTTATTTCGGGATCAACAGATTCTCTGAATAAAGGGTATTTTTTTAGAGGCGGAGAATTTTAAATTGCCATAAAACACAAAAAATGTTTTTGATATCCATGAAATTATTATCTGGAAGATAATTTGTTACCATCAGTATTTAAATATGATTTCCGGCATGTAGCCGCCGTGGCGGGCGTGTAGGGTAAAGGTGCCGACCCCTCAAGCAACTTATTTAACTTTATTATTATTTATACTAGATGTTCAGAAATTGGAGCAAAAAAGTCTTAACACTATTGAATGAAATGTATATTACAAAAGGAAAAAAACGAACACATTAAAAAAATTATATATTTTTTTAAAAACTACTGCATTGGCTGGAATTACCCGCCACGAAAGGGAAATGCGGCCTAGGACGGCAATATCCACCGTTGAACTACAAACAAAAATCACAAAATGTTCACATTCGGTGTCGGCGCATGCCTCATGAGCCCACTGACCCCACTTGCAACATTGTAGCCACAGTTCCCTATGCTTGCCAACGTCACCGCATATAATACATATGTCTTCGTCCACATCTTTTTCACTTGAATCCTCTACTGAAGTGCGTTTATCTGTCAAAGCCAGTCCTTTTTTACATCTATTAATATTTTTTCTGGTTTCAGTAAGTTGGGCTCTAGTTTGATCATGTTTATTATATTCTTCCATAAGTTTGCGTTTTGCGCCTTTACTTTTTGCCTATCTTTCATCTTTTTCCATTGTAGCGGAAATTGTTTCTTTTCTTTTTTCTCATCTAGGTGTGCTTTCATACTTTCATAGGTTTAGACGTAAAAATCTCTGATTATTGTTTTCTACTGGATTCTTGTTTCTTCTTTGACGTCTTTATCCTTGAAGGCCCAGGTAACGGCATCAGATCAGAAAATGAACCTCCGCCTGATTTTTGAACTTCATCTTGGACATTGTTATTTTCTTTAAAACCTGTATTGACATTCGGTTCATTAAGAGTTTCATCGGGATCAACTGCCTGTTCAGGAGCAAAATCTTCTTTTGAGAATAGATCCCGATTTAAGAACAAAATGTCCGTTGTTTGAAAGCCTTTAATAGCTTTTTCAGGTGTAGTGATTCGACTATATGCTTTATTAAATATTTCCGCTATTTCATTTGTTATTATCCTCTCGCCTATGTGACTCTTTAAATAGCTAAAGCGCTCAGTATTGTAGGCAGTTTTTAATGAGTAGTAAAACGCTGTCTCCAAGGGTTGAAGAAGGTGCGAAGTTTGTATGGCGGTATAGTGACAATGACAATTCCATTATTTTTGCTGAAAGAGTAAGCTTCTAGCGCACTATGACTAGAATGGTTGTCAACCAATAATAATAGCACTGGATGTTCTTTGGTTGACTGTATGAACACGTCTTCATTTATCCAATCGTTGTCGGTACAACAATATAGGGCATCAGGTGAACCATACCTTTTCAGCTGAGCATTCATTCATTTACGCGCATAGATAAACAAAGGAGGGATATAAATGCCTGAAGCGCTTACGGCACACATAATAGTAGTTGTTTATCCTCTTTCGGCACTGGCTGTAAAGCCTACTCTACTTTGACCTTTTTCTGCGTATACTTTAACTGCCTTCTGAACCGAACTGATGAAAATGTTGGCAGCCGAAAATTGATATTTGGCCATCACAGTCGCTAATTTTGATAAAAGCAGGACACCTCATTGTTATTAAACGCTGTGATTAGGTGAATTCTCGTCGATTCACGTTTTCTTAGACTAATGTTTGGATTTCTTTTTAGGAAACCTCTGAGCCATGTTTTACCATCATCAGATTGACTGTCTTTCGAAAAAGGATTTTTTATACCATTTTCTTTAGCGTAGGAAAATGCGCATCATTTAATTTCAGTAGGTGAGAATCCATAAAAAAGTTTGGAAAACCTAATAACTTGAGCTGCAAGAAGTTCTTCATAATTTTTTTTGCTAAATACCGCATGACGTGCTCCTAGGAATACCAAAATGTTTTCGTAACCTCCCTCGTTTTTCTACCGTTTTTATAGCATTTATTGCTGCTTTCATTTGTTCAGATGACCACGCTGCTTTTGATGTTTTTCTTTTGTATTTGCTAGGCATCTTTAATGAAACCGGCATCTATTATTATAAGCAAGTAGGATCAAATGCGCCATTAAACAACATACATTTTAAAAATGAAAAGGAAAAATTTATTATGGGTGGGTAATGATGGCCAGCCAGCATATCCCGCACAGCAGAGGCCTGTATTACCTGAAACTAACCAATAAAAGTTTGACCCTTTATTTACTATCATCGGCAATTATTATTCCAATCTATTTACATAATAATGGTATTGTCACAATATAATTTGATATGCCTTTAGCAAATAGTTAAAATTATTTGTTCTACATACCTTTAAATATTTCTTCTTGTTACAACAAAAACCATCAAATGTCGTTTAGTCACGCTAGAAACCACTCAGGCAGTTTAGAGTCGGCAAATTTTAATTACACACGAAAAAATGCTCCAGCAGATGGCGCAGCCGGTTTGAGCGGCTAAGGCTAAGTTTACAATAGAAAAATCTAGTGGCCGGTATTACCTACCATTCCCCGCACTTACGTTACATGGCTTAATCTGGACGTCCAATTTTCACACACTGTTCGCAGGCTGTCTGTCTTCAATAATGCGTCGAATATTGGTTTCCAAGTACTCAAATGTTTCAGGTTTATCGGCGCAGACAAGCGACTTTAGATATCCTCTAAGAAAATAAGTAATCTAATGGCATCAAGTCGCACGATCGAGGTGGCCAATTAACAGGTCTATTCCGTAGAATTAATTGTTGGCCAAATGTTGCTTGTAGTAAATTAATTGTATCGCGTGCTGTGTGGTATGTGGCCCCGTCCTGATGAAATCACATGTCTGCAACATTAATGTCTTTTAATTGAGGCACGAAAAAATTGGTAATCATGTCTCTGTATAGGTCACCATTGACTGTAACGGTCTGACCATCGGAATTTTTGAAGATATAAGTACCAATTAATTCCACTGGCCCATAAAGCACACCAAACTTTTTTTTGTTGAATATGAGGATCCGACAACAATTATCATATCTCCAATTTCGGCAACTTTATTTGTTGACATATCCATTTAACCAAAAATGTGCTTCATCAATGAACAAGATTTTCGAATGAAATTGTGGATTAAAGGCTTCAATTCCTGCACTAGTTGAATCTTAGAGGCACGTAAACCAAGATCGTTACGTAAAATCTTGGACAAAGTGTATGGACACAAGTAGGGATTGCAATCCGGCCTTATTTACAAGCCGGCCGGATCCGACGGGATTGATCTAATCAGAATAAAATATTTCTTATTTTTCGTTCCAACCAACGTATATCGCTAGTAGAATTGAAGAAAAAACACACTTATATAAAATCAACTTTATTTTAAAATGAAAAACAATTAAGCTCTCACTGTTCTCACACACATAACGTAACGTTACAATGTTACAAATTAACCAAACCAATTAAAATCTAAAAAAAACTTTATCTTTAACGTAACATAAAATTATAATCTTCTAGACAGTCTGAAGGAGATCAACATTAATGAAAATGAAACTTAAAATAATAATTTACGTTGATATCACAATAATGTCAGTATGAAAAATTTGCTATTTATATAGACTAACGATTCACGATAACGAACCCTGTAATGAAAACCAAAAAAATCAAAATAACTAGATATCAGGAAACAAATAGTGTTGATGGTGTCATCTGCCAATCGACTACTTATAGAGCCACAAATGTAGCCTGCTGCTGAGAAGGCTCGCTCAGCTTCCACACTTGTCGGCTTAATTGTCAGCAAATAATCATGAACAGCAGATAAGCATTCTCCTCGAACTCCTTCACTTTCAAATTCAGTCATTTCTTTTTTTAAGTATTTTATCAAAATCCTTGTTTTTTTTAGTTTGTAAGTTATATGAATATGATGCCACTTCTTGCTGGATCTGTAATGTCAATTCTTCCTGTAATGTCAAATATTTTTTTGGTGATTGTGTTTCCAAGTTCTTCTCTGCTATTTCTTCCACGAGTTCAACGCTATCATTACAGTTATTATCTTGGTTAAGTCTCTCCAATATTTTTTTCATTTCTAGTTGCATATCCTTTTTCTTCGGCATAGTAAATATATCATCAGCTCTGTTTGAGTCTTCTTCATGTTTCTTTGGATGTTGTAGGTATATCAACATTCCTGTGACTATAGTGCGATGTTCGTTAATTCTCGCGCGTAGGGCTTCGGATAAATCAGTGTTTAATACAGTATTATAGGTGAGCAACTTATCTAAAACAAATTTTAGTGTCGTTTCAGCGGTTAGGAAGGTTGAATCTCTTCTGCACAACGCCTCTACAGCTAAGTTAAATGGCTGTAAACTGTCAATTAAATCTTTTATTTTTGACCATTTCGTATCGCTAAACTTGATGTCGGATTTCAAATCTATTAAGGCTTTGTCTATGCAAAGTTTTAGTTTGTAAAATCTTTCAATCATTGCTAGAAGACTGTTCCAGCGCGTGCGGCAATCTAGTGCAAGGCTCAATTCTTTGCCTGTATCTTCTTTGACATACTTTTGAAGATACACATCGTCTTTAGTAGGCGAACCTTTCAACAGTTTCACCACTTTTCGAACACTGTATGTTGGGATCAATTATGCTGTCGGAGCATCTGTTAGAGTTACTGTAACTCCTAAAGCATCATCCGTTAGTTCCGTTACCTATTCGTCATTTGTATCAGAATTATAAGCTGATGTTGTTGGCAAAGTTGATTCTACTGCTCTCTTTTTATATAAAACGTCGACTACGGCTAACTGCAATCCATACGCGTATACGCGTAGCACAGTTGTTGGCATAACATGACATGACACTCGCACCGTCAGTACTCATGCCAATAATATCAGTATGGCAATTGAGTCCGAAGCTTTTCAAGCGGTTTTCTATTAGACTTATAGTATGTTCTGCAGAGCACGAACCATGTATTCTAACTAAGCCCAGATTAAAGTGTTTTTCTTTGTGGTGAACATTAAGATTCAAATATCTATGATTTTTTTGTGAAGTCCATTCATCAAAACTTGAAGAAAATCTTTTTCCCTGTTCCTTAAGACATTCGAATTTAATTACAAAGTTGGCTTTGACGGTATTTGCAAAACTTGAAACAATACATCTTATGGTGTTTGGTGAATTAGGAAGTTTAAATCCGCTTTTCGAAAACAAATCTCATATCTGACGATGTACAAAATAAACTGAGAGACACACCATCTTTACAGACCATTCTGGAGACTATCTTTTCAATCGAATTTTGTTTCTTAAAGAAACTGTCAATGGTTTTAGACTTTTTCTTGGGTATATATTCTACAGAAATAATATCAGCTGATAGTGTTTTTGATGTGGATGGTTTGGGAGATGAATCGGAGTTGGGGCGTTTTAATTGGGTATTTTCAGAACAAAGATCAATGCAATGCCTTGTTTTCAAGTTCGTTTTTAAACCTTTATAGGAGCCTTTACTTATTTTGAGTGTGTTGAGCATAATATGCATTCCGTCGCCGCGTTCTCACAGTTATCTTTTTGCTTTTTTTTAAATAATTCCATATAGTTATTTCACTATGTCCACTACAGGTTTCATCAGTTGGGCTTGATTTTGAAAGTGACATGATTGAAAACTAAGATGAAGTAACTACTTGCAACAAAATACAAAACATTTTGAATAAGCTTTTAATTTTACTCTGTATTGTTACTTGTTGCGTAAGTAAACACACAATGATACAACACTTATTCATTCATTCACTTCAGTCAATTACTTATTTATTTATCTATTTTACTGATTTAAACTTACAAATTTACAAACTCTCGTCTCACAAATGCAGTGCAAACTAAACTTAATTCATTTATCAGAATCAATCAAAGAGCAACCACAATATCTATTTAAATGAAATATCTTCTATTTACGGATTATCACGCGATTTATTTTTCCTTAACCTTAATAGTTATGCTTATACAAGACCATGCATGAGTGTGTAAATACAATAAAACAATGTCTATTTACTTACATTTGGCGAGGAAGCGACAAAACAAACCACACTTTCGATAGGTAGGTATTCTGTGTTTTCGACTCGAGCGAGTAGAACTAACTGGCGATGGCGACTGGACTGAGCGAGCCTGTTTGCGGCGGCCAGCGGTGCGGGTAAAGTCACTGTATGATCGACTCCCCTTCTCTCCCGTAAACAGGTTACGATATTCTTTTCCCGTGGCATCCTGCTCGGTCGGTCGGCTGTAACACGAAAACTTAAAAATTGACCCAACATTGACTCGATAAGAAGAAGCGGGATTATTTGCTATAATATGCAATCACCGGATCCGGTTTATTGGTACCGGATCCGGTGAGTGTATATTGATTCCGGATCCGCCGGATTACCGGATCCGGTTTTCCGGATTGCAATCCCTAGACACAAGCCTAATTGTTGAGCACGACTACGAATTGACACTTTTGGTTCATCATCAACACTGCACTGCACACAAGCAATCACTTGTTATGTACGCGCACTGTACGAAGTCTTACGGGATGCGTATTATCGTTTAGAGTAAATGTATTGCGAAAACGATCCACAGTTTGTCTAATTAATCGCTCTGAAGGACTATTATGAGCATCATAAAACTCGCGTAACGCCCGATGTGTTTCTCGAATTGAGCCGCGGCTTTCAAAATAAATTTCGCCTTCGGCGTAGCGATGACGCATTGCCAAATTAAACCAACTTCAAAACAAACAAAAATTGTCAAATCGACTTCCATAGAAAACAGTGTTGCCAACTTAAAGTTCTCCGCCTCAAAAAAAATCAACATTTAAATTTCCGTCAAGAAAATATGGTCTAACCCTATCATGATCACATTGCATTGGAAATGTCTGTTATTGATTGTTGTTGTTCTTGTAACATAAGTTAGCCTAAAACGGCACTTCCATAGCCTCCTTGTTAACTACTCGTTGTGGTTGACGTTTCTGTTTCCAAAAACTAATTAATTCAGTTACATTCTTATGCGTGGCAGCTCTTCAGGGATGAGCAGTATTAAACAGTCTAACTGTGGCTTTTGCAGATTTTTTATTCTCGGAGTATAAAATCTACAATTTCAATTCTTCCTTACAATGTATAGGGTGTTCCATTTAAAAAATGGGAGGGGTGACCATATGGAGTACAAATATGAGAAAAAGACGTCCCAGTTTATATGATTTGTGACGTATTTTTTAATTTTTTTTATTAAAGTGGCTCCTTTAGGTTTATAAAAATTGATAAATACAGTGTGATGCGTTTTTTAGCGATTCAATATATAGAATAAATATTCCCGATTTTAGGTCTAATTTAATGCAAATGGACTTTTTTATGGAAATATGTTTTTGAAATTCTAGCACAATTTTGGCATTCGCATTAAAATAAAAAGAATTGAAAACTTACATATGTAATAATATAAAATGTATTTGAGTAACCAGCAAAATAGGCAAAAAAGTGTATTCTTCTTTCGTGAATATTTTATTTATTAATATCCTCTAGGAAACTTATTGCAGAGATTGCGTTCAACAAGTTGATTAATCTATAGTTGTCATTGGATTATTATTGAATGATTTTGTGCACATTTATATGTTTCAAAAATGTATTATCGACGGAAAAATTAAATATTTACTACCTAATTTTGTATGTTTTGTGTTAAAAACTCCTTTGATCTAGTCAATGAATGATAGCAGTACACTATATCAAATATATACAATATTAGTTTATTTAACATAAGCATATAACTGAATATGAGCATTATAAAGTCAGTTTTATTTGTAAACGTTGTTTGGACTTGGAACATACTTAGTTCAGATTAAAAAACTAATTTAATTCATATTTATTTTCTACGTATTATCTTCAGAGTTTGAACTGTATTGAATGTATAGAACAACAAAACGTATACTGCGTCACAAATTTAAAAAATGGAATAAGCGTTTGTCGTATTTATTATATACTTTTTTGAAAATTACTGGTTTAAAATTGAAACAACCTCTGTGGGAACCATATTATATTAGCACCAAAAGGAGCCAAATTTTTTACAGGCACCGGCAAAAAAAGAATGCCGACAATAACCATGAACATCAAAATGAATGACACAGTTTAGTCTTATTCACAGGACCGTCGTAAGCTAGAGCGTTCATTTAAATTTTAATTTAGTCAAACAAATATTAATAATAATAGATTTATTGTCCAACAGGAACATCTATTCTTTTAATATTGGTTGAGTTAAGTATAGTCACAAATATTAGCAATTCAATTATAATTGTTTAACGTTACATAAATAGTATATATAGTAAATAATTATTACATTTAAAGATCACAGGGAAAGAACAATCTACGTGCCCCTTTATTGGCAATGATCTTAGGATATGTACTAAAAACGGTCTCATGTTGTTATTTTAGCAGTAATAAAGAATAGTCTCCAAATCAAAGCGTTTATTTTAACAAAACAACACAATAGTTATACAATCGTTTCAACATGTGCTTAAAGTTGCTACCATTTTCAATTGACTTATTCGACAACTGACAACCAACCAAAACTACATTCAGAAGTACCAACTGTAGGATTGTTCAACTACCTAAATTCAAACTCCCTCCCCACCCCATTTCTACAAGTCACAAAACAAAATCAAAATTTACAATCATTTAAACCCTATCTGCTATTTGCTCGTTTGTTGATATATATTTAATTTCTACCCTTTTTGAATTTACTAGATCTTTAACGAAATGAACTTTTACATCTATGTGTTTAGATCTTTTTGTTTCAAATGTATTGGCAATTTTCATTGTCGATTGATTATCTTCAAAAATTTTAATATGGTAAACATCATCTTTCAAAATCTCCTTTAATATCTTAGCTAAAAATAGACTCTGTGCAACATATAGCTAGAGAGAGCTACATACTCTGCCTCACAACTCGATATGGCTACAACTGATTGTTTCTTTCATCGCCAAAATACATTATTTTCATTAATCTTTAAAATAAATCCTGTGGTACTTTTCCTGTCATTAATATCACCTGCAAAATCTGCATCAACA
Organism: Galeruca laticollis; assembly: GCA_963921935.1. NCBI lineage: Eukaryota > Metazoa > Arthropoda > Insecta > Coleoptera > Chrysomelidae > Galeruca > Galeruca laticollis. Next base: position 183,682,721 of record OY998179.1, on the reverse strand, counting down.
AACGCACAAACATCTATCTTATTATAATTACTTTTATGGTAAATAAGTCCAAAATCTTTGGTATACTTTAAATAGCTTAAAACATTTTTAAGAATTCCCCAATGTTCTTTATCAAAACAATTCTGAAATCTACTTAAATAACAAATAGTGAAACATAAGTCCGGCCTTGTGCCCATCATTATGTACATTAAACTACTTAACAGTTCCTTATAAGGAGCATTAAAATTACTTTCTGGTTTTTTATTGAGTTGTAACTTAGGCTGTAACGGAACTTTTAACGTTTTACATTCACTCATATTAAAATGTTTCAAAACCTTTTGAATAAGTAATTTTTGAGACATTCTAATCTCATTTTTTAAAATTTCTATTTCTAAACCCAAAAATACAATTTTCTTTTTATTAGTTAAATCCTTGATTTCTAATTTTGACATCAAATAATCTTTTGTTTTTAACTTCAATATCTGTCTTCGACACAATAAATAAGTTATCAACCTAAACAAGTCGAAAAGTAGAGTTTGTAAAATATAAGCATGGATCTACTTGAGATCTTACAAAATTTAAATCTATTAAGTGTAAATTTAGACAATTATTCCAACATTTAGTACTTTGACGAAGACCATACAAAACTTTTTCTAATTTACATACCTGGCCTTCGCTATAGCCTTGCAGTCCTACATGGAGTTTCATAAAGACTACATTTTCCAACTTACTCTTAAGAAAAGCTGACCTGGCATCTAGCTGATGAATTCTTAAATCATGTTCTACTGCAAGTGATAGTAGGATTTGCAGAGTAACCATTCTTGCTACTGGAGCATAGCACTCCTCTTCATCCATTGGTTGTAGAAAGCCTCTTGCAACTAAACTAGCCTTCATCTTCACCTTATTGTTTATACATTTTTCCGTAAATACCCATTTGGAGTCGATAATAACAGCTTTTGGTGGTGGTTCTACCAAAGTCCATGTATTATTTTCTTTTAATACTTCCAATTCTTCTTTGATAGCATCTTGCCAATCACTGTCTTGGGCCTCTTTAAATGTTTTTGGAATCCCTCCTGAAATATGACCAGCTGCAAGTGCATATATCAAATTTGCATCATAGTCCTGTAAGTATGTTGGAGTTTTTCTTGTTCTAGTACTTTCTAATATTATATATATATATATATATATATATATATATATATATATATCTTTATTTAGTCAAAATAACTAATTCTAATTATCATCTCTGGATTCTATCTCATTTTCTTCTTCATCTGTTTTATACTCTTTCTTCTTCTATACTTTCAATTTCAATACCTCTTTCCTCTGATTTTAATTCTTCCTTTCTTTCATCAAAAATAACTGAGAATGTATTAATAACCTTTTCTTTAGAGAGATCCCACAAACGATAACCATTACTGCAATACCCTATCATAAAAGTTTTCTGTGATCATACATCTAGTTTATTATTAATCTGGTTTTCTTTTGGTATGTGTGCATATGTTGTACAACCAAAAACTTTTATTTTCTTCATTTCGAGTTTTTGTCCATACCATATTTCTGCCGGTATGCCTTCTACAACAGAAGTTGGGGTTCTATTTATCAAGTAAACTGCAGTTAGAACAGCATCTCCTCAAAAAGATTTATCCAGAGGAGAGTCGAAGATCATACAACGTGCTCTTTCTAATATTGTTCTATTATATCTTTCTGCTATTCCGTTTTGATGAGGGTTTCTGCTAATTGTATACTGAAATTCTATTCCTTCCCTTTCACATGTATCTTTAAATGACTTAGCTCCATATCCCCTCCATTGTCACATCTCAGAGTTCGAATACGATATTTAAATCTTGTTTTAATCCTGACAATGTATTTGGAAAACTTTTTTAATGCTTCGTTTTTATTTTTTATTAAATATATAATGGCAAAATGAGTAAAATGGTCAATAAAAGATATAAAATATTGATATCCTTCTCTAGTTTGGGGTCCAATGGGTCCACTAATATCTGTCGAAACAACTTCGAGGATTCTTCTAGCCTTCTTCTCATTATGAATCTTTTTAAGTACTGGGCTAGAGGTTTGCTTACCCTTGAGACAAATAATTATCATTTACTATACATGCATTACTTTTCCTTATTTCACATTTCACTATATATAAATTTCCTTTTCTTTTGCCATTTAAGATACAGTTCTGCTTTCTAAAAATGTTCAAATTGTCACTTATCGAATACAATTTTTAAACCTTTTTCTTCCATTTTCCTTCTTCTTCGAATACCGTCCCCATTTAACGGAGGTTGGCGACCACTCTCTTAAAAGCATCTCTGTCCGTAGCAATATGAAAAAGATCCTCAACGCCCATGTCTGTCCATTCTCGGATATTCCTCAGCCATGATTTCTTCTTTCTCCCAATTCCCTTCTTTCCTTCAACTCTGCCCTGCATAATCACTTGTAACAGAGAGTATTTATCATGTCGTACTACGTGACCGAGATATGCTGTCTTACGTATTTTTATTATTTTTAGTAGTTTTCGTTCACGACCAATTCTATGTAGTATTTCCTCGTTAGTAATTCCATGGTACTTTCAGCATACGTCTGTAAATCCACATTTCGAAGGCTTCGATTCTTTTAGTTATTTGTGCCTTTAACGTCCATGTTTCTACACCATATAATAGCTGGGACCAAACATAGCACTCCATAAATCTCAACCGGAGTATTAAATTCAAATTTTTATTGCAAAAAATGGATTTAAATTTTAGAAATGCCGATCTTGCCATTTCAATCCTTACACGGATTTCCTGGTCCTGATTTAGGTCTGAGTTAATGAAAGCACCCAAGTATTTAAACTTTTCTACCCTTTCTATTGCTTGATCGTTTATTATTAATTGATCATTATGTGCGGGTGTTTTAGAGATTATCATGAGTTTTGTTTTTTTTGTGTTAATATCTATTCCCATTTGCTGACATTCCATATTAACAGCATTTACAAGTATGTGCAGGTCCTCCAGACTCTCTGCCAAGATCACCGTGTCGTCAGCGTATCTTATCGTGCTTATTACTTCGCCGCCGATTTTAACCCCTTCGCTTCTTTCCCATAAGGCTTTCTCAAAGATAACCTGAGAGTACACGTTAAACAATGTTGGTGAGAGAATACATCCCTGTCTAACACCTCGTGCAATCGAAATATCATTAGTTTCTGTATTATTGATTCTCACTGTAGCTGACTGATTCCAGTACAGGCTCTTTATTATTTCGATGTCTTTTTTGTCTAAATTGATGTTTTTAAGTTCTTCTATTAGTTTTGTGTGTTGTACTCGGTCAAAGGCCTTTTGGAAATCTATAAAGCATGCGTATACGGTTTTGTTGTATTCTCTGCACTTCTGTAAAAGGACTGTTAAGGCAAACAATGCCTCTCTTGTTCCCATGCCCCTACGAAAGCCAAACTGAGTTTTATCTAATTTTTCTTCACATTTCTTATGTATTCTGTTTTGTATAATTTTTAAAAGTATTTTTAGTGAGTGGCTCATAAGGCTTATTAACCGATAGTCATCGCATCGCATTTTCCTTACAGACATTAAATTATAAACCAAATCCATCACGCAATAAAATGTTTTTCAATTCAATTTCCAATCCTTTGTCTGTTAATAATTTTAAATCGCCTTGTTTTCTTGAATCTGTTTCACCAACTTTAGCTATATTTATTATCTGTTTACATTCTTTATCATTAAATAAATATTTTTCATATTTCGAATGTAATAGATGGCAAGAGGCTCCCCTGTCGATAATAAAAGATATATTGTTTTCCGAATGTAAGCAAATATTTTCATACTCCATTTCGCCGTTGTCTTCATTTTCTTCATGAGTTTGACTTTCTTGCAAATGAGAAACAAATGAAATTTCTTCTTGTTCTTCTACTTCAGCAAAGTGACTCACTCTGTTCTGTTCTGGACAGTCATACTTTTTATGGCCTTTACCCTCACATTTAAAACACTTGAACTGCTTCCTCTTTGATCACTTCTAAAATTATATCTTTTAGAGTTAGAATTAAATTTCCTGTAGCTATTATGTCCTACAAATGCATGGCTATTTGGGTCTTCTCCCTCTTCATTTGCATTCACAAATTCTAGTGAGGTATTTGTTGGATCTTTGCTAAACAACACATCTATTGCTGTAACAACTGACTGATACCTATCAGGCATTCCTGATAACAATTGCGTTACTACTTTGGTTTCCTCCAGTTTTCCACCAGCATTTCTTAGATCTGTCACTGTCTTTTCATATTCAACTATATATTCGTTCAATGAACATTTACCACTGAATATAAGACTTCTAAGTTTCTTTTGTAGTTGTATTTGATTAGCAATTCCAGTTTTTATATATGTTAACCTTAGGACATTCAGCATCTCTTTCGCAGTTTTATTATCTTTTACCATTTCCAGAATTGTATCATCAAGACACTGCACTATTATATTTCTTGCTTGAATGTCTAATTTCTTAAAAAGTGTTAATTCGGTAGCATCTGTCGGCGGATATTGATCAATGACACTTAAAACGTATCTCTGTACCAACATAATTTGACTCGGTATTCACAAGTAGAAAATCCATTTCCGTCAAATACCTTAATGTTCAGGAGTTGATTCTTTTCTGAAGCCATTTCTTACAGTTTCACACACGTGTATAACTTGACAAATCTAAACGTCCTTTTTAATTTCCCGTAAACTATCTACCTCTTTATTACTGAGCTGGGCCCATAAACTGTTGTTATTTTAGCAGTAATAAAGAATAGTCTCCTGATCAAAGCGTTTATTTTAACAAAACAATACAATAGTTATACAATCGTTTCAACATGTGCTTAAAGTTGCTACCATTTTCAATTGACGTATTGACTACAACTGACAACCAACCAAAACTATATTCAGAACTACCAACTGTAGAATTGTTCTACTTCCTACACCTCATTGGTTGACAAATGATGGAAATATCAAAACTAACTTGCGTTAATATTGGAAGTAGGAATAATTTTTGGAAAATCCGTAGTTATAGCTTCTATTGACTTCATTTGTCTTGACTGTATTTTAGCATATCACTTTCTATTGTAAAAGTTAGCTGCTTTAAGTTTATGTAATTTATTTTCGTTTTCAAATCGTATAATTTGATTTTGTTAATCCAACTTTGCCTCATTGTCGGAGGTATCCTTTAGTCTTTCATCACTATCAACCTTTTTCCGACATTCTACCAGCGAGCAAACAAAAAACACATCGAACAATGATTTCCTTACGATCGTTGTTTCCAAAATATGAGCAGGCTTAGTTCGTTATTTCAAAGTATGCCATATTTTTATCACCAATTTTAGTGTACTAAGAACGGTATCCTGATCAATATTATATGGCATATAAAACTACAAGGGAAAATGTATCAAAATGGCGCAAAATCTCAATTTTTATATTTATGAACTTTGATCGTTCTTCTCATGTGGCCTTCATTTGTCTTTGCTGGAATATTTCTAAACTTCAGTGTACTATAAGTGAGATAAGCTTGACCATTGCGATCAGGGCTGCCGCCAGGCATGAAATTTTGCCACCTTGCTGTATCTGTTTGACCTAATTTGTCAAATTCTTTAAAAGCAGGGTGCATTTATGTGTTTGTATTTTCAGACATATATTTAAGTGCGTCTATTGGATTTCAATAAAAAAGTCGCCTTTCACTATAATAATTTTGTCTTGTTTTATTAAGTAATTTGCCGCACCCGCAGGGTGCCATATTAGCCGGTCCTGACGGCGGCCCTGATTACAATCTAATCCACAATTAATTGAATTAAGTGATGAAGCTATAATCAAGGCTAGCAAAATCAATAAAATTAAGTAATAATAATATAATTGAGGCGAAATTTATTTATGTGAAATCAAATTTTATACTAATACTGTTTCATTTTTAATTTAATTTTTTTAAACTAATTTTAAACAGAATTTAAAAAATAAAAAGTAACGACTTTATTTGTTGTTAATTATACCGGAATTTAAATCAGACTATCAAAACACAATTTACAATTCAGTATAATGAATAATTTTTTGGGGCACAGTAAACCTTAGGTTTCAGTGCATTGTAACCCCGTTCAAATCTAAATGTTTTATGATAAAAACAATAAAAAAAACGTAATAAAAGTCATATACATTTCCCAAGTAATTTTTTGCTTAAATTCCGAATCCGGGACCATTACTTCGGGATATTTAAATTATGAACGCAAAAATAACGTTTTTGGCGGCTTTTGTGATTATCTACCCAATGCACAATATTTTTTGGGGATTTCCTTCTAGTTACATCATTTATTCTTTTAATAACTTCTCTAATTATGTAAAGTTCAATTTAATTTTTTTCTCCAAGTTACAAGACATGTCTCATTAATGTCATGACCATTTACATTCAACCCTTTGAAACAAATATTTTTCTGCGGGGTATTTTCTTTTAAAAATGTGTACTCAGGGTTTTGGAATCGTAGATATTTAAATTTGAAAATTGAAATTCGAATTACACAGCCCACTAATCTTATGCCAATATCAGTCAAAGGTTCAGCTACTTGAAGTAAAATCTATTCCAAGGTTGTAATGGAATCTTTAAAATAATTAATTAAACTATATATTCAATAAAACAATGTTATCGAAAAAAGGGCTTTCAGATGGAATCGCCGGGGAAAAAATTTTCGAATTCGGTTTTTGGAATTGGGAAAGAAGGTAGTTAATATAAGGACATATAGTAGGATGCTTGTGAAAGAGCTAGTTTCATTTGATGTCACTACAGCAGCACCCACTCCTTCTGGTTATTTCGAAGCGTCCATCAGTAAGAATCATTGTATTTTTCATGCAGTTTTTTGTTGAATTTTGCTGTCATTTAGACCAATAACATCAGTACAACAGCTCAGAATGGAGACTGTCCGAGAAGCCGAATGGTCTACAATGGATGGAAAGATTCTTGAAATTTCTAAATACAATTTTTGGAGAAGTTATTCATCTCTAGCGTAAAATGTTTTGATGTATGCGGCTTTTTAACAAAAAGGCATTAGTAGATAAAGTAGCTGCGTAATTAAAACTACCTGTTGATTATGTTATTGTCAGAGATAGTAATGAAACTGTCATTGTTTTGGTCCTTTTGAATCAATTGAATTCAAATATTTATGACATTTATTTTCTCAAGCCAGGTTCTGGAAATGTGAAAGATCTATTTTTCACATCCAATGGATTCAAATATGAATCCTCCAAAAATATCATTGCATTTCTGGTTATGTTGCAACTTCTGGATTTGCCGGAAAAGAAAACCATCGTAAACTCATTATTAGACAATGAAAATTTGGCCAATATTTTTTATAAAGAAGATGCAAACCAAGAAGATATTGCCATAAATGGATTGCAATTAATCAAATCTATTTATAAATATAAAAATGAAAATATAATACTGAATCAATTAAGAATTAAATAATCTTTCATATTGCCAAATCTCCCGTCAACAGAAAGTGCAGCATAGCAATATTGTTATAGGGCATATTATCAGCTTCAAACTTGGCTGGGCAACGAACTGACAGAAACAGATTGGGTCTGGAAGCAACATCAACGTGGCATTATGCTCAAATTGATAGATAAAGAGTTAATTCCGAAAATATTGCTCAAAACTATTTGCTGCAGCTGCGAAACTGGATGTAACAGTCTCAAATGTGGCTGACAAAAACATGGTTTAAAATGCACAAATTCTTGTTCAAATTGTCATGGTTCTGAAAAACGCGCAAATGTTAAAAGAAAACCCTACGAGGAAATTAATGATTAAGATGAAATTGTGGATAAAGAACCAATGCAGACTGGAAAAAATATTGAAGACAATGATGGTCTTGAAGATTTTGAATACCTAGAATCGGGAACATTTGTCGAATCTAACATGAAGAAATGCTATAAAATAAGCAAAAACTAATGGATAAGTGATTAGAATTCAAAATCAAGTATTTATACGTATAAAATCCCCTCCAAATCCAAAAAGTACATCATTTTTTTTTGAAAACGCAGATATTTTGACGTGGAATTTTCGATTCAAAATTGGGGTGTTTTTTCGGTGATAAATCAAAATGAGGGGAAAAAATAAATATTTTAAATCCAAAAAATTACATTGTGTTTGGGGCATAAGAAGGGGTTTTCAATAAATTTCGTGGAAAAAAATTTTTTATGGGAGATAAAAATAAAAAACCAAAAAGTCGTTTTTGAATTTTTTGCATAAAAATTGAGGTTATGTGAAAAAAGTGTAAAAACAAAAGTTGTAAATCTTTTTAATTCCTACAACTTTGCCGTTTAAGTTTTCTTGATAGGACTCGTAGTTTTGCCGGGTGATATAGTATATTACATTAAGAGTGCGGAAAGTGACACTTTTCACACGAGTGGGAAATATTGTAGCACGAGGCGTAAGCCGAGTGCGACAATCTCACGAGAGTGAAAAGTCACTTCGCACAAGTAATGTACAATATTTTTCCTACGACCACCCATTTTATTAAACAATATATGTAAATATCAGATCGTGTATATTGTGTTGCCTGACTAATCTTACGTTTTATTTGTGTCAGTATGTGTTTAAATATTGTTTCTGTGAAAAGTGTTCATGAATTTACAATTACTTTTATAGTGAAATAAAGAAATAACGATAATTAATGTTTATTTGAAAAAATTGCAATAAGTACGTACTTATTAGATACAACTGAGGAACAAATTGAATTATTTGGGACCATAATAATTAAAAGTGAATTGATTATTGTTACAATAATAAATTAACAGTTTTAGAATTTCGTTGCTATCCCTTAGTTGTTACATTTATTTATGAAAAGTGAGTAATAAACTCTTAATTTACTTCAATAATAATATATTTTTCTAGAACAACATTTTAATTCTTCAACGACACATTGACATATAACAGTCTTCTTTTTTATTTCTCTTATCATTACTTACATAAACCATAGATAAATTAAACTAAACCGTAACATTAATTACTTGAACTTTAAAAATAGCTAGTTTGTTTTAATAAAATGAAAATATAAGAAATATCATAATTAGATAAATGTAAATTGACTTACGAGATCTGATAACAATTATTCAAATCTGAATTAGCTCAGTTGGAAGAGTATCTGGTTTAATGACCGGAAGGTTGTGGTTTCGATCCTCGGCGTTCACAGTTTTTTTTCTCTTCTTTATTTTTTATAAATAATTAGTTTTTTTCCAGTTTTTATGTGAATAATATTAATAAGGAACAGAAATTAATAATTACATCTGTAAATCTTACAGGATTCACGGGTTCGACGGCTTACTGACAGCCGTGCGGAAATTTAATTTCCGCACTAGTGCGGAAAGTACTTTCCGCACGCGTGAGAATAAAGGTCACTTTCCATGGGAGTAGAGAGTGCGATATGTGTTACTTTCCTATGTGGTCGTAGGAAAAACCGTTTTCTATCCTTAAAATATCACCCCCTTCCACTTCCCTACCTCAAATCGCCCGTTTATTATGTTTCCTTTTATTTTTATTATATTTTCTTTCTTTTCTAATGGGTATCATCCTGTCCTAATTTTTTTCACTTTTTACCGGCCTATTTAGAGATAGCAAAGTCACACGACTCTATGAAAGTGAGAGTTCAATTTTTTTACGATCTGGCAAACAAATATTTTTTTAATAAAAAATGTAATCTCTTTGTTTGCAAATGATTATTAACAAAAAAAATTTCAAATCAAAAAACAACTACTTCCCTGGATATATAACTTGGATGTATAACTTGCAAACCGATTTCGGCACCTCTCCATACAACTTCATCTTCAATTATATCAAATATATTCTATTGTAGCTGCCATTTAAGTCAATCTTTTAGTTTTCTTTAACTTACGACTAAATTTTAATTCAAATAAAGTTCCGATTAAAATGGATATCGGGCAAGAAATTTGTTTTTGAAGTACATAAGCTTCAATTTTTTGGTTAATGATAAAAAAATACGAGCTTTAAAATATCACAATTTTATTCTCATTTGAATATATAGCAATAACTATTTTAAATATACATTTTTATTAACAGATTGAAAAATATAGTTAAAGTAATAATATTTCAGAATTTACTGAAACTAGCTTAATCACTTGTTCTATCAAAACTGTACGTACATAATTAGTGAATTGAACACATTGTATTAAAATCTCATGTTTTTATATTATTAAACAATTTAATGAAACATAGTGTCATTTAATATTATGCAATATGGTTTCTAAGACGTTGTTTCTGTTTTAAATGTATATTTTATAATTTTAAGTTGATACGTCGAATAGTATTTAAGAGTTATTAACACAAATGACGATAATGACTAATAATAATATCGATACAATTAATTCAGTAGGTATAAATTTCAAAAAGTAATTGAGTGAAACGATTAGCGAGATTACGCGATTATATAATAGGAAACATGTCCGTAATAGTTGCTTCATGAAAAATTAAGATAGACAATATTTCGATTTATAGAATCAATGTGTGATATAAATAACATTTTCCGAAATTTAAAGAAGCCATTCGAGTTTTCGTTAATACACTTGCTTGATCCTTGTTTTTATATGAAACAATTTCAGTATAATATATATATATATATATATATATATATATATATATATATATATATATATATATACATCTTCTTTTTTCATATAGCTTTATCTAAAAAGTGGTAGTATATTGCGTGAGATATTATTAATTTATTTTTTATATGTAATCGCATCACATTTTTGTTTTTGTAAAGTATGGGGAAACATTATTTTCTTGCTACTTAAAATTATGTAACAAAATTGAATACTGTATATGTAGATATTTATATGAATATTGTTTTCTGGATTTTTCCAATGATTTTTAAATTGTCTTGTGAGATTTTTGTGGTTTGACGAAAAATGTAGAACAATCTCTTGAATAATAATTATACATGAAAAATTGTAGTTTTTTTTTACTTATCTATATGTACCGGATGTCCCAAATTCGAGCCATATCATTGGGATCTCGAAGACGGTAACAGATCGCAAGAACACGTAAAGACCATTATAGCTACAACGAAAACTACTAAACGCTAGAGGACATAAAAAACACGTAGGGTCAATGTGAGTAAATGGATGCAACTGTAAAGGAAAACAACATAAATAACTATTATAAAACACATTTGGCAACACCGGTTCCGTTTACCCAATATCTTTAAATAGGCATTATGATGTTGCTATCTTTATAATCTCTTTCAGCTGTTGTTAAGGACGTTCCCAATATTCATTCATTACTTCTACAATTGCAGAACTACAAAAATAATTTCATTGCGCCGTTTCCAGATCTGGCAATATTCCATAATAGACCAATAACAAACATTACAGCACTCTTCTGGAAACAGGTGTTTAGACTATCAAACTTATCATTTGTAAATTGTTTTAATGTTATGAGTAGGTATTTGTTGAGATTGTTTACATTAGAAATTTTAAAGAGTCATTTAAAAATCACGTTTCCAGTAAAAAATGGTCGGTTTGTGAAAAAAAATTAGTGAAAGGATAAATAAAGCCCTGATGAACATGTCTATTGGAAAAAATAGAGGTTCAAGAAGTTCTACACAAATAACCAATTGTTAAATCCCTGACGAAAATAGTATAGTTACTCTAAGAGTACTAGCTAAAAATTTGAAATGCACCTTTTAGATTTAGAATAATCGACGAACTTTAAAGATGGGGAATTCATTTAAAATAAATTGTGATACATGTAACAAATGTAATTCAGTTGAGACTGGACTGAGTACAAACGATGTATCAAAAATCTAACATTAGAAAACCGATACGTTTTATTTTGAGAACTGCGCAGGACAATTATGTGCGGTATTTACAATAACGCTCTACGGTACGTAACCGTAAATTACACGAAGCGCTAACGTTATTATAGTCCAGTAACTGAAGGGTCAAACCTGTAAATAAAGCTGGCATGAGTTCCCACATAGCGCAATTTGTAGGTCATCGCAGGTGTTTTAAAATGAGAAAATCCTTTACGCGTTGTAGGAAACGGAAGGGGCTGAAAATGGGCCCCAAAACATGGAAAAACAGGTTTCCCGCTAATATCTGGCTAAATATGCCAATTATACTCGATAGTCGAAATTGTGTAAAGTGAGTCAGAGCTATCTAATCAACACTTTGGTTAAAGCGCAGTTGCCATATGTATTCTAGAGAGATATGCTGTATTTTATAAATACACTTCAAATCCATTGTGTCAATATTTCAGGTACAAAAGATGCAATGTAATTAAGTCAATACCAATTTAATATATTTATTCCAAATTTCAAGCAGACTAATAATAATTAGTTTACTTGAAATGTGAAATAAAGTGTTTATGTATATTTTTTGAACGCAAAGTTTGTTGTGAAAAACTCGCCGATTTGACAATGTTGGAGAGTCGCTTCAATGTTCCGGCTTTGAGAACGAGATAGATAGATCGAGCTACGCGAATGAGACAGTGATAGTAAACAGTTATGTGAGGTGTTTATTCTCTTCATGAGCGTAACATCAGTATTTGTGTTGTGGTTTTGTGTGATAAATCGGTTATTATTGGTATTTATTGTAATATTTATATCGGTATATTTAGTGACAATAATGGCGGAGTGTAGCGGTGTTGGCGATAAAAAACGGCGTCGTAACAATTTAATTCGGGAAGAAAAAGTCCTCATATTAAATGTGTACGAAGGACTGCGTGCCATGGACAAACAGTTGGGTGTTAGTGACGCTGTGATTAAGTGCAGTTATTTAACTAAAGTTTCTGAGAGTACTATATACAATATTCTAAAGAAATCGCGGGACGGATCTTTGACAAGAGAACGAGGTGAAAACTGTAAACCGGAAAGTAGGGGAAGAAAGAAAATTGTTTTGGACGACCAAACACGGAATGCTATACGTAGGGAAATACATTCTTTTTATTTTAGGAATGAAATCCCCTCGGTAGCTAAATTGGGCAAGGTAATAGAAGCTGATGATACTTTACCAAACATCAGTGATAAAGTTTTGAGACGAACTTTAAAATTAATGAATTTTCGTTACCAAACAAGAAGTAGAAACAGTGCCTTAATTGAACGAAATGACATTGTGGAATGGAGGAGAAATTATTTAAAACAGATACGACAGTTTCGTAACGAAGGACGGCACATATATTATCTTGACGAAACATGGTTAAATGAAGGCCACACTGTGTCAAAAGTGTGGCAAGACATGAATATACGAAGCAATCGACAAGCCTTTATGGAGGGTTTCTCTTCCGGTTTAAAAGCTCCCTCTGGGAAAGGACGTCGACTGATTATCACTCACATTGGCAGCGAGGAAGGATTTGTAGAAGGTGGATTACTAAGTTTTCAGTCCAAAAAAACTGTCGATTACCATGAAGAGATGGATGGTAACCGGTTTGAAACATGGTTTAGATCAATTTTAACAAAGGTAACTCCTGGTTCAGTGATAGTTATGGATAATGCTTCATACCACTCTCGTCGACTGGAGCAAATACCTACTTCAGCTAGCCGCAAGAGGGTTATAATTGATTGGTTAGAGAGTAAAAGCATTCCGCACAACGAGGCAATGCTAAAAGTTGAATTATTATCTCTCGTACGGAAACATAAAAGCAGTTATATTAAGTACGTTGTCGATGAAATGGCGAAAGATTTCAACGTCTCAGTTGTTAGACTTCCTCCCTACCACTGTGAGTTAAACCCCATCGAGCTGGTTTGGGCCCAAGTGAAAAATTATGTTGCGAGAAAAAACAGTACATTCAAAATGGCTGACGTTGAGAAACTGTTTGACGAGGCGCTGCATACCGTTACTGCTGAGAGTTGACGTAAATGTATTCAACACGTATTAAAAGAAGAAATAAAGTTTTGGGATTTAGACATACGTGTAGAAGTAATGACGGAACCACTCATTATCGATATAGGAGGAGAAAGCGATGATTCTGAGGAGTCGTCAGGGAGTGATACCGCTTCCAGTTAGTCAGACATTTTACAAGTGACCTCGCAACATACCTATACTTATTGGTAATTTATTTTGGTCTTGACAAACAACTTTTTTTTAGTTTTAGTAGTAGTAAGTTGGAATTGACTTTTAAACATTTTTTTTATTTTGTTTTAACTTACTTATGAACAACTTGTGATAAGTTATTATTTCAAATGTTAAAAATTGAAATTCCAGATATTTCAGTATTCGCACCCTTAAACTATGATACGCTCATGGAGTTCACTTTAAATCGGTAGATAACCGATGACGTCACTTTACAGAATTTCGACTATCGACTTTTTTATGTACATCTTATTATAGCTCATCCTTAAAAATGTGTATTATTCTTGGTAACACCCTGTATATACATAATGATACCTACCATAATAATTTCGTATTTCTGTTCTCTCAAATTTAAACGCCAGAGCGTACAAGAACATTTTCTATTTATTTTTTATTTAGGACTATTAAGAACCCTTCAAAAATGATGCGCTCATGAAGTTCGCTTCTGCAACTGATTTTATGGACAGTAAGAGCGATGAGTCACTTTACAGAATTTCGACTATCGAGTATAGAGAATTTTTGTTCAGACAAAAAATTAAGATCAGGTCATTCTCTACAAAAATTCAATAGTTTTCGAGATAATGGCACTCAAAAATCCCCTCATTTCAGCTGCCGCTCTACCTGTAGGAATTCCGCTTTCTATGAATCAACGTGTAACCGGGCGGACGAATTATTCCATATCTCGGGAAAAAATTTATATTTTTCGATGATTCAAAGTTCATCGGAATGGGAAAACCCGTAGCTACAATTCCATGTGACTTCAAGTCTGTTCGTGTTTGCCAAAAATATTTAAAAAAACGGTCAAAGTTTCTTTCAACAATATTTAGAGGCTGCTTCATTAATTTATTCATATTTTCTTGAAAAATAGTCATTTATTCTAATTTTGCCTTGAAAATGGGACCTTGGGGGTCTTGAATGATCTCAGAAATTTTTTTGCAATACTTTTCTGGCGTTCTAATATACAATTGATTTGTTTATTTGCATGTTTTAACTGATTTCAGAGTTCCAGAGAATCTTCGGAAAATTAGATTCGAGTGAGCAAGGAGAGATCCGATAATTTACACCTATTTCTCCAGAAACAATCCTCTGTCCGAATGCACCACAAGTGTAGGGACCGCTATATTATTAAATCTCGAGGCAAGTTTACGTATGAGTTCGACAAGCACTCTTCAAAACGGTTGGACCATTTAACGAACCCGAAGAGACAAAAGCAGCGCTCCCATGGTGGCTTTGACTTCCAAAACAATTGTTTGTTCTGTCAGTTACCTGCTTCGATAGAAATAGAGAAAAGAAAGAGCAGTTTGGCAAGAAGGCGTCAAATCACACTTGTTTCCAACACATAATTCAAGACCACACCTCTGAATCTCATCACAGTTCAGTGTCAGTTGACACAATGTTCAAATGAAGGTATATTCCTCGAAGAATTAGAGGTGGAAGAAGAGACGGAAGGGTTAGAAAGGGAGGAGGTAGAAATACAGTTAGAGGAAGAGAGAGAAATGACGACAGGGGGAAGGGTAGGAATGGAGCAAGAGGGATTAGGCGACGAGAATACCGTTGACGATGAAGCATATGTATATGATTCTGATGACTTGGAGTGGTTAAGGACACCCTAAAGGTTGTTATGTATGTTTTATATTTAATCAATTCTTCCAAATAAATGTAATTTTTCAAAGACTTGCGTATTTTTTTCCGAAATCCTGCACCCATATTATTCCCAAAAAAGTGCAAAAAATCGCAAAAATGCGAAAATTGATTAAAATGGTTGTATGGTGAATATTCAACACGCTCTAATAGTTGTCATTTGCTTTTAGCCAAAAGAACGGGATTAAAGATCTTGGCACAAGGAAAAATAAATTTTTGCAATTTTCTGGTAAATTTGCAACTCAAATTGTACATAACATTCGCTAATACAATTCAGAGAGCCCAAGCGCTACTTTGCAGAAAAGAATTCAGGTCAAATCCGCCAGTAATTGTCGAATAATCGAATATTTGCGAGATTTTCATGTACGGACTCCGTAATTTAGCGAGAAGAGCAAAGGTGCTGGTGCCATCTGCAATTGGTCTCTAAAGTCCAAAATGAGCTGATCTTCATTTTTTGTCTGAACAAAAATTCTCTAATTGGCATATTTATCCAGATATTAGCGGGAAACCTGTTTTTGAAGGTTTAGGGGTCCATTTTCAGCCCCGTCCGCTGCCAAGAACGCGTAAAGGATTTTCTCATTTTAAAACACTTATGATGACCTACAATTTGCGCTATGTGGGAACGCATGCCAGATTTATTTACAGGTTTCGATTTTTCAGTCCTTCATTTACTGGATTATTAGCGTTAGAGACGTAAAAAAGTGAATCGCGCATTCAATAAACGTCGAAATACCGCAAAACATTTTTTACCAAGCAATCTCTCTAATATCTGCCGGAAGGAATAATCAATTACAAGCTCAAATTTACCGATGATTGGCTGGAATTACCCCGTAGACCAAACATAAATGCTACGTTTTCTTATGAATCACTTTATGTATCACCTCGCCCGATTGACGATGCCAAGATTGTACATCTACAGGAGTTAAAAACCATAGTGGAACCCGATTATCATGGGTTTCATAACAATTTAAAGCACGGCCACTGTAACTCTACGCAAGCGTGTGTTCATATTAAGCAACATTAGGTACTTTTAGCTTGTCTTAAATTTCTCACGTATCCGTAACGAACTGCGCATGTGTAAACCCGTTACGCCTCAGCAGAAACGATGCGTTGAACGGATTGTTACGTCCCTTCTCCGTATACGTAAATGTATGCGTATCCCGACCAAAATCAGTATTCTGTGCTATTTTACAGGTCTTCTTTGATATTCGTTTGGTTTGATTATAATCACAAAGTTCATTTTAAGTTTTATTTTTCATTATTTTTTTACTTTTACCAAAGAATAGTATTTTGACTATTCTAGTTTTAGCACGAAAATACGTTCTGCTAAAAAGGTTTTCTTGACAACTTCTTTACGTCAACTGTTGGGGTAGACATGACAGCAGTAACAATCTAGTATGTGACTTGACGACAGGCATGGATTCCATGTAATAATTTATAATAAATGATTGAACTGAACTCCAATATTATTAAATAATATTTACATAGAAAGTATATCGACATAATATTTAAATAGAAAGTATAACAGAACATGGCGCAGTCAGCCCCGGAGGTATTTCAAACTAGATTCAATAAAATTTTCAACATAGAAGGAGCAGATACATATATCGTATTGATGATATACTTGTGTGTGGTTCTAATAAAGCTGAACATGATGCCAGGCTTAAACAAATTCTTAATTTAGCCAGAGAAAATAATGTAAAATTTAATTTAAGTAAATGCTAATTCGGGAGAAATAAAATTAAGTACATGGGACATATAATTTAGGAAAATGGTTTGAGTCCAGATAATTCAAAAATTCAGGCAATTGCAAATATGCCACGTCCTCAAAATAAACAAGATGTCCAGAGAGCATTAGGAATGTTAACTTATGTAGGTAAATTTTAAAAAAAATCTCTCAGATGAAACTTATTCATTGAGAACATTGCTTAGAAAAGATACAGAATTTATATGGCAACCCGAACATAAAAAAGGTTTTCAAAACTTGAAGAACATGTCAATTGATAAACCAGTCTTGCAGTTTTACAACGTTAATGCTGACACGGTCGTGTCAGTTGATGCATCTAAAAATAATTTGGAGGCGGTTTTATTACAAAATAAATTATCATGTGCGTATGCATGCTTCTAAAGCAATGACGGAAACACAGTGTAGATATGCCCAATTAGAGAAGGAACTTCTAGCAATTACATTCGGATTAAAACAATTTCATGACTTCATATTTGGTAAAAGAGTTATCGTTGAAACGGATCACTTACCTTTAATTTCCATATTTAAAAAACCATTGAATAAGTGTCTTGCGCGTTTGCAACGAATGCTATTACAAATCCAGTAATTCGATTTTGAAGTTAGGTATAAGGCAGGAAAAGAACTAATCATAGCAGATGGTCTTTCTAGGGCTACAGTAAATGAAAGTGAGTTTGAATTTCTAGATGAAGAAATTTCATCACAAGTTTGTCTTATTTGAGAAATAAATATTACCACTAACAAGTTTAATGAATTTAAAGAAAAAACCGAAAGAGATAGTGAATTGCAAGCTTTTAAAAATGTTATATTCGACGGATGGCCTAGTACTAATAAAAATTAAGACAATCAAGTTAGGAAGTATTGTAAATATAAAAGTGAATTAACAGTAATGGATGGTTTGATTTTAAAAATAATGTTATTGTAGTTCCAAAAGTTTTACACAAAGAAATGCTTGATATGATACATTATAATCATATGGGAATAACAAAATGTTTGAATTTGGCAAAAGAGTCTCTTTTTTTGGCCAACCATGCAAAATGAAATTAAACAAAAAATTCTAGAATATCAAATTTGTTATAAGTACTCAAATTCACAATCAAATGAACCGTTAAAATGTCATGAAATTCC
Source organism: Galeruca laticollis (assembly GCA_963921935.1). Taxonomy (NCBI): domain Eukaryota; kingdom Metazoa; phylum Arthropoda; class Insecta; order Coleoptera; family Chrysomelidae; genus Galeruca; species Galeruca laticollis. The sequence continues at coordinate 183,664,142 of OY998179.1, read as the reverse complement.
AAAAATGCCTTGGAATAAGTGTGATATTTTTGAAATACAGGGTAAAAAATATCTCTTAGTAATCGACTATTATTCCAAATACTTAGAAGTTGAAAAAATGGAACAAAGTACAAGTAGTTACAAAATAATTGAAGTAATGAAGTCCATTTTTGCTCGCCTTGGTATTCCACTTACTTTTATATCAGATGGAGGTCCTCAGTTTGACTCCAGGGAATTCAATGAATTTTCAAAAAGTTGGGAGTTTAATCACATATAGAGTTCACCGACATATGCACAATCTAACGGTATGTTAGAACGAAATATACAAACGGCAAAAAGAATTGTTAAAAAGGTTCTAGAAGACCAAAAAGATCTATACTTAGCTCTACTCATATATCGCAACATGGAAATCGATGGTACTTACTCTCCGGCAGAAGTACTAATGTCAAGAAGACTCAGAACAATTTTACCCCTCAAAAATGATATGTTCAAACCAAAATTAATCAATTACAAAAAGTTCAATAATTTTCTAGATAACAAACAGAAACAAAGTGCAAATTATTATAATAGTAAGGGTGTTAAAAATCTAAAACCTCTTAATCCAAATACTAAGGTTGTTGATCAATTAAAACCAAGGGTATATGGTATTCTGGTATAGTATTAAATAGAGTTAGGGATAGAACATACAGGTTGAAAATAAATAACGGCACAATATTGTATAGAAATAGAAAATTTATTAAACCTTTTACTCTAAGTTGTAACAATGAAACTTCAAATAATAACAATACAACAAGGAAGGAATAGGAAGTATGGAAAAAGTATCTAATGATTGTTTTATTTCACGGTTTTTACTTAAAACAGTCTTAAGATCGCTCACCAGCTTGGCAAATAGCGCAACGCAGACCGACATCCGTCCGTCCGCTGGACGTTTGAAACGTCCAATGCACAAATCACCCACCTTTATAGATAGATCACACAACACTAAAATGTCAAACTAAAAAGTGGAGCGCCGCGTACAACTAGGAACGGAACTAATTATTGGTGGGAAATTTAAAATGAAGGATTTGGCGGTTAACTTAAACTCTCTTAAGCAATTAGGGTGGGTGATTTGTGAAGCAATTTGTTCAGTATTTCAATTCGGTTATATTCTGGTTGCACTGTAACCAGAGAATAACGTCGATTGAAATACTGTATACTTTCTGTTTACTCATAGTCTCAGTAAGATTAGTTTGTTCCAATTATTAACAAATTATAGGACCCAAAAATAAGTATAATTTAGGAAAATTTATACTGTCACCTGTAAGATGATACTTGTAGCTACAAGGGAAGATAATATGGTCAGGAAAAACACTTCCATATCATATGGCATATTTCCATGGAAATCTCTTCCAATAAGAAAAAATAAAATAAAAATCATGTATTTATTGTAAAAGCACGTCCATAATATAATAAATGCCACTTATCAGGCTAGTGAAAAACATTACATTAGATAATAAGAGAATCTTTATGATATACAAAAAATCAAAGGATATACAATAATAATTTATTTATTCACGGGCATGCCCTTTAAAATTATATAAAATACAAAAGTGAGCAAAATATATAATGTGTACAAATCTTAACATATATACACTACAATGAATACAGTTATTAAAACAAGATACACAAAAATCATGGGTTGACAAAATATAAATTACTGAACAATCAAATCACGAATAAGGCGTTTAAATTTAGTAATTGCTGCTATTGCGAAACAAACTCGCCTAATTCCTATTAGCACAGAATATACTTTTTCTGCATTCATGCAAAAACAACACTTTTGTGAAACACATTTAATGGAAAAATTGGCTCTTTTTGCACTAGTGCAACAAAATTTTTGTTGCACTCATCTGTCATTCTTGTCAGTTTTGTGATGATTTATGACAAACATAAACATTTAAATAAAATAAAAATCCAGAGCAAGTGTCTGATCCTGCTCTACTACAGCAATAATATATGTATATCTTACTACTTAGTCTCAACGAGTTACAATTATTGTAAAAATCTTTGATTATTTAAAATTTAAATGATCAAAGCGAAAACCAGCTATGATTAAGTACTGACAAGGTGGAGGCCATAATGATACAAAAAAAGAAGAACGGTTAAAATTCATTCTGAGTTCTGACATGGTAAATGATATTTATTAATTATCAGAGTTTTAATATTAATAAAGTTTGAGTTCCTAACATATTACGAGGGCAATTCAGAAACTAACCTCCGATTGGTCACAGTACGGGTAGTGGGGGGAGTAGCGCGCCATCTGTGCATTCACACGCTCAGCAGGTCAGTCGGCATCAAGCCGTAGTCGAGTGAACATCGTACCTGCGCTAGTTTAGTTTTTGTGGCAGTTTGAAATGTGTGCTGCAATAGAAAATCCCGCCAAATGTGAAGTGCGTGCTGTTATAAGGTTTTTTACAGCCAAAGGATACTCTGCAGCAGCTATTCATCGTGAGCTTTGTGCCGTGTACGGACCAAAAGTTATGAGTGAAGGAGTTGTCCGTGAATGGGTACGTTTATTTAAAAGTGGACGAGAAAACGTTCATGATGAAGAGAGGAGTGGTAGACCATCCTTGGTGACTGACGAACTCGTTCAGTCAGTTGATGCAAAAGTTCGTGAAAATCGACGTTTCACAATGGCGGAGTTGTCTACTGATTTTCCACAGATTTCTAAGACTCTTTTGTACGAGATAGTGACAGCAAGATTGGGTTACCGTAAGTTCTGTGCACGATGGGTGCCCAAAATTCTTACCGACCACCACAAAAGTCAAAGAATGGCCTCTGCATTAGACTTTCTGTCACGTTATGAGGACGAAGGAGAACCATTGTTAAACAGAATCGTGACCGGTGACGAAACCTGGATTAAGTACGTGAACCCTGAGACAAAAGAACAATCAAAGATGTGGGCACATTCAGATTCGCCTACCAAACCAAAAAAAGCCCGGCAAGATTTTTCTGCCAGAAAACTGATGGCAACGGTGTTTTGGGATGCCAAAGGGGTGTTGTTGGTTGAATTCATGGAACGTGGGACGACCATTAATCAAGACGTGTACTGTGAAACACTAAAAACATTACGACGGGCTATACAGAACAAACGCCGTGGTATGCTGACTTCCGGTATCGTTTTTTTGCACGATAACGCCCGTCCTCACTCTGCTCGCAGAACAACAGCCCTTCTTGAGTCCTTCAAGTGGGACGTTTTCAACCATCCACCTTACAGCCCAGATCTGGCGCCCAGCGGTTATCACCTCTTCATGCATATGAAGAAATGGCTCGGGTCCCAGCGGTTTGATGACGACGAAGAGCTCAAAGATGCGGTCACAGGCTGGCTCAAGGCACAAGCGGGTGATTTTTATGCAGAAGGAATTTCAAAGCTTGTGAAGAGATACGATAAGTGCCTCAATCGTTATGGAGACTATGTCGAAAAATAGTGCAAATATGTAGTTGTAAGATGTATATATTAAAATATTTTTACTTAACTTGGTGTATTTTTTTCAATCAACCGGAGGTTAGTTTCTGAATTGCCCTCGTATATTCTAATTTTCCAGTTTTTGCATGAATGTAGAAAAAATATTGTATGCAACTCGTGCAAAACGTGTTTTTTGCTCGACGTGTTGTCCAACTCGGCCTAAAGGCCTCGTTGGACAATTTCACGTCGCGTGCAAAAAACACTCACTTTTTGCACTTGTTGCATAAATATCTATTGGACCACCTGAGCCAAAATCCATAAAATCTGGTTTCGTTCCAACAATTCTGTTATCGTACGTATTTTACAATTTTATTTTGGTAGGTTATATTGCCTAATTTATTAACAGTAAAAGTACCTACATACAATAAAAAAGCTTTAAAAAATGTCCTGTCGATATCCATTCGGTGATATAATCATCACTGGAAATTTCATCGCTCCAATCCAAGTATCTCGCCTGTAGGTACGGTATGTAGCTTGCAGTAGGATGCATGGTAACATGACAACTATCGCAGACAACGAATCTGTCAGAAAGTACATCTTAGCAAACAGAACAATTACTGTCCATTTTAAAAGAAATGCTCAAGTAATAACAAGTACAAATGAAAAATGTAGCACTAATAATTCCTGAACTATGAAAGAATATGGCATAAAGTATTGGTATTAATTCCAAGACTATAAGGTAGTACTTAAAAGTCAATTAGCCTCATCAAATTGTATCTTCTTACTAATATTGGAAAAAAACGTTTAACACATTTATTTATAGCACAGAGACAATCTTAATGGTAGAATTATTCTAATGGACCACTTTATTTACACCTGTATAATTTGATTTACCCTGTAATATCTGGTTTACATTCTTGCACCAATTGTGCACTATTGTGCGAATGGTAATCTTACAAATGAAATTAATAATAGTTGCTTTATGCACAGTGCATGAAATAAAATCAAAATTTACTCTACTACATATTTTTGCTTTAATTAATGACATTAAAGAATTTGATTCTGGTTGCTTATTTAGGCAAAATGTTATTGAGTTGTAAAGCTTATAAAATGTCAACACAAACTGCTCTGTTGGATAGCACAGCCTTTTTGCCCATGCACCTCCATATTCCCTTGCTTTTATTAAAATATCGTCTGGCTGCATATTTTCAGAATATAAGCTCTTCTTACAAACGGGACAACAGACCATTTTTTTAATTTTTTTTAATATAAATCCTGCAACATAGTTGGCACTAAGCCTGCTCAGTTTTTGCGAAATTGTGTGGTTTGCCATTTCAGTAGATGTTGTAGATAATAGCCTGTTCATAGTTGACTTACTGGGCAGAATGAATATTCTTGACAATAGTCGATAAGATCGAGAACTTTGCTTGTACAATGATATAGCCAACATTTTTTCCTCCATTGTAAAACGTCGTTGTTTTTTTGATTTTTTATTTTCCCTAATTTGACATTTAATGATCATTGCTGCCAAAGCATTTAGTTCTTCTATTTTTAATAACTCTGCTTGTTTGGAGCATTTTCCAGTATCAAAAAGTCTTTTTCTAATTGAATATGTGCGGTTTCTCTCTAAACTATATTTTTTGTGAAAATATTGCATTGCCCTATATAATGTATGTTTCCTGGGTGTTACAGTTTGTTTTGGTACAATATTTTTTAAAATATTGTATGGAGTTGTCCCATCAGGTTCTGTAAAATAAAAATAAAATTTATGCAATTATAATAAACTACTAAACTAATTAATTTAAACTACTAAATGTTACAGATGATTTGTTAAAATGTTTAAAACCTTTTGTGAATTCCTCAAAAATTTAAAATATATTTTACCATTTATATGTACTGTCCCAACACCATCAGAATTATGTAGGGAAGATTTCTGGTTGTCTTCGATATGTGAAGATATTTCAGGGTCTGTATAAGGTTCCACAGAACTTGATGTTGATGGCAAGTTATAAATTTGCAATATATTTATGTTGCCTGTAAAAACAAAGAGTAAATAAAAATACTTATATAGTTATAGAATGGGTAGTCAGAATAGAAAGAGCATAATGGAAATCACGTATTAATCATTATCATTTATAAACATTTCTATTTAAAGTTTTCAGAACATCTAAGCTTACAAATAAAATAACTCACCTCCTAAATTTAATGTTGGTACTGAATTTGAATGCAGTCTATTTGACATGCTTGAAATAAATTTTACTTCGAAATGTAGGTGGCAGACTCTTTTTGAAGCATAAATTATTGCAGGATCCATATTAATTAAGGTGGTATTGTTGATTGCATCTACCCACTTTCTAAATCGGATTAAATCTGTTTTTGGATTTGGAAACCTATGCCTAATATCAGATGAACGTCTATTTTCGCCACAATCATGGACACAACACTTGATTAAAGTCATATTTAAAAAACTTATTAACAAACTAATATAACTTAATAAAAATATAACTACCGCAGAACAAATTAAACCTCTAAATAAACTTTAATTATTTATCAATTCAAAACGAACACTACAAAAATACAAGACTGCACCACTAGACTAGGATCTTCGTGACGATTCCTTTAACCTTAACCTTCAATTCGCAAAACATTCCATAAATTACGTGCGACCTCTACAATTAGGAATGGAACTAAATTTTTTATTTGGCCTTGAAAATTCAAGTGAAACCTCCGTGGATGGATGTTTTGGAATCGCCGGGAGCGATTTTTCCTTCGCATCCGCATGGACGTTTCTCCTGCGCATGAGCTCTGGGCCCGGTCACACGCGTTCCACTCGGTATCAGACAAAACTACCCTAATCCACATGGTTTCTCTGAAAACATATACGTGTAGGATACTCGTCTCGCATTGATTTCACAAGTATACCAGTTTTGTACCAAATTTATTTTGTTTATTTCATTTACGTTTAGGTTTATATTGTTAAGTTTTGAGTGTACAAGTTTATTTTGGCTACAATGGAGCTGCTAATTGAAGACGTTAGAAATCATACCGCGCTGTGGGACACGAGATCTCCTGAGTATAGAGCACTCAATGTGAATGAGAAAGCATGGGATGATATAGCTGCTGCTTTGGGAAGAGACAGTAAGTTTGCAATATAATTTTCTTATTTAAATGAAAAATTATACCCTAGAATTTATCACATCTGTCCATTGGATGGATGCTTTCGGTGTGAATCGGAGCGCTCCGTGGACGTCCGAGGTCGGACGTCCATCCATCGGACGGATGGATGCCGGTGTGGTCCGGCCTTTAGTCTTTTAATGTTACCATTGTTTAGATTTTTGAAAAAATATATTAATACAAACTGAAGAAATATTATAATCTTTTCCATTCCTGTTATTGTGTGTAGCATTGTCGTATGTCATCAATAAAAATCCGAAATTTAATTTCAACACGTCGTATGTGTCAATATTTTCACTTTAGTTATAGACTAAATAAAAAACAAAGTCTTAATCATTATGTAAATCAGCATGCCATAGGCAGAAAAATATATTTTGTTCCTCAAAATAATAACGAAAAAATTGTATTATGCTTCTCCTGAAAAGTTACTTATATTTGACATACGACATATTGCAGTATCACCGACGATATCATATATGCAGATGTTTTTCACTCAACTTTATTATTCATAACTTCGCTATTAACAATTTTATGTAAAAAATCGTTTTATTTTTAGTTTTTTTTGCTTATGAAATTAAAATTGTTAGTGTAATCGTGATGGCGCCAAGAGAGAAAATGTAAAATAAAAACACGAAGAAAATAAGAGGTCGAACAACTCGATATGACTGTTAGTTTAGGAGAAAAACGGTAAAAACCGGTCAACGTGCAGTTTTTTCAAAAAATCATAAAAGAGTTATTATTTTAGGTTTAGTCTAGATCCTCCCGCCACTATTAGTTTTTAATATGTGCAAAAAGTAGGCACTGTCCGATGCATCGTTTTCGATCTGTGGCCATTTGAATCTTTTACTATGCAATTTTCGAGCAGGCCTGAATGATACAGTTATGTCCGATTACAATTTACAAAAACTATTTCGTAAGTAGGATTTTCATACTTCAAAACGTTCATTTTGGTTTTTCGATATTCACATTTGTTGCTGAGCCGTATTACTATATACATGTAGAGACAATTCAAAGAATAATCAAATGATATACATTAATCGACTAATTCTTATATTTGTCTACTTGAAAGTGACATACATAAATATAACCTCAATATTAAAAAATGCATAGAAAATACGTGTGCTAAAAATGTATATTTTTATGGTTTTTTGAGGTATTTTTTATAATTTAGACGAAATTTTATTAAAAATATTAAAATTATATCAACGCCTAAAAGTATAGTTTGGTTTCATTTGATTAATCATTGAATTGTCATAAAATACTCGATTATTCTTCTATTTCAATTAATCGTTCCCATCTCTACATGTATATAGTAATTCTGTTGCACGCGCTTATTTCATGATCTTTTCATTTCAATATCTCAGCAACAAATAAGAATATCGCAAAACCAAGAACGTTTTGGAGTATGAAAATTACACTTTCGAAATCGTTTTTGTAAATTGAAATCGGACCTGTTAATAAAATAGAGACAGGTGTTTCAAAAACACTGAGCAGTAAAGAAGAAAATCATATAGCTATGTGTTTAAAAATGAGAGCAACTATTGGATATCCTTGTGATAAAACAGACCTATTACAGTTAGTTGGTGAATATGTAAAGACAAAAAAATTGAAGACAAGGTTTAAGGACGGAATACCTGGAGGAGAGTGGTACAGAGGATTTATGTCGAGACATTCTTCACATTCCCTCAAGAAGTCTAAGTATTTGCAAAAGCTTAGAAAAGACGCTCGTAAACCGGAAATAATTTATGACTTTTATGCCAAATTAAAGAGGATTGTTGAAGAAAATAGAATTTAATAGCGATCCGTCACATATTAGAGCGATAGGACAAAAGGAAAAAGCTCTGTATAGAGTGCCTGGTGGCTCAGGGAGGGAATCAATGACTGTTCTGGCCTGTGTTTTGGCAGATGGAAATTATCTTCCGCCATTAATCGTCTTTAAGGAAGGAGCTGTCCAAGTACGATGGGTATCCGAAAAACCTTTGTCAAGGAGCCTCTGTGCTGCCAACACAAATGGTTGAATGGAAGAGCCGCAGTTCTACCAATGGTTAAAATCGGATTTATACAGTATGTTAAAAAATTCGCAATGAACAAAATAAGCCCAATCAAAAAGCGTTACTATCTTTTTATGAACATTGTTAGTGTCGGAATTATCGAAGATGTAATAAATAATAATATTTAGATGTTAAGATTTTCCCAGTCATCTTACAGATCCGCTGCAACCATTGGATAATTGCGTTAACCAGTTAAATACACTTAACACTCGAAAATTAGTAGCCTTCGGAAAGCTACAAATGAGTACAGCTGTGGGATGCTTGACAAAAAATAAGTTCGTTGATTATATAGCTGAAACATGGAAAGAAGCTGTGTTGTCCAGAAATATTATTTCCGGATTGCACAGAAGTGTATCCAGTAAATACCGACAGATTCTCTGAAAAAGAGTTTGATTCCAAGCAGCTGAAATTTTATAAAAAAACATTTCGCCTGGTGCTGGATCTAGCTCTAATAAAAAAATGAAGAATTTGCCTGACACAGATTTAAATTTATCATATGGTATTTTGCCGACAAACCAAGCTAGGCCAGCAGATATAACTGCCATATTTAAGACCGCTATTAATCTACTTACAAAAAAATTTGGACAAAATAACATTCTCTAAGCCAGCTTCCACAACACTAATAACCGGTGGGGAAGTCATTACTACTGATGATGTACTAAACAGAATGAAAACAATTCAAGAATAAAGGAAAAGTAGTAAATGTAACAAAAAAGGAATAGAGACAAAGAGTGAGAGTAACGAAACTAAGGTAAATAAACAAAAAAATAAAGAAAATCATTAAAAACCAAAGCATTAAAACTCCATACATCAGACTCATCTTTAGATTTAAGGGGAATTGTCTTATGCAGAAACAGATGAAGAAGAACACGAAGAGTATCTGGAGCTACAACCAGTGAATAACCTAAAAGAAGGAAAATTTGCTATAGTGGACTTTAAAGGTGGTAAAAGGTTGACTGTTTTGTATGAATACCTATGTGTAATTAAAGAAATCGACTTTGATGAAAATGAAATCAAGGTTACAGCCTTAATATGTACAAATGATGATACAAAACTTTTTTCTGTATTGGAAAATGATGTTAGTTATGTAAAACTTGATCAAATAATTAAAGTAATTCTCGACCCTACCATTGTAATAAAGGGTGTAACTAGCTCTTCTCAACCTTATCAATACGACTAAATTTTAAAAGAAATTGGTTATCTTCTTGAACTGAGTTTCAAAAGCTAACGGTAGCTTTGCATCGGAGAGCATTGATGGGAGTGAATCAAGAACACATCACATAACCAGTGGCGCCATGCAATTTTGTCTTATATAATAAAAAATGAAAAAAATAAGTAATTTGAAGATTATAGATTTTACCAAATTGCAGAACATAAAAAATGTAAAGTAAGAGGTGAGGCCAAACAATAAAAATGTATTTAAAAAAAGACATAGATCATCTTTTCATACAAATTTGAATATAGTAATTTTTATTGGAAATAATACCTAATAGGTTCTTGATAAAATATTCAAATAAGAAATTGAAGTCACTTAATTCTTAATTGGTAAGTTATTCAAGACCTTAGATATGTTTAAAAAAATTAAATACAATGACCTTTCGGCATAGTACTATAGTTTACCATTTAAAAGAATTATAAATTTACGTATTGTATTGTATGAACGTAACTTATTTCTGTAGGGATTTTAGTTAATGTCCGTTACTAAAAATTAAAAACTCACAATAAATTTCTCCGGAATTTCACAATTAACAATTGGAGTATTGAAATTAAAATTAAAGAAAGATCTGGCCTGATTGTCTCTATAAGTAGGTCCCCCGACGCTCTGGAAAACTGTACACTTTTCTCCAAGCTTTCTCGGTCTCGCGAATAGCTTCGCGTGCCTTGTAGAGATAAATCGGCGACCACCCTGAATAAATTTCCTTTTCGGACTTGGGCGTGGAGTGTAGATTAATATTCAACTCAAGTTCTCAAAACAACACATAAAATCGTATCTTGCCCAACAAAGGTTAACCTATAAGCTACCTTAAAACCCTGAAAAGAAAACTATTTTTAATAAACAAAAAAAACATTACTGATTGGGAGAAGAGAAAAAAAAGGATGGATAAATCTACTTTGAAAAGTGAAATCTTAAGGAGGCCGCTCACCTTATTAGAAGGGTTTTCCACACAAATCACTAATTGGGAATGTCAAGGGCTTTTAATCGACCACCAAAAAAATGTCACCAGGTACAGGTAAAATCTTTCGTTTCTTCAATTCTACACTGGCCACTTCAAAAATATCCAATCCAAAGAAATTAAAATTCACTTTTTCTCAATCCCACCAACTAACATATACCCAGTCCTTAACCAGTATTATTGGTGGCCTAACTACTAGGTACCAATAATTCAAACTAATAAGATTTGCCAAAAGACAGTGGCGTATCCCAAAACCAAAACTTTACAAGGGAGAAAGAGTTTATTACAAATTTCCAAAGCCTCTGAATATTTTTGAAAGGCGCTAGATTTATTAGTTCGTCACTTAAAATAATGTTTTTATCTTTCCTACTGGAATATATTTGTCATTTTTTTTTCAATAAACCCTTTTACGTTTCGCCGAATTCTTAGTTAATACAATGAGAGGGTAATTGGTACCACAAGAAATATTTGAATTTGACATCAAAATATATTCCCAAATGGTTTTTATTTACCCTGGTATATATTATCTTTTAATACCCAAAAACCAACTTGTTTTATTTTTTGGGGTATTTAGAAACACGATTTTTTTGTCCAAAATAATTGTAAATTATGTGACCCGTGTGAATTTAGCCACGGATTTTTTTACCATCCACGAATATTTCTTATACAAAATAAACTGTACTTTTGCAAAAAAATGTTAATATTGGAAACATATAATGACACTTTAATAGGCTACATAATTTTACTACCAAAAATTAAAGATTAAGTGAAGAAAAAGTTTTCAAATAATTGTTCCTGCACATATTTCACGATTCTGAATCGAAGACCCAAAAATGAAAATAAATTATTCAACAATTACAAAGAACATCTAATTAGAAACCAATTGACAAAAAATTGTGATGTAAGTATTTTTTATAACGTCAAAAAAATCGTAACGATACGATTGAGCGCCGACGCGCTTCGTTCGTTTTGAACTCGAAGCCCCACATTTTTTAAAAATTTTCTTTAATTATTTCAAAGAACACTTAATTAGAAACCAATTGACAAAAAACTGTGATGTAAGTATTTTTTATAACGTCAAAAAAATATAAACAGATTACGATTGAGCGCCGATGCGCATCGTTCGTTTTGAACACGAAGCCCCAACATTTTTCCAATTTTTCTTTAACTATTTCAAAGCACACTTAGATAGGAACCTATTAACAAAAAATTATGATGCAAGTATTTTTTATAACGTCAAAAAAAATTCATAAATATACGAAATATACGATTGAGCGCCGATGCGCATCGTTCGTTTTGAACACGAAGCCCCAAAATTTTTTCAAATTTTCTTTAACTATTTCAAAGCACACTTAGATAGGAACCTATTAACAAAAAATTATGATGTAAGTATTTTTTATAACGTCAAAAAAAATTCATAAATATACGAAATATTTTTTCAAATTTTCTTTAAATATTTCAAAGAACACACCATTAGAAACCAATGGACAAAAAATTGTGGAGTAAGTATTTTTTATAACGTCAAAAAAATACATAAAGATTACGATTGAGCGCGGACGCGCTTCGTTCGTTTTGAACTCGAAGCCGCCCCAAAACAAACCAAGCGCATCGGCGATCAATCGTATCTTTATGAATTTTGTTGGACGTTATAAAAAATACTTACATCACAATTTTCTGTTAGTAGGTTCATAACTAAGTGTGCTTTGAAATAGTTAAATAACATTTTAAAAAAATTTGGGGCTTCGAGTTCAAAACGAACGATGCGTATCGGCTCTCAATCGTAATCTTTATGTATTTTTTTGACGTTATAAAAAATACTTACGTCACAATTTTTTGTCAATTGGTTCCTAATTAAGAGTTCTTTGAAATATTTAAAGAAAATTTGAAAAACTTTTGGAGCTTCGAGTTCAAAACGAACGATATGCGTGTCGGCGTTCAATCGTAATCTTTATGAATTTTTTTTGACGTTATAAAAAATACTTCCATCAAAATTTTTTGTCAGTTGGTATCTAATTAGATGTTCTTTGTAATTGTTGAATATTTTTTTTATTTTTGAGTCTTCGCTTCAGAATCGTGAAATAGGTACATGAACAATTATTTGAATATTATTTATTCACTTAATCTTTAATTTTTGGTAGTTGTTAAGTATTCATTAATTTTATTTTAATTGGTTATGATCTATATTTAATATTTAAGGTTATTTAATAATAAAATGTAAATGTTAAAATCTCAAGCAAATCGTTGGTGGTATTTTTACACCTAGCGGATATACGGTATACACACATTATGTTAAATTTAAAAACCCAGTTCTCCAAGCAAAGAAAAGAGAAGCAGAACAGTTGTCGAAGTGAACAGTTCGTAGTAATTAATATTAAACGCGCTAGTGCCAGGAAATTTAATAAAACCCATTGAACCCCTGCTACAGTCCACATTATCGCTTCCAAGAAGGGTTGCAACCCCGCAGAAGATCATCCGAGACCTTCAGGTAAGAATACCAGTTTTGGGCGATTTGCTTGCATCATACTTTTTTTACATATAATTTGTAACCTTTCATAATGTAACGAAAACATTTTTCATTCTCCGAAACAGTAGTAAAATTATGTAGCCTATGAAAATGTCATTATATGTTTCCTATATTAACATTTTTTCGCATAAGTACATTTTATTTTGTAAAAAAATATTCGTGGATGGTAAAAAAAATCCGTGGCTAACTTCACACGGGTAATTATCTGTGATATTTATGCTGCACGAATAAACAATAACATTTATTACTGTTTTAAAGGTTTAAAACTTCGTATCCGTTTCCAATTACCCACATTGACCCTTATAGTATATTACGTAACGTGTGTTGTAAGAAGCAGAGTGCGTAATAGTATATTATGCAACGATCATGTAATGATGGTTATTAATACACGAGCATTAACCGGGATACGAAACGAGCCGAAAGCGAGTTACGTATGGTTATTGCGAGTGTATTAATAACCATTACATGAGAGTTGCATACACTATTTTTTCTGCGACCAAGAAATTTTATTTGAATTCAACAACATTGCTTTTTTTCAATTTTTCAATACTTAAACTCCGTTTTTAAAAGGCATGGAGTAATAAAAGGTCATTAGGTATGCAAAACCGATACAGGGTGTATAATAAAATATCTCCGAAATTTATCTAATTTTGTACTAAAATTTCTCATTTGTTACGAATTTCAGGTAGACACCCCGTAACTTTGTATTCGGTTGGGTCGCCTATTGTATTGAAAAGGTCGCTCTATTGTATTTGAATGAACAAATAAACAATTTAATCCTCAGAGGCGTGCAATCAGGACAAAACAAACTTGGTATATGAATATGAAGGCACTATGAAATTATAATTACGAAAACTATTCAAAAGAGTTCACAATATCGATTCAATAAAAACACACTTTTTTGAATAACAATAAACATAAAATATTATATAAAAAATAGCAAATTTTTTTGCAGTAGGTATCAACTTTACTACTAATATACCGTTTACAATAGGAGAGGAAAAAAGAAAAATGCAGGAATAAAGTACGAATTAATGTAATATTTATAAAAAGAAGTCTAACAAATAATAGTAATAACTAACACAAAAACTAGTCTATATATCAGAATCAGACGATTCTGTTGAGCTTCCATTATTAATATTGATTATAAATGGTTCAATCATGTGTTCACTTATATGATCCATTTCCCACATATTTAGTTCTTCTTGTATCACGTGTTCAACACATTTCTTCCAGTTTTCTTTGGTTACGTTACCTAACGCGTCTTCGAATAAAACTTTTACGTCACTCATTTTGAATGTCGCATTCTTCCTTGAAACTTCCCCTTTTACTTGGGCCCATATTAATTCTATGGGATTGAGTTGACAGTGATAAGGAGGAAGCCTCAGCACCGTTATACCACGCGCTGATGCCATTTGATCTACAACGTATCTACTATATTTGTGTTTATGTAAATTGGCCAGTTGCAAGAGCTCATTTTTCAGCGGGTTATCTGGGCATTCAATATTTTTCGAGGTTAGCCAATCGTGGATATCTTGTTTACGCCATGCAGTTGAAGGTAATTTCTCCACTAACCTGGAGTGATAACTTGCGTTATCCGTAACAATGACTTAGCCCGTTGGAATTAGATCTAACATTTGTGAGAAATATTCTTCGAAAACGTCTCCATCCATATCTTCATGATAATCTCCGGTTTGCCTCGACTCCAAGCACAACAATCCACCTTTAACAAAACCTTCGGCACTTCCGATATGAGTAATGATGAGTCGACGTCCTTTTCCTGCTGGTGGATTGAGGCCTGTTGACCACCCTTCAAGAGCTGCCTGCCTCCGACTTTTGACATTCGTGTCTTGCCAAAACATTGAAACAGTATGACCTTCATTTAACCAAGTCTCATCCAAATAATAAATTCGTTTTTGATCTAGTCTTGCTTTCCGAATATTGCGCAAATAACTCCTCCTCCAAATGACAATGTCGTCTCTATCAATCAACATTGCGTTCCGATAATTTTTTTTATATTCAAATCCAAGTTCCTTCAAAATTTCCCATAATGTACTTCGAGACATTCTCGGAAAATCTGAATCTTCTTGAACCGAAGTCATAATTTTGGAGAGAGTTGGGATCTCTTTTCTAAAGAAAAAAGTATGCACCTTACGCCTTATTCCATTCTTCAAGTCGTCACCCATTTCAAGTTTGGGTCGGCCTGGAGACTTTGCTGGGGCTGTGATGTTTCCATTTTTTTTCTCCTTCATTAAATTATAAATTGTTGTTTTTGAAACACCCATCATTGTTGCAGTAATCTCCACAGTTTCATCAACACTTCCTGTCAAATTCATGATTTTTCTTCTAATTTCTTCGTTCTTCAACGAGGAATAGCAATTTAATATCAGATTTTTTTCGTTCAGCGACAATGAGCCAACTTTAAGTCGCTTAGGTGGTGATAAATCCTCCATATCTGGTCGAATTTGGTTGGAACACTATATAGTTGGAAGGTGTAGTTAGGTGTTTGTCTCGTGTGATGAGAAGAGAACTTGTATAGATGAACAAAAATAAACACCAGTTAACAATAACGGTAAAAAATAATAACAGTAATAATGGGGAAATCAATCAACACAGCAGTTTCTCCAGAACAGATGAACTGTAAATTGAAAATATTCAACCTTTCCGCTACTTTTATAGTTGAAAAGTTCTAGTAAGTACATTGTATTATGGGGGCATTTTCTTAGAACTGAAAAGACTATATTTCACAATAATAAAACCATTTTTGAGCTACCTGTTTGTCAAGTTTCTTCAATTACCTGCTAATTGGGTGAAATAATCGGCAAATGGGGTTGGTTTGGATATATATATATATATATATATATATATATATATATATATATATATATGTATTTGTATAAAATTGTTATTAACATTTATTTTATTATTTATTGCATGTAGGATTATAACTACCTGGAGCTTAGTGGAGGGACTCGTCTACGCCCTTTTATACATAATAATAAATTTCCTGGAAAATTGATGTCAGTGATATAATCCACAGTTTATTATATTATTGATAATTTGAAATTTCATTTTAAATAATATTACAAAACGGTTATTTTCGGAAATGAGATAATTTTAGAAGCCTTAACTTTTTTTAAATGACTAAATGTGGTACGCCTATGGTTCCGGCCAAAATGAGTGATTTATTACTCCATGCCTTTTAAAAACGGAGTATAATAAGAAATAATATATGGAAGAAAAATAAGTTCTTCAACTTAATTTTTATTCCTACAAATTAACCACTATAATAATTATGAACTTAATTTAACTATTAACAATAAACGTAAACGAATTCATATGTAACATTAAACAAGATAAATTATAAATTACATTTCAATCAATTTTGTTTAAATACAAATTTTGAATAGTACAATTATTAAAAAATACTTGAGGTGTACCATCTTTAGTCACAAACGAATTTGTACTCGTAGATGAAGAGGACAAATTAATATAAATTTCATTATTTGCATTATCAATTGAATGGAGAATTTGATTTGAAATATTAATTTTACTCTGTACTGAATTGTCTATATAATTCCCGGCAACCGCAGTGGACTTCCAACATCCGTAACGTTTTAAAGTCGTTATGTTGCCCCCTGTGGCAGAGCTTCTACGGAAGCAGTGTCCTGTATATAAATTAGCGTTTGGAAGATATGTAGCAATTTCTTTACCCAAATTCCCAAATTTATTTACACCGATATTTTGTTGTACAGGGTTTTTCATTATATATGGACCCTTGCATATCTCACTTATTATTTGGTACAATTAAAAATGTCTCAAATAAGAGTTGAATGGTTATTAAAGTAGTTTTTAAAATCCAACAAAAATATTATACAGAATGTCCCAAAAAAGAGGGTCAGAGCCAAAGTGTTCTTTCTTAAATGGGACACCCTATATATTTTTATATTTTTAAACTGTTCACTTCAATCCTAATACAACAATATATAACTGTTATAGTCTAACCTTAACAGTTCAGAAAATGTATACGACACAGTAAGATGTAGTAATCTATCGATTGGAATTCAGTAAATCTGTTTACAAAATAAAGTAATCTCAAACTAAGTAAGCCCAAATGAAACTATAAATATTCTTCAAAATGACCCCCCCATATTGTCAATGCATAGTTGGTATCTTTGGCGTAAATTCTCTAAACATTTAGAAATAATATCAGCATGATTATTTAAGTTATTAATTTCGCCTTGAATCTTTTCCTGAATTATCTCAACATTGTTATTTTCGCCTAAGTTAACTATATCTTTCAGCATCCCCCACAAAAAAGAGTTTAAGGGAGTTAGGTCGGGGCTATTAGGAGACCATAGAATTGTCCCATTATTTTCGATTCACTCTGGAAACTGATTGTTGAGATGTTCTCTCACCTCTAATACATTATGGGGTGATGCACCATCTTGGTGCCAGATCATAGTATTTAATTGGTCAGCTGTAAATTCATTTTCTAGTATTTCACTTATTTTGGGTATTATGCAGTTTAGGTAAGTTCTTCCTGTTAACTTATAATTGAAAAATATTGGCCCAACCGCTTTATTCTGGAATATTCCACACCAAACTTTAATTGATTTCCGTCCAGATTTCTTTATTTGTTGCACTTTCCGCTGTCTATGATTTTTATTTTCCCATGAACGTCTATTTTTTCTATTAAACACGCCAGCTGTAGAAAAACTGGATTCATCTGTCCAACAGATTTACTGAAGGATATCTGGAGTTTCATTCAAGCGACGAAGCATTTCCTGACAAAATATTAACCGTTTCGGTTTGTACAATTCAGTAAGAGCCTGCACGGGAAGTATCTTATATGGTTTATAATTGTGTCTTTTCAGAGTCCTAAAAATTTTCATAGGATGTTTTTGTAATATATTGGAGCTGGTTACTAACGAGTCTTCAGAGTTTTCTGCAAAAAAGTAGTAGCGCAAAAATTATTCCATCTTATTCAACTACCATAAAATCCAAAGAAATATATATTTTTTTACCTTCAAAATGGAGAAAGAAGTGTATCTAAATCATCCTCCTCATTAATTACCCACGTTCGTTTTTCCTAGAAAAGTTCTTAGTTGTCATTACATGCTGGTATATTCTGTTGAACGTATTTTTCTAGGCGCATGCCGATTTGGATATAATTCCATAAATTCTCTCCTTGCATCTAATTTGTTATTATTATTTCTTACAAATTGAGAAAATATTTCTATCTTTTCATCATCTGTATACCGCATATTCCAAACTATCAAATACAATGTTTTATAATGGTGTAAATAACTACTCGCCAAATATGACAATGCTTTCATTGCCCGTTGTTTATAGTTGGTTTTCATCCCACAGAAAACGATTTTTAAATGAATATATTTTCTGTTAAGGTTAGACTATAACAATTATATATTGCTGAATTCGGATTGAAGTGAACAGTTTAAAAATATAAAAATATATAGGGTGTTCCATTCAAGAAAGAACACTTTGGCTCTGACCCTCTTTTCTGGGACATCCTGTATAATATTTTTGTTGAATTTTGAAAACTACATTAATAACCCTTTAACTCTTATTTGAAACATTGTTATCTGCATCAAATAATAAGTGAGATATAGAAGGATCCATATATAATGAAAAACCCTGTACACATTTTCCGTTTCGGTATCAAATAAAAAAAGATTGTGTGGTACAATCTCTTATAACATCAGAACAGTTGTATTATTATATAATTATTGTGTCAAACTTTCTTAGCAGACTCCAATTATATAACGTAATGTGTGTTGCTGAATTGCCTAAATTAGCATTATTATTATTAACGTTTTAAGTAAAAATGTAGATAATAGTATATTGTATAATTAGTAGGAAAAGCTTAATATTCACAAACGACTGTGATAATTACCAGACGAGGAGCGTAGCGACGAGTCTGGTAACACAGGAGTTTGGGAATATGCTTTTCCCACAAATTATACATACTATTTTTTCTTCGATCGTTGATTTACATTTAAAAAATTAATTAAAAAGTATTTAATTCAAGATGTAATCAAGTAAGTTTAGATATATTTCTCTATGTATGACAGAATATACAGGACATTGTTTCCGAAGATCATCGGTAACGCATTTGGTAGATGCTGGAGCTGATATTCTTTCTTTAAAGAATAGCAGCGCCACGGAGGATGGAAATCTTCCAATGTGGCGGAAGAATATATTGACGAATCACTTAATAATAAAGTAGAAGTGGCTAATAAAATATTCAACACCCCTGCCTCGACTTCATATGAAAATGATCGAAACGAGATAAACCAAACAATAAGCCATGCAGCTTCAACGTCTATAAATTCTCGTGGCCCTCCAGTACAATTTACAAATTGTACAAACTGTACAATAAATGTAAATATTAACAACAATTAATTTGTGTTCAAGAATATCGTTATAAATTATATGTTTCTTTTAATTCTTTTATAACAACTTTATCAATACCTATAAAAATTAAAACCATACTTTGTTTCATTTTATTGTAATAATCCATTTGTAACATTACCGCACGCTACAGCAGTGCGATATAGTATATTACGTAACAAGAGTTGTAAGTAATCCATTATGCACGAAGCCGCGCAGCGGCGAGTGCATAAATTTCATGAGTGCGTAATGGGCTTACAACTCGTGTAACGTACTTTTTCTACGCCCATTCATTTTCTTCCATTAAATAAAAAACATCGCAATCATTTAAACTTTATTATAATAGTTGTTAATAATAATGAACAATTATTGTAAATCGATTGTGCCTTATTATTTAATAGTGATGAACGGTTATTTATAATTGTATTATATTTTGTTCAAGAAATTTACAATATAAATGACATGACATTTATTTTCATAGCACGCTACTTAAGAAAACGTGTCCTATTTTTAAAGAAATTGCATATTGTGCTGCCTACATTTAGGGGCATCACTCTTTCAATCCTAAATATATCTCGCTAATGCTAAAAGTTTTTATGTTTTTTAATTGACTAAATTTGTGTAAATAGGCCAAATAAAATATTACGTAAATAAAAATTTGATTGTAATTTAATTAAACCAAGAAGTTTAAGTTTTCTTTTCAAACCGCACGTGTATGTTATGAGATCTCATTACGTGCATGTTATTGTTAAATGTCATTTACAAGGAATGTTGACAGTGCGATTTTTGACGTTTACAGACATGGGCGTAGAAAAAGAATATTACCACACTGTTATTTTCTAATTGCTTATCAACTGTCCACTATTCTGGAATGTTGAGCTTTGCGCATAGAAAACAGGTCAAAATAGTGTCACTTTTCCCACGATCGGAGAAAAATTAATGTATTTGATCATAGCAATGTCTTAGTAAATCTCCTTAGACAATAATAATTCGCAAATTAATGGTTTAAAACTTTTATATTGACTTGTATAAAAATCGCACGCCGTGCGATTTTCATTACCGTTATAATACGCGTATGTTATTCGTTGCTTACTGGTACTTTTGACAGTACAATATATGACATTTACAGTGCAAGGCGTAGATAAAATGATTTACTACACGTGTTATATACTATACATTACCTACGACTTACGTGTACTTGTATTAATAATCTTTTCCGTCGACCGTCCATTTATAATGTATTTTAACGCACAGAAAATCGTTGATTAATGAATGATTTTCTATTAATCAACGATTATATTTAACCCTCCGCTACTCGCGCGGGGTATTTTAGTACCCCACGGGCATATCCTATGTCAATATCTTGGTGGGGGAATCGCGAAATTCCACGTCGCCTCGTGTATTCTTCAAGCATAGTGTGTAGATATCTGTGCTAGGGAGTAGTCGCTATCGAGTCACAACTTTTACGAAATACGCTATTGAACCTCGTTGGGGTATTTAAATACCCCACGTGAGTGGTCGTGTCATATTTTTGGTAAGTGTACTATATACTATAAATCTGCTATTACTTGAACATAGGTTATTATATATAGGTTAAAACATGACAAATCAATCCAAGGATCCAGAACAGTGGTTGAAATGGTATGAGGAACTTGACGAGGAGCCGGAGGTATATGGCGAAGAAGATCCCAACGAGTTCGAAGTTCACGCGATTGAAGTACAGGATGAACGCACAGATAGTGAGCAAGACGCAGATCCTGATTATATGGAAGATCCTTTAGCACAAGATGTTGCTGACGAATCTGCGAGTGCGTTCGAAGATCCGCTTACACAGGCTGATGATTCTGGTGAATCTACGGGTCCATACTTCATAGGAAAGGATAAACAGAGTAAGTGGAATAAAATGAAACCACCTTCTTCAAGAACAAAATCTCATAACATAGTTTTGAAAGTTCCTGGTCCAGTGGGCAATGCAAAAAATGGAATATGGAATGTTTTTATAATTTCATTGACGACACTATGTTTGCTATAATTGTGGATTGTACCAACATATATATATCGCACATTCAACAAAATTTTGCTCGAGAAAGAGACGCACAGAAAACTGATGTTTGTGAAATTAAAGCTTTTGTAGGGATTTTGTATCTTGCCGGCGTCTTGAAATCTGGTAGACAAAATGTTTTATCTTTATGGAACACGAATGGTACAGGCATTGAACATATATTTATTACAATGACATATAACCGTTTCAGATTTCTTTGTCGATGTATCAGATTTGATGATATTTCTACCAGGCAGGAGAGGCGCAATTTGGACAAGTTGGCACCTATTAGAGACATATTCGAACGTTTTGTCTCAAAGTGTCAATCTTCAGTCACACCAAGTGCGTATCTAACAATAGACGAGCAGCTTGTGGCATTCAGAGGAAGATGCCCGTTTAAACAATATATACCGAGTAAACCAAGTAAATACGGGCTAAAGGTATATGCACTCGTGGATGTAAAGACCATGTATACGTATAAGTTAGAAATGTACGCTGGAGTGCAACCCGATGGCCCATACTTCCTTAGTAATAAGCCCGCCGACGTCGTCATGCGCCTCGTGGAGGATCTAAAAGGAACCGGACGCAATATTACTATGGATAACTGGTTCTCCAGTATCCCCTGGCTTTCGAATTGCTCAGAAATAAGCTGACAATGATTGGAACTATCCGCAAAAATAAAAAGGAAATTCCTCTCGAATTTACCAATACGCGTTCTAGACCTGTACAGAGCAGCATGTTTGCGTTTAAAGACCATTGCACATTGGTTTCTTATGTACCAAAGAAATATAAGAATATCCTATTGATTTCCACAATGCATCACGATGATGAAGTGGATGAAGCTTCTTTGAAACCAGAGATTATACTTGAATATGATCGTACAAAGTCTGGAGTGGACGTTGTAGATAAGATGTGCGCTCATTATGATGTGGCTAGGAATACCAAGCGTTGGCCACTTACAGGTTTTTTCAATATCCTCAATATTGCAGGAATTAATGCCATATGTTTATATGCACTGAACAATGGATTCCAAAAACCCACTAGAGAATGTTTTTTGAGGAGTATCGCTGAAGGATTAGTTCGTCCACAAATTCTGAAAAGAATATATGCCAAAAATATTCCAAGAAATATAAAGAAGCGGGGATTTCTTCTTCTAAATATCGAAGAACCATCAACAACTGCAAGAGCTCAAGATCCTGAAACACATATGCCAAAGAGGCCAAGAACGGGTAAAGGAAGGTGTTATTTGTGTCCCAGAAGTCTTGACAGAAAAACCCCAGTAAGTTGCCTCAAATGCACCAAGTGGATATGTAAGAACCACCAACAAATTGTTTGCAACAGTTGCCTGAAACATGGAGCGGATGACGATTCTGAATCGGAAAACTCAGTCAATTAATGTTTTGTTGCCATTTTTTTGAATTTTTACCATGTGCTTCTAAATGTTTATAATTATAAATTTTTGTGATTATGAAGTTTGGTTTATTTTGTAAAGCATACAAGTAGGTGTTTTTACGTAATTTGCCATATAATAAATAACCCAAAGAACTCTTTTTTAATGTTTCCCATTAAAATAAAATTGGGGTATCAAAATACCCCACGCGAGTACTCAAGTAAAAAATGTAGGCGCGAGTAGCGAAGGGTTAATGCAACCCAACATACATTGTTCTTTTACATTTATATTGGCAGTGGCCTGTGGTGTAGTAGGATTAGATAAAAAAACATTTGAAATCAAGTAGCTGTGTTAATACTACCTGTCATATGTCATTATTTATTTTATTGTTAATTGTATGTATATTTTAAAATCAAAAGTAGAGTCAACGGAAAAGTTTTGTAACGAACTCTTAAATTAAAATGGCGATTAACAATCTCGATTGATAATCGCCCTTATTAATACACTTTCTCGTTAAATCACTATATTCCATCAATTTTTGGTACCTACATATGTTTGTACCGACTCTCAAATTTTACCTGTAATAAGTTACTTTTGGCTATTTCTACGATATCAATAATATTGGGTGGTTAAATTCATTTCTGTCACACGACATTTTTTAATTGAACATAAATACACACAAATCTATAAGGTTAATAAAATGCGACGTTATCCCTTAATTGGACAATGTATACTGAGATACATTCATTTTAAAATTCAACAGATTCTAGCCAATCATATTTTATGAAATGATATTGAACTCTGTGGTTCTCCAACCTATCTGTAAACACAACATATGGACGACAGTTGTCTACGGGACTCTGTATTAAGTGCATCGTAGATAAAAATAAGTGAGTGTACAAGAATGGACGCAACACGTGGAAAGCCAGTAAGTTGATACTATTTTTAGGTTATGTTAAGATACTAATTAGGTTTTAAACCTCGTAAATATTTACTTAAGCTATCGATTAACATCGTACAATCATTATTTGTGAAAAAAAATATATACAAAATTATCATAGAATCGATTATAAAGTTAGTGTCCTGTCTCCTGTGAGATACATTGCCCCAACCCTACATAATACAGTTTTATTAAGAATGTATCTGGTAAGACACATTGCCTGTAATCTAGATAAACATTATTTCAAAGAAACGTCTTTAATGGCATACTTAGTTCAGATTCTCTATTTTTTTTATTTTAAATTTTGGGCATTAAAATAATGTATACAATTATTTTTTTCACTTTTCAGAAATACCATAGCAGAACCGAAGAAATGGTTAAAAAAATTATCTTTCCTATATTTCCATTGCGAGATATTTCCAATAATCAAGATTTTGATATATCTGATCCAGTTCCTGTAACTCCTGTAAATGTTATTTTTCAAGATACGGATTCAATTAATTTACCATGCTCCGCAAAGGAAGAAATAAGAAATAATGAACAAATAGAAGATTCAAAGTTGGTTTCAGAAGCCAAACCAAATTTCTGAATACTCAAATCTACAGTAGGAACCCCATTTAACATCATAAATAATACAACCTTTATTGCAACTTCCTTCGCCCAAAGTACAAGAGTCTCCAGAAATAGCATCTACTCCTGTACAACTAAGCAGAAAATCCAAACGAAAGCTTGCAAAAAAAGCACCAATTTGTCCTAATGAAAAAAGAACCATCTTTGACTAGAATGCACCATCTGTTTTGCCTTTTTCAAAAAAAAAAAGCCATAAACCAGCTAAAAAAGTGAACTCTAAAGCAATCAAAACTAAGAAACAAAAAGAAATAAAATTTGAATGGTATGATGTAGACTTTTATCATAAAGTGAATGTTGATTCTCTCAACAGTTTTTCCTCGCCCACTTCTGTAAAATCTCCTCTAGAATACTTTCAAACATTTTTTGATGACCAAATCATTAAGTGTAATGGTAGAAAGTTCGAATTTATATTCCACCATACAGAGAGGGATATCTTTGGCTACGAATGCAAATGAAATAAAAGACTTTTTAGCTATTGAGCTTCTTATGGGTATTATAAAATTACCTGCTTACACCAATTATTGGTGTACCGACTTACGTATAAACATAATCGCTGATGTGTGTGTGGGGTTGTGATATTGACTGCGGATCCTAATGGTTCCATTAGCCTAACCAATAATCGCTGATGTAATGCCCTTAAAAAGGTACAAGCTTATTAGAAGATACTTACATTTTAATAATAACGATGATGATACGGGAACTGACAGATATTTTAAAATGCGACCATTTATTGATAATCTAAGAAGAAAGTTTAATGAAATTGAAAACGAAAAAATACAGTCAAAAAAGGAACCAAGGCACGTTCAAGAAAATCGTATATTGAAAACAAACCCAAAAAATGGGGTTACAAGAATTTTATTAGATCCGGAGCTTAAGGAATTGTTTATGATTTTGTCATACACGAGTATTGTGGGGAAAGTACATTTTGGCAATACACTTTTACTGAATATGAAGAGACAGTAGGTTTTGGGGGCAAAAGTGGTACTTGCATTATTCAAAACCTTACCAGATTCTCCACTTACTAAAATATATTTTGACAATTTCTTTGCTTCACTTGAACTTATACATTATTTAAGAGAAGAGTTTGGTATTTTGAGTCTGGGAACTGTGCGTTCTAATAGATTAAGAAATTGTACACTACAGTGACAAAATTCTTAAGAAGAAAGAAAGGGGAAGTTTCCAACAACGAACAAAAAATTTGTGTTGTGTAATGGCAAGATAACAGATCTGTTATTCTATCCCATTTTCAAATGCCAAAAGATATTGCAAATATTCTAAAAGAAAAGTTGACGTCGCCTGTCCAAATATTGTTAAGCAGTACAATACTCACATGGGAGAAGTGGACTTATCTGATATGTTCATATCTCTATACAGAACAGGATTTAAGACACAAAGGTGGTATTTGGCAATATTTGCTCAGCTACTTGATATAGCAGTAAATAATGCTTGGCTCTTGTGGCGTAGAGACCAAAATATTCTCTAGATCCCTAAAACAAATGATCCTTAATTGAAGAAGATTTAAATGAAGTATTTAGCATTAAAAAAAATTAGAAAATTAATTGCTATATCACTTCTAAAGAAAGGCGTCCAAGTGCTCAAAACCAGCCATCAAAAATTATAAAAAAACCAAATTCGACCTTTAGAAGAAGTTCGGTATGGTGAAGTTGGACACAATTTAAATTTTTCCACAAAAGGTCGGTGTAAATTATGCACAACTGGACAAACAACGGCCAAATGTGTAAAATGTGATGTTGGTTTGTGTGCCTTAGAAGAAAGGAACTGTTTTTATACTTTTCATAACAAAGATTGATCCACTTCCTTTTGTGCTTGTTTTAAATTTTTTATAAAAAATTTCAATTTTGCAATAAAATTAGCATTTTATTTATAAAAAACATAAGTTACAAGATTGCGGATAATGTATATGTCCAGATACATTATTTAGTAATCTCAAAATTATTGGTACTGGGTAGTGTATCCCTAAATATGCAATCGCTATTTTGCAAAAAAAAGTATTTGTAAAACTCAGATGCTTACTCGTTTTCTATTGATTCATTTATACTCTAATTCTTATGTAAAAATTTGTTCCTATGTAATTTTAATTTTTCCCATTAGAGGGGGTTAATTGACAGTTCTTGATGTTCGTTCGCAAATCGCTATCGCGGTTTACTTAATTTTGATAGTATGACGTTTACTATTATATTATGATACATGCAGACAGTTAAAAGAAGTAAGTTGAAGGAAACGGAACAAATAATTATATAATTCCAAATAATTATTTAATGTTAAATGCAATTGTATATCTAATGAATGTTATGTACCATTTATATATAGAATAAAATTCAGCGTCTAATATGTGAATAATAAACTTGGAATAAAATGGCAACGTTTAGTAACAGTTGCTAAGGGTACTTCTAAACGGGTAATATTTTTACTGCAATATTTGGCTAGAATACTGGCAACAATAAACCGGCCAATACAACAACTTTTAACGCAGCATATGGCTCAGCAATATATATCTGCAATAATGTCTGCATCATTATGGCCCGTAAATTTGTTTCTTAAACAGGTTACACAATCGGGCAACAATGGCTGACGAAATAATACGCGTCGCAGCGGCTTATATTGTTTTAAATAAACATTTAAAGAAAGGAAGACCTTACTTCAATAGGCATGAAAGTTTAGATAATTTAAGTCTAGAAATAAGTCTTGATAATAATCTATTTAAAAACTTTTCAAGAATGTCAAAGAGTGACTTCTAATTTCTTTTAAACACAATTGGACCAAAAATAAAAGATACAAACATGAGAAAAGCAATACCTGTTACCACAAGATTGGCGATAACTTTACGATTTTTAGCGACTGGAGATTCATATAAAAGTTTGCTGTATCTTTTCAGAGTTTCGGCTGCTTCCATTTCTGTTATAGTTCCAGAAGTAATAGAAGGATTAAAAGACTACATCAAGGTGGGTCAACAGTGATTTATTAAGTCATAGTAGTAGGTGATATTAATGATAGCAGTAGTGGTAGTAAGAGTTTTTGATCTATAAAGAATTATTCATCACGTTGGCGAACAGTATAAGTGTCACAAGTTCCCCATAAGTAGAATTTGAAGTAAATTCAGTTTGATTTGAAGAGGCATACTGGTGATACTGAGGTACAGTAATGTGCTGGAAAGTATTTTGGCTCGACTCGTTTTCATTTGCATTCTGATAGTCTTGAGACCGATGAACATAAATGTTTTGTGATTTTTCTTGCAATACTGAATTTGAAGGGATATCTGAACATCGGCTTAGTGAAGTTGTAGCTCCGCTTCTGCTATCATTATCTGGACTCTGTAACGGAGTATTGATAATTAAATGTTGACTTCTGTACATTTCCATATCACAATCAAACATAATTTGCGTTATTTTTAATATTACACTAGCAGGGGTGAAATCATCATATTTGCTTAACTTGTGTGCTTATAATATTCATTTCTCCCTCTTTCACCAGCAGTACGTATAATGTTTTGATGTTTTTTTTTTAAATTTGATCTGCAGTTTTGGACTTCTGAGAAGCTCGTGGTTTTGGAGTGGAAACTAAGGACAACAAATAGTCGCAGTTGTTTCTGAATCCACAACTTCTTCTTTGTCAGCACTGATGTTAGTATCTAGGGTCTCATTCACCTGAAAATGCATAAAGTAGTTTATATAAAAGAAGGTATTTTTGGCACGTAGTTTATTTAATTTTAATTTCAGATGCCGTCACGAGGGACAGAGTGGAAAGAAATTGCGAAATATTTCGAGGATCGTTGGAATTTTCCTCGCTGTTTGGGCGCAATGGACGGGAAACACATTGAAATTACATGTCCACTGAATAGTCAATATTATAATTACAAACAGTGTTTTAGCATAGTATTATTTGCTGTAACAGACGAACGATACAATTTTTGGTATGTACATGCTGGAGTTCAAGGAAGAATATCCGAGTTTTGAGACATACAGCTTTTGGAAAAGCACTCCTGAGCCAAAATCTTAACGTACCGCCTCCTGATTTCCTTCCCGGCCGAGATCTGTTAACACCATACGTTTTCCGAGCAAATGATGCATTTCCTTTTACCGAGAATACTTGTAAACCCTATACTGTTGATTTTAACATAGCATCTCCTAAACGTGTAAGTAACTACAGAAAATCCAGGGTACGCCGAATTGTCGAAAACTCTTTCGGTAGCATGGCTTCGGTTTTCCGTATATTACACACACCTATTGATGTTGACGTAAAATATGTACAACATATAGTTATGGCTTGTGCATATTTACATAATTTTTTGCGACAAAACACAAGAGCACAAGCTCTGTATTCACCACCTGGGTCTTTTGATAGTGAAGATATTGACGTTGGAACAATAGTTTAAGTTTAAGAATACTGGGAAGAAATGCAAGCACAAGAGCAAAAGCAATGACAAACGAGTTTTTGCATTTATTTATGGCGGAGCAGAGTCGAGTGGCGTGGCGAGATAAATATTTAACACGAAGAATTTGAAACGATCTGTATAGTATAATAAATATCACCGAGCAAAAAATATCTCAATCCTGTTAAACCCTTTTTGTGTAATAAGTGGTGTTATATGTGTGTCACCATTACGCTACAAACAGTGTATTTTAAAACAAACCTTATAAGAGTCAGCCAGTTTATTTAGAAAGAACAGAGATATTTTTATGCGCAGTGGCTACCTACATTCTCAATTTGTACTATAATATACTAATAAAATATACTTACCTTAGCTGTTGTATTTTCACTCTCCACTCCTGTATTCGGGGTATCTTGAGTAAGAATAAACGATATCGCATCAAAAGCAAACAATTTTACTTGTTTGCAGCCAGCACTACCACTTTAAATCTTCTTTTTTCATTTTTGCGTAAGTTCTCAAGTTTCTGAATTTTTTGTAAGCCTCATCACTTGATATATCAAATTTTTCAGCGATAACAGCCCATCCATCTTTATTAGCATTTCCGGTTTGCATATTCCACTACTTAGGGCGTAAATGTATTTAATTAATAAAGTCAATAATCCTCTCATTAAACCAAGTAGTAGTCATTTTATTCCTACAAATATTTCAAAAAACAGCAAATAATCACCAAAACAATGTAATATTGCACTGTATTTTCGCTCGCCAAGCGATCATCCGGGAACCTGCCTGCAACCCTTGATTATTACTCAAGGCTGCAACTGATAAAACTACATCGACGATACCAAACCAAACACGTTTGGCTATAGTGGCTGGGACATACTAAAATATTAAAGTGCATATACATTAGCGCTCTGCGCCGTGAACGCGCACCTATTCGTCTAAAGGCGGCGCCAGACATTCGGTATTCGGCGAGTACCGAGCGACTGCTCGCAGAGTGGCAAGTAGTTGAGTTACTCGGCAGGTGAGCGCGGATTAATCACCAAATGGCAAGCACCTAAACCAGATATTCGCAATTCGTCACGTAACGGAGTCTCTGTGGGTATAACGAATATTCAGTATAAAGTGTATTTACGGCTTGCAATGGATAATGATACAGAGCTCGTTATTAGCTTGGCTACATTTGTAGTAATGTCTTGTGGTAGTGTGTTATTAAACAAAATAAAGAAGAAGCCCAGAAGAAGGAGATGGTGGATGGTTTCACTTAATAAAAGCAGAAAAACGTAGGTATTGAAGCTGGAAATAATTTCTTGATTTCAATCTGCCTTTTGAAATATAACATTATTGTTTCATTTTTATATGCATTTTCCAGTTGTTTAAAATATTTTTGTTTTAGCTATAGTGCCACAAACCTAATGGCAGATCTGCTCAAGGAACCATCCGGAAAATTTGAAAATTTTTGCCGAATGTCGAGCGATGATTTTAATTATTTACTTTCAAAAGTGGGACCAATGATTCGTAAGAAAGATACAAAGTGGAGAACAGCGATTCCAACAAATGAGCGCCTTGCCATAACCCTTCGATTTCTTGCAACAGGAGACAGTTTTAAAAGTCTTCACTATTTGTTCAAAGTGTCTCCACAGCTTATTTCCGAAATAGTCCCAGAAGTTTGTAGTGCTATCATTGCAATTTTACAGGATTATGTTAAGGTAAGTAATTATTTTTAAATTAAAGAAAACTTCGAGGAACATTTTCTAAAACTGTTTATTTAAGAAATTAAAAGTAACATTATTGGAAATTAGTAAAAAAGGTTACCAAAGGCCGAGAATCCTCATCAGCAACAATATCAGCATTTTGAATGACATTCTGTGATGGAAAAGTTTCTTGAGTTGAGTGGAATGATGCTTGATGTGAAAGTGACTGCGAATATTGGGAAACAGTATGGTTCGAACTTAATGAAAACTGAGAGCTAGGTGATGGTGAGCTGAGTCTAGTAGATAAATTTTCCATTTGACAGGGAGGATCCATGTCATTATTCTGGGTTACATTCTGTGGTGATGAAGTTTCTTGAGGTGAGTGGAATGCTGCTTGATGATGTGAAAGTGACTGCGAAGTATGGTTGGAACTTGAAGACAGGGGGCTAGGTGTTGATGAGCTTTGTTTATAGTCGTGTGTACATAAAATATTCAGCTGCCGAGTAGGATTTATCTCATTATTAGCATGTGAGATACGAGAATTCATTTTCATTTCAAACAATATGTTATCAATCCGATGCATACAAACTTCCCTAGTGTGCTCCTCCATTTCCTGTAGTTTTGCAGCTACTAGTTCTCCATATATGGAACACACATTTCGTTCTTTGGCCGGTTTGTTAGTTACAACTTGTAATAAAGAATATGCATTATCCATTTTATCTTTAATTTCCTGTGCTTCAGCTACTTTACTCTTTTTTCGTGCAGGAGCTCTAAATGCAGACTTACTCGTCGAAGGCAATACCAAAGCTGCAATTAAGAAATTGTCGCATTAGATCAGTAAAATGATTATTTTGTGTTTTTTTTACACACACACCTTCATTTTCAACATTATCCCGTTCAGGTCTCTCAATTTCCGTGTTAACAGTAGCAATAGCTTCCTCTTCATCATTATTGTTGCCATCTTCTTCGGGCAAAAACTCCTAAAACATTTAACTATTAAAATCTTATCATTTATTCACAGCATTTTTTTTCAGATTTTTTGTTTGTTTCAGATTCCCAAAAGTGCTAACGAATGGAAATGTGTAGCTGAAAAGTTTAACAAGGACTGGAATTTTCCCCATTGCATGGGTTCCCTCGATGGAAAACATATTGTGATACAAGCGCCTACTAATTCGGGATCTGAATTCTACAATTACAAACAATATTTTAGTGTAGTATTAATGGCTCTAGTGGATGCTGAGTATTGCTTCATGTTTGCTGATTGTGGATGTCACGGTCGACTTAGTGATGGAGCAGTGTTTCGAAATACTCGCTTGTTTCAAAAAATCGAGCAAAATGAATTGCACTGCCCTCCACCAGAGCCACTGAAGGGAAGAAATAAAGAAGTGCCTTATGTATTTGTTGGAGACGACGCATTTGGATTAAGAGAAACAATTATGAAACCATTCCCAGGCAAACATGACAAAGGTAGTAAATATAGAATATTTAACTATCGCCTGTCACGTGCACGTAGAGTTGTTGAGAATACATTCGGACTATTAGCTAATGTATTTAGAGTACTTCGGAAGCCAATGTTGCTTCAACCTGATAAGGTCGCTTTAGTTGTTATGACCTGTGTTGTTTTACACAATTTTTTAAGAAGAAGTACGTCATCCCGATCTCTCTATTCTCCAAATGGTACCTTTGACTTTGAAGAAGATGGAAACGTTATAGAGGGCGCTTGGCGTCAAGCAAATACAGACACTATGACATCCCTATTACCACTGCGAAATATCCCTAGAAAGCCTAGCATGGATGCAAAAGAAATTAGAAATGAATTTGCCGAGTACTTCGTAACCAGCGGAAAGATACCTTGGCAAGATCAATACTGCTAATTCAAAATTACACTATTTGTACAAAGTTTATTTTTTAAATAGGTATGTTTGTTGAAATAAATTTTGTTAAATACCTATAATAATTAGGTACCTACCTCTGTATTTCTTATCTGCCTTGGAAGATCCTTATCACGAAGGAATGTGGCCATTTTTTCATAGGCGAACCACGTTGGTTTGTAAATTTCATCAGTCCCTGCTCCACTTTTCAAGCTTTGTTTTACTTTATTTAAACAGGCTCTAAAAGACGCCATCAATGAATCCTTTTTCTTTTTCAATTCCGTGACTGTGTATTTCTGACCCATCTTGACTTCTATGTGTTTCCAAGCATCATAAACATCATTCCGATTTTTATGGTTTGGTAAAGATGCATTCCATATTACAGGTTCATTTTCATAACACTCCAAAAATTCAAAAACTGTTTCATTAGACCAGTCCATTTCTCAATTCTACTACAATAAATAATAAAAAACAATCCGGTAATTCAACGATATGTATACTTACTACAGTTATCCCCTAGCCATAGACTATTGCTTGCAGAAGAACGAATATGTGGATGCAGATTCAGAGCGTAATACGGCGAATACTCGTTTCTTTTGATGTTGCTTCAAAAGACCGACAAACAACGGGAACTACGCGAGCACTGTACAAACACTAAAATTGGTCATCGGCAAGTAGCGATGAACCCTTTCATACTACTTGCCACTCTGCGAGCAGTCGCTCGGTACTCGCCGAATACCGAATGTCTGGCGCCGCCTTAAAGCCGGCGCCACACATTTGGATATTTGGCAAATATGTATTTGTTTATATATATGTGAATAGTTTATTTCTTGACAAACTGAACTGTTCACATATTGGCCAAATCAGGTCAAATATAGTAATTGGGTATTTGCTTCGGGAACTAAGTACAACGATGGAAATGGGTGAAGACGGTTTAGTCGTTGACGTTGCGGCATTTTTAGTAATGAGCTGTGGTTATTTGTTATTAAAAAAAAAGAAAAATCGTTCTAGGAGGAGATGGTGGATGGTGTCGCTCCATAGAAGAAGAACCAAGTAAGTTATTAATAAGTTAATAAATATACATTCAATTAATACTTTTTTATTATTATTTTTAGATATAATGGCACACATCTTCTTAGCGATTTGCTGAAAGAGCCTACTGGCTTATTTGAAAATTTCTGCGGAACGTCTGCCAGAGATTTTGAATTTCTGCTGCAGAAAATAGGGCCGCAAATTGCAAAAAATGACACCAAGTGGAGAAGAGCCGTTCCCGCAAATTAGTCTAGTCGACAAGTTGAAAATGGTACAAAATAGAGATACTGCTCTTAAAATTATGTGCGATAGCTCATTGGATTCGGAATGACACCTAGAAAAATGTGCTAAAAGCGTGTATTAGCACATAAAATATTGCAAAAGTTATAAACAATTAAAGATGAAAAAAAATGGCATGGCAATATTTCATAAACTATTAATATTTAAGAAATTTCAATAAAAGATTCTGAAAGAGGAGGAAATGTCCAATAAAAAACTCCTAACTCCCGGAACTCTATCTCCATTATTTATAATTTTAATTTAACGCTGAAAATAGGTCTGCGCGCGACGTTTTTCAATAGTTTTAATTCCATTTGAGATATAATTTATATAGATACAATATTTTCTAGTACAACGATAAAACAATTGATATAGTTGAAAATTTAGAAAAGGATGAAGAATCGAGTGAAGCAGGGGACATTGACGATAATATCAAAGATGTCGATTTTAAATATGAGGTAGGTACCTATTGTAAAATTGAATGTCAATATTTGAAAATTTATTTTTATTAACCACTTTTAAAAAACATATGATTAATTGCACATTTGATAAGAGGGGCGTTAAGCTATTTAAAAATGTTCGAAGAAACATTACATTTCATTTTTTTTAACTAGGGAAATTCTAAAAACGATAAAACAATTGATATAGTTGAAAATTTAGAAAAGGATGTGGAGGATGAAGAATCGAGTGAAGCAGGGGACATTGACGATAATATCAAAGATGTCGATTTTAAATATGAGGTAGGTACCTATTGTAAAATTGAATGTCAATATTTGAAAATTTATTTTTATTAACCACTTTTAAAAAACATATGATTAATTGCACATTTGATAAGAGGGGCGCTAAGCCATTTAAAAATGTACTTTATTTCAGTATTCATTAGCTTTTTACTACTAGTCTCAAGAAACCCCCATTATATTTTGATCCTTTATGAACTTTTAACACCAGTCTTCTTCTAATTCTTAGTTTTACTTCTATTATCTGTCTTTTTATACCCACATTATTTCTTTTAGCGTGCGCAGACTCTTTTTAGGGGGTTCTGGAATTGATTCGACGGCACCACACTACAAATATTTTAATTTTATTTATTTATAAGACTTTAAAATAAATATTGCGTTTTATCGAAAATCTGAAAAAAGTAATGTTTTGCAAAGTAGACTATGAAAATTAAAGACATCACTTCATGTAAACGTCAAATTAGGTTATTGACACATAATTAAGTACGTATTATTAGAACTTGTCAAAATGTACATATGAAATGCGAACACATCGTGGCAGGATACTTATTAAGAAATAAACAAAATAATGAACATTACTTATAAAAGATGTTCAAATTGATCTCCATCCACTTGAAAATATCTATTTATACGCTTTACAAAGTTGTCACAGCTTGAACTTGTTTCAATTGTTCGAGAGTAATGTTGTTAAAACACGTCGAACGTTTTCTTTTAGTTTTAAAGAATAATGTTGTGACACGTATATGTCATTCAAATTGAGATTGTTGATTGCCCAAATTCTACAATTAGGCATATTTACCTTACATAAATAGCGTATGATGAAAATGCATAGCTCTTCTAAGTAAATTACGAATTATCCTACAAAACTCTGTCTTTTAACTGTTAATGAATCTGAATTTTATAAGCATTCAATTTTAGTATTTATTTATAGCTATATGAAGTCTAGTTTTTAGAATACCTATTGAAGACGAAATTTTTGTTATAGATAAGGATCAATTTTTTTTGGTATTATTAAATCTATTCCCACCATTTTGAGCTCTTTTTCAAGATTTTTACAACCCTAATTCAAAAAGGTTGTATAAGTACCATTTTCTAATTAAATTTTTTGTTGAAGGTTCCTTGTTAATTAAATGTTTGAGTTGTCTAATAATAAAATTCAGCAACAAATTATCACACTTTCACCTAAACATTTGTAATGAAGCTCATAATTCATTTAACTGAGTTGTCTGAAAACTATATTGACGTTTACAATAATTTATGTTCGACTCCAATTTCTTTTGTCTACTTGTGGAAATATCACTCTGTATGAGAGCAGTAACCAGTATGACATTTTTGTAACGAGAAATGAATGAGCTTTCGAACTGTGAAAAATATAGTGTTCCAAGATATTTTCTTTTTATAGAGAAGAAAAGTATAAAGAGCTAAAAAGAAAAAGAAATTGTGAACGTCAAAGTGTAAAACTCTATGCAATAGCTTTACCGCGGCAGTCTCCGAGTGCCACACGTCTTTTTTTAATTGTTGCTTTGTTTTTACATTATAGTTTATTTATTGTCATTCTGTTTGTTAAGAAAAGTACTTTGTGAATGAAATTATTTGTTGTGTATTTTTATACCAAAATAAATAAACGGTTTATATGATTATTGTTTTATTTTTGCCAATTTAACCATTTATGGTCCATCGTTTGATATTTCATTTAATTTAACTCAACACCTAATCATTATTGAGTTAATGGAGTAAAATTGAATGAAATGTCAAATGATGGACTATAAATGGTTATTTTTGAACAAAATAATTAAAATACCGTAAATTTGAATATACCACCCAAACCTAAAATTACAGAAATCTTTTTAACATCTCTCAGTTGTTTAGTCGACAGGCTCTTTAGATGGGGCAACAATCAGTGTCTCATCTATCTGTGGTTTATCTGTGGTCAAACGTATACTCCATTTTTAAAAGGCATGGAGTAATAAATCACTCATTTTGGCCGGAACCATAGGCGTACCACATTTAGTTATTTAAAAAAAGTTAAGGCTTTCTAAAATTATCTCATTTCCGAAAATAACCGTTTTGTAATATTATTTAAAATGAAATTCAAAATTATCAATAATATAATAAACTGTGGATTATATCACTGACATCAATTTTCCAGAAAACTTATTATTATGATATTAAATTGCTATTCCTCGTTGAAGAACGAGGAAATTAGAAGAAAAATCATGAATTTGACAGGAAGTGTTGATGAAACTGTGGAGATTACTGCAACAATGATGGGTGTTTCAAAAACAACAATTTATAATTTAATGAAGGAGAAAAAAAAATGGAAACATCACAGCCCCAGCAAAGTCCCCAGGCCGACCCAAACTTGAAATGGATGACGACTTGAAGAATGGAATAAGGCGTAAGGTGCATGCTTTTTTCTTTAGAAAAGAGATCCCAACTCTCTCCAAAATTATGGCTTCGGTTCAAGAAGATTCAGATTTTCCGAGAATGTCTCGAAGTACATTATGGAAAATTTTGAAGGAACTTGGATTTGAATATAAAAAAAATTATCGGAACGCAATGTTGATTGATAGAGACGACATTGTCATTTGGAGGAGGAGTTATTTGCGCAATATTCGGAAAGCAAGACTAGATCAAAAAAGAATTTATTATTTAGATGAGACTTGGTTAAATGAAGGTCATACTGTTTCAATGTTTTGGCAAGACACGAATGTCAAAAGTCGGAGGCAGGCAGCTCTTGAAGGGTGGTCAACAGGCCTCAATCCACCAGCAGGAAAAGGACGTCGACTCATCATTACTCATATCGGAAGTGCCAAAGGTTTTGTTAAAGGTGGATTGTTGTGCTTTGAGTCGAAGCAAACCGGAGATTATCATGAAGATATGGATGGAGACGTTTTCGAAGAATATTTCTCACAAATGTTATATCTAATTCCAACGGGCTAAGTCATTGTTATGGATAACGCAAGTTATCACTCCAGGTTAGTGGAGAAATTACCTTCAACTGCATGGCGTAAACAAGATATCCACGATTGGCTAACCTCGAAAAATATTGAATGCCCAGATAACCCGCTGAAAAATGAGCTCTTGCAACTGTCCAAGTCACATAAACACAAATATAGTAGATACGTTGTAGATCGAATGGCATCAGCGCGTGGTATAACGGTGCTGAGGCTTCCTCCTTATCACTGTCAACTCAATCCCATAGAATTAATATGGTCCCAAGTGAAAGGGGAAGTTTCAAGAAAGAATACGACATTCAAAATGAGTGACGTAAAAGTTTTATTCGAAGACGCGTTAGGTAACGTAAGCAAAGAAAACTGGAAGAAATGTGTTGAACACGTGATACAAGAAGAACTAAATATGTGGGAAATGGATCATATAAGTGAACACATGATTGATCCATTTATAATCAATGTTAATAATGGAAGCTCAACAGAATCGTCTGATTCTGATATATAGACTAGTTTTTGTGTTAGTTATTACTATTATTTGTTAAACTTTTTTTTTATAAATATTACATTAATTCGTACTTTATTCCTGCATTTTTCTTTTTTCCTCTCCTATTGTAAACGGTATATTAGTAGTAAAGTTGATACCTACTGCAAAAAAATTTGCGATTTTTTATATAATATTTTATGTTTATTGTTTATTCATAGGAACACAAAAAAATGTGTTTTTATTGAATCGATATTGTAAACTCTTTTGAATAGTTTTCGTAATTATAATTTCATAGTGCCTTCATATTCATATACAAAGTTTGTTTTGTCCTGATTGCACGCCTCTGAGGATTAAATTGTTTATTTGTTCATTCAAATACAATAGAGCGACCCTTTCAATACAATAGGCGACCCAACCGAATACAGAGTTACGGGGTGTCTACCTGAAATTCGTAACAAATGAGAAATTTTAGTACAAAATTAGATAAACTTCGGAGATATTTTATTATACACCCTGTATCGGTTTTGCATACCTAATGAGCTTTTATTACTCCATGCCTTTTAAAAACGGAGTTTATAGTAAAGCATGATGAAGCGAATACGAGAACCGGCCTTTAATTTTTAAAACCGGTTATTTAATTTCATGATTTATCGTGTGTTTGGAAACTGTGCTTTAATGATTTTGTATGCGTTTTTCGAATTTTGAAGGCTAGTTTAATAATACAGGTAGTAAAGTCAACCAAGAAATTCCATAAATACGAAGCACGTTATTTCAGTGTAAATACAAAACTTTTGGATTCGCGTTTCATTGTATAAATTTTAATGAAACTTTTAAATTATTTTGTGTAATGTTCTGTATTTCATGAAGAAGGGATAATAAAAATACTAGGCCACACTTTCACAAGTTATGATTTAATAACAAAGTAAATAATCATAGAAAAGTATATATATTGGAAAGTAAGTTAAAATATACCTACTCAAATTATAGTTTTCTGTTAAGTACCATTACTTTCAATGTAAAGTTTAATTCTTGATGGACGCATTCCATGAATACGGATGATTCCTCAGATCTTTATATGGCGCTTCTTACACAAAGTTAAAAATCATAAAATTATACATTCATTAGAACTATAGAATTATAATACGAGGCATGTTTTTTAAGTAAATACCGTTTTGGAATTAAAAAAAGACGTGCAAAGATATCGCAATAATTTTATTTTTACATGAAAGCATGTACCTTAATCTACTTTTCTACATCATTTCCGTGAATATTGAGGCACTTGTCATAACGTGGCACCAGTTTTTGAATACCCTTCTCATAAAATTCTGCCGCCTGACTTGTTAACCACTGTATCACAAATGTTTTGACTTCGTTATCGTCTTGAAGACGCTGACCGCCCAGGTGTTTCTTCAAGTGCAGGAACAAATGGTAGTCGCTGGGCGCCAGATCAGGGCTGCATGGAGGATGATCTAGAGTTTCCCATTGAAAAGATTTGATAAGATCTTTGGTCCGATTAGCCACATGTGGACGGGCATTGTCATGCAGCAAAACGATGCCCTTACTCAACTTGCCACGTCTTTTGTTCTGGATTGCACGACGCAGATTGTTCAATGTCTCACAATAAGACGCTGCATTGATTGTCTCATTACGAGGCAGAAACTCCACTAGCAATACTCCTTTTTTGTCCCAAAAAACTGTGCACATGATTTTCCGGGCAGAAATTGTTTGCTTAAACTTCACTTTTTTGGGTGATGATGAATGTCGCCATTCCATGGATTGTTGTTTCGATTCTGGTGTGACGTAGGCCACCCATGTTTCGTCACCGGTAACAATTTGGTCTAAAAAATCTTCACCTTCATTGTGGTACCGCTCAGCCCGTACTTCACAATCGGCGCGACTCACGATTGTCGGAGGCATCTTAAACACTCAGTAAA
This sequence comes from Galeruca laticollis, assembly GCA_963921935.1. Lineage (NCBI taxonomy): Eukaryota > Metazoa > Arthropoda > Insecta > Coleoptera > Chrysomelidae > Galeruca > Galeruca laticollis. The sequence goes on along the minus strand of OY998179.1, from coordinate 183,624,008 downwards.
CAACGTATACAATGAAGAATCAGACTGTATTGGCGTCAGTGCATAGACAATATATGTAGGTAACCAGCGTGCATGCGCGGAACGCCTACCGTAGCGCTGCGGCAGCGGAATCGCAAAACGGTACTTACTTAAAAAACATGCCTCGTACATACAAAATAAATTCTTTCCCATTTATAAGTTTGTTTCTGTGCCTGCAACAATAGTTTCCTGTTCTGTAATTCTTTCTAATCTGTAAACTCTCTTTCATATTCCTAAAATATTGATTTTTATTACCTTCGTGAGAATTAATATCTTCTTGTCGACCTGTGTTATTAATCACTTTAATTATAAACAAAATACGTTTACACAAATATTATAATACACATTTTATTTTCATGCCTGTTTCTTTGTTTTTATTGTTTTACAAACTTCTTCTGGAATTCGCAGACATATTTTTATCTTTTCAAATGCCCATTGAGTTTTGCCAAAGGTTCGTAGTTTAAATTGTTGATAAAATAATTAATTTTTGAAATGGAATCCTGTTGAATTGAACTTAAACCACAACAAATAACCGTTTAACAGACGGGGCGTCAACTGCAGCGCCAAGCGCGAGTAGTTTAAAACGATTAAAACGAAACACAAATTGGCGGGTGCTATAAGTCATTGGAATAACAACTTTACAGCTCTTAAGATGCTTTTCCAAGACATGAAAGAAAAGTTTAATATTGGATATATTTGTATACACAAACTGAACCAAGATGGACTGGAAAACTTCCATTTCCCTTGGATGCCATTTACAGGAAGTTATCGGAAGTTAAATCAAACCAATCAATGAGGAATTTAATTACACCAAAAAATTTTGAGACAGCTAAAATTGAGATTTTATTAAAAAACAAAGAAAAAACTTCAAAGCAAATGTTCAAAATGCCTACCATTTACTTCAATACACTTTATGATCCACTTTCGCAAAGATCTTTTAATATCAAATAACCCTTTAATCACATTCGTGGCTTCTTCTATTTTCCATCGCTTTTCTGGAAGAGAATTTGCGACCAAATTGCAAACTCACTTCCATCGATGAGGAAATTTGCGTGTAAGTATTAATGAACTTGTAGAGAATAATGTGATTGTGCCTCGTCGAACAAAAGCCACATTTTTGTCTTAACCCTTTCGCTGTAGCACTGTTACAAGTCGATAAGGTGTTTGGGGCACAAGTTTTTAATATGAAAATTATATTGGGGTGATGTACTGTTTGTTTTTGTCCAGTAGGCACTCCGGGCCAGTGTGGTGGCACAAATACGGAGTATTCTGAACACAATCTCCCATAAGCAACTGATGATGCTGTAGAGTATACAGGGTGTCCCAGGAGTTCGTACCAAAAGCTTGGCAGATGATAGAGAGACTAAAAATAATGATAGTATTTTATGTAAATTTTTTTCTTTACACCCTTCGTCAACGAACTATAGGGCTCTAAAGTTGGGAATCAAAAAGAAATTTTTAATTATAATTATTAAATGGCTGATTGGAAATTAGTGGAATTTTAACCGTTAATAAATACTTTTTGGCGTAATAATCAGGTTTACACTATACTTGTTAACGTGAACTCAGGTTCGGACTAAGTTCAATGGTGGATGCGGCAATTTTTTGGTAAATATAACTTTTTTCAGTTATAAATGTTTTTGAACATTGTACATTTTTGGAGATACCAAATCCTCTTGTGAAATAACGATAAAATTAATGGTTTTAGGCTTGATTCACATTATAGGTATGGTCGGGCTCCACTCACGCTACGCTCACGGTCAGGTAAAATATTCTCGAATGAAAAACAATATAAACATTCACACTATCGGTAACCGTCAGTTACGATCAATCCAAAAGAAATTTCAACTGGTCGAGACTGGAGCTGTCCCCGCCTGTACCGGTAATCAGTGCAGTTCTTGAGGATCTGTCAGGCGTACCACTTCGAGTAGCCAAATTGTAACATGGCGGGAAATTTAAAATAAAATCAGAAAATAATAGTAAACAGGTGATTTGGAAGGTTGTTGGTTGTTTACAATAAAATACTGGTTGAATTAACAAGCATAATAATCAAATCATCAAATGTAACATGAAAAAAGAACAAGACAATAAATATAAAATAAATATGAAACACTCAAACAGTAAAAAAGAACAAATATTATCACAAAAATAGGAACAAAAAATAATAAATCACAAAACTAAAATAATCAAAAACTGACATTTTTCATTTCGGCCAACATTTTACTTCTCTCTTGTGAAATATTTTTCGAAACTAGTTGCGCCGAAGGCTGAAAAGTATAACAGAAGTTCTTTGGTGTGGATTAAGGATTCACATGTTTCCACAAGCAAACTATTTCTCGTTTTCGACTTGATTAGGCACAGCTGACTGAAAACGCGTTCTGTTGTAGCCGATGAATGGGGCAATGCTATAAGTCCTTTAATGAATATAGTAAGATTTCGAAACACACATTCGTTCAAGCCATCTTTCAACTCGAAAACAATTCTCCAAAAATCTTCGAATGTAGCTTCTGTTAAATTCTTCAAATCATCACAATCCAACAGGTGACGCTATTCTACATCTACCTTTTCTAAATTGATGACAATCGTAGGAAATCGTTTCATAAGGAGTACTAATGAAATTATACTCCCAGACATTGCAATTTGGGAATCTAGTACGGTTAAACCTTTCAAAACTGGGTCACCAAATGGAAAACGTTCCCTTATTTGGTTACATAACTCAATGTAAAAAGACAAACATGTCACTTTGAAATTTTTCAAATCTTCCTTCGATATTGTTTCCTCTGAAATGATAAGTTGACAATTTGCACCACAATAATATATTAAATCTAAGTCAACATAATTATCTGGAAGAAACTATTTACATCCTTTATATCTGTCTTTTCCAAATATTTTGTTTCCATAAAATTTCGAAGAAGTGTTTTGTAGAAACTTCAAATTCTTGTTAATAATACATGAGTTTTTGGTGATTCACTTTGAAATTCTACATTGATTTTATTGACAATACCCAATACGTATGAAAGGAAGCTGAAATGTAATTTGAAAAGGTCATTTTTGAGTGCGGTTAATATGGTTGATGGATTCAAAGATGATGGTTCGTTAAATGTCTCATTAGTAAAAAAGAGCATTAGTGCTGACCACTGCTCAATTATTCTGTCAACCACTGCCTGTGGTTGACACTAATAATCTGTATGGTTTCAAATCCACAAATATTTGACACTCCTTCAGTTGTCCTATTCTTTTGGAGCTATGAGCAAAATATGATACAATATCTCTGGCTAGCTGTTCCACAGATTTAGGAAGTTTTTTACATGCTGCACTAGAACACAAGTGCACTATGACACACACACCCCAATATGAAAATATCGGGTGAAACACTTTTGAATCTGCCGGCCAATACTTTCATGTTATCCTGCATGACCAATGCGTTATCCGCAGCAAAACCTATCATGTTGCCCATAGGAATGTTATTTTTTTCAAAAAACGAATTTATGCTCTTGAAAAGATCTTCACCTGTTCCTGTCTCAACTTCAACCAAACCCAAAAATGTATCAACAACCTTGTTCATTTTATAATATCGTACCACCATCGCTAAACTTTTCTTGCTACTGATGTCCGTTGTTTCGTCCACAATGAGAGAATACTTATTATGCTGAAGGTCACTCACAACGTTATTAACATTTTCTCTTGCTAATAATTTTGAACAAATGTTGGTTCCTTTTTTTCGTCCACATTTCAGGCGCTTGGCAATTTCCGAATCTGAACAAACTGATGATATAAAATGCGGCAAATGATTCAATAACAGAAACGGCAAATTATGTTCTGCCAAGAACATTACCATTTTGATTTCTGCTTCTTCCACCCTGTCCATTGTTTCCTTTTCTTTTGATGAGTGGACAAAATCAGTTACCCTATGACAACTTTTGGAAAACGTATTTTATTTTTATGTCCCACTGACTCGGAATGTCTCTTGACATGAGTGAATCCACCTTCAAAGGTCTTACAAAACTTACAATAAGGTTTATTGGCTTTATTTTCTAGTCAAATCTGGATTTTATGCTGTCCATTCTGGTTTGAATTCACGTTTGGGTTTTTTTACTGCTCTTGGCACTTTCTAGTTTCTGCACTTCCGAAGATTTTTCACTGGTATTTATTGTAGCAATATCACATTCCATCTCCATGTCTTCATCTTCCTCTGAACTCAGTGATTCAGCGACCCTTACATGTTGGTCTTGTACTACTTGATTGCTAAATGATGCTTCATTTTTCTTTGGGAGTGTTTTGAAATATCTACAAAATTGTTAACATTCATATCACGCTCAAAAAATTCATAATCCAATGCGAATTACCTGTTCAAATTCATTTTAAAAAGAAACACACATTCATGGATACTTAGCTCAAACTAACTGAAAATTGAAATCAGAGTATAAATTATAAATTAAAGTATCAAGTTTCGGTACGAACGATATGCAGTACGCAGTATTACACATATCAGTTGAATGCTGGTAATACCCGAATGAATAGTCCTGCCCTGCCATCTGCCTTCATTATTTTGTAAAAACAACCGACCGGTACAATAGCGAATGGTCTGTAAACAAGTAAAAAAGCTTTGCCGAATGGATAAGCAGAAAATTTTCATTCAAGAATACGCAGAATATTCTTGCTTCATAGATGTCGCTTCTTGTGCCGAAAACTACGAAGTGGGCGACATCTGTTAATTTTCTTTCAAACTTCAATAGAGGTGAGCATAGAGGTTATAGAAAGTGGAATTAATTTTGTTGTCTTATAAACAATAGAAAGTGTTATTGAAAATTTTAGTCTAAATAATAAAGTAATATACCTATTTAAAGTGCTTTTCTGAGATAAAAACAATCACACATCCATAAGGTGCACTTCGAAAACAATAAAAACGTGGTAAAAGTTGTAGTGTTACAAATGTGCTAGTTGCTAAAATCCTATTCTAGTGGCCAGTAAAACTCTTGCGCCTTTTTGGTAGTTTCGTGTAGATATTCAAGTCTTTTCCTTCCGGATTGGCACAGGCAGCGTTAAGAATTCGTGATGTCGATCAAAATCACACAAGGAAGTACCTAGTTGAGGTTAGCTCAGCTTTTTTTTCATTACTAGAAGCTGATGAGTTACATATGTTTTTTAGGTTTCATAAAAAGTTTAACTGAAGATGCAATCTATACATAAATCCATAGAAACAAAATCTAGGAAAATATGTTCTGTACCACAGTGTTCATCATATTGTACGAAATATATCATTGCATGCCTTTCCCTTAGATCCTAAGCTAAATAAGGTTTGGAAAACTGTACTGAAAATTGGAAAACCTGTGACAAAACATATGTTAGTTTGCAGCCACCATTTTACTGAGAGTGATTTCACTATGGGTAACGTAAAGTAAAATTTAAAAAAACTACTATAGCTACATCATGAGTATTACATTTTAGCAACCAATAAAAGACGGAGATTGAAGAAGCATGTAATTCCCAGTAAAAAAATTCCACAGTTGAGTCATCCAACAACAAAAACAGCAATCAATCGGGCAGAGCGGCATTGATAAGTTACCATATTTTTAAACATACCAACTAGTTATTTGAGTGTTTATTTTTCACTATTGAAATTAAACTTTAAAATGGCATGTATCAAGTATAATATTAGTTTACAAGGTCATTTTTTTAACACTAGTATTAAAATTATGTATCCTTTCGACACATTTTTATTTATAGTACCTACATTAGATGTTTTATTTTAAAGGTTGCAGAAATGTACTATAGGTATGTCTAAAGAACAAACGGGAATTGAAGGTGAAAGTTTATTACAACCCGATGACAAAATTGCAGACATAGGGGAGGAACCTGCAACAATATCAAAGCCAGACAAAGGTGCCCTAGCCATGTAGCCACATTTTCTAATGATTTTACTGAAGATAAGGCAACACAAATTGAATTTTCTGACTTTTTTGAGCTGACACAAATTTTGAATTCTGATGATAAGTTGATTAATTTTTGTGGTATGTATTTTACATTTTGATGATATTGTTTACACTATAAATAGGAACACACATTATGATTAAAGACTAAATAAACCTTTTTTTTAGGAATCACTTTAGATGTCCTGAAAACTCTTTCAAAATATGCCGAAAATATAGCAACTTTTAACAAATGCAACTGGTCAAACATTGAAACACGGATTATTTTGGTTTTGTGTAAATTGAAGCTAAACATTTCTTTTGCATGCTTAACAGTTTTGTTTAAACTAAGTAATACTATTTTTAATTATGAGAAATTGATTGATAAATTAGATATACATCACAGTGTTTTGGTAAATTTAAGAATTGCAGGGTAGTATTGGACTGCACAGAGATTAAAATTCAAAGATTAAAATGTTTAAAATGCAGGATATCATCATATTCACATTATGAAGGAATGCATACTTTAAAATATCTTATTGGAATAACCCCATCTGGTTTAATATCATTTGTTAGTGCTGGATTTGGAGGGCGTGCTACAGATAAGGCTATTTTTAATTATGAGAAATTGATTGATAAATTAGATATACATCACAGTGTTTTGGTAAATTTAAGAATTGCAGGGTAGTATTGGACTGCACAGAGATTAAAATTCAAAGATTAAAATGTTTAAAATGCAGGATATCATCATATTCACATTATGAAGGAATGCATACTTTAAAATATCTTATTGGAATAACCCCATCTGGTTTAATATCATTTGTTAGTGCTGGATTTGGAGGGCGTGCTACAGATAAGGCTATTTTTAATTATGAGAAATTGATTGATAAATTAGATATACATCACAGTGTTTTGGTAAATTTAAGAATTGCAGGGTAGTATTGGACTGCACAGAGATTAAAATTCAAAGATTAAAATGTTTAAAATGCAGGATATCATCATATTCACATTATGAAGGAATGCATACTTTAAAATATCTTATTGGAATAACCACATCTGGTTTAATATCATTTGTTAGTGCTGGATTTGGAGGGCGTGCTACAGATAAGGCTATTTTTAATTATGAGAAATTGATTAATAAATTAGATATACATGATGCAGTTATGGTTGATAAAGGAATTTTAATTGAGAAGGAATGTGATGAAAAGTTGGTAAAGTTAATTATGCCTCCATTTTTAAAAAAACAAAAACAGTTTAGTAAGGTTAATGCCAAAGCCACAGCTGACACTGCTCGAGTTCATGTAGAAAGAGCAATTCAAAGAATAAAGATCTTTAAAATTCTTAACGAACAGTTTAACTGGTACTCAATACCATATGCTGACGAAATAATTACAATTATTGCAGCTATTGTTAATTTATCCCCACCTATTCTGGCAGATAGTAAAATAAATTGAGCATTTAGCGTTAGTTCTTCTAAATTACAACAGTTCTACATTAAAAGTCCAATCAACATATATACCAATTAGTTAGAAGAATTTCCTTTTCGGTGTTAAACTCTATTTTTTTAGAACGTAAATTTTCCTTAGTTAAATCACAAACAGATTTATAGTTTTCATGTATTTTTAACTATTTGCATAATCACTCATTCACTTTATGTAATACTTTTTGTATACAAATGTAAAATTGTATGTAAGTATGTACATTTCATTTGTTTTACTAGTATTATTATAAAAAATTAACTGCACACAAAATGAAGTGAAATCTTACATTCATGCGTAACCCAATGTTATATTGCACATTTGTTTGAAATCATCTGTTAATTTGAATTAAATCAATAATAAAAATATTAGTAATAGGTAATTGAAAAAGTTCAACTACATTTGGTGATCAGTTCAATATTTTAATGCCAATTCAATATTTCTATGAATCTGAGGTGACTTTTACTTTTTAGTTAGTAAATATAACTGGTAGTATGAAATAAATGAAAAAATAATTATTTTACTTATTTATTTCAACAATAAACATGCAGCATATGTTGAAAGTAATTCTCGGATATTTTTTTAATCATTTCTGCTGCAAAATCCTCATCAAATTGTACAATAATTTCTAAATCTAAATGAATCTTGTGGAATTTAAACCTAGGAGAGCCATTTCCAATTGAACTTGTCCATAGTAACTATGCCTCTCTTTTAGTTTAGCTCCGGAACTAGTTTTCTCAATATAGTCACAAGATTCCAGGAAGACTTCAGGAAGGTTATCTTTTCCTAAAATACTAATAGTTAGAAATTAATTTAAAATATGTATTTACACAATTACGAATAAATGGGCACTTGATTTCAAGTAACTCTGAGGGAACACCGTTTTCAAATATGACCCCATCTGGGGAAAATCCTAGCCATTGAAATGTTTTTGACACAACTAATCCAGGTGTTACTACATTGCAGTGATGTGTTTCCTTATATAATTCTAGAGCTTCTTTCTCATATTTGTTACCGTGTTGCGTGAATTTATTCGTGAACGACTTTGGAAAAAAAAATGTTTGACTTTGTTTTCCCACTCCTCTACTTTCGTAAACGTGTAAATTGAGTAACATGTTGACCCTAAAAGATGCCACTTTAGTAAATAAACAATTTTTTTCAATTATGTTAGGGTACCTGTTATTCTAAACTGTCTATCTCTTGCCCACATACTGGAACCTTGTTCGTACGCTGTTGCAATATGAAGCGGGTCGCTTGTAGACAATGAATTTAAAATATCTTGACAACAGGATCTCATGCTATATGTACTCACTGAGATTTGGGTACCGAGCTCAGTTAAAAATGCCGAATTAAGTGAAAGCTCAAGTAAACTTAGCACTTTTATGCGTAAGTCGCTAAAATAAAAAATATAGTATTTAAATTAAGCAATAAAATTTTCAGTAAGCTAAGTAATATATACTTGTCTTTTTCAGTAGCAAAACTTATAGTAGGCCTTAATGATCTACTAACAAACTTAGTGAGAGTGTTTCTAAAAAATTATCTAAGTAAGTCCATTGCTGGTCATTTGTTTTGAATATTTAATAAACAATTGCAATAGAACATTTTTTATTTTATTACTTATTTGCTTGATGAGTTTTTAATGAAACATAAAATCTCTGAGACAAATTCAAAAATATTGGGGCATTATGACATGTACTTGCAGTGGCCAAAAATATTAGATATAAGCTTTATATTATCTTCTTTATTAAATAGTGTAATACATTTAATTACATAAATATTAAAGAGGTATGTGTTTAATTTTTTCTGGTGGAGTTTCAATGTCCGAATTGCAGGTACAGTCTGTAACATATAAAGACATTCATTGATTAATTTCAGATTAGATGAAAAAATGAGCATCGGGTTAATATTTCCTAATGATGTACTGAAATTGGATATAACTCTGACTAAAACCGTAATAGTCCAAATTTGTATCCCATTAACAAGTCAAATTAAAATATTTTTTTTACGCCCTATCTTTAAAGTACCTTGTATTTCATCGGTTTGCAGCGCTTAAAGTGGTTGTTTATGGATAGAGTGAAAAAAAGTGTTAAATAAAGTGCCATAACGTTAACTTTATTTCCCGCTTCCCATAAGCTAACACAATGAATCTTGGCTGGGCATCGAGGATGGACTTCTAAAATGCTCGGCTGGGCATTGACGATGGACTTTTATGAATCTTGGCTGGGCATCGAGGATGGACTTTCATGAAACTTGGAATACGTATAATTGTAATTTACCGAAGGAGCTTAATTAAAATATCCCAAATTTCTATTTGAATTTTATTTTTTTGTATAGGGCTGTAGAAAAAATAATGTATGCAACATGTGCATAAAGTGTCTTTTTCACTCATGGAATTGCCGCATAACTTTTTCCATTCGTGAAAAAAAGTACCACTTTATGCACTTGTTGCATAAATTACTATTATTTATTTTATTTTTTCCTATTCACACAAGAATAGAGACTAACATCCCTCAGTGGCATATTTCTATCTAATTTATTGTTAAGAGGCTTGGTGCATTATTTCCGCTCCGATTATATTTGCGGCAATCATAGATTAAAGAAAGACTCCCTAGTACATATTCCTACACTACACATTACAATTTATTGTAGTATCTGTTTGTTTAGCATGACATTTAAAATTATAATCCAGAATTTAAGAACTTACCCCATATCTTTATTAGATGGTAAATAGAGATACATCCATAAATTAGTATGCAACAACATTACATCCTGGAAGATTTTTATAAACATCGGTCCACTTTTTCCAAAAATATTTTATGATTCACCTAATAAAAGAGCTTTTATTTAAAATTGCACATTCAAATCTAGTTTAAAAGTGGTAAAACCCTTTCAAAAAGGGTTATTTAGTTGCATGTAGTCAAATGTAAATAAACCAAAATTAGCAAACTAATGGCGGATGGGCGGAACTTATATCCAATTGTCGCCATTGTCTTGTATATAGTCACTGTAGATAGAAAATGTAACATATTAGGCATATTTTAAGAGATGTAGTAACACCATAACACGACATGCCGATTGTACCATAATGTTACAATTGTAACACTTAGCACAGCACTTCCGGTAATGTGAATGCGTTTCGCTCTCAGTTCGGTCAGTTTTCATCCATCGCTCCTTGAAAACTTATTCGCTTCGCGAAATCTTGAATTTTTATTAGAATTGTTGGAAGGATTTTTCTAAAAGCATTTCGAACGTACCAGAATCCATTCGAAAGTATTGTAAAAATGTTTTTCCACTACTAGCCATGAAGTTGACAATTATTGCCTCTTTTAGCCAACTGAGAAGTTGAATTTCTCTATTAGTGGTTAACAATTTTTTCTATTGTTAACCTAGGTCAATAATGGACAAATTCGAATGTTTTTAGAATCCAGGGATAGTAGTTTAAGAAAAACTTTTGCAACATAATTTTGTGTACCCAGGAGATTCTCTTTAACGTATTAGCTTTTTGAAATTACCTAACACAATAAAATTATTTGAATAAAAATGCCATTAGTTTATAATTCGCGCTCAACCAATAATGACTGATGACATCCCGTAACTACAACATGGCGATAATTACAAACGTTGGGTGCGTTCAGAAAACACAACCGTTGCGTGAATGGTCTGTGAACGCACTTTGATACATAACATTATACGCTGGAATTGTTTCTTCATAATAATTTCTGTTTTTTTCAGAACTACCACGTCTTCTTACATTATAATCATGTGGTAACGGTTCCTGCAAATCTTCTATTGCATGGGTTATAATAGTTCTGTTTGTATCAATTATATTACCATCATCTAATAACGCAAGAATTAGATTGTATCTAGCCATAATTTCAATATTAACGTTTTCCAAAAAAATGATCGTTCAGCAGACACACGTCAACCATTATTATTTGTTGCTCAGTGAGCGCTAATCAACGGTTCAGTTATAAGTTATGTTTTATGAACGCACCTGTTGTTTACAAATAAGTTTGACTAGTGGAAATGTCAATCTGTATAAGACTACTTGATTATTGTTTTATTAGTGGAAGGGCGAATTTACTTTCCAGTGCTACTCGATTTATACAAGAATTTTTTTTAATTTTTGTCTTAAATTTGGCTAGTAATGGAAAAAATTGTATATACACCACGGTGATGAAGACATTTATCAGCCTCGCACCTTATTCCGCTCGGGGCAAAGCCCCTCGCGAAATAATTTTGGTGCTCGATCAATAATAACAGTCTTCACCACCTTGGTGTATAATATACTAATATCAAAATAAAAAACAGACAATAATATCAACTTTGCATAAAAAAAGTACCAACTCAACGAACAGTATATTAATCAGTTGTTCTACAGTCTACAGACTATGTACCTAGTCCTTATAATTACCTAATTATAAAATAACCTTTCTGGATTTCTGAGTGGCGAATTTATCAATAATTTCCGTAAAATCTATCTTTTCACAGATTTCGGATTCACTAGAGATGATGGCCAAATCTGAAAGCCTTTCTTGTGTCATATTATTTATCAAGTAATTTTTAATAATTTTTGATTTGCTGAATTTTTTTTCTCCTGAAGCCACAGAAACAGGTAAGGTTGAAAAAATTCTTATTGTTAGAGCAAAATTAGGAAAATAGGAAATGAGATCATTTTTGACTATGATTTCTAATACCTCAATTGGCTACTTACCTGGAAAAATATCTTCGAATGAAGTTATTTCATTAAACAGTTGTGTACCGCCTATAACTTTCACGATACTTCCTTCCTCCTGTACCTGTAACTTAATATCTAAGTCCATGCAGGCTTTCGTGAGATCATCACTAGAAATGTTGTGCAATTAAACAAGGATAGAAAGTGTAATATTCTCCTTCCGTTTTTCGTTGTAATAACTTGGAAGCACCCACATTCTTCTTTGTTTTTTTTCTTGTGTCAATATTATCTTCTTCATCGAGAAGAAGAGCCATCATAGATAATTCTTAAGTCGAAAAGTTCACTTGTCGCGGCAAATATTACAAGCAATTAAATAGTTTTAATAATTTATTTCATATTTTATTAATTAAATATTGAATACTTTTCAGTAATTAAATTATTTGAATGTTTTTAATTATTTAAATATTATAAGTCAATATTATTATTTAATACGTGCTGAATACAATCGACTTAGATTATTGAAAGCTTAAGACTGATCACAGCCAGACCGTAAGTGTGAATGTCATGTGAGCGTAACCGGACCGACAGCGAAGCGCGACCGAACCTATAGTGAGAATCAAGCTTAAGAGATACGGGCAATTCTATGTCGCACTGCACGCCCATTGGCGCATTTACATTTTTTTTAAATATACGATTATAGGAAGCATATTAGTAAATTATTAATAAATCGGTGCAGTGTACATTTATTTCTTCACTATGTTTCATGAGATAAAAGTAATACTTCGATATGATTTTGGTCTTCACAACACTGGATTTATGGTTGAAGTATGATATAGTTTCATGAATAATATATTGCTCATATCTTTGAATAGATCTTTTTGTTCCGGATTTAAGACAGAATTGTTGACCAAATAAGTTAAATATTTTATATTTTTATGATAAATTTGAATCTAATACGGCGAATAATGTGAAGCGCCATTCGACCAAAGCGCTGCAGTCACAGCGAACTTCCCAGATTTTATGTTACCGCGTGAAATTATCATTAATTTTGCATAGGTCATTTTTAATTCTCCTTTCTCTCTAGTAGTATATCATTTATAGTATGAAGAAATGTATTTATTTAAGACCGATTCCTACTTTTTTTTACTAGGGCAAAGGGAAAGTAAAAAAAATTAAAACTATTTAAAATGCAAATTTTGTGCCGAATCTCCCACTAGTTTGAATTATTCTCCGTAATTTTTTTTCTCGGTTGCAAATTTTTGTAAGAAAATTCGCACATCAAAAAAATGTTCGCAAATTATTCAAGCTCTTGGGTGATTATAAGTGAAATTTTCCTAAAACTGGTTGTAGGATATTGAAGTACGCACGTTTCTACGTTTCTTATACTCCCTTCGCTACCTTTCTTTGGTAAAAATGATCCTACAACGTAATTATCCATTGTAAAAAGCAGTTTATAAAATTACTGCATTAGGCTAAACGTAAATTATTTCTCCGTTTTCCATGGAACCTCCAACGTCAGCAGATTCTCATATCATCATATTGTAATAACTGCCGCTTATTTTGGTTATTTGTTCACCTTTGTTTTCGCAACGGTTGCTGTCACCAGTGCCGTAGGGCACAAGAGAGCCGGTAATCCCCTTTTGAAGAACTTCGGCGGATGGTAGTTTCCTGGCTCGAGCGGGAGGGTAGTTTCCTGGCTCGAGCGGGAGGGTATCGTGGGCCCCCTTGGGCTTAAACGATGTGCCAATCCTGAGCTCCAAGGTTCGTCGTGTCTTCCAGTGCCTGTACGTCCCCGGGGTCCAGTCCACCTGTGTCTGGGGGGGGGGTGTTGGGAGTAAAGGAAACAGACTAGGTAGATAACATATAAATAGGCCTATATTACGAACAAATAAATAGCAACATAAAGTTAACAACAACAAAAAATGAATTAAATCTAGGGTATACTTTCGATGCCTACGGTATTCGATGAAAGTATAATGCAATAATAATTTATTTATTCGGCGCGTGGTTCCTTAATATATTCACCATCTCTTCCAGTTAGCGTCCGGTAAGGACATCGAAGATAATTTCGTCAGTGAAAAGTGGCCGGGGTTTTCTTAAGAAAAAATATCTAGCGTCTCCTTACTAAAATATAAAACTGTGACCTAGCTAATGGTTACTTCATTGACTTTCATAACATTGAAATTACTTACTGCAAGAAAATGATTTTGTAACCGGACTTTTCTGCTGACAATGGGTGACCTTCCGCGCCCGATAAATTTTAATTGAATAATGAAATCTTTATGTTCGAGGCGAATATAATTTATGCTATAAATATATATGGTCATTGGCGTCTTTCATATACAAGGAGTAGAAACTGGTATTGAGAATATTTCTCCCTAATTACAGTGTAAACAGTTGATTCACTAGTCTTAAAAGAACATACAGTATCATAACTCGACAGTAACATAAATAAATATCTCAGGAATAAAACTTTATTATAACTGATACGAAACTTGTTCAGCGTACGATTGGAGTAATCTGTATGGCTCAGGTTTAGGGGGGTGTACCTCTCGTAAAACTCTCTGAATAAAATTGTATAATATTGTAATGAAGTGGGTCAAGGAATCCGCTGTCACCAGTGTAATAACTAGTGGTCAGTTAAGGTTTACAGCCCTCCGTTATCATTGTAGGACAACCTTTGAATTCCTATTGCCTTGAATTTTTGCAGCGTGCTGTCACCAGTGCTTTACGGTACAATTTAGAGCCAGGAATCCCCCTGTGGGTAACCTCGGTGGAGGTGGTTCCTGGCAGGAGCGGACAAGGTCTCCGTAGGGCCTCTTGGGCTTATACAATGTGCCAAGCCTGAGTTCTAAGGCAGGTAGCGTCAGCCCGTTCAACCTTTGCTGGTCCGAGGGTAGGGGTTGTTCATAAAGGAAACAGACTGGGTGGATAAATATGAAGACATATATTACAAGCAATAATTAATTAAATCCAATAATACAGCCTTGGTTTGGAAAAAAAATAAAAGTTACTCGGGGGAGAATGCCCCGGTATGTTACACTAGAAATTTAATTAGGGAAAAACGTCTTTCATAATCTAGAAGTAGTTTCTTGTTATTATGGCAACAGTAAAAGATGCCTTGCGTATGACTATGCCTGTATAAGAGACGAGGGAGAAAAAAAATTAATATGACTCGGGCAAAACGTCTTCCGAAATTCTGAAAGTAGTTTTTCCTGATTACGACATAAGTGAAAGATATCTGGCGTATGAATATCCCTGTATTATATGAGCAAAAAAAATTACCAAAAAGGGTTTTTGCAATCTATCGGTATAAGTACGATATCTCTTACATATGAATATCCTGTACAATATAAGAAAATAATTATCAAACAAAACTTTCGAAATCTGAAGGTATAAATACGATATATTTCTTACATATGGATATCCCTATATAATTTCAAGTTAGATCGATTTCCAATCGTACTAGTTTCCTAGATATGAGGGGCTCAAATGTCAATAGTGCACTTAATATGACCAGAAAAATGTATCTTTTGGACACCCAGTCAGATCCAAATAAAAATGTCAATACGGTATTTGTTGAAAAAAAAAATAATTATACGGCATAGAAAAAAACTTACGTTTTTGAAATAACACAAGTCACAACTACACAATATCACTGTTAACGTAGGGCCGTCGAAGTGACAGGCCTTACAGTACCTGAGCACTCGATGAGGGTTACTCCCTCACTGCCTCCGTTACCAAATCTTCTGCTATTTATTTTAGAAATCTTTTTCATTTTTGCCCTTGTCTCATGTTTTTTATTTTCGTAATTGGAGGTTAATTTTCAATTTCTTTATACTAAATGGCAAGGTTTGACTATATTTTTGATAAACAACACATGGCAAAACACACGATGTTTTGTTTATCGACCTTGCCGGTTATGTAAAATTGTTTGTATAAATTCTTTTCTGGCGTAGGTCAACAATTGTTTTTTTTATATTAATTAGATTCGACTTATTTTATTATCAAGAAAATTATATCTATACAGGGTGTCCTTAAAATTTCCTATGTCATATCTCGTGTATATTACATCACTTCCCCTCTTGTAAAAGTGTTGCGACGTTTCAGGTCCAACACCTTTTTATCCTAAACTATAATTTTAACAGTGTTTACCTACGAATTAATTTACGTGAACTTTACATTGTTTTTTGTTTTGTGCACTTCGACGTTGCGACACCTTCGGCCACGATTTGTGTTTACGTAACGCGCACTTGACCTTACTCGCGTGTTCGATTTGACTTTCACTTGTCTGTTTTGTCCCTGACCTAGGTCGCGATTACTGACACTCACGACACTGCTGCTCAGAAGATCGTTCATGGGGTGGTTTCTCTCTGTCCAATGTTGCGATCTGGGGTGGCTCGTCTCCTGCTGCTGTATCTGTTCCATTTCTATCGCCTCTTCGTCTTGCTTCTGGGTTCTGTTGTGGGAGTGTATTACCCATGCCGTTAGGGAATCCCATATGCTGCATACTAGTGCGATGCCACATCCTACTGTCTGTTGGATGCGGATTGCATTTAATATCGTGCCTACCATGTGCTTCAGTAGGTGAAATGTGCAGTATATACCAATTATACCACTTATTATCGAACCTATCTCCGTGAACCATTCCCAAGTGTGTTTCAGGGTGGATTCGGCTAGGTTTCTGATTTCTTTGGCGTCGAAAATATCTGATACTGTGTATCCTTGGCTGTTGGCGTTCAGTCCGGCTGCTCTGCGGGTGACTATATTTTCAATTCTTGAGAATGTCTCTCTTTGTTCTGCATCTTCTATGTATTGTGTCTGTATATAGCATGCTTACGTCACATTTGTATGCTTGGTCTATATATAATTGTTTGCTATTTATGAGATCGACATTCTGGGGTAGAATTGGCATTGTAGGTTGAAGGTTTTGTTTGTCTTCAAGGCAATGGCAATTCTCGGATGCTCTGTTTGCTATATTTTGATAGTAGGTTTCTCTTTTGTAGTGTTAAAGCGAAACCTTTGTCTTCTTCTTCTATAACTTTAAATTTTACTTGAGTTTCGATTGTTTGCTGATACAATTTTATTACTTTGTATCTGTGTGTGGATCTGCATTCTTCTGCTGCTGCTTCGTTGGCTGCGGATGTGTGGCTGTGCATTCCGCAGAAAAACATGAGTCTTGTCACTTCTATGAGGCATTACCATACTTTTTGCCGTATGATTTCGTTGCGTTGAATCACTTGAATGTTCGTGCTTTCACTCGCGTACGTCGTCTCGGGTTCCGGGCACTTTTAGACGTCTTTTAGCGAAATCACTGTGATGTTTTTTTATTGGGGTTCGAACGGTCGTAAGCAATTAGCGTAATTGTTGTCTGGAAACCGCACATAACGAGCGTTACCGAGGTCAGAAGAACGATTTGTCGTTTTATTGTCGCGCACTTAAGATACTTTTACAATTTTTTTAATAATTACAATTGTTAATATTCACCATTTACAAATTTTAATATAACAATTATGTTTTTGAAAATACCAAAACATTGTTTCCTACTTATATGTTAACGCTATACTTGCGTTTACTATTTTTACCTTGTTTTTCTCAATCGACCGAGCTTTACAATCATTTAGGACTGCCAATTGATTTCCTTGTTTGGAGTTTATAACCATTGCCCGTTTTTGAACTTCTTGTAGGTTAATAAAATACAACTTATTTCTTCCGCTTGTAGATTTTAAAATTGAATCTTTTTAAAATACCTTGGATTAACATTGCAAGCAGTGCAGTTTTTTTTAATTGATTACTTACAATGACCTTACATTTTATCTTGTCGGTGTCTTACGATTAGTAACGTAATTATTTAATCTTTTTCTTGTTTACTTTTCCTTAGTCGACAATATAAACAACAAACTTATGTATGAACTATGAAATATAATTAAATTTGAATCTGTATATATAATCTGATTTTACTATATGGTACCTTAAAACCTATCGTAAATTGTTATATCTATATATATTTTTTCTGGACCTATTTAATTAATTTTTCGCAACGGTACAATTTGCTTGTTTAATTATCGTTGTTGTCCTATTTTATCACGTACTTGATTATTATTCTCTTATTTAACTTACTTAGTAGACAATATAAAACTAATTATTTGCAACTTACGTATGGTAAAAAAAATTGGAATTGGTATATACAATTTGATTGTGACATTTGTGATACGCTATTTTATCTTAGTGTTAATCCTTTACAAATTTTAAAGCTACTATCTTCAATATCTATTTGCGACTTGATTTTGTTTTGGGACTAAATGTTGGACTAGTTTTTAGTTATTTCTTCCTTACTCTGTTAGCCTGTGTCTCTGCAGTTTTATTTTCTCCTCTTTGTTACTTATGTTTATTGTGTCACCTGTAATTCTTATTTCATCTTATCTTTATTGTCTCTGGTTCCTTTGAACCTTATATGCTCCATAATTCATGTTTGGCGTACTCCTTGATTCTATTTTTTCCTTTGGCTACTGCGGCCGCTATAATTTCTGTAATTCCACTGTTGCGTGTTTCCCTTACACGTCTTTATTCTCTATGCCTTGGCAACTTTTTGCCACTGCATTATTTCACGTATCCTTATCGCGTACTTCTTTTGGCACGTCTATCTACCTATATCTTTGCGCTTTTGGCCACTGCATTCTTCTATATAATTTCTATAATTTTTCTATAATTCCACTGTTGCGTGCGTGTCTCTCTTGCACGTCTTCCTTCTCTATGCCTTGGCACTTTTTGCCACTGCATTATTTCACATATCCTTATTGCGTACTTCTTTTGGCACGTCTTTCTTCCTATACCTTGGCGCTTTTGGCTACTGTATTCTTCTATATAATTTCTATAATTCCACTGTTGCGTGTCTCTCTTGCACGTCTTTCATCTCTATGCCTTGGCACTTTTTGCCACTGCATTATTTCACATATCCTTATTGCGTACTTCTTTAGGCACGTCTATCTTCCTATACCTTGGCGCTTTTGGCCACTGTATTCTTCTATATAATTTCTATAATTCCACTGTTGCGTGTCTCTCTTGCACGTCTTCCTTCTCTATGCCTTGGCACTTTTTGCCACTGCATTATTTCACATATCCTTATTGCGTACTTCTTTTGGCACGTATATCTTCCTATACCTTGGCGCTTTTGGCCACTGTATTATTCCTCATATCACTATTGCGTACTTCTTTCGGTACGTCTATCTTCTATATACTTTGGCAACGTCTGGCCACTGAAATCTTTTATATATTGTCGGGGCATAATAGTATACAATAAACAACCTTTTGAAAACGTCTCTTTTAGCCATGCACAGAACTGAATTATCCTCAGTAACATTCAAGACACAGCTTTATGTGCTTCAGCAATTTCCAAATTCATTGGCTTCCGGTGAGTGTGTTGTACTTCTAGTATTTTCCACTGTAATTAGCCCAGAACAAAATCGTCATACCCTAATTTAGTTTACTATTTAGCTTTTAATGCATGAATATTTTCCTAACAACTTTTTCCTTAAATCGTTAATTTCTTCTAAGCTAGATAATGTCTAGTTTATTTCTGAAATCGAAGGAATGGTTTAGTTGAAAATAGTACGTTCGTCAATGAAAGTAAAACAATATTTCCCGTAAACAATTTCTACTTCTCAAACGTGATGCTATCCTCCGTACTATATTTTATATCGATATTCTGGTATTTGCGGAAGCTTGTTGCTGACTCCGTGCATTTTTTTCCTTGTATATTTTCAGTTGAAATTCATACGTTGCATAAATACTTATTTTTTTGTTTATTAAAATAGATTTATTTTCAGCGTTCGTTGGTAATGAATGTTGCAATATATTTTTTTCGCGATATAATTATGAACTAAGTACTTATTAAAAAATAAATGATTAAGCGAATATACCTGTTTTATATATATGGTTGAAACTTATACTACTTTGATTATATATTAAATTTGATTAAACGAATGTTGCAATATTTATTTAGTGATATAAATACGAACTGAATAACTTATGAAATTAAAAATAAATGCTTTGGCGAATGTAACCATTTTACTTATATAGGTGAAATTTATAATGTATTAATTAATTTGATTGAACTTAATTATCTACTCCTACCTTTTTTTGCTTCTATGATGCCCGAAATGGGTAGTTTGAGGTTGTATGGGGTGAAAAGGATACTTTGTATGGGTTGGACCTCCCCTCTTGTAAAGTTCTGGATTGTTTTCTTATTTTTTTGATGTTGGATTTAGTGAGAAGATGATAAAAGAAGATCACAATAATCCTTTATGGAATATACACAAAAGAAACAAAATAGAAGCACCGTTTGGATATAATTCGTGTCAGATGAATGACAGTGTAATAACTGCCGATTGTTCCTGAATTGCAACTACGGTATCCGCCAAAATTAACAGTACCGAAACAGAGAGTGCTGTGGAGTTGTTTATGTAATATGGATTTGTCATATTTGACTTAATTGTCATTAGTTGATATATTAATAGTACGCTGCAGTTAAATTTGATTTAAAAATGGTTGTAACAACGGAAGAAAAAGTTTTTTTGGTAGAGCATTATTTTCGTTCATACGGAAAAGGTCGTAATGATGGTCCAAGCTTAGAACAGGTGTCAATAAAATATCAACAAAAATTTAATAGAGCAGCTCCTAGTAAAAGTGTGATGTTAGTAGTTGTTGAAAAATTTCGTCGCACTGGTAGTGTATTGTGTCAACGTAAAGGTTCTTCAGTATGCACTAACGAAAATGAAGGACGTGTTTTTAACCAAGTTGTGCAATCACCTCAAAGAAGCGTTGTAAGAACTGCATGTAAACTCAACATTAGTGAAACGTCTTTACGTCGCATGTTCAAATCATTTGGTGGTTATCCATACCGTATTCAAGTTGGACAACGACTAAATGCTGCGGACAAACGTGCAAGAGAAATTTACTGTGGTCGCATGTTGAGTTTAATTTACGAAGATCCCGAATTTTTTAAAAACATATGGTTTTCAGACGAAAGTTTCGTTCATCTTAGCGGCTATATTAATCGACAAACAACCAGATTCCTTGGATTTGAACGTCCTGATGTCATTGTAGATAAACCACTCCACAGTCTTCGAGTTACCGTTTGGTGCGCGGTATCTGGTCATGGAATGATTGGTCCTTATTTCGTTGAAGATGATAATCAGAATCCACTTACTGTCAACCAAGAGCGTTATAGAGAGAAAATTATTATACCTTTTGTGAGAGATCTAAATAACTTTTGCCGTGCACGAAATCTACAGTTTCGCACACAATGGTTCCAACAAGATGGTGCAACGAGCCATACAGCTGTGCGCACCTTAGACTTACTCCGTCAGCATTTCGATAATAGAATAATTTCTCGGGGAACAGACTTCGAATATCCTTCTCATTCACCTGATCTGACGCCACCTGACGCATACATTTGGGGCATAATGGAGGACAAAATATTTCACTCGGAAAATCCGCCGGCGAATATTGCCGAACTACGGGAAAGAATACAAAATATTTTTCGGCAGTTACATCAACCACTTTTTATAAATATGTTTATTGACTTACAAAATCGATATGAAGCTTGTTTGCGTCGAAATGGTGAACATTTTGAACACTTACATTACAGAAATTAAAAATTAATTTTTATTTTCGGTACTGTTTATTTTGGCGGATACTGTACGTGTCTGAAAAATTTTTATTTGAAGACTAATCGTGCCAACCCCTTATCCGGAAAACCGCTATCACCAGTTGTGAAAAAATTTACCTAGTCACACTTTTATGGGTGAAGCAGCTATCAACTCAGTCGATATTTATGAGTAGGATTATTTTTTCGACCTTGACTGGTCTAGATCCAGTGTGTTCTGCAGTAGCTGTGCTACACGTTGCGCAGGGTGTGATTTTTCATCACGCACACTGATCTTGATCTAGTGGAAGCTATGTGTTGCGCAATTACTAGACCGTGGTTGGAAAAACTCCGTTGTCACTCTGTGTTGACCGAAGTATTCCACCTTACGCCGTTTGGCATGTTCACCTCAGATCGGTATTTAGCCATTTATCTGATGTATGGATTTTTTTTCGACCTCTGGTCTAGATCCAGTGTGTTTTGTGCCAGCAGTGACACCTCGTGCAGGATGTGGTTCTTCACCACGCACCCTAGTCTTGATCTAGCAGAAGCTGTGGTCCCGAAGGCTCTATGTTGCGCTAAACTAGACCCTGGTTGTGAACCATTGTTTTCCCTCCTGGGTATGGCTGCTGAACCGCTTGTCAGCGCTCTTGAGGTGTGGTTCCAGTCAACCGGTATTATCTCTCAGAGAGAAAATGGTTTTGGACACCCGTTGTCACCCTCCCTGGGTGGGGGTTGTCCCAGGATGGTTCATCCCACCGCTGTCACCACTGTAATGAAGTGGGTCAAGGAATCCGCTGTCACCAGTGTAATAACTAGTGGTCAGTTAGGGTTTACAGCCCTCTGTTACCAGTGTAGGACAACCTTTGAATTCCTATTGCCTTGAATTTTTGCAGCGTGCTGTCACCAGTGCCTTACGGCACAATTTAGAGCCAGGAATCCCCCTGTGGGTAGTGTAGGTGGTTTCCTGGCACGAGCGGGCAAGGTCTTCGTGGGGCCTCTTGGGCTTATACAATGTGCCAAGCCTGAGTTCTAAGGCAGGTAGCGTCAGCCCGTTCAACCTTTGCTGGTCCGAGGGTAGGGGCTGTTGATAAAGGAAACAGATTGGGTGGATAAATATGAACATATATATTACAAATAGTAATTAATTCAATCCAATAATACAGCCTTGGTTTGGAAGAAAAATAAAAGTTATTCGGGGGAGAACGCCCCGGTATGTTACACTAGAAATTTAATTAGGGAAAAAAACGTCTTTCATAATCTGGAAGTAGTTTCTTGTTATTATGACAACAGTAAAAGATGCCTTGCGTATGACTATCCCTGTATAAGAGATAGGGAGAAAAAAAAATTAATATGACTCGGGCAAAACGTCTTCCGAAATTCTGAAAGTAGTTTTTCCTGATTACGACATAAGTGAAAGATATCTAGCGTATGAATATCCCTGTATTATATGAGCAAAAAAAATTATCAAAAAGGTCTTTCGCAATCTATCGGTATAAGTACGATATCTCTTACATATGAATATCCTGTACAATATAAGAAAATAATTATCAAACAAAACTTTCGAAATCTGAAGGTATAAATACGATATATTTCTTACATATGGATATCCCTATATAATTTTTAAGTTAGATCGATTTCCAATCGTACTAGTTTCCTAGATATGAGGGGCTCAAATGTCAATAGTGCACTTAATATGACCAGAAAAATGTATCTTTTGGACACCCAGTCAGATCCAAATAAAAATGTCAATACGGTATTTGTTAAAAAAAATAATTATACGACATAGAAGAAAACTTACGTTTTTGAAATAACACAAGTCACAACTACACAATATCACTGTTCACGTAGGGCCGTCGAAGTGACAGGCCTTACAGTACCTGAGCACTCGATGAGGGTTACTCCCTCACTGCCTTCGTTATCAAATTTTCTGCTACTTATTTTAGAAATCTTTTTCATTTTTGCCCTTGTCTCATGTTTTTTTATTTTCGTAATTGAAGGTTAATTTTCAATTTCTTTAAACTAAATTGCAATGTTTGACTATATTTTTGATAAACAAAACATGGCAAAACACACGATGTTTTGTTTATCGACCTTGCCGGTTATGTAAAATTGTTTGTATAAATTCTTTTCTGGCGTAGGTCAACAATTGTTTTTTTTTATATTAATTAGATTCGACTTATTTTATTATCAAGAAAATTATATCTTTAAAATTTCCTATGTCATATCTCGTGTTTATTACAATAATAAGAAAAATTTTTCGAAGTATAATACTTTCTAATTAAGGTGATATACGGCTCAAGCTTCAGTATAACACATATGGCAAAATGGATAGTCAGACACACACAAAAAATACTAATATGATTTTCCCAAAAAAATTAAAAATGAAAGATTCAAAAACTTACAGTTTGGAAAATCCTGGTCGAACGTCACAGAAAAAAAGGCGTCTAGATTCTATTCTCGATAGGTCGACGGGAGATGAGCTCTGATCGGCTATCTCTGATTTCAGCACAATCACTAAAACTCACTGTCAGACGCGGGTTGTCGTAGGTCGACAACCGCCAGAGGTACCGGACTGTACTGTCGCTGTCCGACTGCGTTCGTCGTAGTTTTTCCGTCTATTTATTTCGAGTTTTTTGGGACGAGTTGGTTTTTGCCATTTCAGCAAACGTTGCTGTTTTTCGATGCGATACTTACTCGTCCTTGCCTCTATGGGTATATTGGTTTTCGTTGTTGAATTTTATCTTTAATTGCTGTTCTAAATTTCTCTATACTAATTGCATAATTCGTCTGTATTTTTATGATATTCAAAACAACGGTGTTTTGGCGTTAGACATTTATGCGTGACAACCTTGGGTTAATTTGTTGATTTTTCATAATTGTTTAATTAAGTTTTACTGCCTTTGATAACCGAAACTAGGTCGTTTTCTTCTAGACTTTTTGTATTTGATTCAAATTATATTTGATTTAAAAAAATTTATATATATATATATATATATATATATATATATATATATATATATGTATTATATATCGCTTTATCGTTATTTTATAGTTGTCCCACGTTGTGGTGACAAATTGTAATATTTTTTAATATTGATTTTATAGTTTTAATAGTTATATTTTAATGGAAATATGAATATAACAATATGAAATATGATTTGTCAAACGATTTACAATCTGTGATTGTAGCTACACTATTGCAAACACACCTTTAGCAGTGTATGTAACCTATTTCAATTTTGACAGTAGTTGTCAAACAATGCCCGGCTAAGATAAATATTAATTTTTGTATTTTGTAAGATAAACTTATCCACAATCGACTTAATCACTCTTGTCTCAGGGTGGGATCAAAATATTTTTAAATAATAATAATTCAAATTTTATAATTTTCACGTCTTCTCCAAATTAAATATTACTCTATATTCAGAATCTCGAGTAACTGTTTATTCAATTTAATAAAAGGCACTTTAATTATCTTATGACATTTACTATTTTACTGTCACTGAAAATTAACCAAATGTCACTGATTAAATCGAAAATTCTATTGAATGCAAAATGATAAATTCGATGAAAATGGATACTGAATGAATACTACAGTGAGTTGGAATCAAAATTATATATTATACGATCAGATAACAAATTTCAACAAAATTATTATTCACAAAAATACCATAAAAGAACAACGATAGTATTTTCTACTAACCTTAATATTAGAACAACCTATGCTAGAAATCAACTAATTAAATATTTTTATCAAAAGTTCAACTCGTCTAATTTACACTTGACGTGTATCAATGTAAAATAACGCAATTTTCGTTCAAATTGTCTATTCAAAAAATTTCTGCACTTGATGTAAAATCTCATATATGTAACGTTAATTTTGGTGTAATTCAAATTATCATATAGTGCATCTATTTTTAAATGTATTTAAAAAGGCCTGTTAATTCTCGAGAAATAATTTAAAAACTGGAGTGGACTCACCAACTAGGAACAGGAAAACTCGTACGTATTCTAAACGTATTTAGAATTCTGCAAACTTTCTAAATATATAAATTTAGAAAACTGGAACCACTTACACTTTATACGATGCAATTCTTCTTCGAATTATGCACGCACTGGCTTTATAATGTATGGCTTTATGATCAGATTGTATGATATAATAATTTCTATTATATTTTCAAAAAAATGAGACAACTCGAAATGTGATGATGTTGTCTCGTGGGGGCTTCAAATTCAACTAACTAAACTTTTTCTAAATAAATAAATTTCTTCTCCTGTGGTTACGAAAAATTCTTTTTTTTTTTTAAAAAATACTAATTTATGTTTCCCAATAACAAAGAGAGATTTGAATTATTTTATTACAATTGTAATTCTGCTAGCAGAGACATCTGTATTTTGAAATTTCAAATATATTTCCAAATCGTAATATGATCTATCTATCATTAGATATATTCTGCATAAATGTCATCAGAAATTAAAATGTATGTATACCTAATCTTAGTTTAATGTTCCTTTTAAATTTTAAATCTTTCTTGTAAACTTAAAAATATCTAATTAAATTAGTTAGTTGTGTAAATAAAGTTTTTAAAAAAGCAATTTCGAGTATCGAATTTATTTCTTCTACCTGTTTCTCTTAATAGGGGCCTCCTCACAGGTATATAAACCTAAAAACCTACACAATACTAGTTACTTATCTAGTAATTTTTTGGTTCAAAATATTTACGATAGATGTCGATAGTAGTACTGAATCGGCTTTTACTTATTCAACATATTTTCTCTCTCTGTCTGTCCACTCTTGACGGTTCAAAGAAACGCATCTCTGTTCGGATGTTTTGGTTTCAAATATTTCAGCTTTTTGTGTGCACAGAAACCTTATCTCTGTTTTTTATGTTGCATCCAAACCTCAGCACAACTGTGATCCAATGACCCAAACAAAACTTGTTGACATTTATGCATTTTCCTGTTAGATAATCTTCGATTTGGATATCGTTTTGAATAAAGTCTTCTAGCTAGGCTAGCATTTCCGTCTGCCATTCCTAACATAACTTGCATACCCGCACACTCATTAAATGTAAAAGCTTCCATTTTGGAATTTAAAATAAATAATGTTACAATTTCTCGCCCTGAGTGTGCATCCACATGGGTACGTGATCACGGACATCCGTATCCGTTAAACTTATACGTGAATTTTACGCCATCCAAAGTTACGTACGTGTTCTGTCAGTGTCAATATTCGGGTTTTTTTAGCGAGTTACTGGTCACAAAAAATTAAAACCATTCAATTTTTTGCCACAAATGGTAAATACCAAAATGTCAAATCAGTGACCACGGTAATAACTTCAGTTACCGTAGTCAAGAGGTGGGTAACTGGCAGTGGTTCTAACCCCACCACTTGTTTTATACTTTATATAGGTTTAATAATTAAATTAAACAATCCTGACTAACAATTAACTTTATTAATTCTAAGTGTCAAGTGACAAATCAGTTGTCGGCATTACAACCACTATTGCCAACCGTTATTACCAAATATCACTATACAACATCTTCCTCCTTAAGTAAGTTAATTGACACATAGTTAATACAATACAAAATCCTTAAACTTAGATGGTTTTTTGCAGACCCGCTTTTCGAGCGACTCTTGTTCAGGGCTCTGAACAACAGGCTCGTCACACTTATTTTTTAATTCTAAGTTATCATCAGCTAAAGTAGAATACAGTTTTTCTGTTTCATTACTATCACTATTACTACAATGACCTGTGCTATTAGGACTATTTTGAATTTGTTTATTAGTTATCGAAGGTTTTAAATGTAAGGTATTTCTTCTTAAAATATTATTATTTTCATTAGACACATAATAAGATCTGGGTGTTTCAGCTTCTGCAATTATTTTGCCTGGTACCCATACCTTGTCTTTGATAACAACATTTTGACCTGGACAAAAATCAACATTTCTATTAACTGCTGACTTATCAAACTGAGCTTTATACTTTAGCTGTGATTGTAAAAGTTTGTCCTTTACATTTGTTTGAATTTTAGGCTTCAATTTGCACAAAGAGGATGGAAGCTTTGTACGTAATAACCTACTCATTAATAGTTCACTTGGACTAGCGTTTAAACTAGGAATTGGTGTGCTACGATATTCTAATAATGATATTCTTAAATATTTTCCCTCCTCCTTGTGTTTTTTAATCATTTGTTTAGCAATGTGAACAGCTTTTTCTGCAAGTCCATTGCTTCGAGCATAATGGGGACTAGAAGTTATTATTTGGAAATTCCACTTCAATGCAAAATCTTTGAATTCCACTGACCCAAAAGGCATATTATCAGAATATATAATTTTAGGAATCCCATGATATGAAAATATATTTTTTAATTTAGATATTATTTCTTTAGCAGTTTTATACTTTAATTCAATTACTTCAATCCACTTAGAAAAACTGTCAATAACAACAAGATAATCTATACTCTGATATGTTAAAATATCTGTAGCAATGATTTCAAAAGGTAATTCAGGTACCTTGTGTAATAACAGTTTTTCTTTTTTGTTTGATGCACTAAATTTTTCACAGATTTTACAACATGCAACCATATTATCAATATCTTTGTACATGCCAGGCCAATAAAGTATGTTTTTAGCTCGTAGTTTTGTTTTAGTCATCCCCATGTGTCCTTCATGTAACAGTTTCAGCATAGTTGATCTTAAAGATTGAGGTATAACTATTCTATTATTATAATAAATTATACCTTCATCTACAATAATTTCATTTTTAATTGTGTAAAACTTTTTCAAGTAACCTGTGAGTTTTTTCTGTTTTGGCCAACCTTTGATATGATATTCAGCGACTTTACTTAATAATGTGTCTGTTTCACTAGCTTTCCTTAGATCATAGAGTTCATTTAAATTATTATTATAACGATTAATACAATGTACTTGACCATTTATTAAACTTTCACTCTCACTATTTTCTTTAATAAAGTTCCTGGACAATAAATCTGCTATATATTGTGATTTTCCTGGTAAATACCGCAATTCAATGTCATATATTAATAATTTTAGTCTCATTTTTTGAAGACGTTGGGAAGGTATAAGTGAAATATCTTTATTCATTATAGAAATAAGTGGTTTATGATCATTAAAAGCAACAACTTTTCTACCATATATTAAGTAATGAAACTTACGACACGCAAATATTAAACTCAACATTTCTTTTTCAATTTGCGAATATGCTGTTTCTGTGTTTGACATACTCCTTGAAGCAAACGAAACAGGTCTTTTGTTTTGAATTAGGCAGCAGCCTAATCCATCTTTTGATGCATCCGAGTAAATTTCTATATGTTTATTAACATCAAATTGATTTAATACCGGTGGCTTTGCAACTATTTCTTTAAGTTTGTTTAATGACTCCCTGTGTTTACTGGACCAAAACCATGCTGAATCTTTTTTAAGTAATTCTCTTAATGGACTACAAATTGTGGACATATTAGGTATATATTGTCTCAAATAGTTAAACATTCCTAACAATGACTGAAGCTCTTTTTTATTTTTAGGTTCTTTTAGGTTTAAAATTGATTTTGTGTGTTCTTCTGAGGGTATTACACCATTTTTATTGAATTTATGACCCAAAAACTCTATATTGGCCTGTTTGTACTGTAATTTTCTAAGATTAAATTTTATATTTATCTTTTTAGCTAAACTTACAACTTTTTTTAATAACATATCATGTAATTCCTCATTTTCAGTAGCGATGAGTAAGTCATCAAAATATATTACAATATTGTTAACATCAATTTTACCAAAGTATTTTTGAACCATATTAATGAATGCTTCGGGAGCACAAGACAATCCAAAAGGTAGCCTATTGAATTTATAAAACCCAAATGGTGTACTGAAGGTACAGAGATCTGATGATTCTTTATCAAGCTTAATTTGCCAAAACCCTTGTTTCAGGTCTAACAAGGTATAAAATTTTTTATTCAACAATTTTGGGCGAATGTCTTCAAACCGTGGTATCAAACAATAATTTCTTACAATTACTTTATTCAACTCATTGGGGTCCAGACAAATCCTTAATGATCCGTCTGGTTTCTCCACTAATACAACATTACTAGACCATTTCTTAGGCTCTGAAACTTTTGAAACTATACCGTTTTCAATCATTTTGTTTAACTCTTTTTCAAATTTATTCAAAAGTACTTGGGGTAGCCTTCTAGGCGGCCTTATTACTCCCTCTGCATTCACCTTGGTTTTTATTGTATAATATTCAGGAAATGCGCCTAACCCTTCAAATATCTCATTATTATTTTTTATAAATTCATTTTTGCTATTTATTTTTAATGTGTCTATTTTACTATTTGTTATTTTCACAAGAAGATTAAATTTTTTACATACCTGTAGTCCTAAAATAGGCATTACATTTTTATTTACTACAGCAAACTCTACATCACCTATACTATTATTTATTTTACAACTTAGTTTTATGTTACCTAGGGGCTTGATTTTTTCTCCTCCAAAGGCTTCTAACAGCCCTCTGGACTCTCTTAACAGCTGATCATTACCAACAATTTTCTTAAAAGTTTTGAACGGAAGGACATTGACTTGTGCACCAGTATCCAGCTTAAAATTAATTTTATGATTATTTATCTCTACATCCTGGGTCCAAATATCTTCTCTGCTGTGAGTGCAAACAGTATTTACTGTGTCGTTTAATGAATGAACTTGGAAGAGTTCAGTAATATCTTCAATGCTATCTTCTTCTTCAACATTAATTTCTTGTACATTTTTATTATTGTACATTTGATTTTTGGTACTTCTACAGCCCACTGCAAAATGATTAGCTTTTTTGCAGTTCTTACAATATTTACCATAAGCAGGGCATTCTCTGGGCCCATGTTTATAATTGCACTTTTTGCAATGATATTTTAGTTTCTCATTTCTGTCATCTTTTAATTCATCTATATGATTTTCAACATGAAGACTTTTTACTTGTTTTTTACTTATTTCTGCGGCTTGACAGGTTTTAATTGCATCATTTAATTTTAAGTCTGCCATTCTCAATAATCTCTCTTGCAGCTCTCTGGAGTTTACGCCTAAAACTATTTTGTCTCGAAGCATTTCATCTTCTTGTTCTTTGAATTCACATGTTTTTACTAAGGTTTTTATGTCTCTTAAGAACACTGCGAAGTCTTCATTTTCTTTCTGAATTCGTTGATGAAATATGAATCTCTCAAATATTACATTTCTTCTCGGATTTACATAATCATCAAAAGCTTTTATTATTATTTCTGGCTTTTTCTCATCCTCTTCATTTAAATTGAATGTATTAAAAAGATCTAGTCCTTCTTCGCCAAGGAAGTTTAATAGGATTGCAGCTTTTACTTCAGGGGTTTTGGAATTGTTGCCAGATGCCGTCATGTATATTTCATAGCTTTGTTTAAACTTTTTCCAATTGTTGGCAATATTTTCATCAACGATAAGATTTTTGGGGGGCTTAAACAGTTCCATGTCGTGTCTTCTTAATTGCACACGTGTTTTTTACTAGCCTAACCTCACTTATTTCTTAATATATTATTAATTTTCTTACTGGGGTTTGAGAATTTTCAACATTACTCTACACACTTCTAACTTGATTAAGCAGCGCCATGTTTTATACTTTATATAGGTTTAATAATTAAATTAAACAATCCTGACTAACAATTAACTTTATTAATTCTAAGTGTCAAGTGACAAATCAGTTGTCGGCATTACAAC
This sequence comes from Galeruca laticollis, assembly GCA_963921935.1. NCBI lineage: Eukaryota > Metazoa > Arthropoda > Insecta > Coleoptera > Chrysomelidae > Galeruca > Galeruca laticollis. Next base: position 183,592,531 of record OY998179.1, on the reverse strand, counting down.
CACTATTGCCAACCGTTATTACCAAATATCACTATACAACACCACTCTTGTTTTAAAAGGTAATGGTCTCAACCATAAATAAAATGTTAATTTGTCTTGATTTGTATATGATAATGTACAAAAAAGCATTAACAATATTCATAACTGTAGATGGAACAAGTCTAAATCTATCAGATATAGATAATAAAGTGTCGTGTTTTGAGATGTACCACAAAAGCACTAGCATACTTTTCTTGGGTTCAGTAGGATACCGACCGCCTCGATATTTTTTTTACCAGAGCATGATCATCGTTTACAATTATTTCATTGCACAAACTGTGGAAGGTTGTTTTTTGCATACGAAGGAGTTGAAAAAAAGACATCTCATGATAAGCATCCAACTCATGATAAGCATCCAACCAAATATTTTCTGGATCTAATCTTATGTGGGATTCTCTTAAATATTTACATAATATAACTTTGACTGAGGAATGTCCCAAGGAAATAAAACTATTTTATAATATGTACAAACTATTGGACAGCCTCTGATGAATCAGCAATGCTAACAGCAATAATTCTTCGTTATTCATTACAATATATACATTAAATAACTCTGACTAAAGATAAACAATGGTATTAATATAATATAGATACTTAACAACAAATATTTTAAGGTTATGTTGTGACGTTTATAACCAATTATTTGTAACCACTTCATTTTAGCGAGTGAATAAAGAAGCCGCTATCTGCAGGGACCAATTCCGGTGTTGCTAGTTTCTGACTTCTGACGTTCCGCGGTCGTATAACCTTACATTGTTTGTTTTGATTTGGACACAATTTAAACGTATTTTTATTTTCTACATTGTGAAATAAATAAAACAATGCCAGTTTTTTGTTCGATTTGTGAAAAAATCTTTTCGACTCAGTCAAATTTTAATAGACACACGAGAGAGGTACATAGTGATGTGAAAAAAATGATTTCACATTAGCATACTCCCAGGATAAATATATATTTCAATGTTTAGAACGGTGCAAGACATCATTCAGATTTAATAAAGATCTAAGAAAGCAGTTGCAATCCCAGCACATTTTCAAATGTCTTCAGGAACTTTCAATATTTTAGAGATTGAAGGTAAGTGCTTAAATATATACCCAGTATTTGACATGCCTGTGTAAATATATTGATATAGCTTGACGTTTTTTGTTCACGTATTTTTCTTTAGAGAGGAATGGCATTTGAGAAGTAGAATTTTATTTTTATCATAAATTTTATAATTTTTTGATTGACTTCAAAACATTGAACTGGAAAAGAGTTCAAAATATGCAAAGGAAATGGGTGGTAAAAAGAATTTGGACAACTCGCAATTGTTTTACTTTAATTGTAATAGATCTGGTGATGGATTTTATGTATACTAGAAATTTTCATTTTGGTCTGCATAAATAATTTTTTTATATAATAGATCACAATTACAGAAGATTGAAGGTGCTTTCGTCTGTTTATTAGTGTCGTGTAACTTACACTGCACTTTGAATTAGCTGCATTTCCGTGTAGTTACGCAAACGAATGAAAAATCTAGTGTACACTATAGAAAAGAGTTAGGGTCAAGGTCAATACATATATTATATGGTTATTCTCTGGGGTTATCTAAAAACATTTATTGTTGTGATGGGTGTTTGTGGTTGTGATCAAATTTTGAAAATGGCAAAGAGAAAAGTGATGAAAAATATGTTTACTGATGAGGATGAAACTAGTTCGTTCTACGTCAATTATTCATCCGATTCCAGCAGTACTGAAGACAATGATGATGAAATCGACTTAATGGGCTGTTTATTCGTTCGCCAAGCTAGATCCTCAATTGAAACATACTTATTAACTGTGTCTCGATATACTGATATTGAATTTATAAAACATTTTCGTATTAGTCGTGATTTATTCAACAGATTAGTGGAATTGTATGAAAGAAGTGAATATAAAAATCTGTTGAACAACAGAAAGGTGAAAGGGCCCTCTCTCCATCTGCTGGTATTCTTATGGTTTGCAGGTCATGAAGCCTGCAGTTTCAATGACTTGAGTGATCGTTTCAATCTATCTATATCAACCATCCATCATATGATCAGACAAATAACATTTTTTCTTAGTAATATGTCTGATGAATTCATTAAGTGGCCATCTCAAGGAGAAATGAATATAACTGCTGAATATTATTATTCCAAAAATAAGTTTCCTGGAGTAGTAGGTTGGAAGTACATTTATTGATTGAAACTGGAGTTGACCATTCTTTTGATTCTAGGTTCTATTGATGGGACACATATTCGAATCAATCCTCCTAGATCTGGAAAAGACCAGTACTATAATAGAAAGTGTTTCTTTTCCCTTCATTTACAAGGCGTATGTAATCAAAATAAGAAGTTTATTGATATATTCACTGGATATCCTGGATCTGTACATGATTCAAGAGTATTTCAGAATTCGCCTATTTCAAAAAAACTGAGGCATTTATGTAAAGGTAAGTTGTTATGGATAATAAATTCCAAACATTAAAATCTCATCCGATTTGTTTTTTAGATCAATATATTCTTGGTGACTCAGCTTATACCTGCCAACAAAACCTGATAACACCTTATCGTGATCATGGAAATTTGTCGACTGCTGCAAAAAATTTCAATCACAGACTGAGCCAGTGTGGTGTGGATATAGAAAATACATTCGGAATATTAAAACAACGTTTCAGGCAATTGTATTACTGCAAACTGCAAGGCATAGAATATTTATGTCACTTCATTCGGGCCTGTTGTGTGCTACACAATTTGTCTGGTTTAGAGGAACTCACTATATTGAATGTTGATCTTGAATACAATAATTCTCAAAATAGTTCTGTTCATGACAATGAAATATCTCTTATACAAGATAGTGAATTAGGTAGAGCTATAAGAAACAAAATTTGTTCTGAGTTGCCTCCTAAATAGTGTAATTCTTTCAAGTGTTAAATATTAAGAATAAAAAATAGGTAATTCTTTTCTTTGGTTTTATTTAGCATACAAACACTGCAATATACTTTTAAACTATCATTTGAAACATAACACATAAACAAATAAATGCCAGAGGAAAAAGAACTAAATAAATATTAATTTATATAGAAAAAAGACTGAATAGATATAAAACTAGAGTACTAGAATAGTTTTCTCCTCCAAAATAAAGAACACATACGTTATATAACTAAATAAACAATATACATTAACATAACAAAGTTTTTCTAATAAACATCACAATTGATTCTTGAACAAATTATTTCTTTCCTTATATGCATCCAATTTCTCCCTCTCAATTTGCAAAAGTTCTGATCTGAATTTTTTCCGTTCCCTTTCTTTCTGTTTTTTAAATTCCAATTCATTCTCTCTAATCAGCCGCAATTGTTTGATTTCATCTAAAATCGTTCTTGATTTGTGTTTCCTTTTGGTTGTCCCTCTATCATGAGCCTCATTTGATATTGGAATCTGTTCATGAGAAGAACTTGATGCTACATTCTCTGTTGATATACTAGATTTTTTTTTAATTTCATCACATGTTTGTCCACAACCACTTGAGCCCAAAATGTACTCCGGATAAACTGCTCTGTTATCTGCATATATTTCATCCAACTCCCTAGAAATAGCATGCATTTACATTTATAAGTATTATAAGCAGATTTTTGTAGTTACCTTTGAAATTCACAGCTTGCCCTATTTCTTCCTGTCTTTTTGTTATTCACCGTTTTATCTTTGTACCCTCTATCCAATGTCTTATAGCGGTTTTCAACCTGCCTTGGGGAGAAATTGTACCCCTGCTGTGCCATCTCTTCACATATTAGTTTCCATAATGATTTTTTGTTTTTTAAGTTAGGGGATTTTCCAACTTTTTTCAAATGTTCCATATACAGGTTTAATAAAAGTTTGGTTGAAGTTGCATTCCAAGAATTGACTTTATCAACTTCCTCTGTGGATACAGGTCCCACTATATCTCTGGAGTCCTCAAATCTACTTTCTACACGGGGCATCGTTTCTGTATTCATTTCAGTATCCCCATAGTGATTATAAACTGTTGTTTCCTCCTCTAAGCGGATGATTTCAAAGTTATCAATTTCATTGCTCAATATGCCAAACTGTTGTAACCTCCCTTCTCTAACAGCTTTTTCAAAAAATTGAGCAGTGAATGCATCATCTGAAAAGTAAAGTCGTGAATATATTCAACCATCAAATTTCCAAAAGATATTACCATTTCTCAAAAGATTAGCGAGTTCTTTATCCTCTTCTTGTAATATTATGACCTTATCACAAATTTGAAATTTAATTATTTCCATTTTTCTAATACTTATGATATTGTTCGTGATCATAGACAATAACAAAACAAATCTAAAGTATAATACAGTAACAATAACCACACATTTAGTTTGAGTGTATTTCACACCTCCTTTCGGCTAGGTGGAGATAAACTACACCTCATCTGTACTGGTGTACACCCAATCAGCAAACGAATATTAAAGACCGAGTGTAAATTACACCAAGTGTAAGAAAGTGCTACAATTCCTACGCAAACGAAAGGACCTTATGTTAATTTTAATTTTGTTTGATAGCTTACCTTAAATAAAACAGATTAGAACAAAAATTTCGCTGGATCATTCAGTAATTACTTTAAAAATCAAGAATTTAGTTCGAAAAATGTACTTTTTCAACACTAGTTAATGCTATTTTACAATAAATATTTTCACTTCAAATTGTAAAGGTTACTATCTTGAACTAAATATAAGTCTGTTTCACAAAAAAAACCGGAAGAAAATAATTAAATTTTGCCAATTTTTAAATATATTCATAGGCATAATTATATTCACTTGACACATATAGGTTATAAATTATACACTGACGTCTTATGTCTAGGTAGCCAGGGTCACAAATTAGGATAATTTTCTGTCATCATATGAGTTTTAGCAGCGTTGTCAAATGGTCTTTATTTTCTTTCAGTTGATTTAATTTTGTGTTGTAATAGATATATGAATATATTATAAAAATATAAAAGTATTTGCATGTATACTTAATAATGAAATTTGAAATAATAAATATCCTTAGAATGTACTGTTCATCTTAGATTTGATTGATACGTTACATTAAATGAAAGAGATCAAAGCAAACTTTTTTGATGGACCACAGAATCAACAATAAACAACAGAATATAAATCTCTCATGGCGATTTTCATACATTATCGATTTGTTTTGAAAGGTTTATAGGCAAATTCATCGATAATATATTCTTGTACACGATTGCAGCCACGATCGATATAGTATGTATGTATCGTGGGTTGCAACTATAGTAATCTACGCCTGCGCTTAAGTAACGTCGACATTCCGCGAACTTTTTAAATATTCAATAAATTATTCCTTTCCCTTTAATGCAGTACGCGGAACGATGCCTACGTGATTTCTAAATGCACTTTCCTTCGTTTATGGTCATTACAAAAGTGTTATTATATTGTTGAGTTCATTATTGGGATAGGATTGGTTGTTAGTAATCGCAAGTGAAAAAAAATGATAATATTATGATAATATTTTGACGGTGGTCAATCAAAATGGAAGTCAAAAACGTTTTCCAACTAAATTCGATTATCAATTTAAGCGATGAGGAATTTTTAATTAGGCTCCAAAATGTGATCTTGTTACCGCGGAATATAAGATGTGCCCGAACTGCGAAACGTTGAACCAACGCGCTCGCTTCGCTAGCGATATCAATCTGCTTTAGTATTTCAAGCGGAAATCCAATATTCAATAATTCAAATGATTATCCACATTATTATGTAATGATACGTACTCAAATAGGTATACTATCAGGAATACATACACAATTTGCAAATGAAAAAATTGAGTGAACAGCTATGGACATATTGTGAAAAATGGGCACCGGTTCGCTCGCGATATCAATCTGCTTTAGTATCTCAAACGGAAATCCAATCTTTAATAATTCAAATGATTATCCACATTATTATGAAATATTACGTGCTCAAATAGGAATACTATCAGGAATACATGCAAATGGAAAAATTGAGTGAACAGCTATCGATAGATTGTGAAAAATGAGCGCAAATGGAAAAATTCAACAGATTGTGCAATTCGCGCATAACTGATTTCAGTTAAACGAAAGGTGACCGGTATCGATTCCATGTAGGGTTACTTTAATTGTTTACATTTTTGAAGTGGGGGCGGTCACATCTTGCAAATAGATTAATCTTTGCTGAATAAACGAAAATATAATAGGGGCCGCATGATTCCAGAGCAGTGGGTGCTTGGTATCTATGATGTCACGGATAAACGTGTCTATGTAGTATTTGTTCCCAACCGAACAGCTACTACTCTGGAATCAATAATTTCTCGTCACGTATTGCCGGGTACTGAAATATGGACTGACTGCTGGAGGGGATATAGTGGCCTCAAAAATCTGGGAGGTGCATCCCCTTAGATACATAAGGAAGTTAACCATTCCAGAAACTTTGTGGATCCGGTAACGGGAGTGTGCATGAACCATATTGAAGGCCACTGGTCGTCCATTACACAATATTTGAGGCGTCCGGGGTGATGTCCTCAAGATTTTTAACGGAATAAGTGGATCAGTGGTGACAAGTGTTTGGTCCCACTCCTAGTGCGAGATTCAATAATATTATCGAACAAATTTCGGCGCGTTATCCTGTGTAGTTTATAGTTGTGATTTAGTTAAGTTAGATTAGGTTAGTTTAAATATTCATAAGTAGATAAGTAGGTTAGATTGGGTTGACCGAATTCACATTTTTAAAAACATATCAGATACAGAGTTCGGACAGATTGGTGGTAGATTTTAGCAGGTAGGTGATCGACCATGGCTCTTTAGAATGACGTTTCCTTGTCCCATGAAGGGTTGAGGATGAAAACAAGGTTGGTGGAATCCAGCAACTTGGTACTCCTTTCCAAGGTCTATAGAAGATTTCCCCCACAACAAAAAAATAGGTAGTTAATCAAACTTCGGCGCGTTATCCTCTCTAGTTCACTACCTTGTTGAGTTCTATTTGGTCATCTATATACTTAAGTTAGGTGAGTAATTTTTTTATATTTCTTGTTTCATATTTAATGATAATCTAGTTACATTTTGATCTGTCAGTTGATCAGGAAGCGATATTGAATTGAATTAGGTAAAGTATTGTAAATTATGCTAATTCGGCAATAAAAAACTCCATTAAAGTTTTACTACAAATATTTGTGACTGTTGGTCGGATTATAATTGGTTCGAGGAGTGAGACGAAATATAATCTTCTTCTCGAAAAAATATCAAATAATTTGTATTCCACATGAAGTTTGCTACAACCTATAATGGATCTAATTAAAATGATAATGTACATCTTAAAGACATATTTAAAATAAACATTTGTATGTACTTAAAATTATCTTTAATGCTTCTGGTGGTCCAACAAAAGTGTATACATACTTTATATGTACATTCTATTCTCTATAGATCATACTAGCACATTAACAATCATCTTTAAACTCGTAAATACTTCTCCTTTAATTATCAACAATACGTTCGTTATAAGAAGAATATTTATACTTATCGGGACATTTAACGTTAACTTCTAACTAAAAATCACAAATATATACATAATTTTTTATATATACCCTAACTACATAAAATATACGTACTAAGTTAGTACCAGTGGAAAATACATAATACGTCCAAAAAAGTACATTTTCAATACATACATTTAAATCATGAAGATAGTATAAATCTTGTATAAAGTATTTCCAAGCAGACACGAGTCACGGAAATGAGAACTGGCAACACTCCTCCTTCTAAAATTTGTGACCATCTGATATCTATACAGAAATGTCAAATTTTTTTGAAAAATGGCGGATTTTTAGTACTTTTAATTGCGATTTTCTCTTTCAAAAGTGCATAATCCAAGAATTTTTTTCTCTTAAAATGTTCTATAACTATCGGGCTTTCCAATAAAAAAAAACCGTTGCAAAATTCGGAGGGTTGCGAAGTGCACCGGACCCCACCCTGGCACACAGCATTTCTTTATTGTTCCACTCATATTAAGCTCTAAGCTATTATACACACACGTAATTTCACAAAAATACAGGTAGATAAATGAATAATCTTTGAATTAGATGAACAAACAAACAATATCAAATACCGTTGTAAAATGCACGTTGTTTGTCGTTGTCAAATTGTCATATTTCGTTGTTTCGCTGTTGATGCATGATTGCAACCTGCTACGCTCCACAATGGCCAACAATACGAAATAAAAATACCAAATTGAAGTAAACTTTTAGTTTCCGAACACGAATGTAGATGGCGTTAGAGAACGTATTTTATTTCGCCCATCTAAGTGCCCAGTGCCTGATCATTTATAAGATAAGAAAATACGAAACAGTGAGAGAAAAAAGTATACATACTTTATTATTTATACTAGCTAATGCGTATTGTGTATCTACCTAAGTTGGGATTATGGAAAACATTTTCATAAACTTTAAGAAGTGTTTATTTATACATTATATTATTATATATTCTTATCCAAATTCAATTAATCAGGAAATAAATAAAATAACCGTTAATTTTAATTTAATCACGGTCAAGCCCAATTCACATTAATACAATATGGAAATATAAAAAAATGCTACAATAACAAAAAAAGAAAAATATATAAAACTAGAACAAGATAGAACAATTGACACATGCATTAAACTTATCTATAAAACAAAAGGAAAAACCTAAAGTATAGTATAAATCACAAGAAAAAAGCAAATAAAGTAAGAGGAGTGATAACACATCAAACCAGTAATAAAAGATGTACGCTCTAAAGTGGAAGCTCCAGCAAATGTTTTTTAAACTTGAAAGTGGACACATCAAAAATTAAAATTTCATCGACAGAATTTGCTAATCTAAGTGTCCTAGGTATAAAACTATTCATTGCATAGTTGTACCTATGAAATGCGACATGAAACGTTTGTACTTGCCTAGAAAGACGAGAAGGGACAACTAAATATATTTTAGAGAGAAGTTTGGGACTATCACAAATACCATTTACTATGTTGAACAGCTGTATCAGATCCCTTTGCCTTCAGCGAACCACCAGAGTAGGAATGTTTAAAAAACGTTCTAAGAAATCATAACAAAGTTAAATGTGCATCTTAAAAGCTGAACAGCTTCATGTAATATGAGGAGACCATATTGGTAAACAATAATCAAGATAAGTTCTGACCAGTGAGCAATATAGAGATCTAATAGCAGTGATGTTAGTAAAATTAGAAGTGGTTCTCTTTATAAAACCCAACATCTTCATAGATTTTTTAACAACAGCGGTAACATGAGACTTATAATTAAGTGTGGAGTCCAATATAACACCCAAGCCCTTAGTTTGAGAAGCACATTTTAGAGTTTCATTATTAATATTGTAATCAAAAGCTATTGGATGGTGTATTCCATGAAAACGCATTACATGACATTTGGATGCATTTAGATTCACACCATTAAGTGTACACCAATTTGATAGACTATCTAAATCAGATTGTAATATTAGAGCATCATCCATGCCACTAATCACACTAAAACATGTCAGGTGGTCATCAGCAAATAACAAGGCTTTGCTACCTTGAAAATAATGCATTATATCATTAATAAATATGTTAAATAATAATGGTCCTAAATGAGACCCTTGGGGAACTCCAGAGGTTACTGGAAAAGTATGAGAATGTTCATGAGTAACTCTGACCATTTGTAAACTATTCGTACTTAGCCATTGTAATACAAGACCGTCAACACCATAATGAAAAAGCTTATGTAGCAAGAGCTCATGATTAACCCTGTCAAAAGCTTTAGAGACATCAGTGTACACATAATCAATCTGCAGACCCCCTTCCAAACCATCAGACAAAAAGTCAACATATGTGAGTAAACCCAATTCTGCAGACCTTTTAGAAGTGAAGCCAAATTGTTGTGATGTCATAATACTCGAACAGTCATAGGTGAGATAATCTAAAATAACACTATCAAAGACTTTGGGAATTATGCTAAGGATTGATATAGGACGATAGTTTGAGATGTCTGATTTTCTACCCAATTTATACACTGATGTGATGTATGAAGTTTTCCAATGATCTGGAAATTCGCCAGTAACAAGAGAGTTATATATGAAAGAGCGGACGAGATAAAAGGAAGCTAAATTCCCTAAGAATGGAAGGTATTCCGTCAGGACCGGGGCGTTTTTTAATATCAAGTTTAGATAACTTTGCATAGATGTTCGAAGCCAGAGGTTGATTTGAATAAACTGATGAGAAATGTTTAGCAAATAGATTTGCAATATCATTCCCGTCACCAGCAGTAAGGTCCCCAAGAGTCATTTCAGAAGGTATAGTGTTATTCACCCTCCTACTGTTTACACACTTCCAAAAACTTAACATTATCTGTAACACAATTTCAGTATATTTTACATCATAATTGTAGTAGCACTCTCGTGATAAAAGTTTACACTGAGCCCTTAATCTACTAAATTCCATTTAGTTTACAGGACACCTAGTAATTTTGTGAGCCACTTCTTTCTCGCACAAATGCCTCTTCAACTCCGGAGTATACCAACATGGAAACCTCTTCTTACAAACCTTTTTCAGCAGAACAAAGCAATTTATTATAGTGTACATTATATCGTAAAATATGGACACCACCTCAGTCAATTTATTCCAAGGAAAGGCACATTGCTTCATAATTTGTACAATTAAAATCGTAATTTTCGCCTCCTGCTTGTTTTTCTGCAAATTTTTAGTTTGTTTCTGCATACTCTTAATTGCCTCTTCAAAAAGCGAATCTTCTCTCTCAATTTTACATTGGTATCTTCTGTGGAAGGTTTGCTGAAAATAGAACATTTCTTTAGACTAATTAAACTTTGGTAATAAGACATTATATAAATGCTACGTAAAATTTATATAAATAAAATACATATTACATTTTGATTTTAAAGAAAATTTGATATTAAACTTACCTATACGAATGAAAGAATTGTACCATCCGTACTATATCAGAAGAATGAGCAGACGGAGACGAGTCTGAATCACTCCGTTTTATTGGAGAAAGTTATGTCGGCGATTTTGGTGAACTACTTTGAGGTGAATCAACACTTTCCAGCTTGCTGCTACAATTAAAACATATTTTTTGATTCTTTGTGAGTACTAAGTGAAAATTAACATACCATGTAGGTGGAGGTGAGCTAGGTAAATAACTTTTCTCCATGTGATCTACTTCAAAACATTGAGGTAGTTTTAGGGTTGGAATTGACCCTATTCTTAAACGTTTCCGTTCGCCTGCCACTTCAAAATTGGTTTGTCCAAAATGTTCGGAGCACACCCTTTCATAGGCAATATTATAAGCTGGATCTTTTCCAAGTGCTACCAACCAGGACCTTTTAAGCGTATTGTCACTGGGAAATCTACAAATTGGACAAAAAGGAAAATGTAAATTAACTTACATACAAAAAAAATTATATAACTTACTTATGAAATGTTACACCCTCTTTCAAACGAGAGATGTAAGTAGCGTTAGAGCAACCTCGTACAAAACAGGAAGGCATTTTAGCACAGTTTATAGCTAGTCTCCTAGAGTTCTAGATCTTACAAATAACACTATACTATTAACTACCTCACTAAAATAACACTACTTATAAAATGTAATTAACCACTATTAATTTGTAATAAACACGAATATAATCCAAAAGTTAACACACAAATATCAAACTTGCGCTTAACTCAATAAAATAGAATGCGAAAATTGCGAAATGTGACCTGATGCCACTCCTGACAGTCCAGCAGTAGGACTCCGTGCACTATCGTATTCTAGCTGTCGCTTTCTATCATAGAATTCTACTCTAGAAAGCGATAATCGAATTTGATAGCACTCTTTGTTGTAATCGCCTTCTCTTCGGGTATTTCCGGAATTGATAGGGTAATTTGTTGGTTTTTTATTTAATAAACGTCAATCTCATATCTTATGTGTGTAATTTGTATTTTTATGAGTTTGTTGATGGATCTTATTCAAATTGCGACTAAAGGCGAGTTTAAACAACTTTTATTTTGCAAAGTAAAAGCGTTTAGATAATTATGTTTCCTATAAACAATTTTAATTTGGTTGTTACTGAAGAGGAAGAAAGGTTAAAAACAAGAGTGGAAAACATCGAGCCAAGAAATATGCGTGTTGAGGCCGACTGTTTTACAATTGTAGATATTCGCTTCAAGGTATTATTTCGCCTAACCAAGGATATGGCTCAGTTCATACTTAACGGTAGTATACCTCTTTTAATCCAGGGAAATAACCCAGTAGCTATAGCGCCAACAACAAAATGTTTGGCTGCATTGCATTTTTATGCTGCTGGAACTTACCAGGGGGTAATTGGACCAAGCTATGTCTCAATGGCACAACAAAGTGTTTCTAGAGCCATTGAAGAAGTAACTGAAGCAATAGTACATATGAGGCCAAATGGATTCAGTTTCCTTTAACTCCCGAAAGAAAAAATACCATTAGGCATAGGTTTATGGAGGCCAAATATTTGGGTTTTCCTCACATAAATCCAGCAATAATCGCCAATGTTCTGCACGAACACGCATATTTATAATTTTTAATAATTATTTACTACTTTACTAATAAAAATAAACAAAAAATGACAGAACATCGACAGGTTAATTTGCTTCCCAAATAGAATACGAGACGTCCATACACCTCGCCAGAAGTCGATCGCTTTCGTGATAAGAAATCTATTTTACGCGCGTACAGAGTGCCAGTGGTATAGAATGTAGGCGATTTATAGAATTCTATAGGACACAGAGTCCTAGCCCTGATGCTGTCACCACAAATCACCTACTCTAGAGTAGGTGATTTGTGGCTGTCACAAATCAGTCAAATCGCATTGCAACAACGAAGCTATGGAGTGTAGAACTACACTCCATAAACGAAACTAAGGAAACAAATTGACAGAAGGAAAATGTCGCGTCAGTTCATCCAGCTAAATTCTAATTGGTTAATTATTTCTATTATGCTGTCAAATTATTTCGCGCAACCAATCAACATTCCATCCTCAATATCAAGAAAACGCATATGAACTGTAGCTTCTTAATACCAACTTAAAATTAGCCCAACACGGCGGCCATGTGTAGGCAAAAAGAGGGGTCATTTCGGATGTATGGGAAACATATACTATTAGAAGTCCATGGATCCTAAGTCCGTGGATTTCATATTTTCAGAATCGAATTCTCTAGGCTTCCTTTTGGGGATCAGGTTTTGGTGTTCAGATTGGTGACCACAAATTGTCAAAACTGTCAAAATCACACCATCACTTAATGGCTTATATCTTTTTTATAACAATGTAAAACTCAACCAAAATACCTGATCCCCAAGACAAAGGTCCAAATTATATTGTGTTAAAATTTGAACACTTAATTTCCTTGCGTTCTTTAGATTTGTTGTGTAGAAAATGACCTAAATTTTGTTGCAAATCACGGGTGCCAACTGTTTTCAGGTTCCTAAAACGTGAGGCCCTCTTAATCAATATTTCTATGTAAATTGTTTATTTTCTGTCAGAATCTAGTTTTTTTTTTGAAGAATGACTAGTAATAATTATCTTTTACTCCTTGGAGCTATGTCCAAAGTATTGAAAAAGAAAACTGTGTGGCAACAATCAAGTTATCGTCAGAAAATTAGAAAAGTTTATTTGTGTTATTTAGCAGCTTTGTTTGCAGAAAGTAAAAAAGAGTTTTAGTAAGGAGAATGTAGACCCGACCGATGTTTAGTGAAGAAAAGAGACTGTTGCATGGCTGTGGGAGTTCCTTATTTGAGGAGTTGGAGGAGGACAGCAGTTAATTCTTTAACTATTTTAGAATGCCTGCAGATATGTTTTTTGAGCCTTTGGGTCTTCTTGAAGCTAATATTAAGAAACAAGACTTTGTGAGAAGACCAATTGAAGCTAAAATTGGGCTAGCTCTAGGTGATAGTATGATTTCTATGGCCTACCCCTTCAGAGGGTTGCCCCACAGACAGTATCTATAATATTATAGCTCAGACATGTGAAGCTATCTAGAAGTGCCTAAATAACAAAGTTTTAAAACAATCCACAGAGGAGGATTGGAAAACCATTGCAAAGGAGTTTGAGTTAAAGTGGGACTTTCATCACTGTATTGGGGCAGTGGATGGGAAACATGTAGTAATTCAAGTAAGTTAACTTAATAAAATTATTATTATTGGGTGATAGTACACATCACAACTCATAGAATTTTGCACTTTTTTTATTTGTTTGAAAGCTTACCCAAATAATACAGAAAAAAGGGGGGTTGAGTTTGGCCAATAGTTCGTTTTTAAGTCACATTCACACACAAGGTGCAGAAGGCATTCATCATGGTGCCCATTTAATTACAAATTTAAATGTCACAAAATTACAGATATCTTAAAAATTGATTTTATTGTTATAGGTACCACCCAACAGTGGATCTTCCCACTACAATTATAAGAATAGCTATAGTATTGTTCTCATTGCTGTTGTAGATGTAGATTTACATTGGTAGATATTGGAGCTCCAGGGAGGAACAGTGACAGTGGTGTTTTTCGCAGAAGTATTATTGGGATGGGCTTTGAAAACCAATTAATGAAAGTTCCAAGAGCATGTCCTCTTGATACGAAAGAAATTTAATATTTCCCTATGTTATAGTTGGTGATGAAGCGTTTGCGCTCACCAATTATATGATGAGGCCCTGTCCTCGAAGCGGAGTACTAAATAGAAGGAAGAAGGTTTTTCAACTACCGGTTAAGTAGGGCCAGACATATAGTAGAATGTGCTTTTGGTGTTTTGAGAGGCCGTTGGAAAATTTTTGCGAAACCAATTATTGCTTCTACAGCAACTACAAGAAAAATTGTGCAAGCCACAATTTGCTTGCATAATTTTATTCTTCAAAGAGAATCCTGTTTGCCAATCAGGTATTGTAAATATTCCCAATTAGATTTAAATACATTAGAACCAAGTACAAGCCTTATTGATATAGGCCGAACTGGTACTAATGTTTATACAAGAAATGCTGCTAATCTAAGGGACAATTGTCAGACTATTCTGAAAACATAGGAGCAGTTCCCTGGCAGTGGCAAGAAGTGCAAACTAATGACTTTTAGTTCTATGTAAACAAGATGTTTATAAATTATATATATTTTTTTACTAGGGTGGTCAAATTAAACCAAAATTTTCCTTTTGATCTACAGGGTATAGTTGCTCTTTTAACTATTGTTTTTGAGTGAAACTATTTTAACAGGTGATTGGAGAGGCCGAAATAAGAAAAAAGTTTATATAAAATGGCGGTTGGATGCGCACCATTTGTCATTTACAGGGTCTTTGAAGTAAGATAATGAGGATGGGTTTTAACATTGTTCTTTATTATGCTTTAATATATTTATATCCATGTATTAATAATCTTACGATTATGTATATTTAGTTAATCATTGAAAAACAATATTTGTATTAAATAATACCTTAGTTCTTCAACTAAGTCTATAAATATGTTTTTTATTATTTTTGGATAGCTTTGTACTTTGTAACTGCCTAATAACAAGATATTTGTGCAAGATGTTAATTGTGAAAAGTTATTTCAAGTAAAATAAATGTTTAGTGACCGTCATTGCATATATAGACTATATTACTTGTATGGTGTTCCACTGGGTACAGTATTGTTCGCTTATGGGAAAACTGTCAGATAAAAATCCGAAAATTTAGCAAGACAGCAACGTCAATGGATGCCATCCAGGTAAAGTATTTTTAGATTTTTACCTATGACAGTGTTCCCATGAGCAATTGGTATGTTCCCAGTGGGATGCCATGTATAACATAGCTTGGGAAAAAGTTTATTAAAAGGGGAACCATACAGGATGTTTATCAGTTTATAACCAGGTGTTAATGTGTTACAAACTGAGGGTAAATAATATTTACTCATTAAAAGTGGATATAAAAACATCCAATAAACATTGGTTTCTGGACCCAAGTCCTAAGTTTTTTTTAATGAGCAACTGCTTTTGAAGTTTTAAACACCTGTTCTTTACCAAATCTGTATAAAAAGTTTAACACACTGTTTCCCTCAAAAGCGTCAAAATGGATCCCTTCTTATTCAATGTAAATATTTTTATTTATTTTTGAACCTAAATTAAATTGAGTAAAACCAAATATGTTGTGATGCATATACCTATATTTATAACATTTAATACATTTTTTTTAAATTACTCTGTCTCCAAATTACTCTCCTCCTCTTCTAGCATCTGGAGAAATTTTATTTCAAGGCGGTTTCTGTTTCTTAAGGGTAGCCTCCTTAACCCCTCTCCCATGAGAACTAAAAAGCCATCAACCCCATCTGGTTTCACTTCTGGGCTTCTTAGTAGTTTCAGTATTTCCTTTGGGGTTTCTAAGTCCTGTTCTTCAGAAACATAACCTCCTAAAATGGAATTTCATAGTTTTATAACAAGTATTATTATATATAACTTCAGTTTATATAGAGTGGTAAAAAAACAGAATTTGGTGGAACAGTTAACTATAAAGTGAATTAATCGTAGTTTTTGAAAAATCGAATTTTAACTTTCTATATTGATAGTTAAGATTTGATATTTACGCTCTTTATCACTTTTTCTATTGTAGATATTTTTTATTTTCTCCTTTAAAAGATAAATAATAACGCTAACAATTCAAAATTAAAAAAATGGAAATTAAAAAACAAATGAAGGAGACGTAGTTTCCTAAAAATAACCTAATTTTGATAGTTTTGGAAAAAATCATCAAATTCTTTTAATTTCACCTGGCACCAAATATTTATTGAAAATTACATAATAATTTTGATGTCCATCTGTTCTATACTCAACAAATAAACTTTAATTACTGAACAATTTCACTTTAACTATATACATCAATAATGATTTCAACTGTGTAGGTAAGTACTTTTATTTTATCTACGTTATTATTAATTTTTAATATTCTACAAATTCAATGTAAAACATTTTTTTGTAGTCCCGCGTATGACTGCATAGAGGTCGGAACGTCAACAAAATATATGAATTGACCGTCTAAAGTAGTTTTCTATTGACCTATATCCAGGTTAAGATTATACACTGAGATCACGAAAAATAATTCATAATTATTTTCAAATATGGTTCAAAGTATGCAACATAATCTTACTCTTTCTTTTACTTCCCGAAGTAGAAGGTGAAGGGCTTGTAATTGACTCATTTATTGCCATAGGAACTTCTGGGGATTGGACCTCATGAGATATTGACGATGAAGACGAGCTTACATTGGAAATAGTCCTAAAACAAAATAAATCATAAAATACCAATATTATTCATTATGAGAATTCTATCCATACATTGTATCTTCATCAGTGTCCTCTAGAAACTTGTTTCAGTCATAATACTTAAAGGAGGGCCTTGAAGGTACATCTGCAGCACCAGCACCACTTGGTACAACTTCTTCTTCGCCCTCATGAAGTCATCCCTCAGTTGCCTCCATATTTTTTTTACTATATCTATTGTAAATGGGCCTGAGAACAAGAAACATCTTATTAGGTTTAGGTCTCACATATAATACAGTTTTCAAATTTTAAAGTATGCATCCAATCATATACTACCTCTTCCCACAACTGTTTGATTTTATTGCCCTGCCTTGCCTGTAGTGGGGTTCTAAAGTCCCACAGTGGCTTCCGGACATAAACTAGGGAAATCAGAAGCTCCTCGTTTAGTTTTTCACTGGCAACTAAGGTGGCAACATTTTGACTATTTGCTAGTCCCGAGAGTAGTGCTAAAATATTAAGTACAAAGAAATAAATGAATGTTTTATCACAACACAACACTATTACTCAAATCGATACACAGCCTCCAAATTTAAATAGGTTATGTACCAGTAAATTTAATAGGAAAAGTAATACTTAACTATTAATTAAAAACTTTATATTCTAATTCGCTAATGGTTCTTAACATACCATATATAAAAAAATAATATATAATTTATTGTGTAACGATTGGTCGACGAGGTCTGCGACAGCAGAAATAGAACAGCGGCAGAGATTGTCATTTTGACATATATATAAAAAGTTCGCCATTTTGTTAATTCATATTATTCTTTATTCCTGCGTAATTATTCAATGTTAATATATTATTTCGTTAGTTAAAGTGTTCCTTTCAAAATACGTGTGTGTAAGACAACCAGCAATTAAACACTGATCACTCGACCTCTCCTCTGGTCGGCAAAATAACCCTGTGCATAACATCTTCGCATCAAGTTTGGCGTCCCAACGTGTGGCCAGAAGAATTGTTCGTGTATGTAACGTGTGCTAATTGTTTTGAAATTCTAAACAGACACTGATCGGCTCGTCAGTACTATTTAGAACGTTTGTTGTTTCATTAACACTCCGTATTTCATCACTTCAGGAAATAATTTTGTAGGAATTTTCGGTAGTGACTATTGTACTCCCTGTTGTTTTGTGTTATGTAATGAAATCAAGCCGTAAGAAGCAAGACAGAAACATGACAGATCCGATTCAGCAGATAGTAATGTCACCCGACATGTTGAAAACTCTCATCGAAAGCATTTGTATCAACATAAAAGATGATAATCAAACAGTAAGTAGTGCTAATTTCTCTGCATGCAAAGCTAGATTTGACGGATCTTCAGGAGCGGATGTGGATGCATTTATAGATGCAATCACAACTTACAAAGAATGTTTGAAGATTTCAGATGAAAATGCTATCAAAGGTCTCAGTATGTTACTATGTGATGCAGCAGCTACATGGTGGCAAGGGATTAAAGGATCCATTACTTCTTTTGATGAAGCAACTAAGGCTCTTTTACATGCTTATGGATTTGCTAAGCCCGCATACCAAATATTTAGAGATATATTTTCCACTGCTCAAGGTAACGAGAAAACAGATATATTTGTTAGTCAAAAACGTGCCTTATTTTCAAGATTACAAGGTGATTCAGTTGTCTCTGAACACGTACAGATAGATATGCTGTATGGATTGCTAAATCCATTGATTAGAGGTAAAATCTGTCGTGATCAAATTAATGATTTTCGCGAATTTATTGATGCAGTGCGAAATGCAGAAATATCTTTACAAGACAACGGTGCTTCAAAACCTGTTGCTTCAAATCAGAACTCACACAATTATGTTCGAAAACAAAAACACTGTTCATATTGTAAAAATTATGGACATAATAAAGACGAGTGTCGTAAGTTATTAACCCGTGAGAAGAAAGCATCTACTGACACTCCTAATAATCAAACCATTTCTGATAATAATGGTTCATCCAAAGTTTTAATTTGCTATGGTTGCCAGACACCAGGGTATATACGAAGCAACTGTCCAAAATGTTCAAAACCATCAACGTCAACTCGACCAGCTGAATTTTTGTGCAGCTCGTTTCCTCAAGCTTCAGGTAACTTGCGTCCTTTAGCATATATTACAGTTGAAGGTCATACAGGCGTGACATATCTTGATTCAGGCGCTCAATCCAGTATAGCAGGAGCAAAGCTACGGGAAATTTTACTTAATGACAAGATTCCTTATACTACTAGACCCATGGAAATGATTCTAGCTGATGGAAAAGTAAGCTTAGTAACGGCTCTGTTTTTTGAAGTCTCTGTTACACTTCAAGACAGACAACATAATTTAAATCTAATTTCAATTCCTGAGCATACTTCTAGTAGAACGCTACTCGGCTCTGACTTTTTGAAATTAGGCAACATTGTTTTAGATATTCCACGTGGTTGTTGGTGTTATGGGGATGCTCCAGAGATATTGTATCCATTTGTAGAGGAACCTCTCAACCCGTATTGTACGTTGAATGCTATAAATCTCTCAGAAGTCAATCTAAGAGATTCCGAAGCGACTAATTTAACTCCTTCTCAAAGAACTGATCTTAACAATGTGTTGCAGGAAAATAGAGACATCTTTGAGGAAATTCTAGAGTCTACACCATATGCTGAACATTCCATACAATTATTGGATAATACACCTATTTCAGTCCCTCCATATAGGCTCTCGGAATATAAGAAAGAATTACTTCGGAAGGAAATTGATAAATTGCTGTCCATGAATATTATCGAAGAGTGCGACTCTCCGTATGCAGCGCCAGTGGTATTGGTTCCCAAAAAGGATGGTGGGGTAAGGCTTACCGTAGACTATCGTAAACTTAATTCAATTACCCGCAAGGATAAATATCCTCTGCCCCGGATTGATGATATAATTCACAGTACGAAACAACTCGAGTATATAACTACTCTGGATTTAAAAGCTGGTTATCATCAAATTCCTATAAAATTTTCTGATAGAGATAAAACTGCCTTCATTTGCCCATATGGTACCTTTAGGTACACTAGAATGCCATTCGGTCTCTGCAATGCGCCAGCGACTTTCCAACGTCTCATTGACCGCTTCCGGTCTGGCCTTCAAGACGTTAATATCCTGGCATATTTGGATGATCTGATCGTCTTTTCATCGTCTTTTAGTAGTCACTTAATGGACTTAAAAACAGTATTTAATCGTCTTCGCCATTTCAAACTTCACCTAAATCGAAATAAATGCTCTTTTTCATGTGATTCTGTCCTGTATTTAGGTCACATCATTTCACCTCTAGGATTTTCACCAAATTATGACAAAGTTAATGCTATAAATAATATACCAGAACCTAAGAATGTGCAGAACCTAATTTCATTTCTACAAACCTGTTCTTGGTACCGAAGATTCATACCTGGATTTGCTGATATAGCCCAACCATTGTCCAAGCTCACTAAAAAGAAAGCAAAGTGGTTGTGGGGTCCTCGTCAAATAGAGGCATTCAATCAATTAAAAGCTAGGTTAACCACCAGTCCAATCTTGCGACAAGCTGATCAATCAAAGCCTTTCATTTTAAGGACAGATGCCAGTGCCTACGCACTTGGAGCATGTTTACTCCAGGGGGAGACATTGGAAGATGAGCGTCCTATCGAATATATTAGCAGATTGTTGACCGCAGCGGAAAAGAACTATTCCACGACAGAAAGAGAAGCGCTTGCTGTCGTTTGGTCAGTAACCAAATTTAGAGGTTACTTAGAAGACTCTACAGTCATTATCCAAAGTGACCACCAGCCCTTGAAATGGCTCATGTCTCTCAGATCACCTTCAGGTCGCTTAGCACGTTGGAGTTTAATTTTGCAATCTTATGATTTAAGAATTGAATACACCCCAGGCCGTTTAAATGTTGTAGCTGACATGTTGTCTCGCCCAAGTGTGGCGGAAGCCACTGAGACTAACCTGGTATCAGTAGATATGCCCAGACAGCCTGTTAGCGAAATACGAAAACTGCAACTGGAAGATGAAGATCTTCTTAAAATTATTATCTCTTTCGAGAGCCTATCAAATAATGACCTTGACCTCAAGAGATGGCTAGAGAGAGGTTATGTGATGAATAATGGGATACTGTACAGATATGTTCCCGAAGCCGATGAAGAAGAGGCTCAGCAGGTTGTACCCAAAAAGCAAATCCCATCCATTTTAGCAGAATATCATGACTCAGAACTGGCAGGCCATTATGGTGCTGAAAGGACTTATCGAAGAATTGCTAAACGATATTATTGGCCAGGAATGAGAACAACTATAGCGAAGTATGTGTCGAATTGTATTGAGTGTCAGCGCTACAAAGCAAATAACTTAAAACCAGCTGGACAATTGCAAACACCTGTTCAGTCTAGAAGGTTTGAAACCCTATCAATTGATCTGTTTGGTCCATTACCGAAGACTGTGGATGGTTACAAGTGGGTTTTCATAATAGAGGACACTGCCAGTAGATGGGTTGAGCTATTCCCTCTACAGAAGGCCACTGCAGAAAGGTGCGCTAGATGCTTAATCGATGAAATAATTTTAAGATATGGAACTCCAAGGAGAGTTATTAGTGATAATGGTATGCAGTTCGTAAGTGAAGTGATGCAACAAGTAGCCCATGTCTTAGGCTTCAAGCAAACTCTCACTCTTGTGTATCACCCCGCGGCTAATCCGGTCGAACGAAAAAACCGCGACCTCAAGTGTCAGTTGTCAATTTTGACAGAAAAGGATCATACCCAGTGGAAAGACAAATTACCGGCGATACGTTTCTCAATGAATTCAGTACATTCGCAATCAACCGGTTTTAGTGCTGCTTACCTTACGTTCGGGCGCGAATTAAGAACGCCAGATGACGCTAATCGCGACCCTCGTGCTATCCTGGATTGTGACAATTTTGTACCCGAGATATCACCATATCTACAGACTTTAGCAACAACCTTAAGTGTAGCCCGAGAAAATCACGAGAAAGCTCAAGATCGTGCCAAAGACTATACCGATAAAAGTCACCGACCAGTCGCTCCATTCCAAGTAGGTGATACTGTACTCGTAGATGTACACGCACTTAGTAAATCCAAGGACTCGTATACTAGTAAGTTCGCTCCGCGTCGCGATGGACCGTACCAAATCCATCGTATGGTTACTCCGACAACTTACGAGGTTGGTACCGCTAGCAAACCTTTTGAAGTGGTTGGAAAATATCATGTATCAGCGTTGACTCCATACCATAACCTCGCCAATGCTAATGTTTCAGTGCCGGTACGACCAATCCGAAAAAGAGGTCGACCACGTAATAATCCTTTGGTTACATCAGAGACGACTGTACCGGAAACTGAGATGTCGACTCCCACAGCTCCAGTTATCTTCGCGACCCCTATTCCGGAAGATATGTCACAAGAGGATACCTCGGAAGAAGAGGCTCAGATCCAAACCGTAACTCCTCCAAGGAGAAGAATCGCTAAACCCAAAAGTTGTTCCTGTTGTTTAGCGACCTCCAACTTCCCTGCTCCTACTCTCGAGACGATTCGTGAAGCAGAGGGGGAGAATTGTAACGATTGGTCGACGAGGTCTGCGACAGCAGAAATAGAACAGCGGCAGAGATTGTCATTTTGACATATATATAAAAAGTTCGCCATTTTGTTAATTCATATTATTCTTTATTCCTGCGTAATTATTCAATGTTAATATATTATTTCGTTAGTTAAAGTGTTCCTTTCAAAATACGTGTGTGTAAGACAACCAGCAATTAAACACTGATCACTCGACCTCTCCTCTGGTCGGCAAAATAACCCGGTGCATAACATCTTCGCATCAATTGTATGAATAAAAGTGCGGAAATGAATAAAAGGGTGGAAAGTACTGCTATAAGTGCCTCTTAATGACTGCCAACATTTCACATAGAATAGAACTGTACATTTTTTTAACGCCTACCATAGGATTTTACGTGGCAAAATTTCAAAACCATGGTAGACCCATTTATATTAGAACTATATGGAGACTAAACTTTGGGATCACATAATTTGAGGGTGCAGAAATAGGCTCAAGTTGCCAATCTAATATAAATGGGCCCAATGTGGTGTTGATACAAAGTAATTAATATCATAAATGCTCATTTTGCATAATACAGAACAAAAACTATTAATACCATTAATAAAAATAAATAAGTTTGTCTACTCACCCAAAGTCATAATGTTTTGCTCATTAGCACACAGATCCAGGGTCCTACCTTGGTTTTGCGAAATTAAACGTTTAAAGCACACGTGGACCAGGTAATTTCCGCAGTGGCTATTTATTAGAAAGCCACAATATCCACATTTGAATTGGGTTTGCTCAGCCGACATTTTAAAACAAACTAAAAAAGTTCCTAACCCCAAAAACTAGCTGTCAATATGGCGGCGACGGTCAAACATTGGATTCAGTACATTAATTTATGTTTAGAATGCTGCAGAGTTTTATAGCTATAAAACGATTTACTTTAGGTGAATTTCCTCGAGACTAACCAGGTTAACAAAACTATGACGTCAGTGGTTAACGTAGTTTGGATCTGTAGTATGTAATCATTTTGATAGGGGTTTGTCAAATGTCAATATCGTCATTCTATATTATTTATATTACTAATATAATATAAAATGTTCATCCGTTATAAACAGAGAAAAGAATATCTATTCACAATTTGGAATTCTTTACCTTTTTGTAGAAGATTAATAATTTCTACTGTATCATTGATATGGTATAATTCTTCGTTTACAATTACTTCGTATACATTCATTATTCTGACCTACTTTTTCAACGAAAGTCCCGTTGTTATTAACATTTAACCAAAGAATACACACCATTCATTGATTTAACCTCAATAACAACAACAAATCACAAAGTGACAGATCATAGCTTCAAACCACATGTTAACTACCTCGGCCAGATGGTTTGAGATGTTGGTTAAGTGTGACGTCATTGTTTGGAATATGTATCGAGGAAATTAGAGTAGTTAACTTTTTTCTAACCAGGTTAGCGTGGTTAGTATCGAGGAAATATCCCTTTTGTATTTTGTGAGGTTTTAAGGTGTTTTGTAGTGTTAGAGAAGGACAGTTTTCCTATTTTAAGATGAAGAGCGGTTATTTTAAATCGTTATTAGTGTAAAATCCAGATGTTGGAGAAACATAAATAGTTTAGCTAATACATATATATTATGTGTAACCTTCTGCTATTAAATCAGTGTTGTATTTTGTTTTTTGTAAATAAATGTAGAACTAAGTTAGCCTTTCATTAATTGTAAGGAATTATATATGTATTTGGCGTTATGTAATGAGTTTATAAATGAGTGTTTTCTGTCGATGTTGTCTTGTGAAATTGTTTCTATGACCTTAGGGGTTTTATTTTCTAGCGTTTTTTTGTTTTTGGAAAAAATAAACTGTTATATAAGGGTTTTATTTTATTATTGTCCCTAAAGTGTGTGACATTTAATGCATTAGAAAAACAATTATTTTACACTGCAAAATATAAATTTTATTTCATTTTGACATGTGTACATTACAATACATATTTCTAATATTAACATGAGTAAAATCAATGAACTTTAACCTCAGTGTTCAAAGATTTTGATCTTATTGACAAAGCTATGTGAAAATATATTACTATAATAACACTTAGTACATAAACCTTATACGTATTATGAAGAGACAAGAATTATTACTAATTTAATTACAAATCAAAATAAAACATTCATTAAATGTTGAGAAATAATAAAAGTTGCAAAGTAATATTTACTAAATGTTTAGCTTCAAAACTAAAACATAAATAATTAAGCATAGTAGACACCACAGTCTCCATAAATTCAATTTGATCATCCTGGGATTGTTGAGGCATTTCATGAATATCCATGACCTGTTGACAAAGTAATTAATTATAACAATTTTCAGCAACTATCAATACATAACTTAACATTGCTATTACTAAAAATTAGCATTCTTTTTATCAAAATGAAGTGTGCAAAACATGCTCATCAAGTAACTTTTCTTGACCAGGACGATCAGTTAAACATATCCCAATCAATTGTCATTAAGTTCTGGAGACAATTTACATAAAAAAGGACTACTATTAACTATTTTTTACCTTAGTGTCAGTCAGTTTTGTCCTTTTATCTCTGCGATTCTTTCGGTCAACATCTGCAGCCCTTTTTTTTAGTTTCTGAGACACATGTCCCATATGTTGAGATGGTACCTAGTCAGGGTGTTCTTTATCTTCGAGGACAGCAGGTTTGCCTAAAATGAGTTAATACCTACTTGAGTACAAACTAAACTAGGAGCTAGTAGGGTTGATATAATATTTGATAAGAAGCCTACCAGTTATAAAGTGTCTACAGCAAACTTTCTGGTGTTTCAATATAGGTTCGGTCAGATCGTCCCTCTTTATTGCTGAAATCCATGCTTCCCTGCGAAGTTTGGTCAAATCGTTTTTCTTCGTTAGTAACCTGTGTTTTGTCTCTGCGGGAACGCGATAAAACGAAACTTCATCACGATTAGAGCGGCTTCCACAACCAACTACAATACGTATCGAAGACAAACATTACACTATTTAAAAACCACAATTTACAGTCAATAAACAGAAAGAAAATCAATTTAACGTGGGTTAAACCTTAGATTAACAAGGGTTAAACAATCACACTCTACAGTAACTTTGGCAATCCAACGACCTGTCAAAATAAATTCAATATGGCGGCGACGGTCAAATAAGTAACAAAGTTACTGTAGACACAGATTAGAGAAAGAACAGATACGAATCCCGGTAAAACATCAACCGATTTTCAACTCCGTCTTCAATGACCTCGGACCTTTAACTCGGTATGGCCGCGATGTTGCCAGTTTAAAATATTTTCTGAATTTCTAACCAAATTGCAATGTTGACTCGGGGACAATAACAATTTCCAGTGCCGGATCTAGTTTTTTTTTGGAAATTTCCACTAAATCTTTAAAATTGGGCCATGAATTAAAACAATAACCATAACCGAATATATATTCATGTATTTATTTAATACCTATGTGTACATTCTTATGATTTGTTATAAATAGTCATTACTCTTGGGAGATTAATTAATAAATACATTTTTAGATAACACAAATCACTACAAAAATTCATCAAATTCCAAATAATTCTCAATTTATCATTTATCAAAGGAAATACAAACGGGATGAGCCAAATACGGTATTCAATAACATATCAATTATACAGTTTAAATTGGTAATTGTAATTATTGAAACTAAATAGTACAAAATTAAAACATAATTTTGTTATTAAGATACAGCTTTTTTAGCTTATTACAAAATGTAAAGAATTTGTCATGAAATATATCAATATCAACATGGTTATAGACTGAGTAGAAGGATTTACAACACCTACGCAAGGGAGAATTTTGATAATAATTTGTAGCACTAAAGTTAATATCAAAAACTTTAAAAATATTAAATTTAACGAGGCAGGCAATCTCGTTGGAATCAACAAGATTATTAACAATTTTACATAAAAATTGATTTATTGATTATAAATTGAGTAAAATAGACAGTTTTCTATTTTTCTTTGGCTGGAACTTAAAATCTCTATTGCTAAATTTCAGCAAATAAAAAATCCTTAATCGGATGAACAATTTTTTAAATATTCGTGAGGGAAGCGTTCACAAGGAT
Organism: Galeruca laticollis; assembly: GCA_963921935.1. Classification (NCBI taxonomy): domain Eukaryota; kingdom Metazoa; phylum Arthropoda; class Insecta; order Coleoptera; family Chrysomelidae; genus Galeruca; species Galeruca laticollis. The sequence continues at coordinate 183,565,477 of OY998179.1, read as the reverse complement.
GTGTAAATTCTGTAGCTGTTGATATCATATATAAATTATTTCCAACTGAAGGGTTCGGCAAATATTTCTCTGTTTGTGAAAAAAAGGCATTCTAAATTATAAATATATTGACAAAACGAGTCCTCGGGTTTCCAAATACAAGTTCTTGTCATATGCTTGATAATGAATAAACATATTGGTCAAGTCCAAAACTTGCGTATTTGTAGAAAATTGTTGACAAACATCACATGAATGAATTTTTAGACACTTACTAATAAGATATCCAACCACATATTTAAATGCGTTTTGTTCTGGCAATGGATTTCGATGATAATCACAATTAGTGACTCTGAAATTTGCGGAAAATTGGTTAATGGCAATAGGAGTTTTAATAATCATAGATGTATTAGTGTTGGTCTGCGCCAAACAACATAATAAAATTTTCAAACTGATCTTCACAATTCATGAAGGATGAATTGAAAAAGTTGATAAAAAATAATTTTTTAAATGCACGTGAAAACTGAATGGGGGTAGGGTTGGTAGCATTTCCACTTTGTTGTCTAATACTACCAATAAAGTTTTCAAGACAGTCTTGATTTAGACGTCTTGTTAAAATAAATTTAAAATTTTTTGATTTTAAATATGCCCATATTTCTAACAAGGAATTAATTGTAATTTTCCACCCTTTAATAAATTTGCAATGGTTTGTAATATTTCTCCCTGCAATGCTCATAACACTCATGTTATTTAATATTTTAATTGAATCATTTAAAAAATCAATTTGGTGTATTTCCCCGGAAAATTTTCTGTTATATAGTTTGACATTGTTCAATGAAGAAGAATTGAAAATATCAAACAATTTGTCAGCATGTGAAATAAGTGTGACTGTATCTGAAGCCGTCACCGTTATTGTGCATGGTTGCCAAAGATATGATTTGTGAAAAAAAGTATATATTTATGGTATGATTTTATACATTATAATTTTTTAAATTGTATAATTCTTTTGATGTTAATAAAATTGATTTAAAACAAGTGATTGTCGAATATTTGTATCAGTATAACTATCACACTTAACAATAATGCTTATAAAATATTTGACCAATGATCGTAAATTGAAGGAAATATTATGCAAATTGACAACCCTGTTGAAAAATTTCGCGCAGCGGCCCGAACGGAGTCGACATACGACGATGGACATTTAAATGGGTATGTCTACCCATTTCTCTCTCTTTTTACTGTTCTCTGTCAAGCTTTCGTATCTGTTCTTTCTCTAATCTGTGCTGTAGAGCACTGTAGAGTGTGATTGTTAAATTGGTTTTCTTTCTGTTTATTGGCTGTAAATTGTGGCATGGATGGCAGCAATAAAGAGAGACGATCAGACCGAATCTATATTGCAACACCAGAATGTTTGCTGTAGACACTTTATAACTGGTAGACTTCTTATCAAATATTATATCAAGTCTACTAGCTCCTAGTTTACGTAGTTTGTACTCAAGTAGGTATTAACTCATTTTAGGCAAACTTGCTGTCCTCGAAGATAAAGAACACCCTGACTGGGTACCATCTCAACATATGGGACATGTGTCTCAGAAAGTAAAAAAAAGGGCTGCAGATGTTGACCGAAAGAATCGCAGAGATAAAAGGACAAAACTGACTGACACTAAGGTAAAAAATAATTAATAGTAGTCCTTTTTTATCTAAATTGTCTCAAGAGCTAAATAACAATTGATTGGGATATGTGTAACTGATCGTCCTGGTCAAGAAAATATCGATGAGCATGTTTTGCACACTTTATTTTGATAAAAAGAATGTTAATTTTTAGTAATAGCAATGTTAAGTTATGTATTGATAGTTGATGAAAATTGTTATAATTAATTACTTTGTCAACAGGTCATGGATATTGATGACATGCCTCAACATTTCCAGGATGATCAAATTTATGGAGACGGTGGTGTCTATGATGCTTAAGTATTTATGTTTTAGTTTTGAAGCTAAACGTTCAGTAAATATTACTTTGCAACTTTTATCATTTCTCAACATTTAATGAATGTTTTATTTTGATTTGTACTTAAATTAGTAATAATTCTTGTCTCTTCATAATACGTATAAGGTTTATGTACTAAGTGTTATTATAGTAATATATTTTCACATAGCTTTGTCAATAAGATCAAAATCTTTGAACAATGAGGCTGAAGTTCATTGATATTACTCATGTTAATATTAGAAATATGTATTGTAATGTACACATGTCAAAATGAAATAAAATTTATATTTTGCAGTGTAAAATAATTGTTTTTCTAATGCATTAAATGTCACACACTTTAGGGACAATAAAAAAATAAAACCCTTATATAACAGTTTATTTTTTCCAAAAACAAAAAAAAACGCTAGAAAATAAAACCCCTAAGGTCATAGAAACAATTTCACAAGACAACATCGACAAAAAACAATCATTTTTAAACTCATTACATAACTCCAAATACATATATAATTCCTTACAATTAATGAAAGGCTAACTTAGTTCTACATTTATTTACAAAAAATAAAATACAACACTGATTTAATAGCAGAAGGTTACACATAAATATATCTATTAGCTAAGCTATTTATATTTCTCCAACATCTGGATTTTACACTAATAACGATTTAAAATAAGCACTCTTCATCTTAAAATAGGAAAATTGTCCTTCTCAAACACTACAAAACACCGTTTTGAAACCCTGTTTTTCAGCTGCTTTTCAGGGATATACAAGTCGAAATAGCTACGGAATCATATTTATGAATACGGGACAAAGTTGCCAAATGAAAACAAGTGGATTATGCGTTAGTAAGGTGCCATGTACCTATCACAAGATCGACATGATTACACCGGGGCGGCCAGAACATCGGCCTATTGTATATATGTGTCTCGATTGTAATTGTAAATAACTAATGTTAACCTATTGTAAATAAAGACCTTTTTAAACAAACTACAAAACACCTTAAAACCTCACAAAATACAAAGTAAACCGTTTTATAACTATAAAGCTCTGCAGCTTTCTAAACATAAATGAATGTACTAAATCCAATGTTCGATCACAGCCTATATGCTGTGGTTCGATCGTCGCCGCCATATTGACAGCTAAAAAGTCACGTGGTTTGGATTGCCTAATACAGATACAAAACATGTATTGAAGTTGAAATTAACCAACTTCTATCCGTCTCCGTGATGGCCTTCACGGACGTATGTAAAATCATCCAGCACTCTGATTGGATGGTAGTAGTCACGTGGTTACAACGGATCCGTGATCACGTACTCATGTGGATGCACACTGACAAGTGTAGACAGATGACGAATATTTAGACATTATTTTAAAGTGGGATATGACAGCCGCCAGCTTAGAATAATATATTATTAAAATAGTACAAAAACAATTCACATTAAAAACGTGCTGTTTTATGCTGATTTGCTGTAAATTACTGATAACTAATAATTTTAAAATGTAACATTTCAGTATATACAATATCTTTTTTTGGTTGTTGTTGTTGTTATTCTGGTATTTTTACTTTTGGTAAATTAATTGTGTTCGTTTTCATTAAAGTTTTTTATATTCCATAATTAGTAAATAATAAAAGTAGTAATTATAACAATGTAAACGTTTATTTTTATAAATGTAGACTGCAGCATGATTTATTAATAATTTACTAATAATACAGGATGCTTCGTGTAATCGTATCTTCGAAAAAAAAATGTAAATGCGCCAATAACTGAAAAATTTATATTTACCTAAAAACTGTCGCTTCCATCATTGAACTTGTCCGTACCTGAGTTAACAAGTATAGTGTAGAATTGATTTTATAACGCTAAAAAGTGTTCAATTATGGTGTTTAAAAACTGTTAAAATTTATTTTACTAATTTCCAATCAGCCATTTAATAATTATATAAAAAAAACCATTTTAATTCCCAATTTTAAAGCGTAGGGCGTAAAGATTTTTTTTATATGAAATACCATAATTATTTTTAGTATCTCTATCATCTCCCAAGTTTTTGGTGTGGACTACTGGGACACTCTGTATAGCTAGGTGGCTAGAAAAAAAATTATAAAGATGCTTTTCATCAGTTAGGAAACTTCCGCCCTTATAAATTAAAAAGTGGTAACAGAGCTGTCAGGTTGCATCCTGGGTACAACAACTTTCGTTTGAAGGCCTCCAAACGCAGAAAAAATTGGCTAGAAGGAGTTAGAACATGAGACAGATATTTTGAGCTGCATCAGAAATACGGGTTTAAACCTGACCCGAAAGTTGTTGCTAAACTGGCACAAAAAATAAAAATAAAGAGCCGGATTTTACATATATAATATAGTTTTCTTTATATAGTAAACTTAGAACAATTATTAGGATTAATTATAATAATAATCAATCCCAGCGTAAAAATATGTTTAAAGAGAAAAAGTAAGAGTAGGACAAGGGATGATAGAAATTTTAAAAAACTGTTACATAATTAATTTTTTATAACTGCACAAAAATATAATTCTGAGTTTACAGTTTACCCATCAATTAAACCATAAGCACAACTCGTAGTTTTGCTTCTCTTTCTGTGCAAAATGAAATATAAGCAAGTTTCCTCAATCGTTTCGCAATCAAATAATTTGTTATATTCATCTCTACATATGTGAATTATCAAGTTATTATTTAGTTAATTTATACTTTATAACTACTTATAACTATTATAAAATAACATATCACAAAAAATGGATTCATTATTATAATTCTACCAATCTAAATTTCGACTTATTAATCTTTTTATTTTCACTTTAATGTTTGATATTAATTATATTATATCCACAAATATATTTATAAAAAGAATTTATGCAAATCAAAAAGAAAACATCGGGAAATGTTGACGGTTCCTATATATTTTAAATGAGATGAGATGAGTCGAGGTCCACTGGTGACGTAGCACACTTCCAGCCAGCCAGCACTATTAAAAGCCGTTTCTTAAATATAAACCATAGATACATAAACTTATCCATAACCATAATATGATAAGTAACTAGTCTACTGTCTGTAACCAATAAAAAAAAATTACAATGATTCTGAAAATATTTAAATGTTATAACAATGAAATTATTATTGGAATAATTATTTTTATTTGATGATTTCGCGCCATAGTTCAAATCTTCAAATGTGAATAATGCTCATCCCTCAATCGTTCGCGAACCCCTTCCCACGCCATTCCCCTTATAATTCAATATTAGGGTGAATATTAAAAGGATAAAGGGAAAGGGTAGTGAACATAGAGTAGTAGTGAAATTGACATCAGAAATAAACTGCAATAAAATATAGAATATATAAATACATATATATGATGGTAAGGTAGTTTTTTTATTCACATTGAAATACTCATAACACATAATAATAATATAACATTTACATATGATTATACCGATCTTTCTATATTTCTTATTTATAAAATGTGATTAGGAATAGCCAACGTATCCAGTGAAAATATTTTTTATTTATTAGTAGAACCTTGTGTGATGTTTTTAATGAAATAAAATGCTTTCGGAAGTATTTATTTCCTGGATAACCATTAAATGTGGTTGAAGTAAACAGTTCAAATATAAATACAATATAGTACGCCTTTCAAGTTATTAAAATTTATTATTTTCATTTGTACTGTTTGTACTTAATAGCTACTTGTACTTGATATAAAAAAGGTATATCTTATATATTACACTAGATAACACATTTCAACTTTCTTATATTATATCATTAAAACGTACTTGAGGCCTGAGGTGATACAACTCACTTTTTTTAAACAGTTAAATCATTTTTTCACACACACATAACTGCACACAATGTTTAAAATTGAATTACAATTTTAAGGGTGGTCGCCTAGTCATTGAACACAAACATTTGTTAAAATGGCACAAAAACCCAAAACGCCTGAAAATTTAGGATCAGATAGTTAAAAGTATATACTTTTAAATTGAAAAAAGTGCACTATCGCTAGCGATGGGATTTTGCGGAAAAATTTTGAAGTAAAAATTTTAGTTTTAGTTTTTTTGAAATATTTAAATAATACTTTTAGCAAAAATTTTTCATATAATACATAGCTCATAATTTTTCTATAAATTTTGTAATTTTGTCTGAAAAGTTTTTTTAAAACTCATTAGTTCCCGAGATATAATTTATTTTTTAGAAGCTAAAATTATCAATGCGCTTATGTGTGATGCAAGTAGTTTTTCAATCAACCAATTCATTTATCAACAATTTTAACATTTATGAAAATGTGATTTTCTGAAAAACTATAGGGGACTGTGGTAATGAAAGGGACATTTTCAGCAAATAGAAAATAACTTAGAAACAAATAGTTGCTGAAATATTTTATTTAACAAAGTTTGTAGGAAACATAATGAGCTATCATTATAATATGAAAAATAAACATAAATTATTATGTATTGTCAAAAAAATCAAAATCTAGTAGTTCGTGCGAATGTCCCTTTCAAAACATAGGTTGTTTTGAAAGGGGCATGTGTAGTAATGAAAGGGACATGTGTAGTAATGAAAGGGACATTAGTAGACTCCGGCGTTTTTTATTTCACCCCAAGTTCGAATTTCGCGGAGACGCGGTTTTCAAGAAAAAACTAGATAATGAACACTATTTTTAGTATATTCAACGGCATTCATTATCTAATTTTCTATTGAATAACGTGTCACCGCGAGTTTGAACTTGGGATGTAATACAAAACGTTGGAGTCTAGATATTAGTACAAGTATGCAATATATTGACAATTCTTAAATGAAATTACATTTATTTTAACAAAATTGTACTCCTCCTGTAAAATCAACAGGGAAAGAATAAAAGCTTTTTATACGTTCTGATCCTGTTTGTAAACGAGGTTATGGTAAGATCAGGTCTATATCATTAATATGAACATCAGCGATGTTGTCCACTTCCGGATAAATAAAATGGAACGAAGAGCTTTTATTTTTCATAAATTTAACTTCTAACATCATCACTTGATAACATTTCAATTATTGCTCCTACTGCGTATTTCAGATTTTTTTCGTCGCGAACTTCACTAATACGTAACTTCCAATGTTAGGTAATACATTGTTTAGCTGTTCGTCTTGAAACACTTCGTCGATATCACTTTCACTGTCTGCGTATTTTACAGAAACGTCACTATCACTGGATTCGTCTTTCTTTTACTATTTTCTTTTTTTGTACTATACTCATCTACAGCCTTTGTGTTGGTCCCTATCTTTTTGCGTTCTTTTATTTTTCCATCACACTCGTCTGTTATTTTTCTTTTTACAGCTTCTTTTTTCCGTTCTGATATTTGTTCTTTCTTATCTTTCTTCATCTGCTTCTCCAAATGTTCCTGCTCTAATTTGGTTTTCTCGGGCGTATCCGTCAATATTCTTGAGTATCCTTTTTTACGGCTTTTAGTTGACTGTGTTCGTGGCTGTGCCTTAGGAAATGGCCTTACTGATTCTGGAGTAACAATATTTACAGAGGAACATGAAGTTGATGGTAAGTTTGGAATTGGCTCTAATGATACCTGATCTACTTGAAGATTATCGACCAAAGTTTTTGATTCTGGTGTAACTGTATTTTTTGAAGCAGATGAGGTGGATGGTAGATTTGGTTAGGTTAGGTTGATACCTTACTGGCTTGGAAAGGACTTCGTATGTTAGTAGTAACTGTTTCATCGGTATTTTCAGTATGAAGTGTTCGATCAGTAACGTAAGATGGTAAAAAATCCTCTTCTGTGAGATTACTTGAATTAAAAGGATAAATGCCGGTTTTTCCAAATCCTTTTTTAATATTATTAATCGTCTCATCATTATTAAATGCGAACGTCGCCAATCTTGGAAGATGATATATGTTCACCGTTTTTTCCGGGACTCGACACCATCCAGTTGTTAAGGGCTACTTTAAAATAACTTTTAAATGGACCATATACAGCCACATCTAAAGGCTGAAGCCTGTGGCTGCAGTGTGGAGGGAACGTGACAATGATTACACCGTTATCTGCTGCTCGACATACAACATCCCAGTTAATATGGCTTTCGTGGTTGTCAAGAATTATCAAGACTGGTGACTGTTTAGATGGTTTGGTGTGTTTAATAAAATGATCGAAAGCGAACGTGAAATTATCTTCCGTCATCCAACCACTTGGGTAAACAAGTCCGAGGCTACTTGGTGGAGCGTATTGAAAAATTATTTCTTTAAATTTTTGTCGAGTAAAAAACAAAGACCGGAGGAACTGTATTTCCTGTAGCCGATATAAACAAAAGCATTGTAACCAACTGCCCTTGTTCGGCTGAAGTAGCTTGAGCCACCTGTTTAAGACCTTTTTCGGTAATAACTTTGGGGAGATTGCTTACTGTTAGGAGACCAGTTTCGTCAGCATTATAAATTCTATCTGGTGTAAAATTGTACCTCTTCAAAGCAGATTCAAGGTTATCATAAAACATTTTGACGTTGGTGACATTAAATGAAGTGGCTTGTGATAAACTCGTTGCTTCTGGTTGTCTCAGAGACAATTCAGGGTGACGGGCCATGAAACCACGAAGCCAATCCCGTCCTGCTTGCTTTTTATCATTCCATATATCTGGCATTTTCTTTGATAACTTATTTGCATACTGAAATGCCAATTGCCTTGTTTGAGTAGGTTCCCTAAATACGCTACTGTAAGGAAATTTTGGGTGACTTCTTGTTGTAGAGCAGATATTTTCAATGAAAATACTATTCTAGCAGTATTTTCATTGAAAATATCTGCTCTACAACAAGAAGTCACCCAAAATTTGCTACTAGGGATTATGAGAGGAATATTAAATATGAACTTCTCAATTATTTCCCCAAACAAGTACGCAAATTAAAACTACTGGATGCTATTCTGTCTTTGTTTCTTCCCAAAGGAAACTCTTCAAATGTGAATGATGGGAAAAGACAGAAAAGAGTACTAATAAAGAGAGAATCTTTGAAGTTAGAATACATCCAAAATAAGTGATTTTGTATATAAATATTGGTGTTGAACAATTTACTAGGTATATATTACATATGAGGTTCAAAACCTACCATACTTTTTTGTATATACATATATAATTTTTAAATAGGTTTATCTCAATTTATTTTATTAGGATTACACTAAACATTCAATTCCATATGTCTGTATTTTTTTTTTTTTTTTTTTTTTATTTAGCAGCTTTCGATTGCGAGGATCATTTAGCTGCAGATACACATTTAAATATTGTTATCAAGAGGCCCAGGTATAAAAGAGCTTTTTTGATATTTTCTTCATTACTAAATATATTAGTTATTGCGTATTCTATTCCGATATTGTGTCTCAGCTGAGAATAAGTTGGGCATGAGAAGATATGATTAATAGTTAGTCTGGTATTGCAATGATCGCACTTGGGTCGGTGGACTCCAGCTAAGAGATAGGCATGTGTGAGCCTCGAGTGTCCAATTCTCAGGCGGCAAGTGATAACTTGTTCTCTTCTATTCAAGGATATTGGATATGTCCATTTTTTTATTTCCGGTTTTACGGGATTCAACTGGGTGTTTTGCTCCGACCATCGATCTTGCCATGATTTGTTAATTATTTCTTTAATAGCTGTAAGAATGTCCTGATATGGGACAGGGATGCCATCATCTACTGGGGAGAGAGTTGCATGTTTTGCTGCTATGTCTGCCTTCTCATTGCCGCGAATGTTACAGTGACTGGGGGTCCATAAGAGAGTACATTTCTTTCCTACTGACGACAAGTGGGAAACTAGCTCCAATATTCTTAAGCTATAAGGGGATTTTGTAAATTTGTTTTCTAGTGATTGGATGGCACTCAAAGAGTCTGAACAAATAACGCAGGATTTTGAGTAGGAGAAGGAGAAGAATAGAAGAGCTTGCCATATAGCATACAGTTCCGCGGTGAAAATTGAGCAGTAAGGGTTCAAGGTCCAACAATATTCATTTTCCTCTATTACCATTGCTGCACCTACTCCGTTTCTGGTTTTTGATCCATCCGTATAAATGATAAGGCTGTTTTGGTAAAGGTCTAATTCGGTTCTGAACAGAGCTCTGAAGGATAAGGCTGATGTCTCATCCCTTTTCCACAAGGATAGGCTGATGTTTATATGTGGATTGGTGAGTTGCCAAGGAGGAGTTGCAGGAATGTTTTCGCTCATTATTGTGTATATATCAATTGAGTATTTCTCGCAGGCTTCATGGAACCGAATTCTTGCTGGTCTGGTTACTGTAGGTCTGTTAGAGAATTCATTATCGTCTAAAAAAATTGCATGGTTAATATGTGTTGGACGGGATATAATTTGGGATGCGTAGGTGATAGTTTGGAAATCTCTTCTCAGATCTAAGGGCAGGATGGAAGTATCGCATAGAACTGCAGTTAGAGGGCTAGTTCGGAAAGCCCCTGTACTTAGTCTGAGAGCTGATAATTGAAGACTATTTAATTGATTTAGTCTCGAAGGTCTACAGGAATTGAATGCGATCGCCCCGTAGTCTAGTCGACTCTGTATGAGTGACCTGTAGAGGTTCAACAGGATTTCCCTGTCTGCTCCCCATCTTATATTTGCCATACATCGGATAATATTCAAGGCTCTCTGGCATTTTGCCACTAATTGACTGATATGTTCTTTCCAGTGGAGTTTCTTATCAAAAACAACGCCCAGGAATTTGATACAGTCTTTGGCGTTGATTTGGTGTCCATATATGTTAAGTTCAGGTTCTGGATGTTCTAATCTTAGCCTACAGAAGTGGACATAATTGGTTTTTTCCCTTGAGAATAGAAGACCCCGTTGTTTCGATGACTGGGCCAAAGAGTCGATTTCAATATTAAGATTTTCGTTTATAACGTCCATAGATTTGTGTCTGGAGAGGACAATCAGGTCGTCTACATAGAGGATTTTCTCAACATGGGTTTCTTTTCGATCAAGAAGGAAATTTATGGCAACTGCAAAAAGAGATACGCTGAGAACAGAGCCTTGTGGTATTCCATTTTCGAGTATTTTAATGGGTGACTCTATGGATCCTAAACGGACAAGGAAAGATCGGTCATCTAAAAAATTTTGTAAAAGATTCGGCATTTTACCTCTCAGCCCCCAGAGGTGTAGTTGTTTCATGATGGAATATCGCCATGTTCTGTCATATGCTTTCTGAAGGTCAAAACTAACTACTACCAAATGTTCTCTATTAAGGAAAGCGGTTTGAATTTCATTCTCTAGGTAAACTAGAGCGTCGGTTGTAGAGTGTTTGTTCCGACATCCGACTTGCGATTCTGATAAAAGGTAGTTAGATTCCATCCACCAGGTGAGTCTATTATTAACGATCTTCTCAAAAACTTTTCCCATGCAGCTTGTTAGTGAAATCGGGCGGAAGTTGTTTGGGTCTAAAGAGGATTTTCCTTGTTTTAACACTGGAATGACTGTGGCAATTTTCCATTGTTTCGGATATATTCCTGATTCCCATATAGCGTTGAACAACATTCAATTCCATATGTCTGTATTATATTTCCTTTTATTGTGATTCTATATACTATTGTTTGTTCTGTTTTTATTTTTTATTCTATTTGTATTTTTTAATCTATATTCATTTTTAATATGTTACCTGTAATTGTTTACTGATTGATGTTATAGTAAGCTTTCTATACCATGTTCTTTATTATATTTACATTGCTGTTTATTGTAATATGTCTTCTTATGTGTATATTAGTGTTCCTAATTAAATAAAGATCTATATATCTATTTATCTTGTGTTTTGGCTTTTTGGCCTCAATAAAAACATGTATTTTTTCTTTTTTGTATCTATTCTCTTTTGCACCCTCTCATAATTGCCTAGCAAAATATATATTACATGACAATGTACTGTTCACTCCAAACGTTTTATTGAATTTTGTAACTGGGCAATTGGCAGTATTAATGTTAGTTGCATTAATTAATAAATAAAAGATAGAATAAACTTTTAAAACCCGTGTTTTCTAACAAAACGAGTTCTATAGAAATATAACAGATGGAAGGTCACTTAAAAAAATAACTACCTTGATTTTTACCTTCTCCCATATTTATTTGGTTATCATTTATTTGTAACAATAAATTACAAACCTACAGTTTATTTGTTTGAACAAAAAATCTGGAGCCATTAATGAAATTTAGAATTATCTTAAAATGTTTCGTTTTCCATGGAATATATCATTTTCAGAAAAAACAACATATCCAATATTTGTTACAGTAAATCCTTTGGTATGTTTCTCATTAAATATATTCAAATTCCTAGTAGCTGTATCAGTCCATCATACAATCAATTTCGAGTCCATCATTATATGCGTTATTTAACCTTTCGGAACTCGCGCTCACTTTTGTGATAGAAAGGTCGCGCGCGGACTCTTAGTCCGCAACTGTGAAATACCATTTTTACAAGTTTCATGTTATAATTCTTAAATAAATATACAAATTGAGATATTAAAAGTCATTTATTAACCAAATTTAAACATTTTAGTAATGTTAGAAACATAATATAACCAAGAACTCGAACAAATATAAGAAAAAGCTGGTACAAAAAATTTTTAACAAACATTATGGGTGACACTGAGGGCATATCATTAGAGAATGTTCCAAACAAATAAACTTGTGACATTCGACACAAGAATAGCGTGTAGGCCTATTTTTTCGTCGGTCGCAAATAAAACAACGTCCTCTCTGACCTGCTGGTGTTTCTGGAACTGGATGTGCTCTGGTGGTTTCTGCTCCAAAAACTTCATTTATCCTCAGTTGAATAGCCCTGGGAATGGGCTGGGTAGCACGTCGGCGAACATGTTCTTCTACTAACTGAGACGATAAGGCTCGCAAAAACATCCTTCGTCTTATTTCAGTAGCGTTATTTATCGAAAAAATCACAAAAGAGTTTATTCCAGTTACATTTAGTAAAGAGTAAAATAAAACCATGGGCCATCGTTTAGTGTTTCGCGCACAATCATAGGCCGCACATAGTTTGTCTACACAATCAACACCACCCTTTGAAGCGTTATAGTCCATTATCATGTCTGGTTTATTTGTACTGGCATCTATTTTGTCATCAAAGTGCATACTTGACAACAGTAAGACGTTTTTATTTTTCTTTGGTATATAAGATACCAGTGTACAGTCATTCCTGAAGGCAAACATACTCGAAGCAATTGGGCGACCTGATGGACGTGAAAATTCGAGGGGCAATTGCTTTTTATTTTTCCTGACAGTGCCTAAAAGAGTCAGCTTGAAATCTGTATAAAGTGACGTCAACAAGTCCATACTAGTGAACCAGTTGTCCACAGTCACGTTGCGACTTGTTCCTTTGATTGGCTGGCATAGTCTTTGTACCACTGCAGTTGGTGAATTGCTGCATTCATAGGGTCCGTCCGGTTGCTTGCCAATATAAACTTCCATATTCAAAGTGTAAAATGTCTTGGAATCCGCCATAGCAAAAATCTTAATCCCGTACTTGTTGGGTTTACTAGGGATGTACTGTCTAAATGAACAGCGTCCCCGAAACCCTTCTAACTTTTCGTCAATGGTTACAAATTCGAATGGCGTATAAGCAGTTTTATAGTTGTTCACCACAGCGTCAAAAACTTCCCTAATTGGGGCTAACTTGTCAAATTGTGTCCTGTCGTTTCTAGTTTCTAAATCGTCAAATCGCAGGTTTACTAAAAGGAATAGAAATCTTTTCTCAGACATTGTCAACCTGAATAATTCTACCCCAGTAGCATTTTTAGCCCACAGCTCTTCTGTATGTAGACGACTTGACTTCAACACTCCTGCTAAATACAATAGACCAATCAATGCTCGAATCTCCACGATATCCGTATCTCTAGCATCCCTTTCCCGCTGATAGTTTGGTCTAACCAACTGAATATGTTTATTTGTATAATAAACAATGGAATTTAAAATGTCATCGGTAAAAAAATATTTCCAAATGTCAATCTCTCTTTTCAAACCCCTGGCGGTACCTTTCACTCCTGGGAGGTGCTTGATTAGATTTTGCGCTCTAGTTTTTACATTTTGTTTAGGGACATGCTTTGCCCAATGCGTAACGCCGTCTTTACCAACAAACATAGGCCGCCCTTCCCATGGCGTTTCCAAATTTTCTGGTTATTCCACGTCCGATATCTCTTGTTCAGTGTGTGTGTGAAGGTCTTGCTCCTCAACATGGTCTTCTTCTCCAAATTCCTCCTGATCATCAAATTGTACATCAAACTCGTTATCGCTTTCTTCCAGGCAGTCAATCATCAACTGGTTCAGGCGTGCCTGTTCCTTTTCCCAAGAGTAGGCCATCCTAAAAAGACGTAAAAATTAGCTTATCCCTTCATTTATTTTATTAGACTTTTTTATTTTATAAATAAAATAAAAAACCACATAAAAACATACTTTTCTTTTGTATTTAAAAAAAAATCCGAGAAGAAATTTATCACTAACAGTCGCATGCGGACTCACAGTCCGCAGACCTAAATATTTTTCAACCAGCTCCACTAATCAACGACTTGTGCACTACTGCTTAGCCAGTGCAGCGTTGAAGGAAGATTCTAAGCGGAGCAAGCTCCTCGAGTTACGAATTTTAGAATTAACCTAGGATAAGTTGAGCTGCGGAGCGAGAGTCCGCGCGCGAGTTCCGAAAGGTTAATCACCTAATTATTTCTTCCTTCAATGGTTTCTTTTTCAACAGATCTTTGAAAAGGACAAGGAAAATCAGTCATAAATCTCAATACTGGAATACCTATTACAATAAATTACAACTGCTTATTTTACCTAGTTATAATATTTAAGCTTTCTTGTGTTCAATTAAGATCTAGATCACGGATGAAAATTATTGTTTTATCCAAAAACCTTCTCAAAATTATCTATAATAACAGATTATACACATAAATTGGTTGGAGATTCGCTTTTGTTTACTCTCCAGTTGACGTCATCTCCCCCGCCATACATGCGCAATATTCTACCTTACAATCATTGTATTTGAATCATTTTCATGAGTATTTGCAATTTAGGCACAGCATATTGTTCATTAGGCTGTGCTTTAGGTACTCGGCTACGATTTTGCGCAGTAATGAGCGCGCCAGACTGCTAGCTGCTTTTTAAGCCGCGTTTTCCAATCGACGGGTTTTTTCCTGTCGCATGGGACGAAAGACGCAGGCGTATCCCGTCTAGCAGGGAGTGAAGTACCACTCAGCGTGTTACGACGGCTCCACACATCCGGGCAATGCTGAGGCCAACAGCGTTCGTCCTATGTATGGATGAACTAAATAGCGTTGGTGCTCAAGTTGGTAGTACCCGTCGTTTTTTTGGAAAAAAGTATGTGTCTTGTCGTTAGTTTTGCTGACCACACATTGGTTTGATATTCAGTCATATTTAAAAGTTCAAGGCATAAACAAGTGGAGTGAATCGTTTTTAAAAATGGCTTCGTGTTGGACAAATGAATTAGTGTTGAAATTTATAGAACTGTATCAAGCGGAACCGGTTATATGGAACACCGCAATTCTCAACACAAAAACAGGAATAACGTTATAGACGTAGACAACGTATACAAGATACCATGAACTCTCAGTTTGCAGTTGCAGAACTAAAAAGAATGAGAGAGTCATTGATGTCCACTTATAGACTACACAGCAGAAAAATAAAGGATTCTATTTTAACGGGGACTTTTTTGCAGAATTAAATTTAAAATGCTGTTAGCACTCATCACAACAAACGCATTTTCTTTTTCTTTACGCCCAGACATCTTAACGTTGTTCCGGTCCACAAACGAATGAGCTTGACGCCAATGTGTAGGCACTTTATTCATACGCACCACGAACAAAGTCAAGTTGGTCCAAACCACAGATAACCAACGCCCAAACTTTGGTCCCGACATTGGCGTGTGTGGAGCCAGCGTTATGTTTTCAAATCAACGGGACTAAAGTCGACGTACTGGTGGTATTTACCATTTCGTTTTTAGCTCTACAGGTGGTACAATATCGTCTCGTCATAAAAAAGAGTGTTTTTTTGGCCAAAAAAGTAGAGCACTATTATAATAATGTGGATAGGAAGATGTGACGGTTGGCGAACTCCTCCGACGAAAGCCAACTAGCGATATTTTTATTATAACGAACGTCTTCGGACGAAGCGCGAAGCGGACCGGCTCCTCGTGGACAACGCGGGCACGGGCGTCGTACGCCGGCAGAGTGCGCCGGCGGGAGACGTAATCCCTTCTTTCTCACTGAACGAATGGCGAATTATGCTTCCTATAAAGGTTATACGCAAAGATCCAATTTTGTCGTAAAAGTTATAAGTATTAATTAAAAGCGAATTGAGCTGCTGCTAAGCTCCAAACTTGTTTCATCTAAATTAAGAAGTTCTCTATAAAATATTTTGTGTTCAGGATTTTCCAGGTAAGGAATCATGGATGATAGAGATTTTTTTATTAGCGGTAATCTTATTCTCAGTGGTAAAATTTTTATTAATGTATGCCTTCGCAGCATTCTTGTTTATTCTCTGCTGGTCTATGAACCTACCTTTAATCTTTTCTAGCACAACTTTCACGTTTACACTGCAACTTCTTGTCCAATACACGCAGAAGCGTAGCGTGCCTTGGCGAGGCACCGTATAAAAATTTATTTAGGGGCCCTTAGGAAGGGTAAAGAATTATAACAAAAGAAAAAAAATGTTTGCATAAAATTAAAAGAAATATTTATTCATCATATTTATCTATCTGTCACTTTTTTCAAAATTTTTACAAACAATTCAAATCAAGTATACACCCTCCTTGCCTTTTTTTCGGCAAACGGATTTATTAAATCATTTATAGCTAATGATGACTTTAGTTTTTCTAAAGCTCCTCCCTCTATTGACAATAGTGACAGGCCTGACAGGTGTTCCTGTCCAATTGAAGTTCTTACGTAATTTTTTATCAGTTTTAATTTTGAAAAACTTCTTTCAGCAGTTGCGGTTGTAGCTGGAAGGGTCAAGAATAAAAAGCATGCTGTTATTACCTCCGGAAAACTGGATGCAAGACTATTGAATTTTATCAGCAATAATTCAATGAATTCCTTAATGGAATGAATTTTTTGAATTTCAGATTTTAAGCATGTTTTTAGAGCCTTTTATTGGTCATAAAGATTAACTGAGATGTCTTTACTGTATTTAGCCGACAGTTTTCCGGAAGCGTTTAATATCTCTTCGTTAGAAGAAGACAGGAGTTTATCCGGTTGTAATATTTCGAACATACTACTCAGGTTGCAAAGGCTCTGAAATCTTTGTTTAGTTTGAGAAATTAATATATCTATACAGCAATAGTAGACATTTACTTTGAAATAAGATTCCGAGTCTGAAATTCTCTCATCTTGTGACAACTCATCAAAAAAACGTTTCGTTATCTTTCGCCTTTTGTTTTTAAAAACCGTTGTCACCCTCCACTCTTTTGCTAAATCTTTGGACTCATTCAGCAAACTATTGAATGAATTTTGATTTCTTAATTCGCACAGTCTATTCAAAAGATTACTTAATACAACACTAGTTTTTTGTAAGTCATTATTTTCATGCTGTAATGCTTTAGAAACAGGATTAATGATTTCAAATAGTGAAGAAAAAAATGTGACAAGCCCTAAGAAATCATAACTCTCTAAAATGTTAATTATATTTTTACATTCTTCACGTTCATCTTCTTTTTCGAAATCAAATTTAGTTGGTACAAAGTTTTCATGATTAATAAATAATTTTTTCTACAACTGTTATGACAAGTAGCATATTTCTCATAGCTTACTTAATTTCAAAACCATATATTGCTCACACTGTGAGAAATATTATTTCTCACGGCACTTTGCCCACACTACATACATTTATATGGAGAATCCAGTAGGAGATCCTCGATGCCCAGCCAATTTCAGAAACTTATACTCAATGCCCAGCCGTTTTCGGTGGGTGGTCCTCGATGCTTAGATTTTTTCTACAAAACTAGTTACTTGTATTCTTTAAATTTGTGCAGTTGTAGAAAAAGTATAGTGTGCAACATGTGGGAAAAGTACTTTTCTCACTCGTGTGATTGCGGCACTCGCCCTTGGCTCGTGCCACAAACTTCCACACTCGTGAGAAAAGTTGAACTTGTCCCACTTGTTGCACAATATACTATTTCTTTACCGCTAATAAAGCGTCGTTCCTTGAAGACCATCTGGTAGGACATACCTTCTTAAGGGTAATTAAATATTTTTCAGATGAATCGTAACTTAACATTGCCCAGCGTTGTATGCTATTGCCAAAAAAGTATATATATATATATATATATATATATATATATATATATAAATTTTTTTTTTTCTAAATTATCGAAAAAAGTCGACACTTCACGAACATGTTTCGCAGCATCGTTTAAAACCAAATTTAATGCGTGCGCAGCACAATGAACATAATCGGCATTCGGAGCATGCTCTCTTATTAGGGTTTGTAATCCTCCATAAACACCCGACATAACATTTGCTCCATCGTAACCCTGTCCTCTACATTTAGTCAAATCAATTCCATATTCTTTAATCGTATTTAAAATTTCAATTTTAAGTCCTTCAGCTCTGCAATCGGATACTGCTATAAACCCCAAAAAGGACTCACAGATTTTTAATTCTTTAGGCACATTATCATCATTTTCTGTAATCGAGATGTATCGAAAAACTACAGAAAGGTGGTCAATTTTTGACAAGTCTTGTGTAGTATCTAGAATTATTGTCAGAAATGGAGCTTTTTTAATTTCTGAGATAATATTGTTCCTGACTGCGGTACCAAGCAAATTCATAATTTCATTTTGAATCGTAGGGCTTAAATAATTTATTTTGCCTTTTGGTTTTAGAAGAAATTCTTTTAAAGTTGCATCATAATTAGATAGCAAACGTAAAATTGCCATACAATTTCCAGAATCAGAATCATGGCCTCTTAAAGGTAGATTACAAGATGCTAAAATAATTATAACATTAATTATACGATGCAATACATCTCTCCAGAATGTAATTTTACTATTGATTTCACTTTGCAATAGATTATCGATAGTATTTCCCTGTAACCAATTATTATAAGATAGGGATGCATTAATATGCTGCTGTGACTTTTCATTGTCAAGTATAGTTTGCGTAAAATTGCTTCTAATGGAAACACCGTTAACCCATGCAGAGGAGTACGATTTGCTTTGAAGATCTGCTAATAACCCACAGAAGTGGCAATACGGTTTGTTTAAAACATTAGAATAACATAACCATGGTCTTGGAATTTTTATGCCTGCCTTATTGATATATGAATAATAATAGACCGAAAAAAGTCGTTTACTTTCAGAATCTTTTGGAAACGGTCCTTGTGGCTTAAATGGACCCAATTTAAATATTATTTTTCGTTCGCATTCAGTTGGACTGTCACAAAAATTTCCTCTATCTGATGAAACTATATTACAATCTTCAGATATCTCAGAATCGTCGATTTGATGAAGAACGTGCTTCAGAAGAATCTGAAAATATAATTGTTAAAAAATAAAATCGAATGTTTTGATAAATTTCAAAAATATATGTTAAATACATTACGTAAGGTTATGGTTAGAGAGTGTTCAGACATACGCAGGCTCTACGCGGGTTGTGTAGTACTGATAAATGGGTTGGATAGTACTTACCTTTGCAATCTAAATCACTCACAGGAGCTGGTGTCTGAAAAAATGAAGAAATTTTGGGCATTTTTTTATAACCTCCTCCCTTTTCTGTTTACTTTTTCTTTTGGTAGCTCCGCTGGGATAATCTCTTTTCCTTTCACTCATTGTTTTTTACAAATCGCTACTAATACTACTAAGCCAGAAGAACAATTGTTTGTATTCTGTTACAATGTAATGTCCAAGTAAATAAAACGCGTTAATAAACATTGCTCTCCATGTATCATCGTATCATATGTACATCGATTATTCCCCTGTTGAAGTAAATGACTTAAACGGGAAAATCCCGCAGCCCGCGATAACCGATGTAGAGTGTTGCCAACTTTTGAACGCACGCTTTAAGCTTAATACTCACTTAGGCGAAACTCGCGTTTTATGACATAATGTGTCAAATCCAGATTTAAAAATATTCGCGGCGGGAAATTTTAAGTTTTCTGCGATTTTTACGAGTATCGTTTGTCACAAATCATGAGAAATAACATAACCTAGAATTTTTATTATTATTTGTTTGTGTTTGAGCAATTTTTATAAAAAGAAAACAGTCATGGATGCTTGTCATTACAACAATCATTTACAAAGATATTATAGTGTAGTAGGTACACAAACCTAATATCTCTCAAGAATAAATTTATAATCTGCACAAACCATCAAAAAATGACACTATAAATGACAGTAATGACACACAATCGCAAAATAGTTAAAATCATTTCAACTTTTTTGCGATTTATCCGCACTTTCGCGTTGGCGAATTTCGCATTTGTGAGTATGGATGAAATACGCGAATGTGCGACAACAGTCTGGATTTGACACAATATGTCAAAAAAACGCGAATTTCGCCTAAGTGAGTATTAAGCTTTACGCGGAGAAAAAATAATTGCTCTTTTTGACTTTCGTCATTTCTGAAAAAAAAAATTTGGTAAGTTTTTATTAATTTTCGCTTACGCACGTTGGGGGCCCCGTGGCGCGGGGGTCCCGTATAATTGATACGGCAGATACGGCGGTAGCTACGCCCCTGAATACACGCTTAAGCATAAAGAAACATACTGCCAACCTGACTTTTACACGTATATCCTTTCAAAATAAAAACTTTAAGGGTATAGTGCGCAGCATTATCTAATTTAACTTTAGTAAAACTTAGAAATAAAATTACACCTACTTATAACCTTTGTGGGAACATTGGCGATGGCACTTGACACATTTTAAAGCAAATAGGTATCTAAAAAAATTAGATTTTGATATTTAGTGCCTTTGGTATTTCCACAAAATCTCAAATTATTATAAATACAATTTAACATTTTTGGTCACCATGGTCGTTTAAACGAACATAATTATCCTATACCCTTGAATGAATTAATGAAATGGGCGCCGCTGCTGATGCATGGCAATTAGGCCAAATCTGGCCCTTTTTACCATTCCCCAATTTCTTCCCCCTTTACTTCACTCGTTCGGTTTCCTTTCAAAACACCTCGACCTACGTATAAAGGCCGTGACATCTTTCAGAGAAAGGGATTGTGGGTCTTCTTCTTCAATTCTATCCGCACCAAATATTTCATTTCTGAGTTGTGTGTGTACCTCCCAGGTACCGAGAGAGTGGTGAGAGGATTCCTCCTCCCCGCAATCTGCGTCTGAATTGGTCTTTAACAGATGTAAGTGTCTTCTAAGTCTGCAATGGCCAGTCACATACCAATTATCAGTCGTGATCTGGGTTTATCCAGCAATCACCGTTTCCTTATTGTTGTATCCGGGCAGGCGATTGTTTGTTTCACCTGCCTGAGGCCGTTGCAGTCTCTCCAATATTTCTCAAGTCTTCCCTGGACCCATTTTTTGAGTAAGGTTGTAGTTTGAGTTTTACTCGACCCTATTATTGGTTCGGATCGACAGCAGCACATGTTGGCACCTCGCCTGGCAAGTTCATTCGATCCTGCTGTGTCCCTCAGTAGAACAATTTCTCGTTCTGAAGCCAGGCTATCCAAAGCATCTGCGCATTCCTGAACCAGTACCGTACTAGTTCTGGGGCTGCAGGTTGCTTTAATAGCGGCTTGACTATCCGAGCAAATGCTAACAGGACTTCTAGATGCGTTATATTGGCAAATTAATAACAAATAATCACCACAATAATATCAAAGTATTATATATCTCGAATGTCAAACGATTTATAATTTGTGCCATCTTCATAATCGTGTAGACTATTTTAGAATTTGATTAATAGTTTCAATTAAGTTTCAAAGTATAACAACAATTGTGTTGATAAATTAAGATATTATTATTCAATTAAATAACTGCATTTTGTAAATAGATTAACAAGGTTAACATTGACTTTACAACTAAATAATTATAGATAGAGATCTTTCTTATCCACATTGGTTGATTTCATGTCGTGCCGCCATCTCCATTTCTATAAGTTAACTAGAGCTTTCCGTCTAGATTGAAATATAAATACAGAGTTGTATTAGGTATTTAATTGTTTGTAAATTTATTGGATAATAATAATTTTAATGTTTATTTATTCACTAATTATATTACAATTTAAATTATTTCTGGAGTTTGAATTTATAAATTAAAAGACATCCTCAACCACCATAATTCCTTGTTTATGGTTAAGAGTTTCGTCCTTATAGACTGAGTATACTATAATAATATATAGATAATAATTTCATTTGGCGTCCAACTAAATTTCAATTTTGAAAACATCAGTATAACAATTTAGTCGATTAGAATAATAAAATTTAGTTATATAATACTCATTGATCTAATAACATAAAAAATATACATTATATATCAATTGTCGAACTCTACGTGGCCAAAGAAATTTAATTAAAAAAAATTTAATATTTATATATTAAAATAATATATATCAATATATATATATATATATATATATATATATATATATATATATTATAAACATTTATGTGATATTATACTTACTTTTATTGTAGATGATTTAAATGTATATGTTTATAATTTAGAATTTTTGTTTTAGTTTGGCTAGCTCAGTTTGTTTTTAATATTTGTTTAATAATTTATTTTAATTAGATTATTCGGGAGCATGAAATCCTTTTTCCCTTTGAGTCCTGGCAATTTATACTGTTGTAATAGTTGAAATAAAAAGAAAACACATTATTTGAAATCAATTTAATTACCAATGCAATATTTATTTGATAAAATAATATGCGACGCCAATGGTTATATTGTACCTATTTATTGATTTTAATAATATCATAAATGCGCATGCGTGAAAAACTAGTCATGCGCTTTAGCATGAAACAAACAATTATGATACGTAAGAAGCATCTATATTATACAACACAGTTTGTTGACGATGAAAACAATTGAATGGTTAAAACACATAAGAGAATTTATCTATAAATCATAGTTATATATCATACAAATTGCTGTGGAAAGAAATGAGTTATATACATGGATAGAAAAATAGAAATTATATACAAATGGACATAGTTATTGCATTATGAAATTTCAATCACTAGATTTATGCGATTACAAGATAGCGAGAGTAGCGTAAGTACATATTTTAATTTATATAAAATTCGGCCTTTTATTAAATTTAACGATTTATGCAATGAATACACTATACAAAGTCTGTTTCTTTCTTTTTTAGATCGATCATGTTTGCAAAAGTTTGTCAATTTATGAAATTAAGTACTTAATTGGTATTTTAAGTTTTTACACTGTTTATTGGCCAATAAATGATTTAAATACACTGACCTGTTGATCTTGAATTTGGAAGAAAGTCTCTGGATCCCAGGAACACTCCACTGAATCTCCAAAAAAACCAAAGTTGTTGAAAATTTCACAGATTCTTGTCGGAAAACTTGTTACAATTAACTGTAAGTATTTCTAATATTGTATTTAATCGTACTTTAGGAGTTTAAATGTCTTAAACCGGGAATATCTTTAAATTTTTAGGAACACTATCCCACACACTCCTCGCTTCTTAACACTAGCTTCTGTTCTCCTTAAGCGTCCCCTCGATTTTCGACTTTTTTAAACAAACAGTCTTTTGTTCTTTTCCAGGTCACTATTCTAAAGTTTATTTATTGATTAACAATTTGTTATGTCATCTTTTATAACCAATAAGATATTGTCTTTTGTAATCAGATAATTGAAACTTCAATCACTTATCAAAACATTTCATACATACAAATACATTAAAATTGGTTATACTTAGATACACTTACATGGTACAACATTCAATATTATTATTGATAGTATATTCTTGTTACACTCATATTAATTATAAATATAAATTCTCTTATGTTATTTGTCTATATGTCATTATTTGTTTATCTATGAAATCTATTGGATTATATTCTATTCAATATTTATATTTGTTCTTATTCTTAAATTAATGATTATAATGAATTAACTATAGTAATATTTGTTTTCATTTCAGATGAACAGCTGATTAAGTTATGGAAATTATTCTTCGTCTTAGGCAACTTTATTTACATCATTACATTGGTTAGGCAATATCTATATTTTATGTTATCATTGAGGTAATTCCTTATTTATTATATTGTTATTGGCTGTTATTTAATATATCTTTATTTGATATGTTGTTTAAATTAAGAAAAGTGTTTCCTTTTTACTTGTTTTCTTAAATTATGTTATTTTCATATATATTTCATACTAGCAAACTTAATTTTATAATACTACTTCTCTTATTATCTAAGATATCTGGTTCAATATATATATATATATATATATATATATATATATATATATATATATATATTGAACTAGTCATCTAGTTTTGTAAATATAATATTGAAATAAATAAACATAAAAACATAATAAAAAGGTCTTATTGTAACGGAAGGAGTGTCAGTAGACACAACCATTAGAATAAACTCAATAACAAGTCAAATATTAAAATATAAAAAGATTGAAATATGAATAAATCGGGTGAAATATTGATGTGAATGTTTTAAAAAGGGATGAAGAATAAAAATTCCAACACTATATTAGTTAAATAGATAGTAAATATTACCTGTACCAGTAATTCTGATTGGTTGTCAAAGTCACGGAATTACGTATTACACTGAACACAGCCATAGCAATTTCTGCAGGACGAAACGTCATATAATAGCTTGAAACCTAAATTAAGAGAAAAGAATAATCAGTTTAACAATAACTTAACATTGTTTACATATTTT
The DNA here is from genome assembly GCA_963921935.1 of Galeruca laticollis. Classification (NCBI taxonomy): domain Eukaryota; kingdom Metazoa; phylum Arthropoda; class Insecta; order Coleoptera; family Chrysomelidae; genus Galeruca; species Galeruca laticollis. The sequence continues at coordinate 183,540,636 of OY998179.1, read as the reverse complement.
TTTTAGTAGTAGCAAAGGTTTAGAATACCATGTTTCATTCATTCATTGCAAAGGGTTGAAACTAGATGGAAAAGATAATTGGAACACAGCCCAAACGTATAAAAAGGAAATGAATATTTACAAGAAGTAATGCCTGCTAGGGAATTTTCATTACCAACTTAAAATCATTGCTTATTGATTACGAAATTATGAAATATATGAAATTTAATTACAAAAACAAAAATAATCAGGAGTTTATGTATAATAACTGTAAAATAAGACTCAAACTACAATAGAATCAATTACATATAGGTTAATTAATAATATAGGTTGTAAAATTTGTAAAAATAAACATTTCTCAAATTAGCTAAATAACATGAATATAAGAAAATTGACTATTGTACGAGGAAAAGAGGACTTAATTAAAATTCCTTAATACAATAGAAATCTAAGTGTATCAGTGTTATTACCCTCCAGGACAATAAATTTATGTTTTTTAAAATAGTAACTAAAAGACTGGAGAATAACAATTTTAGTGATAAAAAAACAAATAAGTGAGCTATGGACTAGGGAAGCCAAAAGACTTGTTGATTTTGAAAACAAAAGAAGGTTGATTTATGATGGTGATGGAGGATGCGTCGATAAAAGATTGCTCTCTGTATAAAATTGTTTGAAGGTGTTTAAAAGTGAAAATTATAAAAAAAAGTTAAATCAAACTAATCATAGGAGTATTCAATCATGTGTAAGGATTGAATTAGTGCAGTAGGAGTGTGTCTCTTAGGAGATATCTGCAAGATTTGGAGATGCGAGTGCAGCCGGCAGTGATAGCAAAGATAAGGTCTGTGTATTTTGCTTAAACTTATTTGGAATTCCAATTAACATTTTCAAAGTGTACACTCAAATCTTTAGTTGAACATTCGAATCACATAACGCATAAAAAGGCCAAAAACAATAAAATATGATGCATCATAAATTTATCTATAGAGAATTATATCTTTAATATCTATATAATTAGTGTACTCACCTTTTGTAAATTTATCTACTTGAAATCTCACGTGCATAATGTATGTTACATTAAATTTTATATCTTCCTTCCAGCTATTGCATGTATAACTTTAAACTATCACTTTCTTGACCTTTAAACACACACATATATAGTTTATAAATTATCACTTATATGTAATTGTTTATAGAAACTTGATAATTTTCACAAATTTTGTTATCAAAAGCACGCTAACGTCGTGTTGACTATAAAACGTTATTTATGGAAGGGAAACCTCCTTCTTTCATGTATATTGTAGTAGCGCATGCGTTTGGAGATTTAGCGCCGACGCAGTAGTGGGAACATTTTGTTACAGAGAATACATGTATGATATAGGGTGGCACAATTCCATAAGAATAAATTTTCAAAACAAATTAATAGTTTCAAAAATATTTTATTATGTTCCAATCAGGTTAAAATTTTCAAATTATTTTATTAAACAGCTTTACATTTATGTGTTGATTTTTTTTTATTCTCACACCCATGATTAAATTATCAATATCATTGTTGTCATATTTCAATCGTTTTATTTAACAGATACTGTTTCTTTCAGAGGTTGTATGTAAAGGTAATATTAAGAATATATTTCCTCAATCTTTGATTATTATCTCCAGAACTCAAAGGGAGGATTCTCATGCTTCCGACTAATTAAATAAACATTATAAATAAATAATTAATTAAAAAATTTGAGCTAGTCAATCAAGGGAATAATTATAAAATGGCGCCCATAAATATAAATAAATAAACTTAAATAAAATTATATATAAAATAATAATAAATTGTCGGCCCAACGTTGGGGCAAATATAAATAATTAAATTTCTTTAATTAATAACAAAGAAAGAAATCATGGATAAGAAAATGGTATTGAGAGATGGAAAGCAGGTCGGAAATGATAGCGGATCAGAAGAGGAGAGAGAAGAAAGGAGCCATGGTATGGGAGATTTCCAGGTCCAATATTTGATACAGGGACAGCAATCAGAAGGAGATGCTCCTGAAGAAAGTACGACAGGAGACGAAGAAGATTTGGAACAAGAAGATAGAAGACAAGAGAGCAAGAAAACACAGGCAGGAACAAGTCCAAGTAGGGATGATTCAATGATGGTCATGATGCAACAATTATTTGCTGATATGAGGGGAGATTTAAATGGGAAGATTGACACCATAAATGAAAACATAAAGACAATGAAAGGAGATATCAACACAGTAAGTGGAAACATGCAAAATTTGAAGGGAGATATGAACCAGAAATTTGAAGAAAATAGGATAAATATGGACACGATGAGGGGAGACATGAATAGTATGAAGAAAGAAATTAGGGGAGACATTCACAACATTCATACAAACATGCACCGATTGGAAAAGAAAATAGATGAAGTCAAATTGGAAAATTGTAAGGAGATTAAGGAACTCAAGGAGAACCAGGAAGAATTTAAGAAGAACATTATTGAGGTAAAAGCAGAAATGGAGAATAAAAATAAAAATTTGAGACAAGAAATACAAGAAAATGGTGTGAAAATTAGAGAGAACATAGAAAAGATGATAGTAGAAGAAGTACTAGAATTCAGAAGAGATATAGAAGAGAATTTACCAGAAAATATTAAAGTAGAGGTATCAAAACAAGCTAAGCATATAACAAAGGAAGTGGAACAGATAAAAGAAAACGTAAACAGAAAATTCAAGGATTTTGATGGCCTGATAGAAGAAAGAACGGGGATGAGTTTAGCAATAACTGAAGATATAAATCGACAAGTAAATCAAGAAATAGAAGAAATGAATAGGAAATTAAAGAATACGGTAGAGGAAATGGAAGAGAATTTGAGAAGAAGTGGAGGAGTCAATGTATGTCCAGGAAATTTCCATAGCAATTTTGAAATCGGGGTGAAATTTGATGGAAATATAAACAATATACATCCCAAAGTATTCCTAAAAATAATTCGGAATAAAATTAAAGGATTAAGAGATATCATGGAGATAAAGCTCATTATAAGGAGCATATTACAGGGCCATGCTTTGTTATGGTTCTGTAACAAGGAAGAACAGATACAAAGCTTAGGAGATTTTGAGCAACAATTCTTAGCCTATTTCTGGGGAGAATTGCAACAAGCGATATTCAGGGAAAGGCTATACTTCGGAAAATTTGACTACAAGAAGAGCAAAAACCTTAACAATTATGCTATACAATTATACAATATAGCCCAGTACTTAGAACCTGGAATGAAGGAGGAAGAATTAGTGTTGTACATTGGAAGACATTATAATTCCGAAGTAGCTGAAACTATAGCGCTTCATAATATAAAATCTATGGATAGTCTATCAAGCTACTTACAACGAATGGAAAGGAGCTATACAAATCACAATGATCTACGAGACAATCGATCAAATGAAAATGGTAACGGACAGCAAAGAAGAGAAAATGAAAGGAGAAATGATTATAGAAATAATGAAAATAGAAATTACAAGAGAAGAGGACCAGGACGGGATAATAGAAATCCGAGATATGATAACCATAGAAATGGGAATGGAAATCACCGAAATGGATATCAGAATGGGAACAATGGTAATCGAAATAATGGAAATAGGCAATACGAAAATGGAGGAAATTATCAAAATTATGGAAGACGAAATGATAATGATAATAGAAATAGGAACTGGCAACAAAATAGAAGGGATGGAAGAAATAATGAAGATGATCGAAGAAATGAGGACAGGGACAGGAACTATTATCAAAGAGATGGTCGAGAAGAAGACAGAAGACAGGTTAATTTGATACAAAATCAGGATGAGGTAAGAAGGGATAGTGATCAGGGCCCGAGTTCTGATCCAAATTTCGAATAAGTTGCTCTTACGTACATAATATTGTCTATTCTTCTAAATATCAACATCCTAGGGAATTCATTTTAGACGAAGATCACACAAACCAAGAATTAACTAGATTAATATTTATAGAGGGAAATTTAGAAAACATTAAATGTAGAGTTTTGTTAGATACGGGTTCAGAAGTGTCCATCATAAATCAAAATATCGTAGACAATTTAAATCAGGACAATATTATGGTGATAAATACGCATAAAATATCATTAGTAGGGGCAAATGAAAAAAAATTGTATGAAGCAACAAAAACTATAATGACAAATTTAGAATTAAATGGCAAGATTTTATCAGTACAATTGTTAATAGTAAAAAATTTAAAATATGACATAATCATGGGAACAGATGAACTGAATAAACATAGAATTATAATAGATTATAAAATGCAAAATATAATATATAATGAGCATACAATACCATTTCTGACAAAATATCAAACAGATATAGGGAAGAACGAATGTGCAATTGGACAATTAAATCACATTGTTGAAGAAGAACGAAACATTAGGGATGAATTATGTCTGGAGGAATATAAACAGAGAGTATATGAATTACTTGACTACCATAAAAAATTATTCAATGAAGAAGTATGTGTTGCAACCAGATATGTACATAAAATAGAAGTAATACCAGAAATAAAAAATTTTAAGATCAAAACTTATCCGATACCATATAAATTAAAACAAGAGGTATACCAAGAAATAAATAAAATGTTACATGACGGTATTATTGAAAGATCAAATTCACAATACATAAGTGCTATAACATGTGTAAAGAAGAAATCGGGAGATATTAGAATATGTTTGGATGCTAGGAATATAAACACATTTACAAAAAAACAATACGAAAGTCCATTAAATATTGAAGGTATATTTGGAAGAATTACAAAGGCTAATATATTTTCAAAATTAGATCTAAAGCATAGCTTTTGGTTAATTCCATTGGATCATCGTAGTAGACAATACACAGCATTCATGGTAGATGGAGTGGGGTACCAATTTTGTGTGGTGCGGTTCGGACTACAAAGCTCTTGTGTTGCTTTAGTACGAACTCTGCATACAATCTTGAATCCTTATGAAGATTTCACTCTCCATTACATAGATGACATCTTGATTTTTTCTGAAACAGAAGAGAAACATCAAAAACATTTGGAAATAATATTAAATGAATTAGAAAACGCTGGACTCAAGTTAAATTTAGACAAATGTCAGTTTTATAAAAGAGAAGTGGATTATTTAGGATATGTTTTAAATGACACTGGTATAACAATGAATCCTGACAGAATTAAATCAATTTTGGAGTATAAGACACCGAACAATTTAAGAACTTTGCGGGGATTTCTAGGTGTCATTAATTATTTCAAGAAGTTAATACCCGATCTAAGTAGGAGAGAAATTCCTCTCATAGAATTATTAAAGAAGGATACTAAGTGGAAATGGGATGAGAGAAGAGAAAGGGCATTTCAGGAATTAAAAGAAATTTTTCTAAACAGTTTAAAAGTTTTTCATCCACAGTACGACAAACCGTTTATCTTAAGAACTGACGCGTCGATAGAAAGATTGGCAGGTGTATTAGTTCAAATACAAGAAGGATGTGAAGTACCTATTAGTTTTATATCCCGAGTGACCAAACCAGCAGAGAGGAAATACTCCATAACAGAATTGGAGATGGCTAGTGTAGTATTTTGCATAAATAAATTATTATAAGATTTTATCTATTAGGAGCTAAGTTTATTGTAGAAACCGACCATTCAGCATTAACAGCTATGTTAAAAAACCGTTATGCCAATAATCGTGTTCACAGGTGGATATTATTGCTACAAGAATATGAATTTGAAATCAAATATATTCCAGGGAAACAAAATATTGTAGCTGATGCATTAAGTCGAGCAGATGAAGTAGGAAACGATCAGACAAAATTTCAAATTGGAATAAACCAATTATACCAAACAGAGGGGATATTTACATTGGAAAGGATTAAAGAAGATCAGAGACATTTTGAAGATAAGAAGGTTAAGGGTGCCTATAAAATCGATGAAATATGGTATAAGAAATTGGAGGACAGAGAAGTATTTGTGATAAGTAAGGAGTTTGCAAAGGAAATTATTAGTCATTTACATGAGGAGAATGGACACATAGGAACGAGAAAATTATGGACTTTGTTTAGAGAAAATTATGTGGCAAAGAAGGATTTAAGTGTGGTGAAAGAAGTATGCAAATATTGTCAACTATGTCAATTGGCCAAAGAGAAAAATTACCATAACTGCATGACAGCAAAATCTATGATAACAAATAAACCATTACAGACTGTGTCAATAAATATAAATAAATAAACTTAAATAAAATTATAAAAATTATATATAAAATAATAATAATAATATATATATATATATATATATATATATATATATATATTAAACTGAAAATTATCTATCAAGATAAATTAAACCAGAGATATCACTAAGTTAATGTGAATCTTAGTAATAGATGACAATAAATCCAATAAATTGCATAATAGTCCATAAGACAACAATTTAAATATGAGTATAAATATGTGAAGAAACACTTACAAACAAGATACAACTAATATTGCATATAAAAAAATTGCTATTTAAGTTTGCAATTATTTTTTCTTCAAATTATATTTCATGACAGAAAACACAGACGTAACAAATAAATTACGTAAACATTAATTTGGTACATAACAATGATTATCACGGTATAATATTACATGAATTTCAAAATAAAATTCCATAATTGTAATTTTATATATTATAGACACTTTTCAGAAACCCTGTATGTTATGTAAATTATTGATTATTTTGGTATAAACTTCAAGGTCAAAATGTCATCGTAAAATGACGTTCGGTTAATAGTTCGAACGGTGTAATTTCGGAGTGACATTAGGAATGCATAAGAACAAAGTGAACTTATCTACAATAACATAGAAAACAGATATTTGGATTTGAAAACAATGATGTTTATTTATAAACAATTGAAAAATAAAACAAAAATTAAAAACAACTAAAAGTTGTTGATTGAGAGCTTGAGGAGACGCGGGGTAGATTCAATAATGTGAGGACGCATTAAAATTACTCTCCTCTAAATTTTTATAAATCTCAAACATTTTGATATATGTTAAGTTTAAAGAATTAATCATAGTATTTAAAAACAATGATGCTATAAAATAACAGAAACTTTCTATCGAATACATAATAAAAAGTGATAAAATTAGTGAAACGCCGAGAATTGGTAAGATGAACAATTTACCTTTATTAATCTGCTTTTCGTTTGCTCATTCACGTATCTTCTGTGAATAAATTGTTGCTCCTGGCGAAATAAATCACGTCACATCATTTTAATATCAAGATTTCGCATATATGATCATAGGCGATCGTATTTCTTCCAAATGTTTCATCCCAGAGACAAGAAGATGCCAAGCATAGACTTTTCTTTTCGTGTGTAACATATTTGTCCTATAAAACATCATTCATAATTTTCATTTGTTAGGTTATATTGTGTAAAAATTTATTCGTTGGTAAAATTATTAGATATAGATATTCAATCTCCACTAGATCGGGATAGAACATTGAACTTACATTAAAGGAAATAATAAAGGAAATAATACTCACCAAATCATTACGATAAATCATCAGTTTGCCTCACAAACACACTTGGTTTTCATTCTTTATTTAATAACTGAATTATCATTACCATAGAATAACTCAACGTCACGTCAACATTAACAAATTATTAGAGTAGAGATTGAATGGTTTGTGGAAGCTTTCAAAAACATATAGAGATAAGTTATAGGAAGCGAAATTTATTTGATATGTTTCATATTTAATAGTATTCATAAAAAAATAAAAAAAAAACGTACTTACGCAAAGGTTTAATTAATATGATTATACAATTATGATTCAGAAAATGTTCATTATTCAAACAACTATTCACAATTAAAATCTATTTATCTATGTTTTTCCTTTATTTTCTTTGATATCTTACCTTTCAGTTTCTTGTTACTACCGATCGCCAAGTGCCGAATCTCATCCCTGAGGTATAGTATCATAAAGTTACATAACTCATAATTTTGTTACTAAATAAAATTTGAATTGGAAATTAGCGGTTAGCTAAACCAATTCTGGCGCCCACAATCATTAAAAAAAATATATATTTAAAGTCAAATCAATTATAAATAAATACTCATAAAAATAAGATCCATAATAAAGTAGCATCCCAATATAGGATCATTAATAAATAAGTAAATGTTATTACTCCAATATTTAAATACATGATAAAAATGGCAAGCCCAACGCATGGCGATTGTTGAACAATTGAAATAACGCTAGTAACAGGAACAGGTTATTATTTTTGAGATATCTGAGGGATTTTTTTTTTTAAAACAATGACAGACAAAACAATAAACGTTGACGAACTGACGGTAGAAGACTTAAAAGAACTTTTAAAAACTAGGAACATGGACGTGAAAGGAAATAAGCAGACACTGAAAGAACGTTTGACAGCGACCCTTCAAGCTGAAGAAGCAGCAGGATTGGAAGAAGGAGATGGCATAGTGAAAGAAGTTCACCACTACGTAAAACCGACACCAAATGAAAATCAACAACTACTAGACATGATGAAAATAATGATGGCAGATATCAAAAGCGCAAAGGAAGACATCAAAAGGACCAAAGAAGAAATAAAAGAGGACATTAAAAAAACACAGGAAAGCACAAAAGATGAAATAAAAAGTACAAAGGAAGAAATCAATAAAAAACTGGATCAACAAGAAGAAAAATTTGCAGGACATATGGTGGAAATGAAAAAACAGTTTGAAGAACATAAGAAAGAACAAGAAGAGAAAATGGATAAGTTATATGGACATCTAATACAAGAAGGCAATATTAGGAAACAAGAAATTGAAGAGATGGGAAATAAACTGCGAGAAGAAGGAAAGGAACAGATAGGCAGAGTGGAGAAAAATATAATGAAAACCCACGCCAGAATAAACGATGTTGAACAAGGCATTCAATTAAATTTGTCGATTGCGGAGGAGATGAACCTAAAAACGCGAAAAGAACTTATATGGGAAATGGATTCAAAACTAAAACAAATCAAGGAAGATGGAAACTTACGAGACTTTACAAAATTGGAAAAGGAAATCAAAGAAGATTTCAAGAAGAAGATGATGGAGTTAGAAAAAGAATTTGGAAATATAAAAAACAAAACGAATACAAACAGTAGCACTCAAGGGGTAAATTATATCTACAATCATGGGGAAAGTAACCTCAGATTTGACGGGGATACCAGGAAAATGCGTCCGAAAATTTTCCTGAGATATCTTAAAAATAAAGTAAAAGGTATCAGAGAGATAGAGGATCTTAAGGAAATAATAAGATCTCATCTACATGGTCAGACATTACTTTGGTTCACATGTAATGATGTGAACATTAATAACTTCACTGATTTTGAAAATAATTTCCTAAAACAATATTGGGGGGAAACTGAACAAAATTGTGTTAGGGAAAAGTTGTACTTTGGTAAGTTCGATACCAGAAGGAACAGCAATATGAGTAGTTATGCTCTATCATTATATTCACAGGCACAGTATTTAGAGCCAACTATTTCCGAGCAAGAAATAATAATATTCTTGTCTCGACACTTTAACGATAACGTAACGCAAGGCATAGCCATACAAAACATAACAAATTTCCAATCATTATTAGATTACCTAAATAGAGTACAGAGAACAGTTCATCATAACAATAATAGACGTGACAACGACGACTATAGAAATAACAATTACAGACATAATAATTATAACAATCAATATCATGACACAAACAATACTAACAACAACAGGAGATTTGACAGAAATAATGATAGGACAAATAACAACAATAACAGGTACACCAATTATCCAGATAGGAGACAACAACAAAACAATTATAATAGGAGAGAGAGAAGAAACTCTGATGGAGATATGAGAAGGACGAACAACATAAGACGTGACACAAGAACTGACAGAACGAACAGTTTAGAAAGGAATACAACTAATAGTGACACAAACTTTAATCAAACTAATTTAAGTAACAATAATCATAGTAATAATAATGTTGTAGTTCCCGTGTCATCCTCTGGTGCGGAACAACAGTTTTTCCACTAGAGGGTGAATATGGTAGGTTGAGTTGGTGCAGCTATATTCACCCACGCGAATTTCTAAAGGTACAGGACCAGCTAGAACAAAACAATGAAACTTTAATTTATATATATGGAACGATAGAAGGCATTAGTATAAAAATATTGATCGATACCGGGTCAGAGATATCATTAATAAATAACAAATTCGTAAATCAATTAAATACATCAAAGAAAAATTTCGTCAAGGTACCAAAAGTAAGCTTAATAGGAATAAATCAAAAGAAATTAACTATTTCAAGTACTTCGATAACCGTCGCATTAAAATTCAAGGAATGGGAATCTATGGTACAACTGCTAGTAGTGGAAGATATGGAATGTGAACTATTGCTAGGATCGGATATTTTGTATGAAAACAAAGCAATTATTAATTATGAAGGAATGTACATAATCTTTAATAAAGAAAAAGTGGATTTTAGTTATGATGAGAAAAATAATAATTCAAAAAGGGATGAAGAGTTAATAGAAGAAGTAGATAAATGTATTAATTATAATAAGAAAATCGAAGATGATATGGAACAGAGATATGATTATAGGCAGGAAGGAAAAATGAATGGAGATATGATGTTGGATGGCAATGGAGAAATAAATTTGAATAATAATAATATGCCGGAATGGAATTTGGATATAGATGGAAAAATAGAGTGGAAAAATGAAGTAATGGAGATGTTGAGAGAACATGGAAGTTTGATTAATGAAGAATCTCGAATTGCAAGAAATTATGTACACAAGATTGAAATGAAAAAGGATCAACAATTTCAACAAAGAAGCTATCCGATACCCTACAAATATCAAGAAGATGTGAAGAAATCTATAAATAAATTATTAGAAGATAAAATAATAGAACATAGTACCACCCCGTATATCAATCCAGTAGTAATAGTGAAGAAGAAAGACGGAGATATAAGAATATGCCTTGATGCACGAAATTTAAATAAATGTACAATGCCCGAGTATGAATCACCTTTAACTATCGAATCGATACTAGGAAAGATAAGTAAAGTAAAAGTTTTTTCCAAGCTAGACTTGAAACACAGCTTCTGGCTGATACCACTACATCCGGAAAGCAGGAAGTTTGTAGGTTTCAAAATTAATGGGGAAGTATATCAATTCCGAGTAACGCCATTTGGTATACAGATCGCTACAGCAGCACTATTAAAAGCACTAAACAAAATTTTAAATAAATATGACCAATTTACGATACACTATGTGGATGATATACTTGTTTTTTCAAATAGTGTAGAAGAACATTTACAACACCTACGGACAATTATAACAGAACTTGACGAAAACGGACTGAAACTGAACATACAGAAATGCCAATTTTTGAAGAGAGAAGTGATATATTTAGGCTACAAGATCACAGAGACAGGAATCGAGATGGATCCAGAGAGAGTAAGAACCATTAGAGAGTATAAAAGACCGAAAAATCTGAAGACACTTCGGGGGTTTCTTGGTATGCTTAACTATTTTAAACGAATGTTGGAAAATTTAACTGATCTGGAACTACCTTTAATGGAGCTACTGAGAAAGGGAGTAAAATGGAATTGGACCAGTAAACAAGAAGACGCCTTCAATAAGATCAAGGAACAGTTCATTAGAAACATAAAATTATACCATCCGAACTATGAGAAGATTTTCATTTTAAGGACAGATGCATCCAGAAACAGACTAGCTGGAGTTTTAATGCAGGAATATGATGACATGTATGTACCCGTATCATTTGTCTCTAGAATAACGAAAAGAGCAGAGAAGAATTATGGAGTAAGCGAATTGGAGCTTGCTAGCATCATATTCTGTGTGAATAAACTCAGATACTTCTTACGGGGAGGAAAATTTATAATTGAAACCGATAATCAGGCTTTGTTGACAATATTGACCAACAAGATGAATAATGCCAGAATCCATCGATGGGCATTACTTCTACAGGAATATGACTTCGAGATAAAATATATTCCAGGAATTCAAAATGTAGTACCAGACTCGATCAGTAGAATGGACGGAGAGAAAAGAAGAGATACGAACGAAGCTAGAGTGGGAATTAACATCATGAAGCGGAACAGTGGCATGTTTTCTTTGGAACAAATAAAACAGGAAGAACTATTACTAGAAGAGAAATACAAAAGAAGATGCTCTGAAAAGGATGGAATATTGTATAAATTGATGAATGACAAGGAATTGTATGTAATATCTGAAAATTTAACAAAATTAATTGTAAGAAAAATACATTTAGATTTTAATCATTTAGGAATTAGGAAGACTCATATGATATTTCGAGAAAATTATATATCAAAAAACGATATCACGATCATAAAGGATTTCATTAAACAGTGTGAACTATGTCAACTATCAAAGGAAAAGAACATACATCATGAAAACGTACCGAAATCCATCATAGCAGAAAATCCATTAGATATAGTAGCAATAGACTTCATCTCAAACCTTATACCAAGTTATAATGGTAACAAACACATTTTGGTAATCGTAGACATTTTTTCTAAGTTTATTAGTACCTATCCTTGTAGTAAAACAAATGAAAACTCCATTAAAGCATCGCTAGGAAACTATTTCAAGAAATATGGAAAGCCAAAGAAGTGCATAATGGACAATGCTACATACTTCCGGAACAAAAGGATAGTAAAATGGTTGAGAGATCTGGAAATCCAACAGGTCTTCACAAGTATCAGACATCCCAATAGCAACCCTGCAGAGCGAGGAATTAAGGAGGTGATAAAACATCTGAGGATACTTACATATTACGAAAACCGTATGTGGGAAGAACGTCTAAAGGAGACCACAGACTTTATAAACAACATACCTAATATCATTACGGAAATAGCACCCATTACTTTATTTACAGGAACAGAACCAGATAGACCATGGATTAGTGAAGTCAACTATAGTAAACTCATTAGAATAGCAAGAGAAAGACAAGCAAGACAAGCTGACAAATATATTAAAAGAAAACTAGCTAAACTTAGAAATAGGAAAACATTTAAAAAAGGTGACTTGGTAATAATAAAAGCATTAAGAGTACCTAATCATAAAAAAGGAATATGTTCTAAGCTACAGTTACCTTACGAAGGTCCTTATTTAGTCGAAACCAGTCATGGAATAAATAGCTATAAATTGATACATCCTGACACTCATCGAGAACGTGGAATTTTCCATATCAACCAGCTGCATCAATTTAACACCAACCAATCATCAATTTGACACCATCAGTTGTAACTAAAAAATTGAGAAACATTGGAATTAGAGATATTATTTAGTTAATCAAGTATAAAATAGTTTATTTAGTCAATCTTAATTGAGAATTAATATTAGTGGAATTAAGATTCATTAGTAGGTTAAGTATAAGTTAATTATGAGAATCTAGAAGATTTCTTTAGTATTGAGAGAGATTTAAATGGGGAATTAATTAAATAAGTAGTACATGATTATGAAATCATATATAAAAAATCAAGGTAAACTTCTATAGAATATTCTTGTCAAACCAAGAATAATTCTATAGAATTTTAGGGAATGTTAAACTGAAAATTATCTATCAAGATAAATTAAACCAGAGATATCACTAAGTTAATGTGAATCTTAGTAATAGATGACAATAAATCCAATAAATTGCATAATAGTCCATAAGACAACAATTTAAATATGAGTATAAATATGTGAAGAAACACTTACAAACAAGATACAACTAATATTGCATATAAAAAAATTGCTATTTAAGTTTGCAATTATTTTTTCTTCAAATTATATTTCATGACAGAAAACACAGACGTAACAAATAAATTACGTAAACATTAATTTGGTACATAACAATGATTATCACGGTATAATATTACATGAATTTCAAAATAAAATTCCATAATTGTAATTTTATATATTATAGACACTTTTCAGAAACCCTGTATGTTATGTAAATTATTGATTATTTTGGTATAAACTTCAAGGTCAAAATGTCATCGTAAAATGACGTTCGGTTAATAGTTCGAACGGTGTAATTTCGGAGTGACATTAGGAATGCATAAGAACAAAGTGAACTTATCTACAATAACATAGAAAACAGATATTTGGATTTGAAAACAATGATGTTTATTTATAAACAATTGAAAAATAAAACAAAAATTAAAAACAACTAAAAGTTGTTGATTGAGAGCTTGAGGAGACGCGGGGTAGATTCAATAATGTGAGGACGCATTAAAATTACTCTCCTCTAAATTTTTATAAATCTCAAACATTTTGATATATTTTAAGTTTAAAGAATTAATCATAGTATTTAAAAACAATGATGCTATAAAATAACAGAAACTTTCTATCGAATACATAATAAAAAGTGATAAAATTAGTGAAACGCCGAGAATTGGTAAGATGAACAATTTACCTTTATTAATCTGCTTTTCGTTTGCTCATTCACGTATCTTCTGTGAATAAATTGTTGCTCCTGGCGAAATAAATCACGTCACATCATTTTAATATCAAGATTTCGCATATATGATCATAGGCGATCGTATTTCTTCCAAATGTTTCATCCCAGAGACAAGAAGATGCCAAGCATAGACTTTTCTTTTCGTGTGTAACATATTTGTCCTATAAAACATCATTCATAATTTTCATTTGTTAGGTTATATTGTGTAAAAATTTATTCGTTGGTAAAATTATTAGATATAGATATTCAATCTCCACTAGATCGGGATAGAACATTGAACTTACATTAAAGGAAATAATAAAGGAAATAATACTCACCAAATCATTACGATAAATCATCAGTTTGCCTCACAAACACACTTGGTTTTCATTCTTTATTTAATAACTGAATTATCATTACCATAGAATAACTCAACGTCACGTCAACATTAACAAATTATTAGAGTAGAGATTGAATGGTTTGTGGAAGCTTTCAAAAACATATAGAGATAAGTTATAGGAAGCGAAATTTAGTTGATATGTTTCATATTTAATAGTATTCATAAAAAAATAAAAAAAAAACGTACTTACGCAAAGGTTTAATTAATATGATTATACAATTATGATTCAGAAAATGTTCATTATTCAAACAACTATTCACAATTAAAATCTATTTATCTATGTTTTTCCTTTCTTTTCTTTGATATCTTACCTTTCAGTTTCTTGTTACTACCGATCGCCAAGTGCCGAATCTCATCCCTGAGGTATAGTATCATAAAGTTACATAACTCATAATTTTGTTACTAAATAAAATTTTGAATTGGAAATTAGCGGTTAGCTAAACCAATTCTGGCGCCCACAATCATTAAAAAAAAAATATATTTAAAGTCAAATCAATTATAAATAAATACTCATAAAAATAAGATCCATAATAAAGTAGCATCCCAATATAGGATCATTAATAAATAAGTAAATGTTATTACTCCAATATTTAAATACATGATAATATATATATATATATATATATATATATATATATATATATATATATATATATATATATATATATCTATATATATATGTATATATATCATTATTTAATTTCAGATGACTTTAACATAGAATATATTAAATAATAAAAGTAGATTGAAATCGAAAACTGAAATGACTTTTTGAAGTTAAAAGTCGAAAATTGAAATCAAAAGTGAAAAGAGTTGAGCTATGTATGTATGTACATGTATATATGTATGTCAAAAAGTCATTTCAGTTCTCGATTTCAATCTACTTTTATTATTTATTATTTAATATATTTTATGTTAATGTCATCTGAAATTAAATAATGCCAAACTTGACATATACTGGGTCATTCAACAATTTTGATCTCGTACACAACACTACGTATGCCAAAATTATTGCATATAAACAAATAAATAAATGATTTAAAAATTTAAATGAAGGAACTGTATTTATATATTATTTAGGATTATATTTTAATAGTTGTAATTATATATATTTGCCCCACGTTTTTGGGTGACAAATTGTTTTAGGAAAACAATTTTATTATATATTTTCTCCACGTTTGGGAGATAAATTGTATATGATACTATTTACTGTGCCAATTAAAATAATTAAATAGGCTAATGGCAGTTATAGCTGCAATATATTGTTAATGATTATATTTGTGTGTATTTACTTATTTATTTATGAATTTATTTTTAAATATGTATTAATTATTGAGAATTTTGAATTGAATTATGAGATGTAATGTTACTATTGAAATAATAATATACTTTTGGGCTAGCTAATTGATATATAAAAAAACAAATTTTTTATATATATATTTTTTTATCATTATTTTCTCCTATTCATTTTGCTATTTTACATCATGTTATATGCTCGTTCTATCTACAACAATATATATATATATATATATATATATATATATATATATATATATAAGGTCAAAAATTTCAACATATTAGCCTGACCATTCTTCGAAGAGAAAAACAACTACTTTCCTGGATAATACCACGAAGGGGATGTAATTGAATATTCTGCGTGGTATTAGCCAGGAAAGTAGTTGTTTTTCTCTTCAAAGAACGATCAGGCTAATATGTTGAAATTTTTGAAATTTTCACTAAAACGGAGGTGCAGTAGAAAACCGAAATTTATTTTTCATATAGACACACCTCGTACTTTATGAAATTTTAATTCATTTTATTTCATACGACTTATACGGTTATATAATATCTGAGTTGGTGGTTCGCAATTGAAAGTGAAGATGGCGCCAGTTGACTACTTCTCGCAAGTGTGTAATCACACGAGCCATATAGAGATTGTCGGAGGACGGAATCTTCAGTTCAGATTACAGACCCTGAACTAGAAGGCATTACGGCGCTCTTGAAGAGACCCAAGAAGATCGGAACCGGTCAGTATACTATGCTCTTTTTCTTTCGGCTGCGAATCACCACAGATGTCTGTATCGACAAAAGCGTCGATCGACGTCACGTTCTTCAAAGGGAATGTAATTCAACACTCTGCGTGGTATTAGCCAGGAAACTAATTGTTTTTCTCTTCGAAGAACGGTCAGGCAATATACATATATTAATGGGTAATTTTTGTATTTTAATTTATTTATATTTGATAAATACTCATCCTTATTGAATAATTGTATTTTATGCATATGCTTAATTCACTTTTGAATTATTTTAAATATATTAATTTTCAGACACATTATGAACTTTCCGTCATTTGGGGGCCATTTTGCTACAGCTCTACCGACTATACATCAGTTTGCGGCGAAATTTACTCAAGGCAACGCTCCGACATCTCTGTGTCCCCCACCAGAAACTAACCAAAGATACACTGCCAATGGAATACCAACTTTCACCCAACACCATCATGCCAATCCGCAGCAATTGCTGGGCACTGTAAATGCCGGTAAATTTCAAAATAATTATCTGAACCAGACAATACATACACAATCACTGTCTATCAATGGACAGGAGAAAAGACAGATCTTTGAGCCGCAAGAGCTGGCACAAGAATTATGTGCAGTTATGTTACAACAAAGTCAACAGCAGGAGAAACATAAAGACAAGGTATGTTTTCATTAAATTTACATATTTTACTCGACATCTAAATTTAAAATGTATTCATATAATATGTTAATCACGAACCCCAAATATTGCTCAAGGGCGCATTTGTAATAATTTCATTTTAATTATTATAATATTGATTTGAAAACATAAAATAGTAATAATAACGACGTGTCGAATTACAAATTATTTTGCTAGTAATGTTCACCAGTATTCTGACATAAGGAAAATACTAATTAATTTATAATTATTTTTATTTGTAAATTTAATTCAGAATTTAAATATTATATTGTAATTGTTTCTATTGAATTTTGTCTTTAGTTGCTAAAATAATAATAATAATAAATATACACACACAATTATTTTTGCTTATTGGAATTTCAAACTGAAAACTATCAGTCGATTATTTGTAATTTTGAAACATTGATAATAATTATTATACAGGAACTTAAAAAAACGAAATTAGTAAACTTTTATTTATAAATAGTCTTTGTATTTAGCGCCTTCACAGTGTCCTAAATCTAACTTAATTGCTGCTGTTATGTTCCATTTCAGTCTTTTCATACCATCGTAGTAATCTAAAAATTTTGCCAGCGTATTTTCAATTTTCGGTTTTTTAAGGTTTGTAATAGTGGCTTTAGTTATAAATTTGTTTAGTTCCGCGTTTTTATCTTATCTTTCTTTGATAATGTATGGTAACGGACACCTTTTCACAACGAAAACCTCTACTGAACGGATATTTTTTAGCTCACTGAACATTTAATATGTGTGAAAATGGGCTAAGACACCCCCTCAAAAAGGGATCCTCTTCACAATGACTTCGGTCACAATTTACCTTCATTTTTTCTATGAAATTATTGTAATTTTACCTACCCACAACAGACGATATAAAGGCGATTAACATAGGGGCTCGGGAAATCCAAATAACTTATCGTAGCCATAAAATAAGTAGAAAATTAGGTAGGTACTTCGAGTTTGATTTGGAATTTATTCATCCTTTTTACACATTTCTAATTTAGTTGCTATATTCTGATATAAGTGTAAGAAGAAAGTATTTTAAGTTTGAAAGAAAAAATATCGGTGATAGAGACATCTGAAAAAAAACGAGTTTTGGCCGAAAACTTTCAAATAGGAAAAACATAAGTTAGTGACATTTTAGCTACTTAATAAAGTTGAATAGTGAAAATGGAAATCTACAACAAAAGAGGATTGAAACTGAAGGTTTTGCCATCGATTCTATAGTGTACCATTGGTTTTCTAAAGTGAGAAATAAGAACATTTCATTACCTGGACCAATAATTAAAGAAAAAGCCTTAGAGACGGCGAAAGAACTTAATTTGAATGTTATAGCTTCCACTGGTTGGTTAGACAAGTTTTGCTCAAGACATAATATCAAATTCGGAGCAACATCTGAATAAGCTGCAAATGTTAACATTGACGACATTTCATAGTGGCAAAGAAAACTGTCAAATTTATTAAGTGGCTATTTACATGAAGATAGTTATAACGCTGACGAGACTGATCTATATTATCCTTCCTTACAAAGTAAAACTTTTACATTTCGTAATGAAAAGTGCACTGGGGTAGTAAATCTGCTAAGGAAGGATTGGCAGTATCATTATGTGTAAATCTAAATAGGGAAAAAGAAAAACCTTTGGTGATTGATAAAAGTAAAAATCCTCGATGTTTTAAAGATTTTGAAGTTAATAAACTTCAAGTCGACTGGTACTACAACAAGAAGGCCTGAATAACCAGAGATATCATGACAGATTGACAGCACACATTTGACAGAAAAATGCAGCGTCGAAAAAGAAAAATTACCTTGTTCCTAGACCTCAATGTCTCACTTGGTTGACAACCTCCATCCTAGCTAGAACTCCACAATATAGCAGCAAGAGTCCCAATCCAAGCAGGAACATCTCAATCAAGCAGGAACAATTCCATTAATGCAGTAACACCTTTATCAAGCAGGAACAGTCTCAATGCAAGCAGAAACACTTAAATCAAATAGGAACACTCCTCATTAAGCATGAGCACCACAATTAAATACGAACTCCTTAATCAAACAGGAACATTTCAATCGAACAGAAATATTCTCAATCCAAGCTAGAAACCTCAGTCAAATAGGAACACCCTTATCAAACAGGATCCATTCCAATGCAAACAGGAACGTCTCAATCAAATTGGGAAGAGTCCCAATCAAATAGACAAAAAGATGGATTTGCAGAACCTCACAATCTATATTTTATAAAATTCAACAAAAACTGAAGTTTCATTCAGATAAATTATAATCGTAGACTGTTTTCAAGGTTTCAGGAACAAGACAGAGGAAATACAGGTCAATAGTTGTTTCGTATGAAACACCAGAGTCTCCGAGAAACGTATATAGTGAACTTTATTGAGAAAACAACCAAATAACAGATGTACAGCCAAACAAAAACACTCACCTCTCTCCTATACTTGGTTGTAGAGGGCGCCATTTCTTTTCGCCCTTTCCCGATCATAGATTTATTGTAAAAATAGATCGCAAACAGTCATTTAAGTTTTATGTGTATTGGAGTCAACGATTAAGCATATTGTCATCTACAGGGGGTTCATTACTAATTGAAAATAATTTAACAGTAGCATCCTGACTTCAAGTTATGAAAATTCAACCCAAAACACCTTGTTAATGTATTTGCTGACAGAAATAACAAATCAACGTTTGAATATTCAGAGTTTATTCGTTTATTCAAGACTAAACATAAAACAGGAAAGACTTTATAAAACACAGGAATCAACATTACGATACCTGTCTCTGACTTGTTAGATTGATAGATGGCGTAAGCGCCATAGACATACAAAAAAATCAGACTACACACTTACACTACATTTTCCCCTATATTTAATATTAAAGATTCAATTTAGAAGGACGTTTAACTAGCCTTCCAGAACGAGTAACTAGGGGACGAATCGGGAAAGCTGAAATTTCATTTGAAAAATCTTTATTAACAGTTTTATTAAGCTTTAAAGGACTTGACACATTAGCTTTCGAAATTTCAACATCTTTTACATCTAAATTTGTTCATTTAGTAACATTTTCTAATCCTGTAGATGACAAAGGATTTTTAATAGACACTTTCGGGATTATATTGCTCACATTTGGGGTTCTATTCATAATATTCTGTATTTCACTTGAATCGGGAGAGATTATAGTTGGTAGCAGTGGTTCATTGACACCAACTTTTAACTGTGGGCGCAAGTTGTCAGAATGAACAAACCTAATGTAATTATCAACTCTTACCAAATATGTACAGAAACTTAGAATTTTCATAATTTTATCCTTTTGCCACAATTTTGTTAATTTATTCTTAACAAAAACATTGTCATTTAATTTGTATACATTTACTTTTCTTTTAGTTTCGGAATTAAAGTCACATTTTTTTGTAATTTAACAGAATTGTGGCAATGTTTTAGCAAGTTGAATCTAGTTCTTGGCTTGAGTTTTAATACACACTCAGCTGGGGATATTCCAGTAACAGTTGAAGGGGTATTTTTGTAAGTAAACAGAAAATTTGACAATTTTCGCAATATATTTTTTTCTGAAATATCTCCACCTTCTTGTGAAAACAAACTTTTCTCTAGACCTTTTTTAATAGTTTGCACACCGCGCTCGGCAATACCATTGCTCTGTGTATGGTATGGGGGTGACTTTACTGGAGAAATGCCATTTGCTTGACAAAAAAAAGTTAGACGAGTTAAAGGGCTGGACCATTATCTGACACTAACTCGACGGGAAGACCAAACACTGAAAATATTTCTTTTAAAACACTTATAGTTTCAGAAGCATTTGTGCCATTTCTCATCAATTTTACCTCCAGCCCCATCACCATATAACTACTAGCATCGCAGGTAACAAAAAAATTGGTAGCTTAGGGTTATAATGAGTGAGGACACTATCAGAACTTAACAAGTTCTTACTAAGTTGAAAAACCTCTTCACACTCTGTACTCCAACCTTCAGAAAAATTAACACCAGCTCTACACAAATCATATAATAATTTCAATTTACTTGAAAGGTTGGGAATAAACTTAATATAATAATTGAGAATACCAAGATAAGACTTAAGTTCGGTTAGACTTTTTGGTGACGGCGCAGACTTGATATCTTGTATTTTCTCTTGAGTAGGATGAACATTAACATATATTTCATGACCTAAAAATACTACCTTTCAAAAAACTTAAATTTATTTTTACATTAAATTGAAGAGTACTACCAAATATTAAAATGTCATCTAGATAGCATTTTGCATTTTTTAATCCAGATATGATTGAATCCATCACTGATTGAAAAATACCAGGTGCAGCACTAATACCGTAAGTGAAACGAGTATATGCAAAAAGACCAATATGAGTGTTAATAACCATCAACTCCTGTGATTTTTCACTTAGTTTTAGCTGCTGATCAGCCCCCTTTAAAACTAATACTGTAAAATATTTATGACCACCTAAGCAATCATATCCTCGGGCAATGGCAATACGCAATGATCAGCATCTATAATTTTATTTAACTTTTCTTAAAATCAACACAGATACGAATTGCATCAGACTCTTTTTTGGAACAAATACGATTGGACTAGTCCAACTACTGAAACTGACTTTTTTATGATACCAGACTTTTCCATACTTAACAATTCACACTCGACTTTTTCTTTTAGAGCATAAGGCATATCATATGCATTGTTGAAAATAGGTTGAGATCCATCCCTTAATTTTAATTCTATCTTAAAATTCTGAATTGAAGCATCAAATTGATCATTAAAAACTTCTTTATACTGACTTTTAAGATGTGACACCATTTCAAGTATTACTTTTGAAACACTTTGGGAGTAGTTTAACTTATTTATAGGACCTTTTGATTCCACCTGACTACCAGAACTAGACAGACTTGAAGATTGACATTTACTGTTTGAGTTGAATTATTAAAATTTAACTTCTCTCTCCAACCTGGACTAAGCACACTTAACCAATTGTGACCTACTAATTGTGAAAACTTATTACTACTACCTAATACTACTAATGGCAAACTAACAACTTTGTTATTGTGTCTAACAAAAAAATCAGTTTCACCCAGAATTTTAACTCCTTGACCAGTCAAAACCCTAAGATCATATTCAACATTATACAAATTTAAATCTGATAAATATTTTTAAAAATCTTTTATATGAATTACAGAACGACAAGCCCCACTATCTATTTCAAAACTATATGTTTTTACCTTATAGTACACCTCTGGTAGCAGCCAGAAACGTTTGTTTAACATAATTTAGTAGAATGTACAGTGTCTACACATCCTGCAAAATATGAAATGGATACATAAAATCGGTTTCAAGTAGTGAGCACAAATAGTTTTTAAATTTTTAAACAAAACACCCTGTAACTCAGTCACAGGCGACATGTGGGGGGAAGGGGGGTTAATGAAAGTAATTACCCCCCAGGATTTATTATTACCCCCTTCCTAGATTGATTAAGTCCACTGTTGCCGCAACGACACGCGACGCTGTAAACGAGGTTACACTTATTCTGCATCCGTCATACGCCGTTCTTTGGTTGTAGCACAGCCTAATAAACTTCTATATGCTGTGGTTGTAGCCTGTAGAGTTAGTTGCCTTTTGTTTGTGTTAAGCTGCGGTTAAACCTTTAGCTTATTTAAATTATTAAATAACGTGTTATAATTGTGTAAACTGTGTTAAAGGCATAAACGGTGCGAAAAGTAAAGTGATGTTTTTTACGTTCAAGGAATTTAATTCAATATTATTTTTTAAAAGGCAAGATTTATTTTGCTTGTTTATTTTAAATCTAACTTAAGTGTCCTTGAGGATTTAAATCGTAGATATATTTATTTTTATCACATCAAATATTTAGTGGGGTTTGACTTTTTTTTCAAAAGATAAATACGATACATAAGTTTATAATTTATTATGTCGTCTTAGGATGGTTTTTTGGGTATACAAATTTTGGTTAAACTGCTGTTTAGGTACTGGAATTTGAAGCTGCCTGCAAATCGAGCAACGTTACCAACCTCGGAAAAAAATAAAGACGCCACGAAATTCAAATCTCGACCCCCATAATATTTTGAAATAAGAAACATTTTAATAAGTTTAATTACGAAATATCACACGAGTGACGAGTGCGCATATTAAATTCGACGCAGGTCAATTTGCAGAAAACTTCAAATTCCAGTACCTAATACCAATTTTATCAAAATACGTTTGATAATTAGTTAGGTTAAGTAATAATAATAGACCATTAAAGGTTGACGTCACATACCATCCGCCATATTGCCTGGGAGCAAGCAAATCCAAATTGCGCTTTGTTTATTCGTTATTAATCAAGATTGTGTGGATAAATTAAGAAAAATACCCTTGTTTTGTTCTGTTGTTGGATGTTTAGCGGGAAGAGAAAGAGACAATGTACGATTACAGCCATAAATTCTTGATAGAAAACTGTGGATTCTTAAATCAAAATTGATAAATATTATCTATGTTAAACTGTACTCTACCTCGTGAAATTATATTAGCTGATCGAAGGTTTTTAATAGGAGATGGTGTAGAAATATTAGGAGCTTATTTAGAAACATCAGCTTTCATTCAAAATAAAGAACAGCTTCATCTAACTGATTTTGAAAGTACCCGGAAAATTTTCAATGTTAGAATACATATAGAGAGAGATATAGGACTTCTAAAAAATATTTTAATTTGTTCAGGTCCTAATCTTATTAATTAGTATGCTTTTGATAAATAGAGATGATGAGAAAGATGCTTATTATTATTACAATAGAAATAAGGGGTGATAGGTAAGAACCTATAAAGCACATAATCTAAAAACATAGAAATGCTTAACCGCCTGTTCATAAAATTATTGATAATTAACTAAATCGTAGTTTGCAACAATAACAGCAACAATTATATAGTGAATAATAATGAATATAAAACAAATACAGATAAATAATAAATGTAAGCACTATGTTGACAAATTTTAGTGGTTTTTGTAGGGCCTTAATTAATTTATGTTCATCGCAAATTCCTGTGGAATAAATAACATAGAGTTAAATTGACCTTTGTCATTTTGAAAAGCATTTAGTAATGATTTAGTTACATTGTTTCAAAAAATTACAATGCAATTAAGTGACATGTAAAGCTAAAAAACAATACCTTATGTTTAAAGTTTTGTGTATTTTGATTTCAATATTAAACACTTGTAGAAGGAACTGTTGTCTATATATTTACTTATGATGTACATACCTAACTGAAATTAAATATATCAAATGCTGAATGAGAGGTGAGTTCTAAATAATACTATCAAATGTGCTTATGAACTTATATTTTAAATAAAAATGAACTTAAGATGTGCAATCTAAGAGCTTTGTTTGCTCCCAGGCAAGATGGTCGACCTGTCAAAGCCACGTGACCTTTAATGGTCTATAGGACTCATAAGAGTGCTGGTGATGTTTTTTTTTTTTAAACGAAAATGAAGCGTGTTCAATCCAGTCTAGATACGTTTTCAAAAAAACAAAAAAACAATACTGAAACTATAGACATTTCAAGTCAAGTCAATCCCAGTATTCCCAGTAGTAGGAGTACCCTTACCTTGGACCCCCCACCTCTCTCCCTCTGACGTCATAACCACGCCCTCCGACGTCACATGACCACGCCCCACCTCATCTCTGATTGGTCTGCCATTTTTTAGTCCACGCCCCCACCTCCTCTCTCACTGGTCCGCCAGTTTTTAGGCCACGCCCCACCTCCTCTCTGATTGGTCCACCATCCCCTCCTCTGATTTGTCCGCCATTTTTTTAGGATATCCTCCTTTCTGATTGGGCCGCTGCTTTAGGCCATCCTCTTCTCTGGTTGGTCAGCGTCCTGGTGTATGATTGGACTCGTTCTCTGGTTGGTTAGCGTCCTCGTGTCTGATTGGCCAAACTACATTATCCACCAGATGTCGACAATACAGTTACCCTACCTTGCCATCTATCGTCGTCAACCTACATTATCCACCAGGTGTCGGTAATACAGTTACCTTGTCTTGCCATCTGTCGTCGTCAACCTACATGGTCCACCACGTGTCGTTAATACAGTTAACCTTGTGTCATCTATCATCTGTGTGACGTATAGTCTGTGTCGTCTGTCATGTGTTTTTGTCGTACTGTCTGTGTCGTCTGTCAAATGGGTGATGTGTCGTATGACGTGTGTCTTATGCCGTATAATCTGTGTCGTCTGTCATCATAACTGTCAACATACATTACACGCCATCTGTCGTCGTCAACCCACATGGTCCACCACGTGTCGTCAATACAGTTAACCTTGTGTCACCTATCTTCTGTGTGACGTATAGTCTGTGTCGTCTGTCATGTATGTTTTCTGTCGTATGGTCTGTGTCGTCTCTCAGATGGGCGCTGTGTCGTATAACGTGTGTCTTGTATTCAGTGTCATGTCTGTCATTCTGTTATCAGTCTATGCCATCTGTCGTCGTCGTCAAATATGTGCCGTCAGTTAACGTCTTCGTCAATAAAAAACAACAACAACAATCTTATAATAATCTTTATCAAAAATACAACACATTGTTATAAATAAAACGTTTTAAATCCATAAACATTTGCCATCTGTCGTCGTCGTCAACTTACATTGTCAAATATGTGCCGTCAGTTAACGTCTTCGTCAATAAAACAACAACAACAATCTTATAATAATCTTTATCAAAAATACAACACATTGTTATAAATACATCTGAATAAAAACCTTAACAAAAGATTCCTCTTCGTTTTTTCCATCTGTCTGTTGGTTTTATAAAG
Source organism: Galeruca laticollis (assembly GCA_963921935.1). Taxonomy (NCBI): domain Eukaryota; kingdom Metazoa; phylum Arthropoda; class Insecta; order Coleoptera; family Chrysomelidae; genus Galeruca; species Galeruca laticollis. Next base: position 183,514,215 of record OY998179.1, on the reverse strand, counting down.
GCAAAACACACTTCATCACTTATTTTTTCATCATAAAGTCTACGCAAAGAATATTTCCAACAACTGTTTACCTAAAAACAAATCTCATGAAAAAACACATTTTTACTTACTTTTCAAAACCATCCATAATTCCTATCAATTTCCATATGTTAATCTTAATAGACACATATATTTGTCAAAAATACACTTTTTCTTTACTAATATAATGGCTTCTTGAAAATCACTAGAATTTTACAAAATGTTGGAGGACATCTTTCAATAGTACACGAGTATTGAATATAATTTGATTAAATGAATAATATCCTCGTCCTCTGAGGTCACCACACTTTGATTAAATGAATAATAATCTCCTTGACCCCGAGGGTCACCAAATAAATAAGCTATGATAAGAATGTAATTTGATAAATTCGTCTTATATCCATTATACAGGGTGTAGCCACAAAATACCTCCAATTTATATCCGATGATATGTACTTTAACAACGTTAGTTTAGGTTAGTATAATCTGTGTCGTATGTTGTCGGAACTGTCAACACACACATTACACGTAATTACTGTTATCAATATGTTGCCTCAAGATAACAAAGGAGAAAAACATGTTATTGATATTCTAATATTATACGGATATGCTCATAAAGGTCATCATTATACAGGATGTAGTCATAAAATTAATATATACGGAGGTATAATTGTGACGTGTACTATATTCAATGTTAAGAAATTAAATTGGTGAACAAAAACAACTTCTGGAATGATGAAAAATTCTCTAACTTTATTCCAAAATAAAAGTATATTTCATTATCAATCAATCATAAAAAGTCGTAATATTGTCTAGCAAAGTCCTCAATTGCTGTTTCAATTCTTCATCTGGACAGGGTATTCCAAAACGATTCCAACTAAATTTTCCTGCATGCACAACTTTCTTTGTATATTCACTATATTGATAATATGTGTCATCCTTCCCTCTGAGCTCACCACACTTTGATTAAATGCATAATAATCTCCTTGACCCCAGGGTCACCAAATAAATAAGCTATGATAAGAATGTAATTTGATAAATTCGTCTTATATCCATTATACAGGGTGTAGCCACAAAATACCTCCAAAAAACAAAATGTCATAAAATCACATTTTTACTTACTTTTCAAAACCATCCATATTTCCTATCAATTTCCATATGTCATTCTTAATAGGCACACACACACACATGTTTCTCGAAGTACACTTTTATCATTACTAAAAACTAAAATATAATATGACGCATTTGATTAAATGAATAATAATAACCTCGACCCCCAAAACAAATAAGTTATGATAAGAAGAAGAATGTAATTCGATAAATTCGTCAGTATATTCATTATACAGGGTGTAGTAATAAAGTTACCGTATTTGTATAGTGTGTGTAGTCGTAAAAGATACCATACAGAACATACAAAGATGTCATAAGGGCACTAGAAATTTATCTCTATTATTATTGGTCAACATAAAACAAACGTCATTGTGATAGAGCATTTTATTTAGGAAGTACCAAAAAAAAGATGCAATAAGGTGTATATTTCTTATATACAGGGTGTAGTCATAACATATGTCATTTGAAAATTGACTGTCTCGACCCTTACTTCGTGGAATATGCTCAAATAAGTGTTTTTAAATGAAACTCAAGGTCTCTAGTTAATTCCACAATATAATAAAAGTTTTTAGAATTTTCAATAACTTGTATTATATTGTGGAATTAACTAGAGACCTTGAGGTTCATTTAAAAACACTAATATGTCATTTGTTTAATGCACAGTCGTTATGCCATTATTTTGAGTAAGCGATGATACGCACTGCATTTTTTTACACAGGAAACCAATATTTCCTTATCTCAAACTATTTCCGATAAATGGTGCTGTTTTTTAAATCAAATTTCCACAATTTACGATTAATATATAACATTGACCGTTGGGGAAAATCAAACAACAAAAAACAATATTGTCATATAGGTAAAATTTTAGATTACCTTGACTTCCATGACCTCCACTCCTGTCGCCTCCCCACCCTTTTGCCTCCTTCCGTAGCTTAAGTCGTCGCGAGTTTGTCATATTATGTACTTTTGTTATGCAAAACTGTCCGAAGATAAGCGAAGATAATCGAACTAATTTCCACGATTGCTATCAATAAGAGCGTCTAAAGCAATACCCAGTTTAGTGATCGCCAGATCGTAGAAGTGTTAACATGAATTAAAGAGCCGCTTTGATTAATTTCGGATGCCTGTATTTTAAACATATTACTAACAATCACTCCCTAACTAACATAGCCTTCCTGGCGAACAAGGTCTGTACCTGCTCGTTGGTGTTCACTGCATATGGAAGTATAATCCCTAACTAAACAGACCCCTCCTTAAATTACTATAATATTTGGCAAGAGAGAGAGATAATCTATCAAATAATTCACTTGAAAAAGGAAAAAGTCTTATCAGTTGTGATCTATATAAGAAACATTGCAATATATAAGTATTTAAATAGTAAAAATCCTATGCACCATATTACTATTATATTTGGCAAGAGAGAGAGAGAGAGAGAGATAATCTATCAAATAATTTACTTGAAAAATGACAAAGTTTTATCAGTTGTGATCTATATAAGAAAAAGCTTCATTAGTCAGAAATATGTCAAAAAGGCATTCAACCCGACACTATGTACCCGTAAATATGCACATAACGACAATGATATAACTGTCCAGATAAAAGATTAAAAGACACATTTTCCAGCACTTTAGCCAGAGAACATGGAACTACAAGATTAGAAGCAACCATATATAATTATTCCATAGCCGATAACAAGACAGGGGAATACAATTGCTTAGAAGACTGTCTTACCTTACTGGAGGATAGTAAACTTTATTTCCACAATGCGCCATTATACTCTATCTCATTTGCTAAAATGTGGACAAAGTTGACAAAAAGTCTGCAAAACAGTGTATACTGGGGGAACAGTAATACAAGGAAATTAACTGGTCTACAGATAAGTTTACCAATGGAACCCAACTCAAGAAAAAAAGTTGTAAATTATTGTCTTTCTGCATTTAGTTGTAACTTCTTACCTATTAATTATATAAAGATCGTAGAAGATACGAGTAATAAGGAGAAAAATGTTCGAATTTCTCAAAAATGCTATATTAAGGCTGGAGATACATTCTTTACCCGGTCTTCAACACTGTTTAGCACTATCCCGAAAGATATCGACATCCAGGAGCTCGGACTGGTATCTACATGTAATATTATACCAAATTTAGGGATTGTCATCGACTAGAATAATTTGCAGAGGGTACAGAACTGTTAATATCTGGAATTAAAGAAGTTATGCATAAGGGTAGAATCCGGTACATATTAAAACTAGACAATATAAATGTCTTTTACCTTTAGAATTACTGGTTAGAACAAGAATTATAAGAAATAGAATTAGATTATAGGATAAAAATAAAAATTGACGTGTTAAAACATACACCCAACAGAAACAAAGAGAGAGTTGTATTTTGTGTATAAGTTTTGTCAAACCTGTGTAAATAATCTAATGAAACTTTTAAAGATATCGTTGTTTTACAAATTTTCCCACCTTTGTTCTTATTTAATGTTGAACCATCTATCTGGAATTGGTTCCTGCAAAATATGGTGTTAAAGATAAGCAGCCTTTCCTCTTACTAAGTAACAACCCGCTTGCCATTGGAACAATAGAAAGAAGTAGTGGGAGAAGATTTGGAAATTATTCCAAGGAAACATAAAGAACCTGTGTGCATTCCATACAAAGTAGAATTGGTGGACTCGACAGGCTACTTGAAGAAATGGCAAATTTATTGGAGCAACTCCGGAAGGAAGATTACTACCTAATGGACTTTGACATAACGAAGGATTTTGCAGGAACTTTTGATAAAGAAAAAATGATTAACTGTTTAACAAACAACTTTAACTTTTGTACAAGGAAAGGGGCAACGTTATTGTAAACAATGATAAAGCAGTTTGCATAGATTGCCTTACTTGGCTCACATCTAATACAAGGGTTAAAATATACAACAAATTTATTTGTCAAGTAACCAGTCCTGGAGTTAACAAGAGCATTGGAAGCCATATTATAGATTTTGTCAATTGCCCAGATGCAAGATTAAAGGAAACTTTCTCTTCTGCATTGACCAAGAAGCATGGTATTACCAGATTAGAAGCTACGATATATAACTACTCAATTGGAAAGTAATTCAAATTATAAAAATAATACTACGCTAATAGTGTCGACATAGAGATGTCCTTAGGGCACTCTGCGCGCACGCAAGTAGAGTAACCTAACATAGCAAACCCCCACGAAAGCAACGTCACGGTGTAATGTTACACGTCACGTACGTCGCGCGCAGAGTGACTTCATGACATCATTTATTTCGGCTTGTTGATACTCCTCCTCCATGGTAACCCCCACTCACATAAAAAGACAAGATGGTATAGATAAATTACATTTTATGTAATTCCAATAGTCACTAGCAAGCAGTTGTACATTCAACAACAAATAAAAATTGGGAAAAGGAATATTCTACGTAAATATAAACTTGAGAAAAATATTGAAGCATGGTCAAATCCTAATCAAAGAGAATATGCAAGCTATATTCGAACTCAACAATCGAACCAATCTCGTTCTGGCACATCCTTATCTTCACATACATCTGACAGTCGATATTCTCCATATGATGGTCCTAGGTATCCACTTGGAAACCAAAATTAAGAAGAGTATAAAACCAATTAATTGGTGCTTGTTGAAATCAAGATCAGCACCAAATTTCTGATCTAAAAAAATACAGCATTTTAAATAATCCATACGTACCAGAAAAAGAATTTAAATTTCCGTATTCGGTACACCAAAAGAATAATAAAGAACTAAAATGTTATCTATCAAAAATTCATTTTGAGCTTTTTAGTTGGTTGACATACTCTAAAGAAAAAGAAGGTGTTTTTTGCAAATATTGTGCGCTTTTTGCAAAAACTGGCGGTATCAATAAATCTCCCCTGTTTAAGCTTGTTACAATACAACTCAAAAAATCTTCAAAATTATTAGGAAAGTATAGGGATCTAATAAGCCATGAAAAAGTCAATAACATAAGGAATCCGTCAACAAGGCGAAAATATTTTTAGAAAATTATAACAACTCACAAAAACAAATTATTAATATCTTGGATTCAAAAAGACTTGAACAGAAAGTCGGCAAAAGTTAAAATCAATTGTGGAATCAATTATTTTTTAGGACGATAAAATACCTCGTATTTTATCGAAAATACGAGGTCATCGCCATTCTGCCAAAATTACCGACGAGTCGGACACAAATGAAGGAAACTTTAGGGAACTATTACGGTTTCGAATGAAAAGTGGGGACCAAGTGTTGCAAAGACACTTGGAAACAGCGACAACATTTACCCAATATATAAGTAGTACAGTTCAAAATGAAATAATCATTTTTTGTGGCGAAGAAATTTTAGATAACATTTTGGAAAATGTCAAAAACGAAAGACAATTTTACAGTTTAATTTTTGACGAAACGACTGACATTAGTCACAGCTCACAAATGTCAATTGTCATTCGCTATATTGGCCACGCGAGTATTCGAGAAGACTTTGTACAGTTTTTAGATTGCCACGAGGGAAACTTTGACGATTTTACAAAGGAAACGGTTTTGAGAGGAAAAATATTAGCAGAATCTGTTGTAAATTTCTTAAAAAAGCGTAATGATGTCAGAACAAAAAGGTGCAGTCGTTTAATTGCTAAAAATTTAAAAAATACAATAAAATGTCCCTGTGTTAGCCACGCTTTAAATTTATCTTCATCCAATAGTAACAACTTACAGGACATTAGAAACTGCGTCGGAGTCATGAAAGATATAATTTACTTTTTCACGGCCTCACCAAAACGAAACAAAGTTCTGCTTTACACCAACAACGAACAATTAACCAAATTGTGTGAGACCAAATGGGCAGAAAGGCATGAGTCGGTGATAAAATTTAAAATTTGTTATAAAAATATTCTTGAAAGTTTGGAGCTTATATCACAGTGGAAAGATAATGAGTCTGCATCAAAAGCTCGGATGCTCATAAATTCTTTAACAACCCCAAATTTTATAGTTTCGCTGTACTGCCTATCTTTTGTTTTGTCAATCACTGTTGGCTTGAGTAAAGTTTTTCAAAAAGGGAATATGGACAAAGAAGAGGCCCAAACACTTCTTAATGACACAATATTAATATTTAGACAGAAGAGAGAAGACGGTGAAAAAGTATTTGGGACAATTTTCGAAGAAATAAAAGCTATTCATGACTATTTTCAACTTCCAATTTTCATTCCACATAGGGTTCCCAATCAGAAATATCGGTCGAATTTTGAAACAAATTATCCTGAAAAGTGTTTTCGCCTAAGTATATTCGTACCTTTGCTAGAAAATGTTATGCTAGACTTAGATTTTCGATTTAGTTCCGAGTTGTTTAACATTCTTGAATTAAAGTCTTTAGTTCCATACAACTACATCAAAAAAAATGTAACTTAATTGGTAACTGCAAAAACGACAATTTCAAATTATTTACAAGAAATTACAGGTGAAAACCTTGAATTAATTTCCACAAGACTGAATGCAGAAATTGATTTATGGATGGAAAAATGGAAGGGCTTTCCTGTCGAAAGTTCAGCCATACGCGCTTTGCAGCAGTGCAATAAACTTGTTTACTCTACAATTAGCGTAGCTCTGTCTTTCTTGGCGGTACTGCCAGTAAGCGTTGCCAGCGCAGAGCGAAGTTTTTCTTATCTAAATAGACTAAAGACCTGGCTTAGGTCAACTATTCATCAAGAGAGATTAGTTGGATTGACGCTTATATGCTTATAAATAGGCATATTAGAATCGACCCGAAAAAGTAATTGATAGATTTTCAAAAGGTAAAAAAAAGAAGATTACCCTTTGTCTTGTAAGAAGATTTATTTTTGTCCAAAAATGTTTCAAATTACCAATAAGTATTTAGTTGTAGGTTGTTTTTATGTGCTATCTTAAAGAATATGCGTTATTTGAAAATGTTATGTGTTTTGAATAAAAATTATATTTTTTTGTTTTAATCTCTTTATTTTTTTCTGACCCAGCCCAATTCTCTATTATACCCCCCCCCCTTAATCGTACGGCTTAAGGACAAAACGCGACTACCACTGGGACGTGAAATTCAACTATTCCAGTAGCAGTTTCCCTTCCCATTCGGACGGCTCAAGGACAAATCGCGATTGCCACTGGGACGTGAACTTCAACCATCCCAGTAGCAGTTTCCCTCCCACAATTTGACGCAACTCTCTTTACTTATACCCTTCTATACAAGTTCGACGGTAGAGAATCGTATACCCATATATAAATATATAACTCAATATCCACGGATTTCTGGTGCGTTCGGTCCTGTGGGCTATACTCCGTTTTTAAAAGGCATGGAGTAATAAATCACTCATTTTGGCCGGAACCATATGCGTACCACATTTAGTCGTTTAAAAAAAGTTAAGGCTTCTAAAATTATCTCATTTCCGAAAATAACCGTTTTGTAATATTATTTAAAATGAAATTTCAAATTATCAATAATATAATAAACTGTGGATTATATCACTGACATCAATTTTCCAGAAAATTTATTATTATGTATAAAAGGGCGTAGACGAGTCCCTCCACTAAGTTCCAGGTAGTTATAATCCTACATACAATAAATAATAAAATAAATGTTATTAACAATTTTATACAAATACATATATATATATATATATATATATATATATATATACATACATATATATATATATATATATATATATATATATATATATATATATCCAAACCAACCCCATTTGCCGATTATTTCACACAATTAGCAGGTAATTGAAGAAACTTGACAAACAGGTAGCTCAAAAATGGTTTTATTATTGTGAAATATATAGTCTTTTCAGTTCCAAGAAAATGCCCCCATAATACAATGTACTTACTAGAACTTTTCAACTATAAAAGTAGCGGAAAGGTTGAATATTTTCAATTTACAGTTCATCTGTTCTGGAGAAACTGCTGTGTTGATTGATTTCCCCATTATTACTGTTATTTGTTATTATTTTTTACCGTTATTGTTAACTGGTGTTTATTTTTGTTCATCTATACAAGTTCTCTTCTCATCACACGAGACAAACACCTAACTACACCTTCCAACTATATAGTGTTCCAACCAAATTCGACCAGATATTGAGGATTTATCACCATCTACGCGACCTAAAGTTGGCCCATTGTCGTTGAACGAAAAAAATCTGATATTAAATTGAGTGAATGAAAACGACGAATACTCAGTGTGTATTAATTTATTACTTTTAGGCTAAGCGCTTTCGGCTGTTAAGCCATTATCAAAGCCGTCGTCATTTAAAAAGTAATTGTCAAAGACATCAAGCTGATCAAAAACAATACTCAATACTCAAGATCTATCCAACCATCGTTATGATTGAGTCATTCGAATAAAAACTTTAAATACCCTATTATAAGGGTGTAAAATTATATTCACAAGATGTAAATACACTCAAAATTAAAAAACTGAATTAAAACAGAATGTCAAGCTTGTCATCTGTTTTAATTCAGTTTTTTAATTTTGAGTGTATTTACATCTTGTGAATATAATTTTACACCCTTATAATAGGGTATTTAAAGTTTTTATTCGAATGACTCAATCATAACGATGGTTGGATAGATCTTGAGTATTGAGTATTGTTTTTGATCAGCTTGATGTCTTTGACAATTACTTTTTAAATGACGACGGCTTTGATAATGGCTTAACAGCCGAAAGCGCTTAGCCTAAAAGTAATAAATTAATACACACTGAGTATTCGTCGTTTTCATTCACTCAATTTGCATATAGTGTGTACACCATATCCACAGGCATTTCTGATATTAAATTGTTATTCCTCGTTGAAGAACGAAGAAATTAGAAGAAAAATCATGAATTTGACAGGAAGTGTTGATGAAACTGTGGAGATTACTGCAACAATGATGGGTGTTTCAAAAACAACAATTTATAATTTAATGAAGGAGAAAAAAATGGAAACATCACAGCCCCAGCAAAGTCCCCAGGCCGACCCAAACTTGAAATGGATGACGACTTGAAGAATGGAATAAGGCGTAAGGTGCATGCTTTTTTCTTTAGAAAAGAGATCCCAACTCTCTCCAAAATTATGGCTTCGGTTCAAGAAGATTCAGATTTTCCGAGAATGTCTCGAAGTACATTATGGAAAATTTTGAAGGAACTTGGATTTGAATATAAAAAAAAATATCGGAACGCAATGTTGATTGATAGAGACGACATTGTCATTTGGAGGAGGAGTTATTTGCGCAATATTCGGAAAGCATGATTAGATCAAAAACGAATTTATTATTTAGATGAGACTTGGTTAAATGAAGGTCATACTGTTTCAATGTTTTGGCAAGACACGAATGTCAAAAGTCGGAGGCAGGCAGCTCTTGAAGGGTGGTCAACAGGCCTCAATCCACCAGCAGGAAAAGGACGTCGACTCATCATTACTCATATCGGAAGTGCCGAAGGTTTTGTTTAAGGTGGATTGTTAGCTTTGAGTCGAAGCAAACCGGAGATTATCATGAAGATATGGATGGAGACGTTTTCGAAGAATATTTCTCACAAATGTTAGATCTAATTCCAACGGGCTAAGTCATTGTTATGGATAACGCAAGTTATCACTCCAGGTTAGTGGAGAAATTACCTTCAACTGCATGGCGTAAACAAGATATCCACGATTGGCTAACCTCGAAAAATATTGAATGCCCAGATAACCCGCTGAAAAATGAGCTCTTGCAACTGGCCAATTCACATAAACACAAATATAGTAGATACGTTGTAGATCAAATGGCATCAGCGCGTGGTATAACGGTGCTGAGGCTTCCTCCTTGTCACTGTCAACTCAATCCCATAGAATTAATATGGGCCCAAGTGAAAGGAGAAGTTTCAAGAAAGAATACGACATTCAAAATGAGTGACGTAAAAGTTTTATTCGAAGACGCGTTAGGTAACGTAACCAAAGAAAACTGGAAGAAATGTGTTGAACACGTGATACAAGAAGAACTAAATATGTGGGAAATGGATCATATAAGTGAACACATGATTGAACCATTTATAATCAATGTTAATAATGGAAGCTCAACAGAATCGTCTGATTCTGATATATAGACTAGTTTTTGTGTTAGTTATTACTATTATTTGTTAGACTTTTTTTTATAAATATTAATTCGTACTTTATTCCTGCATTTTTCTTTTTTCCTCTCCTATTGTAAACAGTATATTAGTAGTAAAGTTGATACCTACTGCAAAAAAATTTGCTATTTTTTATATAATATTTTATGTTTATTGTTTATTCATAGGAACACAAATATAAGTGAACACATGATTGAACCATTTATAATCAATGTTAATAATGGAAGCTCAACAGAATCGTCTGATTCTGGTATATAGACTAGTTTTTGTGTTAGTTATTACTATTATTTGTTAGACTTCTTTTTTATAAATATTACATTAATTCGTACTTTATTCCTGCATTTTTCTTTTTTCCTCTCCTATTGTAAACGGTATATTAGTAGTAAAGTTGATACCTACTGCAAAAAAATTTGCTATTTTTTATATATTTTATGTTTATTGTTTATTCATAGGAACACAAAAAAATGTGTTTTTATTGAATCGATATTGTGAACTCTTTTGAATAGTTTTCGTAATTATAATTTCATAGTGCCTTCATATTCATATACCAAGTTTGTTTTGTCCTGATTGCACGCCTCTGAGGATTAAATTGTTTATTTGTCCATTCAAATACAATAGAGTGACCCTTTCAATACAATAGGCGACCCAACCGAATACAGAGTTACGGGGTGTCTACCTGAAATTCGTAACAAATGAGAAATTTTAGTACAAAATTAGATAAACTTCGGAGATATTTTATTATACACCCTGTATCGGTTTTGCATACCTAATGAGCTTTTATTACTCCATGCCTTTTAAAAACGGAGTATAGATCTGAAACACAACTTATTTGCGATTCGGTGTCGAATATCGGCTTACCAGTATTCTCCACGCCAATGTGCGGACGGTCTTGCATAGAACTCAGTAAAATTTCGGAAACTTACTTGTCTTTGGAACGGTCGTGGCCTTAGACTAGGAAAGAGAGGGCACTGGTGACGCTGTCAACTATTGTGATACCAATGCCCACCAAGTCATAAACTTCATTGTAGTTATATGATAGTTTTAAAGGACTAAAATTTTTATTTTATAAATTAATCTTTATACATGGGAAATTTAAAAATAAAACTATATTGATTTATTTTACTTATATCAAAATTGTAGGCATTAGTAATTAGTAATTATGATCTTTTGGGGTTAGGAATTCCGAGAAACTGAACAATAAATTCGTTAATTTTCAAAGAAAAAGTTTCGTAATGTCTTTTCTACTAACATAATTGAATTTATTATGAAATACGTTTTAACTCACTAGTGGGGTTTTATGATTAAAAGCTTATTTTTCAAGATATAAAGAAAAAAAGTAGCTACCAAAAAAATAAGTTAGAGGTAACTTACCTATTAAACGAAATTTCAGGTTCTTTCTTTCTGCTAGAACTCTTACACTGGTAAGCACAACAATTAACCATCTTAACAAAATCCAAAATCCACTTTAAAATCACTTTAATCGCTCAATAAGCGCAAAAAACACTCTGGTGTTCACTATAGCGTTAACCACCAAAAATGGCGTCGGTTTTAAAATAGGTATTCAAACTGACTACACAGCTTGCATAGAGAGTTACGCGTCCCCTCTCTTTCCTAGTCTAAGGTTGTGGTGGAGTTATTTCTCTTTTTAGGGCTATTTCTGAACTCACTCCTCTTTCAAAATTACTTCTACTATACTATGGGTCGGAAATAATAGTCAGTGACTAATTTTTAGCATATAGGTATTGTTGTAATTCAAACCCTCTTTTTTTGATTATGCAAGCACGCCACTTATTTTAAAGTCTTAAAGAACCTTCTACCTGGCCGGCTTATCCCGAGTTAACGACTGCGCATGCAAGCACCCGTATTGGGAGAAAAAATGCCGCACGCAAGGAGAGAAGTACCGTACCCTTCCTAGAGTGATGAATTAACAAGTCCTTTTTCCTCACGTGTTCTGCTTTATTCTGTAAGGGCTGTTAATATATTTTTCCAAACCACGAGGTGGTTAAAACTTCGTATCCTGTAGTACATATATCCATATTTCCATCAGAAAGACATAACACTTGTAGTGAATAGAAAGTGATTAAGTAATACGTATTGCAGTGTTTTTGTGCATTCTTCTGAAGGAATTTAAGGTAAAATTTATCTTTATCGTATAATTAATGGACAAAAATATAATTACAACACCACCACAAACTATTTGTTGCTCAGTGTGTAAACCACTGAGTCTCCGGTCCTTCGCAATTTTAAAATAAGAAATATATTCGTTATTTTTATCACAAAGTGGTATTTATTGAAGCACCTTTCCTTACATCGATTGGAATCAGAGGCCACCTGTGTTATCGAAGGATATCTGTTTTACACACAGATATAATCAGATTGATACATATTTCTCAAGAGAGGCAGGGGAAGAGAAAGGCAATTCCAGTGGCGGAAACAATTCATGTTTAAATAAATAATGTGTAATAACTAATAACTATAATGGAATAGTAATAAGTAAACCTAGAGGCAACTATGTACTTTTGCATATTTAGCATATTTTATACAAATACTTTGCATGTTTTAAAGATATAGACATATTATTTATAAAAATTTCTTTTTAGACAATAATTTTATTTGAGAGTAGGTTTATCAATAGATAGTCAGTATCAAAAACCGTAAAACTTCTTCAGGTAGGTAGGTATTGTTTGCAGTTCTAAGTAAACATGAATATTTTCGGAAATATCCATTAATATTTAGGTAGGTTTTAGGTAATTTAGTCTTACTAACCACAGGAAATTGGTATTTGGGATTTTTAGAATTGTAAAAAACATATTTTTCTGTAAAATGTTTCAAATATAACGGACAATTTTTTAAATTATATTTCGTATTTGCTATTTTCTATTATCAAAATATAAAAGGAATCTATGAGTTTCGGAAGATTTAATAACATGAAAGATATATTAAAAGCAGAAGGATGTATTTAGTTTGAAAACCGTAAACAGACTGAATTATATGTTGCTGTAAATTTTAGGTACTCTCTTAAGAGACGATACCACAGGTAGAAGGGATTCGGTTCTAACCGGAAGCTAGACAATAGGCATTCTGTTACTTTTTTGTGCCTTATATATTTTTAAACTCTGGTAAATGAAAAATAAACAACACCACAAACCTTTAGTTTCATTACTCCTTATCTGAGGTTTCATCGGAATTTGTCTCAGAATCGTCACTATCACTATTTTCGGAACCAGGAGTGATAATAAGAGGTTCAACCATAATTTCGAGGTGAGTATCCAAGTCCCACATTTTTTGCTCTTCTTTTATAACATGTCCAATACACTTCTTCCAGTTATCTGCTGTCACGCCATTAATAGCTTTGTTTAATAAAAGTTTGTCATTTTATTTAAATGTTGTGTTTTTTCTCGCAACTTCCCCTTTTATCTGAGCCCATATAAGTTCTATCGGATTAAACTTACAATGATATGGAGGTAATCGCAATAGAGTTACCCCATAGTTATTCGCCATTTAATCGACAACATATTTAATATACCGGTCTTTATGTACACGGACAATATCAAGCAATTGTACTTTAAGCATATTTTCTTCAAAGTGTATATCTTTTGATTTTATTCAGTCTGTTATGTCGGCTTTTCGCCAAGCAGAAGTGGGTAATTTTTCTACTCGCCGACTGTGATAGGGGGCATTGTCTATAACTATCACCGAACCGGGCTTCACGCGCACCAATACTGACGAAAACCACTTTTCAAAAACTTCAGCGTTCATATCTACATGATAGTCGCCAGTCTTTTTAGATTCGAAAACGTTAAAACCACCATCCAAAAATCCAGAGCTACTACTTATGTGGGTAATAATCAGTCGACGGCCTTTACCGGATGCAGATTTCAAACTTGTCGATAACCCGTCAAGAAATGTTTGCCGCGAATTTCTTACATTTAAGTCCTGCCATACTTTTGAGCGCGTGTGTCCTTCATTTAACCAAGTCTCGTTCGTATAATATATTTCTTTACCTTTAAGTATGTGGTCACGTATTGATTTTAAAAACTTTCTTCGCCACAACACAATCTCATCTTATTCGATTATAAAGCTTTTGCGATTTCGCATTAAATATTGAAAGTTTAAATCTCGTAATGTTCGCTTTAAAACTCCAAAGGATATTTTGGGTAAAGAATTATCAGCATCTAATTCGGCCTTGATTTTCTTCAGGGTTGGCATTTCATTTAAAAAAAAAACGTACACTTTCAGGCGAATTACATATTTTATATCATCATCTAAAATAATCTTCTCTATACCTCTTGTTTCCCCGCTAGCACGACTACGAACAACGAAAATGCTGGGAATAAAATGAATCCATCCTTCAGTGTTGCAAGCTCCGTGCCGCCCTCGATAAATATCAATACAATTACGAACATCGAACAATAACTTTCGTTGATTAAAGAATGTGCTTCAAATACTCCTACGCTCTATTGCACGGGTCGAAATAAATTTGGCACCGATGCGCGTTTTGTCTTGGTAAGTTGTGTCGCCAGTTAGGAGAGCGGGTAATTTCGAGAGCATAAATTCGAAATACATATATTTTACTGTAGAATATATATATATATATATATATATATATATATATATATATATATATATATATATCGGTTTTAAAACGTCTTTCGACGTTGTCCGATGTCTAACTTCCATCTCTTCCTATCGTCCCATTGGCCCTCTCTCAGGTCTCGTGAGCTCATCGCCTTCGCTATTCCTTCTTTCCATGTTTTCCTAGGTCTGCCGCGTTTTCGACGATTAGGCGGCATCCAGTTCATTACTTTCTTGGGAAGTCTTTTCTCTTCCATCCTCTGAACATGCCCGTACCACACTAATTGTTTTCTCTCGATGTCCGTTATTAAGGAGCCTTCTATCCCCATTTGGAGACGTACGTCCTCATTTCGTATTCTTTGTCTTCTGCTGATTCCTAACGATCTTCTGAATACATCCATTTCTACAGCTTCTAATCGTCTTTTGTTGTTTTCTGTTATTCGCCACGTTTCTGACCCATATAATAGGCTGCTCTTTATGAGGGTTTCGTAGATATTATATTTTCTATGTTTTCCGATTTCCTTACTCCAAAATATCCCATTTAAACACCCAATTATCCGTCTAGCTTGTGTGATACGTTTATTTATTTCTTTGTCGTCCTTCCCTGTTATGTCGAAAGTTACACCTAAATATGTATATTCATCGCAAGCCTCAATTTCTTCCTTTTCCGGTTCTATGTTCATCTTCTCTTGTGCTATAGGTAAATATTTAGTTTTTTGGGTATTAAGTTGCAAACC
Organism: Galeruca laticollis; assembly: GCA_963921935.1. Taxonomy (NCBI): domain Eukaryota; kingdom Metazoa; phylum Arthropoda; class Insecta; order Coleoptera; family Chrysomelidae; genus Galeruca; species Galeruca laticollis. Next base: position 183,498,650 of record OY998179.1, on the reverse strand, counting down.
CCATTTTTCGTATTCTTCCTGCAGTTTACGTGTCATATATTCTAAATCGTCTTTGTCATTTGCTAATAAGACTCGATCATCCGCAAACTGTAAGGTATATAGACAGACACCGCCAAGGTCAACACCCATTCCCTTACACTTTCTCTTCCACAGGTTTAGTGCTCGGGCTACATAGATTTTAAATAGTGTGGGTGAGACACAGCATCCCTGGCGTAGTCCTTTATTTACTATAAATTCTGGTGACAATTTATTGCCTACTTTTACTTGTGATATCGTTTGGTCGTAGAGATTTTTCAAGGCTTTTATTAGGGTATGACTAATATTAGTTTCTTGTAGGACTTTCCATAACTTATTTACAGGAACCGTATCATATGCTTTTTGGAGGTCAATAAACATGAGATGTACATCCTGATTGGTACCCATTTTTTTTTCTATCATCTGTTTTAAGCAAAAAACGTTGTCCGTGCAGGTTCTTCCAGCTCTAAAACCCGATTGCTCCTCTTCTTCTTGTTCCCTGTATTCAGATTCTATTAAATCTCGAAGGATTCTTCCATATAAGCGGCTCATGGTACTAGTAACAGATATACCCCTATAGTTTGCACAGTCAAGTTTGTTTCCCTTCTTATGAATAGACGAAAGGTAGGCGATTTTCCATTCTTTTGGGATAGGAGCGCCATTTAAAAATTGATTCATGCACCATGTTATTGCTTCAAAAAGTTTATTCGTTCCGTTCTTAAGTAACTCGGCCGGAATGTCTCCTGGTCCTGATGCTCTATTGTTTTTCAAGTGTTTTATAGCTTCTTTCACTTTATCATTATCGATTTTAATCATTTCGCCTTCAATAACAACATCCGTCGGTGTGGTTATCATATATTCGTCTCTATTTTCTGTCAGGAGCGTCTCGTAATGTTGTTTCCACTTGTTGATAGAGATTAATTGTAAATTTGTGTCTTTCTTTTCTGTTGTTTTCACTCTGTTTATAAACTTCCATGTTTCTGTACATTTTTTGCCTCCTAAATAGGTATTTATTTCTTGGCATTTTTGGTCCCACATGTCCCTTTTTGATTGATTTACTGTTCTTCTCGTCGTTCTCTTCAGTTCTAGGTATTTATCTCGGTCATCTGGTTGTTTGGTACTTAACCATTTCCCGTAGGCTTCCTTCTTTTGTTTTGCAAGTGTTTCTATCTCTTCATTTATCCACAATTTACTACTACTAGTTTTATATCTTTCTCCTAGGGATTCCTCTGCTGCTTCATGCATACTGGCAATTATATTATCATAAACAATTTCTACAGTTTGGTCAGCTGCTAAACTCAATAGTCTGCTATCTAGTCTGCGTTGGTACAGCATTTTAGTACTTTCATTTATTAGGCTATCTAAGTTGTAGTGTTTGGGTGTTATTTTTATTATGTCCTCTGTTTCGACATCAATATTGGGTTTTGTTCTCGTGCGTCTGTATGGTAAGAATATTTTTGACTTGACTATATAATGATCTGAGTCGCATGTTACACCTCTGTACACTCGTACATCATTTATTTTTATCGTAGAGGCTTGTCTAATAATAATGTAGTCTATGACTGATCTTAAGTTTCTTGTAATTTGTATCCATGAATATGTATGAATGTCCTTATGTTTATAGAATCCGTTTGCTATTTTTAGTTTGTTATTTTCGCAAATTTCTATTATTCTTTCTCCATTATTGTTTCTAGTCAGTTCCCCATATGGGCCTACTATTTTGCTCTGTAGTTCTCTTCCGACTCTTCCATTTAGGTCTCCCATTAAAATGATCTCTCTTAGGTTTCCAATTTTGATAATTTCATCGTTAATTTTTTCAAAAAATTCCTCCTTTATGTTATTGGGTTCGTCATCGGAAATACCATATACTCCCAAGATTGTAACAGATTTTTGATTTAAAACTAGGTTTACTCGTAGTATATTTTCATCTATGGCTTCGAAATCCGTAATTTTGTGGCGATGTTTTTTATGAATCAAAATAGAAACTCCTCGACTTGCTCTCTGGTATTTAGGGTCACCACTAAATATATGCACATATTTGTCTAGTATTTCTGTACCGGTGCCTTTCTTTTTGGTCTCCGTCAAGACTGCAATATCCATGCTCAAAGCAGATACTTCGTGAATAACTTCATCAATCTTGTTCCTTATTCCTCTCACATTCCAAGTACCAATGTTCATTATCCTTTTTCGTAGCCAATGTCGTTTACTTTTTGATCCGTCCGAATTTCCGAGGCAGTTGTTAGACTGTTTAGCAAAAATATTTTTTTACTAGTGATAGGTAGCTAACCTAACGCCTAAACCCCCAACCTGGAGGACCAGAGTTTTCTGTCAGGGTTTCTTCCCTTAGTCGACCTGTTCCAGTTTTTAGGCGCCAGAAATTCGCCTTTACCCTCTACCGTTAGCTACATAACGTACACCCATTGTACGCCATGCATTGCCCAGAGGCTACGACGTGGACGTGGTAGTAGGATTTGTTAGTGTGCATTTCTCAGGGTTTTATTGGAATAGAGACGTCGACAATCCCTATCCCCCTCCGAGGCACAGTACTAACCATTTAGCCTCCTTTACTGTAGAATATTAAATATTATTATGAGCCGCTCTTATTCTACTATTTCTGAACTAGTGCTGACTATTATTTCCAACTCTTGGTATAGGTACCTACTGTTAAGTACACATCGGTGTATCACTGTTATTAAATATTAACGCCGCCTGACAGAAAGTAATCTAATTTACCGTTAATTTATTTATATTATAATTATAGAAGGTATCTACCGGTATTCGTGCTTTTCGCCTGGCGAAAAATTAGTAACTTTGTTACGGTACCTAAAAAAAGCATGTAATCATACCCAGCATATAAAATAGTATATTAAGTACCAAGTGTCAAAAAGGTTACTTTAGTCACGAGTTTTACTAGGCACGAGTGAAGCGAAGCGGAACGAGTTCCTTGTGAAACGAGTGACTAAAGACGTTTTTAACACGAGGGGCTTACTATACTTTTTCTTCGCCCACGGGAAGAAAAAAATTATATTTGAATTATATTCATTACATGACGGACGATGGCTGACAGCTGACTGACAAATCAAATGACGCAGAATAACAAAATTATCACCGAACATGAAATTTAACATACAAAAGGTACACTTGATTTGACGTTTAAAAAACAAAAGATAAACGAGATGTGACTTTTCGCATTTTAAACACTAGTGTTTAAACAGTCGTTTTGTGCATGTCAAACCCGTGTTCAAAGTGCGGTTTTAGTAGCGGAAGTAGAAAAATAATATTAAAAAACGCTTATAAATAGTTTTGCCTGTTTGCAAGCATAATTATTATTACTTTTCTTGTTACAGCATAAGCAAATGGAGACAAGATCTCAACCGTCTCAAAATCAACAAAGAGTTGTCATACAACAACCCCAAATCAGCCAAGCTGACAATCAAAATCACAACAATTCTTCAACGCTCTCTTCAGCTTGGCAATCGTTATCATCTCCGAATAGTACTACAGTTGCCAACTATTTATCACATCTACCGACTTCTACATTACCTTTGAGTATCCATCATTTTCTAAAATACTCCACAGAAAATTTTAAAAAAGAAAACATTCAACATTTGAACATTCAAAATAATGGCGAAGCTAATGTATTACAAAACAACAACATAAATCTTAATTTGAATAGCACATCAAATTTTGCTTCATCCGTCGGTAATTTGACAACTAATACGAGTAATACCGGACAAACTCAAAATTCTCCGCAGCCTAAAAAGAAGAAGAAAAAACCTGAGAAAGAACGGAAGCCCAGACCCAAACCAGGTACTTACAATTATATAAATGTAACTTTCAGTGTTATCTACTTTTTACAAAGCGACATAATAATAGTTGAAAGACAAAATTAGGCCCGCTTAAATACATTAATGCCGGATATAATTAGAAAACCAGCACATGATAATAATATAAACAAAGGAATGGCGACGTATTTGAATATTTATTACATAGACATGATGGACTTGAGCTTTGTTTCTTTTACTGTTGTATTTTTTTTATTCATTGATGTGAAACTAGTTTTTTTATTTCAGAATAACCGACCGATTTTTAATGTAGTTTAGTGTAATATTAGTATTTTTCTACAACTGCTATGAAAAGTGGCGTATTTCTCATAGCTTAGGTACTTCATTTGTGTATAAAAACTTTTTTTTCAATATCCTGGAAAACGGATACCGCGACGAAATTTTTTTACTGAGATCTACCTATCCTAGCAACGGGGCCACCTTTTTTTAAACACCCCGTATAATATTAGTTGTTTGACCGGTATATCTTAATAAACATCTTTCAGGTGAAATTCGTCTGACGACTGCCTTGGACGGTTCAACATTATATTGTTGTCCAGAGTGTCACATGGCGTATCCAGAAAAGGAACTTCTAGAACAGCATTTATTAGGTCACACGCTAGAACGTCGATTCGTTTGTGACATTTGTGGCGCCGGTTTAAAAAGAAAAGACCATTTAACCAGACATAAACAATCGCACAATCCCGAGAGACCATACGTCTGTACCGTTTGCCTGAAAGCGTTCAAACGAAAGGAACAATTAACATTACATTTTGTTATACATTCCGGAGAAAAGAGGCACATGTGTCCGGAATGCGGTAAGGGATTTTACAGAAAGGATCATTTAAGGAAACACACCAGATCGCATATTGCTAGAAGGGTGAAAGCGGAACTCTCACAACAAAGTAAGTTATATAATAAATTCAATCATATTATGTATGTATTTTCACGAACGTTTGTTAATACTATAATGGGTGTGAAATACATCTGTAGGGCGTTTTTATTTCTTATTTTCGTACAGCATTGATATTACTCTGTCGTTTACTTGCCGCTATTTACTAAAGATAATTTACACATTTTTTTTTTATTTTAACCGACGATCTTCATAAATTACAAATAATTATTAGCTAGTAAGCCATGTTGTCTATTTTCACTCTGGCGACTCTCGTTATATATGAGCCTCGTTCCCGACTTCGACTTTCCGACCGGTGGTATACCATCCACGCACAGATCCGACATACGAGGTCTGACAATTAAGTAATGCGACAATATTCAAAAATCGAGTATATTTAAAAATTAAGGTACATCAATGCGATCCCCTTCAAAGTAGTCCCCTCCCGCACCTATACACTTATTCCAGCGAGTTTTCCAGTTTTTGGTAACAATTCTGGAACAGTTCTTGCGGCACCTCTCCTAGTACCCTCGTCACAGATTCTTGGATATCTTCAACGGAGTCAAAATGTCGACCTTTGACGAATGTTTTCATGTGGGGAAATGGGAAAAAGTCGCAGGGTGACATGTCCGGTGAATAGGGCGGTTGCGGTAACGTTGCGATGCCTTTAGACACCAAAAACTGAGAGACACTAAACGCAGTGTGACAGGGAGCATTGTCATGATGCAGAACCCAAGTCTTCGCGATCTCTGGACGCACTCTGAACACCCTTTTCGTAATCTTTCGAGTACATCGCGGTATAATACTTGATTTACGGTCTGTCCAGGTGGTACGAACTCTTTGTGAACCCCTCCTTTGCTGTCGAAGAAGCAAATCAACATGGTTTTCACCTTGGACTTGCTCATTCTCGCCTTCTTTGGCCTTGGCGCCCCAGGGAATAGCCACTGTTGGCTTTGTCGTTTAGTTTCGGGGTCATATTGAAAAAACCAACTTTCATCACCAGTAATAACTCGATCGAGAAGAGTTGGATCACTTTCAACCTGCTCGAGAAGATCTTGAGCGATGTTCAATCGGTGGGCTTTTTGCTCATCTGAAAGGTTCTTCGGTACCATCTTCGCACACAGCTTTTTCATGGCGAAATCTTCGGTTAAAATATTTCTAACTGTTTCCCGGTTAATATTCAACTCGTCAGCCAACATTCAAGTGGTTAGTCGCCGGTCTTAACGAATAAGGGTACGCACGCGCTGCGCATTCGTGTCGGTTCGCACTTGAATTGGCCTTCCGCTCCGCGCTTCGTCTTTGACGCTCTCACGGCCATTTTTAAAATCGGCATGCCACCGAAACACCTGACTACGACTTAGGGCATCACTACCATACACTTTAAGTACTTTTTCATAAGTTTCTGTCGCGGTTTCGCCGAGTTTCGCACAAAATTTTATTGCGCACCGTTGCTCTAAATTTCTCTCTTCCATTTTCGTGACATGCACTACTCGCGTGTTGTTACAAAACACTGAACAGCTGGCGAAGAAATGATCGTACGAGAGTCGTCAAGGTCTTAATCGAGAGAGTAGGGATCTGCTATTACGGTAGCTGAGTTACAGATTCGCAGTGTTACCACAGGCCGAGAAAAAAAATCGGTCGCATTACTTAATTGTCAGACCTCGTATAGCCTTCTGCGACTTTCTTCTGACGGACAAACAATCAGAAATGTATAGCTGTATTTTTTGAAATAAAGAAAGCATTCGATACGGCATGGAGGCCTAACATAGTAAAAACCTTGCAAGAATGGAATATAGACGGAAACATGCTGGCTTTTATTTACAATTTTCTAAATAATAGAAGTTTCCAAGTTAGGATAAACGGCTCGATCTCCGATCTAAAAACACAACAACATGGAACACCGCAGGGATCAGTAATCAGCCCAACTTTATTCCTTATAGCTATAAATAACATCACCACTAATATACAGAAACCAATAAAAGCCCGACTGTATGCGGATGATCTGGTAATGTACATAAAAAGTAAAAATCTAACAACAATTAAATCGATTCTACAATCACACATAAACATACTTGAAAAATGGTCTAAGGACTCCGGTTTTCATTTCTCTGCAGAGAAAACCACATGTATAATGTTCTCCAGGAGAGAAGTAGGCCAAAAGCCACTACTTGAACTAAATGGTAGTCCCCTCGGGTATGTTTCAAAAATCACATTTCTGGGAATGATCTTCAACTCGCAATTAAATTGGGATGAACACATTAAGAATCTAGTCGTTAGATGTCAGAATGGACTAAATCTATTAAAAGTCCCCTCAAATAGAAAGTGGGGATCTGATCGAGAAACTTTACTCCTAATCTACAGTATCTTATTAGATCCAAGATCGATTACGGATCCATCGCCTACGCCTCCGCTAAAAAACGCATATTAAAACGTTTAGATGTCATAGAAACCAAGCATTGCGCATCATTTCTGGAGCTTATAGAACATCCCCTATCGAAAGCTTACAAGTAGAGCTAGGAGAGCAATCACTAGATAAAAGAAGGCAATACCTGACACTGTCATATGCCAGTACTATAATGGGCAACCAAGAACATCCAAACTACAATAACACAGTTGCAAATAGATATCAAAACACCTACGAATTCAGGAAAAGAGTCGACTACCCCTTCTATCAGAAAGTTTCCAAATATATCATACAACTAGACATGCAGATACCTTCCACACTAGAAGCAAATGTTGATATACCACCACCATGGCTTATTAAAATACTGAGCATAGACACCAGCTTAACCAACTTTAAGAACGCAGAAACTCCAGCCTCCACAGTAGCCTCCACATCAGAAGTTTCACACGAAACTCTCCATGTATTCTAACTTTCATAAAATATATACTGATGCATCCAAAACCCCAAATGGAGTTGGAGCTGCTGTTATCACTTCCTATAAACCACCTTTGAAATATAAATTACCCGACGTAAGTTCTGTGTATACAGGAGAAATATATGCTATCCTACAAGCTTTAATCGAAATTCAATCGTCAAACCTGCAAAAAACTGTAATAATAACAGACTCCTTAAGTGCCCTAAGTATCTTGGAAAATATTTAAACTAACAACCCTCTTGAACTACAAATCACAGTAGCCTCCACATCAGAAGTTTCACACGAAACTCTCCATGTATTCTAACTTTCATAAAATATATACTGATGCATCCAAAACCCCAAATGGAGTTGGAGCTGCTGTTATCACTTCCTATAAACCACCTTTGAAATATAAATTACCCGACGTAAGTTCTGTGTATACAGGAGAAATATATGCTATCCTACAAGCTTTAATCGAAATTCAATCGTCAAACCTGCAAAAAACTGTAATAATAACAGACTCCTTAAGTGCCCTAAGTATCTTGGAAAATATTTAAACTAACAACCCTATTGAACTACAAATCAAGATTCAACTGCATCTACTACAAAACAACAACTTGGATGTCAGATTCTTTTGGGAGCCCTCTCATCAAGGAATACAAGGAAACGAAGATGCTGACAAACATGCAAAAGACGCTACAGTATGCAGATATGTACATACAGTGAACAGTGCGGTTCACAGTGACGTGAAAACCTACATCAAAATGAAAATTAATTCTCGGTGGCAATCGGAGTGGCAAGGATCTCTCCAAAAATTAAGACAAATAAAGGAAAGTGTCAAACAGTGGCCGCGAATATGCAGTAATCGCTTAAAACAGGTCGTAATAACCAGATTAAGAATAGGTCACACTAAACTTACGCATGAATATTTAATACGTAAAACTGATAAACCTATATGTATAATTTGTAGCCGTGAACTCACTGTAAAACATATACTATTAGAATTTACATTATACACATCGCAAAGACAACAATGTAATTTTCCAAATGACATGAATACCCTGCTAGGAAAGGATTGCGATGTGGATAATATTTATAAATATCTGTCAAATACCTCTCTACTTTATAAGCTGTGATAGTATTATTAAAGCCATCGCTAATAACCAATTTGGTTGATGCGAGAAACAAAAAAAAATAATCTTCCAACGGAATACTTAGCTTTTTAATACCTTGAACATCCAGTTTGACTCATATATTTATTAACATTCATTGAGGTAATATTTAACATTTTGACGGCAAAATTTCAACAAAATCCAGAAGATGACGTTACAAGTCAGGTCATTTGGTGCACTAGGTCCTCCGGGGCTGGTTACCGATGTAAAATTCGTGACGAGTGACCCGAAAAACTCCCGGGCGATGAGTTTCCATTGATTCGGTAAGTTGTTCCAGCAAAACTCCAGGGTATTCAGAGCCCTAGGTCCTCCAGGAAGAGTTATCGATGTTAAATTCATAACGAGCCTCCTAAAACACCCAGGGCGTATGTTTTCCTATATTTATCCGTAAGTTAAGCGGTACAATGCTCTTTCGTCATTACACGTCTATTTGACGCCTAAAGTCCAGGTAACGGGTTGCCTCAGATGCCAGTAATTCATCGTGGTATGCCCCAGTTGCTCCGGGCAGCGTCAGTGAAGGAATAAATAATCCAGGAGTCACTATGGTGATGACCAGAAGCGCTGAGGCCAATAGAACATATTTTACTTGTCCTCTTGGTTTCGTAACCTAGATACTTGCTGAAAAAATGTTAGATCTTTTACGAAGCTATTGAAGTGTGGAGTTGGGAGAAAGTGATCGGAATTACTTACCAGTTAAAACTAAAAAACTATATTTTCTACAATCAACGGCACAGAAAAAGAAGTCGGCAAAAGAATCAAATCATCTATAGTTCACTATCCGACGAAAGCAACAAGCGGGACAAAAGCACTAAAAAAGCGGGTTTCAACGGTATTTACAGGCTAATGTTAAAAAAAGTGGTGAGCAAACGGAGCAGGTGCGTAACAAAAGCGGAACTAATACAACTCGCTCTCGACCGGTCAAAGCTCTACTTTATGGGGCTACGGTTCTCAGGTGTCGCGGTAACAAAACTCCTTATGGGCGACTGTCAATTTAGCACACCAAGTGAACATTTTTCCCTTTATGGGTTTTTGGTGGCTTAAGGCCAAAACGCGTATACTCCTGAAGCATGCGAAGCAGCTCCTCCAGTAGCAGTTCTCCCCTCCTCACTAGACGGTTGGCTCAAGGCACAAACGCGACTACTATTGAAGCCTCGAAGCAGCTTCTCCAGTAGCAGTTCTTCTCCCCTTCGTACTGACTTAACTCCGTTATACGGTTGAGAACGGTATACCCATGGGCTAATTTATTAACTCACCACGAATTCCGGTACAGACGGTCTTGATCAGGCACTTTCGGGTTCAGCGGAGCGGTCTGGTTGAACGGGCGTACGGTGGCGGTTCTGAAACACAACTGACTTTGCGATTCGGTGTCGGATATCGGCTTACCAATATTCTCCCCACCAAAGTGCGGACGGTCTTGCCTAGAACGGACTTAATAAAAATTTTGAAACTTACTTGAGTTCGGAACGGTCGTGACGGAGCTATTCCGCTTTGACAGATATTTTTGAATTCCTGTTCTTCCAAAACGAATCAATTGTATCAATTTTAATAAATACTAACGCCGTCTGTCAGAGAGAAACCCAATTTTCCATTAATTTATTATAAGGATAGGAAGGTACATATCGGTGATAGTGCTTTCGCTTGGCGGAACAAAAGTAAAGAATGCACTTTTCGATACGCAAATGCATTTTCAATCCGTTGCAACAAAAACATTGTTCCCAAATTTTTTAAATGTACTAACGAAAAGAATGCATCAATTGCATCTCAATCCGTCTTAATGCGCAAATTTCCTGGATTTTGGGGATTTTTGTGCACTATTCATTATACAGGGTGGCCCATCTATGTTTCTATTTAAAATAAACGGCTTTAAAGATAAGAACTAACTTTTCCGCATATGTGGCCCTGAACAATATTCTATCATAAAATTGTTACTTGTATACAATTCGGGGGATGTATCGTGCTAACAAACCGAAATTTCTCTAAAAATAACCAAACATTTAGTATATCTGGATTTATAGGACCCGCTGTACTCGCTCTAGTGAACTGAAAATCAATAGGGTACACCTGTGAGACACCTTGAACAATATTCAATCATAAAATTGATCAATCGTATACTCTCTGGAGGCTGTTTCGTGCTAACAAACTGAAAATTCTCCAAAAATGACAAAAATTTGGTACATCAAGTACCATAGCACCCGTTGTACTGGCTTTGGTGAGCTGAATATTAATAGAGTTCATCTTTGAGACGCTCTGAATAATATCCAATCATAAAACTTGTCACTTGTATATACTCCGGAGGCTGTATCGTGCTAACAAACAAAAATGACAAAAATATCGTACTTAAAGTACTGTAGCACCTGTTGTATTGGCTCTGGTGAGCTGAAACTCACTAGGGTTCATCAGTGAGATGTTCTGAATAATATTGAATCATAAAATTGGTGACTTGTTGAACTCCGGAGGCTGTATCGTGCTAACAAACTGAAATTTCTCAAAAAATTACAAAATGTATTTCAAGTACCATAGCACCCGTTGTACTGGCTCTGGTGAGCTGAAAATTAATAGGGTTCATCAGTGACATGTCCTTAACAATATTCCATCATAAAATTGGTGACTTATTGCAAACCGGAGGCTGAATCGTGCTAACAAGACATGTAAGGAAAAGTGGCCGATGACAACGACGACATACACACAGGATTTTTCTTCTAAAAACCGTTTTTTCGTGTTTTTGTTGATAGAAAACGTAAAAATAACTAAAAAAAAAATTCACAATTTCAACTTTTTTGGAGGTAAACCAATACTTTTCTCTCATATTAGATAGGTTGGGCGGAAAAGTAAAATTAAGTTTGGCTTAAAAATTATAGTTTTTCAATTTAATCGTTAAGAAATTTTTAGAAAAAGAATGCTTTGGGAGTGATTTTAAGTCAATTGGCAATGGTTTAGACAACGTCGCATACACCTAAGATAAAAAAGAAATATTTAAAAAATGAAACTATTAATGGTGTCAGTGTTGATATTTGACAAATGGAATGTGTATGTATTTGAATCGGTCGAATCCAAATATGTAAAATTATTCAGGGTGTTCTATTTGAGTTTATAATTTTCATATCTGAACGGATGTCATTGGGTAATTGTTAAGGGCGGCGGCATATCCACCCTGACAACGTATATAGTTCCATGGGTTCGGTTGCTAAGCGGGGAATGAAGAAAAAAAGCCATTCGGTTTGAAGACTCAAGTTTAAGTACCTTTCTTTTTAAAGTCACCAATCTATTTTAAGTCCAATAAAACAAATCAGTGTTACAAACGCAAAAATATTTTTGATAACATTTTTACCCGGCGTTTTAAATTGGATGTTTTTACCTAATAAGTATAGTACTTAACAAGATTATCGCTTACCCTATTTCCTGTTCGACCTAGATTTTAACGATTTTTTTTTTAAAAAAAATTTTATTTATAAACTCTAATTTCCAAATTGCCGCTAAATATTAATTTACCTCCTCTCCTCCCTTAATTAATTAAATTTTTTATCGAAAAATAAAATTTTGTAGGAAATTTGTAAACGTGATTTTAATAAGTTAGTTTAAATTCATTTTTCTTCTTTTTTTTTGAGATTATAAGTTTTTACAAGTACCTTTTTATTAATAATATTTTATTATCGGACCTGGTTCAATTACTAGTAAATTTAACTAAATATCTGTACGTCACTATCTCTTATTTTTCTGACATCAACTAACTCAAAACAAACACTAGCAACGGCTGTCCACTGATAATATCTTGCATCGATTAGAGATCCATTTAATTAGAACGGATACTAGATGCGCCCCATACAACTTACTTATAACTTTTCCTACACTAATTGTGTTATTAAAAATACACTGTTTACACTTTTTCTCAGACGTCTGGAAATTAATTTGTTGCAAATTACATTAGTGAAACCAGAAGTCGGCCATATTAAATTTCTTACGTCAAAAAATTCAAAATTAGGTTTCCCAAATTTCAATAACATCGAATAATATATTCAGAAGTAGTTATAGGGCGGGCCCATATCTCATTTACACCCGGTATAGTAATTCTCTTGTAAGAAGCAGATTCGCACAATTATTTTGGCTGTTAATTATATTTTATTTTTTAACAAAAAGAATCATTTAAAAAAACAATGATTTTCGATTTTTTCCAAATAAAAAATTTCAATTTTTGATCAAACCTATGTTCAATTGTATTAATGATACAAAATAGTGAATACAACTAATTTTATACAGTGTTTAATTTCTAGGTACAACGTCTCAGGCACTACATCTCCAAGTGCCTGCTCCAACTGCTTCCAATAATATAACAATTTCCTCTTGTATTCTTCCGTAATAAAGAGTATTATATTACTAATACATACAAAAATTCTAGTACTAAATGTGATGAAAAAAAAGAAAAAAATATAATTACAAATAATTGGCGTGGTAATATTTGGCTGTGATAATTTTATTTATAAAAAAATTGTATAACGTAGATTTTATCTACTTTATATTAAAAATTGTTAGAATGTAGTTTATTTCTGGAAACGAAATCAAAACGAAAATTCAAAATTATTTATATTTTTATTTATGCGCATGTATTGAGTGTCAATATAAAAAATTATTTCGGAAAATTGATGTATAAATAATAGAGACAATTTGTTCGAAACTCCATTAATTTATTTAAATTATTATTAGTGGGAAAATCACACTTCAAATATCCTATTCCTGTGTCGACTAGGCCGTGCGAAAATTCCACTGAAAAACCAATAAGTAATAACGTAAAACCAAAAAAAATTAAAGTTAATGTATAAACGATGAAATAAAACAATATAATTTGTTTAAATCTTCATTTATTAGAACTAATGTTCAATTTAAACTGGTCGACGCGTTTCACTAACACAGTAGCTTTGTCATAACGAATGAAGGTATAATATAAAAATGTCTTAATATATACAGTGCATAAATACAGAATTCTATTTACTAATGTTAACAAAGCAGGTAAAGGAAATACGGTAATATCATTACCTAAAGAAGATTATATATTAAAAACCAACAATTTTATTCAGGCAAGCTATTTTAAGACCCTTAAAAAAGACCCAACTAATAAATTTCAGAAAGAAATAAAATTAACAGTAGATAACGCTAAATCAATAATTAACGATAAAGAAAAATATAAATTATTTTCACCCAATCCACAACACCCTGAACCTTATTCATTAATTAAACTCCATAAAAAGGGGTACCCAATCAGACCAGTTGTTTATTATTTCACAGCACCCTCATTCAAAATTTCAAAGATTCTCACATATGTCATCTCTAAATATTGTTCATTCATACCTCGATTTTCAGTTAAAAACTCAATGGAATCAATTAATAATATTCAAGATATAACACTACCCCATAATTCTAAATTCATATCGTTCGATGTAACAAATCTATTCCCTAGTATACATCCTAAAGAAACTATAACTCTTATTGATAACTTGCTCACATACAATAATGTTAATCCTATAATTCACTCTGCTATTATTACTTTATTAAAAGTGTGTTTGAATCAAAATTATTTTCATTTCAGTGGAGAGGTTTATAGCAGTAAAGACGGTTTGATTATGGGCAACTCCCTCAGCCCCCTACTAGCAGAAATTTTCATGGAAAAATAATTCATGAACACCCCCTTAGTAAAAAATTTATCTACTGGTACCGATATGTGGACGACATTTTAGCTAGCTTCATGGGTACAAATAGACAGTTAGAAAGCTTCATTACTTACATAAACTCAATTCACAATAATATCAAATTTACCGTAGAGCTTGAACAAAATAAGTCTATAAACTTTCTAGACATTACAATTTCAAATATAAATAATAAACATGATTTTTCTATATTTCATAAACCATCACATACTGATATTACAATTCATAATAGTTCGGTCCACCCATTCAGTCATAAACTAGCAGCTTTCAATGGTATGATACACAGACTCTTAACAGTCCCATTAAATATTAATAATTATAACAAAGAATTAAATATAAAACAAATAGCAGTTAATAATAATTACGATCCAAATTTAATTGACAATATCATAAATAAAAAGATAAAAAACAGATTTTAGAACAGGTATCCCCCTCAGATAAAAATAATAATAAACAATTTAAAAGCTTAACATACTTTGGAACACCATCCTTAAAAATTAAATCATTTTTAGAAAATTTAGACATGAATATTTCCTTTAAAACTGATTACAATTTATCCAAACTTATTAAAAATAATAAATCTAAATCTTCAAAATTAAACAAATCAGGAGTTAATAAATTAAAAAGTGGTAATGACAACTGTGATAAAATTTATATCGGTAGAAATTTTAGAAGATTTAAAACTAGAATTTCGGAACACAAACGTAGGCTATGACAACAAAAAATTAGATTCTAACTATTCAAATAATTTATTAGAAAACCAACACATTTTCGACCCAAATTTTGAATTTCTCCATGTAGTCGGTAAATCCTTTAGTTTAAATTTATTAGAGGCCCTTGAGATGAACAAAAATAAATATTCAGGTAATCTTCTTAACGACCAATTAGATATCAATCACTCTCCTTTATTAAACCTTTTTACCTAGAAGATAGCTTAGGAATATCTGTTGTGAACGAATTTCCAGGTAATTTCTTTCAATACCTTTGTTAACATTAGTAAATAGAATTCTGTATTTATGCACTGTATATATTAAGACATTTTTTTATTATACCTTCATTCGTTTTGACAAAGCTACTGTGTTAGTGAAACGCGTCAACCAGTTTAAATTGAACATTAGTTCAAATACATGAAGGTTTAAACAAATTATATTGTTTTATTTCATCGTTCAGTATGGATCTTAATCAAGTAAAAGCCTCATCTATTCAATTTTTAATGTATAAAAATTTCTTCACCATCTCTGACGTGACCGATCTAATCACAAGACTTTTTTTGACACAATATTCGGCCGAGGTTGTGCTGGAAATTGATTAACCACCAGGAGTGAAGAATGCTCTTGGATTGATAGTTAATATTCTTGATTTTACTCCATTGTTAATGCCGACCATATTTCTGGCGCCATTATTGTAGCCTTGGCCTCTACAATTTTGAATATTTAATTAATGTTTTTCAAATTCATTGAGTATGACGTTTGTTAAAAACTCTATTGTTGTTTCTGATATTGCTAAAAAACCAAGAAAATGTTCTTCCAAATTACCGGTGTACGTATTCACGTATCTTAATGTAACAAACATTTGTGCAATCCAGTGACATTAGCTTGCGACATAAATGAAATAAGCTCATTTCGTATCCGCGGAGGTCCATTATATCCAAATTAGTTTTACATCAAATTATCAAATATATTATTTATATCCATTTCTTTTTCGAATGCTTTCTAACATGCCAATTGGCCTGTTACGTATTTCCTCAAATATCTTTTCTATTTCGTTAACGTATTGTGGCTTATATAGTAGTTACTCCCAAAACAAAAATGAGTCTTGAGTCGTTTCTTGGTAGCGAAAGTTGAAAGACATTTTTCTGTTGCTACTTCCGAAGAAGAAAACCATTAAGGAATTGTAAAAATTCCACTTTGGTGATATTTCTTTTTTGAAAGTATCTTTATCTCGACCATTGTATATCATTATTCCGTTTCTCTTACTGATCTTATTTATCTCGCTTTAGTAAAAAATTGCATTTTCTGATTATTTAGGAAACAGAGCGAATATAATAGAACAGATCTGGCTAAGGATGATCTTATGATCTAACATATATTTAGAAATATAATCACACAAAAATCTAGATTTAGTTTTTATATAGGTATGTTAGAGCATAAGCTCTTTACCTAGTTCTGTTCTATTATATTCGTACTGTTTCTTAAATAATCAGAAAATTCAAATTTTTACGAAAGCGAGATAAATAAGATCGGAAAGAAAAGATGAATAATACAAGCCGGACCATTCCATGATCGACTTAAATGGCTAATATTAAGGTGCATATTAATCTGAAACAAAAAACTCTGAACGAATCAAACGCGCCGTGCTCTCTGTAGCAAACATTTTGCACGGAAAATTCGGGCTGTTTGGAGAGTTTGCGGTATTCGCTGTGTTTCCACCGGTAATCAGTGTTGTTTGTTGTGTCGACATAGATGCAAATGCGATGCGGTAGTAACTGCTGACGCTTTCTTATTACAAACGAGTGATATTGAGAAAAAGGGAAAAGAACGAAAAATGTGGGCAAGACGCCTCTTTTGCGCCGTAAAAATATGACTTGATGATATGCCTGGATTGCACCTGAAAAAGTTTAAGAGGATGGCTGCAGAAGAATTTGATAATATAATATGTCTAGTAGGACCCAGAATAGCCAAGAAAGACACTTTACTTCGAAAGGCAATTCCTGTTCAAGATCGTCTGGATATTACACAGCGCTTTTTAGCTCGAATAGTAGTTACAATATTTATTTAAAATTTCAAGGCAGCGATTTGGCGTTTTAATTATAGAAACCTTCAGTGGACTTAATCAAGAACTTAAGGATAAAATGAAGGTAAATAAAATAGGGTGCCTCTCAAGTTTGTCAAACAGTTCTAGACAGTTTCCCTACTCCAGTCCACTTTCCTTTTTAAAAAAACAAATTGCTTAAATAAAGACAAGAACCAAAAAAACACCGCAAACTCAGCAAACGCACTAATAAATGTCCGCATCCACTCATCACCAGCGAAAGAATAATGCTCTTTGTGCAAAATGCAAATAGCGTTTAACGACAAAGCTCGAAAAAGGTCGGCACTATATTGACTACCGTGATACAATAAAATAGAAGGTATGATTTCGCGCAGCTGTGCTCTGACGTCACGCCGAGAGTGAACGCCTTGAATTAGTTTGCAGTTACATTATTGGATATGTTTATGTCGGTTAATTTTACATGTTCATTGTTGAAAATTAGCAAAAAATAGTCAAAATGAGATGTGTAGAGTATGGTTGTGATTCAGACAATCACGTGAAAGGCTTTGCACACGATGTCAGCTTTTTTACCTTTCCAAAAGACAAAAAAATGATACGGGAGTGGATCCGTTTGTCTAAACGCGAAGATAATTTTAATACCATAGAATATTAGACCATATAACTATTCTGAAATTGAAAAACAAATGTCACTAGCTCCTCTTGTAAATCGTGGGGGCTATATTTATATTTAAACTCCTAAATGGGCAGGTTGCTTGTGCGGATCTTTTGAGTCATATGGGGATTAGCATTCCTTGTCAGGGTCTTCGCCATCAAGTTACCTTTCATGTGCCCTTTCATAGAACAACATATGGTGCTATGAGTCCTATAAATAGATATCTGTTCTTTTCGAATAGCTTTAATTTTGATAATTTCAATACGTCTTTGGGCCAGTTCAAATATTGCTTAGGGCTGTGATTTGTTGAGTTATGTTGTGTTCTTATTTTTTTTTATATAAGTATTGTTTATTACCTGTAGCTACATGGAAAGTGTTATGTATTTCAATTTAATTGGTTATGCTGTATCAGTCTTTATACATGTCCTTATTGTATTATTTATTGTTGTTTTGTAACAGTTACAGGGGTTTTCCCGTAATAAATAAATAAATAAATCTTTTCTTAAATCCAAGTTGACAAATAATATTTTTAAATCTTAATTTGATATTTTGTTATTAGCAATAACAATTTCATTATTATTATTATTTAGAAGAATGCTCCACAGTACCTGAGTTGTACTTTATTGTTCTTCTGTAGTATACTTATTTAGGAATAAACAACCGATTAAGTATTAAAATTTGCTAATTGTTTTATTCCTTATATTTATTTACAAATTTAAATGTTTATAAAATCATGTCAAAAAATCCAAAAAGTATAATAATATGTTTTTTTGTATCAGTACAGTAATTATTTACTTTACGAAGTGAGCAAACAGATTTCAATCAGATCTTATAATTATTGTTTTGCTCTGGTAGGCTCTCCGATTCCATATAACACTTTTACATGAATTCTCTTTGCCTTTATAATACTAATAATATCTTATTCAGCCTGAACCATCCTCATTTTCCTTCAAAATGCATTAGCAACGCATCATACGCAAGTTCAATTACATCAAATGCATTAGCCCGTGCTCACGGTTTTAAATTGTACTCTCTGCGTGACGTCATGCGCGCGGCGAACCTTATTTCGAACGACTCGATAGTCGAAATTCTGTAAAGTGACTCATCGCTCTTACTGTCCATAAAATCAGTTGCAGAAGCGAACTTCATGAGCGCATCATTTTTGAAGGGTTCTTAATAGTCCTAAATAAAAAATAAATAGAAAATGTTCTTGTACGCTCTGGCGTTTAAATTTGAGAGAACAGAAATACGAAATTATTATGGTAGGTATCATTATGTATATACAGGGTGTTACCAAGAATAATACACATTTTTAAGGATGAGCTATAATAAGATGTATATAAAAAAGTCGATAGTCGAAATTGTGTAAAGTGACGTCATCGGTTATCTACCGATTTAAAGTGAACTCCATGAGCGTATCATAGTTTAAGGGTGCGAATACTGAAATATCTGGAATTTCAATTTTTAACATTTGAAATAATAACTTATCACAAGTTGTTCATAAGTAAGTTAAAACAAAATAAAAAATGTTTAAAAGTCAATTCCAACTTACTACTACTAAAACTAAAAAAAAGTTGTTTGTCAAGACCAAAATAAATTACCAATAAGTATAGGTATGTTGCGAGATCACTTGTAAAATGTCTGACTAACTGGAAGCGGTATCACTCCCTGACGACTCCTCAGAATCATCGCTTTCTCCTCCTATATCGATAATGAGTGGTTCCGTCATTACTTCTACACGTATGTCTAAATCCCAAAACTTTATTTCTTCTTTTAATATGTGTTGAATACATTTACGCCAACTCTCAGCAGTAACGGTATGCAGCGCCTCGTCAAACAGTTTCTCAACGTCAGCCATTTTGAATGTACTGTTTTTTCTCGCAACATAATTTTTCACTTGGGCCCAAACCAGCTCGATGGGGTTTAACTCACAGTGGTAGGGAGGAAGTCTAACAACTGAGACGTTGAAATCTTTCGCCATTTCATCGACAACGTACTTAATATAACTGCTTTTATGTTTCCGTACGAGAGATAATAATTCAACTTTTAGCATTGCCTCGTTGTGCGGAATGCTTTTACTCTCTAACCAATCAATTATAACCCTCTTGCGGCTAGCTGAAGTAGGTATTTGCTCCAGTCGACGAGAGTGGTATGAAGCATTATCCATAACTATCACTGAACCAGGAGTTACCTTTGTTAAAATTGATCTAAACCATGTTTCAAACCGGTTACCATCCATCTCTTCATGGTAATCGACAGTTTTTTTGGACTGAAAACTTAGTAATCCACCTTCTACAAATCCTTCCTCGCTGCCAATGTGAGTGATAATCAGTCGACGTCCTTTCCCAGAGGGAGCTTTTAAACCGGAAGAGAAACCCTCCATAAAGGCTTGTCGATTGCTTCGTATATTCATGTCTTGCCACACTTTTGACACAGTGTGGCCTTTATTTAACCATGTTTCGTCAAGATAATATATGTGCCGTCCTTCGTTACGAAACTGTCGTATCTGTTTTAAATAATTTCTCCTCCATTCCACAATGTCATTTCGTTCAATTAAGGCACTGTTTCTACTTCTTGTTTGGTAACGAAAATTCATTAATTTTAAAGTTCGTCTCAAAACTTTATCACTGATGTTTGGTAAAGTATCATCAGCTTCTATTACCTTGCCCAATTTAGCTACCGAGGGGATTTCATTCCTAAAATAAAAAGAATGTATTTCCCTACGTATAGCATTCCGTGTTTGGTCGTCCAAAACAATTTTCTTTCTTCCCCTACTTTCCGGTTTACAGTTTTCACCTCGTTCTCTTGTCAAAGATCCGTCCCGCGATTTCTTTAGAATATTGTATATAGTACTCTCAGAAACTTTAGTTAAATAACTGCACTTAATCACAGCGTCACTAACACCCAACTGTTTGTCCATGGCACGCAGTCCTTCGTACACATTTAATATGAGGACTTTTTCTTCCCGAATTAAATTGTTACGACGCCGTTTTTTATCGCCAACACCGCTACACTCCGCCATTATTGTCACTAAATATACCGATATAAATATTACAATAAATACCAATAATAACCGATTTATCACACAAAACCACAACACAAATACTGATGTTACGCTCATGAAGAGAATAAACACCTCACATAACTGTTTACTATCACTGTCTCATTCGCGTAGCTCGATCTATCTATCTCGTTCTCAAAGCCGGAACATTGAAGCGACTCTCCAACATTGTCAAATCGGCGAGTTTTTCACAACAAACTTTGCGTTCAAGAAATATACATAAACACTTTATTTCACATTTCAAGTAAACTAATTATTATTAGTCTGCTTGAAATTTGAAATAAATATATTAAATTGGTATTGACTTAATTACATTGCATCTTTTGTACCTGAAATATTGACACAATGGATTTGAAGTGTATTTATAAAATACAGCATTTCTCTCTAGAATACATATGGCAACTGCGCTTTAACCAAAGTGTTGATTAGATAGCTCTGACTCACTTTACACAATTTCGACTATCGAGTATAGAGATCATATCTTCTGTTTTGATGTATCATGATTGACTACACAAATTTGTTACAGCGCGTTTGGTTCGTTCTAGAGGTGTGCTTAAATAATACCTATGAGTATCCGTTACAACCGATACAGAGGCTATAAATTATCGGTTACAAGTAACCGTTTTCTGAACAATGAGAAGACAGGATGGACAACCTTTATTGGTACCCAATATAAGTATCGGTATCGGATTTAACAGATGAAGTATTAGCTAAACAAAACCATATATTAAATTTGTGAATTTTAAAAACTAAGACGTAGTTTTTGGAATAAATATTTTTTTAAATCTGAAAATTTCTAGCTCTTTGTAAAATTAATAAAATACTAAAACTGGTTTTCAAAAATCTATTTAACGTAAAACGTAACGTACATTTATTAATAAAAATAAAAATTGGTCGAAAAAATAAAATAGAAATAATTTATTTTAAATTCATGTTTAAAAACGTTATTTGTTTGTTTATGTTGTCAGCCGGGTTCTTCGCTCAGAGAAAATATTGCCAGTTTTTGAGAAAACTCGTTCACATTTTTTTTCTGACTAATTCTGCTAGATCTGGGTACACATGTTCATGATTCTTCCACCACTCTAATGAATTTTGCTTGCTGTTCAAAGGAACGTCATCCATATATCTTTGGACTTCTAATACGGCCATGGAGTATGTGTTTCCAGATGGTTTTACTTTGTTGATTGTTGTTTTATAATCGTCCCAAATTGATATTTTTTGTTTCTTTTGGGGACATTCTGTTCACTCTTGCTCATTTGTGGTTGCCTTTGATTAATTAAACCATTTACCAAATGTGTAGCAAATTTCATAGTACTTTCCACAGTTTCTTTGTTCTCAAACATATGGTGTTTAAATTTGGAATCCAACAATTTCCAAAAAGAAAATGTTCGGTTTTTTTCTAAGTCTGGAAACCTCTGTTCTATGCCATTCAATAAAGTTTTTGCCACATATTTAACCAGATCTTCTTCAGAAGAGTTTGAAATTCTCTTAATTGACGATTTCAGACCCCGGGTGATTGGTATTACTTTGCTTGCTGTCATTATTTTCACCATTCATCTTTGTCATGACTTCAGCACGTGGCTCCAGCAAGTCACAGTTCTCTACACACTTTCCACTCATATGTGGTCAAAGGCTCGTGTTGGATATTAGATACAGCCAGAGAATGTCTTACTGCCATTTCGAGCAATACCACTCGTTTCCACATAAAAAAAGTAGAGTTCCACCTCGTAACGACATCTTGTAAAAGTTTCTTAGGCTCTTTTACAGAATTTTGCTCCTGGTACTTTATCAGGTTTTGAACAGCTACATTACTTTTTTTAAAGTAAGAAACAATTACTTTAACCTTTTTTATGATGCACTGAATGTCATCAATACTGAGGGCGCTATGAACAATCAAATTTATTTTATGGGCATATCATCCAAAGTGATTCCACTTAAGACATTTGGTAATGGCCGAAGTGATATTGGCAGCGTTATCTGAGACGACTGAAACTTTACCAGAGATTCTCCACTCATTGACAACATCTTCTAAATGTTTTGCTAAATTTTCCGAAGTATGTGACTCATTAAAGACAGAACAACCCAAAAGAACTGTTTTTAACTCAAAATATTTGTTGATGTAATGTCCCGTTGTAGCTACATAACTGTCATTAACAGACGAGGACCACCCATCTGTGGTAATACATATAGACGTCGCTTCCTCTTTTACTACCAATTTTAAATTTACCAACGTCTCTTCATATATTGCTGGTAGTAATGTATTGGCAAAAATCCTCATTTTTAATATGGCCTTGTCAATTTTGCTTTTTGTCAGAAATGCCTATTTTTTTTAGGTACATAAGAAGTTATTGATGACTGTATGGTAATACTCTTTCACGGCTATTACTTTTACTTATTCACGACTTAATATCACTAGTAGACGTCGAAGGCATGTTTTTTAAGCCATCTCTAATGGGTAGTGGTCCACTACCCGATTCATTAGTAGTAACAATTTGCGCTACAAGGAGGTCACCAACACCAAAAACAGCTAGGTATACATCTAAAACTACAGGAGTGTTCTCCGTTATTAAGGGATTTTTAATTAACTGAACATAGTTATCATGCATATTATGTAATTTAAGTTCATTTAAATTTACCGCAGGATGCTTCCTTTGTAAATGTTTTTTCAAATTACTTACAGCACCCTTGTACGATAAGGACGATTTGCACAGATTACAACTAGCGGAATATTTAGAATTCGCGGTGAAAAAGTTCCATAATCCACTAGATTTTCTTCTTTTAATGTCAATGTTTACATTAGTTTAATTTATTCTACACTACTTAACACTTCCTTAGGAACGCTTCCAAAAATCCAATATTAATTAAACTACGTTTTACACAAAATACACCGGCCGGCGCTGTAACCGTAACAAAGAGCTATTGCTCGTTTTGTTTATGTCTGGCTGACTAATATTCAACATCTTAACTCGTATAACGATCGTATCGTACATCGATCGCTGTCTCTGTTTTGTGGGTTCTTTGTTAACTAAATAAAGTATTAACACTAAAGTTTTAGGGCTTTTATTGTTCATTAACAACTGACAACCTCCGTTAACCTCCGCTCCCCGATGATCCCGCGCCTTTCTGACATCTGCCAACCATCAAGGTTGACAACTGTCCTAACTTTGGCGTGTTCAGTAACAAAGCCCAAGACTACTAATAACATGCTCCCTTTTTTTTACTCAGATCAACTTACATCTAAAACATAATCGCTGAATCTCTTTGGCTTGGTTACTTTACAATTTGATTTTTTGGAACTGGTCGACTGTGACTTTACATTTTCAAGGGGGTCGTCAATATTGAAACTATAAACACCTCCATTTCTTGTGGTATCACCCGAGTTTTTAAGTGGTGTACTGGCACATACACTATCCTCATCACCTAAACTATTACCAGCACTTATATTGGTACTATTGGAAGAGTCAGAATAAATTTGAGACAGATTGTTAACTTCAGTATTTATTGATGGATTGAAGCTACTAGAAGATACTTGCTCAGTATTTTCTTGCAAAATTTCAGAGAATTTGTAATCAAAATCATACAATATACTTTCATTCTGTCTAATTTTAAATGATAGTTGAGTTTTTCTCAAAAACGTTCTGTTTCTTCTATACTGACTACCGTACTCATCTAACACAACATATGGCCTATCATTGACAATACCAATTATTTTTCCCTTTTTCCAGGTTGCATTAAACTCTATCAGTACTATATCACCTACTATTAACTTTGGCAAGTCTTTAGCATGATTGTCATAAAATTTGGATTCAACTTTCTGCTTATGATTTAATTTACTCTCCATTTCTTGTTTGTTTATAAAGGCAGGTTCAAGAGCTTTTTCAGAGATACGTATTTTTGTTTTCAAAGATCGGTTTAAAAATATTTGACTTGGTGAATATTTAAGTATAGGTAACGGTGTAGTGTGATATTCCATTAGTAAATGAGGCAAGTCCCTGGTATGTTTAGCTTTTTTGAGCATATCTTTAACGATACCTACATATCTTTCAGCGAGACCATTGGATTGGTGATGATATGGACTACTAAAAACTAACTGAAAATTCCATTCATCTGCAAATATCTTAAATAGCTTGGAATTATATGGGTTATTATCTGCAAAAAATTTATCTGGTACGCCAAATTGCTGAAACTTACTCTTACAAATTGAAATAAGTTCGTCTGCAGTTTTAGTTTTTGTTTTATCAACCTCAATCTAATTAGAGTATGCATCGACAATTAGAAGGTAATTCTTTACACACTAAGAAGTTTGAATGGATATATTGCCACACACATGTAGGTGACTCATGAGGTATTAGGGTCTCTTTCTGAAGACATTTTTGATTTATCTGACATACTTCACATTTGTTAATAAACTCTTCAATGTGTTTATACATGTTAGGCCAGTAAAATATTTGACGGGCCCATAACTTAGATTTCTCTAGTCCAAAATGTGGCTCGTGAATCAACTTAAGCATATCAAGTTGTAATGACTGGGGTACTATAATTTTCGAACCAAAAAACAAGAGATCATTAGACAAGTAAATATTATCCTTAAGTTTGAAAAATTGTTTCAAATCTGGTAACACATTTTTATCAAGTTTAAGCCATGAATTTGAACAAAACGATTTCACTTTGGATAACATTGGATCATCATCAATTGCCTTTTTAAATAGTTATCTCTTTTCCTCTGACATAGGTGCATTATTACTTAATGTGTGCACCACGTAGGTCATCTCAGGGTTATCATCAATAAATTCATCACTATAGGATCTTGAAAGTGTGTCGGCAATTACCATTTCCTTACCAGGTAAGTATACAATTTTGAGGTTGTATTTCAAGAGCCTCAGTAGCATTCGCTTAAGTCTCGCAGACACATTATCAAGATCTTTACTGAAAATAGATATAAGAGGCTTATGATCAGTTTGGATTGTTACCTCCTAACCATACGTGAAATAGCGGAGCTTATCGCAAGCAAAAACAATAGCACCTTTCTCTATTTGGGCCCAGCGTTTTTCTGATTTTGACATGCTCCTTGATGCAAAAAACTATTGGATGTTCATTTTGCAAAAGACAACTTCCAAAAGCTTCACTGGATGCATCAGTTTGAATTAATATTGGTTTTGATGTATCAAAAATTTGCAAAATGGGCTCTTTTGAAATCAATTCTTTCAAGTACTTCAGTTCACTTTCATGATCACTTGCCCAATCAAAAGAAAAATTATTTTTAGTAAGATTGCGCATATTTGACGTTAACTGAGATAAATTTGGCAAACATTTTGACAAAAAATTTAAATAATCCCAAAATTCTTAACACTTCAGACTTATTTTTTGGCGATTTTATGGCTTCTATTGCCTTAACATTGTGTCTGTCTGGTTTTACACCTTCTTTTGATACGATTTGGCCTAAAAATACTACTTTATCTAATTTATATTGGAACTTAGTTATATTAAATTTAACTTTGTTTTCAAGTGCTCGCTGAAAGACTTCAATTAAAGCTTTATTATGGTTTACCTCATTTATCCCAGATATAATGAGGTCATCAAAATATATTTCTACTCCTGGAATATCACCAAATATATTTCATAATTTTTTCGTTGGAAGATTTCTGGAGCACTGCGAATTCCAAAAGGGACTTTATTAAAGTGGTACCTTCCAAAAGGTGTATTAAATACACACAGATCCGCACTTTCATTATCAAGTTGCAGCTGATGGAATCCATGTTTCATATCAATCACACTAAATATGGTTTTCGCAGTAAGTCTAGAAATATATCATTGGCTCTAGGTATAGGAAAATGTTTTCTACGGATGTATTTGTTAAGAGGTTTAGTGTCTATACATATTGTAAGTGACTTGTTTGGTTTTTCAACTATCATAAGGCTATTAACTCAATTAGTAGGGTAATTAACTTTTTGAATGATAATTTTTTTTTCTAGACTGTCTAAAGCTTGTTTAAGCCTCTCATGTAGAGACAATGACACTTTTCTTTGACATTGTATGGTGGTAGGTTTTGCATCATCAGTGAGTTTAATAGAGCACAAGCCAGGAATTTGGCCAATTCCCTCAAAAACATTTTTATACAATTCATAAATCTGTTCTTTAACTGGTAACACATCCAGATGATTAACCCGCTTTACCATTCCAAACTTTAGACATTCTGAGAGACCTAGAAGAGGTTTACTATTACTATTATGATTTTGATATCCTCCGGTGCACTGAACTTTCTGCTGGCCTTCTTCTCGAGTCGTTGACAAAGCCTCTGGCAGCTTGAAAAAATCAATTTTTATTTTGTTGGAGTACTAATCAGGCCGTACAATTCCAACAATGTGCATAACAAGGGCACAATACTAATATGTAATAAACAAGTACACACCTGACACCATGTTTTGTGGGTTCCTTGTTAACTAAATAAAGTATGAACACTAAAGTTTTAGGGCTTTTATTGTTCATTAACAACTGACACGTACATGTGTTTTGTTAACCTCCGCCCCCCAATGATCCCGCGCCTTTCTGACATCTGCCAACCATCAAGGTTGCCAACTGTCCTAACTTTGGCGTATTCAGTA
The DNA here is from genome assembly GCA_963921935.1 of Galeruca laticollis. Classification (NCBI taxonomy): domain Eukaryota; kingdom Metazoa; phylum Arthropoda; class Insecta; order Coleoptera; family Chrysomelidae; genus Galeruca; species Galeruca laticollis. Next base: position 183,471,106 of record OY998179.1, on the reverse strand, counting down.
ACAAAGCCCAAGACTACTCATAATAGTATCCATCTCAGTCTGCGAGCTCTGAAATAAATACTTTTAGTTCAAACAGATACTTTGTGTAACCGATACTTTTGATTTTCAATATTAGTTACAATAGTTACATTACTGAAGGTCGAGTAACGGTTACAAAATATCGGTTACCCAAATATCGTCTCACCACTAGTTCGTTCGGGACATTTTGTTGCAAATGAATATGCACCTTTAGATTTATTTTGTCACCACTACACATGAAGAGCAAAGAAAAGTATACATCCAAAAAATTTAACTTACCAGCGAATATAAAGAAATATCAGCACAGTGGAATTTTTACAATTTAATAATGATGGTTTTCTTCTTCAGAAGTAGCAACACAAAATAAATTTTAAAATGAACATTCGCTACCAAGAAACGACTCAAAGGGAAGGTTCGACAATTTATTTTTTATTTTTATTTTCGGAGTGACTAGGCGACGGAAGTGGCTATTGAGCCGAAATATCTTAACGAAATAAAAAATATTGACGAAAAACGTAACAGGCCAATTGGCATGTTACAGCTTTTTCTTTTTGGCACAGACCCTGGCATAATACAATTAGTAGTTCCTTACTGGTTCTGCCAAATTTTACAGTGAAATCCCAACTAGAACCAAAAATTGACATTTAGATGGGAGTAACCAAATTGTGTCTTAATTATTTCTACCTATCTATTTTGTTTTTACACACATTAAATGTGCATAGCATTGGTTTGAAGATAACATGAATTATATTAAATTTGAACCAGTATATTACATTTATTAATATTTAATTTAGTTGATTCCAGCTAAATAAAACGTTACATGGAGTACTATGGAGGAGTTTTAGGTCTAGATAAATTATTTTATGGGAAATTTTGTAGAAAGCATTTGAATGAAAACTAACCACCCTGTATAAATCCCCCCCTTCTCCCTATGGTCAACCCTCCCATTTTTTTAAATGGAACACCTCTACAATTTCAACTGTTTCTGGCATCTTGCAAAGTATACACCATTTTCACTAGGTACTTGAGAATGTTGATATTATAAAAATAAAAATTAGTTTAAGTTACCAATTTGACAGTTTGTTTAAAAAACGTCGAACAACCGGTTTTCGGTCACTATGTTTTAATCTCAATCAAACGATCGTTTAATTGGTTGAGTAAACTCAGTTCAAGGTGTTACATTTAAAAAAATGGGAGGGGTGACCCTAGAGAGAAGGGAGGGGGGAAAGTTGTAACGAGTACATCTGAGTAAAAAGACGTCTCTCTATATATAATTTTTCAGGTAATTTTCCATTTTTTTATAAAAGTATTTGTTGTCGAAATTTTTTAAAATACTGAAAATTTTTCATGTAATGTTACATCAATGTCACCTGTATTATAAAACTGTCACAAACAAAAATTTATAAAAATCGTTGGACATGTTTCGTTGGGTTATAATGAAAGGTTACAAATTATAAATAATCTTATGCAAGCAAGAAATCGTCAAAGATGGTATTCAACCTGTAGGTCTTGGTCGATCTTCTTCGGTGTTGCAACGATATTGAAGAGGACTGTATGAGGGGTTCAATAGGTTTTATTAAAAGGTGCCGGCAATAGCGCGAAAACCATCAACTGTTCACCTCGAGAAGTCTGCGACCATTCTATTATCGTCGCTGTCTGAATGGTTCTTAATTGAATATACATATAGATATATACCGCATGTCCATTTGGTTGCAAGATACTATCAACGATTTGCAAAATGTGAATTTAAAGTTTATTATTAAATAAGGTCCTCGAATAGATATACTGACATATTAAATATAAATAGCACGGTGGTAGTTATTTATAAATATGACTAAAATCTGACCAATTTGCTAACTTATCTTGTTTTCGTTCAAGCCTAGTGGTTCATCAAATCAAATCATCAAATCGAAGGAGCACGGATAGTTGCTCAAATCTGTTCGAGACGTTGCGGCTGTAAAAAATGATCCTCATATAGAAGAGTATGTAGTCCATATTTCTCTGGTATGCTCTCTTCAGCATTTCAGTGCACCGCCATTTACGAGAACTCCTAAAAAGAAGTCCAGTCCATCTAAATCAAGGGTCAAATCAAATTTTTTCATTCTATGCATCAAAATATTGCGACGATATAGGGTTTTATCCCTACGCTGGGGTTTTGTGTTTGATCCCTATCCGCTCGCCACCCCTGACGATGTAGCTACTGGACACGCTATTTGGGTCTGGGATCAATTAAGTAACCACTCTTTTAAAAAAACTTAACAAATATATTGAAGGAATTTTCGATAACAAATCTTAACAAAATGTATACAAAACAAATATAAAACGAATACAAACAGCCTTACCGGGCATATACTCAATGGCCCTCAGGAGACAATACAATATTCCCTCAAAATAGCAACGCTTACGGAAAAGTACGACAGACCGTACTGAGCATAAGTTTGATAGTTTTCCGACAGCAACATAATGCACTTTGTCTTAGGTCGCGGGAAACACCCCTCGGGTAGGCTTTACTGAATTCACTGGACTATAACTTTCCCAACTATTCGCTTTGCTGGTTCCAAGAACCACTGCCTTCGCCTCGCTCCCCGGAAAAACATATTTTTCGAACCAAGAAAGTGTTGTTTCGAAAAATACTGTGTATTCGTTGTTTTTGGTTTCTCTTACTCCAAGAAACAATACGTTTTCATTTGTGAGTAATTACCAAAACATATTTTAAAACATTGACCTACTTTTGCAAAGCCTACCATATACTGGGTGTTATTTCTAAACGTGACATGTGCCCCCCTTCGAAAAAAAGAGGACTGCCCCCAGTCCTAAGTTGCCACTGTTACCTTTAACCTAGAATATAGATTTGCCGCCCCTATGATGCTAATAGTACATATCTGATATAATGCATAGCTACCCCTTTTAAATACATGCGATTAACACAGTTCACCTGACTTCTTCCTACTGTCCCCTGGGCGAGTCCGGACCTGGGCCTAGCGGTACGTTTTTCTTTACCTGCTGGCTCAACATGTGCTTGATTGGAATGGCGGTACTTCTTGACCTTGGCCTCGGTGCCGTCTTACATTTCGGCTAATCTAACGGTATGTTATGGAAGCAGATTTATCCCGTTTTTTGGGATTTCCGGTACTTCTGTACTTTTGGCTGGCTGGGCAGAATGGTATTCGGCATGCTAAACTCCGACGACCAACTCCCCGAAAAAATATATTTTTCGAACCAAGAAAGTGTTCTCTCGAAAAATGCTGTTCGTCGTTTTTGTTTTCTCTTACTCCAATAAACAATACGTTTTCCTTTGTGAGTAATTACCAAAACATATTTTAAAACATTGACTTACTTTTGCAAAGCCTACCATATACTAGGTGTTATTTCTAAACGTGACAATATTTAGAAGCATTATCATTTGTATGAAAACAAATAATTCTTTTGACTTCTGGAGTAACAAATAAATTGAAAGCTTCTAAAATCGATTTAGCACTTTTACTATGTTGCTTTGTGCCAGGTCGTCTATCTAAAATATTACTTTTCAATCTTTTGGTTTTGCTGAAAGGTTGGCGACTCCATTCTACACTAGATTTTGCAGTATATTAAGAACCACTCATTTCACTTATATAGTTTCATCAGCTTCAGACAATTCTGCGTCTGATTACTGCTCGCTTTTTATTTCAACATTATTTTCCATTACGGAAGTAGTTTCCACGAGAAAATGACCTTCATCTTACAAATGTTGATCCTCATATTGGGTGCGTTCACTCGACTTCAGGCAGCTAACTTAAAGCTCTCAACAGTTCAGTGGTAATATGAGTTATCAGCTAAAAAATAGGTGAACGCATTGTTGACTTACAGCGTTACTATTTGACGTTTTTAACAGCTTTTGCGTTGACATGACACATGACCTCAATCTAAAATGGAAAACATTCACCCTCCTCATTTAATATCAAATCAAATAAAATCATATCCATAGTTAATAAACTTTAACACAGAAAACCAAAACAAATAAACAAAAATGTTTTAAACTGTCTGTAAAATGTCAAAACAAATAAGTTCTGCGCATGTCTAAGCAAAAAATTAGTTGGGAAGCGGAAATAAGTTCGGCTTCAAGAAATTTGCAGCTGCTGACATCAAGCGCCTAGTCAACAGGTCGGCTGAACGCAGACGCTTACTCAACTTCTCAACTGTTGATTCTCCGAGTCTGAACAGATATGTTCCGCTATATATTGAAGTTCTTTTGCTGTGGCTTATTATTTTTGCGTTTTTTTTCAAGATAAAATACAGAAATTTAAAAAATTGCACATAAAGAACGGTATCTCTAAATGCCCGAAGGGGCTCATATTGAAAAACCCCAAACAAATAATGACGTAATATCTCGATATACACACATCCAAAAGCAACTGACTGAACGTGAAGGAGGTTTTGACGAACGCATAGCTGACGCCAATATGTTGCCAGATGTTTATAAAAACTTAGATATTACAGAAATTGTGACTCTGGGGTCCATCAAGGACCCCGCTTGGGTATTTAAAGGTTAAATAAAAGATACATCCATCTGAAAAATATGTATTATATAGCAGATTGGCATTACCTACCCTATATTAGTTCTGTAAAAATCTCGCAGAATTCAAGCCGGCACGGTCGTGATCATCTTCGTTTTATTCTTTTTTTTTAATTCCAAAATAATTAAAACAGTGTTTCTACAAACCCAATGATTGTAAAGAGGATTCAAAGAGCAATTAAAAGAGGTATCACAAGACCCCCTTGCAATTTAAATTTTTAAGCGCTTGACTGTGTAGGGTAAAGGGGTGACGTTACATATACAAGTATTATGGTAGAATGTGTCCCTCTTGAAATCAAGGTCGACGTCTTTAACATTTTTTTAGAAAGTTATTACCTCTGCAATTAGTTAGGGTGGGTACTTTTCATTGATATGTAATTCACAATACTGAACATGATGGAATTTAATTGACGTTAGCTTTAAACCACTATTTTATGATTAGATGTTATGTATATGCCATATGAGTACTAGAATTATAAGAAAGTAGAGTTTAAAAATCTAGAATTTTATGACACCCTAGTCATTTTTGAGGCTACCTCATATTACTCAATAATGTGATAAACAAAAAAATACTCTGTGTGTACTTTTTATTTTACATGTATGGTATGGTACAAAAATTTGCTTTATATAATAATAGTACAAACCGATAGATATTGTGTTAGTTGTGAGTATATTTATTTTTTATTGTTGTCTTATTTGTTATCAAAATTATTAAAATATGTAAAGAAAAATGACAGATTATTATATCAGTATTTTCTATTTGAAACGAATTTTACTTGTAGTGTGATGTGTATTTTTGTAAGTGCCGTTTTTATAATACTCGAGTATTGGGAAGTAAAAAAACCCACATACGATTTCATTAAACTCTTAACATTTTGCTGCAGATTATTTACTCTTTTTTTCAATTGTCTTAGAAATTAAAATATTGTAAGCGTTTTACAATTTAGTATGCAACTATACTTATTCTGTAACATTATTTATTGATAATAAAAGCATAATCAATATGTAACATCTATTTGTATTATTCTTTAGATCACTTAAACACTTCCTAGGATCCTATCATTTCCAAAATTTATTTACAAAACATTTAAAAAAATTCTTCACAGTATATTAGTATTTTTAAAATCGATTAAAGAAAGAACTATAATGAATGTGCACTTCCAATATTAAAATGTCAATTTAAATAAATTAAAAGTAAAAGAATTGAAAACAAGCTTTTATTAAGTGCACTAAAAAGAATAAAATACACTTTTCTTTCAAAACTTTTACTTATAACGTCTATACACAGTTTATATGATATCAAAGCTTGTCGCGAAATTTAAGTACTCGTATTTACTTAGTTTGAAAATTTAAAAAATTAAAATCAATGAGATCAAGTCATTTAATTTACTTGTTTATCTACACAAGTAAATCTCGCGACAAGTTTTTATATCATGTACTTGTGTACAGTAGAAGCGGTGAAACTTTTCCATCACGTGACTTAGTTGAAGATATTATTCAACACATACTATGTTGGTACTGTCTTCTTATAATAACAGAAAAAGAGCGAAACTCAATACAAGAGTGTCGTATTTGTTTTGATTAAGATGCATATGGTTGATGTCGTATCAGTCACGTGATGGAAAAGACAGCGTTTCTACTGTAATGACGTTATAAGTTGATAGTAAAAGTTTTGAAGGAAAAGTTTATTTTATTTTTTTAGTGCATTTAAATAAAAGCTTGTTTTTTAAAAAAAATTACTTTTAATTTATTTTTTAATTTTTAGTTATCGCTGGACAGATTTCTCAGTCTGCTCATCTCATTCAACGCATCATTGTTGCAAGGTCGTTTGCCAGTCTAGCTCTTCAATAAGGAGACTTTTTATTAGCCTTACAAAACACAGTTCCGGGTTCAACTTTGGAGTTATCCTTCTCCTATACAGGTCGCAAACCACTGCTATTGACGCCTGTCTCGCCAAATTACACAAGCCAAAGTTAACCAACCAATGCTACAGACTTGAACAATTCGACCTCAATATCATCGAGGACTCCAAAAACCACAGTACACCAAAATTCCAGACGGATTGGATCAACGGAGTGTGACTCGCATTATTATCCTCAGCAACTCCTTTCATTTGATACCCATATTGTAGGAAAGCATATAAAACTGTGTCCGCCATATTGGATTTAGAGTGACGTCACATTATTTTTCCAGTTATTCTCAGCAAGCCCTTTCATTTGATATCCATATTGTAGGAAAGCATTAAAACTTATCCTGCCATTTTCAAAAGGTCGGCCATATTGGAATTAGAGTGACATCACATTATTTTTCGAGTTATTCTGAGCATGCTTTTTCATTTCATACTTATATTGTAGGAGTGTATTAAAAATAACTAGTCCGCCAACTTAGGTGTTCCGCCATGTTGGATTTAGAATCACGCCACACAGATAACCATGTATTGTCATCCAAACTAAACGTGTACACAAAATTTCAGCTCAATTGGTTCGATCGGCTTCAAAATTGAATTGCAATATTCCACCTAAACAAACATCTTTAGAAGTCCGCCATATTGGATTTAGAGTGAAGTCACTTTATTTTTCGAATTATTCTCAGCAAACCCTTTCATTTGTAGGTGTGCATTAAAAATAACTAGTCCACCGTCTTGGGTGTTCCGCCATGTTGGATTTAAAGTGACGTCATACAGCCATCCATGCATAGTCATCCAAACTAAATGTGTATACAAAATTTCAGATCAATCAGTTGAAGATAACTGCTTCAAAATTGAGTTGCAAGATTCCACCCAAACAAACATCTTGAGAAGTCCAGCATATTGAATGTAGGTAGGGCTGCCAACCGTCCTGCATTTCGGTGGACGTCCACCATTTGGGGTCTACTGTCCAGCGTCCTGCAGTAACCTATTGCAGGACGCCTATTGTACTTAATTTCACTGTTCCAAATAATAACTCCAATTTATTATATTTTATCGTCACATTGGCAATGACCGGTCGAGCGCGTCGTGTTGTGTTCTTATTTTACAAGATTTTGGTTTTCAGAGTTCAAACTTTGAGCGTAGTCAGTAGTTACTTCCACACCACTGCAAGCGCTCGAATCAGCTTGAACCAAAACGAGCTTTTGTCAAATCACATATTTCCCTTATATTCTTGAGTGTGATGTGGTTACTGCATCGCGTCGTTTAAGGCCGCTGGAAAGGCATCATATTAATCTTGTTCTCAAAGTTTCTAAAATATTTCTATTACATACACAACGCTATTCGTTAAGATTAAAGGTAGAAATTTCTTATATTATCTTGCGCAAAATAAAATTTTAAATTTAGAAAAAAACACCAAATCATGGCTTCCGCATCAATTTCGGAAACTCGTCCCAAGAAAATAAGGTGATTATGTCATTACCGAAAAGAATGGGAGCAGGAATTTCCATGGCTACTTGAGGAAACTACTATTAGTGGCGGTGGCGGTTTGTCTAAGCATATTGTAAAATTTGCCGTAAGTCTTTTTACTTGCGTATGGAGGAAAGAGCGATGCACGTAAACACGAAATGGAACCAGAACATAAAAAAGTGCATCGGTAGTTAAACAAAATCAAACAGTGTCAGCTTTTTTAAAATCAGACGTGATAGACACTGCATGGGAAAAAGTAATAGCTGCGGAAGTTTGTAGTATTTTTCATACTGTAAAACATTCCCATTCCTACAACTCGTTAAATTGTGCATCTCAGCTGGTGCCAGTAGTTTTGCAAAAGAAATAAGTTTGGGACACACTAAAGCTAGCTCTATCGCCTATAATGTACTTGGCCCTGCATCTTTGGATAGTTTATTAAACGAATTGAAAAATGGTTTTTACTTTGGTCTGTCTACTGATGCATCTAATCACAAAAGCACTAAAATGTTTCCTATACTTGTAAGTTTTTTATACCAGGAGACGATATTAAGCAATGTCTTTTAGACTTTTATGAAGATACAAATGTTAACAGCGAACGCTATAATCAACAATTTAAAAAACAGAATTGAAAACTTTGGATTAGACTAAAAACAAATTTCAAGATTCTCTGCCGATAATGCGTCGGTAAACTTTGGCAGGTTGCACTCCGTATATCAGTTATTGCTTAAAAATTTCAAGTATCTTGCCGAATGGGTGTCCTGCTCATATGATAAATAATAGCATAAAAAATGGATTAGATAAATACAATTTTGACAATGAAAATTTAGTGCTCAAAGTATATGCCCATTTTAGTTCGCAAGCCAAAATTAAGAGTGGCAGAATTAAAGGATTTTTTTCAATTTGTGGATTTAGAATATAAATCAATACTTTGTCACGTACTAACAAGATGGTTGTCACTTTTTCTTGCTGTAGAGAGAGTGTTTCCTGCTATAAATAGTTATTTGTAAAACAAGTGTCACAATGACTCCTTTTGTAGTACGAGTGAAGTTTGCACAACGAACCGCGAAGCGGTGAGTTATGCAAATCACGAGTACTACAGAAAGTTATTGTGGCACAAGTTTTAGACAATATTTTTTATATTTCGCATTTATTTAATTATCTAAATAAAATAGAATTTTATATAATCCCTGTTTTTAAACTAGGAGTGGTTTGAATTTAAGTTGGCAATTCTGTAGATTCCTAATTGGTCAGATCACAGATGGTTTTATTCAGCACTTCTGACATTTGACATATTATAACTGAATAATTGTGTAAATTGTAAACAAACTTTCATTGAAGCGTATATGCTCTTGCGATCTATTTATATTATATCATGAACATAATTATTTCTGTAATACATCTTCACATAGATATCTGGTAATTTATCCCAAAAATCGAACGTTTTGTATACCTATATATTGATCATATACAATATAAAAATAAACAATTGACAAATCATTGATAAATAAACGTTAGCGTACTTTATTCATTAATATTTTTAATATATAAATCATTCTTATTTACCTTTAATATAATAATTTGCTAGCTAGAACAACGCTAGACCATTTTATTTATAATTTGTGTCAAGGTTAAAGTCAAATGTCAAATAAAAATATAACTAAATTCAATAACCAACTGTACACTAAAAATTACTATAACAGTGTTCAAATAGCTTCATTGACACTGTAAACAATGTTATAATGAAGTCTCTTTTATACGCGAATTATAAAAAAGCTATTTAACGTCTCTTGGTGAAGATTATCCTATGATACTTAAATGTTATTTTTCTGCTGAAGATTCAGAGAATTTTCAGAATAATATTACAGAATGTTAATTGTCATCCTTCCACAGTATCCTCAAAGTAATTTTTGATATTGAACAGCTGTTGGAAAATAGGAATTTAATTTGTTTTTATGCTTTTGATAAGCTTACTACTTTGAGGAATAAATTGGTACAGAAAATCGAAGATGAATTTCTAGGCTTCGGTTGTGCTAATTTGCTTAAATCTTTTCCACCTAATATTCAAAATGACAATAAGATAACGTGTATAGATTTTAATAGAAATTTTTTTTGTATTTTACTGAAAACAATTTGCTTTCAAAATTTAAGATGTTTTCATTGAATGAGCCCTTAAAATATTATGACGTGTGTCAAGCTGTCACTGACTTTGATCTCCTTGACATAAACTTGGATCAAAGTGGTCACTTTAGTCTCACATGTTAGAAACTATGTTAGACCCAAGAGATATAAAGGAACAGTTAAAATCCCAAGGGATTTTAAATACAAATAAAAACATACACCCCCGATTCCTAGTCCCCTCAATGTCCAGCCAAGCATTTTAGAAGTCCATCCTCGATGCCCAGCCAAGTTTCGTAAAAGAAGTAGTATTTATTAATTTTGTTTGTTAGTTTCATAAATAAATTATTGAAAATGTCTTGTTATTTGAGGGAGGCGGGAAATCATATGTATAACATGGGTGTAAAGTGCCTTTTCCTCCCTCGAATGATTACTGCCCTCCGCTACGCGTCGGGCAGTAAACTCCCTTGTTATACTAACAGCTATTAATATAAAATACCGTGCCGCTAGGAAAAAAACCTACAAAAATATCTAGCTAATTTTTGTATTATTTAACAATGGGAATGCAACACTTTTGCTTCAACCTAATTTCCTAACAGTTTGTAATTTAAATGTCACCTGTGGTCAATCTTAATTTTTGACGTAACCTGCTCCCTTTTTTGTTGTGTCTACACAGCGGAGCACTGACTCTGCTTCTCATTTACACAAGCTGAAACGGCTAAGTTCTTTTGCACCTTCGTATCTGAGGTTGATTGTCTAGAAGCTGGAGGTTCGAATGCTTATGGAGCCTGTCTCCTGGCAACTTTTTTAATTTCATCTGTGATAGATTCGAGTTGGAGATCTCTATGTAAATCGTCGTTCCGAACATACCAACACCGCTATAACTGTTTCGTTAAATCGTTAATTAAGATGAAAGTCAATTTGGCTTCTCTGCCACCAACGAAAGCAGCTGCTGCCCAGCATGCTCATAGGGTTTTCCATTAAACCCAACTTTGGTTGGGTAATACCACCGTCCATCCACAAACATGGTGTTGTTGGGTTAGGGATGAATATGGAATCCTCACTCCCGTCAAATCCTCACAACCTACTGCGTCAAACCAGTAAACTGTTACCTATTTGTTTTTCAAAGTAATGTCACTAAATGATAAACAAATAATCTGTATTTTTGTTCTTATCTTTATTCATACACATTTCACAATCACAGACAATCGAATTTTGACTAAATTATCGGAAATTATTTGTTGAAAATATGTTTTCGTTATTTTAACGAAAATCGTATTTTGTATCAGGATAACAAAAGAGCGAGGAGACGAACGATTATTTGCTCCTGGTAGTTCGTATACCTCTTTGCTTTTCTATTGTCCTGATGCAAAATCGAATTTTGACTAAATTATCCGAAATTTTTTTATTGAAAATATAAAGTTTTTGTTATTTTAACAATTAAACATCGTATTTTGTATAAGGGTAACAGAAGAGCGAAGAGGCGAACGGTTAGTTGCTCCTGGTAATTCGTATACCTCTTCGCTTTTCTATAATCCTGATACAAAATCGAATTTTGACTAAATTATTGGAAATAACTTGTAATGTTTTCCTTATTTTTACAAAAATCGCATTTTGTATCAGGATTACAGAAGAGCGAAGAGGTGAACGATTAGTTGCTCCCGGTAATTCGTATACCTCTTTGCTTTTCTATTATCCTGATAAAAAATCGAATTTTGACTAAAAATTATCCGAAATTATTTATTGAAAATATATATAATATATATAATCGGATCAAAAGTTTTTTAGGATTTCAATCGGTTTGTAATCAGAATTTAAAAAAAAATAAGTTCAACTTTGATGTTTCAACTCGGTTGGACGTAGTTACTACAAATTTTTTAAGTTAATCTTTTACAGAAATTTCTACTCCAGTTTTAATCCCGTATATAGTCTACAAATATAAAATGGAAGAAATCAAATATGGTAAGTAATTGAGACACATATTTCCTCTATCGAACGGTGTAAGGAAGGTATCGATATACAGTGCTTCTCAAAAGTCCCCTCCCTCCTCTTTTCTTTTGAACGTTGATACTTAGACTGATCAAATTTGGAGCGAGAAAATGAACTATTGTAAGCTTCTCTACTAGTGATAACAGGTGATGTAATAGGCATCGGTGACGTCACCAAGCAATTGAAACCAATAATATTAAATGGGATCTTATGGCAAGTGACACCTCGTTTGAAAGGTATTTAGAATGCCTATTCAATCATACTATTTTTTTTGGATTCACGATGTTTTTGATGGTTAAAATAAATAAACACTTCAAAACTCCGTTGATGGTTAATTGTCAAAAAAGATGAAGTTTTTTAATTGAAGTGTTTACATGCGACAATACCTTGAATTTTTAGTTTAGTTTAGTAACTTCAACCGATACAAACATAATAATAGCAGTACTAGAACTACGTACCTAGGGACAATAGGTACAATAACTATGGAAGACAACACAACATGCCAAAAGGTCAAAAGGCGATTGCAAATCACAACCATTATAAAAACGTTAAGAGTGTGTGAAGTAACAAATGGGGACGTAAACGAAAACCAGCAGTTGGGGTTTTGAGTAATACAACAAATGATGAATCCACGATTTCAGATAATCATTCTGTTTATACTTTCGACTTATCACTTTCAAATTTTATAGAGATTCAAACTAGTATGTCGGACAACACTTGTAATTTCATTTTATATACAGGAGCAGACATTTCTTTAATTAGAATATCACAAAATGTTGCACATCATTTAATTCAGAAAAATCTAAAATCAAATATTATAGGTATAACACAAGGATTAGTTACAACTTTAGGCGAAATAAACATAACTCTTTACATTAAAAATGCAGCTTTTAATCACAATTTCCAAGTAGTTGAAGAGAATTTTCCTATACCCACAAATGGAATAATAGGTAGAGATTTTATTAGTAAATATAATTGTATATTAGACTACGCGCAATGGGAATTGCATATAAATAGTAAAAGTAAACATTCAGTATCTGCTCAGATTTTTGAAAATCCAAAATACGATACATTAGCTATACCACCTAGCTGTGAAGTATACAGGGTGGTAGAAAATTTCAAAAAGTTGAAGAAAGAAAAAGTGGTAGAACATCAAGAGTTAGAACCGGGAGTATTTTTAACTAGAGCAATCATATCATGTAAAAATCCTTATGTTAGAATTTTAAACACAAATTACGAGAGTATTGAAATAAAAACGAGAAACATCAAAATCTTGGATTTAGAATTGTTCAATGTATACACGATAAAGAGCGAAAGTAAGAATCGAATGAAAGAGAAACAAGAAAACTATCATGGATAAATTTCCTTTACCTCGTATCGATTCAATACTAGATCAATTAAGCAGATCTAAATGGTTTTCAGTATAAGACCTATGTCAGGTTTTCATCAAATTCCTTTGGAGCAATCTTCTAGAAAACTCACTTCCTTTAGTACAGAAAAGGGTTCATTTCAGTTTACGAGACTACCCTTCGGACTGAACGTTAGTCCAAACAGTTTTGCAAGAATGATGTCCATAACATTTTCAGTTTTAACACCAGAAAAAGCATTTCTCTATATGGATGACATAATAGTAATAGGAATATCGGAAAAGCATCATCTAGATAATCTCAGGAAAGTTTCGACGCTTGTCGCAAATACAATTTGAAACTAAACCCACAAAAATGCCGATCCTTCAGGCGAGAAGTAACTTATTTAGGTCACAATTTATCAAGCGAAGGCGTCTCCTCAGATAAAGCAAAATATTCAGTAATAGAGCAGTACTCAAGACCGAAAAATTCGAGTGAGGCAAAAGATTTGTTGCATTCTTTAACTATTACAGACGTTTCATTCCGATTTTTACAGAAATATGCCTACCCCTTAATATATTATCCTGGAAAAATGTGAAATTTAATTGGTCTTCGGAGTGTGAAAATTCATTTCAGGTTATGAAAAAAGCATTAATATCACCGCTCAAATTAAAGTATCCAGATTTTAACGAACAATTTATCTTAACCACTGACGCATCAAATAAGGCTTGTTCAGCGATATTGAGTCAAAATTACGGAGGTATTGACCAACCTATAGCATTTGCTTCACGCGGATTTAAAAATAGCGGGATTAACAAATCCACCATTTTAAACGAATTCAAATAATAATAATCTTTATTCAATAATACAAATACAAAGGAGTATCTTACAAAAAAATAAAATGAATAAAGCTAATAAGCGGTAAGTGCTGTTCCACTTGTTTCGCATAAATATAAAAAGGTTTATAAGAATTATTACATACATTACACAAATATATACTTATAAGTAGTTCCTAAAAATAGAGATGATAATATAACATACTTATAAACAATAAACAATGGAGGTTTTCGCTGCAGCTCCCCATCCTAGTATTCCATAGCGGAGATGGCTTTCCACTAGTGCGTAGTATAGTATTTTTAGGAGGTGGGTTGGTAATATGGTATCTGAATTTGTATAAAATAATTTGTAGTTTTTTGATGATATATTTAATGTGAGAGTCCCACCTTAAATGTGAATCAATGATGACTCCCAGATATTTAATTTTATTATGCGATGAAATATGATAGGGCCTGTCATTTATATTTACAGTTAAGTTATCGAAAATCGGTAATCCAGTTCTGTTACAGCGTTATGGGACTTTTCTTTTAGTTCTTCCCAAGTGTGAGCTGTATAGAGTATTGCCGTATCATCAGCGAAACGAAGAATGAAACCATCACTTTCAAGAGAATATAATTCATTCACATAAATATTGAAAAGAATCGGCCCTAATACTGTACCTTATGGTATTCCGAATTTAATGTTTCTTGTCTCGCTAATGACTTCACCCAGTTTTACTCGCTGGTATCTATTTGATAAGTAATTTTCGAACAGCTTCAGACTTTGTCATCTTATACCTATGGTATCAAGTGATTTCAAAAGCAAATTGTGGTGAACTATGTCGAATGCTTTGGAAAGATCTATAAAAACGCAAAGACACGGATTACTATAATTTAGTCCTGTGGTTATTCTTGATGTCAAGGTTAATATCGCATCCTCGGTAGATTTCTTCTCTTTAAAACCAAATTGATTATTAGAGATTATATTATATTTCTTCAGGAAAGAATCTAAACGATTTTTTAAAGCCTTTTCGAAAATTTTGGAGATGTGTGTTATCAAAGAAATAGGGCGATAATTTGTAATTGTGGTTCGGTCTCCTTTTTTCTATAGCGGGATTATGAGTGACTCTTTAAAGTCTGACGGCCATATTCCTGATTCGAAACATCTGTTGATAGGGTTTTTAAGGGTTCCAGAATATGATTTGCAACTGATTTGAGGGTTTCTGATTTGATGTTGCCTATACCAGCAACTTTTTTAATTTTCAGTTCCAGAATTATACTGCGCAGTTCTTTAGAATCTATTGGAGGAAGAATCATAGAATTGCACACGGATTTATTTGCTGATGTATAGGTTGGCGTTGTGCTTCTCTTGTTTGCCAGTGTTTTTCCAATGGATGCAAACACTCCGTTAAATTCATTGGTAATATCTTTTTTGTCGGTTATAAGTTGACCAGTATTATTTTTAACAGCGTCAATGTTTCGTTGTAATTTATAATTTTTGCTAATTTTTTTCACTACATTCCATAATTTTTTTGAATCCTTATTGTTATTTTCTATCTGTCTATTGTAATATTTTCGTTTAGTAATCTCAATTAAGGAGGTCAACTTGTTAACTAGCAATACATTGGGGAATTGACTATTTTAAATGTTATCTGTATGGAACTCAAAAGTTCATAGTTAAGACAGACCACAAACCATTCACACATCTATTTTCAATGAAAGACCCAACTTCAAAATTGACACGGATCAGATTACATTTAGAAGAATACAACTTCAAAATAGAATACGTGAAAGGAAAAGAAAACTACGCAGACAGTATGTCAAGAATTTCTAAAGAAGAGCTTAGGGATTTATATATAAATAACTCTCACATATTAGAAATCACAAGAGCACAATCTAGAAAGGAGGAAACACAAGCAGAAAAGGATCTTGTACAGGAAAAAGAGGCAGATGAAATGCCATTAGAAAACCCTTCAGTAATAAAAGTATTAAATAATTTAGAAGCGCGTAAATTGCCTATCCTATATTTTGAAAATAACCGTGTATCACTAAGGATGAACGTACGGGTTAGAAACAGGATAAGATTTAGCGAACTATTACCGGCAGAGAAGCACAACTTCGACTTAGGCCGAACGTTGGAGAAACTTGAGAAGCTGTCGATAAAGAATGGAATAAAGAGAATGAAAATTTATGGAAATGATTATATTTTTACAAAGTGCACAATGAAAGAATTTATAGAAGAAGGTAAAAGAGTATTGAAAATGTACAAATAAGTATATGTAGCGTTCCAAACGTAGTGGAACAGCTAGAAGAAATAATGAAGATCCTAGAAAGATATCACAATGATCCAATTTTTGGAGAACATTCAGGAAATAACAGACTTTTAAAGAAGATAAGAGCGAATTGTAGATGGAAAAACATGGAGAAAGATGTAAGAGCATACGTTAAAAATGTCACAAGGGTCAAATAAATAAAGTTAAACCACAACACAAAGAGAAATTTGTCATAACAGACACGTCAATCAAACCATTTGATATAATATATCTAGACACAATAGGTCCATTTACAGAAAGTAGCAACGGTAATAAGTATTGTATAACAATATTATGTGAACTCACGAAGTACGCAGTAATGATAACAGTTAGGAATAAAGATGCCCAAGCAGTAGCTAAAGCAATATTCGACAATTTTATACCGAATTATGGATTAATGAAAGAGATACGATCAGATCAAGGAACAGAATATAAAACGAGATAATGAATAAATTAGCAGATCTTCTAAAAATAAAACACAATTTTTCTACGGCGTATCACCACGAATCAATATGAAGATGTGAGAAATTACATAGAACATACAACGAGTATGTTAGGAATTTTATAAATGAGGCTAAAGATAAATGGTGTGAATTGGTCAGAATGTTTGCATATTGTTATTTATTTATTGTTAAACAATCCAAACAGGTGTGACGTGTTTTGTCCGCTTGCGTGTTGCGATGCGGTATTGGTAGCAGCCTCTTGCCCTACCTCTTACGGCCTCGGTACGTCACTTCTGACACCTTGGAAACCTTACACTTTCTCGGGCGCCAGATTTTTAACGTGGTTGTCTCTACGGCTCCTCGACTCCACTCGTCGAGAGTTCCAGGTAGCCCTAGCGGATGTGTATGCCTGGCGCTCGCTGATGTTTCAATCTAAACCTCTTCACGGAAAAATGAAAGAAAGTAACTAGAAAAGACCGGGGTTGCAACTTACTAAATTATTGGGGTTGTCGATTTAAAATATTAGGAAGCCCTAGCGGATATGTATGCCTGGCGCTACCTGATATTTCAATCTAAACCTCTTCACGGAAAATTGAAAGAACGGAACTGGGAAAAGACCGGGGTTTGAAATTACTAAATTACTGGGGTTGTCGATTTAAAATATTAGAAAGCCTTAGCGGATATGTATGCCTGGCGCTCCCTGATATTTCAATCTAAACCTCATCACGGAAAATTGAAAGAACGGAACTGGGAAAAGACCGGGGTTTGAAATTACTAAATTACTGGGGTTGTCGATTTAAAATATTAGAAAGCCTTAGCGGATATGTATGCCTGGCGCTCCCTGATATTTCAATCTAAACCTCTTCACGGAAAATTGAAAGAAAGGAACTGGGAAAAGACCGGAGTTGCAACTTGCTAAATTATTTGGGTTGTCGATTTAAAATATTAGGAAGCCCTAGCGGATATGTATGCCTGGCGCTACCTGATATTTCAATCTAAACCTCTTCACGGAAAAATGAAAGAAAATAACTAGAAAAGACCGGGGTTGCAACTTGCTAAATTATTTGGGTTGTCGATTTAAAATATTAGGAAGCCCTAGCGGATATGTATGCCTGGCGCTACCTGATATTTCAATCTAAACCTCTTCACGGAAAACTGAAAAGAAAATAACTAGAAAAGACCGGGGTTGCAACTTAATAAATTATTGGGGTTGTCGATTCAAAATATTAGGAAGCCCTAGCGGATATGTATGCCTGGCGCTACCTGATATTTGGACGTAGTTATGCAGAAACCTACCAACCCAAAAAAACTGTAACGGAGTATTCTAGACTCAACATTTCACTTTAATTAATATCATCGATATATTTCACTATTTTGATAATATAAAATAAAACTATATTGTTTAGATTATATGGAACTTACAATAGTACAATCGTGCTAAACTCAATTCAATATTTTGAAAAATAAAAAAAATTTTGTGGGTTGGTAGCATTCTGTAGAAAACCAATTTTTAGAAAATTAAAAAAAAACGACGGTCATGAACAATATATTGTGGGTTGGTAGCAAACAAATTTTAATAAATTTCAGAAATGAAATGACGTTCATTGATAAGAATCTTCATTTAATTATCAAATTAAACAACATCCTCTATGTCAAAATCCACATTGTTTATATTGAAACCATCCACATCCTCTTCAATATTAGGATTACCTTTCAAACTTTTATAGAAATCATGGCAGTCAGGCGGTATAAGATGCATCATGTCCTCTAAATCTTTAATTTTTTTCTCTGCCACAGTTTCTCCATTTGGCCACAGTAATGGCACATCTAGAAATACTTCTTCTTTGGAATTTTGTCTGGTATTTTTCTGAATGTTAATTTTTTCCTCAACTGCAGTGAAATCATTTTGTTTAACCATGATGGAAAATGGGTCATTTTTTTCTATATGGATACTTCGAATCCATAACCAATTGATTTTGTTACCTGTAACGAATACTTTTCGGTTGACTATACTTTTTTCTAATTTGCTTGTAGATACAAAATCTGTAGTCATCATATTGGTTACAATGAAAGGTTTTTTTTTGCGACAATCTCGCATTATTGTAACATAATCAGATGGCAAGTATAATCTTTGTGTATGTTTCAAGGCATTTTCTACGTCTCCAAAATCTGAATCATTTGGGAGGAAGCTATGTCCAGGATAAACAAATTTTAAAGTGATATCATTTAAGTTAGGGCAGCTATGCAATATATGTTTTAATAATAGGGTAATTTTTATGTTGCGGTTCTGACCACCGCAAGAGTCACTCCATAAAATAAGATGACTAACATTTTTTGGTAACTTCAATACTACATGTTTTAATAGACACGAGCCTACTTCTTGAGCACCTCTCCCAGCAGTTCCCTCTGGCGAAACATAAAAATATGCCTGATTGTATTTTCCACTATGTACCCCACAGTTGTACAACCACAGTTGTCTTTTATAAAACGCAATGTTTGCAGGAATTCGTGGTAATGGAAGTGTCTTTTCAAGATCAAAAGTAAGGCATTCATAGTCTTCGTTTTCTTTAGCCAGTTTAAAATCTTGTCGTCTTAAATCTTGAGCATATGTTGCTGCATCTAAGTGCGTTTTATGTATTTCTTCTAGAGTTTTTTTGTTAGTTGGGTCATCTTCATGTTTGACTTGTATGGCGAGTTTGTCGCAAATATTACAAGTATCTTTTTTTAACGATTTAAATTTCAAATTAAAATTTGTATAAAATATTTTCTTGTAAGAGGCCAGGCTTACAGGATTCTCGGTTTCATTAGAGTACATGCTATACATATTTTGTATAGTCATCTCTGGAGGAAGAAATTTCGAATCTGTTTGTTCTCGGCGATAATGAGATTCATATTTAGGAATTTTATCAATCTGAGTGCGAACCTCTTCAACTTTCTTTTCATCAAGTTTATTATGCCCCCTTGCTTTATGCCTCTCTGGTCGGTAGTTGGGAGGACACCATGGAACTTTTTGAGAGACGTGTTAACTCTGAATGACGTTATGCCTAAAGTTTTGCAATACATTTCTCGACAAACAATAGTGTTTTGTATTTTATATGTTCTTGAATAGGTTCGCTTTTCTGGATTCCTCCCATACACCCTCTTTTTTGGTCGTTGTTGTACGCCAGCGGCAATAAAGTTAACCTGACTATCATAAGATGCCAATGACCAAAATCTTTCAAACTCTGCCCGACAAATTTCTTCTGAAACGCAATCAGAACATTTCAGTTTACATTTACAATTAAAGTAAACAAATATTTTAGGTTCAATTTTTCTGCCTTTGTGGTTGTAGTAACTCTCATTGCTGTTTCGTTTTCTTTTCCTTTCACTGCGGTTTTGATTACTATATTTCCTCTTTCTTCCTTTGCGAGGTCGACCCGTCAGCATGTTTTGGTTATCCTGTAACACAGAATCGGCTACAATATGCTCTTGGGCTCCAATATTTTCCATTGGCATTTCTGAGGAAGACGAGGAACTTTCAGCTTCATACATCGGATCACAAACGGAATCGTCGTCGTCTTCTGCATCACTTCCGTAGGGGAAGTTCTCATCTTGGAAAGTTGTTATATTCGTATTTGAACAAGTGGCTAATGAAAAGTCCGTCGGTGTTTCTTTCGCTTTCGTAGCAGTGGAATCTACGGATGGCATACTGTAGTCTTTCACTACTTTCATTTCGTTTAGCTTGAAATTCGGTTGTTCTCCTGGAACAACACATTTAGTAAAGACCTTTTTACATAATGATTATAAGAATGTTAACCGTTATTGATAGGGCTTACAACTACTAAATAATTTAATTTCTCAATAATAGGAATCTGCTATGCACTATTGATCGAACCGGTAGTAGAAAAAATATAGTATTCCGCTCGCGAGTAACTATTTTGTTATTCACTTGATATAATATAGATTATGACATTCGTCTTCACCTCGTGACTCAACCTGTGGTCGTAAGTAACGACCATCATTACTTTTTAGATGCCTACTGAATAAAATAAACGAAAAAATCATGAAGTAATGATATGAAAAACCTAATAATATGCTAATAATACCTTGAAATTGACAAAAAAATAGATCTTACCTTGCACGGTTTTATCCCGTACCAAATCCATAATACGACGAGTTCGATCCGACATTGTAACGTTTAATATTCTACACAGTCACAATCCCAGCTTAAACCACAATAATGTTATACAAGTTTATGAAAAGCAAGTGATTACTAATACTTTTCTCTCAGAAACAGCACACACCCTGCACCATAAGCTTGATTTTTTGTGAGGTTATGTGATGGAATATATTAACGCAGACCGCAACCAACCCACTTGGTTGGCCAATGTGATCCTGACTCGAGTTGCAAAATAAACCAAGTGGGTTGATCGTGTTCTGCACAATTATAAACAAGCGTTCAGCTTCAATGTGGATTGGTAGATATTACGTGTATAGTGGTTGTGATGTGTTGTAGGGTTGGTAGGCTTCTGCAAATTACAGAATGAGTTTTAATACATGCATATTTACATTAACCAGATTTCACGACTTTTGTGGGTTGGTAGGTTTCTGCATAACTACGTCCATTTCAATCTAAACCTCTTCACGGAAAATTGAAAGAACGGAACTGCGAAGAGACCGGGGTTGCAAATTACTAAATTATTGGGGTTGTCGATTTAAAATATTAGAAAGCCGTAGCGGATATGTATGCCTGGCGTTACCTGATATTTCAATCTAAACCTCTTCACGGAAAAATGAAAGAAGATAACTAGAAAAGACCGGGGTTGCAACTTGCTAAATTATTTGGGTTGTCGATTTAAAATATTAGGAAGCCCTAGCGGATATGTATGCCTGGCGCTACCTGATATTCCAATCTAAACCTCTTCACGGAAAATTGAAAGTACGGAACTGGGAATAGACCGGGGTTGCAAATTACTAAATTACTGGGGTTGTCGATTTAAAATATTAGAAAGCCCTAGCGGATATGTATTCCTGGCGCTCCCTGATATTTCAATCTAAACCTCTTCACGGAAAAATGAAAGAAAATAAATAAAAAAGACCGGGGTTGCAACTTAATAAATTATAGGGGTTGTCGATTTAAAATATTAGGAAGCCCTAGCGGATATGTATGCCTGGCGCTACCTGATATTTCAATCTAAACCTCTTCACGGAAAATTGAAAGAAAGGAACTGGGAAAAGACCGGAGTTGCAACTTATTAAATTATTGGGGTTGTCGATTTAAAATATTAGGAAGCCCTAGCGGATATGTATGCCTGGCGCTACCTGATATTTCAATCTAAACCTCTTCACGGAAAACTGAAAAGAAAATAACTAGAAAAGACCGGGGTTGCAACTTACTAAATTATTGGGGTTGTCGATTTAAAATATTAGAAAGCCCTAGCTGATATGTATGCCTGGCGCTACCTGATATTTCACTCTAAACCTTTTCACGGAAAATTTTAAAGAAAAGACCAAGAAAAGACCGGACTCCGGTTATGCCAAGATGTTCCAACTTATTGTTAAAACACAAAAATAAACACAATAAATATTCTAAAATTGTTATTGAAAAGACCACTTAAGTTCGAATCGTTATTACTAAAAACTTCTTACCTTTTACAACAACGTAATTCTCGTGGTACTTATACACCAGAAAGAAAACTCAAAAGAAATTACTAAATATTTGCAAAAAAGGAAAAAAAACCCAAAAATACGGTTCGGTGGTACGGTGTTTACAGTTACTGTCGTCTAAGAATCTACACAGCTAACTACTTACTCTCGACTCAACTTTTCGCATATGCCTTACACATTTCCACCTCCCTCGGTTAGTTCGACCTGCGCGCTACTCACTGCTTATCGTATGGCGGTGGGGAAACCAATATATTGAATTTGCTAGTTCCAAGCCGGAATAAATATTTTACATGCAATAAATAATTTCTCCACGGAAACTAGACAGTAAATAAAAATATTATCGGAACTGAAAATAATTATACCTCTTATGTACAAAATTATTTCTACCCGGAAACTAGAGGGTAAATAATAATGTCCTTTTGACATTTAAAGTAGTCATAAATCTTATAGCTGAAATGTTTTGTATACGGATTTTAATACGTATGACGAGTTATGAGTAAGATCAAATGAAATACACTCGGCGACATAATGTTAACAATTAACGAACGGAATCATCGTTACGATAACCGGTCAGTTAGCATACTTAATAATCAATATATAAGATGATATACAGTAGTTAGGGGTTGTAACGAGTTATGAGTAATATCATATAAGATATACTCGGCGACCTAAAATAACGAAAAAAAAACGGGTATATTGTTACAGTATAAAATTAGTTCTATACAGAGTTATGATGCATAACGGATTATAAGTAATATTAACTGAAAATATACTCGACAACATAAAATAACTATTCAGGAAAGGAAACCTCGTTACACAGGTATATAACCTAATTACATGGATTTATAAATAAGTACAATAATTTGAATAATAATGAAAATAGGAATAGGACATAGGTTAGTATTAAAAAGTAATGTAACCAAGCAAATAAAATTTACATTAGATCAGTATCAAATCCTGATCCAAATGCGAATCAAAACACGAAAGTAGCGGAACTCTGTTTGATAAGTTATTAACGCATATTTACTTGTATTACCTAGGTAGTGTAATTTTTTAAGTACAAATGCACTGTTTTCTTATATTGCCGCAACGACATAGTAAAATCAATGTTTTACACATTATTGACAATATTAGCAAATTTCAACATGACTTCAAGAGGTGAACACACATATGTTCTTATTTTTTCAAATAATAAAGAAAAACGAGTTACCCTAGTAGGAACTTTAAAAGGAATTAAAGCTAACAGATCACTACACTTTGAAATGCTATTAACTATTTTATACAAAAATGCCATATTTAATAATTTACGTCTCGCTGTTAATGATATGACATTAAATTCTTCTAGTAAAAAGGTTGATCTTACATATGTACAGTCAGGCCATTTCCGATATCTTTTGAGATACAGATACCGTAGAAACTTATTTTGTATTTTTTCTATCGAGTCTAAGTGAACCTGCGGTTGACTATTCCAAATAACAGACCCAAACTCCAATTTTGATCTAACCAACGTATTGAATAATTTTTTTATAGCATTTCTATTTGTGAAATTGCATGTTTGTCGGAAGACAAAACCTAAAGCTCTGTTTGCTTGCGCTACTGCCCTTTGGATGTGTGTTGTGAAAGTGAAAGACATTTCATGACTATAATTCACACTCAAATCTTTGATTTACTTAACCCTTCCTAAGTTATTTTGTTCCATCATATAATCAAAATTTATAATATTTTTATTACGAGAAATAGACTTGATGCAACATTTATTTACATTGAATAATAATTTATTTTCTTTGCTCCAATCTACTAGATTATTCAAATCCTTTTGCAGAAGTACGCAATCTGTCACTGACTGAATCTTCTTCAATATTTTAAAATCGTCCGCAAACATTAGGCCACTGGAAGATTCAACAACACTGGGCAAATCGTTAACAAATAAAATAAATAGCAAGGGACCTAAGTTCGACCCCTGCGTTTGCATGAAATTTTCCCGATGTATTTCCGTCGAATCTTACCATAAAATGTCTATTTTGCAAATAGCTACCAAACAGTTTTAACAACGCGAATGAGAAGCCAAAATTATGCAACTTTTTTAATAATAAATCATGATTGACTTTATCAAAGGCTTTCTGAAAATCCGTATATATTACATCCATTTGCGATTTATTTTAGAATATATCATTAACCAATTCTGCAAACATCATTAAATTTGTATTTATTGATCTACCCGACATAAAACCATGCTGTTGTTCTACTATACTGTTTTTGACATGGTTGTAAATATGGGCGTGCAAAATTTGTTCGAACAGTTTTGCAGGAGCGCACATAATTGCTATTCCCCTATAATTTTCTATTTCATTCCTAGCACTTGATTTATGTATCGGAGTGTGAACTGACATTTTCCATCTCAGGAAAACAAGCTGAACCAATAATACAGTTAAAAATATGAAGTAGTGGTTGTTTAAGCCATTCTTGACATCCTTTTACAATGTAAGGTGGTATACCGTCCACCCCCGCAGCTTTCTTTGGTTTTAATTTCTTCACCGCAGCATCATAATCTGAATCGCTGATACTACCTATATGCAACACACTATTATTAATAATTATATCTACAAAATTCAGGTTATATGATGATTTTTCCCTGCTGTGCACTGAAGCAAAATATTCAGCAAATGATTGTACTACATGTTTGATCGTTAAATTTGAATAGATCTACTAGACCTCCCTCCCTACTATTTTTATTAACCTAGTTCCAAAAAGAGTTTATATTAGTTCCCACACTTTGCTCGATACCTTGTATATATTTTTTATGTTCAATATTAACCAATGATTTAATTTTTTTCCTTGTATCCATATATTTATTTCTATAAAATTCTGAAACTAATTTTAATTTTCTAAAGTTGTTTTTATCCTTCAACAATTTCTTTATTTCTGGTGTAAAACACTTGGGAAATGTATTATAATTGTTATACAGTTTGTACTTTGGTACACACTCATCGAAAATATGGTATATTTTACTACAAAACATGTCAATTGCTTTGTTGGGATCGTTTTGCGTTGTGACGTCCAACCTGTAATTATAATCCATATTTTAACATATTGTTTTTCATAAAAAGTTATCAATAATTCTTAATTAAAAACTTGCTTGTCTTCTCCACCCATAGCCTATACTCGAACACTGGAATCCCTACCACTAGACAAATATATGATATATTTACTTTTAGTATAGCGGTCCGCACACACAAAATTACTAGTCTGCATCCTCAATCGAATTGATCTTCTTTATTTGCCCATTAACTTTCAAATATATTCTTCCACCATAACTCCATGCCGCCTGCCTTCCATATCTTTTTTCATTTCCTTTAGCAATATATATCTAGATTTTGTAAGATCCTCGCTCACATATATTTTGGTACCTTTCCGTTCTTTCTTAGCCAATAAAATCTCTTTTCTCTTCAAGTAAGAGACAAATTCTATTGAAACTGTTCTTGTCGTCTTTTCCTTATAATTTGTTTTCCCCAATCTATATATATTAACAATATCCATATTGGAACATTTTACTTTCATAGTTCCGTTTATTATATGCAGCATAACCGATAACAAATTTTCATTTTCATCTTCACTTACGCCTTCAAATCGTACTACATTTCTTATCCGGGCCGCCTCCATATCCTCAATCTCTTTTTTCAATCTTATTATTTCCTCCCCTTGTAAATATATAGAACTGTTGATTTCTGAAATCTTGTTTGACAGTTCCTTAAATTTCTCGTCTAAATTAGATGACAAGCTGTTTATACTGTCTTTCATTACGTCTAGTCTCTTACCAATTTTTCCTCGATTCTTTCGCATGCCTTAGACAGCAAGTTCTCCATTGCAGTATCGTCTACGGATTGACTTCCACCTCTTGTTCTATGTGTTATTTATTCCAGGAAATTAATGTGTGTTGACTGCTATTTTGATGCAGGTTTATTAAACCGGCATCCAATTTACAAAATACTCAATTTTCAATAAAGATTTCAATTCAGCTTTTCAACAGCCTTCCACTTTGCTCTAAGATTCTACTGGAAATGTCATATACAAAAAATCTTAACTTTTTACCACTTGTAACAACAAATATTTCAGGAGCACTTAAACACATCTACTCGCTAACTATCCTACACATAGTTATAATACAACACCCAGTACATATCATGGTTATACTCCATTTGAACTATTATACGGTAGAAAATCGAATATATCCGAATTTTTAAACAAGGGAATACAACCATGTTATAATTTTGAAGAGTACAGTAACGAAATGAAATATAAATTGCAGTACGCCCACGAGCGAGCTAGAGAATTTTTGCTAAAAAATAAGATAAATAGGGAGAAAAATAGAAAAGTAAAAGCTTCAACAACTCAATTTAAGATAGGGAGCTTGGTCCTGCTTAAAAAAAGCAGAAAGACTGAAATTCGACCCGCAGTACCAAAATAATAAGTGTAAACTGTGAGATTACATCTCAAAATTGTAATAAAACACAAATTGTACATAAGAATAGACTTTGTTTGTATAATAGTCAATAGTTAGCTTATAAACATGTATGTATAACAGGTAGTGATAAATGAAAACAAATAGTGTAAACAAGACAATTCAGTGAACACAGTAGCGTAAGGACGTTAAAACGCGGAAAATAACCAGGGTAATTTCCCGCTAACGGGAACGGTGGTGTAGTGAATCTCTATATAATTAATTTTAGGCATTATAGAAATTGAAACATGAAGGTCATAAGACGATTAATATTTTAAATTAAAAGTTATTGCAAGCGTATTGTAAACAGCGCGCGATAACAAGTATATACAAACCAAATCATAGTTTATGCAAACACAGTGTTCAGCCATGGAATTCACCTTGACTGAAATCACTCACCTTGATCTTTATGGAATATAAGCCGTTGACCAGCTGATTGTGCATATATAGTGATATATACAGTAACATAGTAATGTAGTAGTTAAAAATAGCATACGTAGGTTAATGTTACTCGTTATGTAGAATTTAAAATCCGAATAATTTTTATAGTTATGTGTTAGTAAACGTAACATATTCCGCTCTATGTAAGTACCAGTTTTAGTCATAATAAACCAAACAATGATTTTGTATGAAGACATTTCATTGATTCCGTTCCTGCTGCGAGGCTCAATGGTAGTGACACGAACCTATTCTTGTGGAGAATTGGTATCAGCATTTCAGGGCACATTCACCACATCACAACTTGCAATAAGGTCCCATTTAATATTATTGGTTATAGTTGCCTGGTGGCGTCACCGATGCCTATTACGTCACCAGTTATCACTAGTAGAAAAGCTTACAAATAGTTCATTTTCACGCTCCAAATTTCATCAGCCTAAGCATCACCGTTGAAAAGAAAAGAGTGGGGGAGGGGACTTTTGAGAAGTACTGTATACCATTGTTTCGGAATTATAGAACTTTGTATAGGAAAAAGTTATGCAGTACCATGACCTAAGAGGAATCCATTTTTTGTTCAGATTTATGAAATTTTTGTTATTGAAGAAATTAAAACATTTTCTAAAATTATTTCAAGTGAAGTATTAGAAAAAAAATGTTGGGTGAAAAGTAATAGCCTCGTTACATAAGGTGAAGTCATGTGCTGGGTACATCAACTGATTTTATATTTACAATAAATATATATTTTGAAAAAAAATACGTATCGATTTATTGACCCAACACAATCATACTAGTACAGGCTCGTTCAGTACATTTTTTTATTGCATAATGTGAAAGAGGGAGTTACGTTTAGTTCTGCAAAATTTCATAATTTTCTGAGCCTGTTTTCAATTTTTTCAATGCAGCAGATAATGTATGCTATTGCGAAGTACCTGTTACTCTTTTTGAACAGCCCCTATAAAAAAGAAAAAGATTCTTGGAATTATTGTTAGAAATGGAAAATAAAAGACGCAATCATGTATAGGTTTGTATTTATATGAAAATATGTTTATTAGTATTTAGAAATGATTTAAATTTTTTTACAAACTCAGAATTACTATAATACAGTACAGAAAACATTCAGAGCAGAATATACAGACTGAGATTGTAGTGTTGCTGCAGTATGTGTTTCCTATTCTCATTATATTTAACGAAACTTTTCCTAAATTAAAAATTAAATAATTACAAATGCAGAAAATCTTAATCTATACAAATGACATCATCATCATCATCGGATTCGAACTTCGTACTAAACGCCAGTTTTGGAGAATGATTTTCCTGTATTTTGGTATTTTTTTGTTTTAAAGGAGGTTCACGTGTTACATTAGATTCTACTTTTGGGACGTTACAGGACATTACAGGAATTTCCTCCTTTTTAGATTCGAATTTAATATATTTGTCTACGTTATTATTATCTAGAGGATTTGGTTTTTTGCTGAACGTTTTCAAGTGCACCCCTGACTTTGAGAGAATTTCCAACGTCTTTGAGAAATCTCTATTGGGAAAACCCTCGATTGGTTTGGTATTTTGCTGTTCTCTTGATTTAGATTTTAATAAAGTGTTTGAACGTTTAGATGGCTCAGTTTTCACTATAGTTATACCAGCTCTTGAAAGACTCTCCAATCTTTTGGAAGATTCCGTATTCGAATAACTTTGTATTTTGGACACTTCGGTTTTTTTAGCAATATCGGAGGTCGACACGTTTTTGTAAGAATTTGATTTTGAATTGTTTTCTAATTCTTTGGAGTACTTTTTACCGTAGAGCGAATTTATTCGTTCAGAAATGGAATCTGTTGGATGAAGTGACTGGTCCGGTTGAGAATACAAACCAGATTTTGATGACAAGTCATTATCGTGTTTACCGGAATGATGAGATTTCGATAATTCATCGATATTTTTTGAACGTCCTTGTGCAGATGATGGATCTTTATGTTTAGATTTGTGAACATATTTTAAAAATTTAGAACTTTTCAACGATTTTTTCATACATTTGATTTTGTCTAAACTTTTTATAGGAGATATATCGATCGCGGAGCTTAGCGTCAACTTTGAAATGCCAACATGATGTTCTTCCTCTCTCGAAGACGTTTTATTACCGGCGTTTGAATGTTTTGGACTTTCTTTATGTTTGATGGAATTATCAGCAGACCTGATACTTTTAGGCTTAGTTTCTTCATAACTGTTTAAAGGTGAACGTAAGGTTCTTTGTTCTCCATTGGAAAGCGGTGACGTTTTTTCTTCGAGAACTTTTTGTTTACTTGCTTGGTGGACCTAATGAATAAAAAAAGAGTTTTTTTCAAATTTTTAGTAAAAGTGTTTACGAGATGTGAGCAAAATAGCAAAACCTTATTATTTTCAGTCACTTAAACTGGAGTTCAAATAAAGGATTCAGGCTTAATTCTGTTTTTTTGTCGATTTATAAGATTGTTTTTGATACAAATGTAAACAGATGAACCAGCTCCTCTGGGAGATGAGTTCAAAAATATTCTCAAAAAATAATAGCCCAGCTAAATTAACACAGTATAAATGTTAAAATACTGGGCAGTATCTTCTAATGTCATGAAAATTATAACAGATTCCAAAACAGATAAACGCTTAGAAATATAAAATGAAAACAAATAAAAGAAAGAAGACATTAAAATTTATAGAAAAGCGATTAGTCAAGTTGATTGAGTCGCAAACAAAGAAGTATGGAAAGCCAGAGTATATTACTTTTCCGCCCAACCTATCTAATATGCGAGAAAAGTATTGGTTTACCCCAAAAAAAGTTGGAATTTTGAAAAAAAAATTTGAATTATTTTTACGTTTTCCATCAACAACACGAAAAAATGGTTTTTAGAAAAAAATCCTGTGTGTACGTCGTCGTTGTCATCGGCCACTTTTTCTTTCATGTCTTGTTCGCACGATACAGCCTCCGGAGTGCAATAATTCACCAATTTTATGATTGAATATTGTTAAGGACATGTCACAGATGAACCCTATTGTTTTTCAGCTCACCAGAGCCAGTACAACGGGTGCTATGGTACTTGAAGTACGACATTTTGTCATTTTTTGAGAAATTTCAGTTTGTTAGCACGATACAGCCTCCGGAGTTCAACAAGTCACCAATTTTATGATTTAATAATATTCAGGACATCTCACTGATGAACCCTATTGATTTTCAGCTCACCAGTGCCAATACAACAGGTGCTACAGTACTTCAAGTACCATATTTTTGCCATTTTTGAAGAAGTTTCAGTTTGTTAGCACGAGTAAATACAAGTGAACAATTTTATGATTGGATATTATTCATAACGTCTCAAAGATGAACCCTATTGATATTCAGCTCACTAAAGCCAGTACAACGGGTGCTATGGTACTTGCAGTACCAATTTTTTGTCATTTTAGGAGAATTTTCAGTTTGTTAGCACGATACAGCCTCCAGAGAGTATATGATTGATCAATTTTATGATTAAATATTGTTCAAGGTGTCTTACAGATGTACCCTATTGATTTTCAGTTGACTAGAGCGAGTACAGCGGGTCCTATAAATCCAGATATACTACATTTTTGGTTATTTTTAGAGAAATTTCGATTTGTTAGCACGATACATCCCCCGAAGTGTATACAAGTAACAATTTTATGATAGAATATTGTTCAGGACCATATATGCGGAAAAGTTAGTTTTAATCTTTAAAACCATTTATTTAATGAAAAATAAAAGAAAGGGTAGACTAACTAAATATTACAAACATTTGGAAAGACGTGGACTAAAGCGAGAGTTCCGACATGAAATAAGGAAGCATGAGTTAAGAAGTTCATGATATACTGCCGAGAAAAAATAACGCGCAATCAAAAATAATGCTCAATTTCAAAGTTGATTTTCTTGGGTACCGATAAATCGATTTGGATAATTTTTTTGAACTGTAGCTTTTTTCCTTGGTAATGGCACTGTGTTAGAATTTTTTATTCAGATTTTAGTGCTATGCCAATACAGGGTACAAAAATAAGAATAGTATTTTTATGTTAAATTTGAGACACCCTGTAGGGAGCATTAACAACAACAACTGATGCATGATGATATTATGCTATAGCCTCATGTTTTCCAAACATTTTGTTTTTTGAATTTCCCAGTTTCATACCAAAACATGTTTTTCAGATTCAAATAACATTTTGACAACAAAATATTAAACTAAGAATAACACTAACAATAATTAGTGTTTCCACCTCTACTTGTAATAACTGCTTCAAATCGCCTCGACATACTTGATATTCAATTGGATATTTGATTTTGGTAAAGTTCATTCCAAATGTGGGTGACAATTATCTGGACATTTTGCAGGTTGACAGGAGGGTGTTGAAGCTGTCTCAGCGCCCTATCAATAATATCCTATAAGTGCTCTATATGATTCACATCGGACCTGCGCGGTTGCCAATTTAGAGTTCGAATATTTACTTCGTGTAAATATTCATTGACAATATGCGCTACATAAGGTCTGGCGTTATCATGCATTAGTAAAAAAATATTCCCAATGTACAGAGCGAAAGGGTCAACGTGCTGAGAAAAAATGTCACTAATATACCTTTCGCTATTTAAGAACCCCCATGTAAAGATACGATATCCGTCCGTGCTGTTAAGGAAATTCCAGCCCAAAACATCAGAGACCCACCATTTAATAAAGTTGTTTCACGTACGATGCACTGTGCATAAAGTTCACCTGGCCGGGGAATAACTCTTAGACGTCTATCGCAGCTGTATAGACAAAATCTAGATTCGTCTGTAAATAGAACGTGTTCCCAGTCCTCAAAGGTCCAGTTTACATGCTCCCTGGCGAATTGCAGACAAGCTCTGCGGTGTTCTGCATTTAATCTGGGGCCCGTCGCTGGAAATCTGACATTTAAATTGTGATCAGAAAGACGTCTCCTCACACCACATGATTGGTTGAAAATGATGAACTGTACTGAGTTGTGTCAAAAGTTTCCTTGGCATGGTAAAACGTTCTCTTAAAGCACACAGTCTAATATAGCGATCTTGAATAACTAGTTACCCGAGGTCTGCTTTGTCCTGGACGTATGTTATAGTAATTAGTTTCCCTGAACCGTTGGACAACATGGGAAATAGTTGTATATGCAAATCCCAATCTCAAAACAAAGGCGTTGTAACTTATTCATTCGTTAGATAACGTCACTGCTTGAACACATTCATCACGAGTCATATTGTGGCGTTACTTATTAGACACTCCTCATTTTTGGGTTGGTCATCCTGTATAGGTTGACAGTTGACGGAAGGAGGTTAATCGCGGGAGAGATAGAACGTTGTTGTCGTTGTGGAGGTTAGAGAAAATTGTGAGTTACTTGTTTGTTAAAATACATCAATTAAAAAAAGTATAGAGTTTTTATACTACGCCCTTAGAATTATCTCGCTACAGTTTTCCTTCTAACACGTTGCATGGTCTCGAAAGAACATAAATAAAGGAATGTTTGGAAATTAACATTTGCTGGTATTTTTGATTTATCATAGACTACTTTGTTTCTTGAACCAAATAAGTATCTATAAAAATTGTTGATTTATCGAAGAAAAACATACTCTGGTATAAAACTATATATTTTCTTTGATATTACAGATATCTGAGGAATTCAAAAAACAAAATATTTGGAAAACTTGAGGCTATAGCATAATTTCATCATGCATCCATTGTTGTGACTAATGCTCCCTCAAGTTTAACGTAAAAAAACTATTCTTATTTTTGCACCCTGTATAAGCCTAAAACTGAAATCTGTATAAAAAATTCTATCACAGTGCCATACTAAATATCATGTACTTCTTAATTAATGCTTCCTTATTTGCTGTCGGAATTCTCGCTCCACGTCTTTCCAAATGTTTGTAATATTTAGTTAGTCTACCCCTACTTGCATTTTTCATTAAATATATTCTGGCTCTCCATACTTCTTTGTTTGTGACCCAACCAACTTGACCAATCGCTTTTCTATAAATTTTAATGGCTTCCTACTTTTATTTGTTTTCATTTTATATTTCCTGAAGATGTTATTCTAAGCGTTTAGATGTTTTGGAATCTGCTATAATTTTCATGATATTAGAAGATATGGAAGGATAGGGCAGTAGGGAGACATGGGCATCCCCCCGTTTTTTCAATCCCATCATTTCATTTATTATTTCCCTAGTTTGGTAGTTTTGTTTGCCCACTGGCAACACTGTTCATCCACAGACTATCTGCCATTTCGTTTAGTTGTCCAACACACACGCATTTTAAGGTTAGCCGCAAGTCAATGTAAATATTTTACTGTCGTTTCGAAGTAAATAAACGAAGAACTAGCGAGTGGTATGTGCGTTTTATATTTTTATCCATTGTTTATTATGCTAACGTATAAAATAATCTGTAAGTCAAGCTAAAATATCTAACCAAAAAAATACAGGAATATTAAGTTGAAAAACTATGCAGAGGAAGCAATGGTCACTTGTTGTTGAGGGAGGTTTGGGCATGCTCAATGCTCCCACCAATGTGTAGTATATAGAATGATACAGTTTATTTTACGTTACCTGATTTTGTTACAATGTTCGAATTATTTTAATTTAATTACAGAAAGATGCCGCTCAAGTTTAAAAAAGTATACGTCGCGAAATACCAAGACATAATATTATGTGCCATAGAAGAAGTGTTAAAAGGTGGAAAGATAAAAACAGCTGCTGATAAATATCAAATACATAGATCAAGCTTGCAAAAATATCTTAAACAAGGATATGTAACGGATTCTTCATCCAAATTTATATATTCACAAATTTTTACCGCAGAAGAAGAAGAAAAATTGGCACAGTACATTTCATTTTCTTCTAAACTTAATTATGGATTGACAAAGCTACAAGCTCGTAAATTGGCCTATGACTATGCTGAAGCAATAAAGAAAACTAACATGCCAGATAATTGGATCCAGAACAAAGTTGCATCTAAAGACTGGATATGGGGATTTTTCAATAGGCAATCTCAATTATCAATACTGACACCAGAAGCTGCAAGTTTTAATAAGACAAATGTAGGGGATTTTTTTTAAAATCTAGGAAGGGTCTATGGACGGCATCAGTTAGCTCCTGAATTTATTTATAATATAGACGAAACCGGATTGACTACTGTTCAGTCCACACAAAGAGTGATTGCTCATAAAAGCACTAAGTAAGTGTGACAAGCAACTTTTGCAGAAAGAGGCTCACTCGTCACAGTGCGCTGCCGAATCAATGCTATTGGAAATTCAATACCTCCTTACTTCATATTTCCCACAGTAAATTTCAAACCCTACATGTGTCATGATGCTCCAATTGGCTCAGATGTTTCAACGCATCCTTCTGGTTGGACGACATCTTCAAATTTCATTAAATATATGCACCATTTTGCGAAACACGCCAAACCGACACCCGACACTCCATTGTTTTTGGTCCTTAACAGTGTATGAACCCCTAAAAAATGACTAAAATACTGCTTTAACATATTGGATGGTAAGCAACGCCATGGTTTAATGGTAAATTTATTAAAAAATTAAAGCTGAAGCATAGTATGGAAAAGATAGAAAAGTGTGGAAAAGATATAAACGAGAAAACAATATGTTTGCGTAGACTGAGTTTAAGCGAATTAGAGCTGAAGTAAATCGTGAAGTTGATTCGTCATATAAAGAATTTGTGAATCAATCTGAGGAACATATTTCTGGTAATCCTTCGAAATTTTGGTCTTTTGTAAACAGTAAAAGAAATTCTGCTCAACCCCCGCAAGTGATGTCATACAACAATACTTTCATGGATAATCCAGATGCAATTCTGAATTCATTTGCTGATTTTTTCTGTAAATCGTATGACACGTCCACTCCGTTTGCTAGAAGCTCAAATGATGTTTTTAGTCCACAACTGCACATAAATAGTTTCACTGAAAATTATGTGTATGAGGCCTTAAGATCTCTTTAGCCGAAGCCAATTACTGGACCAGATCACTTTCCTGCTTTTTGTGGATTGTGCAACTGTGCAACTGTTCTTGCACGACCGTTGTCTATAGTGATCAACCACGAAAGTACCAACGATCTGGAAAACATCGAAAATCTGTCCAGTATTTAAAAAAGGGCTTAAACAGGATGTATCAAACTACCGACCTCTTTCCATAATATGCAATTTCGCTAAAGTTTTTGAAATCCTATTAGAACAAGTCATTTAAAGACATGTTAACGGTAGAATCAGAAGTTGTCAGCACGGTTTCATAAAAGGGCGTTCAACTGTCTCCAACTTGGTTACAATTACAGAGCATATTGCTGGATCGATTGACGATAGAGCTCAAACTGATATTGTTTATACAGATTTTTCGAAAGCCTTAGACAGGCTTGACCATGGTATTCATCTTAATAATCTTCTAGCATTTGGGCTCTCAAATTCCCTGGTTGAGCTTTTCTTAATTACAGGATCGTACACAATTTGTTCAAATAAATGGATTCAAATCTGTCACTTACGTAGCCTCATCAGGAGTTCTTCAAGGATCAATACTTGGTCCGCTCTTGTTTGACATTTTTATAAATGATATTTCTGAGTGTATAAATGTCAACTACTTATTATATGCTGATGAGTTGAAACTATATTGCACCATCAAATCCATGGACGATTGTGAAAATTTGGCTTTTATTTAAACCAGGTGGTCGGGCTAAATGTAATGTGATGTCCTTTAGTAGTACAACAGATGTCTATATGTTCAATTATTCTATAAATAACATTTCCATACATCGGCCTGAAACCCTAACAGACTTTGGAGTTATATTTGATTCTTCCCTTTATTTTAACAATCACATTGACTCCATCATTGTTTCTGCTAATCATTTGTATGGTTTCATTGTAAGAACCTCTCGTGATTTCAAGAACGTGGCCACATTAAAAACTTTATATTACGCTTTTATAAGATCTAAATTAGAATATTCGTCCATTGTGTGGAGTTCGTTTTACCAATGTCATGTAAACCGTATTGAAGCAGTTCAAAGGCGATTTTTAAGGCTACTAAATTTTAAGGCGGATGGTGTTTACCCTCCTTTTGGTACACCACAATCAGTTTTGTTACAACGGCATAATTTTTTTACTTTGAAAACAAGAGGAGATTATAATTACAAAATGTTTGCTTACAAATTAATTAATAATATAATTGACTGTTCTAAACTATTAGAAATACTCTGTTTTCGTATTCCAAGATTAGAGTCCAGAAATCTAAATACCTTTTATTTAAGTACACAATGCACTAACATCCTGAAGAAAATTTTCCACTTCACACCACATGCAGCATAGTTAATTCCATGAATTGTGATATAGACATATTCTTTTGCAGTATATCTTATATTAAGTCTCATTTCTTTACCTAGTAAAATGTATCATAATTTTGTAATTGTAAATTAATTGAAGTTTGTTAATGCTACTGTATTTCCCTGCTCCGTAGTTGGGTTTGCCCGTAGAGTAGTGTATCTATATAAATAAATAAATAAATAAGCAACCCTGGTAAAACTGTAACAATTTATAATATCTCCAAATTAGCAGCTGTTGCTATACCTCAAGCTATCAAGCAAAAAAATATCCTAAAAGGATTTGAAAAATCTGGCATATGCCTTTCAATTTAAATATATTCTTAGAATATTTCCTCTGTTCTTCTGTCACCGATCGCCATTTGCCCGATGGTGCGGTATTGTCGGAAAATGACCCTACAAATCAGCCAACTTCAAGTCAATTCCTTGCGAAACAGCCTGGAAGAGATGAACAAAGTTAAGCAGATCCTCTTAACTTTAATGATATGATTGACGCTGGTTCTTCCCATATATTCGCTAAAGACCAAATTGCTGGTGCAGTCGCTGAAGTTGTAATTCCTCAATCAGTGAGACCATACCCAAAGGCTGGCCTTAGGAAACTTACCGGTAATGCAAGGAAGAAAGGAAAAACAAGGATATTAACAGACACACCCGAAGAAAAATAAGGCAAAAAAAGATCTGCAGGGAAAAAGGCCTTAGAAAGATGGACTAGAAAAATATTCCTAAACTTCCACTAGAATTGACATCGAAGAGAGCGAAGAAAAGGCAAATGAGCAGTAGTGATAGTAAAGTAGAAAATATTTCCCTTGTTGACGATGATGATGATGTCATTGTGATAGATAGAAACTTTCGAATCAACGATTATGTGCTCGTGAAATTTGATGCAAAAGACTGTTGTGCATTATGTCGACCAAATTGAAGAAATTAGTCACAACCTGGCTACAATTAAGTTTATGCGACTGAGCAAGATTCGAAATACTTTTCTGCTTCCTGCATTAGATGACATAGCCCACTAGATGACATCAAAACTAAATTGCCTGAACCAAAGGCAAGCAATAATACCAAACTTAGTACCTCTAAGTACACATTCGATAAACCTTTATGGGTCATACCAAATCTAAGATAAGTAAAAATGTTAAACATGTTAAAATATTCACTCTTTGTTGATTACTTCGGTGATTTAGATACTATTTGAGATTATAAAAATGTTTATATTTGGTTTATATTATGGATATTGAGTGCCTTATATGTCATGTCCAAACCTCCCACAGGGGTGCCTGAGCATCCATACCATGAGGAGCTTTGGGCACAATCCTTTTGTAATTTTGAGAGTGATTATAAATTGTAGACAG
Source organism: Galeruca laticollis (assembly GCA_963921935.1). Taxonomy (NCBI): domain Eukaryota; kingdom Metazoa; phylum Arthropoda; class Insecta; order Coleoptera; family Chrysomelidae; genus Galeruca; species Galeruca laticollis. The sequence goes on along the minus strand of OY998179.1, from coordinate 183,432,864 downwards.
TTATTTGTGAAACTTCTAGCGAAATGTACCGCACACGAAAACTTGGCAATAAATGTTGATTATATTAAACATGTGCTTTTTTATTAGTTATTATGTGAAAAAGTGTCTATTCCTCCCCTATCTCCCCTACTGCCAAGTATTTGAACATTTCTTCTGTGTAATTTAGCCTTTTCATTTACCTGGGCTATTATTTTTGTAAATCTTTTTGAACTCATCTCCCAGAGGAGCTAGTTCATCTGTTTAAATTTGTATCAAAAACAATCTTTTAAATCGACAAGAAAAAACAGAATTAAGCCTTAATCCTTTATTTGATCTCCAGTTTAAGTCACTGAAAATAATAAGGTTTTGTTATTTTGCTCACATCTCGGCAGTTTATATTATTAAGGTACACATTATATAATACATAAAGTATCCTCTTGAATTTATTTGCAACATTTTTAACGACCCATTTAGACTATTTTTCACAACAGAATAATAATACCACATATTTCCATATAATAATATACTACGTAGTATTTATACTACTTACTACTATTCGTTACGCTACATACTATTTTTAAGGGAATAACTAACTTTTACTAAAAAAAAACAAAGTACATTAAACTACTATGTGTGAACTGGTAGGTACTAATAAATACAATGCCGCCACTGGATTCTCCGACTATACTCGATAGTCGAAATTGTGTAAAGTGACGTCATCGTGCGAATACTGAAATATCTGGAATTTCAATTTTTAACATTTGAAATAATAACTTATCACAAGTTGTTCATAAGTAAGTTAAAACAAAATAAAAAAATGTTTAAAAGTCAATTCCAACTTACTACTACTAAAACTAAAAAAAAGTTGTTTGTCAAGACCAAAATAAATTACCAATAAGTATAGGTATGTTGCGAGGTCACTTGTAAAATGTCTGACTAACTGGAAGCGGTATCACTCCCTGACGACTCCTCAGAATCATCGCTTTCTCCTCCTATATCGATAATGAGTGGTTCCGTGATTACTTCTACACGTATGTCTAAATCCCAAAACTTTATTTCTTCTTTTAATACCTGTTGAATACATTTACGCCAACTCTCAGCAGTAACGGTATGCAGCGCCTCGTCAAACAGTTTCTCAACGTCACCCATTTTGAATGTACTGTTTTTTATCGCAACATAATTTTTCACTTGGGCCCAAACCAGCTCGATGGGGTTTAACTCACAGTGGTAGGGAGGAAGTCTAACAACTGAGACGGTGAAATCTTTCGCCATTTCATCGACAACGTACTTAATATAACTGCTTTTATGTTTCCGTACGAGAGATAATAATTCAACTTTTAGCATTGCCTCGTTGTGCGGAATGCTTTTACTCTCTAACCAATCAATTATAACCCTCTTGCGGCTAGCTGAAGTAGGTATTTGCTCCAGTCGACGAGAGTGGTATGAAGCATTATCCATAACTATCACTGAACCAGGAGTTACCTTTGTTAAAATTGATCTAAACCATGTTTCAAACCGGTTACCATCCATCTCTTCATGGTAATCGACAGTTTTTTTGGACTGAAAATTTAGTAATCCACCTTCTACAAATCCTTCCTCGCTGCCAATGTGAGTGATAATCAGTCGACGTCCTTTCCCAGAGGGAGCTTTTAAACCGGAAGAGAAACCCTCCATAAAGGCTTGTCGATTGCTTCGTATATTCATGTCTTGCCACACTTTTGACACAGTGTGGCCTTCATTTAACCATGTTTCGTCAAGATAATATATGTGCCGTCCTTCGTTACGAAACTGTCGTATCTGTTTTAAATAATTTCTCCTCCATTCCACAATGTCATTTCGTTCAATTAAGGCACTGTTTCTACTTCTTGTTTGGTAACGAAAATTCATTAATTTTAAAGTTCGTCTCAAAACTTTATCACTGATGTTTGGTAAAGTACCATCAGCTTCTATTACCTTGCTCAATTTAGCTACCGAGGGGATTTCATTCCTAAAATAAAAAGAATGTATTTCCCTACGTATAGCATTCCGTGTTTGGTCGTCCAAAACAATTTTCTTTCTTCCCCTACTTTCCGGTTTACAGTTTTAACCTCGTTCTCTTGTCAAAGATCCGTCCCGCGATTTCTTTAGAATATTGTATATAGTACTCTCAGAAACTTTAGTTAAATAACTGCACTTAATCACAGCGTCACTAACACCCAACTGTTTGTCCATGGCACGCAGTCCTTCGTACACATTTAATATGAGGACTTTTTCTTCCCGAATTAAATTGTTACGACGCCGTTTTTTATCGCCAACACCGCTACACTCCGCCATTATTGTCACTAAATATACCGATATAAATATTACAATAAATACCAATAATAATCGATTTATCACACAAAACCACAACACAAATACTGATGTTACGTTCATGAAGAGAATAAACACCTCACATAACTGTTTACTATCACTGTCTCATTCGCGTAGCTCGATCTATCTATCTCGTTCTCAAAGCCGGAACATTGAAGCGACTCTCCAACATTGTCAAATCGGCGAGTTTTTCACAACAAACTTTGCGTTCAAGAAATATACATAAACACTTTATTTCACATTTCAAGTAAACTAATTATTATTAGTCTGCTTGAAATTTGAAATAAATATATTAAATTGGTATTGACTTAATTACATTGCATCTTTTGTACCTGAAATATTGACACAATGGATTTGAAGTGTATTTATAAAATACAGCATTTCTCTCTAGAATACATATGGCAACTGCGCTTTAACCAAAGTGTTGATTAGATAGCTCTGACTCACTTTACACAATTTCGACTATCGAGTATAGACTTCATTGTAAGGATTCGGTCGGAGTGACTCAATGGGGATGTCAATCAATCACACTCGACGAGATAAGTTCAAAAATACCGGTTTCAACTGCCGGAACCGTCACATTCAAATTTACGCCCGCGTGAAATTTCAATGTAATCTCTATGGAGAAAAGACACATCAGTTGAAGTGTTATCAATGCCCTAGAGCATAGAGGTTTACGTGGACTCGTGTGATAAAAACAGTTCCAAAAGTTGCACATGCGCATCGATGTTATACATAGACGAAATTCGGTGTACGTGTAGAAGTTCAATTGGATTGGTTGATCCACCACGTGGGAAGTCACGTGACATTTTAGTATAAATAGATGCCATAGCTTACACCATGCTTCATTAGTTATAAAGCATTCATTGCGTTCAGACAAGTTTCTTTCTGTTTTCAGGTAACTTTTTGTTTACTTTGTTTTTCAAATGATAACACCTTTATTCTATTTAGTAATGGCATCAGCATCAAGTTCTTTTCCTCTTGTGCGTATTTAGAACACGCGTCGTCTGCCAATGGAGGCGAGACATCCGCTGGGCGCAGGAACAAGGCTTCCTTTCTTCGGTTGGACCACAGTGCCGCACTCATCGTAAATAGATGAGTCTGTACACGACAGAAAAGTTTGGTTGCGGCCGTTTCCAATGCCTAAAGAGTGATTGTAACAATGAAGTCGCCGTGGCTTGAAGAAAGTCGATTCCGTCCGCGTCGATCATGTAAAGATTCGCCTATAGTTGGCCACACGAGATTGTGCACAGCGAGTGTGTTGACCTTGATTTGCCAGTAGAAAGAGCGCACGGAGTTGAGTGACGGAAAAATTGTTGCTTGGTGAGTAAATTTGATCATCGTGTTTTTAAGCATCGTTATTGTCGTGAAATGATCGTCATTGGGTGCTCGAAATGATCGACGACGAGAGTGAAGATGTGGTTGTGTGATTGTGAGTACCCTCATTTTGTTTGATTCAATAATTAATTCAACTATTTATAGCGCCAGATGGCGCCCACACCCAGCACATCGAGGCGACCTGGTGCCCAATTAAAGATTGGTTCCGCCAACGTAAGCCGGCAACCGACTAGAGCTTTGCCGAGTATTTGTGTGAGTACCTCTGACAAAGAGATTGTCGCAAGAGGGGCATCAACACGATAGAAGCTCTGTTGTATGCTGTTCGTCGCGAATATGGCGATAAACGACTTTAATTTGTATTCATTTGGTTTTCCGATTTTTTTCAATAATTAAAATTAATTCATTTGTTTTTTTCGCGGTTCGGTAAGGTTAGGTTGGGTTAGGTTAGGTTTTTAGGTTCGTAGCATTTAAAAACTAAAAACCAAAAAAGATATAAGAGGCGGGATTCGAACCTTTGCTCTAGTCGTCTACGGAAGTTGAAACTGGTTTCATTCGATTCAGCTCGTCATTTGCTGTCGATTGATACCGCTTTTACCCCCTAGGGGGCGTTTCCTTAAAGTGCAGGGCCTCTGATTCTCCGAAGATTTAAAAAAACATGGGAGTAGTAGAAAAACGTTTGATATTTCTGTAGGCGCCGTTGCGATAAAAAAGTGGAGATAACATTCTATTAGCAAAAACGAATTATTTTGAAAGATATTTGTCTATACCCACCAGATTTCAATTTTTATTTAGATATTGCTGGCCTTGAAATAAAAATATACAGTCAATAGTTGAAAATTACTTTAGGTGAAAAAAATTTAAACATTTGTGATAAGTGGTTTATATTGCACCTATGTACGTAAATTGAGCCCAGACATTGGTTTAAAATAAATTCCTTTCGATAATAATGAGTGGCAATCAATTATGAGAAACACTAATAGAACCGAGAGAAAACATCATACGTGTATCGATAATAAAAATACAACTATAGTATCTGATTTATACTCGAATTACTTTTAAAAGTTAATGACAGTGAAAATTGGGAAGGTAGATAACATTGAAGTAGATGAGCAACACGGGTTCTGGGGCGGAAGTCGGCTATCTTGGATTTATTTGCTGCGCTGATTAAGAACCTAATGGAAGACAGACACACCCATTAGAAAAAAATTATCCTGAAGGACCTACTAGGATACGGTCCTGCGAATGAGTGATGAACGCACAGAAAATTAGCTATTGATAAGTTAACATACGCAGTGGTATAAAACTAACTTTAATTACACAACACAACTCTGTATAGAACACTATGGAGTCAATCTTAGAAAATATCCAACAGCAAATAAAAAATATGGGGACAAATTTAGAAGGAAAATTAGACAAGATACATAAAGAGTTAAGAAGGATGATGGTCGAAACCCAAATCTTAAAGGAAGAAAACACTGAATTAAGAAAAAAATGTCAGAACAGGATAAAAGAATAGAACAATTGGAGAAAAAAACACGAAAAAATAAAATTGTAGTATATGGGATAAAGGAAGAAAAAGAGGAAGACACCCTACAGATGAAACTGAGAGTTAGAGATAATGAAAAAAATAGACGTTAATATAGAGGAAAACGAAGATATAAGTGAAATAACAAGAATTGGAACTGTTACTAGAAATAAACGAGTGGAATAAAATACAAGAAATAATGAGGTCAACCAAGAAACTTAAACTCCAGAGGAATATTGAACAAAAGAAAAATATTTAAAACACATATGAAACAAACAAGAGAAAATGGCCACGGTGCATATATTACATATAATAAATTAAAGATAGACGGAGCAACATACACGGTAGAAAGCTTAAGTAAGATAACGGAAGGAAAAGCACACTTCAACAACAAAGGTACACCGCAGAGAAAAGAAACAAGAATATTTAGTGAAAGATCATCAGAACCAGAAGAAGAAAAAGAAAGAGAAGGGCTTCAATAAATTAGCAAGAAGTTATAGTCAAAATGAATCAATTTCAAAAAACATATAAATCAGTTGGGTAAACAAGTCCACAAAGAAGAAAATGATACAAGAAAGAACAACGAAATTAGTTATAAGATTAATATTAGTAATTATAGTAGTAATGTTGGGGATGGTAATAGTAGTAATAATTATAATTGTTATAAAACTAGATATATGCGGAATGGTAAAACAAATGTTAATAATAAAAATACAATGACCAATTTGAGTAATGAAAATATCAAGGTATATGTACTAGATAAAATAAATAAAAATGAAAATTAATATGTCAAACAAAAAAGAAATAGAGTAAAAAACGAAAGGCACACTTTTAAAAATAGCCAGTTGGCTAAAACCATATACTTAATAAATAAAATATACTGCTAACTACCTATATCTCCAATAAGCGAAATGCGTTCTATTAAGCGTGAGAGGTCCGACTACACTCTGTGTGGCCATGTTAGTTATGCGCAAGTGCTGTATTTACCGCCTGTAATATTTTTAAACGAAGATATTTGAGTTAACAAAAACTTCGTGTCTGATTTGACCAAATAATGTAATTACATTTTTTTTCACTTCTAACATAAATCTCAAATAACGTCTATTATAGTTGACTAGGTTACTTCAACAGGAATAGAAATAAAGTAGATAAACATGAAATATATAGTGAGCACATAACCAATTAGAGTTATTATTTTTATAAATCATTTCTTCGATATCTACACACTAATATAGCCATACATATTGACAAATTAAATGACGATGGACTACCTCATGGGATGATTTGTTTTCAAACGGAATTTATTTTTATATACATGTAGACCTATGAAAATTTAAATTAGGACCAATCTCATTACATAAAAAGCCCCGTTGTGGAGACATAGTTTTTAATAAAAATCTAAACAAAAGAAACACGTAAAAATCACAACACAATGATAAAACAAATAACAAAATCACTAAACGTCCAAACCACAGCCTAATTTTACTATGCTGTGTCCAAACAAACAACCATAGAGAAAATAAAATATAATATTTGTCTATGCTAACAACCTTTACCACTCCCCTGAAGGTTTAAAAGCGTCAAAACGGGAATGATACAGCCAATGATATTAAACAATGCAACGTCTCGTGAATCGCATGCGCGTATTGATCTTGGCCACAGACGGTGCAGACATATATATGTCGGCACTCTGATGATCGCCACGCTTCTCTGACCGCTAGGCGCAGTATATTTTATTTATATGTATATGGCTAAAACCCTGTTAAAAATTGGTAAAATGGAAGATACAGCAAGAGAGTTGTAAAAATACAATATAGATGTAGCCAGGTGAATCAATAAGGGTAAAGAGGTATAATATCTCAGGGACTAATAGTCCTGGAGTTTTGAAAAAAAATCTTAACAAAGAAAGTGGCCAAGAAAAATTGCTAGAAATAATTTTTAAGTTCACAACTCTGTCGCTAGGAGGCGTAATCACTATGGTTACATATCAAAAGGCATTTTTCTCGATAATATCCAGATAAACATTATTAAAAATATATAATATTAAGAATCTCACTAAAATTTTACATCTTTTTGATTTAACACTTTTTACTAAAATAACGGTTGTAGAGGAAGGTGAACTTTTACTGATTAAAGTACCTATAGACTTGGTTTTGCTTAACGGTATTTGACAAACTATATATCATTTAGAATTAAAAAAGACCCATCTCATTCTGGTTTTTGCTGCTTCCACTAGAGGGCGTGATTGAAAAAGTTCACTGTTTATTTGATTTTACTCCAAAATTTTAAATCTAATGGTACAATTATTTTAAAAGATTCGGAAAGTAGATTAATTTTGCAAGAAAAAATGTTAAAACCAAATGTCGATTTCTTTACCCGCTTCAAAGTTATCGCCTAAGAAATATTTAGTAATTAATTTTTTTAAGAACTATCCATATTTTCTTACTTGTCAAAGTTCCGTGGCCAAGCATGCCATGGCAGAAAAAATAGTTTTAAACTTCATTCGCATTATTAATCATTAAGATAATTATAATAGCAACAACATTAATAACAATAATAATACAGATAATACAACAATAACAAAACAAACCGCAGCTACATAAATAATGAAAAACACATATCTTCAAAAATTTCTCAATAAAATACACTATAAATTTCAAAGTGTCCACAATTATTAGCCACACATAAATTTAGTCAAATGCTTTTTCGTTCGTAATCGGCATATTTAAAAAACTTGAATCGCTACCTTTTACTAATTACGATTAACTGTCATGGATGACAAGTAATTATAAACTATTTGTTAAAAAATATCATTGTTTCCATGGAAAGTATCCCATACGTTACTTTAAGGCATTCTAAGAACAAATGGGACATTTTTTAATGCATTCAAATTTTGGGTGATTAATAAATAATTTTTAAATAAAACGAAAATGAGTAATCTTTAAGATACATAAACCTGGATAGAATGTAAAGAAACAAAACACACGGGAAACCACAGATACAAATTAAAAATGTGTAACAATCGCCCGTACTACTCACAGCCCCAACCCGCAACGGCCAACACAAGACGCCTGAAGAGTCGGCAATCCTATTAACATCCGGGGAGTTCCGGCTCCCGCTCATTGATGTCGCTGTACGACTAGGCTACCACCTACCAACCGTAAGCGTAGCTCGTCGGCATAAAGGATCTCTCGAGGACCACAGACGGCAACAAGTAGAAGATACATAAATGTTCTATTTCTAGTATATTAAATATCACTTGTTATTTTATTTAGTATGAATAAAGTTTCATTTATTACATATTACTTGTTTACAATCTGGCGCTCAACGTAAAGCCTGCAATTTTTTCAAATTACTAGACAATAGTCACTCAGTGGCGTTACTTGTCGGTGTTTGAATAAGCAATTTATAAATGTCCAGGGAATATTAGGAAAACTAGAGCCATTGTTTTGGTATAGTTTATCGAAATTCTCGAGAAGAAAAGTGAGATTCGCTATATTCAAGAGAATTTTAGAAAAACAAAAGCCATTGTTTTGGCGTTGTTTGTCAAAATTCGCGAAAAGAAAAGGATTGATTGGGCTATCTACAAGTGAAATTCGCTATATTCAAGAGAATTTTAGAAAAACAAAAGCCATTGTTTTGGCGTTGTTTGTCGAAATTCTCGAAAAGAAAAAGGATTGATTAGGAATAACCCACCAAGATTCCTAAACATAGGAAAGACGTCTCATCAGACCTGCGTCGCAGTCAACGCAAATTAGTCACAGAAGGTACAATGCAGATGTCCGACGAGCAATTCCAAAGACTACTTAAAACTATTTCGGCTAACAAAGAAGGACCGCCAACGCCTTCCTTGTCCGGGAGTTTTAGCAAATGCACCGCTAGGTTTGGTGGAATACGATGTCATACAACGGTAGATGCGTTTATCACGACCGTCTCCATATATAAAGAAATTGAGAAAATAACAGACAACGACGCCCTAAAAGGACTACCTTTATCGCTAACCGACACAGCTTCAGTTTGGTGGCAAGGGGTCAAAGGCGAAGCTCGTACGTGGGATGAGGCAACCGCGCTCATTAACGCAGCGTTTTCACCATCTAAACCGTCACATCAAATTTATATAGAGATCTTTAGCGAAATCCAGGAGCGTGGCACTCCTATAGACGCTTTTATTTGTAAGAAACGAGCCCTCCTAGCACAGCTACCACAAAGAAGACATGATGAAGCGACTCAACTTGACATGATATTTGGCCTACTTCATATTGACCTAAGGAAAAAGATCTCTCGAAGCGATTGTAATACTTTTTCCGACCTACTCCAGAAAGGCAGAGAAGTAGAAGCTATGCAGCAAGAATCAAGAAGAGAAATTACGAAAGACACAATATGTAGCTCAAAAACAGATAAGTATCTCAAAAAGCAATAAAAATAGATGCAACTTTTGCCACTATAGGGGACATACACAAGAAGAATGCCGAAAACGAATAGTAGTAGAAACAGACACAAAGTCAGCACTTAAGCAAACTTCAGCAAGTGAGGAAAACACTGGAAAGGTAGAACGTCAAACCGGCCTTAATTGCTATGGGTGTGGTAAAGCAGGTTACTATCGAAGTAACTGCCCTGTCTGCACCGAGAAAAAATCAGATGTTACCACTCAGACTATAAATTTCTATTCTATACATACGTTCATAAATCAGACTCATGTTCCCACAATACCCATTAAAGTACAAGGAATTCAAGGGGTTGCACACATAGACACGGCCGCCCGGACAAGCGTAGCAGGCAGGTCACTTTATGAACATCTTAAGAGTATTCCCTCAGTAAAATTCCTGAAACGATCAGCTGCTGTAACTCTGGCTGATGGACAAAGTCAATATCAGGAAATACTAACAACAACAGTCAAAATCGAAATGGGGACAAGAATATTTCCCATTGACTTCATTATTTTACCAAAAGCAGAAGACAATCGTACATTATTGGGAATAGACTTTTTGGAACAAACAGCTATGGTTTTGGTAATTCCGCAAAGATGTTGGCATTTCATTGACAATCCATCGCAAAGGTTCGAATTCATAGACGTCACACAAGGAGCCGTCATAGAATCTAAATACGTACATTCAAAAGGCACTTACCCCCACACACAACTCAACTCAACAGAGATGAGGCAGATAGGATCACCCTTTTTGGAGGTGTTCACCTCACCATTACCAGAGGAACCATACTTTAAGTTAATAGAAATGGACCTACCACCGCAACTACAACCCGTTGAGTTACAAGAAAGTGCAGAGGCATACTCTCCTGAGGCCATTGACCTAATCTTCGAGGATGCACTTCCACAGTATTATAGGAACAGTCCGCCAAAGCAAGACCCTCGAAAACGACGCAGGTTCGACCTTTTCTGCATCGACATATCACTCAAACCCGAGGAAGCCCCAGAGCTTAACAATAAGCAAATATCCCAATTTGATAATCTACTTCTAGAGTATAAAGACAGATTTGGCAAAGAGGGTCCTCCAACGGTACAAACGGTACACCGAATCAGTACTGGCGACCATGCTCCCAGATTATCTGCTCCATACAGACTAAGTACAAATCGCCAGACAGTGCTGCGGGGAAAATTAGACGAAATGCTGGCAAATGAAATTATAGAAGAAAGCAGTACACCATGGACCTCCTCTGTCGTATTGGTCCCAAAGAAAGATCAGGACGTTAGAGTGTGCGTAGACTATAGACGTCTTAATGCAATCACGGTGCCTGATAGGTATCCGCTCCCTCGCATTGATGATTTGCTTCATGCTGCAAAAAGTTTGCCCTACATGTCAACGATAGACTTACAGTCCGGCTATTGGCAAATACCAGTTCACGATGACGATAAAGATAAAACCGGATTCATTACTCCTTTTGGAGTTTACAGATTTAATAGAATGCCGTTCGGACTGCGTAACGCACCAGCGACCTTCCAGCGGCTAATGGACAGATTTAGGGTAGGACTTAGTAAGGTTAACTTATTGGTATACCTTGACGATCTTATAATTAGATCTTCCACTTTCGAGCAGCATCTTCAAGATTTAAGGGAAGTGTTTGCACATCTTCGCACTTACAATCTAAGGGCCAATAGGAAAAAGTGTAGATTTAGCTGTTCACAGGTCAAGTATTTGGGCCATCAAATTACTCCTGAAGGGATAATCATTGACCCTGAAAAGGTTACCGCCATTGTAGATCTACAGCCGCCGGCTAACCTAAAGCAACTATTATCATTCATCCAGACATGCTCATGGTACCGAAGATTTATACCCAATTTTGCAACGATGGCACGTCCTCTTACCAATCTTACAAAAAAAAAGGCAATCTGGAAATGGACCCAAGTCGAGCAGGAAGCTTTTGAGCAATTAAAATATTGTCTCACAACCAGTCCAGTCCTAAACCAAGCCGACGATTCCCAGCCTTACATTATTAAAACGGACGCTAGCTCCTATGCTATAGGAGGCGTTTTAGTCCAGGGGGAGGGAGACAATGAGCACCCCATAGAATATGCCAGCAGACTATTGAATGGCGCTGAAAGGAATTATAATACGACCGAAAGAGAAACTTTAGCGATCGTATGGGCTATTAATAAGTTTAGAGGATATATAGAAGGATCTGAAATAATCGTAATAACAGATCATCAACCTTTAAAATGGTTACTCACGATAAAGACTCCAACGGGGAGGTTAGCCCGTTGGGCGTTACAAATCCAGTCCTATAATTTACATGTACGTTACGCACCTGGGAAAATAAACCGAGTAGCTGACTTCCTGTCCAGACCACATTGTAGCAATCACAGCGACGCCTGTCAGATTTGCAGCCTCCAAATAGATGTTCCCAGTAAGACTGAAAAAGAACTACGGGAGCAGCAGTTAAAAGACCCGGACGTAAAAAATATTATAGACTCCCTGGAAGATGTTTCCAACGATGAACGAAATCAAAAGTGGGTTAATAGAGGATTTTTGCTACATTGAGGAGTACTATATCGTTATACGGATGATCAAGAGGATGAAGAAGCTAGGCTAGTGGTACCGGCTGAGGAAGTTAAAAATATTTTACACGCCTTCCACGACAGCCCCCTGTCAGGTCACTACGGTATTGACAAGACCACTCACCGAATCTCGAGGCGATATTTCTGGAACAGAATGAGACAGGACATCGCCAAACACGTATCTGCTTGTTTGGAATGTCAACGATATAAGATAACTAACAGAAAACCCGCAGGGCTAATGCAAACTCAAGTCGTCAACTAGCGTTTTGAAGTCCTGGCCATGGACCTATTCGGCCCCCTACCAATATCAGATAGAGGTGATAAATGGATACTAATAGTGGAAGACACTGCTAGTCGATGGGTCGAATTATTCGCACTGACTGAAGCCACTGCTGAAAATTGCGCACAACATTTGTTGAATGAGGTTTCGGTCTACCTCGACGAATAATCAGTGATAACGGGACACAGTTCGTGTCTGCTGTAATGCAAAAACTTACTTTTTGCCTGGGAATAAAGCAAACATTTGTACCCTTGTATCACCCCGAAGCAAACATGGTGGAGAGAAAAAACAGGGATCTCAAGACACAATTAAGTATACTTGTGGGAAGCAATCACAACACATGGCCTGAACAGTTACCAGCCATACGGTTCGCTATGAATACTACGCGATGTGACAGTACCAAGCAAACCCCTGCCTTTCTGACATTTGGCAGAGAACTAAGGACGCCCCAAGATGTTACAGATGATTTTCGAATGGTTGTTATTAGTGAAAACTTCGTTGACGAAGTCACTCCTAAGCTGTTACAACTAGCTGATACGCTTCTATCAGCAAAAGAAATTACATAAAATAAGCAAGATCAGAACCAACAAGCCCATAATAAAAATCGCCGCCCCCATACTAAGTACAACATCGGCGATAGAATATTGATAACAGGACATTTCCTTAGCAATGCCTCAAAAGGATTCACTTCCAAATTCGCGCCACGAAGAGTTGGGCCCTATATAATCCTTCGCCAAAGAGAACCTGCTAGTTATGAAGTAGCCGATCCCCATACACCCCAGAAGCCACTAAGTGTATATCACGCATCGCACATTTCACCCTTTAAGGGAAGTCAGGAAGTAAAACCTGAACCAATAAGACCAATTCGCAAGCGTGGTAGGCCCAAAAAGATAAGGAATGACGGCATCGCTCCCACTCCTAGGACACCAACTATTCCGGACGACTGTTCCCAAGCAGATCCTGGTTCCTCATCCTCTAGGAGGACTCGAAGCCAGAGGGGGAGATTGTAACAATCGCCCGTACTACTCACAGCCCCAACCCGCAACGGCCAACACAAGACGCCTGAAGAGTCGGCAATCCTATTAACATCCGGGGAGTTCCGGCTCCCGCTCATTGATGTCACTGTACGACTAGGCTACCACCTACCAACCGTAAGCGTAGCTCGTCGGCATAAGGGATCTCTCGAGGACCACAGACGGCAACAAGTAGAAGATACATAAATGTTCTATTTCTAGTATATTAAATATCACTTGTTATTTTATTTAGTATGAATAAAGTTTCATTTATTACATATTACTTGTTTACAAATGTTATTTTTTGTCTTTGTTATTATTATTTTTTTATAATTCTTATAATAATTTACATTATTATGTGGATGATTTTAAAATCTACTTATTTTGTTTGTTTGTCCATGGCATGTTTGACCACGGAACATTGATCGTTTTAAAAAAAATCGTTACTAAATATTTCTTAGATGATAACTTTGAAACGGATAAAAACATCAACATGTGATTTCAACATTTCTTCTTGCAAATTTAATCTACTTTCCGAATCTGATAAAATAATTATACCATTACATTTAAAATTTTTGAGCAAAATCAAATAAACAGTGAACTTTTTCAATCACGCCCTCTAGTGAAAGCAGCAAAAACCACAATGACATGGGTACTTTTTAATTATAATCAACAATATTTCATTTTCTAAATGAGATATAGTTTACCAAATACCGTAAAGCAAAACCAAGTCTATATGTACTTTATTCATTAAAAGTTCATCTTCCCCTCCAACCGTTATCTCACGTCTTACAGTAAAAAGTGTTAAACCAAAAAGATGTAAAATTTTAGTGACATTCTTAATGTTATATTTTTATATTGTTTATATAGATATTTTCGAGAAAAATGTAACCATAGTAATTACGCCCCCTTGCGACAGAGTTGTGAACTTAAATATTATTTCAAGCAATTTTTCTTGGTCACTTTCAAATTTTTTTTGAAAACTCCAGGACAATTAGTTCCTGAGATATGGTACCTCGTTACCCTTATTCAATCACCTGGTACAAGAAACAAGATGGGAAAATCGGGGGAAATAACAAAAAACACGTTCCTTTATAGTGGAAAAGAGAAAAGGGGTAGGAATTGAGTAGGTTTTTATATAAGGAAGGATTTGGTGAATTGTATTATTAAATTTACGCCAGTAAATGGTAGGATTGGAGTACTGAAGCTTAAAATGAAAAACGATAATATCTCAATCATAAATATTTATGCACTCACGGAAACAGCGGAGGATACGGAAACAACGGAGGATACGGAAAAGGATCGTTTTTATGAAAAATTAAATGAGGTATGCGAAGGTTTGCCAAAAAAGATGAAGAATGATATTAGAAGATGTAAATGCCAACATAGGAAAGGAAGTATATAAAAAAGATATAATAAGAAACGGAAGGGAAACGGTACATGAAGAAACTAACGGTAATAGACATAGATTAATTCAGCTAGCAGCATGCCTAAACATGACCTTCTTATCCACAAACTTTGAACACCAAAGAAGACACAAAGTGACATGGAGTCACCCATGGGGAGAAATCGAAAATCAAATAGATCATATACTAACAACAGAACAAATATGTAGAGATATAACTAATACAAGATCGTACAGAGGAGCAAAAGCGGAAACGGACCACTATTTGGTAATCGCGATGATACAAAATTTAAGGATACAAAAACAATATAGTGCCCGCAGCAATAGTAAAAAATAGGATGCTAAAAGTCTACAAAAGTAAAAGAAATTTTTGAAAATGTATACAAAAAGAATACAGCAAATCCTATATTAACTACAGGTATAGAAAACATCGGACTAGAAATGAAAAATAAATGCCATAATTAAATGGATTAGGACAAAAAACAACATGACAGAATTAACTATGAATTAAAAAGGAATGCAGCAAATAATTTATACACGAAAAAAAAACATATGGTTAAATAAGCAACTAGAAAATATAGAAAAACGAAGATCTCAAAATGAGATAAAAGAAAAATACAAAAATGTAAAATTACAATACAACTAACCAAAAAACATAATAAGAGGAATAAAAGACAGAGCTGTGAAAACAGAACACGGCCATCAAAAATAGAAAAAATATGGGGAAAACACTACAAAGGAATATTGTACATGGAAGATGAGCAGCAATTTTAAGAAGGAGAAAAAGAAGAAGGAAGTCCAGAAGCAGATGAAATAAAAGATTAAATCAGACAACTAAAAAATGGTAAGGCTACAGGGAACGATGAAATAGAAGCAGAATTGTTGAAATATCGAGGACAACAATTGCAGGAACAAATATGTCATTTAATCAAAGAGATAAGAGTTCAAAATAAGATGCCGGAAGATTGGCACACTGGTATAATCATACCGGTATATAAAAAAGGAGGCAAGGAAAACTGCCAAAATTGTAGACTGATAACATTACTAAATGTAACATATAAGATACTTGCCAATTTAATTAAAAAACGTCTAAAAGTCCAAAACGGTTTCAGGCCAGGAAGGTCGACAATTAATGCAATACACATTCTAGAGCAAATACTGCAAAAAAATTGGAAACATAACAGAAATACACATGCAGTCTTCATAGATTTCAAAAGTGCCTTTGATACAATAATTAGAAAGCATATGGTAAACGAACTAGAAATATTTAAAATCCCAAAAAAATGAAGAACACTGATTAACATGGGTTTAATAAATACAAGGGCAAAAGTCTAATTTTAGGCCATAACAACACATCTATTTGAAATTAATAGAGGGGTTAAACAGGGAGACCCTCTGTCGCCCACCATATTTAATTTAGTAATGGAAGGCATACTGAGAAGTACGACAAGTAGACAAGAAATAAACGGTTTTAAAGAGTAAAACTAACTTTTCCGCATCTGTGGCTCTGAACAATATTCTATCATAAAATTGTCACTTGTATACACTTAGGGGGATGTATTGCGCTAACAAACCGAAATTTCACCAAAAATAACCAAAAATGTATCTGGATTTATAGGACCCGCTGCACTCGCTCTCGTCAGCTGAAAATCAATAGGGTATATCTGTGAGACACCTTGAGCAATATTCAATCATAAAATTGGTCACTTGTATACACTCTGAAGGCTGTATCGTGCTAACAAACTGAAAATTTTCCAAAAATTACAAAAATTTGGTACTTCAAGTACCATAACACCCGTTGTACTAGCTTTAGTGAGCTGAACATTGATAGGGTTCATCTTTGAGACGCTCAGAATAATATCCAATCATAAAATTGATCACTTTATATACTCCGGAGGCTGTATCGTGTTAACGAACTGAAATTTCTCCAAAAATTACAAAAATGTCGTACATAAAGTACTAAAGCACCTGTTGTACCGGCTGTGGTGAGCTAAAAATCAATAGGGTTCATCTGTGAGATGTTCTGAATAATATTCAATCATAAAATTGGCGACTTATTGAACTCCGGAGGCTGTATCGTGATAACAAACTTAAATTTCTCAAAAAATGCCAAATATATCGTACTTCAAGTACCATAGCACCCGCTGTACTGGCTCTGGTGAGCTGAAAATCAATAGGATTCATCTGTGACATGTCCTTCACAATATTCAATCATAAAATTGGTGACTTGTTGCACTCCGGAGGCTGTATCGTGCTAACAAGACATGTAACGAAAATTGGCCGACGACATACACACAGGATTTTTTTTCATGTTGTTGTTAATGGAAATCGTAAAAATAACTCAAAATTTTTTTCAAAATTACAACTTTTTTGGGGTAAACCAATACTTTTCTCGCATATGGGCGGAAAAGTAAAATGTAATGGTGAATCAATCACAAGCTATAGCATATGCAGATGAGGTTACGAGAATAGCAAATACAAAAGAACAATTAATAAAAGATATAGATAGGCTAGACAGGGAAGCAAAAACATCTAGTTTGTATATAAATGAAGGCAAACCAAAATATATGTATATAGAACGAGACGACAATAATGCAGAAAATTACTTTGAAACAGAGAAGCACATATTTGAGATGGTCACACACTTCAATTATTTAGGAGTGATAAGTGAAAAGAACGAATGGGAGATAAGGTATTAAAAGGAAATCAAGTCTATGGTCGGAATCAAATAATGTTAAAAAATAAAAACAACAAAAAAAACAAAAATAAATATTTATAAGACGATTATTGACCAGTTATCACCTATGCAATGGAAACAAGCACAATAACAAAAAAGGGGAAAATTATCATAAAGTATTAGAGCGAAAAGTAATGAGAACAATTCTGGGACCAAACGCTACAAGAGGCGTAAACGTAATGAAGAAATAGAGGATGAACTACAAGGCTAAAATAAGGTTTATAAAAGCACAAAGACATATAATGAGAAGAAAACCATCGAAAATGATCAGGAAAATTGGCTCGTCTCATGAGTATGAATTAACAAGTGAAATCATATCAGAAGGATTAAGAATAACATATTTATCTATGATAACGAAATTTATCTCAAAAAGTTATAAATATCTTCGAAAATTGTATTTAAAAACTTTATTAGATTTAAATAAACCTCTGTAAGTCGACCAATGGCAGAAGCCCTTGTTGTCAGATTGAAAGTAAGTTCTGTTGACAAATCCTACTTGACTATCCAAGTTGATTAAGACAAAGTGAAAGTCGACTAGAAGAATTTGACAATTGAGATCAATATCCACAACCAACCTCAAACAGATATCATCTTCGCCGACTTTTTAGTTTGAGTTATATTATTTTATAGTGCTTCTGTTTGATTGCATTTTAAAAGACATCTTTAAAATGGATCTAGGTTTCACCGAAGCTTATTCAACAAATCTTCCTCAAGTGGATGTAGACATGGTGTCTCAGTACACTCGAACTACCCTAAACAGAAGAAGAATATGCGATCCGGTACTAAATCGAGTTCAGAATTCTGGGGTAACGGAACTTGTGAATGTGTGTTACATCACATGTTTTCCAAACTACTCAACCTACATGGAGAACATTTAATTTTCATTATACATACATTTTACATTATATTTTCTATTTTGAAAGCATCATCATTGCGGTTTAAAATATATATTTCCAAATTTCTTTGACTACGCGAGAGTTACCTTTTTTAATAAGAGACCAGATTAGGAGAGCATTATTTGAAAAAGTCCGTCTTGACAGTACTTTGCGTTTCTCTTTAACGGGTGTTAAAGAAAAAATATAACTAGTCTACTTATAAAGTTTTCCCTCGTGACAACAGCGCAAAACTTCTTTATTTGCCATTGGCTCTAGCCTACCACAGTCTACCACAAGAATTCAAATTTCAATATTTTTTTATTTTTATTTGAATTCGTAGAGTGGCGTAATTAGTTGCAAATACTTAGTTCAGACCCAATATATCTTGTGACATTTTCATTGAAATTCATGAAACGAGCCCATTACAGAGTGGATACTTAGACTAAGAGGAAGACCCAGAAAACAAAAAAAGATAGAATGATGCAATTGAAGAAGATTCAAAGAGCAAAGAAATAAATAACTGAAAACTAAAATGTAAAAAACAGAGTAGAGTAGCAAAAGATAACGAGAATAGCCAGGATCCACAACAATTTGTAAAAAAATAGAGGAGAAGAGGTATGACCCACCTCAATAAATAGATCAAAATGCATTAGCATTAGCCATAATCCGGATTGAATGGCTTGATGTTGATGAAAGGACCTACTAAACAAATTCTAGCAAACAAAGCCTCTATCCTTGCAGTTATGTAAAAGTTTATTTTTATTGACTATAGTTAACAGGGAACTGCTACAGAGCAACTTCCTTCCATGTCATGTGGTACTAAGGGGCCATTCATTAATTAAGGATGAAATATTTTGTACATCTGACCTCCCCTACCCCCATGTAAGGGTACACAATATTTGTTGTTCGGAAAGGATCGACTAGTTTTAAAATAATCTTAAAGAAAATAAACAATACACAGTAAAAGCTAGATAAATTCAGGAATGTACTATAATTATTATTTATAACATTTGATATAGATCTAAATGAATATATTCAAGATTCTAAAATTTTATTAAACAATAAAAAATTGTGAAATACATAGAATAAAAAAACCACTGGGCATCGATAATGGAACAAGATTTCTAATATTACATTTCGACTTACGTAAGAATCGGTTTTCCCTATCCTCCCGCCAATATAAGTGCATGTAGAGATTTTCTAACCCCTTCTCCCCCTCGTAACCCTAGTAAATTAACCCTCCGTTAGGTGCGTGAATTTTGGCAACATGAATAGGCGCATGGGTTACTAATGCACCCCATTTTGTTTATTTCTTTTATGAGTATATATGGACAGTTCGAACTAAGTGTGTTAAGAATAACCTCATAAGAAAATATATATAAAAGAGATATGAAAAAACAGTCTTGCTTCTACGGAGACAAATAAATACGACATAATCTGCAAAAATGGAACGTATTTTTCAGTTCATGAGAAATGTCAAAATAAAAATTCTAAATTTGTTTCAAATTATTATTAAAAAATATATAAATATTTAAGTATTTTGAACAAATTACAAAAACAAAAATGTTTTCTCTAAAAAAAAAGAATGACAAATTTGCTATAAAGTATAGTTCCACACATTCTACATATATATGATTTGATGATCTTTGCAAGCATATAGTTTGCACTTTTGGCAATACTTTCGTGTAGATTTATCGCGACTTCTTCCACAAAAAGTATATCGTCGAATATTATTTGCTTTTGGGGAGAATTACCAAAAGAACTAGGCGTGTCATAGAAGCTGCGATTCAAAGATAACTTTGCAAAAGTGTTTACTAGACAAGCGAAAATATTAAAATTAGGAAATAGAAATTCAAAATCTTCGTGAAAATGTTTTTACTTCAAAAAGAGAGCGAACTCGCAATTAACTATGAACAAAAAAACTCACGGGTTCAGGCGCGTACCCTGCGGCAAAAAATGTATAAACTCTTGAAGGTACAAGCTTATTAATGAACAGTTATATATAAAGAAGGCACTTTAATGTGTGATGTGCAGCTACCGAAGACAACGCCTACATAAACTAAAACGTGCGTAAGACAGACGAAATCAAATTCGTCTGGGCTAAAATAGTAGCCCATGCGCCTAGTGGATGGTTAATGAACGGCCCCAAGTGTTATGGTATTAATAAAAACAAATTACTTATTGTAACAAGTTTCACAGATTGTAAATAAAATTAGTAAATAAACAAAAACTGTTCTGTCGCGATTGTGCGGTTACTAAAACTATAATGGCCGTACTATTCAATATTACCCACACCGCGCCTATTACGTTTAGCTATTAATGTAGTTTCAAAAGTGAATTTCCTTATTGGGCCATCCTGTACAATGGATATTTAAAGTTTGTGTTACATGCACACGATCATGTAGGGTGCAATGAATACAGTAGTGTGCGAATTAATGTGAACACAAAAGACAATTTGAAAAAAGAAACATTTAACATATAAATGGAATCGAAAGATAAATACAATTCAAATTGTTTTATTATCCTCCCTTGGCTTTAATAACTTCTTGAACACGTTTTGGCATGGAATCAATAAGTTTTTTACAACTTTTAGTTATTTGTTGATCCCGAAACCATAGCTGGATAATAGTCTCAATGAGTATGATTTTTACTGTACAATATATTTTGAGCAATCTAACTTTTACGATATTCCTCAAATTTTCAATCGGATTAAGATCCAGTGTATTTCCTGGCCATTCAAGGCATAATATCGTTTTATCCTTGAAATGTTTCATCATCATTTTGGACACATGACAAGGAGCAGAGTCTTGTTGAAAAACTGATTGACCATTGGCAACAACTTTTCTTAGTTTTAGCTTCCCATATATGATCTAATACGTCTTTGTATTTTTACGATTTCATCATACCTTCAATTGGCACAAAAATCCCCAAAACCCAGGAAACTTGCGCACTAAGACGGATTGTGATGCGGTTTTATGCAATCTCTTTTTTAGCTCATTTATAAACTTTATTTAGCAACGGATTTAAAATGCATTTGTGCATCGAAAAGTGCATTCTTTCAACTGTTTATTTACAAAAAAATTCATATCTTCCACAAAAAAACACCCGAACTATGCGAAATTTAGCACCCGGACGGCACTAGGAACGTCATCACCTGGAGTTCCCGTTTAACTTACGGATAAACTAAAAAAACTCTTGCCCTATTTACAAAAAAATTCATATCTTCCACAAAAAAAAACACCCGAACTATGCGAAATTTTGCACCAGGGTGGCACTAGGAACCTGGAGTTCCCGTTTAACTTACGGATAAACTAAAAAAACTATTGCCCCGGGTTGTTTCTAGGTTGCTCGGCATGAATTTGACATCGGTAATTCGTCCCAATGGACCTGGAACTCCGAATGACCTGGCTAGTAACGTCATATACTGAAGTTTTGCTAAAACAACTTACAGAATCGCTGGAAACTCATCGTCTGGGGGTTCTTCGGGTTGCTCCTTACGAATTTGACATCGGCAATCCGCCCCGGAGGAGTGGCAGTAGTATAGCTGGCGCTGTATTTCCAATTACAAATGTATGTGTTCCTCTTAAAACAGTTAAGATTTTTTTCTTTCCAATGAAAAAATTATTAGTTCAGACAATTTTCACTAGATGGCACCAGTTCAAATTTTTCACATATGCTCGAGAAGAAGCTACTTAAGTAAGTGTCTAGATAATGGGAGAGTGGTAGGGCTAGTATAGCTGGCGCTGTATTTCCAATTGCAAATTTTATGTGTTCCTCTTAAAACAGTTAAGATTTTTTTCTTTTCAATGAAAAAATTATTAGTTCAGACAATTTCCACTAGATAGTATCAATACAAGTTTTTCACGTATGCTCGACACGAAGCTACTTAAGTAAGTGTCTAGATAATGGGAGAGTGGTAGGGTAGGGCTAGTATAGCTGGCGCTGTATTTCCAATTACAAATTTTATGTGTTCCTCTTTTAAAACAGTTAAGATTTTTTTGCACCGGACAACCCGACTTGTAAATCATCCCCTGGAGCTTGGCTGGAACAACTTACTGTATCGCTGGAAACAGGTCGTTCGTCACGAATTCGACATCAGTAATCCGGCCCGGAGGACTTGGGTCTCCGAATGTCCTGGCTTGTAATGTCATCCTCTGGAAGGAAAAAAGATGGGACTGATCCGCGATCTTTTAGACCCATCTGTCTAACATCGTTTCTACTCAAATCTATGGAGAAAGTAGTGGATAACTACATAAGAACAGAGAATCCAGAGAATCTGGAGAATATACCACTTCATAAATGTCAGCATGCCTACAGAGCGGGTCGATCAACTGACACGGCTCTGTATCAGCCGACCGAAGTCATCCAGAGAACTCTGAACAACAAAGAAAACGCAATGTGCGCATTCCTGGATATATCAGGGGCCTTTGACAACACAACTCATGTGTCTGTCAAAGAAGCTCTAAAAAGGCGAGGAGTGAATGAAACCATTGTAAAATGGATGTATGAGTTGTTGACAACGAGGATAGCTGAGACACATGTGGGGAATCAAACCACCTCAGTTAAAGCCACGAGTTGCTCTATAGGTTAACGGAGCTTGGCTTCGAACGTATGGGTTACGCCGATGACATAGTTTTAATAGTCAGAGGCAAGTTCGAGAGCACCTTGTGTGATTTATTACAAAAGGGCCTCAGAATCATTGAGCAATGGTGCTTGTCAGTGGGGCTAAACATTAACCCAAGCAAGACCATAGTAATTCCATTTACCCGGAAAAGAACACTTCCAGCCATGAAACCCATATCCTTAAATGGGGAAATTATAGAATGGAAATCAGAGGTTAAATATCTAGGGATAACCCTAGACAGTAAGCTTCTGTGGAATAAGCATGTTGAAATAACTACTAGTAAAGCAATAAGAGCTTTGATGGCGTGCAGAAATCTAGCTGGTAAGAGGTGGGGCTGTAACCCAAAAATACAGCGATGGATGTACGCCATGATTGTGAGACCAGCAATTACGTATGGGGCAATAGTTTGGCACACAAAAGCAAGTCAGTACAGCACGAGGAAGACCCTCGACAATGTTCAAAGGCTTGCCTGTGTGTGCATCACTGGAGCTATGAGAAAGTGTCCAACTAGGGCACTTGAGATCATTGCAGATCTCACACCTCTACATCTGGTGATGGAAAGATCAGCCCAAGAGGCAATTCTTAGAATATCTAAGGAAGGTTCAGGCAATGAGAGTATTAAAAATCAGGGAGCTTGGTCCTCTCTGACAAGATACATCTCATCAGCGAATCTTCCCAGTGACGAAATGATCAGGAAAGTAAACATCGAAAATAATTTCACCACGATGCTAAATACAAGGAGAGACATGGAAAGGGAATACACCACCCAAACTTTCAAAGAAAACACCATTAGATGGTATATGGATGGTTCAAAAACCACCATTGGAGCAGGCGCTGGAGTATTTGGGCCTGGCACCAGATACTCATTATCGTTCCCGAGCGTCTTTCAGGCAGAAATACTTGCGATCGAAAGATGCGTGGAAATGAACATAGAAAGAAACTACCACAAATGTGACATATCGATCCATTCTGATAGTCAAGCAGCTATCAAAGCATTGAGCTCCCATGTCATTGGTTCAAAGTCGGCATGGGAGTGCCGAAGAAAACTTGATGAATTAGGCAAGAATAACAGGGTTTCTTTAGTCTGGGTTCCTGGCCACTCGGGAATCACGGGAAATGAAGAGGCCAATACACTTGCCAGGAAAGGAGCACAAATGCCCTTTATTGGTCCGGAGCCTTTCTGTGGTGTAGCAAAATGCTCCTACAAGAAAGAGTTTCGGAAGAAAGAGGAAACCGAAAGAGAAGCACTCTGGCGGTGCCTTCCCGGGTTGGAACATTCCAAAAAGTACCTGTGGAACTTTGACACTGCTAGATCCAAAAAATATTTGGACCTCAGTAAAGCTACATCTTCTCACGGGCTTTCTTACAGGACACTGCCGCCTTAGGAAGCACTTAATGAGAATAGGTCTAGCAGAGATTGACGAGTGTAGATACTGTGGGAGGAGGATGAAACTCCGGATCACCTAGTTCTGGAATGCCTCGCCGTTGCAAGCCACTTAAGCACTTAATGAGAATAGGTCTAGCAGAGATTGACGAGTGTAGATTATGTGGGAGGAGGATGAAACTTCGGATCTCCTAGTTCTGGAATGCCTCGCCATTGCAAGCCAACGCAAGAAATGCCTCGGACAAGAAACGTGTAAGAATGAGGACCTAACCTCGTTCAAGCCGTTCCAAATACTAGAGTTCATTAGAACCTTGGAACTGGAAGGCGAGCTGTAGTAGTAGCGAGAACAGCTCTGATAGGGGGGCACAATAAACCTTTGGTTTCAGTGCACTGTAACCCCGTTAAAATCTAAAAAAAAATCTACTGTATCGCTGGAAACTGGTCGTTCGTTACGAATTCGACATCAGTAATCCGCCCCGGAAGACTTGGGTCTCCGAATGTCCTGACTTGTAACGTCATCCTCTGGAGTTTTGTTGAAATTTTGCCTTCAAAATGTTAAATATTCCTTCAATGAATGTTAATAAATATATGAGTCAAACTGGATATCTAATGTATTAAAAAGCTAAGTATTCCGTGAGGGAAACTGCTGCTGGGGTTACTGAATTTTCAATCCACAGTAGTATTCAAGTATAGGCCTTCAGCCAACCGCATATACCGGGAGAGGAAAAACTGCTATTGAGGTTAGTACATTTTCTAGCATCTGTAGTAGTATTTGGGCCTTCAGCCAACCGAGTGAGGGAAAACTGCTATTGAGGTTACTCAATTTTTAAACCTCAGTAGTAGTCGAGTTTGGGTCCTAAGCCACCTAAACCAATTGGGGGAAAATTTGTTACTTGGGGTGCTGATTTTAACCGCAAGATCTGAGAACCGTAGCCCCCTAAAGTAGAACTTTGACCGACCGAGAGCGTCGCTTGCATGACGTACTAATTCCGCTTTTTACGGACTTGTTTCCGTTTGCTAACCGCATTTTGAAGGTTAACCGTTGATATCCACTAATAACCGTTTACACCTCCCCCGCTTTCGTAGTTATCTAGTAGAATCCGTAGAACATCACTGTAGTTTAATAAAAACTTGGTCTCTGTTTCTTCCTTTTGCGTGACAGTAGAATTTGGACTGATTTTTTTCCTTATATGTACCATTGGTTGGCGTACATGAAGTTCATTGTTGTCAACTGGTATTTTAATTTTGATCACTCTTTCCCAACCCCACATTTCATAGCTTCGTAGATCTAAAACTTGTGTAGCAAGTACCCAGGTTAACAACCCAGAAAGGCAAGTAAAATCTGCCCGGCCGGCCTCAACTCTTTCGTCAACACCATAGTGACCCCTGGAGTATTTTTATTTTTCAGTGACGCTGTCCGGAGCAAGCGGAGCATACCACGATAAAAAACTGGCGACCGAGGCAACCCGTTACCTGGACTTAGGCGTCAACTGACATGTAACGACGAAACAGCGTTATAGTATCCATTGAATTTATAAAGAACATTGAGCGGATAGTAATGCCAAATTCGAGACGAGCGACCCGAAAAACTTCCGGACGGCGAGTTTCCAGCGATGCGGTAAGTTGTTCCAGCAAATTTCCGGGGCGGGTTACCGATGTCAAATTCGTGACGAGCGACTTAAAAACACCCGGGGCACGAGGGTTCCTAGTACCGTCTTGACCTCCAGGTATACATGAGGCAAATTTAGGACGGGTTGGTTTTAAGTTGGCCATTACTTTGTAGTTAGTTTGTTTATTTGATTGCTTGCTTGTCTGCTTGTAGGTAGCTTTCTGCAGCCCAATGGAGAAATGCAGCCATCGAGTGTCTGTCTCCTCGTGGCTCCGCTGGATACGTTAGCACTGTTGACCAACCAAACGAGGCTTCAACTAAATCCAAGCTAAGGTGTAAAGAAACGTGCCGATGGTTGAATGACCGCAGAGAATGCGATCTTGAACGTTCCCCTCGGGGTACCAGGCGACACCCCCTTGGAAATAGCCTTCCGCATCCGCTCCAGCACCTCCGAGGAGAACTCTTCCAGAGGATAGAGGCTACGGATGGACGCCAACCATTTACGGGTAGCTATTATACACAAGGCGGACCCATACGGTAAAATAATTACCGATAATGGAGACCTTGTCAAGAGACAACTAATGGAGGCTTTGGAGGAAACCCTTATGTCCGCCTCCAGCAGACAGAAAAGGTCACCTACTTTTAAGTCATGGTCGCACTCTGGCGAAATAATAAGAGTCCGCTGCGATAATGACGAATTGCTAGAGTGGCTAAAGAACACGGTTTCAAAACTGAGACCTTTTGTTTGTCGGCTGGAAAAACAAAACCCAGACCTGCGGGTGGATGCGTGGTTTTCCTTCCACCACGAAGCGAAGGTCAATCCCAAAGGGTACCTCTTCGTCTTTGGAATAGAAGACGAGGAGATGGGAGCCCTAGAAAAACGATCAATGAAGATGAGCCACATGTTCACCTCATTTATCGTTAAAATAAAAAAACTTTCCCATCCGAATAGCCCCAAGAAACTGTTGCTTCTGTGGAGACTGTCGAACCAACCCCTAAGATGGCGACCGACAGTCTCTTGGCAGAACTAACAGCTCTAAGCCAAGATACAGGCAACGTCAACCTATCTCCAAGTGAGGACGTGAACATAGCCTAAACAATTGAAACCTATCTCACCATTATCAAGCAGAGATGGATGATGACAAGGTAAGATTTATTCAATGTAACCTTCAGCTCAAAAAGTTGACTTCGGCAACACTATGCCGCCACCTTGATGTTATGCAAGACACAATAGCACTTATCCAAGAACCCTGGATAGGACAATCCAAAATCATGGGTCTAAATGATCCAAAAGGTTTAATTTCCAGCTTCCCAAGCAATCAGCAACCTAGGACGGCCATATATGTCCCTAGGAATTTTAAGACCTACCCGCTGACGCACTTTTCGTTCTCAGACCTAACGGTAGTGAAGGTTGAATATGCGCAGAAAGGTCAAAAGAAAGTGTTAATACTGGCATCCGCATACTTCCCCTCAGACGCAGCCAAACCACCACCAATAAAGGAGTTGGAAGACCTTGTGGAACACTGTGTCACCCAGAAGCTTGAATTGGTAATAGGCTGCGATTCAAACTCTCACCACGTAAGCTGGGGCAGCAAAGATATTAACAGTATTTTTATGACTACATAACTAACATGAATCTCTGTATTCTAAATAGATGTTCTGAACTAACTTTTATTAGCTCTCAATGTCAAACGCGAATAAATATTGCCTTATCTACTATAAACATTTCGAATATAATCTCCGACTGGCATGCATCCTATGACATTTCAATGTCGGACCACCACTGGATAAAATTTGAAATAAAACTGGCGCTCACAACCTCTACACTAACTCGCGACCCCAGGAAAACGGACAGGACAAAATATGTCCACCATTTGAAAGGGGCTCTGCGAGGAGTCGAGGACGTGTTGCCTAACAATAAAGGAGATTTGGAAATTTATTCTGAAACCATTCCAAACTCTATAATTAAAGCCTATAAGATGTCTTGCCCCCTCAGGCCGGTCGATCTTAATGGAGACTCCACTCCATGGTGGTGCCATGACATTGATCAGCTCATGAGGACGGCGAGGAAATCTTTCAACAAGGCAAAAAGTACCATACTCGAGGATTGGAACGCATACAAGTCTCACCCCAAGGAGTATAAAACAGTCATTAGACAAAAAACAAAGAGAAGCATGGAGAATCTACTGCGAGGAAATCGAAGATTTTCCCCAAGCAGCTACACTCCAAAAGATTCCTACCGTCATATCGGTATACTAACCAAAGAGGATGGCACAAAAACTACCAACCTGAAGAAGAGCCTTCAACTATTAATAGGCTTGTTCCAACCGAAGTAAATACTGTTCTAGTACCGTACAATCTCAGTAACGCAGCACATTTGATGTAAATTACACAGACTTATTATATTCACTAATCAGCAGGTCAACTGGGTTTGTATCGTAATATTACGGTTTTTGTGTTGGTTGGAACAGACCTATTATCAACTCACTTCCCTGACTCCAGAACCAATAACACAGCAACCTGGGAGGAAGAGGTGAATCACTACCCGACGGATTATGACTGGCGTATATCGCGACAGATCGTCGACGCGGACAGACTGAGATGGGCCATCTCTGGCGTCTCCCCCTTTAAATATCCAGGAACGGACGGCATTTATCCAGCTCTACTTTAGTGGGGACTGGATGGTTCAATACCGGACCTGGTGGGGATCCTCAGATCCACCACAGGTAATATATTTACGTTGAATAAAACTTTTGTTGTATTTCGTGTAAATTTCAATAAAATTTTAAAATCGTAGCAAAGCGCTTTCGACTGTCATGTCATCATCAGTGCTTACTCGTCAGGTAATACTAGGATGAATCTACAAAATTGTCCATACAACGAAACCAGTTGAACATATTAAAATACAACTAATTAATTGAAAAATGATTATCTAAAATCCATCCCTATAAGGGATTAATAAAGATCAATCAATCAATCTTTATTAATCCCTTATAGGGATGGATTTTAGATAATCATTTTTTTAATTAAGTAGTTGTATTTTAATATGTTCAACTGGTTTCGTTGTATGGACAATTTTGTGCATTCATCCTAATATTACCTGACGAGTAAGCGCTGATGATGACTTGACAGTCGAAAGCGCTTTGCTACGATTTTAAAATTTTATTAAAACTTACATGAAATACAACAAAAGTTTTATTCAACTTATATTGAGAGGTGGACACAGCTTGAAGGTTTTTAATAATATTTACATCCTTACGGATAGTAGACAAACACTATTAGCCCTGAGCAGACCACACATTATATCCGGCTATTAGAATGTCATATGGCCTTAATCGAAGCCTGTAATTACAACACGGTCTTTTTAGGCTGGATCAAGAGCCACGAGAAATCGAAATACTCGATAGCCAGGAAAGCAGCCTCCCAAAAACTCTTGGGACCCGGCACTTTTATTGGTCTATCGGCGTCAGCCATAGCTGACCTATTAAGGAAACACTCCCTTAATAAGTTTAAGGGTAGATGGACGACACAGAAGGCTGCAGGCATGCCAAGGAAATGTTACAGTATCCGGACAGCAAGAGCCACAAAATACGTGACTATGAACAGGCAGAACCCACGAACAACCACGGGTATTCTGACTAGTCACTGCCATCTACGAAAACACCTCCACAGACTGGATCTGTTTGATACCCCACTTTGTAGAGGATGTGAACGAAAAAATGAGACCGTCGAACACATTTTTTGCGAATGTCCGACTCTCTCAATTTAGGTTTTCTGTATTCGGCAAGCACAAGTTAACATACGCTAGTATGAGGGAACTTACTTCGGGCGAGGTTATCGCCTACTTCAAACGAGTAGACTGGATGACGAGCTAGAAGGAAGTCTGAACCTCAGAAGGATGCACAATGGGCCAATTGTGGCCTAAATACTGTGGGGTCACCCACCCTTCAAATTTTTACAGATACAGAGAGGCTAATTTGAACAGTGTATTCAGATTTTGCGACTGGAAAAACCCCTGGTTGCAAAATTTCGCATAGTTCGGGTGTGTTTTGTAGCAGATATGAATTTTTTTGAAAATATGCAGTTTAAAGAATGCATTCTTCGATGCACAAATTCTTTTTCAATTTGTTACAACAAAAAAATTATGCACAAAATTTGTAAATGAGCTAATGAACGAAATTCAAAAAACCGCATCTCAAACCGTCTTAATGCGCAAAGTTCCTGGGTTTTGTGTCAAAGTTCCTCGCATAAAGGGATCCCGCATCTTTATAAGAAACGCAACCCCAGAACATTTTATTTAACGGATGTTTAACTGTTTGGTCAATATGAGCGGCCATAAGTTTTTTGTTGTCACTTTTTCTTACACAACGTGATCGCTGCCCTTGTACCAAAAAATGGCTCTCATCTTGAAAAACACATTCCTCCAATCTAGGACTGTCCAGCTCTCATATTTTTTTGACCAACCATATCATTTTTTCAACATAGGAGCAGTCAACAACTGTTGCTTTTGAGGTCTCACTGTCGTTTTCGAACATTGGAGTCATGAATAATAACCCCAGCATGTGCTAAGTATTGCTTGTTGGCTTGTTTTTCTAGGGTTTAATTTACTTTCTGTTCACGCGATTTTATTTTGCTAATGTAAAATTATAGGTTGACAACACCGCCCAAGAATACGATTAAAAATTTACTATCTAGGATAGTGGTAGGTACTATTAGTATTGATCGTCCCAGTAATAGAAAAAGATATAATTTTCGGTCTCGGTTTTTCAAATGGCAAAATTCTGTCGGAATCGGTTTTAATTTATCACAAAACCAACTTTTCTTGAAACAAAATGACAGTTAATTAAGTGGTTGTTACTCCCCCCTTGAATTTCCCTTTGGCCTACCTTCCCCCAAACCCTCGTTATTATTTTTTCTTTGGAGTAAGTGATCGCAAGAAGCAACCTCGTCGTGTATTGGTAATTAGAAAGAAAAAAACAGTCCACATTGATACAACTGAGTTACGCGAAAACACTTTCTGTTATTAAAAAAGATTCATCTCTTGCTGTTGTCTTTCTTTTTCTTCTACATTTCCCTTTTCTGTTCACCTCAATAGTCCCAGTGCCTCTTTTTTGTTTCAATATCTTATTAACGGCTCATAAACTCACATTACACTGCTTGGCAATATCTCTTTAGAGTTATTGATGTGTATCCACTCAAGGTAACAATCTTAGTGCGCATTCTGGAACTAATACCCAGCTTCGAAAATTAAAATCTAGTACAGTCGTAGTTCAGATTTCTTCACCAAAAATGAAATAATTCAGAAAACAACCAAAATAGCATAGCACGTCTTACTAATCACTGACTAGCCGCTACAGTGATATAAACTGGTTGCCAACTGCGAAAAGCAATGAAATTTTAAAAGCTATGATGTGCTCACGTTAATTCGCACACTACTGTTATCGCTTATATCGTCTGTAAATACATTTATTATAGTTGAAAAATCGCGATATTTAATTATAATTAAAAACCACAAATATAAAAGGAACTGAAAATAAAATGATCCCTAAAAATTAATAATATTCTCGCACGATGTTTTTCATTTTTGTAACATCCTGTAAGCAGCAACATAATACGGATAATCAAACAAAAATTACCAATTTGATGAACTAAAATACATTTAGAAGAATAATCAAAATCTACAATATTACTGCCATGCATAGATTCCCGATTAAATGCAATGCAAATCGAAAAAACTCTTCTATATATAAGTTATTTGAGATAAAACGAAACTAACTTATTAAATAATTATTAAGAGACATGCACAAAAATAATTCATTTTCTCTAACTACTCTTTATCGAGCAATGAAATTGATGCTGCTTATAACTTACGCATAAAATAAAATGAGAGTCTAAAATGATGGATTCCAAATGTACGGTTTCCTTGGTGCTTGCAGAGATTTATTATGATCGCCCTGTAGAAAATGAGCGAGGTGATACTTTTACGAAATTGTTTTATTCCAAAATCTTTATATTTTTGTAAAAAACAATATTTTAGCTATTATTAAATGTTAGAACGAAATTGATTTTTTTATCTTACCTGACTGATCGATATTCCCGAATCTGACGGAAATGATGGGGTACCCAGAGGAACTCCAGGTGTTGTTGGGGTTCTCGATAAGATTAAAGAGGAAGGTAAAGATGTTTCTTTAATTGATTTTAATGGACCTGATTGTTGCATGCTGATATCAAGTGGAAATTTAGCGTTCACCAACGGAGGAGTTTTCGAATAATTAATTAATGCACCTAAAAAAATTAAACACATTTAAAGGGACCCTAAACTACCAATATTATTGACAATCTTGGCCGTCAATGATTGACGTGTGTTAAGATTGATCATTTAGAAATAGGATTCCCAAAATATTCCTATTCCAAAATTAACTGATACATCAGACCATCATAGCCAAATTACTTAAAAAATCCTATATAAAGTTTTTTTCTTATTGATACAAAATTCTTACCAATTTAAAAACTTTGCGGTTGGTTAAGTGAGTATACGCCATCATTTTCTCATCAAAAATTAAAAAAAAGAAGGAACATAAAATTCTGTAAATATCAATTGTTATTAATAATTATTAATACAAATTACGTAAAAATACTTAAGTAGGTAATTATATTTTGAAAAAAATATTAAAATCGCAAAGTAAATATGAACAAATAAAAAATTTAATGTGATGGATAAACTTTCTACCAATATATCGATAAACAGCGTTTCTGTTTAAATACCTACCACCGGCAAGGTAGACACATCCGAAATGGTTTCTTGAAACATTTTTATATAGCGGAATTGATTTTGGATTTATGAATTGAGAATTCACTGTCAGTTTGTGTACGCCTCTCGCCATGACTATATAATTATCAAAAATAGGAAGACATATTTCAAATTTGAGGCATCTGTTTTTGGGTATGAAATCTATTTATTGCAACAAAGGTCAAAGCGCTCTCTTTTCCATCGAGCAGAATAAGTAGCTACCTGTTTAGATCCATTTTAATAGCTCGTTTTCTTCAGTATCTTGCTTGTCTATATTTTTGTATGGCTTTTTTCACTTGTGTTGGTGAGTTCCAGTAGGTACGAGGCATGCTTTTTGTGTTTTTAATTTTATAGTTTACCAGAAGAAGCCATTTCTTTCCACATAAGGAATTTCCACGAATCTAACTTTACAGTTGGTTGTTTGAAATCATTATTTCGTTTATATATTCGTTTTTTATATAGAATATAATTTTTCCCTTTCAATTATTAATCTTTATTTGTATAAAAAGTGCTTTAATTGAATTCCACTTAACTTATTAGCTCAAAAGAAATATGGAAAACATTAAGGTCAAATGAATTACTAATAGTTAAAAAATCGAGTTTATCCGATAACTTTAGCAATGTTGATGATATTAATAAATTTTTTATTGAGTCTGTTCCTAACGCTACCCCAGGTGAAAATGTCTCTCAGTATTATGGGAGCAATAGATTAGTTCAGTCAGATTTTGTTTTTAAAGAAGTTAGTGATTTTTTTGTATATCAAATAATTTGTGAAATTAAAACAAATGCCACTGGCTGTGATGAGTTAAATATCACTATGTTAAAATTATGTTGTCCTCATGTGGTACCATATACCACACATATAGTAAATGTTTGTCTTACTGAAAGTGTGTATCCTTGTGTATGGAAGAGAGCAGTTGTGCGGGTATTACCAAAAGTAAACAATCCCAACGAGTTGATCTTCGCCCAAACAGCATATTACCCATATTGTCAAAAATTACAGAGAGAGCCATGGAGACTCAAATAAAAGAGCACTTAGTTTCGTTTTCAATAATACCATCAGTTCAGTCGGGTTTTCGTAAGGGTTATAGTTGTACAACTGCTCTTCTTCACATAGTAGATGATATTATTAAGGCTACTGATGGTGGTAAGTGTACACTACTTATACTGTTCGATTTTAGCAGAGCATTCGACACTATAAATCATGACATATTAATCAATATATTACAGTATATAAGTTTTTCAGAAAATGCTCGCTTATTAGTTGGTAATTATTTAAGAAATAGACAGCAACGTGTCTCACTAAATGGTAAAAACTAAGAGCTACTTTCACTTTCGTCGGGTGTACCACAGGGATCAATATTAAGTCCGTTATTTTTCTCAATTTATACGTCTCAACTATTGCAACACATATCTAATTGTAGTATACATTTATACGCAGATGACACCCAACTCTACTATAGCTTTTTCTCGCAGGCAACAGAACGTGCTTGTAATGCTATTAATGCTGACCTTAATGCATTTGTAGCGGCCACTAAAAATCACTGCCTTTTAATCAACCCTAATAGATCAAAAATTCTCCTATTTGGCTCCACACTAAATCGTCAAAAGATTTCCAATGAGATTGATGTTAAGATAAATAATGAAAAACTAGATACGGTCTCGGAAGCTAAAAATTTAGGTGTGATCTTGAATACTGATTTGAGGTTTGAGAAACATATTAACACGGTACTTCAAAAAGCGTACATGTCTTTGAAAACAGTTTATGGCATCAGACATTTTTTACCATATGGCGTAAAAAAACACTATGTGAGACTTCGATTTTATCGGTGTTTAATTATGCTGATTCTCTATATGGTCCATGTTTAACTGTTGAATATAAAAAGAAAATGCAGAGTTGTTGTCTTAGATTACTATTTGGTATTCGAAGACGTCGTAGCATTTCAAATAAACTTAAAGAAATTGGATGATATTACATTCGGCGCGTCTCTATCATAAAATAGTACTTAAAGAAAGCCGTCTTACTTACATCGTAAAATAACATATAGGACAGATATTCACAATCTTAACATTAGAAATAGAGGTTTAATTACAGTTCCATTCTTTAAATTAGAACTTTTTAGATCGTCTTTCAGATATCAAATTGGCCATGTCTATAACGGACTTCCTACAGATATTAAAAGTTATAAAATTAGTAAGTTTAAAGTAAGTGTTGCTAAATATCTTTTCACTACTCAAAGCTGAACACTCTGTTAATTACCTTATTTAAAAAAATTAAAAATGTCTCAAGCTATAATTCCCAATCTAAGTCTGGATACCAACTTAATTTAAGCATGTAATAATAGATTCCTTTTTAAGTTGGTCTTGATAACATGTGCAAAAATTAAGATATTTAATATATGTTTTTAAAAAATTAGCAAATATTACAGATATACATTCCTTAAAAATTATCTATTATGGACTTGTAAATTCTATTCTAGGGTATGGTTGTCTCGGTTGGGGTGGAGTCTTTGATACTACTCTAAAGCCGCTGGATATTCTTCATAGAAAAATAATTAAAATCATGTATAAAAAACCATTCGATTTTCCTACAAAAGATTTGTTTCAAATTAGTTCGTTCTTAAATATTAGACAGATATATGTAAAGACACTTTTAATGAATTGATATATGAAAAAAATTTTCACTAATGCATTACCTCATAATTATTTCACA
Source organism: Galeruca laticollis (assembly GCA_963921935.1). Lineage (NCBI taxonomy): Eukaryota > Metazoa > Arthropoda > Insecta > Coleoptera > Chrysomelidae > Galeruca > Galeruca laticollis. Next base: position 183,397,234 of record OY998179.1, on the reverse strand, counting down.
AGAAATTTTAGTAACAATAATGCCTATTCTTTTAGTACAAAGTCTAGACTGGGGGGGAGATACTTTTTACATTACATTCATATATTTATAAATTTTATCGATACTAATATTAGAAATTTAGAACGTGTTAATGTTGTTAAGAAACATTCTGTTGAATGGATTAAACTTAACTATGACCAAATTAATAACATATTTTCTCATTAATCAGGAAAAAACTTATTCTCACCTTGCATTGCTTTTTTGGACCGGTGCTGTTAGGGGGGAATCATAGATTCATAAATTTATGAAAATTTCTAAAATATTAAGAAAGTTTAATACGTTTTTTGGTTTTGTTTTATAATAGTATAGCATTATATATTACGTATGTAAGTCATTAATTTTGTTATCTTTTGAGCCACACACAAGAATTTTCTTCCGTGGCAATAGAAAATGTATTTTTTGGATGTGTATTTTGGTACTTAATAAAAAAAAATTCCAAATTTCATGTACACTCCTTAAGGTTAAGCGGTAGATCAGCTTTTATGGTGCTTAATGCCTCATAAAAGATGAACCATAGTGAAACGATCTGCACCATCACTTGATTTTATCTTTCAATGCCTTGAATATTGTTGTGCAGGTTGCCATTAAGATGACCTTCCAGTGTTTGAGGAGCAATGGCACACATAAACTTTAGGCACAATTTATAGCTTATAGAAGCAATTGGCAATTTAGATCTCTATGTTCCAATTTTTCCACTGCGCAACCTCAAATTGCTTCCTAGGTTCATGGAGGTAGAGCAAACTGATAAAATGATAATTTGCAAACTTATTACAAGAGCCGACAACTGTGCGTAATAAATGACAAATCTTCTGTGCATCTTGAATTTGTTTCCCAGGAGTGGATGTGAGAGTGATTTAACTATTTCTATAAGGTATAAACTGTGCTGTAGGTCCTCCAAAACCATGCCAGAAGCTAGGACAGTAACGTAATTGAAAATATCGCTAGCTTCTCGCATAACTGTATCGTGTTTGTTTGTGAATTTTTGAACCATACCAATTCCAGTAGCTTTTCGAAACTGTGGTGTCGTTCATTCGTAGGAAGTTTTTGTAGTCATTTGGATCACTTCCACGCAAATGATAAGATATAGACAGACCGATTGAGGCACCACCGTGTTGCTGTCAATCGTGATTGTCAACAATATTGGTTGTCTACGGCCACCTTAAAGGATTGGCCGACAAAAAGAAAATGTGAAGAGAATCAACAACAACAGAATTTGCAGATATTTATAGATTCTAATCGTTCCAAATGACTCCGTTTCATGAAAGAAGAATTCGCCGGAAGTTGGAAGATTGACAACCGCAGAAACCAAATTCTGTCTTCTTAATCTATGTCGCTTAGTAACAACCAATGGGGTAGAACGAAGATTTATGCTGATTAGTTTTAACAACAAGTTCGTGCATATTACTGCAACTTCAGGTGGCTTCTTCTTTTGTTAAACGAAGTCTACAGTATATTGCCTTTGTAGATGAAACAAAAATAGTGAATATACTTCAAAGATAAATCTCACAAGACAAAATGAAAGACTGGAGAAAAAAACACTAAAATACGTTACTGACCAAATTATGCCTATATTATTTTCAGAAATTAAAAAAAAATAACAAACGTTTAATGATTATAAAAATGACTAGATAATATGCATCTACTTATAATTGTACACTTACTTACCCTGCACAGATTCTTGTTGTTTCATGATAGAAGGTGAAGTTTGAGCCGGAGATACTGTTAAGGAAGAAGGAAGAGTGGGGATATTTAAACTTTTCATCAAAGCGTCCGATTGACGTTTTTCACCTTCGCCACTCGCTTTCATTTGTTTGCTTTGTTGTTCTTTCTTTTTCTCCGCCAGTTTTTCTTGCAAAGTCTTACCGCCACCTACAAATAAAAAAATTAGCATAAAAGAATCTAAGAATAATTCGAAGTATAAATTACTTGAAGGGCTCGAAGAGTTTTGTCTCATAAAACTTGGTGATATACTCGGAGGTGGTAACGGTGCAGAGACTGGTATTATTGAAATGTTAGGTCGATCTTTCATCAAATCTTTGGCCGTTTTTTCTTCAGTAGAATGCGCCGACGCATTTATGACTGGTTCCTACAACAAAAACAACACGTAACGATGTATGGAATTGGTAAAAACATCGTTAAATCTGAAGAGCTTTCGTCAATAGTAAAATTGACTCACTTTTGACAATAAAGTAATAAGAGCTCATCTTTGTCGTTTTATAAATAATAATAAAATACAAACAATAAATCCATATGTCGTCTAATAAATTACTAAATGCATTTATTGTACATTCATGACATTATTAATGTTTACTATGTATTGATGAGTGGTTTAAGCGAAACCTGAGCTTATGACTTGGTACCCACTTTAGCGAATTTAGATCATATTGTCGATAATAAATTTATGGGATGATCTGTTTAGCTTCTATATCAATATAATTTGTCCAATATCGAGTTTTGACCCACTACCAAAGGACTTTTTTGGGAGATTATATAGCAAGTGGTAATCTGGTAATTATTTTACCGTGGTAAATAATGGTCTAACTGCAAGTCTTTTTATTGATATTACTTCTCTTTGATTAGTGACTTCATTTTTGATTTGTTCAACTGACTAACTAATAAAAATTAATTTGGACACAAACATAATCTTCTTAAGCAGCACAAAAAATATGCTTTATGCTGATACTTTTTTACAAAGTTTGTTGAAATTGATTTATAGTGCGAATGATGAATGAATGATACAATAAAACCTCTTAAGTCGAACCTCGATAAGTCAAAAACCTCCCAAACTCGAAAAAACGTTGTGTTCCCTTCCCTCCATTGCTCGAAATCTGACCCCACTATAAGTAAAACTAATTAATGAGTCCCTACAGGCAAATTCAGAACAAATTTTCCCTCTACAACTCGAAAAAATGAATTTGACCTCTGCATTTTGAAAATCAATGTTTTATTTTACTCTACAGCCCTTACAACTCGATTATTTGAAACGAATTACCTCTAGCTCGAAGAAAAATAAGATACATACCGACTTTAAGAATATGGCGACAATGTACATAATGTGTAAGTACAGTTAGTATACAATAAACCAATTCTATGAAATAATAAATGAATTTATGACTGATGTTAACAGGTGCATGTTTACAGTCGAACATTTTCTGATGACAAAATTGTAAGTCCTTAAGATGAAAACTCTATAACTCGAATTTTTTGGCGTCTACCTTCCAGTTCGACTTACAGAGATTCTACTGTAGTAAGAAAAATTGTTGTATAGTAATTAAATCTGGGTATAGCCTCGTTACCTGTATTTCTGGGATTAGTCCAACAATAACTTTTTTATGTTTCAGTTTTGGCCCAACAGGATACATTTTATTTATTGTATTTCACCAAAATTTTTGTCAATACCATATTTGAAAATTTAACGATGAAATAAAACAATTTGATTTATTTAAAACTTCACTACATTTGAACTAATGTTCCATTTAAACTTGTGACGCGTTTCGCGAACACAAACAAGTGAATCTTTAATGAAAACTTTTTTTTCAATTTATACGGTGCATAAATACGGAATCCTACGAATATTATCAAAAGTTTTGAACATGTTTACCTGGAAATTCATTCACTACAATCCTTCCTAAACTATCTTCTAGGTAAATGCGTTTAATAAGGGAGAATTGATGATATCTATTGGGCCGTTAAGAAGGTTACCTGCATATTTGTTTTTATTTATCTCAAAAGCATCTAAAAGATTTAATTTAAAGGATTTAGGTTCTACACGTAAAATTTCAAAATTTGGGTGAAGAGTGTTATCTAATAAATGATTTGAATAGTTAGAATCTAATTTTTTGTTATCATATCTATGATTGTGTTCTGATATTCTAGTTTTAAAATTTCTAAAAGTTCTTCCGATATAAATTTATAAATTCCAGATTTGTTTAATTTTGAAGATTTAGACTTGCTATTTTCAATGAGTTTGGATAAATTGTCAGTTTTAAAGCAAATATTCATGTCTAAAGTTTCTAAAAATGATTTAATTTTTAAGGATGGTATTCCAAAGTATGTTAAGCTTTTCAACTGTTTATTTTTATCAGAAGGAAATACTTGTTCTAAAGTATTGTTGAATAAAGTTGTGAGACTTATAACATATACTTGGCAAAATACACTACAACTTTTTAACAATTCAACTTATTAACACATCAAACTATTGACTGACTGACTCTGCCACAACTGATCTCTATTAATATATAAAAAGAACTTTCCAGAAAGGACTAGAATATTCTATAACATACTAGTACGTCAATATGGAACACAATAGAAAAATCTTGAAAATTCTAGACTGTCACCTTGACAGGTGACTGACTACTCCGCCTATTCAGCCCTCTTCTTATTTTCAGTCCAATCTGTCATTCTGACATTCATAGAACAGGTGTAACATTGCTTCCCCTCTTCAAGTTATTCGTCTCGAATAACAGGGACTTCGACGTCTTCTTGAAACCAATTGGGTGGGTCATCACTGTAATAGCGAGCAAATCTCTCGATATGAACGACCTTAAGTTTACTATTTGGTGTCGGACGAATGCGATAAATTAGGTCGTTGATTTTCTTGACCTCCAGGTACGAACCTTCCCAAATTCGTTGAAGTTTCGGAGTTAACCGTTTCTTTCTTCTGGGTACAACCAAACTGCATCACCGGGCTTAAATATCTCTTCCTCAAGGTTTTTATCCAACCGTCTCTTCATCTTTTCGCTGGTTAGTTTCAGTCGCGTCCTTACAAACTCGTGAATCTTCTCGAACTCTTGTTGAAGGCCTTCAACATATTGAGGCAGGCTTTGGTCTTCTTCTCGGGACGAAGGAGGAGGTTTTCCAAAGAGGATATCGCTAGGAAGTTTCATTTTTTAAATGACGACAGCTTTGAGAATGGCTTAATAGCCGAAAGCGCTTAGCTGGAAATTAATAAATAAATACACACTGAGTATTCGTCGTTTTCATTCACTCAATACTAAAAGTACCTACCACTATCCTAGCTAGTGAATTTTCAATCGTATTCTTGGGCGGTGTTGTCAAGCTATACCTATAATTTTTACTTTAACAAAATAAATCGCGTGAACAATATCCCAACTCGTGATTTTTCTTTAGTTCAACTGGTCTCCTAGATGTATTGGCAACGCGAACGGGAATTTGCTGTTCTATTTTTACCAGATAGTTGGCTACCATTACCTTATCTTCTGTCGGTTCAATAAACCCAATAGTCAGATCTTTAGATTTTTCTTTAAGATGAGCCATGACAATGCTTTCTGAATTTACCGGAATTCTTATATCTTCATCAACTATAACTTTCAATTTGTGCAATTGATCATTTTCACCACTGAGGATTACTTCTTCGTTGTCGATGGATAAAATTTTGTTTTTAAAATCTATTACAAATTTGTCTTGCATAATGTCTAAACCCAAAACACATTCATGCATTATGTTTGCTACCAAAAATGAGTGAACTATGGCCGCGTTTCCAATTCGAATGGATGCTGTTACTTGTCCCAAAAACGGGGTAGGATGACCAGTTGCGATTTCCAACACAAGGCCTTTAGGTGTTCTCGCGTATTTCTGTGTCAACAAATCTGGGCGTACAAATAATCTAGTTGCCCCAGTGTCAACAATAAATTTGCAATCATGATTTTCTAGTTGTCCCCTAACAATTAAATTTCGGCCATTTTTAAACAAAGAATATGTGCGAATCGTTGGGCTTTGAATGGTTTTAGTCGACGACCGCCCCGAATAGCCGACTTTTAGTATTTTTCCTGGTTGCTGGTATTAGAGCGCCGATCCGTTGGTGATCGACTTTGGTATGGATATGATCTTCTAGGGTTGTTTCTTGTGGGGCTATGAGCTCTGTTTCTAACCGGGCTCTGCGAGGATGTACGTTGTCTTGATGTTGTCTGGTTATCCGAATTCCTAACTTGGCTTCGAGATCTTGATGGAGCTCTACATGTTCTCTGCAGATGTCCAACTCTTCCGCAGTTCCGCAGTTGAAACATTTCCGGGATTCTTGAATTGGTGTACGACTTTGTAGCGTGTCTTTCAATAGGTTTTCGATTCTAGCCATAACTTCGGTTAAATTCCTCTCCTCGAAGTGTATTGCTCGTAATTTTGGACGTCCGGTTTTGTAAATGGTTTTAGCAGCTTCGAATTCTTGAGCAAAAGTTAATACTTCTTGTAGTGTCAGAGGGTGGCGTAATCGAAGGGCTTGTTGCATTTCTGTATCTCTTAAACCATCAATGAATGCTTGAACGCCAAATTGTTCTAAAAATTCTTTAGGTGCCTGTGGATAGGCTAAACTCAATACTGTCACTTCCATATTCTTGGAGGCTCTCGTCTAATTTTTGCATATGCACCTTCAATTAACTGTGGAAAACTTATTTTAAATGTTGCTGTCCATACCTGTTCTCCTAAGCTTGGATATTGATGTCATAGCTGGGATGGCCTTGGGGTAATAATTGTAGAATATGTGCGGCTTGTCCACGAAGAGCGATCATAAGGGATGTGGCTTTCTCTTGATCACTCCACCCATTGGCACTAGCTGCTGCTTCAAATTGGTGTTGATATGTCTCCCAAGATGATTGGCCATCATATGTAGGTGGCTTGATAACCTGGTTGTGTCTCAAATTTACTATTTCAGTTCTTTTTCTACTGTTACCAAATCTTCCTTAACTCTTTTTATGTCTGTTTTTAGGCCTTCTTCCATTGTATCTATTTTGTTATCTAAGGCCGCTATTTTACTTTTAAAGGTAGAACTAAAATCGGACAGTACCTCTAATATTTGCTTCCTTTCCTCCTTCTCCAAGTTCCTCCTGTGCTCCCCTTCTTCCTTTTCTTGTTTTCTACGGTTTTCCTCCTTTTCTTGCTTTCTTTTCCGTTCCTCTTCTTCCTTTTCTTGTTTTTCTTGCTCCATCATCTGAAAAAACCATGCTGATGTTGCACTATTAGCTTCCATATCGGTGTCGTAATTTGTACTTCTAGTATTGACCATAAATTACTTTTACCGCTGCCTCCACTGTTATAACTTTCAAAACTTTATTCAATACTTGGCAAAATACAATACTACTTTTTAACAATTCAACTTATTAACACATCAAACTACTGACTGACTGACTCTGCCACAACTGATTTCTATTTATATATAGAAAGAACTTTCCAGAAAGGACTAGAATATGCTATAACATACTAGTACGCCAATATGGAACACAATAGGAAAATCTTGAAATTTATAGACTGTCACCTTGACAGGTGAGTGTGAATACTCCGCCTATTCAGGCCTTTTCTTATTTTCAGTCGAAGCTGTCATTCTGACATTCATAGAACAGGTGTAACACTATGTTTTATTATCTTTTTATTTATGATATTGTCAAATAAATTTGTATCGTAATTATTATTAACTGCTATTTCTTTTATGATATTTAATTCTTTCTTATAATTATTGATATTTAACGACACTGTTAAGAGTCTGTGGATCATACTATTGAAAGCTGCTAGTTTATGACTGAATGGGTGGACCGAACTATTATGAATTGTAATGTCTGAAAAATCATGTTAATTATGTATATTTGAAATTGTAAGGTCTAAAAAGTTTATAGACTTATTTAGTTCAAGTTCTACGGTAAATTTGATAAATATTATTATGAATTGAGTTGATGTACGTAATTAAAATGTCTAATTGTCTTCTTGTACCGGTGAAGCTAGCCAAAATGTGGTCGGTTCCAGTACATACATTTTTACTAAGGGGATGTTTATGACTTCTTTTTCTATATTATCCATGAAAATGTCTACTAGTAGTTGGCTGAGTGGGTTGCTCATAATCAAACCCATCTTTACTGCTATAAACCTCTCCATTGAAATGAACATAATTTTGATTTAACCTTTATACTACCAATTTGTTTATTTGGTTTAAGTGACGTTTTTTCATGATATGCTATTCAAATGGACAAGAAAAAACTGAAAACTTTTTGAATTATTTTAATTTTTTCAAAGGGGGGTCTTTTGGGAGCCCGGGACATATTTATCCCACTGGGTATTGGAAGTGGGACATATACAGTGTCCACCATAATGTTCGCTATATATGGAAAAAAAATTATTTGTAGTATATAGGAAAATTTAATATATGCGATCGATCCTGCATGGTCGATAACCTAAAATAACATTTTGCCATCAGTCACGTGAACACTGTCATGGCCACAAATTAGAAAAATCCTATGTGAAAATAACATTTTTTCAACTGATCCAGTTTCCTCAAACTTCTTTAATAATCTTGCTACAGTTGTAAAATGGCGTTATTGCCAGATTTAGCAGCTTCTCTTAAAAATTTATAACTTTCTCCGTAAATTAAAACCAACTCTATCTTTTCTTCACGTGACAGTATAGAAGGCATTTTCAGTAAAAATATTTTTGCAGAATGTGTGAATAGAAGTAAGTAAACTTAACGAAAACAGAAAATTAGTGAAATGTATGGAACTCGGAATCGCTATGAAATGTATGCAGACATTTTAAAGATAGTAAATCATCTTGTATTAATATTAGCGCATTGGATTTTTTGTCAATATTGTTTCAAAAAGGAATCATTGTGCTTATTAAAAAATAATAACCGCACAAACTGACAAGATACAGAAAAATTTCATGCGCTCAACGAATATTTTCATTTTATTCTCTAGGAATGACCTAAATTAATATTTCTATATTGTTTTACCCTTACACATTAAAGACTGCGTTACCCTAACTACTTCAACAACAAAATCGGTGCAATAACTTTTAAGAAGAGAGCCATGGCGAAAAATACGAATTTTTTTTTGTGGGTTTTTTCTCATCATATTTCTTACGTGGCCATAAAATATCATTCTGATCACTTTTTCCAAATAACTTTTTTCGATAGTTTGCCATCTAACCCCACTTTTCCCATTTTCACATCAAATTTTTCGAACTTGCCGCCATGACAGTGGCCACGTGTCTGATGTCAAAATGTATTTCTAGGTTATCGACCATGCAGGATCGATCGCATATATTAAATTTTCCTATATACTACAACTCAAAAAATTTCCCATATGTAGCGAACATTATGGTGGACACTGTACATCTCTTTGGTACTTATTATTCTAATAGCGTTAACAGTTTATGTGGGAAAATATTTTTATTTATTATAAACTAAGTGTGATAAGCAGTCAAACAGTTTTTGCATAGTGGTACATTACAAGCGGCACAAATTGTTTTAGTTCTTTTTTCTTGCTTCTTCTTAGTACAGCAATGAGACTTTCTTCTAGTGGGCCCTTCAATAGGTAAGTGATCCCATATATTCATAAGCCTAGATCTTGAATATGATGGCCTACCATGTTGTCGTCGGCATACCACTTTTGCATGCTGCGGCCATAGCTAATTAGATATTCAGCGATTCAGCCAAAGGAACTAAATAATCCAAAAAACCCTTCCTATTATTTTCTCGCCCACTAAGGTCCGTAAATATGATCCAAAAGTTAACCGCAGCTGTAATCAACAGCCGATAAAAAACCCTTTTCCACCACTTGGTTGTCTTTCTGTCCATATCGTAAAAGCCAACAAGTTGATCTGAAAGATTAACGCCTCCCATATATTGATTATAAAACTCAACCATCTTGGGGTAAGGAATATCTAATTGGCTACCGTCTTTGGCCTTTCTTGTCACTTCAGTAATTCCATCTCTATGACAATTAGAAAGTACTGTGACATCTTTAGTGTCCTTCCAAGAAACTGCACACGTACCAAACTGATTGCACAAAAACTGAGATTCACCTCGATGTCTTTTTTTGTCTATAACGAACTTTGGCTTGTTTTTACAGGTGATTATTGATGTACCAACTGCTGCAAGAGGTAATTCATTAATAAATTTAATACTTGTAAAAAATCTGTGAAAACATGACGATGATATTGATTTATCGAAACAATTGTCATTTTTTTAGAATTTTCAATAACTTTTATTATATTGTGGAATTAACTAGAGACCGTGAGTTTAATTTAAAAGCACTGACATCAGTCTCTCGAATGGTTCCTGCTAACTTTAGGACATCTTCTCCTAGAGTTGAACTTTGATAATTTCTTTCTTTGAACTTAGACATAGCCTCGTCGATACTTTCGAAAGTATTCTCACTTCTTGCTGCAAGAAAAGTGTGCTTCAAACACGAAAGCGCCTCTTCCATATAATAAATTTTATGAGTACCGTCTGGTTTTTTGGGGGAATCGAAGTAAAGTTTAGAAGAAAGAAGTTGAAATCTATATCTAGAAATTGAGTGTTGGATCATTGTATTGCCAAATGAACAATTGGTAGACCAATAGTGATATTGTGCAGGCACTTTATTGTATGACATAGTGAAAAATCAGCCAAGTATTATTATTTCATACTGATCAGTTTTCTGAATAGATTTTTTCCTTTCGGATTGTAAAATATTTCCTTAGTTTTTTCAACGATCCATAAAAAATGCTTTAGGAACTGTTGGAAGAAATCATCAAGCTCGGAAGATGACCAATCAAGATTTGCCAGAACTGTACTAGGTGTCTTGGCTGGGATATGAAATCTTGGAATAAAATTGTTGTCTACAACTATCCTTTGATCCAACTTTGTTATAGGGATATTTGGAATTGGCGTATTGTCATTTTCTTCGGAAGATTCTGATGAACTATCCGTGGACAACAAATTTTCAGGGAGTTCAAATTTCGTTGGTATTTTTCCTCCTTTTTTTTACTCGTAGATGGTGCCAAAAACTCTCTACTTAAAGCCTATCTTTATATTAAAAACCAACAATTTTATACAGGCAAGCAATTTAAATTTCAGAAGGAAATAAAATTAGCATTATATTATGCTAAATCAATGATTAAAAATAAAGAAAAATACACTCGCCATCAAAATTGTCGCATATTTGGTTTTCGGTATTTATTTTACAAATTATAAATTTTGTAGTACTACCATTGGACTATAAAAATGTCTGTTCAGTACATTCTTCCAATTGATAAGAAATTATCTATAATTTTTTGCAAATCCATGAAACATAATTTTGGTAAAATGTATCATTGTTGTTTGTTTATTACTTACCTAAAAATATATGGTGACTTTCAAAAATAAATTTAGATAGATGTCTTTAAAATACGATTTTTAAATTATGCAATAATTTTACTGGCGAGAGTATAAATTATTTTTAGCCAATCCACAACACCCTGAACTTTATTCATTAATTTAACTCCATAAAGAAGGATACCGAATTAGACCAGTACACACAGCACCTTCATTTAAAATTTCAAAAATTCTCATAGATATCATTTCTAAATATTGTTCATTACAACCTCAATTTTCAGTTAAAAACTCAACGGAATTAATTAATAATATTCAAGATATAAAACTACCTCATAATTCTAAATTCATATTGTTCGATGTAACAAATCTATTCCCTAGTTTACTCCCTAAAGAAACTATAACTCTTGTTGATAACTTGCTCACACACAATAATGTTAATCCTATAATTCACTTTGATAACATAACTTTATTAACAGTGTGTTTAAATAAAAATTATTTTAATTTCAATGGAGAGATTTATAGAGATCGTGCCCGAACTATAGAGGCAGAACTTCTGTCGAAAGTAGAGCGCCCTGGTGTTAAATAAGAAAAACATTGTGACGTAAACAGTGTAATAAATAACTTAAAAGTGCAAAAAAATTAGGAGATGATGAGTTTTTGAGGAATTTAATACCTAAACTACAAACATTTTATTTTACTCAACAGACCTAGATTAAATACATGAAACTAATCTTCTTCACAACTTTGTTTATAATTATTCTCATACTTTATCAACATTATAGTATATTATTCACCTAGGTTGAGAAGTGAGGTATTATTTACCGAGCACTTTTATATATAATGTGCGAGGTAAATATTATAGTATATTATTCAACAAGCATATACCTAATGATGGCTGAGCACATTAGTATATTAGCTTAAATAAGCATAACATATTAATGGTCTTGTCTAACTATGAATACATTGAAAATTTGACACTTACCATTATAGACCTAGTTGTTTTTTTATTAGCATTATTTACCCAGGGTGAGAAATATTACTTTGTTTGTAGAGAAAAAAAATACTTTATCAACATTAAATATTTTCATAGTGTAAAAAATATCAAGTGACATTAAAAAAATAAATGTAAACTGACAAATATATGTGAAAACTTCAACTTGACAATTAAATTTTTGAAAACGTGTGTAACATTTTTGAAGATTACTGTTAATAAAACTTATTTACGAAACTGCTCGGGTGCTTTATGTTCAACGAACTCATATTTTCTTTATGGTGCCGAAACCAGCGAAGTTTTATTCTTTAGTAATCTTTTATCGGATCGAACTAAAACGACTATAATGGATTTAGTACTTCGAAAAACGTTACGCGCAGCATTAACGAAGCTAGTGAATAACGCGAACATTATTAATAACGAAAATGCAAATACTAGTGACTTGCCCGCGTTAATAGCTCGCATTAAAGCACATAAGGACAGTTTAAATAGTGTTAATGAACGATAGTATCCCATGTTTAGTGATGAACATGCTGAAGCTGAGTGCGCGAAGATTGTGGAATACGATGATCTTGCTGTTGCAAAAGTTGCGAGATTGGAACAACGTCTGAAACTGGAACAATCTTTACCGCCACAAAACGATCAGAGAAGCTTGGAGCAACAGTCGTATAATGGTAACGTTAATAGTCAGGAAAACATGTCGGTAAGATTACCAAAACTAAATTTGATTAAATTTAACGGAGATATTGAGGCTTGGCCGGCATTTTGGGAACAATTCCGGTTGGTCGTTCACAAGGATGGTTCTTTAAACGATGCTGCAAAATTTGCTTACCTTAAGTCTTATTTGTCTGATAAAGCCGCGGTAACTATTAACGGATTGACTTCTAGTCAGTCATCGTACAAAGACGCGATAGAACTTTTAAAAGAAGAATATGCTAATTCTGAACGTATTGTGGACAAATATATACAAAAATTTTTAACAATAGTTCCAGTAAAAAGTGGAAGAGACATTTCCGCGCTTCGTAAACTGTATAATACCGCATCAACGATTACCCGTTCACTGTCAACACTAGGTTTGTCACCTCAACAAAATGGACTAATGGTTAAATCTTACATTTGGGCGTTTTGTTCAACAAACAAAAAATTACAAGTGAAACGGTTAGTAGTGACTCTCTTACGCAATCGGAAAAATCAGACAATACCGTAGATATAATAAGCAAATTAACAGTTTATTGCAATTTATTATAATAGAATTGGACTCAATCGAACAAGCTCATTGTGAAAAGGTAACGGACAATAAAAATTGCAGACAATAATAGCAAACGAACATTTTTAACTCAAAATAATAGTGCATCAGACAACGATCAATTTACGGCCGCGAGTTTATTAACTGTAAATAATGAAAACTGTTTGTTTTGCAAATTAAAAACGCATAAAACAAAAGATTGCAAAACGTCTATAAATATCTCGCGAAAAAAGGACATTTTAAAAGAAAACAATTGTTGTTTTCGCTGTACCAGACCTAGGCATTCTTCAAAATTTTGCAAATCGCGCCTATTTTGTGCAAAGTGCAAACGTCGTCACGCGACCTCAATGTGCGATCCATCATTTGCCAGTAACAATATTCGAAACGGAAATAGCAGCTATTCTCAGTCTAGTCTCCCCGAAAATCAAAATAATCGCATTGTTGACAGCGCCCCTAATAATGTGACAAATCGTGATAATCGTGATAACTGCATTAATAGCTAATGGAGCGAATAATAACGTTTATTTAATGACCTCAAAATGTTTAATAAGTAATGATACCGCAAATGACTTGGTGATTCGGTTAGTTATAGATGGAGGTAGCCAATTAACTTTCATAAAACAATGTGTATCGCGTTCACTGGGGTTGCCTGTAGTCGGTACTCACAAAATTTCCATAAATAGTTTTGGAAATACTCGTAGCGCACCGACAACTTTGTGCAATCGGGTACAAGTAGGTCTCAAGAATCAGTTTAACGGAAAACTAATCGAAATTACAGCTGTAGAGGTTCCAGAAATATGTTTTGACGCTTTAAAACCACCTTCTATTAACGATCCAATAATTAGAGATTTTGTTTCTAAATACCAGTTAGCTGATGTTAACGTTACAAATAATCAGTTAATTAACGGTATAACTTTACTGGTTGGAGCTGACCATTATTGGAAAATTGTTACAGGTGACATTGTAAATTTTAATTGGGTATCAGCATTAAATGTACAGGTAGACTTTGAACAGGACAATGTAGATATCAAGAAATTTTGGACATTAGAGACATTAGGTATTAGTGAAAACGAACATTTAAAAAATAATTATACGGAAGTTTTTATTAAGGAAAAAATTCATTTTAAAAACGGACGATATGAAGTTTCGCTGCCGTGGAAAGCAAACTCTAGTATAGACTCTAATTATATTGGTAGTATAGTACGTGTGAATAGTTTGGTATCTAACTTGCGCCGAACCGGTAAGCTAGCTGAGTATGATATTGCTGTGCGTGAATACTTAATAAACGGATGTGCAGAAATAATTTCGCCTAATGAAAACGAACAAAACCGCATTTATTACATGCCGCATTGTCCGGTTTATCGCGAGGACAAAGAAACCACAAAGTTGCGGGTAGTATTTGTTGCATCTGCGCATTCGCCAGGTTTTGAATCGCTAAATGAACTATTATACTCCGGTGACAACTTGGCGCCTGATTTGTTAAAGATATTGTTAAATTTTCGAATAGGCTCTATCGGTTTAATCGCCGACATCGAAAACGCCTTTTTGCAATTATCACTTGTACATTCGTCGCAACTCGCTACATATCGCATGAAACGTGTAACGTTTGGTGTTACATCGAGCCCATTTTGCTGTCAGCTACTCTGCGCAAACATTTTTTATCACAGCCAGAAAAGCTTAAAAATGCCTCCAATATTCTATTAGAATCATTTTATGTAGATGACTTGATAAATGCTGCTAGTTGCTTTGAAGAAGCCAACGAAATTTATGAGCAATCCATTAATATACTTCAAGGAGCTAACATGAATTTAAGAAAATGGTTCTCTAACGATAAAGAAGTTATGAAAACGATCATAAAAAATCCCAAAAAGAACGAAACAAAAAAGGTATTGGGTATTTTATGGCACACAGCTACAGATGAACTTGCAGTTGACTTAAAATCCGTAGCCAATAACAATAAAGCGGTAACAAAACGAACAATACTTCAAAATATTGCAAGGGTTTATGGCCCATTAGGTATATTAGGCCCATTTACAATTAGAATAAAATTTTGTTGCAATATATTTGGAAACAAAAATTAGATTGGGACACTATTTTACCCGAAAAGTATCTGACAATCTGGTTTATATGGTGTTTGGAACTACCTACTATGAATGAACTACAAATCCCCAGAAGTACAACTTCAAATAAATCCAACGAAATCGAACTTCATGTGTTTGCTGATGCTAGTATCCAATTACGAAATGTCTAGAAACTAACGAAATAAATTTTCTATTGTCGAAAAATCGTGTAGCGCCTCTTACCAAAAGGGTAACAGAGAATTAATCTTACCAAAGTTAGAGCTTACTGCAGCATTATGTGCCGCCAGACTACAGGCATATATTTTATTCAGAAAATTCTAAATTGATAAACAAAAGACTCATTCTATGGTCCGATTCTAAAATAGCCTTGTATTGGATCCGTGGCAAATCAGAGAAATGGAAACCGTACGTGAGCAACCGAGTGGAAGAAATACAAAAGCTAAGCAAGGGTGTTTGGAGACACTGCCCTGGAAAGGAAAATCCTTCGGATTTGCTAACGAGGGGAGTCTCAGCGAAGTTTTTGGTTGAATCTAGTTTGTGGCAGCACGGGCCCTCCTGGCTTAAAGAAGACTCAACAAATTGGCCAAAAGATGAAGGCTGCAACGAAACAACGTTAGAGGTCACTAATTTGTTTATAACTAACGTCAAGATACCAGAACCAAATGGCAAACCAATATTTCCATTGAACAACTATAGCAAATTGGAGAAAATTTTTCGTATAACGGTTTATGTTAAACGATTTATTAATAATATTCGTAAGCCTGCAGAGAAAAATGTAGGAAACCTATCGGTCGATGAATTAAACGAAGCTGAAAAATATTGGCTAAAATATACGCAACGTGAAGAATTTTCAGGAGAAATCCAAAGCTTAAATAATAAACGACTAATAAGCTATAAATCCTCTATTTTACTTCTAAATCCATTTTTGGACGCCTCTGGTATAATGTCTATGAAGCAGACCAGCGAATAAAAACATATATTATGCTAATCACCTGCGCTGTTGTGAGAGCAGTTCATTTGGAGTTAGTTCCTAACTTAACGACCGAAAATTGCGTTCGAGGGTTGAGGAGGTTTATAGCTCGTCGAGGAGTTCCTGAGATTATATATTCGGACAACGCCAAAACGTTCCGTAGAACCGCTCAGGAACTTCAAATATTTTCTACGATACTCGAGCAAAGCGAAGTTCAAGAATTTGCTCAAAAATATCGAATAAAATTGCATTTTATAATCGAAAGAGTAGCTTGGTGGGGAGGATTTTGAGAGCGCATGGTAAAAACAGTAAATGATGCTCTTAAAATTACTCTCGGTAGGGCTCTTATAAATAGTGATGAACTCCAGACAATTCTAACAGAAGTAGAATCAACGGTCAGCTCAAGGCCATTAACGTATATTGATGACGACGACACCAGTTTATTGATTTTATCCCCAGCGCATTTCCTAGTGGGAGCAAAACATGTTGGTTTTTCCCTAAATCTAAAATTGCCTGAAATCAACCGAAACGATATACTTAAACAATGGAAATCGAGGGAAAATTGGTTTTCAAGTTTTGGAAAAAATGGACAACGGAATATCTTCAGCAGCTGCAAACGTGTCACCATAATCACCGTCCTAATTCTAGGAGCTTAAGAATAGGTGACATCGTACTATTGCATCAAGAGCATACGCCCAGGCTACAATGAAAGATGGTTAGAGTCATCGATGTGTTTGTAGGGCGCGATGATCGAGTGCGGGCTTGTGAAGTGCGATTGAGTGACTGGTCTAGACTTCGTAGAACAGTGCAACTTCTTTTTCCGTTACAAGTTGAAGATTCTCCGTCGCGGGAGGATGTCAAAAATATCAAGTGACATTAAAAAAAAATGTAAACTGACAGATATATATGAAAACTTCAACTTGATAATTAGATTTTTGAAAACGTGTGTAAAATTTTTGAAGATTACTGTTAATAAAACTTATTTACGAAACAGCTCGGGTGCTTTATTTTCAACGAACTCGTAGTAGTTGCGAAAGAGCTTTTAACAATATTTCCACATTCAGATCCATAAAGGGTATTCCCCAAGATTCTTTGGGTCTCAAAGGCCTCAAAAATATTGGTAACACATGTTTCATGAATAGTATTATCCAATGCCTATCAAATACAAGGTGGCTATTAGAATATCTAAAGAAAGACGCATACATAAGACATATTAACATAAACATATCTAGCATGAAAGGAACACTAATTAAAGCATTTGCTGAAGTTATTCAAGAACTTTGGTCTGAAGACGGTTTAGACAGAGTGGTTAATACAGTATCATTGAAAAGTAAGATTCAGCGATTTACTTCAAGGTTCATGGGATACACTCAACATGATGCACATGAGTTTCTTCGTTACCTATTAGCAGGACTTCACGAAGATGTCAACAAGGTATATGAAAAACCAAAGACCATATTAACAGAAATTGATGACAAATCTAGTGATATCGAGAAAGCACAAGAATTTTGGTTAAGATATGCGAGAATGGACAACTCCAAGATTATGGATAACTTTGTCGGTCAATTAAAATCAACAATCAAGTGCACACACTGTGGTCACTGTTCAGTTACCTATGATCCTTTTTGGGATTTATCCTTTCCGATACCACAAAGAACAGGTCAATTACGACTTTCACAATGTTTAGATTCATTTACAAGAGAAGAAACACTCGACGGTGATGAGAAACCAGCTTGTTCGAAATGTAAGGAACGAAGACGATGCATTAAATCATTCTCAATTCATAAATTTCCGAAAATACTGGTTATTCAACTGAAAGGCTTTTCACAAACAGAAAGTTTTAGTGGAAAACTTAATGATTCAATAGATTTTCCAATAGAAGGGCTTGATATGAACCATTACGGCTGATAATGTGGCACCTTGTGTGTACAACCTCTACGCTATATCTAATAACTGTGGAACCACTTATAATGGTCACTACACAGCATTTTGCCGACATCCCTACACGGAACAGTGGCACGAATATAACGATTCAAGAGTGCTATTAATATCGTGGAAATCTTTAGTCAGTGGAGAAGCATATGTTCTCTTCTATGAACAAGATGACACAAAATCCCACCTTTAAGTTTAATAATATTCATATATACATTGTATCCGTTTAAATATAAATAAAATTGATTTAGTTAGGTTTTCTTTACATAGCTAATATAATAATCAAACTGTTAATTTTTACTTAAAAACCATTATCAAAAATGCGATAAAAATAATTGTTAAAAAAATATAATACAAAAATAAGTATTTTTTAACATTGTAACCAAAATTATTATATATTAAAAAAATACACAATAAAAAGCATTCATTTGTGTTATTGATAACACTAGAGAACATTTTTTTTTAATTTTTCTTTAGCAATTATATACAATTTTCGTTTCTTTTACAGTTCTAATAAAATGGTAATAAAACCAAGTTTATTCTGACAGGTCAGGTTTTGGAGAAAAAAATATTGAAAATTAAGACATATTATTATTTATTAGGTATGTACATTAGATAAAGCTATATGCTATCGTCCTGTTTAAAACGTTTTTCTTTTTACTTTTCTTTTATATTGTTCTGCGGCACTTTCTGATATCAATGTCCAACAATAATCAGCAAGCATTTCACTGTTCCACTTGCCCTGGTAACGTTCTTCAATAACAGAAATGTCTTGATGAAACCTTTCACCGTGTTCATCACTGACGTCGCCTAGGTTCGGTGGAAAGAAATCCAGGTGCGAGTGCAAAAAATGTATTTTAAGGCTCATGTTACATTCCAATTTATGGTAACTTCTAAGAAGTTCATCAACAAGTGCTATATAATCGTTAGATTTTGTGTTTCCTAGAAATTTTTGGGTCACACTTTTAAAAGCATTCCAAGCAACACGCTCCAAGTCACTTAAGGTTTCTTCAAATATTGTATCTTGTTGTAGAAGTTTAATTTGGGGTCCTACAAAAATTGCCTCTTTGAGTTTTGCATCTGAGATAATGGGAAATTATTGTTTTAGGTATTGGAATCCACGGCCATCTTTATCCATTGCTTTGACGAAATTTTTCATGAAACCTAATTTTATGTGTAATGGCAGTAAAAATATTTTATCAAGTTCCACTAGTGACTTATGAAGTATATTCTTTTGTCCACTTTTTAACAATGTAGTGGGAATTTCTTGCTCGACTGTCCCACTCACAAAGAAAACAGCAGTGCTTTGTATACCCTAGTTGTAAATCGAGTAGAAGTGCTACAAATTTGAGGTCTCCGCTGATATACCATTTGTACAATTTGTAATTAATTCTGTCGAGAAGACGAGTCATATTTTCATACGTTTCTTTCATGTGGATTGCGTGGCCAACGGGGATGGATGGATAAACGTTTCCTATGTGAAGTAGCACAGCTGTCAACCTCAATATCGAGGCATTGATAAAAAGACGTCATTCTTCTGGATGGTGTTGGTGACCTAAGGCCAACATCAAATCGTCGACATTATTGCAGTATGAAAGACCCTCGTCGTTTGAAAAATACTGTGATAGTTCTTTCTGGCGATTACGATATACAGAAATTTGTGTGCCTGGAGCTAACAGTTTCCATCCTTGGAGTCTAGATCCTATTATTTCTGCTTTAGTTTTTGACAAATTCAGATCTCGAATAAGATCATTTAAATCTAACTGATTTATTAGGTGTGGTCCGTCCTCTTGAGATGGAAAATATTCATCTTCGCTGGTCGATAACGCGACACTTGGTTCTTCTGATTCTGTGCCAGCATATCCTTCACTCGAAACACCTATGGGTCTTGATACTGGCAAGGTTTCAGAATGAGTTACTGGGCTAGTAGCAGAGGGAAGACTAGGATAACTAATATTTTACTTATTTTTGTGGGAAAACCCAAAAGTTTTCGTAGCAATCGGTCGAATGGTCAGTTTATTCACGCCAAATCATAGGTCTTGCAAATGGCATAGCGATGTTCTCACCGTTTGACCAGCCCCTCAGAGTAACAGCACATGTTTTGTCTTGGTGTTTAATGGTTAAGCCAAATATTGAAAATATAAGTTTTCTATTCAAGGTGTAATATTCCGCTTATGCCGGTGGGTAGTGAATTCTCCACATATATAACAGAAGCTGTTTGGATTATTTACACACGTTCGGGACATCATGAAATAAAAGGACGTTTTGCTATCACAAACAGACTTACACTGAATCAAAAAAGCCGTGTGTAGCTCTTTATATACCCACATAGCCAGAAATCTACCAATTCTTAATTTGATTCGTTCCAGAGCAAAAATAGGCGTGGTTTAAGTGCTCTGACGTAGGTAACATGCAAGGACATGTACAGACACGTCCACTCAATGTTTGGCTGAACAACATTTGTTACAGTATCTTTCGTATATAAAAGTATGTTTGAAATTATGTAAAATTGAATGCGTTTTTTGAAAATCCTATTTAATTTCTCAAAATCGTGACGTGATAGAGCAAATTTGATATCAGAATCAGCATGACAAAAAACATTGATTACACATATTGTTGTATAAGAAAACCAAACTGTATTTACCAGTGTTTTTTACAATTTTTCTAAACATTCTTTTCGATGCAAAAGTTAAAAATTTTAAGATGTTTGCTAACTTTGTTATCATTTTTTTTGTTGATTTGTATAGCCTATAGATTATCGTTTTATTATTGGTTTTGCAATGTTTATCAAGCTGCATACTTTTGAAAAACCTTTTAAATCTTTGATTCACTCTTTCAAGGTGTATTCTCGCCGAAGCAATGTTATATGTTTCTTCTGCCTCTTCTTGTGTAAATACAGCAAGAAACAACACATATCATAGTTTATAGTTTGAAAAATAATTTAAATCGCTAATAATGCAAAACTGATACTGTTTACCATCGCATTGTTTGTTATTTCCCGGCAGATGGCACAATCGTCATATTTCTCAATCCCTATAGCATAAATATTGTTTGATTATGGGCAACCCCCTTAGCTCCTTACTAGCAGAAACTTTCATGTATAATATAGGAAAGATAATTAACAAACACCCCGTTAGTAAAAAAAATATGTACTGGCACCGATATGTGGACGACATTTTAACTAGCTTCACCAGTACAACAAGACAATTAGACAACTTCATTACTTACATTCAATCAATTCATAATATCAAATTTACCATAGAACTTGAACAAAATAAGTCAATAAACTTTTTAGGCCTTACAATTTCAAATATAAATAATAAACACGATTTTTCTATAGTTCATAGACCATCACATACAGACAATATAATTCATATTAATTCGGTCCACCCATTCAGTCAAAAATTAGCAGCTTTCAATAGTGTGATACACAGACTTTTAACAGTCCCATTAAATTCTAATAATTACAACAAAAAACTAAATGTCATAAAACAAATTGCAGTTAATAACAATTACGATACAAATTTAATTGACAATATCATAAATAATAAAACAGACTTTAGAACAAGTATTTCCTTCTGATAAAAATAAACAATTTAAACGCTTAACATACTTTGGAACACCATCCTTAAAAATTAAATCATTTTTAGAAACTTTAGACATGAATATTTGTTTTAAAACTGATTACAATTTATCCAAACTCATTAAAAATAACAAATCTAAATCTTCAAAAGGAAACAAATCAGTAGTTTATAAATTAAAATGTGGTAATGACAACTGTAATAAAATTTATATCGGTAGAACTTTTAGAAATTTTAAAACGTAGCTATGACAACAAAAAATTAGATTCTAACTATTCAAATCATTTATTAGAAAACCAACACACTTTCGTCCCAAATTTTGAAATTTTACATGTAGAACCTAAATCCTTTAAATTAAATATTTTAGAAGCTCTTGAGATAAATAATAACAAATATTCTTGTAACCTTCTTAACGACCAAATAGATATCAACAATTCTCCCCTATTAAATCTATTTAACTAGAAGTTTAGGAAGGAGTAGTGAATGATTTTCCAGGTAAACTTGTTCAATACTTTTGTTAATATTCGTAGAATTCCGTATTTATGCACTGTATAAATTATAAAAAAAATTCATTATACCTTCACTCGTTTGATAAAGCTACTGTGTTAGTGAAACGCGTCACAAGTTTAAATTGAACATTAGTTCAAATATAATGAAGTTTTAAACAAATCAAATTGTTTTATTTCATCGTTCAGTATGGATTTTCATTAAGTAAAATCCTCATATATTTAATTTTTAATAATTTACCTTGAATATTTGCTGATTGGGCATATTCTTGGGAAGCGAAGGTTGATTGTTGCTTGTCTGTTTAATTTTCGAAGAATCTACCATATTGGACGACTTCGAGGTGTTGGGTAGATTGGTCCTTGAAGAAGAAGACTGTTTGTTCGATTTGCTACTACTCGCGATACCGGAAGTTGATTGTTTATTTTGCGCACCAGGTTGTTGAGGAATCATAGTTCCCAATACTTTTAATTGATCTGAAATTTAAACGATGCAAGAAGTCTGTTTTAAGATAGTTTGACAAGCAAATATTATGCATAGTTTTGTAAAATTATGGTTTTTGTTTTTATTATTTTCTACTGCCAATTGGAACCAATTTGTAAAATTTAAAGCCATAAACATTATGTTCGATGAATAAATTAAGCTATAAATACAAGACGTTTTCACTACCCGCAGTCAACGGTTTGTCACAAAACTATTAAAAAAAACAAGTAAAAGCATTCGTTATAAAATTATCTCTGGATGTATTGTATGAATCCCACACCCTTTGACTTGGTATATGTATCTATAAAAAACCTGTACAAAAAAATAAAAAATAAATATTTGAATCACTAAAACTATTCATTCTCTGAGATTTTTGGAGATTCAAAATTGGCAGATTCAAAATTGATCTATTAGTTCAATAATAATATCAATGTGGTTTCATAAGAAGCAGTACGCAAGACATACAATTGAACATATTATGAAAAAAGCATACGGTCATCAATATGAAATATAAATGTAATTTTTAGACTTCTAACAAGCCTTTGACTCGCTAAAGATGAACAAAATTATGGGAGCATTGAAAGAACAAGGAGTAAGTAAATAACTAAGAAGCCTAAAGCAGGCGCCACACAATATGGTAAATGTGTTCCAACATTAGACGCATGACGAATGATGTGGTTGCCTATCGAAGGAAGTGAAACGAATTTCACGTAACCAACGTTGGACACTTGCCACGTTCGGAGTGTTGTCGGTATTTCTACCGGCTTCAAAGAGTTGTTCGAGGAAGAGTTGGAACGTTGGAAGCACATGGCTTGTGATACGTTCACCAGCTAAACGAAGTATACACACATCTGCCTTTGATTCGGTTCTGTTGTTAGATATTCGAGCATATTTTATCCACTGTATCTAAAAATGCATTTATGAAAATATAAAACCGGACTTAAATATTTTATAAGTGTGTACTGGTTCACAAACTATATTTCTAGTTCACCTCTACTTACTTATCTGCTCTACTATGGAAAGATGTCTCCGTGGACGTTTTTTCATCTTTTTCAATCCAAATCTTGCAAGACGAAATTATTACCATGTCTACACCAATTGCATCCATGTTGAAAAATGTTTGACAAACGTTTTGTCCTAATTTAGTTTTGTGTAACATGTGCCAAGCTGTGTAGCAGAAACATTTCTTGAACGAATCGCCAATTTTTTTTGCACAAACATTGGGTCTAATGTTGGATCCAACATTGGACGCATCGTGTAGCGCCTGCTTAATAGAAATAACAATGAGACAATCAAAAATTGCCGACACAAATAAGGAGAAACCGAAGAATTTGAAATAAACAAAGGTAGAGGACAAGGAAACGCATTGTCAGCTAAGCGTTGTTCAATCTGGCTCAAGATTTTTCGTGTTAAGAAAAATTCAAAAGGGAAATCTGAGAACAACATGAAGTCAACTAATCGGTATGCAGATGACATAGTACTAATGACAAAAAACAGGAAAATAATGGAAAAAAATGTTAAAGGAAATTGAAGAAGGCGAAGAAAACTAAAATAATGAGATTTGGAAAAACGGGACAAAATGGAGAAATAGGAAATAGAAAATTCGAAAAAGTATAAAGATTTAAATACCTGGCCGTAACGAAGATGTTTCTGAATCCAAAGAACCTATTTTAAATAAATGTCGGTCTGTTAACACTATAACTCAAAAAGACGACCGAATTTTTTAATGAAATTTTATACAGTTGGTCCGGTGGATCTTTTCCCATGTATGAAATTATTCATATACTACTTTTTGTAGTACGCCTCTTTTCTACTCACAGAATCTAAACCCCCGAAATGAAACCGTTTGCTCCATTACAATGTCGGCGATAGATTTAACCCACAGAACAGAAGTTCTGTGGTTTAACCGCGAATTTGTAGATTGACAGACCAAAGACTTAGTTTACATTTTATCCATTTTTTTGTCCCTTACATATAAATTTATTTCAAAAACCGTTGTTATAACGGCTAACTTATACCTGAGTGGTCGAATTATTGTGATAAGTAAATATTATTTATCTACTTCTTATTTATTTACTTCGCAATGAAAACTAACCTTAAATTGAAATTTCATTATGATTCTGGATAGAACTCCATCAAACTGAATTATATGAAACACATTTTGCTTCCACCATTGTAGAAAATATTGACCTAATTTTCCAGAATTATTTATGAATGGTTTTTATTTTTAGAATATGCATGGGAAAACGTTGAATTTGCAAGCACAGGAGCTGGTCCTAAATGTGTTGTAGTATTTTGAGTTAGAAAAAAGAAATAGAGGACGTTTGGAACCACTTTCATGTGTTCAAGAGGTAACATAAATATTTAAGTGCATGCTCGTTTAGCAATATACTTATTATTAATCAATTTTATCATGTTAGAGGGTAGCAGCTGCTTTGAAAATATCTCGGCGGACAGTATATGCTATAAAAAAAAGAAAAGAAAATAATCCAATTCTTTCAAGCCCAGGCAAAAGCAGAACTCGTTCTAAAACTAAAACAACATATCTACCTGGGGGAGCTAAGATGGCAGTACGGAAGACATTATATGATATGTACAAACAGAGTAAATATCAATCTATTTAATTAGAATTTTTTGGTAAAATGTAGGTGTAGGTATTTTGTAATGATTATTCAAATCATGGTATATTCAAGAAAAATTTAGGAATGTATTTATATAGATTTTAGTAGATTTGTGACTACATTACAATTTAATTCAACTATTAAATTCATCTTATTTTTGAACAGTCAAGGTTAAAACATTAATGAAATGAACAAACATAATATCATTAAAAATATAGTATTTGTTCAAATTGAATCTGTACTATAATTTTTGTTTTTGTTTTAGAGAAGCATGGTACTTTGACTACCTTAAATTGTGAATTGAGGGAAAGAGAAATTGTATCTATTGGCCAAACATCTCTGAGCATTTTGTTAAAAACATTGGGATTCAAATATAACAAAGATGACAATCGTAGAGCTTTAATGGAACGGACCAGTACTGCAGCCTTGAGAGCCAATTTTCTGCGTAAATATATGGAAAACCTTTCAAGTACTCACCCAAGAGAACTTGGATCTATGATATTTATATCGAAACAATTGTCAATTTTCTTAAGAGTTTTTAATTTTTTTTAAATATATTGTGGAATTACCTAGAAACAGTAAGTTTCATTTAAAACAGTCAACTGGTTTAACTATAAATCCTTTGAATGTACACTAAAATTAACTCACATTCAAAATGCGGACTTGCGTCTCGGATGGTACTTTGAATTTTCATTTTATTGGAGAACATGAGGGAAAAATGAATTGAACGAACAAGTTAATTATCGATGAGCAATTATTTGTTTTTTCAACAGATTTATTTTTTGTCACATATTACCGTTAACTGTAGGTTTATTTATTTTTGTTTTTTAATACTAATTGTTAACCTGAAGTTAAGCTGGACAGCGCGTGATCGACGCCCAACTTCTTCTTCATGTTAGGATTCAACTGATTCAACGTATCCATCAGTTGCATTGATGTACTCGGCGTACTAACATTCCCAACTGAATTTATCTGTTTGAGAAGATTCGAATTGAGAACTCCTGTTTGTGCCAACATTTGGCTCGTTATGGCAGTAGCGGTGAGCGGGTTGTTTATTTGACCTACACACAAAAACAACTACAAATATCAACTAACAAATCAATACAATAAAAAAATTCACTATTTTAATCATCTTTTCAATTAAATATTTACGGTTTTCAAACATAATTTCATTACAATGGTTCAGCTAAAGGTTACATGAAGCACGAAATCAGAAAGTGGGTAATTAGAAAAAAAGTTGACGACTTGGAAAAAGCCTTTGAATATATTTGTTGGTGTGGCATTCTGCAGTTTATTAAATTTATTGGATATGGAAGAGAATTTGGTTTCAATTAATTTAATCTTTAATTTCGGTTTTATGAATACTGTTTAATGTGTCTTAAATAGAGCACTCAAAAAGAATGTCATTCTTTTACCGAATTTCAGTCTCCACCAAAAATTATAACTAAATTTTATTTTGTGTATGTTCACACATCTTGTAGCAACATCTAGTTTCTTTGTATATTTTCAAGCCCTATGCCATTATTTCAATATAATGCAATGTATGGAGTTTTAGTACTTCAGGTACTCCATCATAAAAACCTAACCCTGCATCAAAGGACAGCCATGTGTAAACCAGATGGTATATCAATATTTGCCCTTACCTAAGATAAATTGTAAAAGGGATGTTGAGAGAGGAATTATTGTTTAAACTAAATTACAATTCCAATAAAATTGTAGGAAAAAAATGAGAACAACGTCAGTTATAAATCAAAACAACTCCTACATCTTCTAGTCCAGTAAATCAAGGCAGGAAAGTAGGCAAACCTAGACAAAATCCCCTACTACTGTAATTTTTGTTTCAATGAGTAGGTATTGACTAGTACTTTAAAATGAGGAAAATTTCTTAGAAAATTGTAGTGCGACAGGGGGACAACAATGGCCCTAAAGTTCCAAAAATTGGTTTCCTATCTGCTAAAATATGACAGTTAGAGAATTTTTGTTTAGGTAAAAAATGAAGATCAGTTCATTATCTACAAAAATGGTCCTTTTTATTGTTTTCGCAACACTAATATTTTTCGTAAAAACCAGGGTTGAAAATTCCATAATTTTGAGACTGAGAAAATATAACCGTTTCTTATGAAATTTCAGATCAAGCAGATTGAAAATACACTGATCTTCATTTTTTAGAATGTAAAGACCAATTATAGACAGATAGATCATAGATGAATAAGAAACCCTGGTGATAATCTATTTCTCAACAATAATTGTTGTTGTGAACGTGATTTTTTTGCTTGGAGATACGTATTTGGGCTATCTTTATTAGATATGCGTGTTTGTTTACAAACTATTTTCGCGGTTATATTAATTCAAAACACACACCATGGCTTGGAAGAAGGGGTTACGAACTACGCGCAGATGCGACAAGCAACGTGCGCTGGTGAAATGGCTGACGAACTGAAATTTTAAAAAGTGTAAAAAACCAAAAAGGAGTGTGTGAAGCAATGCAAAGAAAACAACTGTGTATACAGAAACATTAAACGCCTCCAGCCAACTCGGGTACCCGAAAGTGAAACCCTCAGGAATAAATTCGGTGAGTACCCTCTTTCTTCATCAAGTAAATGGTATGAAAACCGTTAGACGCTTATCAACGACAATTTTTCTATAACTAAATCAACGATTCTTCGCGGTACAAATAATATATAGTCTACGTTCTGTCTTTTTATCGTCAGTTAGTACCGTGAAGTGATCAGATGGTCCTACGAGCGAATTTGAGATAATTTATTTTAAAAATATTTAATTCGTAATATATAAAGATATCGTCCGGCAGCCATTAATAACCGGTACTTCCTTATCAATATCAAGTTGTTCTTGCCAGGGAACGACATCAAACCCATCAAAACAAACAATAAAATGCGTATAGACTAATTACCTTGTTTGTTTACCAATTTTATAAATAAATGTTAGTTTTGAACTCTAATATTTCGGCAATCGTCTAGCGGCGTTTAATACTAATATTTATTATTTATCAATATCAACAAATTGCTATTATACGTATTTCGACAAAATCGTCACAGTGTGGTGGTTACTTAGTAAGGGTCCCTCGTATACTCGATGTTTACCATAAGGGCATATTATTATGGAAGAGACCCCTTACCTTGCAACCTGTGTTCGGGAACAGAATAAACAACGACACATTTATAAAATCACTGGGTTCAAGTTTAATACATTAAAAATACACTACTATATCAAACGACTTATTCGAAGTATTAATAACAATAATAATAATCCCATCCTGGTTCGTTCACATCCATTATATAGGAAACATAGTTGTGTTTTTCTGCACAGCTGACCTCGATATGTAAACTATACATGTCTGTTTATAAAATAACAAAAACAACTTTCTTTGGTGAATGACATTGAGTATGGTCGGCCGATGCTCCTTAAATACTATAATTAATATTAGATTAAATATTATTATTTCTAAGGTAGTGTCCTTTTGTCTTTAATGTCTTTTAGGGATCACTACATCATCCCCTCTTGGAAGAGAAAAATTATCATTTTAATTTTTCGATAACACTTATATCTAAAACTGTTTTAATGAATGTTTTTTTGTTTTGTCTTTGTTTAGTAAACACTACTTGTTCGTTTATCAACACACTTCACTTATTTACAATTGTTTCCGCTCATTGTATACAAACAATCGATTCTTATGAACGGCCTGTTGTTTTTTCTCTGGAGATGTAATCTCACAATTTACCCCCTTGACTCCCGTTATTTTAAACGGACCTAGATAATGTGAATCAAATTTGTTTCTTGCTTCATTTTTTAGAATAACTAATTCCCCTATTTTAAAATTTACGGGTGAAGAAACGTTTTCGCTATTATTAACTCTACTTAATTTATTATTTATTAAAAACTGTCTGGCCCTTTCATTAGCGTATTGTAATTTATATCTCAATTCATTATCATATTTTTCAAAATTGTAGCACGGTTCAATTTTTGCGTTTAAAAATTCTGGCAAATTGGGTTTTCTCCCATATAATAACTCAAAAGGAGTGTATCCGTGATACGTATTTGGTGTTGTATTATAACAATATGCGAACATTCTTACAAACTCACACCGATTATCCCTAGAATCTTTGATAAAATTTCTTATATATTCGTTAAATGTCCGATGTAATCAATCGCAACTGCCTATTGTTTCGTGGTGGTATGCTGTTGAAAAATTATGTTTTATATTCAATAGTTCTGCTAAATTCTTCATTATTTCGTTCTTATATTACGTCCCTTGATCTGTTCTTATTTCTTTCATCAATCCGTAATTTGGTATAAAGTTGTCGAAAATTGCTTTTGCTATTATGTGTGCTTCTTTATTCTGAACTGGTATCATAACTGCGTACTTAGTTAATTCGCATAATATCGTAATGCAATAACGACTTCCGTTGTTACTCTCGACAAACGGGCCTATTGTGTCTATGTAAATAATATCAAACGGTTTTATAGATGTATCTGTTATAACAAATTTTTCTTTGTGACTGGGCTTTGCCTTATTCACTTGACATTTATGACAATTTTTTACGTATTTCCTTACGTCTTTCTCCATGTTTTTCCAGTTGAAATTTGCTCTTAGCTTCTTTAATAACCTATTATTTCCTACATGTCCCCCAAACATTGGATCATTGTGGTATCTTTCTAATATTTTTTGGATCTCTTCTTTCTTCTGTACCGTTTTTGGTACGTCGCATATACATACTTGAATACTTTTTAACCTTTGATTTCCTATTTCTATAAATTCTTCTACTGTGCACTTTTTAAATATATCATCATTTGTATATATTTTCATTCTTTTTACTTCATTTCTTACCGATAGCTCTTCAAGCTTTTCCAACGTTCGTCCTAGGTCGAAGTTGTGTAAACCGGTATTTAAGGCTTCACTAAATTTCAATTTGTTTTTGATCCGAATGCTCATCCTAAGCGAGATACGGTTAATTTCAAAGTGTAAAATTGGTAATTTATGTGCCTCAAGGTTATTTAAAACTTTTACTACTGCTGGTTTTTGTATTCTTACTTCTTTTGTTTCCACTTTATTCCTTTGATCCTTTGCTGTTTGTACTTTTTCTTTTTGCGTTTGGGCTCTTGTGATTGCCAAGACATGTGAATTATTTATGTATAAATCCTTAAGCTCTTCAATGGATATTCTCGATATACTGTCCGCGTAATTTTCTATACCTTTTACATACTGTATTTCAAAATCGTATTCTTCCAAATCGATCAAATTTCATATTTTTACTAGACAATGTATTTACCTCTTAGTTGATTAAAACTTTTATCGCTGAAAATTTTATCCAAAATTTTCGGATTAGTTTCGTTATTCTCCTTATATGTTGATTTGTTCCATCCTGTATGTATTTCAAACTGATTCTTCCTTTCTTCTAATTCTTATAGACTATATACGTTATCATTGATTAATAATGTATTATCAATTATCTTAGCTTTAGCTCCACTTTCTCTCGCCTGTTTCATGTATCTTATTAACTGTTTTCTCTGTTCCAATATATCTTTTGGATAATCTTCATCAATGTATATTTTTGTTCCTTTTAGTTTATCCGTTCCGTTCAAAGTCTCTACTTTCTTATTCACATCTTTCATCATTATTAATACTGGTCTATTTTTGTTACTGGTTTTGTTTCCTAATCTTTTACATTTCAAAATATCTGTTTTAACATCTACTGTGTTATTAACCTTGTTCGCTACATCTTCTAATTTGTTTTCTAGTTGTTCCTCATCTTCTTCGTTTTCTTCTTCTATACCATGTATTATTAAATTCTTTTCTCTAAAATTTTTCCGTGTCTGTGTCATGTTTCCTTGTAAAAATTCTGTTTTTTTCTTTAGTTCCTTATTTTCCATCCTTAAATCGTAGTTTTCCTTCTTCAATTGTACTATTTGTCTACTCATTTCTTCAATTTTCTCTTCTATCTTGCATATTCTCACGTTATTGTCGACTCGATTTTTGTAATTTCCATTATTATTATATTTCCTATTTTTATTAAAATTTTCGTATCTGCCGTAGTTGTTTCCTTGATTATACTGTCTAAATGTTCCTCTTGAATGATTACCATTGTAACATCCTCTGTTGATTCCTCTCCGATGGTTATTCCTAAAGTCAAAGTTTGATTTCCTGAAGAAATTCCTGTTATCTTTCATATGTAAGACGTGTTGCTGTCCTACTATACCTTCTACTGAAACCAATTTTGATAATACTTCTTGTGTTGTTTCAAAACTTCTCGCTGCAATTATCGTTTTGCTTGCATCCGTTGCGGCATTCATAGTTACTGCCTTAATCGTTGCTTCTTTCGTATATTTCTCAGCTAGTCTTTCAGGCATCCCTTCTGATATGTATGCTGCCTGTAATCTTTCCGCCAGTTTCTCTATTTCTGTTGCATACTGTGTTACATCCTTTCCGTTCTGTCTTATTTTGCCCAGTTTCGCTAGGAGAAGGCTTGGATTGTCTCCTCTTATCCATGCTTCAAGTTTATCTTTGATGTCTGCAATGAAGTTTTCCGTTGTGATTAAACTTCTAGCTTTTCCTGTTAATCTCGTTTTTATCAATAGGATAGCATTTTCCTCATTACCATTCGTGTTTGTCTGTAGTAAATCCAATGAGTCTAAGAATGACTGTAATTTACTTGCTTCGCCGTTAAACTCATTCGGTAAAACTTTACTCGCAAAATTAAAAAAATCGTTCATACTTGTCGCCATTTTCAACTGTTTGCTTATTGTTTGTAATACAACCGTATTAATTTCCTCAAATATAGAGGTAGGTATGTCTATAATACAATTTAACGCTTGAAATGCCCTTTCAGCTTTATCACTAATCCTACTTGAATAACTTTTACAAGTCTCTTGTTGTATTGAATTTAAATTTTTCCAATTCTTGGCTATTAATCTAGTAAAATTATTGTAAAGACCTACTATGCTACTAATTACTTCTATATGTATATCATGATTTTTAGGAGTTTCTTTCTTCAAAACCCTTTTCCCCTGTTTATTAACTTCTTCTACAATCAATCGTAATTTATTCTCAAAATCTTCCCACGTTATTGACACTTAAGAAAAAAAACTTTGTTCATAAGAATAGAATGCATGTGTACTTACAAATTATTTATACGGTGAGAGTTCCTGTTGCCTGCTTTATTGCATTGCTTCTGTTGATATCTCTTTTCAACGCTCTTCGGTGTGTTTTCCATACTGACCAAATGAACTTGCAGATAAAAGCTATTGTTATAATGTATAGTGATACCATGATGTGCATCGCAACATTATCTTGCTGTACCATGAAAGTGTTATTGACAATTCCTGTTTCTTTTGCTTCCTGTTTGGTTGATGAACCTCCCATTGTTTCTTTTCTCCAAGGTCCCAAATTTAAGTAGAAAACCATATAGTTCTATCTTTATAACATCAATTGTACCATAACTTATCATTTACTTTACAGGATAATTATTATACTTTTAATTTTACCATAACCATGTAGTGGCGATATCTATTTTACCATTAATTCTACCATAACCATTTTATAATTACCATGTCCCATTAGTTTGCAGGATCGCCATGTAGTGGCGATTACCATTTAACTATCAATTTTACCATTTCCATTATACAATAAAATTTATTTCCATTTTACCATTTACTTCGCAGGATCGCCATGTAGTGGCGATGTATATTTTACCATTAGTTCCGCAGGATCGCCATGTGGTGGTTACTTAGTAATGGTCCCTCGTATACTCGATGTTTACCATAAGGGCATATTATTATGGAAGAGACCCCTTACCTTGCAACCTGTGTTCGGGAACAGAATAAACAACGACACATTTATAAAATCACTGGGTTCAAGTTTAATACATTAAAAATACACTACTATATCAAACGACTTATTCGAAGTATTAATAACAATAATAATAATCCCATCCTGGTTCGTTCACATCCATTATATAGGAAACATAGTTGTGTTTTTCTGCACAGCCGACCTCGATATGTAAACTATACATGTCTCTTTATAAAATAACAAAAACAATCTTTCTTTGGTGAATGACATTGAGTATGGTCGGCCGATGCTCCTTAAATACTATAATTAATATTAGATTAAATATTATTATTTCTAAGGTAGTGTCCTTTTGTCTTTAATGTCTTTTAGGGATCACTACAACAGTGCAATACTAATCATTAATCATCATATCATATCAAATCAAAATTGGTTTACGTATTGCGACAATATCGACACAGTAGCGTAACACCAATAGTCAAATCGACATTTTTATCAAACTAAAATCAAGTAAATTTAATTAAACTCCATTATATAATCAATCCAAATTTAATTGAGTTTAATTGAATAAAAATAGACAATTTCATCAAATTCATTCAAATTAAATTAATTAGGTTTAATAAAATAAAATCGACAATTTCATCAAAATCATATCAGATTTAATTGGTTTAATTGGATAATAACACTAGATCAGAGTCGAATCAAAATCATGTCGCTTAAAAAAGCAATTCAAAAACGCAATCGATTTGTAAGCGCTCTAACTGAGTGCTATACGTTGTCGCAAAGCGCTCAAGCGGACATAAATTCTAAAGAGGAGTTTAGAATAAGGTATTTGGATCTCGAGGGCAATTTTGAGAAATTTGGGGAACTTCACAATGACGTTATCATGGAGATTGGTGAGGACGACGATGTCCAATTTGCAGCTCAAGACAAAATCTTTTCCGAAACTAGGAAATTTTATTATTCATGCAAAGGTGTGTATGCTAAACTTTTTCCTAACCCCACCAATACATTTTCTGGACCATATGTCCATACCAACCATCCTCCTTTGAAGGAATTAGGAATACCCATTTTCAAGGGAGATAAAAAGCTTTGGCCTACATTTTATGATCTTTTTAATAATCTAATTGGTCAAAATCAAAACATCAGTGACGGTCGTAAACTGCAATATTTATTTTCTTATCTTGAGGGCGAACCCTTAAGATTGCTTTCAGGAATCAGTCTTTCTGATCAAAATTATCAGATTGCCTTTGAAAAACTGGTAAAACGTTATCAAAACAAGCGAGATATCGCCAGCACTGCTCTTGGTGCGATTTTCAAGGTCACATTGAGAACCGATACAGCGAAGGACTTGCGATATTTAATCGATACTTTTTCAGAATCTTTGCAAGTTTTAAGGGCCCTTCAATTTGATGTAGAAAGTTGGGATTTTTTGTTGTTTTTTATTCTTTTGGAAAAACTAGACATACCCACTCGTTCTAGTTTTGAAATGTCAAATATTGCAACTGAAATTCCCACTTACCAATCGCTTTTTCAATTTTTAGAAAATAAATGTAAGGTCTTAGAATCCCCTCCACAATCACTAGCTGTTAAAAAACCGGCTCATCAAAATAATTTTCAAGGACAAAGGTCGTCTTATCAAAATAATCACACCGGGCAAAGGCCGTCCTACAAATCACAAAATTCACCTTTTTCAGCATTAACTGGACCCTCAACGGGTACAGACACGCATTTTAAATGTTATAAGTGTAATCAAAGTCACGTGCTTTCTAAATGCCCCAATTTTCTAAATCTATCGCCGTCAGATAGGATGAATTTTGTACAACAGGAAAAGCTATGTATTGCTTGTTTCCATCCCTCGCACGAGGTGGATGCTTGTAATTCCCGATATTCATGTCGAACATGTAGTTCAAAGAGGCATCATAGTTTATTGCATATTTCAGAATTTAATCAAGCATCTAGTTCAAATCAAAACAATCAACAATCTGCTACCAATCTGCATACATCTTTGAACACTTCAGGACCTTCAGGCACCTTTCTTTTGTGCACCGCTGTTCTAGATGTCATGGACGGTTGTGGTAATTTTCGGCCTATAAGGGCCTTATTAGATTCCGGGTCACAGACAGGCTTTATCAGTGAACATTGCAGTCGCCGTCTCAATTTGCCGAGACGATGCTATACCACCGAAATTTTCGGTTTAAATCAAATGTCTTCTTTTACCTCAAAGGGGCTTGCTCAATGTCATATCAAACCAAAGGGGAAAATGGAACCTTTGTTAAATTTCGAGGCAATTGTAGTTCCTCAAATTTGTTCAAATATGCCTGCTTTTACGTTAAATAACTCAACTTGGGATCATCTAGAAAATCTTGAACTTGCAGACCCTTCATATTTTAAGTCAAGACCGATCGATTTAATTGTCGGTTGCGAGTTATTTGCCCAAATTTTCAAAGAAGGGCGAATTCTCGGAAAAAAGGGCCAACCTTCTGCGCTTGAGACAGTCTTTGGTTGGGTTCTAATGGGGAAATTAGAAGATAATTTTAACCTTTCAAACCCAAAGCAAACTGGTTGCTATTTAACTAGCCCTTCGGTCCCTTTCGAGATCATCGTTCCTAAATTTTGGGAGCTAGAAAATATTCCGTCAAAACAAATATTATCGCCAGACGAAAAACTAGCTGAATCCATTTTTTGCGAAAGCGTCACTAGACTGCCATCAGGTAGATTCATGGTAGATTTGCCTTTCAAAAATAAAATCATGCCCGACCTAGGAAATACCTATTCCCAAGCACTTAGACAATTTTTGCTTTTAGAAAAACGTCTTGTCAAAAACCCCTGAGTTGTATATTTCTTATTCTAATTTTATGAAAGACTATATCGATTCAAATCACATGTCGTTAATTTTGCCTACTCAACAAAAATCAAATTTTTCATGTTACCTACCCCACCACTGCGTCTTAAAACCAGATAGTATAAGTACTAAATTACGAAATTACGAATCGTTTGGGACTGCTCTGTAAAGGGCTCGAGAAACATCAGCCTAAACGACACGTTATTATCAGGGCCAAAACTTCAAAAGGATATTGGCTCGTTGCTTCTTGCTTTTCGTCTTAATCCAATCGCCTATGTCACAGACATAAAACAAATGTTTCCACGAGTTCTTATCAGTCCTCAACATCGCCCCTTTCAAAGAATTTTGTGGCAATTTCCCCACAAGATCCGATATCGGAATGGGAACTCTCAACTGTCACTTTTGGCATGACATGTTCACCGTATCTTGCAATGCGAACTTTAAACGAGCTTGCAGAGCAAGAAAAGGAACGCTTTCCTAGAGCTAGTAGCGTCCTAAAGACGTCAATTTTCGTCGACGATCTTTTAGTTTCTAGCCCTTCAATCTCTGAGGCAGTTTCCCTTCAAAAGGAACTTATCGAATTGTTGAAATTGGGAGGTTTCGAGTTGAAAAAATGGGCGAGTAATTGTCCTGAATTGTTAGCCTCATTGCCTGAATCGGACCGACAAATGTCGCTATCCTTTGATAAAGAGGAGCCACATTTTATCAAAGTCTTAGGTTTGCAGTGGCATCCCAAAAATGACATTTTTTCATATCAATGTCAAATGAAGGATAAACCTCCGACAAAACGATCTATCTTGTCTATCATCGGAACTATTTTCGATCCATTAGGTTTTCTTTGTCCCTTATTGTTGCAAGCGAAGTATTTGTTGCAACAACTGTGGCTCTCTAATACAGGTTGGGACGAAAAACCTAACCAAAATATCGTCGAATCTTGGACTAATCTACATTCTGAATTTCCACTTTTATCTAACTTCAAAATGCCCAGACAAATAAAACTGTCAAAAACTCAATCTTGTCAAATCATAGGATTTTGCGACGCCTCGAATAGAGGTTACGCAAGCGTCATCTATTTTCGCGTAGAAGAGGAAGAAAACATTTCTATCTCTCTCATCTGTGCAAAATCTAGAGTCGCACCTATCAAGACACAAGCCTTAGCTAGGTTGGAACTCTTAGGTGCTGTGCTTCTAAGCGATTTAATTCAGTATGTTTTGTCTACCTACGAAGGTAAAATAACTTTCACAAATATCTATGCATTTTGCGATTCTCAAGTAGTTCTTCATTGGCTTTCCTCACCTCCGAATCGTTGGAAAACTTTTGTCGCGAATCGAGTCAATCACATACAAGAAATCCTTTCATCTACTTTTTGGCATTATATACCGTCGTCCCAAAACGCAGCAGATATAGCTTCTAGGGGGGTATACCCTTCGCAACTCATTTCCCACGAAATGTGGTGGAATGGCCCTTCGTTTTTGTGCCACCTGTTTGTTTGAAAACAAATATCATTCTTAACACTCTAGATTGCCTTTTGGAAAGAATTTCACATCTTTCTAAAATTCAGCGTATCTGTTGCTATGTAATTCACCTTACTAACATTTTCAAAAATCATTCATACAAAAGACCCTCTAGCATTCCAGATATCCAAGGTTTATTAAAAAAACGACTACATCCTAGTCCTGAGGAAATGGAAAATGCACTTTTCGTTCTTATTAAACGAGTTCAAGAAACTTGTTTTTTGGAGCTTTTTTCTACCCTATCTGAAAACAAATCAATACCTAAGCCTTTCAGAAAACTTTCACCATTTTTTGACAAAATGGGGCTTATAAGAGTGGGAGGTAGACTTCAAAATTCACATCTTTTATCCTATTCTGCCAAACACCCCCTGTTACTGCCAAACAGACATCGATTAACAACCATCATTATTGAATCTATGCATAGTCAATATTTGCATCCAGGACCTAAAACCTTACATCATCTAATTTTACAACAGTTTTGGATATTGTCAGCTAAAAGAGCCATTCGACGAACTGTATCCAACTGTTTTCAATGTTTTAGGGCAAATCCTAAACCTTATAAGCCACCAATTATGAGTTATCTGCCCTTTCACCGCATCAATCAATTAAAACCTTTTTCTAGCGTGGCTATAGATTTTTGTGGACCCTTTTTCGTTATCCCCCACCGTTATCGAGGATGTAAATCTTTTAAGTCGTATGTCTGTGTGTTTGTCTGTACGACCACACACTGCGTGCATTTGTAAGTTACCATGGAATTGTCCATTGAAGGTTTCATTGCTGCCTTTCATAGGTTCGTATCTAGGCGCGGTAGAGTACTCGATTGTTGGACGGATCAAGGAAGTAACTTTCTCGGATTTCGAAATCAACTTGTTAAGTACGCAAAACAGGCGTCAGGTAAACTTTCAATCCGATGGAATTTAAGTCCTCCATTAAGCCCTCATTTTAACGGTCTTGCGGAGGCCGGAGTTAAAAGTTTTAAAACTCATTTTGTTCGAGTTGTAGGCGAACAAAAACTAACACTTATGGAAATGACCACACTAACATGTCGTATCGAGGCTGTCCTTAACTCACGCCCTCTATCCCCCTCTTCATCAGATCCAAATGATCTACAACCCCTTACTCCTGGGCATTTTTTGACCCTAGAACCCCTTAACTCAGATATACCTGAACCAGATTTATCGGAAGTTTCTCTAAATCGACTCACGAGATGGCAGCTTATTCAAAGACTCCACGCGGATTTTTGGAAAAAATATTCGCGCGAATACTTGCACACGTTGCAACAACGGTATAAATGGAATAATCCGTCTTCGGAGGTTAAAATCAATGATCTAGTCGTTATTTCGAATGACAGTAATAAAAAACCTTTAAATTGGCCACTAGGAAGGGTAGTTGATGTACACCCTGGCACGGACGGTCAAGTGCGAGTTGCTACAATTCGTACGGCTGCCGGTATTTACAAAAGGCCAGTCAACAAACTGTGCCCTTTACTTAAAGAGGATTAATTTGTTTATCTTCTACCTATTAAAAGTGTATGTTTTTTTTCTCTTTTCATTTATTCTTTAGTAAATTTAATTCTTAAGTCAAATTCAGTCGTCAGTTAATCTTTTCTTTTTCTTTAATCATGTCAAATAAGCTCAAATTCGTGTGTTTTGGAGGCCGGTATGTTTGTTTACAAACTATTTTCGCGGTTATATTAATTCAAAACACACACCATAGCTTGGAAGAAGGGGTTACGAACTACGCGCAGATGCGACAAGCAACGTGCGCTGGTGAAATGGCTGACGAACTGAAA
The DNA here is from genome assembly GCA_963921935.1 of Galeruca laticollis. NCBI lineage: Eukaryota > Metazoa > Arthropoda > Insecta > Coleoptera > Chrysomelidae > Galeruca > Galeruca laticollis. Next base: position 183,357,760 of record OY998179.1, on the reverse strand, counting down.
TTTTAAAAAGTGTAAAAAACCAAAAAGGAGTGTGTGAAGCAATGCAAAGAAAACAACTGTGTATACAGAAACATTAAACGCCTCCGGCCAACTCGGGTACCCGAAAGTGAAACCCTCAGGAATAAATTCGGTTAGTACCCTCTTTCTTCATCAAGTAAATGGTGTGAAAACCGTTAGACGCTTATCAATGACAATTTTTCTATAACTAAATCAACAATTCTTCGCGGTACAAATAATATATAGTCTACGTTCTGTCTTTTTATCGTCAGTTAGTACCGTGAATTGATCAATGCGTATAAGAGTCATTACATGAAGATGGGGCTCAATACTATCGAATTTTCGAAAACAATATTGAGGATCATTTTTTAGATAATGAACTAATTTTCCTATTCCTAAACAAAAATTCTCTAAATGTCATATTTTAGCAGATATGGGCGGAAAGCCGATTTTCGGAACATTGGGGACATTTTTCTCCCCCCGGCGCAGAACATTTTTCTAAGAAATTTTTCTTATTGTAATGTACAAGTGCAAACCGTCTGATTAATGTAAAAATTACCTACATTGGAAATTTTGACTAGGTTGGGCCCTTCGTTTACTTGACTATTCATGATTATTGTTAAATTATTATCACTTCAATATATGAACTTCAATTTTAATTCGAAACAAATTATTTACATAAGTCGAAACAAAAAATACTACCTTACCTTGTGTTAATATGTGACTCAACTGTGTAAGTTGACTAATACTTAAATTCTGACTGTACTGTTTGATCAATTCATCTTGATAATGCTTCAAATATTCGTAAGCGTAACTTTGATCCATCAGCGACTTTTGCCAAGCGTACGTTTTATTTAAAGCAGCAGAACTAACATTTTTCGATCTTTGATATCGAGGTTGACCGGTCGTTTTTTGTAGAGGAGGTCGTCCTCTAGGTCTACTGCCTCCGGGTCTCTTTAACGGAGCGCTTTGCGGAAGAGTCACCGTTTGCGGAGATGGCATAACGGGAGCCTATAAATAAACGAAAAAGTATATTTTGTATCAGGCTCAACTATAATACACATACATTTGAGGCCATATTTCAATAGGACTCTACAAGAACTCTTGAAGTGAGGAAAAATTTAATAAAAAAGTTGTTAAGCTGTTATCCACACTGATGTGTGGGCATCAGACTGTGATGATATTGTAAAAACATTTTCTGTAAACATTTCAAGAAATATAGAGAAGTTACTGTTTGATTTTACTGTGAAGACTTCAGAAGATTGAAAATAAAATATTATTTGCGTAACATCATTAGGTTCTCCCAATGGACAGACTTATGGTATGCCGGCCAGATACCAACCTGTAAGTTTACACCAAGTAGTTACAAAAATAAAATAAGACACCAGACAAGAAAAATATGGACAACTTTAACAGATGACATATTGAACATATATTTAGATAAAGAGTAAAACTACAGATTAATGACTTTTCCTGGAAGAAATTATGAAAAACATAAAGGATTGTAAATATTTACTCAGTGACTCTAATCAACTGTTGAAAATCTATTAGAGAAATTACTCGAAGAAAAACAAAGTAAATCTGAAATTCCGAATTTAGAGAAAATTTCAAAGGATTTTATGATTGATAAATTCACTAGCAGAAATACAAACGCTCATCAATGGATTAAGGATTTCAACAAAGAATGTGAACATTTTCATATTGACGAAGATAAAAAGAAAAGTTTTGAAAAAATTTTAGGAAAATTCTGCTATAGATTGGTACAACTGTATGTTAATGAAATTTACAGTCCAATCAGAATGGAACAAATGGGAGAAAAATTTTTGCGACACATTTGGAAACAACGGTTGGTCGCCCATCAGATATGTCCTTGCCTTTAAATATCAAATGGGTTCATTGCTTGAGTATGCACTAAAAAAAGAAAAATTATAATTAGAAGTGAGAAAATCAATTGATACTGGAACACTAATAGACCTTATAGCAGCGGGCCTGCCTAACTATTTGACTGATAAAATTGACCGAGAGACATTACAAGAATCCGAAGATCTCTACAATGAGTTAGGAAAATTGAAACATCTGGTCGGAAAGAATAAATATGATAAAAAGGACTACACATACTATGATACAAAATCTAAAAACATTGAAGAAAAAAAGCCATGCCAACTTTGTTTCACTGAGAAAAAAGAGAAACGCTTCCATCCTGAGGAAAATTGCTGGTTTAAAGGGAAAAATCAAAAAGCCATTGTGATAGGTGTTAATATCTCTGAGTTAGAAATTGCACTAAATACGGAAAATCCATTAATAAAAGTAATGTTGCTATTAAATGACACCTTACAAGTTTCTGGAATTTATGATTCTGGTTCAAATGTGTCGTTAATTAATGCTAAACTATTAAAGATATAAGAAAAAGAAGACACAAGTGATAATTAAACAACAAATTTGAAAACTATTAATGGTGGGGGAGAAAACAAAAGATATGGTAATACTAAAAATAAGAATCTATAATGTTGAAAGAATTATGAATACTAGGTGACAAAAATGAAAAAGATGTTTATTCATACTCTGAAGTATTGAAACAAGAAATTGATTATATAATGCCCGTCTGGAGTCTCCCCCCCCTATCTATTTCATGAACCATAGAACTTACATCAATAATAGTTTGGGTGCCGGAAATAGGGTACAAATGCAACGTTTTTGATAGTATTTCGTGACGTCATCATTCAAAATGGCGGACTGCCGCCATTTTGTAAGTTAATTTTAAATGAGATCATATGGCAAGTAATACCTCATTTGAACGCTCGTTTCAAGTCTTGTTCAACGACACTATCACGATCAAACTATTTCTACTTATTTGCGAATTTCAACCCAGTTGCTAATTTAGAAAAGATGAACGTGTTCATTGGTCGCTTGGATATTTCGTGTGTCATTGATCTATTACTCGGTTCATTTTTGGCATTAGCATCGCACTACTGTCAAAATTGAGAGTTTTTGTAAGAAATATCCAAGCAACCAATGAACACGTTCATCTCTTCTAAATGAGCAACTGGGTTGAAATTCACAAATAAGTAGAAATAAATTGATTGTGATGGTATCGTTGAACAGGACTGGGAACGAGCATTCACATAAGGTATTACTTCCCATATGATCCCATTTAAAATTATCTTACAAAATGGCGGCCGTCCGCCATTTTGAATGATGACGTCACAAAATACTAACGAAAACGTTACATTTGTACCCTATTTCAGGCACCCAAACAATTATTGATTTAAGTTCTATGGTTCACGAAATAGATAAGGGGCGGGCGGGGGATACTTTAGACGGGCACTGTATAAACAGAGGTGACGTGAATTTCAACGAATATATAAACTTGAATTTGAAATTTCTGGAAATAATTTAGATTTATATCAACAAACAGAAATTGATAAATTAATAGAAAAGTAAAAACCAGTCTTTGCTAAGGATAAATACGAGTCGGCACTGTACGACGATATTATGAAGCTCATATAGATTTGACGGTGGATAAATATTGTTACAAACGTCCGTACAGGTGCACAGCTAATGACAGAAAAGAAATCGAAAATCAAGTATCAAAACTATTAAAGAAGAATGTTATTGAGGAATCCTGTAGCCCATTTGCTGCTCCCGTTACCCTAGCATATAAAAAAATAAGATTATGTATAGATTTCAGAGAATTGAACAAAACTGTCGTTCCACAATCACAACCATTCCCCTTGAGAGAATTTAATGGTGAAAACTGTGAACTGTAAATAGTTTTCTACTTTTGACATAAATTCAGCATTTTGGTCAATTTTTTGAAAATTTAAGATACAAAACTGAATTTGTTACAGGCCATTTCCAATGGACATGCCTCCCATTTGGGTTAAAGACAGCTCCAGCTATTTTTCAAAGAATATTGGGTAACATAATAAGAATAGATTTTTCAGTAAATTTTATACATTCATGGACAAAATTATGGAATATTTTTAATTTTGCGTAATTTCTTTTTGAAACAATAAATTCTGATGAATCAAGTCATTTAAATACCATGATTTACGAGAAACTGTTTATTTTAAAATATTTCAGTGAACAATCTTAAGTTTTAATCAGAAGAAAATCGTGATAAAAAATTACTGCTAAATGTTATGAAAATTAAGGATATTTACATCATATTTAAATACTAATTGGAGGACAAGTCTTTTGATTAAAATTAGAGCACAGTTAGTAACGAGTATTCCCCCCTCGAGCTCTAATTACTGCTTCCATTCTTCTCGGCATGCTGCTAAGGAGGTTCTGGATAAATTGTTGAGGAATTGTATTCCACTCTTCTTTTGCAGCAATCCGAAGCCGATCTATTGTACTTGGAACAGGATTTCTTCGTCGTCTGCGGCGTTTAAGATATTATTATATATGTTTTATTGGATTGGGGCTATATGGTGGCCAATCTAATCTTTGAATTTGGAACGTATCAAGGTAATTAGTCACTATGTCAGCTGCATGCGGTTGAGCATTATCGTGCATTAATATGAATCCTTCATATCCAATATAGCGGACATAAGGCAAAACATGATCTTGCAGGATGTTTTCAATATACAAGTAACTTGTCATTCGTCCCTCCCAAGAAACACCGCCCCAGAGCATTATACCGCCACCGCTAAAACTAACGGCCTCTATGAGATTGTACATGTGGTTTCGTCCTTCTGGCTTCCATAACTGAATTCTAGTCTCATCCGTAAAGAGAACATTTTTCAAATTCTCGATATCCCACTGAATATGTCTTCCAGCAAATTCTAATCGTCGGGCTTTGCGATTTTGGACGTGGAACTTTGGCGGGCCCTATTGGCTTTAAACCTGCTTCTTTTAATCTTTGCCTAACTGTTTTTGAACTTACATTAATTTGTCTTACATTTAGTAAGTAATTTTTGAGATGCGTCGATGTCAATGTGCGATTTCATGTAGAATTAAGTATCAAAAATCGATCATCAATTGCTGTTGCACACCTCTTGCGCCCTTGACCAGGTTTACGTACGAAATTTCCAGCCTCTTCATACCTTTTTAAAATATTCGATACTGTAGATTGACCTCTCCTGAGAAGTCGTCCTTTTGTTTATATTCTTCGTTATATAGTCACAATTTGCTCCGCTTAAACTTCATTGCAGTGTCTAACTGGTGGCATACTGATGTTTTCAATTGCAACGTACACAAACACTACTTGCTATTACTTGGTTAATTACACTACAGTAAAATAATTCCAAGCTTAATTCTCTATAATTCATAAAATATGTAATTCATTGTTTTTTATAAAATGCACAAAAGACAATAATATGCGCCATTAATGTCAATTAAACGTCAAAATATGTTAAATCAAGCGAGTAATCAGCCTACTAGATAACTAATATCTATACTATATATAATATTGATACAGCATAAATTCCAAAGAATTCAAAGTTTAAAGATTTCCTGAAAATGGAAAACATAACAATAGTATTCACAGCTGTGGATGCACCATTTTCAAACGGGCTTAACGAAAAACCAAATCAAACTTTAGTCAATAGAATAAGATGTAAAATAAACCAATGTGAAAAGAAAACATCATGGACAACTGTTACACAAAAATATAACGAAACAGAACATACAGTCACAAAATTTACTACAAAATGCCTTTTAGATGGCAAGAATTCGGATATTCTGCCACTTTAATTCAAACCAAGATGCACAAAAGAAGATCTGAAAAGAGAAAGCTAGACCTTCAAAATTCAATGAAATCTCACAACTTAAATATAAAAATATATGAAGGGAAGAATATGAATTCGAAGTGAGAGATAGGGTCTATAGTATGTAGAAAACGGAAATCGACTAAATGGAAAGAAAATGGATGAACTGAGAATTGGATCATACAAAATCTTAAGAAAGATTTCCAATTCAATCTATGAAGTCTACGTCGGACATAAGGAGGCAGAATCAAATCTCTACCATATTACTGAGCTGTCTCCAGTAATAGTCAGCACCTAATCGAACAATCACTTGCAATTGTTCTCTCAGAGGGTGGGAGATGTAAAGAGAATCACTACACTAGTGTTGTGATTTCCTTAACCATTTCGAAGTTGCAGCCTCAGCAACAGAGCTTAATAGATGTCACATCTGGCATCAACACCTACAGATGTGCCACTGTCAGTCTGGTAAATTTTGAAAATATTGTCATATTAAGTTATTTTTACTTATGTTAAATATTAGTGAGTACAGAGTTTATTTCCAGTAAAAGAAATATGTAGACCTGAAATAAAGGTTTTAAATATTGTTTTTTTGTCTTTACAGGTGAGTGATATGAAATGTTGTAATACACTTAATTTTGTCTTTACAGAAAAATGCAATTTTGTTATTATTTTACCCATCAGAGAGAGATGATATTATATACATACACTTTTCATTAATAAATAAATATTTTCAAAATTGGTAATTTTTTTATGAAATTTTCGGGAGTGGTACAATTCGAGTTCTAGGCCTCAAATGTAAAATTCTAAGAGTGGTATTATAGTTCTACCTTATATCAATAAGTGAGATAACATTTAAACATCGTAAGTCACAATTTTATTAAATCTAGGAAAACAATTGAAATAATATACGACAAAAAAAAACTGTAGATCTTTCATTATTTACTTACATTTGAAGAAACCGCAGGACCTCTAGGAACCAACATTGTCGGTTTTGGAGTGACACTTTGTAGTCTATGTTTTTCGGCAGCTTTGTTTTGCGAACAGAATTTAATCGCCAAATCCAATATATTTACGTTTTCCGGAATCTGGAAATGTGTAAATATTAATTTTTCGAATAAAATTTCGAACGCTCATCTTACCTTTTCTTTTATGAACTTCTTATATACTTCCGTTAATAGATTAGCGAATGGAGTTTCTTTTGTGGGAGCATGCTTTGATAACCTTTGATGTATCTTATAAATTTCTTGTAAGAGTTTAGCGATTTGCGGATTGGTCATGTCTGACACGTGTTTAATTTGACTCCTTATAGTTTGGATACACATTGTCATCGCTTGTTCCGAAAAGGCCATTCTTTCAGTATCCTTTATGTAAATTCTGACAAAATTAAAGAAAATACCCGTATATAACAACAACATGAAACAAAAATGTTAAATAATAAAGATCCTGAAGTAAAAGAAATAAATTGATTTAATGAGCAAATGATATTTATAAATATACTTTTATGATCAGTTCGGACTTATAACTAATTGAATAAAATAACTATTCGGACAGCTTTTTATTTTCTTTTTAATAAACTTTCTCAAATTATAAAAATTGGAAACAACAATTTTTTTGTACAAACTTCACAAAACTGTCAAAAGAATAAACGGTTTTAAAGATTAAAACTAACTTTTCCGCATCTGTGGCCCTGAATAATATTCTATCATAAAATTGTTACTTGTATACACTTGGGGGATGTATCGTGCTAACAAACCGAAATTTCTCCAAAAATAACAAAAAATTTAGTATATCTGGATTTATAGGACCCTCTGTACTCGCTCTAGTCAACTGAAAATCAATAGGGTACATCTGTGAGGCACCTTGAACAATATTCAATCATAAAATTGATCAATCGTTTACTATCTGGAGGCTGTATCGTGCTAACAAACTGAAAATTCTTCAAAAATTAGAAAAATTTGATACTTCAAGTACCATAGCACCCGATTTACTGGATTTAGTGAGCTGAATATCAATAGGGTTCAACATTGAGATGTTCTGAATAATATCCAATCATAAAATTGGTCACTTGTATATACTCCGGAGGCTGTATCGTGCTAACAAACACTGAAACTTCTCCAAAAATGACAAAAATATTGTACTTAAAGTACTGGAGCACATGGTATATTGGCTCTGGTGAACTGAAAATCAATAGGGCTCATCAGTGAGATGTCCTGAATAATATTCAATCTTAAAATTGGTGACTTGTTGAACTCCGGAAGCTGTATCATGCTAACAAACTAAAATTTGTCAAAAATGTCGTACTTTAAGTACCATAGCACCCGTTGTACTGGCTCTGGTGAGCTGAAAAACAATAGAGTTCATCTGTGACATGTCCTTAACAATATTCCATCATAAAATTGCTGACTTATTGCACTCCGGAGGCTGTATCGTGCTAACAAGACATGTAAGGAAAAGTGGCCGACGACAACGACGACATACACACAGGATTTTTTTTCTAAAAACCGTTTTTTGTGTTATTGTTGATGGAAAACGGAAAAATAACTTTGAAAATTCCAACTTTTTTTGGGGTAAACCAATACTTTTCTCGAATATTGGATAGGTTGGGCAGAAAAGTAATATCTACCAACAAAAATAAAAACTATTTTATAGCTAACTATAAAACATGGCAAAAACCTCTAATTTTTTCAACAAAAAATGAAAGAATTGTTGCATTTGAATAAATTTTCATATACATATGATGGTAACGTACTTATCTGGTTCGGGTGTTCTTCTCAATTGTACACATAAATCGATGAGAGTTTTGTTATCATTGGTGTTACGTAATATCTGCATCAACAACGAAAGACATCGACTCATATGAGCTGAAAGTGAACCTGGTCTATCTATTTCAGTAGACGGGATCCTCCAAATGCCCTGAAATAGAAGCACATAATGGAAATATTGAGGAAGTATATTTTTCATCTTAATGTGTCACTTACGTTAAAGAAATTATTGGGTTTCCTGTCGTTGAATAATCCATTAACGACAGTGCCGTCTTTACATTTGTAATCGCTCAATAATAATTGTTTGCATTTGTTCACATCTTTTTTCGCTTTGTAGTAAAAATAAAGATGAGCCAGACGGTACAAAGCTTTATAGTTTTGTGTCAGACGAATTATGCATATTTCTAAACCTACAAAAACAACAACAATATCTATACAGTTAAACAATAATCAATCTAATGGCGGTAACAAAAAATTGATGTTTATATTTTATTCAATTAAATACAAAAAATACTTTTTAGAAAAAAATATCAGTAGAATATTTTAGACAAAAATTAATATTCCGTTGTTTACATATAATTCAAATATTCCTTTATATACGAGTATTAGAGGGTTTTTGTCAAATTCATAATATATTGAGACTCATATCCCAAAAAAGACTTACTTTGCTATATATTCCTAAATTTCGAATTCTAGAAACAATTGCTTGGGATTTTACTCAAATAAATTACTTTTTAAAAAATGTATGCGTATTTCGAAAACGAATGCCCCTAGACGGTCAATAATATTGCACAATACTTTTATTGTGCAATATCATTGTATGACCTCTCAAACCCAAAGAACCCAAACAATCAATATTTATTGCACAATAATATTGATGGTCTACAAGCGTCAATATTTTCGCATGAGCAGGACCTCTGTCTACATAGTGTTGAAATGTTGGAAATGTCGAACCAAAATGTGGCTGCAACTGTCCTGTTGGTCCTTAAACTTATTAAAAAAATGAAATGTCGTGGGTCGAAAGAATTGTTGGGTGTTGCTGCTACTTCGTAAAACGAAATTATAATGAATATCATTAGGATGAAATAATATTACTAAAATTCATAACTACTTTTGGATATCCCCCGGTAACATTAAGTTTCTCAAATCTTATCAATATAAGAGGAGCTTCAGAAAATTTCCAATTTCTTCAGAGAACCTTTATATATATATATATATATATATATATATATATAAATATATATATATATTATTAACTATTTATGATATTTACTTATTTACTTTTGATTATGAATTATTTAAATGTATATGTTTATTATTTAGAATTTTTGTTTAGTTTGGCTAGCTCAGTTGGTTATTGTTATTTTGTTTAGTAATTTATTTTAATTTGATTATTCGGGAGCATGAAATCCTTTTTCTCTTTGAGTCCTGGCTTTTATATTGTTGTAATAGTTTAAATAAAAAGAAAACACATTATTTTGAAATCAATTTAATTTTAAATTTAATATTTTATATATTTGATAAAAATAATATGAGACGCCACTGGTTGTATTGTATCTACTTATTTATTTTAATCATTTTATCAATGCGCATGCGTGAAAAAACTGGTCATGCGCTTTAGCACAAAACGAACAATTCTTATACGTAAGAAGCATCTATTCATATTATACCAAGTTTGTTGAAGATGCAGACAAATGAATGGTTCAAACACATAAAAGAATTTATATATAAATCATACCTATATATGATACAAATTGCTGTGGGAAGAAAATAGTTATATACATAGATAGAAATATAGGAATTATATACAGATGGACATAGTTATTACATTGATAAATTTTCAATCAATAGATTTATGCGATTACAAGATGTCGTAAGTACATATTTTAATTTATTTAAAATCGGCCTTTTATTAATTTTAACGATTTATGCGATTAATTCACTATATAAAGTCTGTTTCTTTCTTTTTTAGATCGATCATAGTGCAAAAGTTTATCAATTTATGAAATTAAGTACTTAATTGAGTATTTGAGTTTTTACTCTGATTATTGGCCAATAATGATTTAAAAACACTGACCTGTTGATCTTGAATTGGGATGAAAGTCTCTGGATCCCAGGAACACTCCGCTGAAGCTCCAAAAAACCAAAATTAATGAAAATTTCGTAGATTCTTGCCGAAAAACTTGATACAATTCACTGTGAGTATTACTAAGATTGTATTTAATAGTACTTTATAGGTTTAAATGTCTTAAACCGGGAATTTCTTGAAATTTCAGGAACACCATCACACACACTCCTCGCTTCTTGACACCAGCTTCCCTTCCTCTTTTCAGCGTCCCCTCGATTCTCTCCTTTTTTCAACAAACAGTCTTTTGTTCTTTTTTAGGTCACTATTTCAAAGTTTATTTGTTGATTCACAATTTGTTCTGTCATATTTTATAACCAATAAAATATTGTCTTTTGCAATCAGATTAATTGAAACTTCTTTCACTTATTAAAAATTTCATACATACACTCTTTTACATTATTAGTTCATTTATAGAGTTCCTATGAGTTTTTTCATCATACAAATAAATTAAAATTGGTTATACATAGATATATTTACATGGTACAACATTCAATATTGTTATTGATAGTATATCCTTGTTACACTCATATTAATTATAAATATAAATTCTCTTATGTTATTTGTCTAAACTCTTTGCATTATATTATTTATAATAAACTTTAACAAATTACTATTTATTGATTCAACGTTCATTTTATTTACCATATATCATTTATCTATATGTCATTATTTGTTTATCTATGAAAATCTATTGAATTCTATTCTATTCAATATTTGTATTTGTTTTTTATTCTTAAATTAATGATTATAATGAATTATCTATTATAATATTTGTATTCTAATATAACTACTTATATCTAAAATTCTCTTGACTTGACTATATAATTATTTCTTTTTAGGTGAACAGCTGGTTATGGTATGGAAAATATTCTTCGTCTTAGGCAACTTTATTTACATCATTACATTGGTTAGGCAATCTCTATACTTTGTATTATTATTGAGGTAATTCTTTATTTATTATATTATTATAGGCTATTATTTAATATATCTTTATTTGATATGTTGTTTAAATTAAGAAAAGTGTTTCCTTTTTACTTGTTTTCTTAAATTATATTATTTTCATATATTTTAATACTAGCAACATATTTTTATAATACTAATTCTCTTATTATTTATGATATCTGGTTCAATATATATATATATATATATATATATATATATATATATATATATATATATATATATATATATATATATATATATATATATATTTTGGCCAACTAGGGTTACCAACCTTGAAAATTAGTTTTTCGAGATCGAATGGGAAAAATCGAGATGGTTACAACAACATCGAACTTAAACTGCAACACAACAAAAACTTATTTTTTTTAAAACCGGCCAGAAATTAGTACTTTCCAGTTTATTTTTAGGTCAGATAATCTCATTTTGTCGGACCGAGCTAGAAAATTATTGTGATAGTCCGGGAAAAGCTTTTACCGGACTCATTTTTATTTACTTTCCGGCCAATCTTTAATGAAAAAAATAATAAAATAGTTAGTCTAAGATAGCGGTCAATTGATTTCTACAGTAACCGAGCTTTGTATTATTTAAAACTATAAAATAACTCGACATATTTTGACGTTTAGTTGAAAACGTGACATTTATTATAAAATGGATATTCAAAATTATGCATTTGACTGTGAATTAATGGAAGATGAAATTATACCAGATGAAATTGTTGAGGCGGCCCCCCAAGTAACGTTTGATTTATTACCGTCGATGTCCCGGACGCGATATGAAGAAACATACCAAATTTTTGAAAAGTGGTGCCTGGAAAAGAAGGTAATGAGCATTTGTGAAGATGTGTTATTGGCATGTTTGTCAGAAAAATCAGAAACGCTGAAATTATCTTCGTTGTGGAGTTTATATTCGATGCTGAAGGCCATGCTACGTACCAGAAGAAATATCGACGTAAGCAAATATTTTAAATTAACAGCGTTTATGAAGAAAAAATCCGTAGGGTATAAAGCAAAGAAGTCTAGAGTACTTAATAAAGAGGATATTGATAAGTTTTTAGTAGAAGCTTCAGACGAACAATATCTAATGACCAAAGTGTTGTTGATTATGGGTTATACTGGTGCATGTCGACGGGAAGAAATCACTAATATATTAATTGAAGACATAAAAGACAAACAAACTATGCTTTTGGTATATACTGTCAGATAGCCAAGCAGCGCTAAAAGCTCTGAGGTCATACACCTGTGAGTCTAAGCTAACTTGGGACTGTAAACAATCCCTGAGACAACTGGCAGCAAACAATCAGGTCACCCTGATGTGGATGCCAGGTCACAGAGGAATTAAAGGCAACGAAGAAGCAGATTGCCTTGCCAAAGAAGGGGCAAATACACAATTTCCCGGCCCAGAACCCTTCTGTGGACTCTCCAAAGCCCACTTAAAAGAGGAGTTCCGACGCTGGGAAACCGATGAAATGAAATCTCACTGGAATAAAGTGCCAGGACAAAGACAAGCGAAAAGACTATTGTGCCTATCGCCTAAGAAAGCTAAACAGCTTCTCGAGTTGGACAAGAAAGACTTGAAGATGGTAACGGGACTCCTCACTGGACACTGCCCTCTGGGGTATCACCTCAAAAAGATGGGCAAATCAGAGAGTGACAGTTGCCGCTACTGCGAGAACTTCGCGGAAACTGCAGAACATTTGCTTTGCGAATGCCCAGCGCTTTTCTGCAAGAGGCTTAAGTTCCTGGAAGGGGCCTTTTTAACGCCCTCCGACATCAGGAACTTAGCTCCCAGGAAACTGATAAACTTCACAAGAAGTCTCGGAATCCCGGGCCTCGAATAGATCAAGGGTCACGCACAAAAGATCTTATAGGTCGAAGTGCTTGTGAGGCTGTACAGCCTGTACGACCCCCCTACAATCTACAATCTACATGCTTTTGGTTAAAATTTCAAACACCAAAACAAACAAATCAAGATCATTTATTATTAATGGGGGAAAAGAGCTAAATTTGTATAGGAAGTATATAGCGCTACGCCCAACCAACGTTCCTCATCGACGTCTCTTTATTATTTACAATAAAGAAAAATGTAATAAACAACCTGTAGGCATACAGCCTGTAGGTAATGAAAAATCAAAATCCAGGTACGAAAATGTTTATGATTTGTTCATGAAATGGATGGATATGAAGCAATGCAAAACTATTACAGAGGATGTAATTTTGGCTTATGTGGCGCAAAAATCTGAAACTGTCAAATCCTCTACTCTGTGGAGCATATACTCTATGTTGAAAAGTACCATTTTAGTGAAGAAAAATGTAAACATAGCCACTTTTCTAAAGGTTATAGTAATTCTCAAAAGGAAGAATGTTGGTTACAAAGCCAAGAAATCAGAAGTCTTCAACAATGAGCAGATCAACAAATTCATTAGGGAAGCGGACAATGAAACATATTTAATGCTGAAGATAATTTTAACAAAATATTACGATTGTAGGATATAAAGTATCAACTTAATTTTCAGGTAGCAACAATTATTGGGTTAGCCGGTGCGTGTAGAGGAGAAGAGCTAACAAAAATGTCAATTGATCTAATAAACGACAAGGAAGACATGTTGCTTGTGAAAATACCGGATTCCAAAACACATATTGAGAGAACTTTTGTTGTAATTGGGCAAGAAAAACTGCTGTTGTATAGGCAATATTTATCTTTACGGCCATCCCATACTTCACATAACAGATTATTCGTGAATTACAAAAAAGGAAAATGTTCAACTCAGCCTGTTGGTATCCACAGTTTTGGGAGTCTCGGAATAAAAATCGCACAATTTTTACATTTCCCCAACCCTAAAAATTACACAGGCCATAGTATTCGTCGAACTTCGTTAACGTTATTTGCTGATAATGGTGGAAACATCACAAATTTGAAGAGACACGGTGGCTGGAAGTCTACCAATGTGGCTGAAGGATATATAGATAATTCACTAACAAACAAAATTAAAATTGCCAAGACCATTCAAAAATCATCAGAAGAAAACAATCAATGTGAAACGGAAACTTTGCCTTCTTGCTCTGGCTTCAACAATTTAAATATACCAATCATTTCAAACAAATTGAATCCCTTCAATATTAGCAATTGCTCGAATTTTAATATAAATATTAATATAAATAAGAATTAGAATGTTTTTGTTAATATGTAGTATTTTCTGTTCTGTTTAATTCAAATAAGAATTAAAATGTGTAATAAAGAAATGTGACGTCTCAATGATTTGTTATTATACACGGTTGCCGAAAAAATATTGTACGCAACAGGACCGGAGACTGTTTTTTCGGACTCGCAGACTTCCAGGACTCGCCCTGGAATCTTGTATACTCGTCCGAAAAAACAGTACTTTCCGGCCTTGTTACGTAAATTACTATTTTCTGTGAGTTTTCTTTACTAATATTGGTGAAAACCTCAGATTAACAAATAAAATGATAAAAATGTATTGCAGCTTCTCTGTTAAAACCAAATATTTCGAATACTATTGATTTTAGTATAATGAAAGTTAATAAGTTTTTGTAACATAATTGAACGTAGATTTAAATAATATTGAAAAAAAATATTTATAGTGTTATAATTAATAGGGGGGTCAAAGGTACTGCTCCAAGTTACAGTACGCCACTGGATACAGTATCTGAAGATTAACTTTTGGTTATGGTCAAAATTAAAATAAATGATATATATATATATATATATATATATATATATATATATATATATATAAAATACTTACATAATTAAACGAGGTTGTAGGTAAAGTTGAAAAAAATAATAATATGTATATAATAAATCATTTTAAATATTATCCAAAAATTATAAAATTTCAAAAAACAATATAGGCATTAAACAATGTTGCTAAGTCAACAAGTCAATACGAATTTTGTTAATTTGTATTACTTTGATGTTATGATTAATTAAAATAAATAAAATTAAAATAACATAACATAAATACCAACGATCTTTTAACTCTCAAGGAATACATTGTATCTATTTTAGTAAAATTAATAAATGAATTATTCAAACAAGGTATATTTCCAGATATTCTCAAAGTCAGCAAAGTAACACCCATACACAAATCTGGCCCAAATAATATCATAGATAACTATAGACCTATTTCAGTAGTTCCTACTCTATCAAAGTTCATAGAAGTTATTTTGAAAAAATGTATTATCACTTACATAAAAAAATGTGTCGATTTTGACCAATATCAGTACGGATTTCAAGAAAATAGTAGAACCTTGAGTGCAAGCATAGACTTTGTTAACCAAATTGCTTCATCACTAGATGATAAATACTACGTTCTTGCCGTATTTGTGGATCTACTAAAAACATTTGATGTGGTTGATTTCTCAATACTTCTCACAAAAATTGAAGAATGCCCTCTCATTAATAAAAACATATCTTCTAGATCGCGAGTAATTTACAGTAGTTGATGGCTGTTCGAGCCAAACTGAAAACACCAAAGCAGGTGTGCCCCAAGGCTTAGTCCTTGTACCACTACTTTATACAATACATGTTCTGTCTTTGAAAACTGCTAACATTATAGGTAGATATTTTAAATTTGCAGATGATATTTTACTTGTATACAAGGGTAAAGATCTTAAACAACTCGAAACGATAGTAAATGCTGACCTTGAAAGATACCACAGTTGGCTTGCAAAAAATAAACTTCAGCTCAATGTAAAAAAGACTACTTATATAATTTTCTCTCAGAAAAACATGAAACTACAGGACATTATATTGGAGATAGGAGGCAAAGAAATAACGAGAGTCCATAATGCTAAGTATCTGGGATTAATAATCGATGAAAACCTATGCTGGAATAATCATGTCACCCATATAGAAAAAAAAGTAGTTCCAATGGTTGGTGCCCTATATCGCTGTAGAAACTACCTATGCCCATCTTCACTCCACCAAATATAGAGTGCATATTTCTTATCAATTTAGCTACTTGATTCCTATATGAAGATCATGTGAACAGACATTATTCAAAAAAATAAAAACACTTCAAAACAAAGTGGTGAAAACTTTATTCAGCCTTCATTACAGAGCTTCAACTGATAACATATACAGAGCAACCAAGATACTGCCTATTCAGAGTATTCTAGAAATTGAGCAAAGTAAATTTGTTTACAAGGTTATAAACGAACAAATTGAATGCAATACCAACTTTACATTTGTTAATCAGCTCCATGAATACAATAGTCGAACGCATAATTATTTTTTTTATAACCTGTACGTACTAACATTGGCCTAAATAATCCCATTACACTATGCATGAAAACTTATAATACTCTCCCCGAAGAAATAAAAGACAGCTCTAATATCAGTATATTTAAGAAGAAAATCAAGAGTTATCATACCTGCATACTCAACAAATGATTGACATAATTTTCTTTTTTATTTTCTTTCTTATGTATTACAAAATTGAATAAGACTGGTATAACTATGTTATTTTGTGAGAAATCAATTAGTCAAACTGTTAGATTTCAGATACATTTGTGCAATATATCCTTAAGTGAATTTTAATTGTATTGGTGTTGTTTGTTGTACTTTATATAGTCGTATTATTATTGTTTAACTACTTTTCCGAGACCAGCACGTGCTGTGCTGCTTTGTTATAACCTGTTTTTGGATAGTGCTGCTATCTCAATTTCTAATTAATATTGTGATATACATGTAACTCTCGTAGCATTATTTGAATAAAGTTCTTGAAAAAAAAATATTATAGGTTTCTTATATGATTGGAACTTAAATTATTGAAATTATGTATAAAATTAAATAATTTTTATATGTTAAAATCTTTCTCGAATGTTTAAATTTAATAGACACTTGATTTGGAATTAAGTCGTCAATAATTGCCTGTAATTTTAATTGAGGGAATAAAGGTAGTTTAATTTTGCAGTGTTGATGGATTTCAACACACTATTTGTTAACAACAATAACACTCAAGTTTATCTACAAAAAAAATAAGTGTGAATGTATTTATACTCGTATACAAAAAATAAAAGCGATGAATAAGTTTATAGTCTGGTGAAAAAAAAATATGTTTAATTTTAAGGTGCAAATCCACAATGAGATTAAAATCGCATGTCTTATCTCAGATATGTTTTCACAAAACGTGAGAGTTTTCTGTTAAACACCAGAGTTAACAAATTTTTCTCTCATACGACAAGGTGTCTCGAATGGCGGTTTCCACAATCAGTGTACATGTCAATTAGAAAGAAACAAAAATATGTGTTGTGGAGAGATTTTATAAAAACATGTCAAGAAAAAAGGCTGCAATTTATTATTATTTTTATTACATTGCTGTGTTAAATCATCTCGAAAAAGTCTCACAGGTATTGGGCGAGAGATTGGATTATAAGGAAAGAAAACAAGAATATAATGAAAACATTGTTAAACGAACTAGGAACTAGTACGGGATGATCAGGATTCTCACAAGAATTTTCTTCGTATGACGCCGCCAATTTTCGTTATTTGCTGGACAAAATAAAGTTTGCAATAAAGAAACAAAGCACACATATGAGGGATGCAATTAAGAAGGGATTTATGCAATATCTTACTTCTTGTCCGGTTAAAAGTACACTCTTTACTCTTTAAACCCCCCCTTTCACGTAAATAACTCATTAAAATAATATTTGTTTTACGACACATCAGCAAAAATCAAGCGAGACGTTAAAATTTGTTTTAGAAATGAAACTGTCACAGCACAATCTATCACGAGGTTATCTCTAATATAATTTCAGATCTGTTTCAACAATAAAATTAATCATTTCTAGAAAATGTTTATTTCCAGAGTAAAAAATCTAGCGATATTCTCATTGTGGATTCGCGAATTATATCACCCTCACCCGCAGATCAGTTATAATAATATGATATTGTAATTTGCTTACGTTGTATTTTCAGATTTATATATAAATTCATTTTCTTTCAAGAAGGAGCCAGTCTGCAGTTAGAACCGATCGAATATTGTCGGTATAGTTAGTTTGTAGTTTTTAAAAAACAGATTTACGAAATAAAGTACATTTTTGGCGCAGTCAGTAGGATTGTTCGGGTCGTGCGTATTGAACGTCCGATATTCGTTTCAACGATTTACCGACAAATCGAACTTTGCACACAAGTTTAAAGTGAAAAAAACCGGCCTGTGTTCAGTGAAGTGCCAGTTTTGGAATCATTCATCAGTCTATTGGAGATCTGTTCCAGACCATTCCGAATTTCGAGAATTAGGACCCACATCGCCTGAATTCTGCAAGGATTACCTACTCCTTATAGTTAAGAAAAACATGATCAAAGTCGCATTGATTATTTTGTACGTACAATTTATGAATTCAAATAATCTTTTGGACGAAATTCAAACTGCTTTTAGTGAATTGAGTAATGGTTCTCTTTCTACTGCATCAAATTCAAAAGATAAAACAAAATTTAAGCATAAATCTAAAAAATCAAATACCTTAAGTATAAATAACCTAAGTAGTAGTCATTCATCGAACCTTATAACGCAACCAATCGTAAATAACGAACAATTAGAATCAGAAATGGCACAAGCACAATTTAAATGGGAATATATTAACTGCATTCCAGAATTTGATGGTAACCCTAACGACTTAAACAGATTTATTTCTGTAGATGAATCCATTATTGCTCATTTCGAAGATAGAGAAAACCACAATAACTTTCAGAATATTTATTTGTTGAATTCTATATTATCAAAAATTAAAGGAAACGCTAAAACAATAATAAATATCCACTCTTGTAACACATGGGTCGCATTAAAAAACATTCTAACTACTAATTTCTCAGACCAAAGAGACAAAATTTGCTTGAATAGAGATCTCGTAATGCTCAAACAAAATTCAAACGAGTCTTCTCAATCGTTCTATGATAGATGCTTACATATTCTAAATTTAATTTGTAGCTATCCTAATATCCACGAAAATACAGAGGCTGCTAGATTTCTTAAAAATACCCTATATCAAAATTTAGCCCTCAAAACATTTCTCTCCGGGCTAAGAGAACCCCTAGGAACCACCATCCGATGCATGAGGCCCGCTTCTTTAACAGAGGCTATGCAATACGTTTTTCAAGAAGAAAATGGCCATTATCTTCAAAATTCATCTAATAGAAATTTCCCGAGACAATTTGCCAATAATAATAACAGATCGAATCATCGATCAATGCAAACACCCAATCAATCTTCATTTAATTCGCATACTCCGAATCACATTTTTACCATACAAACGAATAACTTTCCTTCTCAACCTATACCAATACAACCCCGACAAATACAACACAATTTTCCTAGGAACTCTCAAGTCTTTAGACAACCAAATTCGAATACCAATGTGTTCAGACCCAATCCAAATAATGATAGATTCCCTAAACCATCGCCCATGTCGATGTCAACTAGAAATACAAATCAGCCCAATCAGTTCAATAGACAATTCTCGACTACAAATAATAGACCTCCAAATAATCATCCCAATTTTATATCTGAAGAACTCTATAATGTAGAATCACAAGACGACGATGGCCATTCCTATCAGTTACCATACCCCGATGATAAAAATAATGGTGATACAATAGAGCCACTCGACGATGGCGTAAATTTTCAGTAAGTGCCTCGCAACATACCTCACAAAATAAACCCAGTTGTTTCAGCCCCGAAATTATTTCACTTAACAATGTTAAATCTAGCGAACTGCCCTATGTAGTTCTACCTGAACATAATCTAAAATTCTTAATGGACTGCGGTCGGAGTAGGTCTTTCATAGACCCCAAAATTGCTTTTAAATTATACCCAAATACAATCAATAATGATCCTTTTGTAGTCACAACGGTATTTCAGCAATCTTCCCATAAATATCGCGCTGACATACAAGCCTCAAAAAAATTCAAATTGCCAAACCCAACAAATTTGAAATTTTTCCTTTTTAAATTTCACAACGTTTTTAACGGCCTTATAGGTCTAGATAATCTTAAGTTACTTCAAGCTAGTGCTGATTTCAAAACAGGGATCTTATTACACCTTTTACTAAAATAAAATTGTGTTATCATAAAACGTCCCATGATTTAAATCTCGTTACAGTAGCTCCTAGAACACAGCAAGTAATAAAAATAAAAATTAGTGTTTCTCAAGGAGATATAATTATTCCTTATAAAAAAATTGTCGATTGTGAAATTCTACAAAGTCTTAGTACAGCAAAAGACGGTTATGCTTTAACTACAATTTTAAACAAATCTACGAACTCTTTAATTTTATATTTTACAGAACCGGTTTTAGTTGAAAGTTTTCATGAAATTTACTTAGAAAACAATAATTTTGAAATTAATAACTTTGAATATTCTGATAAAAATTTAGTAATGCCAAAAATTCGAACCGAACACATGAAAGAAGAGGAAAAACGAAAAATCCCCGAGCTTTGTAATGAATATAACGACATTTTTTATAAAAAAAACGAACCATTGACATTTAATAGTAAAATTCGACATCAAATACGAACGACTGATAAAATACCGGTCTACACGAAAACTTACAGATATACTTTTATATATAGATAAGAGGTCGCTAATCAGATACAAAACATGTTGGACTCTAATATAATTCGCCAATCGAACTCGCCATGGACATCGCCAATCGAGCTCGCCATGGACATTGCCAATCTGGGTGGTAAGTAAGAAGAAAGATGCCAGCGGCAAACAAAAATGGAGAGTAGTTATCGACTACAGAAAACTTAATGAGAAGACAATAGATGATCGTTATCCTCTGCCCAATATACACGATGTTTTAGCGAAATTAGGAAATTGTCAATATTTTCGACAATAGATCTAGCTAGCGGCTTCCATCAGATCAAGATGGAAGAAAAGGATATCGAAAATACAGCATTTAATACAGAAAACGGACATTACGAATTTCTCCGTATGCCTTATGGTCTCAAATCGGCACCTGTCACCTTTCAAAGAGTCGCAGATAACATACTACGAGGTATTCAATACGAAAAGTGTTTGGTTTACCTCGATGATATCATAATATTTTCGACTTCGCTTCAGGAACACTTGGAACGCCTGCAAACAGTGTTTCAACGACTTAGAGAAGCAAATTTCAAGGTCCAGCTGGACAAATCAGAATTTTTAAGGAAGGAAGTTGCTTACTTGAGCTACATAGTAACACCTGACGGTGTTAAACCAAACCCAGACATAATATACGCTATACGCAACTTCCCAATACCGAAAACACCAAAACAAATCAAAGCCTTCCTTGGTCTACTCGGATATTATCGACGATTCATTAAGAACTTTGCCATAATTACAAAACCCCCAACAAAGTGCCTTAAAAAGGGGACGAAAATCGAATTAAATGACGAGTGCATTACCTGCTTCGAGACTTGTAAGAATTTATTGATAAACGAGCCTACTCAACAGTATCCCGATTTCTCGAAACCATATAATCTTACAACAGATGCATCAAATGTAGCTTTAGGAGCAACCCTATCTCAAGGCTCGATAGGTCAAGATCTCCCCATAGCATACGCATCACCTACTTTGAACGATTCTGAACAATCATACTCAACAATAGAGAAGGAGATTTTAGCCATACTATGGACAACCAAGTACTTCAGGATCAGAAACCATTAGTCTGGTTAAATTCACTAAAACAAACAAATTCGAAACTCTTACGTTGGAAAATAAAACTCGAAGAGTATGATTATCAAATAATTTATCGATCCGGAAAATCGAACAGTAACGCAGATTGCCTCTCACGAATTGAAATCCATACTAAAGAATCACAACCATTTTGGAACGACGATTCCTTTTGGAAAAACGTGGACGAAATCTTAGGCGAAACCAGCAATTACTATAGTCAACCCAACCCAGACCGTCAAACTGACAGTAGTCTCAATATACCTCAACCTTCGACGAGTAATCAACCTGCAGAACCTAGTGTTATTAGTGTAAGACAAGACTACGATAATTTGTCTATGATCGTAAATATTGACGATACATTTCATGACAATCACGAACAACAAACTGAAGACGACCCCGACGAAAATAACACTGTACATTCGAATTTCGATGAAAATCCTGTAGTAGGTATCCCATTTACCGAATGTGCTGTTAACTATGGCAAAAACCAAATTTTCATAGATTCAGTAATGCATTCCCCAGCAAAACCTAAAATAAAATTTCTTTTTGGAAATAAGCAACGTTATTACATTCAGTTATCTAAAAACAACTTTAATAACGATGCGATAAACTTCGTTAAAGAATATATCGTCCCAGATGTCTCTTATTATTTATATTTCGAAGATCCAACTCTGTACGAACCACTTTCGGTTTGTTTACAGCAATATTTTAAATCTTCTTCTATAAAACTTAAAAACTGTACAAGTAAACTAATCGATGTGATAGACAAACAAGAAATATTGGAAACGATCAAAAACTATCATGAAACCAAACCTAATCATCGCGGCATAAACGAAACCCTTCAAAAAATCAAACAAAAATATGACTGGCCCGATATGAAAAAATCAATCCAAACTTATATCAATGAATGTGAATTATGTCAGCAATGCAAATATGACCGACATCCAGTCAAGATCCAAATGAATCTAACACCAACAGCTACTAAACCCTTCGAAATAGTACACATTGACTCATTCACATTCGAAAATTCAAAATTCTTAACGATTGTAGATAGTTTTTCAAAGTATGCTCAAGCCTATTAATTAGAAGCCTTATCAGGAACAGAAATAGCTAATGATCTCATCAAATTTTTCTCCCATCACGGTATACCCAACCAAATAATTGGTGACAACGGCACCGAATTTAAAAATAGGGTTGTAACCGAACTTCCAAGCCTCCATAGAGTCAAACTACGTTTTTGTTCACCGGATCACCCACAATCGAACGGTATTTTCGAACGTTTCCACTCGACAATAATAGAACATTTAAGGTTACTAAATTCACAAGGATTCTCTAATACCCCAATAAAAAATAAAATTGTGAATGCTATTCTGGCATATAATAATTCTATTCACTCCACAGTAAAATTAAAACCAATCGATATTGTCAACGGGCATATCTCAGATAACGATCCATTCAATTTAGAAATTGACAAATTACTAATAAACGAAATTGACTGTCTCGACCCTTACTTCGTGGAATATGCTCATATTAGTGTTTTTAAAATGAAACTCACGGTCTCTAGTTAATTCCACAATATAATACAAGTTATTGAAAATTCTAAAAAATTGACAATTGTTTCGATAAATCAATATCATCGTCAGAATGAGAGAAGTTACATTTCATTTTATGCCTACCTGATGTTTAGTAGTTATTTTTGGCTAGACCAAGAAGTAACCTAACTTGTGATTGGCTTAATATATGTTTATAGAAAAAAGAAGAAGATGTGATATTACAAATATTGAAGCTTAGATATTATTAGCCCTATGGTGATATCCTGGATATCATTTTTCCAATTAAGATCAGTATAACTGTGCAATGATATAGAAAACCAGGAAAACTATATCTGCTGATCTTTACAATTATCACTTAAGAAGACAGTTTATTAGTGGAGAATTCCCTAGATTTAACTGTTCATTGACAACTTCATATTGTGGGTTTCTTAAATGTCTTCTAATTTCCAGTTCTTCAAGGAAATCCAGTTCTTGTTTCTTTTCACAAATATGCAGCACTTCTAGTTCTGTGTTAGGTGTCAATGAACAGTTAAATCTAGGGAATTCTCCACTAATAAACTGTCTTCTTAAGTGATAATTGTAAAGATCAGCAGATATAGTTTTCCTGGGTTTCTATATCATTGCACAGTTATACTGATCTTAATTGGAAAAATGATATCCAGGATATCACCATAGGGCTAATAATATCTAAGCTTCAATATTTGTAATATCACATCTTCTTCTTTTTTCTATAAACACATATTAAGCCAATCACAAGTTAGGTTACTTCTTGGTCTAGCCAAAAATAACTACTAAACATCAGGTAGGCATAAAATGAAATGTAACTTCTGTCATTCTGACGATGATATTGATTTATCGAAACAATTGTCAATTTTTTTAGAATTTTCAATAACTTGTATTATATTGTGGAATTAACTAGAGACCGTGAGTTTCAATTAAAAACACTAATACTAATAAACGATTACGTCAATCAACATAAAGATCGATCAAAACTATTGTACGCGAAAATTAATTCAGATCTAATCGAACAAAAAACCAAACATTTAGAGAAAATCAACAAAATCGCGAGGATCCAAAAATATTCGCACTAGATCAAACCATATTTATCAAAAGAAAGAAAAGACAGAAAAAATTCTAATAAATTTGATAAGCCAGTTACTCTTAAAACAATAAACACGAAACGTAAAACCGTAACAACTGCAAAACGTGGTAAAGTACATATGGACTATATTGAACGCTCACTAAAAAGATTATATTCTTTTGACTCTTAATTACATGTTATTATTTCAGATTACCGGGAATTCTCGGATTCCAAGAAACTATAACTCTCCGGAATCTCCAAGATAACCCTGGCCTTCTTCCAGTTGAACTCGGCAACGAAAAAATTATTCACTATTATCATTCAATATTATATTATTATGATTTAAATTCCATTAACATCGAATTTCAAAAATTAAAGACCAAAACTTCAAAAACAATCGACTTGATTAAAATTAATAACGTAAAAATCGAAGACCTACCAACCAACTTAAATACTATTAACTTTATCGCAACACAAATAGAAACAAAATTAAGTGAATTATTCCCTCATCAACGGAGGACAAAACGTGGCCTAATCAATGGGCTCGGTTCAGTTTTTAAAGCCATTAGCAAAAATTTGGACGCTAACGATGGCGAACGTTACGAGAGACTTATTAAGGAACTTCTACAAAATCAAAATTCTTTAGCACAAACAATCAAAACGCAAAATACATTAGCTGTTTCTTTAATTGATGATTTCAACTCAACCATTCAACAAATAAATAAAAATGAGAGATTATTAGAATACAAAATTAATACCATAAGTAAATTCATTCAAAACCAATATAATAATACTATTTTCCTACGACCACTACCCAAAGTAAGCTTTTGCACACTCAAATCTAACCGCAAAGTTGATGTTTTCCGTGATCTGTCATAATTTGACATTATTTCCGCTCTAGAGCGTACTTTTCCGCTCACATGTTTCCATTTACAATAAACTAAAGAAAGTTAGTAAATAATAGGTATATTAATAGTACATTATACACCAAGCGACTAAAGTGACCCATTTAATCCCGCGGGTGGGACCCATTTAATCCCCGAGGGAATCAATCCATATACATTTTTAATAAAAATAAATACTACTTAGGATGGACTTTTACGAAAGTTGGCTGGGCATCGAGGATGCACTTTTATGAAATGAAACTTGGCTGGGCATCGAGGACGGACTTTTATGAAATGAAACTTTGCTGGGCATCGAGGATAGACTTCCATTTTTTGTAGTAAGTCAAAGTGCGCCAATAAAAAAAATAGCGTAAAGTATTCGTGGATAACTGGTCTTTCAAACACGCGCGATTTTTCGAGCACGACGGCGCAGTGTTATAAGACCTTACAGATGAGACCGATTCAGACGTCATTTTAATTATTATTTTCTATCTTAGAAACCCATCCACAACACCTATGTTATAGTTGTAGTTAATATTTAAAAATATTCAAAGTGTATAACTAATTACTCCCAATATTTTTCAAACCTCAATTTGTTTAACCTTGTAAATGTCATCTTAATGTCGTTTACGACTTTTGTAAGTTTTAAATTGCCATTAGTTGCTTTTACGCCGTTTTTGATAGATTAAGTATTTTTTCTTCTCGAAACCTTGACTCAAAACATCAAATTGCAAGAGGTTATGGACACAGGACACGCGTGAGACACCATTGAAGCTTCTGGAGTTTGTAATTTGTTGAATTTTTGTGTTAATAAGTGATATCATGAGCCAGCTTTCGGTGATCGAGGATCTAAAGGAGCACGAGAACTATGGTACGTGGAAATTCGTGGTACAGATTTATTTAGAACACGAAGAGCTTTGGGACGCAGTAAAAAGCTTTTTCATGTTTTTTTAATTATTTGTCTAAAAATAAGGTGATCGTAGAAAAAATCTTGTGTGCAATTCGAGCAGAAAGTGCGTTGCCGCTTTCGGCAGATTGCCCGCGCTCCGCTACGCGTCGCGTGGGCAACTCTCTGCCTCAAGCGGCAAAGTATCACTTTCCGCTCTTAATACACAAATAGCTATTTCATCAAAGACGTATTTAATCAAATATTAAACATGTATGAAATATTAAACTCTATATTACAAGATATAGAAAATTCAATTTCCTTTGCAAAGATTGGTATTATGCACCCTAGTATAATAAAAACACAACATTTATTAGTACTTCTAAAAACCGTTTATCAAGATTCTGATGAAGATCAAATGCCGGTCAAATTAAATTTAAATCCAATTCCGATTTACGAAAGCCTTATTAAAGTATCTAGTTTCATTCTGAATAATAAAATCACATATATATTACATGTTCCCGTAATGTATCCAATAAAATTAAATTTATTTCATTTATATCCGATACTTATTTTGAAAGAGAATCAACCAAAAATAATTGTACCTCAAAATAAATTCGTTTTAAAAACTAAATTGTACTTCGCATATCCGAGCGACTCATGCGCGAAAATGACTACACAAGAATACATTTGCGGTGAAACCGATCTAGTAGGAGTTAATGATGAAAGTCCGTGCAAAATTCAAATATTGGACCTAAAAGCGGCACCCACCTGTCATCAAGTGGCGATATTTGCCTCACAACCATTATTCAAGAGACTAGATGTATCTAATCAATGGATAGCGTTTTTACCACAAAAAACCAATCTACATTTGAAATGCCACCAACAAGAAGAAGTCGTTAACTTAATTGGCACACACTTAATCTACATTCCTGCTTCGTGCCAAGTTAACGCGGACGCATTACACATAACCAACAAAGAAGAAATAGAAACAGGAAGCCAGCCGATTTTATTTCCTACAATAGTAGTCAACCTTAATCGATCTAAGACAATTCAAGATTTCAACATCAGTTTACCCCCTTTAGATTTAGACAAACTTGATACACTCAGATCCAGAATCATCAAGAACCAACCCAATTTAGAGACAGTTGCCATCGATCACCCTCTCATTACCAAAACAATAGTTTACATACTTTCAATAGTGTTCATTGTGTATTTAGTGTACAGAACAATCAACTGATGGCGACACTGAAAATGTTCGACTTCCTTGACCTTCAGCCCTCAGAAGCCGACTCTTCAGGGGGAGGAATTATAT
Organism: Galeruca laticollis; assembly: GCA_963921935.1. Classification (NCBI taxonomy): domain Eukaryota; kingdom Metazoa; phylum Arthropoda; class Insecta; order Coleoptera; family Chrysomelidae; genus Galeruca; species Galeruca laticollis. The sequence goes on along the minus strand of OY998179.1, from coordinate 183,329,806 downwards.
CACCCTCACCCGCAGATCAGTTATACTATGATATTGTAAGTTGCTTACGTTGTATTTTTAGATTTATATATAAATTCATTTTCTTTCTAGGAGGTGTCAGTCAGCAGCAGAACCGAACGAATATTGTCGGTATAGTTAGTTTGTAGTTTTTAAAAAACAAATTTACGAAATAAAGTACGTTTTTCGAGCCATTAAAAGGTTTTTGTTTTAATTTTAATGAACAATACTCCACTGTTTTTGTATGTTTTCTCTACAGAAGACTAACTGCATACAACACGTTTTTGCGAATGGGTGGCTTTTGCCATTTTTACATATAGCTGCCATTTTTACATATAGCTGTCAATTTAAAATTTTAGTAACAATAGAAAAAAGAAGTAAAAACACTGTTCAAAAGTATTAAAATTCTCATACTGAGTACTATTATATTTCCTGTTTTTTAGCGTGTAATTAAAAAAAATAAGGAAAGAATAAAATATTATTACCACAAACACATTTGTCTATCAAATGAGATATTTCGCTGTTTGACATAAATTCATTCGAGCCCTCAGATGAAGACGAAGAAGAACTAGAGCTGCTGTCATCGTCATCATCATCGCTTTCAGAATCAGAACTGTCGCTCGAACTGGACGAAGAGCTGGAACCACTGCTAGAATCTACCAAAGAGATCTAAAAATTTAAAAGTCTGTTGGCAACTAAACAATTAACATCGGATGTAGACCACATCATGAAAACGGCTGGCAATTGAAATCCATTTGAAAAGATAAAGAAAATTGGTATATAATAAAACACTGAACAATATCATTTGAATTATATTTTTGTTACTTCTGACTAATACAGGAAGCCATTTTAATTTTTTTAGTTCTTTTAAAGGAAGCAAATAGAGAGTTGAAGATATAAAGGTATATAAAGTCAGAAAGATTGAGATATCGAGAAAAATATTATTACTCAAAATGACACCTAACAAAAACAATTAAAATAGATTTTAACAATTTTCACACTTTTTCTAAACTTCCATAAAATTAAAAAAAGGGAAACTCACCCGCCTATTGTCCGTATCACCGTCAACGACTTTAATTTTTTTCGGATTATTATCCGTATCCGACTTAACTTCTACCAACCCCAATCGATTTTCCGTTGGTTCAATTACATTTTCCGTCGATTCGTTTTTAATTTCGACGATTTCCACATCGATATCATCCTCCTCTTTCAATGTGACTTCTTCGACCTTTTCCGTACCGCTCACGTCCGAATCCATTTCATTGCCGTTCTCTTCAGTTTCTTTCATCGTTTGCATCATCATTTCGTCCAACACCTTCTGGACATCTTCCACTTCACAGAATTTCGGGTCTATAATTATTAATATTCACATATCGCAAAAATTAATGATATAAAATAAATACCTGATGTCTTTGATGGCTCATTTTTGATTTCATCTTCTTTTATTTTGTCTTCATCATTATTTATTTCTTCTACTACAGTTACTTCTTTATCTGTTTCCTTCAGTTCAATTTCTTCTTTTACTTTATCTGTATCCATATCTGCGTTCTTTGTAGATTCAAGTATTACTTTTTCTACTGCTTCATCTACTTTTTCTTTTTGCGGTTCTTCTACTTTGGTTTCGTCTTCCGAATCGGATATTATCATTATTACATCATCTTCCTCAACCGTTTCCATTTTTTTATCATTTTTTTCTTTATCCGTCTCCAATTTATTATCGGAATCTTCCGAAATATTCTTTTCTACGCACGGTTCATTTTTTACCGTATCTACCTCTTTATCCGGCTGTTCTTTTTCGAATTTCTCACCGTCTTTATTTTCTGAAGCGGGTTCGTTCAATTTACTCAACGAATTTAAAAATTGTTCTTGAAAACTTGTCGACGAAGTTGATGCAATTAGTGGTTCGGATGTTTCCGGTTCGGATTTTTCCGGTTCGTGCTGTGGTTCAGGCGCGGATATAGGCGGAGGTGGAGGCGGCGGTGGTGGTGGTTTTCTTAAATATTTCGACGTCGCTAGACACTTTTTGAAAAACGCTCCGAGAGTATTTGGGATATTTTTACCTTCGTGAAGTTCCAAATATTTTAATACCGACGCGTTGATTCGATAATGTAACTCTAAAGCTTCTACCGACAAATGTTGAGGATTGCTGTAATTAATTTTTTCCGGATATTCCGCTTTATTTTCATCTAATAGGGTGGCCGCCTACAAAAGTATTTTAAAAGAAAAAAAGAGTTATGTTGCAAAATTTCACTTACTGTTAGGTAATACTGTAGATACTCGGTTGGTTCTTTTTGTTTCTTTTCGGCAATTTTTCCAAGAATGTAATACTGCAACCACCTTTCGTCAGCCTCGTTCGTTTCTTCCATTTCGTATATGGAAATCGCTTTTTCGAAACTACTACACGAACTGTCCAAATAAGTATTTTTCTGACTCTCCAGAAATTCGAATCTAAAAATAAATAAACAACATTATACAAACTAAAACTGAACTAAACTGAACAATCAGTGCATCATGTACAAATTATATACCTCTTCAATAAACAATGTAAACCTGTTTAGAAAAAAGAATTAAACATTTTATAATTAATTGACGAACCCACAATAACAACAAATTCGACGGCTAAATTTTAATGAGAAAATCGATTTTTACTTTTCCGCCAACCTATCTAATATGCGAGAAAAGTATTGGTTTACCCACAAAAAAGTTGGAAATTTGAAAATTTTTTTTGAGTTATTTTTACGTTATCCATCAACAACAACACGAAAAAACGGTTTTTAGAAAAAAAATCCTGTGTGTATGTCGTCGTCGTCGTTGTCGTCGGCCACTTTTCCTTGCAAGTCTTGTTAGCACGATACAGCCTCCGGAGTGCAATAAGTCACCAATTTTATGATGGAATATTGTTAAGAACATTTCACAGATGAACCCTATTGATTTTCAGCTCACCAGAGCTAGTACAACGGGTGCTATGATGCCTGAAGTACGACATTTTGTCGTTTTTCAAGAAATTTCAGTTTGTTAGCACGATACAGCCTCCGGAGTTCAACAAGTCACCAATTTTATGATTGAATATTATTCATGGCATCTCACTGATGAACCCTATTGATTTTCAGCTCACCAGAGCCAATATAACCGGTGCTACAGTACTTTAAGTACGATATTTTTGGAGATGTTTCAGTTTGTTAGCACGATACAGCCTCCGGAGTATATACAAGTGATGAATTTTATGATTGGATATTATTCAGAGCGTCTTAAAGATGAACCCTATTGATATTGAGCTCACTAAAGCCAGTACAACGGGTGCTGTGGTACTTGAAGTACCAAATTTTTGTAATTTTTGGAGAATTTTCAGTTTGTTAGCACGATACAGCCTCCAGAGAGGCTATTGATCAACTTTATGAACAAGTATTGTTCAAGGTGTCTCACAGATGTACCCTATTGATTTTCAGTTGATTAGAGCGAGTACAGCGGGTCCTATAAAACTATATATACTAAATTTTTGGTTATTTTTGCAGAAATTTCGGTTTGTTAGCACGATACATCCCCCGAAGTGTATACAAGCAACAATTTTATGATAGAATATTGTTCAGGGCCACATATGCGGAAAAGTTAGTTTTAATCTTTAAACCCGTTTATTTTTTTTGTAACGTTTCAAACAGACGTCAATTATTAGAATCCTATAGGTAGCCATAACAAAGTTCTCCAAAATCAGTGCCCGACGCAGCGGCGGTCTTTGTCATGTTTCTTTAAAATACATTACTGATTGTTTCAAATTACTCTGTAAGCTAATAACCCTGTGTGGTTGAAGCGTATATAAATAAAAAATAATAATAATGAGAATCGATAGCAACGTCTTATGATGGGTGTCGCAATGGAGTAGGTAGGAACTGTTATTTTAATACCTATTTAATTTGATGATGGCCTATGGCCTTATTTTTTCGAATCCTTGATATAAGTTGTGTAAATGCACACGTTGCGCATCAATCATTGAAAAATAATGAAAAACTAGTAAAAGCAGATATTATTAGGTGTACGAAAGTTTGCTCTTTATTAAACAGTGATTTCCAAAGTTTAATAAACATAAACAACTTTTTGTAATAATCACAAGTGCTGTAGCCACCAGTGCATCAGTAATTTGAAAATCAATGCTTTTTAGGAACATTTACAAGGTAAAACAAAAACTTTTGTATCGTCACAAAGTCATAAATATATACATTCCATACCTAATTACCATCGGTTATCTGTAAATTCCAAAGGAAGACAGGGCCGCACTTAAAAGGCAGGTCCATGTCATTACTTAAAAATGGATGAATTTCCGCCTTTAGGAACTTCAAATGGGGGAGTTCAGAACACAGCAAGCACATCATCACTGCCTTATTCATATATAGCCAGCCAAAGCAATTCAACCTTCCCCAAAAAACAGCAATTGTCTTTAATGCACTGGACAATACAAAATTGGAAGAATATATATATATATATATATATATATATATATATATATATATAATTGCAAACAATCTAGTGGGGATGCGGTCAATATAGGACTGATCAAAAGAAAACTATTTTTTGACTAGTTGAGCTTTCGGAAATTGTTTATTTCCTTCATCAGAACATCTACAATGGACAAAAAAAATTTCAAATTAATAAAGCTGAACAAATATTTGAAAAAAACACAATTGACTCACCAAAATAAGTTTTGAAAATTATCCATCAAGAACATCACAAGAGTTTTAACAGGAGCATGAAATTAATTAACAAAAATCGATATAAAACAATTTTCTGACAGTCTAAACATTTAAAATGATCATATCTACAATATCATGTAGAAATGTAAAAACTTTGAACTAACACAACAATTAAAATACAGTCAGAATGAATATTGAAAACGATATACCAAGGGAGAAAGGTATCTATTTCAAAGTTAGTAATTATTGGTTTTTGTCACGAAACAAAAAGAAGACCAATTCTTCTAATGATATTATTAGCAGATTAGATATCGAATATATTCATACAGTGATGATATGAATTGGTGTTGTAAAATAATATACAGGGTGATATATAAATGTTGAAGTCAACATTTCGTACGTATCAACAACACGCTCGTATCTTGAACAGTTTTGCCTACAAAAAATATGCGAAGCGTTAATTCATGAAACGGATACTGGAGAATTACACCATACAATCAAAAAACAAGAGCAAATGATACAGTCTCTACGGAAAGACATCCAACAGCTTCCTAAACAAGCTAGAGACTTGGATATTGTAAATAAAAAGTTGATGACCGAACTGCGATCCCACAATATTAGTCAGGAACCTTTAAAAATTACTACGTTCGTGGGGCTGCAGGTGAACTTGAAACCTAGTAACGAATCAAACACTCCTTCCATCGTAAAACGTCAAAGAAAGGTTCAAGCAAACAATAATGTCATTCGGCAAGTAGCATCGGTAAGAAATTTGTCATTTGTATTGAGTTTTTGTTAAATTATTTGAATTTTGTTTCAGACTACCTCAACAGCTCCGTCACCTCGTAAAACCCGAACAGCTGCGCCTATCTTAACACAAGATAGAGATAAAACTGCGAAAAATGTACCACAAAAGACAATACTTATTAAAAGTGTTGGGTTTCCCATTAAAAATTGTAAACAAGAACCGTAAAAACCGTATGGCACAAAATAAAGTGAGCCCCAAAACTACTTCTCGAAAAGGACAATCAAAGACTGTGACAGTTGCCCAGGTTAAGACAACTCAGACTGGAACTAAAGTCTATTTGCCGACAAGAACTGTCACGACGATACCACAAGGTGTTCGGTCAACTGCCGCTCAAATGAAGAACCGTGTCACGATACCCGCTATAGTGTAGTCACTTCCACTGCAGCAGGAATGAAGCAGCACGTTATTATTTTTTTAATAAAATATATAATTTTTTTGGTGTGTGGTTGTCCACATGTCCGGTTTTTACTTTTCCGCCCAACCTATATATGCGAGGTTTTGGTTCACCCCAAAAAAAGTTGGAATTTTGAAATTTTTTTTGAGTTATTTTTATGTTTTCCATCAACAACAACACGAAAAAACGGTTTTTAGTCAAAAAAAATCCTGTGTGTATGTCGTCATCGTTGTCGTCGGCCACTTTTTCTTACATGTCTTGTTAGCACGATACAACCTCCGGAGTGCAATAAGTCACCAATTTTAAGATTGAATATTGTTAAGGACATGTCACTGATGAACCCTATTGATTTTCAGCTCACCAGAGCCAATACAACAGATGCTACAGTACTTTAAGTACGATATTTTTGTCATTTTTGGAGAAGTTTCAGTTTGTTGCACGATACAGCCTCCAGAGAGTATACGATTGATCAATTTTATGATTGAATATTGTTCAAGGTATCTCACAGATGTACCCTGTTGATTTTCAGTTGACTAGAGCGAGTACAGCGGGTCCTATAAATCCAGATATACTAAATTTTTGGTTATTTTTGGAGAAATTTCGGTTTGTTAGCACGATACATCCCACGTAGTGTTTACAAGTAACGATTTTATGATAGAATATTGTTAAGGGCCACAGATGCGGAAAAGTTAGTTTTAATCTCTAAAACCGTTTATTTTTAATGGAATCCTCTGCTGGGGTTTCGTCGCTTTACGCTTTCGAAAACCTTTTTTTGGAGTCGATCAACCCCTGTTTTCTTCTTTAGAGTTCTCTGTCAATTTTCTCCATAGTTTCCTATCCTTAACTGTGTCCTTCCATCCTCCAATTCCTACTCATGTTATAGTTTCTGGCTCATTTGGTTATACCGTGCTGATGACGGCAAATGAGCCAGAAACATTCATGTCCACGGTTACCACTCTGTTTCAGTAGCCCTTTTTCTTTTTGCGTGAATTACCCATGAACCTCTTTGTTTTTGTTGTTTATATATATATTATAACATATTTAATAATTTTGTGATGAATTTTAATTGTTTAATTTTATTGAAAACCTTCCTGTAAAGATAAATTTCAATTCGCCTCACGTTATTGTATATTGTCGCAGCGACAATTCTTATACATGCAACTTAAAAATTTATGTAAGAAATTTCAACTTTGACAGTAGTTGTCAAAAATATGCTCGGCTCTAATAAATATTAATTTAGTATTTCTAAAAATGAATTTATATGTATAATCGACCTATTACTCTTCTCTCAGGGTGGGATCAAAAATTAATTATTCAAAATTTATTTAAATTTTTACGTATCTCCAAATTATCTGTTTCACTATTGTTCAGAACCTATAGTAACTGTATGTTTAATATTATAAAAGGCACTTCAAATATCTGATGACGTTTCCAATATTTCTGTCACTGAAAATTATCAACTGTCACTGATTTGATCGACAGTTTTATTTAATGAAAAATGTTTAATTTTCTGAAATTATGTTATAAAAAGAGTATATTGATTAGAAATGCAAAATTTTATATTATACTACCAGATACAAATTAATATTCCCCAAAATTATTACAAACGAAACAACAGTCGTAATTTCTACGAAACTTAAAATTACTACAACCTATATGCTATAAATTAATCTAATGAAAAACGTTTAATAAAAGTTCAAATCGTTGATTAAAATCTTGACGTGTATAAATGTCAAATACCAGCTTCACTCAAATTTGTCTAATTCAAAATTTTTCTTCTCTTATGTGAATTTCCTTATATCTAATAGATGCATCTATGTCAAATTTTATTTAAAATAGGCCTTATTATTTCTCGAGAAATTATTGTGAAAAAACTGGATCGGACTCACCAACTAATGACTGGACAACTCGTACAATTCTAAATGACCTTAGAATTCAGGATACTTTCTACATTTTATTTAGAAATCTAGAACCACATTCACTACACACGATGCAATTCTTATTCGAATTATGCACGCACCGGCTTTATAATGAAATGGCTTTTGAATCTGGTTGTATAGATATACAACTTCTACTATCTACCACAAAATTGAGACAACTCTAATTATGATGTTGCCTCTTCGGTGATTCAAACAAATTTATATAATCGTTTGGAAACGTTATATTTCTCTGAAAGATGAACATCTGTTTTTAAAACTGTTCAAATATTGTAACTTTTTTCTTGTTATTCTAAATAGTATTATTGAAATATTTAGACACTACTTTAGTTTCAATCGATTCGTGAAATGGAGAGGATATTTGAAATTTTTAATCTACTTTATTTCAATCTTAAAAAAATATGTTAACGTATTATAAACTTTGTGCACGTGATAAAACTGAAATTAGTTGTGCCTTGTTATTTCGTGGAAAGTTTTAGTTTTATATATATATATATATATATATATATATATATATATATATATGTGTGTGTGATTATCATTCAAAATTGTATTATCAGGTGTTTTTATTTAAATTTCACTATTCAAAATTTGGTACCAAATATATTAATTAAACACACCACAGACCTTTTCCTTTCACCAAACCGACGCCTTCAATAGTGTCCATTCATGACGCTTTCCCGCTCCAGGTGGCAATCTCCCTTCTTAGTATTATCGGGTGATAATTCTACTACGTGGGTTGACTTTATTTTACACAAATTTTGTCCCTGCACTCATTTTAACTTTTAACTACTTTTGTAAATTCTTATATTTTATATATAACACTTGTTATTTTAAAATTTTACAAGAAACTGCAATACATTCAATTTACTTCCTTCTTGCTTGGTTACCAACGGTTTTTTTTATCCGCCAAAACCTCTTTTTTGTTTATAACCGGAAGCTCGCAATGTTCTAGAAAAATCTTTGATTATTGTTCAACTGTCACTTTGTTTTATTAATATTTTATTGTTTTTCTGACTTAAACTGGCTACTAAATGTTGTTTTTTATGCACTATAACCTTATCGTCATTGAATTATTCAAACATAGTATTTATCATTGTTTTTCTTGTTAGTTAATTATTTGAAATCTTCCGATTGGTCAATGCAAATATACAAATTTTTCACTTCCTACAACCTAAATATTTGCATAATACATATGGATACAATTAATTTCTTATTTTGTTCTTAATTACTACATCTATATACATAAATTAGGTCGGCAATCATTTATTTTTATTCTTATATCTCATATCAGATTGCATTTTATGTTGGTATACTTGTCCTCAACTGTTATATTTCGTTTTGGTTTTGACATTACCTACTAATTACAGTTTTCTACATTTTATTATTATGTTTCCTATTAACGTTTATGATTGAATATTTGATTAACATAACTTATAGATTCGAGTGTGAACTGTCGAAAAGTGCAGACGAGTTGACGTTGACGCATAGCAGATCAGGTAACGGCGAGAAATAAGCTACAAGGTAGGCTGTTCTACTGATTTCCTGTGTTAAATAAAACCTATCTCTCCTTGAGCTGGGGGAAAACAAATATACATAAATAATTGTTCTTTTTATTATTACTTTGGTCAGTTTCATTAGTTGGGTTCTAAATTAAAGGTTATAGAATAAAGGCTACAAGTTAATATGAGTGTGACTTCAAGGGAGGGGGGTCGGATCCCCAGATTAATGAAAAAATTGATGCGGAAATGTTAATGGGACAATTGCTTAAATTACGGTCACATCAAAAAATTGTGTAAATCTAACAAACCTAAATGTTTAAATTGCGGAGAAATTCATGAAGAAACGCAAACATGTCACATCAAATGTATACATTGTAACAGCTTGGAACATAATAGCACAGATAACAACTGCCCGGAAAAAAAAAGACAAAAAGCAATAAGAGAAATGATGTCCTTTGAAAATATATCGTTTTTTGAGGCAACAGAGAAAATTCCAAAAAATCAGTCCCGGGAACAAATATCTCTCAAAGAGTTTCCTTTGTTACTCCAAAGGGAGACACCTAGCATTATACCGATCAGCGGCAGAAGAGCGACTCATATCCAACAAAATACACCAAAAATGAAGTATAACCAAGCTGTGAAGGGGAAGAAGAGAAAAAACAGTCCCATAAAAACATACGATTTAAAGAAACACAACGAGCAATTATTGTCTCCCAATGGACGAACACAATTTTCACCCACAAGTACGTATTATGTACCACCATCAGCAGAAAGTGAGAGTGAAGAAGAACAAAATCAAGGCCCGTCTTACAGGATCTCAAGGGAAAACCTCTATATGTTAGATCAAATTATGAGTCTAGCTAACTCACTTAATCATAATGATATGGAGCATGTGCTCCAATTTATTGGTAGGCTAATAAGATCACCTGGTATAGATAAAATAAATAAAGATGCACTCAAGTACACACATGAAACAAAACAAAGCTATGCAAAATAATAGCGAATTAAAAAAAATCAATAAAAATATCGTTAATAATAATTCAGCTTCAGGGTTGAGAATATTCCAATGGAATATTCGCAGCCTAAAAGCAAATTATAATCAACTGAAAATATTTATATATGAAATAAAACCGGATATAATTATTTTAAATGAAACTTGGTTAGATGATACGTATTATTTTAATATTAAAGGTTATAGCATATATAGGCAGGATAGATATGACGGATATGGGGGTATAATTACTCTAGTTAGTAATAACATAACACATCAACCTCAGCCAATAATGAAATTTCAATCAAGTATGCAATCACTCACAATTAAAGTAAATACTTATAAACTCAGTATAGTCAATATATATAACCCTTCAGGTAACAAAATAGACAGGAAAGAATGGGAAACGTTATTTGAAAATACACCAGCTCCATTGATATGCATGGGGGACTTAAATGGACATAATCAGGTATGGGGTAGTGCTATCTGTGATTTTAATGGTAGACTAATCAACAATTATATGGAGGCATTAAATCTAACAATAATGAATGATGGTACTGCGACAAGGATGGGAAGGCCTGATCAAAATCCATCAGCACCGGATCTTACTATAGTCTCCAGGGATATAGCAAAGTAGTGTAGCTATGCCGGTTCAACACCACTACTTCGAAAAAGGTCCGCTAGGCGACGGTGGCGCTGCGTTGGCGTCGTCCATTTTTTAACCAGTCGACCATTTTTTAGTCGGCCATTTTTTATCCAGTAGATTTCGCTAGATGGCGCATTTTGCAGATTTCTTTTTTAGATGTGTGTCGTCCATTTTTTATCCGGTTTGTGCATGACGTAACCGAAAAAAATTTTTGCCCCGAGTGAGATTCGAGCCCACGACCTCATCGTTCCCAGCCTACACCGTTACATGTCTGCCATGAGGGTTCCAATATATTTTAGTTTTGAAAGTGATAAGTATTTTGAAATCTCACGAGGCGTGATTTCACGATGCGATGTAATTTTCTTCAATGCGCAGATTTTAATGCATGAATATGTTCCACATTTTAAAAAAAATGTATTAAAATCGAAAAAAAATTTTGCCCCGAGTGAATTTCGAACCCACGACCTCATCGTTCCCAGCCTACAGCGCTACATGTCTGCCATGAGGGTTCCAATATATTTTAGTTTTGAAAGTGATCAGTATAAAAATATCGTTTTAGTTGTTAGAACATGTCAAATGCAGTTGAATCAGAATCCTTCGTAATCGTTGATTGTATTTATCAACAAAAAATACGCACGCGTACGCGATCTTAACGTATGAACTTAATAATATTTTTTCATTATCCTGTATAATATTAGCATCCATATTTGTTTTAATAATTAAAATTCTATTGAAAATTGTTGAACGTAAATTTAAATCGTTATGTATATCGATTGATGAGTAGGGGGCAGTTTTAATAAAAAATCCATTCAATGCTATTTATTTTATTTAAACATTACAAAGGTAAAAAAAACCATCATTGTCGAAGGAGACGCTGTACATTTGAGTGCAGTGGCAGGAATCCCAGTTGACCATGATGCAACAATTCTTTGGGTCCACGATGAATCCTTGGGATGCTCGCGCGCTACTGGCAACAGCAGAACATTCTAGTTTAAATTCTTGACAATTTCGGTGAGAGGGAAATACTCCATTACACAATCGTGTATTATGATGCAATATACTTTGGTATTTTCGGGGAAACCAATGTTTGCTTCAATGTCAAGTTTTACATCAACTGTAGATGCCTTCATGCTTTCTTCTTGCTTCGAGCAATCGATAACAAACAATGCACGCTTCTTGAATGAGGAATAATCCAACAGAGGACGCTTCTGTGTCGAATTCATATAGCTAGGATAAAAATCAGTATAGTTGAAATATGCCTCATTGTAATCATTCTTGGTAAAATCCAACTGCATTCTTTCATTGGGATAATACTCTCCATTTAGCGATAACCTGATACTTTGAATGTCTGCATTGTCGAATAAAGTTGGATCAGTTGTGTTGTTGTCACGTTTGTTGGTTTGAAAGAAAACAATAACATAACGAGGTCGTTCCACTGAAGTTGTAGTTTTAACAGCCCAAACTTCACGTCTAGCATTTCTGGTGATGGATGGCAGTTCATGTATCTCCCACTTTCTAAATGGAATAACTATAGGCTGATCCTTTTGAATGGTCCTCATCAGTTCCAACTTAATATCATCATTAGGGTAGATATGCTTGATTTTCAATTCGATGTTGGTAATGTTTATGCTAACAGTTGTAGTGGAAGTCACACCGGCAACATTTTTTTCTGTGATATATACACAATCATTATCGTTTCGAGCTCGAACCAAACGTATTGTTTGCCGTCCACATGTAATCATGGGATAGTCATTGCAAATGTTGAAAATGTGCTTGAGAGGAATTTGTAGGTTGAATGATTTATCTGGAGCATTAAGGATGGGATCTTTGGGATAATTCCAGCCTGCTATAGCCATATGATTGGAATTTTCTTGATTGTAGCACGTCATGGCACGTACAGCACTCACGATTCCAGGATCTCGAACCGTTTCCATTTCTCTTGCGCTTTCACTGTATGTGCACGAATCGAAAAGGAAAGCACCAAAATTATTTGCCAGCTTTACATCACCGGCTCCATGTATATTGAGCGAACCTTTAATGCACAACAATGTTTCGTTCATTGCAAAAAACGAGTCGACTTGATTGATGCTAAATTCCGTAATGTCACTGCAACTGAACGATTTGATGAACGGAGCATATGTTCTGTATTCAGCTTTGCGAATCGATTCATCGAATCTCGGCTTGCGATAGATATCAAACATTGGTGGCATATCGTTCATACGAGAACGTTTTCCATACGTGGTGGTGGTCATCGTTTATCTTTCAATGAAAACCCTAATGTTTGTAAAAGCAATTTGTTTGCAAATGTAAGATGCTGCTGCTTCGAAGGACGTCGCCTAACTAATGGTATTGAATGTGCAGCGGTACGTCTTTTATTATTAATTATCAATCCCATCGGTTGCTTCTCGCTCTAAGCTCCAACACCAAGGTGCTCTTTTCACCACGAAAGTTGATTGGATGTCCGTCTTGATCCAAAGCCTGCACAGTAATGTTGGTAATTTCACGTTGTGGTATAACAGGTAAATAAAGTAAATTATGTGGAGTTTCGTCAATGGCGTACCCAGGATCTACTTTTATAACCAATTCGTAAATAGTATGAGCAGGTCTGTCTGCATCGAAGGCTCCAGTGGTAATGTTACATTCGAAGCGTATGCTAGATACTTTTATAATTTTAACGGGTAAATCTGAAGAGTACCATTGTTTGGCTTCGAGTATCTGTCTAGAAAAACCCAATATGTCGCCAAGACAGTTGGGAGTATCCTGCTCGCCGAACGGAATTCTATATTTACTGTAAATCATACATTGTAACGTATTATTATTGGGTTTTAACGCAAATACAGTTTCAAATGGATTGCTGGTGCCACCACCTAACTTGTCTAGTATGAACGCTTCAATATCAGCGATTTCGTAACATCCTGTTGGTATATCAAAACTCTGCATCATGTTGTTGTCATCGTAGTAGTGAAATTTGCGATTTTCAATGTTTGGTATACTATGGTATGAGTGAAAGGAACGTAGTGCTAACTCATAGTCTTTCTCAGGATAGAGTACAATAGGCGTAGGAGGTTGGAATGTAAACACATGATTTGTGCTATTTACTCTCAACAACTGCGACATGATGACTGATGCATGTCAAGGGATGAAGGTACTTTAAATAATACACACACAGAACTATGTTCAAGATTTATTTAATACACTTTGACATAGAAAACAAGATGCCTGAGAACTTGCAGGACCATCCCAATGTGTCGTCCATTCGGGACGGTTGTAGTGAACGAAGCACGGCAGACGAATTTGTAGCTCAAAATTTGTTTTGTAATCATGAGGTAGTTTATGCCATATATCCAACAATTCAGACGGGCTGACAAACCCAATCAGATATTGAATGGGGACTTTTTTCAGCGCATCAACAGTAAAACTTCGTGGCTTTTGCATTAATAATGTTTTAATGTCATCCCACTCCTCTCCCATTGTTCCAAGGATGTTGAAGTAGAAATTTCAAACACAAATGTCCACAATTGATTTGATCGTAGTTTTGATACTGATTATTGTTATAAAAAATATTTTTTCCTAGATACTTTACAAGTTCTTTGGGTGGCTTCAAATTACCAAATGAATCGAAATACTCGATGACATTGTTTTTCTTTAGATATGCTACCCAATGTGTTCCACTGTTTTTGGACGAGTCCAAGTTAACCACTGCACACTCCTGTTGTCGTCGAGGACCGGATTTAGGTAGAGTGTCACGCATGAAAACGCCCCGAAAATGTTTAATTTTATATAATTTTGCATAATGTGCAATATCGGTGTCGTACAGCGGACGATTGGATAGCTTTATCGCGAGTTTTTTTTCAAATACAATCCAAATCCTCTTCCACTGGGATACTTTTTCAGATATAAACCATTTCCGACATGCTCCATAACCTTATTATGGCGGTGGTCTTCTTCCAATTTCTTTCGAGCATTATTTGCATCAATGACAGTCTTTGCGATCCCAGCAGCTCCACCGATAGTGCTCCGAGTGCTGAGAGACCGGCAAACAGAGGTATAAGTGGTAGAAAACCTCCAGATTTTACTGGTATCACTCGAGGAACAACAATTTTCTTCGATCCACCAAATTGTTTAATAAGTGATTTGGCTGCTCGTAAGGCAAACAAGGCGCTTTCTTTTAGAGATGCTCCTCTCTTCATTGATTTTCCAACCTTTAGCACTACGTCTCGATGGAAGGAACGTCGTTGTTTCTTTGGACGACTTCCCATTCCCAACTTTCGCTTCACTTTTATGGTACCAGTAACAAGTAATGCAGCAGCTTTTTCACCAAAAGATCCCTCTTTTGATTTTACTCGCGTCCAAGCTTTATCTTCCAACTCCTTATCTGCTTTGTGACGTTCTTCAAGAGATTTATTCTGCGAATAAGCTATATCGTGTTGTTTGCAAGCGTCGTCTAAAGGATTAATGCCTGCGTCGCCACGTGCAAGTCGCTTTTGTAGTTTTGTTCCAGCTGTAAATGTACGTAGTATGTGTTTAACGAAAAAAAAGACAAATTATATTCACTTACGTCCACAATAATTGTAGGTGGGCAAGTGAAGTTCGAATGGCAGTTTATTTATTAGAGAATTCAAAAGACCTTTTCCCTCAAACACCAACATTAAGACTGATGTATGATAATGTGGGGATATCCATATTTATAGAATAACACTCTAATAAAATTCTTCACAAGATGAAGATCGTTCAACAAGAGCAGACGCTACCCATTGAAAACTTGGACTTTACCTCTAATCCATCATCTGTTGGTAAACATGGTAACCTACTGCCAAATTCTTTTCGTGCAATCATCTGTGGTCCTAGTGGGTGTGGAAAGACAAATGTTATGTTGTCGCTCCTATTCAATCCAAATGGTGCTAAATTCAAAAATGTTTACGTTTATTCCAAGTCGTTATTTCAACCGAAATATAAGTTGTTGCAAGAAGTCCTAGGAGAAGTTAAAGGTGTGGGCTATTTTCCATTTAAAGACAATGAGGAAATTATTAGTCCAGATAAAGCGCAGTCAAACTCGATATTCATATTTGATGATGTTGCATGTGATGGTCAACAGAAAATTCGTGAATATTATTCAATGTGTCGTCATAAAGACATTGACGCGGCCTACTTATGTCAAACATATTCGAAAATACCGAAACAGCTCATACGTGACAATTGTAATATGATTGTCTTATTCAAGCAGGATGAAGTTAATCTAAAACATATATTTGAGGAACATGTGTCACCAGACATGACATTTGAAGAATTTAAAAAGATTTGCTCAGAATGTTGGTCGACTACTAACAACTATGGAACATTGGTGATTGTAAAAGATTTTGCTTTAAATAATGGCAGGTACCGTAAAGGATTCGATAAATTTATAGAGCACTAGACATTATCCTCAGTCATCGTCACCATGACCAACGATAAGGTTGCTATTGCCATGCGTAAGAAAAAAATTAGTGAATTGGCGAGATCTATTCGCAAGAAATATTTGGCGTTAAAATTAGGAAAATCAGAACATGATACATCTCTAAATAAGCTATTTAAACCGATATCTGTACCGCTAAAAGAAATGGTCAAATCCTCAAAATCATTACAACACGCCATAGTTTCAAAATTCACCCCTCCCAAAGAGGAAACAACGACAAAAAAAGAAAAAAATGCTGATGTATCATTTCTCGATACAAAACCCATAGCCGAGACGGATGAATCAGGAAATATACGTTATGATGATGATGAAGAAGAAGAAGACGATTATTATTATGATGATTATGATATAGGCATACATCCCAACGTTTCGCGCGATGTCATAGAAGATTATTTAGATCAATATCCAATAATTAGTCAACCATATCTTGAAGATTACTTTCGCAAAGATGGTGAAATTGATAGAAGTTATGGTCCATTATATAATGATGAAATTGGTTGGATGTTGGGCAGACGTAGAATTGCATTCGATAAAAGAACCGGTAATATAAACATATTACGAGAGAAGGATGAGGGTGGAGAAGGAAATATACCTGGGACTCCGGGATTGTATCAGCTTGTGTTTTACAATCATCCCAATGAATACTCTGATGATGATTTGAATAATTACAAAGCTCTGCTAACAATAACAAAAGCTCATCTCAATGCAGCAGATCGTCTGAAAAGTACTGCTACCGAAAAGTATCGCAACATAATTAGACCGTTGTTTAAAACTGGTCCATCAACTATTAGTAGTACTATAACCAAACCTCCATCAGCTCGAATATTAAAGAAACAACGACAATCCATTCAAACCGCTCCATATACTAATGTAGGAAAAGGTCTTGTTGGTGGTGGTGGCTCTCTTTTGTCATACAACGAAAAACCGATGGAATACATTTATTGGGACGATCCCAATGAGTTGTGTGACCGTTTAAGATTACTGATTGCATCCAAGGATGCTGGCAACACCTCATTCTCACACAACAACGAGATAATTGCAATAATCAATGAGTTGAAAGAGGCCAATATAATTGAATAACAAACGGAAAACATAATCATTTCAATCATGTCTGTCGATAAGTTTGGACATCGCCGCAATCATGCTAATGAGCGGGTTAAGCCGTATATGCCGAAAGTATCGTATCCACATACTCCTGACGGTAATATTGATGTAGAAAATGTAAAAATTTGTAATGTAAAGATGCCGACTGCAAATAGCGATGTTGCTAACAAACTATATGTTGATGAACAATTACATGTGTACCATAATGAGCTTGACACACTTCAAAAAACAATAATCCCCTCATTACAAACGCAATTGGTATCTCATCAAAATAAAATCAACGAAATTGCTGCATTTATTTCGAGAAATCCTCCTGTCAGAGCTCGAGATATGGCTACTAAAATATATGTCGACGAGGGAATTGCTACGGGCAAGGAATTTTTGAGAAATGATTTGAAGAGTTTTAAACGAGAAGTACAGGATAAATTGTCGAAAAGTAATACTCTAATCAGTGATAAGATCGATTTGTATCATACATACATAGAACATGCGTTTCAAGTTTTGGACAGGGACTTGAAGAAGAAGCATGAAATTGAACAAAAGAAGAAAATAGATGAGAAGAGTAATGGATCATCAGTTTAGAAAGTGCATGCGCTCACGAAACATGTCATCCAAAGTCCAGCTTGTTAACGAACTCCATAAAACTATACGTAAAAATTATCCACGCAGACGTACAATTGTCAAAGGCATAGATGATTTATGGCAAATGGATTTAGCCGAAATGCGACCTTACGCTAATCAAAATAAAAATCACAAAATGATACTAGTCGTCATCGATTGCTTTTCAAAGTTTTTATGGACACGTCCATTAAAGACAAAAACCGGTGAAGAGTTAACTCGTGCATTCTCGGACATTCTCGCCCGCACAAAACGAGCTCCTAAAAATCTCCAATCAGACCAAGGAACGGAATTTTACAACAGCAAGTTTCAACAACTAATGAAAAAACATGGGATTAATCATTATAGTGTATTTAGCACGAAAAAAGCTTCTATGGCAGAAAGAGTTATTAGAACATTGAAATTAAAGCTTTACAAACATTTCAGTTTAAATGGCACACATAAATGGATAGATATTTTACCCAAAATTACGATGGAATACAATAATACAAAGCATTCAACTACCAACTATAAACCTTCCAATGTCAATAAATCCAACGAAAAAGATATTTTAAACAAATCATATACACATCTAAAGATAGTCGGACGTCGTAAATTTAAAGCCGGTGATATTGTACGTATAAGCAAGTCGAAACATGTCTTTGAGAAAGGATATACACCCAATTGGACGACTGAACTATTCAAAATCGTTAAAGTTAAAATAACAAATCCCACCACATATTTGCTAGAAGATTTGCATGGTATACCAATCAGTGGGGGGTTTTACGAGGAAGAGTTACAGAAAACGTCTCATTGGAGAGCTCTCTTTATGTATCTTAGGAAGTCCATAAAGTCTAGGTATGTAAGGGTTAGTAGGAGTGAGATAACTTCTTAATCATGAATAATAATCCCACTAAAAGATTAACAATTGAGTTAAAAGACATATTGAATGAACATAAGACTTTCTTCTCCGCACATGGCATCAATACTAGACATCTCACTTTAGCTTTTCCAACACACCTTTGGAACTTCTATCTAAATTTGTCAATAACTTCCTTTCTACAACTCTAAATTATAAACCACTGTTAAGAACACCTTGGACTTATCTGATAGAATTAAAGATTGTAACTTCCAGTCTAATTTTTTAATGGTTTCTTTTGATGTTTCTAATCTCTTTACCAACGTTCCCAAAATGGAGACAATCCCTATCGTTAACAACTTACTCCAATCTAAGAACATTGACCCAGTTACAACATCTCACGTTATAGCTCTACTTAAATTTTGTCTATCACAGGACTTTTTTTCCTTTAATGATAGAGTATACAGACAACCAGATGGATTAGCCATGGGTAATCCACTCTCACCATTGTTAGCGGATTTGTTCCTTGATCACCTGGAGTCAACGGTTATCTTCAATAATAATTCACATTTTAGTAAAGTCATTAAATGGTTCAGATATGTTGATGACGTTTTAGCTTTTATTAATGGGGATGTGGAGGATGCATATAGTATCCTCAGTAAACTTAACGATATACACCCTTCCATACAGTTTACGTTGGAAATTGAAAACAATGGATCAATAAATTTTTTGGATTTGACCTTATCAAGGAAAGATTTTGAAATTGAATTTTCCATATACAGAAAACCCACACAGACTGATCATCTTATTCCAATACACTCTAACCACCCCATTCAACATAGAATGTCCGCCATATCTTGTTATGTATATAGGTTACTTAGGGTTCCTCTTTCTCAACATAATTTCAACGTAGAACTTAATATCTTGAAACAATTGGCATTTAACAATGGTTATTCTCCTCAAATTGTTGATAGTATGGTCTCTAAGACAACAAGGAGGTTGAGAAGAAATTTGGCCTATCCTGAGGTTCACAACAACGTTCAAACTCAGTATCGTGCGTTGACTTATTGTGGTGTAGTTTCAGATGAAATTTCAAAGATTATTACCAACAATCTTGAAGATGTTAAAATCTCCTTTAAATCTAAATGTTCCATTTCCACAATTTTCTCTAAGAACAAAGATCCTATTGATAAACTCAATAGAAGTGGTATCTACAAATTAACTTGTGATTCCTGTCCATCTACTTATGTGGGTAGGACTACTCGTTCTTTAGGTACTAGAATTAAGGAACATCTTAATAAACCCACTTCATCGAATTTCGGCTTCCACATTAAGTTCAATAACCATAACTTTTCTCCATCACGTAACTCAAAAATCTTACATAACATTCCCAGGAACAACTTTAGAAAGATGGACTTGCTTGAGGATCTAGAAATACTCAGAGAAATAAATGTTAACTCAGAAAACTGCCTCAACACACAGGTACATCTTAATTGTAAATTTCAACCTCTGTTCAAGACCTTGTGGTCCTCTACGGCGTTCGACTTACATTCTCACCGTGGCGATCCGGTCCAAGAATATTTCGCCCAGCACTCTACTGATTCGTAAAAGGCGAATGAAAGAGTCTTTCCTATCTTCTATTAATTCTTTACCTCTATTTCTTCTTTCTTCTATTTTAAGTTTGCTCAACCTTATTCACTTCTCACATTTTTAGACACCAGGCTATGTATGGGTCATAGTTTGGTTAAGCATATAAGCTACGTAATAACTTGAGCAAATCATCCTCCTTTTCACTTTCCCTTATTTTCTTATTATTTTGCGCATGCCTGGTTCTTGACGGTCTTAGTATGGATCTAGGTTTGTCACAGCCATGGCATGGCTGCTATCCTTTCTTCTCTTTATAAACTTTGTTTCTTCTCTTCTATGCATGCCTAGTATGGATCTAGATTTGTTATAACTACACGCCTTCATCAACTTCTTTATCTTGCAGCTCTTATCACATTCTGTCCTACCCCTTCCACTCTTAACATACTCCTATGATTTCTTCTCTTCTTGTACATGCCTAGTATGGGTCTAGGTTTGTAACAACTGACTTAAATTCATAATCACATTGTGTTCTTGACGTCGGGCTATGTATGGGACATAGTTTGGGCCATTAGGTCACAATCACTATGCCATTACATCTAATTCATATGTGAGACCGTCGGTTGTTGGGTTCACCTTGCCAGCGTATTTCTTCCACCTTAGTCAATAGATTATATAAGCTCCTCCATGGATGCATTTACAACTAAATATTTGATTTATGTTATCTAGCATTTCACACGTTTAGGTTACTACGCTTGTTCCTGACTGGCTGGGGAATGGATCCAACCTCTTAATTCAGTTTCAGTATGCAGCTGAGGGATGAGGGGGATTTTGCTATTCATCTAAATTGGATGAATGTTGGGAATTGAATTTGAATAGAGTTTTTCAATTTTTTTGCTTTATTCACATCTTTAACTTCATTTTCAAATTTAAAAATAAATGTAATATTCGGGGTTCCCTACAATTTTCAGTTCACTATAGGAATTTTTTCATCTTTTCAATCATGCTTTTGATTCAGTGTTCGTCGTGTAAATATGTTGTATTGTCATGCACTTGTTTTTACGGCGCGCTGGCTTATTAGCCACCGTAATTCTAATGTCAAACTTGTCATCTGTTTTCATTCAGTTTTTTAATTTTGAGTGAATTTACATCATGTGAATTATAATTTTACACCCTTCCAATAGGGTATTTTAATGTTTTTATTCCAATGACTCAATCATAACGATGATTCTATCTTGAGTATTGTTTTTAATCAACTTGATGGCTTTGACAACTACTTTTTTAAATGACGTAAGTTCAACCTTTTTTAAATTGTTTTTTCAAAATTTCACAAGCTTTGTAATTTTTCATAGGACGGCTTTGATAATGGCTTAATAGCCGAAAGCGCTTAGCTGGAAAGTAATAAACTAATACACACTGAGTATTCGTCGTTTTCATTCACTCAATATAAAACAAATTTACAATTTTTTAAAAAAACTTATATATTATTTTGAATTGGAATTCGTGGTAAGCGAACCAGTTCTGGCGCCCATTATTAAATAAATAAATATAAAATAATTGAGCATTATTAAATAAAAATTAAATATATTATAACGTGGCTCCCAACGCAGGTGCATTATTAAATAAATATAAACAAATAATCGTCAATATTAAAATACTTAATAATATATATATATATATATATATATATATTAATTTGGATTGATGCTTTATTTTTAATTGCCCCACGTTTGGGAGCAAGTTAAATAATATGATTGATTATATTTTATTTTTATAAAGCCCCACTTTGGGGTTGCAGTTAAATATGATTGTAATGATTTGATTTTTTTTTAAGTACTCTATATTTATTAATATACTTTATACAAGTTCAATATGATTGGACTTTAAGTATTAATATATATCAATGTATGATGTGAATATATGGATATGTGAATATGAAATGATATTATATTTATTGCAAATTTTAAACTTTTTATACTATTGTTGGGTTCGCCAAATTACATATTTTTTATTCAATGCTTCCTTTTATTTATTATGCTATTTATGAACATGTAGTTTATTTAATTCTTATGTTTTCTTACCTCGGCTGCTCTTATTCGTTTACGACTCTTAAAATCAGTAGGGTTCTGGGCATATTATGATAATAAAATCAACCTTGCTTATTAATGTGATATATTTATGTGACTGATAAAAAATTTTGTGAAATAAAACTTTTGAAAACACATATAAAAAAAATGATTTATATACAAACTATTTGTTACAGCTTATTATACAGTTAGACTGATGAAACTATTTATTAATAAAATAAATGATTAACCTTTTGTTCTACCAATTCTTACGTTATACATAAATAATGAGTTATTTTATATATATCTAAATTTCCACTTTGAATATGACTTTCTTTATATTCCAAAAAAATTATACCTTTCTTTTTAACCACGACTTTTTCTGGCTCATTTGCATAACTTGGTCGAAATCATGTGAGCGCTGAAATTCTTAGAAATTTGCAAACACCTGCTCTTTCTAACTTTGCTTCTATGTTAAACAAAAAAAACTTTTTTAAAGTGTTTCCTTTTTTTTAACTAAGAGGATTTATGAAATGATTTTAAAATGTTAAATTTTAGTTTTCTTCGGGACGTGAACTTGGAAACATATTTGATATTTTATCGATTCAAAATTTACGTTTTAAATATTATTTTACTGTATGGTAATAATTGTGTATTGATATAAACTGGAATTAGTTGTGGTCTGTTACTAGTGGAAATTTTTATATATATTTTTGGTGAAGTTCGACATGAAAGAAATTATACATTTATCTACACTTTATAATGGTAAGTTTTAATATTACTTTTCTCTGGTATATTATATTCATGTAAAGATAACAGAACTTCACTACCAGGTATATGAGCTCTTAAAATTTTTATATCACTTGAAATTATTATTTTAAAATTATTATTTATACGTTCTTATTTGAAAGTTTCATTTATTTGGTACCAAATATATTTAATAAACACACAACCGACCTTTTGTTCCTTTTTCTTGAAATGATGCTAGATCGGAGGAGACGCTTCCCATATATCTTCCCGCCTTTGATGTTGAATACCTTTGCTTTTCATTATCTGGGTGATAATTTTCTTCCTCTGCTACTTGTAGTCTCACAAACGTTTGTTACACTTGATTTATTTTAAAATTGATTAGATTTTATGTTGATTTATATACTTTTCCTTTGACTAATTATAAATTTGTTACATTAAATAAAACTAGGATAACTTATTATTACCTATATGACCACTGACTCTCAACTACTAATTTCCCGCATTTTACATCGAACACAACCCTTTTTATGGTCTGTCACCGGAAGTGGTTTTTGTTCTCGAAAGTTCGATTGAAAATTTCACCTGTACTTTGTTTATTGTTGTTTTTATTGTTTTTCAGACTTAAACTTATTGCAAACTATAGTTTTTTATACCTAATATACTTATTGTCATTGACTTATTCACTCACACCTTATTATTATTGTCTTTTTCCATATCACTGTTTATTTGCGCTGTTTTGATTGGTCAATGCAATTTCATTAATTCTACGTTTTCTACAATCTACATATTTACTTATTATACATATATACAATTCATTTCTCATTATGTTTGATATTATTACACCTATATACATAAACTATGTCGGTAATCATTTATTTCATTATTGTTTTTCACATTCAAAATAATTTATGTTGGTACAATTTGTCTCAACTGTTTTATTTTGGTATAAATTTGACCTTGCCCATATTACAGATTCCTACCTATCATAATATTTCCCATACCTACTTTTATGATTAATCATTAACTAAATATCTTATTCTATATTTTTTATTACTTCTAAATGTCTTTTTATTGTTTAATCATTATAGTTTTAGTTACATTTGTTAGAAGTTTCTATTTATTTTTAAAATATAAACAGATGCTCTGGGTGTCTAAGAATCCATGCAGCGTTATATTATTTCTTGATCTGCGTTTACTTGTGAGGTTCTGTCTAAGGTTGTTTTTATTAAGTTGAAGAATTAATTTTTACAACTGTTTTTCTGATGTTTGTTTATGATTTCTTTTTATATTTATTTACTATCTTTTTGATTATACCCATTGGTCGTACTTAGTTATATTGTTATACGAGGTATTTTATTATTTTGATACATCATTTTTAAAAATTATTTTTATTGACAAAATTTTAATTTTATATCCTTTATCAGGATTCTGTATATGTTCTATTTACAACAACATTCCCAAAATTTGTTTTCTTGATTTATTTTAAATATAAAAGAAATGAGAAAACCAAATTTTATCCATTTAATTATTTATCATAGTATTTTTCTTTTTTATCTTTGTTATTTATAATCCTATTTCAATATCTTAATTATGATCTGTCTTACTTTTATATCTTTTCATATCATTCATCTTTCATCAATATTATTTCATATTCACTTCTTCATTTCATGTCTCATTAATAATATTCATCATTTTTAATTAATATATTTTATATACTTTTCCATCTTATTCTTTCTTCCTATCCTCATAATTAAATTATTATACAATCTTATAATAACCCTTCTTCTACATGCACTATAATAAATTTGAAATTTCATTTATCATTTGACTTTCTAATTTTTGGGATTATGATCATTGTGATAGTTAAAATTTTGGATACTTTGAAATTTGTGTGTGTCCTTCATCTCTTTAGTTTGATTTTAATTATTAAGTCTGTTATCATCAATTCTTTAGTATTAATAATGTCTATTATATTGTCAGTTAATGTCTGTTAGTATTTGTCATAATTTAATTACAAAATCTATATAAATTACTGATATGAAATACTCCTCTCGTTCTATTACTGATAGGATCTTTTAAAACATAGCTACTCACTCCATTTTTCTTAACTACTACAACAATAGGATTTATGTATTGTGAATTACTTCTTTCTATTATTTTATTTTCTAAGAGTTCTTTTATACATTTTCTTACTTGATCTTTATGTTTATAAGGGATGGGATATGTTTTTGCTTTGAAATTTTTAATATCTTCATTCACTTCTATTTTATGTACATAATCTTTCGCAATTCTATTCTCCTTTGAAAATAAATTATTATATTTATTCATTAAATTTATTATTTCTTCTTTCCTATCATCAGGACAATCAATTATAATTTCATTTTCTTCTTCTTGTTCATATTCATATTCATTATTTCCTTTTTCCTTGTACATATTACTAACTCTTCTTACTTCTTCCTTTAATACTATTATTTCAAAGTTAATCCACGTTCCATCCATTCTTAATTTTCTTTCTTCTAAATTTATTATAGTTTTATGTTTTTCTAATTCATCACATCCTATTATTATTTCAGTTTCAATATTTGGAGCTATTAATACTTGTAAATTGAATTCCTTTCCCCCAATATTCACATTTATGTTCATTGATCTATTGATTTCACATAATTTCTTGCAATTAGCACCAATTAAATTAATTTTTGGAATTTTAATAATATTATTCATTTGAATATTTAATCTATCAACAAACTTTTGATTGATTATTGATGCTTCTGATCCAGTATCAATAATTATTTTAGCTTCTAAATTTTTAACTAATCCATTTATTATTATCAAACCATTATTCCCATCTGTATTTATATTTTCATTCAAATTTATGAATTCATTTGGATTTTCATAAGTACAGATATATAGATTTTGTTTATTTGATGTGTGCATATTTAAAAATTTTGATTATCATTTATGTCTGTTGTTCGTCCTGTGTCTTGTCTATGTATTGGTGTCGTCTCTGTTCTTGCATTATTTTCATTTATAATTCTTTCCCCTCTTTCTTCTGATCTACTTCTTCTATTCGGATCAATTCTCTGATAATTAACTCTTCTTGTTTCGTAGTCTGTATTTCTCCTTTCTCCATCTCCTTCTGAGTTTCTTCTGTATGGTCTATTGTTTCTGTCATGATAGTTGTTTGGTCTGTATGAGTCGTTACTATTTCTGTTTCTATTATTATTAAAATTGTTATTTCTGTTATTACTATTATAATTATTGTTTCTATAATTTGTATTTCTATTGTTATAATTATTGTTATTATTATATGGTCTATTATTATCATTATTTCGATTGTAATTAAATCTGTTATTGTTCCAATTATTGTTTTGATTGTTGCTATCAGTATTTGTATTTCTTGGGTTATTTGTGTTATTGTCATTATTTATTCTTCGATTTTGTTGAGCAGTATCTTGTCTCGTCAAATTTCTTTCTACTCTTTGTAGATATATCGATAATTGGTCTAGTTTTCTTATGTTTTGTACCGCAATGGTTTCCGCTAGTTCTGCCTTAAAATGTCTTGCTATGAACATGACAATTTCTTCTTCAGGGATTGGTGGTTCTAAATATTGCGTCATTGCATGCATATGAATTGCATAGTTATTCAAGCTGTGGTTTATGTTTTCAGAAAATTTGCCAAAATACAATTGTTCCCTCACAGCTGATTGTGCATTTTCGCCCCAAAAGTACTGTAAAAATGCTGTCTCAAATTCATTAAATTTTGTTATGTCCTTTTCCCTTGCAGCAAACCATATTAATGCATGATTTTCTAAATGGTCTCTAATCACCTCCTTTATGTCCTCAATATTATTCATTCCTCTTACTCTATTTTTTAAAATTCTTATGAATATTTTTGGATGTAATTTCTTAATGTTTCCATCGAATTTTTGGTTGGCTGATCCATAAATAGTTCTTATTCCGCCTATATATTCCATATTTCCTCCTTTTCTGTCTATTTGTTCCATTTTTCCTTGAATATTTTTCATCTCCAATGTTAATTCCCTTTTTATCTTGTTGTTTTCTTCCTCTGCTATCTTAAAATTCATTTGTATTTCCTTCGTTATATCATACTCTATGCTTTGTATATTTTTATTTGTCTTCATAATTTCTCTGTCTAATTTGGTGATTTTTTCACTATTTCCTTTTATTTTCTTTGTGTTTTCTTCAATTTCAATTTTTAAATCATTTTCATTCTTCTTTAAATTTTGTATTTTCGTTGATTGTACTTCTTCTAATTCCATTATTCTTCCTATCACTTCATCTCTAATTTCTTGTTTTGTTGCTTGTATTCTTTCTTCTGTGTATTTTTTAGATTCATCTAATTGTTTTCTTATATCCTCTATTTTCTCCTCTATTCTTTGACTATTTATTTCCATTTTCTCTTCCATTCTTTGATTACTTATTTCCATTTTTTTATTGCTTGTTTTCATTTCCCTACTTATGTTTTGTAAAATTTGCATTATCATATTTTGTTCATCCTTCTTCCCGGATACCATTCCTTGATTCTTTTCTTCTCCCATTGTGATTTTTTCACCTCCATCAGTCTCTTCCTCATTTTCTTGATTCTCTCTTCCTTGTATCAAGTAATGTACTTGGAAATCACCCATTCCCAGTTCTCTTCCTTCAATCTCCTGATTAGATTCATCTTCTATTCCAACTTGTTTACCATCTCTTAACGTCATTTTCTTCTCCATTTTAATTATATATTATTTTATAAATGTATTCAATATTATTTTCTCTAACTAATTCCTTGATTCCTTAATGCTCTAATTTTCTAATTGTAATTATAAATTTTTAATTGCCCAATTGCCCCACGTTGCGGAGACAGTTAATTTGGATTGATGCTTTATTTTTAATTGCCCCACGTTTGGGAGCAAGTTAAATATGATTGATTATATTTTATTTTTATAAAGCCCCACTTTGGGGTTGCAGTTAAATATGATTGTAATGATTTGATTTTTTTTAAGTACTCTATATTTATTAATATACTTTATACAAGTTGAATATGATTGGACTTTAAGTATTAATATATATCAATGTATGATTTGAATATATGGATATGTGAATATGAAATGATATTATATTTATTGCAAATTTTAAACTTTTTATACTATTGTTGGGTTCGCCAAATTACATATTTTTTATTCAATGCTTCCTTTTATTTATTATGCTATTTATGAACATGTAGTTTATTTAATTCTTATGTTTTCTTACCTCGGCTGCTCTTATTCGTTTACGACTCTTAAAATCAGTAGGGTTCTGGGCATATTATGATAATAAAATCAACCTTGCTTATTAATGTGATATATTTATGTGACTGATAAAAAATTTTGTGAAATAAAACTTTTGAAAACACATATAAAAAAAATGATTCATATACAAACTATTTGTTACAGCTTATTATACAGTTAGACTGATGAAACTATTTATTAATAAAATAAATGATTAACCTTTTGTTCTACCAATTCTTACGTTATACATAAATAATGAGTTATTTTATATATATCTAAATTTCCACTTTGAATATGACTTTCTTTATATTCCAAAAAAATTATACCTTTCTTTTTAACCACGACTTTTTCTGGCTCATTTGCATAACTTGGTCGAAATCTTGTGAGCGTTGAAATTCTTAGAAATTTGCAAACACCTGCTCTTTCTAACTTTGCTTCTATGTTAAACAAAAAAAACTTTTTTAAAGTGTTTCTTTTTTTTTAACTAAGAGGATTTATGAAATGATTTTAAAATGTTAAATTTTAGTTTTCTTCGGGACGTGAAATTGGAAACATATTTGATATTTTATCGATTCAAAATTTACGTTTTAAATATTATTTTACTGTATGGTAATAATTGTGTATTGATATAAACTGGAATTAGTTGTGGTCTGTTACTAGTGGAAATTTTTATATATATTTTTGGTGAAGTTCGACATGAAAGAAATTATACATTTATCTACACTTTATAATGGTAAGTTTTAATATTACTTTTCTCTGGTATATTATATTCATGTAAAGATAACAGAACTTCACTACCAGGTATATGAGCTCTTAAAATTTTTATATCACTTGAAATTATTATTTTAAAATTATTATTTATACGTTCTTATTTGAAAGTTTCATTTATTTGGTACCAAATATATTTAATAAACACACAACCGACCTTTTGTTCCTTTTTCTTGAAATGATGCTAGATCGGAGGAGACGCTTCCCATATATCTTCCCGCCTTTGATGTTGAATACCTTTGCTTTTCATTATCTGGGTGATAATTTTCTTCCTCTGCTACTTGTAGTCTCACAAACGTTTGTTACACTTGATTTATTTTAAAATTGATTAGATTTTATGTTGATTTATATACTTTTCCTTTGAATAATTATAAATTTGTTACATTAAATAAAACTAGGATAACTTTATTATTACCTATATGACCACTGACTCTCAACTACTAATTTCCCGCATTTTACATCGAACACAACCCTTTTTATCGTCTGTCACCGGAAGTGGTTTTTGTTCTCGAAAGTTCGATTGAAAATTTCACCTGTCACTTTGTTTATTGTTGTTTTTATTGTTTTTCTGACTTAAACTTATTGCAAACTATAGTTTTTTATACCTAATATACTTATTGTCATTGACTTATTCACTCACACCTTATTATTATTGTCTTTTTCCATATCACTGTTTATTTGCGCTGTTTTGATTGGTCAATGCAATTTCATTAATTCTACGTTTTCTACAATCTACATATTTACTTATTATACATATATATAATTCATTTCTCATTATGTTTGATATTATTACACCTATATACATAAACTATGTCGGTAATCATTTATTTCATTATTGTTTTTCACATTCAAAATAATTTATGTTGGTACAATTTGTCTCAACTGTTTTATTTTGGTATAAATTTGACCTTGCCCATATTACAGATTCCTACCTATCATAATATTTCCCATACCTACTTTTATGATTAATCATTAACTAAATATCTTATTCTATATATTTTATTACTTCTAAATGTCTTTTTATTGTTTAATCATTATAGTTTTAGTTACATTTGTTAGAAGTTTCTATTTATTTTTAAAATATAAACAGATGCTCTGGGTGTCTAAGATTCCATGCAGCGTTATATTATTTCTTGATCTGCGTTTACTTGTGAGGTTCTGTCTAAGGTTGTTTTTATTAAGTTGAAGAATTAATTTTTACAACTGTTTTTCTGATGTTTGTTTATGATTTCTTTTTATATTTATTTACTATCTTTTTGATTATACCCATTGGTCGTACTTAGTTATATTGTTATACGAGGTATTTTATTATTTTGATACATCATTTTTAAAAATTATTTTTATTGACAAAATTTTAATTTTATATCCTTTATCAGGATTCTGTATATGTTCTATTTACAACAATATATATCACCCTCAGATCAATACTGCAACCTGATAAAACTAATAAAACTGTCATAATGAATACTAAAGATAATGACACAAAAATTAATGAAATATTAAATAATACAAATGTACGAGTATATCAAAAAATAAAATCTGATCAGACAAAGTCTTTTCAAGAAAAAAATAATAAATTTGTTAAAAAACTTTTGGACAATCAATCAATTAGTGCAGTGGAAGCTAAACAATTACAAACACATAATGCCATACCACCAAGAATTTATGGCTTACCAAAATTACATAAACCTGACATACCATTACGGCCAATATTTTCTTATGTTCTATCTCCCTTTTACAAACTGTCTAAATATTTGTCAAACTGTCTCTCACAAATAATCAACAAGAATGAATTCTATATGAAAGATTCGTTTACAACATTTTTTAAACAGGGTTGAAATACCAAACAATTATGGCATTATTTCTCTAGACCTAGTCTCAATGTATACCAACTTTCCAAACGAACTAATAACCCACATATTAAAACATAAATGGTGATCATTAAAAGAACACACAACTCTCACATATCAAGAATTAATTCATAGAAGGAATAATGCTAATCATAAACAATAATTTTTTTCAATATAAACATTATTTTTCTAAACAACTCAATGGGTGCACTATGTGTTCACCGATTTCATCAACTCTCGCACAAATTGTAATGGAATACCTTGAAAAAAATGTGCTTAATCAAATAAATTTCAATATGTTATTTTTTAAAAGATACGTTGATGATTGCTTAGCTGCCGTTCCATTCAATCAAATAAATCATAATTTCAATAATTTTCATCCAAAGCTTCAATTCACAATAGAAACAGAACAAAACAATACCATACATTTTCTGGACTTGACTAGAGAAAATAAAATTACAACAAAACATTTTATTAAAGAAACATCATCAGGTCGCTACTTAAATTACCACTCCCATCATCCTAATTCCCAAAACACAGCGTAATCATAGGATTAGTAGATATAGCCACCACACTTACATCACCTGAATATCGTCCAGAAATTTTATATCAGACAAAAACAATCACTATCCTTCCAAACATATTGACAGAATTATTAAACAACACACATACATTTTACAATAGTGTAATGAAGTTACTTTTTTTTGTTCCGATATCATTTGATTTATTTAGTTTATTTATATTTAAAACCTGTGATCTGTTACTTCCTCCTTACTCAATTACTTTAATTTTAAATATTGTAAGGTAATGAATTGAATTTTACCTGACAAAACAATTTAATTACAAGTTCCTTTATTTATAATATTTGGGCCGTCCGGTATATATACATTTTCATTTCATTTGATTAAAACATTTAGACCGTCCGGTATACCCATAGAAAATTTGGTTCAAAGTAATTAAATGTTTGAGTTTTTTTAATAGACTTCTTTTTGAAGCGATTAGTGTAAATATAAATACCGAGACCACAGTTGGAAAAGGGCTTTTTTACTTTTGCTTTTCCGCTCCCGTTTACATAGTGAATAAGAAGTGTCCATAGAAATATCGTAAACATTGTTAAGGTAAAATTTTATTTTCCTCCGTATGTATATTTCCGAAATAAAATTAATTTTAGTGTAAAAATATAATTGATAGTTGAATTCAATATATTCCATATAAAAGAATAAATTTGTTAGGACTCCCGTAGTTATACGATATTCAGTGGTTTTATTATATTTTTTAATTTTGTATAGTTTTCAATAAAGATTAAATTGTAAACTATACACTATTTCCTGTTGTTGGTTATTTTAAAATTATATTTGACTTCATTCGTCCGAAGATATTTTCAGTTTTTATTTCAGCAGCAAGTTTTTGTGTAAGCTTTCTTTATACAAAATAGTTTTGATTGATCTTTTATTTCGTTAATAGAGTTTTGCATTTGGTTTCCGGGAATTATATTTGATTACTGGGTGATTCGAAAGTATTGCTCAGGAATTAAATAAATTCTGGTAGAAAATTCAACACCTCGCCGACCTTCTCGGGTCTTGTTGAATTTTCTTTATGTTTCTGCCGTCCAGATTTATTTATTAGGGTTTTCCCTTTGTTTTCCGGGAATTATATTTGATTACTGGGTGATTCGAAAGTATTGCTCTGGAATTAAATAAATTCTGATAGCAAATTCAACTGCACTTCATAAACATTTGATTTTCAATACACAAAAATTATTTACAAAGACCAAAACATTACTAAACTTAAAATTAAAGAAATGATTGCAATAAAAAATGAACCAGAAGCACTGAATGATAAGAAAGACATAGAAAAATGAAGCAAAATTTATCATAACCTTTTACATATATCCTCATAATTATAAAAAATAAAAAAACCAATAATAGAATTAATATAATATATCCATTAACATTTTCAAACACTCTCTAAATTTAAATATTAGAAATAAAGGAAGACACATTGTATTAAAGATAATTGTCAAGGTACGTACTCTTTTGAAAATTCATAACTACGTTTATTTTATTTGTCACTTTTAATGTCAATTAAGTATTGTCGCTTTTATACAAATTATCTATTTTATATTTTGAATTTACATTAAAAACTTTTGAGAAAGCCTTATATTTAAGGCGAAACGTCAAGTTAACCTACAAGAGTTTTAATCTGAACCTTTCCCAAGAAAAATACATAAAAAAATAATATAATAATGGTTCAAGAACATTCCTCCAATATTTGTGTACAGTTTCTTGGGGCATACATATACGTCATATTTATCTGAACCATTTCAACCGTTTCATTATTTGCCTTTTTATTTTCCTTACAATGTCCTCTCCTTCACATTCACAAGAAACGAAAGCAGATCAATCTAAAGTTCCGAGAACTACATTGACTACTCAGAAGAAGTTCGCCCTACAAAATAAAATCTTGATATATAAGGCAGTCATCATATACATCTGGACCTAAGGAATAGAATAATGGTGATGCGCCAGCAAATCTAGTATTGTTCTCATACAATGATAGCAATCTAAAATCCTTTGAACACTAGTCGATGCACCATGGTACGTCACAAGCAAATTGATCCAAAGACCTCAGTATAACAACAGTACAAGAAAGAAGTAGTAACCACTACCTAAAGCTAGACACCCATCCCAATATAACTAGTACAGCCTCTAACTCAAGAACAAAACAACAGAAGACTGAAACGAAGCTGGCCAATTGACTTCCAATAAAGCGTAATAGACCTTCTCATCGGAGAAGTCTCATCAGGACATTCTTAAGAGCAACCTATTGGTCTAATAGCCAACAGAATAGCTCATAGAAACTCTTTATTTCCGATTGCTGTTAAGTGTACAATAAAAAAATAAAAAGTTTAATTAACGTGTTAGGTACCTCCTATATTGATTTGTTGATATTAATCAAACTGAATGATGCCGTTAGTAGAAATTTCATTGATTATCTCATTTTACTATAATTACGTTGATGTAATTAATATTAAATTACTTACCGTTCCATACTCAAATTTTCCGATTCATATTTCAAAACTCTGGAACAATAAGCGTGGACGGTATATTGGAACGTACCACACTCGATCCACAACATGAGGGGATCCGGACATATTTCCAAAGCCTTTTTAAAACAAATACTGGCGTATTTCGCTTTATCCAAAAACTCCATTTCGTTTTTGAATTTTTCGCAATGGTTCAGCTTCGTATCCAATTGAGCTGCGTAACTTAATCCCAAACAGGCCCACGAATCTAAACGCGATGGATTTATGCATAGATCCATTTGAAAATATTTGATGCACTTATTAAATTCCCTTTGTTTGAAATAAAAATCTCCGATTAGAAAATATATTGGTTTGACTTTTCGAGGGAAATCAACCGGATCTAATATATTGTCGGTTTTACCGTGGATAAAATCCATAATTTTCGGTAGGTGTTGCTGTACGGCGTTACTGGGCGGAACGAGCGCTATTATTCGTTTGAATAGTTGTTCTAGATCGGCGGAAATCGAAGCGTTTTTGTAAGAATTGAATTCGGGTAATTTATCCGGACCGTAAAATTCGAATAACTGAGTTGCGCGTTCCCATGATAAAGATAGAGGATCTACGTTATGATCTGCCAAATGTCGAGATACCTAAAACGTAAAATATAATTATACTAATAATAAAATGAAATATATAGTATTCAAATTAGTACCTTATTCTTTTTACTAGGATGTTGATAGAGACAAAACATCGCCTGTTCGATATGTATGTCAATTTTATTTCTCATCTTTTCGAAAATCGGAGCGTCGAGTTTATCGAGGATTGTGTCGATGATGAAATGTAGTATTTCACCTTGATTGGTCATGCACAAACCTTTAGGACCTAAAGAGGAAATAAAATTATAAAACACCAAAAACTGGATTGGACTGGTATACAATGTTGGGAACATTACGAGGGAACATCCTCTTACCGTCCATTTGTTAGAAAGAGACAAAATACATACATAACCTCAGTGTATTACTCTTCTTCGCTAACAGGATAAAATAACATAACATGCGAAATAAGTCTTATTTTAATTTGTATTAATAATAATATGCGTTTCCAAATATCTCAATTCTTATTTTTCGCTAACAGGATCTCATAAAGTGGAAAATACATGCCCAAACCCACAACGCCATCCTAACTAACAGTGTCGCCAATTTTCATTGTATATTTATATTAATTGTAAAATGCATTGTTCTAACATGAGAACAAGTTATAAGAAGCTTTTAATTATGATAATTCAAGAGGTTGTAACAGATCAAGATATAATTAATTCCATCAATTCGTTGAACATTTTATTGTAATGCTGGAAATTGTTCTAGTTTTCAGTTTGAAAGCGGTTAAAACCTTTACTTTTTTTCAGATTTGGCAACGTGAAATTGGTCTCGGAACATCTGCTGAAGTTCGAATATGTTAGTAAAAAAAATTTTCTCGTATCTTTATCGTTTGTATGCAAATGAAAACGAATTCTCTGTGTAAACACACACAGTACAAATTAAAAAACGTTTTCGCAAATAAACATAAAATCGAATTCTAATGAAAATGCCTACAATTTTTAAATAAAAGTAATATTCTGATATGTAATGAATTAAAAAATAAAACTTCTTAATTCTTCAATGAGCTTGAATCAAATGTTCGAATATACCCCCGTTTGAACTAAACAGTAACCGAGACGGTTATAAAATTCTTGACGAACACGTATGAACATTTCAGATGTTATTTGCATACAAATTTGTAAAATTCGTACCCTTAGTTCATTTAGAGAAGTGGCTCTTTTTTCTTGGAATCCATAAATTCTCGATTTCACATAACCCCAGAAAAAGAAATCGTTGGGAGCCAGATCTGGAGATATCGCAGGCCATCTAATGTTACCATTCGTGGAGATTATCCGATTGGGAAATTGTGTATTTAAAAAATGTATTGCTAGTCAATAATTATGTGATGCACAACCGTCATGTTGGTACCAGATATCATTGAAGTTGACACCTAATTGTATAAGGGCAGGAGTAATTTGATTTTCCAGCATGTCCAAATATTTTTGTCCGGTTAAATTGCCGTCAATAAAAAATGGTCAGTAAAGGAGCAACACCGGTTCTAGACCATTCCTTATGTAAATTAACATGGGAAATCGCCAAGGTCCATCGTGGTAATTTTTGACTCAATTTCAATCTGAGCATGCGTCAAGGCGGCCGGATGAACAGGCGGATGGCCTATGGGTGGTTACCGATAGGAAGAAGTTTCCAGAGGGTTTACAAGAAGTAGAAGAAGGCTCTAGATGGTTAGCAAGTAATGACGGTGGCGTCTACGGGGGTTATGCGAAAAGTAAGTGTGTATGTTGTTACGTGTATAAGGTATCTAGAGGGTGGTTTCGAAGAAGCGAAGGGGTTTTTAAGGGTAGCGTCTACGGGGATTACGCAAAAAGTAAGGGCGTATACAAGAACGGGGGCGTCAATCATGAAGCGGCCGTGGGGGTCGCTCTTATCAGTTTGCGGCTACGGGGGTTATGCAAAAAGTAAATAAGTGTGTATGTTGTTACGTGTATAAGGAATCTAGAGGGTGGTTTAGAAGAAGCGAAGGGGTTTTTAAGGGTAGCGTCTACGGGGATTACGCGAGTAAGGGTGTATACAAGAACGGGGGTTATGCAAAATCTATCATCGTCGTCATTAACCTACATTATCCAATAGGTGTCGGTAATACAGTTACCTTGCCATCTATCGTAGTCATTGCCATAACGGCGCTAACAACTATCTGTTATTCACCAGAGTGCCAAAACGGCCGTGGGTAGCTGGGGTAGCGAAGCCACTTTTCCCGTATACTGCGCATGTTTTCCGTTACATATAGGCCTAAAAAGACACATTTCGACGATCTGCGCACGTGCTAAAAGGCATTTCTCCATATCTCTGTTATTATTTGTCGGATTGGAGTCTAATAAACGCCAATATGATTGTTCGAATATTATCGTATACAGGATGTACGAAAAAAGATGACATTAGGGCACTAGCACATATCTCTGCTATTATTGGTCAGATTGAAGTCAAATAAACGTTATTATATTTGTTAGATTATTATCGTATACAGGATGTGCAAAAGAGATGCCAATAGGGCACTAGCACATATCTCTGCTATTATTGGTCAGATTGAAGTCGATCAAATGTTATTATATTTGTTAATTATTATCGTATACAGGATGTGCAAAAGAGATGCCATTAGGGCACTAGCACATATCTCTGCAATTATTGGTCAGATTGAAGTCGATCAAACGCGCTGGAAGATGAACTTATACCAATAACAGAACCAATTTCGTGACAACATAATGATTGTAAAGTTATGCGACTTAGAGGACTGCGATAGAAATTCTTAACTTGTTAAAAAAAGAAATATGTGGTTCTTTAAATAGTTATATACGTGGAAAGTTTGGCGAATTGGTTTCTGTAAAACACGGTGTTAAGGTTAAGCTGTCTTTCCTCTTACTAACTAACAACAAAGTAGAATTTACGGCCGTTAAACTCGATAGGCTACTTAAAGATATACCAGAAGAAGCGAAGGGGTTTTTAAGGGTAGCGTCTACGGGGATTACGCAAAAAGTAAGGGTGTATACAAGAACGGGGGTTATGCAAAAAGTAAGTGTGTATGTTGTTACGTGTATAAGGTAGAGGGTGGTTTAGAAGAAGCGGAGGGGTTTTTAAGGGTAGCGTCTACGGGGGAGGGTAGCGTCTACGGGGATTACGCAAGGATGTATACAAGAACAGGGGTTATGTAAAAAGTAAATAAGTGTGTATGTTTTTACGTGTATAAGGTATCTAGGGGGTGATTTAGAAGAAGCGAAGAGGGTTTTAAGGGTAGCGTCTACGGGAGGAGGGGAGCATCTACGGGGATTACGTAAATAAGGGTGTATACAAGAACGGGGGTTATGCAAAAAGTAAATAAGTGTGTATGTTTTTGCTATAAGGGCACTCTGGTCGCCACCGACTGGAGACTTTGTGACGAAGCTTCTGGTGGTGTAGAGACTAAAAGAAGTGACCTAATAGAAGATATGCAACAGGATGTAGAATGATACCGTATATACAGGATGTAACTCGAACAGGGTGTAAAGATACCTTTTTATGTACAAAAAAGATACAGAGTGTAGTAATAATTATACCAGAATGTACCAAAAAGGGTGGTTTCTTATATACAGGGTGTAGTCATAAAATATACCATTTTGCACAGTTTTGGGGTCGAGGAAATGAACAGATGATGCGCAATCGTTAGAGCATTGGCACTGTGAAAACGACGCATCAGTTTGGATACAGGGTGCAGTAAGATACCGTATATACAGGATGCCCCACCAGGAGCCTCTCAAAGAAATGGGGCTTCTGGAGGTCTGGAGACTAAAGAAGTGACGCCAGGATTGTGACGTATCGTGACGTAATAGAAGATATTTTTTTAGTCGAACAAAAACTCCATTGTAATAGGTAGAGCGTTTTTATTGCAATTTAACCAATTCAGCTACGTGGAATAAACGACGAATCTATTCAAAATTTTCTTAAATCAATCATTGAATTCAATGTATTGTGTTGCTTTATCATAAAATACAAAGACCACTATTTGTTTGGAAAATAACATCAACTTTTGAGTTAGTTGGGACGGGTACTTTGTTTATTTCAATATAGTCAAATCTGGGTATAATAATCTACGGTATTTTTATTGAATGCAAACAAGTTGCCTGCAGAATTTTGGCTGGTTGCGAAAGGATATGCGCATGTGCTGAAAGTGCAAGATATTAAAATTATTTATATTGCGAAAGAATAAATCTTCTTTTAAGAGATATTTAAAATCCAATGACCTTGGCATTTTAGTAATGATTTATATTGTATTGAAATCTCACATTTGGGTTTTATGTGTCATATTTGATAAATTTTCTTAAAATAGAAACATTATTTCCTCTGAATATGTATCATAATCATTGAAGTCAGATCCACTGCTAATTATGTAAGTTTTATGCCGATGGTATGAAAAGACATTATTTTGAACATGCGCAATGGTTGCAGAAGTGCTTCTTTTATAATAAATGATTGTGAGAAGATGTATGTTTGTATTACAATGTCATCAGAAGAGTGTAGACGTAAATTGGAGGAATTTACTAAAAGTATTCGAGAATTGAAAAAAGATATTTCATTTTATGAAAATAAAAATAGAGTGATAAAGCAATTGGAGCGAATGTGCTTGTGGGATAACGTCTTCAAAAATCGACAGCTGCCGTCTACACAATATCCACTATACAGAATTGAACCGATTACAAAATGAATAACACAATGAAGGAGGATGCCATCATGGATGACATTAATAATGCTTTTGCAATGACATGTGTAATTTTAGCAACAATATTTATTTTGATATTGAAACTTATATTGAAAATTGTACAAAGAAAAATTAAATCTTCTTGTAATAGAATCATAAATGAGTATACAATGTGTTTCAATAAAACCCAATTTTTCCAAATATTATTTATGCGCATGTGCTGAAAGTGCAAGATATTAAAAGTATTTACAGTATATTGCGAAAGAATAAATCTTCTTTTAAGAGATATTTAAAATCCAATGAGTTGACCGTGGCATTTTAGAAATGATTTTTTATATTGTATTAATTCTCACATTCTCCGATAATTTGGGATTGTGAGAAAAAGTGTATGCCATCAGAAGACATTTTAGCAACACAGTATATTGCGAAATAATAAACCTTCTTTTAAGACATTGTGTTTTAATAAATTGATTGCAGCGAAATAATTTTTTATATTGTATTAAAATCTCACATTTGGGTAAGTTTTATGTATCATATTTGATAAATTTTCTTAAAATAGAAAACGTTATTTCCCATCATCATCTTGAATCATGCTATGAAGTCAGATTAACTGATAATTATTTAGGTAAGTTTTATGTGTCATATTAGATAAATTTTCTTGAAACAGGAAACCATCTTTCCTCTTAAATGTATCTCTTATTGCATCATCATCTCAAAGTCACCAAACAAAATTTTCTATCCCAATTGATTTTATCTTAACCAATTTTACCGATACATTGGTTTAAAAAAAAATTCAAAATACGGCAACACCCATTTTGCGGTGATCTGCTGCTGATGTATTTAAGAACTAACAAGTTCGATTTACTCTCATTCCTATAATTGTGCTCTATCTGATAAAAGTAACGTTCGATTTTTTAAAAAGTGTTTTTTAAACTTATATAAAACAGTCTACCATCATCTAAAATAAAGTGTGCAGTCTGCAGAATATATCAATGTAAGTATATTTATTTAACATAAAAAATACTACCTTTGCGCTCTAATTTTCATGCTTTGTTATTTTGAAATCAATGAATTTTAAGTCATTTAAAAGACGTTGCTCCTATCCTCTTCAATTTATAGCTATAATTTTTTAAAACTATAGTAATATTGAAATTAGTCATTTTTAATTTCAGATGTCCTTTTTAGAAAAGATAAATGCTGAATGCACGAAAGAGGTTGAAAATAAACCAAAAATTAAAGTTGATGAGTTGCAACCGTATCCAATATTGAAAGCAAAATTAATCAACTCTCCGTTTGGACCAACAATATTTATAGAATTACAAGATTGTGTATGTTTCCTGCCAAAGAGGGTTACAGAAATTTTCAAACCAAATTTGCCGGAACTTAACAAGGGAGGATTTTCGCTAGTTTTTCAAGGTATCCAAGAAATACCGAAGTCCAAACCGAGAATTTTGTTCAGAATTGTTGAAACATTGGGAGAATCATCTTCAACTTCTTCTTAGATTGAATTTTATATAAGTAGTCCTATTTATTACCATGAATAAAGTTAATAGTATAAGTGATCATATGGTGATTATATGTAAAAAAGCATTAGCGCTGCTAAAGCTGATTTTGAAAGTCTTTTACAGAAATATAATCTAACATAAGATCATAAAAGCATCAAGTTTTCAGTGTTGAACAAAAATGGCTTTAAGTGCTTCTTCAGTTGTATTCATCATACCTAACAATTTATATAAACCTTATTACTAACCAAAAGATTGTATTATTTTTTTAAATAAATAAAACGAATTTATAATATTTCATTGTTTATTTTCAAAGTACCTAAAACATTTATTATTCATAAATAGAAAGTACACGAGTAAGAAGTGCTTTTAGTTGCTCCTTTAGACTGGTGTCGGGGCATGGTATGTCAAAGAGGTTCCAATCAAATGGTCCAGATGATACAATACTTCTGGAATATTCGCTGAATTTGTAGTAGGTGTTGTCTTGAGTGAAAAAGTATATGTATCCATCGATATATCTGAATGCAGACGTAGGATTTTTTGGTAGTACCAAAAAGCGATCGCTAACTCGTCCTCTATTCAAAATTTTCTTAAATCCATCATTGAATTCAATGTATTGTGATGCTTTATCATAAAATACAAAGACCACTATTTGTTTGGAAAATAACATCAACTTTTGAGTTAGTGGGGACGGGTACTTTGTTTATTTCCAATATAGTCAAATCTGGGAAAGATGCAGTATAATAATCGCCGGTATTTTTATTGAATGCAAACAAGTTGCCTGCAGAATTTTGAAAAATGTGTGATATTGATTCATGTTGAATATTCTGCGGAAGATAATCTTTAATGTATTCAGAATGCAAAGGTATATGAATGTCATGTAAATCAAATTTCCATAGAAATCTATTATAACCAACGTAAATACGAAAGTTTGGGAAAGATGGAGTTGATGCAAGAAACATAAAATCTGGAGATTTAATATCACATATCTGCGTCGTCGGTTGTAATGTTTGTTGTTGAGTTGAATGAGGTGGTGCTGGGGGGTGGTAACGTCGTCGCTTTGTTGTATGGATTATGTACAAATTTTTGTGTAGGACCATAGAGATATTCAAGTGCCATTTTATCATCTTCGTCGAGCATCGACATATTTTTCTGATACCATGGATACATTATTGCAGTTGATAGGTCACTATGACCAATTCCTAAGGTGTGGCCGATTTCGTGTGCTAACACTAGAAGGAAGCTACTTTCTGTGTCTTGTACAATTCCATCGAGATTTGGATTCCATTTTTCATCATTGTCAAGATGAATTTCTATACATCCATCACCAGAGGGAAAATAAGCATGCGCTAGCACCTTACCCGGACCATCAAAATTAAAGGCACAATATTGATTTCCTTGACAATTAGCTCGAAATTGATGTCTTTTAGACACGATAGTTATAGTTATGTCGGGTGAAGACATAGGAATCGTAACTCGTTTAAATGTAAATTTGGAATTTTGTTGCCAAATATTGAATGCCTTCTCAGCAGCAGCAACATATGGCGGTGTTGCTTGAGGAAAATACCAAGTTAGGTTAGTTTTTTGCCATTTTGTCTTTACACGATACGAATGCTCGCTATGGTCATTTTCCCCTACAGTACATCGAGGACGTTCTAATAGTTGAATAGTAGCAGGATTTAGAGTGCCATCTACAGGTAAATTGAATTTCTCTTGAAAGTCTTTTAAAATCGATGCCATATCTGTGATATCATGTTCTGACTTGTTAACATATCCAAATCTTTCAATATATTCCACAGCATAATTCAGATCAATTTTCTCAGGTGCAACTAAAGGTAGAATTAGTAAGAGAATCATCCTTCACTTTCGACGTTAGCTTTAATGCTGATTCTTCATCAGAAAGTTGTTATGGTAATATACAATCCATCGATTAGGTATTTAAATGAAACAAAGAATATTTTCAAAATTTTATAATGTTAAATCATTGATTACATTGATTTTGTAATAATACAGATACTCTCTAAGTGCTGTCCCTACTAAACTGTTTTCATAACAAATATCACAAACTGCATACATTAAATCTATACAATTAGAAAAGCCACACATTGGATTAGGTATAAATGACTTCAATAAATTAATGATATTATAATAAAAATCTCAAAAGTTTACATTTTTTAAAATTGAAATGTGGTGTTGAAGCAAATTCTCATGAAGGCGTAGAATTTCTACAACTTCTTCTTCATCGAGGAAAAATGTAACATCATGTTGACGAACTTCCACAAATTTCTGATTATCATAAATGACTTTAGTTATTTGACAAAAATCTTGATAAAACATGATGGGGCTGACGACAGGACTTTTCTCACCATCTGGAGGATTGAAATACTCGTTACTTTTACGAAGCACCTCTATGATCTCATCCCATTCTATAGTATTGAAGGACATTTTGGTATTTCAATCCTCCAGATGGTGAGAAAAGTCCTGTCGTCAGCCCCATCATGTTTTATCAATATTTTTGTCAAATAACTAAAGTCATTTATGATAATCAGAAATTTGTGGAAGTTCGTCAACATGATGTTACATTTTTCCTCGATGAAGAAGAAGTTGTAGAAATTCTACGCCTTCATGAGAATTTGCTTCAACACCACATTTCTATTTTAAAAAATGTAAACTTTTGTGATTTTTATTATAATATTATTAATTTATTGAAGTCATTTATACCTAATCCAATGTGTGGCTTTTCTAATTGTATAGATTTAATGTATGCAGTTTGTGATATTTGTTATGAAAACAGTTTAGTAGGGAAAGCACTTAGAGAGTATCTGTATTATTACAAAATCAATGTAATCAATGATTTAACATTATAAAATTTTGAAAATATTCTCTGTTTCATTTAAATACCTAATCGATGGATTGTATATTACCATAACAACTTTCTGATGAAGAATCAGTATTAAAGTTAACGTCGAAAGTGAAGGATGATTCTCTTACTAATTCTACCTTTAGTTGCACCTGAGAAAATTGATCTGAATTATGCTGTGGAATATATTGAAAGATTTGGATATGTTAACAAGTCAGAACATGATATCACAGATATGGCATCGATTTTAAAAGACTCAAGAGAAATTCAATTTACCTGTAGATGGCACTCTAAATCCTGCTACTATTCAACTATTAGAACGTCCTCGATGTACTGTAGGGGAAAATGACCATAGCGAGCATTCGTATCGTGTAAAGACAAAATGGCAAAAAACTAACCTAACTTGGTATTTTCCTCAAGCAACACCGCCATATGTTGCTGCTGCTGAGAAGGCATTCAATATTTGGCAACAAAATTCCAAATTTACATTTAAACGAGTTACGATTCCTATGCCTTCACCCGACATAACTATAACTATCGTGTCTAAAAGACATCAATTTCGAGCTAATTGTCAAGGAAATCAATATTGTGCCTTTAATTTTGATGGTCCGGGTAAGGTGCTAGCGCATGCTTATTTTCCCTCTGGTGATGGATGTATAGAAATTCATCTTGACAATAATGAAAAATGGAATCCAAATCTCGATGGAATTGTACAAGACACAGAAAGTAGCTTCCTTCTAGTGTTAGCACACGAAATCGGCCACACCTTAGGAATTGGTC
Organism: Galeruca laticollis; assembly: GCA_963921935.1. Taxonomy (NCBI): domain Eukaryota; kingdom Metazoa; phylum Arthropoda; class Insecta; order Coleoptera; family Chrysomelidae; genus Galeruca; species Galeruca laticollis. Next base: position 183,285,063 of record OY998179.1, on the reverse strand, counting down.
ATAGTGACGTATCAACTGCAATAATGTATCCATGGTATCAGAAAAATATGTCGATGCTCGACGAAGATGATAAAATGGCACTTGAATATCTCTATGGTACTACACAAAAATTTGTACATAATCCATACAACAAAGCGACGACGTTACCACCCCCCAGCACCACCTCATTCAACTCAACAACAAACATTACAACCGACGACGCAGATATGTGATATTAAATCTCCAGATTTTATGTTTCTTGCATCAACTCCATCTTTCCCAAACTTTCGTATTTACGTTGGTTATAATAGATTTCTATGGAAATTTGATTTACATGACATTCATATACCTTTGCATTCTGAATACATTAAAGATTATCTTCCGCAGAATATTCCACATGAATCAATATCACACATTTTTCAAAATTCTGCAGGCAACTTGTTTGCATTCAATAAAAATTCCGGCGATTATTATACTGCATCTTTCCCAGATTTGACTATATTGGAAATAAACAAAGTACCCGTCTCAACTAACTCAAAAGTTGATGTTATTTTCCAAACAAATAGTGGTCTTTGTATTTTATGATAAAGCATCACAATACATTGAATTCAATGATGGATTTAAGAAAATTTTGAATAGAGGACGAGTTAGCGATCGCTTTTTGGTGCTACCAAAAAATCCTACATCTGCATTCAGATATATCGATGGATACATATACTTTTTCACTCAAGACAACACCTACTACAAATTCAGCGAATATTCCAGAAGTATTGTATCATCTGGACCATTTGATTGGAACCTCTTTGACATACCATGCCCCAACACCAGTCTAAAGGAGCAACTAAAAGCACTTCTTACTCGTGTACTTTCTATTTATGAATAATAAATGTTTTGGGTACTTTGAAAATAAACAATGAAATATTATAAATTTGTTTTATTTATTTAAAAAAATAATACAATCTTTTGGTTAGTAATAAGGTTTATATAAATTGTTAGGTATGATGAATACAACTGAAGAAGCACTTAAAGCCATTTTTGTTCAGCACTGAAAACCTGATGCTTTTATGATCTTATGTTAGATTATATTTCTGTAAAAGACTTTCAAAATCAGCTTTAGCAGCGCTAATGCTTTTTTTACATATAATCACCATATGATCACTTATACTATTAACTTTATTCATGGAAATAAATAGGACTACTTATATAAAATTCAATCTAAGAAGAAGTTGAAGATGATTCTCCCAATGTTTCAACAATTCTGAACAAAATTCTCGGTTTGGACTTCGGTATTTCTTGGATACCTTGAAAAACTAGCGAAAATCCTCCCTTGTTAAGTTCCGGCAAATTTGGTTTGAAAATTTCTGTAACCCTCTTTGGCAGGAAACATACACAATCTTGTAATTCTATAAATATTGTTGGTCCAAAAGGAGAGTTGATTAATTTTGCTTTCAATATTGGATACGGTTGCAACTCATCAACTTTAATTTTTGGTTTATTTTCAACCTCTTTCGTGCATTCAGCATTTATCTTTTCTAAAAAGGACATCTGAAATTAAAAATGACTAATTTTAATATAACTATAGTTTTAAAAAATTATAGCTATAAATTGAAGAGGATAGGAGCAACGTCTTTTAATTGACTTAAAATTCATTGATTTCAAAATAACAAAGCATGAAAATTAGAGCGCAAATGTAGTATTTTGTATGTTAAATAAATATACTTACATTGATATATTCTGCAGACTGCACACTTTATTTTAGATGATGGTAGACTGTTTTGTATAATGAAATTGACTGTCTCGACCCTTACTTCGTGGAATATGCTCATATTAGTGTTTTTAAAATGAAACTCAAGGTCTCTAGTTAATTCCACAATATAATACAAAGAGGGTTACAGAATTTTCAATAACTTGTATTATATTGTGGAATTAACTAGAGACCTTGAGTTTCAATTAAAAACACTGTTTTGTATAAGTTTCAAAAACACTTTTTAAAAAATCGAACGTTACTTTTATCAGATAGAGCACAATTATAGGAATGAGAGTAAATTGAACTTGTTAGTTCTTAAATACATCAGCAGCAGATCACCGCAAATTGGGTGTTGCCGTATTTTGAAATTTTTTTTAAACCAATGAATCGGTAAAATTGGTTAAGATAAAATCAATTGGGATGGAAAATTTTGTTTGGTGACTTTGAGATGATGATGCATTAAGATACATTTAAGAGGAAATATGGTTTCCTGTTTCAAGAAAATTTATCTAATATGACACATAAAACTTACCTAAATAATTATCAGTGAATCTGACTTATAGCATGATTCAAGATGATGATGGGAAATAACGTTTTCTATATTAAGAAAATTTATCAAATATGATACATAAAACTTTCCCAAATGTGAGATTTTAATACAATATAAAAAATTATTTCGCTGCAATCAATTTATTAAAACACAATGTCTTAAAAGAAGGTTTATTCTTTCGCAATATACTGTGTTGCTAAAATGTCTTCTGATGGCATACACTTTTTCGCACAATCCCAAATTATCGGAGAATGTGAGAATTAATACAATATAAAAAATCATTTCTAAAATGCCACGGTCAACTCATTGGATTTTAAATATCTCTTAAAAGAAGATTTATTCTTTCGCAATATACTGTAAATACTTTTAATATCTTGCAATTTCAGCACATGCGCATAAATAATATTTGGAAAAATTGGGTTTTATTGAAACACATTGTATACTCATTTATGATTATATTACAAGAAGAATTAATTTTTCTTTGTACAATTTTCAATATAAGTTTCAATATCAAAATAAATATTGTTGCTAAAATTACACATGTCATTGCAAAAACATTATTAATGTCATCCATGATGGCATCCTCCTTCATTGTGTTATTCATTTTGTAATCGGTTCAATTCTGTATAGTGGATATTGTGTAGACGGCAGCTGTCGATTTTTGAAGACGTTATCCCACAAGCACATTCGCTCCAATTGCTTTATCACTCTATTCTTATTTTCATAAAATGAAATATCTTTTTTCAATTCTCGAATACTTTTAGTAAATTCCTTCAATTTACGTCTACACTCTTCTGATGACATTGTAATACAAACATACATCTTCTCACAATCATTTATTATAAAAGAAGCACTTCTGCAACCATTGCGCATGTTCAAAATAATGTCTTTTCATACCATCGACATAAAACTTACATAATTAGCAGTGGATCTGACTTCAATGATTATGATACATATTCAGAGGAAATAATGTTTCTATTTTAAGAAAATTTATCAAATATGACACATAAAACCCAAATGTGAGATTTCAATACAATATAAATCATTACTAAAATGCCAAGGTCATTGGATTTTAAATATCTCTTAAAAGAAGATTTATTCTTTCGCAATATAAATAATTTTAATATCTTGCACTTTCAGCACATGCGCATGTCCTTTCGCAACCAGCCAAAATTCTGCAGGCTACTTGTTTGCATTTAATAAAAATACCGGAGATTATTATACCCAGATTTGACTATATTGGAAATAAACAAAGTACCCGTCCCAACTAACTCAAAAGTTGATGTTATTTTCCAAACAAATAGTGGTCTTTGTATTTTATGATAAAGCAACACAATACATTGAATTCAATGATGGATTTAAGAAAATTTTGAATAGATTCTTCGTTTATTCCACGTAGCTGAATTGGTTAAATTGCAATAAAAACGCTCTACCTATTACAATGGAGTTTTTGTTCGACTAAAAAATATCTTCTATTACGTCACGATACGTCACAATCCTGGCGTCACTTCTTTAGTCTCCAGGCCTCCAGAAGCCCCATTTCTTTGAGAGGCTCCTGGTGGGGCATCCTGTATATACGGTATCTTACTACACCCTGTATCCAAACTGATGCGTCGTTTTCACAGTGCCAATGCTCTAACGATTGCGCATCATCTGTTCATTTCCTCGACCCCAAAACTGTGCAAAATGGTATATTTTATGACTACACCCTGTATATAAGAAACCACCCTTTTTGGTACATTCTGGTATAATTATTACTACACTCTGTATCTTTTTTGTACATAAAAAGGTATCTTTACACCCTGTCCGAGTTACATCCTGTATATACGGTATCATTCTACATCCTGTTGCATATCTTCTATTAGGTCACTTCTTTAGTCTCTACACCACCAGAAGCTTCGTCACAAAGTCTCCAGTCGGTGGCGACCAGAGTGCCCTTATAGCAAAAACATACACACTTATTTACTTTTTGCATAACCCCCGTTCTTGTATACACCCTTATTTACGTAATCCCCGTAGATGCTCCCCTCCCCCCGTAGACGCTACCCTTAAAACCCTCTTCGCTCCTTCTAAATCACCCCCTAGATACCTTATACACGTAAAAACATACACACTTATTTACTTTTTACATAACCCCTGTTCTTGTATACACCCTTGCGTAATACCCGTAGACGCTACCCTCCCCCGTAGACGCTACCCTTAAAAACCCCTTCGCTTCTTCTAAACCACCCTCTACCTTATACACGTAACAACATACACACTTACTTTTTGCATAACACCCGTTCTTGTATACACCCTTACTTTTTGCGTAATCCCCGTAGACGCTACCATTAAAAACCCCTTCGCTTCTTCTGGTATATCTTTAAGTAGCCTATCGAGTTTAACGGCCGTAAATTCTACTTTGTTGTTAGTTAGTAAGAGGAAAGACAGCTTAACCTTAACACCGTGTTTTACAGAAACCAATTCGCCAAACTTTCCACGTATATAACTATTTAAAGAACCACATATTTCTTTTTTTAACAAGTTAAGAATTTCTATCGCAGTCCTCTAAGTCGCATAACTTTACAATCATTATGTTGTCACGAAATTGGTTCTGTTATTGGAATAAGTTCATCTTCCAGCGCGTTTGATCGACTTCAATCTGACCAATAATAGCAGAGATATGTGCTAGTGCCCTAATGGCATCTCCTTTGCACATCCTGTATACGATAATAATCTAACAAATATAATAACGTTTGATCGACTTCAATCTGACCAATAATAGCAGAGATATGTGCTAGTGCCCTATTGGCATCTCTTTTGCACATCCTGTATACGATAATAATCTAACAAATATAATAACGTTTATTTGACTTCAATCTGACCAATAATAGCAGAGATATGTGCTAGTGCCCTAATGGCATCTTTTTTCGTACATCCTGTATACGATAATATTCGAACAATCATATTGGCGTTTATTAGACTCCAATCCGACAAATAATAACAGAGATATGGAGAAAAGCCTTTTAGCACGTGCGCAGATCGTCGAAATGTGTCTTTTTAGGCCTATATGTAACGGAAAACATGCGCAGTATACGGGAAAAGTAGCTTCGCTGCCCCAGCTACCCACGGCAGTTTTGGCACTCTGGTGAATAACAAATAGTTGTTAGCGCCGTTATGGCAATGACTACGATAGATGGCAAGGTAACTGTATTACCGACACCTATTGGATAATGTAGGTTAATGACGACGATGATAGATTTTGCATAACCCCCGTTCTTGTATACACCCTTACTTGCGTAATCCCCGTAGACGCTACCCTTAAAAACCCCTTCGCTTCTTCTAAACCACCCTCTAGATTCCTTATACACGTAACAACATACACACTTATTTACTTTTTGCATAACCCCCGTAGCCGCAAACTGATAAGAGCGACCCCCAAAAATTTTGGCAATTGGCCCGGGCCAAACGCGTGGGAACTTTTTGCATAGCCCCCGTAGCCGCAAACTGATAAGAGTGACCCCCACGGCCGCTTCATGATTGACGCCCCCGTTCTTGTATACGCCCTTACTTTTTGCGTAATCCCCGTAGACGCTACCCTTAAAAACCCCTTCGCTTCTTCTAAACCACCCTCTAGATACCTTATACACGTAACAACATACACACTTACTTTTCGCATAGCCCCCGTAGACGCCACCGTCATTACTTGCTAACCATCTAGAGCCTTCTTCTACTTCTTGTAAACCCTCTGGAAACTTCTTCCTATCGGTAACCACCCATAGGCCATCCGCATGTTCATCCGGCCGCCTTGACGCATGCTCAGATTGAAATTGAGTCAAAAATTACCACGATGGACCTTGGCGATTTCCCATGTTAATTTACATAAGGAATGGTCTAGAACCGGTGTTGCTCCTTTACTATGGTCCAATTAAATGTTCACCTAATATTCCAGCCCAAACACATTTGGGGATATTGAGTTCTATTATTGTAATGTTTGTGTAGATTTGTCCTTGACCAATATCGAATAACGAATGAATTATGTGCACCGTGTATGGGAAAAGTCGATTCATCTGTTAACAAAATATTTTTCGAAAAGTTTGCGTCCAATTGTATTTTTTCCATAACTATTTCACAAAATTCCATTCTACGAATTTGATCGTCTGGAAAAATTTCATGGCTCATTTTCAGTTTGAAACTACGATAACCATTTTTTTAATACAGTCCGAATCGTTTTCGGATCAACATCAAAATCCTTTGCTAAATGAGTGGACGATTGTAGGGGATTATTTTCCACACTGGCTCAAATTAAAATATCTCTTTCTTCTTTTTCGGGTTGGATTTGACGATTTTGTGTACGCGGCCCATGTTTAGTAGGATTGACACATCCAATTTTTTATAACCGTTCTCACTTGTTTTTTGCTAATTGGTTGGGCATTTTCGAATGCCACAATAAACAAATTTTCTGCTATTTCTCAATATGAGTGACCCTGGTAGTACCATTTTACAATTTGCACTTTATGGTGTACTTGCATACTCATTTTATAAGATTTGCAAAAGATCGTTACTCATTCGCAAACAAACGTTTAGTGAAGTACCCAGATTGTACCGTTAAACATCTTCAAGAGGCGCACGCGCGATTCGTAATCGTCTGGTATAATAATCTACGCTGGCTTTTGATTCTCTGTCTCACGATTGTCTTTCTCTAACACACTGGTAACGCCTTGTGACCGTTATAATTTCCCGTTGGCCGTGAGAGGATGATCGTTTTACGTTGAAATTAAATGTGACTGATTTATCTCACAAATAAAAAGGAAAATTTTAAGGGCACTTACAATTCTAACGCGTGGATTGAAAATGAAGAGAGGGGATAGATAAAAATAGAATAATTAGAGCTGTAAACGAAATCGTTTTATCAGGAGCGTAGGAAACAGGCGGTTTATATTGAGATATTTTTGTAACTAGAAGCCAGTTATAAATAAATATTAGCATACGACTTATTTCTCATGTTATGATACCATGTTAAAGAAAACGGTGATACATTGAATATATTTGTTTTCTTACAACATATTATCGCTTTTGGACTCTGTATTTGTTGCCTCAGAATATTCCTTATGTTGTTAATGACAATTATTATGCTTATATTCATTAATTGTACCCTCAATATCGACGAAAGTAATTTTTTTAGCTTTTCGCCGTTGATTGATATAAGTCATCAATCAACGCTATCCTCCAGTGATTTTTTAGTGGCACTTATTTCAAATACTTACTAGGTAGGTTTTAATTTATTGTTCAAATCATATTAGCGTATACTAACCGAACTAATATAGTGAATTATATTATTACTACTGATTTAATTCTTTGTAAATTAATCATGAAGGGATAAACGAAAGTAATGTTGATTTTCTTTATTGTTGATTGCATTAAGCAATCAGTTTAGTACAATCTTATTATTTCTTAATTAATAAACTAAACTGTCCACATTACACATCTGTATTTGCACGCCTCTCGAAGGCGGTGCCTACCAGACATACCTTTACACGTGGTGGGAGTATACTCCCATCACGCCTTTACATATACAGTTGTTGCACGTTTTCGACTTTATGGTATACTGTTAGCGAAAAACAATAATACACTGAATTTATATGTATTTGTCCCTTTATAACACACTGACGGTAAAACGTATGTTCCCTCGTATTGTTCCCAACACTGTATAAATATAAATAGTTACCTAAAAATTCATGCGCCGAAAATAAAATAGCAACAGAAGGTGGTAAATTATTATCCGTATTTTCTTCGTGATCTGCGTTAGCATCGAATTTTTCTTTCTTCCCTTTACTAATCCTCTTTTTAGCATATGTTCTCTGTTCTTCTCTGAAATACAAATGATTACAAAAAACGGGAAACAGAAACAAATAACAATAAATAAAAAAAAATAAAAAAAGGAATTGTAGATAAAAAAACAAGACTTGTATAAACGCCAAATATAATGGCGAACACTGTTGCGATATAAACTCGGAGAAGCAGATCTTACAGATCAACGAACAAATAAATAAAACTTCCTTATGGTTCAAGTGACTGTTTGATAGTTCCTAGTTAAGTTGGTACATGTTCTTTTATAAGAAAGGTAGGGGTAGAGAGAGGGTGTCAACCCCCCACTCGTATAATAGGCGGTAACATGCCACCCCCTTGAAGTTTAGAATAAATTTCAAATAGAGAAAATTATATAACTAACAACATAATGATAAAATAATTTAACTATATGAGAGAGAAAAAAAATATACAAAAGAAAATATTTACAATTATTTTTACACAAAAAAATAATAGTGTGATTACTGTTAATACGAGTAATGCTCAATTCCGTCGCTACCAGGGTGCACTTCACAAAGACGTTCGAGACGCCATTGCAAAGGTGGCAAGTTGTCTTCCACCAGGACGACAAGTGTCCCAACTGTAATGTTGGGGCTGGGTAGCTGCTGACCTTTGGGCGCATCTGCAGCTGGGACAAATACTTCTTCTGCCATCTCCGCCAAAAATGTTATTCGAGTTGCTGGATTCGTTGCCATCTTGACAGGCGATTAAATGGCACGTTGGCAATATATTTTTCAATTGAGTCCGTTAGTGGGGCTGCAATTAGGAAGTGTCCCGGAGTCAACGCTTCGCGGTCATTGGAATCTTGGGATAATGGGGTTAAGGGTCGCCAATTTAAACAAGCTTCAATTCGCGTAAGCAAAGTATAAAATCCTTTATAAATAAAAGAGACATCACCTAATACTCTCCTCAAATGATGTTTTACGTTTTGGATTGACCTCTCACATAGCCCCCCAAAATGTGGCGACCTCGCTGGTATAAAGTTGAATTTTGTACTTGTTTCCACAAAATGATTCAAAATTTTATTTTTAAAATGTTCTGAGTTAAATAATTCGCCATTATCTTAAAATATTTCTTTAACATACCCTCTGCGAGACGAAAATCGTTTAAAAGCTGCTAAAAAACTTTCAGTAGTTAAATCTCCTACCAGTTCCAATATATGCCTTTACTTTTTTGCGTTGCGCAATTTACGAGATTTAATTAGGCAAGGTCCGGTAGAATCTACACCGGAAATTAAAAATGGTCGTGATGGCTGTAGCCTTTCTTTCGGCAAATTGCCCATTTTTGAGACAACGGTTTGGGATTTGCGCGTGTACACCCAACACATGGATGTATTATTTTTCTTACTATATTTCTGCCTGTTATGGTCCAGAATTTTTGCCTTACCACGACTAGAGTTGCTTCATTACCTGCGTGCAATTCGTCTTCGTGGAATTGTCGAATAATTATTCTAGTTATGTGATGACTTTCCGGTAACCAAATCTGAAATTTATTAACGAAGTCTATTGGGGCGTTTTTTGATATTTTACTAGATTTAAATTTCTTAGAATTTTGAATGCAATGAATTTCGTTTGAAAAGACGTTAAATTTAGTATATTTTAAAATAATTAAATTGGCATTTTCGATTTCTGGAACTGATAATAATTTTCTATGATTTCTAGTTTTATTTCTCAAATTATTAATGAATCGTAAACAATATGCAATAACTCGTTGTAATTTTTTAAAAGATGAAAATTTATTCATTACGTGTAGCTCTGGTTTAGGAAGTATAACATTCACAGATTTTGATTCCATTAAAGGGTCATTTTGGTTATTTAAATTGCGCCGCAGTGGCAGCCATTTATCGGAACTGAATTTTAACCAGCGTGGGCCATTCCACCATAATTCTGATTGTTTTGGAAGCATACCCCGCGAGACAATGTCATGTGACAACGTGATGCCATTCTGAAATATTAGTCTTTTTGAATTTGACTGCCTATTTGCAATATATTGTGACCAGCTTTCAGAAGATTCTGCTAACCAACATAAAACTATAGTCGAGTCCTTCCAAAAATATCTAGCACTAATCTTCAAATTTAATATCTCTTAAGTTTTGATCATTAATTTACATAGTAACAGAGCTGCATTTAATTCTAAGCGTGGAAGTGTGTTTTATTAATAGGCACATCCTTACTTTTCGCACATAGAAGTCTAACCGTCGAATTTTCTGAAATATCCGTCGCTTTTATATATACAGCACTGCCATAAGCTTTACATGATGCATCTGCAAAACCATGCAATTCAATTGAATTTGTTAAATGTGAAGTCATTATTTTACGTGGGATACGAATTCATCTAATTCATTGAGGAATGTTGTCTAGTTAGCTTCGATTTCATTAGGAACCGGTTGATCCCAATCAATTTTAACATCCAAATCTCTTGCAAAAGGATTTCTGTTTTTACAACTGGATTCATCAATCCCAGAAGATCAAATATTTTTGCCACGGTCGACAAAATATATCGTTTCCTAATTATTTTAGAATAACGTGGAAGTTCGATTTTATATTTAAGCTCGTCTTTATTGCAATTCCAGAAAAAACTTTAACTTCATCGCTTTTTGAAAAATTATTTGTGGAATTTATATCAGTATTTTAAGTTAGCAATTTCGGATCGTTCGCACTCCATTTATTTAACTGCGGTTGCGAGAATATTCGTAACTTGATTTTTGATTTCCAAGGCTTCATCTAATGAATTACTTCCTGATAACAAATAATCCATATAAAAACCTCTATTTATAACTTCACTTGCAATGGAGTGACTTTGATCAGTATCTAGTGTTGTTTCAAACAACGTATAGCGAGAAATGGCGGACACGTAAGGCCATAGGTTAAAGTATTTAATATATATGTTTTAATGGGATCATTACTATTGTCCCTCCATAAAATTCTTAAATAATTGGTGTCGTCAGGGTGTAGTCGTATCATTCTATACATTTTGGCGATTCAGCGGAAATAGCAAATTTATAAACCCTTTTGAAGATTACCCCCTGTGAATAAACTGTCGTTTAGGCTTAATCGCATTTAACCTTTTGCAACACAATCATAAACAACCCGAAGTTTTGAACCTTCTATTGTTCGCTTCTAAACAGTAAAATGCGGCAAATAAAAAATGAATTTGGGTTAATTAGTTCATTAAAAGGAACAAGTTCCATGTGCTTAAGTGATAAATATTCGTTCATGAACTCTTTGTAAAAATTTGCCAGTTTATGATCCTTTAGGAAACGGCGTTGTTGGGTAATAAAACGTTTAAGAGCTAATGATACTTTTTTTAGATAAATTAATAAGATGCCACCAAAAAGTAAATATTGGGAATATTTTGAAAAGATTGATAACTCTCAAGCAAGATGTCGTTCCTGCTCAAAAATTTAAAAAACTTGCGGAAACACAACAAATTTAAGGCTACACATTGAAAAGATGCATCCTATATTATTAAGAAAAAGACAAAATGATGCAGAAACAGATGAACCCGGATCTAAGAAGCACCGTGCTGGGAATGAAAGTCCTACAACAGAATAAAAGCAAATGCAGCCGCAGCCTTCTACAAGTTTCGCAACTTCGGCGCCAAGTTCAAGTTACATCGGTTCAGAAATCGAATCTGAATCTGAAAGTGTGAAAAGTGATACTAGCGGCACTAGCACTACTGCCTCTACTTCCAGAAATGTCTCTAGCTCATTCCAACCAACATTGACATCAACTTTTAGAAACATTCACGAGTATACTGAAACAGGTGCCGAAGGTGTTCGATTATCTGCTGCAATTCTCTATATGATTTGTAAAGACTCGCAACCTTTTCAAATTGTAGAAAATGAAGGCTTTCTTGAATTAATGAAAGTTGCTGCGCCTTTATACAAAGTGCCTTCAAGGTTTACATTTAAGAAGATGCTAGAAAATACATTTGAGGTAACTCAAAACTATTTTAAAAATAAATTGAAGACAGTGAATAGTTGTACCCTTACTACAGACGTATGGACTGAGACTATGCAAACTCGAAGTTTTCTTGGTGTCACTGTACATTTTTTTGATAACGATAAGCTGGAATCTGCTACTCTTGGAGTGTACGAGTTATCAGAACATCATACTGGTGAGTACATTTCTCAGATGTTACTAAAAACTACTGAAGAATGGGGAATTAACAATAGTAAAGTCTTGGCGGTAGTAACAGATGCAGGAGCTAATATGATAAAAGCCGTTGATCTAGCATTTGGTAAAAAAAGTCACATACCCTGTTTTGCTCGCATGTTAAATTTAGTTGCCCAAAAATCGCTTGAGAAGACACAAAACCTACCTCAATTAATTTCAGCAATTAAAAAAATTGTTACTTGGTTTAAGCATAGCGTGATCGCAAGTGACGAATTGCGAAAAGAAGCATCACTTAAACTAATTCAAGAAGTTTCCACTCGTTGGAATTCAACTTTCTACATGATAGAAAGATTTTTGGAGCTACGAGCCGCAATTAATAAAATTTTAATTTGTCATGCTACGGCTCCTGCAATGATAACGGCCAAAGACATAGAAGACTTGAAAGAAATTACGGAAATATTGCGTCCAATTGAATTGGCAACTCGCGAAATTTGTGGACAAAAATATGTAACAAGCAGTAAAGTAATTCCGTTAACCAGGATGTTATCATTAAGAATATCTGGTTTAAAACCGAAAACAGCGGTTGGAATAAACCTCCAAGAAAACATAATGAATGAAATAGAAAAAAGATTACTTCCAGCAGAATCCATTAACATTCTGGCTGTATCAACCTTATTGGACCCCAGGTTCAAAAACACCCACTTTCAAGACGCTGTGGCATGTTCTAGAGCTATTAGAATTATAAAAGATTTAATGTTAATCCAAGAGACCGATAAATCTGAGCAAATAGACGTAACTAAAGAAACTTATTCGAAAGCTGACAAAGATGAATTTAATTTATGGAATGAACATTATAAAATTGTAGAAGAAAAACAAACGTTACCTCATCAAAGTGAAGTAGGTGATATGCCTTCAGAATTTAGCTTTTATTTAAAAAGCCCCCTAAGTGATTTGAAGCAGGAACCTTTAGAAATTTGGAGCCATGGAATTGGTTCCTTGTTTCCCAAAATGAAACCGGTTGCGATAAAATATTTATCTTGTATTGCAACTTCCACGCCATCGGAAAGACTGTTTTCCAAAGCAGGAATTACATTAACCCAGCATGAAAGGACAATTACTTTCAAAATTATTATTTATGCAGTCTGTTGATAAGAAATTTTGGGACTTGTAAATTGTATTATTTTTATTAAGTTTAGGCACAAACTTTTTTATTTTACTTTATAGTTTATAGTAGTTTTCTAGAAATGGTTTTTTTATTTTTATTTGTTATTTTCATTTTTTATTTCTTTATTTCCTAGTCTATGCATATTTAAATAAACATTTTATAGTATTGTTATTTCAATTTCTTTTTACTTTTATCCATTCTTACAAAAACATCGATGTTGCTTAACATCGATAAATAAAGTTCGATGATAATCGGTTATCGATTTTTGCCTATCGATGTCAATATCGATATTAACATCGATTATTTTTCAATATCGCACATCCCTAGAAACAAATAACCCTCCTACCATACACGACCCCCCAACTCCACCAACACCTCTCAGCAATACTCCTAAAAAACGAAAGGTGAATATGCGCGGAGAGGAAATGCACCCTCCAATGTTTCCTAGAAACTTCGGACCAGAGCAACCGATTCAAATAGGCCAAAAAACAACGAGTATGGAAGTTGACTTATGCAGTGATCAAGATGATCAATTAGTCACTCTGTTTAATATCTTAAAGGATATATAAGATGATATAACAAGTTTTGAAGACTTGGGAAAAATTGATATAGTTTACGTAAAAAATAAACTTAGCAAATTCCGAAATGGCCAATAAAAACAATACAATAAACATTTTGCAGTGGAACTCGCGTTCCGCTGTAGCAAATAGATATAGTTTAATAAAAATTTTAAAAGAAAATAATGTAGATATAGCAATCTTAGCAGAAACTTGGTTTAAACAGGACAAACTAATCAAATTTGAAGGGTATCACATCGTTCGGGCAGATAGAGCGGATGGTTATGGAGGAACAGCAATCCTATTTAAAAACCACATGTAGGGCGAAAAAATAAATTTAAATCTGAATGTCCACGAACATATCTCAGTTTGTGCCGCTCGAATAGAAATATGTAAATCATCAAAAATCTCAATACTATCCTTATACTGCCCGCCAGGTATAAATATAAACAGCAACGATTGGGAAAACATATTTACTACTATACATTCTCCCGCTATTCTTGCAGACGATTTTAACGCCCACCATGAAGCCTGGGGATCGCACAAAAACGACCAAAGAGGGAGACAGCTAGCTAATATTATAGACAACCAAGAACTAATACTTCTAAATGACGGATCACCGACTAGACTAACACACAACGAACACAAATCTGCAGTAGACCTAACTTTTTCTTCACCTAATATATCCAATAAAATAACCTGGAAAACGCACGCGGACACCTTAGGATCAGACCACTACCCAATCATAATGGAACTCGCTGTCAAAAATAAAACCGAAGATAAGGAATGTACCACATACCCCTCCAGCAGATGGAATATAAAAAAAGCCGATTGGAATTCTTATAAACAGAACATTGACAACTTCTTTGCACAAGACAATCCCATTTTCAGCAATATCAATGAGAAATACTCATACTTTATGGAAGGAATAAATAGTTCAGCAAATAATTTTATCCCAATAAATAAACCATTTAAACCAAGAGGTGGAAAAATAACACCGTGGTGGAATGATGAGTGCGATGAAGCAATTCGGGCAAGGAAAAAATCAATGAGAACATATAAAAATACCAGCACACTGGAAAACTTCCTGTCTGCAAAAAATGAAGCTGCCAAAACTAAAAGAATTCTAAGAAAAGTGGCAAGACAATCCTGGATTACATATTGCAATAACCTCAACAAAAATACGCCCATGACTCAAATATGGCATCAAGCAAAAAAAATGAAAGGAAATCTAACTAACCAAACCATGTCTACAGATGACAACTGGGTAGAACCGTTTTTAGACAAAATTACACCCCCAATGGTACTATTAAATCCCAAGGAAATTACAACAGCAAAGCAAGCAGAAGATACTCCAGAAATTTTCCAGAGGAGCCTGGAATTTGGGGAATTAGAAAATGCTCTCAATATTTCAAAAAATACGGCACCTGGAGAAGATGACATTAAATATGCAATGCTGCTACATTTACCTAAAAACGCCAAAATGTTTTTATTGGAAATATTCAACGAAATATGGTCAACCGGGAATTGCAACATACAAGATTGGAAAAAGGTGATAATCATTCCAATTCTAAAACCTGGGAAAAATCCCGAAGATCCTGAATCTTACAGAGGAATATCGCTTCTCTCATGTGTTCTAAAGACCTTTGAAAGAATAATCAAAAATCGATTAGAGTGGTGGATAAACCAGAACCAAATATTACCCATAACCCAATATGGATTTAAAAAAGGATTCGGCACAATTGACGCGGCATCACACATTACCACAGATATACAGAACACATTCTCAGAAAATGGATACTTAATTGCAACATTCTTAGACCTTCAAAGTGCCTACGATACAGTCAATATCCCAATACTAAAAGATAAAATGAAAGAATTGAACTACCCGGAATGAATCTGTAACCTATTATGTCAAATGCTATCAAATAGGAAAGTATATATTAGACACAATAATTCCCTAATCGGACCACGACATACCTCACTGGGACTACCTCAGGGATCAACATTATCTCCTCTATTATTTAATATATTTACCGCTTGTTTACACTCAATAACAGAGGAAACAACTATAATACAGTATGCAGATGATATTGTTTTATACACACAGGAAAAGAAATACGATCGTGGATTACAGAAACTAGAGAACTCATTCATTCCTTTGATTACCACCATCCAGAACCTAGGACTTCAGATCGCGCCTCATAAGTCAAGCATCAACGTATTTTCTAGACATACTTTACAAAAACCCGAAAATATCCAATTAGGTAATGCTCTACTACCATACAAAGATGAAGTCAAATATCTAGGAATAGTACTGGATAGAAAGCTAACATGGAAACCATTCATAGAACTCATACGAACAAAGTGCACAAAAGCAATAAACTTCCTGAAAATGATTACGAGGATGTGGTGGGGAGCTAGTCTAGACATAGCACTTTTGTTCTACAGAGCGTACATCCGATCTATAATGGACTATGGAAGCATACTGTACGGATCAGCAAATGACACAAACCTAAAACAACTAGATCTTATTCAGAACAAAACCCTTAGAATTTGCATTGGAGCAATGAAGTCTACACCTGTCGAAGCTATTAGAGTGGAAGCAAAAGATCCGCCACTAAAATTGAGAAGAGAATACTTGGCCGAAACAATGATTTTAAAATGCAAATTAAAACAGTCGCCACTAATCCATAAAGTATCTGTTTTAAACTGCAACGACTTGACAAAAACATACTGGATAAAAAAAAATTCTCCTCCACTTTGTATAGGTTTTCGTAATACGAGCAACACGACATTGATGCAACATACGAGAGATAAATACTTTGAATTATATCAAAACAAACCGAAAATTATAATACCGAAATACTTTGAAACTGCTTCTTATAATCAAAATTTACTCGAAAGAATTACAGATAATAACGAAAGTAACATGGCAGTATACACTGATACATCAAAGAATGAGTTAGGTACTGGGTGTGCATTTTATATCCCCAAAGGAAAAATAGAAAAGAAGTTCAAAATCAATTCCCATAGTTCGATTTACACCGCAGAGGCATACGGAATATTGAAAGCCTTAGAGTACTTAGCATCACAAAACCAACATAAAAACATTACGATATTTTCGGACTCACTTTCCGTCCTACAGAGTATAAATAAACCAAACAATCCAAGCTCCCTTGTATCTCATCCGTATATTTACAAAATTCAAGTCATCCTAGGACAACTCACTTCAAGGAAATTCGACATACAAATGGCTTGGGTTAAAGCTCACATAGGCATAAAACAAAACGATCACGTAGATATTTTAGCAAAAGAAAGTATCGACACAGGAGAAGCATATTTTGAGAATAATTGCCTATCGGATTGCATTAACATATGCAAAAACAATTTGTATAAAAAATGGACCATACATTGGGAAAACTATTGCAATAACAAAAATTCACAGTATACTCTGTTACAAAAATACATACCAAAAAAAATGCTGGTACAGGAACACTACTTACAGCCGTAGACAGACGGTCTCCTTAATAAGAATGCGATTTGGACATGCATCTTACCCCGCTCATCTCAACAAAATCAAAGTAATAGCATCTGATCTATGCGAAGAGTGTAATGAAAGGGCTGACTTAGACCACATCTTCTTAAAATGCAAGAAATTCTAAACTCACAACAACATCCTAATAGGAGATCTTAGAGAACTTGGGATTGAATTCCCAATCAACATGCCATTCCTTTTGGGCACCAATAACAAAAAGGTCCTTGACGTAATAATCAAATTCATCAATAAGACTAATATGTTTATCTAGAAAGTCCATTGTTAGTTGTTAATACCTATGTTTTGTACCCATATGTATATATACCTTCCTATCTGTGGTCCACCTGTGTTGTTAGAATAATGCCTTGATTGACCCCTAGGCGAGAAGTGTGTGACCTTGTCTTTCCTCATAGTCAATATAACTCCTAAGCATGTACCCAAACCCATACAATACTTATTGCGATTTTATCAACAGTGTTCCTGGCTGCATGGATTCACTCCTAATGCCAAAAAAAAAATTCAATTGCTGATCTATCAAAGGAAACCTGTCGGTGTTGCTCTAGTAATTTTTGGTAATACAAAACAATCTAGAATCGTTGTAAAATCACCTACTCTTGATTTAATGTTCACACAACAACTTTGACGTGCAATATTTTCTGAAATATTAACTCCAGTAATTGAAGTGTTACATGCATATACGGGTAATTTTAATTTTTTACGCATTTTTTCGGTGATTAACGAAACCTCCGAACATCGATCCAATACTGCTCTGCATTGATGTAAATTTCCTTGTAAATCGGATATTAACAACGTTACGGTCGAGAATAGAACCGGATTTGTTCCATTTATGAGCAAAGTATTTGCTGAGGTACCTGGTATAAAATCATTAACATGTAAAACGTATGACGTTTCTGATTGTTCTTTGCAGATATTGTGAGACTTACAATTTCGTGTATAGTGATTGTTTCTTGAGCAATTATTACAAAGTTTTATCGAATTAAATTGATTTATTATATCTATAACTGTCTTTTCTAAAAAATTCTTTGCACTGAAACACGCCATGTTGTTTTTACAAATAAAACAACCGCTTGAAGAGACAACGTATGAAATAACTTTATTTTGTTCCGGATTTTGATTTTGTTTGAATTTTTCCGCGTTTTTTGAAGAAGTATTGTTTTTAAATGCTTTTTTATTAGACCGCATATTATTCATTGCTTCTATACCCCTTTGCTGAGAAGTTTTTAAAAACTGAATATTTTCGTACTTCTTTTTCTAAATTTGTTTGCCATTTTCTTTGTGAATTGAAATCTAACTATTCCAAAATAATGGGTATTAATAATGCATCCCAATATTCAACTTTTATTTTCAACACTTCAAGAGCTGCTAAATTGTTAATAATAGCGTCTATTAAAGAATGTAACTCGATGTGTGATGTTTTTAGGTGTCTTAATTCCTAAAATATTTTTAACATAGTCTTGAACGACAAGTCTTTTGTTCTCAAACCGTTTTTTTAATAACTATATAGTACTTGTATAGTGTTCACCTGAAACTGACAGATATTCAATTGCACAGAACGCCTCATCTTTTAAGCACCCTATTAAATAATGAAATTTATGAATATTTGTAATATTAGCGTCATCCCCTTCTAAGCAATTAAAATATTCAAAAAAGGTAATTCATTCGCTATGTTTACCGGTAAAGACCGGCAATGGTAATGTTATATACACACTAGTTATAAATAGTAATTCTTTAATTTTAATTTGTATGACAATTCATATAAACTATATATGACAATGACAATTCCTAACTAACTTAACTTCTATCTTTAAACTATGGCCTTTCATATCACCTCCCTCAAATTCTGTTCTGGTAATTTGACTTGAGAATTTGTTCGACATGTCGTTTTTGTACCCGGTCATCATCTGTTTCAACATTATAGTGTAGCAATCCCAATTTTTCTTTAATCCTTCCAAATATCCATTTCTCTGTTTTTGTTCCATAACTCCGTATTTGTACCATGCCTCCCACATTAAAATGTCTTTGCTGTGATGTATGTCTTGGAGAGCTAAGTACTGTTGGTCTATCTCCCATAAGATCCAGACGTGTTCTAATATTCCTGCCAAACATTAAAACTCTACTTAGGAGTAAATTAAATTCTGTATGTCCTGGCACCTTCACTCCAAGTGCACTTTTAATAGTTTGAACAAATCGTTCAGCCTGGCCATTTGTAGAAGGATGATATGGTGCGGATGTTTTGTGTATAATACCATTACTTGTTAAAAATGTTTCAAACAAAGTTAACGTAAACTGTGGTCCATTATCCGAAACCACGGTCAATAGAAGTCCAAATATAGTAAAAAGTTTTCTTAACTGTTGTACAGTCCATTATGATGTTGTAACTTTAGTTGGTATTACCTCTATCCACTTGGTATATGCGTCTAATACAGTTAAGAAGAAAGTTTTAGTCATGGGTCCAAGTAAAAGGCTCCTGCGGTAATTCCCATGGATGTAAATCTGATTTTGGTGGTTCATTTCGCTCAAGACAGCACACTCTACATTCGCTCACAATCTTTTCTATTCTCTTCCAATAGCAATAACTCCGAGCTAACGCCTTCATTTTTGTCATTCCCAAATATCCTAAATATCCTACATGTAACACTTTATTTTGTAATATAGTTGGTATTATAACTCTTGAGCTCCGAAATATACAGTCATCTTGTAATGTATATTCATTATCTTCGTATCCTAAATCGTTTAAATTATTTCCTTCTTTTAGTCTTCATAACACTTCTTTTAATTTTTCATATTTAGCTGTTTCTTTCCTTATTTCATCCTTAGTGGCAGGTAGCGTTTCTATTTAGTTAAGTTGATAAATTTCATATTGATCTTTATTTTCATCTAAAATTTGTATGTTCTGCAGTTTTTCTGTATTTGATATCATAATCGAAACCTGATAAAAAATGGGCATAGTGAAACATTCTTGTGGCTGTCATGGATGGTAAGTTTTTTGAAGGACTGAAAATTGAAACCTGAGGCATATGGTCTGTAACAAGAGTAAATTTTCTACCATAGCAGTACAGAAAAAACTTTTTTAACGCCCAGTATATACCAGTAGCTTCCTTATCTATCTGGCTGTAATTCTTCTCACTCTTGCTCAATGATCTTGAAGCAAAAGCTGTTGGTCTCTCAGTACCGTCCGGCATTATGTGAGACAAAACTCCTCCTAATCTGACTGGTGATGCATCGGTAGCTATTGTCAAAGGGAATTTCGAATTGTAGTGGGTAAGTGTATGTTCACTGGCTATCTCGTTTTTTTTAAAGATTGTTTAATGGATTTAACATCATAGCAAGATCTGGAATAAATTTATTATCATAATTTGTCAACCGTAAAAATGTTCTCAGTTGTGATATATTTTTCGGTCTTTCCGCATTTATTATTGCACTGCATTTTTCTGAGGTCTTATGTAGTCCATTTTAATCGATCATATGGCCTAAATACGTTTGATGAACTTACATTTTCCTTTCTTAAGTTTTAAGTTATGTTCCCTTAAAACCATCAGAAATTTACGTAATTGTGTCATAGTTTCCTCAAAAGAACTGCCTTGTATGATAATGTCGTCAAGTAAACACTGTACCACTTCATGTTCGCTTAAAATCCTGTCCATATACTATTGCCATAATCCTGGACCTATTTTGACTCCAAACATAAGTCTATTAACCTTATACATACCTTTATGTGTACTAATTGTTTGTAATCTGGCACTGTCTTCGTCCATAACCATGTGTAAATAAGTTTGGGTCATATCTATGTACAGAAATATTTTCCTCCATTCATTTTAACGAAAATATCATCAATTCGTGGAATATTCTGATTCTCTTGCTTAATACATCTGCTCAGTGTTAATTTGTAATCTGCACATAATCTTACATCCACATTTGGCTTTATTACCGGCACAATTGGTGTTCCCCATTCAGAATTGTCGATTTTGGTAATTATTTTCAAATTCTCTAACCATTTTAATTCTTCCTCTACTTTACCTAAAATCGCATATGGAATTCGCATAGGTTTTATATAAATTGGTTGTGTTCCTTCTATTAGTTCATTGTGCCCTCTATAATTAGGAATTTTGCCCATCCTCTCATCAAAAACATCAGCGAATTCTGATAAAGTTTTATCCAAATTGTCATTGGAAGATAATTTCACAATATTATTTCTTTTAAGTCTAGATTTGCCCCACGTATCCATTCTCTTCCAAAAATTGGATTTACTTTTCCCTTTATAACACATAATTTCCCATAATATGTTTGTTCTTTAATCATAAAGCCAACATAAACAACACCAAAGACATCAAGTTTTTCTCCAGTATATGTCTGTAAATTTACATATGTAGATGATAATTTATTTGAAATATTTAGTTTCACATAATCATCGCATGAACTTGTACTAAAAGCGGCCCCTGTGTCGAATTCCATTTTCAGGCTTTTCCCCTCAATAGTGACTGTCACCAAATATTTATCATTGTTTCATGACCAAATAATATTTATTTCACCATTATTTTCTATATTGTGAACTAGTTCAAGAATTTCTGAATCCCTGCTACCATTTTCTGTTGTGCTCACAGCATTCTGTTTAGTCTGACTATTTAATCTTCTGAGACATACTTTGGCAATATGGCCTTTGATTTTACAATAAGAAAAATTTAGGTTTTACCGCAGACAATTAAAAGATCGATGTCTTGTATCACCACATCTGTAACACTGTCCATTTTTAATTTTAAATACAGTTTATACCGTATTTCCATTACTGCTTTCACTAACTTGACTGAAATATTTTTGATCTTGAGTTTGTAATATTTCCTCATGTTTTTCAACTACTGCTTCTTGCCTTGCCATAGCCGTGTTTATTGCTAACTCCACCATTTCCTTATAAGTTAATTTATTTTTCTCTTGAAGAATTTTCATTCTAATTTGATCTTCATATAAACCCCGTATAAAATTACAATCTTTGGATAATTTTTTAAGTTCACTGTTAAATTCTGGAATTGATTCTTCTTTTTGCTGCATCTTGTTAATAAATTTATGTTGTATTGCCATATAAAAAACAGTAATTTCTACAATTTTAAAAATAAACTAAAGCAGTTTTTACTAGGAAAAAACTACTACACCATAGAGGAGTTTTTTAATTGATAAATTGTCTTTCTGTTGTTACCTGCTATGAATCTGCCAAAAATTGTTTTGTTTTTGTGGAACTGTTTTCAT
Organism: Galeruca laticollis; assembly: GCA_963921935.1. NCBI lineage: Eukaryota > Metazoa > Arthropoda > Insecta > Coleoptera > Chrysomelidae > Galeruca > Galeruca laticollis. Next base: position 183,262,303 of record OY998179.1, on the reverse strand, counting down.
TATTTTTAAGGGTTGTCTGTGGTCTTTGATGTAAACAATTATATATGTGTATGTGTATATATATGAATATATATGTGTGTGTGTTTTGTGTTCTTTAGTTAAGTCATTTTATTATACTTTGTGACATGTTTCACTATAACTGTTGTATAATTCTTTTGTACAATATTTTTTTTATGTGAAATAAATTACTTTCTTTCTATACTTGGTTTTGGATCTATAAAATCGTTCAATACGTTTATTATCTCTTCGTAACTTTTTTCTGTTGGTTCTTTCAGAGAAAACAAATCATATAGTGTTTGGTGTATTTCTGGATTGATATTATTAAGTAATATCAATTTCTTAACTTATTTTTTATGTTCGGCACCTAATATTACTTTTCCGCCCAACCTATCTAATATGCGTTTACCCCAAAAAAAGTTGGAATTTTGGAAAAAAAAATTATTTTTACGTTTTCCATCAACAACACGATAAAACGGTTTTTAGAAAAAAATCCTGTGTGTATGTCGTCGTCGTCGTCGGCCACTTTTACTTACATGTCTTGTTAGCACGATACATCCTCCGAAGTGCAATAAGTCACCAATTTTATGATTGAGTATTGTTACGGACATGTCACAGATGAACCCTATTGATTTTCAGCTCACCAGAGCCAGTACAACGGGTGCTATGGTACTTGAAGTACGACATTTTGTCAATTTTTGAGAAATTTCAGTTTGTTACCACGATACAGCCTCCGGAGTTCAACAAATCACCAATTTTATGATTGAATATTATTCAGTACATCTAACAGATGAACCCTATTGATTTTCAGCTCACCAGAGCCAATATAACAGGTGCTACAGTACTTTAAGTACGATATTTTTGTCAATCTTGGAAAAGTTCCAGTTTGTTAGCACGATACAGCCTCCGGAGTATATACAAGTGACCAATTTTATAATTGGATATTATTCAGAGCATCTCAAAGATGAACCCTCTTGACATTCAGCTCACTAAAGCCAGTACTACAGGTGCTATGGTACTTGAAGTACCGAATTTTTGTCATTTTAGGAGAATTTTCAGTTTGTAAGCACGACACAGCCTCCAGAGAGTATACGATTCATCAATTTTATGATTGAATATTGTTCAAGGTGTCTCATAGATGTACCCTATTGATTTTGAGTTGACTAGAGCGAGTACAGCGGGTTCTATAAATCCATATATACTATATTTTTGGTTATTTTTGGAGAAATTTCGGTTTGGTAGCACGATACAAACCCCGAAGTGTATACAAGAACAATTTCATGATAGAATATTGTTCAGAGCCACAGATGCGGAAAAGTTAGTTTTAATCTTTGAAACCGTTTATTTTAATATAAACTTCGAATCTTTTAATGAAGTTTTCAAAATTCTCATTTTCTTGGTATGGTATAAAATTTACTTTAACCCTTAACTACTGTGGTACAAGTTTAATGACGGTACGTGTGTGGTGCGGTCATGGTGACCGGAATATATAGTTGCCATAAAAAATTATATAATTGAAATATTTTCATATTATTTTATTGTAATAATATGAATGGAATATTTTTTGATGGAAATAAAATATATATAATTAAAAACCGGGCATATTTTTGACAAAATTTTATTTTCTTGGTTAACAACTACTTTTTTAACAAAATTAAACATTCTATTTATTATTAACCATTAAACAAAAACTAATAATGCTAAAATCAAACTAGCCTTCTTTTTCTTAAGACAGAGGTATAAACTTACAAAAAAATAAGAAACATTGGAAAAAAAATAGAATTTTCACAAAAATCACACTAGGTAAAAAATTATAAATTAGACCTGCAGTTTATACAGATATATGTTGAACATTCACCACAAATTGGCTTGGTACATGTGTTACACAAGTGGAATGTTTTTCTTTTTATTCTTGAAGGACAAGTGTAGCAAGTTTTTCTTTTTTCAAGTTTCTCCATGGGGACTTGTCCTAGATGTTCTTCAGGAATGTTTAAAATCCTCCGTATTGTAGATCGTAGCTCTCGAGGAATTCTTGGATTAGCTAATCTTCTTTCTAAATGTGGCCTAACTAGCTCATCGGCAAGTTCTTTTATGAAATCAGTTTTTTGAACTGCTTTACTATTCCTAATACTCTGATGGATAATGTGAGCATTTATTGCACTTATGTCCATGATTCTGAAAAATACCACCATAGGCCATCGTCTTGTGCGGCGGCTTGTAGAATGTTTGGCGCACTTTTCGTCAACCGCATCTACTCCGCCTTTTGTGGAATTATAGTAAGTGATAATCTCAGGCAGTTTCGTATTATCGTCAAATGATTTGGAATGGTGCATAGACGATACGAGAATAACTGCTTTATTTCGTTTTGGGACATGCGAAACCAAAGTAATTTCTTTAGTAAAACCAAATAATGTTGCCTCCTCACCAATCTTTCTGCTTCTTTTTGGCAGGAACTCCGGGGGTATTTCTTTTTTATTTTTCTTAACTGTTCCGACATATGTGAGCCCTCGATTCGCTAGCTGCTCGACAACCTCTAAGGAAGTGAACCAATTATCGGCGGTTATGTTTCGATTTGATCTTTCTATTGGCTTTACTAGTCTTAATACGGACTGTGTGGGTTTTGCAAATTTTCTTAAATTTTCTTCCAAACCAAATCCATCTGAATCTTTGCCAGTATATATATATCCATTAAAAAAGTACTGGGTACGGGCATCTGTCATGCATACGATCTTAATGCCATATTTGCATGGCTTGTTGGGCATGTACATCTTGAATCTGCATCTTCCCCGAAAAGACACCAACATCTCATCAATGCAGCAGTTAACTCCCAAAGAATATGCATTCTGACAATTTTTAATAAATTGTTTAAAAAATTCAGATATTGGAGCTATAGGATCTTCTTTTTTTCTAAGATTTCGGTCTAAAGAATTATCAAAGCGTAAGCACGCTAATAAAAATGCAAATCTCTGCTTACTCATCACGCTTCGAAATATTTCTCGTCCAGTGCCGTCAGTTGCAAATATTCGTGATAAATTTTCGTGATTTGACACAAATATTGCGGTATAAAATAACAGTCCAATAAATGCTCGTAACTCAACGATGTCCAAATCTTGATGCTCTGCCCTAGAAGAATTTTTTAGCTTATCCCTTTGTATCTTTATTTTCTGATTAGTCCAATTTAAAATTATGTTTAACATATCATCTTGGATAAGCAAGCTCCACACAGCAGATGGTTGTGCTTCTTGTCCCAATAGACCAGCGGATCCTCGTAAAGTTGGTAAACGTAAAACAATATTATGCTTCTGTGTTCGACTGCGAGATACAAAACTTTCAGATGACCACTTGAATCGGTTTTTGCCAAAGAAATTTTTTGAACGATTTGAAGTTTGATTTACCAGTTCCTCATCAGCATCCTCCCGTTCATTTAAACTTGCCAACTCTTCATCTTCCCCTTCTTGCTCCGAATCAGTGTCATGTTCACTGGGTACGTAGACACTTTCACTGGCACTATCTTCGTCGCTATCAATTGCATTTTCCGTTTCTATCTCATCCAACCACTTTAAAGCAGTTTCTTCAAAATCGGGATCCGTAAAACGAAGTTTTTTTGAAGGTCCGACATCACAATTGTCCATTATGAAAAAAATATGGGTAACAAACACAGCAATAATAAATTACACTAATGCTGTGCTGAGGTCACTATGGCCGCAACAAAATTTCAACTCGACGTAATTTAAAAACAAAAGCGAGTAACACGCGACTACCGCACCTGCCTTCTTAAAATATACTAATTTGAAGATACAGAGACGCCCAAGACTATACAACTAGGGAGGGGCTTAATACTAGAGATGTTCAAATAGGCATCGGTCACGGTGACCGCACTACAGTAGTTAAGGGTTAATGTTTGGATGGTGTCTAGAACTTTCACCTCTTTCTATTTTTGTTGAATCTGTATGAGTCTCTTTTATTTCACCATATCCTAGATCGATTATTTCCTGTAAACGTGTTTGCAGTATAATAAATTTCTCTTCAAATTTATTTCGAATCGCAATTTCATCTTAGACTTATTTCTCAATCTCCTCTTCAAATTCCATTTCGCTAGTTTTACTTTCAATAGCATCCTGGTTCGTTGTAAATTTATTTAAAAGTGCTTCTAAAGAAGTTAAGCGTATTTTTTCCTCAGTATAATTTATTGACGCAGATCCATCTAAATTATTTTTTGTACTTATGAGTAAGTTGACCTTTTATTGTGCTCCGTACGCGTTTAAGAGCGTGTAGTTGCTCCTCTCTCGTCGCCATTTTGTTATATACACACTAGTTATAAATAGTAATTCTTTAATTTTAATTTGTATGACAATTCATAACTAACTTAACTTCTATCTTAAAACTATGGACCAATGGGAGATATATCTAGACATATCAGTAAAGGCTTTAAGCTATTTGTGATATTAATCACAGTTGGATTATTTGTTTGTTGCGTATTAGACCCTGTAGGCGTTATTGAACATATATGAGATTTTATTGCACTTACAATACCTCGATATTGAGTTTCTATTTTTCCGCGCAATTTTTTGCTTTCCGGTTCTAACTTGGTTTCATCAGCATTTTCTTGCCTTAATTCAAGTTTTTCGTTTTCGAATTGTATCGAATTAAATTCTTTAAATAGCTCAGTCACCGCTTCTAAATTAGTTTGTAATTGAAAAATATCGTCTTTCACATTAGGTATTGTTTTTTCAAATTTAGTAATAGAGGTTTTTACGTTCCTATTTTTCAACTTTAAATCCTGAAGGTCTAATCTCGACATTCTAATAAATTTCTAAATAAATCGCCTGAAAACGCTATAAGTACTAATTTTGTAGCCATACAAAAAAGATTTGTGAATGATTACCTAATGAAGCTTGTTTAAATTACGCAAACTTAATGGATGAATATATATAATGTGAAATAGGGAAACAGGACTGACCTTTTTACGATGCAACTGGAACTATCCGATGTGAAGTCGACGACGATATGGGAGTCGGAGCTCGATTGCCCGATATTTCTTGATTCGATGATGTATGGATGGATCCTCGATCGGATCTTGATGTTACTGCAGACTGTTGACTGCACGAATAACATACGATTCTTGATTGCACGACTCACTTACCGGATACGAACGGTTTTAAATACACGTTATACGACACAAATAACTATCCGGTTTTAACTACTTCGATTGCTGATTATAGATCCAGTTTGAAGACCAACATGTTGCAATATTAACTCGAAGGACCAGATCTTACAGATCAACGAATAAATAGATAAAACATGCTTACGGTTCAAGTTCCTAGTTAAGTTGATAAATGGCCTTTTATAAGAAAGGTAGGGGTAGAGAGAGGGTGTCAACACCTACCTCGCATAATAGGCGGTAACAAACACGCCCTCTTCGCTCTAACACATTTATAATTTTACTCCTTTTACAACTCTTGTTAATAATAAACGCAAATGCTCTGTGCTGAGTTGTGTCATTACTTCGCGGGACTTAGAAGCAAGAGCGAGTTCACTAATGAATATTGTGTCAAGCTGGTGCGATAAAGTTAAACTTAATGTTTCAACAGAGAAAACAACATTTAGTCTTGTTAAAGAGTAACTCGAAAAAAAACCTGACACAAAGATAAATAACAACGTAATAAGAAGATAAGGAAATTCAAAACACCTAGGAATAGGGAATAAGGATTTGTTTACAAAACAATAATCTAATCTTATACTCTCAGATGCAATAAATTCAATCCATTACATGTTTCTCATTTATTGTGAGTTTTAAAACTTAGGACTTGTTATATGGAATATCTAAATATAGAGAAACCCTCATATAAATACAGTTATTAATTTGTATAGATTATTTTTTAATTTTTTATGACATTTATTATAAATAATAGGAATTTGTGTTTCTGTCAAAAAGTTTGATAAGCAGCAAGAAATCGTGTTCATAATTTTTTATTGCATTAAAATGGCTTTAACACTGTGGTGTATTATGTTAGATAATAAAAATGTTGACGCTTGGCTGACCAAGAGATACCGGGGAAATTTCTTGGGCATATTTTATCCCCCTAAGGTGTAAAACCTCTACATAACTATATAATAGTATATTACGTAACGTGTGTTGTAAGAAGCATTTTACGCACGAACGGAAAAGTTACGCACGAAGCCGCGTAGCGGCGAGTGCGTAATTCCTGAGTGCGTAAATTGCGTTACAACACGAGTTACGTAGTATACTATACCTACGACCCACTTGTACTTGTGTTTATAATCTTATTAAGGTATTTAAAGTACAAGTAAAAACGTACATCCTCGATGCCCAGTTAAGTTTTATAAAAGTCGCTCCTCGATGCCCAGCCAAGCATTTTAAAAGTTCACCCTCGATACCCAGCCAAGTTTCGTAAAAGTCCGTCCTAAGTAGTATTTATTTTTATTAAAAATATATGTAGAATTACCGGAATTGCATAAAATAGCGTATACACCTCTCGACTAAAGTGACATTAATCCCTTAGGTGGATTACTTCCCTCAGGAATCAAACACCACCCGCGGAATTAAATGGGCCACTTTAGTCGCTTGGTGTATAATATACTATTGTTTACTGATATGAGATACATTCAGACAGCTAAAAGATGCGGATTGAATGGAACGGAACCAATTATCATGTAATTCCAAATAACTCTTAGTATTAAATGCAATCTCATATCTAATAAATGTTATCTACCATTTATATATAGAATAAAATTCAACGTCAAATATCTAAGTAATACATTTTGAATAAAATGGCTACGTATATTGACAGTTGCTAAGTGGTTGCTATGGAAGCCGTGCGATTTACTTTACAGCCGTGCGTTTTGTTTTACCGTGCGTAATAGACTTCTTACATTGATTGCCGACTGTGTGTTTTTGACTACTTACAGGGGTGGTCGTAGGTAAAAATCGTTAATAGTTTTAGAACCCCAACAAATATTGATGAAGTACACAGTTTTCTTGGACTTATAAATTTCATTGGCAAATGGATCCCTAACTTGCCCACACTTACAGAACCATTAAGACAGCTTTTTAAGTTAAAACTTGCAAAACACACAAAGATAGAAAAACACTGTTGTAAAGATCAAGATACATCTTTTAAAGAACTGAAAAATTCACTAGCTAAAATTACAACTTTGGGCTACTATGACCCCAAGGACAGACACAAGTCTATGAAAATGCAAGCCCAGTAGGGTTAGGGATAGTTCTTGTTCCGCATGACCACAATGGGTCATCGTATTCGGGAACAAAAGCTTGACCGACTGTGAGAGACGCTACTGTCAGACAGAAAAAGAAGCCCTGGCTCATATTTGGGCTGTGGAACATTTCCGACTATACCTTTTCAACAAAGACGAATTTGAACTTTTAACACATCACAAACCATTGGAGATGATTTAGACCCAAGTCACGCCCTTGCGCACGCATAGAACGCTGGGTACTCCGCTTACAATCGTTAAGATTTAAAGTAGTCTACCGTCCAGGAAAAAACAATATTGCAGATACGCTATCCCGTCTTTTCCAGAGGTCCGCGAATCAGTTTTTTGACAGCCAAGATTATGTTAATCAAATCATACAATATTCTCGCCCAGTCGCAGTGTCACTACAGGAAATGAAAAATATTCTCAAAAAGACGAGGAAGTTCAAAAAATAAAAAATGGAGTAGAAAATAACATTTGGGTTAATCCTGTAAAATACTGCAAAGCATTCCAGGAAGAATCTTCCATTTGTGACGGCATTCTTTTAAGAGGTACGAGAATCATAGTACCCAAAAACTTATGATAACATGTTCTAGAAGCAGCTCACGAAGGGCATTCGGGCATAGTTGGGATGAAAAACAGACTACGTACAAAAGTATTGTGGCCAAAAATCGACGAAAATGCGGAAAAAATGGTAAGATCCTGAAGAGGTTGCACATTAGTTTCGGCTGCCATGCCCCCACATAAAATGAAAAGAGAAATGCCCATTGGCCCCTGGAAGGACGGGAGCTGTGGATTTTTTAGGGCCATTGCCAAGAAGCGAATACCTTTTTGTATTCATTAACAGTAGGTACAACGAAATGAAAATAATATCTGCAGAAAACAGTATCAATATAGTTCAGGAAATATTAGCCAGATTAGGTTTTCCTGTATCTATTACATGCGACGAAGGTAGACAGTTTACCAGTGGAGAGTTAAAGAACTACTGCATGGAAAACGGAACAAAAATTTACCACACAATTCCTTACTGGCCACAAATGAATGGCGAAGTTGAGCGCCAAAATAAGGACATAATCAAGGGTTTGAAAATTAGTCATGCTCTTAAAAGTAATATGAAGCAGGAATTAATCAACTACCAAATGATGTGCAATAGTACCCCTAACACCACCACTGGAAAATCTCAAAGCGAGCTTAAGAGATAAGCTTCCGAATCCTACCAATATTGAAAGCACAAACCTTGATGAAGACGCTAGAAACAGATACCAAATAATGAAAGAAAAACGTAAACAGAACGAAGACCGCAAAAGGAGAGCCACTGAGAATATTGAGATTGAAATAGGTGACAAAGTATACCAAAAAAATATTAGTAAACCAAATAAAATAACATCCCAACTCCCCATACAGTCATAAATAAAGAAGGTGGCGGCGTGATGGTATGAAATGATGAATGTGGTCAAAAGTACAGAAGAAATATTGTTCATATAAAAAAGGTGGAAGGAGAATGGAAGATAATAAACGGCGCTGATGAAATTGTTAATTTTCAAATTGAAAAGATCTATAAAATTAAAGTGTTTAAATCCCAAACTATTGTATACTCATAAGCTTAACATTTGTTCTTAGTGTTCTTAGATTAGATGTTAAATAATTAGGGTTAAGTTTAAAATATTATTTTGTTATTGTATTAGACTAAAAGTTACTATGTTAAAATTAAAGTATTTTTAATCTCAAACTATTTTATGTTCATACATTTAAAATTTGGTCTTAGATAGATGTTAAATGATTAGGATGAAGTTTAAAACATTATTTTGTTATTGTATTAGGCTAAGTTACTCTGTTAAAATTATTGTAAATGAAAGTTATATTAAAAAAAGGGAGAGATGTGGTGTATCATGTTAGATAATAAAAATGTTGGCACTTGGCTGACTAAGAGATACTGGGGAAGGAGATTCATTCCGTATCTAGTAGGCAGACGGTAAGCAGAGAAAGGAGAAGAATTGTGTTTTATTTATATATACCTTATCCCGAAATCAGATATTGACAATATGATTAAAGAGTGAATACCACAAACACCAACGGATGTTGCAAGAGCCGTGGCTTTAGTGCAAGATGGCTGTAGCCAATATTATGCGGCCGTTGTGCTGATCAGAGAGCTATTCAGCGGTTTAGATCAGAGAGCTATTCAGCGGTTTAATCAAATCGGCAACTACACTAGAAGGCCAGGATCAAGCCGAAGAAGAGCAACATCTGCACATGATGATCGACTTTTGGTCTCTTCATGTTCAAGAAATAGGCATCCAACTTCAGTTGAGCTGGCAAATCGCCTGAACGAAGTAAGACATGTGGATGTAAGTAGGTGGACAGTTCGTCGACGATTAAATGAAGTAAATTTATCATCCAGAAGACCAGCCCTATGTCCACTGCTATCCGTGGAACAGTGCGGAGCTCGACTCGCTTTTACAAGGGAACATGAAAACTGGAATTACAGAGATTGGATTAACATTTTGTTCTCAGATGAGACCAGGTTTCATTTAAGGTCACCAGATAGCCGCGAAAGAATCTAGAGAAGACAAGGAGAACAATTTGCCCAATGCAATATTGCTCAAACAATAGGCTATCAAGGAGGATCAGTTATGTTTTGGGCCGGTATAAGTTTCGATGCCCAAACTGACTTGGTTCTTGTGGATGGACGTTCAATGACGGGAGTAAGGTAAATAGCAACCATTTTAGATGAGTATCTGGTACCTTTCGCGCCATTCACAGGGCCCAATAATATTTTTATGGGCGCTAACGCACGTCCCCACTGTGCTAGGATCTTCAATGAATATTTAGAGGAGGCCGGGATTGTCTGTATGAATTGGCCAGCTCCCAGTTCCGACCTCATTCCAATCGAACAACTATGGAACACACTGGGAACATGGATTCGAGTTTGGGTAAGCCATGCAAGCAACTTGGCTGAGCTTGGTGCGGCGATTCAGGCAATATAGGACGAAATACACCAACTTGATGTTCTCAATATAATACCGAGACATATTCAGGCTGTTTGTTATAAGGGCCTGAGAATGAAATACTAGGTATTAGTAAGAAATACCATAAACAGCATTTTGTTGTAACTGTTTTTTATCAACAAAGTACTTTTCATTTTTTAAATTTTCGAATTATGCCATATGTTTTCCCAAATACATACTTTTTCCGCATAAACTGGGTTTCTTATTTACATTTAATGTTCCTCCTTAAAGTTATGCCCGATCTAAAAGTGGTATTTCCAAAAATGTTTCTTCTTATATATAAAATAGATGTGGATAGACTTTTTTGCACCTGAGTGTCTAAAACTACTGTAAAGTTATAGTTATATATCTCAAGTGTAAAACTATATGTACAGTATTGTAAATACTAACAAGTCTGTTTTTAATTTTCCTGTGACTTATTTTGCCCTTACCTTTGATAAACGGCACTTTATTTTTTAACCGAAATTTGGGTTATCCAAAATGACCCTCGCCCCCTTTATTTAGGATGAGGTTTTACTTTAAATTACGCAAAATATTTAGAGTTACAGAAAAAGGTTTTAAAGAAAAGTTGTAAAGCTTTAAATTTTACACCGAAATGGTCTTCATAATTTTTTTCCCTAAGTGACTTTAGGGTGGCTAATAGTTAAGGGATAATAATATAAACTTTAAAAAATCATAACTAATAGAAAAACTGATATTTATGTAAAATTTTTTTCGTAATTACTCAGCGCACCGTGAACTTTTATTTGAGAGTTTTTTTTTAAATGTATCACCACAGAAAAATATTGAACAGGTAAAATAATGTATACCGGTCAGAAAATGAAAGATAAATGAAAATTCACAATGAAATGTTCATTTTGTGAAAGAATAAACGAAGTAACAAGAAAAAATAATTTCATGCGATAAAGTACTGTTCTGAAGGACATCTGTGATGGAGAAGAATTGCAGTTTTCGTCGCTATGTCAATACCTCATGGGGGAATCCGAGATTTCCGATCATTTATATTTTGATTTGTAGCGGGGTAGCGGGTAGATACTCATCTATGATCCCGATAGATGACAGATCTACTTCAGGGACGCGTCCCTGCCCACGCGAGCCTTGGTTTATCTCCCAATACCATACGAGGGAAACCAGTGTCCCATCCTCAGCTCCTCACCAAACCTAACATTTCCTTCCTAGTACCTAGTACTCACCAACACACCTGGCAAGCGTGGTGTTTTATTGTCAGTTCCTTTCATAAATGGATATGTCGAAATTTAAAAACTGCAAACTGTATACCCCAGGCGAGTAGATGTGAAACCCCGGAATCTCGCACTGATACTTCATTCAGCCCCGTGGATTCTGTGGGGGGGGGGGGCAAACTTTTGATAGATGGTAAGAAGAAAAGAAGCAAACTTGAAGAGACCCTTTACGTCGTGGGGACGCACAATATCCACACCATGAGGCTGGAGGAACATCTCAATGGCTTGCAACACCAACTGCAGAACACAAAGTGGGATGTCATAGGGGTCAGCGAAACAAGACTGAGCGGCGAAGCGGTCACCATCCTCAAATCTGGACATTTACTGTTCCAAAAGAACTCGGATACAAACTCACATCGGAGGCACTGCTTTACTGGTTCACAAAAAGAAGAAACAAGAGCCGTATCAAACAGAGTAATTTATGTAATGATCAGGATCAACGCCATGTTAAATGTCCAAATGATCCAAGCATATGCACCCATCTCCGCCTCCTCAGACGAAGAAATTGAAAAATTCTACGAATATCTAACAACTGCAAAGAGAGTTGAAAAGTCCAAAAACTGTGTTGTAATAGGCGATTTCAACACGAAGATTGGAGCCAGATTGCCGATGGACCCTTCCGTCATCAGTAAATTCGGGTTAGGAACGAGGAACCAAAGGGGACAAACCATGATCGACTTCCTCAACAAGGAGAGGCTCTACTGCATGAATACCTTCTACAAAAAATATCCGAAAATAAAATGGACCTGGAAGAGCCCCGATAACAGGATCAAAAACGAGATAGACTATGTTCTAACATCAAACCCCTAATTATGCTTGGACGTGTCATTAATAAACTGCTTTGACACAGGCAGCGACCATAGATTGGTCAGAGCCAGGATCCACGTCAATACTCGACACCAGAGAAAAGCTCTAGTGGAAAGAAAAATACGGCCAACCACAGGTGAACTACGAGAGAAAGAGGAAGAATTCAATAGGCAAATTGACAAGAAGTTAGAACCAATCGAAGATACGCGAAACATGGAACTAAACGCATTCTCAACAAAGATCACCTCTAGTATAAGAAACGCAGTGCGGGATGTCTGTTCTCTCCAAAGAAAGAAACATCCGAAATTCAGTTTAGAAACAGAACGGCTCATCGAAGAACGGAGGAAAATCGACAAAAACTCACCGATGTATGGGGACCTGAATAAGATCGTGAAGAAGGCCATCAGGTCTTCCTGATGGCCTTTCCAGAGAACTTATAATACGAGAATGGTAGAGGAAGCCATACAGAACAACGCAAACATGAGACTTCTCCGTTCCGAGAGATCTAAAGGTAAAATGATTATCCACAAGATGAAAAATGATCAAGGAGTCATTGAGAATGAAAGAGGAAAGATCACAGAAATTATTGAGAATTTCTATCGATGACTATACAGCCCATCGATGGCACAACCAGGTCAAAAAGGTCAAACTCATCAGCCAGTCCTAAACATAGAATCAGAAGAACTAGAGCCCATTGATGGAGAAGAACTAGAGGCAGCGCTAAAACACCTGAAGAACTGCAAAGCCCCGAGAGATGACCAAATTACCAGTGAGATGTTGAAGGCCGAAGGAGATACACAGGAAAGCACTCGTCATCCTGCTAAATAAACGTCTAGAAGGAAAAATCCCGGACTCTTGGAAAAACGTAGAAGTTATCCTATTATTCAAAAAGGGCGACTGCACAAAGAGAATTTCAGGCCCATTAGTCTGCTACAAACTACTAACTAAAATAATAACCAACCGCCTGAGCAATAAATTCTTCTTTTACCAACCAGTCGAACAGGCGGGTTTCAGAAAGGGATATAGCACGACTGATCATATACAAGCGGTACGCACGTTAATAGAAAAATGCACAGAATACAACATCCCAGTGTACATGGCCTTCGTCGACTATCAGAAGGGTTTCGATTCAATCGAAACCTGGGCGATACTGGATGCGCTCGCATAGATTACAGATACTCGAACATCATACGATATTAGTGTTTTTAAATGAAACTCAAGGTCTCTAGTTAATTCCACAATATAATACAAGTTATTGAAAATTCTAAAAAATTGACAATTGTTTCGATAAATCAATATCATCGTCAGAATGACAGAAGTTACATTTCATTTTATGCCTACCTGATGTTTAGTAGTTATTTTTGGCTAGACCAAGAAGTAACCTAACTTGTGATTGGCTTAATATATGTTTATAGAAAAAAGAAGAAGATGTGATATTACAAATATTGAAACTTAGATATTATTAGCCCTATGGTGATATCCTGGATATCATTTTTCCAATTAAGATCAGTATAACTGTGAAATGATATAGAAAACCAGGAAAACTATATCTGCTGATCTTTACAATTATCACTTAAGAAGACAGTTTATTAGTGGAGAATTCCCTAGATTTACCTGTTCATTGACAACTTCATATTGTGGGTTTCTTAAATGTCTTCTAATTTCCAGTTCTTCAAGGAAATCCAGTTCTTGTTTCTTTTCACAAATATGCAGTACTTCTAGTTCTGTGTTAGGTGTCAATGAATGATTGGTGTCAAGTAGATGTTTTGCGTAGTGGGATTTATCTGGTTGTTTTAATCTGTATGCTCGTAAGTGCTCACTGTATCGTATTTCAAAACATCTACTTGACACCAATCATTCATTGACACCTAACACAGAACTAGAAGTACTGCATATTTGTGAAAAGAAACAAGAACTGGATTTCCTTGAAGAACTGGAAATTAGAAGACATTTAAGAAACCCACAATATGAAGTTGTCAATGAACAGTTAAATCTAGGGAATTCTCCACTAATAAACTGTCTTCTTAAGTGATAATTGTAAAGATCAGCAGATATAGTTTTCCTGGTTTTCTATATCATTGCACAGTTATACTGATCTTAATTGGAAAAATGATATCCAGGATATCACCATAGGGCTAATAATATCTAAGCTTCAATATTTGTAATATCACATCTTCTTCTTTTTTCTATAAACATATATTAAGCCAATCACAAGTTAGGTTACTTCTTGGTCTAGCCAAAAATAACTACTAAACATCAGGTAGGCATAAAATGAAATGTAACTTCTGTCATTCTGACGATGATATTGATTTATCGAAACAATTGTCAATTTTTTAGAATTTTCAATAACTTGTATTATATTGTGGAATTAACTAGAGACCTTGAGTTTCATTTAAAAACACTAATATGAGCATATTCCACGAAGTAAGGGTCGAGACAGTCAATTTCATCATACGATATATTTACGAACATGCTACCATGCACGTAAAAATTGAAGAAGAATGGGTTACTGCAAAAGTCCAAGTACAACGAGGTGTCATGCAGGGGGATACAATTTCACCCAAGTTATTCACCCTAGCAATGGAGAACACATTTAAAGGCCTATCATGGGATCAGAAAGGCATCAAGATCGACGAGAAATATCTTAACCATCTCCGCTTCGCGGACGATATTGTTCTCTTTAGCAGTGACCCGACCGTACTTACGACGATGCTCCAAGAGCTCAGAGTAGTCTCCGAAGCTGTTGGACTTAAAATGAACTAACAGAAGACCAAAATCCTGAGTACATCTAACATGAGAGTCACCATTGAGAACGACACTTTAGAGCTAGTCGAAGAATACATATATCTAGAGTAATCAAACCACAGAGATTACCAGACGAATCGGCCTCAGCAGGGCAGCATTCGGGAAGCTTAGCTACATACTTCGACAACCAAAGATCCCAGTGAAATTATTCGCCACTAGTACAGCGAGCAAACGTTTATTTTTTTATCCGTAAATATTCTTAATTTCACAAAGAATTAAATATCTTTAATTAACGAAATCTATATAAACAAACGCAGTAATATAGTAGCAATTAACAGTGCTAAATTTATTTCTATAAGTTGAAGTGTAAGTGCAATAGAAACTAATTTACCGTGAGTACAAAACTTTAATTTTAAGAATTTAGTATCGATCAACCCAACAAAAAGTAGACCATGTCTACGTTATCAGTTTGTGCTAATTGTTCGAAATCGGTAGGAGCTGCCGATCGCAAGCTTCAGTGTGATGGTTGTAAACAACCGATCCACATCACTTGCACTGATGTGTCTACCGATGATCGAGTCACGAGGCAGAAAGTACGAGGACTATGTATTTTATGCAACTCTTATAATTCAAACGTTGGAAACATTGCACAAATTAAAGACCTTTTGCTAGCTTTTAAAATGGATATTAGTAATAAAATAACTGAGTCTGAAAACAAATTGTCAGGATTAAATGACAAATTAAATCAAATGGATTCTTTAAAATCAACGGAAATGACCGATACTATCGCCAGTGAAGCTATGGACCGCATAAACCGTGCTAAGAATATTTTGATTAGGGGTGTTCCAGAGCACATGGGCGATATTCAGTCCAAAAAGGATCACGATTTAAATAAAGTAAAGTCAGTGTTGAACGTTGTCGGTTGTCAAGAAAATCACCTGGCATTCTACAGAGTAGGTGAACCAAAACCAAACCAGCGTTTTCCTCGCATGTTAAAAGTTGTAATGTCCTCGGAATACCAAGCTAAACAGATACTAAGAAATAAATCAAAACTGTTGGAAAACCAAGCCACTGAATCTTTCTCCATAACAGATGATAAGACACCTATCCAACAGCAGCGACTCAAAGATCTTCGCAATGAATTGACAATCAAATATATTCAAGGTACTCCAAAGATAACGAAATTTCGTCAATAATTCTCATTCTTCAAACTTTAACGACTGGCTACTTTTTATACCAATCTTGATTTCCTGACCGCCAAATTTAATGAATTATTATGCATTGTGCAATTGTTAAAACCATATATTATTATGATATCGGAAAGCTGGCTTAAACCAACCATACTCGACTCTGTAATCCATATTAATGGATACACATTATTTCGTAAAGATAGAGAACACCATGTAGGTGGAGGTATGTGCTTGTACTTGGCTGATGTCATTACTTCTTCATTCTCAGTCACGGTGGGTGACTTTGATATTCCAGGTATAGATGTCATTCATCTGTGCATTGCTAAAAACTTATTTTCAATTAATCTCCTTCGCTTATATCGACCACCAGACACCCACCGTGAAAATGACATCTTGTTGATCGATAATCTTATACTAGTTGGTGACTTCAACTTTCCTGAAATTGTCTGGAAAACGACATCTCTATCTGATGGTGTTAGTTCGCATAATCTTTTTCAAAATTTTATTTTAAACTTCAACCTATCCCAACTTATAGAAGAATCCACCAGATTTAGAACTAATAACCAACTGTCTACTCTGGACCTTATTCTTACCAATGATGACAATCTACTAACAACTTCCGAAATTAGTTCCCCAATAGGTAAATCTGATCACGCAGTCATAACAACTCACATTCAGTTTAATGTAAACTCCTCTCCAAGTTTGAGTAACACTTACAATTATACTGACTTTAACAAAGTTAACGACGACTTATCCGAGCTCGATTGGCATTCTGTGTTGAATTTGTCTATTGATCCTTCGACAACGTGGAATACCTTCCCCCTCAAATCACCAGTAAAACAGTTAGTGAGAATAAAACCCAATGTAAAATTTCTAAAAATAACCTAAAACCTCGGATAAATAACCCGGCAATACATTTAATCAGACACAAGCGACACCACTGGCGAAAATATAAACAAACAAGGTTCAGTATAGATTTCAGTAACCATCGCAATTTCTCTAATCGGGTCAAAGTACTACTTGACAATTTCAGGCACAACTTTGAAGAATCAATTATATCCAGCGGAAACTCAAAAAAAGTTTTTAAATACATACGTTCCTCACTATCATCTAAAGTCGCTATTCTTCTGCTTATAAAATATGACGGTAGCCTTTGCTCGTTAAATAAAGAGACTTCCGAAACACTCTCACAGACATTCTTAAAAGGTTTTACAAACGAACTTCCTAATTACAATATGCCTGACATCATATCCCCCGGTATCTTCACCACTCTTGACAACATTCTGTGTTCACAAATGATAAAATCAAACAGCATTTGCTAAACCTGTGTACTAACGCCTCACCTGGCTTAGATGGTCTGACACCCTACTTTCTTAAAAGATGTTCCGACGCTCTCGCTACTCTGCTATGCTTAATAATGCAATCGTCCTTCACAAACAGCTCTCTGCCCTCTAGTTGGAAACTAGCTTCTGTCACCCCCATTTTTAAGAAGGGCAATAAGCTCGATACCCACAATTATCGCCCAATAAGTTTATTACCCGTCGTCAGTAAGGTAATGGAATCCATTATTTCCGAGACTATGATGGATTTCCTCCTCGAACAACATATTATTCCAAAACAATAACACGAATTTATTCCAGGGCGGTCAACACTTACCAACTTACTTCATTGTGTGAATGACTGGACATCATTCTTGAATAATAGAGAACCTATTGATATAGTGTATTTAGATTTTTCCAAGGCTTTCGACCGGGTTCCCAAGCTAAGACTCCTGTACAAGTTAGAACATTTCAGTATTAGAGGAAACTTAAAACTATGGATTGAAAACTTTTTGACGGATAGTTTCTACAAGGTTCGAGTTGGTGACTCTTTTTCTCATAAAAGACCAGTTAAAAGTGGAGTTCCGCAGGGCTCAGTTTTGGGCCCACTTTTGTTTACAGTGTACACTAGCGATTTACCGTTTCACGTTTCCAGCAAAATATCGCAATATGCTGTCGACCCAAAAATATATGACAATCCCATCACATGTCATCTATATATTCAAAACGACCTAATGTCAATACATCAGTGGTATTCGGAATGGTTACTTCCATTGAACACTGAAAAATGTGTAGTGCTTCACGTCGGTAAAAACAACCCACATTTTGATTATTTTATTGACGGTCAAATTCTAATCACAGTGACCTCTCATAATGACCTGGGGTTATCGTAAATAGTGAGCTATCGTGATCCGATCATGTACTCTCAGTATCCAAATATGCAAATACCAGACTTTATCTTATTAGGAAATGCTTCTCAAAAGTATCCTTTCAGAGCTTCTGCAATATGCTACTTACGTCAGACCTATCCTTGAATACGCCGGCCCAGTCTGGTACCCGGACTTAACTCGTTGCTGGAAAGTGTACAGCGGAAGGCTACCAGAGTTGCTTTCGGACCTGTAAGACCTTCATATGAAGAAAGATTATCCATGGCAAATTTTACCACATTTGAGCTGCGTAGGTTACGAGGCGATCTTATTGTAGCCTTTCGAATTCTCAAATATAATTTTGGTGATCTAAATATAGCTTTCACCCTAAATACGGACACGAGACTTCGAGGACACCAGTTCAAGTTAAAATAGGAAAATTTTGCGGTTAGATCGAGACAAAACTTTTTACCAAACAGAATTTTCAATATTTGGAATTATTTGGACAGTGAAATTGTCTCAGCAACAAGTGTCAACATATTCAAAAATAGACTAGATCAGTGTAACTTATTTAATAACTTTTAGAGCTTAATCGTAATTTCTTCTTCCTCTTATTTGTTTGTTCACTACTAGTAGGTATTTCTTTTGAAATGTATTTTTTTGGGCATAATATGAGCCAGCTACTCTGTCCTCATCAATTTGTAATAATAATAATAACCTAAAGAAGAAGGTCTACGATATCTGTACCCTGCCGGTGGCAACATACCGACTCGAAACGGTCATCCTTACAATGAACAGCGCCAACCGTCTTCGAGTCTGCCAAAGAGCAATGGAACGTACAATGCTGAGAGTAAGTCTGCGAGACAGAATCCGAAACGTAGATATTAGGCGGAGGACACGAGTTTGCGATGTCGTGGAAAGGGTGGTGAAGCTCAAGTGGCAGTGGGTGGGGCACGAAAGCACTAATGCAATGGAGACAATGGGAAACAAAAAGAAGTATAGGACGTCCGCAGGCAAGATGGAGAAACGACATCCAGCTTCATGCGAGATAAAATTGGATGAAGACTGCCCAAGATAGATCGACATGGAAGTCACTGGAAGTGGCCTATGTCCAGGAGTGGACGAACACAGGCTAAGAAAGAATAAAAAGAAGTTGTTTTGCCTTTGTCAGTTGGGGTCTGTGCGCTGTCAGAGCTAGTTTGTGTCTTGTGCTGTCCGTCAATTATCTCTGCAATTGTCAGTGTCATTTTTGTCAATTTAAAAAACAATCAAATTCAGTAAGAAAATATTTGATTCTCATTGTAACTGATAAGTTAAAAAATAAAATACAGCTTATATAGGATTTTGGTTGCCAAAGACTCTGTGTTGTTAGTAAAATTGAGAGTCTAAGGAATCTGTAGGTTAATTGAGACCCAGTGGTGGAGGCCATAGTGAGAAACAGTTTTTTTAGACAGCCATTACCCTCATAGTTAACTGCAGCAAGAGTATCCACAAAAACTAGTCAAATCAGGACAAGCCAAAACATTTTCAGTCTAATATTCTCAATAACCAGGTGGCCATCGTTATTTCCAAAGGTTAGTCATCAGTCACAACAAGTAGTTTAAATTGAATATTAAAATTTTCAAATATTGTTATAAGTTAAGGCTCTGAATATGGTTACCCAGCGTTACGGAACCCGCTGACGTTGCAATCGACAACAGAGGTTATAAATATGAGTGTTTATGTAATTCTTTAATCTTTATCTTGTTGTAATTGATGAACAAAGTAGTCACTGTTATAATTTTCGTTTTTAAAAACAATCTTCTCGAAAACCCAAACTTCACTTATAACTTTGTTATAAACAAATTTAAAAAAATTCTTTGAACTAAAAGTTCAAGTTGCGCTGGGCAATTATAAAGAAATATAAATATATAAATTTTTCTAATAAAATTTTTTAAAGTTAAAATCACACGTACATTTCGTTTGTATACACTTCAAAGTAAATTATGTCAAACATTAAAAATCTTCTCTCAACTTTCCCTTAATGAAAAAAAAACAGGCCGACAAATCCGATTATTAAAATCTAATGGTAGTGTGGGTCTCTATGCGCACGACCGCTCGCCACAACTTTATTCATTTGCCGTAAATAGAGATAATATTTACCTGAGCAACACATAATGTAGCAAAATCCAAGGGGTGACACAACCGTAATTGATCTTCCCACCATCTACACTCATCTGCTTACAAACAATCTTCGATAAAGTCTGAACGATCCTCGATCTCTTATCCTCCGCTAAAAGATCGACGACGCAGAGCGTATCCTGTTTGATGATCTCGTAAAGTATGGCCAGACATTTCTCCACTATTTTCTCCCATTTTTCCTGGTCTTTGGTGAATTTCAAATGTTGTTCGAAGGCTTCGTGTAAACATTCTTCGGTCCAGACAAAACATTGCCCCATGTCAGTGAACCAAAGAGAATGCATCAAAAGACCTAATTGAGCCGGTCGTCCCATTCTACCTACTTGAGGACACGGACCGCCGTTGAAAGTTTCTTTTAGAATTTCAGCGACTTCCGAATACTTTTCTGAATTAAATAAATTTTCCACTATCGTTAAGGAATTTATCATATTTAGATGTTTCAAAATTTTCTCAACGATTTCGGTATTTATGAGGCCGTATTTGAAACAATTCGGTAAACTCAACATATACTTTTCTTTCGTTTTAGTTTCTTTTTCTTCGATAACTTCTTGTATCAATCGGAGCGCCGTAATCGCTAAATCATTGTTGTTTTCCTTTCGAAATAAGTGTGATTGCAACCAATAGACTCTAACGAAAAAAGATGGATGTTCCTCTTTCCATTCGTCTTGCCAACCGCTTATAAGTCTCAAATAACCAAGTAAAGTAGGTGGCATAGATTCTTTATATTCACAGCTAAACAGAGACAATTCTCCAAATAAAATAGAAGCCAACGCATCGTTACGCATCTCCTCGAAAGTATGTCCGCCGCAAAAAACTTGGGGAGGATCGCAATGTTCACGAAACATATTGTAAGCTTTAACGTAAAGAGGTACCAGCTCTTTAGGCCACTTATAATGCCACAATTTCGATAAAGTGAATACTAAATCTTTCAATAACACTATTACGTCGTAGTAATCGCGAGGTTTCGTCCAAAAATCTCGAACATCATCGATTTCTTTATCGGTTCCGAAATACTGTTCGTAATTTACGGATTTCGGCGAATGAATCGGAGATAAATAAGCGTTTACGTTGTAATTATCTATATACAAATGATAGAGATCCATTGTGTTCATGGAATCTTCAAAGTTATTCATTTTTTCGGAATCGATTCGGTAAGGTAACAACTCTTTGGGTATAATCCGTTCTAACGCATCTTCCACTGTGAAATCTTTTTCTTTCGCTTTTTTCGATAATTTTCTTCTACTGTACCACCCCCACGTTTGTAAATCTGAAACTACGTCACGTTTACGTTTCGAACCTCTCGGTCGACCTTTTTCTTTCGGTTCCGCTGTTTCATCTTGCTCTTCATTTTCTTGGTCCATGTTTTGATCCTGAAACAAAAAAATTGTTTAGGAATGAAAACACTGTGTAAGATGTGCCAAATAGACATTGCAAAAATCACAAAATAATAACTAAAAGTTACAGAACCAAATTCCAAAATGATGGTGAATAGAGAGATACTTTTTTTTTACAATTGCGATACTCTGCAAATTTTGGATGTGGATTAACCCCGAAAGTCAGAAAATATAATGATGAACTTAGTTGAACCTAACCTCGAGCAGTGTTTTTATAATTCAATTAGTATTTAAAACACATCTAAACAATTCATAAATAATACACATTATTTTTTTTTATTCATAATTAACATGCTCGGCTATTGTGGCCACTTGCAGGGCCGGATTAAGACATTAGAGAGCCCTAGGCTGACATCAGTTTGGCGCCTCTAAACTAGGAAAGTAAAAATATAAATACAAGTAAAATAAAATGCGTTTTACAAAATATATACGAGGTCTGACAATTAAGTAATGCGACCGATTTTTTTTCTCGGCCTGTGGTAACACTGCGAATCTGTAACTCAGCTACCGTAATAGCAGATCCCTACTCTCTCGATTGAGACCTTGACGACTCTCGTACGATCATTTCTTCGCCAGCTGTTCAGTGTTTTGTAACAACACGCGAGTAGTGCATGTCACGAAAATGGAAGAGAGAAATTTAGAGCAACGGTGCGCAATAAAATTTTGTGCGAAACTCGGCGAAACCGCGACAGAAACTTATGAAAAAGTACTTAAAGTGTATGGTAGTGATGCCCTAAGTCGTAGTCAGGTGTTTCGGTGGCATGACGATTTTAAAAATGGCCGTGAGAGCGTCAAAGACGAAGCGCGGAGCGGAAGGCCAATTCAAGTGCGAACCGACACGAATGCGCAGCGCGTGCGCACCCTTATTCGTCAAGACCGGCGACTAACCATTCGAATGTTGGCTGACGAGTTGAATATTAACCGGGAAACAGTTAGACACATTTTAACCGAAGATTTCGCCATGAAAAAGCTGTGTGCGAAGATGGTACCGAAGAACCTTTCAGATGAGCAAAAAGCCCACCGATTGAACATCGCTCAAGATCTTCTCGAGCAGGTTGAAAGTGATCCAGCTCTTCTTGATCGAGTTATTACTGGTGACGAAAGTTGGTTTTTTCAATATGACCCCGAAACTAAACGACAAAGCCAACAGTGGCTATCCCCTGGGACGCCAAGGCCAAAGAAGGCGAGAATGAGCAAGTCCAAGGTGAAAACCATGTTGATTTGCTTCTTCGACAGCAAAGGGGTGGTTCACAAAGAGTTCGTACCACCTGGACAGACCGTAAATCAAGTATTCTACCGCGATGTACTCGAAAGATTACGAAAAAGGGTGCTCAGAGTGCGTCCAGAGATCGCGAAGACTTGGGTTCTGCATCACGACAATGCTCCCTGTCACACTGCGTTTAGTGTCTCTCAGTTTTTGGTGTCTAAAGGCATCGCAACGTTACCGCAACCGCCCTATTCACCGGACATGTCACCCTGCGACTTTTTCCTATTTCCCCACATGAAAACATTCGTCAAAGGTCGACATTTTGACTCCGTTGAAGATATCCAAGAATCTGTGACGAGGGTACTAGGAGAGGTGCCGCAAGAACTGTTCCAGAATTGTTAGGAAAACTGGAAAACTCGCTGGAATAAGTGTATAGGTGCGGGAGGGGACTACTTTGAAGGGGATCGCATTGATGTACCTTAATTTTTAAATATACTCGATTTTTGAATATTGTCGCATTACTTAATTGTCAGACCTCGTATGTATTTGTGAAAATGTACAAATCGATTATTTAAAGGTGGATTTTACGACACTTAATACTTGAAAATTTTTGTATGATATCGTCAAAATTTCTTTCTTTTAGTGCCTCACATTCTATACATAATATTGAGTGGTGAGCAGTTTTATCGTCTGTTGCTTAAGTAATTTTTTACTCGTTTTAACACGGAGAAGGACCTTTCGCACATTCATTTTCAAAATTACAATCCAAATCTCTAGTATAAATTCCTTGAAGATGTCTGCACTTTTCTTTTATTATATTGTCTTCAGTGTTTTCTAAGTAAGAAAACCAAAAGATCCATTGATTTCATCGTACGAATTTTTTCGCCTCTCGAGTTCTGATACTATATTGTCTACAACCACGTAGAACATATTTACTTCCATAACTGTCCTACCATCAAAAGTAGTTTCTCCAACATCACTCTCTCCTGGCAAACATTTCCTTTTCCTTTTCGAATCCAACGTATAGGTACTACATTTTGTTAACTATTTACCGCTTTCCTCGTATTTGTTATAAGTTGTTCTCATTTCCATAACAAAGTGAATTAATAATTTATAGAGTTGAATGGCTGTCACTATATCCATACTTTGCTTTTGCGAAGACTGGCTTGTTTTGTGGAATTGAATTACAATATCTCTCCAGAAAGAGAGTATAATACCAGTCTCCAAGCTTAACATTTTTGCAATATACCCTTCCCCTCAGCTTTTGTTTTAGGTGCTTGTGAGGTGCGGTGCAGGCATCGACTCTAGCTGACCATCTAGTAGCTGAAAATTTTTTAGGCACATGTAGTTCTGACCCACTCACAGTTCTGTTCTGTTCCCACCTATAGGTTGATGCTGAAAAGAAAGTGTATATTTCTTCCACAAACAAGAAGAAATTTGTTACAACAGGAGAACACTCTGCAGCGCAGGTTCCTACTAAATTCAGTGAATGGGCAGCACATGGTATAAATTTTGCCAATTTGTTCTTTTCCTTGATTCTAGCTTGCAAACCAGAATATCGACCAGACATGTTGCTAGCGTTATCGTAAGATTGTCCTCTACAGTTCTGTATGTCTAATGACATATGTTCTAAAACTTTCAAAACTGCTGTTTCCATACTTGCAGCTTTGTGCCCTACCTTAGCAGCAAATGTAATAAATCGTTCTACTACCGAACCATTTTCAATTACATATCTGAGAACAACAGTAAGTTGGTCAGTATGGGATATGTCGGGTGTAGAATCTATGATTATTGCAAAATATTTCGTGTTTTTTATTTCTGATGCAAATTGTTCTCTTAGATCAACCGCCATGAGCTTTATAAATTCATAACAAATAGTTGATGACAAATAAGAAACATTTCCTTTTCCTGGATTGCCTAGCCAGCAAAAAGAGATTTGTCTATAGTTACCACAATACCATGATACAATAAAATAGAAGATATGATTTCGCGCATGCTGGCTCTGACGTCACACCGAGAGTGAACGCCTTGAATTAGTTTGCAGTTACATTATTGGATATGTTTATGTCGGTTAATTTTACATTATTATTGTTGAAAATTAGCAAAAATGAGTCAAAATGAGATGTGTAGTGTATGGTTGTGATTCAGACAATCACGTGAAAGGCTTTGCACACGATGTCAGCTTTTTACCTTTCCAAAAGACAAAGAAATGATACGGGAGTAGATCCGTTTGTCTAAAATATTAGACCATATAATTATGCTGACACTGAAAAAAAGTCACTAGCTCCTCTTGATAATCGTAGAGATATGTTGGGGGCTATATTTATATTTAAACTCCTAAATGGGCAGGTTGATTGTGCGGATCTTTTGAGTCATATGGGGATTAGCATTCCTTGTCAGGGTCTTCGCCATCAATTTACCTTTCATGCGCCCTTTCATAGAACAACATATGGTGCTATGAGTCCTATAAATAGATATCTGTGCTTTTTGAATAGCTTTAATTTTGATAATTTCAATACGTCTTTAGGCCAGTTTAAATATTGCTTAGGGCTGTGATTTGTTGAATTATGTTGTGTTCTTAATTTTTTTTTATTTATATAAGTATTGTTTATTACCTGTAGCTACATGGAAAGTGTTATGTATTTCAAATTAATTGGTTATGCTGTATCAGTCTTTATACCTGTCCTTATTGTATTATTTATTGTTGTATTGTAACAGTTAGAGGGGTTTTCCCGTAATAAATAAATAAATAAATCTTTTCTTAAATCCAAATCATCCAAATAATATTTTTAAATCTTAATTTGATATTTTGTTCTTACCAATAACAATTTCATTATTATTATTATTTTGAAGTACCTGTGTTGTACTTTATTGTTGTTCTGTAGTATACTTATTTTTGAATAAACAACCGATTAAGTATTAAAATTTGCTAATTGTTTTATTCCTTATATTTATTTACAAATTTAAATGTTTATAGAATCATGTCAAAAAATCCAAAAAGTATAATAATATGTTTTTTTTTGTATCAGTACAGTAATTATTTACTTTACGAAGTGAGCAAACAGATTTCTATCAGATCTTATAATTATTGTTTTGCTCTGGTAGGCTCTCCGATTCCATATAACACTTTTATATGAATTCTCTTTGCCTTTATAATAATAATAATAATAATAATAATAATAATAATAATATCTCATTCAACCTGAACCAACCTCATTTTCCTTCAAAATGCATTAGCAACGCATCATACGCAAGTTCAATTACATCAAATGCATTAGCCCGCGCTCACGGTTTTAAATTGTACTCTCTGCGTGACGTCATGCGCGCGGCGAACGATATTTCGAACGGCTAGAGAACATATCTTTTATTTTGGTGTATCATGTCACAATACCGCATTGATAATCAAAATATATGGATGTAAAGCGGCGCTTTTCAATATATCCAAGTATTCAAACCCGGCCGACTGAAATAATGATGTCTCTATTCACTAATGTTGTCAATAAAATTTTGTTTAATATTGGTGCCTTACAACACATTCGATCTCCACGAAAAAAATACGTATACAGCAAAAGTGATTTGCACGAATTGTGACTATCGTTAGTGGTTAGTCCGGTCAGTCGGCGCCTATTTTTTTCACGGCGCCCTAGGCTATAGCCTAGTCAGCCTATTGAATAATATGGCACTGGCCACTTGCACAGGTGCGATTACAAGATTGACAATATAATTTGTATAAGGTTCATTCATTCAATATATATGTACACAATTACACAATTTTTCTATAGTTTATGGAAAAGTTGCACATCTTTGAGAAACTGAAGCAGGTAGGTAATTTGTACCGAGTTGTTTAGGACATCTTTGTAGTTCTGGATAAGCTGAAACTGTTGTCTTTGGGTGACATTTTTCAGACAGCCCGTCGAGATATGTTTCATGGTTAGGTTGGAGCAAACGGGTCTGGAGGTATTAGACATTAGGTATCCATGGGTAAGTTTTGAATGACCTATTCTAACTCTTCTCACCACAGCTAAATCTTGCCTTGAGAGACCAGCAAAACAGCATGGTTGAGGATGATCTATCGAGTGTTGTATTTAGCGTAAGGATGTGCTGACAGAGTCCCAATTCTGCTACCATGTTACTTTGGTTTTTGTTTTAAAATGTGATTTTAAATCCTTACAAATTGTGAGATTGTCGGTAACGGTAAATTTAGAAGCAGTTTTTGCCTGTTGGTCTGCAAGTTCGTTGCCTACAATGCCAATGTGGGAAGGTAACCAAATTATAGTAACTGCTATTTTTAGGGATGTGATAAGTTGGTATGAATCATGGATAGAATGGACAATAGGATGTTCGGTAAATAAATTTTGGATGGATGAAATTGAAGTGAGTGAATCTGTGCATATGGCAATGAGCTTATAAGGTGGGGAGATGGAATTGATGGCCAAGAGTATGCTGAATAGTTCGCATGTGTCAATGCTACAGGTTGATGGGATTTGGGAAGATTTGATAGAAGTTTAGGATGTTGTAACAGCACAGTCTACTCCAGTCACAGTTAGTTATTATTTCATTAAAAGCATTTTTAATCAATTTTTTGGGTGTTGTGTGTTTGACGTATCTCATAAGGGATGTGTTAAATTTAGGGAGGTTAATAGACCATGGAGGAGTAGAGGGGATAGGAAGAGGACTTATTTGTGAAAGGTTAACGCCGTCTAGTAGCTGCGATAAAATCAATGAGATCGGTTTTATTATTAGTATGGTTGAGGAGTAGTGTGGATTGTTAGAAGTTGATGTAAATAGAGGGTAGACAGGATTGTACGGGTTAGACGATAGAGAGGCAGCGTAAGAAAGCAGGAGTTGGTGTCGTCTAATCCAAAGCGGAGGCTCATTAGCTTCGCAATAAAGGCTTTCTGCAGGGCTAGATCAAAAAGCACCAAGACACAGACGTAAAGCTGTATTATGCACCAAGTTTGAAAGGTCGAGGTCTGATTTAGCTGCAGAGATATATATGTGACAACCATAATCTAATTTTGAACGAATAAGGGCCCTGTATATTTAAAGAAGAGAATTTTCGTCTGCTCCCCAGTGGTAATGCGAGAGTGTTTTAATAACGTTCATTTTTTTGAAGCTGTCGCCTTTGATTTCTCGAATGTTGTTTCCAGTCCAAATGTTAGGCCTAGTATTTTACAGTGATCCACGACGGGAAGATGTACGTTATTAATGAAGATACTAGGAGATAGTGAGGGCGGTCGTCTACCAAATTTAATAATTTTAGATTTTGTTTGCTATAAAGTTAATCCTAAGTGACTTACATTTTTACTTAGGGTGTTTACTGCTGACTGAATTAGATTAGATGTAGTCGACATAGACATGCCATGACTGTAAACAACTAGATCATCTGCATATAAGGCATACTTGATGGAAGGAAGGAGATCAGAGCAAAGATCGTTGATAGCCAGATTGAATAGAGTGGGGCTTATAACCGACCCTTGAGGAACTCCATCCCTCTGGTCATAGGTTGACGAGAAAATACCATTAGCAAAGACTTTGAATGATCTTGAAGATAGGAAATTCTGAATAAAATGGTTTATGTGTCCGGAGATATTAAGTAACGTTAATTTATTTAGTATAAACTGTCTGCTAACAGTATCAAAAGCGCCGACAATATCGAATATAGCTGCAATGACTTCTTGTTTTCTGTTTATTGCCCCAGAGATATGAGATTGAAGAAGGACTAGTTTGTCTTGAGTCGATCTATTACGTCGAAATCCTGATTGTTCTTTTGAGATAACATTATATTTATCAAGAAACCAGAGGAGCCGCATCTTTTCTAATAATTTACACATGATACAAGTTAGTGATATAGTACGGAAAGAGTTTTGAGTGGTAACAGCCTGTTCAGGTTTTTAAATGGGAATTAACGTAGATGTCCACCATTGGTTGATGGACCATATTAAATTGTAAATTTCTAGGAGCTTACTTAAACCTATGTTGGAAAGTTTTTTAAGAAATATATACGGGATGTCATCAGGACCAGAGGCAGTGTTTTTGTAGCTATTGAAAGCTCTAAGTAAGAGAATGGGCAGTTAAGAGAAGTAATATCTTGAGATTTTGACACAGAACATGGGGAAGGAGCTTTATCTGAATAAGTAAGTGTAGAATTAACTTTAGTTTAGGGTCACTAAAACTAAGATCAATAGAGGAGAAAGTACCAGAGGAGAAATTCAAGTGTGTATTAGAATCGGTGTTAAGCAGGCAAGAACCTATACAATTGATCACATTTGCCGATGGTGTAATTGGATCCCCACATTGTATTGTGGGCGTTAAAGTCATCAACTAGAATGTAAGGTTGGGGGAGTTGGCAAATTAGGTTTAGAAGTTCTATTTCTTTTAAAGGGTAATTAGGAGGGATATATAAGCTGTAGATAGTGAGTTTATTTGGACACCAGGTGCAAACTGCAATAGCTTCAAGATCAGTAGTGATATGTAGAGGAGTGGAAAATAGTTCTCCAGATATGTGAATTGAAGTGCCCCCACTAGCCCTTGCACAGTTGGTGCGAACATAATGGTAACCTTCGTAGTTTTTTAGTTTAGGAAATCTATCTATTTTAGAGTTGGTTTCTTGTAAACACAGGATTTCAGGTCATTCGTCAGATATTATTTGTTGAATTCTTTCCAAGCGAGGAAAGAATCCATCACAATTCCATTGAATAACTTTGAATGGTTTAAGAAGTTAGTTGTTAAGAGCATTATGAGAGAGGATAATTGAGTTCTTCATCAGTTTGGCTATCAGAAGAAACGCTTTTATTATCAGAGAGGTCCTCGGGATTAAGTTTTCTTTCAACTTTTCTGTAGCCATGTGAGGCGGTTTTTAACAGTTCCTGGATATTAGAAGTAAATTCCAGGGCTTGGTTAAGACGATCTGAACTACCGTATGAATTTTCTAACAACGCTCTGAACTGCGTTTCAGACAGCGTGAATTTGGATGAGTTGTTCTTATAGAGTTCCTATATAGAGGTTTGAGAGTTGGGTGTAAGTTTGTGATGTTCAGGAACTAGATTTTTAGTTTTTTTCTTAAGGCGCTTAAATATGTTTTGGGATGTTGTATAAGAGGGGGGAGGCATTTGGTTGTCTCTTGGTAATGGGGATTCTGTGAGTGATAGTTGACTGGGGGTATTAATATTGCTGTCAGAGGAAATACCTCTTTTTTGGTCATGGGACAAGGGGGGCCAATGGTTCTACATGATCAGGGTTCGGAAGGTGAAAAGAGGGATGAGGGACTGCCACTGACTGAAGTAGTAGCTGGTAATTGTGATAGCGAGGGGGGATGGGAGGATATTTTGTTTTGTGGTTGTGACAATGTAGTGTTGGTGCAAGTGTCGGCGGTATGTCCGCTCTGTTTACACAGAAAACACTCCAATTTGTCAGTGGAAACGTATATACGATACGAAGTGTCCTCGTGAGTAATAAGAATTGAAGTTTGTAAGCTGAAGTTATCATTATCTGGGATAACGTAAGTAATTCTACGGAAGCTCATGATGTAAGCGTATTCATCTCCTTGCACGCCACATTTAACAAATGAAACTGGAGAGCCTATTTGCACCCCAATGTCCTTGAGAGCTTTTTCGATAACGGAATGGGCGATAGTAGGAGATACATTCGATATTAAAATACGTTTAGCAGACAAAATAAGTCTTCCAATAGGAATTATTTTGGAATTGATGCAAATGTTTTGATGAGTTTTAAGAAGGTCATCTAGAATTGCTGATGAAGATAGATATATTATACAGATATGGTTATTGGAGATTCTGGATGCAAATGTGATATTTTTGGGGGTGACGATGTCTCCTATAGCTTTTATGTATTCAAATAAAACGGTGTTCGGAATAGAGTGCAAGACAATTGCTACCTCGCGTTTAGGAAACGTAGGTGGTGGGGTTTTTGTTAAAGTTGCATCAACGTATGATTTTGTGATATGAAGTGAATTTTGTTGTGACATTTAAAATTGAAAGAGGAACAGGAGTCCAAAAGGACCCTGTGAATTAAGTAGTAGGAAAATAGCAGTAATCTGTTGTACTGCTACGACACTGGAATATTTCTTGATTTATTTGATGATGATAGTATCACAAATCGAAAAACAAAACGATCACTAATTGGTTTATAATGTTCACATTTTGATATTTAGTTTTAACAATTATCAATAGAATAAAAATGCTTAATATGAAATTAACATGAAGATAATGTTAATTACCCAGATAGTACAAAATGCGTATGCACTCGTCGGCTACCTGAATAGGAATGATACACATTGTTATGAATAAAATCGATTATTTGTACAAGGTATAGAATACTTAAAATAACATACACGAGTTTATTTACTATAAGAGAGAACAAATATAAACAGAGAGGACAGTAGTGCTCATTCAATAACGTTATCTTGAACACAAGTGATTAGTTTTTGTGTCTTATATTTGTTGGCCCACATTGGTATGTGTGTATTTACACTATTTGATATTTAAAATTAATTCATGTATAGGCCAGTTGCTTGGTCTATATAGTTTATTAAATATTTTGGCATCCAAATTATTTTAACATGTCAATTCACCCCCACTGCACGAAGTTTTGCTGCTGTCACTAAATCAAATTAAAAAAAGAAATTTTGACTCCTATAACATATCCTAGTAGAAATCAAGCTTCCGGATACAGTACTCTTCGATTACATCAAAGCAATCAGTGAAATTGTGACACCAAAGGGAATCACGCAAGCTTCCAGTATATCTAAGCAACGTATTTGCACCTTTCTTGCTTCTATTTTAGTCGTTGATAACCTCCTTAAAAACCATTCTTCAGTTGCAATTAACGAAGAAATCGTCCCCATACGCAGACTTATCAGCCCCTCTAAAAGATTACTAATATCTAATGTATGTCCCCCAATTCCTAATAAACTCATTGAACAGGCTCTAAATAACGATCTCGGACTTCAACTTACATCCTCCATCACCAATATTCGTACTAGCTCACCTGAAGAAAATTATTTCCATATCCTAAGCTTTCATCGGTCCATCTATGTCATACCAGACAAAGATAACTTCGAAATACAAACCTCTGTTGTAATACAATTCGAAAATACTACTTATCATTGCAACCGAACCATCTGCTCCAGAGCCAGTGGCGGAGTATCCATATTTGTATCCAAAGATCTTTATTCTACTCATCTGCCCCTTACTACCAATCTTGAAGCCTTTGCTTATTGTCCCAAAAAATTAACCATATGCTCTATATACATTCTCCCCGACTACAAACTAAATGAAGAAGAGCTTCATGAATTGGTTTACGACCTCCCCCACCCCTTTATACTTGTAGGTGACTTTAACGCCCATAACACTATGTGGGGCTCCTCTCGCACATTTGGACGCGGTAAAGTTGTTGAGAATAACTAAATTGTACTAATTTCATGCCCCTCCGTAGGGGATCATATACCCACTTAAATATCATTTCTGGTACCTTTTCTGCCATTGGTCTAAGCATTTATGATCCTAAAACTGCCCCTAACTTAACCTGGAAAACTGTAGATTGTCTATGTGATAGCAATCATTACCCCATAATTATACGTGACAACTCAAATGAACAAGCTTATGTGAGAAGTTATTGGCGCCTCAACGAAGCGAAATAGCCAGAGTTCTCTCTGGAGGTTGAGTCTCTCCTGCATGATTTACCTACCCCCAATAATATTGATGATTCTACTAAGCTTTTCTTAGATGCCATAATTACAGCAGCATTCACTTACATTCGCAAAACCACCCATATCCCCCATCACAAATTTGTTCCTTGGTGGAACCCTCAATGCGAACAAGCAGTGCGACAATCCGAAACTGCCCTTAACATTTTCCGTAAACACAAAAGTCCTGAAAACTTAGTTATATTTAAAATACTTAAAGCAAAAGCCAAATATGTAATCAAACAGAGCAAAAAACTCCTGGAATGATTATGTAACAACCTTGCATAATAATTCGAACCCCTCCAAGCATGAAAGACAATTCAACAGGTCCAAGGTTACAAAACTAACACCAAAATTCCCCATCTTTTTTTAATGGAACTTCCCTAGCAATAGCCAAACTATTTCTAACACCTTTGCTAATAAATTTGTTGAAAAATTTCAAAACAAACTCAAGCACATCTTTACATCTATTCCTCATGAATCTGCCTCCCCCAAACTCACTTTACCTCACCTACAAGATATCGACGATATTAATTCACCTTTTCCATTTACTGAACTAACAATTGTCTTATCCCTATGTAAAAACTCTGCCGCTGGTCCTGACGACATCCCTTACATTTTTCTTAAAAATCCATCTACATATAGTCTTACTAAACTATTGAACATTTTTAACACCATTTCGTCTTCTCAATTATTCCCTACTAAATGGAACACATCCATTATCGTTCCCGTCCTAAAACCGTGAAGATCGTCGCGATAACACTGCGTATTCGTCATACTCGACTCGCTTATTGCCACTTACGACCACTTCCCCCCAGCTAAACTGCCAGTCTCTACTTGACATTCAACACATTCTCGTAGATTACCCCTAATATGTATACCAAACGTCGTCAGCAGCTTGGAATGAAAACCGACATTAAGGATATCCTATGTCACGGTTTGATTTCACCATTAAACATTCTCGAGCCACCCCGTATTCATAAATTATAATTCTTATCATTTTAGTATATTCTCGATATATTCAAGTGTAATATCTGGTTGATTTACCCACAACTGACTGTTATTATGCCCAGTTCACGTTTTACTTCTGCAACTCTTTCAACTAAATCTTGATTTAACCTTTTTCAAATATCTAGGTAATGTTTCGTTTTATGTTAGTTGCATACAGGCAAATAGCATTGTGTTTTGCTAACATCAACATTCTTTTTTTACGAATCAATTCGTTAAAAGGTAGGGTTTTATAATGAAGGAAATTGTAATTTATTATTTTGAAACAATGCGTGTATACAGGCCTTCACTGTCGTTTCTACACTTTCGTTATTTACCAAGTGGATAAGTTTTTGCCATCTAATGTCCTTTTTATTTGATTTATTTTTATCGGGGTCTGGGAGAACGAAATTTGAGGAGAATTTTGATTTCTCTTGACTTCAAGAATTGTGTTCGGCTGGTTGGAGATTTAATACCCCGTATTTTGTCACTTATTTGTGGATTTTGGGGCCTTTTCTCCAAAGAAATCTTCATGGATGTTTAGTTCCGTACTGGTTCTTTGGTTAAATACGTGAAGATTTATCTGAAATTCAGGATTTGAGACCACCGACTACACATTTCTTTGAAACCCCTATAAACCATCCCGGGGTAAGATATTATTTTCCTTTACTTATTCCGTTAATTGGTACTCGTAATTTCTTTATTATAAGTCTAGTTTGTTTTATTTCCCCCTGTATTTAAGTAATTTTCGGCATAATTTATTTCTGGGTTAATTTTGACACGTGGTGGTTGGGTTAATTAGGGGTCAGAGTGCGATTACTTTATCATTTTTCTCATTTTAATGTAAAGAAACTTAGTTATTATTTTATTTATTCATGGTCAACATTACTCATTATATTTTATTATTCGTGAAAAATGTAGTGAATTCGTTTTTTTTACTATGTGCTAAATCTTATTAGTTATTGGTACACAGTTTTCTAGTTTCATATCAATTACTTTCTATGATTTTGTAGATCAAGTCGCCTCATTGTTCGCCAAAATGTTTTATTAAGTAATTATTTTCGGAAAGAAATTAAATTGTACTGTGAAAATTAGTAGGTGATTTGTTTCTTTAGGTATATATTCATTTAGACCACACTAGTTTTTATTGTTGTAATCAACACCAAGGTTATTTATTATTCTGCTTCCATTTATAGGTGTACCTAAATTAGATAGCTCTTGTCAAGATGGCGAATAATAGTTTTTTTGTTGTTAATTTTTTTTTATTAGATTTTTGTTCAATATTTCACGTAGTTATGTTAATTGCAATAATATTTTAGTTATTATCTTATTTTGTGGAATATAAACGAGCTCATCCACTGCGAATTATTTTTATCCCAAGAAGAAAAAAATATCGTGAGGTATATATATATATATATATATATATATATATATATATATATATATATATATATATATATATATATTATGATATCTAATATATTGTTGCACTCCAAATTAGTGGTGACACTTATTGTAATATTTTTATGTATGTTTAAACTTTATTTTTATTGGCAATTTATTGTGATATCATAATTTCATTTATTTTAATATTTTATCATAACTACACAATCCTGTCGAATATTTTTATTTGTATTTTTAATCTTGTATAAAATTTTGAAATTTTAGTTTAGTTTAAATGCAAAAAGTGCATTACGCCCCTGTCCTTCCTATATACCTATAAGTGGTCTCGTCAACATGTCTCATATTCGCCTGTATAGTTGAATATCGAATGTTTTTCTATGGGAACAATCTCCATGTTAGATGAAATGTTAAAAGTTGTATTAAAGCGATAAGAAGAAGAAATTTTTACTGAATAAACCAAAGATTATATACAAACTGAATAAATGGAAAATATTAATGAAACGAATTACATATGTTAATTTACAATTGTTTAAAAATAATGATTTCTTATCCGAGCCCTACGTTGGGCACGCCATTTATTATTTACAATCGTGTCATTGACATTCAACTTCACAAACCGAATATGTCTCATTGAAATCATACAGCTTCAAATTTAAAATGTCCTCTATTTGTTTACTAATAATTAATTTACTTTTCTCTATTTTAGATAAAAAGTCCGTTTACTATGAGTACTTTAAAAGAAATTATTATCATCGTATAAATATGTATCTACAACTACGTCTAATTTATGAAAATGTTAAAGTAAATTAAAACTATATTAGAGGAGTGCAGAATACAGGTAACTTATTTAATCTTCTTTTTGTAGTTGTCTTAAAATAGTGCAATATATATATATTATAGTGGATACGTTTTATATTTTAATATTTATACTTATATGATTTAACTTTATTTACCCGTTTTTACCTTCGGCTAGCCCTATATAATTATATGAAAATTTTTAATTGTTTAAATTTTATACTGTAGTCGGAAGTATGAGACTTCTCTCTTTGAGTCCTGGACACCTATTAGAAAAATTTTTACATATATGAACATTTACTTATTCCTCCTCCTTCATTCCCGGATCTAAGTACTGGGCTATATTATATAATTGCATCGCATAATTATTCAGGTTTTTGCTTTTCTTATAATCAAATTTCCCGAAGTATAACCGCTCTCTGAATGTTGCTTGTTGCAATTCTCCCCAGAAATAGGCTAAGAATTGTTGCTCGAACTCTTCTAGGCTTTGTATTAGTTCTTCCGTATTACAAAACCACAATAAAGCATGGCCCTGTAATATGCTCCTTATAATAAGCTTGATCTCAACAATATCTCTGATTCCTTTAATTTTGTTTCGAATTATTTTGAGGAATACTTTGGGATGTATATTGTTAATATTCCCATCAAATTTCACTCCGATTTCTAAATTGCTATGGAAATTTCCTGGACATACATTGACTCCTCCACTTCTTCTCAAATTCTCTTCCATTTCCTCTACCGTATTCTTTAATTTCCTATTCATTTCTTCTATTTCTTGATTTACTTGTCGATTTATATCTTCTGTTATTGCTAAACTCATCCCCGTTCTCTCTTCAATCCGGCCATCCAAATCCTTAAATTTTCTATTTACGTTATCTTTCATCTGTTCCACTTCCTTTGTTATTTGTTTATTTTGTTTTGAGACCTCTACTTTGATATTCTCTGGTAAATATTCTTCTAGATCTCTTCTAAATTCTAATACTTCTTCTACTATCAGTTTTTCTATGTTTTCACGAATTTTCATACCATTTTCTTGTATTTCTTGTCTCAAATTTTTATTTTTATTCTCCATGTCTTCTTTTACCTCGTTCATGTTCTTCTTAAATTCTTCCTGGTTCTCCTTGAGTTCCTTAATCTCCTTACAATTTTCCAATTTGACTTCATCTATTTTCTTTTCCAATCGGTGCATGTTTGTATGAATGTTGTGAATGTCTCCCCTAATTTCTTCTTTCATCGCATCCATCTTTATCCTATTTTCTTCAAATTTCTGGTTCATATCTCCCTTCAAATTTTGCATGTTTCCACTTATGGTGTCTATCTTCCCATTTATATCTCCCCTCATATCAGCAAATAATTGTTGCATCATGACCATCATTGAATCATCCCTACTTGTACTTGTTCCTGCCTGTGTTTTCTTGCTCTCTTGTCTTCTATCTTCTTGTTCCAAATCTTCTTCGTCTTCTGTCGTACTTTCTTCAGGAGCATCTCCTTCTGATTGCTGTCCCTGTATCAAATATTGGACCTGGAAATCTCCCATACCATGGCTCCTTTCTTCTCTCTCCTCTTCTGATCCGCTATCATTTCCGACCTGCTTTCCATCTCTCAATACCATTTTCTTATCCATGATTTCTTTGTTTGTTATTAATTAAAGAAATTTAATTATTTATATTTGCCCCAACGTTGGGCCGACAATTTATAGTGGATACGTTTTATATTTTAATATTTATACTTATATGATTTAACTTTATTTACCCGTTTTTACCTTCGGCTAGCCCTATATAATTATATGAAAATTTTTAATTGTTTAAATTTTATACTGTAGTCGGAAGCATGAGACTTCTCTCTTTGAGTCCTGGACACCTATTAGAAAAATTTTTACATATATGAACATTTACTTATTATGATTTTGTGAAAGGATAATCGAATGAATGATTTAAACCATGTTCGTGAAAAGTGTTATGGACATTGACTGGAATAAAAAAAATACCAACACTTAAATAAAAATATTTTAATAAATTGTTGATGAAATCTTCAAAATTTTACACACACAAATATTCCTGAACCTCCTCTGTATTCTTTGATCGTCATGCGCACTGAACGCTTATAGTAGCTGCTTCGGCGCAACGGAGCAACTCTTCCGGTACAACGTTTCTCGTCGTCACAAAATTATAGTATGCATTTAACATGGAGGATGCAAACGTTTCACAGTTCAATGTGCATCAATTTAGTGCATTTAGAATCATATGGTTGAAAACTTATATTAAACAGTTACATATATAATTCAAGTTGTGAATTAAGTGTGTGTTTGATAGTTATAAGAATAGGTTAGCATGCAAAGCGGAAATTAAGATTGGAAAAGCATTTATGAGTAGTGTGAACTTTGATTATTTTACAAACGAAAAACTTTTTACAAGTAAGTACATATTTAATATCTAAAATTATTGTTGCAGAAAATTAGAGTTCTTTAATTATCCATGGATAAAATTTGGTATTAATTATTTTAAAGTTTCTTTGGCCAATTTTAGATTATTCAAATTTAAATGTTCAAATTAATTTCAAAAGTTCACTTTTTCTTTGTTTGTTTGGAATTCCAAATTAAAAACTCAAATAACACAGACCTTATATTCCATTCTCGGCGTGGTGGACCTGCAACATCTCGTCTCTTTTCTTAGGTATTCCTTACCCAAGAAATATTCGTTCGGCACGTTTCACTTTTTCACAGGGGTTAATCGACATTAATATCATGAATTTTTTATTGATTTAGATTTAAAATTATAACCTTTACTTTAAAGTTTTTACAAAAAACCTTCTCAGAGAATTACATCCCAGTTCCTCATTCCCCAACTAACTCTCGACTCCCTTTTTTTTTAAAAATCAACAACATTTTTACAATCTCTAAAACACAGCCTCCTAATCTGTTATTTTATTCAACAATTGTCAATGATAATGTTTTTTTATAGAAATACTGAATTCTTCAATTAAAATAGTCTTGGAGAGTGAAATCACTTGTATAAATGGTTTAACAATATCTTATAGAATATATAAATAGTCTTTCAAATGTATTACAATGGTTTCAATCCTTGTAATTCCTTTTTTTTTTAGTACATTTGTTTACAATTAATATACAATTTCTACAATCTAAATTTATGATTTATATATATGGAACTGTTTATTTTTTAATTCTTTAATTAGCACTAATTTCGCTTTATATAAACTCTAACTTAATTTCAAATTTACATTCTCTGTTTTATATTAACTTCCAACTCATTGAATTTAGGTTGGCAATATTATAACTAGATTCAATCACTTCCTTCATTGATTTTGATTTGATTACTAGATTTCTATGACATACAATATGGCTCTTATTCCGAATGTCATATTTCATACAGTTTTATTTTTATAAATTATTTTTTTTTTAAATTGTAACTTTTTATTGTATTTGCATATCGTTAATAAATTAGTGATTTGATTATTAATTCTTATTATTTTAGGTTTTGAACAAATTAACTTCCTTTTCCCGATTCAAGTGTGGACATAGCAGCGTTCAGATTGATTTTAATGAAAATGGTTGACATTGACTTGACCTTAGGATTTATTTGTGAAGGTAACATTTTCTTAAGAATTAATTTCTATATTATCATTACCATTCTATTCCTTATCCTTAATCCATTTCTTAAATTGATGTACTCAATATATTATAATACATTTGCTTAAGTCATTCATTCGTTTTATGTTAAATTTTGTTCTTAATTAGGTAGTGTCTAATGATACACCATACGTATATACAAAAAAAATTCCTTTTTAATTCAATCTAATATATGAATATTTATCTATACTAGAGGACTGGCTTAACTCCCCTCAAATTTAAATTTTAAAAGTTGTCTATTTAGATAACTTCTTAAAATTTCAATTTTCAATCTGTAATCCATGCTAATCGATCTATAGATTTCAGCTCAGTACTTACATTTCTGATAACATTTTTATTTTTATTCTTATTATTAAAATTTTTATGATATTCTTATAATTTAACCATATCAAACTCATTCCAAAATAATTTCTCATTAGGGACATAACAATAATGATTCTTACATTTTATTCTCATAATTCTTATTCTTATTAAATTATTCATATCTTATATTCCTTACTATTTCCACCGTTTCTTATTTAAAATCTCAATACTTATACTTCCTCCTTTACCTATCTACTCTTCTATTTTTT
The DNA here is from genome assembly GCA_963921935.1 of Galeruca laticollis. Classification (NCBI taxonomy): domain Eukaryota; kingdom Metazoa; phylum Arthropoda; class Insecta; order Coleoptera; family Chrysomelidae; genus Galeruca; species Galeruca laticollis. The sequence goes on along the minus strand of OY998179.1, from coordinate 183,222,008 downwards.
CTATTTCATCTTTTATACTAATAACATAATTTTTAATTATTTCAATGATTTCCTATAATTTCATATCAATTTTCAACCTATATTCATGTCAATTTATCTATTCTTATAGTCGAACCTTTAACTCTTTACTTTCTATCCATATTTATATTTATTTTCATATTTCTTAATCATAATTCATCAACTTTATTTCATAACTATATTCATTATATCATAATTTTCTCATCATATCTCCCTATCTCATAATAATTAATCATATCATATACTTTATAAATATTTCTTTACCATTATTTCACTATACTTTTCTTCCTAATTCCTATAAAATTTTTCTTGACATGAATATTTCCTACTTATATCTTGATTTGAAAACTTTCCTTCCTTCTCATCTCTTTTACTGTTTATTTAATTATTTCCTATCTTATCCTTCCTATTTCCTACCTGTCCTTATTAATGAGTGTTTATTTAATTTTATTATGTCCTTTATCTAAGAAATTCTCATAAAAATTTACTATTATACTAAAGCTTAACTTGCCATCTTTCTTTGATATTATTCATTTATCATTAATACATTATATTTCTTTATGTTTCAATTTTTTAGATTACATTAACCACGGATACTGTATGCTGCCTACTAGTACACTACCTATGAAAATTGAAAATCTTATGTTTAACTTGGTCATTATCTTCACGTTGTATATGAGAATACGTCTTATGAAGTAAAATCGAAAAAAAAACCTTACATCTACCTATACTACTATCTATTTACATGTAAGTAACATAATATTATCTATTCCTCTTATGGTGAATTATACTTATAAATTGATTCTATATTAAAAATACCCCTAATCATGTTTGTTCCTGGGTATGCCAATTTATAACTATTTTGTGCATTATCATTTATTATTTCATAAGGTCCCTCGAATGGCAATTGCAATTTAATACATTGGTCTTCTGCTTTATTAGATGTCTTTAATGCTCTGATTATAACCAATTCTCCTTTATTAAAGGTTGTTTTCTTCTTAATTTTCTTGTTCTGATCCCGTATATATTTTTCTGCATTCCTCCTTATTCTGATATTCACCTTTTCTAGTGTCTCTTCTAGAGTAGTATCTCTATTCAGAATCCAGTTTCTTTTAGGTTGGATACCTTTCATTAAATAAATTGGACTTTCACCTGTTACCCCATGTGGTAAATTATTTATAAATTCTTCAATTTTGTCCAAATTTTCATCCCATCTAATATGTGTCTTTTGACAAAGAATTCTTAAATATTTTAAGATTTCCTTTATATATCTCTCAGCTGGATTGGAGCTAGGTCTTCTAATACTAATAAATTGTAGTTTTATTTGTTCTTTATCACAATACTGCTTTAATTTTTTACTTTCAAAGTATGTAGCATGGTCAAGTATAATTCTCTCAGGTCTTCCTACTTCTTCTATATATTTTTCCAAACATTCTATTACCACCTTAGCCGTTGATCTCTTACATGGAAAAGTTTTAACAAATTTGGTATAAACATCAACTATTACTAGTAAATCCTTATTACCCGATTCACTCCTAATTAAGTTTCCTATAAAATCCATTGCCACAATCTGTAATGGTTTATTTGTAATTATCGATTTTGCTGTCATGCTATTGTGGTAATTTTTTTCTTTGGCCAGTTGACATATTTGACAATATTTACATATTTTTTTCACTATACTCAAATCCTTCTTTGCCACATAATTTTCTCGAAACAAAGTCCATAGTTTTCTTGTTCCTATGTGTCCATTCTCTTTATGTAGATGACGAATAATTTCCTGTGCAAACTCCTTACTTATTACAAATACTTCTCTGTCCTCCAATTTCTTATACCACACTTCATCAATTTTATAGGCACCTTTAACTTTCTCGTTATCAAAATGTCTCTGATCTTCTTTAACCTTTTCCAATGTAAATATCCCCTCTGTTTGGTACAATTGGTTTATTCCAATTTGAAATTTGGTTTGATTGTTCCCTACTTCATCTATTCTACTCAATGCATCTGCTACCACGTTTAATTTCCCTGGAATATATTTGATTTCGAATTCATATTCTTGTAACAACAAGATCCATCGGTGTACACGATTATTGGCATAGCGGTTTTTTAACATAGCTGTAAGTGCTGAGTGGTCAGTTTCTAAAATAAACTTAGCTCCTAATAGATAGAATCTTAGTTTGCTAATGCAAAATACAACACTTGCCATTTCTAATTCTGTTATTGAATATTTCTTTTCTGCTGGCTTAGTCACTCTGGATATAAAACTAATAGGTACTTCTTCTCCATCTTGTATTTGAATTAATACCCCTGCCAATCTTTCTATTGAAGCATCCGTTCTCAAGATAAAAGGTTTGTCATATTGTGGATGAAATACTTTTAGGCTGTTTAGAAAAATTTCCTTTAACTCCTGAAATGCCTTTTCTCTTCTCTCGTCCCATTTCCATCTAATATCCTTCTTTAATAATTCTATAAGAGGAATTTCTCTCTTACTTAGATCAGGAACTAACTTCTTGAAATAATTGATGATACCTAGAAACCCTCGTAAAGTTCTTAAGTTATGTGGTGTTTTATACTCTAGGATTGCTTTAATTCTCTCAGGATTCATTGTTATACCAGTGTCACTTAAAACATATCCTAAATAATCCACTTCTCTTTTATAAAACTGACATTTCTCTAAGTTTAATTTAAGTCCGGCATTTTCTAATTCCTTTAATATTATTTCCAGATGTTTATGATGCTTCGTTTCTGTTTCAGAAAAAATCAAAATGTCATCTATGTAGTGGAGAGTGAAATCTTCATACGGATTCAAGATTGTATGCAACGTTCGTACTAAGGCTGCACAAGAACTTTGGAGTCCAAATGGCACTACACAAAATTGATACACCACTCCATCTACCATAAATGCAGTGTATTGTCTACAACGATGATCCAATGGAATTAACCAAAAGCTATGCTTTAGATCTAATTTTGAAAATATATTAGCCTTTGTAATTCTTCCAAATATACCTTCAATATTTAATGGACTTTCGTATTGTTTTTTAGTAAATGTATTTATATTCCTAGCATCCAAACATATTCTAATATCCCCCGATTTCTTCTTTACACATGTTATTGCACTTATGTATTGTGAATTAGATCTTTCAATAATACCGTCTTGTAACATTTTATTAATTTCCTGATATACCTCTTGTTTTAATTTATAAGGTATAGGATAAGTTTTGATCTTAAAATTTTTTATTTCTGGTATGACTTCAATTTTGTGAACATATCTAGTCGCAACGCATACTTCCTCATTGAACAGCTTTTCGTGAGAATAAAGTAATTCATAGACTCTCTGTTTGTATTCCTCCGGACATAATTCCTCCCTCATGTTTTGTTCTTCTTCAGCAATGTGATTTATTTGTCCAATTGCACATTCGTTTTTTCCTATATCTGTTTGATAATTTGTTATAAACGGTATTGTATGATTATTATATATTATGTTTTGCATTTTATAATTTATTATAATTCTATGTTTACTTAATTCATCTGTACCCATGATTATGTCATATTTTAAATTTTTCACAATCAACAATTGTACTGATAAAACCTCACCATTTAATTCTAGGTTTGTCATAATGGTTTTAGTAGTTTCATATAATTTTCTTTCATTTGCCCCTATTAATGATATTTTATTTGTATTTATCACCATAATATTGTCCTGTTTTAAATTGTCTACTATATTTTGATTTATAATGGAAACTTCGGAACCCGTATCTAATAAAACTCTACATTTAATGTTATCTAAATTTCCTTCTATAAATACTAATCTATTTAATTCTGGGTTTGTTGGTTCTTCTTCTAATATAAATTCTCTAGGATGTTGATATTTAGAAGAATAGACAATATTATGCACATAAGAGCAACTTACTCGAAATTTGGATCAGAACTCGGGCCCTGATCACTATCCCTTCTTATCTCTTCCTGGTTTTGTATCATGTTCACCTGTCTTCTATCTTCACCTCCTCGACTATCTCTTTGATCATAATTCCTGTCTCTGTTTTCATTTCTTCTGTCCTCTTCATTATTTCTCCCCTCTCTTCTGTATTGTTGCCAGTTCCGATTACGATTGTCGTTATCATTCCGTCTTCCATAATTTTGGTAATTTCCTCCATTATATCCATTATTCCGATTCCCATTATTACCATTCTGATACCCATTACGATAGTTTCCATTTCCGTTTCTGTAATTATCATATCTCGGATTTCTATCATCCCGTCCTGGTCTTCTTCTCTCGTAATTTCGATTTTCATAATTTCTCTGATCATTTCTCCATTCATTTTCTCTTCTATTCTGTCCATTCCCATTTTCATTTAAACGATTGTCTCTTGTATCGTTATGATTTGTATAGCTCCGTTCCACTCTTTGTAGATATCTTGATAAACTATCCATGGCTTTAATATTATGAAGCGCTATTGTTTCAGCTACTTCTGAATTGAAATGTCTGCCAATGTATAGCACTAATTCCTCCTCCTTCATTCCCGGATCTAAGTACTGGGCTATATTATATAATTGCATCGCATAATTATTCAGGTTTTTGCTTTTCTTATAATCAAATTTCCCGAAGTATAACCGCTCTCTGAATGTTGCTTGTTGCAATTCTCCCCAGAAATAGGCTAAGAATTGTTGCTCGAACTCTTCTAGGCTTTGTATTAGTTCTTCCGTATTACAAAACCACAATAAAGCATGGCCCTGTAATATGCTCCTTATAATAAGCTTGATCTCAACAATATCTCTGATTGCTTTAATTTTGTTTCGAATTATTTTGAGGAATACTTTGGGATGTATATTGTTAATATTCCCATCAAATTTCACTCCGATTTCTAAATTGCTATGGAAATTTCCTGGACATACATTGACTCCTCCACTTCTTCTCAAATTCTCTTCCATTTCCTCTACCGTATTCTTTAATTTCCTATTCATTTCTTCTATTTCTTGATTTACTTGTCGATTTATATCTTCTGTTATTGCTAAACTCATCCCCGTTCTCTCTTCAATCCGGCCATCCAAATCCTTAAATTTTCTATTTACGTTATCTTTCATCTGTTCCACTTCCTTTGTTATTTGTTTATTTTGTTTTGAGACCTCTACTTTGATATTCTCTGGTAAATATTCTTCTAGATCTCTTCTAAATTCTAATACTTCTTCTACTATCAGTTTTTCTATGTTTTCACGAATTTTCATACCATTTTCTTGTATTTCTTGTCTCAAATTTTTATTTTTATTCTCCATGTCTTCTTTTACCTCGTTCATGTTCTTCTTAAATTCTTCCTGGTTCTCCTTGAGTTCCTTAATCTCCTTACAATTTTCCAATTTGACTTCATCTATTTTCTTTTCCAATCGGTGCATGTTTGTATGAATGTTGTGAATGTCTCCCCTAATTTCTTCTTTCATCGCATCCATCTTTATCCTATTTTCTTCAAATTTCTGGTTCATATCTCCCTTCAAATTTTGCATGTTTCCACTTATGGTGTCTATCTTCCCATTTATATCTCCCCTCATATCAGCAAATAATTGTTGCATCATGACCATCATTGAATCATCCCTACTTGTACTTGTTCCTGCCTGTGTTTTCTTGCTCTCTTGTCTTCTATCTTCTTGTTCCAAATCTTCTTCGTCTTCTGTCGTACTTTCTTCAGGAGCATCTCCTTCTGATTGCTGTCCCTGTATCAAATATTGGACCTGGAAATCTCCCATACCATGGCTCCTTTCTTCTCTCTCCTCTTCTGATCCGCTATCATTTCCGACCTGCTTTCCATCTCTCAATACCATTTTCTTATCCATGATTTCTTTGTTTGTTATTAATTAAAGAAATTTAATTATTTATATTTGCCCCAACGTTGGGCCGACAATTTATAGTGGATACGTTTTATATTTTAATATTTATACTTATATGATTTAACTTTATTTACCCGTTTTTACCTTCGGCTAGCCCTATATAATTATATGAAAATTTTTAATTGTTTAAATTTTATACTGTAGTCGGAAGCATGAGACTTCTCTCTTTGAGTCCTGGACACCTATTAGAAAAATTTTTACATATATGAACATTTACTTATTATGATTTTGTGAAAGGATAATCGAATGAATGATTTAAACCATGTTCGTGAAAAGTGTTATGGACATTGACTGGAATAAAAAAAATACCAACACTTAAATAAAAATATTTTAATAAATTGTTGATGAAATCTTCAAAATTTTACACACACAAATATTCCTGAACCTCCTCTGTATTCTTTGATCGTCATGCGCACTGAACGCTTATAGTAGCTGCTTCGGCGCAACGGAGCAACTCTTCCGGTACAACGTTTCTCGTCGTCACAAAATTATAGTATGCATTTAACATGGAGGATGCAAACGTTTCACAGTTCAATGTGCATCAATTTAGTGCATTTAGAATCATATGGTTGAAAACTTATATTAAACAGTTACATATATAATTCAAGTTGTGAATTAAGTGTGTGTTTGATAGTTATAAGAATAGGTTAGCATGCAAAGCGGAAATTAAGATTGGAAAAGCATTTATGAGTAGTGTGAACTTTGATTATTTTACAAACGAAAAACTTTTTACAAGTAAGTACATATTTAATATCTAAAATTATTGTTGCAGAAAATTAGAGTTCTTTAATTATCCATGGATAAAATTTGGTATTAATTATTTTAAAGTTTCTTTGGCCAATTTTAGATTATTCAAATTTAAATGTTCAAATTAATTTCAAAAGTTCACTTTTTCTTTGTTTGTTTGGAATTCCAAATTAAAAACTCAAATAACACAGACCTTATATTCCATTCTCGGCGTGGTGGACCTGCAACATCTCGTCTCTTTTCTTAGGTATTCCTTACCCAAGAAATATTCGTTCGGCACGTTTCACTTTTTCACAGGGGTTAATCGACATTAATATCATGAATTTTTTATTGATTTAGATTTAAAATTATAACCTTTACTTTAAAGTTTTTACAAAAAACCTTCTCAGAGAATTACATCCCAGTTCCTCATTCCCCAACTAACTCTCGACTCCCTTTTTTTTTAAAAATCAACAACATTTTTACAATCTCTAAAACACAGCCTCCTAATCTGTTATTTTATTCAACAATTGTCAATGATAATGTTTTTTTATAGAAATACTGAATTCTTCAATTAAAATAGTCTTGGAGAGTGAAATCACTTGTATAAATGGTTTAACAATATCTTATAGAATATATAAATAGTCTTTCAAATGTATTACAATGGTTTCAATCCTTGTAATTCCTTTTTTTTTTAGTACATTTGTTTACAATTAATATACAATTTCTACAATCTAAATTTATGATTTATATATATGGAACTGTTTATTTTTTAATTCTTTAATTAGCACTAATTTCGCTTTATATAAACTCTAACTTAATTTCAAATTTACATTCTCTGTTTTATATTAACTTCCAACTCATTGAATTTAGGTTGGCAATATTATAACTAGATTCAATCACTTCCTTCATTGATTTTGATTTGATTACTAGATTTCTATGACATACAATATGGCTCTTATTCCGAATGTCATATTTCATACAGTTTTATTTTTATAAATTATTTTTTTTTAAATTGTAACTTTTTATTGTATTTGCATATCGTTAATAAATTAGTGATTTGATTATTAATTCTTATTATTTTAGGTTTTGAACAAATTAACTTCCTTTTCCCGATTCAAGTGTGGACATAGCAGCGTTCAGATTGATTTTAATGAAAATGGTTGACATTGACTTGACCTTAGGATTTATTTGTGAAGGTAACATTTTCTTAAGAATTAATTTCTATATTATCATTACCATTCTATTCCTTATCCTTAATCCATTTCTTAAATTGATGTACTCAATATATTATAATACATTTGCTTAAGTCATTCATTCGTTTTATGTTAAATTTTGTTCTTAATTAGGTAGTGTCTAATGATACACCATACGTATATACAAAAAAAATTCCTTTTTAATTCAATCTAATATATGAATATTTATCTATACTAGAGGACTGGCTTAACTCCCCTCAAATTTAAATTTTAAAAGTTGTCTATTTAGATAACTTCTTAAAATTTCAATTTTCAATCTGTAATCCATGCTAATCGATCTATAGATTTCAGCTCAGTACTTACATTTCTGATAACATTTTTATTTTTATTCTTATTATTAAAATTTTTATGATATTCTTATAATTTAACCATATCAAACTCATTCCAAAATAATTTCTCATTAGGGACATAACAATAATGATTCTTACATTTTATTCTCATAATTCTTATTCTTATTAAATTATTCATATCTTATATTCCTTACTATTTCCACCGTTTCTTATTTAAAATCTCAATACTTATACTTCCTCCTTTACCTATCTACTCTTCTATTTTTTCTATTTCATCTTTTATACTAATAACATAATTTTTAATTATTTCAATGATTTCCTATAATTTCATATCAATTTTCAACCTATATTCATGTCAATTTATCTATTCTTATAGTCGAACCTTTAACTCTTTACTTTCTATCCATATTTATATTTATTTTCATATTTCTTAATCATAATTCATCAACTTTATTTCATAACTATATTCATTATATCATAATTTTCTCATCATATCTCCCTATCTCATAATAATTAATCATATCATATACTTTATAAATATTTCTTTACCATTATTTCACTATACTTTTCTTCCTAATTCCTATAAAATTTTTCTTGACATGAATATTTCCTACTTATATCTTGATTTGAAAACTTTCCTTCCTTCTCATCTCTTTTACTGTTTATTTAATTATTTCCTATCTTATCCTTCCTATTTCCTACCTGTCCTTATTAATGAGTGTTTATTTAATTTTATTATGTCCTTTATCTAAGAAATTCTCATAAAAATTTACTATTATACTAAAGCTTAACTTGCCATCTTTCTTTGATATTATTCATTTATCATTAATACATTATATTTCTTTATGTTTCAATTTTTTAGATTACATTAACCACGGATACTGTATGCTGCCTACTAGTACACTACCTATGAAAATTGAAAATCTTATGTTTAACTTGGTCATTATCTTCACGTTGTATATGAGAATACGTCTTATGAAGTAAAATCGAAAAAAAAACCTTACATCTACCTATACTACTATCTATTTACATGTAAGTAACATAATATTATCTATTCCTCTTATGGTGAATTATACTTATAAATTGATTCTATATTAAAAATACCCCTAATCATGTTTGTTCCTGGGTATGCCAATTTATAACTATTTTGTGCATTATCATTTATTATTTCATAAGGTCCCTCGAATGGCAATTGCAATTTAATACATTGGTCTTCTGCTTTATTAGATGTCTTTAATGCTCTGATTATAACCAATTCTCCTTTATTAAAGGTTGTTTTCTTCTTAATTTTCTTGTTCTGATCCCGTATATATTTTTCTGCATTCCTCCTTATTCTGATATTCACCTTTTCTAGTGTCTCTTCTAGAGTAGTATCTCTATTCAGATTCCAGTTTCTTTTAGGTTGGATACCTTTCATTAAATAAATTGGACTTTCACCTGTTACCCCATGTGGTGAATTATTTATAAATTCTTCAATTTTGTCCAAATTTTCATCCCATCTAATATGTGTCTTTTGACAAAGAATTCTTAAATATTTTAAGATTTCCTTTATATATCTCTCAGCTGGATTGGAGCTAGGTCTTCTAATACTAATAAATTGTAGTTTTATTTGTTCTTTATCACAATACTGCTTTAATTTTTTACTTTCAAAGTATGTAGCATGGTCAAGTATAATTCTCTCAGGTCTTCCTACTTCTTCTATATATTTTTCCAAACATTCTATTACCACCTTAGCCGTTGATCTCTTACATGGAAAAGTTTTAACAAATTTGGTATAAACATCAACTATTACTAGTAAATCCTTATTACCCGATTCACTCCTAATTAAGTTTCCTATAAAATCCATTGCCACAATCTGTAATGGTTTATTTGTAATTATCGATTTTGCTGTCATGCTATTGTGGTAATTTTTTTCTTTGGCCAGTTGACATATTTGACAATATTTACATATTTTTTTCACTATACTCAAATCCTTCTTTGCCACATAATTTTCTCGAAACAAAGTCCATAGTTTTCTTGTTCCTATGTGTCCATTCTCTTTATGTAGATGACGAATAATTTCCTGTGCAAACTCCTTACTTATTACAAATACTTCTCTGTCCTCCAATTTCTTATACCACACTTCATCAATTTTATAGGCACCTTTAACTTTCTCGTTATCAAAATGTCTCTGATCTTCTTTAACCTTTTCCAATGTAAATATCCCCTCTGTTTGGTACAATTGGTTTATTCCAATTTGAAATTTGGTTTGATTGTTCCCTACTTCATCTATTCTACTCAATGCATCTGCTACCACGTTTAATTTCCCTGGAATATATTTGATTTCGAATTCATATTCTTGTAACAACAAGATCCATCGGTGTACACGATTATTGGCATAGCGGTTTTTTAACATAGCTGTAAGTGCTGAGTGGTCAGTTTCTAAAATAAACTTAGCTCCTAATAGATAGAATCTTAGTTTGCTAATGCAAAATACAACACTTGCCATTTCTAATTCTGTTATTGAATATTTCTTTTCTGCTGGCTTAGTCACTCTGGATATAAAACTAATAGGTACTTCTTCTCCATCTTGTATTTGAATTAATACCCCTGCCAATCTTTCTATTGAAGCATCCGTTCTCAAGATAAAAGGTTTGTCATATTGTGGATGAAATACTTTTAGGCTGTTTAGAAAAATTTCCTTTAACTCCTGAAATGCCTTTTCTCTTCTCTCGTCCCATTTCCATCTAATATCCTTCTTTAATAATTCTATAAGAGGAATTTCTCTCTTACTTAGATCAGGAACTAACTTCTTGAAATAATTGATGATACCTAGAAACCCTCGTAAAGTTCTTAAGTTATGTGGTGTTTTATACTCTAGGATTGCTTTAATTCTCTCAGGATTCATTGTTATACCAGTGTCACTTAAAACATATCCTAAATAATCCACTTCTCTTTTATAAAACTGACATTTCTCTAAGTTTAATTTAAGTCCGGCATTTTCTAATTCCTTTAATATTATTTCCAGATGTTTATGATGCTTCGTTTCTGTTTCAGAAAAAATCAAAATGTCATCTATGTAGTGGAGAGTGAAATCTTCATACGGATTCAAGATTGTATGCAACGTTCGTACTAAGGCTGCACAAGAACTTTGGAGTCCAAATGGCACTACACAAAATTGATACACCACTCCATCTACCATAAATGCAGTGTATTGTCTACAACGATGATCCAATGGAATTAACCAAAAGCTATGCTTTAGATCTAATTTTGAAAATATATTAGCCTTTGTAATTCTTCCAAATATACCTTCAATATTTAATGGACTTTCGTATTGTTTTTTAGTAAATGTATTTATATTCCTAGCATCCAAACATATTCTAATATCCCCCGATTTCTTCTTTACACATGTTATTGCACTTATGTATTGTGAATTAGATCTTTCAATAATACCGTCTTGTAACATTTTATTAATTTCCTGATATACCTCTTGTTTTAATTTATAAGGTATAGGATAAGTTTTGATCTTAAAATTTTTTATTTCTGGTATGACTTCAATTTTGTGAACATATCTAGTCGCAACGCATACTTCCTCATTGAACAGCTTTTCGTGAGAATCAAGTAATTCATAGACTCTCTGTTTGTATTCCTCCGGACATAATTCCTCCCTCATGTTTTGTTCTTCTTCAGCAATGTGATTTATTTGTCCAATTGCACATTCGTTTTTTCCTATATCTGTTTGATAATTTGTTATAAACGGTATTGTATGATTATTATATATTATGTTTTGCATTTTATAATTTATTATAATTCTATGTTTACTTAATTCATCTGTACCCATGATTATGTCATATTTTAAATTTTTCACAATCAACAATTGTACTGATAAAACCTCACCATTTAATTCTAGGTTTGTCATAATGGTTTTAGTAGTTTCATATAATTTTCTTTCATTTGCCCCTATTAATGATATTTTATTTGTATTTATCACCATAATATTGTCCTGTTTTAAATTGTCTACTATATTTTGATTTATAATGGAAACTTCGGAACCCGTATCTAATAAAACTCTACATTTAATGTTATCTAAATTTCCTTCTATAAATACTAATCTATTTAATTCTGGGTTTGTTGGTTCTTCTTCTAATATAAATTCTCTAGGATGTTGATATTTAGAAGAATAGACAATATTATGCACATAAGAGCAACTTACTCGAAATTTGGATCAGAACTCGGGCCCTGATCACTATCCCTTCTTATCTCTTCCTGGTTTTGTATCATGTTCACCTGTCTTCTATCTTCACCTCCTCGACTATCTCTTTGATCATAATTCCTGTCTCTGTTTTCATTTCTTCTGTCCTCTTCATTATTTCTCCCCTCTCTTCTGTATTGTTGCCAGTTCCGATTACGATTGTCGTTATCATTCCGTCTTCCATAATTTTGGTAATTTCCTCCATTATATCCATTATTCCGATTCCCATTATTACCATTCTGATACCCATTACGATAGTTTCCATTTCCGTTTCTGTAATTATCATATCTCGGATTTCTATCATCCCGTCCTGGTCTTCTTCTCTCGTAATTTCGATTTTCATAATTTCTCTGATCATTTCTCCATTCATTTTCTCTTCTATTCTGTCCATTCCCATTTTCATTTAAACGATTGTCTCTTGTATCGTTATGATTTGTATAGCTCCGTTCCACTCTTTGTAGATATCTTGATAAACTATCCATGGCTTTAATATTATGAAGCGCTATTGTTTCAGCTACTTCTGAATTGAAATGTCTGCCAATGTATAGCACTAATTCCTCCTCCTTCATTCCCGGATCTAAGTACTGGGCTATATTATATAATTGCATCGCATAATTATTCAGGTTTTTGCTTTTCTTATAATCAAATTTCCCGAAGTATAACCGCTCTCTGAATGTTGCTTGTTGCAATTCTCCCCAGAAATAGGCTAAGAATTGTTGCTCGAACTCTTCTAGGCTTTGTATTAGTTCTTCCGTATTACAAAACCACAATAAAGCATGGCCCTGTAATATGCTCCTTATAATAAGCTTGATCTCAACAATATCTCTGATTGCTTTAATTTTGTTTCGAATTATTTTGAGGAATACTTTGGGATGTAGATTGTTAATATTCCCATCAAATTTCACTCCGATTTCTAAATTGCTATGGAAATTTCCTGGACATACATTGACTCCTCCACTTCTTCTCAAATTCTCTTCCATTTCCTCTACCGTATTCTTTAATTTCCTATTCATTTCTTCTATTTCTTGATTTACTTGTCGATTTATATCTTCTGTTATTGCTAAACTCATCCCCGTTCTCTCTTCAATCCGGCCATCCAAATCCTTAAATTTTCTATTTACGTTATCTTTCATCTGTTCCACTTCCTTTGTTATTTGTTTATTTTGTTTTGAGACCTCTACTTTGATATTCTCTGGTAAATATTCTTCTAGATCTCTTCTAAATTCTAATACTTCTTCTACTATCAGTTTTTCTATGTTTTCACGAATTTTCATACCATTTTCTTGTATTTCTTGTCTCAAATTTTTATTTTTATTCTCCATGTCTTCTTTTACCTCGTTCATGTTCTTCTTAAATTCTTCCTGGTTCTCCTTGAGTTCCTTAATCTCCTTACAATTTTCCAATTTGACTTCATCTATTTTCTTTTCCAATCGGTGCATGTTTGTATGAATGTTGTGAATGTCTCCCCTAATTTCTTCTTTCATCGCATCCATCTTTATCCTATTTTCTTCAAATTTCTGGTTCATATCTCCCTTCAAATTTTGCATGTTTCCACTTATGGTGTCTATCTTCCCATTTATATCTCCCCTCATATCAGCAAATAATTGTTGCATCATGACCATCATTGAATCATCCCTACTTGTACTTGTTCCTGCCTGTGTTTTCTTGCTCTCTTGTCTTCTATCTTCTTGTTCCAAATCTTCTTCGTCTTCTGTCGTACTTTCTTCAGGAGCATCTCCTTCTGATTGCTGTCCCTGTATCAAATATTGGACCTGGAAATCTCCCATACCATGGCTCCTTTCTTCTCTCTCCTCTTCTGATCCGCTATCATTTCCGACCTGCTTTCCATCTCTCAATACCATTTTCTTATCCATGATTTCTTTGTTTGTTATTAATTAAAGAAATTTAATTATTTATATTTGCCCCAACGTTGGGCCGACAATTTATAGTGGATACGTTTTATATTTTAATATTTATACTTATATGATTTAACTTTATTTACCCGTTTTTACCTTCGGCTAGCCCTATATAATTATATGAAAATTTTTAATTGTTTAAATTTTATACTGTAGTCGGAAGCATGAGACTTCTCTCTTTGAGTCCTGGACACCTATTAGAAAAATTTTTACATATATGAACATTTACTTATTATGATTTTGTGAAAGGATAATCGAATGAATGATTTAAACCATGTTCGTGAAAAGTGTTATGGACATTGACTGGAATAAAAAAAATACCAACACTTAAATAAAAATATTTTAATAAATTGTTGATGAAATCTTCAAAATTTTACACACACAAATATTCCTGAACCTCCTCTGTATTCTTTGATCGTCATGCGCACTGAACGCTTATAGTAGCTGCTTCGGCGCAACGGAGCAACTCTTCCGGTACAACGTTTCTCGTCGTCACAAAATTATAGTATGCATTTAACATGGAGGATGCAAACGTTTCACAGTTCAATGTGCATCAATTTAGTGCATTTAGAATCATATGGTTGAAAACTTATATTAAACAGTTACATATATAATTCAAGTTGTGAATTAAGTGTGTGTTTGATAGTTATAAGAATAGGTTAGCATGCAAAGCGGAAATTAAGATTGGAAAAGCATTTATGAGTAGTGTGAACTTTGATTATTTTACAAACGAAAAACTTTTTACAAGTAAGTACATATTTAATATCTAAAATTATTGTTGCAGAAAATTAGAGTTCTTTAATTATCCATGGATAAAATTTGGTATTAATTATTTTAAAGTTTCTTTGGCCAATTTTAGATTATTCAAATTTAAATGTTCAAATTAATTTCAAAAGTTCACTTTTTCTTTGTTTGTTTGGAATTCCAAATTAAAAACTCAAATAACACAGACCTTATATTCCATTCTCGGCGTGGTGGACCTGCAACATCTCGTCTCTTTTCTTAGGTATTCCTTACCCAAGAAATATTCGTTCGGCACGTTTCACTTTTTCACAGGGGTTAATCGACATTAATATCATGAATTTTTTATTGATTTAGATTTAAAATTATAACCTTTACTTTAAAGTTTTTACAAAAAACCTTCTCAGAGAATTACATCCCAGTTCCTCATTCCCCAACTAACTCTCGACTCCCTTTTTTTTTAAAAATCAACAACATTTTTACAATCTCTAAAACACAGCCTCCTAATCTGTTATTTTATTCAACAATTGTCAATGATAATGTTTTTTTATAGAAATACTGAATTCTTCAATTAAAATAGTCTTGGAGAGTGAAATCACTTGTATAAATGGTTTAACAATATCTTATAGAATATATAAATAGTCTTTCAAATGTATTACAATGGTTTCAATCCTTGTAATTCCTTTTTTTTTTAGTACATTTGTTTACAATTAATATACAATTTCTACAATCTAAATTTATGATTTATATATATGGAACTGTTTATTTTTTAATTCTTTAATTAGCACTAATTTCGCTTTATATAAACTCTAACTTAATTTCAAATTTACATTCTCTGTTTTATATTAACTTCCAACTCATTGAATTTAGGTTGGCAATATTATAACTAGATTCAATCACTTCCTTCATTGATTTTGATTTGATTACTAGATTTCTATGACATACAATATGGCTCTTATTCCGAATGTCATATTTCATACAGTTTTATTTTTATAAATTATTTTTTTTTAAATTGTAACTTTTTATTGTATTTGCATATCGTTAATAAATTAGTGATTTGATTATTAATTCTTATTATTTTAGGTTTTGAACAAATTAACTTCCTTTTCCCGATTCAAGTGTGGACATAGCAGCGTTCAGATTGATTTTAATGAAAATGGTTGACATTGACTTGACCTTAGGATTTATTTGTGAAGGTAACATTTTCTTAAGAATTAATTTCTATATTATCATTACCATTCTATTCCTTATCCTTAATCCATTTCTTAAATTGATGTACTCAATATATTATAATACATTTGCTTAAGTCATTCATTCGTTTTATGTTAAATTTTGTTCTTAATTAGGTAGTGTCTAATGATACACCATACGTATATACAAAAAAAATTCCTTTTTAATTCAATCTAATATATGAATATTTATCTATACTAGAGGACTGGCTTAACTCCCCTCAAATTTAAATTTTAAAAGTTGTCTATTTAGATAACTTCTTAAAATTTCAATTTTCAATCTGTAATCCATGCTAATCGATCTATAGATTTCAGCTCAGTACTTACATTTCTGATAACATTTTTATTTTTATTCTTATTATTAAAATTTTTATGATATTCTTATAATTTAACCATATCAAACTCATTCCAAAATAATTTCTCATTAGGGACATAACAATAATGATTCTTACATTTTATTCTCATAATTCTTATTCTTATTAAATTATTCATATCTTATATTCCTTACTATTTCCACCGTTTCTTATTTAAAATCTCAATACTTATACTTCCTCCTTTACCTATCTACTCTTCTATTTTTTCTATTTCATCTTTTATACTAATAACATAATTTTTAATTATTTCAATGATTTCCTATAATTTCATATCAATTTTCAACCTATATTCATGTCAATTTATCTATTCTTATAGTCGAACCTTTAACTCTTTACTTTCTATCCATATTTATATTTATTTTCATATTTCTTAATCATAATTCATCAACTTTATTTCATAACTATATTCATTATATCATAATTTTCTCATCATATCTCCCTATCTCATAATAATTAATCATATCATATACTTTATAAATATTTCTTTACCATTATTTCACTATACTTTTCTTCCTAATTCCTATAAAATTTTTCTTGACATGAATATTTCCTACTTATATCTTGATTTGAAAACTTTCCTTCCTTCTCATCTCTTTTACTGTTTATTTAATTATTTCCTATCTTATCCTTCCTATTTCCTACCTGTCCTTATTAATGAGTGTTTATTTAATTTTATTATGTCCTTTATCTAAGAAATTCTCATAAAAATTTACTATTATACTAAAGCTTAACTTGCCATCTTTCTTTGATATTATTCATTTATCATTAATACATTATATTTCTTTATGTTTCAATTTTTTAGATTACATTAACCACGGATACTGTATGCTGCCTACTAGTACACTACCTATGAAAATTGAAAATCTTATGTTTAACTTGGTCATTATCTTCACGTTGTATATGAGAATACGTCTTATGAAGTAAAATCGAAAAAAAAACCTTACATCTACCTATACTACTATCTATTTACATGTAAGTAACATAATATTATCTATTCCTCTTATGGTGAATTATACTTATAAATTGATTCTATATTAAAAATACCCCTAATCATGTTTGTTCCTGGGTATGCCAATTTATAACTATTTTGTGCATTATCATTTATTATTTCATAAGGTCCCTCGAATGGCAATTGCAATTTAATACATTGGTCTTCTGCTTTATTAGATGTCTTTAATGCTCTGATTATAACCAATTCTCCTTTATTAAAGGTTGTTTTCTTCTTAATTTTCTTGTTCTGATCCCGTATATATTTTTCTGCATTCCTCCTTATTCTGATATTCACCTTTTCTAGTGTCTCTTCTAGAGTAGTATCTCTATTCAGATTCCAGTTTCTTTTAGGTTGGATACCTTTCATTAAATAAATTGGACTTTCACCTGTTACCCCATGTGGTGAATTATTTATAAATTCTTCAATTTTGTCCAAATTTTCATCCCATCTAATATGTGTCTTTTGACAAAGAATTCTTAAATATTTTAAGATTTCCTTTATATATCTCTCAGCTGGATTGGAGCTAGGTCTTCTAATACTAATAAATTGTAGTTTTATTTGTTCTTTATCACAATACTGCTTTAATTTTTTACTTTCAAAGTATGTAGCATGGTCAAGTATAATTCTCTCAGGTCTTCCTACTTCTTCTATATATTTTTCCAAACATTCTATTACCACCTTAGCCGTTGATCTCTTACATGGAAAAGTTTTAACAAATTTGGTATAAACATCAACTATTACTAGTAAATCCTTATTACCCGATTCACTCCTAATTAAGTTTCCTATAAAATCCATTGCCACAATCTGTAATGGTTTATTTGTAATTATCGATTTTGCTGTCATGCTATTGTGGTAATTTTTTTCTTTGGCCAGTTGACATATTTGACAATATTTACATATTTTTTTCACTATACTCAAATCCTTCTTTGCCACATAATTTTCTCGAAACAAAGTCCATAGTTTTCTTGTTCCTATGTGTCCATTCTCTTTATGTAGATGACGAATAATTTCCTGTGCAAACTCCTTACTTATTACAAATACTTCTCTGTCCTCCAATTTCTTATACCACACTTCATCAATTTTATAGGCACCTTTAACTTTCTCGTTATCAAAATGTCTCTGATCTTCTTTAACCTTTTCCAATGTAAATATCCCCTCTGTTTGGTACAATTGGTTTATTCCAATTTGAAATTTGGTTTGATTGTTCCCTACTTCATCTATTCTACTCAATGCATCTGCTACCACGTTTAATTTCCCTGGAATATATTTGATTTCGAATTCATATTCTTGTAACAACAAGATCCATCGGTGTACACGATTATTGGCATAGCGGTTTTTTAACATAGCTGTAAGTGCTGAGTGGTCAGTTTCTAAAATAAACTTAGCTCCTAATAGATAGAATCTTAGTTTGCTAATGCAAAATACAACACTTGCCATTTCTAATTCTGTTATTGAATATTTCTTTTCTGCTGGCTTAGTCACTCTGGATATAAAACTAATAGGTACTTCTTCTCCATCTTGTATTTGAATTAATACCCCTGCCAATCTTTCTATTGAAGCATCCGTTCTCAAGATAAAAGGTTTGTCATATTGTGGATGAAATACTTTTAGGCTGTTTAGAAAAATTTCCTTTAACTCCTGAAATGCCTTTTCTCTTCTCTCGTCCCATTTCCATCTAATATCCTTCTTTAATAATTCTATAAGAGGAATTTCTCTCTTACTTAGATCAGGAACTAACTTCTTGAAATAATTGATGATACCTAGAAACCCTCGTAAAGTTCTTAAGTTATGTGGTGTTTTATACTCTAGGATTGCTTTAATTCTCTCAGGATTCATTGTTATACCAGTGTCACTTAAAACATATCCTAAATAATCCACTTCTCTTTTATAAAACTGACATTTCTCTAAGTTTAATTTAAGTCCGGCATTTTCTAATTCCTTTAATATTATTTCCAGATGTTTATGATGCTTCGTTTCTGTTTCAGAAAAAATCAAAATGTCATCTATGTAGTGGAGAGTGAAATCTTCATACGGATTCAAGATTGTATGCAACGTTCGTACTAAGGCTGCACAAGAACTTTGGAGTCCAAATGGCACTACACAAAATTGATACACCACTCCATCTACCATAAATGCAGTGTATTGTCTACAACGATGATCCAATGGAATTAACCAAAAGCTATGCTTTAGATCTAATTTTGAAAATATATTAGCCTTTGTAATTCTTCCAAATATACCTTCAATATTTAATGGACTTTCGTATTGTTTTTTAGTAAATGTATTTATATTCCTAGCATCCAAACATATTCTAATATCCCCCGATTTCTTCTTTACACATGTTATTGCACTTATGTATTGTGAATTAGATCTTTCAATAATACCGTCTTGTAACATTTTATTAATTTCCTGATATACCTCTTGTTTTAATTTATAAGGTATAGGATAAGTTTTGATCTTAAAATTTTTTATTTCTGGTATGACTTCAATTTTGTGAACATATCTAGTCGCAACGCATACTTCCTCATTGAACAGCTTTTCGTGAGAATCAAGTAATTCATAGACTCTCTGTTTGTATTCCTCCGGACATAATTCCTCCCTCATGTTTTGTTCTTCTTCAGCAATGTGATTTATTTGTCCAATTGCACATTCGTTTTTTTCCTATATCTGTTTGATAATTTGTTATAAACGGTATTGTATGATTATTATATATTATGTTTTGCATTTTATAATTTATTATAATTCTATGTTTACTTAATTCATCTGTACCCATGATTATGTCATATTTTAAATTTTTCACAATCAACAATTGTACTGATAAAACCTCACCATTTAATTCTAGGTTTGTCATAATGGTTTTAGTAGTTTCATATAATTTTCTTTCATTTGCCCCTATTAATGATATTTTATTTGTATTTATCACCATAATATTGTCCTGTTTTAAATTGTCTACTATATTTTGATTTATAATGGAAACTTCGGAACCCGTATCTAATAAAACTCTACATTTAATGTTATCTAAATTTCCTTCTATAAATACTAATCTATTTAATTCTGGGTTTGTTGGTTCTTCTTCTAATATAAATTCTCTAGGATGTTGATATTTAGAAGAATAGACAATATTATGCACATAAGAGCAACTTACTCGAAATTTGGATCAGAACTCGGGCCCTGATCACTATCCCTTCTTATCTCTTCCTGGTTTTGTATCATGTTCACCTGTCTTCTATCTTCACCTCCTCGACTATCTCTTTGATCATAATTCCTGTCTCTGTTTTCATTTCTTCTGTCCTCTTCATTATTTCTCCCCTCTCTTCTGTATTGTTGCCAGTTCCGATTACGATTGTCGTTATCATTCCGTCTTCCATAATTTTGGTAATTTCCTCCATTATATCCATTATTCCGATTCCCATTATTACCATTCTGATACCCATTACGATAGTTTCCATTTCCGTTTCTGTAATTATCATATCTCGGATTTCTATCATCCCGTCCTGGTCTTCTTCTCTCGTAATTTCGATTTTCATAATTTCTCTGATCATTTCTCCATTCATTTTCTCTTCTATTCTGTCCATTCCCATTTTCATTTAAACGATTGTCTCTTGTATCGTTATGATTTGTATAGCTCCGTTCCACTCTTTGTAGATATCTTGATAAACTATCCATGGCTTTAATATTATGAAGCGCTATTGTTTCAGCTACTTCTGAATTGAAATGTCTGCCAATGTATAGCACTAATTCCTCCTCCTTCATTCCCGGATCTAAGTACTGGGCTATATTATATAATTGCATCGCATAATTATTCAGGTTTTTGCTTTTCTTATAATCAAATTTCCCGAAGTATAACCGCTCTCTGAATGTTGCTTGTTGCAATTCTCCCCAGAAATAGGCTAAGAATTGTTGCTCGAACTCTTCTAGGCTTTGTATTAGTTCTTCCGTATTACAAAACCACAATAAAGCATGGCCCTGTAATATGCTCCTTATAATAAGCTTGATCTCAACAATATCTCTGATTCCTTTAATTTTGTTTCGAATTATTTTGAGGAATACTTTGGGATGTATATTGTTAATATTCCCATCAAATTTCACTCCGATTTCTAAATTGCTATGGAAATTTCCTGGACATACATTGACTCCTCCACTTCTTCTCAAATTCTCTTCCATTTCCTCTACCGTATTCTTTAATTTCCTATTCATTTCTTCTATTTCTTGATTTACTTGTCGATTTATATCTTCTGTTATTGCTAAACTCATCCCCGTTCTCTCTTCAATCCGGCCATCCAAATCCTTAAATTTTCTATTTACGTTATCTTTCATCTGTTCCACTTCCTTTGTTATTTGTTTATTTTGTTTTGAGACCTCTACTTTGATATTCTCTGGTAAATATTCTTCTAGATCTCTTCTAAATTCTAATACTTCTTCTACTATCAGTTTTTCTATGTTTTCACGAATTTTCATACCATTTTCTTGTATTTCTTGTCTCAAATTTTTATTTTTATTCTCCATGTCTTCTTTTACCTCGTTCATGTTCTTCTTAAATTCTTCCTGGTTCTCCTTGAGTTCCTTAATCTCCTTACAATTTTCCAATTTGACTTCATCTATTTTCTTTTCCAATCGGTGCATGTTTGTATGAATGTTGTGAATGTCTCCCCTAATTTCTTCTTTCATCGCATCCATCTTTATCCTATTTTCTTCAAATTTCTGGTTCATATCTCCCTTCAAATTTTGCATGTTTCCACTTATGGTGTCTATCTTCCCATTTATATCTCCCCTCATATCAGCAAATAATTGTTGCATCATGACCATCATTGAATCATCCCTACTTGTACTTGTTCCTGCCTGTGTTTTCTTGCTCTCTTGTCTTCTATCTTCTTGTTCCAAATCTTCTTCGTCTTCTGTCGTACTTTCTTCAGGAGCATCTCCTTCTGATTGCTGTCCCTGTATCAAATATTGGACCTGGAAATCTCCCATACCATGGCTCCTTTCTTCTCTCTCCTCTTCTGATCCGCTATCATTTCCGACCTGCTTTCCATCTCTCAATACCATTTTCTTATCCATGATTTCTTTGTTTGTTATTAATTAAAGAAATTTAATTATTTATATTTGCCCCAACGTTGGGCCGACAATTTATAGTGGATACGTTTTATATTTTAATATTTATACTTATATGATTTAACTTTATTTACCCGTTTTTACCTTCGGCTAGCCCTATATAATTATATGAAAATTTTTAATTGTTTAAATTTTATACTGTAGTCGGAAGCATGAGACTTCTCTCTTTGAGTCCTGGACACCTATTAGAAAATTTTTTACATATATGAACATTTACTTATTATGATTTTGTGAAAGGATAATCGAATGAATGATTTAAACCATGTTCGTGAAAAGTGTTATGGACATTGACTGGAATAAAAAAAATACCAACACTTAAATAAAAATATTTTAATAAATTGTTGATGAAATCTTCAAAATTTTACACACACAAATATTCCTGAACCTCCTCTGTATTCTTTGATCGTCATGCGCACTGAACGCTTATAGTAGCTGCTTCGGCGCAACGGAGCAACTCTTCCGGTACAACGTTTCTCGTCGTCACAAAATTATAGTATGCATTTAACATGGAGGATGCAAACGTTTCACAGTTCAATGTGCATCAATTTAGTGCATTTAGAATCATATGGTTGAAAACTTATATTAAACAGTTACATATATAATTCAAGTTGTGAATTAAGTGTGTGTTTGATAGTTATAAGAATAGGTTAGCATGCAAAGCGGAAATTAAGATTGGAAAAGCATTTATGAGTAGTGTGAACTTTGATTATTTTACAAACGAAAAACTTTTTACAAGTAAGTACATATTTAATATCTAAAATTATTGTTGCAGAAAATTAGAGTTCTTTAATTATCCATGGATAAAATTTGGTATTAATTATTTTAAAGTTTCTTTGGCCAATTTTAGATTATTCAAATTTAAATGTTCAAATTAATTTCAAAAGTTCACTTTTTCTTTGTTTGTTTGGAATTCCAAATTAAAAACTCAAATAACACAGACCTTATATTCCATTCTCGGCGTGGTGGACCTGCAACATCTCGTCTCTTTTCTTAGGTATTCCTTACCCAAGAAATATTCGTTCGGCACGTTTCACTTTTTCACAGGGGTTAATCGACATTAATATCATGAATTTTTTATTGATTTAGATTTAAAATTATAACCTTTACTTTAAAGTTTTTACAAAAAACCTTCTCAGAGAATTACATCCCAGTTCCTCATTCCCCAACTAACTCTCGACTCCCTTTTTTTTAAAAAATCAACAACATTTTTACAATCTCTAAAACACAGCCTCCTAATCTGTTATTTTATTCAACAATTGTCAATGATAATGTTTTTTTATAGAAATACTGAATTCTTCAATTAAAATAGTCTTGGAGAGTGAAATCACTTGTATAAATGGTTTAACAATATCTTATAGAATATATAAATAGTCTTTCAAATGTATTACAATGGTTTCAATCCTTGTAATTCCTTTTTTTTTTTAGTACATTTGTTTACAATTAATATACAATTTCTACAATCTAAATTTATGATTTATATATATGGAACTGTTTATTTTTTAATTCTTTAATTAGCACTAATTTCGCTTTATATAAACTCTAACTTAATTTCAAATTTACATTCTCTGTTTTATATTAACTTCCAACTCATTGAATTTAGGTTGGCAATATTATAACTAGATTCAATCACTTCCTTCATTGATTTTGATTTGATTACTAGATTTCTATGACATACAATATGGCTCTTATTCCGAATGTCATATTTCATACAGTTTTATTTTTATAAATTATTTTTTTTTTAAATTGTAACTTTTTATTGTATTTGCATATCGTTAATAAATTAGTGATTTGATTATTAATTCTTATTATTTTAGGTTTTGAACAAATTAACTTCCTTTTCCCGATTCAAGTGTGGACATAGCAGCGTTCAGATTGATTTTAATGAAAATGGTTGACATTGACTTGACCTTAGGATTTATTTGTGAAGGTAACATTTTCTTAAGAATTAATTTCTATATTATCATTACCATTCTATTCCTTATCCTTAATCCATTTCTTAAATTGATGTACTCAATATATTATAATACATTTGCTTAAGTCATTCATTCGTTTTATGTTAAATTTTGTTCTTAATTAGGTAGTGTCTAATGATACACCATACGTATATACAAAAAAAATTCCTTTTTAATTCAATCTAATATATGAATATTTATCTATACTAGAGGACTGGCTTAATATATATATATATATATATATATATATATATATATATATACGTGTGTTCTAAATCTACATAAAGTTATCTGATTGATGTTGAACTCGTTAACTAATTACTTTGCATTGAAAACAGAAACCTGTGTCCATTCATACAGACAAATAATATAGTTCCATTTTTTAATGGTTATCAGTTTTTTTTATTTCATTTAAGTCTTTCTCCAAATACCGTATCTTTACTTATTATTTCTTTTTATTCAAATCAATTTATTATTAATGATCATATAGTCCCGGCATATTTATAGATTTTTGTCTTATTTGTATTTACATCATTATGCCTAATCCATAAAGGATTACTCATTACATTATGGAGTGTACCATCAGGCGACATAATTTTGCCAGTATATATAATTTTGGAGTTTGTTCGACAAAAGACTTTCAATTATTTACCTTTTATATTGCTTAATTTAAGTTACATTTCATTTATTAAATAATTCTTTGCGTTAATCATTGTTGTTTGAATCGTTTATTTTTTTTCGTTCTTTTTTTTTGAATAATATATTAGCTATGTCAACAAGCTCCATGTTATTAAATTATGTGAGATATTTTTAAAATTATTATATTTCAATGGGGTATTTGGTTATAGTTGATATGTTTAGAATTTTGCCTAATATTTAGAACAGCCAATAGAAAGTTTTTTTTATTACTTAATTAGCTTCTGAATTGTTTCATTATGCTATCGAGTTTTCAATTTATTTATCTTGCATCATTCACACACTACTTTGAGTATCTGTAATTTTTTGTTTTCTTAATTTTTGAAAGTCTCTTAGTATTTAATTATTTTTACCTACTTTCTCATTTAGCTGTAGCTCAACCATGTATTTGTTATAATTTATTTAAAACACTAATATAAATATCTCCTTGTATCATGCACCACTTTATCATTTTTTTTCTTTATGATAATAGTCGAGTTTGAATTTTATTTTTTTTAAATCAGCTTCAGATTCGATTACCTTCTGTAATTTCTGTATGTAAATTTCATTTGATAACTTTTATCGATAATTTTCCTTATATTAGTCTTCCCTGAATTTACTTTGTTCTTTAATGAAGATACATTAGAGTCATTATTAATAGAATTTTGTGAACATTCATTATTTTTTTTATAGAGTATTATCAGTTTTGTAAGATTTTTTCTCACAATGGGCACTAATTATCTAATACATTTATATTATTAATGTAGCTAGAATCTATTGACAATACGTTCTTCTTATTTGAAGATCTATTTTGGGAATTATCAATGTCTTCATTACTGATTTTTTTATTTTATTTAGAAGAGTCGCATCCACCCGAAGGTTATTAGCGACGGTACAATCGAAAATTTTATATTGTATAAAACATATTAATTGATTTTAGATAGTCAATTACGAGCCGGTGATCGCAGAAATTTCCAGTGAGTTTCTTCAAATCGGTAGGAATGTTGTGCATGCTACGTTGATTATGAAATCTGGGACATTCGACTAGGAAATGTTTTACACTATCTATTACATTGCACACAGTGCATTTTGGTGGATCGTCGTTTGAAAAAAGGTAGGAGTGGGTATACCTGGTATGGCCCAATTGTAGGCGTGTAAGAATCACTTGCGTACGTCGATCGCTACTTTTAAACTGACATGGAGAAACGCCACTTTTGATTTGCCGTAATTTCGACTGAGTCCCGGTTCCACTTACACAAAACTTTATTTTTAATAAATACCTTGAGATCACTAGCAACACTCCGACACTCCGATTCTGATTCGTCATTAGAAATAGCACTACGGGCACAAACGTCTGCTTTTTCGTTGCCTTCGATGCCGATGTGGGATGGGATCCATATGAAGTTGACGCATCTGGAGTTTTCTTGAGCCTGTAGCAGTTCTGATTTTATCATTTTCTCAATAGGGTTTTGGGGATAGATCTGTTTTAAGTTTAACAAAGAACTGAGAGAGTCAGTAATAATTAACGCTTTTGGTATGTTGCAAGAATTTATGTGTTGGGAGGGCTTTATAGAGTGCAAAAACTTCGGCTGAGAAAATACTCAGGGTTGGAGTAAGTTTAAATTGCAGACCAAGATTGGTTGTTACAATTGCTGCTCCGACTCCCATTTCACATTTAGATGCGTCTGTGTATATTTTGATGAAGTCCTGATATTCTTCCAATATTAATTTAAGGTAAGTTTTAAAGACGGCTGGGCATACTTCCTGTTTATTAAATCTGCTCAAACTAGTGTTAATGGTGGGGACGTTGATGGTCCAGGGAGGAGGGTGATCTAGATCTATTGGAAATAATTCTGGAAATTGGATGTCTAAATACTGGAGATATGTACGTATTCTCTCATAATAAGGTTAAGGTGTATGCGGTTTGTTGTTGAAGTAGTTAGTATATTTTTTGGTGAAGGCATTGGTGTAGAGAGGTTTGTTTCTGATGATGGCAAGACAAGGTAACTGTATTACCGACACCTGTTGGATAATGTAGGTTGACGACGACAGATGGCAAGACAAGGTAACTGTATTACCGACACCTGTTGGATAATGTAGGTTAACGACGACGACGATAGATAGCAAGACAAGGTAACTGTATTACCGACACCTGTTGGATAATGTAGGTTGACGACGACGACGATAGATGGCAAGGATGAATAACAAATAGATATATGTTAGTGCCGTCATGGCATCTTTAGGACGACGACGACAGATGGCAAGACAAGGTAACTGTATTACCGACACCTGTTGGATAATGTAGGTTGACGACGACGACGATATATAACAAGGATTTGACGAATGACACATACGACGGAACGCACATACGGCACATACGTCACATATGACAGATGAGACATTTGACGGATGGCCATACGGCACATACGTCACATATGACATATGAGACATTTGACGGATGACACATACGGCATATAGACAATGTGACGTCATAGGGCGTGGTCATGTTAGGTCATTGACCTTTAACCCGGGCCAAAAACTAGGTCAAGGTCACGAAAAGTAGGCCAAGGTCACGAAAAGTAGGCCAAGGTCACGAAAGGTCATTGACCTTTGACCTTCCAAATTTTGGGACTTGGCCCGGGCCAAACCCCCAAAAATAGGCCAAGGTCAGAGGGCGTGGTCATGTGACGTCACAAAAAGTTCCCACGCTCAAGTGGCCCATACTCTACTAATCAATTTAACAAAATTTACTTTAAATGTCAAATTAAATGTGAAATATTAGAATAATAATGCATATTACGCAATTCAGTTAGATCAATTCCTTTGTTGCAAACAGACGTGTGTTCGATCTAGTGCCAAAATTTAAATCGTATATTTTTAAACAATTTGAATAAACTAGTAAATTGGTTTGTTAGGGTACTAGAAAAACATTAGTTTGTGATAAATACCCAAAAAATAAGTTTCAAATGAGTGCTAATAGCGGGGGTAAACCCCCTGTAAACCAGAATGATGTGATGGATACAAATGATAAAACAGAATTCCTCTGAAAATGAATTTAAGAGATTTACATCACAAGAACAAAATATTCAGATAAATAATAAAATATATTCAATTTCAACCTTATCATGCGAAACAAATGATAATGATAAAAACGAGAGAGATCAATTAGTAAACAAATCGCCAAGCTTACAAATTAAAAAACCTAAACAAGTTATTCTATATCAACAATCTGACCTCGGCCCATATCATGTCCCAAAATACATTAAAGTAAATAAAGTACTGAAACCGGTGGAAGCATATAAACAAAAAGTTATATTGTGCTTCAACTGCTTAAGATTTGGCCATCAAGGTAGACAATGTAAAAGCAAGCCCCGATGTTTTAAATGCAATCAATATCATAATTCAAAAGAATGTAACGAAACAAATATTGAACCAAAATGTTTAAGTTGTTCAGGTGATCATCTCACCACAATCTTAAAAGCATGCCCCGAGTTCAGTAGACAAAAACTAATCAAAGAGGCTATGTCCACATCAAATCTAAGCTATCATGACGCAAATAGAGACATATCAAAAAACTTCTACTCCAATGTGGTTTCAAAGAATAGTCTCAACTTGAACCATCTCAAATAGTAAATGTCTTCCCCCCATTAAATTCCCATCACACAAATCTACCCTCACATCCTGTCTCTAAACCTCCACAACTCTCACTCCCAAAAAATTCCTTGAAAACTTCCACAAACCAAATAGTCCAGTAAAAAAACGTTTTAAACCATGATTTTGGAAACGAAGGTGCAAAGTATCAAAAACAATGCTTAAACACGCCAGTATTAAGATTTGATACCAAATTTGATCATAGGGATAGGGGTTTTCGAGAAAAAAAATAAATAAGGGTTGAAAAATGTCTTTTTCTCAAATACCTTGAGAATCACCGTAATAGAAGTTACATGTAAAATTTATTTCAATAAATGCTTAATATTCGATTTATCGTAAATTCAAAATTGCACTTACATTTGAAACGATTTTACCGCTTAATTTGTGTGTACGTTTTCCCTCTCTACCTCACGATTTATTAATAATGAAGTGACGGAAAGAACCAAAGTACATCGTAAAAAGTAACGTTCTGTTGTAGATATCAAGACATACTTAAATTTTCTGTCACTCTCTACGTTTAACAAACGGCTATCGATACATTTCTCTCTACAGGCAGTATAATGTTTTCTTCTCTTTAAGTGAGGGGTGCCAAATATAAATATGAAACCCAGTTTCAACTTTGAAATTGATTTTTTACATCAAAATCTACTAAAATAAATCCAAAACAATAGAAACATGATTAAATACAGTTTTAATGCAAATTTTGAATTAAACTTAAAATAAATAATTACAATATTCTTTTCATTATTAAAGAAAACGTTATGTAATCTTGATATCAAATTTTCGTATTAAACAATTCAAAGTTAATTAGTAGTTATTAGCAAAGTATTTTTCCGGTTGTAATGAATAACACAAATATTCTTTGGCGTTTTATCATAATTTGTAACAAGTGTTAAAAGTCTACACAACAAATCGATAAAATAAAATAGTTAATAGCAATTTCAGTAGAGGATTTTTGGGCTTGTTTGGAGAATCATATATTTACAAAAAAATAAACGGTTTTAAAGATTAAAACTAACTTTTCCGCATCTGTGGCCCTGAACAATATTCTATAATAAAATCGTTACTTGTATACACTTCGGGGGATGTATCGTGCTAACAAACCGAAATTTCTCCAAAAATAACCAAAAATTTAGTATATCTAGTTTTATAGGACTCGCTCTAGTCAACTGAAAATCAATAGGGTACATCTGTGAGACACCTTGAACAATACTTATTCATAAAGTTGATCAATCGTACACTCTCCGGAGGCTGTATCATGCTAACAAACTGAAACTTCTCCAAAAATGACAAAAATATCGTACTTAACGTACTGTAGCACCGGTTGTATTGGCTCTGGTGAGCTGAAAATCAATAGGGTTCATCAGTGAAATGCCCTGAATAATATTCCATCATAAAATTGGTGACTTGTTGAACTCCGGAGGCTGTATCGTGCTAACAAACTGAAATTTCTCGAAAAACGACAAAACGTCGTACTTCAAGTACCATAGCACCCGTTGTACTGGCTCTGGTGAGCTGAAAATCAATAGAGTTCATCTGTGAAATGTCCTTAACAATATTCCATCATAAAATTGGTGAATTATTGCACTCCGGAGGCTGTATCGTGCTAACAAGACTTGCAAGGAAAAGTGGCCGACGACAACGACGACGACATACACACAGGATTTTTTTCCTAAAAACCGTTTTTTCGTGTTGTTGTTGATGGATAACGTAAAAATAACTCAAAAAAAATTTCAATTTTCCAACTTTTTTGTGGGTAAACCAATACTTTTCTCGCATATTAGATAGGTTGGCGGAAAAGTAATATATTATTAGTTAATTATTGTAAAAAAGATTTTCATAATATATCAGTTTTCTTCTCTTATATTATATACAAACATTTTTAAAAGTTAAATTAAATCGATTTAATCTAAAAATCTACAAAATTAAAATCTTCATCTTGGATGAATTGAACCACTTCGTCGGCACTATTGGTATCCCATTCATCGTGGAATGTTGCGTCATTATCATCCTCGCTGAAACTATTATCATTGTCATCATCATCAATATAATTTTTCTGTATCACTTCTCCAGAAATATAGTGACAACTTGAGTCGTTACACTTTTCACACAATTTAGGGCACAACAAACCAGCTTTTTTGCATGTGCATCTAGCAGTTGCGCAGTCGGCTGTACACTCACAGCTGATCTGTCAATAAAATAATTGTAAGGTGTATTATTATACTAATAATTGTATAAATTCAGGTATCAATTAACTTAAAAAATTAATAATTACCAGTTTTAATAAATCTTTGGGAGTTGTATCATCAGTGTTTGCAACAGGGAGCATCATAGTCTTCGTTTTTTTCCATCCCCATTCTTCGGGATTTAAGTCGTTCCCCAACCATTGTTGGACTTGATATAAAACACGATATGCGTGTTGGCGCAATGCCGATGTAGTTGGTGGAAGTGCTGCTAATGATAGTTCTTTTTTTAGATTTTTAGTGATGACGTGAATTAGTTGTATCTTAATTGATCAATTGTTGTATCCACTGATGTTTTATCTAATTATATATATATATATATATATATATATATATATATATATATATATATATATATATATATATATATATATTGAAAATCAATTTTTCAGCTGCTGCACTAAACTAATTGTTTCACTAGAACTTTCAGGATTATAAAAACATTCATATGAATTTTGTAAATCTTTGTTTTCCTGCAAAATATTTATTATTGATTTTTTTTCCTTTTCGGAATAAAGCACTCGTGGAATCACAACCACCGAATGCATGTGCGAAGAGAATAAATGGTTGAAATTTGGTGTGTGAAGCTGTCGAGTAAAATGTATATGGTTTTCACTTTTATTGATAAACAATTCCACAGTTACAATAAATCACTTATTATTTCATATTTATTTAAAAATCTATTAAAAAAAAGTATGTGACAACGTCGCATATCACAAAACTACAAAACTTAACCATAAACGATTTTGTCAGTTTTGGGCAACCTAAAGTGCACCTTTACCGGTTTTTGAAACAGAATAAGCAAATCAACGCGGGTTTTCATAAGATATTTAAAAAAAAATTCTCCTTGCCCCTCATCACTAGAATGTTAATATTTATCGTTAATAACCATAATTTTTGAACGAAATTAAATTTACAATTAATTATATACTTACTGCAAATGAAGTTAACTATTTAATATCACTATTATAATGCCAAAAACATATAAATTACTGAATATAAACACTAGCAGTAATATATCAATCTACACATAAAAACACGCTTGCATGCGATGACGTATCTGCTGCTCTGGAGTATGCATCAGTGCCGTAGTAAGAATAGGCGCTTGAACGGGTTTAAAATTTTTAAAATGTATTTACCTTTTTTGCCGCTAAACTATTGAAGATAAAAAAATGGGTACAATCTTTGTTATGTAGAATTTTATTATCTACAACTTTTATTTCAACCTTTTTTCTTCTATTACTCACCGTTCTCAAGATGTTTGAGAAAAAGACATTTTTCAACCCTAAGTTATTTTTTTTCTCGAAATCCCCTATCTCTATGATCAAATTTGCTATCAAATCTTAATACTGGCGTGTTTAAGCATTGTTTTAGATACTTTGCACCATCGTTTCCAAAATCATGGTTTAAAACATTTTTTTACTGGACTACAAAGCTCATCTCAAGCAAACATGAGGCACAGAGCAAACATCCCAGACTTAATAATAGAACAACATAAAGATATAATATCTCAACCTAGACTTACCTTACCAAAAATTGGAAGAATAGTAAACCCCAATTACATAAAAAACATCAGTGAAGCATCAAGCACACAGATTGTAGATTATAGCATATTAGAAGTAGTCATAGAAACTATCTGTAAAGTTGTCGCATCAAAAAATATAAATGTACCAAAAGAAGAGCTTATGCATATAATTAGTACACAATTTAACGTAAATACGGCGTCACAATCACAGACATAACAAATGAATTAAGTATTTTACAATTTAACTGCCGATCAGCAGTCTATAATAAGGAAAACTTAGAGTACTTATTAGACAAATATCAATTTTTGCTAGCACTCTCATTCAAAACTTGGTTTCATCCTGACAGATATTATAATTTCAAAAACTTTAATAATGTTCGGGCAGATCGTAACGACGGCTACAGAGGATCAGCCATTTTAATAAGAGAAGGATAAGTTTTTAAAGAAATCGAAATACAAACTTCATTAAACTTTGAACACAAATGTATTTCTGTGGAAATACCTTATAAAAACCAAAAAATGCATCTAGCCTCGGTATATATTGAACCACGCTCCCGGATAACTTCACAGCAATGGATGCAGTTTCTAGAACATATTCCAAAACCCTTCATACTGGGAGGTGATTTCAATGCTCACAACTTAGCGTGGAACTGCGAATATGATGACATAAATGGTAAGGTACTATTGGAAGCAATACAACATTGTAACCTTATAATATTAAATGATGGATCACCCACCCTAGCACACCATCAAACAGCAATAGATCTAACACTATGTTCACAAGATATAAGTCATTTAATTACTTGGACTATTATAAAAGACCCGTGTGGATCAGATCACTTGCCAATACATATTAGGATCGCCTTGAATTCCTCACCAACAAATATCTCCAAAACGATACAAAATATATGGAATCTGAAGAACGCCAATTGGGAGCTATACACTTCAGTATTACACTCTATTGAACCAATACCAACATATGTAGCCATAATTAATAACATAAACAGAGCCGAGATTATTGCAATTCCTAGATACTCCTCGCATACGACGAAGCGAAACCAGACGTCTAAACCATGGTGGATCAGAACTTGTGAAATAGCTGCAAAAACACGGAAAGAAGTTTACGCCCAATATCAACAAAACCAAATGTTCAAAATCTGACAGAATATAAACGATTGGATGCAATCGCCAAAAAAACTATCAAGGAAAGTTGGGTAGAATATTGTCAAAGCTTAAATCAAAATACCCCAATCAGAGAAGTGTGGCACAAAGTAAACAGATATAAAAATCGTAAACAAGCAAATAAAACTCCTATAGACCCTAAAGATGCTTGGCTAAGCGACTTTCATGCAAATATTTCAGCTCCATGGGTAGAAAATGAGAGAATTCAAGAAATTTACACAGTAAACAAAAACAACACACATTTGCTACTACCCTTTTATTTTTGGGAGCTCAATGTTTAAAAAATACCAAAAACACCTCACCTGGGATAGACAATATATCATACATAATGATACACAAAATGCCTCTAAAACACAAAAAGGCATTATTAATTTTACACAACTCTATTTGGGCCAGCAACATCCAATTTCCAACAAACTGGAAATAGTATATAGTACTGCCTATTAAAAAACCAGGAAAACCAGCAGACAATCCAAACTTGTACCGCCCCATAGCTTTAGCGTCTTGTTTATTTAAAACACTTGAAAGATTTATCAAAAATAGATTACAACATTGGTTGGAAAGAGAAAAACTACTTCCGTAATCACAATATGCTTTTAGAGTGTCCAGATCCACTCAAGAACCCTTAACAGTGTTAACAAATGATATCTATTTAGATTACACAAAAAAATTATCAACAGTATCCGCATTATTCAATTTGCTGATGACATAGTAATATACACATCAGATAAAACTGTTGAAAAATGTACAGACACATTAAACGTCGAATTTACAGAAATCCAACAATGGTGTAACATAATAGGACTTTCCATCTCTGAACCGAAAACTGAAATATTAATTTTTTCTAGAAACAGGACCAATTACCAAGGACAACTTACAATAGGGTTATATAATTATCCCAAAAAAATACAGTTAAATACTTGGGCTTATTACTTGATAAAAAATTGCTATGGAAAGATTGTATTCAACAAACAATAAGAGTGAAAACTCTATAAATATACTAAGGGCTTTCTGTAAAACTAAATGGGGATCAGACCCAAATATTGCACTTCTATTTTATAAATCAATGACAAGATCAATAATAGTTTATGAAAGTCATTTGTATGGCTCAGCATCTGAATCTCACCTACGTAAAATTGAGACCCAAAAAAACAAATGCCTCAGAATATGCCTAGGTTATCTAAAATCAACACCTATAAATGTCATGGAAGCCGAATCTCGAGAGCCTCCCCTCAAATTGAGGAGACAATTACTTTGTGATAATATAATTATAAAGGCAACATCAAAAACGGCGCCATATATAAACAAATAACATGAACTAACAATTTTAACACTAACACATAGGTATTGGCATCTCAAAAAAGTCCCACCTCTAACCAACAGTATTACTAAACTCGCGGATTGCAAACATCTACTATATACCAATCATCACCAACCTTATTATTTACATGCACTGGAAGAATTGTTCTGTTACAATATACCCTGTAAATACTTTGAACCGACAGTCGATGTAGCCAGCTATATGCCATCAGCATTCAAGGATGCGATAAAAACACACTGGTCTGATCATCAGCAGATATATACAGATGGGTAAAAAAAAAGTGGTCACACCGGATGTGCTATATTCCATTCAAACAGAAATATCAGCCTAAAATATAGCATACATGAAGATGCCTCAATCTATACTGCACAAGTAATAGCGATACTTGAACCTATGAAATATATAAAATTAAATTTGGTTGAAGACAAATGCATCATACTTACAGATAGCAAAAGCGCCGTGGATAGATTTAATCACAAAGGTAGCAAAACAAAAATAAACCGCATCGAAGCCCAAATATTAAAACTCCACCACAATATAAGAAGTAACCATAAATCGTTCTGCCTTATGTGGATAGAAGGATATGCGGTTATTCATGGTAATGAAGTAGCAGACAGACTAACAAAAGAAGCCCTACTCTCAGCACGATTTATCAGTATCTGATTTATATAACAAATTTAAACAACAAAGCAATGAGGAATGGCAGCAACACCACAGAGATGCAGTGACTGGACAAAATTATATTCTAAACCAACCACAAATTCCAAATCAAAGATGGTTTCACCAATAATCTAATAGAAACTTCATAATTACAATAAATCGAGCTCGATCTAAGCATGCCTTAAAACCAGAATACAAATTCAAACTTAACATGGTACACAACCCCTATTGTTCCTGCGGCAATGTACGAACTCTGGTTCATATCTTGTTGGATTGTCATATAAATGTCGTTGAAATCAAAACTTATATAGTAGTTTAATTAAATATGAAATACCTCTCCCAACAGACCTCAACTGCATGTTATTTTATGAAAATACTAACATATTGTACCTACTCTATTTACATATCAAAAAGTGTAAAATAAATTTGTGGCTATACTAACAAAATATTGTAAGCAATCTTATTATCAAGATAGAAAAAAGAAGAAAGAAAAAAGAAAACAAAAAAAAGAGAAAAAGTAAAAACAAAACGTAAAATATAACCACAAATATATTAACAAAAACAGCCTGGCTAATTGGCAATCGCCAAAGCCATAAACCTAGTTAAAAAAATATTACCCAATTATAAGATAAAACGAATTAATCAAAAAAATAAACGGTTTTAAAGATTAAAACTAACTTTTCCGCATCTGTGAGATGCCCTGAACAATATTCTATCATAAAATAGTCATTTGTATACACTTCGGCGGATGTATCGTGCTAACAAACTGAAATTTCTCCAAAAATAACAAAAAATAAAGTATCTCTGGTTTTATAGGACCTGCTGTACTCGCTCTAGTGAGCTGAAAATCAATAGGGTTCATCTGCGAGATACCTTGAAAAATATCCAATTATAAAATTGGTCATTTGTATACACTCCGGAGGCGTATCGTGCTAACAACCCGAAATTTCCCCAAAAAGTACCAAAAATGTGGCACTTCAGGTAACACAGCACCCGTTGCACTAAAATTGGTCTCTTGTATATACTCCGGAGGCTGTATCATGCTAACAAACAAGTTTCTCCAATAATGACAAAAATTTCGTACTATAGCACCTATTTTACTGGCTCTGGTGAGCTGAAAATCAATAGGGTTCATCTGAGAGATGTCATGAGCAATATTAAATCATAAAATTGGTGACTTGTTGCACTCGGGAGGCTGTATCGTGCTAACAAGACATAAGACATGTAACAAAAAGTGGCCGACGACGACATACACACAGGATTTGCTTTTACAGAGATGTTTGTAGTAATCACGGGCTGCAATTCCCCATCCCTGACCTAACCATTTATTTGATTATTCAAATGTAATTTTCTAGTGTTATTATATATTTTTGAAATAATAATACATTTTAATAACTTACTCATTTAAAATGTCAAAAAAATAGGATATGATTTATTTTCTCTATTAAAATGTTTGGTATTATATATAGTGATATAGAAATAAACAAAAAGTAACTTACTTCATCATTATCAGTTTGAACTGGAGTATTTTCCTGTGGATCGTTAACGTTCGTTTCACTGTTTTGCGAACCTCTTCTTTCAGTTATTTGGTTGGTTTCCATTTTTTCATCAGTATTTTCGGTATCTGCATTCTCTTGAACCCTTTTTGTATCATTTACTTTTTCTTCATCAATCTTTGAATCAACAACTTGATCAGTTTGTGGAAATTTAAAAACTGATGGTTCTTCAGTAGTGCTCATACATTTTTTCATATCAAGCATCGTAAAGTGGCTCTGTTACAACAAAAAGACAGAATTAATAATAAAGAAATGAACGTTTGAATAAATAAACCCACCATTTCATTATCCGCTAAATATTGATGGATGTAAATTATAGTTTCAGTTAAACACATCCAGGTAAATTCTTTTAAAGGTTTTGGAAGAGCGATCGTTTGTAGGGGTTTAGGAGCAAACGAACGTTCCACTTCAATTACTCTATTGCGTAAAACTTGTGCTTCTTCAAGAAAACTTTTTTCATCTTCTTCGTCAACTGGAGTATCTAACGGAGGTTCCCACACGCTAAAATACAAGTTAAAATCGCACAGTCAATAACAAAAATAATCAAAAATTTATTACAATTGACAAACTCCAAAACAAAAAAGTATCAAAGAATTTTTGACTACCCTATCAGTAAAAAAATCTATAATTTAAATCAAGAATAAAGTGAAGCAATTTCCACTACGAGGATGGTAGGGGCTATTGACCCCGAAGGTTACAAACAATTCATACGAACTGATATGAACTCAGATCATGTCGAGGTTGATAAAACTCTAACAATTGTTTAACTAAATATAATAATAAACACATGAAAGCAAGATTTATTTTAAACTAAGCATAAACATATTTATGAAAATTACAATTATTTACTATATGAAGAAGAATTGTAAACATCGTAAAGGCATCAGCCCAACCAATATAAAAGCTGAACTAGATTTTACTTCTGGGTGAGTCTGCTCCTTCATTAACAATAGTAAAATATTGGGTATCAGAGTTTAAAAGAGGCTGTACAAGCATTAAAGTGGCCATGAGGTGAAGGCCCCGGAAATGGTGAAGAAAATTCACGAAGCGGAAGTGGATGATCGTCGACTGAAAGTGCATGAGCTAGCACACATAGTAGGCATTTCAAAAAGTGCGGTACATCGCATATTATATAAAAATTTGGGCATGAAGGAACTGTGT
Organism: Galeruca laticollis; assembly: GCA_963921935.1. Lineage (NCBI taxonomy): Eukaryota > Metazoa > Arthropoda > Insecta > Coleoptera > Chrysomelidae > Galeruca > Galeruca laticollis. The sequence continues at coordinate 183,183,327 of OY998179.1, read as the reverse complement.
GCAAGAAGTGTCGTGAATATGTGTCAATTAAGTTTTTAGCGAAGTTTCATAGCAACAAAGCATAATTTTTGCGACGTTTCATAACCATAGATAAAACATGGGTCCATCACTTAACATCTGAGACAAAAGAATAATCAAAACAATAGACTGAAAAGGGAGAACCGACTCCAAAGAAGGCGAAGACCGTTCCATTTATGGCGTCGGTTTTTGGGATAATTTGCATAGACTATCTTGAAAAAGGAAAAACTATCAACAGCGAGTATTATGCGAACTTATTGCAACGTTTGAGCGATGAAATCAAACAAAAACGGCCGCAGTTGGTTAAAAAGAGAATGTTTCATCAGCTCACAAATCCGTCATTGCAATTGCCAAAATTAACGAATTAAAGTTTGAATTGCTACCTCATGCACTCTATCCGCCAGATTTAGCCCCCTCGGATTATTTTCTGTTTCCGAATTTGAAAAAATGGTTCGGTGGTCAAAGATTTCCAACGATAAAGAAGTGATGTCGGCAGTTAATGGTTATGTCGAGGAGCAAGACAGTATAGAGCTGAAAGGAAATTACATTGAAAAATAAATATTTTTTTCCAAATATTTTGTGATTTCTTTGTTGTGTTACATACAACTGGGACCACCTTCGTAACTATTTGAAAAGTCAGTCAAAATTTATGGAAAATAAACGGTTTTAAAAATTAAAGAGGCTGTATGGTGCTAACAAATCGAAATATCTCCAAAAATGACAAGAAATGTTGAATATCTGTATTTATGGGACCCTCTGGTGAGTTGAAAATAAATAGGGTTCATCTGTGAGACGCCCTAAACAATATCCAATCATAAAAGAGGTCACTTGAATATCATCGTCAGAATGACAGAAGTTACATTTCATTTGATGCCTACCTGTTTAGTAGTTATTTTTGGCTAGACCTACCTTGTGATTGACTTAATATATGTTAATAGAAAAAGAAGAAGATGTGATATTACAAATATTGAAGCTTAGATATTATTAGCCCTATGGTGATATCCTGGATATAATTTTTCCAATTAAGATCAGTATAACTGTGCAATGATATAGGAAACCAGGAAAACTATATCTGCTGATCTTTACAATCATCACTTAAGAAGACAGTTTAATAATGGAGAACTCCCTACATTTATCTGTTCATTGACGACTTCATATTGTGGGTTTCTTAAATGTCTTCTAATTTCCAACTCTTCAAGGAAATCCAGTTCTTGTTTCTTATCACAAATATGTAGTACTTCTAGTTCTGTGTTAGGTGTCAATGAATGGTTGGTGTCCAGTAGATGTTTTGAGTAAAGGGATTTATCTGGTTGTTTCAATCTGTATGATCGTAACTGTATCTGTATCGGATTTCAAAATTTCTAAGAGTCTGACCCAAATAGACAGCATTACATTCTGGACATTTGAGTTTATATATACCTGATTTCTTTAATGTTGGTATTTTTGTTTTAACATTTACTATTTTGTACTTACGTTTCTTTCTCTTTTAAAAGAAATTGTTGTATTCGTTGCTAAAGATATTATCTTTGAAATATTATTAGAAATATTTCCTGCATATGTGATGGTTGTTACAAGCTCATTTAGATATATCCCCCAAAGGTTAGGAATTAGGCTACCAATCCAAGAACACCAGCATTATTTAGAGAAAATCGTTTAAATGTACAAAAATAATTTCAAGGACCTTTTAAGAAACAAAACAAGATACAATCTTACAAGGTATATCGCTTCGACCAGAAGTATTTATAACTAACTAAAACTAAAATCCCACCACCAAATATGAAAATAAAATGATTTTCTAACTGAAATAAAAGCAAATTCTCAAACTATAATGCATATTAAATTCAATGTTTAATTTGATAACAAGTTATAATTAATCATGTATCTATCAATTGTCAATATTGTCACTATCAAACTTCAAAAATCATTACTTCATAAATGTCCCTAAATCCCATAAGCATAAGTGACTGCTAAACCAATATTTGAAATCAGTTTGACCAACAATTCTAAGAATCTAATATATTTAGGTGGGAATTTTCAGTGCACAAAAAAAATATCTTTCTTTTTGCTATCCATGGGTATGGAGTGAAACGTTTGCCGCATTTTACGGAGTTTTTTTAGAATTTTCGCAGGCAATCTTAAGTATTACTTTGGTGATAAAGGCACCTATAAGTACCCTGAAGGGGATCAGAATTAGATATATGCGGAAATTCAATTGTAGTAGTTGAAAATTCAATTCACCTTGAGGTCACCGAACATCGAAAGGTATGTACTTCCAATATCTTGTACCTAGTTATAAAATCAAGTAATTCACTGTACTTGTATACTCTATAGACTGAAGACTCTAACAACGCAAAGCACATTCTTATGGAACTGGTCAAAAGAACCACTGGTCTTCAATTGCGGCTTTTACAGACATATTCAGTTTAGCTTTTTAATAAAACCAGTAGCTTAAGTATTACTTGGTCATCATATTGAAGCAAAGAAAATTCAATATTGATTCCAACTTATTAACTAGCTCTACTAAGTGAAACTTCTACTTTTCCGTAGATTTCAATAAGCTAACTGTATTTTTGCTTGAGAAAGCTTCAGTTTCCTGTAGGAGAGTTAGGTCATTTAGATATTAGGATATGCTTAGTATGTCATAATTAATAGTGTCAGTCTCAATTATAAGATTAGCATGTTTTGCTAGTTAAATTTAGCTATATAAAAAAAAATTACAAATCAATATAAGATATCTTAGGAACAATAATTGATTCACCTACTTAAAATGGATATATTTTTATTATTACCTACACCTTGTCAGCAAAGGATGACACAGAATTATTTTTTTTAGACCTCTTTTGAATACCAATCATCATTGGACCCTCTGTTTCCAATTAGTCCTGGGAATACCTTGGACCCCAGATTCCTGTATACCTAACAAGTTACCAGCTGTTCATCTGAGGACTACCATGTTCATATTATTTTAAAGACTCAAGAAGCAACTGTATGAGGCGGTGCTGTACGAGTATTCCACAGCAATTTAACAACTAAGTGGTAGTCATAAGTGGGATTTGTTCTTTGTCAACATATAAAGTTTTAACACATATAGTTTAACATTCACTGAGGGAAAAACAACCACAATGAATTATTGAACACTGAACTCATATATTATATTGAATTACATATTAGAGAACCCTGTAGGATCTAGGCTCCTTATTGTAGATACATCAGTTCGTAGTCTAAAAATAAAGTTGAAGATTTTAGTTATTGGAACAATTTGCGAAACTTCAAAGTGACTTACTTATGTTATGTAAACGCAAAGTATACTCTGCGGTAGATACTCCTCAAATATCATAGTTGTTGGGGCATTTCAGTCACGCCACTTTGTTATAGCTAATTTACTTTTTTTTTATTATTACAAAAACAGTTGTGATTTTTTGGATTATTAACCTTATCGAGTTAACGTCGCCTCTTCGGGTAAATTATTTAAAGTGTATGGCCTCTTCTAGGCTAAACAATTCAGCTACTAGTGGCCTTACGTTCGGCACTCTTGTATCGCGCCACAAGTGCCGTCACCCACAATACCTTGCTATTATTATATGGAAGTCAGAACCAAATATAACTAAACAACCAAACCATATTGTTTTATTAGTAGCCTCAAATAACTGTATGTAACCTTCCCCGAGAGGTAATTGGGCATAAAAGTTAAAAAAATATCTCTATCCAACATTCAACAGGAGTAACATGGTTTTATAAGTTTTTATTTCTTCAGTTTGTTTAGGAAATATTAGTTGTAATGCCACTTTTTGAAGAAATAAAAACTTATAAAACCATCACATATGCAGGAAATATTTCTAATAATATTTCAAAGATAATATCTTTAGCAACGAATACAGCAATTTCTTTTAAAGCAGAAAGTAACGTAAGTACAAAATTGTTAAATGTTAAAACAAAAATACCAAAATTAAAGAAATCAGGTATATATATATATATATATATATATTTAAATTATTTACTTTCTTGACCACTTAAGATATATTTTGGTTACTTTCTTGGATTAAAGGTCAAATATACTTAAAAAACATTTAATAACGACGTACGTTTCGACTTATGAAGTCATCTTCTGGTTAATAAAATAATCTAAAATTATTACATGTATAAATTAAAATTCTGTCAATATTTATAAAATCAAATTACACGAAAACAATATAAATTATTACCTTTCTTTCATTATTTCAGATATCACATGAAAGACGAAACAATTTCTGAACAGGTACATATTTATCACGCATTGCTTGGACATTGAACTGAATACAAATTGGTCTCTCTATAGATTAGTTGTAATTTTTTTATCATAATTAATATTTTTCCTTTTTATACTTTATCGTTAGTACGGACAAATTATGATTTTAATGCTGTTAAATTTTATAGCAAAGTGCAAGAGATTAGAGCTAATATCATTCTCTCAAAATACCATCATAGATGATGTTTAAATTACTAATATCGCTTCTATTATTTATGCTATTAGGATCTTTTTTAATGTTAATCATTTCTAAAAACGTTCTAACTTTTTCATTTTTTTCCCTGGCCAATATTTTCACATCGTTAAAGTTAAAACTATGTCCAGTATTTTTGCAATGATTTGATAATGCTGTGACATCGGTTTTTGCATATTTGTGTGCTTGAATTCTTTTTTGAAGGTATTGTTTACTTTGACCAACATAGGTGCAATTGCAGTCATTGCATGGAATTTGATAGACTGTGTGCGTTTGCTTGTTTATTGGAATTTTTGGTTTCATTTTTGAAAAGAATTGCTGGTTTGTGTTTTTTAGTTTATGAGACACTGATAATTTATGTTTTTTTACACATTTAGTAATTTTTTCTGATAGTCCATGAACATATGGTAATGACATGTATATCTCTTGTTGATTTATTTGTTGACTAGAATTGAAAATAGCATGAACTCTCTTCTTAATGTGTTTATTAATAAAAGTTAACGGATAATTATTTTCTAACAATATTTTGCGAATTTTGTTTAAATTTTCTTTTCTAAATTTAGGATGCGACAACTTAACTGCTCTGTCAGTTAAATTTTTAATAACATTTTTTTTATAGCTTAGTGGAGCATTAGAGTAATAACTATAAAATTTAACAGCATTAAAATCATAATTTGTCCGTACTAACGATAAAGTATAAAAAGGAAAAATATTAATTATGATAAAAAAATTACAACTAATCTATAGAGAGACCAATTTGTATTCAGTTCAATGTCCAAGCAATGCGTGATAAATATGTACCTGTTCAGAAATTGTTTCGTCTTTCATGTGATATCTGAAATAATGAAAGAAAGGTAATAATTTATATTGTTTTCGTGTAATTTGATTTTATAAATATTGACAGAATTTTAATTTATACATGTAATAATTTTAGATTATTTTATTAACCAGAAGATGACTTCATAAGTCGAAACGTACGTCGTTATTAAATGTTTTTTAAGTATATTTGACCTTTAATCCAAGAAAGTAACCAAAATATATATATATATATATATATATATATATATATATATATATATATACTCAAATGTCTAGAATGTAATGCTGTCTATTTGAGTCAGACCCTTAGAAATTTTGAAATCCGATACAGTGAACACTTACGACTCTTACGAGCATACAGATTAAAACAACCAGATAAATCCCATTACGCAAAACATCTACTCAACACCAACCATTCATTGACACCTAACACAGAACTTGAAGAGTTGGAAATTAGAAGACACTTAAGAAACCCACAATATGAAGTCGTCAATGAACAGATAAATCTAGGGTGTTCTTCACTATTAAACTGTCTTCTTAAGTGATAATTGTAAAGATCAGCAGATATAGTTTTCCTGGTTTTTTATATCATTGCACAGTTATACTGATTTTAATTGGAAAAATGATATCCAGGATATCACCATAGGGCTAATAATATCTAAGCTTCAATATTTGTAATATGAAATCTTTTATCTATTAACATATATTAAGTCAATCACAAGGTAGGTCACTTCTTGGTCTATGCAAAAATAACTACTAAACATCAGGTAGGCATCAAATGAAATGTAACTTCTGTCATTCTGACGATGATATTCAGTTATCGAAACAATTGTCAAATTTTTAGAATTTTCAACATTTTTCATTATATTGTGGAATTAACTAGAAACATTGAGTTTCATTTAAAACACTAATATTAGTAGATTCCACGAGGTAAGGGTCGAGACAGTTAATTTCATTATAAAATTGGTGACTTTATGCACTCCGGAGATTGTATGGTGCTAACAAGACATAATTACAAAAAGTGGCCGACGACAACGACGACGACACACACACAGGATTTTTTGAAAAACCCCCTTTTCGTGTTTTTCTCACAGAAAAACGTAATAATAACTCGAAAATTCCAGCTTTTTTTGGGATAAACCAAAACTTTTCTCGCATCGTAAATAGGTTTGGCGGAAAAGTAATATATCAGAATGTTCATTTATACTTTGATTATACAATTAATTTTCATTTAATTCTGCAGCAAAAGTTATAAAAAACAGTTTTAGACAGTCTTATTCTAATTATAAAATGTAGGTACATAAAATTGTTTACCTGTCTGGATTGTACAGTCTGTAGTATTCCTTTGTTGCTGGGTTGTCTCTGTATATTTGTTTTCTCAGAACTAAGCCTCTAACATAATCCGCATCTATCATCAGAGCTTTTCCTATATATTCCAAGCAAGCGATTGTATCTTTTATCGCAAATAAGACGGATATAAGTTTGTCTAGACATGGCCAATGAGTTTCACTGCATTCTAGTCCCTAAAAACATAGAATTATAAATTAACTAAAACGAAAACCTGTCCAATTGTTTATCTTAGCATAAAAATTTTGGCATATTTTTGGTAAAATTGGTCTTTAAACCATAACTACTATGTTTTATTTTGATCTGTAGAATATAAAAATTATTTAAGTCTGACACCCTTATTCTTCACACAACTATTTGTTGACCATTTTCTAAATATTTATTACGATGATCATTTTTCTATATGAGGTATAAAAAAAATAACAAGTAGAAATATTCGTTTATTATTACATTTTTTAATAAAATTTATCTGACACGTTAATGCATGATCGAAATCCTGCCAGACCAAAATTAAGAAATTTCTTCTTTGTTACTTGTTAAGCGCGAGTTTTTTGTTTCAATGTATTAATTTTTCAATTTCTGAATGATTTTTTCAGCATTTTTTATGACAGAATCACACAAAATATTGTTTCATTCCTACTCTGAAGGGAAACAAAATTTTTTTTCCGACGACAACTATGAAATATGGCGAATTTCATACTGTTTTCTCTTAGCGAAAATTTAAAATTGCAAACGAAGGGCGTACCCGTGTGAAATGAAAAAGTTGAGAAATATAATTGGCCGACAGCTGTATGTAATTATTTTGCACACAGGTCGATGATTATCGATGTCTACCTGACATTTTGAGTTTGACTTTTGAACTGTTAGCGAGTGAAAGAGCGAATTGGAGAGTATTATTGAATTTTCTGTAGTGAGTCTGATATGCATAAAATTCAAAACTTTGTATCAATTAAAGAACATAAAATGGTCAACAAAGGTCTTGAAGTACCAGTTTATTTTTAAAATTGTAGTTAACCTTACCATAAACTTTAATTAATAAAATAAATACTAACTCTGATTTTTTGTGGTCCTCGGAAAAATATCGTGTAGAGCATGTATTGAAAATTCTATTTCACACTCGTTGGCTTAAACCACTCGCCTACAGCTCGTGGCTCAATTCTGCAAACTCGTGTGAAATCTTTTATTTTTAACACTTGTTATACAATATACTGTTACACCTGTTCTAAGAATGTCAGAATGACAACTTGAACTGAAAATAATAAGAGGGCTGAATAGGCGGAGTAGTCACAGTCACCTGTCAAGGTGACAATCTAGAATTTTCAAGATTTTATATTGTGTTCCATATTGACGTACTAGTATGTTATAGAATAGTCTAGTCCTTTCTGGAAAATTCTTTCTATATATAAACAGAGATCAGTTGTGGCAGGTCAGTCAGTCAATAGTTTGATGTGTTAATAAGTTGAATTGCGACTCACTGGACACCCTATCCGGCTCTCAGTGGCTCACTTAAAGAGCGGATACTGGCAAGTTGAAGTTCATCCCGATAATAGAAATAAAACAGCCTTCTCTGTTGGAAATGGCCTTTATCGATTCCAAGTACTTCCATTTGGTGTATGCAATGCTCCAGCCACTTTTAAAAGACTTATGGAAATTGTGTTAAAAGTACTGACGTGGAAAACCTGTCTGTGTTATTTAGATGACATCATTATAATGGGAAAAACATTCGACGAACATCTAAACAATCTAGAAGTTTTTAGCCGATTGAAAAATGCAAACTTAAAATTGAATTCCAAGAAATGCTCCTTATTTCAACGTGAAGTTTTATATTTGGGTCACGTTGTGTCAGCAGAGGGAATAAAAACTGATCCGGCAAAAATTTCGGCGATTCAAGACTGTCCAAAACTAAGAGATAAACATGAGGTTCGTCAATTTATGGGTCTTTGTACATATTATTGGAAATTTGTTCAAAATTTTGGAAATATGGCCAAACCTTTACACAAACTTACTGAAAATAACACATCATTCAATTGGAATCCAGAATGCCAAAATGCCTTTACTGAATTGAAAAAGAGGTTGTCCACAGCACCGGTTTAAAGAAGGTCAATTTATTCTCGACTGCGACGCTTCACAATATGTCATAGGAGCTATCCTTTCACAGCAACAAGATGGCGAAGAAAAGTAATTGCCTATTTCAGTAAGACCCTGGGAAGGGCGGAGAACATTCCCTGCGTTACAAGAAAAGAACTGTTAGCAATTGTGAAGGCTATTGAACACTTTCACACATACGTTTATGGCGGAACCTTCATCATCAGAAGCGACCATAAAGCACTAGAGTGGCAGATGAATTTTAAAAATACGGAAGGACAAATTGCAAGATGGTTAGAAAGACTTCAGCAGTACAATTTTGAAATAGTTTATAGATAAGGTCGCTATCACGGAAATGCGGATACCCTATCCAGAAGGCCATGTACTCAACAACAATGCAGATATTGCCAAAGAATTGAGGAAAAGGAAAGTAATAATAACCAAATAAACAAAGATAAAAAGATAGAATTGCTGCATGCAAAAACAATAAGAGGAGACTCGGAAGAAAACAGGTGGTCAGTAGAAAACCTAAGAAAATTTCAAAAGAAAGATAAATACTTAAAAGTTGTCCGGTCATGGCTACAAAATGGAGTTAGACACGATTGGCAAGAAATGTCCAAGTATGGTTCAACTGCCAAAAATAGAAAGAGGTAAAAAGTACTTAATGGTAGCTATGGATGACTTTTCCAAGTAGCCAGAAGTAGTACCAATTCCTAACCAAGAGGCTGCAACTGTCGCTAAAGCATTTATGAATAATGTCATCGCGAGTACCATTGGAAGTACATTCCGATCAAGGAACAAATTTTGAATCAGAATTGTGGACAGAATTAATGAAAATCCTCGGGATTAAGAAAACTCGAACTACACCAATACATCCACAGTCTGATGGTTTAGTGCAGTAATGGAGAAACTACGGCCCGCGGGCCAAGTCCGGCCCGCGGAAAGGTTTAATCCGGCCCGTTTAAGAGTGCCGTCGTGAGAATGTTTGAACGCGTTCTTACTTCGTAATGTGACGACCCGCATAAAAACTACCTGCAGCGATATTCAAAACACAATAGTATTCTGGACAAATCCATCCGACCTAAACAGATGACTCATCTTCGCTCGAAACTTCCAGATACTCTCGCATTTTCGATTCATTGTTCTGTTTTCTCGAAAGAACCGGAAAAATCCAATTCCCGAACAATCCTTGCAGGTAGGTATAAATACAAGCGAGGCCGCCCGAAGATCAGTTAGTTAGCGACTTAGTCAGTCATCTGCAACGACCCGCTGTGACTCGAGTAATTGTTTGTGTAATTCCCGAAACTCCCACTGCCTCAACAAACACCCGCGCAAGAGCATTAGTTAGCAGTAAGCTTTCGCCACAATAGACTCTCGCTAGTCGCAGTGGAGGGCCTCATTGACCCACTCATTATAAACCTAAGCTTTCGTCAATTGCGTTTCTGTGTGTTGTTCTCCGTAGTAGGTAACGTCTAAAATGGATGTTAAAAAAAGAAAAGTGGATTCAGAATGCCGAATTTTTAAAGAAGAATGGACGTGGAAATATTTCTTTACTTTATTTAAAGAAAAACATGTGTGCTTACTTTGCAATACAACTGTTACAGTTTTAAAAGAATATAACATTCAACGCCATTTCAAGAGCAAACATGAAAACCACTCTTTCTCATCGTTAAGTGAAGAGGTGAAAAAATTAAATCGAAAGATTTAATAAAAAATTTATCAAGTCAACAACAATTATTTCGGAGAGCTAATCATTCTCAAAGATGCGCTACGAAAGCCAGTTATGTGGTGGCTTATAATATTGCTAAATCTAATAAAGCGTTTTGAGATGGTGAATTTATAAAGCAGTGCATGATAGATGTGTGCGATATTATGTGCCCTGAAAAGAAAAATGATTTTCAGCCACTGTTTCTCTCAAGAAGAACAATCACCGAGAGAATTAAAAATATTGATAAAAATCTAATTTCGCGACTGACTACAAAAACTCAAAAATTTATTTTTTATTCAATTACCATGGATGAAAGTACAGATATCAGCGATACTGTGCAGTTACTCATATTCGTAAGAGGACAACGCCCGCTTTGAAATTACAGAAGAACTTGCATGGTTACAGTCAATAAAAGGAACAACGACTGGTGCCGATATATTTTGTGAATTTGAAAATTGCATCGATAAACTTCGTTTACCTATTGATAAGTTATCTAATGTAACTACAGATGGTGCTCCAAATATGGTTGGAATCAATCAAGGATTTGTTGGGAAATTTAATTCTAAGTATCCGGAAAATGATGTTGTTTTTTTGCATTGCCTTATACATATATTATTGTATAACTAATAAATATGATTCGTTCCAGAGGATTATTACATCGCCAGTTTCAACAGTTTTTGGAGTCCGTACATGCTAAGCATTCCGATATCCTGTATTATTTAAAAGTTCGTTGGTTAAGTGCTGGAAAAGTATTTGAAATAATTTGGGATTTAAAAGACGATATTGTGAATTTTCTTCTTGATAAAGACATTTATAATCAATTTGACGTCTTAGAATACGAAACGTGGCTTTCTGATTTCGCTTTTTTCACAGACCTCGTACACATGAATAAACTTAATCTCAAATTGCAAGGGAAAAATCAGTTTATTCACGATATTTGGCAATACCTGAAAAGTTTCAAATTACAGTTATTATTATTTGCTAATCAGATCTCTAAATCTGATTTTTCTCATTTTCCAAGAATACAATCTTTAAAATTCACTATATCAAACAATGAGATTAAAAAATACGAAATTAATTTGAGAAAACTATCTTCAGAATTTGAAAGGAGATTTCAGAACTTTAGAAAAATAGAACCAGAGTTTAGTATTTTTGCGACCCCATTCGATATTAATTACGAAGACGTTGATGCAAAGTTTCAACTTGAGTTAATAGAACTGAAATAATACTCTCCTGAAACAAACTTTTCATACAGTACCATTACTAGAATTTTATAAAAATCCAGATAATTTCCCAACTCTAATTACTCATGCAATGAAGATAATGACAATGTTTGGCTCATCTTATATATGCGAACAAATCTTTTCAACAATGAAGCTTAGGAAAACTTCTTTAAGAAACAGAATTACGGATGAGCACCTTTCATCAGTTTTAAGAATTTCTGCTTCGCAAATGGAACCGGACTATGATGAAATTTTGATGAAACAGTCTCAATTTCATTTTTCTCATGCACCATCAACCAGTAATGACACCAGAAAATAAAATGATAATACTTCACATCAAGAACTCCACTAAATTCATATTATATTTTGTGCTTATAATTTTCTTACCTTTTGCTTTTTTACTATTAAAATAATAAGTGTATGTAATAATATATGTATATGTTTATAGAACACATAATTTTTTTAACGATTAAGCATTATTCTTTGGCCCGCTACGATTGTCTAGTTATTACAAATGGCCCGTCTTAAAAAAAGTTTCCCCACCACTGGTTTAGTGGAACTTCATAACAGGACAAATTGCCAATATCAATAGTTATTTGTCTCCCAAAACCAGAAGATTGGGATGAACTGATTCCATTGTTCCTTTTATATTATCGGAATGCACAGCATGAATCCACTGGCTATACACCTTCAATATTGGCACTGGTCAAGAAATGAAGCTTCCTAGAGATTATCCTCGTTGGAAAACCTCCTCCTTCGTCCCGAGAAGGAGACAAAAGCCTGCCTCAATATGTTGAAAGCCTTCAACAATAGTTAGAGAAGATTCACGAGTTTGCAAGGACGCGAATGAAACTAACCAGCGAAAAGATGAAGAGACGGTTGGATAAAAACCTTGAGGAAGAGAAATTTAAGCCCGGTGATGCAGTTTGGTTGTACCAGCCCAGAAGAAAGAAAGGGTTAACTCCGAAGCTTCAACGAAATTGGGAAGGTCTTACATAGGACAACGCAAAAGAGAAAGAAGAATACTGTCACTGTCGGGTCCGTTACAATATATATATATATATATATATATATATATATATATATATATATATATATATATATATATATATATATATATATATATATATATATATATATATATATATATATATATATATATATATATATATATTGAAGCACTTTCATTTGGTTGTATTCAATTTAATAAGGATTAATAGTATAACTGAAATAAGTCATATTGATTTTTTCAATCTTGTACTTTATTAGCCATCATTTTAACGAATATTTATAAATTGTAAAAAAAAACATGTCTAAATTAATTATAGATGCTGATAGTAAAAACAGTGAACAAAATCCTCATTATAATACTGAAGAAAATCTGACCAAAGATATTGAAACAGACGATATACTCTTTGAACCATCAGAATCGAAAATATTGAAATCTGATTCAGATACAATAGAGATTAAAATTAATAATGCAGTACATGATGTAATTTCAAAAGCATCCGTAGAAATTAGAATGAAATTCAAAATAATTTAAAAGAAACGCGTCAAATTTTCATATAGTTAGTAATTAGGTTATTTTATGCAAGGGATTGCAGGAATTTTAATAAATAGTAAATAAGTTATGTTAATATTTATATGTATAAAAATCTTTATCTCTATATGCTAATTTCTAATACAAAAATGTCATTTTCATGTTTCATATACGGCTTAAAAATTCATGGTAATATAAACAGTGAATCGTCGTTAATCACACTATATATATACAAATGATACGATATAGAGAAGTTTCGATAGCAACCCGCAACGTGATAGATTATGATGGAAATCAAAAAAGTCAGTTGGTTTTTAAAATGTCAAAGTGAAAAGTCGTATTATAATTGATCTCGTCAAGAAGAACGTGCTAATTTACGCAAACTTTTCGGATTATTGTGGAGAAACGACCTCGTTCGAATTACAAGGAAGCATACAGTATATATCATCTGACAGAAACAGTAACAGTTTATGTGATTGGGTAATACCTTCACCAGAAAATACAATAACTACATTAAGAATATTAAAATTGAACTTCTCAAGAAATTCCACGTGCTTGTCAATTAGAAACTTCGACAATATTCAATTGAACGTGTGCAGTAACGACATACTACCCAAACCTGTTGTACTATCTTCAAGAAACAAACTCTCCGTAACTTTAAAATATAATAACCCAGTGTTTTTATGTGTTTTGATTGATCTGGTTGTTACAATTCCACAAATATTTGTAGAACAGCAGATTTCGTTTGTACAGACCATTCTGATTTCACGGGGTGTGCTATTTGTAATTCATCAACTACCCCTTGCAGTAATATTTCTATAGATAGATGTTTCGACCCGTATAAAGACAGATGTGACGGAATCATTAATTGTCCAAAAGGCGAAGACGAAATAAACTGTTCAGAACTTTGTCCTCAGCTTATCAAATGTCCAAATGAAGATTAGTTTGAAGTGGATACAAACCTAGTAAATAAAAGGTACCATTTTAAAATATTATATTAGAGATCTCTAAATTAAAAAAAGGCCTTTATTTAAAAAACATTTTAATTGTTCAATAGTAATAGTAGTTTTATTTTTTTTGTAGTATATCTGTACACATTTTCTGTTTGTAAATTTCTATGTTTTAAAAAAAAATTCCTGAAATCATAATTTTGTTCATTTTAATTTCACAAACTAATAATTAGAGTAAATTTGAATGGCGCACTTGAACCCTACCCTTTGAAAGAGTTGGTATACATGTTTAATTATTTTTCAAATAATAAATAATAAATAATTATTGAATCCTATACAAATTTGGCGCCCAACGTGGGGCGAATTAAGAATTTTTTCGTTTAAAAATATTAGAATTAGATACAATTAAAATGGCAAAGAGAATGATGCTTAGGGACGGAAAACAAATAGGTTTGGAAGGCAGATCAGATGAGGAACAAGAAGAAAGGAGACGTGGAATGGGAGATTTAGATGGAGAGGAACAAACCTTAATAGATAAAGAAAGTGAAGAATCGAGGGAACAGCAGGATAGTAGACAAGACAGGCAGGATAGTGTAAGCAGAGGAGATCGAATAATGGAATTTTTAATTAATATGAGGGGAGATTTGAATGGGAAGATAGATAATATGAGGGGAGATTTGAATGAGAAGATAGATAATATGAGGGGAGATTTGAATGGAAAGATGGACAAGATGAATGGGAACATGAATGATTTAAATGGAAACATGAACAGGATGGAAAAGAAAATAGAAGAGGTGAAGATGGAAGGTTTGAAGGAAATTAAGAAACTTAGGGAGGAAAATGAAGAATTTAGGAAGCAGATAGATAAGGTGAAGGAAGATACGTTTGAACAAAATAAACATTTGCGTATAGAAATACAAGAAAATGAGATCCGAATTAGAGAAGGGATAAAAAAACATATGGTGGAAGAAATTCATGAATTAGGGAAATGTATAAATGAAAATTTACCGGGAACTATTCAGGCTGAAGTTGCAAAACAAAATGAAAATATAACAAAAGAATTGGAATACATTAAATTTCAAGGACAAACAATAGAGGAAGTAATGCAAAGCTACCAAGAAAAAGTAAAAAAAAAATTCAATGACTTAGAAGATTTAGTAGAAGAAAAAACAGGTACATGCGTTAAACGAAATGAAACAATGGGTAAACAGTTTAATAAGGAACTGGAGGAGATGAATAGGAAACTGAAGGATACTATGGAAGAAATAGAACAAACCACAAAACAAAATGCCGGACGGTTAATTTATACAGAAAGTATCGAAATAAGAGTGAAATTTGATAGAAATATGAAAATAATTGATCCTAGAGTTTTTATTAATATAATTGGAAATGAAATAATAGGAATTGAGATTAGGGAGGAGAAGAAAATAAGAAAAAATCAGTTCAATGATACGGAAGAATTTGAGATGCAAATTGTAATGCATTTCTGGGAAGAAAGTACAGAAACAGGAATATATGATGAAGATAATGAGATATGGGGCAATGAATTTAAAAAGAACATAGTGGAAAATTTAAAGAAATCTAGGAAACGAATATGGCACAATGATTTTAAAAAGGATATAGTGGAAAATTTATTCGAATTTAGGAAACCGATAGAGAGTCAAACAATAAGAGAAGAGAATAAGACGAAGTTTAGGAAAAGAAAATAAAATTGAATTATATGACAGGATTATAGGAACGAAATCTAGAAACGAAAAGGAATTGTACATGGTAAGGAAGGGATATAAAAACGATGTGTAAATAAAAGGTTTATGATTAACAAGTAATATTTAAAAATACATTTAAATAGAAATTATATAAACATGGATTGATAATAGAAGAAATGATAGACATGTTGATATGAATTATGGAAATGAAAATAGAAGTTACAGAAATGAAAAACGAATATATGGAAATGGAGATAAAATTTATGACAACAAGTATTGTGAGAATAGAAGAGATTTTAGAAACTTTGATAGAAGAAATGATAAAGAAAATAGAAATGAAATTAAGCAACAAAATAGATGTACAGGATGAAATAATTATATTTATAGGAACAAACGGACGGAAGTTATATGAACTAAGCAAATATATGATACAAAAGATTGAATTAAAGGATGAAACAGAAGTTGATATGTAAGCATAGTCGATGAAGAAGTTAGAAACAGACATAGTTATTGATGTATTGATGAAATATAAGGAAATAATTGATTTTGAATAGATAGATAGAATTAAATGGTAAAATAATTGAATTTAAGGAGGTAAATATGGAAGTATTGGCAATTGAAGAGGATAATAGGAAGTTATGGAATATAAAGAGGAATGGAATTATGGTAGAATTGGAGTTAATGAGTGGAAATAAGGAATATGAAGAGAAAGTGAAGAGTTTGATGATGAAATATGAAGGATTGTATGAAAAAGAAATTAGAATGGTGAATAATTATGTGCGTGAGATAGAATAAATAGAAGATGTGAAAAGTAATGGTAATTGGTCAGATTGTGAAGAAGAACATTATGAATTTATAAATGAATTGTTAAAGATGTATACAAAAAGAATTTCGAAGTAACTAAGGGTTGCTTAATTAAAATATGGATATAATAAAGGAGAAGAATACTGAGAAAGGTTAAAGTAAAATCATATCCAGTTCCATGTAAGTTGTTTAGGCAGAGTAGAATAGAAGAGAGTTGAAATATTACAGATCATAGAAGAAATTGAAGATGTTTAGAAGAAAATGTATCAGGATCAATTCAAGTAGAAGTGAAGAAACAAAATGAGAATATAATTGAAGAAATACAGTCTATAAAAGTACAAGAACAAACAAATGAGGAAATAATGCGAATGTATGAACAGAATCTGAATAAGAAATTTAATGACTTAAATGGAAGGATAGAAGAACAAACGGGAACGTGTAAAAAAAGGAGAGAAAGTATAGAGATATTAGTTAACAAGGAATTAAGGAAATAATAAAATATCTAAGAATATTATGTCATCAGCAACATGATCAGTGGGAAAATAATTTAAAACAAGTGGATAAATTCCTTAATCACACACCTCATGGTATTATAGGAGAATGTCCTATCTTTTTAATGACAGGTCAGCTACCAGAGAGAAAATGGATAGTGAGCCGAGACATGCATATGTTGGAAATTCTTGACAAAGTGAATAACAAATTATAAAAACAAGCAGAACGATACATTAAAAGAGCAAACAAGAAGGGAAAAAGAAAAATGGTTTTCCAGAAAGGAGATTTAGTTTTAATTAAATCATTACAAGTTGCAAAAAGGAAAGATAATATGTGTGCTAAGTTATTATTACCATTGGAAGGGCCATACGTAGTGGTAAATGAAAATGCTCAAAATAGCTATAAGCTGGCACATCCAGATACTGGGTTAATAAGGGGAATTTTTAATATTGAGAGTGTATTCCAGTATCATCAGCAGTCAAATTAAATAGGTTAGATGTATATACGTTTTGGAGTTTAAATTGGATAGGGGGGAGAAATTGATGATATTATGAATCAAAATTTATGTAAAGATTTAGATTAAGATATTTCATTCAAATGAGAAAGAAACATATTTATTGAATTGAGATTATTAAAAAATTAAAGGATTTAAATTTTAATATAATCAAATAAGTTTGAATATATTAAAATATAAATGGGGGGAGTTGAAGCACTTTCATTTGGTTGTATTCAATTTAATAAGGATTAATAGTATAACTGAAATAAGTCATATTGATTTTTTCAATCTTGTACTTTATTAGCCATCATTTTAACGAATATTTATAAATTGTAAAAAAAAAACATGTCTAAATTAATTATAGATGCTGATAGTAAAAACAGTGAACAAAATCCTCATTATAATACTGAAGAAAATCTGACCAAAGATATTGAAACAGACGATATACTCTTTGAACCATCAGAATCGAAAATATTGAAATCTGATTCAGATACAATAGAGATTAAAATTAATAATGCAGTACATGATGTAATTTCAAAAGCATCCGTTGAAATTAGAATGAAATTCAAAATAATTTAAAAGAAACGCGTCAAATTTTCATATAGTTAGTAATTAGGTTATTTTATGCAAGGGATTTCAGGAATTTTAATAAATAGTAAATAAGTTATGTTAATATTTATATGTATAAAAATCTTTATCTCTATATGCTAATTTCTAATACAAAAATGTAATTTTCATGTTTCATATACGGCTTAAAAATGCATGGTAATATAAACAGTGAATCGTCGTTAATCACACTATATCTATACAATTGATACGATATAGAGAAGTTTCGATAGCAACCCGCAACGTGATAGATTATGATGGAAATCAAAAAAGTAAGTTGGTTTTTAAAATGTCAAAGTGAAAAGTCGTATTATAATTGATCTCGTCAAGAAGAACGTGCTAATTTACGCAAACTTTTCGGATTATTGTGGAGAAACGACCTCGTTCGAATTACAAGGAAGCATACAGTATATATCATCTGACAGAAACAGTAACAGTTTATGTGATTGGGTAATACCTTCACCAGAAAATACAATAACTACATTAAGAATATTAAAATTGAACTTCTCAAGAAATTCCACGTGCTTGTCAATTAGAAACTTCGACAATATTCAATTGAACGTGTGCAGTAACGACATACTACCCAAACCTGTTGTACTATCTTCAAGAAACAAACTCTCCGTAACTTTAAAATATAATAACCCAGTGTTTTTATGTGTTTTGATTGATCTGGTTGTTACAATTCCACAAATATTTGTAGAACAGCAGATTTCGTTTGTACAGACCATTCTGATTTCACGGGGTGTGCTATTTGTAATTCATCAACTACCCCTTGCAGTAATATTTCTATAGATAGATGTTTCGACCCGTATAAAGACAGATGTGACGGAATCATTAATTGTCCAAAAGGCGAAGACGAAATAAACTGTTCAGAACTTTGTCCTCAGCTTATCAAATGTCCAAATGAAGATTAGTTTGAAGTGGATACAAACCTAGTAAATAAAAGTTACCATTTTAAAATATTATATTAGAGATCTCTAAATTAAAAAAAGGCCTTTATTTAAAAAACATTTTAATTGTTCAATAGTAATAGTAGTTTTATTTTTTTGTAGTATATCTGTACACATTTTCTGTTTGTAAATTTCTATGTTTTAAAAAAAAATTAGAGTAAATTTGAATGGCGCACTTGAACCCTACCCTTTGAAAGAGTTGGTATACATGTTTAATTATTTTTCAAATAATAAATAATTATTGAATCCTATACAATATATATATATATATATATATATATATATATATATATATATATATAAATTAATACAGTTCCCTATTTAAAATTCAAAAGAAACATTAAAATAAGGAAAATTATTTATATTTGTATGCAATACTTTCGATACACACTGTATTATATGTAGAATCAATAATTTTGAAAGATTCGGTATACATATCAAACTTGATATTTTAATTTCTGATGACATTTATGCAGAATATATCTAATGATAAATAGATCATATTACGATTTGGAAAATATATTTGAAATTTCAAAATACATATGTCTCTGCTAGCAGAATTACAATTGTAATGAAAGAATTCAAATCTCTCTTTGTTATTGGGAAACATAAATTAGTATTTTTTTAAAAAAATAATTTTTCGTAACCACAGGAGAAGAGATTTATTTATTTGAACAAAGTTTAGTTAGTTGAATTTAAAACCCCCACGAGACAACATCACATTTCCAGTTGTGTCATTTTTTGAAAATATAATAGAAATTACTATATCATAAACTCAGATCATAAAGCCATACATTATAAAGCCAGTGCGTGCATAATTCGAAGAAGAATTGCATCGTATAAAGTGTAAGTGGTTCCAGTTTTCTAAATTATATATTTAGAAAGTTTGCAAAATTCTAAATACGATTAGAATACGTACGAGTCTTCCTGTTCCTAGTTGGTGAGTCCACTTCAGTTTTTAAATTATTTCTCGAGAATTAACAGGCCTTTTAAATACATTTAAAAATAGATGCATCTATATGATAATTTGAATTAAACCAAAATTAACGTTACATATATGAGATTTTACATCAACTGAAGAAATTTTTTTGAATAGACAATTGCGTTATTTGACATTGATACACGTCAAGTGTAAATTAGACGAGTTGAACTTTTGATAAAAATATTTAATTAGGTTGATTTCTAGCATAGGTTGTTCTAATTTTAAGGTTAGTAGAAAATACTATCGTTGTTCTTTTATGGTATTTTTGGGAATAATTTTGTTGAAATTTGTTATCTAATCGTATAATATATAATTTTGATTCCAACTCACTGTAGTATTCATTCAGAATCCATTTTCATCGAATTCATCATTTTGCATTCAATAGAATTTTCGATTTAATCAGTGACATTTGGTTAATTTTCAGTGACAGTAAAATAGTAAATGTCACAAGATAATTAAAGTGCCTTCTATTATATTGAATAAACAGTTACTCGAGATTCGGAATAATAGAGTAATATTTAATTTGGAGAAGACGTGAAAATTATAAAATTTGAATTATTATTATTTAAAATTTTTTTGATCTCACCCTGAGACAAGGGTTATTAAGTCGATTGTGAATAAATTTATCTTTCAAAATACAAAAATTAATATTTATCTTAGCCGGGCATTGTTTGACAACTACTGTCAAAATTGAAATAGGTTACATACACTGCTAAAGGTGTGTTTGCAATAGTGTCGCTACAATCACAGATTGTAAATCGTTTGACAAATAATATTTCATATTGTTATATTCATATATCCATTAAAATATAACTATTAAAACTATAAAATCCTATAAAATCAATATTAAAAATATTACAATTTGTCACCACAACGTGGGGCAACTATAAAATAACGATATAGAAATATATTACAATATATATATATTAAACTAAATATATTTGATATAATACTTACTTTTATAGTAGATGATTTATTTAAATGTATATGTTTATAATTTAGAATTTTGTTTTAAGTTTGGCTAGCTCAGTTTGTTTTAAATATTTGTTTAATAATTTATTTTAATTAGATTATTCGGGAGCATGAAATCCTTTTTCCCTTTGAGTCCTGGCAATTTATACTGTTGAAAAAATTGAAATAAAAAGAAAACACATTATTTGAAATCAATTTAATTATCAATGCAATATTTATTTGATAAAATAATATGCGACGCCAATGGTTCTATTGTACCTATTTATTGATTTTAATAATATCATAAATGCGCATGCGTGAAAAAATTAGTCATGCGCTTTAGCATGAAACGAACAACTATGATACGTGAGAAGCATCTATATTATACAACACAGTTTGTTGACGATGGAAACAATTGAATGGTTAAAACACATAAGAGAATTTACCTATAAATCATAGTATATATATCATACAAATTGCTGTGGAAAGAAATGAGTTATATACATGGATAGAGAAATAGAGATTATATACAGAAGAACATAGTTATTACATTATGAAATTTCAATCACCATACTTATGCAATTACAAGATGGCGTGATTAGCGTAAGTACATATTTTAATTTATATAAAGTTCGGCCTTTTATTAAATTTAACGATTTATACAATGAATATACTATATAAAGTCTGTTTCTTTCTTTTTTAGATCGATCATATGTGAAAAAGTTTATCAATTTATGAAATTAAGTACTTAATTGGGATTTTGAGTTTTTACACTATTTATTGGCCAATAAATGATTTAAATACACTGACCTGTTGATCTTGAATTTGGAAGAAAGTCTCTGGATCCCAGGAACACTACACTGAATCTCCAAAAAACCAAAGTTGTTGAAAATTTCACAGATTCTTGTCGGAAAACTTGTTATAATTAACTGTAAGTATTTCTAATATTGTATTTAACAGTACTTTAGGAGTTTAAATGTCTTATACCGGGAATATCTTTAAATTTTTAGGAACACTCTCACATACACTCCTCGCTTCTTAACACTCGCTACCGTTCTCCCTAAGCGTCCCCTCGATTCTCAATTTTTTTAAACAAAACAGTCTTTTGTTATTTTCCAGATCACTATTCAAAAGTTTATTTATTGATTCACAGTTTGTTATGTCATCTTTTACAACCAATAAGATATTGTCTTTTGTAATCAGATAATTGAAACTTCAATCACTTATCAAAACAATTTCATACATACAAATACATTAAAATTGGTTATACTTAGATACACTTACATAGTACAACATTCAATATTATTATTGATAGTATATTCTTGTTACATTCATATCAATTATAAATATAAATTCTCTTATGTTATTTGTCTATATGTCATTATTTGTTTATCTATGAAATCTATTGGATTATATTCTATTCAATATTTATATTTGTTCTTATTCTTAAATTAATGATTATAATGAATTAACTATAGTAATATTTGTTTTCATTTCAGATGAACAGCTGTTATGATATGGAAATTAATCTTCGTCTTAGGCAACTTTATTTACATCATTACATTGGTTAGGCAATATCTATATTTTATGTTATCATTGAGGTAATTCCTTATTTATTATATTGTTATTGGCTGTTATTTAATATATCTTTATTTGATATGTTGTTTAAATTAAGAAAAGTGTTTCCTTTTTACTTGTTTTCTTAAATTAAGTTATTTTCATATATATTTCATACTAGCAAACTTAATTTTATAATACTACTTCTCTTATTATCTAAGATATCTGGTTCAATTCCCCTCAAATTTAAATTTAAATGATATCCATACCCTGGATATTTATTTAAATTTCAATTTTCTTATTATAAATGATTGATTTTATTTTCTTCAAAAAAAATTTAACAATTTTATGGCATAACCTTACTTTCTTTACCTTTGTTTCTCAAATATTTGTTCACATTTTTCCTACTACAAAATCTATTTCTTTCAATAACTGTCTCCTAATTCTTTCCTTAAAATACACTTGATTAAGATCAATGTCAATTTATATTTTTAATATTACTTCATATAATACTTCATTATTATCATTTCTTCCTAACATCCACTTATATATCAACTTATTTCTTTGTAATTACATTATACTTCTATATACTCCTCATATCATATTTCTTTTCAATATTCATTATTCAATATAATTAATTATTTCTTAAATTCATATATATATCAATATCAACTTCCTTATTCCTTCCTGTATTTTCAAGTAATCTATAAGATTCTAATTGACATTAAACATTGCCTCCTATATTTTTAATCAATATCATTCATTATTATCCTTTCCTATCCTTTATTACTTACATCTTATTTCCTTATTTAAAAATGTGAACTTCTATTTGATACTTGAGTTATTCTTATTTTATCCCCTCTATCCTATATTCTTTAATAGTTTCATTCTATGTAAAACCAGTATCTCTTATAAATTGTTTCCTTTTATTTGCTATATATATTGATTTGCCATACTCAAATTTTTTTTTAAAATGTTTTAATTATAAGTTTTACCTAATATATTTTTCTTTATATTATATTATTTTTATTTTTTTAGGTTCTGAAGAAACAAACGAGATGAATTTAATTGGATCACCAGCTGCCAAATGGAAAACAAAACTCTGTCTAATATCTACTTTATCTTTGTACACTACTTAATATTAAATTTTAAATCTATCCTTATGACTATCATTTCCTTCTTTAAATATTATTCATAACATAACATATGTACATTCTTCAGAATTGGGTTACTCATTAATAATAAATTCTATGTACATTATTTATACTTGTGTTACTCATTAATAATAAATTTTAATTTCAACTTCATTTCTGTATCCTTTCCCTTTTCCATAGAATTGCATTTTCGTCTCCATATTTCATTCATATTCTCTTGTTCCATTATTCAATTTGCTTTTCTTTTTCTAACCTTTTTCTTGCTTTCTTCTCTTGTTGTTTGATGCTCGATAAATTTCTGAAGCGTCTGTCTATTCTCTACTGTATCCTTTTTAACTTTGTTGCCCCATATCTCATAAATTTCTTCCCATGAATCCATTAAAATCTGCGTTTCCAATTCTTCCATATTATTCATTTCACTTATTATTATTTTAGAGAAAGCTTTTGTATGAATCATAGTCATCATGTTGTCCCATTTTATTCCTGTTACTACTTTATTATTATAAAAATTTCCTGAGCATCCTATACCTCCTTCATTTCTTCTTATACTATCTTCTATTTCTTCCACTGTGTCTGTTAATCTCCGGTTCATCTCTTCTATTTCTTTATTATATTGTTTATCGATGACTTGACTCCTTCTAGTACATATGCCTGTTGATTTTTCTATTCTACCATACAAATCTGTGATTTCTTCATTCACTTTTCCTTGAGATTGTTGATTTACCTGTTTACTTACTTGTCCTTGTAATTTACTGTATCTTACTTCTCCAGTTTCCTCCTTAATTTCTTCTGTCCCATCTGTGATATTTGTTAATTCCTGATTATTCTTCTCAATATTCTTAATTTCCATGAAACTTTCCATTTTTACTTCATCTATGTTCTCTGTTAACTTATTTGCTTGTTTTGAAACTTCCGTTTGGATAGTTCCCGGTAATTTTTCTTCTATTTCTTGGATATGTTCAACTACTTGATTTTCTATCTGCTCTCTAATTTTCATACCGTTTTCTTGAATTTCAATCCGTATTTGTTTGTTTTGCTCCACCATATCTTCTTTCACCTTATTTATCTGCTGCCTACTTTCTTCGTTTTCTTCCCTAAGTTTTCTGAATTCTTGGATACTTTCATTTTTCACCTCTTCTATCTTCTTTTCCAATTTATTCATATTTCCATTAATTTTATCCATCTTCCCGTTTAAGCTCCCCTCTATTCTATTTATATTTCCATTCAAATTGTCCTCCATTTTGTTCATATCTCCCCTCATTGTGTCCATGTTTCCATTTATTTTGTTCATATCTCCTTTCAACTCTTTCTTCATATTGTTCATATTTCCATTTATGGTGTCAATTTTCCCATTTAAATCTCCCCTCATATCAGCAAATAATTGTTGCATCATGACCATCATCTGATCATCTCTACCTGTTCTTCCATCTCTCAACATCATTCGTTTTGCCATTTTGATGAAGTATTAAATTTTACAAATATAACCAAAATTTTTACAACGCCCCACGTTGGGTGACAATTAAACTAAATATATTTGATATAATACTTACTTTTATAGTAGATGATTTATTTAAATGTATATGTTTATAATTTAGAATTTTGTTTTAAGTTTGGCTAGCTCAGTTTGTTTTAAATATTTGTTTAATAATTTATTTTAATTAGATTATTCGGGAGCATGAAATCCTTTTTCCCTTTGAGTCCTGGCAATTTATACTGTTGAAAAAATTGAAATAAAAAGAAAACACATTATTTGCAATCAATTTAATTATCAATGCAATATTTATTTGATAAAATAATATGCGACGCCAATGGTTCTATTGTACCTATTTATTGATTTTAATAATATCATAAATGCGCATGCGTGAAAAAATTAGTCATGCGCTTTAGCATGAAACGAACAACTATGATACGTGAGAAGCATCTATATTATACAACACAGTTTGTTGACGATGGAAACAATTGAATGGTTAAAACACATAAGAGAATTTACCTATAAATCATAGTATATATATCATACAAATTGCTGTGGAAAGAAATGAGTTATATACATGGATAGAGAAATAGAGATTATATACAGAAGAACATGGTTATTACATTATGAAATTTCAATCACCATATTTATGCAATTACAAGATGGCGTGATTAGCGTAAGTACATATTTTAATTTATATAAAGTTCGGCCTTTTATTAAATTTAACGATTTATACAATGAATATACTATATAAAGTCTGTTTCTTTCTTTTTTAGATCGATCATATGTGAAAAAGTTTATCAATTTATGAAATTAAGTACTTAATTGGGATTTTGAGTTTTTACACTATTTATTGGCCAATAAATGATTTAAATACACTGACCTGTTGATCTTGAATTTGGAAGAAAGTCTCTGGATCCCAGGAACACTACACTGAATCTCCAAAAAACCAAAGTTGTTGAAAATTTCACAGATTCTTGTCGGAAAACTTGTTATAATTAACTGTAAGTATTTCTAATATTGTATTTAACAGTACTTTAGGAGTTTAAATGTCTTATACCGGGAATATCTTTAAATTTTTAGGAACACTCTCACATACACTCCTCGCTTCTTAACACTCGCTACCGTTCTCCCTAAGCGTCCCCTCGATTCTCAATTTTTTTAAACAAAACAGTCTTTTGTTATTTTCCAGATCACTATTCAAAAGTTTATTTATTGATTCACAGTTTGTTATGTCATCTTTTACAACCAATAAGATATTGTCTTTTGTAATCAGATAATTGAAACTTCAATCACTTATCAAAACAATTTCATACATACAAATACATTAAAATTGGTTATACTTAGATACACTTACATAGTACAACATTCAATATTATTATTGATAGTATATTCTTGTTACATTCATATCAATTATAAATATAAATTCTCTTATGTTATTTGTCTATATGTCATTATTTGTTTATCTATGAAATCTATTGGATTATATTCTATTCAATATTTATATTTGTTCTTATTCTTAAATTAATGATTATAATGAATTAACTATAGTAATATTTGTTTTCATTTCAGATGAACAGCTGTTATGATATGGAAATTAATCTTCGTCTTAGGCAACTTTATTTACATCATTACATTGGTTAGGCAATATCTATATTTTATGTTATCATTGAGGTAATTCCTTATTTATTATATTGTTATTGGCTGTTATTTAATATATCTTTATTTGATATGTTGTTTAAATTAAGAAAAGTGTTTCCTTTTTACTTGTTTTCTTAAATTAAGTTATTTTCATATATATTTCATACTAGCAAACTTAATTTTATAATACTACTTCTCTTATTATCTAAGATATCTGGTTCAATATATATATATATATATATATATATATATATATATATATATATATATATATATATATAATAAGCAACGAATAGATTAGTGGGTATATATATATGAAGCAAAATGGTATTCTTGACGGTAGATAAATCAAAAATCTCTCAATATCTTAGGGAATCCCTAAGATATTGAGAGATTTTATATATGTATATATATATATATATATATATATCATTAATTTTTCTTTACCATCCTGTATATATATTTGTATGGAAATTTCTTGGATTAAGGTCATTGAACAAACTTTGGACGTTTCTTTTAATAAATTTTTTTATTGATTACGTACGTTTCGACATAATCCTGTCATTATCAAATCACCTACAATAAAATTAAAATATATCTTTACAAACAGAAACTACACTATAATTAAAAAGTAAAAACAGCAAAAAATTTTAAATCTTAAAATAATCAAATTTGTTCAATTGACAATGAAATAAATTACCTGTTTGTTGGGACATCACATGGTTAAAATATCTTAAAACTAATTTAAAATTGCTTTTTTAAAAATATAAGTTTCCATGTCAAACGTCCTCCTTCTCTTATCATCACAGCTTAATTAGTTTTAAATAGTATTTGCAAAACATGCATTATTGGTTTTTTAACTCGTACATAGTGCACTTTGAAATTTTTATTTGATAGTACAAGCGATATTTCACAATTTTTAGTACATATTCAATAGTAAGGTACAAAAAGTTTCAGAGGTGGTACTCAAATACTTATCTGTGTTATTATTTTTTTAATATGCCGTCATAAATAATACTTAGATTTTTGATGTCATTTCTGGAATTGATACTGTTGGAATTTTGTTTAATATGGATCATTTCTAAAACCGTTCTAGCCTTATCGTTTTTTTCTTTTGCAAGAATTTTAGTTTGGTCATAGTTAAAAGAGTGTCCTGTTTGTTGTTTATGATGTGAGAGTGCTGTAACATCTGTTTTAGAGTATTTGTGAGCTTGTAGTCTTTTTTGCAAATATTGTTTAGTCTGACCAATGTATGTACTGGGACAGTCTTGGCAAGGAATTTGATACACTGTATGTGTTTGTTTGTTTTTATTTATTTTTGGTTTCATTTTTGAGAAAAATATCTTGTTGGTATCATTAAGTTTGAGGGAAATAGATATTTTTTCCTTTTGCGTTATTTTGTTTATTTTTTCAGACAGGCCATTTACGTAGGGAAGCGAAATATAAGTATTGGATTTTTTATTGGTTTGGGAGTTGTTGTATATGGAGTGAATTCGTTTATTGATAATTTTGTTAGTGAAATGTAGTGGGTAGTTGTTTTCTGCTAGAATGGTTTTAATTTTATATATATATATATATATATAAATTATAAAATTTGAATTATTATTATTTAAACATTTTTTGATCCCACCCTGAGACAAGAGTGATTAAGTCGATTGTAAATAAATTTATCTTTCAAAATACAACAATTAATATTTATCTTAGCCGGGCATTGTTTGACAACTACTGTCAAAATTGAAATAGGTTACATACACTGCTAAAGGTGTGTTTGCAATAGCGTCGCTACAATACAAATAATATTTCATATTGTTATATTCATATATCCATTAAAATATAACTATTAAAACTATAAAATCATTATTAAAAATACTACAATTTGTCACCACAACGTGGGGCAACTATAAAATAACGATATAGAAATATATTACTATATATATATATATATATATATATATATATATATATATATATAAATTTCGATTTTCTACTACACCTGTTTTAGTCGAAATTTCAATAATTTCGACTTATTGGCCTGACCGTTCTTCGAAGGGCAAAACAACTACATTCCTGGCTAATACCACGCAGAATATTGAATTACATCCCCTTCGAAAACCGTGACGTCGATCGGCCATTTTGCCGATACGGACATCTGTGGTGATTCGCAACTGATAGCGGAAGAGCATAGTACACTTACGCGTTTCGACCTTCTTGGGTCTCTTCAAGAGTGCCGTAATGCCTTCCAGTTCAGAATCTCTAATCCGAACTGAAGATTACACCCTCCGACAACCTCTCTTGGTTCGTGTAGTTACACAAGCGAGAAGTAGTCAGTTGGCGCCATCTTCACTTTCAGTTGCGAACCAACACCTCAGATAAATGCGACCGTATTAGTCGTATTAAATAAAAATTAATATAATTTCATAAAATACGAGGTGCTATATGAAATATAAATTTCGATTTTCTACTACACCTGTTTTAGTCGAAATTTCAATAATTTCGACTTATTGGCCTGACCGTTCTTCGAAGGGCAAAACAACTACATTCCTGGCTAATACCACGCAGAATATTGAATTACATCCCCTTCGAAAACCGTGACGTCGATCGGCCATTTTGCCGATACGGACATCTGTGGTGATTCGCAACTGATAGCGGAAGAGCATAGTACACTTACGCGTTTCGACCTTCTTGGGTCTCTTCAAGAGTGCCGTAATGCCTTCCAGTTCAGAATCTCTAATCCGAACTGAAGATTACACCCTCCGACAACCTCTCTTGGTTCGTGTAGTTACACAAGCGAGAAGTAGTCAGTTGGCGCCATCTTCACTTTCAGTTGCGAACCAACACCTCAGATAAATGCGACCGTATTAGTCGTATTAAATAAAAATTAATATAATTTCATAAAATACGAGGTGCTATATGAAATATAAATTTCGATTTTCTACTACACCTGTTTTAGTCGAAATTTCAATAATTTCGACTTATTGGCCTGACCGTTCTTCGAAGGGCAAAACAACTACATTCCTGGCTAATACCACGCAGAATATTGAATTACATCCCCTTCGAAAACCGTGACGTCGATCGGCCATTTTGCCGATACGGACATCTGTGGTGATTCGCAACTGATAGCGGAAGAGCATAGTACACTTACGCGTTTCGACCTTCTTGGGTCTCTTCAAGAGTGCCGTAATGCCTTCCAGTTCAGAATCTCTAATCCGAACTGAAGATTACACCCTCCGACAACCTCTCTTGGTTCGTGTAGTTACACAAGCGAGAAGTAGTCAGTTGGCGCCATCTTCACTTTCAGTTGCGAACCAACACCTCAGATAAATGCGACCGTATTAGTCGTATTAAATAAAAATTAATATAATTTCATAAAATACGAGGTGCTATATGAAATATAAATTTCGATTTTCTACTACACCTGTTTTAGTCGAAATTTCAATAATTTCGACTTATTGGCCTGACCGTTCTTCGAAGGGCACAACAACTACATTCCTGGCTAATACCACGCAGAATATTGAATTACATCCCCTTCGAAAACCGTGACGTCGATCGGCCATTTTGCCGATACGGACATCTGTGGTGATTCGCAACTGATAGCGGAAGAGCATAGTACACTTACGCGTTTCGACCTTGAAGAGACCCAAGAAGGTCGAAACGCGTAAGTGTACTATGCTCTTCCGCTATCAGTTGCGAATCACCACAGATGTCCGTATCGGCAAAATGGCCGATCGACGTCACGGTTTTCGAAGGGGATGTAATTCAATATTCTGCGTGGTATTAGCCAGGAATGTAGTTGTTTTGCCCTTCGAAGAACGGTCAGGCCAATAAGTCGAAATTATTGAAATTTCGACTAAAACAGGTGTAGTAGAAAATCGAAATTTATATTTCATATAGCACCTCGTATTTTATGAAATTATATTAATTTTTATTTAATACGACTAATACGGTCGCATTTATCTGAGGTGTTGGTTCGCAACTGAAAGTGAAGATGGCGCCAACTGACTACTTCTCGCTTGTGTAACTACACGAACCAAGAGAGGTTGTCGGAGGGTGTAATCTTCAGTTCGGATTAGAGATTCTGAACTGGAAGGCATTACGGCACTCTTGAAGAGACCCAAGAAGGTCGAAACGCGTAAGTGTACTATGCTCTTCCGCTATCAGTTGCGAATCACCACAGATGTCCGTATCGGCAAAATGGCCGATCGACGTCACGGTTTTCGAAGGGGATGTAATTCAATATTCTGCGTGGTATTAGCCAGGAATGTAGTTGTTTTGCCCTTCGAAGAACGGTCAGGCCAATAAGTCGAAATTATTGAAATTTCGACTAAAACAGGTGTAGTAGAAAATCGAAATTTATATTTCATATAGCACCTCGTATTTTATGAAATTATATTAATTTTTATTTAATACGACTAATACGGTCGCATTTATCTGAGGTGTTGGTTCGCAACTGAAAGTGAAGATGGCGCCAACTGACTACTTCTCGCTTGTGTAACTACACGAACCAAGAGAGGTTGTCGGAGGGTGTAATCTTCAGTTCGGATTAGAGATTCTGAACTGGAAGGCATTACGGCACTCTTGAAGAGACCCAAGAAGGTCGAAACGCGTAAGTGTACTATGCTCTTCCGCTATCAGTTGCGAATCACCACAGATGTCCGTATCGGCAAAATGGCCGATCGACGTCACGGTTTTCGAAGGGGATGTAATTCAATATTCTGCGTGGTATTAGCCAGGAATGTAGTTGTTTTGCCCTTCGAAGAACGGTCAGGCCAATAAGTCGAAATTATTGAAATTTCGACTAAAACAGGTGTAGTAGAAAATCGAAATTTATATTTCATATAGCACCTCGTATTTTATGAAATTATATTAATATATATATATATATATATATATATATATATATATATATATATATATATATATATTACTATTATTTAATTATTGTAATGAATAATTTATAATTTATCTTTTTGTTAAGTTTATTTATGGGCGCCAATTTATAACTATTCCCTTGACTGACTAGCTCAATTTTTTTCAATTATTTATTTATAACGTTTATTTAATTAGTCGGAAGCATGAGAATAAAACGATTGAAATACGACAACAATGATATTGATAATTTAATTATGGATGTGAGAATAAAAAAAAATCAACACATTAATGTAAAGCTGTTTAATAAAATAATTTGAAAATTTTTAACCTGATTGGAACATAATAAAATATTTTTGAAACTATTAATTTGCTTTGAACATTTATGCTTATGGAATTGTGCCACCCTATATCATACATGTATTCTTTATAACAAAATGTTCCCACTACTGCGTCGGCGCTAAATCTCCAAACGCATGCGCTGCTACAATATACATGAAAGAAGGAGGTTTTCCTTCCATAAATAACGTTTTATAGTCAACACGACGTTAGCGTGCTTGTGATGAAAAAATTTGTTAAAATTATCAAGTTTCTATAATCAATTACATATAAGTGATAATTTATAAACTATATATGTGCGTGTGTTTAAAGGTCAAGAAAGTGATAGATTAAAGTTATGCATGCAATAGCTGGAAGGAAGATATGAGATTTAATTTAACATTCATGATGCACGTGATATTTCAAGTAGATAAATTTACAAAAGGTGAGTATAATAATTTTATAGATATTAAAGATATAATTCTCTATAGATAAATTTATGATGCATCATATTTTATTGCTTTTGGCCTTTTTATGCGTTATATAATTCGAACGTTCTACTAAAGATTTGCGTGTACACTTTGAAAATGTTAATTGGAATTCCAAATAAGTTTAATCAAAATACACAGACCTTATTTTTGCTATCACTGCCGGCTGCACTCGCATCTTCAAATCTTGCAGATATCTCATAAGAGATATGCTCCTACTTTCTATTTAATCCTTACACAGGATTGGATACTCTTGTGATTAGTTTGATTTACATTTTTTATATAATTTTAACTTTTACATACTTTTTAAACAATTTTGTACAGAGAGCAATCTTTTATCGACGCATCCTCCATCACCATCTCCAATCGACTTTTTTTTGTTTATCAAAATCAACAAGTATTTCAGCTTCCCTAGTCCATAGCTCACTTATTTGTTTTTTTATCACTAAAATTGTTATTCTCCAGTCTTTTAGTTACTATTTTGAAAAAACATGAATTTATTGTCCTGGAGGGTAATAACACTGATTCACTTAGATTTCTATTGTATTAAGGAATTTTAATTAAGTCCTCTTTTCCTCCTACAATAGTCAATTTTCTTATATTTATGTTGTTTAGCTAATTTGAGAAATGTTTATTTTTACAAATTTTACAACCTATATTATTAATTAACCTATATGTAATTGATTCTATTTTAGTTTGAGCCTTGTTTTATAGTTATTATACATAAACTCCTGATTATTTTTGTTTTTGTAATTAAATTTTATATATATAATCAATAAGCAATGATTTTATGTTGGTAATGAAAATTCCCTAGCAGGCATTACTTCCTGTAAATATTCATTTCCTTTTTATACGTTTGGGCTGTGTTCCAACTATCTTTTCCATCTAGTTTCAACCCTTTGCAATGAATGAATGAATACATGGTATTCTAAACTTTTGCTACTACAAAAAAAAATATGTAAATAATGTTAAGTTATCGTTAGACTGATTATTCTTTTCTCTTAATTTAGGTTTCAAACTATTATATGACGTTTTGTACTGCAGAAATTGCTATGGCTGTGTTCAGTGTAATACGGAATTCTGTGACTTTGACAACCAATCAGAATTACTGGTACAGGTAATATTTACTATTTAATTAACTAATATAGTGTTGGAATTTTTATTCTTCATCCCTTTTTAAAACATTCACATCAATATTTCACCCGATTTATTCATATTTCAATCTTTTTATATTTTAATATTTGACTTGTTATTGAGTTTATTCTAATGGTTGTGTCTACTGACACTCCTTCCGTTACAATAAGACCTTTTTATTATGTTTATTTATTTCAATATATTTACAAAACTAGATGACTAGTTCAACTCCCCTCAAATTTAAATTTTCAAAAAGGAAGCTTTTAAGTTGCCTTTTTAAAATTTCAATTTCAACGTTCAGGCTAATAATTATATTTTACTCAATTCATTACTTTTTTTTACAGAAATTGAATTTGAAGAATCCTATATTTAAGTTTTTACTATTTCTATCTTAGACTTAGTTTCCATTATCTAATTCTATCCTATCCTATTCTAAATATTTTTACAAATATGAGACAAATCATTCTGGTTTCAAACATCTTATATATCTTTGTTTACTCTTAGTATACCATTCTATATTATTGTTTTGCTTCAATTCCTATTCCAATTATTATTCATTTATTCACACTGTAGAATCTTTATTCTTTGAACTGTTTCTTGCTTATACTTTTACTTACACCTTTTTCCTTCACTTAACAATTCTTTTAATGCTCTCTTATTCTTATCTTATCTTCAAATTCAAGAAAAACTCTATTATTTCCAATATTTCATATATTTTCATATATTTTCATATCTTATTCTCAACCCTTATTCATGTCAATATAATTGCTCCTATAGTCTAACCTTTTTCTTTGCTTACTATCCCTATTTATATTTATTTGCATAATTCTTAATTATAACTCATCAACTTCATTTCCTCAATATATTAATTACATTATACTTTATACATATTTCATTTCTCCCTATCTCATAATAATTAATCATATCATATTCTATATAAATCTTTGCTTCCATATTTCATTGTTACTTATCTCCATAATTCCTATAAAATTTTATTTGACATGAATATCTCAAATTCTATATCTTGATTTAAAACTTTCTTTCCTTTCCACCTCTTTTACTGTGTTATTCAATTGATAACGAGCTTGTCCTTCCTAAATCCTACCTGTTCTTATTAATAAGTGTAAATTCTGTTTCTTATCCCCTCTACCTAATAAATTCTCACAAAATTTCTTAACATTATATTGTCGCTTTTATTTCAGTCTGTGATTGGTATTATATATTTATTTATAACAGATTGTGTCTCTATTTGTTTGGGTTTTTATTTATATAGCTACTCTAACTTTCCTTATGATTTAAATGTGAAGTTACCCTACTTTTACTTAAAATCATCTATAAGCTTTTTATTAATATTTTTTTTTTAGATTTTTAACTATGATAATGGAAACCATCTATATGTATCCTACATACGAAAAAAATGAAAGCCTTATATCTACCTAGTATCTAATATTTTATGTTACATGGAAGTGCTACTTATGCAGAACATTGGAACCATTACATCTACCTGTAATACTACTATTTATTTACATGTAAGTAACATAATATTATCTATTCCGCTTTTTCTTATTTCATTCTTGTATCGTTTATTGAGAGTTATATTTATAAATTGACTCAATGTTAAAAACACCCCTGACCATGTTTGTTCCCGGGTATACCAATTTATAACTGTTTTGTGCATTTTCAGTTAATACTCATAAGGTCTCTCGAATGGCAATTGCAATTTAATACATTGGTCTTCTGCTTTATTAGATGTTTTTAGTGCTTTGATTATAACCAATTCTCCTTTGTTAAGTCGTGTTATCTTCTTGATCTTCTTGTTCTGATCCCGAATATATTTCTCAGCATTCCTCCTGATTCTTATATTTACCTTTTCTAATATCTCTTCTAGGGTAGTATCTCTATTCACAATCCAGTTTCGTTTCGGTTGAATACCTTTCATCAAATAAATTGGACTTTCACCTGTTACTCCATGTGGTAAATTATTAATAAATTCTTCAATTCTATCCATGTTTTCATCCCATCGAATATGTATCCCTTGGCAAAGTATTCTTAAATATTTCAAAATTTCTTTTATATATCTCTCTGCTGGATTGGAGCTAGGTCTTCTAATACTAATAAATTGTAATTCTATTTGTTCCTTGTCACAATATTGTTTTAATTTTATACTTTCAAAGTATGTAGCATGGTCGAGTATTATTCTTTCAGGTCTTCCTACTTCTTCTATGTATCTTCTTAAACATTCTATTACAACTTTAGCTGTAGATCTCTTACACGGAAAAGTTTTAATAAATTTGGTATATACATCTACTATAACTAATAAATTCTTATTGCCCGATTCACTTCTAATTAAGTTTCCAATAAAGTCCATTGCCACAGTCTGTAATGGTTT
The DNA here is from genome assembly GCA_963921935.1 of Galeruca laticollis. Taxonomy (NCBI): domain Eukaryota; kingdom Metazoa; phylum Arthropoda; class Insecta; order Coleoptera; family Chrysomelidae; genus Galeruca; species Galeruca laticollis. The sequence continues at coordinate 183,147,154 of OY998179.1, read as the reverse complement.
ATTTGTTATCATAGATTTCGCTTTCATGCAGTTATGGTAATTTTTCTCTTTGGCCAATTGACATAGTTGACAATATTTGCATACTTCTTTCACCACACTTAAATCCTTCTTCGCCACATAATTTTCTCTAAACAAAGTCCATAATTTTCTCGTTCCTATGTGTCCATTCTCCTCATGTAAATGACTAATAATTTCCTTTGCAAACTCCTTACTTATCACAAATACTTCTCTGTCCTCTAATTTCTTATACCATATTTCATCGATTTTATAGGCACCCTTAACCTTCTTATCTTCAAAATGTCTCTGATCTTCTTTAATCCTTTCCAATGTAAATATCCCCTCTGTTTGGTATAATTGGTTTATTCCAATTTGAAATTTTGTCTGATCGTTTCCTACTTCATCTGCTCGACTTAATGCATCAGCTACAATATTTTGTTTCCCTGGAATATATTTGATTTCAAATTCATATTCTTGTAGCAATAATATCCACCTGTGAACACGATTATTGGCATAACGGTTTTTTAACATAGCTGTTAATGCTGAATGGTCGGTTTCTACAATAAACTTAGCTCCTAATAGATAAAATCTTAATTTACTTATGCAAAATACTACACTAGCCATCTCCAATTCTGTTATGGAGTATTTCCTCTCTGCTGGTTTGGTCACTCGGGATATAAAACTAATAGGTACTTCACATCCTTCTTGTATTTGAACTAATACACCTGCCAATCTTTCTATCGAAGCATCAGTTCTTAAGATAAACGGTTTGTCGTACTGTGGATGAAAAACTTTTAAACTGTTTAGAAAAATTTCTTTTAATTCCTGAAATGCCTTTTCTCTTCTCTCATCCCATTTCCACTTAGTATCCTTCTTTAATAATTCTATGAGAGGAATTTCTCTCCTACTTAGATCGGGTATTAACTTCTTGAAATAATTAATGACACCTAGAAATCTCCGCAAAGTTCTTAAATTATTCGGTGCCTTATACTCCAAAATTGCTTTAATTCTCTCAGGATTCATTGTTATACCAGTGTCATTTAAAACATATCCTAAATAATCCACTTCTCTTTTATAAAACTGACATTTGTCTAAATTTAACTTGAGTCCAGCGTTTTCTAATTCATTTAATATTATTTCCAAATGTTTTTGATGTTTCTCTTCTGTTTCAGAAAAAATCAAGATGTCATCTATGTAGTGGAGAGTGAAATCTTCATAAGGATTCAAGATTGTATGCAGAGTTCGTACTAAAGCAGCACAAGAGCTTTGTAGTCCGAACGGCACCACACAAAATTGGTACACCACTCCATCTACCATGAATGCTGTGTATTGTCTACTACGATGATCCAATGGAATTAACCAAAAGCTATGCTTTAGATCTAATTTTGAAAATATATTAGCGTTTGTAATTCTTCCAAATATACCTTCAATATTTAATGGACTTTCGTATTGTTTTTTTGTAAATGTGTTTATATTCCTAGCATCCAAACATATTCTAATATCTCCCGATTTCTTCTTTACACATGTTATAGCACTTATGTATTGTGAATTTGATCTTTCAATAATACCGCCATGTAACATTTTATTTATTTCTTGGTATACCTCTTGTTTTAATTTATACGGTATCGGATAGGTTTTGATCTTAACATTTTTTATTTCTGGTATTACTTCTATTTTATGTACATATCTGGTTGCAACACATACTTCTTCATTGAATAGTTTTTTATGAGAGTCAAGTAATTCATATACTCTCTGTTTATATTCCTCCAGACATAATTCATCCCTCATGTTTCGTTCTTCTTCAACAATGTGATTTAATTGTCCAATTGCACATTCGTTCTTCCCTATATCTGTTTGATATTTTGTCATAAATGGTATTGTATGCTCATTATATATTATATTTTGCATTTTATAATCTATTATAATTCTATGTTTATTCAGTTCATCTGTACCCATGATTATGTCATATTTTAAATTTTTTACTATTAACAATTGTACTGATAAAATCTTGCCATTTAATTCTAAATTTGTCATTATAGTTTTTGTTGCTTCATACAATTTTCTTTCATTTGCCCCTACTAATTATATTTTATGCGTATTTATCACCATAATATTGTCCTGATTTAAATTGTCTAGGATATTTTGATTTATGATGGACACTTCTGAACCCGTATCTAACAAAACTCTACATTTAATGTTTTCTAAATTTCCCTCTATAAATATTAATCTAGTTAATTCTTGGTTTGTGTGATCTTCGTCTAAAATGAATTCTCTAGGATGTTGATATTTAGAAGAATAGACAATATTATGCACGTAAGAGCAACTTATTCGAAATTTGGATCAGAACTCGGGCCCTGATCACTATCCCTTCTTACCTCTTCCTGATTTTGTATCAAATTAACCTGTCTTCTGTCTTCTTCTCGACCATCTCTTTGATAATAGTTCCTGTCCCTGTCCTCATTTCTTCGATCATCTTCATTATTTCTTCCATCCCTTCTATTTTGTTGCCAGTTCCTATTTCTATTACCGTTATCATTTCGTTGGCGGGGTTGGCTGTCTTTGCTCATTGTTGCACTGCTTTAACTACTGCTTGCTGCTTTTGCATGTATGTTAGTTTTGGTTATGGGATGGTGGACAAATTCAGCTATCGGGTGTCTGCTTCCACGTTAGCACCGCTGGTAATGGGAATAACAGGATCATTTATGGTGCTGTTATTCTTTGACTAAATGACATCCCAACGGTTTTGTTTTACGGCTTAATCCTAAGGTGTGCGTATCCGTGCCGAGGGGATGCATGACAGTGAGCCTATCATCTGTCACTAACGGAACCTTCGGGATACTAGGCGCCCTCCCGTCGTAAGTCAGCCTTGTCATGGTAATGCAGGGCTCTGCCGTGATGGACCTCTTTTTCCCTAGCTACTCGTGGGACTTTTATGGAAGAAGTAACTAAAAATATAAATACCACAGAGGAGATGGAAGTCGAACTATCGACTCCAACTGACCTCCCTGTAACTTCGGATCAGGAACGAGACCTACTCAGGTCTCCAACTCCTGAAAATAAACCTAGGAAACTAGGTGGTGCAGCCAGGAAACGACTTAGTCGTCTCCTTAAGAGTGGGGTTCCTTACGAATCCGCCTTGCACCAAATACTAGAGCAGCGAGAGCGGGATCAGCCGCAAGAGAGGAAACATACTCCCTCTGTGGCTGGTACCAGCAAGCGCTTACGCTCTAATGATGACTCACCTGAACAAGAGGCAAAGAAGCCCTGCTCAGCTGAATCAGTGGTAACGTCAGGTGAAACTGACTTACAAAAGCCCTCTTATGGGCAGGCTGTATCCGGCATCAAGGTGGGAATTTTACATCTTGAACATCCGACAGCCTCGATTACGACCAAACAAATGGAGTCCCTTCAGTATGCCATTATGGCCGCTGTAGAGGATATACCTGATGGTGGTCCACAAGTACAGTTCCAGAGCTGTACTTTCCGGCCTGGATGGTTACAGGTCACCTGTGTAAATCAGGAGAGTGTCTCGTGGTTGACTGGAGTAGTCAATACACTTCAACCATGGGACGGTGCCTCCCTGAAATGTGTTTCAGGTGACCAACTCCCGAAGCCACACATCTGTGTGGCTTACATACCTGACGAAGGCAGTCGTAGACTGACTTCAGAACAGGTCCTCACCAGACTGAGGAAAATGAACCATGGTCTGTTTACCTTGGAGTGGACTGTCCTACACAAGGAAATTACAGGCCCTGGTCAAACATGGACTTTTGCCATTGACGATCGATCCATGGCCACGTTGGAGAGGATCGGATTTAAACCATATTTCGGTTTTGGACAGGTTGTTTTCCGACCCAAAACTCGCCCCTCCCAACTGACATCAAAACCGGGTCCCTCGAAGAGATCCGAAAAAAGCCGCGGCCCGGGGCCGAGTGGAAAACCTCCTGTTACAGTGAGGAGGACCGACCCTCCTCACAAGAGCAGGGGGAGTGTACCACCGGCACGTAGCCGGGGCACTAGCCATCCCAAAGGGAGAGCTGGTTTCCCCAAAAAGAAGACGGGTAACGTCTCTTCAACGGAACGGGAAAAAGGAACTGGACCTGCTGTCCTGAAATCGAAGACCAGTACGGCCTCGACTAAAGGACCAAAGCAATCAGCTGGATCTGCCATGGCGAAAGGTGACCAAGCCTCGTCAATGGCACCAACTACAGCCTCACCCCTGGGAGGATCAGATGGTGGCGCCTCAATTGACCCACCGTGTGATCTCCCCTAGGGATCTGAGGAGACACAAGTTTGCCTGCGGCTACCGTATTCGTCACTTTCAACTGTTTACAGGCAAACTTACAGCATGCCAAGGCCGCTTCATACATTCTTGGCAAAAGGTTCAAAGACGAATCAATCGACCTTGCCTTCCTGCAAGAACCATGGACAGGAAACACAGACCGAGTAACTGGTCTCAGCAATATTCCTGGCGAGGTAGTAGTCTGTCCTGGGGTGAAACCCAGGGCTTGTCTCCTCATTAGGAAAAATATTAATTATTTTTTGCTTACAGGCTTTTGCACTCCTGATGTAGTAGCCATCCAAGTGTCCCTACCGGAGAAGAATGGTATGACTAACATAGTCGCCTGCTCAGCATACTTCCCAGGGGACATGGATACTGTACCTCCTCTCGCTATACGTCGGCTAGTCGACTATAGCAAGAAGAACAGACTCCAGTTAGTCATGGGCTGTGACGCCAATTCACACCATACATCGTGGGGTAGCACGGATATAAATCAAAGAGGTGAGTTACTTTTTGATTATATACTAGGGGAAGGGCTATCTGTTATTAATAAGGGCTCCGAACCAACTTTTGTAACTAGAAATAGATCAGAGGTGTTAGATTTAACAATCAGCTCAAACTTTTTGAGCAATAAGATACGGCATTGGGCAGTATCTACTGAACCTTCGTGTTCAGATCACAGACACATTCAATTCAACATTGAAATAGGTCCACGGCCAGTAGTGGAATATCGCGACTCAAAAGCTACTGACTGGAGAGGATACAGAAATTCCCTTCAACGGTACATTGAGGAAGGCTTCACTACAATAAACAGTTGTGATGGGATAGATAATGCGGCGGACAAGCTTCGGGAAGCAGTGATCTTCTCCTATCATGAAAACTGTCCACTCAAGACAAAAAGAGACAATCGCAACTCTACTTGGTGGAACAAAAGCCTAGACAAGCGAAGAAAAGAAGTTCGACGACTATTCAATCGATCTAAAGAGTCAGGCAACTGGGAACATTATAGAACTGCTCTAACAAAGAAATTAGAAAGGCGAAACGGGAGTCTTGGAAGAAGTTCTGTGAGAGTATATCCGACATACCTCGCAGTACTAGAATACACAAGATTCTCTCTAAAGAGCCGATTGCCGAGATAGGGTCGATGAAACGACCAGATGGCACTTTTACGACCTCTAGAAAAGAAACGTTAGAGCTTTTGATTAAAAACCGCTTTCCTGGAAGTTTGACTCTGGATAACAACCGACCTCCCCACTTTGAGGGCGCAAGGCGGCCCAAAAAGAATGATTGGGAGGTCGCCAAGAACGTTATCACAGCACCGGCAATTGAATGGGCAATAAAATCATTTCAGCCCTTCAAATCTCCCGGTGAGGATGGCATCTTTCCAGCTCTGCTACAAAACGGACTGGAATTACTTATACCCATCCTCATTAAATTGTATAGAGCTAGTCTGGCGTGGAATTATATACCACCCAGTTGGTTGGCAGCTAGGGTAGTATATATACCGAAAGTGGGCCGCACTGACCCACACCCTAAATCTGTCAGACCAATCAGCCTAACATCTTTCCTGCTTAAAGGACTTGAAAGAGTACTGGACTGCCATATCAGGCAGGTAGCTTTATACAGCTCCCCCCTGAGCATCCACCAGTACGCTTATCAAACAGGCAAATCAACAGATTTAGCATTACATAACCTTGTTGAGAAAATCACACAATCCCTTAACAATAAGGAGATTGCGGTGGCCATTTTTCTCGACATCGAAGGAGCATTCGACAATGCACTACCAGCTTCCATTGGTTCAGCTTTGACTGAAAAGGGCATTAAACCAACGATTACCGGCTGGATATATGCCATGCTCACTAATAGAACAGCCACTACATCTATTCAGGACGAGGCCATCAGCTTTAAGGTTTCCAGGGGCTGCCCGCAGGGTGGAGTTTTATCTCCCCTTTTGTGGTCACTCCTGATGGATGACCTGCTTGGTACTCTCGTGGGTAGAGGGGTAGAACTGCAAGCGTATGCAGACGACCTTGTCATTTTGGCAAGAACCAAGTCAGGACGGGTTGCACATAATACCCTCCAAAGGACTTTGGACGATGTCTACAGTTGGTGCCAGAGGGAACAGATGTCTGTTAACCCTGGCAAAACTGTAATAGTTCCCTTCACCAGGAGAAGGAATTTGGCGGACCTTCCGCCACTTTCCTATAATGGTGAGGTTATTCCATTTGCAGCGGAAGTAAAATATTTGGGGATCATCCTAGATAAAAAACTTACTTGGAACGCTCACTTGGAAAAAGTCATCCATAAGGCCAGACTTTTCTTGTGGACATGTCGCAGGATCTGCGGAAAATCTTGGGGCTTGGGTCCCAAACAAATCCATTGGATATATGTGATGATTGTTAGACCAATGATCACATACGGAGCCATTGCTTGGTGGTCAAAATCTTTACAGAAAACGGCCCAAGCAAAGCTCTCTGGCATACAGAGACAGGCTAGTTTGGCTATAACTGGTGCTATCAGCACCACACCGTCAGCAGCCATGGAAGTCCTCCTGGACCTTCCTCCTCTCCACATACTTCTGGAAAAGGAGGCCAGATGGACAACATATAGAATTGTGCATATTTCTAAATGCACGAAACAGGCTTATACAGAGCAAAGTAGAATGCTAGCGGCTACCGAAAGTCATAGTATTCTAGGAATGACCTCTGATATAATGCCCCCAACAGTAAACCATAATCTGCCTTATACCGTCCTATTTCCAAATAGAGATGAATGGGTCCTCCGCAAGGATGAACTCTCAAGAGCAGATATCTGTTGGTACACTGATGGATCAAAGACACCCTCAGGCTCTGGTGCGGGTGTATACGGTCGAAGACCTAGGACAGAAATCTCAACATCTCTGGGATCCTATGCAACCGTATTTCAGGCAGAAATTTATGCCATTGCTTCATGTGTGGAGAGTTTGGGGCAATCCAACCTGACACACAGATCAATAAAAATTTTCACGGACAGCCAAGCGGCCTTGAAAGCACTTAGCTCGTACCGTGTAACGTCGAAATTGGTTTTAGACTGCCAAAAAAGACTCGCCTCAATAGGAGAACGCAACAGGGTATCGCTGGTTTGGATTCCTGGCCACTCTGGTATGGATGGTAATGAGAAGTCTGACTCTCTTGCAAGAGAGGGTGCCGCTCATGACTTTATCGGACCAGAACCTACAATTGGCATCGCAACAAGTGTTGTCAAACATACACTAAATACTTGGACTGCAAGAAGAGTTTTAGACTTCTGGCATAATATACCAGGATTGGTTCATTCAAAGGCCTTCATACATCCTTCGAATAATGTATCCAAACAAATGTTAGGCTATAAAAGACACGATCTACGGTGCCTAACAGGCCTCTTAACAGGCCACTGTCGATTGAATCATCATATGCTGAAACTTGGACTGTCGGACGATCCGATTTGTCGTCTTTGTTTGGAAGATGATGAAACAGCAGAGCATATAATTTGTGCCTGCCCCGCCGCGGCGCAAATCAGGTATCGGATGTTTGGCAGGGCAACTCTCTTGCCCTCGGACCTGAAATATCATTCACTGAACAAATTAATCGGCTTCGTCAAGAAGCTGAATTTGTTTGGTGAAATTTGAATAGGTATGAGCCACAATAGATTCTCGCGAGTCGCAGTGGAGGGCCTCATTGACCCACTCATTATAAACCTAACCTAACCTATCATTTCGTCTTCCATAATTTTGATAATTTCCTCCATTTTCGTATTGCCTATTTCCATTATTTCGATTACCATCGTTCCCATTCTGATATCCATTTCGGTGATTTCCATTCCCATTTCTATGGTTATCATATCTCGGATTTCTATTATCCCGTCCTGGTCCTCTTCTCTCGTAATTTCTATTTTCATTATTTCTATAATCATTTCTCCTTTCATTTTCTCTTCTTTGCTGTCCGTTCCCATTTTCACTTGATCGATTGTCTCGTAGATCATTGTGATTTGTATAGCTCCTTTCCACTCGTTGTAAGTAGCTTGATAGACTATCCATATATTTTATATTATGAAGCGCTATAGTTTCAGCTACTTCGGGATTATAATGTCTTCCAATGTACAACACTAATTCTTCCTCGTTCATTCCAGGTTCTAAGTACTGGGCTATATTGTATAATTGCATAGCGTAATTGTTAAGGTTTTTGCTCTTCTTGTAGTCAAATTTTCCGAAGTATAGCCTTTCCCTGAATGTCGCTTGTTGCAATTCTCCCCAGAAATAGGCTAAGAATTGTTGCTCAAAATCTCCTAAGCTTTGTATCTGTTCTTCCTTGTTACAGAACCATAACAAAGCATGGCCCTGTAGTATGCTCCTTATAATGAGCTTTATCTCCATGAAATCTCTTAATCCTTTAATTTTATTCCGAATTATTTTTAGGAATACTTTGGGATGTATATTGTTTATATTCCCATCAAATTTCACCCCGATTTCGAAATTGCTATGGAAATTTCCTGGACATACATTGACTCCTCCACTTCTTCTCAAATTCTCTTCCATTTCCTCTACCGTTTTCTTTTATCTGTTCCACTTCCTTTGTTATATGCTTAGCTTGTTTTGATACCTCTACTTTAATATTTTCTGGTAAATTCTCTTCTATATCTTTTCTAAATTCTGATACTTCTTCTACGATGATCTTTTCTATGTTTTCTCGAATTTTCATACCATTTTCTTGGATTTCTATCCTCAGATGTTTGTTTTCATCCCCAATGTCTTCTTTCACCTTCTCTATCTGCTTTCTGCTTTCTTCATTTTCTTCCCGAAGTTTCCTGAATTCTTGAATACTTTCAGCTTTCACCGCTTCTATCTTCTTTTCCAATTTATTCATGTTTCCATTCATTTTATCCATCTTGCCGTTTAAGCTTGCTTCCTCTATTCTATTTATATTTTCATTCAAAACGGACTGGAATTACTTATACCCATCCTCATTAAATTGTATAGAGCTAGTCTGGCGTGGAATTATATACCACCCAGTTGGTTGGCAGCTAGGGTAGTATATATACCGAAAGTGGGCCGCACTGACCCACACCCTAAATCTGTCAGACCAATCAGCCTAACATCTTTCCTGCTTAAAGGACTTGAAAGAGTACTGGACTGCCATATCAGGCAGGTAGCTTTATACAGCTCCCCCCTGAGCATCCACCAGTACGCTTATCAAACAGGCAAATCAACAGATTTAGCATTACATAACCTTGTTGAGAAAATCACACAATCCCTTAACAATAAGGAGATTGCGGTGGCCATTTTTCTCGACATCGAAGGAGCATTCGACAATGCACTACCAGCTTCCATTGGTTCAGCTTTGACTGAAAAGGGCATTAAACCAACGATTACCGGCTGGATATATGCCATGCTCACTAATAGAACAGCCACTACATCTATTCAGGACGAGGCCATCAGCTTTAAGGTTTCCAGGGGCTGCCCGCAGGGTGGAGTTTTATCTCCCCTTTTGTGGTCACTCCTGATGGATGACCTGCTTGGTACTCTCGTGGGTAGAGGGGTAGAACTGCAAGCGTATGCAGACGACCTTGTCATTTTGGCAAGAACCAAGTCAGGACGGGTTGCACATAATACCCTCCAAAGGACTTTGGACGATGTCTACAGTTGGTGCCAGAGGGAACAGATGTCTGTTAACCCTGGCAAAACTGTAATAGTTCCCTTCACCAGGAGAAGGAATTTGGCGGACCTTCCGCCACTTTCCTATAATGGTGAGGTTATTCCATTTGCAGCGGAAGTAAAATATTTGGGGATCATCCTAGATAAAAAACTTACTTGGAACGCTCACTTGGAAAAAGTCATCCATAAGGCCAGACTTTTCTTGTGGACATGTCGCAGGATCTGCGGAAAATCTTGGGGCTTGGGTCCCAAACAAATCCATTGGATATATGTGATGATTGTTAGACCAATGATCACATACGGAGCCATTGCTTGGTGGTCAAAATCTTTACAGAAAACGGCCCAAGCAAAGCTCTCTGGCATACAGAGACAGGCTAGTTTGGCTATAACTGGTGCTATCAGCACCACACCGTCAGCAGCCATGGAAGTCCTCCTGGACCTTCCTCCTCTCCACATACTTCTGGAAAAGGAGGCCAGATGGACAACATATAGAATTGTGCATATTTCTAAATGCACGAAACAGGCTTATACAGAGCAAAGTAGAATGCTAGCGGCTACCGAAAGTCATAGTATTCTAGGAATGACCTCTGATATAATGCCCCCAACAGTAAACCATAATCTGCCTTATACCGTCCTATTTCCAAATAGAGATGAATGGGTCCTCCGCAAGGATGAACTCTCAAGAGCAGATATCTGTTGGTACACTGATGGATCAAATACACCCTCAGGCTCTGGTGCGGGTGTATACGGTCGAAGACCTAGGACAGAAATCTCAACATCTCTGGGATCCTATGCAACCGTATTTCAGGCAGAAATTTATGCCATTGCTTCATGTGTGGAGAGTTTGGGGCAATCCAACCTGACACACAGATCAATAAAAATTTTCACGGACAGCCAAGCGGCCTTGAAAGCACTTAGCTCGTACCGTGTAACGTCGAAATTGGTTTTAGACTGCCAAAAAAGACTCGCCTCAATAGGAGAACGCAACAGGGTATCGCTGGTTTGGATTCCTGGCCACTCTGGTATGGATGGTAATGAGAAGTCTGACTCTCTTGCAAGAGAGGGTGCCGCTCATGACTTTATCGGACCAGAACCTACAATTGGCATCGCAACAAGTGTTGTCAAACATACACTAAATACTTGGACTGCAAGAAGAGTTTTAGACTTCTGGCATAATATACCAGGATTGGTTCATTCAAAGGCCTTCATACATCCTTCGAATAATGTATCCAAACAAATGTTAGGCTATAAAAGACACGATCTACGGTGCCTAACAGGCCTCTTAACAGGCCACTGTCGATTGAATCATCATATGCTGAAACTTGGACTGTCGGACGATCCGATTTGCCGTCTTTGTTTGGAAGATGATGAAACAGCAGAGCATATAATTTGTGCCTGCCCCGCCGCGGCGCAAATCAGGTATCGGATGTTTGGCAGGGCAACTCTCTTGCCCTCGGACCTGAAATATCATTCACTGAACAAATTAATCGGCTTCGTCAAGAAGCTGAATTTGTTTGGTGAAATTTGAATAGGTATGAGCCACAATAGATTCTCGCGAGTCGCAGTGGAGGGCCTCATTGACCCACTCATTATAAACCTAACCTAACCTATCATTTCGTCTTCCATAATTTTGATAATTTCCTCCATTTTCGTATTGCCTATTTCCATTATTTCGATTACCATCGTTCCCATTCTGATATCCATTTCGGTGATTTCCATTCCCATTTCTATGGTTATCATATCTCGGATTTCTATTATCCCGTCCTGGTCCTCTTCTCTCGTAATTTCTATTTTCATTATTTCTATAATCATTTCTCCTTTCATTTTCTCTTCTTTGCTGTCCGTTCCCATTTTCACTTGATCGATTGTCTCGTAGATCATTGTGATTTGTATAGCTCCTTTCCACTCGTTGTAAGTAGCTTGATAGACTATCCATATGTTTTATATTATGAAGCGCTATAGTTTCAGCTACTTCGGGATTATAATGTCTTCCAATGTACAACACTAATTCTTCCTCGTTCATTCCAGGTTCTAAGTACTGGGCTATATTGTATAATTGCATAGCGTAATTGTTAAGGTTTTTGCTCTTCTTGTAGTCAAATTTTCCGAAGTATAGCCTTTCCCTGAATGTCGCTTGTTGCAATTCTCCCCAGAAATAGGCTAAGAATTGTTGCTCAAAATCTCCTAAGCTTTGTATCTGTTCTTCCTTGTTACAGAACCATAACAAAGCATGGCCCTGTAATATGCTCCTTATAATGAGCTTTATCTCCATGAAATCTCTTAATCCTTTAATTTTATTCCGAATTATTTTTAGGAATACTTTGGGATGTATATTGTTTATATTCCCATCAAATTTCACCCCGATTTCGAAATTGCTATGGAAATTTCCTGGACATACATTGACTCCTCCACTTCTTCTCAAATTCTCTTCCATTTCCTCTACCGTTTTCTTTTATCTGTTCCACTTCCTTTGTTATATGCTTAGCTTGTTTTGATACCTCTACTTTAATATTTTCTGGTAAATTCTCTTCTATATCTTTTCTAAATTCTGATACTTCTTCTACGATGATCTTTTCTATGTTTTCTCGAATTTTCATACCATTTTCTTGGATTTCTATCCTCAGATGTTTGTTTTCATCCCCAATGTCTTCTTTCACCTTCTCTATCTGCTTTCTGCTTTCTTCATTTTCTTCCCGAAGTTTCCTGAATTCTTGAATACTTTCAGCTTTCACCGCTTCTATCTTCTTTTCCAATTTATTCATGTTTCCATTCATTTTATCCATCTTGCCGTTTAAGCTTCCCTCTATTCTATTTATATTTTCATTCAAATCGTCCTTCATTGTGTTCAAGTCTCCCCTCAAATTTTGTTCCATTTTGTTCATGTCTGTCTTTATACTGTTTATGTCTCTCCTCAACATAGCAAATAATTGTTGCATCCATTGTTCATTTATATTTATTCCTCCTTGTGTTTCCCTTCTTTCTTGTGTATCTTCTTGTTCCACGTCTTCTTCATCTCCTTTTGTATTTTCTTCAGATGCACCTCCTTCTGATTGCTGTCCCTGGATCAAATATTGAACCTGGAAATCTCCCATTCCATGGCTCCTCTCTTCTCTTTCCTCTTCCGATCCGCTATCGTTTCCGACCTGCTTTCCATTTCTCAATACCATTTTCTTGTCCATGATTTCTTTGTTTGTTATTAATTAAAGCAATTTAATTATTTATATTTGCCCCAACGTTGGGCCGACAATTTACTATTATTTAATTATTGTAATGAATAATTTATAATTTATCTTTTTGTTAAGTTTATTTATGGGCGCCAATTTATAATTATTCCCTTGACTGACTAGCTCAATTTTTTTTAATTATTTATTTATAACGTTTATTTAATTAGTCGGAAGCATGAGAATCCTCCCTTTGAGTTCTGGATATAATAATCAAAGATTGAGGAAATATATTCATAATCTTACCTTTAACTTACAACCTCTGAAAGAAACAATATCTGTTAAATAAAACGATTGAAATACGACAACAATGATATTGATAATTTAATTATGGATGTGAGAATAAAAAAAATCAACACATCAATGTAAAGCGGTTTAATAAAATAATTTGAAAATTTTGAACCTGATTGGAACATAATAAAATAGTTTTGAAACTATTAATTTGCTTTGAACATTTATTCTTATGGAATTGTGCCACCCTATATCATACATGTATTCTTTATAACAAAATGTTCCCACTACTGCGTCGGCGCTAAATCTCCAAACGCATGCGCTGCTACAATATACATGAAAGAAGGAGGTTTTCCTTCCATAAATAACGTTTTATAGTCAACACGACGTTAGCGTGCTTGTGATGAAAAAATTTGTTAAAATTATCAAGTTTCTATAATCAATTACATATAAGTGATAATTTATAAACTATATATGTGCGTGTGTTTAAAGGTCAAGAAAGTGATAGATTAAAGTTATACATGTAATAGCTGGAAGGAAGATATGAGATTTAATTTAACATTCATGATGCACGTGATATTTCAAGTAGATAAATTTACAAAAGGTGAGTATAATAATTTTATAGATAAATAACGTTTTATAGTCAACACGACGTTAGCGTGCTTGTGATAAAAAAATTTGTTAAAATTATCAAGTTTCTATAATCAATTACATATAAGTGATAATTTATAAACTATATATGTGCGTGTGTTTAAAGGTCAAGAAAGTGATAGATTAAAGTTATACATGCAATAGCTGGAAGGAAGATATGAGATTTAATTTAACATTCATGATGCACGTGATATTTCAAGTCGATAAATTTACAAAAGGTGAGTATAATAATTTTATAGATATTAAAGATATAATTCTCTATAGATAAATTTATGATGCATCATATTTTATTGCTTTTGGCCTTTTTATGCGTTATATAATTCGAACGTTCTACTAAAGATTTGCGTGTACACTTTGAAAATGTTAATTGGAATTCCAAATAAGTTTAAGCAAAATACACAGACCTTATTTTTGCCGGCTGCACTCGCATCTTCAAATCTTGCAGATATCTCATAAGAGATACGCTCCTACTGCACTATTTAATCCTTATACAGGATTGGATACTCTTGTGATTAGTTTGATTTAAATTTTTTATATAATTTTAACTTTTAAATACTTTTTAAACAATTTTGTACAGAGAGCAATCTTTTATCGACGCATCCTCCATCACCATCTACAATCGACTTTTTTTTTCAGAATCAACAAGTATTTCAGCTTCCCTAGTCCATAGCTCACTTATTTGTTTTTTTATCACTAAAATTGTTATTTTCCAGTCTTTTAGTTACTATTTTGAAAAAACATGAATTTATTGTCCTGGAGGGTAATAACACTGATTCACTTAGATTTCTATTGTATTAAGGAATTTTAATTAAGTCCTCTTTTCCTCCTACAATAGTCAATTTTCTTATATTTATGTTGTTTAGCAAATTTGAGAAATGTTTATTTTTACAAATTTTACAACCTATATTATTAATTAACCTATATGTAATTGATTCTATTTTAGTTTGAGTCTTGTTCTATAGTTATTATACATAAACTCCTGATTATTTTTGTTTTTGTAATTAAATTTTATATATATAATCAATAAGCAAGGATTTTATGTTGGTAATGAAAATTCCCTAGCAGGCATTACTTCCTGTAAATATTCATTTCCTTTTTATACGTTTGGGCTGTGTTCCAACTATCTTTTCCATCTAGTTTCAACCCTTTGCAATGAATGAATGAATACATGGTATTCTAAACTTTTGCTACTACAAAAAAAATATGTAAATAATGTTAAGTTATCGTTAGACTGATTATTCTTTTCTCTTAATTTAGGTTTCAAGCTATTATATGACGTTTCGTACTGCAGAAATTGCTATGGCTGTGTTCAGTGTAATACGGAATTCCGTGACTTTGACAACCAATCAGAATTACTGGTACAGGTAATATTTACTATTTAATTAACTAATATAGTGTTGGAATTTTTATTCTTCATCCCTTTTTAAAACATTCACATCAATATTTCACCCGATTTATTCATATTTCAATATTTTTATATTTTAACATTTGACTTGTTATTGAGTTTATTCTAATGGTTGTGTCTACTGACACTCCTTCCGTTACAATAAGACCTTTTTATTATGTTTATTTATTTCAATATATTTACAAAACTAGATGACTAGTTCAATATATATATATATATATATACATATATATATATATATATATATATATATATATATATATATATATATATATATATATATGTATATTAATACAGTTCCTTTATTTGAAATTTAAAAGAAACGTTAAAAATAAGGAAAATTATTTATACTTTGTATGCAATACTTTTGATATACACAGTATTGTATGAGAAATCGATATATTTGAAAGATTCAGTATATATCAAATTTGACAATTTTAATTTCCGATGACATTTATGCAGAATGTATTTATTGATAGATAGATCATGTTACGATTTGGGAAAAAATATTCGAAATTTCAAAATTAAGAGGTCTCTGCTAGCATACTGACAATTATAATAAAAGAATTTAAAATCTCTCTTTGTTATTGGGAAACATAATTTAGTATTTTTTTTTAAAAAGGAAAAAGTTTGTAACCACAGGAGAAGAGATTTATTTATTTGGGAAAAGTTTAGTTAGTTGAATTTGAAATCCCCACGAGACAACATCGTATTTTAGAGTTGTCTCACTTTTTGTGAATATTGTAGAAATAGTCTAATAGTATAATTAAATTCATAAATCCATCCATTCTAAAATCAGTGCGTGCGTAATTTGACGAAAATTTTATCCTATTTATTTCGAGTGGAAGTTCCAGATTTCTAAATTATATGTTCCATAGTATTGGTGAGTCCGCTACAGTTTATTATTATCTATCAAGAATAACAGGCCTTGTTAATAAAATTAAATAGATGCAAGTTAAGGCCCTGAATACGATGACCCAGCGCCACGGAACCCGCTGACGCAGCACTGACAACGAAGTTATAAATACAAATGTTAATGTACTCTTTCACTCTTTATGTCAGATTAGTTGTTGAATAAAGTAGTCATTATAATCATTTTCGCTTTTTAAAAACATTCTTTTCGGAACTACAAACTTCACTGGCGCAGTCAGTAGGATTTTCCGGAAAATTACACGAGTTTCGCGAGTAGTTTGTTCGTTTCTACGATTAACCGGAAAAACCGAACTTTTTCCTGTAGTACAAAAGCCTAGATTCGAAGGTATATCGGGTAAAAAGTATTAGTTACTACAAGAACTGTGAAAGTGTTCCAAAGAAGAAGAAAAACGAAAAAGCAGTTAATCCAAGTCCTGGGTGAAGAACAAAAATCGTCCGATCCTATAGGCAGTAGATGTAAGAAGTAAGAAAATTATGAAAATCGTCATTCTTGCGTAAGTGCTAATCCTTTTTAAACATTTATTCCTTATATATATATATATATATATATATATATATACTTTTTTTATAATAGTATTTATAATCGAGAAAAATAAAATAAAATAATAAGAAATAATTCATATACACTAAAGAAATATAAGTTAACAAAGTTTTATTATTTCATGACAGAAGATTATAGAGATCTTAATTTGAGTAGTCTTTTCGAAGTAATAAATTCAATAGAATCAGAAATGGCTCAACCTAATTACCAATTATTAAAGTTATACTTAGATTCAATTCCACCATACGATGGTAATCCACATACTCTCACTATATTTTAAGGTAATTGTGAAAGTTTAATTAATACTTTTGCAAGTCAAACAGATAATGCTTTGAATAATTTTTTGTTAAGAGCGATTTTAGGCAAATTGACAGGTAGAGCACAAATACTAATAGGTTCACGAATTGAGCTAACTACCTGGCAATTAGTAAAAGCCGCGCTTAACCTAAGTTTTGGTGATCAGAGAGAGACATAGATTGTTTGATACAAGACTTAATAGCGTTAAGACCTTCGAAAAATGAAGCACCGTATACATTTGGCATGCGTTGTCAAGACGCACGGAGCTTAATCGTTTTCAAATTAAATTCTTTAAATTTACCTGCAGCCGAGAGAACAGTAAGATTAAAAAGTTATGACGATTTATCGCTAAAAACGTTTATTAGATGTTTACCGTTTTCAATTCAAACAAATGTTAGGTTAAGAAATCCAGACAGTTTGGAAAAAGCAATGAGTTTGGTTATAGAGGAGGAAAATTTTCTTTACTCGACCCAGAGATCAAATAATTCAAATACTCAAAATAATTTTAAACCATCATCTAGATTCACTCCTGCGAGAAATAATTCAAACTTTGCTTATACAAACTCAAACATAAATTCAAATTTCAATCAACGCTCATTTCCTTCGCAACCACGTCCTAATTTTCAATCACATTTCTCACAGTCTCCAATAATGTTTCAAAACTCGATACCACGTCAGTCTCATCCTTCGTCTCTATTTAGACCACAAACGTTTACTAACAACTCCTTCAATAGAAATCCCAATAATAATTTTGTACCACAACGTCAACATAATTTCCAAAAATTTTATAATAATTCTGCAATCCAACAAAGAAATCATAACCAATCCTTTAATCGTGCTTTTCTTCAAAATCAATATAAACC
Source organism: Galeruca laticollis (assembly GCA_963921935.1). NCBI lineage: Eukaryota > Metazoa > Arthropoda > Insecta > Coleoptera > Chrysomelidae > Galeruca > Galeruca laticollis. The sequence goes on along the minus strand of OY998179.1, from coordinate 183,129,065 downwards.
CGAACCGATGGACATTTCATCAGCAAATACTTCCTTAAAATCAAAACCCCAACCAAAATTCACCACCAATGAATTATTTAACCAAGAGGTTAACCAAGTTCAATTTGAAAATCCATTCGAACCAGATCAACTTGATTATTTTAATTATCAACATTTACACCCAGATGATTCCCCAGAAACTCAATACCCCTATCATGATAACAATTTTCAAGAAAACAATGTTAATGCTTATAAACAAGATAATATGTACACGGAAACATGTGCGAATATAGGGAAAAACGATTATGTAAATTTTTGTCTGGCGTCGAACTCCGACGGTCGGAGATAATACAAGTAAATGCATTAAAAGCAAATCTGCCGTATATTATAATTCCTGAAATAAATGCTAGATTCTTGATAGACACCGGTAGTACAAAAAGTTTAATAAACCCTGATTTAGCACATACGTATTATAAAAAATTTATTTTCAAGGAGAAATTTAATATACAAACGGCGCATAGTATTTCTTTTCACGACGAAGTAGCTAATATACCAGTTTTTAGTATTTTTAATGTAAAACAATATCATAAATTTTATCTTTTTAAGTTTAGCGAGAATTTTGAAGGAATAATAGGAGTAGATTTACTCGAACAATTAAAAGCAACTATAAATGTTAACACAAGAGAGATGTCTACCCCTTACGTTACTGTACCTATTATTTTCCAGCCAAATAATAATAATAAACAATATCAATCAATAAAAAATTATCGTATCGTTATACCAGGTAGAATACAACAGGTTGTAAAAGTACCTGTTACCCAAAGCAATGGGATAGGTATTTTAGAATACCAAAATTTTGGTAATGGTATTGAAATGCCCAAAGCTTTAGTCAACGTTCGTGATAATTATGCTATAACTACTATTACTAATGTCAATGAAAATTCTGTGAAGCTAGAAATTTCAGAACCATTTGATATAGAACCAATAGATTTAGTCCACGTTAACTGTATAGAAAAAATGGAAACTGATGAAATAATATCCGAACATTACGATAGATTGCTTAAAAATAATTTAAAAAATATAAGACTTGATCATTGTAAGGCGGAAAAGAAGAACGCTATTAAAAAATTACTTTTTGAATATAGGGATATATTTTATTGTGAGGGCACTCCTTTAACTTTTACAAATCAGATAAAACATAAAATCAAACTAAAAAACGAATCTCCAGTTTATACAAAGTCATATCGCTTTCCTGAAGTTCATAAAGACGAAGTTAGGTCACAAATTTCTAAATTGTTAGAGCAAGGTATAATACAGGATAGTAATTCGCCATTTTCGAGTCCAATTTGGATTGTGCCCAAGGCCTTTAATCCCGCCACTGGCAAACGCTCTTGGAGAATGGTAATTGATTATCGGAAGCTAAATGAGCAAACAGTAGATGATAAGTATCCAATACCTCTCATTACAGATATTTTAGGTAAATTAGGTAAAGCAAATTATTTTTCCACTATGTAGATGATGTAGAAAAAACTGCCTTCAGCACGGAAGAAGGGCATTACGAATTTAAAAGAATGCCTTTCGGTTTGAAAAATGCTCCCTCCACCTTTCAAAGAATAATGAATTCAGTTTTAAGAGGTTTACAAAATCAAATTTATGTTGTTTATCTTGATGATATATTAATATATAGTACATCATTACAAGAACATATAGAACGTTTAAAAAAGGTATTTGAAAGACTTAGGCAAAGTAATTTAAAAGTACAATTAAATAAGTCGGAATTTTTGCAAAAATCTGTTAAATATTTAGGTCACGTTATTACTCCGGATGGTGTCAAACCCAACCCTGAAAAAATTTCTGCAATTAAAAATTTCCCAATACCTCGAACTACGAAAGATATTAAAAGCTTTTTAGGTCTTCTTGGTTATTACAGGCGATTTATTCGAGACTTTGCAAAAATAACTAAGCCGCTTACCAAATGTCTTAAGAAAGGAGCTCAAATCATACATAACGACGAATTTATTAATTGTTTTAACGCTTGCAAGGAAATACTTACTAATGACCCTGTACTCGTATACCCAGATTTTAATAAACCCTTTGTGCTAACTACTGATGCAAGCAATTTCGCTATCGGAGCTATTTTGTCACAAGGTGACGTCCCCCGTGACCGACCAGTGGCATACGCCTCTAGAACACTTATTTGAAACTGAAACCCGGTACTCTACTATCGAAAAAGAACTTTTAGCAATAGTTTGGGCATGCAAACATTTCCGCCCTTATTTGTATGGCCCCCCTTTTCTGATCTACACAGATCACAAGTCTTTAACTTGGCTCTTTAGTTTTAAGGAGCCTAACTCAAAATTAATTAGATGGCGCCTGCGTCTCGAAGAGTACGACTACAAAATTATATATAAAAAAGGTAAAGTCAATGCCAACGCGGACTGTCTATCGCGCATAGCGATAAACGCTTTGGAAGACGAATCGATGATCAATAATCCAGGCGATATCGATCTAGACATCTTAGACAACCTCAGAGATTTAGCAGAATCTTTTGTTGGTGAAGATCACGAAGAACAACCTTCCACTAGTAAAACCGCGCCCAAAATCAATATATTGGAAAATAAACAAGTCAAACCTCCCGACAAAATACTAGAAAATATTAACGAACATGACAATGACCTTATGACACAACACTCTAATGCCGACGATTCAGGAAATAACGGAATTCCTATACTTGACGAAATAATTAATAATAAAACACATCAAATCTTAGTATTTCCAAATTTATATAAAAAACTAGACGTTGCGGACTCGACTTATGAAAATAAAAAAATAGTAACTGTGAAAATTCCTGAAAATGATTCAAATAATTTTATTTTTACATTTTTATTAGAGTATACTGATAGCAAAACCACTTATCATATTTATTTCCACAAGGACAAATTTTACAAATGGTTTGTAACGTATATTCACAATATTTCAACGAAACCGGACCCAAACTAATAAAATGTACCAAACAAGTAAATACTATAACAAATGAAGAAGAACAGTTACTTTTAATAAGAAATCATCACGAAGGTAAAACAAACTACAGGGGAATTAACGAAACCGTAGAATACTTAAAAAGAAATTATTATTGGAAAAATCTAAAATCAACAGTAACTAATTTTATTAATGCTTGTAACATTTGTCAAAGATCTAAATATGCTAGAAAAAACCCTTACGTGCCGCTTATGTTAACAGAATCAGCTACTAAACCATTTCAAATTGTACGTGTAGATGTATTCACATTCGATGGAGAATTATACTTAACACTCACAGATGCTTTCTCAAAATTCGCACAAGCAATTTTTATTGAAGGTAAGACCGCAGTTATCATAAGTAGAGCTCTAATTAAATATTTTACAACTTTTGGTGTTCCACAAACTTTAGTTCTAGACAAAGGAACCGAATTTAATAATCAAACAGTTAAAGATATACTGGCACTCCATAAAATTAATGTTCACTATACTACCCCAGCTCACCATCAGTCCAACTCAATAGCAGAACGTTTACATTCGACACTAATCGAACAATTACGCATATTACAGGAAATTTACCCCGATGAAAAAGGCAATTTAATGGACTATGCTATACTAGGCTACAATAATACTATACATAGCTCAACTAATTTTACTCCATTTGCACTTACTTTCGGACACACGAAATCCCAACGAAATATTTGACTCACATTCATTTTATAACGATTACGCCGAAAAACACAAAGAAAAACTGAAACATGTATATGACAAGGTAAATAAGACATTGACTGACAAAAAGCAAAAAGTAATTACGAAACGTAACGATCAAGGTGACGATAACCCGGAATTTAAACTTAATAAAATTGTTTATAAACAAAACCCTAGACGACGTAACAAAAAAGACAAAGTATTTTTAGGCCCTTACCAAATAACTGAAAAATTATCTAGAAACCGCGTAGAAATTACTAGACAGTTTAATAGAAACAAGAAAGAAATAGTACATATTAAAGAACTAAAAAAACCTCCCGTAATTGCAGGTTCCTCATCAGGTTGACCAGCACCCAATCAAATTTCCCAAAATTCCATAACTTTAATGACAATCCTGGACTCCTACCACTATACATAGGTAATGCACAAATTAAGACTGACTTATGGACATTCATTCAAACTTACGACTTGACAAATATAACAAACTTCGAGACCAATATGAGATCATTAAAAATTCACTTTTAAATAAATCCGAATATTATAGATTTCATAATGAATTTGAGAACTCTTATCGCATAATTAAGATACTTGAAAATAAAATAAGCATACAATTAAAACAACTTAATCCTATAGGGAAACTGAGACGTAAAAGATCTCTTTTTGACGGAATTGGCTCTGCTATAAAATTTATTACTGGAAATCTCGATCAAAACGATGCGAGGAGATATGACGACGCGATATTATCTCTCTCAAATAATCAAGAGAAATTCAAAACATTATTTAAAGACCAAATAACTTTGCTTCAAAAATCAATTGATAGTTTTGAGAACAATATGCGAATACTCGCCAACAACCAATTAATTTTGAAAGATCGTATAACAAGCATGCAGGAAATGATAAAGAATCTTAAGCTGGAAGAAGTAGAAACTTATCATTATTTCGCAATTCAAACTATTGTATCCCAAATTACTACAAGTTTTCAATTAATCTATGATCTACTCGAGAAAATAGAAGTTGCTGTTACTTTCTCTAAATTAAATACCTTTCATAACTCCATAGCTGATTCGAACGATTTGCTTTCAGAAATTTTAATAATTAGCAAACAGCTAAAGGAAAATAAATTCCCATTTGAACCAATTCTGGAAAATATCCTATTATTTGAGAAGACTATTAAAATTAAGAGCTACGGCAAAGCAAACAAAATAATATTTATTCAGTTAAACGATTATAATTACTATCATTTGTATTCTCTTCCAACACCCTCCTTTCATTCCTACAAAACAATAATCCTGCAATCAAAATACCTACTATCCTCTGAGCACGAGTACGCATTTATGGATACTAGATGCCAAGAAGTTCCCGCAGGAGAGTTCCTCTGCGAAGACATCCAGCCAATCCAGAATACCAACAATCCTCCTTGCGAGATCCAGTTGTGAAATATTCAAAAAACATTACGAGGTGTCACCAAATTTCTACCAAGATCACCGAACCTCAAGTTCAGAAAGTGAAGAAAAATCAATGGATAATTATTCTACCCCATAGTATCGTGGCAACGCAAAAGTGCGGTAAAATTATAAAAAATATTCCTCTTCAAGGAAGCTATTTACTGGAACTTAGTAATAACTGTAAAGTGCAGCTAGAAGGCATATTATTGAAAACTTTCGAGGATCAATCTAAATTAAAAAATGTTGAAATTCCGCGATTAGAACCACTTAGTGAATTTGCAACTCCGGAAAATATAAACTTTCCAACAATTCAAATAGACTCAATCAAATTAGACGAATTAAAAACTGTTTATAGTGCTTTAGACTCTAAAAGAACTAAAATTGAAAATATAAAAACAGTTCCAGTGCATTTTGACAAAATTAGTATTTACACAATTTTACTTTACATTTTTGGAATTTTAATAGTTATTTACATGAGTTTTAAGTACTGCCGATCCAATGCCGAACCGGACAGAGAGGGAGAGGAAGCCATTCAAGAGAAACCCTTAGAAGTGGATATTGGACTTTCTTCGTTGAACTCTGGTTCATCCCCCATAGTTCTCCACTAAGGCCGGAGGAGTTAAGGCCCTGAATACGATGACCCAGCGCCACGGAACCCGCCGACGCTGCACCGACAACGAAGTTATAAATACAAATGTTAATGTACTCTTTCACTCTTTATGTCAGATTAGTTGTTGAATAAAGTAGTCATTATAATAATTTTCGCTTTTTAAAAACATTCTTTTCGGAACTACAAACTTCACTTGCATCTATAAAGATATCATTTTGAATTCAAAGGAAATAACCATTACGTATGAAAATTTAAATCATTCGACGAATTTTATGAAATAAACATTTTTGGACTGTGATCGTGGGATTTGACATTTATACATGTCAAGTAAATATTCGAAATTTTGAATTCTTGTTAAAAGTATTTATAATCGTTGAAATTAGAGATTAGGTGTTTTCTAGTACATAGGTTGTTTTTAATTTTAATGTCTATATGAAAATACGATTTTGTCATTTAACTATATTATTGGGAATACTAAATTTTGAAATTTTGTGATTTGATAATAGAATATAAATTTTTTAATCTTACTGTGGTATTAATTTAGAACATATTTTTATAGAACTTAAACATATAGCATTCAATAAAAATTTTAATTTAGTCAGTGACATTTGGATAAATGTCATGAGGTAATTAAAATGCCTTCATAATATTAAACAAACAGTCACACGAGGCTCTCGTGTTAACAATCTGGAATAATAGAGTTAATATTTAATTTGGATATTACTTTAAATTTATAAAAATTTATTTAGTTTTAATAACAATTTGATCCCACCCTGAGATGAGAGTGATATGAATTCATTATAAATAAATTCATCTTTTGAAATACTAAAAATATTTATTATAGCCGGGAATTATTTGACAACTGTCAAATTAAAATATATTGCATACGCTGCTAAAGGTGTGTGTGTGCAATATTGTCGCTACAATCAAAGATTGTATAACGTGAAAAAATAAATTTTCAATTGTGATATCTATATATTCATAAATAAAAAACATTTATAATAGATAAAATATTATATATATATATATGGAAGAAATTTTGGGGCTTCGAGTTCAAACCGAACGATGCGTGTCGGCGTACAATCGTAATCTTTATGAATTTTCTTTCACGATATAAAAAATACTCATATCACAATTTTTTGTTAATAGGTTCCTAATTAAGTGTCCTTTGGAATAGTTGAAGAAAATTTGAACAAATTTTGGGGATTTGAGTTCAAAACGAACGATGAGCTTCGGCACACAATCATAATCTTTATGAATATCTTGATGTTATAAAAAATACTTACATCACAATTTTTTGTCAATTGGTTTCTAATTAGAAGTTCTTTGTACTAGTTGAATAATTATATTTTTTATTTTTGGGTCTTCGATTCAGAATCGTGAAATGTATACAAGAACAACTATTTGAAAACTTTTTATTCACTTAATCTTTAATTTTTGGTATTAAAATTATGTATCCAATTAAAATGTCATTATATGTTTCCTATGTTAACATTTTTTTGCAAAAGTACAGTTTATTTTGTAAAAAAATATTCGTAGATAGTTTAAAAAACATCCGTGGATAACTTCACACGGGTGAAAAAATTTAATAATATAACATTTCAGTAAGTATAAGTAAATACAGATTTTTAAAAGTGGCTCTTTCTTCTTTTTGAATAGGAAGAAACATTTGAGATTGATTCGTCTATTATTAAAACACCTATAAATGTCAGCAAACTTGTTTATGTGATTAATTCTAATTACAAGATGTCTACGTTAATACCTACTGTCATACTAGTTTACATCACATTTCTAAATAGGATAGAATTATTTTTAAAAATTATCAATTTTTCTACAATTACCAGTTCTGTAAAGTAAAAACTCCACAGGAGAAATTTATTCAAAATTATACATATTTTATGTTATAAAACTTGAAGACATTTCTTTAAAAATACTATTTTCACATTAACGTTGCATACCTGATAAGGCCAACAAAAAATAATATATTAATATTGTCATGCCTCTCCTAGAATTTTTCGAGTGAGTAGCAAATCATGTTTGGACATAGAAAATTAAAATTGATAGTTTAGTAAGTAGTCTAAGTTTCAAAAATTTTAATTATTGCTAACGGTCTCGAGTGTAGAAAGTAACCACTACATTTCCTCCCAAGCCTATCCCGAATCAATGCACTGGATGAGCCAGCATCTACTAGTAAGTTTTATTTATTAGTTTTTTCATCATATTTTTATGAATACAAAAATAACCCACCAAATTCAATAATTGAAAAATATTTTATCCTACAAAGTTTCTCTATACTTTTTATCAATATTTTAAAACAAATTTTTACCTTTGCAAAAGCGTATGCAGACTGACGAAACTTGTCTTGGGCTAAGGATAAATTACCAATTTTATACCATAAAGTAACATCAGTTCCATCCAATTGTGACGCCTGAAAAATGTAGTCAATCACTCAATTTTTTAAGTAAAAATGTGTATCAATAACTTACTAATAAATACTTTTTCAGGGCATCGTTAACTCGATCAAGATTCAAGTATATGTTACCCATATTTACATGACAAGAATATTTCAAATTCGACATAGATTTAGGTAGGCCTCCATTGTTTTCTAATAAAGGTATATTTTCATCAATTAATTTACCGAGTATTGACTCTGCTTCCGAATAAACACCTTCTGTTTGAAGATGTAAAGCTTTGTTGTATAATTCCAACACAATTTCTTCCTGTAATAATAATAAATAAATGTCAACAAAAATTGACAATTTTTTTATTGCAGAGATACTCTTAGCTTGTAAATAATTATAATATTTTAAAGTAATCGTAACAAATAGTTACCTGAGCTTCTCTTCTTATTACTGGCGCATCTTCATCAGATAATGATTCTCTATTTAGAGCTTTAATTTTCAACATTTTTAGTCTTTCGAGTAGTTATCACAATAGAATACATTTATATATAGCCGATAGTTTATTTAAATGTTCACAAAATCCACGAAAATACGAAAAAGAGTCTTAAATATGTTTTTAACATGATCCATTTTAAAAATTGTTGACAAATTAAAAATGACGTTGACTGTTGACAGAGCAATAGGATACGTAAATTTATTTAGCAACCATGTTTTTATTATTCAAAGTTTTCAATTGGTTGTGCATAGTGCATATAAGAAATCGCCGTGATTTACCCCTTAAGGCGCCATTTCATGGAGACGCTAGACCAAAGAATACACGTTGGTGTATTCTTTGGCTATACGCTGGCATCAAGCGTTAAACGTCGTCCCGTGGTATGAACTTGAATCATAGATTAAAGCATTAGAATAAATTGCTCCATCTGAAATAGAGTTATAAACTTTATTAAATGAAACTAAAAAAAGGTACATTTTCACGTGACGCAGGAAGCTAAAAAAACGAGCGTCAAAAGCAGTCACGTGACTGATGCAACGCTCAAATTTAGAGCTTCCATGAAAAAGGTATTCCAGCGTCAAAATTGGAGTGTCTTGCAAATAAAATGCATATACAATCTAAATTTAATCGAGTTCGCGCTACGTAAATGAAAAAGTATCATGTTAATTATATTTAGGGAGGTATTGCCAATTGCAATAACGCACACCGTGCAGTATTTATGTTGCGCTATTTTAATAACGATCTACCTAAAATTGATTTGGAAATATCGTAGCTCTGTGTTACGTAGAATGTAACATAACATATCTTCTTTGTGTACTTATAATTTTCAAAAAAGTTAAAATCAAAAACCAAGTAAACTTATTATTTGCATATTTAAAAAAATTTAATGTAAGTGCACGTAAGTATGGATGAAGCTCTTGAAGCGGTGATCTTAGCTGGATCTAATGAAAATGCTATTGAATATGTGATTTTGCATAATATAAAAGGAGTGGAGACAATCCAAATAGAGATCGCCAAAGCCCTATTATTGAATAATATGCAAGAAGATAATGTAAAAAACAATTTTATGTTTGAAAGGGAAGATATTTATAGGTTGACAGAGGCTCTTGGGATCCCTAAAACAATTTATACTTCCACTCGTAGTTCTGTTATAGGCTAGTGTTAGTATTATAAGATACAAAAGTAAAAGTATGTATAGTTGCGGCCAAAAAAAATGGGACATTTGTTGTTTCCTAGTGTAAATATGTCTTTTCCGTGAAACTGTTTCGTCGTATATTTAAATGATAATAACACTAAAGTGTAAATAATATTGTTTTCCAGTATTAAATATCAAAGGCTACTAAATAATTTTAATTTTCAATATAAAAACAACAATTAATATTTAGTAATCCCGCCATTATGCTGTATGACTTCTCTTAATCTGCTGGTCATCGATCTGTATAATGTGGAACAATATTCTTCAGGTATTTCCTCCCAAGCATTATTTATAACTTCCAACAAACCTTCGACGCTTCTTGGTCTTACATTTGCTTTTCGAATTTCTCTTACTAACATTGCCTAAACATTTTTACTGGGTTCAAGTCTGGGCTTTTAGTACAGCAGTTAAGAACATTAATATAATATTACGTGCCCGAAACCATTCGATCACTACACCAGAGTTATGCACTGCACAGTTATCTTGTTGGAAGATAAAATCATTGTTAGGGAAAAGAATCTCAACAGAAGGAAGCATAACATTTTGTAAAATTCTGATATATGCTTCACTATTTAATCTTTCGCCAATATGCCATAGAACTCCAGGTCCTTGCGTAGATATCCACGTCCACATATTTACAGAAAAACGACCACTTTATTTGTGATTAACATAATTCTCGTCAAACCGTGGATTCGGTGGGCGATAGACACGAATATTGCCGCTATTTGACGATTGGAAAACCTTTCATCCATAACACGCTTCCAAAATTGTTCGTCATAAGCAAAATGCTCTAAAGCGAACCCCATTCTTGCTCCTTTGTGACTATTGTTTAATAATAGTTTCCTTGCTGCTGCGTGGCATTTCAATTCAGACTGTGATAATCTGCGACGGCCCGTACGACAGGATGCTGGAATAGCTTGAACTACAGTTTCAAATGGATTTGCTCATAAATGGTTAATCAAAGCAGTATCCTGTTAAGCACTTGATTTTCTCGGACGTCCTGAGTCTGGAGTTCAGTTAATTGTTCCATCATATCACCATCTTCTTAAAATACTTGAAACTGAGTTCTTGCATACATTGTAAAATGCTGCAGTTTGCCTTACTGACCACCCATCGTCTATTTTTGCGATTATTCCACCTATCGTCAATGAATTTATATGCGACATAATTACTTTCATATTTGGAATTGTTTGACAGAAGTCAAATATTCAATGTTGACATGACATATTCAAAAGACAAATTCAAGCAGCTAGAATTAGACAAAAATCTGCTATAACAGTTGTCCCATTTTTTTGGCCGCAACTGTACATTGCGTTATCTCCTTTACATATTTCATAACGCCAACCAAAACACAATCTAAATACCATCTAACCACAATAAACACGCTTATAAACAAAAACCTAATATTAGAAAACCGATGCGATTTGTTTCGTTTTGTCAACTGCGCAGGACAATTTTGTGCCTTATTTATAATAACGCTCAACGGTACGTAACCGTAACTTACACGAAGAGCTTACGTTATTAGCGTTAGAGACGTAAAAAAGTGAATCGCGCATTTAATAATGGCCAAAATACCGCAAGCGTAATTACCGCAAAGCATTTTCTACCAAGATTGCTTGGTAAACGGTAACCAATGCATGATGTTACCTCTTTTTCTCAATGTTTTACTCGATCTTCTAAAAACTAGAAACCCTTTTGGAAGAGGTATAAACACATGATAGTTTTGCCAAATAAGAGAACACCTATTCTTGGCTTTTCCGTTTCTAGTCTTTATATACTTGCTACATTTGAAGCCCAATGCAAAGAAGAAAACCTAAGATACAAATTCAACCAAAATCATTTGGAGTTATTTTTCAATGTAAGTAACAGTTTTCTTACTGACTTGCAATATAAAGTCCATTGCGGTTTTATCCCATTTTTTTGTTACAAGAAGACTCTCTCTTTTTCGGTTATATATATGTAAACATTTTAAATTGCTTATATTTTATAATCATCCTTCCTTTCATTAATATTTTTTTAGATCACAAAATGACCCCAGCAACAATCCTAGCTGCTTACAATTTTTTTAAATACATAGAAGTATGACATTGATATCCATAACAACATTAACAACTGTATGTATCAAGATTGTACTTCCAACATTGAGTGTGGTTTCTGTTCATTTTTTCAGAAACAGAGCTTCAGTGAATTCCAGAAAATGTAGTGGCTACATAGCTGGATTTGTCATAAGATCGATTATGAAAAGAATATATTCTATCTTGCGATGTTTGTTGTACTTGGATCATCAGGATATGAAGATGACGCATCTTTCAAATTAATTTATAGGAAATCTAGAGGCGGCCTATTATATCCTTCTCAAAGTGGAAAAAACATGTGTAATGATATGGTGAAAAGTTCAGTGCTGCATAAAATTAATAGGCAAACTTCCAAAGAGGTATTTTAATCAGTATGTTATACTGAAAGAAGCAGAATGCTTGAATGCTTTCTTTTAAATGACAATACGTTTCCATCTAAATCAGAACATGCTTTTGATTATGCACTGCCCAGATAGCACTAGATATACAATGGACGTACTAAAAATATTCGATTTCAGATATTGTAATATTCTATGGACCCACTTTAAATATTTATATCCTTTATCGAATATTCTATGGACCACGAAATGGGAAATTTTTTAAATATCCTATGAATATTCTTTAAAAGTTTCCAAGGAATATTCAAAAATATTCTGAGGATATCCGTTGAATGTATATAGCAAGATAATCCAGAATAATCATAGAACATTCCAATAGGCATATTCCGCAAATATCCAAGTAATATTAGGAATATTATAAGGATACCTGTGGAACATATATAGCAAAATGGATGATACCTTAATTTTCAATTGAAAAAATTAAATCATGGGAAACGTGGATTTCAATTTAATTTATTCATACATTAATATAAGATGTACCTCATCACATAACTGAAACTAACATAATTTTCTAATACGAGATTACAAAATTTACTGACTTCCTCCATAATCAACGAAACTTTTTGAAACTGGTTTCTGCCTTTCTTTACATTTGGCTAAGAAAATTTCCTGTTTTCAATTCAACTTCTTTGTTTGTTATGTTCTTGTCCAACTTTTGGACGGCATCTGAAACAATAAAATAGTTATTTTTTTTGCTAGTAAATAATTTCTAATCTTCTGTGATTTTTGTGTATGTATGTATAACAATTTAAAATATAATCTTGAAAATTGAAACTTAAAAGATGAAATTAAACAATCATGTAATGCCAAAAAAAAGACTTGTAGGAGAAGGAAAAAGCGAAATATTCCAAACAAAATAGTGATTAAAAGTTAGTTGTTTCTTGTACATGCTATAATAAATAAATTTACATGTACATACGTTTTGAAAATTGAACAATTACAGTTTTTAAGCAAAGTTATAACAAACGAACAAAAACATAAGATCGCTTTCATTTGTGTGAACAGTATACATATGCATGAAACTAGACAATTGACCAAATATTACTTTTATTTACCAAATGTCAGAACTAATTTAACTTTGAATTATCAGATTACCAGTTGTGTAGAGCTTTCAAGTAAATCCCAATTAATAAAATAAATAGAGGTAACTATAGTCAATTTGATTAAGGAACTCGTAGCATACATCTCGGTAACATAATTACGTGAAACTACCTGAGAAAATAAAATTTTGTTGTACCTTTAGCAACGAGATCAATTTCTACTCAGTTATAAGCATTCTTTTGCTATTGGGAGTTATACTATAATTTATATGATAAAAGGAATAATTACAATTGAAAAACATTTATCCATTAATTTTGTTACAAAAATTTAGGTAATCAACAATTATTTGAATATTTTCATGCACTAAAATATAAAAAGTAACACATAAATACTCCAATATTTCGAGGCAGCTTCATTTTGATTTGGATATAATATTGAATGTTCAACTTACAAAATTCATACGATTCTTTGTTCCGCAAAGCTGACCCAACTTCTTCAAACTTAGCCTCGACATTTATTGGAAGTTTTAGCAGCAACTCGATAATTTTCTAAAAAATGTATTGATAAATTAACAGGCAATAAAAACATACAATAAAACGTACCTGTTTTGATGCGGGAGGTCGTATGTATTAGTTTCACCCGTAGCATAAGACACACCTTAGAAACAAATTTGAACAACTTCTCACTGGCAAAAAATTGACTGATTAATTAACGTTCAAAAATAATTAATCATACTATTACTATTTCACCAATAACCTATATAAGATGGTCGAACCGCCATTTTTCACTGGCCGTTACAGTAAACTGTCAACCGCAACCACAGACTGTAACTACTGACGCATGCGCATGGAACAGAGAGCGATGAACAAATATCAATAATCATAGAATATTCTTAGAACTATTGGATTCGAATATTCTAAGAAGAATAATCTGAGGATATTCCAACTGGACTTACATTGAATATTCGATGTAGGTATACCCACAGATATTCTAGATATCCCCAGAATTACCCTATAATATTTGGATATATATCTTCCAAATCGAAGACTGTCAGAACATCCCATGGATATCTGGTGCTATCTGGGTGTATGAAGTTAACCTAAACGAAAGTAATTAAATTAATTACAAACACCTACAGTTCTAACGCGGAAAATCGCCCGCCCGTCGATAATATAATTTTGGCATGCACGCCGATGGGAAATTATGACAGACCATTTCGATGCGAGCGAGTCAGTTCTCCATGCGTCGTTGAAGCGAACGGTGACTAGTAACGATTAAATGTTTTGTGTGCGCTGGTAGACATTACTTCAGATTTTTAAAATTTCACCAACGTCGTGGGTATTTCGATTGACGCCCACGCCAGAAGCACTCGTTATCTAGGGGGGGGGGGTTATTTTGAAGCGTCGACTTCGATTACTGTTCTGAGGAAGAAGAATCACTCGTAACAGTCATTTTCCTTATTAATTTTATACATTTTCTATTCACGATTATCAGTCAAAATTTCACGAGATTTTTTATGTATGGTTTTTTTTCTATTTCTTTGTAGTATTTAATTATTATTTTACTTTTCGAGTATAAGTTTTGAAATATTCCTTTTAAATATTAAATTGTTGGTTCTGAACGCTAGGTATACCACGGTACGTACCTGAGTGCTGCGATATTTAGATATTTTTTTTTATGTAATTAATTTTGCACTTTACACAATTTCAATTTTTTTGAACATTGTTAAGCTCGTCTGCTTATTTAATTTTAGGCTTATGCTTTTATATATATTTATACTCATATAGATTGCGGAAGTGTGAACCCATGTAACTAATGCAATTGTAGTTTTGTTGTTAGATTTTCACTGTATTTGAAAAATTGTACATGAACCATTTGTTCGTTTCATGTAATTAGTTTGTAATTTGAGACATCTGTTAGTTAGTAGCCTTCAGCTCTACTCAGGTATCATAGGACCTGCTTGTCAATTATTCAGATAGTAACTTAGAGTTTCGCTTGTAACTGGTAAATTAGTTTGTGATTTAAGTTTTTACGCAAATTTCGGCTTTCAGCCTAACTGCATACTGAATCTACAGCCTTCAGCTGTATTCAACTGTTAATAATGTCATTTTTGTTGTTGTAAGCTGGTAATAATCACATTTTGAAAAGAGACATATAGTCAGTCCAACGAGATTAATAAACTTCAATCAGGGGATATATACTACAGATATGGTTTATTTTCTTGAAAAAGCGGTTCATTTAGCAAATACAACCATGCTACTACGCTTCGTTTTAAATTACTATATAACAAACGATTCGTTTTTTGCAGAACAAACAGAAAATTATGCAATCATTCAATCAACAGTTTCAATGTTTTGTCTTATTCAGTGTCAGCAGCTTAGTATTTTTTGATAAATTCAAAGTAGCCAACGTAAATAGTCACGCGATGGCGACTTGCAGCCACAGTCATTTTAGTAAAAGTTTTCCATAAGGACTGGAAAACCATTTTGTTTTACTATATCCGTGCATCGCATAGATATACTTGTATTATATGGTACATCCAATCTAATGACACATCTAGAGAAGTTCACTTTAACACTGTGGGGTGGCGTATCGTGTAGCTATAGATCCGTATACGTATATTTATTTAGCAACCATGTTCTATTATCTAGAGCTTTCAATTGGTTGTGTACATTTAGTATAGTATATTCTATATCAAGAGCGGAATAAGCAAAATTCTACACGAGTAGAAATATTTGTTTCCCGAGCCGTAGGCGAGGGAAACGGTTCTACGAGTGTAGAATTTTGAATTCCACCTGTGTTATAGACTATACTTTTTCTACGACTATCAAATAGAAACTAAAAAACATACATTAGGTACTTTTAGCTTTCCTTGAATTTCTCACGTATCCGTAACGAACTGCGCATTTGTAGACCCGTTACGGCTCAGCCGATACGATGCGTTCAACGGATTGTTACGTCCCCTAGTCCGTATACTTAAACGTGTCCGTATCTCGACCAAAATCGGTATTTTGTGCTATTAGTCCTATTTTCAGGTCTTCTTTCATATTGGTTTGATTATAACCATGAAGTTTATTTTTAGTTTCAAGAATACAAACCAGTGACAACCTAAAAAAGTTTTGAGGTTCTATAATTAAAAATAGAATGAAACGAGACGTTATCTGCTAAAAAAGGTTTTCTTGACAACTTCTTTACGTCAACGTAACTCCAATACGGATACGTGTAAAAACTTGTGACAAGCTAAAAGTATCCATTGAATTGCTAACTCCCTAATTTCTGGAGGAGTTGTGGTGAAATAACTACTGCTGTCAGTATCAAACACTAAAAAGGAATGAAGTCATGTATAGTATGCACAAAACATATAGTGCAGAAATGTAATGGCATATCCCCTTTAAGTTATGTTGCGGAGCTAGACTGAAAGGTATTAATATTTTGTACAGTTTTACCAATACCCCATACACACTACACTCTATATTGATGCTAGCGCACCAACTAAATACTGAGCGGTTCTTATCGCTTATTAACACGTGCGTGATTGAAAAAACTCCTATCTCAAAATATGCTTATAGTCCAGTGAAATGAAATATGATGAAAATAATATATTATTTGAAAATTATATTACTAATTCTTCTTAATAAAACGACATATAAGGTAGTGTTAATTGTCTGGTATTATGTTTAAGATGTATTTAACAATTATAAAATTATTTAACACATTTCAACGATTGTTACTTGAAGTTATAATATTAAATGAATATATGCTCTAATAAGTATTTTAAATTATAATATTGACTGGACTATGACAGTATATGCAAATCAAAGGATAAGCCGAAATTTCGCACTATATCTCTTTCGTGAACTATATACTATTGTTTATAGATACAATTATAGAAATTTACTTACTTTTTATGAAGTATTAATCAATTTTAATTTAAAAAAGTAGATAATTAAACAATTTTGACCATCGACAATTGCTGTTCTTCTTTTTTCTTAAAAGTGCCACAAAATACACTTACGCTGCATTTCTGGCTCTAACAATTAATACTCAACTACCGTATTAGTCATTATACGTTCACTTTAGAGGATTTTTCTGCATTTCGATATTTCTGTACTACGTAGTGCAGCTGATGTAGATAACGGAACACGCCTATTTTCTCTTTTCGCCAAATTAGCCGTGACATTGGGAGGGCGCCACAAGTATTCATTCCAATGAACATTCTTGCCCGAAGGCTACAATGAAACTTCCATATCCAAAAACTACGTCGGAATATAGAAATTCCATAATAGTCGTAGAAAACATAATTACTGCGAACGTTCCCTTATTCACGTTGACTTCACTGATGATACGGTGGTTTGTGGATACAATGATTTTATTGACATTTAAAGAAATAGGAAAAATCCACGGACTTTGGCCTAAGTCCGTGGAAAAATCTGAAATAATATTCCGTCGTGGTGACTGCAATAGGTCACATGTCAAAAAAAGTCGATTTTCGAAACCAAAATAACTGGTCTCACATCCTGCAAATGGTCGTATGTAAATTATTTAATCAGGAAATGTGTGCGTTCGCCGTTGCAATGCGACGAATGTAAACAATGTTTGTTTTGGATCGGGCAATTGAAGGCATGTCATGCAAGAAAAAATGAATTAGGAAAATATGAGCAAATTGTTCAAAGAGCGGAAAGGTCACCACGGTGTAATGGTCATCAAAGGGGACTTAATACAAAGGATGGACCGAACCAAGCCATTGAATGTTCTATATTTAGCAAATAGGAACGCCAGTCTATCTTCACATGATTTTGGGTTGGGATTTAACTTAATGGGAAGCAAAAGAAGTTTTTGTAACAGGAAACGTATTGAAAGTACGCCCTAGGACATAGATGTCGCCAAATCGATAATGAAAGCTCAAGGGAAAAATGTCCCTTAAATTTCACCAAACTGTTAAGGAAGATAACCCTCAACCTAATATAAAAAATATGTTTGCAAAATCATATTTCTCAACATCTTATGCATTGATGAGAAGGATATGCGATCTTGGATTTTAGATGATGGAAGTACTTTATCTGCGCAGCGGTTCTCGTGCCAGAAGAAAACGTAGCAGAACTACAGTTGCAAAGGACATCTAAGAATTCTTAAATTTGTTACCAAAGATCGAATCTCCTTATTGTCGATCCTCATCCAGTAAGCTTTATCCATAACTAATTTGGTACATTTTTAAACATTTGCACAGACATTATGCAGAGAAGTGCTGAACCAAAGATGAACCATCGTCATCCTGGAAAGCGTTTTTAAATGTTGTTAATAAAATGAATATTGATATTTATACCCCTGAAAAAGATGAGTGTAATAAACAGTGGCGACGCGTGGCAGTCACTCTAGAGGGGGTAATAGAGAATTGGGCTTGGTCAGAAAAAAATAAAGAGGTTATAACAAAAAAATATAATTTTTATTCAAAACACATAACATTTTCAAATAACGCACATTCTTTAAGATAGCACATAAAAACACTAAATATTTATTTGTAATTTGAAGCATTTTTGAACAAAAATAAATCTTCTCACAAGACAAAGGGTAATCTTCTATTTTTACCTTTTGAAAAACTATCAATTACTTTTTCGGGGTCGATTTTAATATGTCTATTTATATACATAAGCACCAATTCAACTAATCTTTCTTGGTGAATAGTTGACCTAAGCCAGGTCTTTAGTCTATTCAGATAAGAAAAACTTCGCTCTGCGCTGCTAACGCTTACTGGCAGTACCATCAACAAAGATAGAGCTACGCTAATTGTAGGGTAAACAAGTTTATTGCACTGCTTGCAAAGCGCTTATGGCTGAACTTGGAACACTTTCGACAGGAAAGCCTTTCCATTTTCCATCCATAAATCAGTTTCTGCATTCAGTCTTGTGGAAATTGATTCAGAGTTTTCACCTGTAGTTTCTTGTAAATAATTTGAAATTGTCGTTTTTGCAGTTACCAATTCCGTTACAGTTTTTTGATGCAGTTGTTTGGAACTAATGAGTTTAATTCAATAATGTTAAATAACTCAGAACTACATCGAAAATCTAAGTCTAGCATAACATTTTCTAGCAAAGGTACGAATATACTTGGGCGAAAATACTTTTCAGGATCATTTGTTTCAAAATTCGACCGATATTTTTGATTGGGAACCCTACGTGGAATGCATGGAAACTGGAAGCTGAAGATAGTCATGAATAGCTTTTATTTCTTCGAAAATTGTCCCAAATACTTTTTCAGCGTCTTCTCTCTACTGTCTAAATATTAATTTTGTGCCATTAAGAAGTGTTTGTGCCTCTTCGTTGTCCATATTCACTTTTTGAAAAACTTTACTCAAGCCAACAGTGATTGACAAAACAATAGATAGGCATTGCAGCGAAACTATAAAATTTGTAGTTGTCAAAGTATTTATGAGCATCCGAGCTTTTGATGCAGACTCGTTATCTTTCCACTGTGATATATGCTCCAAACTTTCAAGAATATTTTTATAACAAATTTTAAATTTTATCACCGACTCATGCCTTCCTGTCCATCTGGTATCACACACTTTGGTTAATTGTTCGTTGGTGGTGTAAAGCAGAACTTTGTTTCGTTTTGGTGAGGCCGTGAAAAAGTAAATTATATCTTTCATGACTCCGACGCAGTTTTTAATGTCCTGTACGTTGTTACTTTTGGATAAAGATAAATTATTTAAAGCGTGGCTAACATAAGGACATTTTATTGCATTTTTAAAATTCTTCTGTAATTCAACGACGGCACCTTTTTGTTCTGACATCTTTACGTTGCATGTATCCGTGCCTATGCCTATGTAGTTCTCAAAACTATGTCCCACCTTTTTTAAAAAATTACAACGGATTCTGCTAATATTTTTACTGTCAAAACCGGTTCCTTTGTAAAATTGTCATAGTTTTCCTCGTGGCAATCTAAAAACTGTACAAAGTCTTCTCGAATACTCGCGTGGTCAATATAGCGAATGACAATTGACATTTGTGAGCTGTGACTAATGTCAGTCGTTTCGTTAAAAATTAAACTGTAAAATTAAGCTTCGTTTTTGACATTTACCAAAATATCTAAAATTACTTCGCCACAAAAATGATTGTTTCATTTTGCACTGTACTGCTTATATATTGGGTAAATGTTGTCGCTGTTTCTAAGTATCTTTGCAACACATGGTCCCCACTTTTCATTCGAAATCGTAATAGTTCCCTAGTTTCCTTTATTTGTGTCCGATTCGTCGGTAATTTTGGCAGAATGGCGATGACCTCGTAGGGCAATATTTTGTCGTCCTAAAAAAATAATTGATTCCACAATTGATTTTAACTTTTGCCGATTTTCATCTATGTTTTGAAGTCTTTTTGAATCCAACATATTAATAATTTCTTTTTGTGGGTTGCTATAATTTTCTAAAAATAGTTTCGCTTTGTTGACTGATTTCTTATGATATTGATTTTTTTCATGGCTTATTAGATCCCCATACTTTCCTAATAATTTTGAATATTTTTTGAGTGTTATTGTAACAAGCTTAAACAGGGGAGATGATTTATTGATACAGCCAGTTTTTGCAAAAAGCACACAGTATTTGCAGAGTATGTCAACCCAACTAAAAAACCCAAAATGTTTTTTTGATAGATAATCTTTTACTTCTTTATTATTCTTTTGGTGTACCGAATACGGAAATTTAAATTCTTTTTCTGGCATATGCTGTATTTTTTTAGATCAGAAATTTGGTGCTGATCTTGATTTAAACAAGCCCCAATGTCGATTTTTGATAAAAAATTATCATTTAGTTCTTCGCCTCTATTACTACCCTCATCGGTCCTTTGTTTTTCTGGATTTGGTACGTCCGGTTGTGAGTTAAAATCCTCATTGATCTCAGAAAAACTTGTACTCGGATTGACTTGACTTGGAATGTCTATAGTTTCAGTATTGTTTTCTTTTGTTTTTTTAAAAACGTATGTAGACTGGATTGAACACGCTTAATTTTCGTTCTAAAAAAATAAAAAACATATCACCAGCACTCTTATTAGTTCTATTATTATTACTTAACCTAACTAATTATCAAACATATTTTAATAAAATTGTCATTTGATTAAAATTTTAGAGCATGCCGTTTAGGTACTGGAATTTGAAGTTGTGTGCAAATTGACCTACGCCGAATTTAATATGCGCACTCGTATGATATTTCGTAATTAAGCGTATTAAAATGTTTCTTATTTCAAAATATTATGGGGGTCGAGATTTGAATTTCGCGGCGTCTTTATTTTTTTCCGAGGTTGGTAACAGTGCTCGATTTGTAGGCAGCTTCAAATTCTAGTACCTAAACGGCAATTTAACCAAAATTTGTATACCCAAAAAACCATCTTAAGACGACATAATAAATTCTAAACTTATGTATCGTATTTATCTTTTGAAAAAAAAGTCTAACCCCCCTACATATTT
This sequence comes from Galeruca laticollis, assembly GCA_963921935.1. Lineage (NCBI taxonomy): Eukaryota > Metazoa > Arthropoda > Insecta > Coleoptera > Chrysomelidae > Galeruca > Galeruca laticollis. Next base: position 183,107,248 of record OY998179.1, on the reverse strand, counting down.
GATGTCATAAATATAGCTACGATTTAAATCCTCAGGGACACTTAAGTTAGGTTTAAAATAAACAAGCAAAATAAATCTTACTTTTTAAAATAATATTGAATTATGCAACGGTTTATTTTTAATCGAGACCTTTCTTTGGTAACAAATATAAATTAGGTATCCTCAACTGTTATAAATATTGTAATTTGATTATTATCATTTATTTATTTTTCCTATACTTACTACGTAAGAACTGATATTTCCGTAAAAGAATTCTCTTGGGACATTCCGTATGACCTATCTGACCTTTATTATTCTTATATGCTAATATTAAATTTGGCACATCCAATGCCACCTTGGGCCAAGGTACCTAATTAGTAGAATCGATCTACTAAAACTGGAAGCTCGCTTGTAGCTACCTCGAAGCATAATACTAGGCAGTACCTACCAAATCTTTCGCGTTAGGACAGAAGACACCCATCCGTGACGCATTCTCAATGCTAGTCTGGGAGTAGATGGTGTGACACCCGTTGTGGTTTTAAACTTTTGATTTTGAAGAATCGTCCATTCGTGGGAATTATTTTGAAACCACTTTGATAAGTCTGACCATCGTAGTTTTCGATAAATTGTATATTTTTGGTGTGTCAGACTTATAAACCTGTTTTAAGGGATTTTGGATATCTACTTTTTCAACCACCATTTTGGATCAGAACTGTTCCTAATAGGTATGTACTGGTTGTCTTATTCTTTTTTCCTGCTACCAAAACTATCTTTCTTTGGCTATAAAGTTTATTACTAACTCTAGAAAAATTGTTCGGCTCATTTTTCTATTTTTTTTTATCACAAATAGATTCTCTAAAGGAGCGAACGGTCTTTGAAGTATAGTAGTCTCTGTCAGTTACATCAGACCTGGTAATTGGAGTCACTTTAGATTGTCACAAGTAACCCCGTGCATAAGGGTAAGTGATTGTTTATTATTCATATCTTTCGTTTCGACAACAAATACATGTTTGGTTGTTATCCGTTTTTTTCCTATCATTTTTTACATTTTTATTGAGTTAAAAATAGGAAAAAAGGTCAATCCATGCGTTTAATTAGAGTTTAATTCGATTTTAAGTGATATGTATTTTCATTTGTACTTAGATTTAAACACTGGGAGAAATTAGCAAAGTGCTAGCTAATTGCCAAACTGGGAATTATAATTTTAATTGTTGTCTTTTGAATACCTGAAAAAAATAAAACATTTTCTTTAGGGTTCATGTAAGGGGCTGTTCCTCTTGACATACCTAGTTCTTACTATTTGGAGTGGTGTTCCAAAGATTGGAAGTTGAACACGAGGAATCAGTAGCGTACTTCGTCAGGGATCATCATTACGTAAGTTTTCATTATTTTCTTTTATTACCAAGCATAGTACGGTCAATTCTTTATTTGATTAAACTAAACTATCGAAAGGAACTCTTAATTCTAAGAAATAAACATATAGGTGTTTAATTATTTCTGCGTTTTAGGGTGTATACTTTTATTAATTGTTAAGCGTTAATTAATGCTACGGATTTCTTTTCTAATCAATTAAAATATTACTCCACATACCGGTGATTACATAGATTTTGCACATGAGCCTGAGCTCATGCGATATTGTTTTATTTTTTTTAAAGCATGCATTAATATCGCCTGTAGTGAATTGGTTAGTAGTTTCGTGATTGTAGAGTTACTTGATCTTTGTTTAACTATAATTTATAATTATAACCAATAATTTATAACTTATAATTAGTCTGTAAAGTCAAGTACATGCTTGTAGATGCTTTATCGAATTTTTATAGACTGAACTGGTATTGTTTCACTTACGATATTATGCTTTCTATTTGGGAACAGCTATTTTTTTTCTTGTGTAACATTATCTGGGTTCCATAATTGCTTGAGAGTAAATGTTATCGCTCATTTTTTTTTAATTTCATACTATCGCTCATGACTTTTAGTTATTTCACATACATTATTGACTACTGCTGCTGTCGAATAAACGTAGTTAAGAGATTCAAGACTTTTATTCTTTTTGTATTGGCACCTATTTGGTAAGTTTAGAGGTGTTGGATGAAAATGAGGTAGTTGCCCGGGGCAAACTTACCTGGCGCCCTTATTAAGATCATTATTTTTATTTGAACACAATTTTGAACCCCTCCCATCTCCGCGAGAGCTGGCGGCAACTCCTACGGTTGTAGGTGGCGACTTAGGTTTTAGCGAAGTTCAGCTGGTATTGTTGAAGGATTACTTTTTATAGGTATTATCATTAGCAGCTGTCAGTCGCATTTTTGGCGCCCAACGTGGGGCCCGAAAGAAAAATATATGCGTTGATAGTAGCAGTAGTTGAAAAAAAAAATAAAAAAAAAATATGTAATTTTGATATTTTTCTATAAAATATATTTTTCTATTATTATTACTCTTACTTGCTTATATTGGTATCTGTCGTTGTGAATTTTAATATAAGAAGTATACAAGGTAGTATAAAATGTCCCATAAAATGCAGATCAATCGTTTAGCTCAAGATGAGCTGGTCTATGAGTTGAAAGTCCGTGGTATAGGCACTGGGACAGTTGAAGAGATGAGGCAGTCCCTAGCAATGACACGTCGTCTGGAAGCTAGTGGTAGTAGTGTGGTTTACCCTAGGTATCCTTTCTCAGTGGAAGAAGACATAATTGCGGTTAAAGAAAAATTAGCTGAACTTGGACCCCTGGTGGATGACTTTGATGATGTTTCAAGTAGCTGTGCGTTTTTGAAATTGCAGTCTAAGTTATGTCATGTGTTGAATAGAATTGATCACATTGATGAGGCTGACCCAGATAAGGCAAGGGACAAGCCCACGATTAAAGCACAGGCATTGGCACTTCTTGACAGGCTCCTTACCAAGGCAGAGGACTGTCAAAAAACAAGAGATACTCCTGCAGCTGTAAGTTTTATGGGAATTAGTGATTTTGCACATAGATCCTCTAGTGCTCAACCCCTTCTAAGGCCACCAACACCAAGCCCTCAGGTTATGGCAATTTTGCCCATTAAATGAGATTTAAAATTTTCCGGTGATCGTAGAGGTCTTTCTCTTGGAGCATTTTTAGAAAGAGTAGAGGAACTACGCATAGCACGCCATGTCTCGAAGGAAACATTGTTGGAGGCTGGTATTGATTTATTTACAGGTCGAGCGTATCAGTTTTACTTGGCTTATCGTGATGAAGTGTCAACTTGGGACGAATTCGTTAATTTATTAAGGGAAGAATACTTGTCGTCTTCGTATAATGAAAAATTGTTCGAGGAGATCAGGAAGCGTACGCAGGGACCAGATGAAACCATGGGTATATATTTGGCAGTGATGCTGGGGTACTTTAATCGCTTGACCTGTCCTATATCAGAGGAGACTAAACTTAAAATTGTCTTGCACAATATTGCACCATTCTACCAAACTCAACTTGCCAGGAAAGAGGCCGTGGAAAATTATTCGGTGCCTTCTAACCAGATTTAGCCTATATAGGGTTGGAAGAAGCAGAAGTTGGGGTTGCGAGTTGTTCTGTTTCTCTTTGTTACAAAATAATATTGTTAGCAAGTCTGGTACTCAAAGTATTGTATGTTATCGTTGTAACAAACCGGGACATAGGGCTATTGGATGTCTGGAAAGAAAAGGAGTGTTCTGCTACAAGTGTAAAAAAGAAGGTGTTACGGTTAGAACGTACCCAGATTGTTCTCAATGGGGAAATACCATGCGGCGCACCTAGGTGGTCGAGGTAGGCGTGCCGCGACCAACAACTCGATCGACAAACTTCAGTGTGTTCTAGATTTTGTGTTGGAGTATGCTGTAAATGATGAACGTCCATACTTAAAAGTCGAAATTTTGGGAAAAACGTTGTTAGGTTTGCTGGATTCTGAAGCCACTCGGACAGTAATCGGAGGTAAAGGTGTAGTTGCTATTCATGAACTGGGGTTGCAAATTTTGCAGGAAGGTACATCTTGTGTTACCGTGGCTAATGGCGATCGAGTGTAGTGTACTGGTACAGTTGAGCTTCCCATAGTTTTAAGGGGTCATTGCAGGTTAATTGAAGCTATTGTAGTGCCGAATATTCCTCACTTGTTAATTTTGGGGGCCCATTTTTGGAAGCTCATGGGTGTTGTCCCAGACCTTCGAAATAACGAATGGCATTTTTCCAACGAACCAGTAACCATAAACTCCATGGAACATGTTAAAAGCCAAACAGTTCTATCAGCACTTGAACAGGCGAGGCTTCAATCTGTCGTCGAAAGAAATAAAAGTTTGATGGGTTCAGAGCTCGGTTGTACACATAAAACGGAGCATGTTATAGTCACCAATAGTCCACCGATAAAACAGAGGTACTACCGCGTTAATCCTGTTGTTCAGGCCCAGATTGATGCAGAATTGGAGGAGATGTTGCGTCTGGGAATTGTTGAACTTTCTAAAAGTCTATGGCCTTCTCCTATATTGTTGGTTAGAAAGAAGGATGGGTCATTTAGGTTTTGTGTGGACTTTCGTAAGCTAAACTCTGTCACAGTGAGGGACAGTTATCCTCTTCCATTGGTATCCGATACTCTCGATAAACTCCGAAATGCTAAGTATCTCTCCAGCTTGGATGTTAAGTCGGCTTATTGGCAGGTCAAGGTGGCAGATAGCTCAAAGGAGTATACAGCTTTCACCGTACCTAATCGAGGCCTTTATCATTCTAATAGGATGCCATTTGGACTCCATAATGCCCCGGCCACGTGGCAACGTCTTATTGACAATGTGTTGGGACATGATCTTGAGCCGCATGTGTTTGTCTATTTGGATGACGTTGTCATTGTGACCGAGACTTTTGAAGACCATCTAAGAGTCCTAGAGGAGGTGTTTCGCAGGTTGAGGACAGCCAACATAAGTGTTAGTATTGACAAATGTCAGTTTTGCAGTCCAGAGCTGAGGTATCTTGGATACGTTGTTGATAGGAATGGGCTTCACGTTGATGGTGAAAAGGTTAAGGCAATGCTCGAGCTACCCCCACCAACCTCGGTGACCAAGGTACGTCGCATAGTTGGTACTTTTTCCTGGTATCGGCGTTTCATTCCTGAATTAGCCTCCATCGTGGCTCCAATAACTAAACTTTTGTGCAAAGGTCGTACGTTCGAGTGGTCCGAGGAGTGTGCAGAGTCCTTTCGGAGATTCAAAGAAAGTCTTGTAGCAGCACCAATTCTTAGTTGCCCAGACTACTCAAAACCATTTGTGGTCCAGACCGATGCATCTGGTCATGGTATTGGAGCTGTCCTTAGTCAGCCTCACCCAGATGGTGATAATGTTATTGCTTATATAAGTAGCTCGTTAACCAGACAAGAACGTAATTTTTCAACCACAGAACGAGAATGTTTAGCGGTATTGTGGGCTGTTGAAAAATTTAGACCCTATCTGGAAGGAGTTCCATTTACAGTGGTGACGGACCATTATAGCCTCTTGTGGTTGCAAAATTTGAAGGACTTGTCAGGTCGCTTGGCTAGGTGGGCAGTTCGCCTACAACAATTTGATTTTAAAGTGGTCCATTGCAAAGGTACCTGTCATTGATGAGGTTGCTTCTCCAGTGATTTGTAATTTTGGTGATGATGCATGGTATCAAAACATGGTCGATAAGGTCAAATCGAACCCGAAAGATTTCAACCAGTGGAGGGTTTGGAATGATCATTTATATAAACACGTCATACCTATGTATCCTGATTTGTCTCCTCCAGAGGATTCCTGGAAGATCGTTGTCCCTAAACGAGACCGGAAGTCTATCATTCTCGCTGCTCATGAGCCAACTACGTCCGGTCATGTAGGTGTTTTTAAAACTTGTGCAAGGATATCAGAAAAATATTATTGGCCCAAGTTGCGTAGTGATGTGGCAAGAGTGGTTCGTCGTTGTAGAGTTTGTGCTACCTATAAGGTGCCCCAACAAGCCCCTTGTGATAAGCAAGTATCTCACCCAAAAGTTGGAAGGCCATGGGAAATGATTTGTCTGGACCTAGTGGGACCTCTACCCCGATAAAAGCAGGGCAACACTTCTTTACTCGTTGTGACTGATTATCTAAGCAAATACACTTTATTGTTTCCACTTCGGAAGGCCACTGCTAAAGCTATTTCTTAGAAGGTTGAAAATGAAGTTTTCCTGGTCTACGGGGTGCCGAGAATAATTATTTAAACTAATCTTACATTACAGCCTTTTTGCTGCAACTTTGTTGCAGGCAATATAAATTGCATGCAAAATTAAAAACTAGTCAACTAGTCTTCTTACATTTGAGCCTATTTGTTGTAAATTTCCAAGATTTTTTTGACAATTGACATTATTATCACAATAATGTAAGGTTGGAATTTAAGAACATTTTAAACGAACAAAAAAAGTTGGAAATTCACTTTGAAAATGAATACAGAAAAAACAAAAATTTCACTTCTGGCAATTACTCTACTACTGCTGTTCTTGTCACTTATATAAAAAGGCGCATTGAAAACAGGAGGAATAGATCTTGTTGGAACAAACCATGGCTAAATAAAACAATGGGAAATTTAAAAATTACAACCGAATTCAAAGATTGTAATGACTTGAAAGCCTTTAAAAACTACTTGAGAATGGATGAACCTACATTCGATAAGTTATTACAAAAAATTGAGCATCGAATAAAGAAAACTGATACTTTCTTTCCATACAGTATTTCACCAAAAGAAAAGTTAATTATAACATTGAGATATCTTGCTACTGGTGAAAGTTTCATGTCATTACAATATAATTTCAGAATATCCAATAGTGCTATTTCGCTTTTCATTCCTATTGATTGTAAAGCAATTTATGATGAATTGAGGAAAGATTATTTAAAAGTAAGTATTTTCTTTTATATAAAGTATGAGTGGATTATTGTGATTATTTATGTTATGTTCAGGTCCCTTCAAGTGCAGCAGAATGGCTGGAAATTGCCAAACAATATGATGAGTTATGGAATATGCCAAACTGCTTGGGGTCACTAGATGGAAAGCACATAGAAATTCATGCTCAAAGAAAAGAAGGATCTGCTTTCTTTAACTACAAAAAGAAACATAGTATTGTATTATTGGCTTTAGTTGATGCACAGTATAAATTCACATATATAAATGTTGGAATGAATGGAAGGGTTTCAGATGGAGGAGTTTACAGGGAGAGTGATTTGAGTAAATCAATATTAAATAATTCCTTGAACTTTCCTGAGGATAGACCACTTCCATTGAGAACTCAACCTGTTCCCTTTGTAATTGCAGCAGATGCAGCATTCCCACTGAGTACTCATATTTTGAAGCCCTACCCATTCCATAAAATGAGCAAGCAACAAAGAATTTTCAACTATAGATTGAGTAGAGCTCGCCGTGTGGTAGAGAATGCTTTTGGAATTCTTGCGAATCGTTTTAGAGTTCTTTTAAATGTAAACCCTGTAATTCCAGAAAAAGTAAAGATTGTTACACAAGCATGTTGTGCATTGCATAATTATCTTATTTCTGAAATGAAGACCAAATATACTGGTGCAGATCCTGAAGAAGAAATCAACAGACAATTTACATTTGTTTATGGTTTGAGTAGTCAAGCTGGAAACAGACCAAAAGTAGCAGCAGTTCAGACAAGAGAGGAATACAATATATTTTTTAATGGAGTTGGACGGGTAGCATGGCAAGATGATAAAATTTGAACAAATAAATTGTCATTCTTTTAAAAATTCGTTTAATTTTGATTACCTAGAACTATTATCCTACAAACATCAATTTTAATGATCATTTTTTGTAGAGCCAAATATTTATTTTGAAAAAAAAATCGATATCGGTATTATTGCCCAGAAGAAAATAATTTTAATATACAGAGGAAAGTATGGTAGAGGTAGGTATGATTGGAAACACAGAGATACCCTGATATTGAAACGCCCTGTACTTATAATTTCTGAAAACTTTATTAAATTTATACATTTCTCAATAAAAACTAGTCGTTGGTACAAATATTTTCTCTGTATGCTCTTTTTGCAGCCATCAATTGTTGCATCACTTTCTCTTTGAAATTATCTAATATTTCATCATCTTTTATTTTTTGCATTTCTTTTGCCAAATACCTGGAAATAAAAGTATTACGTCAATTACAATCAGATATATTTGGAAGTATTTTTGATCAAATATAGGTACATACCTTGAGAAAAGATCTATATCTGCATCTTGATTACTATTTTTTTCTGATATCGCTCATTGAAGAGATGGCCTTTGTTGCATTGTCTAATAACTTTGACAGTTGTGTCTTCTTGTTTTCTTTTCTTCAAGGCAGGAGTATCTCTTTTTCTGTATAGTGGAGTTTCTTCTGAATTATTTGAGCATAACCGTTTTGGAGTTTTTGTAATTAAAGATGATACAGTTGATGGCCTATTTTCATTTTGCTCTTCATCATGAGATGCTACAGGAGAAACTGAGTTTGAAATGTTCTCTATTGTCCCATCAAAGATAATTTCAGATTCAACTTCTGACTCCTAAAAATACAATTATTGATTAATTGAACCTTAATAAGCAAGAATGTATTGGCTGTAAGTTATACTTTCCAAAATTCATACGGAAAATATTCACTTACTGTAAATGTTTCATATGATTCAATTTCCAAATTGGACTCTCCTTGTATGATAACTTCTGAATCCTCTAAAAATCTTAGTAAGTCAAAACACCATAATGTGGGTTTGTGTACATCATCAGGAGACACTCCACTAGCTTCTGATTTTTTTATTTTGTTAATTTCGTTGATATATTGGGTTCTCAATGTGTGAATTTTATTTTTCACCATGGCTTCATTGAATACTATATCTGGATGAAAATTATTTAAATTGTTTACTATATCAGAATATGCTTTATTTCTCGAATTCCTGTTATGATACTCCTTTGATTTGACTCTGTACAGACATGGATGGTTTTCATATAACAAAATCAGATTTGTAGTTGCATCCGCATTCCACTGTTGTTTTTTACTACAAATAAAAAAAGTTATTGGGTTTATCAAGAAAACATAATATATTAACTGAATACGTTACCTAGAAAGTTTTTTCGCCATTTCAACACTGCACAAATCCTTGAGAGATAATTTTAGAAGTTAGGTAGTTTACAACCAAAACAAAACATTAAGTATGGTTATGATTCTTCTTCTACTTTTTATATTCGGCCATTATACAGAACGGCCAATACAAGAATTATGTTGTCAAATCTATAATCACTAAAAATACGTAAAGTTGCGCGTGAATAACCTTGAAAATTAGAAACATTTCTATATTTTTCAAGCCTGCAAGTTGCAGTGAAAATGCGCCGGAACGCATGCGCAATTATTATTCAACGAAAGCTAGCAATTAAATTGCCAGCAATTTCTTTAAAAAGGCTGTAATGTAAGATTAGTATTAGTGACAATGGTGTTCAGTTTCGGTCTAAAGAGTTTACTGGTCTAGCCAATAACTACAAAAGTACAATAAAGTTTTGTGCTTTGTATAACCCCAGAGCAAATCCTACTGAAAATGTGAATCGAGTGGTAAAAACCATGATTGCAATGTACGTATCCGACAATCACCGTACTTGGGATGAAAGACTTCCAGAAATAGCTTGCGCACTTCGGACTTCCACACAAGAAAGTACAAAGTTATCTCAATTTTTCGTAAATTTTGAAGGGGATTATTACTCTTGTCAGCAGTTGATTAATCCGGAAGATGGAAAGCAGACAGGGGAAGCCAGTCGAAATGAAAATTTCAGGGAGATGTTTGCAGACATTAAAGAGAGTTTACAGGTGGCGAATGCTAAAAGTACTGAGCGTTATAACTTGCGTCGCCGTCAGGTTGACTTATACCCCAACCAATTGGTGTGGCGGAAAAATTATGTTCTGTCGGATGCGTCCAAGTTTTTTTCCAAGAAATTGTCGCCTCGTTATGTCGGACCTTTCTATATTAAAAAACGCATATCGCCGTCGACTTACGAACTTAGAGAAGATAATGGGAAGTCAGCTGAGGTCTGGAATATCAAAGACTTAAAGCCTTCTTTCGATGTTGCCTCAGACCAGGTATAATTCATTTTTTTTTCTTGTCTAGACATTTTCTGGGAAAATTTCTTCGGGAAAGGGAGGTGCTGCAACGGTTTATTTTTAATCGAGACCTTTCTTTGGTAACAAATATTAAATTATCCTCAACTGTTATAAATATACTTACTACGTAAGAACTGATATTTCCGTAAAAGAATTCTCTTGGGACATTCCATATGACCTTTATTCTTATATTCTAATATTAAATTTGGCACATCCAATGCCACCTTGAGCCAAGGTACCTTATTAGTAGAATCAATCTACTAAAACTGGAAGCTCGCTTGTAGCTACCTCCAAGCATAATACTAGACAGTACCTACCAAATCATTCGCGTGAAGACACCCACCGTGACGCATTCTCAATGGTAGTCTGGGAGTACATGGTGTGTGACACTCGTTGTGGTTTTAAACTTTTGATTTTGAAGAATCATCATTCGTGGGAATTATAAGTCTGACCATCGTAGTTTTCGATAAATTGTATATTTTTGGTGTGTCAGACTTATAAACCTGTTTTAAGGGATTTTGGATATCTACTTTTTCAACCACCATTTTGGATCAGAACTGTTCATAATAGGTATGTACTGGTTGTCTTATTTTTTTTTCCTGTTACCAAAACTATCTTTCTTTGGCTATAAAGTTTATTACTAACTCTAGAAAAATTGTTCGGCTCATTTTTCTATTTTTTTTTATCACAAATAGATTCTCTAAAGGAGCGAACGGTCTTTGAAGTATAGTAGTCTCTGTCAGTTACATCAGATCTGGTAATTGGAGTCACTTTAGTAGTCGCAATTAAATTCCTTGAAAGTAAAAAACATCACTTTACTTTTAGCACAGTTTACACAATTGTAACACGTTATTTAATAATTTAAATAAGCTAAAGGTTTAACTGCAGCTTAACACAGACAAAAGACTGACGCTACAACAAGCAATAGCTTGTCGCTCGCGGAGGTGCATGGCGGTTGGAAACTCGTGGGCATATGCAGAATAAGTGTAACCTCGTTTACAGCGTCGCGTGTCGTTGCGGCAATAGTGGACTTAATCGATCTAGTAAGGGGGTAGTTATAAATCCTGCTGGGGGTAATTACCCCATTCCGACGCGTCGCCCGTGGTAATAAATGAACGATGCTTAAACATGGTAACTTAGATGAAAAAGTTTACAACACATTGAAAAAATGGAAGCATGATCTCAGAAAGCAAATGATAAATCGATAGCTTCAGAATTCCTCGAAATACAAAGTTACACCATTGACTTGCAAGCTGTTCTGCTTTTACCTCACCTTAATTCAGCTGCTAACTACTACAAATATAAGTTAGAAGTACACAATCTTACATACTATTATTTAAGTACTAAAGATGTCCTTTGCTATGTATGGCACGAGCCATGCGGAGGCCTTGAAAGCGATGTGTTTGCCTCAATTGCGGTAAAATATTTTCAAAATGAAATTGATACCAGAAAACTTGAAAAACTGATAATTTGGAGTGATGGCTGTGGGTATCAGAATCGTAACACCAAATTTTCAAATGCACTTCTAGAGCTAAGTATTAAAAACGTGTTAATTGAACAAAAGTATTTAGAGGTTGGACATACCCAGATGGAGGTAGATTCTATTCATGGGTCTATAGAAAAAAAAATTGGGAAAGAGGAAAATTTATGTACCAGCAGATTATTTGTCAATCATTCAGGCTGCAAGGGTAAATCCTAAGATTTATGGAACACTTGATTTTTTTAAATATGAAGCTATTTTTTATAAAAGCATTCGACCTGGGAACGAAGTTGGGGACCCCAGCGTCAATGACGTCGTTGCCTATCAATATACCCCAGAGGGTATAATAAATTATAAACTTTTTTTTCAAGATGAGTGGTCATCACTTCCAACAAGATGGAAACGAGTTGATGCATCACCAGATCATTCCAAACTTTATAAAGGACCTTGCCAAATTGAAGCTTCAAAGTTTGGTCATTTGCAGGAACTGAAGACGATGATACCCAAAGAATACAGATCTTTTTATGATACGTTAACTTAAATTTTTATATAATAAATGTTTACTTTTGCTTCATTTTCATGTATCCTCTTCAGCTGTGCCTAAAGGTCAATTGGACTTATCTCTAAACTTGGAACAGGAAAAATTTCACATTAGGGCATATGCAATTTTTTTTTACTAAAATAATTAAGAACCGTGTTTTCTATAAATGACTTAATTCACATTGGAAAATGACCTAATATATTGTATTAAATTTTTTTTAAATATGTTTTTGTGCCTCCCGAAAACTAGCAGTTGACTGACATATGACCTATTGCAGTCACCACGACGATTCATTTCTTCAGTTTTCAACTATATTATATTTATATACCCTCTTAAATTACTGATACAATTAGTTTAAAACAGATTGCATTTCATTTTCGACAATATTTCTAATATATTCTACAATTGTTTCTACTTCTGCCATGGCACCTGGTCCAACGTCTCCACACATTAGTTTCTTTGACACAACAGGAACTTCTCGATACCCAAAAGATTTGATAATCGCTATTTGCTGTGCCGTTATTGGATGTTCATACATTCTGGTATTCATAGCAGGACAAAAAATTAATGGTTTCATAACGTTCCATGCTCGTATTACACAGGTTAATAGGTTGTCACAAATACCCTGAAATGTAAAATAGGAATTTTCACTTGAAATTTAAAACAATAACTTTAAGAAACAATAATTTAAAATGTGACTAATGATTTCGAGAAATTTATTGACTTACATTACTCATTTTTGCTAAAGTATTTGCATCTAATGGGGCAATTATAAGTAAATCAGCCCATTTTGTAAGTTCAATATGTAGTACCGGATCACCTCTTCTAGTCCAAGCCTCCCATTCATCCGAGTCCATGTAAATATTTATATTATCATCTAAACTTTCATTTTTTAAAAAGTGTTTGGAAGATTTTGTCAAACATACTCTAATCTGGAAATCATTTTTGTATTTAAAACATCGTTTATAATAGTTTGTTACAAAATTAATTATTTTAATAAAAAAACTTACTTCAGAATTAGAAGCAATATTTGAAGATATAATTTGCCGTATTATTGAGGGTAATTTAATTGTAGCAACACTTCCTGTACATCCAATAAGTATATTGACCATTTTTATTGTTTATTAGAAACGTCTTCACTTGAAAAACCTAATTTCGTCCAGTCTTCTTTGGCCATAAGATTGTTGTCCATACGACAATTCAAGTATTCTTTAGCTTCTTTTCGACAAGCCGAATTATCGTTCTTATTAATAAATAAGCATTTCATATAACTAACCATCGATTTTTTACATAAACCTTCGTGATCTAAAGGAAAACTGCCTTTATCTGGAGGAGTTGGTTGAAAAGTTTTTTGACCAAATGTCATAGACGACATTAGACAAAATTGATGAAATTTTATTCAACTTACGATAAAATTTAGTAAATCATAACTTCAAAACCATACAGGACGTAGAAAATTGAATAATAATATACTTAGTACAATTTAAATAGCACCTTTTCTTTGATGTAACCAAACTTTTATTTTTAAGATAACAATAACAGTGACATCTAAGGCTGCTTTCAAATGGGTGACTTTTTGTAGTCGAATTTGGCAGTAAAAAGGCGAGTGTGTTGTGGTTGACTGTCGCTGCCTGCCTCTGTTATTTGAAAAGCATGTAAAAAGCGATTCATTTTCACACGGGCTTTGCAATCCAAAAACGCCCGTGTTAAAAGAAACAGTTTCTATTGCTGGCAGCGGCAGTTAGCGAAAGTTAAGACGGCGCCACACATGCACTATTCGCCGAACACCGAATATTTGACGATCGGCGAACTAGTCTCGCTATTTGTCGATTAACGAGCAGACGTCAACACACGTGAGGTTTGCCGAGCACCTGCTCGTTCTGGGAATAGCAATAATCGTCAACATTATCAATATGATTGAGTAAAGAAGGGTTCTAAATGACTGGTCATTTTTCATTTTCATACTTAGATCATATATACTACCGTGGAAGCTTCAATGCCATAAGAACTACATACAGGATCCTGTTTCCAACATGACTAAGCCTGTTTGATGCTTTATGTATTTTAGTATATAAAATTTCAAACGGGGATTCCTAGAATTAAGCCTTAAAACGAGGCCACAAACACCTATAATAATCTAAGCATAGATTATTACCTCTTGGGTTGGCCATGGAAAAACGTGTTTAATTATTGTTTTTATAATTCGCGTATAAAAGATAATGATAACATTGTTTAGTGTCACAATTAAGCTCTTTGAACACTGTTATAGTAATTTTTAGTGTACAGTTGGTTATTGAATTTAGTTATATTTTTCTTTGACATTTGACTTTCGCCTTGACAGAAATTATAAATAAAATGGTCTAGCCTTCTTCTTCTTCTTTTTTGAGATCTTATTCTTCCGAACTATTTACCCAGATGAAATTTCCTACCTAGATAATTATAATCACTGAAAGAAGTTGCACTCACGTGCGTTTTTTTGGTTATCTATGCACGTGCGTCTGACCATAGTCATCACTCCTTCCTGTCTGAAAGTTAAAGGAAAGGTTTACATAGATTTCCAATTCACATTAAATTTTAGTTCATGCGAAAATCTAAAGTCACAAAAGTTTACAAAGCCATTTACAATTTACAGTTAATGTCTATCAGAAACTTACAAACTAAAAAAACTACACAATCTAGCTAGCAAATTATTATATTAAAGGTAAATTAGAATGATTTATATAATAAAAATAATAATGAATAAAGTACGCTAACGTTTATTTATCAATGATTTGTCAATTGTTTATTTTTATATTGTATAGGATCAATATATAGGTATACAAAACGTTCGATTTTTGGGATAAATTGCCAGATATCTATGTGAAGATGTATTACAGAAATAATTCTGTTCATGATATAATATAAATAGACCGCAAGAGAATATACGAAGAAGCTCTTTTTTAAACATAATCATCCTCTTTTTGCTTAAATGAAAGTTTGTTTACAATTTTCACAATTATTCGGTTATAATATGTCAAAAGTCAGAAGTGATGAATAAAACCATCTGTGATCTGACCAATTAGGAATCTACAGAATTGCCAACTTAAATTCAAACCACTCCTCCTAGTTTAAAAACAGGGATTATATGAAATTCTATTTAATTTAAATAATTAAATAAATGCTAATTATAAAAAATATTGTGTGAAACTTGTGCCACAATGACTTTCTATAGTACTCGTGATTTGCACAACTCACCGCTTTGCGGTTCGTTGTGCAGACTTCACTCGTACTACAAAACGAGTCATTGTGACACTTGTTATACAAATAACTATTATATATGTCCCTGGTGTATGATACAGAAAATATTTTTTTAAAGCTTTTTTATTGTAGGTAGGCACTTTTATTGTTTATAAATTAGGCAATATAACCTACCAAAATAAAATTGTAAAATAAACTCACCTAATTCCTATTAGCACAGAATATACCATCGTTGTCTTTACGACATCGTCCGTGCCTTTTTGGACCCCCCACCACCCCATTATATACATTATCAACTGAGAAGGGGTCATCGACCCAAGACGGCACCGTCGGTTCTGGAACCGTTCTGTGACTGTTCATTTTCAGTTCAACTTTGGGGTTAAATGAGGTCATTGTGGAGTGAACGGGCTTATATACACTATCTTCTTCTGCTGTATGAAATTCACCATAGCTTTGTCTTTATGTCGGTCTGCCAGTTAAGCATGCGCTTTCAAAATCTGAACGTATAGTTTATTTACGATAAAAAGACGATGACGTTGCAAATCAAAATATTGTGATGTTGCCAAGCTGTAGTTTTCTCCTTTACTTAAATAAAACTAGAAAAGTCAATCTGATGTTAGATTGACAGTCCTTCTTTTTCATTGTTACGTGCCTCGTAGGGCGTAAGTCAAAAATATTTATTTAAAAATAAAACGCTTGTATGATAGGCTTGATAAATTTAATATAAATATTTATTCATGAAAAACTATGGACAAGAAACAATAACCAATCATTCTATATTCGAATTAACATTTAATTATTTTAGATAGAAGAGGGTTAAATGACGAACTGTAGGTCCTTATACCTTATGCTCTATAGAACCATCTTCAAGAACACTGCAAGGGTTTACGCTAAAAGGAATCAACAGAAGCTGTAATCATCTTTTATGCAAATTTAAATATTGTTTCTTTATACAATATCTGTTATATTTATTATAATACAAATAGAATGGAAAAGAAAAATATAGATACACAAAATAAAATTTTGTTACAAGATATAAAAATAAAAAATCTCCCATTTTATCAGTATTATTTATGTAGAGATACTGTGGTCGTTGTTTTAATTTGTGTATTATAAAATAACTGTACCTAATTAATTTAACAGTTGTTGTTCTATGTAATACATTTCCATTGGACATTAGGTATAGTACGTGATATATACGTACAGTGCGCATGAGCATCTAAGTGCGCGAAGGTTTTTGTGAGCGGAGTAAAAGATGAGATGTCGTTGAGTAAACATTATATTAGAGTAGGAGTAAACTGATTGTATCTGTTTAAGGAAATAAAGTGTAAAATAGTCTACAATTTTCCACATATTTATTTATTTATTCAACCCGATCCATATCTTAATATGGTAGCAGACGTCCGTGGTTCGTGGATTGTATAAAAATAAAAGTTTTTTTTCACGTTGAGTACGAAAGAAAGCACGTGGAATAAGTATAAAATGGCGGAAGAAAAGATAATAATACCAGTTTTTGATGGAGAAGACTATAATATGTGGAAAAAACGTCTAACATTATTTTTGAAACTTAAAGAATGTGATGTGGTTATAAAAACAAAACAAAACACGGATCCAGCTGATTGGGATAAAAAAGATTTGAAAGCTATGAACTACATATATGGGGCGATTTCTAATAAACAGAATTTGTGTGTGATGAAGAAACAGCATATGGAATTCTCAAGAAATTTGATAGTTTATATTTAAAAGAGTCAACGGCACTACAAATTGTTTATAGAAATAAGTTGGAAAAATTGAAACTTGAAGAATACAGTGATTCGGCAACATTTTTTAGTGATTTTGAAAAAGCAGTGAACGAGTTAAAAAGTGCGGGTGCTACTGTTTCAACAAAAGAAAAGTTGTATTATATGCTGAATACATTGCCCGATAGTTATAGTTATATCGGCGATTTAATTGACACGTTAAAAGAAGAGGACCAAACAGCCGAGTATGTAAAAAGTAAAATTCAAATGGCCCAGATGAGAAATCAAAAGGATGAAGTGTGCAATACAAAATCAAATGTGTTTGCTGCGAATAAAAGTCGACAAGAACGGACATGTTATGGCTGCGGGAAAGCCGGTCATTTTCAAAGGGATTGTAAATATGGCGGCCAAGCCTCAAGCAGCAGAGGTACATGTTCGTCTTCACGAGGTCGGCGTGGAGCCGGAAGAGGAAACTACGTCAGAGGGCGTGGTAACTACTTTGGTTGTCAGCGCGGTGGAAGTGTGAATCGTACTCACGGACATAAGATCTTAAGTCCGTGATCGTACTAGTCAGCTGAAGAAGAATGAAAAGAACGATGATTGGGTAGCAACGGTTGATCATCATGCGGCAAATAATACAAGAGATAAGTGAAATAGGTTGTAATGAAATACAGTGGGTTTTAGATAGTGGTTGTACGGATCATATTATAAATGATGATAGTTATTTTGAAAATTGCGAAATATTAAAAGAGCCGGTTGATGTACATATGGGAGATAATAGACCTGTTAAAGCACTAAAATTGGAAATGTTTTAAGTTATTTTGATGCTTTCGGTAAGAAAAATTTAATTAATATGGAAAATGTTTTTTATGTTAAAGACATGAAGGCAAATTTGATTAGTTATAGTAAAATCACTGACAATAATAAAATTATATCTGAAGGTAAAATATCAAAAGTTATTAATGATAAAGGCAATATAAGCGCAGTAGCTGTAAAAAGAAATGGTTTATACTTTATGAAAAGTAAATTAGAATTGATATCGAACATTTCTCGTGTTAATATCGCAAATAAAGATATAAAAAATATGACAGTTAAAGAAAAATGGCATCGTTTATTAGGCCACGTTAATTTTAAATATTTAAATATTTTGTCTAAAAATCAGTTGTTAAATGGAATACCGGGGGAAATTGAACCTGAATTTATGAAATGCAAAACTTGTATTGAAAATAAAATGAATAATACGTCTTTTGAAAATAATCGAGAAAAGGCAAAATATATTATGGAAATTGTTCATTCGGATTTATGTGGACCTTTCAATACAGTTGGTTTTAACGGTGATAAATATTTTATTAGTTTCATTGATGATTACAGTAAATTTGCAAGAGTATATACAGTTAAATCAAAAGCTGAAGTATATGAATGTTTTGTAGAATATGTGAATGAAAGTGAAAATTTAACAGGTAAAAAGATTAAAGTTTTGAGATGTGATAATGGTAGAGAATATTTAAATAAAAATATTTTTGAATTTACTCGAAATAAAGGGATTAAAGTAGATCCATGTCCAGCATATGTGCATGAATTGAACGGAGTCGCGGAACGTTTTAATAGAACGATAATGAATATATCGCGTTGTTTATTAAATGAAGCAAATGTACATAAAAGATATTGGCCGGAAATAGTTTGCGCTGCAACTTACTTAAAAAATCGAACGTTGGCAAATACGATGGAGAAAAAAATTCCATATGAGATATTTTTTAGAAAGAAAGCGGATGTTTCAAACTTACGTCTATATGGAAGTAAAGTTTTTGTAAGAAAACCGGAACAAAAAAGGACGTCTAAATGGGATAAAAAGGCTGAAATGGGAATTTTAATTGGGTATAGTAATGTTGGTTATCGCGTAATTCTAAATAATAGAGTCATTATTGTTAAACATGTAGATATTCTTGAGGAAGATGTAAGATGTATTGGTTTAAATGAGAATGAATCGGGAAAAGAGAATGATGAAATAAAAACTGAAAATGATGAAAACTCTGATAATGAGTCATTAAACGATACGTTTGAAAGCATGAATGAAAGTATGGATGAGCCTGCAATTCGTACATCTGAACGAACTCGACAACCTCCACAAAAATTTGATGATTATCATGTATATAATAGTAATGTTGTTGTAAATTTCTGTAAGGTACATATACCTGAATAGTTTGAGGAGGCGATTGACTGTAAAGAAAGCGAATCTTGGAAAAAAGCGATGAATAGAGAGATTGATTGTCTAAATAAAAATAAAACATGGAAACTAATTAAAAATGTTGAAAATAAAAGTGTTCTTGATGTTAAATGGGTATATACAATAAAGTCTGATAATACTTATAAAGCTAGGTTGGTTGTAAGAGGTTTCCAACAAACAGATGAAATTGATGACATTTATTCACCTGTAGCGAAAATGCAGACTTTAAAGGTTTTATTTTCTTATTGTTGTCAAATGGGCCTATATATTGAACAGATGGACATAGAAACTGCATTTTTGAACGGGGAGGTAAATTCCGATGTTTATATAAGACAACCAAAAGGTTATGAAGACGGTACAAATAGAGTTTGTAAATTAATTAAAGCTTTATATGGTTTAAAAGAAAGTTCAAGGGCATGGTATGACTGCCTGGATACTTTTTTAATGAATTTAAATTTTGAAAGAAATAATATTGATAATTGTTTATACATTCAAAGAAATAACAATGATACTATGTATTTGTTAATTTATGTAGATGATTTGTTAATTTGTGACAAAAATGAAAATGAAATAAAGAAAATTAAAGTTTTGTTGTTAAATAAATTTAAAATGAAAGATATTGGGAAAATTAAGGAGTATTTGGGTATTTACAGTTAATTATGATGTTTCTCATAATATAATGGAATTAAATCAAAGTAAATATATTTTCTCGTTAATTAACAATTATGATTTGGAAAATAGTAAATTATATAGTACACCTATGGAAAAAAATCTAAAAATTGAAAAATCTGACAACTATGACAAGAATATTAAATATAGAAATTTAATTGGTGAATTATTATATATAAGTTCGGCTACGAGGCCTGATATAAGTTTTGCTGTAAATTATCTAAGTAGATTTCAGAATTGTTACAATGAAACGCATTTTAAATATGTTTTAAGAGTATTAAAATACTTATATTTGACGAAAGATTTGAGCTTAACTTATAAAGGTAAAAATAATAATGTAGAAACAATTGATTGTTACGTTGATGCTGATTGGGCTGGTGACAGTTTGGATAGAAAATCCACAACTGGTTTTATAATTATTAGGGTATATGGAAATGTCACATATTGGAGATCACGAAAACAGAAAAGTGTAACAAAAGCTTCGACGTTTACGGAGTATGTAGCATTGTCAGAAGCGGTGAGCGAGTTAAAATTTGTAAAGGAATTATTAAATAATTTTAACGTAGAGTTAACGAAACCCACAAATGTATATGAAGATAATTCTGGTGCATTGAATATTGCTAAGTACGGTAATTTTACAAAGAATTCTAAACATATTGAGGTCCATTACCATTATGTACACGAATGTGTAAAAGAAGGTATGATTGATGTTATAAAAGTAAATTCTGATGATAATATAGCAGACATTTTTACAAAATCGTTGAGCCGAAATAGATTTGAAAAGCTTAGAAATATGTTAAATTTGAAGTGAATGCACTCGAATTATGTAAAAATAAATGTTAAGTTATACGAACAATGTAAATGTAAGGAGGCGTGTTGTTCTATGTAATACATTTCCATTGGACATTAGGTATAGTACGTGATATATACGTGCAGTGCGCATGAGCACCTAAGTGCGCGAAGGTTCATGTGAGCGGAGTAAAAGATGTCGTTGATTAAACATTATATTAGAGTAGGAGTAAACTGATTGTATCTGTTTAAGGAAATAAAGTGTAAAATAGTCTACAATTTTCCACATATTTATTTATTTATTCAACCCGATCCATATCTTAATAATAATAGTTATTAGTGATTTTGAAAACTTGCATTATCAATTACAATTGTGGCAGGTTCTTCCAAGTTCACTAAAAGCTGGTATTCAAACCAATGCAAAACATTTTCTCGGTTCATTTCACCGTGGTAATCACCATCGTGTTTTTTGGAAGAAAAAACCAACCCTGCCCCAGGAATAAATCCAGAAGAGGAACCAGCATGCAATACTATATACCTACTATAAGGAAATAACAAGTTACTACTAGGTTTCCTAGATAGACTGCATAGCTCAAAACCACTATTAATAATTATATAAATTTAAATAAAATAGTGTGACTAGTAAATACTAAAGACTAGTAAATGTACACGTTTTAATGCAATATGTGGCAACTCCATTAAACCACGACGAGGATCATCTTTTTGGTATTTGAATCCAATATTTTTCACTATCTTCCAGAGTGATGTTAAACAACCATTAAAGAGTTTACGCTCCTGGAGTTTGTCTCTTAAAGTTTTTAAGGTTATGCGTTCCTCTGAAAAAATTGTGTTAGTTAATTGTGAATAAAATAAAACAGTAAATTCAATATACTCACTGCTTCCATACATTTCGTATATAACATTTCGGAACGCATTTTGATCAAAGTTATCAATTTCAACAGTAGGTTTTATGCGTTGTCTCTTTTTAGGTGGGCTTTTAGGCTGTTCACCTCTATTATGCTTGGCGGCAATACGGTTAAAAGTGGTAACGCTAAGTTGTAAAGCTTCTGCAACTCTCTACAATATAATTACTTCAATTTATGAAAGAATAATATATTATCAAGTTGAATTAAACCTAACCTAACATTAAAAACATTTAATAATTTACATTTAAATATGTAACAATAATGTTAATAAATGTTAGAGTTGCGCTAAATGTTTATTGAGTTTAGACAGTTTAATGATAGAAAAAGAAGAAGTGACGTTAGTTGTTTAAGTGTGAGATAGTTGTTGATTTGTTAATTTTCTGATTTCATGTACCTAACACAAAAGGTTTGGCAATATTAAATAAAGAAACAGAAACGAGAGTGTAGAACGTGTTATTTTACCAAAAAGACAAAAGGTTATGGGCCCAGGCTGGCCATAGTAATCAGATTTTGATTTCGAAGCAGCATCTAAAGGTCAAGTAAAAACGTAAAAGAAATGGCAAATAAAAACACTTTAATATAGAATTACTCAATGGAAACAATTATGCGGCCTGGAAGTTCAGAATTAAAATTTTGCTTGAAGAAAAGGGAGTTGGTATATGGGTGGAAAATGAATTTACACCGAGTGCTTATACAGATGATTCAAAACGGGAACAGGACAAGAAAAAGGACAAATTATGTCAATCAATCATTGTACAGTTCTTGGATGATAGCCAATTAGATTTTATACCTGACAAGGAAAATGCTTTTGAAATGTGGGAAGCTTTACGGAATCGATACGAAAAGAAAGGATTGCCAGGACAAATATTTTTGAAGAAAAGGATGTTATCATTACAATTAGAAGAAGGTGAATCACTAGAGAAGCATGTTGGAGATTTTGAGAGCCTTGTTAGACAATTAAGTAATTCAGGTTGTAAAATGACTGATTCCGACAAAATAGGCAGCTTGTTGTTAACCTTACCAAGATCTTACGAAACAGTAAGTGCCATAATTGAGAATTCTAGTAATCTAATTTATGAGGAAGCCAAAAATAAGTTGTTAGGAGCAAGTGGAAAAGAGAGTACTATTTCAAAGGAACACCAATAGTGAAACAGTTGGACAGGGTGCATTTTTGTCAATGGAAAATCAGAGAAAATGTTACAAATGTGGTCTACTAGGGCACATACAACGATATTGCCCACAAAACCATTCATACACTCCATCAGACCAATTGCAACAAAATCATTACAACAGGCAAAATAATTTGACAAGTGGCTCAAATAGCAACAGAGGTTTTAGAGGCACCAGAGGACAAGGTCTTCAGGGAGGTTTCACAAGAGGGGCTTTTAGAGCAAGAGGAGGTAATCATCAGTACCAAGATGTTCCAAGAAATATTCATAGCAATTTAGTAGAAGAGCTAACGCCCCAATCAAACTCTGGACCTGAGCGTGAAGAGGATACAAGTATATGTTTTATGGGAGAAACGAAATCGGAAGAAAAATTTGAAAATAAACAGGAATTATTAAAGTTTTATATTGATTCAGGTTGCACCGATCATATGGTTAACCAAAAAGAAATTTTTTCAAGCTTATTAATGTTAAAAAAACCCATACACATTGCTGTTGCTAAAAATAATGATTTTTTGTTAGCCATAGGAGTCGGCAACATAAAAGTAATTTAGGAACTGAAAAAGTAGATTGTACTATTAAAAATGTTTTATATATACCTAATCTAAGGAGAAATTTATTAAGTGATAAAAAACTTGAAATGTCAGATATAAAAATATTTGAAAATGCACATGATAAAATATTAAATAATGATGGAAAACTGGCATGTATCGGTAAAAGAGGGAACTTGTATGAAATAGAATTTTTAAAATCAAATGTTGAATGCATGAATGTAGAGAGTGATGAGAATGATTTTATAAAGTGGCACAGAAGATATGGGCATATTGGGTTTACAGGTTTAAGTGAAATTATAAATAAACAAATGGTTGAGGGTCTGGAAAATATTAAAATCAGAAATGTAGAATTTTGTCAGCCATGTGTGAGTGGAAAAATGTGTAGGTTTCCTTTTACTGAGAGATTGAAAAGTAAGAGGCTTTTGGAAATTATTCATTCCGATGTTTGTGGGCCCATTACTCCTGCAAATCATGATGGCAGTAGATATTTTGTGACTTTTATCGATGGGTTTTCAAACTTTTGTGTCATTTATTTAATTAAAGAAAAAAGGGAGGTTTTTGACAAGTTCAAAGAGTATGCAAGTATGGTTGAGAGTAAATTTAATAAAAGAATAGCAGCTTTAAGATGTGACAACGGTGGGGAGTATATTTCCAATGAGTTCAAAAAGTATTGTGCTGAAAAGGGTTATGTTTTAGATTATACGGTAGCATATACACCCGAACAAAACGGAAAAGCTGAGAGAAAGAATAGAAGCCTAGTTGAAAGAACCAGGGCAATATTAGAGGAATCAGGGGTAACAAAATATTATTGGGGAGAAGCAATTTTGACAGTAAACTATTTGATGAACAGAGGAACATCACAAAAACTAGATAAAACACCAGCAGAAATTTGGTATGGTGATAAACCAAATGTGACTAATTTCAGAGTTTTCGGATGTATGGCTTATTGTCATATACCAAAGGAATGTAGAAGTAAATTTGACTCTAAAGTAAAGAAATGTATAATGTTGGGGTATGCTGACGGGATATAGGCTATGGGATTTAGAAAATCACAAGTTAATTATTGCAAGAGATGTAAAGTTCAACGAAAATGAGTTTTAGTATAAAGGAAATAAATGTATGGAAGGTAGTGAAAGTTTAAATGAGACAGATATAAATGAAGAAACAAAGGCAGGAAGTAGGGAGACTGATATGAATGAGAGTAGGAATGAAGATAAGAGTGAGATTGGGAATGAATCAGATAGTAAAAGAATAGTCAAAAAACCTACCAGGTTTGATGATTATGAGTTATACATGGCCTTTGATGCATGTAGTTTTGTTGAAAATGTTCCTACAAGCTTTGAAGAGATAAAAGGTAGGGTAGATAGAGACAGATGGCTAGAAGCTATAGAAACAGAATTGAAAGCTATAGAAAAGAATGAGACATGGGAAAAAATTGAAAAACCGGTGAATAAACAAATTTTAGATACAAAATGGGTACTTAATTTCAAATCAGTGGAAGAAAACGAAATAGATAAATTTAAGGCACGTCTGGTAGTTAGGGGTTTTGCACAAAAGGGTTCAGACTATAATGAAATTTACTCACCTGTAGCGAAAATGACGACTATAAGAGCATTACTAATTTTAGGAAATCAACTTGGTTATATTTTCCAGCAATTGGATGTGAAGACTGCTTTTTTGAATGCATTTGTACCTAAATGAAGACATTTACATCTATCCCCCAAAAGGGATAAATTTAGATGAAAAATATGTTTTTAAACTAAAGAAATCTCTATATGGTCTCAAACAATCCTCCAAGTGCTGGAATGATGAAATAAATAAGTTCTTGTTAGAAATTGGTTTTTGTCGTTCAGAAAATGATTTTTATCTGTATATACTAAATGTAGAAAATAAACTTAAGGTGTACCTACTTATATATGTTGATGATATAATTTTATGTGGATCAAATGGGGAACAAATTAATGATGTTAAAATGAAATTAATGAACAAGTTAAAGATGAAAGATATAGGATCTTTAAGGTATTTTCTTGTCAGGAAAAGTATATTAAAAATCTTTTAAGAAAATTTAACATGGAAAACTGTAATGGTTGTTCAACACCGATAGAAAAAAATGTTAAGCTTGAACTTTGTAATGAATCAAAGAATTAGTAGGTTGTTTAATGTACTTGATGCTGGGAACTAGATTGGATATATGTTTTGCTGTTAATTTTTACAGTAGGTTTCAAGATAAAGCTACAGACGATGTATTTAATAATTTAAAACGTGTTTTAAGATATTTAAAATCAACCATTTCTGTAGGATTAGAGTATAGTAGAAATAGTAAAGACATTTGTTGTTATGTCGATGCGGATTGGGGAAACGATACTGTCGCGTTCTCTCTCTTCGTGTTGAAACAAACGTTTTCTCAAAACGTGATAAATTATTAAAATAATGCATATGTGGCAACTTCTTACGGTTGTCAGTAGTGAGTTTTGACAGAGAACTAAGATATATAACGCATCGCACGCCAAAAAAATGTAATGTCAATATTGTCAATCTGACGTTTAAGATCATATTTATCAGTTTGAATTGTAGTTTTTATATAATAATAAATGTTCAAGCCAAATGTATGATTGCATAAACATCCTGAGAACTAGCGCGGACTACAATACTGAGAGCATCGTAATCAACAAAAATTGGTCTTCAGCGAGGATGTGTATGTGACCAGCAATTTGGCCATTCAAGATAAGAAGAGACAAAATAATTGAGTGAGTCAATTCCATTTACTATTTACTGTGCATTCTTTTTGAGTTTGTAGAGGTAGAATTTTCGTCATTTCATATTTTATTACATATTTCATACAAATTCATTATTATTGTTTTTACAATCGTTTACATTAGAAAAAACCGTACCGCGCTCTTTTCTACTTTCCCCGATTTCATCATTGAGATCGTGTTGGTTGAAAAATAATAATTTTATAAGTACATACACTTATTGGTCTATGTATCGTGTAGATAAACGTTTCTTCATAATCCAAATAATATATAACCTACAGTTGTAGGTAATAAGATAACATCTCTACCCTCATTGGGATATATTGCCGGCGTAGTTTTCGGCGCAAAAAAGTGTCGGCCGTCCAGTGGCGTTCCGAATATATTATTCATTCCACATTTACTTTCTCTGTTTTAATTAATCAGTAGAATTGGCCAAAGGAGCCGATCGAAATGATCAAGAACAAGAATTTCAGTTAATGATTTCTCGTCTAGTTTCTCGCCGTGGCCAATTAAAAGGGCAACTAACTCGATTAAAAAAATTTGTTACTGATTCAAGCAATAACAAAAATCACAGAAATTTCAACTCGTATGCAAAGAATGGAACTCATCTTTGATGAATTTATTAAGGTTCAAGAAGAAATTGAGCAATATGATGAATCCGAACAAAATTTCTCCGAGCGAGTAAACATTTTACGATGCATTTTCGGCTCTCATTCATAATAATCCTAATTTAGGTAACATACAAAAGTTTTACTATCTTCAAACAGCATTAAAAAAAGAAGCAATAAAAATAATAGACTCTGGAGGTATCAGATTCAAATTATCCTGTGGTATGGGAATTGTTAAAGGAAATATATCAAAATAAAAAATTTATAATAAAAAACCACATAAAACAAATTTTTGATATGCCAAATATATATAGAGACTCATTTGAATCTCTGCGATTTTTTGTGGACAATTTACAAAAACACTATCGAGCTCTGCGTAATTTAAAAGAGCCGGTAGAACAGCGGAATACAATTTTAATTAATCTCTTGTCGTCTAAATTAGATACAAATTCTAGGAAAGAATGGGAGATTGAAACAAAAGACGTAGTGTCACCAACTTCAGAAATATTCATTCAATTATTGATCGATAGATGTAAACTTCTCGAATCTATCGACAATAAATAATTAAACAAACGATCTTCTTCAAATTATCATAGTACACATCATAAATCCGTTACAACAAAGATACAGAGTAATATTTCTACAAGGCTTCTATCCTGTATTTTTTGCAAAGGAGATCATTTAATTTATTATTGCAATGAATTTTTAAAACTTTCAATTTCAGATCGTATTAATACAATACGTAAACTTGAAGCTTGCACTAATTGCCTTCGACTAGGGCATAAAGGTTCGAACTGTCAAGGGAGTTCATGCAGATTTTGTGATAAAAAACATAATAGTTTATTGCATTTATCCACTACAAATAAAACCACAAATCAAAATTTCAACATTGCTGATAAACATAATATTTCTAACGATGGAGTGCACGCCTTTGTTAATAATGCTTCACAGAGCCTGCCCATCAAATATGATGATAATGAAATACAGGCCGAAAGAGATAATAATGAACTAAGTGTTGTCGCTTGTTCTCAAAATATTTTAACTTTAACTGCGTACGATAACTACTCATTTGTTTTACTTACAACAGCACTTTTAAGAATTGTAAATAAAAACGGAGAGTCTATGCTTTGTCGAGCACTTTTAGATGCCGGTTCTCAGTCAAATTTCATGAGTCAAGAATTATTTGAACGATTGAATACTCAAGGGACCGACGTTCACATAAAGGTTATAGGAATAAACGGAAATATAAGTTATGTTAATAATGTTATCAAAACACGAATTAAATCTATAAATTCGAATTATAATGTTAATTTACAATTTTTACAACAGACTCATAGTCGCGATAATTACGGCTGATGCGAAGATGTTATGCACCGGGTTATTTTTGCCGACCAGAGGAGAGGTCGAGTGATCAGTGTTTAATTGCGGGTTGTCTTACACACACGTATTTTGAAAGGAACACTTTAACTAACGAAATAATATATTAACATTAAATAATTACGCAGGAATAAAGAATAATATGAAGTAACAAAATGACAAACTATATATATATATATATATATATATATATATATTTACTAAAGGCCTATTAATTCTCGAGAAATAATATAGATGATATGGACTGGACTCACCAACTAGGTTCTGGTAGACTCGTTCGTATTCTAAAAACGCTTTTTAGAATTTCAGGAACAACTTTTCTAAATCAATAATTTAGAAACCGGAAAAACCACTCGCACTTTAACGCTGTAATTCTTTGCGAATAATACACGCACTGGCTTTACAAAAGGCAAAATATGTTGAACTGATAATAATCATACAAATTACTCTGATATACTGAATTGAATTTGAGACAACTCTTATTCGATGATTGTCTCAAGGGAATCTAAAAATCAACTCTATTTTAAATAAATTTGAGACAACTCTTATTTGATGTTGTCTCTCGGGAATATCAAAATCAACTAACTTTTAAAATAAATTTGAGACAACTCTTATTCGATGTTGTCTCGAGAGAGATTCAAAATCAACTAACTAAACTGTTTCAATAAATAATTCTCCTCTCCTTTGGTTACCAAAAATTCTTTTTTTTTAAAAAAATACAAATTTACGTTTTCATATACAAAGAGAGATTTTCATTATTTTAGTATAAATGCCATTTTGCTAACAGAGACATCTGTATTCTTGTTTTCAAATCGTTTCAAAATCTATGTATCATTAAGTCCATTCTGCATTAATGTCATAAGAAATTGAAATGTCAAATTTTATTGGTATATTGAACCTTTCAAATTATTGATAATACATACAGTGTGTATCACTAGTATTACAACCAAATAAGCAGATTTTCTTTATTTCAATGTTATTTACTATGGGTCGGAAGGTTCATGGCGGGGGGGCTATATGCGCCTCCGTGTCGATGTTGGTTGATGTCCTGAAAAATCGGGATCTTCCAATTGAAGACACAAATGAGCGTTTGGTTTCCCTGCTGAAATCCGTTATTTTGTGTTTTCCCATGTTTCGATTAACATCTTTGCTCCCAAATTTCACATCATTATTTGGTTATGCCGTGATGATGAGGCAAAATGAGCCAGCAACATGCATGTCCACGGTTACCACTCTATTTCAGTAGCCCTTTACTTTGCGTGAATTACCCATGAATCTCTTTGTTGTTGTTGTTAACATATCACGCGATATTCCTACATCTTCTTTGTTATATATATATATATATATATATATAT
The DNA here is from genome assembly GCA_963921935.1 of Galeruca laticollis. Lineage (NCBI taxonomy): Eukaryota > Metazoa > Arthropoda > Insecta > Coleoptera > Chrysomelidae > Galeruca > Galeruca laticollis. Next base: position 183,077,760 of record OY998179.1, on the reverse strand, counting down.
ATATATATATATATATATATATATATATATATATATATATATATATATATATATATATGTCAAAATAACGATCTCTGCCGCTGTTCTATTTCTGCTGTCGCAGACCTCGTCGACCAATCGTTACACGGCAACTTTGTTGTTCGTTTACCTTTTCGGGACAATCTAGAGCATTTGGGCGAGTCATTTGATATTGCAGTCAAAAGATTTCAATTTTTAGAAAGAAAACTTGTTAAAAATCCCATATTGAAGGAAAATTATAGTAAATTTATAAACGAATATATCAACCCTGGACATATGTCTGAACATAATAATTTCAATTTCAATTTACAGCCCAACTTTTTCTTACCTCACTATGCTGTAATAAAAGAGTCCTCAATGACCACTCGACTTCGTGTTGTTATTGACGCCTCCATTAAATCCACTCCCGGTTTAAGTTTAAACGATATATTAAAAACAGGACCTTGTATTCAAGATACATTATTATTTATCTTATTACGCTTTCGATTATTTCCGATTGTCGTTTCCGCGGACATCGCAAAGATGTATCGATGCGTTAAAATACATGAAAATGATACCAAGTTTCAATTAATTCTCTGGCGCAATAATCCGACAGATTCTTTGAAAAATCATAAGTTACTTACTGTAACATATGGGATGAGTCCTGCATCCTTTTTAGCTACTCGTTGTTTAAAACAGCTATCCCTTGATAATGAAATTAATTATCCTGAAGCTGCCCAATCCATTCTAAAAGATTTTATATGGACGACTACTTAGTCTCCGTAAAAGATATTCAATCTGCATGTTTTTTAATAAATATATGTAAATAGCATTTTACTGTCGGGCGGATTCCGTTTACGCCAATGGTCTTCAAATAATGAACAAGTTTTGAATTTTGTTTCACAATTAGATTCTCCTACTAGAACAGATTATATTATTGAAGACGAGCAAAGTTGCAGTAAAACTTTAGGTACTGTCTGGAACTCCTCAAAGGATATTTTAAAATATGTTACACATTCCGAACCTGATTCAGATCAATACAAGGTCTTCACAAAAGACGAATTTTATCTGCTATCAGCCAAATTTTCGATATTCTAGGCCTTATAGGTCCAGTTATTACACGCGCAAAACTATTTATGCAAAAATTATGGACGTTAAAAATAGGTTGGGATGATCCAGTACCCAACAACTTTCTAATTTCGTTGTTACAGTTTCATAATAATTTGAAATTAATTGAAAATTTGAAATTTCCAAAACCTATTTTAATAATATATTTTATTTCAATAGAAATGCATGTCTTTACCGACGCTTCGCAGCACGCTTATGGCACTGCAATTTATTTTAGGTCTGTAAATTCATTGAACATAGTAGATGTAAATCTAGTATGTTCCAAATCTAGAGTTGCTCCTCTGAAGGTAATTTCTATCCCTAGATTAGAGCTTTGTGCTGCATTGTTAGGTGTTGAATTAGCACACACAGTAATCAAAGCTACCGAGAATGAAATTAAAATTGATAAAATATTTTACTGGTGTGATTCGACCATTGTGTTGTCTTGGATATCATCAGAATCCAGTAAACTCAAAACGTTCGTTGCAAATCGCGTATCTAAAATACAGACTTTTTCTCATAGCTACCAGTGGCGCTATATACCTACGGACATTAATCCAGCTGACTATATATCTCGTGGTGCCGACCCGGAGGAAACTCGGCAATTAGATTCGAGGTTCTTTGGTCCAAAATTCCTTTTAAGTGATGATCAATATTGGCATAATAACATTGAAATTCAATCAAATACCGATTTACCTGAATTGAAACAACCACACAGCAAAATATTGTTAACCAAAGAATGTGACAAATTATCTTTTGCGATTTAAAAATAACTTAGCGGTTAAGCTCGAACGGAGAGATTTAGATAACCTCAAAATTTCCGATTTAGACGAAGCTAGAATAGCTATAATTAAACATTTTCAATGTGAACATTTTGCCATTGAAATTAAGGATTTATTAAGGCACGGACAAGTTTCAAAAAAGAGTAAACTCTTTCGTTTGAGCGTTTTTCTCGACGAGAGAGGTATAATTAGAGTTGGGAGACGATTGAAAAATGCCGATTTAAATTTTGATAACAAGCACCCAATTGTTCTACCTGCAAAATGCCACTTAACCTCGCTTATTGTGAGACATTTTCATTTTAAATACTTGCATGCCGGACCACAATCTCTATTATCTATTATTCGACAAAATTATTGGCTTATGCAAGGTCGCAATTCAGTTAGAGGGATTTTAAGAAAATGCGTTATTTGCTTCAAAGTCTCACCTTCTCCGGGACTTCAAAAAATGGCTGATCTACCGGCAACCAGAGTACAACCTTCTAGAATATTTTCTATACTTGGAGTAGACTATACAGGTCCATTCTTGATTAAAAATAGTTTTTTGAGAAATACCAAATCAATAAAAGCATGGATATGTATTTTTGTATGTTTTGCTTCTAAAGCCGTACATATCGAACTAGTAACTGAACTATCAACTAATAGTTTTTTAAATGCTCTTAAAATACTAATCGCTCGCAGAGGTCTACCTTCTGACATCTATTCGGACAATGGGACGAATTTTGTTGGTGCGTCCAACCTTATAAACGAAATCAAAGATGATGTATTCCAAAAATTTTTAATTGACAATCGCATTACTTGGCATTTCATACCACCACGATCTCCACATCATGGAGGATTGTGGGAAAGCGCCGTACGGCTCACAAAATATCATTTAAAACGGATTTTATAGAATACTCTTTTCACGTACGAGAATTTCTATTCTTTATTGGTTCAAATTGAATCTATAGTAAACTCACACCCTCTGACTCCACTCAGTGAAGATCCAGACGACTCGGAAGTTTTAACACCTGGACATTTTATAATAGGCGCTCCTCTAACTTCCTTACCAGAAAATCCATTAGACGTTAAACATTCTATGTTAAGTTGTCGCTATAAACAGTTGCGAGCTTTATTTGAACAGTTTTGGAGAAGCTGGTCTCGCGGTTATTTGCAGAGCCTTCAAGAACGTTCCAAATGGCAAGTTGCAAATGGAAGTTACAAGGTTACAAGGTACAAGGTCAATGCATTATGTTACATGATGATACTGCTCCGTTAGCCTGGAAGATTGGAAGAATCATCGACGTGCATCCTGGTGCGGACGGACATAGTCGAGTGGTAACTGTTAAAGTGAAAAATGCTATATTTAAACGTCCTGTCACTAAAATTAGTGTTTTGCCTATTTATGACAAATCTTAATTTAGTGATTACAATATATAAACTGATTTATGTACTATTAATTTGTAGAAGATTAGATTAAGATGTTCTAGTTTAATATAATGTATGTTTGAACATTTCAATGCATGGAAAATTAGGTTGTCTCGTAGCTAACAAACCAAATTTAATAATCTAATTGATATTCTAGTTAAGTTGTAATATGTTGAAAATTCTGTTTTCCTTTATTTTTCTTGAAACTACCAGATTTCAAGGGAGGCCGCTATGTTGCGTTCTCTCTCTTCGTGTTGAAACAAACGATTTCTCAAAACGTGATGAATTATGAAAATAATGCATATGTGGCAACTTCTTACGGTTGTCAGTAGTGAGTTTTGACAGAAAACAGAGAGAACTAAGATATATAACGCATCGCAGGCCAAAAAAAATGTAATGTCTATATTGTCAATCTGACGTTTAAGATCATTTTTATCAGTTTGAATTGTAGTTTTTATATAATAATAAATGTTCAAGCCAAATGTATGATTGCATAAACATCCTGAGAAATAGCGCGAACTACAATACTGAGAGCATCGTAATCAACAAATACGTTAAACAGAAAATCCGTCACTGGATATCTTTAAGGTTTTTGGCAATACTTTATGTTGGACAACCAAAAAGCAAGCTTGCGTATCGCTTTCCACTACAGAGGCAGAATTGGTAGCACTCTGTGCATTTATATGTGAAGGTTTATGGTTGAAAAAACTTTTCTTAGATTTAGGTGTTAATTTTACTAATATCACCTTTTATGAGGACAATCAGGATTGCTTAGCGTGGATTAAAAATCCAGCAAACAATAGGAGAGTGAAACATACAGATTTGAAGTTCAATTTTGTATTGGAAAGTATTCAAAATGAAAAATAACATTAAATTATATTGATACCGCTAATCAACAGGCTGACATCCTCACAAAGGGTCTACCTGTGAATTCATTTGTAAAGTTTAAAAATATGCTGTCATTAAGGGATTTTAGCGAGGGGGGGGTGTTAGAGTTGCGCTAAAATGTTTATACTGTTTAAACAGTTTTATGATAGAAAAAGAAGAAGTGACGTTAGATGTTTAAGTTTGAGATATAGTTGTTAATTTGTTAATTTTCTGATTTCATGTACCTAACACAAAAGGTTTGGCAATATTAAATAAAGAAACAGAAATGAGAGTGTAGAACGTGTTATTTTACCAAAAAGACAAAATACAAATAGATAATACTATTACTTACGTCTCTTACAGCAGTAAGCGGGAGAAGCGGGCTTCCATTTCGGCATTCTCGTTCAAAATAGCTCAACAAAGATGTTACCATCTCATGACATTTTATGTTCAGCTGCTTCAGCATTTTATTAACCACACACTGCAGATTTGCCTAAATAATTAGTTATGAAAATAACTGTTTTTTTAATATTAAAGAAGCAATGAATTTAAAAGCACCAAAAAAACTTGTAAATATTAGACGATGATCGAATGTCAATAAACGTCAAAACAAACTGGGGAATTTTACCAGTTGATTTGACAACGTCTTGAAGTTTTGCCAACCCGTTAGCTGTAAATTGCCCTGGCTGTTGAGGATAAATTGTATTCACGGAAAATTAATATTTATTCTGATAAACAGGAAAGTAACTAAAAATGACATCATCGTCTTTTTATCGTAAATAAACTATAGCTTAAATACGAGGTATAGGAGGACTGATTTGAATTTAAGTTGGCAATTCTGTAGATTCCTGAATAAAAAAATTGTTAAGTACGAAATATAAGAAAATGTTCCATTGCAAGTACAAGAACTTGATTTAAAAATAGAACAAATATTTTTTTGTTCTAGAAATAAATCACCAAAAAATATCTGTATGTGATACTCTTTAGCAGCATAATATATTTGTCATAACTTCTTCTGTAGATTTCATAGCTGATCTACGAATTACATTGTCTACTATTTATTAGCTCAAGAAACACTAAATAAATTTATATAAAATATAAATAATCATTTACTTAGAATCTGCCTTACTGTCGTCACTATAAAAAAAAACAATTATTTGTTTTATAAGATCATCCATAATCCTATCCAACTTGAACACTTTATCTTCGTTTACATGTGCAACACAATTTTCCAACATTTGCATTAGAAGCTCATGTACCTCTTTTAGTTTAAATGTAATAGTTTTGACTGCTACTTAAAATCAATTTCTTTCGTAACTTTATGTCATAATGAACGAACATTTGTGGTAAATCTGGGCATTCCTTTATTTCAGCCCAAATTTTAACCAAAGTTGGGGTTTAATTTTTAAAAAAGAAACTGAATGATACCTCAATTATATTTTTAGTTGTGTTATCGAATCTTTTTAACAGTTTCTGGACGACTTTCACGATGGTTAGAAGAAACAATTGTTCCAGTGTTTCTATATTTTTTTATACTACATTGATTTAGCTAATGCTAAAAAGTAAAATTTGTACACTTTAATTTCAAACAAAAGTGCTATTATCTATAACTTACCCAACGTTTTTACAATTTTAAACACTATGCCAGTGATCTTTGTCTTTAGTTGATCATATACGATTTGTTTATACTAATTTACAATGTTTTGTTTCTCTGTAGATAATAAGTAGCCTAAACTTACAGAACTCCTTTTTGGGGGTGAATGAAAAAGTCTGCTAGTACTTGGAATAGTATCCGATTCCATTTTCAAATTAGTCCTGAGACTGTTTTTATATTTTAATAAAACCATAACAAGAAATCAAGAACGCAATAAATAAAAAAATGGACAACATTGTATGTTTACAATTTATACAATTGATCGATCATGTAAAAAGTGCTGAGTAAGGGTACGGACACAAAGAAAGCAGGTTGCCTGCTTGCTGGCAACAAGCGCTTATGAGCGCCAATAATTTAATTCACGTTTAAATGCACCCGCACACAAACAAAGCAGGGCAGTGCTTGTTGCCCGTGCGGATCGGCGCCGACTTTTTACCGGAATGAATTTGTTGTAGTTCTTGGGTGGGTGATTTGTGGTTCTTGGTCGCTTGCTTTCGGAGTTGGACGTGCGATAATGGATGTCGAATTACTGATTTCTGCGATTTTTCAAAGAAATGTATTGTGGGACAAACGACTTAAATCCCACAGCAACAGGAATATAGTGCTGAAATTATGGATGGAAATTTCTAATGAAATGGAAATTGAAGGTGAGTGTACTTTATTACAATTTTTCATAAAATCATAATAATAATTAGTATTATGTATCAGATTACCCATTTAGTTAGGTTAGGGTTACAGATCAGAAACAGTTTTATTTGTATGTACAATAACCTGATTCAAAGTATGTAGTTAATTTCTATAATTTAAAGGATTATCAGTGAAGAAGTTTTTAAATACATCCCTTATAGTTTTTTCTGAATTTAACGGTCTTCCAGTAGGCTGATTGTTTTGTGTTCTTGGCACAATTTCTATATCGGTTAGGTGTATTTCTATACCTTCCCTATCAAACATCGTGTTTTGTAAAATACTAACACATTTGATAATAGTGTTTTTAAATGAAACTCACGGTCTCTAGTTAATTAATTAATTAATTAGACAATTAATTACATTTGATAATATTGTCTGCAACATCTATATTAGTTTCGATGGCTTTAGATAGGATTCGCTCCTTTGAATACGGGATCCCAAAAGTACATTCAACGGTTTTACGTGCCCTGGAGAGTCTGTTATTAAAGCATTCTTCTTCAATAGATAAATTTGTCCCCCTATATGGTTTAAACACAAAATCTAAAAGTGGATATGCTTCATCTCCTATGAAAACGTACGGGGCCTTAACATTTGTTCCAGGTAGAGAATAAGCCGTTGGAATTTTTATTTGCTTTGTAGTGAGTAGTTTATAAAAATCCGATGATTGGATGTGCCGCCGTCACTCTGCTTTCCATATCCACCTACGTCTGGCAATTAGTTTGTAATTGGCATCAACTACTTCTTGAAGTAGTACAGAAAAATATTTTTTATAGTTGAAAAACATCGACCTAGATTTTTTTGGACAAATAATGCGGACATGTTTTCCATCAATGGCGCCGATAACATGCGGGACATTCCATGTGTTGTAAAAATCTTCAGCTATTTTTTCGAAGATGTCCGTCCGTCGTTCAGATATGATCTTTCCTACGGTTGAGGCTCCCATTCGAAACGAAAATGCAAGCATCTTGAATGCCAAATACCGGTAATAAATAATATTATCATAACTTTCGTTAGACGGTTTGTTGAAAAGGGTAAAAAAGGACGGAAATGATAAACCTACATTTGCCATGCTTTGATTTCTTTGGTTAACTCAAAATATAAAGTGTGTCTGCTAAAGCCCGCATCATATGGAATTATTCCCATATGATGCGGACTTTATCATCAGACACAGGGTAGAAGTACAGAATTTTGTGCTCTTCTATTGTTAAGTTACAACAATTACAAATGCAATAAACCACTATCGTTCAAACGTTCATATTATTGTTCCTTAAAGTCCCTAGCTATTATCATTGATTAGTATATTGTTTGTTTTTCAGAAACGGTTCTAAGGAAAAAATGGATGTACTTGCGAGACCAGCTTTCTGTAGAATTTGGAAAAATACCAAAAAACCCGATCGGCGGAACCTGCACCGATTTACACGGTAAAATGGCCATATTTTCAATTCCTTTTATTTCTGAAAGACATAGTGAAAGCGCGAACTTCTGGTGGAAATTGCGCCACAATAGAATCTACCGAGATTGAAGAAGAAAATGCCGAAACCGATAATAATGTGTCCATGCAAGACACCGAGCGACATTGACAAATGAGGACTCTATTAGTGCACCGAGTTCCAGTAAAACTGAATATCTTGAGGCTGACAATAAAAAGAACTCTTCTGAAATGATTAATAAGAACAAGACAGCTATAAAAAGGAAACGGGATAGTAATTCTTTTAATGAAGAAATGATAGAAATTGAGCACCAAAAATTACGATATTTGCAGAAAAATGCAAATAAACGTCAACGCGAAGTGGACGAAGATGACCACAGCAGTTTCTTCAAAAGTTTGCTGCTCCACGTTCGTAAAATTCCACCAAACAAAATATTGTCATTCCGGGGATGGATCCAGCAAATTGTAGACGAATACGCATATGGACAAAGCGCGCTTTACGTACCTACTCCACAGATTTCCCCTTCTGGCAGCGCATATTCTTCGTCCTCACTATACTCTGCCTCAGCCCCTTCAACGTATGGACATGTTCATTATAACACCACAACTCATGAGAATACATCATCGTTGGCAGAACCAGAGTCTCCAAACGATCTGCTAAATATTTAGGATTTTCCAATATCTTATCCGCCCCCACTCAATTTAGTAGTTTTCTATTTTTTGTTTCAATGTATGACTTTGGTTAAATAGAAATAATATTTTTACTTGTTTAATAAATATTTAAAAAAAAATCAATTCACGTACCTAATGGTAACCACGAGTCTTTCTTCTTGAAGGATTGGCTGCTTGAGCCAATTACACAACGTTTTGGTTAGCCGCATTTTAATTTTTTCCAAGATGTAGGTGAATGTCCCAAAGGTCATTCTCATATACTGAAAAAAACGTTGTTCGTGTTGCTTCAATAATTGGAATGAATGGTGATATTCACCATAAAGTTTTCGTTCACGATTTACTGGATGTATGACTTGCTTTGTGCGTCGCATCCTAAGAAATGTATTTTCCGTTAATAACAAGTCTTCATCTGAAGATGAACTAGACATCTTTGTAGTGTGGAAGTTGTTTTTAAACTGACCGAAAACCGGCGTTCATTGTGTACTAATGAGATGACTTGTAAGCGCTGATTTTCGGCGCTGATTAACCTGCTTTCTTTGTGTCCGTACCCTAAAACCGGCTGAGATCTGACCAATCGGGAATCAGCAGAATTGCCAACTTAAATTCAAATCAGTCCTCTTAGTTTAAAACAGGGTATAGGTATCTAACATCTATAAAAGAAAATGCGAAGTTGATATAGATGATGAATCTCGAAACATTGCTAAAAAGATGAAAAAAAATTAAGTTAATAAAGTCGATACACCTATTATAATCTTAACAAAATATATATAGCATATAGAAAATTAAAATCTTTTTTATTTCCTAAAACAAATCTTAGAACAAGCTTATACACAGTTGAATTATTGGATTTTTACCCGTGCGTCATTAATATCTGATAACATAACCGACATAATTATTAAGTGGCATCTCTTTCTATTAATAGTGAAGATTAGAACAAATTAATTTGACATCTGTCGGTTATGTTATCAGATATTAACGTCGCACGGGTAAAGATCCAATAATTCAACTGTATAATAAATTAATATGTCATATATTTATAATTTACAATACTTTTTAAGGTGCGTATACTTTTTAGAAATTAACATGATAATTTCTATCTTTATTATAGGTCTGATGATGGTCTGTGTGGACCGAAATAGTCTTATGCTGGATAAAAAAGGAACCGAATCAATTACAACTTTTCGTTGCAAATCGAGTTTCCAAAATTCGAACACTCAAACATCAATGATTGGCATTATATTAAAACAAACGATAATCCATCAGATCTTGCAACTGAAGTCCTTCTTCCAAAGAATTTAGCCAATTTAAGTTTATGGCAGCATAGACCTAATTTTCATTAGTCACTAATAAAAAACGATGAAACACATGATTGTATCGTCCCAGAATTAAAAAAATCTTCGATAGTATTGACAAGTTGACAATTCAATTCGAATTCAATTCGAATTCAGATTCGACAGTGCTGAGAGCAACACAATTCTGTTTTCTGTTACACCAACTAATGGCTCCTCCTGCAAGAACAAATACGATGATATTGATTTATCGAAACAATTGTCAATTTTTTAGAATTTTCAATAACTTGTATTATATTGTGGAATTAACTAGAGACCTTGAGTTTCATTTAAAAACACTAATATGAGCATATTCCACGAAGTAAGGGTCCAGACAGTCAATTTCATTAAATACATATCCGCTGAATGATTTCCTATCCATTGAATTTGAAGCCCAGTCTGCATCTGTGAAAGCTTCGACTGTTCTCTCTGTCTTCTTATATTACCATACCATACCATACCATACCATACGCTTTGGTCCTATTCAAATATCTCAGCATATGTTTTATTCCCATCCACTGATGCTTGGTAGGATTTTGGTTGAACTGACTCATGAAAGTTGCTGTGAATATCATGTCAGGCCTGGTCGTTACACTTAAATATAGAATGCTTCCAATACACTTTTGATATAACATTCGTTCGTCTTCGATAAGTAATTCGTCGACATTCATGCAAAACTTTTCCCCAATAGGTAAAGGTGTAGCTGCACCTTTTGCTTGTAACATGTTCATTTCTTTCAATAGCTCTACAGCAAATAAAGTCTGGTTGAACATAATTGAATTTTCGTCTCTGGTCACTTTTATGGACAATACGTTCCCTACTTGTTATAGTTTCTTCCGTACTTTCTTCTTACTGTCAGTGCTTTTGCTTCGTCTTCACCTTCTGTTCTACATGTGTTTTCTATCCTCCGTTCTTCCTCCAACAATTTTGATTTCAGAGAGGCCATATTCAAATCATCATCGGCTGTTCTGAGGTTTCTTGCGAGATACTCGTACTGGCTTGGTAAACCGAGTACCGTGAAACCAGCTTGAATTTTTTCATTGAAATCATACCCTGCACATTTAACTTTATGATAGAGGCTATTACGTCTCGTTAAATACTCATGGATTGATTCGTTCTGATCATTAGTAGTATTTACGAAATCCTTCAAGAGTAGTAACCCATGCCAAGTATCATATTTTGTGTGTATGCTTTCCAACGTCTCCCATACTTCTTTTGCCGTCTTGCACTCCATAACATCGTCGAGAATATCATTTCCAATCAACAGATATAATATCGACTTCGCACTGTGATCAGTCTTTTTATTTTTGGGTTCTTGAATTTGGGTATCACTGAAACCAGGATACATAGCATTCCACAAATTCGTCACTTCCAGAATCCCCTGTGCGCGCATCGACCAATATCGATAATTCTCTGGATTAAGTTTTTCGATTTTTCGAACTTCCATCTTCGAATCAGATTCTTCGTAGTCTTTTTAGTAGGAAAAGTTCGTCGTCTGCTTTAACCTCGATTAAAAGTACGAATTGCGTCGTCTGCTAAGAACTTTCAAAACTTTATAATCCAAATCGTCCTGGGCCCATAACCTGTTATATTTGTAGCGTAGTTCCAACTATTTACCCAATTTATAGGAAATTATAATGGTTTTCAAATAAAGGAGTTCTGACTTTTATTTTTACTTTTGATCAATAATTCCAAAACATTCATGTAAACTATGACAACAAGATACTGGATCAGTCGGAAATTATGAAGTCAAACCACTTCTAACACAATTAAATGTCACTGAAATAAACAATACCAATATATCTTTACTTAAATGAGCTCAGTTAGATTAATTTTCTAAAGAGATCCGTCTTTTAAAAACTGATGGAAAGATACTTGAAAAACACAATAACTTATCTTGTTTATCACCATTTATTGATAACACATGTATACTACGAGTAAGTGGTAGACTAAAATTTCCGAATTACGAATAAATCAAAAACACGCCATTATATTGTCCTCAAAACATCCAATTGCAAAATTAATAATTGAAAATAAACATATTAAGTTATTTCATCCAGGCCCTTAACTACTTTTGTGTAATGTAAGACAATTTTATTGGGTAGTTGGAGGACGAAATTTAGCCAAAAAAATAAGTAAAAATTGTATTACTTACTATAAGTTTAAACCCACATTCGTAACTTATCCAATGTCAAGTTTACTTAAAAGTAGAACAAGTTCATCTCTACCTTTTTAGTACACAGATATTAACTTCGCAGGCCCTTTCCATAAAAAAATAGAGAAGGGAGAGGATGCAAGATAGTAAAATGTTACAATTCTGAGAATGATCTAAACTGAATTATTTCCATCTTTTTGAAAAATAGAGATTTATTACTTTTTTACATTTTTTTGACGGTTCTCTCTGACATCCCTTATATTTTATGATTAATATCAACAAGTTTAATAAAAAGGTCACAACAATTCTCCCCTCCCTATTAGAAACTCTTTTACAATATGAAGAGACAACTTTTAAAACATATAACATTCCTATTTACTGTTAACACACACTTGAATTCTTATTTTATGCCATTACGTAGTCTTTGGACCAAACAGGTGGACGTTTTTCTCTTCGAGGTCGTAATAGTGATGCATCAGGTGTTGGTTCACCTAAATGACGTTCATTCAATAAACCCGAAAAAAGACAGTACCTTTTGGAACTCAAAGTAATCCTTTGAGGTCCAAAAGTTACTGTCTTTTTCCGGACTAGCGTTAATCTCAATTGATTAACTTGTCTTTTTAATGTTCTTCCTGAGTCTAAAACGACCAAATAATGGAGTTTCCCAAGTTTCTTTTTTACATTTCCGAGCTGTCATATGTGTTTATTATTTACGAACACTCTAGCCTGGATCCTTTCCCATACTTGAAATGAACGTACTGGTTTGTATGAAGACTGAGAGGCTTTGGGTCGATAAGGAAAAATTGCATACAAACAAATTCGCATCTTCCGATGTAGATATAACTCTCCAGGAGATTCACCACAAACTAGTGGTGTCGCGCGATACCGAAACAAAATATTTTGGACTTTGTCTTGAATAGGTGTCATGTATACTCGCTTTTAATCTATGCTTTAAAGTCTGCACGTTTCTTTCTGCAAGTCCATTTGTTGCCGGATGTCCTGGAGCTATACCTTTTTGGGAATATTCCATTGAATTCGCAATATTTTTGAAATTCTTCACTTTTAAAACTTCTGCCCATTTTGATTTCGCATCTATGCAAGAAATAGTATGACTCAAAAGGACCTGCATAATCAATATGAATTCTCTCCCAATTACTTTTAGGTAAATTCCATGGATGAACAGGTACCTTAGGCGGATTTGATCTTATTAGTGCTCAATTTTCACAACTTTTGACTTTTGTCCCGGTCAATGCTAGGCCAATACACATAACGTGCCAATTGCTTCATTTTTGTAATTCCCAGATATGTTTCATGTAGTTCTTCAAGTATACTGGATCTTAAACTTCCAGAAATTACAACTCTATCCATTCTAAAAAGTATGTCGTCTATCAATGTGTATTCAGAATCCATGGATTGATATTTCAAAGTCTGAATAATTTTGCGGAGATCTGGATCGTTTTTTGTTTCATTTCTAATTATCGTAGATGTAACTTTTTCGCTTGAAATTTGAAAAATTACTGGATGATATATTTGATTCACTGCATCACCAATACTAGTATCAGTTGAAATATTGAAATTTTGAATTGTAGCTCTAGACCAGGGGTTCTCAACCTTTTAGTAACCACGTACCACTTGAAATTTTCAGAGATTTTGACGTACCACCTTATATTTATATATATTTTTATTTATTTATTTATATATAATATATAGTTATATATAATTTAAATTTGGTCAGGTTTAGGAAAATAAAAATGCATTCTACAACTGTATGTATGTATTTACAAAATAAAATGTATGATAAATTAAAAACAATCTTGAATTAGTTAATTGAACACAGTCATTTAAATATAAACAGATCCTAATGAGCTTGTTGTTGTTGTTTGTTCTTGATCAAATTTTCAATATCTGGGTCGATTGAACTTAACTTGATTCTCAAGTCCTCTTCAACACTAATGCGGTTTCGGTATTTATTTTTGATGAACAGCAGCTCTGAAAAGCCCGATTCACATAAGTACGAGGTTACGAATGGAATTAAAAAGATTATCGCTTGTTCGAACACTGATGGATATTCAGTTTTTGTCCCCATCCAAAATTCTATTAAAGATTTTTCTTTAAACGCATCTTTCATTGAGCTGTCACTTATAAGGTCGATGAAACACTCTTTTGAGTGACTAGGGCCGCTAGGAAATTTCCCTGAAAATGGATTTCTAATCCACTCATATTTAGAAAAATCTTGATTAAAATATTTATCAAAACTCGTTTGAAGGGCTTCCATATGACTAGTGATATCATCAGTCACTTCTGGCTTCAGAGAAATATCATTTTCTTCCAAAAATGCAGCAAGAGTAGGGAATGCAGAGAAATCCTTGTCCTGTGCTTGAGAGCGAAACAGAACCAACTTTTTCTTGAAGGATGATATTTTATCGTTGGTAGTGAACACTGTTGTACTTGGCCCTTGAAGTCCCATGAACAAGGTATTAAGCCTATCAAAAATATCAGCCAAATACGCCAATCGTGATAGCCATTCTTCATCATTGAACAAGTGTTTCATGTCATGATTTTGTTCACTTAAAAACCTAAAGACTTCTGACCTCAGTTCAAATAGACGAGTTAGGGTCTTGCCTCGTGACAACCATCTAACCTCGGTATGTAGGAGGAGAGTTTGATATTTTGCACCCATATCTTTAGACATTAAAGAGAAAAGCCGTGAATTAAGAGCCCTGGCCTTAATAAAATTATTGACCTTTACGCTATCCATTAAAACAGACTTAAGGTTGGCAGGCATAACCTTAGAAGCCAAAGCTTCTCGGTGAATAACGCAGTGAGTACTTTGGCATTCTGGAGCAACTTTTTTTATTCTTGCTCCTAATCCACTTAAATGACCCGACATAGCTTTTGCTCCGTCCGTGCACAAACCAACACATTTAGACCATGATATTCTCGCTTTTATAATGTACTCATTTATGACATTAAATATGTCCTCAGCTTTAGTGTTTGATTCAAGAGGTTTGCAAAATAAAAATTCTTCCTTTACTTCACTTTGATAATCAAAACGTATAAATACAAGGAGCTGCGCCATATTTGTTATGTCTGTGCTCTCGTCTACTTGCAGTGCAAAATATTTACATTCGCGCAGTTGAAGTAAAAGCTGTTCTTCAATACTCGAGGACATCTCCACAATTCGCCTCTTTACTGTGTCATTCGACAACGGAATTTTCTCGATCTCCTTTGCTGCCTTTTCGCCTAATACTGCCTCGACCATATCCTTAGCGACCGGAAGTAAAAGTGTCTCGCCAATTGTATGAGGCTTCCCTTCTTTAGCTATTCTATAACTGCCAAGGTACGATGCTTTGACTAGTTTTTTGTCTATATTTACAAATTTTGCCATGCACTGATTTTCTCTCTTACACAATTCAGATTTTCCTTGAAAAAATTCAATAGGTTTGTCAACCAAATCGGGATGCTTAGTAGTCTGGTGCCGCTTTAGTAAGGAAGGCTTCATGCTCTGATTTGAAAGTGTTTCTGAGCATACAACACATTGTGGAATAGGATTATCGTTATTTTCTGTGCCAGGTTTTACTATAAATCCTAACTGTAAATAAGTTGCATCGTACTTACGATTTGGCTGAGGTTTAATCTTCTTTTGACTGTCAGATGTGGAGGGGTTAGTCAAATATCGCTTCATTATGTCCACTAAAAACTAATGCTGAATTACTACTAAAAACTAAACTAGCTGTTTTTTTATTGTGTTCCATGAAGTGAAGTTCAAACATTGGCATCTGAATGAAACTACTGGGTGAGAAAGTAACACAGCTCATGCCACTGTCAAAACAAAACTGTCGGTGTGGGATTCACTCGGGTTGTTTGTGTAGCCTCAAGGTCAGCGTCAAACTGCCACTATTCTATGTAAAACACAGATGGAGGAATTGTATTCTTAACGAGGAAATGTTGCATCGTAACTGTGAATTAATGTTATTTGCATTCAACAGTTTTTATTGTTATTATTAATATATGATTGCGTACCACCTGAAATGTCCCCGCGTACCACCGATGGTACGCGTACCACCGGTTGAGAACCTATGCTCTAGACTAACAATCAACATTTTGATTTTCTTTGCCTCTGATGAATAACGAAGTAAACGCGAAGACGCCATTTGTGGAAGTGCCTTATGATGATGAAACATTCTTGAAATTGGTTCATTGTCGGTAATAAGTAAGAAATGCTTTCCAAATAAATAATTATAAAAGTGATTAACACAAAAAATAATTGCAAGCGCTTCTCTGTCGAGCTGGCTATAATTGCTTTCAGAGACAGTAAGTGAACGCGAAGCATATGCCACTGGTCTTTCAACTCCGTCTATAGTATGGCCGAGTACTGCGGCTATTCCAATGCGATGGGTATAAATAAATTATAATTATTAATATAATGATAATCATTGGAATTGGGACAACCGGTATCATATAAAAAAATGAAATAATATACCTTCAGCTAGTTCGTTACGAAATTATATTAAACAAAAATTGTTTATAATTCCGTAAAACTAGGTATCGGAATTTATAGCGTAAGCTACTTTAACTGTATTTTAGAAGCATAATTTAAAACAAAAAAATGAGAAATACCTGAACTCATGTATGAAATCGCAAATTCAGCAGCCCACGTATGGAGGTTAGTCGACAGGTAACTGAAAAATTTAATGAAGGGGGAAAAGAAAAAAATTGAAAGATAGCAGAGCTTGTTCAGCCGGCGCGGCGATTTGAGCACCTCGGGTAGTTTCCGTGAATTTTGCGAAAATCACTGAATAAGTGATATTCTTTTTTTCGTTGTTAGTAGTCTGGGCCTCCACGTCTGAGGAAAGAGATTCGTCTCCGGTGAGTAAATTGATCATTATAATTAACAGACTAACCATTATTTGAGGAATGTACATGCAGAATCGGGACATATAAAAAATTGGCAAAGGGTTGTCTTATTGTATAATCTAACAATCTTTCGATACATTACTTCCCGCTATCGACTACATATATAAACTAACAATCAGATCGTCGGGGTATTTAGTTTACTTAAGTAATTGTGTAGCATTTTTTTAATTAGGAACTAAGGAGTAAATACCAATTATTTTAAATGTTTGTAAGGTTGGTATATTAATATATCAACTAAATCGGACGCAAGTTTTTAAATAAATTCAGTCGATCAGACAATCTCAGGCAGTTTTAAGTTAATTCATGTTAATTTAATTTATAAGCGGAATTTAGCTGATATCACAGTTATTTGAATAGAGAGAGGGGAACGAATCCTTAGGAGTTCCTGTTATCTGGTGTAATTCGAAGTATATTTAAAAAAAAAGGAAAAATCTAATCTAAAGTGTTATTTCAATTTACGTCTATAAATTTTACTATGTTCAATTTTACAAAAGGTAAATAAAACTGTAATTCCTTCGATAGTTTTCTCAATTGTATTTTATGAGCCCTTTGCTAAGAAGTTAAACTGTCGACTTTCCATATATTGTGTAATTTCTTCTTTTGTTTTGTTTGTTGTCAATTATAAGTAATAAGTATCGTCCCTCTCATCTTTTCAAAATTATAAACCTTTTGTTCTAATTTGGCGACTGTAATTTTAATTAATTTCTGACTTTGTTGATTATCAATTTCGACTAACTTATAAGGGAATATATTTATTGAGTGAACTCAAATACTTTTAACCTTTCTCTTATAAATCCTCGTATTGTAAACCGAGGTCGAATTTCGAGCTCTTTTGGGAAGAACTGCCTTAGTGCGCTCAAAAGTAATGATTCTCCTTGTGTTACTGAAAGAAACTCTAGGTGACTAGAACATCCACGCATTGGCAAAGGGTTAATCATAATTATTATTACAAGTAACGTAAGGGTCGTTAAACGACCCTCGTAGCGTTACACTTGCATCTGTAGTTAAAACAAGAGGTAAACAGGGATCGAAGGGTATAATAACACGGTTGCTACAAAGCTCAGCCTTTAATTGCATGAACGATAATTCACGCTGTGCTGTCCATGACCATCGTTTGTTTTTGCGAAGCAAACATCGAAGAGGATACGAATTAGTGGAAAAATCGGGAGCCAATCTGGAATAATATGTGACTAGATCTAGGAATCTTTTAACAACATTTACATTAGATGTACGTGGCATTTTCCAGCAAACATGTTACACATGGGCGTCTAGAGGCACTTTAAAATCAAACGACGGACAACATAAGTCGGCCACAATTATGATACGTCGCCGGCCCGGCTAGCCCGTGTTGCGATGGCCACCAGTAGGCCTCCAGACTACCACCCGCTTCGTTACATAGCGGGACTTCAGCGGATTGACTAAGTTAGGGTGAACTGATATTGCATTGTACAGATTATGGCGCGATTGCGGGTATCCTACTAATCAACCGCCGGCATCCCACTGTTGGGACTTAATCAATGATTTATGCAAATCTACAGGCTATATATATATATATATATATATATATATATATATATATATATATATATATATTGAACCAGATATCATAGATAATAAGAGAATTAGTATTATAAAAATATGTTGCTAGTATTAAAATATATGAAAATAATATAATTTAAGAAAACAGGTAAAAAGGAAACACTTTTCTTAATTTAAACAACATATCAAATAAAGATATATTAAATAATAGCCTATAACAATATAATAAAAAAGGAATTACCTCAATAATAATACAAAATATAGAGATTGCCTAACCAATGTAATGATGTAAATAAAGTTGCCTAAGACGAAGAATAATTTCCATACCATAACCAGCTGTTCACCTAAAAAGAAATAATTATATAGTCAAGTCAAGAGAATTTTAGATATAAGTAGTTACATTAGAATACAAATATTATTATAGATAATTCATTATAATCATTAATTTAAGAATAAAAACAAATATTGAATAGAATAGAATTCAATAGATTTTCATAGATAAACAAATAATGGCATATAGACAAATGATATATGGTAAATAAAATAAACATTGAATTAATAAATAGTAATTTGTTAAAGTTTATTATAAATAATATAATGCAAAGAGTTTAGACAAATAACATAAGAGAATTTATATTTATGAATAATAAGAGTGTAACAATGATATACTATCAATAACAATATGGAATGATGTACCATGTAAATGTAACTATGTATAACCAATTTTAATTTAGTTGTATGATGAAAAAACTCATAGGAACTCTATAAATGAACTAATTATATAAATGAGTGTATGTATGAAATTTTTTAATAAGTGATAGAAGTTTCAATTATCTGATTGCAAAAGACAATATCTTATTGGTTATAAAATATGACAGAACAAATTGTGAATCAATAAATAAACTTTGAAATAGTGACCTGAAAAAGAACAAAAGACTGTTTTGTTGAAAAAAGTAGAGAATCGAGGGGACGCTTAAAAAGAAGGGAAGCTGGTGTCAAGAAGCGAGGAGTGTGTGTGATGGTGTTCCTGAAATTTCAAGAAATTCCCGGTTTAAGACATTTAAACCTATAAACTACTATTAAATACAATCTTAGTAATACTCACAGTCAATTGTATCAAGTTTTTTCGGCAAGAATTTACGAAATTTTCATAAATTTTGGTTTTTTGGAGCTTCAGCGGAGTGTTCCTGGGATCCAGAGACTTTCATCCCAATTCAAGAGCAACAGGTCAGTGTTTTTAAATCATTATTGGCCAATAATCAGAGTAAAAACTCAAAATACTCAAATAAGTACTTAATTTCATAAATTGATAAACTTTTGCAAATATGATCGATCTAAAAAAGAAAGAAACAGACTTTATATAGTGTATTCATTGCATAAATCGTTAAAATTAATAAAAGGCCGAATTTTAAATAAATTAAAATATGTACTTACGCCATCTTGTAATTGCATAAATCTGGTGATTGAAATTTCATAATGTAATAACTATGCCCATCTGTATATAATTCCTATATTTCTATCTATGTATATATAACTATTTTCTTTCCACAGCAATTTGTATCATATATAACTATGATATATATATAAATTCTTTTATGTGTTTGAATCATTCACTTGTTTGCATCTTCAACAAACTTTGTATAATATGAATAGATGCTTCTTACGTATCAGAATTGTTCGTTTTATGTTAAAGCGCATGACTGGTTTTTTTCACGCATGCGCATTGATGGAATTATTAAAATAAATAAGTAGATACAATATAACCATTGGCGTCGCATATTATTTTTATCAAATATAAAATACTGCATTGAAAATTAAATCTATTTCAAATAATGTGTTTTCTTTTTATTTAAACTATTACAACAATATAAAAGCCAAGACTCAAAGAGAAAAAGGATTTCATGCTCCCGAATAATCAAATTAAAATAAATTACTAAACAAGATAAAAATAACCAACTGAGCTAGCCAAACTAAACAAAAATTCTAAATAATAAACATCTACATTTAAATTTCATAATCAAAAGTAAGTAATCATCATTATCAAATTGTAAATAATTGTCACCCAAAACGTGGGGCGTTGTAAAAATTTTGGTTATATTTGTAAAATTTAATACTTAATTAAAATGGCAAAACGAATGATGTTGAGAGATGGAAAGCAGGTAGGAGCAGACAGTGGTTCGGAAGAGGAAAGGGAAGAACGAAGTCATGGTATGGGAGATTACCAAGCGGTATATTTGGAACAAGGACAACAAGTGGAAGGTGATGCACAGGAAGAAGATTTGACAGATGGGGAAGCTGTAGAACAAAAGAAGATAGGACACAGGAGATGCAAAATAGAAGAAGTAGAGATGATAACAATGATACAATGATGCAAATTTTGATTAGCATGAAGGAAGATATGAAGAAGATGAATGGAAATATGAATCAGAAATTTGAAGAAAATAGGACAAATATGGACACAATGAGGGGAGATATGAACAAAATGGAGGACAATTTGAATGGGAATATAAATAGAATAGAAGGGAGCTTAAACGGGAAGATGGATAAAATTAATGGAAATATGAATAAATTGGAAAAGAAGATAGAAGAGGTGAAAACTGAAAGCATCCAGGAATTCAGGAAACTAAGGGAAGAAAATGAAGAATGTAGACAGCAGATAAATAAGGTGAAAGAAGATATGGTGGAGCAAAACAAACATATACGGATAGAAATTCAAGAAAACAGTATGAAAATTAGAGAGCAGATAGAAAATCAAGTAGTTGAACATATCCAAGAAATAGAGAGAGGTATAGAAGAAAAATTACCGGGAACGATCCAAGCGGAAGTTATAAAACAAACAGAAGATATAACGATGAAATGGAGTATATGAAATTCAGGGAACAAACAATCGAAGAAATTATGCAAAATTATCAGCAAAACTCGGAACATAAATTTAAGGAATTAGATGTAAAGTTTCAAAAACAAACAGGAACATGTGAGGAGAGGAACGAGCACATTGGACAAATATTTCATAAAGAACTGGAAGAAATGAACAGAAAATTACAGGAAAGCATGGAAGAAATTGAATTTAACGTTAGGAGAAATGGAGGTGGAGTAATCTATACGGGAAACATGGATATCGGAGTAAAGTTTGATGGGAATATAAATACTATTCATCCAAAATGGAAATGGTTTTCTTAGATATCAAAATGGAAATGGAAATATCAGAAATGATACCCGAAGGGATGATGGAAATATAAGAAGAGATTATAATGAAAATAATGGAAATAGAAATTATGGAAACAGGAACTTTGATGATAGACGATACCAAGGAAATAGGGAACATTATAGAAATCGAGAGAGGAATAATGGAAACAGATATCCTGAGAACTATAGGAATCATAACAATTTCGAGAGAAGAAATCAATATAGCAACAACAATAACAATAGAGGAAGAAATTGGCAAAATGGCAGAGAAAACCGAAACAATCCAGAACAAAACAGAAATAGGGAGGATGATAATAGGAGACAGGTAAACATGGTTAGACAGGAGATACAGGTAGAAGAGTGTATTCCTGGACAGGATAACATAACGAATTTTGCTTAAACCGTCCTTACGTACATAATATCATCTATTCATCGCGATATGAACATCCTCGAGAATTTATTATAGATTATGAAAATAATAGTAAAAAAGTAGAAAAACCTAATTTAATATTTATCCAGGGTAGATTACAGAATATTATTTGTAGAATTTTAATAGATACGGGTTCAGAGGTAACATTAATTAAACAGGATATAGTAGACAATTTAAATAAAGATGATATTATGATGATAAATACAAAGAAACTATCATTAGTAGGGGCGAATGATAAAAATTTATATTATACAAATAGTAGCATAATCACAGATTTTTATTTGGGAAACATAGCGTATAAAATACAATTATTAGTAGTTAAGAATTTAAAATACGATGTAATTTTGGGAAATGATGAATTGAGCAATCACAAGATGATTATTGATTATAAACAGGGGTACATGGTATGTGAAGGTAATATAATAACTTTTGACAAAAAGGAAGAACAAGAGGTAGAGGAAAGACAATGTCAAGTAAATGAAATAGAAATTGTGGAAGATCTACAGGAACAATTTTGTCCCATACAATATAGAAAGGAGATTGATGAGTTATTAACAAAATATGGAAGACTCTTCAACAAAGAAGTATGCATAGCAGCAAAGTATATACATAAGTTGGAAATGAACAAGGATATTAGTAATTTCAAAATAAAAACCTATCCCATTCCTCACAAGCTGAAAAATGAAGTATACCAGGAGTTAGAAAAGATGATACAAGATGGTATTATAGAAAGATCCAACTCTCCATATATAAGTGGGATAACATGTGTCCGAAAAAAGTCAGGTGAGATTAGATTATGTCTGGATGCCAGAAATATCAACTCATATACTAAAAAACAATATGAGAGTCCTTTAAATGTAGAGGGGATATTTGGTCGGATTACAAGAGCTAACATATTCACGAAACTGGATTTGAAGCATAGTTTCTGGTTGATTCCATTAGATAAAAGAAGTCGTCCATATACAGCATTTATGATTGATGGTGTAGTATACCAATTTTGTGTTGTTCCATTTGGTTTACAGAGTTCGTGTGCAGCATTGGTAAGAACACTTCACACTGTTCTGAACCAATATGAACATTTTACATTGCACTATATCAATAATATATTAATATATTCAGAAAATGAAGAACAACATCACGAACATTTGAAGACTATATTGGCAGAATTGGAAAAAGCAGGATTAAAATTGAACATGGAAAAGTGTCAATTTTACCAAAAAGAAGTGCAGTATTTGGGATACATTTTAAATTCTACTGGAGTGAGAATGAACCCTGAACGAATTAGAACCATAAGGGAATATAAGACACCGACTAATCTCAAAACTCTTCGAGGATTTTTGGGAATTCTCAACTACTTCAAACGACTCATACCAGACCTCAGTAATAAGGAAATTCCATTGATTGAATTACTCAAGAAGGAAACGAAATGGAAATGGGATGCTAGAAGAGAACAAGCTTTCCAAGAACTCAAGGAAATATTTTTACAAAATTTGCAGGTTTATCATCCTCAATATGACAAGCCATTTATTTTAAGAACAGATGCATCCATAGATAGATTAGCAGGAGTTTTATTGCAAGAACAAAAGGAAGGAGAAGTACCAATCAGTTTTATTTCCCGAGTAACGAAAAACTCTGAAAGAAAATACTCAGTTACTGAATTGGAGATGGCAAGCATTGTGTTTTGCATAACTAAATTACGTTTTTATCTATTAGGAGCAAAATTTTACTTGGAAACAGACCATTCAGCTTTAACAGCAATGTTTAAAAATCGTTATGCAAATAATAGGATACATCGATGGATACTTCTATTACAGGAATATGAATTTGAAATAAAATTTATTCCTGGGAAAACTAATATAGTAGCGGATGCTCTTAGCCGTGAAACAGAAATGAAGAAGAAGGATCAACAATTCCAAATTGGCATAAATAGGTTGCAAAAAAACTGAAGGTTTGTTTACTTTGGAGAAAATAATGGAGGATCAAAGAAATTTACAA
Organism: Galeruca laticollis; assembly: GCA_963921935.1. NCBI lineage: Eukaryota > Metazoa > Arthropoda > Insecta > Coleoptera > Chrysomelidae > Galeruca > Galeruca laticollis. The sequence goes on along the minus strand of OY998179.1, from coordinate 183,053,611 downwards.
GAATCTGGTAAAAGAGGAGCATTTCAAAACGAGGGAATTTGGTATAAGAAGATGGAAGATAGGGAAATTTATTTAATAACACCTGAATATGCTAAGGAAATTCTCAAACAATTACATGAAGAGTATGGACATATAGGATCTCGAAAACTATGGATGTTGTTTAGAGAAAATTACACTGCAAAGAAGGACATATCATTGGTTAAAGAAATCTGTAAAATTTGTAAAATTTGTCAGTTGGCAAAGGAAAGAAACTATCATCATATTAGTGGACCAAAACCTATAATAGCACTCAAGCCTTTACATATAGTAGCTATTGATTTCATATCACAATTAATACCTAGCAAGCAAGGCAATAAACATATTTTAGTTATGGTGGATATATTTTCAAAATTTGTGAGAACTTTTCCTTGTCAACGTACCAATGCAAACACAGTAATATCTTGTCTGAAAAATTTTATAGAAGAAATAGGAACTCCGGAAAACTTAATATTAGATCATGCTACTTACTTTGTGAGTGAAAAAGTCAAACGCTTGTGTAGAAATCATAATATCAAAATGAATTTCATAAGTATAAGAAGACCTTCATCTAATCCAGCTGAGAGGTATATCAAAGAAGTTGTTAAGTATTTGAGGATTTTATGTAATAATAGACACAATTTATGGGAAGAAAATCTAAATCAAGTCGAGAAATTTTTAAATCAATTACCTAATGGAGTTACTGAAGAATGTCCACAATTTATTTTGAAAGGAATACCTCCAGAACGTGAATGGATAATACAGAGAGAATGGGATATGTCTCAAGTTTTGGATAAAGTAAGCAAGAATTTGGAGAGAAGTGCTATAAGATTTATTAAAAGAAAAGGAAACAAAAATAATAAGAAGATTAAATTTGAAAAAGGAGATTTAGTCCTAGTAAGATCTTTGAGAACACCAAAGAAAGGTGAAAATCAATGTAAAAAGTTATTATCACCATTTGAAGGGCCATATGTAGTCGACAATAGTGATGCTCAAAATAGTTATCGCTTATTCTATCCAGGTACACAATTAGAAAGGGGAGTGTTCAATGTAGAACATGTATATAGATATTATGAATAGATGATGTTATGTTACGAATAATACTTGAAAAAAAGGAAATGATAGTCATAAGGATAGATTTAAAATTTAATATTAAGTAGTGTACAAAGATAAAGTAGATATTAGACAGAGTTTTGTTTTCCATTTGGCAGCTGGTGATCCAATTAAATTCATCTCGTTTGTTTCTTCAGAACCTAAAAAAAAATAAATATAATATAATATAAAGAAAAATTTAATAGGTAAAACTTATAATTAAAACATTTTAAAAATTTGTGAGTATGGCAAATCAATATATATAGCAAATAAAGGAAACAATTTATAAGAGATACTGGTTTTTACATAGAATGAAACTATTAAAGAATATAGGATAGAGGGGATAAAATAAGAATAACTCAAGTATCAAATAGAAGTTCACATTTTTTAAATAAGGAAATAAGATGTAAGTAATAAAGGATAGGAAAGGATAATAATGAATGATATTGATTAAAAATATAGGAGGTAATGTTTAATGTCAATTAGAATCTTATAGATTACTTGAAAATACAGGAAGGAATAAGGAAGTTGATATTGATATATATATATATATGAATTTAAGAAATAATTAATTATATTGAATAATGAATATTGAAAAGGAATATGATATGAGGAGTATATAGAAGTATAATGTAATTACAAAGAAATAAGTTGATATATAAGTGGATGTTAGGAAGAAATGATAATAGAGAAGTATTATATGAAGTAATATTAAAAATATAAATTGACATTGATCTTAATCAAGTGTATTTTAAGGAAAGAATTAGGAGACAGTTATTGAAAGAAATAGATTTTGTAGTAGGAAATATGTGAACAAATATTTGAGAAACAAAGTTAAAGAAAGTAAGATTGTGCCATAAAATTGTTAAATTTTTTTTGAATAAAATAAAATCAATCATTTATAATAAGAAAATTGAAATTTAAATAAATATCCAGGGTATGGATATCATTTAAATTTAAATTTGAGGGGAATTGAACCAGATATCATAGATAATAAGAGAATTAGTATTATAAAAATATGTTGCTAGTATTAAAATATATGAAAATAATATAATTTAAGAAAACAGGTAAAAAGGAAACACTTTTCTTAATTTAAACAACATATCAAATAAAGATATATTAAATAATAGCCTATAACAATATAATAAAAAACGAATTACCTCAATAATAATACAAAATATAGAGATTGCCTAACCAATGTAATGATGTAAATAAAGTTGCCTAAGACGAAGAATAATTTCCATACCATAACCAGCTGTTCACCTAAAAAGAAATAATTATATAGTCAAGTCAAGAGAATTTTAGACATAAGTAGTTACATTAGAATACAAATATTATTATAGATGATTCATTATAAACATTAATTTAAGAATAAAAACAAATACAAATATTGAATAGAATAGAATTCAATAGATTTTCATAGATAAACAAATAATGACATATAGACAAATGATATATGGTAAATAAAATAAACATTGAATTAATAAATAGTAATTTGTTAAAGTTTATTATAAATAATATAATGCAAAGAGTTTAGACAAATAACATAAGAGAATTTATATTTATGAATAATAAGAGTGTAACAATGATATACTATCAATAACAATATGGAATGATGTACCATGTAAATGTAACTATGTATAACCAATTTTAATTTAGTTGTATGATGAAAAAACTCATAGGAACTCTATAAATGAACTAATTATATAAAAGAGTGTATGTATGAAATTTTTTAATAAGTGATAGAAGTTTCAATTATCTGATTGCAAAAGACAATATCTTATTGGTTATAAAATATGACAGAACAAATTGTGAATCAATAAATAAACTTTGAAATAGTGACCTGAAAAAGAACAAAAGACTGTTTTGTTGAAAAAAGTAGAGAATCGAGGGGACGCTTAAAAAGAAGGGAAGCTAGTGTCAAGAAGCGAGGAGTGTGTGTGATGGTGTTCCTGAAATTTCAAGAAATTCCCAGTTTAAGACATTTAAACCTATAAAGTACTATTAAATACAATCTTAGTAATACTCACAGTCAATTGTATCAAGTTTTTTCGGCAAGAATTTACGAAATTTTCATCAATTTTGGTTTTTTGGAGCTTCAGCGGAGTGTTCCTGGGATCCAGAAACTTTCATCCCAATTCAAGAGCAACAGGTCAGTGTTTTTAAATCATTATTGGCCAATAATCAGAGTAAAAACTCAAAATACTCAAATAAGTACTTAATTTCATAAATTGATAAACTTTTGCAAATATGATCGATCTAAAAAAGAAAGAAACAGACTTTATATAGTGTATTCATTGCATAAATCGTTAAAATTAATAAAAGGCCGAATTTTAAATAAATTAAAATATGTACTTACGCCATCTTGTAATTGCATAAATCTGGTGATTGAAATTTCATAATGTAATAACTATGCCCATCTGTATATAATTCCTATATTTCTATCTATGTATATATAACTATTTTCTTTCCACAGCAATTTGTATCATATATAACTATGATATATATATAAATTTCTTTTATGTGTTTGAATCATTCACTTGTTTGCATCTTCAACAAACTTTGTATAATATGAATAGATGCTTCTTACGTATCAGAATTGTTCGTTTTATGTTAAAGCGCATGACTGGTTTTTTTCACGCATGCGCATTGATGAAATTATTAAAATAAATAAGTAGATACAATATAACCATTGGCGTCGCATATTATTTTTATCAAATATAAAATACTGCATTGAAAATTAAATCTATTTCAAATAATGTGTTTTCTTTTTATTTAAACTATTACAACAATATAAAAGCCAGGACTCAAAGAGAAAAAGGATTTCATGCTCCCGAATAATCAAATTAAAATAAATTACTAAACAAGATAACAATAACCAACTGAGCTAGCCAAACTAAACAAAAATTCTAAATAATAAACATCTACATTTAAATTGCATAATAAAAGTAAATAATAATTCAGTATATATTAATAATATATATACATATATATATATATATATATATATATATATATATATATATAACAAAGAAGATGTAGGAATATCGCGTGATATGTTAACAACAACAACAAAGAGATCCATGGGTAATTCACGCAAAATAAAGGGCTACTGAAATAGAGTGGTAACTGTGGACATGCATGTTTCTGGCTCATTTTGCCTCTTCAGCACGGCATAACCAAATAAGGATGTGAAATTTGGGAGCAAATATGTTAATCGAAACATGGGAAAACACAAAATAACGGATTTCAGCAGGGAAACCAAACGCTCATTTGTGTCTTCAATTGGAAGATCCCGAGTTTTCAGGACATCAACCAACATCGACACGGAGGCGCATATAGCCCCCCCGCCATGAACCTTCCGACCCATAGTAAATAACAAAGAAGAAGATGTAGGAATATCGCGTGATATGTTAACAACAACAACAAAGAGATTCATGGGTAATTCACGCAAAATAAAGGGCTACTGAAATAGAGTGGTAACCGTGGACATGCATGTTTCTAGCTTATTTTGCCTCTTCAGCACGGCATAACCAAATAAGGATGTGAAATTTGGGAGCAAATATGTTAATCGAAACATGGGAAAACACAAAATAACGGATTTCAGCAGGGAAACCAAAAGCTCATTTGTGTCTTCAATTGGAAGATCCCGAGTTTTCAGGACATCAACCAACATCGACACGGAGGCGCATATAGCCCCCCCGCCATGAACCTTCCGACCCATAGTAAATAACAAAGAAGATGTAGGAATATCGCGTGATATGTTAACAACAACAACAAAGAGATTCATGGGTAATTCACGCAAAATAAAGGGCTACTGAAATAGAGTGGTAACCGTGGACATGCATGTTTCTGGCTCATTTTGCCTCTTCAGCACGGCATAACCAAATAAGGATGTGAAATTTGGGAGCAAATATGTTAATCGAAACATGGGAAAACACAAAATAACGGATTTCAGCAGGGAAACCAAACGCTCATTTGTGTCTTCAATTGGAAGATCCCGAGTTTTCAGGACATCAACCAACATCGACACGGAGGCGCATATAGCCCCCCCGCCATGAACCTTCCGACCCATAGTAAATAACAAAGAAGAAGATGTAGGAATATCGCGTGATATGTTAACAACAACAACAAAGAGATTCATGGGTAATTCACGCAAAATAAAGGGCTACTGAAATAGAGTGGTAACCGTGGACATGCATGTTTCTAGCTCATTTTGCCTCTTCAGCACGGCATAACCAAATAAGGATGTGAAATTTGGGAGCAAATATGTTAATCGAAACATGGGAAAACACAAAATAACGGATTTCAGCAGGGAAACCAAAAGCTCATTTGTGTCTTCAATTGGAAGATCCCGAGTTTTCAGGACATCAACTAACATCGACACGGAGGCGCATATAGCCCCCCCGCCATGAACCTTCCGACCCATAGTAAATAACAAAGAAGATGTAGGAATATCGCGTGATATGTTAACAACAACAACAAAGAGATTCATGGGTAATTCACGCAAAATAAAGGGCTACTGAAATAGAGTGGTAACCGTGGACATGCATGTGTCTGGCTCATTTTGCCTCTTCAGCACGGCATAACCAAATAAGGATGTGAAATTTGGGAGCAAATATGTTAATCGAAACATGGGAAAACACAAAATAACGGATTTCAGCAGGGAAACCAAACGCTCATTTGTGTCTTCAATTGGAAGATCCCGAGTTTTCAGGACATCAACCAACATCGACACGGAGGCGCATATAGCCCCCCCGCCATGAAACTTCCGATATATAGTAAATAACAAAGAAGAAGATGTAGGAATATCGCGTGATATGTTAACAACAACAACAAAGAGATTCATGGGTAATTCACGCAAAATAAAGGGCTACTGAAATAGAGTGGTAACCGTGGACATGCATGTTTCTGGCTCATTTTGCCTCTTCAGCACGGCATAACCAAATAAGGATGTGAAATTTGGGAGCAAATATGTTAATCGAAACATGGGAAAACACAAAATAACGGATTTCAGCAGGGAAACCAAACGCTCATTTGTGTCTTCAATTGGAAGATCCCGAGTTTTCAGGACATCAACCAACATCGACACGGAGGCGCATATAGCCCCCCCGCCATGAAACTTCCGATATATAGTAAATAACAAAGAAGAAGATGTAGGAATATCGCGTGATATGTTAACAACAACAACAAAGAGATTCATGGGTAATTCACGCAAAATAAAGGGGTACTGAAATAGAGTGGTAACCGTGGACATGCATGTTTCTAGCTCATTTTGCCTCTTCAGCACGGCATAACCAAATAAGGATGTGAAATTTGGGAGCAAATATGTTAATCGAAACATGGGAAAACACAAAATAACGGATTTCAGCAGGGAAACCAAACGCTCATTTGTGTTTTCAATTGGAAGATCCCGAGTTTTCAGGACATCAACCAACATCGACACGGAGGCGCATATAGCCCCCCCGCCATGAACCTTCCGACCCATAGTAAATAACAAAGAAGATGTAGGAATATCGCGTGATATGTTAACAACAACAACAAAGAGATTCATGGGTAATTCACGCAAAATAAAGGGCTACTGAAATAGAGTGGTAACCGTGGACATGCATGTTTCTGGCTCATTTTGCCTCTTCAGCACGGAATAACCAAATAAGGATGTGAAATTTGGGAGCAAATATATTAATCGAAACATGGGAAAACACAAAATAACGGATTTCAGCAGGAAAACCAAACACTCATTTGTGTCTTCAATTGGAAGATCCCGAGTTTTCAGGACATCAACCAACATCGACACGGAGGCGCATATAGCCCCCCCGCCATGAAACTTCCGACCCATAGTAAATAACAAAGAAGATGTGTTTTCCCATGTTTCGATTAACATATTTGCTCCCAAATTTCACATCCTTATTTGGTTATGCCGTGCTGAAGAGGCAAAATGAGCCAGAAACATGCATGTCCACGGTTACCACTCTATTTCAGTAGCCCTTTATTTTGCGTGAATTATCCATGAATCTCTTTGTTGTTGTTGTTAACATATCACGCGATATTCTTACATCTTCTTTGTTATTTACTATGGGTCGGAAGGTTCATGGCGTGGGGCTATATGCGCCTCCGTGTCGATGTTGGTTGATGTTCTGAAAACTCGGGATCTTCCAATTGAAGACACAAATGAGCGTTTGGTTTCCCTGCTGAAATCCGTTATTTTGTGTTTTACCATGTTTCGATTAACATATTTGCTCCCAAATTTCACATCCTTATTTGGTTATGCCGTGCTGAAGAGGCAAAATGAGCCAGAAACATGCATGTCCACGGTTACCACTCTATTTCAGTAGCCCTTTATTTTGCGTGAATTACCCATGAATCTCTTTGTTGTTGTTGTTAACATATCACGCGATATTCCTACATCTTCTTTGTTATTTATTATGGGTCGGAAGGTTCATGGCGGGGGGGCTTTATGCGCCTCCGTGTCGATGTTGGTTGATGTCCTGAAAACTCGGGGTATTCCAATTGAAGACACAAATGAGCGTTTGGTTTCCCTGCTGAAATCCGTTATTTTGTGTATTCCCATGTTTCGATTAACATATTTGCTCCCAAATTTCACATCCTTATTTGGTTATGCCGTGCTGAAGAGGCAAAATGAGCCAGAAACATGCATGTCCACGGTTACCACTCTATTTCAGTAGCCCTTTATTTTGCGTGAATTACCCATGAATCTCTTTGTTGTTGTTGTTAACATATCACGCGATATTCCTACATCTTCTTTGTTATTTACTATGGGTCGGAAGGTTCATGGCGGGGGGGGGGGCTATATGCGCCTCCGTGTCGATGTTGGTTGATGTCCTGAAAACTCGGGGTCTTCCAATTGAAGACACAAATGAGCGTTTGGTTTCCCTGCTGAAATCCGTTATTTTGATATTCCCATGTTTCGATTAACATATTTGCTCCCAAATTTCACATCCTTATTTGGTTATGCCGTGCTGAAGAGGCAAAATGAGCCAGAAACATGCATGTCCACGGTTACCACTCTATTTCAGTAGCCCTTTATTTTGCGTGAATTACCCATGAATCTCTTTGTTGTTGTTGTTAACATATCACGCGATATTCCTACATCTTCTTTGTTATTTACTATGGGTCGGAAGGTTCATGGCGGGGGGGCTATATGCGCCTCCGTGTCGACGTTGGTTGATGTCCTGAAAACTCGGGATCTTCCAATTGAAGACACAAATGAGCGTTTGGTTTCCCTGCTGAAATCCGTTATTTTGTGTTTTCCCATGTGTCGATTAACATATTTGCTCCCAAATTTCACATCCTTATTTGGTTATGCCGTGCTGAAGAGGCAAAATGAGCCAGAAACATGCATGTCCACGGTTACCACTCTATTTCAGTAGCCCTTTATTTTGTGTGAATTACCCATGAATCTCTTTGTTGTTGTTATATATATATATATATATATATATATATATATATATATATTATTATTACATATCCTCTATCTAAATTCTAAAGAAAACATTGAAATAAAGAAAATGTGCTTATTTGGTTGTAATACTAGTGATACACACTGTATTATCAATAATTTGAAAGGTTCAATATACCAATAAAATTTGACATTTCAATTTCTTATGACATTAACGCAGAATGGACTTAATGATAGATAGATTTAAAAAAAACGATTTGAAAACAAGAATACAGATGTCTCTGTTAGCAAAATGGCATTTATACTAAAATAATGAAAATCTCTCTTTGTATATGAAAACGTAAATTTGTATTTTAAAAAAAAAAAGAATTTTTGGTAACCAAAGGAGAGGAGAATTATTTATTGAAACAGTTTAGTTAGTTGATTTTGATATTCCCAAGAGACAACATCAAATAAGAGTTGTCTCGAATTTATTTAAAATAGAGTTTATTTTAGATTCCCTCGAGACAATATTCGAATGAGAGTTGTCTCAAATTCAATTCAGTATACCAGAGTAATTTGTATGATTATCATAAGTTCAACATATTTTGCCTTTTGTAAAGCCAGTGCGTGTATTATTCGCAAAGAATTACAGCGTTAAAGTGCGAGTGGTTTTTCCGGTTTCTGAATTATTGATTTAGAAAAGTTGTTCCTAAAATTCTAAAAAGCGTTTTAGAATACAAACGAGTCTACCAGAACCTAGTTGGTGAGTCCAGTCCATATTATCTATATTATTTCTCGAGAATTAATAGGCCTTTATAAAAATATTTCGAAAATAGATGCATCTTATGATTAAATACTTACATTGAAATTATAGTAACGTTACTTATATAAAATTCTACGCCAAGTGAAGACTATTTTGGAACAGACAATTTACAAGGAAATTTGCGCATTTCATATTGACATATATCAACTATAAATGTAGACATTTTTGAACTTTTGGTTAAATTATTTAGATAGGAAATTTCTTATTATAGGTTGTTTAATATTAAGGTTTGGTTTATGCGTTTATATTTTTTGAAAAGTTTTAATTTTGTAATTGTTATCTGATAATAGATTATATAAATTTGAATTCTAAATCTCTTTGGTTATTTTTTCATATTCATTCTCATTATATATGATAATTTTTATGCTAGAGAAAATTTAGTATAATTAGTGACATTTGGTTAATTTCATGACAGTAAATTTCATATATGTCATAAGAATTTCATTGTCTTATAGTGTATTGGACAAACAGTTACTTTACATTTTGAATAGTGCAATACGTACTTTGGAAAATTATTTGGAAATTTATAAAATTTGAATCCTTATTTGAAATCTTTGATCCCTCCCTGAGTTAAGAGTGAGTTAATTGATTGTATATTGATTTATCTTTCATAATATAACATTTAATATTTATAGAGCCGGGCATATTAATTTGACAACTGCTGTCATAAAATTTAATAGGTTATATTTAGCGGTAAAGGTGTTTTCACATTAGTGCAGTTACTATTACAAATTGTGACGACAGCAACAAATAAAATTCATATATAGAATCATAATAAAATTGGTAAAACACATTAGATATATTATAATTGTCAACCGAAAGTGGGACAAATAATATTATAAAGAATATATATAATATATATATATATATATATATATATATATATATATATATATATAGGTTTAACAATGAAAATTGATGACTAAAACAAAAAAATATAATGAAAAATAAAAATATATTCCATATAAAATATATATTAAATATAAAAAAATATGTTCACCAATATAGTATTGTTTCTCACTACTGGGTCCGGGCTCACTATCAACACAAAGATTATTACTTCTACGAGATATATCGTCTATTATATCCTCACAGTTCAACATATTTTGCCTTTTGTAAAGCCAGTGCGTGTATTATTCGCAAAGAATTACAGCGTTAAAGTGCGAGTGGTTTTTCCGGTTTCTAAATTATTGATTCAGAAAAGTTTTCCTGAAATTCTAAAAAACGTTTTCAGAATACGAACGAGTCTACCAGAACCTAGTTGGTGAGTCCAGTCCATATTATCCATATTATTTCTCGAGAATTAATAGGTCTTTATTAAAAATATTTCGAAAATAGATGCATCTTATGATTAAATACTTACATTGAAATTATAGTAACGTTACTTATATAAAATTCTACGTCAAGTGTAGACTATTTTGGAACAGACAATTTACAAGGAAATTTGCGCATTTTATATTGACATATATCAACTATAAAAGTAGCCGTTTTTGAACTTTTGGTTAAATTATTTAGATAGGAAATTTCTAATTATAGGTTGTTTAATATTAAGGTAAGGTAGAAAGTTCTATGTTTGGTTTATGCGTTTATGTTTTATGAAAAGTTTTAATTTTGTAATTGTTATCTGATAATAGATTATATAAACTTGAATTCTAAATCTCTTTGGTTATTTTTTCATATTCATTCTCATTATATTTGATAATTTTTATGCTAGAGAAAATTTAGTATAATTAGTGACATTTGGTTAATTTCATGACAGTAAATTTCATATATGTCATAAGAATTTAATTGTCTTATAGTGTATTGGACAAACAGTTACTTTACATTTCGAATGGTGCAATACGTAATTTGGAAAATTATTTGGAAATTTATAAAATTTGAATTCTTATTTGAAATATTTGATCCCTCCCTGAGTTAAGAGTGAGTTAATTGATTGTATATTGATTTATCTTTCATAATATAACATTTAATATTTATAGAGTCGGGCATTTGACAAATGCTGTCATAAAATTTAATAGGTTATATGTAGCGGTAAAGGTGTTTCCACATTAGTGCATTTACTATTACAAATTGTGACGACAGCAACAAATAAAATTCATATATAAAATCATAATAAAATTGGTAAAACACATAAGATATATTATAATTGTCAACCGAAAGTGGGACAAATAATATTATAAAGAATATAGAATATATAATAATTTGGCGCCGCAAAGTGGGGCAAAAAATAGATTTGTCACTATTATCATAAACATAGAAAAATATTATAATTTGACGCAGCAAATTAATTGAATATATAAAAAAATTAAGTATCGATCATGGAAAGAAGAATGACATTAAGGGATGGTAAACAGGTAGGAGTTGAAAGTGGATCTGAGGAACAAAGACAAGAAAGAAGACATAGTATGGGTGATTTTCAGGTGCAGTACTTGGAACAAGGAAGAGAACAATCAGAAGGAGATATGACAAGAGAAGGTAAGGAAGAACAAGATAATAGGAGACAAGAGAGTAGGGAAACCACAAATAATCAGGATCAATTTATGCAATTTTTGATGAACATGAGTGAAGATTTAAAAAAAATGGATAAACAAAATGAGAGAATGGATAATATGCAGGGAGATATAAATAGTATGAATGGAAATATGAATAATATGAGTGGAGATTTAAATGGAAAAATGGACAGACAAAATGAGAATATGATTAGTATCCGTGAATATATGAATAATATGAGTGGATATTTAAGTGACAAGATTGATACGATGAAGGAGGAGATTAAGGGCGATATTAACCATATCACCGGAAACATGGACAGATTGGAAAAGAAAATAGAAGAAGGAAAAATTGAAAATTTGAAGGAGATTGAGAAAATGAGGGAAGAGAATAATGAATTTAGAAAGAAAATTGAAAAGGTGAAAGAAGATATGAAGGGCCAGAATGAAAATTTACGTATGGAAATTCAAGAAGTTGGCAGTAAAATCAGAGAAGATATTAACAAGAAGGTGGTAGAAGATGTTAAAGAATTAGGAAGATGCCTAGAAGATAATTTATCTGGAGTAATTCAAGTAGAAGTCGAGAAACAAAATAAGAATATAATTGAAGAGATACAGGCTATTAAAGTACAAGGACAAACAAATGAAGAAGTAATGCAAATGTATGAACATAATTTAAATAAGAAATTTAAAGACTTAAATGGAAGAATAAAAGAACAAACAGGAACATGTATAAAAAGGACTGAAAATATAGATAAATTATTTAACAAGGAATTGGAGGAAATGAATAGAAAATTACAAGAAACTGTAAATGAAATAGAAGATAATCTTAAACGGAATGGAGGTGGAATGATACAGACTGGAAATATCGACTTTGGGGTGAAATTTGATGGAAATATAAATGTAATTCACCCAAAGGTATTTATCAAAATAATCAAAAGTAGGATGAGAGGAATAAGGAAAATCATTATTAGAGGAATGTTATCGGGACATGCTTTATTGTGGTTTTTCAATAAAGAGGAACAAGCTGATTTTGAAGAATTTGAAAAACAATTTTTAAAATATTTTTGGGGGGAGATACAACAGGCGAGTTTCAGAGAGAAACTATACTTTGGGAAATTTGATTATAACCAGAGTAAAAATTTCAATGCGTATGCTATGAAAATGTACAACAACGCACAGTATATGGACCCAAGCATGCGAGAAGAAGAAATGGTTTTATATATTTCCAGACATTTCAACCAACAAGTATCTGAAACTATTGGGATACAAAATATTAAGACGATGGAAGGTTTATCAAATTATTTACTCAGACTTGAAAGAAGTCACAATGAAAAAAGAAATGAAATTAGAAATTCTAATGGAATAAGGGGGAATGGAGATGAACATTACAGAAGAGATATGAATAATACATATCAGAATAGAAACTATAGAAACAGGGACTTTAATAATAATCGAAGAAATAATAGATATACAGACAGGAATTTTAGAAATGAAAATAGAAATTACAGAAATGAAGACCGAAGATATGGGAATGGCAATAGAAACAATGATAATAAGTACTTTGAAAATAAAAGAGATCCTAGAAATTTGGACAGAATAAATGGTCATGAAGACAGAGTTGAAAATTGGAGACAGGATAGATGGATAGGAACAAATAATTACCATGATCGAAGAAATGATGATAGAAATGATGATAGAAGAAATGGTATCCAAGAAAACCATGAAAGAAACTATGATAGAAGACATCAAGAAATAGAAGACAGAATACAAGTAAATATAATACAAGAGCAAGAAAGAGATGATGAGCACAGTCAAACTATTAATAAAAATTTTACATAAACCGGTTTCACGTACATAATATTATTTTTTCTAAGTACGAACATCCAAGAGAATTTGTTGATATTGGGGAAATTGGGAAAATGCATGACAATTTAGGTTTAATATTCATTAAAGGTAAATTACAAAATATAGGATGTGAAATTCTGATAGATACAGGATCAGAAGTAACATTGATAAGTGAAAGAATTATAGACAAGTGCAAGAAAGATAATATTATGGTGGTAAATACAAATAAATTATCACTAGTGGGGGCGAATAATGAAAAACTATATGATACAAGTAAAATGATAATTGAAGAATTACAAATAGGAAATAATTTGTTTAAAGTACAAATGTTGGTCGTAAAGAATTTAAGTTATGATATGGTATTAGGGTCCGATGAATTAGACAATCACAAAATGATTATCAATTATAAAGAAAAGTTGGTGAATTGTAATGGAGAAGATATTGATTTCTTCAAACAAGAAACAAACAAATTAGAAGAAGATACATTTTATGTAATGAATCAAATCAATGAAGAACATAAAATAGATTTAAATTTGTTCAAACAAAAATATGTGAAAACAGTAATGGAATTGATAAGACAATAAAACAGATTATTCAATGAAGAAGTACAAGTAGCAAGGAAATATATACATAAACTTGAAATGAACAAAGATATATCGAATTTTGAAGTAAGGACATATCCAATTCCATATAAATTGGAGGATGAAGTATACCATGAATTAGAAAATATGTTGAAAGATGGAATAATAGAAAGATCAAATTCACCATATATTAATGCAGTTACTTGTGTACGAAAAAAAACTGGAGAAATAAGAATATGTTTAGATGCAAGAAATATTAATAGCTACACAAAGAAACAATACGAAAGTCCCATGAATATCGATAGTATATTTGGTAGAATTACTAATGCAAAGATATTTTCAAAATTAGATCTGAAGCATAGTTTTTGGTTAATACCTTTAGAAAAAGAAAGTCGAAAATATACTGCGTTTATGATAGATGGAGTGGTATATCAATTCTGTGTGGTACCTTTCGGATTACAGAGGTCCTGTGCAGCTTTAGTAAGAACACTCCACACCATTTTAAACAAATATGAAAATTTTATACTTCGTTATATAGATGATATCCTTATATATTCGGAAAATGAAGAAAAACATAAAGAACATTTAAATATTATTTTTGAAGAACTAGAAAATGCTGGATTAAAATTAAACATCGAAAAATGTAAATTTTATCAAGAAGAAATAAATTATTTGGGATATGTTTTGAATACTAAAGAAGTTTCTATGGATCCTGATCGAATTAAAACAATTTTAGAATATAAACAACCAACAAATTTGAAAACTTTGAGAGGGTTTCTAGGAATTTTAAATTATTTCAAACGATTAATACCAGATCTAAGTAGAAAAGAAATACCATTAATTGAATTATTAAAAAAAGGTGTAAAATGGCAGTGGAATGAAGAACGAGAAAAAGCATTTAGAGAACTAAAAGAAGATTTTACGAATAACCTCAAGGTATATCACCCACAGTATGACAAACAATTTATTTTGAGAACAGATGCATCAGCAGATCGTTTTGCTGGAGTACTGATACAAGAACAGGAAAAAGGAGAAGTACCTATTAGTTTCATATCTAGGGTTACTAAAATTCATGAAAGGAAATATTCAGTAACAGAACTTGAAATGGCAAGCGTGGTATTTTGTATCACTAAATCGAAATTCTTTTTATTCGGAGCTAAATTCATTATAGAAACTGATCATTCAGCTTTGACAGCTATGCTTAAAAATAGATATGCGAATAATAGAATACATCGCTGGATTTTATTATTACATGAATATGATTTCGAAATAAAATACATTCCTGGAAAACAGAATA
The DNA here is from genome assembly GCA_963921935.1 of Galeruca laticollis. Classification (NCBI taxonomy): domain Eukaryota; kingdom Metazoa; phylum Arthropoda; class Insecta; order Coleoptera; family Chrysomelidae; genus Galeruca; species Galeruca laticollis. The sequence goes on along the minus strand of OY998179.1, from coordinate 183,038,064 downwards.
TTGTTGCAAATGCTTTAAGTAGAGAGACAGAAACCACATTTGAACAGAGAAAGTATAAAATTGGTATAAATAGAATGCTACAAGAGGAAGGATTATATTCATTGGATAAAATTAGGAAAGATTAACAAAATTTGGAATCAAATTATAAAAATAATGCTATTAATATAGAGGAAATATGGTATAAATGTTTGGAAGATAGAGAAGTAATCGTAATTACACAAGATTATGCAAAGGAAATTTTAAAAAATTTACATGAAGAATATGGACATGTTGGTACTAGGAAGTTATGGATGCTTTTTAGAGAAAACTATATAACAAAAAAGGATTTAGCAATTGCCAAAAATATTTGTAAAGTATGTGCCATATGTCAATTAGCAAAAGAGAAAAATTATCACAATAAAAATTTGGCAAAATCAATAGTTGCACAGGAGCCATTACAAATTGTTGCTATAGACTTCATAAGCAATTTAATACCGAGCATACAAGAGAATAAACACATATTTGTTATCACATATATCTTTACGAAATTTGTTAAAGTTTACCCATGCAAAAAAACCACTGCAAAAACTATGATAGAGTTTTTAAAAATGTACATTGAAAAATATGGAACGCCAAAAACAATAATTTTAGATCATGCAACTTATTTTGAAAGTGAAAAGCTAGCCAAGTTTAGTCAAAATCAAGAAATTAAATTGAACTTTATTAGCATTAGGAAACCATCGTCAAATTCAGCTGAAAGATACATTAAAGAGATCAACAAGTACCTACGAATTTTATGTAATCAGGATCACTGTCAATGGGAAAATAATTTAAATCATGTAGAAAGATTCCTTAACCAAATACCTCATGGTGTTACAAATGAATGCCCAGAATATTTATTTACTGGCACAATACCCCAAAGAAATTGGGTAGTGAATTGGAAATGGAAGATGTTTTGAATAAGGTGAATGAAAGACTGCAGAAGCAAGCTAAAAAATATATTAAAAGGATGAACCAAAAAAATAAAAAAACGTTTTTGAAAAAGGAGAATTGGTGATTGTAAGATCATTGCAAGTTGCAAAAAGATCAGGGAATAGTTGCGCAAAATTATTGCTACCGTTTGAGGGACCTTATGTGGTAGGTAACGAAGGAGCACAAAATAGTTACCAATTATTAGACCCCACTACCGGGAATGAAAGGGGAGTTTTTAATATAGAACAGGTATATAAATATTATACATAACTTGGAACAAATGATATTATGTTACGTGAAATTTTAATAGATATAGTAGATTTAAGAAGTTTTATGGGAATTAGGAATAATAGTTTAATTTGATTGAAGATAATTTTTTTAGAGATATGTTAATAATTATTTGAATGATATTACTATGTTACTAAGATACTAGTATTATATTTGGCAATTGTGAAGGATAAATTATAATTTTATACAAGAATCGATTTATCATTCTTTTATTAGGGGGATTTAATACATATCCTCTATCTTAATTCTAAAGAAAACATTGAAATAAAGAAAATGTGCTTATTTGGTTGTAATACTAGTGATACACACCGTATTATCAATAATTTGAAAGGTTCAATATACCAATAAAATTTGACATTTCAATTTCTTATGACATTAATACAGAATGGACTTAATGATAGCTAGATTTAAAAAAAACGATTTGAAAACAAGAATACAGATGTCTCTGTTAGCAAAATGGCATTTATACTAAAATAATGAAAATCTCTTTGTATATGAAAACGTAAATTTGTATTTTTTTAAAAAAAAAGAATTTTTGGTAACCAAAGGAGAGGAGAATTATTTATTGAAACAGTTTAGTTAGTTGATTTTGAATCTCCCTCGAGACAACATCGAATAAGAGTTGTCTCAAATTTATTTAAAATAGAGTTGATTTTAGATTCCCTCGAGACAATCATCGAATAAGAGTTGTCTCAAATTCAATTCAGTATATCAGAGTAATTTGTATGATTATTATCAGTTCAACATATTTTGCCTTTTGTAAAGCCAGTGCGTGTATTATTCGCAAAGAATTACAGCGTTAAAGTGCGAGTGGTTTTTCCGTTTTCTAAATTATTGATTTAGAAAAGTTGTTCCTGAAATTCTAAAAAACGTTTTTAGAATACGAACGAGTCTACCAGAACCTAGTTGGTGAGTCCAGTCCATATTATCTATATTATTTCTCGAGAATTAATAGGCCTTTATTAAAAATATTTCGAAAATAGATGCATCTTATGATTAAATACTTACATTGAAATTATAGTAACGTTACTTATATGAAATTCTACGTCAAGTGAGAACTATTTTGGAACAGACAATTTACAAGGAAATTTGCGCATTTTATATTAACATATATCAATTATAAAAGTAGACATTTTTGAACTTTTGGTTAAATTATTTAGATAGGAAATTTCTAATTATAGGTTGTTTAATATTAAGGTTTGGTTTATGCGTTTATATTTTTTGAAAAGTTTTAATTTTGTAATTGTTATATGATAATTTTTATGCTAGAGAAAATTTAGTATAATTAGTGACATTTGGTTAATTTCATGACAGTAAATTTCATATATGTCATAAGAATTTCATTGTCTTATAGTGTATTGGACAAACAGTTACTTTACATTTTGAATAGTGCAATACGTACTTTGGAAAATTATTTGGAAATTTATAAAATTTGAATTCTTATTTGAAAATTTTGATCCCTCCCTGAGTTAAGAGTGAGTTAATTGATTGTATATTGATTTATCTTTCATAATATAACATTTAATATTTATAGAGCCGGGCATATTAATTTGACAACTGCTGTCATAAAATTTAATAGGTTATATTTAGCGGTAAAGGTGTTTTCACATTAGTGCAGTTACTATTACAAATTGTGACGACAGCAACAAATAAAATTCATATATAAAATCATAATAAAATTGGTAAAACACATTAGATATATTATAATTGTCCACCGAAAGTGGGACAAATAATATTATAAAGAATATATATATAATATGTATATATATATATATATATATATATATATATATATATATATATATATATAGGTTTAACAATGAAAATTGATGACTAAAACAAAGAAATATAATGAAAAATAAAAATATATTCCATATAAAATATATATTAAATATAAAAAAATATGTTCACCAATATAGTATTGTTTCTCACTACTGGGTCCGGGCTCACTATCAACACAAAGATTATTACTTCTACGAGATATATCGTCTATTATATCCTCACCTCTACAGTGGAGACTATATTCTTAACAGCATTTTTCGCAAGACGCTGTTTTTGACGAGTGCTCTTTGAGATATTATGCAGGGGTTTTCTAGAGGAAACATATATTATGATGGTATGTGATGCAACAAATGATGTATGTACTTACTTTTCTGTGTTTCCGGACATATCTGCTCGTTCCGTTGCTCCGAATAGACTGGATACAACAAATAAATCTAATAAAATTGTCGCTACAGTGATTAATTATTAATTACACCACAATACAACAAGGTTAGGTTGATTTTAAACACGTGTTCAACACAACGGCTAGCAAATCAGCAGTAGTGCCAACTGCCAAGGTGATATTCAGTAATGCCAATGTTTTATTTTCATTACAGGTCGCATGCTGGCATGCATACTGTGTCAAAACGACATCGGCGCGACTATCGCAAATTTTCAACGGGTAATTTGTGGCTAGATTACAAGCATCCACCATAAATATGCGTATGTTCAGCCAAGGCGGCAAAACTGATATCATTCCAATTATTTACCGTCATCGCTGTGCCGCTGCCGACATATAATCGCAGTTAACAGCTATGGCCCGTCTATTCACCGCTCATTCATGTTTGCTGGGTTCTTGAATTGCACGTATCTTGACTGGAGATTTTAAAATTTTGTTGAGTTCTACAATGTGTCGCAGATATTCAATTCGTTCTTTGAAGAATGAGCATTTATTTTTGTTAAGTTGAAAATCATAATCCGTGAGTTTTTGCAAGCATGATTTACGATTTCCAGTGCACTTGTCAATGGTCAATCCATGAACAATAATATCATCAAAATACGATTCCGTTTTTGTAAGATCCTTAAGGAGCTGAGAAAGAATACGATTAAATTCAGATGGGGCAGTTTTTATTCCGAAACTGAGACGTTTCATGTGATAAGTGCCACGGTGAGTTGAAATTGTTTGAATCGTACTGCTTCCTTCTTTTACTTGCACCTATTTGTAGATAAGCCTTATAAATATCAAGCTTACAGAAGTATTTAGAATTTCGAAGGCTATTTAAGACATCGTCTATGCGACGTATTGGGTGATTTGCTTGAACTAATTTTTCGTTAACCCCACATTTGTAATCGACACATAATCGAACACCTCCATCTGCTTTCGTAATTACGACTAAAGGTGAACCCCAGTAACTTGTAGGAACTAATGATATGATACCATTTGCTTCTAGTGAATCCAGTTCTTTGTTTACAAGCTTCAGGAGTGCATATGGTACACTTCTTTCTCTTGTAAACGAGGGTTTAACGTCTTTTGTAAGTTGAAGTGCAACCTTCAATCCTGGAACACATATTGGTGAACATTTATTCAATATACTTTCGATTGAGTTGTCGTGCTGCATGGTATAAAGTGGAACTGAGATTTTCATGTCGGTGTCAATTTGATGAAGTTCAATACCTAGTCCTTGAATCCATTGTCGCCCAAGAAGAGCATCATGTCCCGCTGAAACGATGAGTAGTTCATCTTCAATCACCTTCCCACGTTATTCGACATTAACAGAGAGTTTTCCCTTGGATTGAATTACATTGCCTGAATAAGATCTGAAGGGTATGTTTGAATTCTTCATAGGTACGTTCAAATTTAAATTATTGAAATCGTTCTCATTTAGTAAGAAAAACTTTACACCTGAATCGACTTCGAAACGTTGAGATTGTCCATTTACACCGTAATAAAATATTTATCAGAATTAGGAAGTATTTCGAATAAACCAACTACTTCAAAATGATTATATAATGTGTCTATCTGGTTAACGCCATACTCAACATTGGAACTTGGTTGGTCGTCAGAAACAACATGCACAGATGTGGAACTTGAGTTTGTTATACCTGATTTTTTGCGAGGAGCATTTAACAATTTTTTAATACAAACTTTTGCAACGTGTCCAATTTTCTTGCGGGATTGACAGGAAATTTTGTTTCTATCCAAACGACAATCTTCAATTTTATGATAGTTTCTGCCACATCGAATACAAAGATTTTCGATACCAAGTGCCTTGTAATCTGATTGACTGCGGTGGTATCGCAAATTCTGATGATTTGAACTTTGCGCTCGAGAATTTGATTGGTAACTGGAACGATTCCTGTTATGTCTTGTAGAATTTGAAATTGCTCTGATATCACTAGTGTTGAAATTTGAGTGATTCGAACTGGAGTGCTGAGATAGTTGTTTACTCTCTATTTTCAATGCTTCGAGTGCAGTTGCCTTTTTCAATATTTCTTCGAAAGATGTAACGTTTGACTGTAAAACTTGTTCTATTAACTAATCATCACGCAACCCAGAAATAAACTGAGCTTTGAGAAAAATGTCTGCGATAGAAACAGACCTGGTACATTCATGTAGTTGAAAACTCACAATCTGCAAGATCGCGTTGAAGTGCTGCTACATATTCGGCAATTGTCCGACTTTCTTTTTGGTAAACGTTCAGAAAATAATGTTGAGAAACAATGACAGTCTTCTTTGGTATTAACATTTGTTTCAAGACCTGAACTAAATCTTTGTAGTTCAAAAGTTTTACTGGTTTGTCAGGACCAAGAAATGCTGCCAAACTATTATAATATGTGGAACCTAATGAAACACAGAGCAGCTGAGCAATTTTTGATTCATGATTGACTCCTTCCATGTTATAATAGTTTTGAAAACGTTCAAGATAACAGGAACATTTTTCTTCGCGGAAATCAAAATTTTCAAATGGTGCTATATTTGAAAAATTCACAGGAATAGTTGCTGACGGCTGTTGTTCCGGACGTAATTGATTCTTAATCTCGTTGATGAGACTTTGCTGCTGCTCACGCATTACAGCCATTAGTTGTTTAAATTGTTCTACGTCCATTTGAAAATATGATTGAAATCTTCTTTCAGTTTCTTGAGAATTGGATGAATATTTTTTTTTCACTCGTCGCCAATTATTCCAATTCTGAGAAGGATCTAAACTGAATTATTTCCATCTTTTTGAAAAATAGACATTTATTACTTTTTTACATTTTTTTGACAGTTCTCTCTGACATCCCTTATATTTTATGATTAATATCAACAAGTCACAACAGTTTTTGTTTGCTTCTGCACAAAAGCCATTCACCTAGAATTATTATTAGATTTAACTATCTAATTGTTTTCTGTCATGCTGCGCTGATTAACTTCACGAAGAGGTCTTCCAGAGCATGTTTATTCTGATAATGGAAGTACCTTTTTGGGAGCAAAAAATGAATTAAAACAATTAGGTCATTTTCTCCGTGACAGTCAAAATGCAATTTCAAATGATGCTAATAACAATAATATTCCACCTTACACTCGTCATTTTGGCGGGCTGTGGGAAAGTGCAGTCAAGAGTATGAAACAATTAGAGAGTGTAATAGCCGTTAGTTTACTTCCAAGAAAATTTTTTAGTTGATAGGACGTGTACAGAGGAACTAGAATCCCCACTTAGTTTTAAGGACAGTAAATTAAGAATGGTACTAATTAATATTCAGTCAATACGCAATAAAATGGACGAGTTGTATTTGTTTTTGGAGTATTTGGGGTTTCCGCAGATAGTTGCTATTACTGAACACTGCCTACAAGCGAAAGAACCTGTTTTTATTGAAAAATATCGAGTTATTAGCAGATATGACAGGAGTAATTCAGCTCACGGTGGAACCGTAATTTTATCTTCTGGCGATGACTTCACGGTTGTATTAAAATATGAGTTTCTACAAGTAGAAAATACATTTGAGTTTTCCACATTTTACCACAAAAATATCGATTTATATAAAATTTGTATTTACAGACCTCCTCAATCAAATGTTCATTATTTTTTTGAGAACCTTCTAAATTACTTGACGCTCTGCCTTTTAAGGACAAGAAAAATTTATGCGGTGATTTTAATATTAACTTTACTAAGGATTGTGCCACTCCAAGGTCTTTGGTGAATATTTTTGAATCGTTTGATCTAAATATGCACGTGGATTCACCAACTCGTATTACTAAAACAACTTCTTCAATTTGTATTTACAGACCTCCTCAATCAAATGTTCATTATTTTTTTGAGAACCTTCTAAATTTACTTGACGCTCTGCCTTTTAAGGGCAAGAAAGTTTTATGCGGTGATTTTAATATTAACTTTACTAAGGATTGTGCCACTCCAAGGTCTTTGGTGAATATTTTTGAATCGTTTGATCTAAATATGCACGTGGATTCACCAACTCGTATTACTAAAACAACTTCTTCAATTTTAGATTATATAGTTTCTGACTTTCTACTTCATGATGTGAATCACTCAGTAATTAATTCAGGTCTCTCTGACCATGAAACAGTTTTCGCTGAATTTGCATTACCTCGTAAATCTCTTGAGAAAAACACTCAGTTGATGAGGATCTTATCTCAACAAAACTTCACCAAATTTCATAACTTATGTTTAGCAAATGATTGGATTGATCTTTCTGAGGATATTGACTTAAAATTTTTGCACTTTATTAATAAAATTATCAGGTGCAACATCATTTCCTCTTCGCTCTCGTAAAACTAAACATCACAAATCATGGTCTACGAAAGGAACACGTACTTCATCTAAGAATATGAGATCACTCATGTACATTAAAAAATTCATAGTCAATCCTCACATACTCAATTATATCAATAACTATATAATATTGTACCGGAAAACTATCAAATCTATTAAACAAAACTATTATACCAATCACGTCTCTAGAGCTAAAAATTCCTCGGGGGAAACTTGGTCTGTATTAGCTCTAAAATATCACCAAGTCGTGATGCTCTTTCTTTCCTCGTTCCTTCTAAAAGAATCATGATATTTTCTTCCTTGGACCAATAGATAAATTTGAGCTAGTGCAAACCATACTCAACATTCAAAACAAAACTTCCCGTGGCATTGATGAGTTATCAGCTGTTATTTTCAAATATAACTATCTAAAAACAGCTATAATTGTTCGCCTGCACAAGGGCGGCGAGAAACATAATACTAGTAACTATCGTCCTATTGCCTCATTACCAATCTTATCGAAAGACTAATGAAAAACCGACTATTGTATTTCTTTTCAAATATAAAACCTTGAAATTCCAACAATTCGGTTTCCTACCCAATAAATGTACTAATGACGCAATGTTTTCTGTTCTTAATGAAATACATACCTCACTTAATAATTAACTTTTCACGGCTACGGTTTTTTATGATTTCGCAGAGACCTTCGATTGTGTTGATCATGAAATTTTGAGAAACAAGCTAGAGTATTATGGCATCCGTGGTATTCCTTTAAAATGTTTGAGTCTTACCTAGAATGTAGAAAACAACTGATACCAGCAAATGGAAAAGTTTCGAACATTTTACCAGTTAGTACTGGTGTACCCCAGGGTTCAGTTTTAGGTCCAATTCTTTTTTTGGTATTCATTAACGATGTTACAGACTTACGAATTAATGTTAAATTCACTTCATTTGCTGATGACACTAATGTAACCTGTCCTGGTCTGACTTGAACGGGCTTTGTTTTAACACTGAGAAAACTTTAGTTTTATCTTACAAAGGAGTTTTGCAACTGTACCAATTTCAGAATAATTCTTAAATTATTCCTGTGATATAAATTCCCATATAATAATTATTACGCATTCCGTATATATTACAAATAATTCCTGAGCATAAATCATTCATCATATCTATTCATTATTCCATTCTCTACACAAATACCTATTTTAACCTCCCTTTATAAAAAAATTATCATATAACTTTCTAGTCGAGAATAAATACAAACTTATCTCTTCTTCTGTCTTAAAATAACCGCTGTATCCAACGAAGCGTGTCAGCAGTCACGTAGGCACATTTGGTAATCTCTCACTCGACACCGTCCTCCTAACTTCCTTCTCGAAAGTTCTACCTTCCAATAAATGGCCGAAGACCTACGAATCTTCCTCTTTTCATCACCAATCGTCGAGTGAGCATGTCGAAGTAATCTCATGAGTACCGATAAATGCCGGTCTTTATAAAATCAATAAAAATGCTAAATATCATTTAAATTCTATAAATTGAAATTATAAATTAGTACATTCTTAATTGCTACGCAACAATAAAAAATATATTGAAGAAATGAATAAGGCAAACAAGTGTAAATTTATTTAATTAACCATACCCAATAAACTCTAATGAAATAAAACAAATCTCGTCACATCATATACGTGACTGGTCCTTGGAGAGACCTTATTATTCAGTGGCAGAATTCTGCAATATACCCTAGACTTTTGAGTTACATTTGCGTAGTTCAATAATTGGTATGATCTACGATGCTAACATTGTACTATAATTATTAATTTAAATTTGTGTTTTATATATTATGTTTTGTATTGTTAGTATAGTCAGTATTTTTTATATTTCTATCTATTTTCACATTATGCCGCTTTGTCCATAAAGTTGTAAAAAAAATTCATGACAATAAAGCTTATGCCTCTCGCTCTCTCTCTCTCTCTCTCTCTCTCTCTCTCTCTCTCTCTCTCTAAGTACCATTAACAGAAGAAAGTAAATCAGTTACAGCTTTCATAACTCCAGGCAAGGGTTTATTTCAATTCACAGTCATGCACTTCGGACTTCATGCAGCTTCCGCAACATTTCAGAGATTACTAGACACTGTCATAGGCCCCGAAATGGATCCATATGCTTTCGCCAATCTGGACGACATTATTGTGTTAGGAGAAACGTTCGAAGAACACATGAAACATTTACAAGAAGTTTTCAAAAGGTTGCAGGATGCCAAGCTGAAGATCAATATGGAGAAATGTAAATTTTGCAAGGACGAAATTACCTACCTTGGTCACGTGGTCAACAAACACGGCATGAAAACGGACGAAAACAAGGTCAAAGCCATCATAGACTATGCAGCACCGACTACGATCAAACAACTCCGACGATTCCTAGGCATAGCGTCGTGGCACATGAGGTTCATTCAGGACAATTCAAAGATTACCGCATCGTTTACGAAACTCCTTAAGACAAAATAAAGATGGATTTGGGGCCGGATCGAATAGCCGCATTCAAAAAGATAAAAACACTATTGACACAAGCACCAATAATAATTTGTCCAGATTTTTCAAAGATATTCTATTTACAAACCGACGCATCAGAATACGGCCTATTTGTAGCCCTGATTCAAAAGGACGATCAAGCACATGATCGAGTAATAGCGTACGCAAGTAGATCACTATCAGAACCTAAGAGAAATTACAGTGTGACAAAAAAAGAACTGTTAGCAATAGTATATCGAGTAGAAAAAATGAGACCGTACCTGAAAGGGTATTCCTTCTCGGTCATAAATGACAACCAAAGCTTAAAACATCTACAATCCATTGAGAACCCGTCAGGGAGAATTACCAGATGGGCCACGACACTCCAACAGTTTGACTTCGATGTCATATACAGAAAAAGCTGCCAAAACTTTGTGGCGGATGCACTTTCTTGGGAACCAGTGGACTCAATTTGCTCCATATCCGTCGAAAACCTAGAGGATGACGTACAAAAAGAAGCTGGGAGGAGTAAAAGCAAATCTGCGACAGTATCCAGACTATGCTATTAAGAAGGGCTTGCTATACCGACACTTTTGGGACAAGTACGATTACAAAGAAACAGAATTATCAGACCCGTAGAAATTATGTATTCCAAGTAATAGCAAAGACAATCCCCAAACTGGCCAGGAGGTATTACTGATCCAACATGTTTCGAGACACAGCGAAGTTTGTGAGACAATCCCACAGCTGTCAGATCTACAAACCATTGCAACAACAAACCACCGGTAAAATGTACTCTACGACCATTCCAGGACATCCTTGGCACACCGTTACCACCGATATGATCGGACCACTTCAAAGGTCGAGCAAAGGCAACGTTTACACCATCGTTTTTCAAGACACATTCTCGAAATAGCTGGAGATAATATCAGTCAGGAGGGTCACAGCTACCGTAGTATGCCAAGCATTGAAATACAATATAATCATGAGGTTCGGTTGCCCGAAAAAGCTAATACCAGACAACGGCACCCCATACGAAAATAGAGACTTTAAAAATCTGCTAAAAGAATTCAAGATTGAGAAACATGACATGCCGCCGTACATACCACAAACCAACCCCCAAAGGACAAACAGAGTTATTAAAACCACGATAGCCCAATTCTGTGATAATAACCGAAAAAAAAATGAGACTCGCTAATTCCAGAAGTTACGTTCGCCCTCAATTCCGCAAAACACGACTCCACCAGATTTTCGCCTGCGTTTTTAAATTTTGGCCACGAATTGCATTTGCCCAGCAGAATAATTGCATTGCCAGATCCATTTGATAACGAACCATCCCCAAGAAAATGGGAAAAACTTAGAGAGACATTTGAGTTAGTAGAAGTAAACCCACCCAAAGCATTTCCAACACACAGCCATCAATACAACCTTCGCCGTAGAGAGTGGATACCCAAAATATGAGACCTAGTGATGAAAAAAGAATATAGCCTGTCAAACGCCGCTAAACAGTTTAACGTAAAATTAGCACCAAAATATTCTGGCCTGTACACGTTCGACAGAATAATTTCTAAAGTAATTTTTCAATTAAAAGACTAAGACGGTAAATAATACAATAGAATTCACATCAAAGATATCAAACGCCACTAATTCCAATGATTTCTTAAGAAGGCGTTCCACATCGGTTAACTTAAACGTTCGATTTTCCTGTACCACATCTGCTTTAACTTGTGCAAAAATTAATTCATTTGGATTCAACTCACAATGATAGGGTAACCTTAATACAGTAATTCAATGGCTCAATGCTAACTCATCTACAGCAAGTTTCTTATATTTATAGGCGTGTATCTTCACAATTTAAAGCAATTCGTTCTTTACAATACTTTCATCGTAAGGGATACTTTTTCGCAGTGTCGGGTGTGGCAAGAAGCATTATACATAACGACGACAGATTCTGGTTCCAAATTTTCAATAATGCGTCCAAACCACCTCTCGTACGCCTCTGCATTCATATCTTCATGGTAGTCTTCCATCTTCTTGGACTTAAATATTAATTCACCATTTAACACAAATCCGCTATCACTTCCCATATGTGTAATTATCAAACGACGGCCTTTTCTAGATGGCATTTTTACACCGGCTGAACACCCTTTAATAGGTGCTTGCGTATATATTTCATATGTTTCATCCGTATAATAAATCTTTCTTCCTTGCTTCCAAAACTCGTTAATTTTCCTTAGATAGTCTCTTCTCCACCATACTATTTCAGATATTTCAATAAGAACACTTTGTCTATTTATTTTCTTATAACCAAAAATCAAACCATTTAAGATTTTCCGCAACGTCTTCATTTCCCACTTTAGGAATAATCTCGTTTTCACTAACAGCTTACAGCACTTTCGTTAATGTTGGTACTTCATTTTTCATAAAAAAAACGTATGGACAGTTCTTCGTTTAGCATATTTCGCATATTCGTCGACTTCTATTTTTTTGCGACCGCACTTACTTTTTGGTGCTGTACTTTTCCATGTACTTTTTGTTCTCTCAAAATTTTGTAGATGCTTGATTTTGAGGCTCCTGTGTAATCTGAACAGATATCTATTAATTCGTCTTTTTTGACGCGGTTGATCTTTTGCATACGCTGAAATACACGCAGTATGATTTTTTCAGTTCGAGCGGCAGATCTTGTTCTACTTGAGGATGACCATTCTTCCATAACTTCCATCGTTCAATGAAAGGAATTCACTAATAGATTCTTGAATATTTCAATCACTAGCTTCGCATAACACTTTAAACAGCCGTTAATACTGTCACTAATCGCACCTAAAGGTAATTAAGTGTCTCGACCCTTACTTCGTGAAATCTACTCATTTTACTAAATGAAATTTACTGTTTCTAGTAAACTCCACAATATATTGAAAATATTTTTAAAATTCTAAGATAATTGACAATTGCTTCGATATTAAATATCATCGTCAGAATGACAGAAGTTTCATTTGGAGCCTATCTGATGTTTAATAATTATTTTGGCTAGACCAAGAAGTGACCTACCTAGTGATTGACTTAAGATATGTTAATAGAAAAAAGAAGAAGATGTGATGTTACAAATATTAAAGCTTAGATATTATTAGCCCTATGGATATATCTTGGATATCTTTTTTCCAATTAAAATCAGTATAACTGTGCAATGATATAGAAAACCAGGAAAACTATATCTGCTGATCTTTACAATTATCACTTAAGAAGACAGTTTAAAAGTGTAGAACTCCCTACATTTTTCTGTTCATTGATAATTTGCTATTCTGGGTTTGTTAAGTGTCTTCTAATTTCTAACTCTTCAAGGAAATTCAGTTCTTGTTTCTTATCACAAATATGTAGTACTTCTAGTTCTGTGTAAGGTGTCAATGAACGTTTGGTGTCAAGTAGATGTTTTGCGTAGTGGGACTCATCTGGCTAATTTACTCTATATGCTCGTAAATGTTCACTGATCTCAAAATTTCTAAGGGTTTGACACAAATAGACAGCATTACATTCTGGACCTTCAAGTTTATATATACCAGACTTCTTTAATGGGGATATTTTTGTTTTTACATTTAACAATTTTGTACTCACATTACTTTCTGTTTTAAAAGAAATTGTTGTATTTGTAGCTGAATATATTATCTTTGACGCAGGAATGCGTGGCCCCACATATGATCTTCTTTAAGATTATTTGAAGGACAGACAGCAACAAGTGAAAGATAATGACGTTGTCAGCAGTTTTCACACTACAACTTACGGTGTCCCTCAGGGTACCGTATTGGGCCCACTTTTATTCAGTATATATATTAATGGCCTTTTCAATGTTGAAGTGGAGAGTAAAATAATCAGTTTTGCCGATGGTACTGCTGTTATGTACAGCAGTGACACATGGGAGCGCTTAAAAATAAAAATAGAGTCAGATTTTCCAAAAATTATCGATTGGTTCAGACATAAAAAGTTAACAATTAATTTTGACAAAACTTACTTTTTGCCATTCAGTAGTTATAAAAATTCCTTGCCACCTTACACTGAAATTGAAAGTTCACAAAATATTAACATAAAATCCACACATGAAATAAAATACCTAGGTATAAAAATTGATTCTCACTTAAAATGGGATGCACATGTTGAAGACATTGCGAGGTGTTTACGATTACTACTTTCAAAGTTTAAATATCTGAAATCAATTTTAGACATTAGCCAACTAAAAATAATTTATTACTCACTCGTAGAGTCAAGATTGAGTTAAGGGATTCTTGGATGGGGTGGTATTTTACAAATACATTTAAAAACTATAGAAGTACTTCAAAAGAAAATTTTAAAAATTATATATAATAAAAAAATGGACTTACTATTTTTGGAAAGTAGGGTCATGGATATCAGACAATTTTATGCTTACTCTATTATGTTGAACATTTATAAAAATAAAAAAATCTTACGAAATATAGAACACAACTACTCTACTAGGTTAAAAACTAAAAATTATGCAGCTACCAATATAAGTAGGAAAACAATTGGACAAAGGAATACAGCTGTCCCTCGATAATCCGAGAGAGTGTCGGATTACCGAAAATGTCGGATTATCAAAAATGTCATATTATCAAAGATGTTTTATTCTTAATGCGTTTGAACACAATGAAGTTAAAAAAAGGAAAAAACAGTAAAGGTACATGTAATTTATTAATACCAGGATACAAAATGACAGTACATACATGTAAGTTTTTAAAAGAAATACGGAAAGAAATTTAAGTAAAATACATATACAATATGTACATACATATTTACACATTAAAGAAGTCTGTGATTTTCTTTTGTTTCTTCGTACGCAGGAAGTCCGCCATTGCTTGTTCTTGAATCCCTTTTAACATCAAAATATTTGGAAAGTCTAATTCTCTCCCCTCACACCAACGAAGCAAAGTTTTCGTTGCCGATAACGCTTCATCGCAGCTGACGGTGAAGTTTTTCTCTGGCACTGCCTCCTCGTTCACTTCGTCATCTACTGTCATGACTTTCTGGATTATTTCTGCGTCTGATACATCAGTAGCAAGGTTGTCCTCAATAATCCATGTTCTGAATACCTCACTTGATGCTGGCGGAAGTTGCACTTCGTTACAAATTTCAAGTGCAGCCTCCAAAATAGATTCAGAATCGTTGGAAGAAGAGTTGCATGTTGTAAGATGTGGGTTGTTAGGCCAAATATTCTTCCAAGATTTTATCAAGGTTGTGCTTTTTAGTTGCTGCCAAGCAAATGCTGCATTCAAAATCGCATCCTTAATGTTAAAGGATTTCAAAATGGCTGCAATGTCATCATTAGGTTGACTGACAACATCCGTTAAAAGGCGCTTTTTGCAATGTGCCTTGAGAGTCTTTATGACGTTTTGGTCCATTGGCTGGATCAAAGCGGTCGTGTTTTTGGGCAAGTACATTACCTCAATGAAACCATCGGCAGTTTTATCTTTTAATTCATCCTTGTCAGGGTGTCCGGGTGCGTTGTCAAGCAATAGAAGGGCTTTCACTGGTAACTTCTCCTTTCTTAGTTCTTGCTTTACTCGAGGGACAAAGCTTTTAAAGTACCAATCATGAAAAACCTCTTTTGTGACCCATGCACGGCTTTGACACATGTAGGTTACTGGTAAAGATTCGACCTTTACATTTTTTAACGCACGTGTGTTTTTTGATTCGCATTCGCACATACCATCAGAGTGATTCTTTCTTTTTGTAATTTTCTTCCAGAAACTTTCTTTTCATCTTCAGTTAGAAATGACTTTGTTGGTAGCTGACGCCAATTCAAGCCGGTTTCATCGGCGTTATAAATTTGTTCAGGAACTAGGCCAATTTTCCAATGAATTCCTGGATTTCAGACTCGTTAGCAGACACTTTTTCGCCACTCATCTGCATAAATCGTATACCATGGCGTTTTTTGATTTTTTCAAACCACCCGTGACTAGCGCGGAAGTCAGTTTTCTTTGTTATTTCTTGGTAAAAAAACTGGGCTTTTTGTTTCAAAATGTCTCCTGAAATAGGTGCATTCCGGTTTCGCCGCTGTTCGAACCAAATGAAAATAGCGTCTTCGACCTCGGGCAACTCGCTAATCTTAAGAGTTTTTCTGTTCCTGGGCTCATCATCAACAGACTTTATTAATTTTTCAATTTTTTCCCTATTTTTCACAATATCGTAGACAGTAGGTCGTCCAATGTCATACTCTTTAGATATTGCACTCGGAGTTTCACCACGGTCTATTCGTTTAATAATTTCCCATTTTTCAGATAAACTTAATGTTTTATGTTTACGTTTCACACTTGTGCTTGCCATTTTTACACTGTCACTAGACGCAATCACACTGTCAAAACGTAACACAAATCAATAGTAAATACTGTACGTCCGAAACTATACAACACAACTGCTGAACTAACTACACTGGACTGATCTGTCCCCACAGAGCGGGGGGAGGAGGATTCATGTCACTGCAGGTTTGTTTTGCTTTCTGCCGGAGCGGTGGGAGGGAGATGCATGCATATTGCTGCCGGCAGCGCGTCGGACTACCGAGTACGTCGGATTAAAGAGTGTCGGATTATCGAGGGACAGCTGTATTCTATATCTATCTGCCAAGATCTTCAATTATTTGCCCAATATGTATAAAATTTATATAACAACTATTAATTCCTTGAACATGATTAAAAGATTTCTTAAAAAAATTGTGCTGAATTTAAACAGGCAAGAGCTTCTTGCTATTATAGACCAAAAAAATTATTAATAAAATAATCATTGATAATGGGGGAAACCATAAAAATAGTGTATAGTCAGACTTACCTCTCCACCACTCACACGTTTCACCCTTTTTTATTAATATTTGATTATTATTTTACTTCCCTTCCCTTAATCTGTGATTGCATTTTTGCAGGATTGTTTAGGTTTATTTTCATGTTTGTATAAAAAAAATTCATAAACACTTATTCAACTGCTTGTGCACGACCATATCGGTTTTAACGAGCTGGAATACAGTCACTGTTTGATATGTTGGTTCATACTATCTCCAACCCTACATATACTCTTACAATCTTGGGAATTTGAAAAGTAATTTTTGTGAATTATGTTATGAAGAAAATATTATTGTTAAAATGTTATTATATAGTAGGGTGCTCTTTTTATAATATTTACAAATTATTTTTAGTGTGATATCTACAAAAATATTTTTTTTCCGAGCTTTTCGGTTCACACTGAAAAAAAATTATTTTTACAATTTTATTTATTATAATCTTACTGCTAATTGTTTTGTTTGTGAAGTGGTAGGTTCTTCTTCTGTATTATCCGTAAGTGATTTTGATATGATATCTATATATCTTCTGGTGATCTTTGCTATACCGGAAGAAACTTTATTTTAACGGTTTTATTCATTACAATCTGTTATTTAAAATGGTTACAACCCACGCACAGGTTCACAATTATTTGAATTAGACTTTAAAGCTATTTCAGATTCTGTAGCTATTATTTCTTTAATATTAATAGTGAATTTTGGTTGCATGCTGTATTTTCAACCTTTATTTAAAAATTCTATTTCACTATCTGTAAAATTAGTGTCTGAGAGGTTTTCAAATCGTGGTGCAAAGTGTGTTGGTATGTAAGTACTAACAGTTTCATGATGTTTAGAGTATTGAATTCTATGTTTTGTGTGTTAAAGTTTCTGCAGTTTTTGTTCTTATTTCTTAAATTTATTCTGCTGACACTTTCTCTGATTTTGTCATCTAAACAGTCAAATTCTACTAGATGTAGTTGGAACGTGAGTTCAGAATGTACAACTTTTATGTAGTTGTCTAAGGAGTCTCTTATTTTAAACCATTTTTCACAGTCTTCTTTGAGCCATACTCGTTGAGCACATTTTATAGCTTTTTATGCTTGAGTTGTTTTAGAATGGCATTTTATATTTATATAATATGGTATTACCTTTTTTCTAAGGCATTCTTGGTTGAACCAAATGTTTTGTGATGCTTTGTGACGTTTTTGTAGTGACTTCTGGTACAGTCGGGTCAAATCTTCTCTCGAAGATTTTTTAATGAAATTAACTGTCTTGACCGTTACTTCGTGGAATCTACTCATTTTACTGTTTTAAATGAAACTTACCGTTTCTAGTTAACTCCACAATATATTGAAAAGATATTTAAAAATTCTAAGATAATTGACATATGTTTCGATAATAAATATCATCGTCAGAATGACAGAAGTTACATTTCATTTGAAGCCTATCTGATGTTTAATAATTATTTTGGCTTGACCAAGAAGTGACCTACCTAGTGTGACCAAACAAAAAATGACATTATAGTTTTAAATTCAATAAAAAAAGAGTAGAACCTAACATTAGAATTATAAGTACAAAGTTTATTTAATAAAAAATAACTTTTTCTACGTGACTTATAAATCGTAGTATGACAAACTTAAATGAATTCAAAAGAATTCAAGTATACCTGTTAAAATTATAAGTTCTAGAGTTTTTTAAAAGTATTTCTATATTATTCACAAAAATAAAGAAATATTAGAATTAAATATAACAATAATGCTTTAATCTTTATGTAAACGTTACTACGTCATAGCACTTTGCAAACTTCTTGGTTTTAGTTTAATCCTAACATTTCAAAGACTGTTACATTATACTTTTCCATAAATTTTTGTTTACATGAACCATCAATGAAATAATAATAAATTACATACCAAGAAAATACAAAATTATTTTATTAACGAGTTTTCTTTAAATTAATTTTATTAATGAGCGCGTAGCGAAGCACGTAAGGTTAGCTAGTTCCTAATAAAAACGGTTTATTAGATTAAAATAAAGTTTTATTTTCAATTGATCAAATACACAATAAATAAGAAAATACATGCTTTGATCCACTTACAAAGAACTTTCATGTTTTTCAGGATATTGTGATATTCACAATTTCAGATTTTTCTCTAGTTTCAATTTTCTACGTATAAAAATAATGAAATTATTTTATTGAAATTCACAGAAATCATCCTATCGGAGAATTTCCGCATTTTTTATTAATGTACTTGGCTTCTCACATTCTCACCTTTCACGTATTTAATTAAGAGATTATCTAAGTCGTTCGCATTGTAAAAGACAACAAAACCTTTTGGCGATAATCCTTCAAATACCGAGCAGACAGATGGTTTGAGGTTAAAAAAGAATATGATTTGATCTCTTGCAGCGAAATCTGTAATTAATGTTTCTATAACAGTCGCCGCTGTAAAATCGGCCCCGTATACGTGAGAACAATCTATAACCACCGGAACTCCTTGGCGTACTCCATATTTGGTTATGATGTAACGAACGTAGTCCGCAGATGGGAAGATCAGGCATCTATCGGGGGTTAAAAGCAGATATTCAACACCTGCTGTGGTCTGGAACAAAAAGTACTAATTAAAAAGAGGTGTTATGAGGGTAGTACCTATAATAATCCGAAAGCGTTTTATTAGTAACTTATTTCAATACAACACACTTTTTTAGAGAGGCAGGATGAATTTGTGAGGGGTCGTTCATTAATTACGTAAGGACGATTTTAGCTATTTTTGACCACCCCTCCTCCTACCCCCATGTAAGGACACGTAACATTTCTTAGACCTTACTCACTCTTCATACGTCAGATTTGGAAAGTCTAAATAAAAAATTTCTCTTAATTTTGAAACTGCCTTTTAATTTTCTGAGCGATTTTTGATTCTCGAAACATCGCTGCGGACATTTTATTTTCAAGTGAAATTTAACCAGTAACTTCGAGGTTCACCGAATGACTTGCTTTCAGCAATGTAAACTATTGTGTAAAAATAACTTTGACACCCCTCGCTCCTGTAATAAGGGTGTGTAGAGATTTCTGAAACCTACCTTACGTATTATTGTATGATCCCCAAACAAGTCTCAAGAAAATGTTGTGTTTTGAAAAAAATAAATCTATAAAAAAAATCGGCAATGCACCTATTTTAAACTTACAGATAATTTTTCCACAATTATTTTGGGTCTTGCCGCATGATATAACAAAAGCAATAAATTGGTTCCGATGCCTACCAAAATTCCAATTTCTAAATGCAGTACGAGGCAAGCTATAAATGTAACTATGAAGATCGTGAAACAGCTTTCTGGAACAAAATAAGTTGTATAAACGTCGATGTTTAATATATACTTAAACTCCACTAAATATTAAGACCGTGCGTTTGTGTGTGAGTGGGAGAGGGTGTGTGTGTGTGTTTGTGGGGGAGGTTACAATGGTTTCGGAAGATATCCATTCGCTCAATTTCATTTGTGTTGTAAAAATGATTCATTGTCATCACTCTGCCATCACATTATATTTAAGACCTAATATCTTTACCTTCTTTAATATTTTTTATCATTATTTATTTTTTGTTTTTCAACCTTGTTTTTCCTTTTATTCAATTTTTTTTCCTTTTATCTGTTTATTTTTTTAGTTTTTTATTTTATTTTCTTTTTTTATTCTTTTGGGGAATACGCAGGGACACAATTTGCTCTGGGGTATGTCAGATCTGGACAATACAATGGGCGCTTCACGTATAGATTGAGGGTGCAACATAGGTTAAACTCCAAGGATCTTAGACACTAATTTTTAGTGCAATAACTTTCTTAGGATAAAAATACAAATAGAAGTTGTTGTTTTTGCGCTGATGCATATTTCTAATATATTTTGAGATATACTGGGTGTTCAGCCTAAGCGAGACAACATGAAGTTTACTTGTTTTTTAAAGCATACCCTGTATTTTTGTTTACCATCGAATTCAGCGTAAAATTCTGCAACTAGTCCTATCTCTTCTTTTCTCATAAACTGCGACGTTACCAAGTTGGAGGCAAAAATATGAAGTATGAAGTAGATAGATTTAGCACTGTATATATTAAGACATTTTTATATTTTACCTTCATTCGTTTTGACAATGCTACTGTGTTAGTGAAACGCGTCAACAAGTTTAAATTGAACATTAGTTCAAATGAATGAAGATTTAAACAAACTATATTGTTTTATTTCATCGTTAAAAATATGAAGATTTGACGAAAATTGGTGCACTATAAATGCTGCATAGTAAACGTTATCAGTGATAATCAACTAAACTTATTTGGTAGGTACGAAGGTAAAGGATGTCTGAACAGAGTAGAAGTTTCGATTGGAGTTTTCTGGACAAGCATTGTTTCAAGAGATTTCAATTAGCAGAAACTTAATTTTTTTAATGGATCACCCAGTATATTATTTCACCATCTTGTAAAACTATTTTATCCCTTCAAATTATGTCTGTATGTAGAATGTAATCTCTGGAATTTATTGTTTTGAAGAAAATTGCAGTTTTAGTTAGTGTTTTTAACAAGTTTGCTCTGAATGTAAAGTTTAAAATACTTCTCATTAGTATCTTGTTGAGCTTCATCGAGTAAACATCGTCAAAGCCAACAACACATTTTTTGCTAATTAGACTACGAGTTTTATCACCAATATGTGATAAGTAAACGAGTTTTTATTCTGTTGCAATATTTTTACAATTATAATTGGATTTTTATTATCCTAGTAATTATTAGTGAATTCCTGTGGTGTACCGCTAGAAAACTCTACTAGACTTAGGTGAGTTCCTTCTTAACCTCTTCCGCTCTGGAAGAGAGTCTGTACTACCTTTCATTTCTCTTCTGTGTAGTGTTCTTGGTAACCAAGATCACACACACAAACAATGAGTACCCACAATAACTTACATTCAACAAACAACAATCCTATCAACAAATCAACCTCCTCCTCCACCTCCTTCTACTTTTCCCAAAAGAGACCAAGCTATTGTTATGTACTCAATACCAAACACTGTACTAAGTGAATATATTAAATCCATTGGTGAAATAGTTACTCCAAAAAATATCACATTTGCTTCTAGTATTTCCAATAACAGAATTTGCATATTCCTCTCTTCCATTCAAATTGTTGATCAACTTCTGAACAGTACATCATATATCACGGTTAACTCCACTGTCCTTCCCATGCGGAGACTAATCTCACCTTCTAAGAGAATTTTGATCTCAAATGTATGCCCTTCCATTCCACATACTCTAATTGAGAAATCTCTAAAAGATCTTGGTTTGCAGCTTGCAGCTCCTATCACTTTTGTGAAATGTGGAACAATAGACGATCAATATGCTCATATCATGAGTTTCCGCAGGGTAACCTTCGTCATCCCCGATAAGGATGACTTTGAGTTACAAACCAACTTACTAATTAATCACGAAAATACATCCTTTAGAATATTCATATCGATCGGCAGACTTGAATGTTTTCTCTGTAAACTCACCGGACATACCGCAGACTCCTGCCCTAAAGTC
This sequence comes from Galeruca laticollis, assembly GCA_963921935.1. Classification (NCBI taxonomy): domain Eukaryota; kingdom Metazoa; phylum Arthropoda; class Insecta; order Coleoptera; family Chrysomelidae; genus Galeruca; species Galeruca laticollis. The sequence continues at coordinate 183,015,451 of OY998179.1, read as the reverse complement.
CCTACTGGTCCTAATACCAATTTACTCTCAACCAATCCTCCCCCCATTCCATCCTCCCTTGTTGACTCTTTAACTACACTGATTAGCCCTTCACCGATAGAACCTGAGCCCTCTCTAGAGATGATTTCTCTCTACCTCTTACAAAGAATCCTGAACCTCCAACTACCTCTTCTGCTACCTCCCCTTCAATAACCACAGGCCAAAAAAGAGGCCACTCTTCTACCGACAGCCCTCTTGACACTCTTCCAATACTGTCTCCCTCCATTATTTTATCAGCCTCAAGTTCGACATTACCTCCTTTTTTCCCTGTACCACCCAAACCAATAAAGAAAAAGTCCAAAACCAATGCTAATAATCCCTCAGATCATTCATTAGGACTTAACTGTGTTTCTGTTATCCAAAATCTCTACAAAGACAACCCATCTAACTTCACTCTTACCTCAACCCAACTAATCGGTTTTTTCGAATATTCTTTTGGATCTCCTCACCCGCTACAGGAAGCGCAAAAATTCTCCTCTGATATAGATGGTATTCAAAAGGACTTAGCACAGCTTTACGCTGCTACAAAGGAAAGAGCACTAATAAATCGTCTCACAAGACTTTTAAACAAATTAAAACACCAGCATAACCCAATTGATTTCCCCGACAACCTAAGCATCTCTTCGGATAACCTTACAGACACAGAATCTAACCACAGTTCACAAAACGAATACTAACTCTTTCATCCCTACATCTTTTATAAACCTCCTATTTTCAAATTATTACAATGGAACTGTGATGGATCCTTTCCACGATTAGAAAGAATCCAACATTTAATATCAGAATCTACACCAGACATTGTATGCCTTCAGGAAACTAATGCGAAAAACTCCAAACTTCCCCTATTGAAAAATTTTGAGGGATATCATAATATCAGAACCAATTGCCTAAAAGCTAGTGGTGGTACCTCAATATTTGTCTCCTCTGACTTTTTTTTTGTCCACCCACCTCCCGCTTTCCTCTGAAGTAGAAGCCATAGCCAACCTGTTGGTGTCCCGATAAACTCACTATTTGTAGTCTTTATGTTTCACCAGATCACCCTCTTAAAGAGGAAGAGCTTGTTAATCTCATATTCGAACTTCCGCAACCCTACATTCTCGTAAGAGATTTCAATGCTCACAATACAATATGGGGTTCTAGTCATACATTTGGTAAAGGAAATATTGTTGAAAACGTTATAAATTGCACAGGTATTTGTATCTTGAACACCGGTTCTAACACCCACTTTAACATTTCATCTGGCCCCTTTTCTAAAATCGATCTCAGTTTTCGTGACCCCAAGCTAGCTCCCTCATTAACATGGTTTACTGAAGATGGCCTTCACGACAGTAATCATTTTCCCATCTTTATAACTAACACCGATAATTCATAGGACCGAGCTCTAACAAAAAGTTACTGGCGTCTAAAATATGCCAATTGGCCTGAATATATCACTAAAACTGAAAAATCCATACCCAATCTCTCTTTTACTAAGAATATTGATGAGTCTGTTACCTTGTTCGCAAATACTATTCGACTTGCTGCGGAGGCTCACATTGGGAAATCAATCATCTCCCCTTCACAAAAAAACTGTTCCATGGTGGAACTCATCATGCAAACAGTTCAGCAGCAAAAAACTGCACTAAAATTATTCCGCAGTAACAAAACTCAAGAAAACCTCATCAATCTCAAAAGAGCAAGAGCAAAAGCCAGATACACTATAAAACTAAGTAAAAATCTTCCTGGAGAAATTTTGTCTCTTCCGTAAATGAAAACACTAACCCCAATCAAGTGTGGACAAAAATCGGACAAATCCAGGGTAAGAAAAGTAATATAAAAATCACCAGTCTATTTCACAACCAAACGAATGTCACTGATAGTCAAGATATTGCCAAGGTCCTAGCTGAAAGCTATGCAGCGAAGTTTTGCAGTAAACCTAGTCTTATTTTATCGAAGCCGCCTCCCCAACCTCCTTTGCCTTGCTCATCCTCTTCCATTCCTGATATTGATACGCTCAACTCTTCACTCACGTTTCCAGAATTTCCATTTGTACTAAAATCCTGTAAAAACAATGCTTCTAGCCCAGATGATCTCCCCTATATATTTTTCAAAAAACTTTCTTTTCCAAGTCTTCAAAAACTCCTAGAAATGTATAATATTATCTGGCTATCCCAAAAATTTCCAAATGAATGACGGTCCTCCTTAATAATACTAGAGAAAATAATTAACAAACGCCTCGTTTGGTTCCTTGACAAATACAACATTATACCAAAAGAACAATCAGGCTTTCGACGTCATAGATCTACCCTCGATAATCTTGTTCTGCTACAAAATGACATTGCCAACTCAATAAATGACAAATAAAATAAAGATCTTTCTTTCTAAACTGTCCATAAAAATATTTGCTAAAATAGGTGACATAGGGCTTCCCATTGGTAAACCTTCATTTTGAATATATATCTTATTGTCAAAAGTGAAATAATTCTGATTAATACATACATCAAATAAATTAAGTATATCTGATATTATTCCTGGATTGATATTTTTATCTTCTAGTAATTTTCTTACAAGTATTAGACATTCTTTAGGAGGAATTTTAGTGAACATATTAGTAACATCAAACGAACTAAGTTTATAGTTATCTTGAAAGTTGATTGTTTTTAATTTTTTTGATTAGTTCTATTGAATTTCTAATTGAGTACTTAAATGCATGTCCGTAACTATTACGTATATTATTAACATAAGGAACTACAGGTCTAATTGGTTTCGTTATTTTGTGTAATATAACGGTTCCATATAATTGTGGACAATGAGGATTCTTATGTATGATAGACCTCTTTTCATAATCACTTAAAAGATAATTTGAATTATTAGCAATATCCCTTACATTATTAGAAAACTTTTTTGTTGGGTCTGCTTTGAGAAGTTTTACATCGCTAGATTCTATAAAGTTATAATATATTGACAACTGAAAATTATAATTCAAAAATATATAACTTTATAGAATCTAGCGATGTAAAAGTTTTTAAAGCAGACCGAACAAAAAAGTTTTCTAATAATGTGAGGGATATTGGTAATAATTCAAATTATCTTTTAAGTGATTACAAAAAGAGGTCTATCATACATAAGAATCCTCATTGTCCACAATTATATGGAACCGTTAAATTACATAAAATAACGAAACCAATTAGACCTGTAGTTACTTATGTTAATACTCCTGTTAATATTGGCAAAGAGGCTTAACAATATACTTAATAGTTACGGATATGCATCTAAATACTCAATTAGAAATTCAATAGAACTAATAAAAAAATTAAAAGCAATCAACTTGCAAGATAACTATAAACTTATTTCGTTTGATGTTACTAATATGTTCACTAAAATTCCTCCTAAATAATGTCTGATACTTGTAAGAAAATTACTAGAAGATAAAAATATTAATCCAGGAATAATATCAGATATACTTAATTCATTTGATGTATGTATTAATCAGAATTATTTCACTGTTCACAATAAGATATATATTCAAAATGAAGGTTTACCAATGGGAAGTCCTATAATACCTATTTTAGCAAACATTTTTATGGAAAGTTTAGAAAGAAAGATCTTTGAAAGTCATATTTCGAAAAATGTTTTATTTTGGTACAGATATGTAGATGACATATTAGCTTGTTTTATGGGTAGTGGACGACAATTAGATGTATTTTACAACCACATTGAAAACTTACGCACAAAAATTAAATTTACATTATAAATTGAAGAAAAAAGCTTAATCAATTTTCTTGATTTAAAAATTCGAAGAGTTAATAATGTACTTGATTATTCAATTTACCGAAAACCAACACACACTGATTCCATGCAGTTTCAACCACCCCATGTCACACGAATTAGCGGCATATAATTCCATGATACATAGAGCTTTTTCAGTTCCTATGAACAAATGTAATTTTGATAGAGAGATTGATACAATTAGACAAATAGCAACATCCAACGGTTATACATTACATATGATAAATGAGCTAATTAATAAAAAAGAGGAAAAAGTGGCATTACAACTAATATTTCCTAAACAAACCGAATTTCTTCATGCAACCGATAATAACAACTTAGTACAGAATGATAAAATGGCCAAGTTCCGCCCTTTGATCGAGAAAATGAGCCAACATTTTGTTAAATATACCCCCGTTAATGCTTATATGTCTATTGACGAATTCATGATCCCATATTTTGGCCGAAACGGATGTAAACAGTTTATCAGAGGAAAGCCAATCCGTTTCGGCTACAAAGCATGGGTTTTGGCAACTCCATCAGGTTACTGCGTCAATTTCGACGTATACCAAGGATGAAAGACTCAACCGACTGACGAAAATCTTGGACTGGGAGAATCTGTGGTAATAAATTTTGCCAAATTGCTGCATACTAATTTTCCTGATTAGCAGTTTTCATTATATTTTTACAATTTCTTCACAAGCGCCTCATTCATCAACAAGTTGGGAGAAGTGGGTTTAGGCGCAGTGGGTACAGTACGAGGAAACCGTACCGATAAATGTGCACTCCAAATTTCTTCACAAATGAACAAAAGAGAAAGGGGAGTATTTGAAAATGCAATAGACAAAGATAATAACATTGTTTGTGCACGTTGGAAGGACAACAGTATTATCACAATGTTGTCGAATGAATATGGGGTAGGACCGATTCGTCAAGTTTTTAGATATTCTGCAAAAGAGAAAAAAAAGTTGAAATAGCCCAGCTAAACGTCATACATTGTTACAACAAGTTTATGGTTGGTGTCGACAAAATGGACAACAATGTGGCAAACTATCGCATAGGATTTCGAGGCAAGAAATGGTATATGCCCATTTTATTTTGGATGTTTGATGTTTCCATGATTAATGCATGGATATTGGCTCAGAAGTTTGGAAAAAAAACTGATAATCACGAATTTGGACGTTCAATTGTATTATCTACACTACAAAAATATGGAAAACCTCCGTTATCCACTGGCCCGAAGCCTATTCTGGGCAACATCTTATTTTGAGTGGTCAGACACGACGAAGATGTGCTCAGTGTGAAAACAAAACCACTAAAGCTTGTGATCGATGTGAAGTTGCTGTACATGATAACTGTTTTATATATTTCCACAGGAAATTAGTGTTCAGATGATATTTCATTTGTTTGTTTTAATTTGTAAAAGTTTCCGATTTATAAATATGCAAAACACTATTTTTTATGTCTCTAGTGTACATTCCCATAGTATATCTATGTGCCCAGATGGGTCAAAATCGACTCACATCAAAACACCAAATCCCCTAACTAAAATTAGTTTTTCGATATTTAATTCTTCCATAAAATGTCATTTTATCCAAAATATGTGAGAATTATAGAAATTTGAAGAAAAAAATAGTTCTGGGCATAAATGGGTTAATCCATATAAAATTTTCACATCAAGTTCTTCAATTTTTTGATATTCTAGTAAGATATTAGTCAGGAAATAGTTTAATTTATAGATGTTTTTGATGAATTCTATCGATCTTTTACTCTCAGAAGCTATAACATATTGATTACTGTCTCTTTCTGTGGTATTGATATATTTTATTGCTTCCAGGATAGCAACGAGTTCTGCTGAAAATATCGAGAAGCAGTCATTCTTCCTTAAGGATAAAGTATGACGTGGAAGATTATTTTCTGTTGTGCAGTAATATACAACTGAAAATAAACTTCGCCCCTTATTTTCAAAAGTATTTGAGTTCAATTTAATTTATGTGTATTTGTGTTTTGATTGAAAATAATAAAGACGTTTATTATTATTATTATCCTTCTTCTCACGTTTACACGGATTGAAAGTATGAGGGCTCACGCAATTACTCATACCTTGTTGACTTATTTGATAATTTTCCTTACTATTCTACACGTTTCTAATATAGTTGATTTCCGCATTTGTAGTATTGTATATTGTGGTGAGTTGTGTTTTTTGAATTCATTAAGTAACTCTGGTGGTATGAGGCCCGTTACTGAAATGAAAACTGGGGTTATCTGAACTTTCTCCATCTTCCACATAGCCTTTATTTCTTCTGCTAGTTCGGTGTATTTTCTAATTTTTTCTGTATATGTTTTCTGTATGTTATTGTCCAGGGGATGAGCGATGTCTATTAGTGTTGTGATTCTATTTATTCTATCTATAATTATTATATCTGGTCTATTATTTGTTATTGTTTTACCTGTTACAATTGTTCGGTCCCAGTAAAGTTTGAAATTTTGGTTTTCATTCACTGGATCAGGTTTGTACTTATAGTAGGGATCCTTTATTGTTTTTATTTGGTATTTTTGAAGTAGATGTTTGTGTAAGATTTTTGCTGTAAGATTGTGTCTATTCAAATACTCTGTTTGAGCTAGACCGGAGCATCCTGATGTTATGTGTTGAATTGTTTCTGACGTTGCTTTACATATTCTACATTTGTCATCCTCTATGTTGATGTTGGTTATATACTTTTGATAATTCTCTGTAGCTATTAGCTGATCCTGTATAGCACACAAGAATGCTTCTGTTTCTGTATATAGTTGTCTTATTTCAAGCCATTTAGTCGATAGTTGGTGTTGCCTACTGAGATCATGTTTATATCTGCTGTGTAGTTTTTTACCTTCCCATGTCTGTGTTAGATTTCTCGTGAATGTTTTCTTGTCTGTATATTGTAATTGGGTATGCGTACTCAGTGATGTGTATTTTTTGTCTGCTTGTTTGATAGCAACGTGCAGTTGTGAGTGTGCTTCCTTGTTATTGAAGTAGGTTTGTAGACTATGTACTTGAATATTGTGTGTTGCTTCTATATTCACCAAACCTCGACCTCCTTGTCCTCTTGGTAGGTATAATCTCTCGATGGATGAGTTTGGATGTAATGATCTATTATTTGTAAGTATTTTTCTTGTTATCCTATCTAGTGCCTGTACGTCTGTTTTAGTCCACTGTATGACTCCGAAGGAATATGTCAATATAGGTACTGCCCAGGTGTTTATTGCTTTGATTTTGTTGTTTGCGTTTATTTGATGTGCATGATTTTCGTTAGCCTATCTTTGTACCTTTTTTCTATTATTATTATTATCCTTTTTTGGATAAAAAACCGCACATGCTACTTTTTTCCATTTTGGATGCATCGGTAATAAAGATATGATGTTTCAGAAAATATTTCTTCTACAACTGCTATGAAAAGTAGCGTATTTCTTATAGCATTCTTATTTCAAAATCATATATTGCTCATACTGTGAAAAATATCATTTCTCACGGCACTTTGCTCACACTACATACATTTATATGGAGAATCCAGTAGGGGCATCCTCAATGCTTAGACGTTTTGGTCAGGGGTTCCTCGATGTCTAGACGTTTTTCACAACTATTTCTTGTATTCTTTAAAATTGTACCGATGTAGAAAAAGTATAGAGAGCAACATGTGGGAAAGTACTGTGTGTTTGCGGCACTCACCCTTCAGGCTCGTGCCACAAAATTCTACACTCGTGAGAAAAGTTGAAATTTTCCAACTTGTTGCACAATATACTGTTTCTATATCATGTTTGAATATTATTTGCCTTAATTGCATCGGCATTAAGGAATAGTCCTGAAGGAATCGACACTGTATGTGGTTACTTGTGTTGTTTATGTCCAAAATGACCTAGTGATCGATTATCAATAATTAAGATTTGAAACAAGCACACTATGAAATTTTTCAGAAGTTCTTGGATAAAAACTATGGTTACTCACTTTTTGACTTCCACATTGGCTTGACAATTTTCACCTCAATCATAAATATAGTAGCAGCAATGATGACTGCTGCTAAAACGGCATTGGGAATGTAATAGAAATAGTGTGTAAAAAATAGTAAAGCGACTATCACTAAAGTTCCAGTGTAAACTCCTCCTAAAGGAGTACGAACTCCACTTGCACTGTTTACGGCACTTCTTCCTAGAGCTCCAGTTCCTGGATATCCTTGGACAAAGGAATTACCAATGTTGCAAAATCCGAGAGCTAATAGCTCTTGAGTGGCGTCAACTGGTTTCCCGTTAGCTGAAATAATAGATAAAAAAGAAGGTTAAATCTATAATATGACAAAAACTCATACCTACCAAATGCTTTGCAGACGGCAATATTTTCCAACAAACCAATCAAAGGAACGATGATGATACCACTTCCCAAATTAGACACCATGTTGAGGAATGTATATTCAACTACGGTTCCGTTATATTCTTTGGTAAATCCAAATGGGGGTATTTTAATTGAGGGTAAACCTTGTGGTACATGACCAATAACCAAAAATGGTGGATTATCTGTTCTACAGAAGATCCAACCTATAAATGCACAAATTACAACTAGAATGGCATTACGACCTGTTCCAATTGTCCAAGTAACATTATTATACGTTTTTTGGAAAGTTGTAGCTTTTCCGTCAGCCGATTGAAGTTTATGAGTTCCGATCGACTAAAAAATATTTAATGAAATTGATACGTTTGTTATCAATAAAACCTATTATTACCTTCATAATTAACAGTAAAATTATGCAGACTACACCCATCACAGTATCCCAAAGTCGTATGTTTTGAATTTCCCCAAACATACTGTACCAAGTTTCTACGAAGGTCCTTCCTTTCGGATTTATACCTAAGATATCTTTTATTTGCGAAGTAATTATTATTAAAGCTACAGCTGATGTAAAACCAGATGATACTGGAGCGGATACAAAATTTATTATGAATCCTGAAACCGGTAAAAACGTTGCTCATTTTTTCTATAAATAAATTTGTTCATTACCTAATCCCAATACTCCCATTAATATCTGGATAATGCCAGTTAAAAATGTTAGTAATATAGCATGTTCTACTCCTCTTCCGTTTAATGCTTGAGATGCAATTAGAGCATTCAAGGCAGATGGTCCAAATGGCACTTCTTTACAACTTCCGAATATTATATAGATGAAACAGCCTATAAACGAACTGTATAATCCATACTCTGGCGGTAAACCAATAATACTGTGATAAGCCAATCCCTAAAATACATTGATTTACACTATATTAACAGGTGATAATGAGTGTAGAGCTAAACTTTATCAACTTAGAGACAGAAATGTTGACTGTTTTCATAAGGCTTTCTAGTAAAATATATAAAAGAACAAAGACGGTGATTAAACATCTGAAAATTACAGTATTTTATTTAAAAGAACTAATTTATTATCTAAGGAAACTCATTTTTGTTACCGTTTAGATTAATTCGTAAAAATCCTATAATTATAAAAAATAACTAACGCAATATGTTTCAGTGAATAATGAGTATTCCAAAAAAATCTTTTGACGAAATAGTTCCTACAAAAAGCAGAAATACTTCTACTAACTTGTGGTATTAATGTGAGTCCGACAGTAATTCCAGCGATGAAATCCCCTGCTGCATAACTAGAATCATATTGCGGCAACCAATTGAGAATCGGTAATTTTTTGTATAACATTTTCTTCGTAAATATTTTCCCAACTGCATTTTTCGTACAAGGAACCAAATCTTTTAAGGCATCAGCCAATGACGCATCTTTATTGGCTTCATCGACAACTAGAATAGAAAACAAGTACTAGAATAAACCAGAACTATGTCAAAATAAATATAAATATTGTGGAATTACCTAGAAAGAGTAAATTTCATTTATAACAGTAAAATGAGTAGATTCCACGAAGTAAGGGTCGAGACAGTTAATTACAAATATAAATCGTTTAGTACGAAAATTTTAGAACAAATACTTTTGTTAATATAAAATAATACTGTCACACCTTTTCTGTTTTGATGTTGATGTGATTGAACAACAGAAAATTTTGTGTATTAGTCACAAAGTTCGATATTATCTGTATTTCCATTTTTTTCATCTATTATGGTACCCGTAAAATTTCTCATATGCCACTTATAATACTTTTCCGCCCAACCTATCTAAGATGCGAGGAAAGTATTGGTTTACCCCAAAACAAGTTGGAATTTTTTTTGAGTTATTTTTACGTTTTGCATCAACAACAACACGAAAAAACGGTTTTTAAAAAAAAATCCTGTGTGAATGTCGTCGTCGTTGTCGTCGGCCACTGTTCGTTACATGTCTTGTTAGCACACAGCCTCCGGAGTGCACCAAGTCACCAATTTTATGTTTGCATATTGTTAAGGACATGTTACAGATGAACCCTATTGATTTTCAGCTCACCAGAGCCAGTACAACGGGTGCTATGGTACTTGAAGTACGACTTTTTGTAATTTTTTGAAAAATTTCAGTTTGTTAGCACGATACAGCCTCTGGAGTTCAACAAGCCACCAATTTTATGATTGAATATTATTCAGGGCATCACACAGATGAACCCTATTGATATTCAGCTCACCAGAGCTAGTACAACAGGTGCTATAGTACTTTAAGTACGATATTTTTGTATACAGCCTCCGGAGTATATACAAGTGACCAATTTTATGATTGGAGCGTCTTAAAGATGAACCCTATTGATATTCAGCTATCTAACGCCAGTACAACGGGTGCTATGGTACTTGAAGTACCAAATTTTTGTCATTTTTGGAGTATTTTCAGTTTGTTAGCACAATACAGCCCCAGAGTGTATAAAAGTGACCACTTTTATGATGGAACATTGTTCAAGATGTCTCACATATGTACCCTACTGATTCTCAGCTGGCTAGAATGAGTACAGCGGGTCCTACAAATCCAGATATACTACATTTTTGGTTTTTTTTGAAGAAATTTCGGTTTATTAGCACGATACCTCCCCAGAAGTGTATACGAGTGATAATTTTATGATAGAATTTTGTTCAGGGCCACAGATGCGGAAAAGTTAGTTTTAATCTCTAAAACCGTTTATTTTTATATTAGTTAGTTCTAACTGTTTTATATGCATGAATTCAATTATTTAGAACCATATATATTACTACTGATAAACTTGAAAGCCGATTTTGTAAATATTATAAGAAAAATAAATAATTTTACATTATGTTTATAAAACAATCATTGATCACGAACATTACTAGATTATACGAATTTCAATTTGAAACTGTACGACCTTCTATATTTTGGCCCCTATACAAAATTCAAAAATATACAAGGCCACGTCATACTTATTTTCAAAGGAGGCAATTTGTAGTCTAGGTTTTAACCCTCCAGAGGGAGCGTACATAACCCCAAAAATCCTAACTTAACATTAGTTAATAAACAGGAAATTCCGTAGAAACTGAATAAAATCAGTTTGTACACGGTAAGCATAACAAAATTAATATAATATACATATAAATTTTACTAGATATAAATATAGTTCTATGTCTATTATCTTTATTATAAAAGCCATTGATTTACTTATTTATACTAAAATTACTTACATACTAGTACTAGAACATATAAGGAAATAAAAATTTAAACTTAAAGCAACGTATAGTGAATAATTTTTTAACCATTATTTAGAAAGGCTTATTAGTAACATTCGAGATTCACTTTTTTTTCTTATTTTATTTTCAAATAATATATCAATAATGTTAAGCATTTATATATTATACTATGAAATATATAACGATCCGTCTCTGGAATCTCTATAAATATTAAAATTTTTAAATTATATAAAATTAATGGTTCTTCGCCAAATTTTTTCTTATAAGAAATGAAACTTCAAAAGTTTTTGTTTTTTATCGACGTTTCGAATCCTTTATTTCTATAGGTTCATTATCAAGGCTATTCGTATAATATACATAATGATGTTCCATTAGGTACATAGTTCAATTTATAAGACAATCTGCAACAATACATTACACAATAAAAACTTTTCTTATATTTATTTAAAGATGATATTGACATTATTTAATCAAAGTTGAAAATATATATTTGAGAGTTTACATTTGTTATCTTTTCTTATATTAAAATTTAAAGTTGATAAACTCACCAGTTATTATTATACCTCCATTTTGGTTTTTTAAAAACAATTATCATAAAACATACATATAGGACGAGGACAATTGGTTTTGTAACATCATTTGAGTCATTTTCAGTATAAAATTGTGTTAATTTTTATAGTTTACACATTTCCATTGTTTAATTCATATTATATTTCAAATAGTAGAGATATCTTTACTGTATGCATCGTTGGCGATATGAAATAATTTCTTTTTTAAACACAAAAACGTTAAAATAATAAAACATTTTAGTACGGTTGTAGAAGGTATAATTGCAACGGGAAGGTGGAGACATCACAAGTTTGAAATTAAATTTTGTTTATTAGATTGTTATACACATTATCCAATTTATCCACATCTTCACGAAAATTAAGTGAATTGTTAGTTTTCTTAATGTGAATCATTTCTTTGATACATCTTTTATGGAAATTGGTTTCAGTATCCAAAATCTGGAAATTGTTGAAATTAAATTCATGGCCAGTATTAAAAGAATGACTGGACAGTTCTGTATTATTTTTTAAATTCTTGATGTCATTTTGGTGGTTACGTAATCTATTTTTTAAGTATTGTGAGGTTTGTCCCACATATGATTGGTTGCAGTTGTTACATTCAATTTTATGAACTGTATTAGGTGTTTTTGGGATAGCAGGTTTGAATTTAGTGATAAATTGTTTAGTTTGATTTAGTGGTTTGTCGGCAATTTGTATATTGAAAGGTTTGCAAATATTCTCAATTAGGAATGTATGGTAAAGCTATATATATATATATATATATATATATATATTATATATATATTATATATATATGTTATTTTTTTCATTATTATCGTTATCATCATTATTATTATTCCTATAGTCTACTTTTTAATTTGAAATTGTGTTACAGTTATAATTATTGAGATTTGTTGCACTATTGTTATTTGGATTTGTTGTAATATTGTTATACTTATTATTGTGGTTGTGGTTATTCTGATTTGTGTTGTTATTCGTTGATTTGGAATTATAAATCCTATGTATTCTATTTTTAATAATAGGTTCAAAAAACTTTTTTGGGTAATTATTTTTTATTAAAATATTTTAATATTATTTGGTCTGTTTATAGGGTGTGAAAGTTTTATGGCTCTATCTGTTAGGCTGTTAACAACACTTTTTTTTATATTTGTTAGGAACATTAAATTTAAAATTCAAATATCTCTCAGACCAGATGCTTTTTGTATACCAATTTGTGATAATTTTTCCTTGTGAGTTGTGGGTGATATTAATAACAAGGAAATTTATTGATTTATAATAATAAATATATGATATTCCATTTTGTTGATATAAGTAGTTGCTTGGATATAAAATTGGTTTTTTAAAAATTATTCTTAGTATCCACTTTTGTATAATATATAATTTATTCATATGTATATCGGACACTCCACCCCATCCCAATATACCATACTGAATCAAAGTTTGTACTAAAGTAAAATAAATAATTTTTAAATGTTCTTTATCCAAAAAGTCCCTTCATAATTTAAATCTGGATAAAAGGCCTCTGATTTTATTAGTTAGATTATTTACGTGCAAGTCCCATCTTAGGTGTATATCAATAATCATCCCGAGATATCTGATGGACTCTGCTTCTGGAATTTCGGTATCTTTATCGATAATTAATGGACCAAATGTAAGCAGTCCAGTAGCATAAGATGAGAATGAACGGTATTTGGTTTTCTTATGTTAAGTGTTTTCGTTTGAATCAAATCTTTCTCTGCGTTTTCTTTTAGTGATTACCAAAACTTATTATACTTCCCCGTATTCATATTTTTAATAAACTGTTAATATACAAGGTAAACAGGATGGGACCTTGAAGAACACCATATATAACTTTTTTTTGTTTGCTGACAATACTGTCCATTGAAACGGTTTGAGTTCTATTGGCTAAATTGCTTTCTATTAGATTATAGGTATTTCATCTTAATCCATAAGAAGATAACTTTTGTAATAATCTTTAGTGACAGACAGTATCAAATGTCTTAGAGGGGTCTATAAATATGCAAAGAGCAGATGTTTTTTATCAAGTGCGTTGTATATTTCTGAAGTTAAGTTTAAAATTGCGTCTTCTGTTGACTTACCTTTTATAAAGCCACACTGTCTATCACTGATTGTGTTATTTACTTTTAAAAAACTCATTAGCCAGAATTTTAAAATTTTTTTGATGATTTTCGATATGTTAGAGATTAATGTTACAGGTAGTTTGAGATGTCACTTTTTTCTCCGGTTTTATACAGTGGTTTGATCAATCCTGTTTTTAGCACTTGTGGGAAAATTTCTGTTTCGAATATTTCATTTATAACATATATTAGTGGATCCTTTATTTCATGTAATATTTCTTTAAGTGTTTCAGATCTAAGATTATCAGCACCAGATGATTTTTAATTTTTAATGTATGAATCGTCATAAATACTTCCGTTTCATTAGTTGGAAATAAGTACATTGTATTTTGTGCAAGTTCAATGTTTTCAGAGAAATCACGAGGTGGTTCAATGGTATTTGCTAAATCTTCTCCAAGTTCACTAACATAGGTATTAAAAGCATTTGAAATATCTAGTTTATCGGTAACTATTTCGATTTTGTATAAAAATTTTTCAATTCTTGTTTTATTTTGTCTTTTATGGCAAATTTTATTTATACAATTCCAAATATTTCGCGTTCAAGTATTCTATGGTTTTCTTGGTGTACTCTGCTTTACTCTTTTTAATTGATTTTATTAAATTATTTTTATAGATTGTGTATTTGTGTTTTAAATCTTGATCGTTGGGATTACTTTTTACTTTTAAATATAATTCATTTTTTTATTGAGTTAAGGAGACATCTAGTTATCCATGGTTTTTTGTTGATAGTTTTATTGTATTCTTTTATTTTTGTTGTAGCTTTTGTGATATAATGTTTTATTATATGAATAAACTTTTCTACCATCAAATCAATATTTCTTTCATTGTACACATCACGCTATATTTCCGGCATCAGACTATTTTTTAATTTTTGGTAATTTATAAATTCTTTAAAACTTGTTTTTTTTTATTTTTGTTAATATTAATTTTTAGTAAATCATGATTTACTAATAATGCAACGGGCGAGTGATCGGTCAGATCATATCTTAATATAAATCACTTAATTGAAGGTATTGATTGAATATTATTTTTGACGATAAAATGGTCTAGGCAAGTACGACTTTCTGGTCGTGTATATTCATCAATGTAGGACACATAACCCTCCGAATATAAAATATTTTTATATTCTTCCACATCTACGTTATTTTCATCCAATAAATTAATATTAATGTCGCCAGTTATAATAATAATAATATCATTTGATTCCTTGGTATTTACGTATTTATATAGATTCTGTTGAAAGAAAATGGGCAAGTAGCCGAAGAACGGTATACTGCTGTAACATCTATTTTTTTTGATAATGACGCAATTACAATTCTCAAAGCTCTTGAGAATCCTAAATTAAAAGTGTTTAATACAAATGTCAAATTGTTTTTTATAAAAATTACAGTTCCATCATTTTGGTTGAACATGCCCTCATTGTACAAAGTATTATATATAGCCTTCTAAATGGAATAAATCAATGTCTTGAATCTGCCTTGTTTCTGATAGAACAATTAAATCAAAATCAACCAATAGCTGATCGATAAAAATGTCAAATTCATTAAAGTTTTTAGATAAACTCTTGATGTTCATATGAATAATTTTAATGAAATTAACTGTCTCGACCCTTACTTCGTTGAATCTACTCATATTAGTGTTTTAAATGAAACTCACGGTTTCTAGTTAAAACCACAATATAATAAAAATTGTTGAAAATTCTGAAAATTGACAATTGTTTCGATAAATCAATATCATTTGATGCCTACCTGATGTTTAGTAGTTATTTTTGGCTAGACCAAGAAGTGACCTAACTTGTGATTGACTTAATATATGTTAATAGAAAAAAGAAGAAGATGTGATATTACTTCTCGTTCTAGCCAAAAATAACTACTAAACATCAGGTAGGCATCAAATGAAATGTAACTTCTGTCATTCTGACGATGATATTGATTTATCGAAACAATTGTCAATTTTTAGAATTTTCAACAATTTTTATTATATTGTGGTTTCAACTAGAAACCGTGAGTTTCATTTAAAACACTAATATGAATAATTTTAAATTAATTATTTTCTAAATAGTGTTGATAAACAGATGGAGTATATGTTGGAAGCAACCTCCAACCCATTGATTTATTATTTTTATAATTTAAGTTTACAATCTGTCGCTTAAAAATATATGTTGGTCAATCTGATTGACAGTTGACAGCTTATACTGATGTGTCAGAAATGACAATTAGCTGATGCTAATTTTTAGCAGTGAACAAATGTTCGCATTTTAGTGGGGTTTATTCCCTTCAAATATAAAATATCCTAAGCTCTGCCTTAGAGACATCTTTCAAAGCTCTGGATTATTTCCATCTTTGTAGTGTAAATAATTGTGTAACTAGTTTGTGTAAATATATATATATATATATATATATATATATATATATATATTTATAGAAAATTGGTGTGCCTATTTACCAGCAATCCAGAACACACAGTCCACTCTATAATGCTCACACCACAGATAATGTATCCTACAGTATAAATTTTTGTAGCATAAAAAGGTTCATTTTTATATTCCTGTATATAAGGATCCATTTTTTTAAAATTTTTGTATGAGGCTTGAATTACCAAATCTAAGACACAATAATACTAGGTATAAAATACAATTTAAAATAAAAACAACCACAATTTAAAATGAAGAAAAATGTATCTAAGTAAGAATCTAATAACTGATCCAATTACTATTTCGTATTAAAATGCATTTGACTGAACTAAACTTGTTTACGATATTAAAACTCAATTTATTTATTGGATACTGACACCTCATTTTAAAGGTCGTTTAACTACATTTTCAAAAATACCACAAACTTTTTTCAGCCGTTCGCGGAAATCTGATGAAAATGCTAAACCAGTTTTAGGTATTAAAACACTGTGATATTATTCTAATGAATTAAAATGAATGAAACGGAAGTCGTGAATACTTTTACTTCTAGTATTAAAGAAGTATAATATTCAGTTAAACTTTTTTTTACTCCAACAAAATAAATCGCATTATCCATAGTAGGTTATTAACGATGGAATGAAATACATTTATTAATTTTGGAAATATTTTTAGTTTATGATAATTATTATCCTGAAATAAGGCTTCAAATGTGTTGGGTAGTTCACAGTTTTTTCTTTGAGTATGGTATTTAGGACATTCTACGAGGATATATTTCACTGTTATAGTCATATTATATAGATCACATACTGGGTTTTCTTCACGATTTATTAGGTAATCTATGAGTTAGTTTAGTATGCCCAACCGTAGACGTGAAATTATCACTTGGTGTTGTCTGTTATGGGAAAAGGGACCCACTTTGGATATAGTGGTTTAATTTCACGAAGATTTGATGCACTTTCAGTCCACTAAGATTGCCACAAAAAGATAGTTTTCTTATTCAAAACGCATTTTAGATCCGAACAAACCATTTTTTTAAATCGTTACTTTCAGGTGTAATATCATTACGAGCACATCTGTTTTTTCGTTTCCACTAATACTAATATGGGACGGAATCCATATGAAGATGATATCCTTGTCTCGTTCTCTAATAATGTAGATTTTCTTCTTAAAGTGATGAAACAAAGGGTGTTAGGAATCAATTATTTGTATAGAGTATAGTGGGTTGAGGGATCTTGTAAGGACAAGGAAACGGTTTTATTGCTTGCTTTCGTTAATATGGGCTAAAGCTTAATATACAGTATTAGGAAAATTATGAAGGCACATATGATTTATCAATGTGTTAGAAAGAGACAAAATACATATAAATTCAGTGTATTACTCCTCTTCGCTAACAGAGTATCATAAAGTGAAGAACGAAATAACTGTGTAATGGGATGTCTGCAGGTACCGCCTTCGAGAAGCGTACAGTAGCTCTTATGTCTGGCTTTCACTTACAGTTTTAAATAAACAAATTATAAATACATTCAGGCTATTACTAGTCACTTTACCACAGCAAAATGTTGTATAAACAACTCATTATGTTAAAGATCGCAATGAAAGAAGTTGATGTTAGAAATACAGATGTGTAATGTGAACAGTTTAGTTTATTAATTATGAAATAAAAAGATTGTACTATACTGATAGCTTAATGCAATCAACAATAAATAAATCAACATTACTTTCGTTTATCCCTTCATGGATAATAAACTAATTCACTATATCAGTTCGGGCAGTACACGCTAATATGATTTGAATAATAAATTAAAACCTACCTAATAGGTATTTGAAATAAGTACCACTAAAAAATCACTTGAAGATAGCTAAAAAAATTACATTCGTCGATATTGAGGGTACAATTAATGACTATAAGCATAATAATTTTCATTAACATCATAAGCAATATTCCATGGCAACAATACAGAGTCCAAAAGCGACAATATGTTGTAATAAAACAAGCGGATTCAGTGTATCACCATTTTCTTTAACAGGATATCATAAAATGAGAAATAAGTCGTATGCTAATATTTGTTCAACTGCTTCTGGTTTTAAAAATATCTCAATGTAAACCCCCTCTGTTTCCTACGCTCCTGATAGAACGATTTCGCTTAGAGCTCTAATTCTTCTACTTTTATCTGTCCCCTCTCTTCATTTTCCATCCACGCGTGTCCTTGAAAATTTCCTTCTTATTTGTGAGAGAAATCAGTCACATTTAATTTCAACGTAAAACGATAAGCTCTCACGGCCAAAGGGAACTTATAATGGGCACATGGCGTTACCAGTGCGCTAGAGAAGGACAATAATGAGACAGAGAATTAAAAGCCATCGTAGATTATTATACCAGACGAATACGAATCGCGCGTGCGCCTCTTGAAGATGTTTAAATGTACAGTCTGGGTAGCTCAGAACTGGGTTTATTCGAACATTTGATTTAAGCTCATTGAAGAATTAAGAAGTTTTATTTTTTAATTTATTACATATCATAATATTACTATTATTTAAAAATTCTAGGCACTTTCATTAGAATTCCATTTTGTTTTTATTTTCGTTTTTTTTTAATTTGTACTGTGTGTGTGTTTACACAGAGAATTCGTTTTCATTTGCATACAAACGATAAAGATACCAAATTTTTTTTTCAAACACATTCGAAACAGCAGATGTTTTGAGACCAATTTCACGTTGCCAAATCTGGAAAAAAGTGAAGGTTTTAACCGCTTTTAAACTGAAAACTAGAACAATTTCCAGCATTACAATAAAATATTCAACGAATAGATGGAATTTATTATATCTTGATCTGTTACAACCTCTTGAATTATCATAATTAAAGTCTTCTTATAACTTGTTCTCGTGTTAGAACAATGCATCTTACAATTAATATAAATATACAATGAGAATTGTCAATACTGTTAGAAGCTACAAAGAGCAAGAGGCCGGCGTTGTGGGTTTTCCACTTATGAGATCCTGTTAGCGAAAAATGAGAATTGAGATATTTGGAAACACATATTATTATTAATACAAATTTTATTTCGCATGTTATGTTATTTATTCCAATACTAACCGAACTAATATAGTGAATTAGATTATTACTACTGAATTATTTCTTTGTAAATTAATTATGAAGGGATAAACGGAAGTAATGTTGATTTTTTTATTGTTCATTGCATTAAGCTATCAGTTTAGTACAATCTTATTATTTCTCAATTATTAAACTGGAGTTCGGCTCTGACAGAACAAGTGACTATTCTAGTTTTGTGCAGTTCTCGAAATATTACAAATTTAGTTAGTTTAAACCTTTTTAAATTAGTTTTGATCAGTTAGAAGTACTTTCAGAAACTGTAAGTTCACTTTACTTATACTGTTCTTCAAATTATTTAAACTTATTGAATTTCACATCATAAACACGGTCAATTCAAGTAATACATCACCTATAAAAAGCAACAAACTAGTTTCGCATGCTACTATTTACTAATAGCGGCCAGGGACGTATTCCAAATTCCGGCCAAATAAAATAAAATTTTAATGATGTCTTCTATCAATGATTCACACTCAAATACTCCTACAACAGTTATCAAAAGTTATTCATCAGCAGTCAACCAAGCTGTTTTTCCAAGCAAACAACAAGCGATCGTTTTTTGCGCTATCAACAATGCCAAATTACAGGATTACCTTGTCCCATTAGGATCAATCATTCAACCAAAAAATATTATTTTTTCATCAAGGCTTTCGAACAATCGTGTTCTCCCATGACGTTTGTAAGAATCGGTGCAACATTACCTGAGTATAGTCACATCCTGAGTTTCAGAAGACAGATTTACGTAAGCCCTTATACTCAACAGCTTCCAGACTCCATGTTGATTGAATTCGAACAAACCAGCTACCGAGTTTTCCTCCAAAAAGACGGACTACCATGCTACAAATGCAAAGCTGATGGTCATATAGTCTCACAATATATCAATAGCTCCAACGAATCAGAACCTGATACATATAGTTCAACATCAAATAATGAACCGCTTACGACTTCCCAAACTCTTCTCACAACCCCAATCCAAATTCTCCCACCATCTTTGTCAACAAATACCATTAATACACAAAAATTGACTTTTGATCCGATAACAGAAGACTATCCACTTAGTCAAGAGACGTCCACACAACTTCAATGAATATGGAAGCAGAAACGGAAGCAACAGATATCCCCAATATGGCCAAAATCACAAGCAAAAGACCTATGGAAGATACCCCCACACCCGATAGCGATAATAACATAACGCCAGAAAAATTATTCCCTGAACCAAAACCAACTCTAAAAAAGAATAAATTGAGCAAGAAACAATCAACCATCTCCTGCAAAGAGTACATCGAAAATCATTCGCCACCTTTCATTCTGGACTACGACCAATTAATTGTTTTATTAGATAACGTAACCGGCTCATCCCAACCTGTAAATATAGCTCTAGATTTCACATCTGATCTCCTTGCGCTTACTACTATGTTAACCGAAGTACATCCCCACATAAATGACAAGGCAACAAAAACGAAAATCACCAAACTTAAAAAAAAGATATTCACTCATCTTGGCCAAGACTTAATTGACTCTGAATCGGATTCATCTACTAATAATTAATTTGTCGCCCATAACCCTCTCAAATTACTCCAAAATTCAACTCCATTCTTCAATGGAACATAGATGGTTTCTACCATCGACTTGGTATGCTACAAGTTATTATTAAAGAATACTCTCCGGACATCATATGCCTTCAAGAATCCAATCTCAAACCAGATAGCAGCTATTCAAACAGTCAATTTCAATTTTTCTCCAAAACTGGTAACAACACCAAACGTTCCAGTGGAGGAGTGGTAACTTTATTAAGTAAATCTTTTCAAGCAGATTACTTCCATGTAAACTCAGATATCGAAGCTCTTGTTGTAAAACTCATCAGCCATAAAACATTTTAAATTTGTAATAATATATATATATATATATTGCTCCCGATTCCACAATAGAATACAGAGACTTAGAAAACTTATTAAATCAGATACCAAGTCCAAGAATTATCATTGGAGATTTTAACGCACATAACATAATATGGGGCAGTAAATCGACAAACCCAAGAGGACACATACTAGAGAAACTCATTGCCGACATTTCACTGAATTTTCTGAACGATGGAAGCCATACTAGGTTTAACATATCTACCGGAGAAACCTCTGCTATCGATTTAAGCCTCTGTGACCCAGCATTATCTGTCAATCTATCATGGGAGGCTCTCTCGTACTCCTATGGAAGTGATCACTTTCCAATTATTATCGAGAATCATTCCTCTTCAGGAAAGTATTCACCAAAATACTCGCCTAAATGGAGAATTAAATCAGCAGATTGGACATCCTTCAGAAATCAGATTGAACTAAATATGGATAGCTGCGATATTACCAACGATATCCGGAAATGTGTATTGAACTTCAATGAAATCATCTTGGATAGTGCCAACCAGCACATTGGCCAAACAAAAGACATAAAAGGCCATACTCCAGTCCCCTGGTGGAATTAAGAGTGCGAAAAAGCTATCAGGGAAGCAAAAGCAGCGTTGAACAAGTACAGGAAACACAAAACTCTCCAAAATCGCGTAGAGCTAAAGAAATACAAGGCAAAGGCACAACTTGTAATCAAAACAATCCAAGAAAAAATATTGGCAGGAATATGTTTCTGGAATAAACTCTTCCACTCCAATAAGCCAAGTCTGGACCAAAATAAGAAAAATGAATGGACATAGTTAAAAAAGCACTATTCGTAGCATTAAACACAATGATCACTACTACTCATCAACAATAGATATAGCCAATATTTTGGGCCAATCCTATCAAGAACAATCGTCAACTTCAAATTTCACACGCGACTTTCTCAATTACAAGGCTTTGAAATCTAAAAAACCCAAACAAGAAGCCAACTCGTACAGACCAATATCTCTAACTTGCTCAATGGGAACATTGCTAGAGAAAATTGTCAACCAAAGACTCATGTGGCATCTCGAAACTTCTAACCTCCTAATCAAAGAACAAACTGGATTTAGACCAAACCGCTCAACTCTGAACAATATTGTGGATTTGGAAAGTGAGATCAATGAGGCTTTTGCCACCAAACAGGTATGAGTAGCCATTTTCTTTGATATCTCAAAAGCATTTGATACCTGCTGGACTCCAAATATCCTGATGCAACTACAAAGATGGAATATCCCAGGAAATTGCCTAGCTTTTATCAACAACTTTCTTGCCAACAGAACATTCAAAGTTCGGGTTGATGACGAACTATCTGATACTTACCGCCAAGCAAATGGAACACCACAAGGCTCAGTTATCAGCCCTACTTTATTTTTGATTGCTATTAACAACATTCTTAACAATTTAAAAAAACCACTGAAAGCAAGAGTTTTCGCAGATGACCTAGTGGTTTACATAAAAGGAAAAAGTATAAATACAATATCTCTATTTATGCAACAATTCATCACAAATTTGGAACTATGGTCACGTCAATCCGGCTTCAGGTTTTCTGTTACCAAAACAACAGGTGTGGTATTTAGCAGGAAACGTTCATATACTACTCCAAAATTGAAGCATTATAACCAAAATATTAACTTCAAATCATCAGCAAAATTTCTAGGAATGATCTTTGACCATAAGCTTACTTGGAAAGATCACATAGAGAAGTTGGTCCAAACATGTATGCAGCGGCTTAATATAATGAAAAGCCTAGGAAATATAAATTGGGGATCAGACCAACCAACGCTACTGCTTATATATAAAACGCTCATCAGGTCAAAAATAGATTACGGCTTCATAGCTTATGCACCTGCCAGAAAAACTGTACTTCGTAAACTTGATGTTATCCATAATACAGCATTAAGAATAGCTTCAGGCTCGTTTACAACATCCCTTAATACCAGCATCCAAAGTCTTCTTGGGGAACCATCATTAAGTTACAGGCGCTCTACATTGAGTTTGAATTACGCGGCTGCTATATCCACTAACGCTGAAAAACCAGTTTACAGTAACACATTCAACATCAGATATAGGGATCTTTTTGATAAAAAACCGCATATATCTAAGCCATTTTACGCCACAGTTAGAGATCTTTTTCAGAAGTTTAAATTAGAGCTCCCAACAATGTTTCCATCCACTGTCGAACATCCAGCTCCGTGGACAATTTCTACCCCTCGCTGCCGTACTAACCTGACTGGGCTTGATAGGGATACAAATCGCCATGAAATCATCGCAGAACTCAACAAGATACTGCATGACCACAATGACTTTAACTTATAGACCGTTTTTAAAATGCATGGAGTAATAAAAGCTCATTAGGTATGCAAAACCGATACAGGGTGTATAATAAAATATCTCCGAAGTTTATCTAATTTTGTACTAAAATTTCTCATTTGTTACGAATTTCAGGTAGACACCCCGTAACTCTGTATTCGGTTGGGTCGCCTATTGTATTGAAAGGGTCGCTCTATTGTATTTGAATGAACAAATAAACAATTTAATCCTCAGAGGCGTGCAATTAGGACAAAACAAACTTGGTATATGAATATGAAGGCACTATGAAATTATAATTACGAAAACTATTCAAAAGAGTTCACAATATCGATTCAATAAAAACACATTTTTTTGTGTTCCTATGAATAAACAATAAACATAAAATATTATATAAAAAATAGCAAATTTTTTTGCAGTAGGTATCAACTTTACTACTAATATACTGTTTACAATAGGAGAGGAAAAAAGAAAAATGCAGGAATAAAGTACGAATTAATATTTATAAAAAAAAGTCTAACAAATAATAGTAATAACTAACACAAAAACTAGTCTATATATCAGAATCAGACGATTCTGTTGAGCTTCCATTATTAACATTGATTATAAATGGTTCAATCATGTGTTCACTTATATGATTCATTTCCCACATATTTAGTTCTTCTTGTATCACGTGTTCAACACATTTCTTCCAGTTTTCTTTGGTTACGTTACCTAACGCGTCTTCGAATAAAACTTTTACGTCACTCATTTTGAATGTCGTATTCTTTCTTGAAACTTCCCCTTTCACTTGGGCTCATATTAATTCTATGGGATTGAGTTGACAGTGATAAGGAGGAAGCCTCAGCACCGTTATACCACGTGCTGATGCCATTTGATCTACAACGTATCTACTATATTTGTGTTTATGTGAATGGCCAGTTGCAAGAGCTCATTTTTCAGCGGGTTATCTGGGCATTCAATATTTTTCGAGGTTAGCCAATCGTGGATATCCTGTTTACGCCATGCAGTTGAAGGTAATTTCTCCACTAACCTGGAGTGATAACTTGCGTTATCCATAACAATGACTGAGCCCGTTGGAATTAGATCTAACATTTGTGAGAAATATTCTTCGAAAACATCTGCATTCATATCTTCATGATAATCTCCGGTTTGCTTCGACTCAAAGCACAACAATCCACCTTTAACAAAACCTTCGGCACTTCCGATATGAGTAATGATGAGTCGACGTCCTTTTCCTGCTGGTGGATTGAGGCCTGTTGACCACCCTTCAAAAGCTGCCTGCCTCCGACTTTTGACATTCGTGTCTTGCCAAAACATTGAAACAGTATGACCTTCATCTAACCAAGTCTCATCCAAATAATAAATTTGTTTTTGATCTAGTCTTGCTTTCCGAATATGGCGCAAATAACTCCTCCTCCAAATGACAATGTCGTCTCTATCAATCAACATTGCGATCCGATAATTTTTTTTATATTCAAATCCAAGTTCCTTCAAAATTTTCCATAATGTAATTCGAGACATTTTCGGAAAATCTGAATCTTCTTGAACCGAAGCCATAATTTTGGAGAGAGTTGGGATCTCTTTTCTAAAGAAAAAAGCATGCACCTTACGCCTTATTCCATTCTTCAAGTCGTCATCCATTTCAAGTTTGGGTCGGCCTGGGGACTTTGCTGGGGCTGTGATGTTTCTATTTTTTTTCTCCTTCATTAAATTATAAATTGTTGTTTTTGAAACACCCATCATTGTTGCAGTAATCTCCACAGTTTCATCAACACTTCCTGTCAAAATCATGATTTTTCTTCTAATTTCTTCGTTCTTCAACGAGGAATAGCAATTTAATATCAGATGAACTGTAAATTAAAAATATTCAACCTTTCCTCCACTTTTATAGTTGAAAAGTTCTAGTAAGTACATTGCATTATGGGGGCATTTTCTTAGAACTGAAATGACTATATTTCACAATAATAAAACCATTTTTGAGCTACCTCTTTGTCAAGTTTCTTCAATTACCTGCTAGTTGGGTGAAATAATCGGCAAATGGGGTTGGTTTGGATATATATATATATATATATATATATATATATATATATATATATATATATATATGTATTTGTATAAAATTGTTATTAACATTTATTTTATTATTTATTGTGTGATGTAGGATTATAACTACCTGGAGCTTAGTGGAGGGACTCGTCTACGCCCTTTTATACATAATAATAAATTTTCTGGAAAATTGATGTCAGTGATATAATCCACAGTTTATTATATTATTGATAATTTGAAATTTCATTTTAAATAATATTACAAAACGGTTATTTTCGGAAATGAGATAATTTTAGAAGCCTTAACTTTTTTTAAATGACTAAATGTGGTTTGCCTATGGTTCCGGCCAAAATGAGTGATTTATTACTCAGTGCCTTTTAAAAACGGAGTATAGTCTACACGGATGCTTCGGAATCGGAGGCTGGAGTGGGTGCTGCAATAGTGACTACAACTGAATCTTACAGCATAAAATTCTCCCCTTACACTAGCATATTTACGGCAGAACTCTAGGCTATCTTTCATGCCCTTAAAGTAATTACTTACCTCCTTTCCAAATCCCAAAACCCTAATTTTAACTGATTCCTTAAGTAGCATTCATTCCTTAAAACATCCTTATCCCAAGCACCCAATACTACAATCAATTAAATCACAGCTTCATAATATCCAGAACAACAATAAATCTGTCGATTTCATGTGGATTCCTGCTCACATTGGCATCAGAGGCAACGAAGAAGCGGACCTATGTGCGCGTAACGCAATCGTAAACGTTAATGCCGAACTCATAACAAAGTGCGTGGTGAGTGACTTGAGAACACTTATTCGGGAAAAAGTTCATAACCACTGGCAAGAAGACTGGCAGCGATCGCAAGACAAACTACGCGAATTTAAGTCAACAGTGACGCGGTGGAAGCATCCAACCACAACACGCAGAGCACAAGTGATTGTCACTAGACTTAGAATAGGGCATTGCAAATTTACGCATACTTATCTTTTCAATAAAGACAATGCTCCCATATGTGATCTATGTCAAGAACATTTAACAGTGAAACATGTCCTGATTAATTGCACTAAGTTTGACACGAACCGGCTAAAATATAGACTACCTACAGATTTAAATATACTCTTAGGTGTAAATTGTCCAATTGAAAAATTGATGGGATTCTTAAAGGACATTAATTTACTAAACAAAATTTGATATTGTATATTGTTATACACCGCTAATCACCTTGGGTGAAAGCGGATTAGTTTGAATAAAAAAAATTATCAAACTAAACTGTTCACATTACACGTCTGTATTTGCACGTCTCTCGAAAGCGGTGCCTACCAGACATACCTTTACACGTGGTGGGAGTATATTTCTACCGTTTTCCACTTTATGATATTCTGTTAGCGAAAAAGAATGATACACTGAATTTATATGTATTTTGTCTCTTTCTAACACATTGATGATAAAACATATGTGCCCTCATAATTTTCCTAACACTGTATACCGAATAGTTCTGCCGAGACGAGGCTTGTGTAGGATGGAAGTTTATACAGTAGTTTCTGCGAATCAATTACTACAGCTGCTTCTGCGTCTGCGGTCGTTTTTGAGGCATCTGTGTATATATTGTGGTAGTTTGGCCAGTTGTGTCGTCGCATCGATCGAGAAAGGTTACCTGCAAGTAGGAGCTCCAGTCAATAACCTGGTCACTGATCCAAACCAGGCCACTTCCAGCAGCGCTTGCCACTGGACTCGACAATAAACACTGAGATTCTTATCTCAACTCGTCCTTCATAGGACGCTCTTATTTGTGAAAATCTGCTCGTAACGAGCAATTTTATTTATGAATTTCCGCTCTTCATAGAGCGAATTTATTTATGAGAATTGCTTGAAGCCAACATATTGAACGAACCAACTAGAATCAAAACTATACCAGCCAGCTAACGGAGGACCAATTTTAACAGGTGAATATAAACACTAACCAGCAGACAAAAGGGTCAGGAAACCTTTAACCCTCCGGCAGTGAGTCCGCTGCCGGCTTTTGTCCGCTTCCCTGAATAACTAACAACGAAGCAACTTTCTGCTTCGTCCTCTTTCACCCTCTACAATCAACAATGGCTTCCTCAACCCGTTTTCCGATTAAAACCCGGAGCCACGCGGTGCCGTCGATCTCTTCCCACGAAGAGTTCCCCCCTATTCGACCCCTACCCACCGACGCTATTGCCGTACTAGCCCAAATGACCAAAGAACTCGCCGACCTAAAAACAGAGAACCAACGGCTTAGAACTGAACTTAACCAACTAAAATCCCAAGCCAACTCTCGTAGCTCCTCCAAGACCCGCTCGGTCCATTCCGCCCAATCGCAACTATCACACACCTCCATCCACACAACACCTAACACCAACCAACAATCCAACAACCGCCGAGAACAAGAAGGGGACTTTACTCTCTTGGGAGAGATACCCAAGAGAGATCGAAGAATCCTTCCCACGCCTCCATCAGCCAACAATACCCAGCAGGCCCCTCCTTCCCAACAACCTCGCCCTACTCAACCACCCCTACTCAACCACCCTGCACTACCCAACGAAACCAACAAGTCCCGCTTCAGACACTCAACATCAGAAACCTTCCGCAAAGATACGTCTCACAGCGGGAGCTTTTCAATCTCCTCAACACGCACAAGTTGTTGAGAGGGGAAATCTCCTACTTGAAGGCGAATCTTAACTGCACCGCCCTTCTCAGGATCCGCGCCAACATTCCTCACGAGGCCTTCGCAAAAAGGTTACGAAACACCATCGGCGACGACCGAGTCATCGTCGTTCCCCTCAGTCCAGCCCCCCGCGCTCGATCGCAATCACGAAATCGCAAACCAACCTTCTCACTCGTCTGCAGAAATGTAGACACTTCCGTCTCCGAAGAAGAATTCGAGGAAATCCTCACCGACCAAAAATTCCCACACAGCAGATCCTGGCGCATTCACTCCCGCCGTCGGGGCCGTCCCACCACAATGTTTCGAATCCTAACCGATTCCGAAATGGACTACCACCGAGCCCTCTCTCACGGCATAAAATTCCATGGTCTCTCACATCCGTGCGAGGCCTCCAATCCAACAAACCCCCTACCCGCAGTACCCAAATACTGCGTAAGATGCACCAGCACAGGCCACCTTGCCGAGTCATGCAAGGCCAAGACGGTCTGTCCTTCCTGTGGTGCATCTGACCACAAACCAAACGATTGCCCAAAGGCAAAAGAACCTACCTGCAAAAATTGTGGCGGTCCTCACGCCACCTACCACCCCAAATGTCCGAAGCGACTCGAAACTCCCAAAACCCCCCAAGAAACCGCTCCGGTAACACTTGAAAAACCACCAACCCCCTACGACCTTACGACCGACGCTAAAATTTTAATTGAGATTTTAACAACCACGATCATGAACTCCGTCCCCACAGCACGCGGCCTGGTGGCTGACACTCTCTCACACCTTGTTCCTTCGTTTTACGGCTACAATTGTACCGTAACAAGTGGCGCGGGCAACCGCGTCCACTTTGCTTTCACCCCCAAACGCCAAAATTAAGTCATGGACTTCGTTATCGGGACCGTGAATTACCAAGGTCTAGCCAGGAAACGACATCTTCTTAAACACCTTTTACATTCCCAAAATATTCAAATAATTTCAATCACTGATACTAAATTAAAAAACTCCCCTCGCTTCACTGGCTACACCACTTTCCACTTAGACAGGAACTTCTACTGTCACGGCAACGGACTTCTTGTCCGCAACGGACTCCCCGCGTCACCACACCCTCTCCCCGCACTTCTGTCTCAACAGAACTTGGACTGCATAGCCATCGACTTATCGTGGGATAATACCACGACGACTTTCTTTTCATATTACAAACATCCCAACCAACCATTATCAATCGACCTCCTCGAATATGCAGCCTCTCTTCCACGAGCCATAATTATGGGTGACTTAAACTCACGAAATATCCTTTTCGGTGACACACACACCAACCTCAACGGCAGACTACTCGCCGAACAACTTGTCACACTTCCCATCCTACGGATTAGAAATAATAATCCAACCCTAATAAGTCACCTCGGCTCCTCCATAGTCGATCATATTATCTGCACAGACAGATTAGACACACGCACTGACGACGAGTGCTTTATAGGCGACCCCATCACTTCAGACCATGTTCCACTACTGGTCAAAACCTCAATAAATAACCCAATACCACCACCGTCAACGTATTTTACATTTCGCGATTTCAAAAAAGCCGATTGGAATTCCTTCGCAAACCACGTCTCAACCAATTTACCTCCACCCGTCATTCATCAGAATACTGATGACATAGATAATCACGCAGAGGAATTCCAATCCCTCCTAATCGATGCACAAGACATCGCCGTACCTCTCACCACCATACACACTAACTTTCACGCCCTACCTCAAAGAATTCTTCGAAAAATTCGCCATAAAAGACAGTTATATAGGTTATACGTCCGCACTCGAGACCCCGCCGTCAAAACACAATGGAACCGTCTCAACGCCCAGGTTCGGCAAGAAATCAATGCTGAGAAGCAGAGAAAATGGAAGGCCGAAACAGCCGGACTGGACTTCAGACAAGGGCGCGTGTTTTGGCAAAAATTCAACCGCCTCGTCGGCCTCAAGAGGAAGGTTGAATCACATCTCGAAGTGCAAGGACAGAAGATCTACACATCCGAAGACAAAGCCACCGCCTTCAAAAATAACCTACAAACTGTCTTTTCACCACTCGATAACCCCCAATTTCTCAGGGACTTTGCCGTCGAAACCGACCTCGACTCGAAATATCACTCGAAGTCCACATGTACACATCCCACCTGATGAGAACTCTCCGCTTCTTTCACCATTCACCATCGAGGGAGTTCAGCTGGCGTGCCGAGCGGGGAGAAACAGTGCCCCAGGGCACGACGGAATCTCGAGGCAGGCACTTGAAACCTGCCAGAAGAGATCTTCCCTCCGCTCTGCGCCCTGCTGAACGCCTGCCTTGCATTTTCTTATTATCCTCGTTGTTGGAAATCCGCCAACGTAGTTCTCATCCCCAAACCCGGCAAAGACCCCAAAAAGCCTGAATCTTACCGCCCTATTTCATTAATCAGCGTCCTAGGTAAAGTCTTTGAACGGTTGTTAAAAGAACGAATCTGGGACTTCTGTACCGAAAATAATATAATTCCGGCATTTCAATTCGGATTCAGGCCGGGCCACTCTTGTCAGAACGCCACCACCAACCTTCAAAAATCGTCACCCGAGCTCTAAATCAACGACGCTGTTCTGCCGCCATCCTCATGGACGTTCAGAAGGCCTTCGATCAAGTCTGGCACGCCGAACTAGTGAGAAAACTACTGAGCGTCTGATTACCAAACCATATTGTCAAATTAATATATTCTTACCTCACCGACCGATCCATCAGCGTCAAAGTTGGTTATAGCATATCTGACCCTTTTACACCCCAAACTGGCGTTCCGCAGGGCTCGATACTCGCTCCTCTACTATATATCATTTATACGTATGATACACCAGTCCCACGACATCCCCGTGATAACGTCCAACTATATGCGGATGATACCGCACTAATCATTTCTGCCACAGATATTCGCTCTCTCAACATTCGATCCCAAAATCTACTGACCCAATTTTCTAATTGGTGCAGGAAATGGCGGGTGACTCTCAATCCTCAAAAAACACAAGCAATCGTCTTCCAACACCCTGATACCATGAGCGAACGACTTCTACCAAGAAACTTCCGCCTCGTGCTCTGGGGAGATTGACTCGAAATCCGCAAGGAAGTCGTCTATTTGGGAGTGAAATTCACTTACACTCTCAACTGGACGCCCGACCTAATGGACACTTTAAATAAAGTCCGACGGAGAGTCAATCTTCTCAAGGCGCTCGGCGGCACATTCGGACGCACACACCCTCTCACCTTGCTTCATACGTATAAAACATATATCCGCCCAATAATCGACTATAGAGCAAACGTCTACTGCACTCTCCCCAACCATCTTGTTAAAAGACTACGAACCTGCGAGCAGTCAATTCTGAGATACTGCCAGTACAAGGCTCCAAACTCTCCCACCAACACAGTTTATGTCAATATCTACATCGAACCCATCCCATCTCGCTTAAATAGTTTACAGGCCCGATATGTCAATCGTATCATCGAATCGGGCAGCGAAATTTCCAAAAACACCCTTCTCACACCGTGGGTCGCCAACATACGACACCTCGGCAGAATTCCCAAGAGGAAGCTCCCATTTCCTCCGTTACGCTTACTAGCCACGGCCTACGACGACCACCCCGACGAATACATTGACTAC
The DNA here is from genome assembly GCA_963921935.1 of Galeruca laticollis. NCBI lineage: Eukaryota > Metazoa > Arthropoda > Insecta > Coleoptera > Chrysomelidae > Galeruca > Galeruca laticollis. The sequence continues at coordinate 182,983,194 of OY998179.1, read as the reverse complement.
CTCGACAGCTCCCCTATCTCCATCCGATAACGACAAATTCAATATTTCTCACACTAATTCAGTCAAATCTTTTCAACAATTTTCTCAACAAAGCCCAAATCCATTAAAATAAACACCTCCTACAAATTCTAAATTTCCTCTCCAGCTATTAATTGTTCAACACTTTGGACTCACCCTATACTTTTATGTGTCCCCACACCACCTACGTCGGTGTTGCAGGTTTTTGTGGTTTTCCTGTACACTCTGTGAATTTATTCACTAGCCAAATGGACCGACGATCGACGCACCCGCATTTTTGGATTTAAAATTATTATTATGTCGCCGACCACCTTAAACAGTCCCCGAACCACCGATGGCACGTCACCGCAACTTTTCTTAAATCTCAACAATTTATCATATTCTATACACTTTTTAAAAAAATGTCTCCTATACACTTTTCTTTCGAAAAATTCTCAAAACCAATAAAAATCTCAATTTCCAATATTTCATTATTATTCCTCGTTAATACCGGAGACATTTCAAATTCAGTTAAAACACCCTTTTACGTCAAATAACTTCAATAATTTCTGACACCTAGCCAGGTCAACACACAGCTATGTATCGGCAACGATACATGGTTCGTCTTCAACACTTAAGCTCCAATTCCAGACACCTTTTGTCACGCCATCTCTCCTCACTTTTGAGCTTCGCTGCTTCCAAACACCAACCCCTAACACCCCAAGATAACACAACCCTCCAGTTACTTTCTAGCGAAAAGCCCACTCAACAACTCTCAATCCTATACACTTTTTAGCAAATTTTTCCTAGTCACTTTTAAAAAAATTTCTAGACACTTTTAAACCCCAACTCAATTTCTCGGTCAACGCGCACTAAACCACCCAACAACCCCCCAAACCAGGCCTGAAGAGGAAACCTCTCCTACACCAGGGCACCTACAAGAAAGACCAAGCCAACCAAGAAAACTCCAACTCAACTCAAATCACTTACGAACTTCTCTCTCTCTCTCTCTCTCTCTCTCTCTCTCTCTCTCTCTCTCTCTCTCGTGGTAGTTTGGGTAATTTTCCACAATATCGATTAACTTGGCTCTTCAAGTTGGGTTTGTATTTTGTTTATCATTATCGTTAGATTTTTGTCGCAATTTGGCACCTTTACCAACCAGGGTTCTATGTCATACGTAGCAATTGGGCAAATTGTTGGTAGACAGAAGTCCGTTTCATGAAAGTACGTTCTAATTGTATCGTAAAACGGTTTTGGTGTCCTATGTCTTCCAGTAAGAAATACTTCTAATTTATTCGAATGTGTGTACTGGAATGTTGAATTTGACTTAATGACCAGAATAGTAACTGCATAATTACCGCTAAGAAGTTTTCTCCATAGGCTAAGGCTGGCTCTCATAATGCCCACTCTAGGCTTTTTACCGCCATAGTTCTAAAAGCTCTAAGTATAATCCTGAAATCGAAATCCTGTATGCGAACACCAGATCTCCAGGTTTGAAAGGAAATCTTGGAGAAAATAATTCATTGTGGTCCAATTTGTACCTTTTAAGAAAACAGCTAGATCGTCAGTGTATATTCTTGCTCTAATCAAATTTATACCTTCTAAGAAAACAGCTAGATCGTCAGTGTATATTCTTGCTCTAAGGGGTGCTTTTATGTTTTCCATACTAAATACTACTTAAGGCTACAATAAATAATGTTGGGCTTTTTACGGAGCCTTGTGATGTCCCATACACTTGTAATGGTTGATTTAGTTCCTTGCTGAGAAACACATATGTGGAGTTAATATGTGAATTTACTAGTGGATAGTGTAAACCTTTATTAAAAATTGTAACGTATATCAATCTGAAGGAAAAAACATGGAAAATACACTTAGTGTTTTTGTATTCAATGAAAAGTAGAAAATCGTCATGTAATTAGTGTTTAAACAACAACTTAAACAAGGTTATCTTAAATTACAAAAACTACCAGAACAAAAACTGGATATAGTAAAAAGCATCAGTGATCAACTGTTCATTATTTTTGTATACAAACCTGAAAGTTGGAAGTGTCTACTGAGCCAACTGCTGTTAAAATGGTCTGCAATACTTGTCAGGTGGAAATTACTCATGGAGAAGGGGTATGCTGTGATAGTTGCCAAGTAACAACGCATTCTCCCATTAATTGTTCGTGAATATTCGCTTCTGAGGTGAGGGCCTCTATATTACAAAAAAGGAATTTACTGTACTTTTGTGAAGAATGTCGAGATGCTTTCAAAAGTGTTCCAAAACTGCTTGAAGTAATGAGGGACATGACATGGCATGACACATTGAATGATGATGTGGAAGCTCTGAAGCAAAATGAAAAACAAGAAGTCAAAGATATAGAACAGATAGAGATGGAGTTGGAAGAAAGAAAAAATAAATCGAAAAATGTTATTATACTTAATATAAATGAATCAGTTAAAATAAATAAAAATGAGAGAATCGAAGATGAAATGAACACAGCGAGAACAATTTTGTCAGAGACAGAAGTGGAAAATCTAGAATTTAGAGTCCAACGTATTGGAAAATATTAACCTGGTAAAACAGACCCTTAAGAATAATGTTGGCCAAGCAAGAAGCAGCAAAGGAAATTTTGCGAAATAAAATCAAAAACAAAAGGTACAAAGTAACTATCTTTGGTGATCAAACCAAGCGCAGAGAGAATATTATAATAAAATAAAGAAACAATTAGCAGAATGTAAGAACAAGGGGAAAAATAAGTATATAAAATACATAAATAATATTCCCACATTAGTTGATTCGCCCCCTTAAAAAAACTCTCAACAACAATAAAAAATATCCTGAAGTGAATGACTGCCTGCATTTCAATTAAGACATTATTTATTTAAACATAGAAAGTTTTCTGCCACACAAATCGGACATAATTGCTTATATTGTGTGTTATAACCCTATATTAATAGTATTAAGTGAATCGAGAGTCACCAAGGATATAGAAGAATTTGAAATACAAATTAATAATTACAGTGTAGTCCGATGTGATAGCGATAGTCGACATACCGAAGGTATTTTAGTAAGAGAAACGTTGAAGTGAAAATATCAAATAAAAAGTGGTTGATTGGAGGACTCTATCACTCGCCCAGTTCAAGTGATGCAGTGTTTATTGATTGTTTGGAGGAACTATTTGAATGCTATTTTATTAAAAATAATTTTATATTATTGGGAGACCTTAATATTGATTTTGAGGATAACAATGCTTTTTACACTAAAAAAATTAAAAATTTGTTAAATATGTATGGTTTAACTCAAATAATTACGCAGTTTACGAGAATTACAGCAAACTCAAAAACCCTTATAGATTATGTGATAACAAATTGTAGCCATGTTCAAGCATCTGTATTTCATACACCTAAGGTAACTGACCATTCAATGATATCCGTCAGTTGTTTTAAATCAAATATACATGTTCCTGAAAAAGAATTGTATGTATGAAATATTACTTCTGAGACATATTCAAACATAAATATTGAACCTATTGATCAAGAATGGCTATTAAATTCGATTGATGTTAATGCAATCTTGAATGAGATAATTGTTAACACTAAAATGATAATAGATAATCATGCACCTGAACACACTATCTTCATAAAAAATAATAATTTACCTTACTATTGAATTGAAAAATAAAGCCAAGGAAAGAGACTCAATATATAAACAATTTAAAAAAGTTACAATTCTCCTCAGAGATATCAATTCTGGGAACACTATAAATTTGTTAGAAATCAGTACATTAATATGTTAAAACATAAAAAAATTCTTTACTATGAACAACAAATTGACTCAAATCGTAACAATCCAAGAAAAATGTGGAAACATCTTAAATTATCAATAAATCCAGTAAATAATAATGCAGTTAATAAAGTCATCTTCCGTGAAAACAATTCAATAACAGTTAGTGATAAGGAACAAGAGATAGCCGAGAATTTTAATACTTATTTCGTTAACAGTGTTTCGAGTATATCTGATAGTATTCCATAGTCTGAGGAATGGCCATCTGCACATTATGTAGTTATTGGCAACTCGTTCTCTGAATTTAAATTATTAACTATGCCCGAACTTAGAAGGATTGTTTATTATTTGGATAATAGGAATACGTCCGAAGTATTGAATAGCAAATTTTTTAAAGAAACATTTGAGGCTTTTGGGCATGTGTTATTACGCCTTGTTAATACATCTCTGCAAACAGGATTTTTTCCGGACCAACTGAAGATAAGTACTGTTGTTCCTGTACCAAAGGTGAATAATACAATTTATACCTGTTTTGAGAGCACATTTGCTGAACATTATGTTATAAGACTCTGAGATGAGAACTCGTTTCATTTATGTACAATCTTAGTTTTATTTGGTTTTTGTAATATAGTTTCAATTGTTTTCCTTTCACTTGATGACTTTTATTCCGACACACATCTCACGAACACAATTGAAGCAATCGAATAAACGAATTTCGCCCGATAAATACTCCACCAACATTGGAAAAAGTTCTTGAAATGGCAGCGTACGAGCAATTAGTTGAATACTTTGATCATAATAAATTATTCCTAGGTCAGCAATCAGGATTTAGAAAAAATCACTCGTGTGAATCAGCTATTCAGTATACTTACTCTAAATGGAAAAAGGTATATGATAACAATAAATATACTGTTGCTATCTTTCTAGACTTCAAACGAGCTTTTGAAACAATTGACAGTAACATTTTAATAAATAAATTAAATTATTATGGAGTAGCAGGATCGGTACTGGCTTGGTTCATGAGATACCTCAATAAAAGAAAGCAGAAAACAAAAATCAGTTCTACAATATCTGAAGATATAGATATCAGCATTGCTGTCCCCAGGGCCACTTCTATTTTTAATTTACCTAAATGATATTTATTATATTCCTGGTGTACATGAACTTAATCTGTTCTATCTATCTATTTTATACTTCAAATGTGGAACTGAATAATGCCGTAGATACTCTTAAATGTTCTATGAAGAATATTGAGGGATACTTACATAATAACAAATTTAAACTGAATGCTAATAAAAAGTTATGGTGACAACAACTAAATATAAATTAAACTTTATTAACAACAATGAAATAAAATTCGAAATTATTAGCACGGCATTAGAATAAGTGTCTGAAATTAAATATTTGGGAGTTATTATAGACAACACTCTGAGTTTAAACAGTCATGCTGAATATGTGATAAAAAAATCTCTAAAAAATTTTTTTTTTTCTAGAATAGCAAATAATCTGACTATTAACTCCAGAATATGGACATATAACTGTATAATTGGAGTTCGGACCTGGCAACTATGGTTTAAACACCTTTGTGTGATCGGTCCCGAATAAATAACAAATTTAGTGGAAAAAGTGAATGATAATTTCAAGACTGTGAATTACATCGTTTACATTAATACAAAGTGCTTCACGCAAATAACTGTAAGTAAAAAGATAACTAGTAAATAATAATCAACTGATAAAATATCGTCTGAAAACAAATCATAACATATAAACCACAAACGAGGCGAGCGATAAGGGAACCAGTTCCTTACGCACCTTACCTCGAAATACAGGACCGCATTCAGAACACCTACTAAATAGAAAAATGAACCAATCTCAAGCTACCATAATGTCTTATTCAACTGCCTCATCAAAACCATTTCAACCCACACTCCCTTCCAAAGATCAAGCTATTATTTTTACCTAATTAAATGGCCCTAAGCTTGAAGATTATTTATATCAAATCGGAGACATTGTAGGCCCTCGAAATATCCTTTACGCCTCTCGAATGTCAAACAACAGAATATGCATATATCTATCATCCAAACAAGCAGTAGACGTATTCTTCCGTGAACAGGGAGGAGAATTCTCTATCAATGGAAACTCTATTAAAACCCATAGATTACAAACACCTTCTGAACGGCTGGTACTATCAAATGTCTGTCCCTCGATTCCTAATGATGTACTACTATCAGAATTGTGGGGTCTAGGCATAAACAACATATCCCCAATAATGCCCCTAAGAGTTGGAACGACAAAACCAGAATACAACCACATCCTCAGTTTCCGACGCCAAGTATATGTAACCCCCTCCAACAACTTAAATATTCCAGATAGTATTATCATCCAAGATGACAACACTTCCTATCGGATCTTCCTCACATTTGATAATCAGAATTGTCACAAATGTAAACAAACTGGTCACATTGCATCAAAATGTCCAAACGCTGAACAAAACACTTCGTTACAAAATCTTCCGGAAATCAATAATTCCCAAAATATATTTGATGGAGAGAAAAATCCACAAGTAAACCCATCCCAAGTAAACCCAACAGAATCCACAAGTAAAACTGCTAACATCTCCCTATCTTTGTTAAAAAACCCCATAAGATCAACTGAAGATGACTTAGAAAAGCGAATGGATTATACAGAAAACTGTAATAAACGACCTTTATCCGAAACTACTAGTCCCATAGCAGAATCAGACTCGGCATTCAAAATACCTGATACACTGAAAAAATATAAAAGTGATTGATTTACATCCGAACAAATGCAACCTGTAAACCAGCTAATGGAAAAAGATCCTAAAAACTATGCTTTTACCTTCGAACAATTGACCGACTTACTGTCAAATATAAAAGGAAACCCAGATCCAATAAGCGTGATTAGAACCTACACGTCGGAATTTGAAGACTTCGTAGATACTATTAAAAAAATTTACCCATCACTACAGAGCAAAGCAACGAAGACGCGCTTTACAAAAATTAGGAAGAGACTTGAAAGATATATTGCTGAAGGACCCATAGAACAAGAGCCAATCAGTTACTCATCAGACAGCAACGACATAAATTCTACTTCAATAAATTTAAAATAAAACAATGAGTATTCTACAGTGGAATCTAAATGGATATTACCTCCATCTGGAAATGTTAAAAACTATTATATCTAAATACAACCCGAACGTTATCTGTTTACAAGAAACACACTTTAATAATCAGAATACACACAAACTAAAATATTTTAATATATATTACAAGAACAGAATTGGTATAAAAAGTTGGGGGGGAGTTGCAACATATGTAAATAAAAACATTCATTCAAGTCAAATTGATTTAGATACCAATATTGAAGCAATAGCTGTATGCGTTTATTTTCCTACAAAAATAAATATATGTAACATATATATTCCATCCGACCGAAACCTAAGTAAAATGGAACTGACTGATCTAATCTCCCAGGTTCCTAATCCTAAAATTATCATGGGCGACTTCAACGGACACAACTTCATGTGGGGGTGTGAGAAACAAGATACTCGAGGAAACACAATAGAAGAGGTTATGACAGACTTAAACTTAAACATTCTTAATGATGGAAATAAAACTAGATTTAATACCTATAATGGAACATCTTCGGCTATAGATTTAACTTTGTGTAATCCTTCATTACATAAACACCTAACATGGGAAGTCTTACCTTTTTCATATGACAGTGATCATTCCCCAATCCTTGTAGTAGATAAACGTAGAAGTGCTGACGATTCAACGCCTATACAAAAGTGGAAGCTACATGAAGCAGACTGGGAACAATATACCATTTTAACTGACACACCTTTATCAAAATTTTCAATAAGTGAGGACATAAATGAAACAATAAACAATTTCAATGACATATTGATAACAGCTGCAGACATAACAATAGGGCTAACTAAAAACGTAACACACCGTACGGCTGTACCATGGTGGAATAAAGAATGTGAAGAGGCACTTAAAGAAAGTAAACATACATTTCATATCTATAAAAAGCATAACACGATTGATAATCAATTACGATTCAAAGCACTAAGGGCCAAAACTAGGTATATTTTTAGAAAAAGTAAAAAAGACTCATGGATGAAATATCTGTATGGAAAAAAGTGAATACCATATCCGGCAAAAAATCATACAATAAAATCACTGGTATAAAACAAGACGAAATCTTAATAACAAAATCGAAAGATATAGCTGAAGCATTGGCGGAAGCATTCCAAGAGAACTCGAGCGATGCCAAATTAAAGGAAAATTTTCTAAAAAATAGAGTATCAATCGAAGAAATCCCAATCAATAATGAAAACAATACATCGCACCTCAACCAACCAGTCACACTATCAGAACTAGATGAAGCGATAAAAGACTTTAAAAACTCGAGTCCAGGTCCTGATAATATACCGATTTCATTCCTGCTATCTCTATCGGAGAGCGGCAGAGAAGTACTCTTAAATATTCACAACACCATTTGGATACAACAAACTTTTCCAATTCAGTGGACTGAAGCAACAATCATACCAATTCTAAAGACTGTTAAGAAAGCAACAAGTATAGAATCATACAGACCTATTGCACTGACTAGCACGATGTGTAAGCTCTTAGAAAATATTATTAATAATCGTCTTAGGTGGGAACTTGAAAGTCGCAAACTAATTTAACCAGAACAAAGTGGATTTAGGAAGAAGAGGAGTACTATTGACAATATTATTGATCTAGAAAGTGACATACACGAAGCCTTCGCAAATAAACAGAAATGCTTAGCCATATTTATTGATATCAACAAAGCATTCGATACTGCATGTAGAATAAATATACTGAAATTGTTAAAGCAATGGAATATAGATGGACATATGTTGGCATTCAATAAAAATTTTCTAAGCTATAGGACTTTTAGAGTAAGAGTAAATGGTAATATATCGACCAAACATTGTCAAGAAAATGGTACTCCCCAAGGCTCTGTTATTAGTCCCACATTATTTCTAATCGCTATTATTAACATTACTGAAAATGTACTTAAACCAATTAAAATAAGGCTATATGCGGATGACTTAGTGGTATACATGAAAAGTAAAAACATAGATACAATGCAACATATACTACAGAGACAACTTAATAAACTGCAGCAATGGTCAAAACAGTCGGACTTTAACTTCTCTGCATCCAAAACCAAATGTTTATTATTTTCGAAAAAACATTGTGAAAAGACACCCCCGCTTACACTATATGAAGAAAAACTGCAATATGTAACTGACCAGAAACTGAGCTGGAATGATCATATGAAAAAGTTGATATTATCTTGTCAGAAAGGTATCAATCTTCTAAGAATACTTTCTAACCGTAACTGGGGATCAGATCAAGAAACACTACATATTATATATAAAAATCTTATACGTTCCAAACTCGATTATGGATCTATTGTCTATCTATACACCAAAAGCTATATTTTAAAGAAACTTGATACAGTTCACAATAATGCCTTACGGATAATATCTGGTGCATATCGTACATCACCGGTGGAAAGCCTTTATTCAGAATTAGGGGAACCATCTTTATCTACGAGAAGAAAAATATTGACATTGTCATATGCTACCTCCATATTAGATAACACTGAGCATCCAATGTACCCAAAAATTCATACAGATGAAATTGACAATATCGTACAACAACAACCGAGTCCAACTTTCTGTAATCGCTTTAGACAATACAAAGCAGATCTTCAAATCAAACATGTTCCTATATTCAAGTTTGAAGAAATATATCCTCCTTGGCAAAATTCCAAACCAATAATTGACACCACTCTTACCTCTTTTAAAAAATATGAACTACCCAGTTTGCTGATAAAAAACATCTTCCAAACAAAACTCATTGAATATAATGACCATTTCAAAATATATACGGATGCCTCGAAAACTACAGCTGGCGTCGGAGTCACGGTTGTTACGGCAAATCATAACTTATCTTTTAAATTACCTACCTGCAGTACAGTCTTCACTGGAGAAATATATGCATTGCTACAAGCCCTTAAACTGTCCAGAAATGCGAATGCTTCCAACATCCTCATAATCACAGATTCCCTCAGTTCATTAAAATCCATCCAGCAAGTTTATAGTAGTCAACCCATTGCTATGGAAATAAAGAAGGAACTCTTCCAACTACAAGAATCCCAAATAAATGTAAAATTCATGTGGATTCCCTCCCACATAGGAATCCAGGGTAATGAAGAAGCAGACCAACTGGCAACACAAGCAGCGGAAAGTGATAGTGCGGTAGTTGTAAACGCGACGACCATCAGTGATTTGAAGCATACCGTGAAAGAAAAAGCGATAAGTGCTTGGCAAAATCAGTGGCTTGATTCGAAAGCAAAATTACGCGAGGTGAAACCCAGTGTAAAACCCTGGAATACAATACCAAACAGGCGGCCCAACCAAGTATTACTGACAAGATTAAGGATAGGACACACTAAACTGACGCATCAACATTTACTTGCCAGGACCGAAATGCCTCAGTGTACTACATGTTCCAAGCAGATAACAGTAAAACATATTCTGGTTGAGTGTCCCAGATATGAGGACGCGCGAGTGAAAAACAATGTACCAAGCACATTGAAATCGGTATTAGGACAAAACTGTGACATGAATGTATTAGTTCGATATCTTACTGAAATTAATGTAATCGAAACCTTGTAAAATAATCTTTGTCGCTAATAACCGACATGGTTGATGCGACAATAAAAATGGAATTAAAAAAAAAACTGTATAATTAAGCCTCATATTGAGTACTGCCCAACTTTAATGCATTTAATAAACCAAAACAGACTTTCTCAACTTCAAAATAGAGGTATGAGAATCATTTCGAGATGCAGTCGTTATACTTCCATTAATCAAATGTTGAATATGTTGCAGTGGCTGTCAACTTCAAATCGATTGTTTTTTTAACGATCGTTTTCATATTCAAAATAACTAAAGGACTCCAACCAACATATTATTTTAATGAATTTATTTTTTTCAATAATCAAATATATGAACACCAGATAAGATCAAATGCTTATTTTCATATACATAGAACCTACACTGGTGGTGGTATGAAAATTTATTCTTCAAGGGGCTACAAGAATTTAATAATTTACCAAATGTTATTAAGGTGGAAAATACTGTAAGGGGATTTAGAAGTGAATTGCTAGAATATCTAGAGCGTTGATTGGTTGGAATATATTTGTTTATATTTGTGTATGTATGTATGTCTATATTTTTTATACGTTTCTTATTCTTATTTCCATGTATTTTTTTACTAGGTAATCTCAGTTACTATGTTATGTCTATTCACATTTGAATGTTAACATTTATTTTTGGAACTATGTAATTATTCATCATTTCTATTGTAAGATTAGGATATATCCTATAGTAAAGATTACTACTTTATTTTCAAACATCGGTGTATTTATTCTCACAGTAAAAGCTCTTTTTTGGAAGACGTTTATTAGTGGCCTTGTATGTTCTATTCACTCAACGTCCTCAATATATGACATCGTCAACCGTGTCGAATGTCCGGTTAAAATCGAAAAATATGGCCATGCACTTCTGATTCAATGCGAAACCCTCATGAATAAAACTTTCTAATTCATATTAGTGTTTCAAATGAAACTTACCGTTTCTAGTTAACTCCACAGTATATTGAAAAATGTTGAAAATTCTAGAAAATTGACAATTGTTTCGATATTATCTAAATATCATCGTCAGAATGACAGAAGTTACATTTCATTTGATGCCTACCTGATGTTTAATTATTTTTGGCTAGTCCAAGAAGTGACCTATCTTGTGATAGACTTAATATATGTTAATGGAAAAAAGAAGATATGATATTACAAATATTAAAGCTTAGATATTATTAGCCCTGTGGGGATATCCTGGATATCATTTTTCCCAATTAAGATCAGCATAACTGTGCAATGATATAGATAACCAGGAAAACTATATCTGCTGATCTTTACAATTATCACTTAAGAAGACAGTTTAAAAATGGAGAGCTCCCTAGATTTATCTGTTCATTGACCACTTCATATTGTGGGTTTCTCAAGTGTCTTTTAATTTCCAATTCTTGAAGGAAATCCAGTTCTTGTTTCTTATCACAAATATGTAGTTGTGTGTTAGGTGTCAATGAATGATTGGTGTCAAGTAGATGTCTGGAGTAGTGGGATTTATCTGGTTGTTTGAATCTGTATGCTCGTATATGTTCACTGTATCGGATTTCAAAATTTCTAAGTGTTTGACCCAAATAGACAGCATTACATTCTGGACATTTAAGTTTGTATATACCAGATTTCTTTAATGGTGATATTTTTGTTTTTACATTTAACAATTGTGTACTAATGTTACTTTCTGTATTTGTTGCTAAAGATATTATCTGGAAATGCTCATGTATCATTGAATTATATGCCGCCAATTTATGTGATATGGGATGATTGGAACTATATGGAATAGTTACATCAGTGTGTTTTGGTTTCCTGTAAATTGAATAATAAAGTACATTATTAACTCTTTGAATTTTTAAATTAAAAAAATTGATTTACTTATTTTTTTCAACTTCTAATGTAAATTTAATTTTTGAGTGTAAATTAATAATGTGGTTGAAAAATATATCTAATTGTCGTTCACTACCCACAAGAACAAAAGCTACAGAAACTTGAATACACACAACATAGAGTTCAATACTAGAAACATCATGAAACTGAAAGTAATTACTTACCAACACACTTTGCACCACGATTTGAAAACCTTTCAAACACTAATTTTACAGATAGAGAAATAGAATCATTAAATAGAGGTTTAAAGTACATCATACCACCAAAATTTACGAATAATATTAAACAGATAATGGCTACAGAGTCAGAAATATCTTTAGAATCTAATTCAAATAATTTTCTTTATGAGAAACTAAAAATATTGAACCTTAAAAAGTTAAACGTCAAACAAAAAATGACATTACAGTTTTAAATTCAATAAAAAAGAAAGTAGAAGATAATAACCTAACAGTTACAAAATCTGATAAGGGGAACGCTACTGTCATATTGACAACTAATGATTATAATTCAAAGATATATAACTTTATAGAATCTAGCGATGTAAAAGTTCTTAGAGCAGACCCAACAAAAAAGTTTTCTAATAATGTTATAGATATTGTTAATAATTCAAATTATCTTTTCAGTGATTACGAAAAGAGGTCCATTATAAATAATAATCCCAATTCTCCACAATTATATGAAACCGTTAAATTACATAAAATAACGAAACCAATTAGACCCGTAGTTTCTTATGTTAATACTCCTAATAATATATTGGCAAAGAAACTTAACAATATACTTCATAGTTACGGATATACATCTAAATATTCAATTAGAAATTCAATGGAACTGATCAAAAAAATAAAAGCATTCAACTTGCAAGATTTCATTTGATGTTACTAATATGTTCACTAAAACTCCTCCTAAAGAATGTCTAATACTTGTAAGAAAGTGACTAGAAGATAAAAATATTAATCCAGGAATAATATCAGATATACTTAATTTATTTGATGTATGTATTAATCAGAATTATTTCACTTTTGACAATAAGATATATATTCAAAATGAAGGTTTACCAATGGGAAGCCCTATATCGCCAATTTTGGCAAACATTTTAATGGATAGTTTAGAAAGAAAAATCTTTGAAAGTAATATTTCAAAAAATGTTTTATTTTGGTATAGATATGTAGATGACATATAAGCTTGTTTTATGGGTAGTGGACGACAATTAGATATATTTTTCAACCACGTTAATAATTTACACTCAAAAATTAAATTTACAATAGAAGTTGATGAGAATTTTCATGATTTAAAAATTCAAAGAGTTAATAATGTACTTGATTATTCGATTCACCGAAAACCATCACACACTGATGTGACTATTCCATACAGTTCCAATCATCCCATGTCCCATAAACTAGCGGCATATAATTCAATAATACATAGAGCATTTTCAGTTCCTAGGAACAAATGTAATTTTGATAGAGAGATTAACACAATTAAACAAATAGCAACATCCAACGGTTACTCATTACATATGATAAATAAACTAATTAGTGAAAAAGAGGAAAAGTGGCATTACAACTAATATTTCCTAAACAAACTAAAGAAATAAAAACTTATGAAACCATTACATATGCAGGAAATATTTCTAATAATATTTCAAAAATAATATCTTTAGCAACAAACACAACGACTTCTATTAAAACAGAAAGTATAAAATTGTTAAACGTAAAAACAAAAATATCACCATTAAAGAAATCTGGTATATACAAATTTAAATGTCCAGAATGTAATGCTTCCGTCTATTTGGGTCAGACCAGACCAGAAATTTTGAAATCCGATACAGTGAACACTCACGAGCATACAGATTAAAACAACCAGATAAATCGCACTACGCCAGACATATACTTGACACCAGTCATTCATTGACACCTAACACACAACTAGAAGTACTACATATTTGTGATAAGAAACAAGAACTGGATTTCCTTGAAGAATTGGAAATTAGAAGACACTTAAGAAACCCACAATATGTATCGCTGAGGATATTATCTGTAACCATTATTCCATTGAGATCTAGATATATTATTTTTTGAATCGATTTTTTACCAGAAATTTTAATTATTTTTGTCCATCCATTAGGTATTAGAGTGAATCTATTGATTGAAGATAAACATTGTCTGCATGATTCCTTTTTTACGGCTATTATTATGTATCTAGAAATTGCTCTTAGTCGTTTTCTATGGTATTGTGTCTCCTGTAAACATTGACAAGGTTAAGTACTAGTTTTAATGTTTTAGTCCACCACGGAACTAGAATTCTACCATTTAATAAAATACGTTACTTTTTATGTGTTACAACAATATACATAAATATATTCACGATTTAAGTTGATTTCTCCAAAAGTACTAAGAAGAATGATCAACTATTTGCTATATTTGAAAAGGTAATTAAACGATCTTTAAAATAAGGTTTCAGTCAACTCCCATTTCCATTTAAGATTTTAGGAGTTGCGTCCGCCCCCGCTAGAGGATTGATGTAATTTAGTTGAAAGCCTGCCAACCAACTGTTGCTCTTAAAAATGAGTTTGACTTGCCTTTGCATATTTTTGAATTTTCTATAGGGGCCGAAATATTGAGGTTGGAACCTACGTTTTCAAATTGACACCTAATTAAATGAAAATATCACTTTTGTAAAAGTTGTGATTTTCTCACACTTACCTAAAAAGTTATTACCGCCTAAATAATTTTTAACAGAATAAACTCCTCCTAAACAAGGACTGGTTCTTTGACTGCACGTACATATGTCAATAGTAGAATGATTAAAATTTGGATTGTCGTAAGCCTCGTCAGTTTTCCCAACAAATTGCTGTACATCATGTTGCTCTTGTCTGAAAAAATAAATTTTGAGAACTGTTAATATAAATTTATAAACGTGTCAGTGAGTATAGGTATTTATAATTCACCTATAATAAACTTGATGCTAATAGTACAATTGTGTGCGATTTCTATATAATTAGAAAATTGTTCTTAAACTGGTCTTCCGTTGGCATCTATTTTTATCTTGCTTCAAACTAGTTATGAGGAATGTTCCACTCAATTAAGTTTGATAATAATAGTTTTTAATTAGTTTCTATACTTTTTTTCATATTCCTAATGGGATATTATTTGAACGGTTGTTTGAAATAATTTAGACAAATAATCAAGGGCGTACCCAGGATTTCAGCTAGGGGGGGGCAGCTCATACCCGTTTCGAGAAGATGGTCGGTCGGTCGGTTGAAACCAAAAATCATTAAAATAGACTTTTATTAATTAGATTGATTATGACACAAAACAAAATATTATATATATAATAATCATAATATATATATATATATATATATATATATATATATATGTATATATATGTATATATATGTATATATATATATATGTATATATGTATATATATATATATATATATATATATATATATATATATATATATATATATATATAGAAAGTAGTTATTTTGCCAATAACTAGTTAGAAACAAATATTAGTGGGGGATTTGGCATCTGAGACAAAGAATACTCTGTTTAATTAGTCCGAGCTTTCGAAAATGTTTATTTCCATCCTCAGGGACACTACAATTGATAAAAATAGTCAAAATTTAAAATCAAACAATAAACTTACATTAAGTGAGGTTATTTGTCATTGAGTTGGTGTAAATGTGAAAACAACATCAATGTGCTTTTTCTTTCCTTGAAAAATGGTTCTTACTAATTACACTGTACAAAATTGCATGTTAAAATTATCATAGTATCTAGAATTTCTCTAATATATACAATTTTTTGTGATTAAAACAGATCAGCTACCACGTGAAACTTAATAAAATTTTAAGGTTAGGAAACTGTCACTAAAGAATTCTTCTCTTCCATTGACGCCTTGATTGAGACTTATACATTTGGTTATCTAGTTATATAAATCAATGAAAGGAGGCCGCTTGAGTGAAGTTTTCTCAAAACAATACTGTTTATAAATTTATGTTATTGAAGTATGTGACAGTTGTGTATTGAAATTGATTGTTAACAGGTATGAATAAATAGAACTAAGGTTATCAATATCTGTACGTTTGTTCATAATGTTAGGTGTCTGCGAAATATATGTCATTTCCAAGAACGTTCTCTTGGTATTATTAGTTTCGGTGGCTAAAATACGAAAATTGTCATAATCCATTACATGACCCTCACTGCGCACATGTTCCGCCAAAGCGCATCTGTCAGGGTGCAGTCTACTATCACTCTTATGAGATGTTATACGGTCTTTTACTGGTCTCGAGGTCTGGCCAATGTATACCTTATCACAATTTGTACAAGGGATGGAGTAAACTACATCTGACATCTGCGCCCTAGGGACTCTATCTTTAAGTACTGAGAAAATAGAATACACCGTCAGGACACTTCTGTTCGCAATGACAATGCCAGGTACTATCTCAAAAATCTTCTTCAACTTGGGTGTTATTTCCTCTATATATGGCAAAGAAACATATTTTTTCTATTTATTCATACCTGTTAACAATCAATTTCAATACACAACTGTCACATACTTCAATAACATAAATTTATAAACAGTATTGTTTTGAGAGAACTTCACTCAAGCGGCCTCCTTTCATTGATTTATATAACTAGATAACCAAATGTATAAGTCTCAATCAAGGCGTCAATGGAAGAGAAGAATTCTTTAGTGACAGTTTCCTAACCTTAAAATTTTATTAAGTTTCACGTGGTAGCTGATCTGTTTTAATCACAAAAAATTGTATATATTAGAGAAATTCTAGATACTATGATAATTTTAACATGCAATTTTGTACAGTGTAATTAGTAAGAACCATTTTTCAAGGAAAGAAAAAGCACATTGATGTTGTTTTCACATTTACACCAACTCAATGACAAATAACCTCACTTAATGTAAGTTTATTGTTTGATTTTAAATTTTGACTATTTTTATCAATTGTAGTGTCCCTGAGGATGGAAATAAACATTTTCGAAAGCTCGGACTAATTAAACAGAGTATTCTTTGTCTCAGATGCCAAATCCCCCACTAATATTTGTTTCTATATATATATATATATATATATATATATATATATATATATATATATATATATATATATATATATATATATTAATTCAACAGTAATCTTCTTGGATTTGCCGAAAATTTGTCTATGACAGTCTTTTCAATAAACTCACTATTTTCTTTTAAATAATTGCGATGTACGCTCATCAGACATAAACCTGTAAGCCTTTCTTCACCCATGGTGCTTCTAAGCCACGTTTTAACTCTCCGCAGCGTATTGAAGGACCGTTTTACGGTCGCCGTGGGGCATGGGATAGTGCTTAAAATAATCAATGCCTTTCTGACAGCAGGGTAAAAAATGTTGGCTTCGTTGAACAGATCAACTACTTCTATGTCCCTTAATTGATCATCTGATAAATCCTTCTTCACCCATAAATTATGCCAAAGGTTCAGTTCTCCGATGATATCCAGGTTATAACATTCTTGGAATGATTCTGCGTTCTTGTGTAAGTCTGTAATGCTGGTTTTGGTCATATACAAGGGATGTAACTTACTTAAAGCAAACTCCGGAGTATTTTCTTGGGAGAATCGAATATCCAATAATGAAATGAGTGAATCAATGTATGGTATTATCAGAAAACGCCGCCAATATTCGTTATCATTGTCTGATGGCGGATTACTTCTATGTGTTTGCTTGTGAGCAATACGTGGAACCGAAATTTCTATGTTAAAATCCATTGCAACAGCTCGCGCTTTTTGAAGCATTTCATTACTTATTCTATGAGGAAACTCGCGCTTATTTCTGAGAATGTCCTTGATATGTTTGATGTGTTTCCCCACCGAGATCATGTCGATCGATTTAGCTTGCAGTGCGTTAACTACTGGTTCTAAAACTGCTGAATATTTGGCTATTGTTTGTAGAGCAACAATAAACACTGGTTTAATAACGGCTGAATGCAACTGATATGCAGATTTTCTGGTGGCATAATTTACCTCTACGGATAACGTTTCTAGATATGTCACAAGCTCTGGGAAATGTTGAGAAAACTTTCTGGTTGATTTATATTTTTCGGACCATCTCGTCTCACACAGTAGTGATAGGTTTGGAGCGTAGTTTCTCTGAAAAACGTTATAACATCCTTTACAGTGGCGACAGTATTTCTAATTTCTGGCACTGCGTTCGTATCAACAAGGTTGAGTTTGTGACTCGAGCAATGAAAATAGAAAGCACGAGGATTTTTTTTTGAAAATGGCTTGTACGCCACCCTCTTTCCCTGCCATTATAGAACAGCCATCGCATCGAATCCAAACCCTACGCAATCTTCGGTTGGGAGGTTAGAACTAAACAAGAAATTGTCAATTCCTTCGGCAATTGCTGAAGCATTTTGTGCTTTTAGTTCAACGAACCCTACAAATTCTTCTCTGATTTTCCTTTTGCTTTCGCCGTAGAACCGCACGCCTATTGACAGCTGTTCTTTCCCAGCTACGTCCGCTGTTTCATCAGCTAAGACTGCGTAAGCCATGGTCTTCTGAACCTCACTTATTATATTTTCCTCAATAACTTGGCCACATACGTTTATCAATTCGTTTTGTATTTTTGGCGATGTGTAAACTGCATTGCGACTGCACTTTTCCAGGCGACTCTTTAATTTGTCGTCCTTGAATTGATTCTCAACTTCAATAAATCTAATAAAACACCCTCATCTGCTTGTTTTCCCCTAAGAGGCATTTTATGTGTACCGCACAATACTATACATGAAATAATTGATGACAATATTTGTCTGTTTTCATCGATTGCTTTTTGGTGTCCACTTTGCAGTTGGATGTCTACAAGAACATTTTCAAGAAAATTTATTGCAGCATTTGTCGCTGTTAGGTGAAGGTTGGTCGTTGCATGCTTTCGGCAGTCTTCATGCATATATATGGCCTGACCATAAATGATCCCAAAATTCCTCTCACAGTGCTGATGTGCGGAGGGAACAAAACACAATGCTTACAAAGAGCGCCTTTTAGTCGCTTGGAATATACTAGCCATGGTGCATATCGCTCCAACTAAGCATGATTAAATTATCTTTTCAATGCATCACTTTCAAAATCGTAATTTCTGGGCGGGATCCAAGGATTTTGTAACAACTCCCTCTTCTTTTTCGTCGATACCTGGGTAGCCAACCCAACATAACGACTCAGATCATTTTCATGATAGCCATCGTCCACTATAATTTCAGGATCGACGTGGACGTCATAAGTTTGTTGGGATGTCGATGGAGAAGAATAGTCGACAACAGATATATTTACAGGTTCTGCTGGAGAATTTGACGCTTGTCGAACGTTAGCATGCAATGATCTTGTCATTACATGAGTAGTTTTATCATGGTTGTCATTTTCATCGCTTCCACTGCTACTTTCCCGACTTTTTTTTCTTTTTTCGCGTGTTGTCCCTAAAAAATGGATATACAAAATTACTCTTACGGTGTTTAGGCATAGGACGAAAATAAAGATCAAGATACCTATAAAAACATCACATTCAAATGTCATTTACTTCCTATAAGAGAGCCCCCCTTAAACAAATCAAATAATCATATTAGGTACATATGTGTTTTGTTTTGACTCACCTCTTTCAAAGAATTTCCTGATATCCATTTGACGGAGTAGTATTTCCAGTTGTTGCGCAGTAAATGTAAATCTCGTGTCGCCGCAACTAAACTATAAGACACTATGGCGCATGAAATATTCGCTCGTATTAAACTCCGAACTGAATTGAATTGCATTCGAACTGAATTGCCTTGCTCCTCCTCACGATCCCGTCTGTTTATACAAATATTAGAAGAGCTCCCGAAATATGTAGAAAATACTCGACTCTATTTCCATCCTTGTCAATTTTCCTGGCAAGTGGGAATTAAAAACGTGTTATCTACTTTGCGCAAAATGAAGTGTTGGAAACAAAATATCTTTTCAGTCAGATATTTTGATTTAATATTTTTTTATCTATAATTAAATATTCTACAACATTCGATATAGTATACTGTTAGCGAAACCGTCGCATCTCGTAGTTTCCGCTCTCGACGAGGCAATCAGAGCCATCTAGGAAAGACAATGATAGCAAGTATGAGACAAGGATGGAAATAGATCCTTGTCTCATACTTGCTATCATTGTCTTTCCTTTCGAGAATAGTCCATGCTAGAACGTTCTTCGTGGTATTGCTATTCAATACAAGATGTCGCTATTGACCGTACAAATCGATGGTATTTCTCTTTACTGGAAAAAGTACTGTCGTCCGTAACTAGATAGCGCTAGATGTTGTTTTCTCCAAATTATATTCGGCTTTAATCCTAGATGGCTCTGATTGCCTCGTCGAGAGCGGAAACTACGAGATGCGACGGTTTCGCTAACAGTATACTATATCGAATGTTGTAGAATATTTAATTATAGATAAAAAAATATTAAATCAAAATATCTGACTGATAAGATATTTTGTTTCCAACACTTCATTTTGCGCAAAGTAGATAACACGTTTTTAATTCCCACTTGCCAGGAAAATTGACGTTTATTTTATCTTCTAGCAGCTGCCCCCCTTCCCCTACCTGGGTACGCCCTTGCAAATAATTGTGCAATGGATATATCATTCAAATATATTTATTAATTGACATCTCGTTGTCATAAACAAAAAAATATATTATGGACATTAAATCGATCAACAAATATATGCAGATTTTTGTTGAATAAAGGTTTTAGCATGCAAATATGAATTTATTCTTCCAAACCTAATAATGTTTAGTGAAAATCAGTGCAAATTAAGAGTCTGTATAATATTTACATATGTGTTTTCACATCTTTTCGAAATCAAAAATTCAAAGAGTTCACAGATGAGATAATACCTAGATCCGTAGTACTCAAGAAAATGCTTGATATGTTTGCACAAAGCAACATTTACGCATTTGATTTGTTATATCCTAATTAACAGTTTAAATACACAAGCTATCGTAATATGAAATAATAAAACAAATAAAGTCGAGCTTAGCGTATATTGTTGTTTATTTACATTTTTATTTTGAACAAGAGTCAAATTCTCACTTACTACTTTAATATCTGTTAATTTTTCTAGATTTTTTAAATAAATAAACAGCCACGATTTATTCACTTATTTAATTACGATATATGTTTTAACAATTGAATAACGAGAGTTATTTTTTATTAAATGAGCTCATGGTGAGACATTTTATAAATAACAATAAATCACGGTAAATAGTGATAAATGTGCACTAAATTGGCGAAAAAAAAATAATTCCAATGTCTATACATTATTTCCTACTTTAACCATAGGTAGGTAAAATACAAAATAATCGTAATTTACCACTTGAGTGGATTCGAGGTAGTATATTTAGAACAAGAGAGGCTATTATTGTTTTAATAAATTAATTATTTACCATTTAGATATTAAAAAATCTCTAAGCAGTAATTTGATAATATATAGATGAGTCTTTCGTAGAATAAACAAGTTACAATATCTAGTGATTATGAATTGGAACATTTTAACTGGTTGAAGATCGCGTTAACAAATAAACTAAAATAATAAAAAATGTCATTAAAGTATGTAAATAGTTACAATATAACAATTAATAGGAATTCGTGATTATTTGATCGTAGTAATATAAAATAAATATAAAATATATCAGGAAAATAGTATAAATTTGTAGATTCTCCATTAGTTTTTACCAATGACTGTAAATTCGTAGTTTTCAACGAAGCAATAAGAAGTTAATATCTACAGTAGAAACGCTGAGTCTTTTCCATCACGTGACTGATATGACATCAACCATATGCATATTAATCAATACCATACGACAAACGCTTGTATTGAGCTTCGCTCTGTTTCTGTTATTAGAAGAAGACAGTACTAACATAGTATGTGTTAAATAATATCATCAACTAAGTCAAGTGATGGAAAAGCTGCACCATTTCTACTTTATAGAAAGTGAGATGCAAACGAACAAATTACTGAAGAATAATTTTGATGCTCCATCCTCCAAAAAAGAATGTGCTTTCAATATTTCGAACAGTACTTAACTACTGTATTATATAGTATCTTCACGTAACAGTAGAATAATATCCTTCGTAAATGTGCTCATTTGGAAAATTCACAAAATAATACTTATTTTAAAATTATCCTAATTACAGTAAATACGCAATTAAAAGCCATGTTTTTAACCGAGTAGTGATAGCGTAAATAATGTATTTGTGTATCATATTCTCGTTTAAAATCGAAATCGTATAATTTTATGAAAATTGACTACATTGACCTTTTCAGCTACCGCGTCCTTTATAGTGGACATCAATTTTCGATAATTTCAATAAATTTAAAATCCTTTATAATATGAAGGGTGTAGACAGATTAGATTTTCATTGAGTATATATAGGTCTTATCGACGCTACATGATTACACATTTTGGATATGGCAGTAACAAATTTGTGGCTTGAATATAAAAAAAAGCTCTCCGACTAGGATTTCGACTAAACAAAATATTGGATTTGTGGGAATTTAGATTTAAAAATGCGCAAAATCTAATTTTTCATTGAAATACTCCAAAGATAGGAATACTACATAAATATGTCAAGATGAAAAGGGAAGGTTTATATCAATTTGTGTTTTTGGATGAGACCTGGATATTTAAAGACGTTATTGTTGGACGTTCTTGGCAACATTCTAATCATAGAAGCGTAAAAAAAAAACAAAATTGGTGGTCCAAGGTAATTGAACAAGAAAATTCAGCAATTAATTTATGATTTATGATAACATTCCTGCCATTCTAAGACCTTGTCAAATATTTACTAGTCACACTATTTTATGTAAATCTATATAATTATTAATAGTTGTTTTGAGCTATGCAGTCTATCTAGGAAACCTAGTAGTAATTTGTTTATAGTATTGCATGCAGGTTCCTCTTCTGGATTTATTCCTGGAGTAGGGCTGGTTTTTTTCTTCCAAAAAACAAGATGGTGATTACCACGGTGAACTGAACCGAGAAATTTTTTTGCATTGGTTTGAATACCAGCTTTTAGTGAACTTGGAAGAACCTGCCACAATTGTAATGGATAATGCGAGTTATCACAGTACAGTGATCAATAAAGTACCAACAACAGCTACCAAAAAGGCTGATATACAGAACTGGTTGATACAAAATGATATTTCTTTTGAAAATACTTTCCTCAAAAAGTTGTTGTTATTAGATTATTTTGATCGATTGATGGTAGTCCAAAAATGGCTATATTGTTTTATTATTTCCTCTTTCGAAATAAGTAATCTTATTTTTAAGATATAAAATCTGTTCTTCAGAGGTATCTAGTTTTTCCCTTATAGAGTTAATTTTATTTTTTACTTCATTTGTCTTGTGTTCAATAATACTCTTTATTTGTTCCAATAATTGTTTGTTTGTAAGATCACTCATATTTATTTGAGCTCCTGTACTATAACTGTAATTAGTGCTAACGAGGTAGGTATGCGTTTTTGTATTAAGAACTGGAAATACAGCAGATAACAAAATATGATTGTATATCGAATTGTACATCTTATTTCCTCATTATATCCTAATTTATAATTGTTTTTAATGGATTTTATTACACTGTATTGTAATTATCTTCTTCTACATTTTGGTGTAAATTTCAACTATTACTTTGGACTTTTTCCACTATAACTTCGCTTGTTCATCAGAGTATTTAAAACGTGACTTCACTTCACTACAAATTCATAACATATGATTTAAAATTGGATGAATTTAAAAATGTTTTAATATATACAGTGCATGAATACAAAATTCTATTATACTAATGTTAACAAAGATATTGAAAGAAATTACCTGGAAAATCATTCACTACACACATTCCTAAGCTATCTTCTAGGTAAAAGGTTTAATAAATGAGAGTTATTGATATCTATTCAGTCGTTAAGAAGGTTACCTGAATATTTATTTTTGTTTATCTCAAGAGCCTCATAAATTTAAACTAAAGGATTCACCTACTACATGTAAAATTTCAAAATTTGGGTCGAAAATTTGTTGGTTTTATAATAAATGATTCGAATAGTTAGAATCTGATTTTGTGTTGTCATACGTTTGTGTTCCGAAATTATAGTTTTAAAATTTCTAAAAGTTCTACCGATATAAATTTTATCACAGTTGTCATTACCACACTTTAATTTATATACTCCTGATTTGTTTGATTTTGAAGATTTAGATTTGTTATTTTTAATGAGTTTGGCTAAACTGTAATCAGTTTGAAAGCAAATATTCATGTCTAAAGTTTCTAAAAATGATTTAATTTTTAAGGATGGTGTTCCAAAGTTTGTCAAGCTTCTAAATTGTTTATTATTATTTTTATCAGAAGGGAATACTTGTTCTAATGTCTTTTTTTATCTTTTTATTTATGATATTGTCAATTGAATTTGGATCGTAATTATTATTAACTGCTATTTGTTTTATGATATTTAATTCTTTGTTATAATTATTAATATTTAATGGGGGTAATATGAGTGAATGGGGGGACCGAACTATTATGAATTGTAATATCTGTATGTGATGGTTTTTAAAATATAGTAAAATCATAGTTATTATTTATATTTGAAATTGTAAGGTCTAAGAAGTTTATAGACTTATTTTGTTCAGAAATGTCTGTGGATATGGTGTACACACTAGATGTAAATTGAGTGAATGAAAACGACGATTACTCAGTGTGTATTAGTTTATTACTTTCCAGCTAAGCGCTTTCGGCTATTAAGCCTTTTTCAAAGCTGTCGTCATTTGAAAAAGTAGGTGTCAAAGCCATCAAGTTGATCAAAAACAATGCTCAAGATAGAATCATTGTTATGATTAAGTCATTGGAATAAAAACATTAAAATACCCTATTGGAAGGGTGTAAAATTATAATTCACATGATGTAAATTCACTCAAAATTAAAAAACTGAATGAAAACAGATGTATACTCTCTGGAGGCTGTATCGTGCTAACAAACTGAAATTTCTCAAAAAATGACAAAATGTCGTACTGCAAGTACCATAGCACCCGTTGTACTGGCTCTGGTGAGCTAAAAATCCATAGGGTTCATCTGTGACATGTCCTTAACAATATTCCAATATAAAATTGGTGACTTATTGCACTCCGGAGACTGTATCGTGCTAACAAGATGTAAAGAAAAGTGGCCGACGACAACGACGACGACATACACGCAGGATTTTTTTCCTAAAAACCGTTTTTTCGTGTTGTTGTTGATCATCATCATCACGTAGCGCTACAACCCTGGGTGGATCTTGGCTGACTGTACAACTTTTTTCCAATTTGTTCGGTCTTCCATCAACCTAGGGTCAAATGGAATGTTCATTTTCCGGAGATCTGCTTGGATGTTATCTCTCCATCGCATTCTGGGACGTCCGAGTGGTCTTTTGCCTGTGGGAATCTCCTCCAATACCAGTTTTACAAGTCTTTCGTTATTCAGTCTGTGCACGTGGCCTGCCCATCTTAGTCGCTGTGATTTAATTTCTTGGACAATATCGGCGTCGTTGTAGAGTGCTTTCAATTCGATATTGGTTCTGATCTTATACTGGTTTGTGGTGATGTCATGGCGAGGTCCGAGAATTTTTCTAAGTATTTTTCGTTCAAAGCATCTGAGCTTTTCTTCGTTTGCTTTGGTCATGGTCCACGTTTCGCATCCGTATGTTATTACAGGTCTGACGATGGATTTATAGATTTTGATCTTTGAACTTCTTGTGAGATTTTTTGATTTTTTGATTTTTTGATTTTATGAGCTTATTCAGTGCAAATAGACAGCGGTTTGCAGATTGGATTCTGTCTTTGATTTCTTTGGTAACATCATTGTCCGCTGTGATTACGGCCCCCAGATACTTGAAACGTTGTACTCTTTCGAAATTAAAGGTGTTGATCGTCACATTTTGTCCAATTCTGTCTCTTTGTGTCGTTCTATTTATACACATATATTTCGTTTTCTCTTAATTAATCTTCAGCCCTACTTCACTTGTTGCTCTTTCCACCTTGTTGAAAATGTCTTTCGTGGATAGGATGGAGTCTCCAACGAGATCTATGTCATCTGCATATGCGAGTAACAGCTTGGGACCTTGAACCGATAGCAATTCTGTTTTTATTTCGGCCGACCTCATGGCTTTCTCTAATAGAAGGTTAAAAAGTAGTGGAGATAACGCATCACCCTGTTTAAGTCCACTGTTGATTTCAAAGCTGCGAGACAGTTTATTATTTACACGTACTATAGATATTCCACCCTCCATACAGACTTTGGTCATCCGAATGAGTTTCTTTGGTATTGAGAACTCCGCCATGGCATTCCATACTTGGCTTCTTTCTACGCTATCATATGCCTGTCGAAAGTCTATGAAAAGATTGTGTATGGGTCTGTTATACTCCCATCCCTTTTCTAGAAGTTGTCTCAGCGTGAATAGTTGATCTGTTTGCCCTAAACCCGGCTTGATATTCGCCTAGGACATTTTCAGCATAAGGGATTAGTCTACTAAGAATGATGTTTGAGAGGGGTGAGGCCGTGTTTAGGAGTGAGATTCCTCTATAATTCGCGCATCTTGTTTTGTCCCCTTTTTTGTGGATGGGCACTATTATGTTTTCCTTCCATCGTGCTGGTATCATTTCTTCTAACCATATGTGCGTTATTAGCTGGTGGATTTGGCGATGTAGTGCGTCTCCCCCATATTTCAGAAGTTCTGCTGGTATCTCGTCCGTACCCGGCGCTTTGTGATTTTTCAGCTTATTTAAGGCCTCTTGGGTTTCTTCAAAGGAGGGATTTTTGACGGGCATGTCCGCTGTGATATAGATCTCTTCTTTGTGCTGTTCTTCCTGTATGATGTTTAGAAGGTCTCTAAAATACTTTTTCCATTCTTCAGTTATTTCTTTACCGTCGATTATCATGCGGCCTTGGTTGTCTCTCAGTGTATGGATGGAATTGGTTCTATGCCCTCTTTTCTCAGATGAAATTGCTTTATAGAATTCTCTGGAGCCTGGTTTGGGCCGGTCTCTCTCCATAGTTTCATATTTTTGTTGTTCGTAGTTTCTTTTCTTTTGCGTATTGTTTTTCTTGTTTCTTTTCGGCAGTCGTCATATTCCTTTTTACTTTGGTCTGTTTGCAGTTGTATCCGAGTTTTTCTTACTGTTTGTCTTTTTTCCAGTTGTTTCCGACATTCCTCGTCATACCATGGTTTTGCCCTCTTATGCTTACTCCTTCCAAAGATCTTGTCAGCTGTCTTAGTTATTATTTCGGCAGTCGCTTCCCATAGCTGTTCTATATCATTGTCTTCTCTTTCAGAGTTCAAGGTTTGTTCAAGTTGTTCTCTATAGTTTTGTTGTTTCTCTGCATTGTGTATTTCGTCCATGTTCCATTGTGGGTTTATTGTATTTGTGGCTAGATATTCTGGATTTGACTTTTGCTCTGACTAAGTAATGATCTGTGTCTCCGTCTATTCCTCTCAGGCTTCTTACGTCTATAATATTGTTACCATGACGGGCATCTACAATGATGTGGTCAATTTGGTTGCGCGTAATATGGTCGTTTGAGACCCAGGTTTGCTTATGGATGTCTTTATGCGGAAACATGGTTGACTTTATTAGCATATTATTAGCTGCTGCAGTTTCTGTAAGTCTTAAGCCATTGTCGTTGGATATATTGTGTAGGCTGTGTTTACCTATTGTGGGGTATAGGCTAGGCTCTTTGCCTATTTTAGCATTAAAGTCCCCGCCGAGTATGCGTATATCATGTTTGGGCATCGTATCTATCTCTCTTTCTAGGGCATCGTAGAAGTCATCCTTGATATCTTCATCCTTCTCTTCCGTTGGTGCATGCGCTGAGATAATCGAAATGTTGTATCGCTCTCCCTTCATTCGTATGTAGCATATCCTTTCATTTATAGGTTTAAAATTTAGTATATTCTGTACTAGGTTGTCTCTAATCACAAAGCCCGTTCCAAATTCATGTCTTCCGTTTTTGTTACCGCTGAAGAAGATGGTGGATCTACTTATTTTTATATTTCCATCGTCTGGCCATCTTATTTCTTGGACGGCTGTTATATCCATTCCTATGTTTTCCAGTTGTTCCACAGCATTTATAGCAGCTCCAGGTCTGTACCAACTATGGACATTCCAAGTTCCAATATTCATGGTCCTTTTACATTGCATTTGTCGTTTTTTGTGTTTATCTGTCCGGTTCCGAGGCAAAGTTGCAGTTTTCATAACTAGTTTCTTTTTTCCGGGGGCGGGTAGTTAACCCTCCGCTCAACCCTCCTCTTTTATCCGGGCTTGGGACCGGCTGCAGTAAGGTAATTTCCGAGCTACTCAATCCACCCGTTTCTCCCCTTACCCCAGGCAGATTTGTTGTTGTTGATGGAAAACGTAAAAATAACTAAAAAAATTTTTCTAAATTCCAACATTTTTTGGAGTAAACCAATACTTTTCTCGCATATTAGATAGGTTGGGCGGAAAAGTAAAATGATATAATGTAATATGTTTTATGCATATTCTCAACCTCGTTTTGAACACATAAAAACAACGCATCCATAGAAAAAGTACAGTATATAACACGTCAGAAAATGACATATTTCTGCCTCACTTGATTTGCAACAAACTGCGCTCGGGAGAAATATGTAAATTTTCTCACTTGTTGTACAATATACTATTTTCTAACGTAATCAGAACGAGAAAATAAGTATATAAAAATGTCAAAAGTTCTACTCAAATTTATTATAGGTATATTTCTTCGAATCATTCAGTATCCAGTTTCAATAGAACGTAAAAATGGTAAATTATTAGTACAAACAGAAGGATAAAAGGGAATATTTCAGCAACTTATTATTAAATGAAAGTATTCTAGACCTTAATGAACATTAAATATGCTGATTTCTTTCAATAAAATGACTTGTTCATATTTATAATAGTTGGCGACTATTCAATAATAGGTATCTCTTTCTAATGATTAATTTATATCCTTCAGTTAATCAGTGAATACGCAAAATTTGAAAAAAATCTTTAGTAGCATCTTCAATTTTCTTATTTCTCAACGTCCATTTTATTTTAAGTTTTTATTCAAATTATATGATATATATATCTATATATATATATATATATATATATATATATATATATATATATATATATATACATATATATATATATATATATATATCTAGATAGTCTCAATTTTTCTTGGTTGCGTGGTTATGCTTTTATAATCAAAATGCAAGTATAATCAGTGTTGTTGTTAAATATTTAAAATTAGTTTTGGAGAATAAAGGGAATTTTTATTCAATAATTGGCAGCATTAAGTTTACAATGAAGCAGCCTTGAATTGATAATAACAAAATACAGTAATTGAACAAATATATATTGAAGCACTACAATTTTTATTTTATATGAAAATGATATTACTTGAAATTTTAATTAATCTGAGAATGACAAAAAATAATGAAACATTTTATGTAAATATCCCTAAGTCTTCGTTATTTCGATTATTACTCATTATTATTGTTGAAGATTTTTTTTATAAAAGTGTGAATATTAAATTAATTTACCAACTATCCACTCTTGTTCTTGGTAAAAGTTTTGGCAATAACAGATTTCAATTTGTACTTACATAAAATCAGTTCTCCCATTCGAAGTCATTTGTCCACATAAAATTAACTTCTTCAGTAATCCCTATAATCACCTTTTTAGCACGATTATATCAATATTATTTAAATTTATACATTTATTATACTACCATTGTAACGATCTATATTTGTTCAAAATTATTTACAACAACCGCTCGTCTGACTGCTAGACACAAATAAAGTGTTGCCTATTTATCGTTATTTGTGGGGGGAACAATAAACAGAAAATTGATGTAGATTTTTGCATTGTCTAATGTGGAAAACAAATAAACATTTTAGGCCAGGATTTAAATTAATAAGCAACTTCTTTGATGGCAGCTTTTACATTTTTGAATATAAATAAAAATTCATTAAAAAAATACTCAGATTGATCTGTTTATCCTTCAACTACTATTAAATTCTAATGATACAACTAAAAATTTTAATTTATACCCATACCTGTTTTGACACACCAAACATAAATTTAATACAAAAAATAGAGGTGTGATTCATCACAAATCTAAGTAACTACGTAGAGTGTCTTTTTATATTTATTTATTCGTTAATACCAGCTTTGTCCATTGAAAGTAACCATACTTGATATAGTGCACTTATACTAACATTTTTTCATTGGTCTATTAGTTTTCGGATTATGAAAGTCTCTTTTATCACAATAAATCAGAAAATATATTATCTTTATTCAATTGTCGATGTTTTGCATGAAAATTTGTGAATTGAATCAATCCCTCGGCAACAATGAATGCTTTCCAAGACCAACTTTTGGCGAAAGTGCCAGTAACGCATTCGCCGATTTTTTAATTGCTGAAAAACAGGCAAGTTACAGGCTTAGAAACTTTTAACAAAATTAAAATAGAAGATGCAACGTCAGCATTAATTTATATATAAATATATATATATATATATATATATATATATATATATATATATATATATATATATATATATATATATATACAGTAGGAAAGGAATATCGACCGTACTATATATAAAAGTAGAGTTAGTCTAATGGGAAGCGGTCTGTAGTGGTAAAAGCAATTGTTAAATGTGCCTCAAATTTTGTTTATTCATTTATAACTTCCTCAGGAGGACTTTCTACAATAGAAGGAAACGAAACAATAGTACCAATCAAAAACATATTTCTATAAAAAGCTTTCAATACTCACAACATTTAAGCTAATCCATCGAACCAGTCATCGCGATGAATTTATTTTAAAATTAAAACAGGAACAAACACAAACTAGAACGGAACGGAATCAAATGATAAAAGATGAACTAATTTTATGGGAAAACCAACAAGGCAATAAAAACTTGTTACACATTAAAAACAAATTAAAACATTAAACATACTGGCTGGCACCAAACAATTAGTACCGACTACTGAAATTTAAAATGTTACAATAAATGTTGCTAAGTTGATTCATGCCAGTCTTAAAATTAATTGATTGCTTGTTGTCACAATTATGACACATCTCCAAGAACAAACGTTTTTTATAATTAGATTCCAAAACTCTCACACTATTAAAATCAAAATTGTGATCTAAACTTTGGAAATGCAACGATAAGGCACATGAATTGTTCTCAATGCGACTATCACTTTTATGTTGAGTGATCCTATTTTTCACTAATTGTGCAATTGTACCAATGTAACATCCTGGCAAGGTACAGAATAAACAAAATAAACAACGTCACTCCGGTCCATAGTCAACGTCCCTTCGGTCCATAGTCAACGTCCCTTCTTTGGTATGAGAAAAAACGCTCCCTACAGTGACATTGTTGTATTTCGCTATTTTCAAATTTTTGTAATTCTTGAAATGAGAGACAACGTTGTCAGTAAGACCCTTGACAAAAGGTATCTTTTTATAAGTGAAAGAATCTATCACAACATTGTCAACCGGCCCGTCAAAGAAATTAGAATTGTAAATTAATTTCTTAAGAATGTGTCTAGGGAAGCCGTTGTTATAAAAAAAGAGGACGAGCTTTTTTAAATTATCTTGTGAGAATCTGTCATCACTAATATGTATAACGCGATTTTTCATAGCGATGATAGTGTTTAATTTCTGATCATTGGGGTGGTTAGAAAAATAGTTGATGTATCTACCAGAGAACGGCTTTTGATACCAATTAAGAACAATGCTATTATTATCACATCTTATCAATTGAGTGTCTAAAAAAGGCAACTTGTGTTGTTTCTCATTCTCAACCGTGAATTGTACATGAGGATCAAATGAGTTGAAGATTTTGAGTGTTATGTCAACAGAATCAAACGGGACAGCACAGATAATGTCTTCGACATATTTGTAAATGAATGGTAAATGGAAGGGTAACTAAGGGATCACATCATCAAACAGAGAATCCATAACAATAAGGGCAAGAATTGGACTGATAGGAGACCCCATAGGTGTACCAAAGACCTGTAAGTAGAAAGTGTTATTGAAAGTAAATTAACAATTACTACACACAAATTTAAGTAATTTCAAACAGTTATCCTTGGTAATAATTGTATGTGGCTCTAAAAGTGACCACTTTCTGTCCAAAATGCTAAATATCAAGTCCGTAAGTATGTTAGTGAGAAGAGAGACTACGTCTAGAGAAATTAAAATATAATTGTCTGGTAATGTCAAACCCCGAACAGAGTTAACAAAAGTGAAAGTGTCCTTAACAGTATAAGGAGTGATATCGGCAAAAGCCATGGTGAGAATATCAGAGAGAAACTTTGAAAGGTTATAAGGGAGTGATTTAACTGAACTGACAATAGGTCTTAGAGGTATGTTCTGTTTGTTTATCTTAGGTAAGAAATATAACTTGGCAGGAACAGAATTATAATTCATATGATGTTTAGCAACCTGATCAGTAATTTCGTTATTAGATTTTACCTACGACCACCCCTGTAAGTAGTCAGGAACACACAGTCGGCAATCAATGTAAGACGTCTGTTACGCACGGTAAAACAAAACGCACGGCTGTAAAGTAAATCGCATAGCTTCCATAGCAACCACTTAGCAACTGTCAATAGACGTAGCCATTTTATTCAAAATGTATTACTTAGATATTTGACGTTGAATTTGATCCTGTATATAAATATATACTTATAAGATATGAGATTGCATTTAATACTAAGAGTTATTTGGAATTATATGATAATTGGTTCCGTTTCATTCAATCCGCATCTTTTAGCTCTCTGAATGTATCTCATATTAGTAAACAATAGTATATTATACACCAAGCGACTAAAGTGGCCCATTTAATCCCGCGGGTGGTGTTTGATCCCTGAGGGAAGTAATCCACCTAAGGGATTAATATCACTTTAGTCGAGAGGTGTATACGCTATTTTATGCAATTCCGGTAATTCTACATACATTTTTAATAAAAATAAATACTACTTAGGATGGACTTTTACGAAATTTGGTTGGGCATCGAGGGTGAACTTCTAAGATGCTTGGCTGGGCATCGAGGATGTACGTTTTTACTTGTACTTTAAATACCTTAATAAGATTCTAAACACAAGTACAAGTGGGTCGTAGGTAAAGTATAGTACGTAACTTGTGTTGTAACGCATTTTACGCAATCACGGAATAACGCACTCGCCGCTACGCGGCTTCGTGCGTAACTTTTCCGTTCGTGCGTAAAATGCTTCTTACAACACACGTTACGTAATATACTATTAAGTGTTTAATTATTTGGTTGTATCGGTGTTGGAGACCACATGTAGGGTCTTTATTTAATCGTTGGTGAGTTGAGTTGTCACTTAAGAGTTCCTCAGTTTTAAGGTCATGATCACCCCTATTCATGGCAACCGTACAACCACCTTTGTCAGCTTTAAATATCAACAAGTCCGTGTGTTGTTTAAAGACTTTTTTAGTTTTTGCATACATTTTTGAGGTATATGGAACGGGCTTAATTTGTGAATGATTAGAAAAATGAGTGACATTGTTAGTAAGTCTAGCCCTGAGAAGGTTCTTGTCAACATCAGGAACATAACCAACTATACCCTCTACATCTGCTAAAAACCGTTTAACAATAATTTCACTTCCAAGAACAGAAACGTCAAAGCCCGGGCCAAGTGACAAGAAATCAGCAATATATTTAGGTACATCAACATTAGAAACGTTCATGTACCACTTACTGTTATTCAAAAACATGTTTTTTGTAATGTTAGCATTATGGAGTAAATTATTATGTTGATTGTATACAACATTGCAAATTATTAATAAAGTTTCTTAATAGTATTGTAACAAATCTTAATTTAGATTAACTCTACTTTCATATATATATATATATATATATATATATATATATATATATATATATATAAGATGAACGAATAGTGCATGACATATGAACAATAAGCAACGAATAGATTAGTGGGTATTGCACGCAAATAGAAGAAGGGGCTACTGAAAAGAGTGGTAACCGCAGACATGCATGTTTCTGGATCATTAGCCGTCATCGGTACGGTACAACCAAGAAAAGATATGAAACATGGGAGCAAAGGTGTTGAATGAAACATGAGAAAATATAACAGAATTCAGCAGTACAGTCAAACACAACATTTGTGTCAGTAATATTAGAAGATCTCGAATATTCGAGACAACAACCAACATAGACACGGAGGTGCATATAACACTCCCGTCTGAAACTTCCGACCCAGATTAATGAAATAATAACAATACCCACTAATCTATTCGTTGTTTATTGTTCATATGTCACGCACTTTTCATACATCTTGTTATTATTTATCTTATCTTATCTTTTAACAAAGACCACTCTTTGAAGTTTTATTTTTTAACTAGTCAGCCGTGACTAACTGCCAACTTTTGGTTTTTGGTTATATATATATATATATATATATATATATATATATATATATAGAAAGTGTATAGTAGTCTTTTGCTGACTAGTTAGAAACAAAATCGAAAAAACCAATTTATTTGGGAGAAGCAGCAAAACGAACGTGTACTCTTATTACATTATATATTGAAAAAGAGGACGATAATTCTAGTGTTCCTTTTTTAGACACGAGATTTTATCGTACTTCTAGTAACACCATTCTCATCGATTGGTATAGAAAACCCATGAGTTCGGGTAGATATATAAACTATTTGTCCTATCACAGGCAGTCTACAAAAATTAACTTAGTTAAGCAAATGAAACATTGAGTTCTTCAAATCTAAGATCCTTCCTTCCACAATAAGAACCTAAGGATTCTCCATGACATTTTTTGTCAAAACTCTTATCTTGTTCCCTTATTGAACAAGATTTTGTATGGCACACCAACTGTCAGTCTTTCTCAGGACAATAATTCCGTCCAAAACCATATTGTGGATCATATTTCCAATAATAACTTAAATAATAATAATAATTTTGATAATATTAATAATGTTGAGAATTTGGATGTTGGTTTTAACAATAATAATAATGATAATGATAACATGGTTGATGTTGCTCCCACTGATCACTTGTTTTTCTCGTTACTTTATATTGCTGAGGTTACTCTCAAGCTCACTCGTATCTTCAGCAAGGTTGGTAATGTTAGGATTGCGCATAGAACAGTTCTGACTATTAATTCTTTGTGCACTAAAGTCAAAGCTCCACTTTTACATCTTTCCAAATTAGTTTATTGCATTCCTTGTTCTAACTGTAATCTTGAATATATTGGCCAGACTGATAGGCTTCTTAAGGACCGTGTCTCCTCACATAAGAGTGACAGTAGATTGTATCCAGAGAGGTGTGCACTGGGTGAACATGTTTTCAGGGAAGGTCATAACATGAACTACGAGACAGTGAGAGTATTGGCTAAGGAGGGTAAGCTATCTAAGCGTACATTCTTGGAAATGGCATTCATATTTCAATCTAATAATTGTATGAATAAGAAAACTGATCTTAATCATCTTAGTGAAATCTATTCATATTTACTGATGCTAGATAAGAATTACACATCTGTACAGGAATGTTCATTCGATTTCTGAATTATAGCTGTTATTTAACAACTGATAAGCTTTTTATGGATTAGTGAGGTTGTTAGTCATCAACCTCATAATATGTTGATTGTCTTTGTATAATTGCTGTTAATTTTTGAATAATAATAATATTTATGTTAAAATAATTACAATAATAATTTTTAATAATAATTTTTCATCTTAAATAATTAACATAATAGTAAAATATAAAAAAATAATTTTTTCGCTCACCCTATATAATGAGCAAATAATATGTTTATTTGTTGGAGTGGTAGAAATACAAACGTTTCTCACAACTTTTCAGTTGGTAGTCATGATCGAACTTTTGACATGACAGTTCAGTTAACTTCCTTCTGTTAATGTGTAATGTTGCTAAGAAGCACATGTTCGACCAATTTGTCGGTATTTACATTTTCAAAAGTTTTAAATGATTTTAATTATACGTTTGTGGTTTTCATTTACATATTTTTGTGCTGTTATGGTTGATGAATATGCTTGAAGTTTTGGATATTTTCCACCAATACGTACAACCTCGCTAACATTGTTAGTAAGGTTAGGTTTTTTCATTTATTCAAAACTTTTAAGTATTTAATCATATTGTAGCTCCCTGATGATGACAATATCCATTGTCGGAATATTGGAAATATAATGTTATAAGAGTACACGTTTGTTTTGCTGCTTCTCCCAAATAAATTGGTTTTTTCGATTATATATATATATATATATATATATATATATATATATATATTTAGTTTTGTTTTTTTTTCTTGAACCTTATTTCATTATATATTTTTTTTGGAAAAATTTTTCTTGGGATTGTAGGTTCCTAGTTAAACAAATCAAATGGTTTTTTTGGCTTTAATTAACATTTTTGTTTTTGTTTACGTTTCGGACATATCGTGTCCTTCATCAGAACATAATTCTACAAATAGATGACAAAAAATTAACAATTTATACACTACATATGTCTATCCTAAAAATAACTTACCATAAAACAAGAGCTTGGCGAGCGTATGTTAAAATATGTTAAAATACACGAAAACAATCATTTTTATTAAAAACATTTAGTATCAATATAAAACCCACATACAACTGCCAGTACACTACATTATATTATGACAATAATTACTTCTTAAAAGGAACAAAAATTTTTATTGTTAGTAAATAGAACTAGTTCTTTTTTTGTATTGTATTCAGTAATTGCGATGGAACAAGGTTTTTAATACACATCAATTTTTGTCTTTGAAAAATGTTTTACTGATGTTATTATGGTATAAGGATTTAGAAATATTGCAGGATGTCATTTCATTTATAGAGAATGCACCAAAAAAGACATCTATTTGATTAAATTAACATAAATTTTTGATAAATTATTTGTGTCAGATTTAGCATTGATAGAATATGGGTTTTTTGGATTTCTATCATTTCATAGACTTCTCTTTTTTTTTGGTGGCTTTCAATTCTCAATATTTTTGTGCTGTCATAGTCAAATGTATGTTTGTGTTCAGAACTATGATTTGTCAGGGCTGTTCTGTTTTTTTTATCATACTTGTGGCCATTTAGGCGGTTTTTAAGATATTGACTTGTCTGTCCAATATATACACCTTTACAGTCTTTGCAAGGGATCTCATAGATGACATTGCTTTTTTTTTCTTTGGGAATTTTTGATTTTAGTTTACTAAAATTTGATTTTAAAAGATTATGTCCCTTGTGAGACACTGTTATGTTGTGATCTTTGAAAATGCTTCCAGTTTTTTCTGAAAGTCCCGAAACGTATGGTAAAGAGAGATATTTTTTTTGGGGTAAATTGTGTGAAATATTTTTATGTTGAGTTTGATTGTAAAAGAGGTATATACGGTTTTTAAATATTGTATTAATTAGTTTACTTGTGTAATCATTTAGACAGAGAGCTTCTTTAGCTTTTTTTATGGCGTTCTCTCGGTATTCGTAATCAGAAAGTTTATGGCTCGATCTGCGAGTCCTATGACAACTGATTTTTTTTGAGACATCGGGTGTTGAGAATTAAAATTCACGTATCTAGACGACCAAGTATCTTTTGTGTACCATTCAGTTTTAATCGTGTTGTTAATGTGGTGAAGAGTTAAGTCTAAAAAATTTATTTTATTTTGTTGTTCTCTCTCAACAGTAAATTGCAATTTGTTGTGGAAGGTATTGAAATTGTCAAGAACATTTTCTACTTTGTTTACTGGTACTAGTGCTATACAATCATCAACGTACCTAAAGAAAAAGGAACTTGGTACTCCAAGTTTCCAATTATGGATTCTTCCAGATTTTCCATAACCAGTTGTGCAATTGCGCTTGAGATAGATGCTCCCATTGCACAACCATCTGTTTGTTTGAAAAACCTCTCTCCATATACAAAATATGTAGAGTTTAATGTAAGGTTCACCGCTTCCAAAAATTCATTAAGAGGTATGTCAGTATGTGATTCAATTTTATCCCATTTTTTTATTATTACATTTCTGGCTAAGTCAAAGGGTATGTTTGTATATAATGATATTACATCTAATGATATAAGTGTGTCATTATTTGGTAATACTATATTTTTAATTTTATTTTTAAAGTCGAAAGAATCTTTGATGTAATATTTGTTCTGGCCTACAACATTTTGTAATATATTTTTCAGGAACTTAGACAAATTTCAAAAGGTGATTGGATACACAACACAATGGGTCTAAGGGGAATACCTCTTTTGTGTAATTTTGGTAATCCATAAATTCTTGGTGGTTGAGAGTTTAAAATTTTAAGTTTTTTTGCAGTATTCGGTGATATTTACATGTTATTTTCCCAGTGAGATATCAAGTCGTTATGTTTTTTTTGGTACACGTTAGTAGGATCGTTTTTTAGTTCTTTATATGTATCACCATTCTGTAATATATCGTTCATTTTATTGTCATATTCCATGTTGGACATAATTACTGTTTTATTAGACTTATCAGGTTTTAGAATTTTTAAATGATCATTTGCTTTTAGGAATGACCTAGTTTTTTTCGCTTTAATGATTAACTTTTGTTGTTGTTTATCCCTTATTTTATTTTTATTGGACTTGGTTTTGTGGTTGGTCAATAAATTACAACATTTAGATCTCAGATTATCTTTACGATCTGAGGGCAGGTTTGTTATTGCGACCTCAATATTAGTAATAATATCAGAAATAGGCAAGTCTTCTGCTTTTTCATATGGCAGAGCAAAGTTTGGCCCCAGACTAAGAATCTCCGACACATATTCAGGAATTACAGTGTCAGTCAGGTTCTCAATCCAGTCAGAAGTGTCTTTTGATGTGTTTTTGGTTTTCTTATTTAAAAGTTCAATTTTTTTTATATTTTTATGTCTAATTTTCAGAAAGATTGTTTCAATTTTTGAAGTTTCTCTTGATATAAACTGGTCTAAAATTTGTTGCGGTAAAATCGCTTGTAAATATTTAGTTATTTTTGTTATTTCATTCTGTAAAATTATTAAATGCTTTGTCGTATCAGTAATCATTAAGTTTAATGTTTTTTGTACAAAGGCTTTTTTGACACGCTCGCAAAATTCCCGTTCGAGGCTTTTACAATTGAACGATAGGTGTTTAGTTTTAAATTTTAAAAATACAGGTGTAAGACAATCATTTTTACACCTCAGCAAAAATATTCTGCGGTTTTTTTGTTCACATTGCTTAAGGCAAAGCTTAGAGTACAACTTCAGTTGCATTACTGTGGCCTCTCCATATTGTGTATTAATAGTAGAATATGATAGCATATCTTCGCCCATGCTTAGTATATTTTTAGTTTTTTTTTCTTGAACCTTATTTCATTATATATTTTTTTGGAAAAATTTTTCTTGGGATTGTAGGTTCCTAGTTAAACAAATCAAATGGTTTTTTGGCTTTAATTAACATTTTTGTTTTTGTTTACGTTTCGGACATATCGTGTCCTTCATCAGAACATAATTCTACAAATAGATGACAAAAAATTAACAATTTATACACTACATATGTCTATCCTAAAAATAACTTACCATAAAACAAGAGCTTGGCGAGCGCATGTTAAAATATGTTAAAATACACGAAAACAATCATTTTTATTAAAAACATTTAGTATCAATATAAAACCCACATACAACTGCCAGTACACTACATTATATTATGACAATAATTACTTCTTAAAAGGAACAAAAATTTTTATTGTTAGTAAATAGAACTAGTTCTTTTTTTGTATTGTATTCAGTAATTGTGATGGAACAAGGTTTTTAATACACATCAATTTTTGTCTTTGAAAAATTTTTTACTGATGTTATTATGGTATAAGGATTTAGAAATATATATATATATATATATATATATATATATATATATATATATATATATATATATATATATATATATATATATATATATTGAAACCATCTAAAATTGGTAAGGCCAATTGAAGGTTACATATAAAAAAAAACTAGGAGTTTTAGATGATTGAGTTGAATGAAGTGAGCATTTCAATAATAATAATTCTATAAGCTATTTAAACAGTTTGTGAGAACGGGAGTTTGTTCGAACGTGCATCTCTTTCACTAAAGAGATCTTCAAGAAAAGGGGTGACGCCATCCAGCAATATGGAGCTTTCTACAGTGGATATATTAAGGTCTGTTCTAATTTAATATTAATTTGGAATTCCAACATAAATAAAAATAAAAACATTCAAATAGTGAACAATAAAATAATTTCGAAATTTCATTAAAAGACCTGAGTATTTTATGATGCATAATAAGAACTTACGTACATGGATATCCATAAATCATAACTAATAAATAACGATGTACTTACTTTTAATAATTAATTTGTATCATTGTTGTTCACATTATATGTAAATTTCGTCTAGCTTCCATTTTCTTATTGCATACATTATCATCTTCTGTCTATCACTATACTAATTTCACATCATTCCTATTTATTTTTATTTATATGTATATGCAATCGTATGGTTTTGTTTTTGAATATTATCTTGATATTTTCAACGTATACATACGAACATTTAATTTGTATAAACATTTCATAAGTGGGAAATAGACTGTAAACACAAATGTGTATCTTCGCTTTCAACGAAGCAAAATCGTATATTTTCGTCACGCCGACGCAGTGGAGATATGTTCAAGAACACTCCATGCGTCTGACTGTAAATAGTACAGGGGTGGTATCAAGAAAATTTGGTGTTTAAAATTAATTACGATTTCAATCTCAACAATTTATTAAAATTATTTTTCTGTAAAGTATTTTGCATTTTTATTTTATACACTATCCTCCATAAATTTAAAAACATCGACTCAGCTCATTCATTCAGAATATCTGGAAACAGTGAAGTAAGACATATATGTTTTCAAAAATCATTTAATTTTTCAATATACAGTATATTTACAATTCAATAGTTAATAAAACCACAGTTAAAATAGACTTATTTATATGCGCCATGAACCCAACGAGAAAAGGTC
The DNA here is from genome assembly GCA_963921935.1 of Galeruca laticollis. Taxonomy (NCBI): domain Eukaryota; kingdom Metazoa; phylum Arthropoda; class Insecta; order Coleoptera; family Chrysomelidae; genus Galeruca; species Galeruca laticollis. Next base: position 182,941,652 of record OY998179.1, on the reverse strand, counting down.
TACATGTCTCCGGCTATGAACAATTCAAATAATAAATAGACAAGTTCAAATAATATTAAAGAGCAGTCGAAGATAGAGGTCAACATGCTTTTGACTCTTCATAAAATAGAATTATAAATTAAAATTAAACCTATAAAGAGCGGCCGAAGGTAAGTCTCGACTTCATCTTATAAAATAATATATAATAACAATTTAAAAAGAATTATCAATAATAATAATAAATAATATATATATATATATATATATATATATATTATATTTATGTATTTATTTTTATTGTTGTTTTATGTAAATAAATAAAGAATGTTGTTCGGCTAGCTCAGGGTAAATGTATCATAGTTGGGCATGAGTACTCCTTAATCTCTTTGAGTTCAGGTCTAAAGTTTTTTTTATGTGATTTATTATTTTGTTTTATATATTTTAATGAAGAATTATTTGTTTTTGTCTATAATTTAAAATAAAATTATACCTTGTATGAATTTATGTTGAGACGCCTATGTTATTGATTATATTCCTGTTTTTAATAGAGGGTATAGAAACAAAAATGAACACTATAATTATATATTGTGAAAACTACGTTGGAAATTGGAAAAGAAATACATGTATTAATATAAACAAATTTAAAATCAAAATAGTGGAACTAACAAATAAAATCTAATAATTCAACAAATAGGTACCTTTGCGCAAATTTATATTGTTTGAAATGGCCAAAATTTGAAATTTCAAATTGGTTAACACTAACCTTTCACTAACAATGATGTCTTCATGCACCGACGATCACCAATATCCAATACCACCAACTCTCATATTAATATGTCAACTGCATTCACTCAACCTGAACTCCAGCTGGACAAAAACTTCTCCAGGTAAGTCTTGAAATTCTTCACCGTGTCCCGTTTAACGTTTCAATTAGCTTCTAAATCTTCTCAACATACGTCTTCAACTTTATTTAACTTTTTTCTGTTACTTTTCTTGAGTTTTATGGGAACTTTACTTCTATTTTATTATAATTTTAAAATTTTATTTTACTACGTCCTCTCTCCAAAATATCATATGTCGTACCTCTTCATTTTCCAAAATAAACAACCCTCATTTCTCCTGTCCGTTGCTATGGACAAAACTCATCATCTCACTAGATTTCTTTAACAATAATTTAGAAATCAAAGGTTTTCATTTAATGTCATATTTTTCTTAACTATTTGATGATATTTAATGCTTTGTATATTTCCAAAATAATTTAATTTATCTATTTAAAACTCTACTTTTCCAAAAATATCCCTATTTATAAAAAAAAACCTCTGATTGTATAAAACTATTCCATTCTGAATGAAACAAATCTACAGTCTGATTACTCTGAAATACATATTCAATCCTTTTCCAATTATATTAGAATTCTTCCACAATTAGTGTTCATTATAAACGCGGACTGAAATTTCTATTTACAAAATTTCTTTATATGTTATTTTACATCCTCGCTTTATACGCTTGTCAGAATTATATGGTTCTATGACAATGAATCCTGTCGCGCACAACGGAATCTGTCGCTGATGTTTCATGTTTTGAAATTATTTTGACATTCCAATCTTGTTGACAGTTCTCAGTGTCATTATAATAGTAAACATCGAAAACAATGATTTTGCTACTAATTCTCATTAAACATGATGTATTATAATCATATAAATACATTTATTTATTCTTTCAGGGGTTTAGATACTTTTAATGACGTATATGCCAAATTTACAAATTATTATATTGTTTAAAGATGATTTTTATGGTCTGATATACAAGTTATGAGTGAATTATTTTAGGAAGCACTGACAATGGTAAATGTTTTGAATATTATTTTAGCATCTCTATATTTACATTAAACAAACGATATCATAGGTACATATTCAATATATAACTCATTTTAATTTCATTCATATCATGAAAAACAAATAATTCCCTATGTTTTGCAACTTACAACCAAATTCACGCTTGAAAACCTCACACTCTAACACCTTCAAACCCTTATAGACGTTGTGATGAGTTCAAATCCCCTTAAATTCAAATTTAACAGATATTAGCCATGTTAATAGCTGCTTAAATTTAAATTTCACATTAAATCTTTTTATTCATTGATTTCTTCTATAATAAACTGTGTCTGTTCGTTCCTTGTAATGTATTAATCTTGACTTAACCTGTCTATTTTATAAATCTACTTAACCTTCTATTTACAAATAACTATTATGTATTAATTTAAGTACTTGCAAGATTATTTATTATTCATTTAAGAGTAGTAATTATTATCCTATATACAACATTCTACATTTCACAATTCATTTATTTATCTCTAGAATTGCTTATAAAATTATTATTTATTTTCTATTTCAGATTTAACTTTAATGTTTGATTTATAATCAGATATTATTATTCATGAATACCATCCTGTAAATGTTATTTCTTTTTCTTTTTAATAAATGATTTTGAATTATTAGTCGTATCTATTATTTTAGCTTGTCATATGGGTGCTTTATATAGAGGTATAGTATAGTTTATTATTCTGGCATACTTATTATCTAATATCTATATCTTTGTAAAAACTAATGGATTTATATACAGTGTACATGTTATTTTTATAATTCCTTCTTATCATTTTCATACTTCTAACATTTCAGTCCATGCAAATCATTTAGCCACTATTAATTCCATCGACACTATTTTCTCATTCCTATTCATTAAATTATTTATAATTATATACTATTTATCCTCACAATCTAAAATTCCACTCAATTCCTCTTCTTTATAATAATCATTATTTTATTTATTTTCAATCTTATTCAACCATATCTTGATTTTGAAAGTCTATTTATCATCCATTAAATCTCAATTTCTCTTCATATTTATTATTGATTTATCTTTATATCTTTCCAGTACATCTGTTCCAATAATTACATTCTATCTATGTTCATAATTACCATTAGTAAGATATCTATAATTGCCATATATTTTTCATTCACCTCTTTATTTTTCTATTATTTCTGCACCTAATTGTATTATTTAAAATATTGCATTTTTTATCATTTACTAACTTGTAATTCATTTTTCAAATTTGTTAATCATTATTATCATTTAAATTGTCGTAGTTATTAGCCGAATACCTATCTATTCTAATTATATATTTACACATCCTAATTTCTATCTATTTTATCAAACGTTTCACTTCTTACAATTCTTTCTATTCATTAGCTCATTCTTTGTATAATTGAAGGACGTGAAAATTTATTTTTCCAGTTTCATTTCCTTATAAATATTAAAAACAAATATTAAACAAAATAAAATTATCCTATATTATTTACACATTTCAGTCTCATAATATCACTTATTTCCCCTTCTTATTCATATTATTCATAGTACTTGAAAACATTTTCAATATTAAATACTCCTCTTAATTTCATTGTCAATACTATTCCCAGTTTCATCAATAAATTCCCTTGGATGCTCATATTTAGAAGAATAAATGATATTATGGACATGGAAGCGATTTAGGCAAAATCCCTATGGTCCTGTCCTGTGACAGTTTCCCCAGGTCTATCATCTTCCCTATTTTGATTATCCCTACTATTTCTTTCATTCTGGCTACAACCTGTATTTTGTCTATTATAATTTCTCTCTTGATTTTGTTGATTATTATTCCTTCTTACATAATCATTTCTTCTTTCATTATAATTGTTTCTTCCTTCCCCTCTATTCTGTTGCCAACTTCCATTCCTGTTACCATTATAGTTTCTGCGTTCGTATCCTCCTTGGTTTCCTCGATCTTCATACTGTCTATATCCATTATTTCTACCTCCATTTCCATAGTAATTTCCCCGATTACCACTATACCTACTAAAGTTCCTAGCATCTCCATTGTTCTCCCTAAAATTTCTATTACCCTGTCTATCATTATCATTATAATGATTTCCTTGATATTGATTTGTCCAATTGTATCCACTCTGATTTGCTACACTCCTCTCTAATCTTTGCAGATAACTTGACAAATGTTCCATCCTTTTGATGTTATGCAGAGCTATGGTCTCTGCCATTTCTTGATTGAAATGCCTAGATATGTATAAGACTATTTCTTCTTCTCTCATTTCCGGTTCTAAATATTGTGCTGTGTTGTACAATGTCACAGCGTACATATTAATGTTTCTGTTACGACCATAGTCAAACTTTCCGAAATATAATCTTTCCCGGAAACTTGCCTGTTGAATTTCTCCCCAAAAGTAGTTTAAAAATCTGTTTTCAAAATCTCTTAAATTTTCTATTTTATTTTCCTCGTTACAGAACCATAGTAATGGCATCCCACTTAACATACCCCTGATTACTAATTTCATTTCCGCCAGATCCCTAATATTTTTAACCCTACTTCTCACAATTGTAATAAATACTTTCGGATGAATATGATTAATATTTCCATCATACCTAATTGCTCCATCCACAAAATCTGCTGAAGGTACTACAACTGCCCTCGAATTCTGTTCTAAACTTCCTCCTATTCTCCTTATTTCTTCATTTGTATCTCTCAGCTTCCTATTCATTTCGTCCATCTCCTTTTTAAAATTGTTGTCCCATAACTCATTCTTTTTAGCACACATCCCTGTTTGTTTTTCTACTCTAACTTCTAAGTCCTTGATTTCCCTGCCAACATTTTCTTTAAAATTCTGCATCATTTCCTCACTTACTTGTCCCTGTAATTTAATAGAACCCACTTCTTGGGTTAATTTTTCATTTTGTTTTGTGACTTCTATTTGAATCACATTTGACATATTTTCTTCAAGACGTTTTCCCAATTCTTGAACTTCTTTTACCACATGCTTGTTTATACCTTCTCTGATTTTAATGCCATTTTCTTGAATTTCCATCCGCAAATTTTCATTCTGGCCCTTCATATCTTCTTTTACCTTTTCAATCTGCTTTTTACATTGCTCGTTCTCCTCCCTAACTTTCTTAATCTCATTCAAACTTTCCATTTCCACCTCATCAATTTTCTTTTCTAAGTTATTCATGTTCCCCTTTATATCATTCATATCTCCCCTCATCATGTCCATCTTCCCACTCATACTATTCATATCTGCCCTATTTTCTTCAAATTTGTTATACAAGTCTCCCCTCATCATGTCCATCTTCTCATTCATATCTCCCCTCATTGTGTCCATCTTCCCATTTATATCTCCCTTCATTGTGTCCATCTTCCCATTTATATCTCCCTTCATCATGTCCATCTTCCCATTCAAATTCTTTTCCATATTAATCAAAAATTGCATAAATTGGTCATTATGACTCACACTAGGTTGTCTCTTATTCTCTTGTTCTTCCTCATCTCCTACTGTCATATCTCCTTCTGATTGTTCCATTCCTTGTTCCGAATACTGCACTTGAAAATCACCCATACCATGTCCTCTTTCTTCATCTGAACTTCCTTCTGTACCTAGCTGTTTTCCGTCCCTTAATGTCATTTTTCTCTCCATCGTATCTACTTATTTTTATTTAATATAATCAAAAAAAAATATTTCAATATTATTTATAATTAGATGCAAAAAATTTTTTTTAATACCACACCCCACGTTGCGGTGTCAAGTTATAATATAACTCGTTTTATTTCGACAAGAGCCCCACGTTTCGGGCGCCAAGTTATTATATTTTATATTTATATATTTATTTTTATTGTTGTTTTATGTAGATTAATAAAGAATGTTGTTCGGCTAGCTAAGGGTAAATGTATCATAGTTGGGCATGAGTACTCCTTAATCTCTTTGAGTTCAGGTCTAAAGTTTTTTTTATGTGATTTATTATTTTGTTTTATATATTTTAATAAAGAATTATTTGTTTTTGTCTATAATTTAAAATAAAATTATACTTTGTATGAATTTAGGTTGAGACGCCTATGTTATTGATTATATTCCTGTTTTTAATAGAGGGTATAGAAACAAAAATGAACACTATAATTATATATTGTGAAAACTACGTTGGAAATTGGAAAAGAAATACATGTATTAATATAAACAAATTCAAAATCAAAATAGTGGAACTAACAAATAAAATCTAATAATTCAACAAATAGGTACCTTTGCGCAAATTTATATTGTTTGAAATGGCCAAAATTTGAAATTTCAAATTGGTTAACACTAACCTTTCACTAACAATGATGTCTTCATGCACCGACGATCACCAATATTCAATACCACCAACTCTCATATTAATATGTCAACTGCATTCACTCAACCTGAACTCCAGCTTGACAAAACTTCTCCAGGTAAGTCTTGAAATTCTTCACCGTGTCCCGTTTAACGTTTCAATTAGCTTCTAAATTTTCTCAGCATACTTCTTCAACTTTATTCAACTTTTTCTGTTACTTTTCTTGAGTTTTATGAGAACTTTACTTCTATTTTATTATAATTTTAAAATTTTATTTTACTACGTCCTCTCTCCAAAATATCATATATCATACCTCTCCATTTTCCAAAATAAACAACCCTCATTTCTCCTGTCCGTTGCTATGGACAAAACTCATCATCTCACTAGATTTTTTTAACAATAATTTAGAAATCAGAGATTTTCATTTAATTTCATATTTCTCTTAACTATTTGATGATATTTAATGCTTTGTTTATTTCCCAAATAATTTAATTCATCTATTTAAAACTCTACTTTTCCAAAAATATCCCTATTTATAAAAAAAAACTTCTGATTGTATAAAACTATTCCATTCTGAATGAAACAAATCTACAGTCTAATTACTCTGAAATTCATATGCAATCCTTTTCCAATTATATTAGAATTCTTCCAGAATTAGTGTTCATTATAAACGCGGACTGAAATTTCTATTTACAAAATTTCTTTATATGTTATTTTACATCCTCGCTTTATACGCTTGTCAGAATTATATAGTTCTATGACAATGAATCCTGTCGCGCACAACGAAATCTGTCGGTGATGTTTCATGTTTTGAAATTATTTTGACATTCCAATCTTGTTGACAGTTCTCAGTGTCATTATAATAGTAAACATCAAAAATAATGATTTTGCTACTAATTCTCATTAAACAAGATGTATTATAATAATATAAATACATTTATTTATTCTTTCAGGGGTTTAGATACTTTTAATGACGTATATGCCAAATTTACAAATTATTATATTGTTTAAAGATGATTTTTATGGTCTGATATACAAGTTATGTGTGAATTATTTTAGGAAGCACAGACAATGGTAAATGTTTTGAATATTATTTTAGCATCTCTATATTTACATTAAACAAACGATATCATAGGTACATATTCAATATACAACTCATTTTAATTTCATTCATATCATGAAAAACAAATAATTCCCCATGTTTTGGCAACTTACAACCAAATTCACGCTTGAAAACCTCACACTCCAACACCTTCAAACCCTTATAGATGTTGTGATGAGTTCAATATATATATATATATATATATATATATATATATATATATATATATATATATATATATTGAACCAGATATCATGGATATTAAGAGAATTAGTTCTATAGGAATATGTTGCTAATATGAAAACATATGAAAATAATATAATTTAAGAAAACATAATTAAAAGGAAACATTTTTCTTAATTAAAAGCATATCAAGTAAAGATATATTAAATAATTAGTCAATAACAATTTAATAAATAAAGAAATTACCTCAATAATAGTACAAAATTTAGAATTGCCTAACAAATGTAATGGAGTAAATAAAGTTGCCTAACACGATGAATATCTTCTATAACGTAATCAGCTGTTCATCTAAAAAGAAACAATTATTAGAATAGTCAAGTCATGATAATTATAAATATAAGCAGTTACATTATAAAATAAATACAAATATTTAGTAGAATAGGGAGTATAGTTTCTCATAGATGAATTATTAAAAACATAAAAAGGAATGATATAGTGTCAGTAAAATGAACATAGAATCAATAAATAATAATTTATTGAAGGAGTTAGTATAGATAATTTAATACAAAGATTAGATAGAGATTACATAAAAGGATTTATGATTTAAGTAATATAATTGTAACAGTAATAGACTGTTAATAACAATATTAGATATTGAAATATTTAAAAAGTATCTATCTAAGTATATAACCAATTGTTAATTTATTTGTATGATAAAAAATCAAAAGACTCTCTACAAGTGAATTAATAATGTGAAATAGTAAATGGAAATGCCTGTGGATATGGTGTACACACTATATGCAAATTGAGTGAATGAAAACGACGAATACTCAGTGTGTATTAATTTATTACTTTTAGGCTAAGCGCTTTCGGCTGTTAAGCCATTATCAAAGCCGTCGTCATTTAAAAAGTAATTGTCAAAGACATCAAGCCGATCAAATACAAGAATCAATACTCAAGATCTATCCAACCATCGTTATGATTGAGTCATTCTAATAAAAACTTTAAATACCCTATTATAAGGGTGTAAAATTATATTCATAAGATGTAAATACACTCAAAATTAAAAAAGTTTTTAATTCAGTTTTTTAATTTTGAGTGTATTTACATCTTATGAATATAATTTTACACCCTTATAATAGGGTATTTAAAGTTTTTATTAGAATGACTCAATCATAACGATGGTTGGATAGATCTTGAGTATTGATTCTTGTATTTGATCGGCTTGATGTCTTTGACAATTACTTTTTAAATGACGACGGCTTTGATAATGGCTTAACAGCCGAAAGCGCTTAGCCTAAAAGTAATAAATTAATACACACTGAGTATTCGTCGTTTTCATTCACTCAAATAGTAAATGGTTGAACTTATCGACTAAGTAAACAAAATTAAATAATTCAATTGCATAGGACAATATTTGATTGGTTAGAAATAAAATGACAGGTCAAATTTTCAATCAACAAGAAAAGAAACAAACTTTTGTAAATAGTGACCTGAAAAAAAAACAATATACTTGTTTGTTGAAAAAAATTGAGAATCAGGAGGAAGCTAAAGAAGGTTGGAAGCTGGCGTCGAGATATGTGGACTGTGTGCTATAGAGTTCCCGAAAATTTCATGAAATTCCCGAAATAACTTGATAAAATTTAACAAATACTATTAAAAACAATCCAAATAATACTCACAGATAATCAGATCCAGTTTTTCTGCAAAAATCAGTCAAATTTTTCCAAATTTGGGTGTTGGAACTTCAGAGGAGTCTTCCTGGGGTCCAGAAGCGTTATCCCAATTCCAGAGCATCAGGTCAGTGTTCTTTTAAAATATTATTGGCTAATAATAAGAGAAAAAACTCAAATAAGTGCTTAATTTCGTTAAATTGATAAACATTCACAGCAATGATCGATCTAAAATAAAAAATAAAATGGACTTTATTCAGTGAATTAATAAAATAAATCATTAACATTATCAAAAAAGGCCTAATATAAATAAATGAAAATACGTACGTTCGCCATTTTATCATCATAAGAATGATGCTTGAATTTATTTCCATGTAAAATGTCCATCTGTATATAAATCTTAAATTTATTTCCATGTATATATAAATCTTCTAATACTATTTCTTCCACAGCTTATTTGTAATATTTTTATGTATATTTTCTACATAAATTCTTTTATGTGTTGAACCATTTAAGTATTTCTTACTTGATAATATGATGTGCATCTAAAGATCACTGATGCTCTATTTCGCATTGTAAAAACTATGTTCATTTTACGTTTGAAGTCCGCATGACTGGATTTTGAGCATGCGCACAATAGAAAATATAAAATTGATAATTTCTTTAGAGGTAACCATTGGCGTCTCAACGTATGATTATTAAATTGAAAATTTTTATTTCAAAATTAAATGTTGTTTATAATAAGGTGTTTCTTTTTATTTATTTCAAGGTAATACATTTTTATTAAATGCCAGAGAGTTTCATGCTTCCGCATAAAATAACAATACATCACAAATATAATATAAAAATGATTAACTGAGCTAGCCACATCAAAACAAAATTTTTACATATAAAAAATAATAATTATCTAAACTTAAAAATAATAAGTAAGTAAAAATAAATCAAATCAAAATATAGTTCTATATATATATATATATATATATATATATATATATATATATATATATATATATATATATATATTGAACTTATCGTAAGAAACAGTAAAAAGAATGGAACACAAAAGTATGAAATTTGCAACCTTGTAGAGTAACAGATGGAAATTAATTGTTTCACATAGTTGGAATTATCTTTTCTAATGATGATAATATAAGAAGAATATATATTTTCTATTGAATTGAACATTTATTATATTAGTTATGCTTCAAAACGAAAGAGATACATAAGTGATAGTAAAATTATTTACCTTAGGATTTCAGATTATAAACTGCATTATTTTCATAAAATTTTAATTATATATTAACAAATCATAAACTCATTTTCTTGTCTATAGCAAATGATAATTTGTATCCAGTATTTCGAACATCTAACAATGAATCTGAAAAGAAAATAAATTATTATCAGACAATAATAAATAGAATGCTAGATCATGATATACCAACAAAATTGTAATGTTTATATTAAAAAGGAGATAACTGAAGTGACAACTAAAAATTTCATGTCTGTTAATGAAGTACACTGAATGTGGAGGTAGATTCTACCATAGAATTATTTATGTTTGTGAAATATTGATAATAGAAAAATATGATGACTGAAATAAATAAAGAGCCAAGTTTGTAATAGATAAATATGTAATGATGAGTAAAGATTTAATTGAAAGGCATTATGACAGATATTTGAACATTTTAGATTGTATATGGATTGATATTGAAATTTAAAGTCAAATAGATATAATTTTGTTAATTAAAATAAGGTAGATTTTTGCAAGAATGAGTATGTAAATAGGAATGGTAAATTAGTTTGAAATCTTACATCAACAATCCATAATCATAAAAAAAATATAAAGACATTTATTGACATATAAAACATTAGATAAGACAAAGCATATTCTATCTAGTATGTAGTAAGTTTTTTGTTTTACAAATAACAAAGCGGACAACAAAAAGTTTGTTGATTTGAAAAACAAAAGGTTGGTGAAGCGAAGCTAATGGAGAAGGACGCATGTAAGAAAATTTTATAAATTTTATGAAGATATTTGGGAAATTATTAGAAATTAAAGTCAAAAGACATTGCAAACATTTAATCAATATACATTGAACATTTTGAAAAGAAAATACTTGGAAATAATAAGAATTTGTGGGAAATATAATCATTTTAAATTTGAGAGGGGACGCTACCCGAATTTTCAAAAAGTAATCACTTTATAATGAGAAAATACGTTTCCTAAACCATTATCATTGTAACATAAACATTATAAGCAAAAATATCTAAGTGATTTAACAAGAATTTACGAACTTACCTGCCATACAAACTATAGAGTTTGTAACTACAAGATTGAAGGAGATCCAGCTTTGGTACAGAAGATTCCACATCAATAGAACATACTAGAGACTTGCCAGTGTTGTGGTCAGGTTAGTGTTTTTAACGATTTATTTGGTTAACCATATTAAACTCAAACGTAATTCATAAATTTGGCTAAATTACACAATAATAATTTTAGGTATATAATAATAGTTGGTATTTGTAATTTGCACTGTATTATATTTGTTTTAACATAAGTTTTATTTACTGCTTATGATGCTTTTCAATTTTACGCTTGTTTGATAATTATAGGAACTAAATTTGAGTTGTTGATTTTCATTTACATGTCATTTGCCAAACACAGGGCAAGGTTTCATAACACATAGGTTGAATTACTGTGTTTCATATAATCGATTCACAGCGTTGATGGAGATGATTTTCGCAGGTTGTTTGTGGGATGCAGATTTCATATATTTTCTTGTTTAATTTTATCCTGAACCTAACGAGAGTAAGTGTTCTCATGCTCTCCAATAAACCATTACATCATTAAACTAATAAATAAAAATATAAATCATATAATCTGAGCTAGCCAATCCAATTTAAAAAAAAACATAGATAAATATCAACCATAGATAAATTTGATAGATAAATAAATAAAGTATATATTGTAACGGTTATAATAATTATTTATTATTTATTATTTGACACTGAAAAATCATTAAACATGTATATCAACTCTATCAAAGGATAGTGTTCAAGTGCGCCATTCAAATTAACTCTAATTATTGGTTTGTGAAATTAAAATGAACAAAATTATGATTTCAGTAATTTTTTTAAACATAGAAATTTACAAACAGAAAATGTGTACAGATATACAACAAAAAAAATAAAACTACTATTACTATTGAACAATTAAAATGTTTTTTTAAATAAAGGCCTTTTTTAATTTAGAGATCTCTAATGTAATATTTTAAAATGGTACCTTTTATTTACTAGGTTTGTATTCACTTCAAACTAATCTTCAATTGGACATTTGATAAGATGAGGACAAAGTTCTGAACAATTTATTTTGCCTTCGCCTTTTGGACACTTAATGATTTCGTCTGTCTTTATACGGGTAGAAACATCTATCTTGTTAAATCAGAATGGTCTGTACAAAACGAATTCTGCTGTTGGAGAGTTTGTTTCTTGACGATAGTACAACAGGTTTGGGTATTATGTCGTTACTGCACACGTTCAATTGAATATTGTCGAAGTTTCTAATTAACAAACACGTGAAATTTCTTGAGAAGTTCAATTTTGATATTCTTAATGTATTTATTGTATTTTCTGGTGAAGGTATTACCCAATTACATAAACTATTACTGTTTCTGTCAGATGATATATGCTGTATTCTTACGTTCTTCTTGACGAGATCAATTATAATACCACTTTTCACTTTGACATTTCAAAAAACCCACTGACTTTTTTGATTTTCGTCATAATCTATCCCGTTGCGGGTTGCTATCGAAACTTCCCTATATCGTATTAAATATATAGATATAGTGTCATTAACGACGATTCACTGTTTATATTATCATGAATTTCTAAGCCGTATATGAAACATGAAAATGACATTTTTGTATTAGAAATTAGCATATAGAGATAAAGATTTTTATACATATAAATATTAACATAACTTATTTACTATTTATTAAAATTCCTGAAATCCCTTGCATAAAATAACCTAATTACTAACTATATGAAAATTTAACGCGTTTCTTTCAAATTTCATTTTAATTTCTACAAATTGTTTTGAAATTACATATAACATAATCTATTGAATTATTATTAAATAGTATCATGTACAGTTTTTTTTTATTGTGACAATTGGTCTTTTCATTTATGTTTGCCTACACTCAGGGAGCATGTCTTATCGTGCCACTTTTAATGACCCTTAACAGATCAGTTTGCTATGAAACTTACTTTGATATTTCTTCTGTGTTACATGTTATACACTATGTGTTATTGTGTTATAACATTCCTCCAAAATCTTCAGAACTTATTTATAATTTCAAATTAAAAATAATCCTGAAGATTTTTTATTATAAATAGTTATCGTCTGAATAATATATATGAAATTAGCTAGGTGTTGGATGAAATTTATATATTTGAGAAACGTGAAAAATTCCTCTAATGGTGTTGTCAACTGGATTTCTTAGTTCATAGCTATTCACACCTTGTTCATTATTGATTATGTAAGGACCTTCATATACAAGTTTTAATTTTGCACATTGTTTATTTTTCCGGTTAGAAGTCCTTAGTGCTTTGAGGATCACCAGCTCATTCATATTGAACGTAACATGGTTCCTAATTTTTTTATTTTTTCTTTCTATACTTTTTCTTGCCCTCTCGGCAATTCTGTTGTTAACCTTTGTTAAAATTTCCTCATATGGTATATTGTTTCGCGTTATCCATGGTCTGTCTGGTAACTCATTTTTTAAAACAAGTATAGGTGGTAATTCAGTTGTAGTGTTCGGAGTTTGATTCAAATAGTAAGTTATATCTTCCAACCTATCTTCCCAATTAGTTTGTTCATAATGTACTAGAATTCTTAGATACTTTACTATTTCTCTAATTACTCGTTCAGCGGGATTTGACATGGGGTGTCTAATGCTGGTGTACAATTGTTGTATGTTACGTTTCTTTAACCAAGTCTTAATTTCTCTATTGTTGAAATAGGTGGCATTGTCCATTATAATGTTGTGTGGGATGCCTATAACATTAAAATATTCTTCTAGGAAGGTTTTTACTGTTTTTATATTGGTTCGACGACATGCATAAGTTACTACATATTTTGAAAACAAATCAGTGATTATTAAAATATGTGAATTGCCATGATTACTCGGAACTAAATTTGATAAAAAATCTATTGCGATTGTCTCTAGAGGTTGTCTCGTAATCAGTGCCTTGGGTAGGTTTTCATTGTGAAAATTCTTTTCTTTGGCAAATTGGCATATTTCACAACTTCTAATCATATTTTTAATATTCGACAAATCGTTCTTACTAATGTAGTTCTCTCTGAAAATGTGAAATAATCTTTTTACACCTATATGGCCATATTTTATATGTAATTCCTGAGCAATTTTATTTGTTAGCCTCTTGGATATTACAAAAGGTTCAGAATTATTTGTTTCTTTATAATACAAACCATCTTTTACAAGACTTTTTTGTTTTTGTTTATCTGTTAATAATTCTTGATCTTTTCTTATTTCTTCCGTAGAAAATATTCCTTCTTCATATTTCATAATATTTATACCTACTCGAATATCCTGCTTTTTTGTGAGATTATCCATTCTGGAAATTGCATCTGGTATAGTGTTTGAAATTCCACTAACATGTTTAATGTCGAAATTGTATTCCATTAATAATAATGACCATCTATGTATTCTATTGTTACCATATTTGTTTTTTAAAATAGTTGTCAACGCTTGATTATCGGTTTCTATTACAAATTTGTTTCCCAATAAATAAAATCTTAATTCTGTATACAAAATAAATTGCTGGCTAATTCTAGCTCACCAACACTATAATTTTTTTCAGCATTTTTGGTTAGTCTTGAAACGAAAGCTATCGGTACTTCAACTTCATGTTGCACCTGAGTCAACACTCCAGCGAATCGATGTATAGAAGCGTCAGTTTTCAAAGTAAATGTGCTTGTATAATCAGGGTGATAAATTTTGGCATTTTTAGTGAAAGTGTTTTTTATATCATTAAAGGCTTCTTCTCTTGTGTTATCCCATTTCCATCTTTCATTTTTGCGCAGCAGTTCTATTAAAGGAATTTCCCTTTCAGTAAGATTCGGTACTAACTTCTTGAAATATTGAATAGTACCAAGAAAACCTCTCAATGTTTTTAAGTTTGTTGGTCTTTTGTAATCTTTTATAACTTTTATCCTGTCCTCGTCAATACTCACTCCTTCAGAATCTAGTTTGTATCCTAAGTATAAAATTTGATCCTGGAAAAACTGACATTTTTTTATATTCAGCTTCAGTCCAGCATCATCCAATGCTTTTAAAATTATTTCAATATGTTTCAAGTGATCTTCTTTGTTATCAGAAAAAATCACTATATCGTCCACGTAGTGTAGTGTAAAATGTTCATATTTGTTTAAAACTTTATGTAATGCTTTTAATAATGCACTTGTAGATGTATTTAATCCAAACGGTGTAACAGCAAAACGATATACTACTCCATCTATAATAAAACCTGTATAATCTCTACTTTCTTCATGTAGCGGTATTAACCAAAAACTGTGCTTGAGATCTAATTTGGTAAAAACGCTGGCTTTTGAGATTCTTCCAAATATAGCTTCTATCGTTAAGGGTGATTCATATTCAGGTATTGTACATGTATTTAAACTCTTGGCATCTAGGCATATCCTGATATCTCCGTCTTTTTTGAACTATGACTATTGGATTTATATATGACGTATTACTGTATTCTATTATTTTATCCTTTAAAAGTTGTTGTATATTTTCTTGTACTTTATTTTTTAATTTATATGGTATAGGGTATGTTTTACTTTTGAAATGTTCTATTTTTTTATTTATTTTTATTTTGTGCACGTATTCGGCAGCTACTCTTGCTTCTTCTCTTATTAATCCTACATATTTTTCTAGCAATCTGCTTACATAATTTCTATTTTCCTTACTACACGTGAATTCCATTCCATTTATATTATATTTACTTATATTAATATGTTTTCCAACCTCATAAATCTTCGTCTCTTTTTCCGTCAATTTCCTTCTCTCTTCGCTCATATAATATTTATTATTACTGGTGTTTTCTTTATTTATTTTACCATTTATGCTTTTTAATTCATCCTGTTGCCTTTGTGCATCCTGTTCATTGCTACTAAATTCCATCTCTATACCATTAAATATAAAAATTTTCTTCTCATAGTTTATGATAGCATTGTTTTTTTCTAGTTCGTCATTTCCCAGAAGTATATCATATTCTATATTATCCAATATCAAAAGCTGCATATCAGTTATTGTATCTTTCAACTGAAGTTTTATTATAACTGCCTTGTTTACTTCTGTCAATTTTTTTGAATTGATACCAATTAAGTTGACTTTTGGAATTTTAACTATATTTTGTTCTAAGTTTTTAATTTTTTTGATAAGTTTACCATTTATTAAAGACGATTGTGAACCTGAATCTACTATAATGTTTACCTCTAACTGTTCAATTGCACCCTTAATGATCACTAAATCTAAATTGTTTTGATCCAGATCTTTGACATCTCTTAAGAATTCCCTTGGATGCATGTAGTTATACGTTTTGGCTATTACATCGTTTTTTATTGAAAATCCTGGGTGTCTTCTACTCCAGGAATGTCATTACCTTGGGTTGATGTTGAGGGATACTGTTCATTTCTCTGTATTTCCCTTCTATCTTCTGATCTTTGTTCGTAATCATCTGCCCTCTCCTGACTTCTCGTAGTTCTCCCAAAATTAACTCTTCTTTCATTTTCCCTTTCGTCATTTCTGTTTTTGTGAATTTGACCGTCTGAGTTACGTCTAGGTCTCTGTCTATTGTCGTGTCTATAGTTTGTGTCATTATTTCTGTAATTGTCATTATTAAAATTTCGTCTGTAGCTAGCATTAGTAAAATTATTTCTTTGATTATTGTTAGTATAAGGATAATTATTTATATGATTCTGTGAACGTTGTCCACCATAGTTGTTTTGGTTTATATTGTTCCGTGTCCTGTTGTCTTGATTGATATTCTGATTCTTTTGGTGATGTTGATAACTATTATGATTATTGTAAAATGAGTTAGAATTTTGTCTAGAATTATAGTTGGAGCTCTGATTTTGAAAATCGTTATTACCTTCATTTTGATATCTGGTGTGATTGTTATTCCTTTCTATGCGACTTAAATAATCGTATAACTGTTCAAAGCTTTGCATGTTTTGAATCGCTACAGTTTCTGAAATTTGGCTCTTATAGTGTCTAGCGATAAACATTACAATCTCTGCTTCCTGTAAACCTGGTTCTAAATATTGCGCTTGTGCATATAATTGGAGTGCATAGTTTGTTAACTTATCACTTTTATTTTGGTCAAATTTGCCAAAATAAAGTCTTTCGCGCACAATTAACTGATTGTTTTCACTCCAAAAGGTTTTAAGGAATGCATCTTCAAATTCAGAAAAAGAATTTATACTGGCTTCTTTACTAGAAAACCAAATCTGAGCTTGATTAATTAAGTTATTACGAATAACCTCTCTAACGTCACCAAAATTATTGAAAAACCTTATCTTGTTTTTTAAACTCTTGAGGAAGACTACTGGGTGTATTTTTTTTATATTACCATCAAACTTTGTTCCTAAATCAATGGAAATATTTTGATTTACAAATTGAGGCGTATCTATTTTTTTTTCTAACTCTCTTCTTATTTTCTCCATTTCTATTTTGTATTGTTCTTCCAATTGCTTTTGTTTGTCATCTATTTGTGTTCTAATACCGTTGAGTTCTTCCTGGACTTGCGTGTCTTCCTTATTTAGTGTTAGGTTCAAAAATGTTCGTTGTTCGTCATTAATTTCTTTTTTTAAATTGAGATATCTTGTATCATTTTCTTGTTTATAGTTTTGAATCTCTTCCTTCATGTAACATATTTCTGTCTCTTGTTTTCTTACTATATTCATTTGTTCCTCTTTTATCTCTCGTATATCTTCTTGTCTTCTTTCGTTTTCTTTATGAACAACTTCAAATTCCTTGCACACATCCACTTGAAAGTCTTGAAACTTGCTCAGAAAGTGTTTCAATCTGTCATCCACTTCTTGTGCATTTTTATTTATCGTTTTGGTTATATCTTCTTTAATTAATTTTGTTTCTTCTCTACATTTTTCTATATTTTGTTGAGTTTCCTTACGTGACTCTTCTATTTTATTTATTGCTAACATAAGCATTTCCATCATTCTATTTTCATTAGGGTTTTCTGGTTTTTCTTTAATTGTTCCCGTTTCCACAATTTCTTCTTCCCCCGTATGTGCTTTATCTTCCTCCACATCGAATAAATGAACATCTGGATCTAGATTTTCTTCTATCATAACTTGTCGTAAATCTTCTTTCAACTTTTTCTTGTCTCCTTCTCCGTCTTTATTTCTTTTGATTAATTCTGTTCGTAACTCGTGTTTACTCAGCTGCTTTATATTTTTTTGTATAATTCCCCGTGTTCCTGGTGTCTTTTCTCCATCTCTTAGATCCATTTCAATATATTAATTGTAAGAAATTATTTAAACGGAATCGTTAGTTTTGCAAAACGAGATAAGTTAATTTTGAATAAATTTTCAATAATTCAAACCTGATCTGCTAAAAGGTCACACGTTGAGCTAGCCAAATTGTAACGGTTATAATAATTATTTATTATTTATTATTTGACACTGAAAAATCATTAAACATGTATATCAACTCTATCAAAGGATAGTGTTCAAGTGCGCCATTCAAATTAACTCTAATTATTGGTTTGTGAAATTAAAATGAACAAAATTATGATTTCAGTAATTTTTTTAAACATAGAAATTTACAAACAGAAAATGTGTACAGATATACAACATAAAAAATAAAACTACTATTACTATTGAACAATTACAATGTTTTTTTAAATAAAGGCCTTTTTTAATTTAGAGATCTCTAATGTAATATTTTAAAATGGTACCTTTTATTTACTAGGTTTGTATTCACTTCAAACTAATCTTCAATTGGACATTTGATAAGATGAGGACAAAGTTCTGAACAATTTATTTTGCCTTCGCCTTTTGGACACTTAATGATTTCGTCACATCTGTCTTTATACGGGTAGAAACATCTATCTTGTTAAATCAGAATGGTCTGTACAAAACGAATTCTGCTGTTGGAGAGTTTGTTTCTTGACGATAGTACAACAGGTTTGGGTAGTATGTCGTTACTGCACACGTTCAATTGAATATTGTCGAAGTTTCTAATTAACAAACACGTGAAATTTCTTGAGAAGTTCAATTTTGATATTCTTAATGTATTTATTGTATTTTCTGGTGAAGGTATTACCCAATTACATAAACTATTACTGTTTCTGTCAGATGATATATGCTGTATTCTTACGTTCTTCTTGACGAGATCAATTATAATACCACTTTTCACTTTGACATTTCAAAAAACTCACTGACTTTTTTGATTTTCATCATAATCTATCCCGTTGCGGGTTGCTATCGAAACTTCCCTATATCGTATTAAATGTATAGATATAGTGTCATTAACGACGATTCACTGTTTATATTATCATGAATTTCTAAGCCGTATATGAAACATGAAAATGACATTTTTGTATTAGAAATTAGCATATAGAGATAAAGATTTTTATACATATAAATATTAACATAACTTATTTACTATTTATTAAAATTCCTGAAATCCCTTGCATAAAATAACCTAATTACTAACTATATGAAAATTTAACGCGTTTCTTTCAAATTTCATTTTAATTTCTACAAATTGTTTTGAAATTACATATAACATAATCTATTGAATTATTATTAAATAGTATCATGTACAGTTTTTTTTTATTGTGACAATTGGTCTTTTCATTTATGTTTGCCTACACTCAGGGAGCATGTCTTATCGTGCCACTTTTAATGACCCTTAACAGATCAGTTTGCTATGAAACTTACTTTGATATTTCTTCTGTGTTACATGTTATACACTATGTGTTATTGTGTTATAATATATATATATATATATATATATATATATATATATATATATATATATATTAACATAGAAAGGAACTTGCAACACTCTGTATACTATAATATGGAATGAAATACTACACACCATATGTTTACGAAATTTATAATTTAATTACCATTTAAATCGTAAGAAATATAGATAATCTATATCATTCATCATTCAAGAGAGAAAATAAACATAAATCAAACCGAAGAAACATAAAGGAAATTTTCAATGCACCCTGTAAATGCACATATGTTGCATATAACATGATTTCTAGCCATTGAGAGAGAACAATTTGAACGTTACCTTGTATAAATTATAACAATCTATTTCTCACATAGTAAGAGTCAGAACATTATGATTTTTTTTAGAATATACTAATTAGATATTTAAAGAAGCTCTTTGGTAACATTGGAAAATTATTTTGGAATATGTCAGGGAATAAAGTCAAAATAATAATAACATTAAGGTCATAAATGTATGACGTTTGTGAAATGAATTGTCATTCTGAATAGATCAAATGAAAATGAAAAGAGTTGTCAGTTCTAAATATTTTGGAAACTATATTAAAAGAAGTAGTATATCAAATTTGATTATTTAAAAATATGAAACGGAATGTCCTAAAAGGATAAATAAACAATTTGAAACCCGAAATGAGATTTACCAACAATAATTTTTATAACCGATTTGATTTGTGCATTAGAATTGAAATGTTTTGATCAGCGGCAAGCAGATTGAGAATTAAAAAAATTTAATAAAAAAGTTTGTTGATAATGTACACTATCCACTAGGAGGAATTCTTTTTTTGTAACAATGAATGAGGTGAAAAGTGGAATCTTTGGAAAAATAATTTAAAACAACTAGAGAAGCAGTACCATTTGAATGAAATGGTATCTCCACGATACATTTCAGAAAGAACTGGACTATGGAATCCCATCTAAAATGTATTGATGTAGATGGAATATAACATCAATTTGGTTATTACCAAAACACAAAAGACTGTACAGTGTCCCGGGAAGTAATCTGAAAAAAAGGAATCAACGAGGTGAATGGAAGAAAAAAGTGAACATGTATTTAAAACTATTTCATTTATAAAAAGGGTTAAATAAACTCACTTGTGTTGTGTACATAGTTTGAACTTTGATATTTCATAAACATTGCCCATTGCAATATCCGCCATCTTATGTCTTAGAGTATTTTTATTTAACATCACCTGATGTTCAATGTGTATAATATGTTGCATAGCTGTACTTACATATAATAATAATTCATTTGAGAGTATGTGTTTTTGAATGAACGATCATCGTAGATGAGTTGTTCCTTTTTGAAGATTTTGTAAAAGAATTATGTATTTGTTTTCTTTGAGTTCATATTAAATAACGTTTTTCATTTAAAAGACTTAAATATATATATTGTTGGAAAATTTCATTTCTCGTCGATTGTTTCATTTACTATTTGACAGTTGGCATTATTGATCAGACGGTTCTCAATTAGAGAGAGTTTTGAAACTGAATATACAGGACCGGTCTATAGGATTTTAGAATAAAATAAAAGCAAGTATTTTTTAATTGAATTTTTTTTTATATAAATACAAAAGATTTTTTTTGGCGCTTATAATTTAAATTAAAATAATTTCATCTTATTATATGAACCCAAAATCCTGAGATCATGGAGTTTTCATGTAAATAACAAAAACTAGGATTTTAAAGTACAAAGAAGGTGAGTGTAATTATTTTATGACATATTTTAAAAGATCTTAATATTCCGGGCAAATCAAAAATTTTATTCATCGAAAAGCAATCCAGTATAATATATTATAATAATATGAATCTAGCCCTTTTCAATTTTCGTATTTCTGTAAATATTCCTATCTCAGGTAGGGTTCATATAGCGCCAAGAAATTTGAATACGTGAAATAAATGTTGCCTTTTTCTCAACTGATGGTCAAATCTGGACAGTAGGTCCTTTATTGGCAAGGACCAAATATTCATAAACGCAAGAAGAAGTAAATTGTTCTGACATTAACCAAACACTTTCGCAAGTTAATAATTGAGAAAGGAATTGAATAATTTTAATAATTCTAATTAAATTTGGAAATCGTTATTAAACTGAACCATTACAAAGACAATAAAATATGTAAGTACAATGATTTCATTAGAGTAGATTGATCAGATCTCTCTTTTGTTATTTAACAAACCTAATAATAAACAAAATCACATGAATAAATGAAATCTAGAAAGTTCAATAATTTTTGAATAGTTGCCGAAAAATTGTCTTCCAATAATTTAATGGATTTTAATGTTATAGATTGCAATCAATAATAATTTTTTAGATGGCCAAATAAAGTAATTCTACATCACCTTTTGTATTCTATGTAGCATTTAGATACATCACATTTGATGGAAATTTTGTATCACTCCTACACTTGATGCCAACGCTGTCTTCTGGATAATATATTGTTGATTACATAAATCCACCAACAGTTCTTTGTTAATATATCTCGTCCAAATTGTTTATAACACTATTTTTTTACTATGCCTCTTATAAGTTATATAAATTTCAATATGTTTCAAAAATTGTTCTTTCTGTCGTTTTCTTTATTTCAAAACTGACTCTTTTTCAGCTTGCCTGCTCAACAAACTTTTCCGTAGTTACTTAAACAAAATACCCTCAACAAAGTTATGTATATACTAGAGTTTTTTTCCTCAACATCATAGCGGTTTGGTGTTGGGAAAAAACTCTAGCCTGTTCATTACTACACCACCGGTTCAAAACAGTGCAGTGCAAAAATGAAAGCTATGTTCCAATATACAGGGTGTCTGATAGATGCAAAAATGAACATGTGCAATTGTTCTACTGGTGTGATGTCTGTATACAGGGTGTCCCAGACCAACATACAATTAATTCTACAGAGTGAACTATAGCTCAAAATAGGGCGATTGAAATCAACTTACCTTTATATGCCCCTTTGTGCCATGTGAGGTTGATGAAGGCTTTTTTCCATACCCTTGAATTATTCGAAACCCGTGAAAAGTAAGGCTCTGAATTTTGAATAAAAACTTTGAAACAGAATATCAAAAAGAAAAATGTGAAACGAAATTTTTAAAGTCTTGAATTCACTTGAATTGCTAGACTTAGGTGTAAGGCTAATGAAGACCATATCAAAAGAATAAGGAATCTAAAGAGATAATGAAATAGTGAGGAATCCATCATGACTGTGTACGAGTTTTCAGATCAGTATCATCATTAAAACTCTTCTCTATTGTGCGTTTTAGATAGAATAGACATAACAAAAAATGTATGAAACTTATACAAATGTTCGTACAAAAAATAAACAGTACATATTCCAAATAAATATATGTTCTCTTTATATACGGGCGTTTCCTAAGTAATCTAAAATATTGTAGTGGGCGCTTCGTTACTCCATTTTAAGACGAAAAGTTCCTATAAACATGTGTTATAAGTCTTGTTGTTAATGAGATACCAGGTGTTGAATTGATTTATTATTTCAAATTTGATGTTTTATAACTCTGTTTGTATTGCCGGTATAGTGTGCCGTATTTTTTGTATTATTGTACTTACTTCCCTCTCTCTATTTTTACTGATTTAATTCTTTCCAATCCATAAACGTAGCCGCTACGAATTTCTTTACGGTGATTTTTAATACAAATTTTAGCCACCTTAAAAAATGCGTAGAGGCTACGTTTATTAATTGGAAAGAACGGAATTAGTGAAAATCGAAAGAGGGGAGTAAGTACAATTAAAAAAAATACGGCACTTTTCTACCGTCATTACAAACTGAGTTTTCTCTTAAATAGTTTGAATTCTTATTATATCGATGTCATGTATATATTTACAAGGTACATTATAAAGTTTAAATGAATTTCTTTACTTCGATTTAGTTTAATTTTGACCCTCGAATAGTCATTAATATCTTAAGTTGTAATTGACTCGTGTTAGATATATACAATGTGTAGCATTATTTTTCCATATTATTATATATATATATATATATATATATATATATATATATATAACAATGAAACAACTGTTTATAGGTATACCAAGTTAAGTTTATTTTTAGTTTAAAGTACTATAAAAAATTTCAGTCAATGTAAAAAACAAGGATATTAATATACAAAAAAATGTTATCTTTAATTCCACGCATCGAAGGACATATTATTCAGAGAATAAGTTTTCACATTTTAATACGTATGTATGTTAATTTTAAATGATAAAATTACCAAAGTTGAATACCTAAACATCCTTGAACCTACCTTGTTAATTATTTCGGCACCCAATTGATTATCACTGGTAAAGAAATAATAATAATAAATTATTTACGAAATATTACAGTCCAAGAAAGAAGAGGATTAAAAAATGAACAAAGTGGTGACAGTACAAAAGTTGAAAATGAGAATACGCCTTTTTAATATAGTTTTGATTATACAGGCGGATCCAAAAATATATGACAAATCAAATATTTTTATAGAATACAGTACCTACGTGCTTTTTTATGTAACAAACCTTAGGATTAAATGTCTTGTACATCAATACAATTATCTCGATCACCTGGTTCGTTTCTTTGAGCTGCATCTAGAATGTAATTTAGCATAGCTTCACTGGGATATTTATTTATTTGCTAGTGCCTGGCATAACCAAGAAACCATAACACACTAGCTAGGTGAGTACAACATCCTATGGTTCTGGCACCTGATTTACAAGTGCAGTAGTAACAACTTTAAAAAAATACCTTCGGGAAAATGACCCTGAAAAATCGATGGAAAATATTTTTGAGTTCCTAAAATATCTGCTATGGGGTGGAATGAACACTTAAAAACATAATATTGTGATTATCTCCAAAAAAGACACACTAAAAGGTATCCTAGAAATACAATTTTTGATATATTGATGAGATTATGAAAAAATGTAGTTATGGACTTTTTGTCTTTATTCTTCAACTAAGTGGCGGGGGAAGGTTCAACCTAGAAAACAAAAATGTAACACTTTTTTGTTTTTTAATCGATATCAATGTTTTTGGGGTCATTTAATAGAGTTCTTCCTCTTTAATAAGATGTGCTTCACGAAAATAACAAAATTGTACTATTTCGTCAACGCTATGTGAAAAAGTCGACAATTTTCCCATTTTTCTCGGAAATTTCAAATGTAATGAGGCATTTTTTAAATTCTGATGAAAAGGGGTTAAAAAATAGGAATCTATTCCCAGATATACGATTTACCATATCAGATATAAAAATTTTAAAAATACTTCAATTTACATTTGAAATTTCCGAGTGGATACAAAATTACCTAATTTTGATATAAATCTTATCAAACAGGAAAACTCTTTTAAATGCAGCTAAAATCATTAATATCGGTTGAAAAAACGGAAAAGTTATACATTTGTTCATAAGTTTGAACCTTCCACACCCATTATTTGAAGAATAATGTAGAAAATCTCCTTATTTAAATTTTTTCATAATCTCATCAAGATTTCAAAAATCGTAATTTTAGGACACCTTTAGTATGTTTTTTTGGAGTATTATGTTTTCGAGTGTTCATTCCACCCCTAGCGGATATTTTAGAGACTGCAAAATATTTTCCAGCAATTTTTCAGGATCACTTGCCTAAAGGTAATTTTTTTTGATAGTTGTACCATGACTCTTTTCTGAGATGTGGCCTACAGTCGTTTTTAGTTGTTCACCCTGTACATTTAAAATGAAATAGCAAAAAAAGCAATAAAGAATTTGAAACGTTTATTCACTATTAATGAATAGTACAGTAAATTTGAAAAAAACACATATAAAATTAGAAAAAAAATAACTTGTCCAGGAATCCAACCTATAAAAAATAAAATTGTGTAAGCATATTACATAACAAGTGTGGAAAGTGGAAACTATTGAACGCATTCAGTGAAAGCAAGAAATAAAAAGGGTATATTAATCTGTAGTTGTCATAAAGTAACATAGTTTGAAACTGAATTAATAAAGTTTAACGGATACACATACATTACAGCTAGTTTACAAAAAGTTTATTAGAATAGTTTTTTAATAATATTAAAACTAATAAAAATTTTACTTCATAAATATTTGATGAAACATTACGTTAAATCAACAGAAATCCAATCTGATTAAAGAAAATTCCATCGTTTACTTACGGTCACTTTTTCTCACGCAAGAGTCGCTGTTTCGAGTGCCTCAACCATTCCATAACGTACACTTCAAAATACTTATCTGTGAAACATTTAAAGGTGAACAGCAGCTGATAAAACAATTACTTTACATCAAATTGTGCCCATGGAGACCTTTGATCGATCATCATAAACTACATCAAACTTGATTTTCAGCCAATTGACTGGGACCCATTTTCCATAAGATACATGCGGGGTTCTTCAAAGGAATAATAACATATTTTATTTCGAGAAGTTACTTTTCATGATTTACCATCTATTACATGCCTCACTCCGTTTGGAAGGTAAATTCAGGTGTGCCATGAAAATTCATACTTCTTTTCTGTATAAAATAATATACCATTCACATCTTGTTATTTTCATCCTGGACCATATTGTATATTAACATCGTGGAATTGTAATTTAATGAAAGCTAAGCATTATTAATACACTGTATACAAAAAACACTACTGATGAGGAAGATATATGAACACATTATCAAGTTAAATGAGTTTATAATTAATTGTATCCAATTGAGTATCCAATAGCTGTGTTTCTACAATAATAAATAATTGAATTCTGTTTGTTGACTGGAGCATTCAGTGTCATAAGTTACATATTCTTCAACTAGATTAATATAGGTACCATTGTAAGGGAGTGCATTTTCAAATGGAAATGAGCTTTTTAACAGAAATTTCTTTAAAGTCTTAAACAGTCTCTAATTGTTTACATGAACTGTTAGTATTAATGTTAAAAATTTCTAAACCTGCAAAACTATATTGATGGACTAGAACTAGAGAAACTTGATTCAATATTTTTTGTACTGTTTAATACAATGTCTGTATCAAACTATCTGAAACAGTTACTCCCCTTTACATATTTACCAACTATTTGTTTTTTATTTTATTTATGTAAGTAGCTTCTGAAACATCTTGAACATTGAAAATATTTTCTTCTAGATTCAAATTTCTGCCAAGATATTAATAATAATATCTACCCTATTGCAATATTAAGTTTTTTGTAGGGTATAATGCATATTTAGGATTTGCAATATTGTGAATCGTTTTTAAAATATACTTACTATCTAAAATATTTTAAAAGTTGAAAAAACCCTTATTTTGTAAACTCTATTATAAAATGTTAGTGTACAATTCCACCACCTGGAATTTCAATGTACAATAGTCGATTAAAGTATTGACTGAGTATAAAGTTTTAATAATTATGCTTTTGGAATAGGTAGGTACTCACCGATAAAAACTGTTGTTCGTCCATTATAACAAGAATTATAACTGAGTATAGAAACTGTAGCTAAGTAGGAACTAACAAAAACGAAGACCACTTTATTCAAGTACTTTTTCTTGCAAAAAATGTGCTTCCTGCAAATAAAATATAACACAAAACTTAAAACCACCCGCCATTTCATGCTTGTCATTTGTTTCCACAGATAACTACTGTTTGTCAGCTCCTCTTCTGTTTTCTTCTTTTTTTAATGTTACTGTGATCTTTAATATGAGATATTACTGAGAGGTTTATGAACTAACATCGTACAGACGTAATCCTAGGAAATTACTAAAAATTATTTCGAAATATGTAAAAGTAACTGCAACTGTTAATTTGTAATATAACAGTAACGTTCTGTATGTGACATTAGTGAGAAGTATACAAATAAACATCGTATGAATGTTTCCTATATGAAGTTGCTGAAAAGAAGTTCATAGGATGTGTATGTAACTGCGAATTCAAGTATTATTGTGTACATCAAAAATGTGTTTTATTTACATGACATGGATGTTAAAAGAGTTGGTAATAAAATTAAGACATCTAGGAGATATCTTATAAACGTTTTAAATAAACATCATGAAAAGTCTCTAAAAAGAACATCACAAAAAAGACTTGTTATGTTTCTTGTTTAGTGGGAACATCAATCAGCATTTAGAAGCACTCAGTTCTATTCTAATCGACTCTAGTTTACTCTACTCCGTTCGTATAGACTGGTCTCTCTGCTCGTGATATGAATTCTGTTGCTGCTGATTATACATTGTACTTCAAACATTCTATAAAGTTTAGTGAAACGTACTGGAATTGAAAAAGTACCACTGACAAACTGACAGATCCTAAAAAGTATTGATTTCAGTACGAATTCACTGATACTGGCAACACCTCACTGAACCGAAACAGCGGGAAACGTATCACTGTTGCCGTGCACTCGGTAGCAGCAAGAGGAACGTGTTTGGCTATCGCGTGTGGGTATCTGTGGCGTAGATGTCTGTCGTGCATCAAACGGTGGACATACTGCACTTTATTAATGTATTAAAATCAGTTGATGTACCCAGCTCCTGACAGTTTGATATTTTTTTAAAATAGGTTTTTAGGACTCCATCACAATACTTCCGTTATATGTATACATAACATATGCTATACTCAAGGTGAAGTAAAAAAATTGGAAACTTCCTCTTTCCATGGCTACAAAGATTGTTAATTCAGGATTTGATAGATAGATAAGATGGATAAATTTTATTGTATAATGAAGAAATACAAATTCTCATTACAATGAGTTCGATTGAACAATTAAGAAAAAAGATACAAATATGAATATAGTTATAAGTAGTATTAATGTAAATAAAATAAACAGTAATCATAAAAAAGAAGCAACATTAAACATACGATTAAAAAATGTGTAGGAATCAATTGAGCTTGGGAACCCCGGGGCCAGATCATACCTCTGGCGAACACACCGTTCTCACTGTTTCAAAATGGAAGAATCCATTTTCAGTATAGCCAGTAGAGCATGAATTAGCCTCGTCAGACTCCGAAAATCATCAGAATACAAAAGCAATACTAAATCATCAAAACATTTCAAATCCTGAAAAAAACGTGAGTCAGTAACTTGGTTATATATAGGACAGTCGAACAAAATGTGACACAGAGATTCACTGGCATGCAAATTACAAATTGAAGATTTCTTGCGTTGACACAAAGTAAGTTATATTACGATAGGAAATTTTTAATATACCATTACTACATGTATGTAATTGAGCTATAATTCGGCAAATATATATTGGGGTTAACCGATAAAGATAATTATTTGTATAATGTATTGATAAGTACTTATAAGTAAGAGGATACGAAGATCCTTCCACACTTTCCAAATCCTGGGTTTTCAGTTTACTATAATAAAAATTAAGGATTGTATTTAATAATATATTGGAAATGCTATTGAGGAAGGGAACCCATCGATTTTTGCATTCAGCAAATTTAAAATATTCCTTCACCTCAGCCTCGAGATGCATCAACTGAAACTAGTTTGATTTTACTCAACAAACTTGACTTGACTTGCAAATCAAACTATTTATGTAAAGAAGTTTGACTTGAATCGATTTCAGTATCTTTAGGTTTGACTTGAAATCAAACTTCTTCAAACAGTTTGAATATTATATTGGGCAACGTGTTGACTTCCAATTCTAATAACTGAGAGCGTACCGCCTACCTCCTACCCCTACCGCCATTTGTTTTCATGTCTGAACCTGTCCTCTGCTACTCCGCAAATCAGTTATAGTATAGTTCATATTTCGAAGGATAGATACGCTTGGCTTGTTGCGTTTGTTTTGAAGTGCGTGCATTGTGCGGTAATGTTGGAAGTCGAAATGTCTGAACCTTATTCATGTAGCGGCTCGGAATACGTACCAGAACAAAGTGAATCTGATTTAGAAGATTTTCCCCCTGCAAAAACTACGAAAAAGAAATCTGTAGACGAGGCAAACTTAATCAACAAGAGAAAGAAATATACACATTTTTTTGATGTTGCGGTAGGTGATTTTAAAACAATGAAAATTGCAAAGTGCAAATTATGTAAAAATAGTGGAACAAGTTCTTTAAAACGGCATTTGATGAAGAGCCACAAAAAATTGTATGATGAAGAATTTCCGCAGAAAGCAACAACTTCTGGAACAAGTAGTATTTGTGGTAATAACAACATAGAACGTTGGATCCAAAATTGTAAAAATGACCTGGTAAGTTTTTATACAATTAACCCTAGAACCACAACTGTCTTACCTCACTTTTTTATGACTGCGCCCGTGATTTTTGGCCTTATAGAGGTCAACCACCATC
This sequence comes from Galeruca laticollis, assembly GCA_963921935.1. Classification (NCBI taxonomy): domain Eukaryota; kingdom Metazoa; phylum Arthropoda; class Insecta; order Coleoptera; family Chrysomelidae; genus Galeruca; species Galeruca laticollis. The sequence goes on along the minus strand of OY998179.1, from coordinate 182,911,199 downwards.
TACCTTCATAATTAATGTACTTAAGAAACCTCGATATCACGTGTTAAATTCGAACGCCGCGGTCGCTATAGTCGCCTCTATTGTATAGTAATTCACCACGTTTTCGGGTCAAAATCGAGTCAAAATAGTTTTTGGACGTCATCTCTTTTATTCTTAAAGTTAAAAATATACGGTTTGTTTTATTGTACTTGTAATTTTTATTAGCAGGGGGCTCTATGCCAGATTTTTTGATTTTTGATTTGTTTCGCTAAAATGGTGTCAAACTTTTTACCAAAGACGAATTTAATAAATGTAGCACTAGATCCCCCTGTTAATAAAAATTTTAAGTACAATAAAACAAACCGCATGTTTTTTAACTTTTGGAATGCCGTCTAAAAACTATTTTGAATTGATTTTGACCCAAAAACGTGGTGAATTACTATACAATAGAGGCGACTACAGCGGCTGTTGCGCGGCGCGGCGTTCGAGTGATGTCGGGGCACCTTAAAGTCTCCATTTATATATTTATATAAAAACAAAAATTATTTTTGTTTGTTTTAGAATTCTATTGGGCAAAATTTGGATTCGAAGATAGGGAAAAATAAATTTATGGATCTATTAGTGGAGTACACTGTAAAAAATATTTGCCATTTAACTTATTTGAAGATGATATAACCCACCAATTATACAACTACATTAATCCAAAATTAGTTGTTCCTTCAAGAAACCAGTTGAAGTCACGAATATTTTCCAAATTTGATGTTTCGAAAAATTCAGTAAAGATACTTTTAAATGCTTGTTACTCAAAAATTTCGTTTACGATGGATGGATGGTCTTCTCATTCGATGAAGGGCTACTATGGAGTAGCCGTTCATTTTATTGATAGTAACTAGACATTACATTCTTTTTTATTAAATTTTGTACCCGCAAAAGGAAAACATAATGGCCTTCGAATGGCAATTTTGTTTTTTGAAATAACGGCTGAATTCAATATTACACACTCTATTCAAGGTATTACTACTGACAGCACTAATAGTAATTTAAGAAAATTATTATTCACCTCACACTGACAAAGAGTCACCCCAAACCCAAATTGAATGTACAGTCAGTGTGTTCGAAAAAAAGTCTGATGAAGTTACTGATTTTGATATAGACTTGCTTGAACTTTGAATAGAAACGAAAATTCATGGAGATACGAAATCGACAAATACGCAGCTGAATCACGAGCAGACAGTACCGAGGACATATTAAAGTGGTGGAAACGGCACGAAACTGCATTTCCCACTTTATCTAAAATGGCGAGAGACTTTCTAGCCACCCCAGCAACATTAGCCTGCATAGAACGCTATTTTTCAAGAGCTTCTTTGACAGTCACAAAAAAACGAAACCGATTAAATGACCAGTCTATTAGAACATTAATGTGTTCAAATTCGAGGCTTCAGCAAGAATCCGTAAGAAATATCACACAAGGATGGCAAAAAAAGGTTACTATGTAATATATTGTTGCTTTCACTTAATTTTTAAGAACTTTACTTTTCATAAAGAATTTTGAGGTGACAAATTCGAGTTGATCAAAATAATTTTTTGAAATAATGTATTTTCTTTTTGTTTGAAATAATGTATTTTCATTTTGTTTAAAATGAATGTATTTGTTGTACCTACTTACTATTTTTAACATAAATATTTTACCCATTCAAGATATATCTACTAAATAAATTATTTTTCAAACTCTCTCAAACTAGTTCGACAAACAGTTTGAATTTTCAAACCTGTGATCATTGTCCAGTTTGATTTGACTTGAATATTTTTTCTGAAAGATTGACTTGAGTTTGACTTAATTTCAAGTCAAACTTGTGCAACTCTACCTCAGCCAGATCGTTATATTTAGTATTAGTGTCACCCAAGTTTAAAAGTCACAAGAAACATTGTTTAGACAGTTGGTGGTCCTTCATTGATTTCAATTTATTCAGCAAAGTAGAGAACACTTAAAAATTAAATGGGATAGCTTAACTGAACCTGTTTCTAGTCTGACCATATAATTGGGAGTATATCTGCTATACATTAGTCTTTTAAAGAAAGTGGTTTGAACCCGTTCTAATATATCTGAATTTCTTGAACCCCAGAGAGAAATTGTGTAAGTTATCGATGAAATAATAATTGATTCATACAGTTTTATTTTCGCTGGCCATCAGTTAATTCTGGACTGACACATGATATTCATTTCAGCCCTAATTGCAGGGTTTTTTCTAAGCGTTATGTTTGACGTTTCCAGGAATATGGCAGATGATGAAAATGTGACTTCCAGATAAGTAAAATTCTTAACAATTTCAAGTGGCTTATTCGTAAAAGTAAAGCCAGGACTGTAGTTGCTACTATGGCCTCTCCTGTAGAAGACCTTTATTCTGGTTTTGTCCATGTTGACTGTTAAACCGCTAAGAAGAGAGTAATTTTCCAAAGTGTTAGGTTACTGGCGATATCTACAGGAGAGTCGCCCAAAATAACCAGGTCCAGGAACAGCAGACCTGAAGTAGTCTTCAATGTTTGTTATAAAGAGAGAAAATAGTAGCGGACTGAGGGACACCCTGAAGAACTCCCTCGAAAATCACGTGACATTTACTAAATCTGTGATTAACTTTAATTGACATATTAGGATGAACTTATAGATTCTTTATAACCTAAATTAATTTAGCACTACTACCCAGTGCATATAATTTGTTCCACAACATATTATGATTTACGCTGTCAAAAGCACGTTTGAAGTCTACCAAAAGGACCCAACACCCTAAGCTTTGGTAATCTTAGATGGATTTGCAGAAGAGAATTTCAAATAACAAAAAATAGGGGAGACTGTTGTATAATGGGACAATTCAAATTACCTGCAAAATAAGTTAAGGAAAAATCCGAATTAATTAGAGTGACATTTGCCAGAACTGCCCTCTATTATCAGTTAAAAATATTATCAGCAAAATGTTTGGTTTGTCTGAAACCGGCGAACATCTAATTGCTAAGAAGCAAAGTTTTTATTTTCGCTTTGAAATCGAGTGGAATATTTGCGTTATTTACCAAAAGATATATGTGAATCTTTTTTTACGTATTGCCTAAAGTATTTACAACGTAAGCTGAGATCAACATTGCTCATATTTACGTTTCTGTTACCAACATAAATTCTTAACCTAAAAAGGTACAGTATTGTATATTGAGACACAATTATGGAGTGCATACTGGGACTGTCCCACTATAAACCCCACATGTTTATAATTGCAAAACAATTGAATTGTGCATAGTGGGACTGCAATGGACAGTACTAATTTGGGCCAGACAATGTATTATATTATTTAAAAAAAGGTCTATGGTTTGATTAGGTATAATGCTGAATTTTATTTTCAATAAAACACTTTAGGAACGTATTATTTACATATGTGTAATAGAGTTAAGATGTTTCTTTTTGACTGCAGAAAATGGATAACAAAAAGAGGTTAGAAAAACGAATAAATCCCATAAATACAGTAAGCAAACGCACAAAATACCATGAAGCAAGCTCTATTCACTGTAGTTAATCAAAACATTAAAATCAGAGATATGTCGCAAAATACGAGAGTGTTGATGAGGAACAAGAAGTAAGTGTTAGTTTCAAGAGGCATCATGGATAGATATGTGAGAGGAGAATATTCTCTGTAAGAAAATTCTCCCGAAAATATTCTCTAGAGAAGTTTTTCTACAGAATTCACACTGAAAATTTTTTGCAATGATTTTTAAAATTTTGAGTTTCTCTAACCTTTTCTATAACTGTGGTAACAGTGTTTTACGTTTGGCTGGCAACAGTGATTCAGGGAAATCCCCTAGAAGTGCGAAGGTATACTCCTATACAGCCGAGTGAATTGAAGTGAGACTAGTTTTGTTTTGGTGTTCCGTTTGGCTTAGTTTAGACTGTCTATATGATAAAAACATGGAGCAAAATAAATTGAAGGGTACTACAAAACCGTAAAATAACGCTTGGAAATATTTTAATACATACAAGGATCTGCCCTTTTTATTCCGAAATATTCCAGGTATTAGACTATTTGTGTTCGTTTGTTACAAATCGAGCAGAGCCTGATACTAAGAATTCTACAAATGATCCTGATATTTTTAATACAGATGGTTTGCCTTTAGATAAAGACACTGCCAAATCAGGCTGTTCCAGAGAAAATACGGAAAATAATTTGTCTTCGCCTCTTACTCCTAAAAATAATACTGGTACTCCCGAATCAATAAGACCCCATTTAAAAGCAGAATAAAGAAATTTTAATCAGAAAAGAGAGAAAGTTACATCACTGATCCTAACAGACACACCAGTGATGGAAAAAAAAGCAAAGAGAAGCAGAGAAAATGGCCAAAGGAACAAACAAAACATAGAAGGTAATGGATGTCGCAAAAAATGTATTTGCAGGCTCCAGTGACAGTGACATGTCAATTAAAGAATTGTATGATGACAGTTTCGATATATCGGACGAATTTGCAATGGAAACATTATGATATAAAAATACATGATTTTGTTATTGTGAAATATTCATTGGAAGAAGAGAATTGAATATTATGTTGGACAAATTAATATGTCAGAGTATGTCATCTTATCTAAAAAAGACTGATGATACATTTTCTCCTAGAAAAACGGGAGAAAGTTTTTATTACGAGCGATGATATTTTAATCAACTTCCTTTTATTTTCATTTGTGCAGGGTCTGAACGATCTTCCTAGCTATGGTGTTTTAATTTTGACGTTTCTCCTTATACTATAGAATAATGTTCCTATTTGTTTAAATTTGTTCCTTGTTTGTTCCTTTTATCTTATATCATTTGTTTTTTTATATTCTAGTTACCAATGATAGCAATGTTTTTGAATAAAATATGAATTTGCATCTTTTCTTCTGGATTATATTCATTTTATTTCAACTTAACCCCATTACTATCAGGTTGTCCCAGTATGCAATGGTCCCAGTCCCATTATGAAATAGGTATTGGTTGTATAGTGGGATTTGGGCGTATAGTGAGACAAACCTATTCTAATTATGCTCTTCACTTTTTCATTGTTTCAAGTATTTTTTAATAATACTTTTTCGTTTCCAATATAATTATTAGTTGATAATTGGATTCCAGATAAAAATGAAGAATATATGATCATTTGTGAAATATTGTCCCACTATACAACAGTATCCCCTATTGTCTACACAGCTTCTATTTTTTCTATACTGTGTCGAATGATTTAATAAAATCAAAGTAAATACTTTTGCCATGCAGTTGACTGAAGCCTTTCCCCGAAAATTATTAGGATCGTCTAACGCCCCTTCTTTACGAAGCATGGTTAATATTGGGTCATACCAAGCGGTGGGAATGTTTTCAGTGCTTAAAATTTTGTTATACAAACTACATAAATATAATAACCAGTTCTGTGGAAGATGCAATAAATGTACATAGGCAATTCCATATTTTCCAGGTGCCTTACCGTTCTTGCAAACCTCCAATACTCCATAAAGTAGTCAGATATCAGAACCTAAGAGACAAAATCCAGCATCATAAAAAGTCAGACTCGAATTTAATTTTGGCTGATAAATATTATCATTAAACGTCTCCCATTCCGCAATCTGTATGTGAGATCTCGAATGCCCAAACTTAAAAGATTTTAGTGTTTTCCAGAAATCAGCATGATTTTTGATTTGTCTTAAACTTACTAACTTCTTGTAATTTTTTTTTGGCAGATAAATATTCTGTTCGGTAGAGTTAAGGGACATGTTTTTTTGAATTGCCTGAGTTTTGTATTTAAACTGCATTTAGCATAAAGACACGCTACATCAAACCATCGATGTCGTCTTGAATTCACAATATTGGAAACTTGGGAAACCAAACCAATGGTTGTCGTGACTTCACAAATCGTGGAACAAATATTATTTTAGCATTCATTAACATCAAGTAAACGACTAACATTTGGAGTGTTGCATTAAGTGAACATATTTAAAAGACTTTTCATCGTCCCATTTAATAATTTCAGATTTTGGAAAAAATTTGTGGAAAATCTATAGCGCGGAATATTTATATTGAGTCAAAGTTTAAGATTTATCAGAAAATAATCAGACAAGTATTGATCGCCTAGTACAATAAACTCTTCGACAATGTCCAGTTTATCCAAGTTTCAAAAACACACTTTGGTACAAGGAACTACTATATGTAAAATTAGCTGGCCTGTCAGTCGGTAAATGTCCATTAATAAAAGCTGTCTACTATCACTACTATACATATTGGGAAGAAACCTGGAATCTTCCAAAACTTCTACAGGTATAGTACTTAATTCTCCTACTCTGGAGTTAAAAACGCCGAAAATACCTAAGAAATGACCCTTGTAAGTGAAAAATTATGTTATCAATAGAATTTTGGAAGATTTAAGTAGCTTATAAAAGTTTAAAGCCTGATTAATATATGTTAGGCATACAGTAAAACTAATATTTTTATATTCAAATAAACAGATTAGCCACCAAGCAGATGATTCCAGAAGCTGTACTTTGTAAACGTTTAGCAAAACATAGCTATGCCACCACTTGCTCGACCTCGAGATTTTTCCTTGACAGCTGGAGAGTAAATTACACCGAACGTGTCTGACAGCAGCACCTCAATATCATTCGTAACCCAAGTTTAATACAGACAAAGAATATCAAAATTGAACATTGATGTATCACCAAGAAATGTAGTAATGTGGTGTATTCCATTTAGATTCCAGAATTTCATAGAAAGCGTAAAAAATGAATATGTAATAAGGAATACGTTTACTCTTCTAAAAAAATAATCGTGGACGCAGGTGTCCTTAGTCTGAGAAAGTTGTACTTACACAGTGTTGTCATCTTCATTTATAAAAACAGACCATCTCTTCACGGATTATCACATGATTATCTTACAAGAAATAAAAAAAAATATTTGTACAGGTTGCTATATCGAAAACAAAATGAGGTCAACGCTGTTTCACTTACTTAGCAAACAGATTTTTCAATGTTTTAGACGAAACGTACAAGAATTATATACTGCACATAAATTCAGTTTCAATGATAAAAAAAATATTCAAAGAGTATCTTTTGAATTTGGAGACAGATATTGTAATACAATTCATCCAAAGCAAATCGTGATATTTACGAGTATACTCCACTATTCCACTGGTTGTTTCACAAAGTAAAAAAAACTTTTTCAATTTCAATTTTATCTATGCGCAGTATGCTAATAATATTGTTTCATGATGATGATATAACTGTATATTGGGTTATGGGCATGCACAACCTACGGGTACTAATGTGTCTTCTCAATGTTTACACTCCTAACTAATATCATATTGTTATCATTATGAGAAAAATTTATTGTAATATTTGAAATTTGGAAAATAAACATATTATTATTATTATTATTATTTTCCTTTTTGTGTCACCGGATTTACACCCGGCGTGTTTCAACGACAGTCGGCCTCAACAGCAAGACTTTCGTTGGGTGTCACTATTCTAGAAATGACCTAACAATGTTTGTCGCATCCAGGATTACAGATTTTTGCATTAATCGATAGGTTGACTCAGGAATATCAATGTCTTTGAGGGAAGTACTTAGTTTCTTGGGAATTAGCCCCATACAGGATAAAACAACTGGAATGATCTTGACTTCTTTAAGATTCCACAATTCTTTTATTTCGGTCCTTAGCTCGGCGTATTTGCTTAGTTTTCCATTGTATTTGCTTTCTGTGTTAGAATTATTTGGGATCGATATGTCAATAAGCAGAGCTTGCTTGGATTGTTTATTAATGACTGTGATGTCTGGCCTGTTGTGTCGTACTGTTACGTCCGTCATGATAGTTTTATCTCAGTAGATCTTAACATACTGATTTTCGATAACTGGAGGGGGCTTATATTTGTAATATGGCTCGTTGTTCTGTGGATCAAGGTTAAGTTTTTTCAGTACTTCTAGGTATACTACTGTGGCAACTTTGTTGTGTCGTTCTAGATATTTAGTTTCAGCTATGCTTTGGCAACTAGAAAGAATGTGTTCAATCGTTTCTTGACTTCTGTTGCACTTTCTGCACCTATCTGTTGGTATTTCTTCCTTCAAGATATACTTTTGGCAATTCCTCGTTTTTATAACCTGATCTTGTATACCAACCATAAAACCTTCAGTTTCTGGGAACAGCGTTCCAGTTTTAAGCCATTCAACCGATTTAGCTTGATCTATCGTGTCTTTCTGTAAATTATTATTATTATTATTATTATTTTAACTAGTTCTCTTCTTAAGGCATTTTACATGAACTCAGGCCTTTTGGTCTGAGTGTGGTTTATTCAAATATACAGATATAAATCTATCAAAGCATGTTTGACCTTCCACTTTTTAGCGTTATTTTCCCAGTACTTTCCTTACAATGGTGCAAGTGCCAAGAATAGCTGTTTTCTGCATATTTCCAATTGCAGATGGACTGATTTTAAGAGTATCCACAGCCTTACCAATTTGCCGTGGTACAATGCCTGTTGTGGATAGGACCATGGGTAGGATAGTAACTTGGTCTACTTACCACTGCTCTTTGATATACTGAGCGAGGTCATCATATTTTCGAAGCTTTAGGTTGATTGTGTTTTCCATGTTGTTATCATTCACAACTGCGAAGTCGATAATCCATACCTGTTTTTCTCTCAGGCTCCAAAGAACCACATCCGGCCGGTTTGCTTCATTTGTCCGATCAGTAAATATTGTTCTATCCCAGTATAATTTGTAGTGGACGTTTTCTAGGATGCTTGCTGGTGTATACTTATAGGTGAGTTTATCTGTTCCGGGTATCAAGTTATATTTAGAAGCCAGAGCATGGTGTACTATCTTTCCTGTTTGATCGTGGCGTTTTTTGTACTCAGATGCGGCGAGGGAGCTGCATCCTCCAGTTATATGTTGGATGGTTTCCCCCATCCTGCCACACATTCTACAAGTGTCATCTATCACGGTTGGATCTTTAATAATATATTTGAGATAGTTCCTAGTTGGTACAACCTGATCCTGTATGGCGATCATGAACCCTTCAGTTTCAGGGAAAAGGTATCCTGTTCGTAAGTAGTGATTCGACCACTTTTTATCTGTACCCTCTGCGGCTAGGATAGTAGGATGTCTTCCATGCAGTGCTTTCCTCTGCCATGCTTCTCGTCTTTCTTGTACAGATGTTGGGTGAATGTCACAGTTATTAGTTAGGTTCAATGGGGTGTATTTATCATCTTGAGAGCATACTATATTATGAGAGCATACATTATTATTATTATTATTATTATTATTATTACTATTATTATTATTATTATTATTATTATTATTATTATTATGGAACTGAGGCACAGGTTTGTCCTGGTGTGTTCCGCCTATACGGGTGGAGGCCAAGTATAGGAGGAGGAATGATCTAACAATGTTGCATGTTTGTAGTATTACGGCTTTCTGTGTTTGGTTGTATTTTTACAGCATTGATGAGTACATGAGCTATTCCTTTGAGAGTGCATTATACTTGAATACCTGATGAAATATGGTTAACCTACGATAATTGTTTATTTTTTCTATACAGTTCTATACTTTTATATGTTTTTATATAGTTTTTCATCCTTTTATAATATGTCTTGGTGTACTTTTAGATTTTTATTCTATTGTAGATATTTTGTAACTATTTGTACTTTTTATTGTGTGATTGTTCTCTTTTTTTTGTTTTTTCTCATAATGTAATTAATTATCTATTAATCGTTTGTAATTATAATAATATTTTATATGAGATGACTATAAACGTGCCCTGTATGTAAAATGGTCAATAAACGAATATATATATATATATATATATATATATATATATATATATATATATATATATATATATAGTTGCGGGTAGATTGAGTTCTGATAGGTGTCCGATGAAGGATGTGTGAATGAGGCCTGTTGATGAAATGATGATTGGTATGACACTGACCGTTTTTTTTCCATATTTTTTCAAGTTCTATGGCGAGCGGGATGTACTTTTGGATTTTTTCCGAATATTTAGCTGGTACTTTGTGGTCATTTGGTATTAAGATGTCTATTAGGTATGTGTGCTTCTCCTTCTTGTCCGTGAACGTAATATCGGGTCTATTATTGGTGGAATAGTTGTCACAGTAACATTACATATAAATAGCTCTGTGAAAATCAGATATTTGACTTGGTATTTTTGTGAATTAATTATTTTTTGTGAGAGCAGCACGTTAATAAGAGTATATTTTGTTTGTGCAATTGTGGAAGACATCAAAAACTGAAAGTTTAGTGATATACACTTGTTTTTACCATCCAACTGTAAGTATAAAAATAATTTATTTATACTGATAACAGTAATTAACATCTTGGACATTGATGTTATTCCACCACGGTAAAAATTTTGGTTAAAATATTAGCTGAAAATCACGAGAAATAGAAATATTTGATATTTAGATTTGCTCCATTGGCAAATACTGAATAGGAATGTCGGACGCTGATCCTGAAGTTCCACATGAGTCATCGGAAGCGTGTATTAGATGTCGGAAAACTGTAAAAAAAATTAACTACGCATCTCGGTGTACCAAATGCGGTACTTTATCACACAATAGTTGCTTAAAGGACGTGAAAAATGTGAAACATATGAGTGACGGCTCAGTGATTTGCTGTGGGGATACAGAGAGAAAGGTTAAAGAAGTAAAAGATACGAAATCAGATTATGAATTGGGTAGTGTGGCAGATAAGATCACAATTAAATACCTAGAAGAGATAATAAAACAAAAAGATTTAATAATTAAAAATCAGGAAGTTGCAATTCAAAAACAAGATCTCGCCATAAACTGTCTAAGGGACCAACTATCTTTATTAAAATGTGTTACCACGGATGCAACTTCTTCACATTTAAATCTAGATGTACCGAAAAATTCAACAGTTCTCAGAACTCCTACTCTACCCTCTCCGCTATCAAAAAATGGAAATACACCTGTAATAAAATGTAATGATCCCTGTAAAAATCAGCCGGTAACAACGAATGCTTTAAGAAATGCACTTCATAATGCAAAAACTGTCCAGGTTTGCCATGATGTGGTTAATTTGACAAAGAGTGATTTATTGGATGCCGGAACAAAGAAGAAGACAACAAGAAACATATTGAAAGGAAGTAACGGAGATTTCTCAAAATGCCCATTCAAAGCAGCAGTATCCTTCACAAATAGCCATAGACATTATCACGTGACAAATTTTGAACCCGACGTAGACCCAAATGATTTAAAGGACTATTTGAAAAATTATGCGCCCAATGTTATAGTTATGAAATTGAATTCACGTCAACCTAGTGCTTATTCATCATTCAAAATTTCGGTGCCTGTTAATGAAGTGGACAGTATTCTTAAGAATGATATATGGCCAGACAATATATCGGTAAATAGGTTTTTTTCAGGGAGACGTCAAATTCAATTCACCAGTTAGTACATAATTTGTCTGAAGATGATAATATATTCATTGATACAATGCTTTTTGAAAAATTTGAGTACTCAGTATTTCATCTAAATGTCCAAAGTCTTACAAATAAAGTCAATAACCTGACTGTATTCTTGGATGAATATCCATTTGATATACTCTGCATTGGTGAGCACTGGCTTGATATAAATAGTTTAGAGAGCATCAAATTAAGTGATTACTCATTAGCATCTAGTTACTGTAGATCTTCCAGAAAATTACATGGTGGTGTAGCTATATTTGCATCGCATCATATTAATTTAAGTTATATTGATATCAGTGACTTTTGTATACCTTTCCATGCGGAGTTCTGTGCTGCTGAAATAAAACAAAGAAATTGTGTTTTGTTAGCCATATACAGATCATGCAGTAAAGGCAAATTAGAAATATTTGTGGATCAGCTACAGAGTGTTATTAATAAGTTATACACAAAGTACAAATCTATTATTATCATGGGGGATTTTAATCTAGACTTGAATGATGATAGTGAGTACTCAAAGATTTTGATAAATATTTTTTGTGCGTATGGTCTAAGGCACTTGGTTCATATGCCGACTAGAATAACTAACACAACTAGCTCATGTATTGATAATATAGTCACAAACTTAGATGATGATAAACTCCATACAGGGGTGTATGAACCATTAGTGTCGGATCATAGTGGTAATTATTTGTTTTTTAGAATTGATCATTGTAATAATACATCCGTTAGGAAGTGTATGAGAAGAATTGTAAATAATAATAATTTAATTAGTTTTGTAAACCAAATTCAGGAAGTTCAATGGCCTGATTCTGGACGACTAAATTCGGATCAGTATGCAAATCTCATTACCGATATACTGTCTACATGTGCTGATACATGTTTTCTTTTGAAATCAATTGCTCATAGAAAGACAGCTTTAAACTGGTTTACAAGCGAACTTAAGGCAATGCGTAATGAAGTCTACCATTTGAGAGAGAAATTTAGGTCTGAAAAATCACTCTTAGATTGGTATAAATACTGTCAATTGCGGAAAGACTACCGTAAATCGCTTAAAATTGCGAAAAAGAATGCATATGAAAAAAACATTAATGAGTCAGATAACAAGAGTAAAGCTATCTGGAGTATTGTAAATCAGGAAAGAAACACTAAACATCAGAACAGAGTGTCGCACACATTAGAATCTAGTGAATTTAACAAATTTTTCGCAGGCATATCGGAAACTATTCTGAAAAGTATTGACAGTCCCCAAACTGACCCATTACATTTTTTGAATGCCCTACCTAGACCATCATCATCCTTTTTCATGTCGTCAATTTTGGAGACTGATGTTCACGAGGCTGTATTATCTCTAAAATGTAAGCCAAGTCTGGATTTTAATAATTTAAACGCAAAGATGATTAAAGTTACTTTGACTTCGCTAGTTGGACCATTGACAACCTTATACAACAAATGTATAAATGAGGGGAACTGGCCCCACGTACTGAAAATATCAAAAATTATTCCGGTATTCAAAAGTGGCGACATCGATCTCGTTAACAACTATAGGCCTATAGCTATTATACCTATAATCTCCAAAATATTTGAAATACTGATAAAAAATAAACTAAGCTCCTATTTAGAACATAAGAACTTAATATCTGAATGTCAATTTGGGTTTCAGAAACATAAGTCAACCATTCTGGCAATCTTGAATGTGATTGAGAGCATAGTTGAGGGTCTGGATGCGGGTAAAAACACGTACGCCATTATGTGTGACCTAACTAAGGCCTTCGACTGTGTGAGCTCGGACATTTTATTGCGAAAGATGGAACATTACGGATTCCGTGGTCGAGAGTTGGAATTGTTTAAATCTTATTTGGAAAATCGTCAGCAATACGTAAGCTACAATGGCTGTGAATCTAGTCGGATGTCGGTAAACGATGGAGTCCCGCAGGGTTCAGTGTTAGGACCATTATTATTTTTACTATACATAAACGATCTACCGGCGTCTCTTGAGTGTCGATCGGTTTTATTTGCAGACGATGCTACATTCTTAACGAAAGGAGAGGAAAATGTCAGCATCGAGAATCTAAAGTTAGCTAAATCTTGGTTTGATTCAAACAATTTGAAATTAAACGATGGGAAAACTAAAAAAATAACATTTAGCTCTGTGAAACGAGGTACCAAAGGGGAATCTGTGAAATTGTTGGGTATCACATTAGATCCTGGTATCAATTGGGGGGACCACATAGACTCACTATGCTCAAAGATTTCATCACAGATTTTTGCAATGAGACAATTACGCTCATCTATTGGTAGTAATCTTGTTATGCGTACGATTTACTTTGCGTTGATCCACAGTCATCTGGCTTATGGTATCTCTCTATGGGGTAACTCTAGCAGAGTACAAAGAGTCTTTACTCTTCAGAAGACTGCTTTGCGCATTATTCATAATGCAAAAAGTCGAGTACATTGCAGTGGACTTTTCGCGGAATATGGGATCCTGCCATTGCCTTGCATGTACATGTTTGAGACACTTCTGTGTATTCATAGGGGTGTACTACATATGGCAACTCATTCTGGTGTTCACTGTTATACCACCAGAGGTGCAGAGCGACTCATTGTGCCTTTTTCTAGGCTGCATCAAACACAATACAACAAACTAGATGTTAGATTGTATAATAAGTTTCTAGATTTGCATGCTGATAAGAATGTGAAAAATATGAGCCAGAATCAGTTCTATAGATTTTCAAAACAATTTTTACTACAAAATTGTTTTTACGCAGTTCAGGACTACATGTCGTTCAATTATTAGTCTTACTAATTCATTCTCACATATATGTTACTTCAGAAATCTAATTTTATGAAAATATTGGTTTAACTTTATTTCTATTCTATTATCTGATTTAGGAATTTTGATAACTACTTAGTAATTTAATATTAGGACTACACAAATGCTTTTGTATTTAAAACTGGTCAATAAATCGTATCGTATCGTATCGTATCGTATTGCATGATAGGGGTTTGTCAGATTGGAGAGTTTTATTATTATTATTATTATTATTATTATTATTATTATTATTATTATTATTATTATTATTATTATTATTATTATTATTATTATTATTATCTTCTTTCTTCTCACTTGAATCAAGTGGTATTTCTTTTCTGGGATGACAGGTTGTACCAGGTCGTCTCAGAGTCTATTGCTTGAATTGAGGAAAGATCGCACAATATTACATGTTTTCAGGATGACAGACTTTTGTATGTTTGTATGGGTATTTGGGTGAAGACTTAGTTGTTCAAGGTGTGAGTTAAAGGCGTGTGGGGTGATGCCTGTGGTTGAAATGATGAACGGTATGGTTTCTACTTTTTTCTGTTTCCAAAGTGTCTGAATTTCTATGGCTAATTCAGTATACTTTGCTATTTTTTCTCTGTATTTTACTTGGATGTTGGGGTCGTTAGGAATTGATATGTCTATGAGATAGGTGATTTGCTCTTTTTTATTTTGGAAAACGATGTCCGGCCTGTTGCATTTTATTGTTTTGTCAGTACGGATTTCTACATCCCAATATAGTTTGTATTCGTTGGTGTCTATAATTGTGGTTGGGGTGTATTTGTAGTAGGGTGTTTCCTCTGTTATGAGTCCATATGTCTTTGCAAGGGCTTGGTGAATAATTTTTCCTGCCATGTTGTGTCTTTCGGTATATTCTGTGCCTGCTAAGACTTTGCATCCACTGGTTATATGGTCTATGGTTTCGTTAAATTGGTGACATTTTCTGCATTTATCGGTCTGTATGTTTGGGTCTCTTATTATATATTTTTGATAATTACGTGTAGATATGACCTGATCTTGTATTGCGATGAGAAAGCCTTCTGTTTCAGGGAAAAGTCTTCCTTCTGTAAGCCATTTATAAGAGAGTTTTTTTGATATGTGATCATGTTCTATGTTGTATCTATGTTTTCCATGCAGTTGTTTAGTTTTCCATGAAATAAGTTTTTCTGCAATATTTTGTGATGGAGTGTAAGTATCCAATGGGAGATTGGATGATGATAGATTAAGTGGTGTATAATTATTGTCAGCTTTGCAAACTGCTTGGTGAAGGGATGTTTGTTTATTTAGAAAGAATTTCCGGAGCTGTTGTATCTGTCTTGTATGTAATTCTTGAATATCTATCATACCTCTTCCTCCATCCTTTCTGCTAATTGATATTCTTTCTTTACATGAGCTGGGATGGTGTTTTCTGTGTTTGGTGAGCTCTGATCTAGTAAGGGTATGGATGCTTTCCAGATCTGTTTGGGTCCATTTGATTATGCCAAACGAGTATGTTAATATTGGGATTGCATATGTGTTTATGGCTTTGAAAAGATTACGGGAATTGAGTGGTGTTTTCAATATTGCCAGTAATCTTTGTTTGTAACGTTCTTTTAATTCTATTTTTATATCGGCATGGTTTATCTTAGTGTTTTGTTGGAATCCGAGGTATTTGTATGTTTCGTTTTCTGTCATGTTGTCTAGGATTTCGTTGTTGAGGGTTTCTTTGTGTTCGCTTTCTTTCCATTTTCCTCTTTCGATATGTAGTGTTTTGCATTTACTTATACCGAATTCCATTTGTGTATCTGTTGTAAATGTTTCTATGATCTTAAGCAGTCCTTTAAGATGTGTTGTTGTTGGTGCGTATATTTTTATATCATCTATGTATAGTAGGTGGTTGATTTTATGTTGTACCATTTTTCGATATTTTATGTTGAAGCCATATTGGGAGTTATTTAGAGCGTTTGAGAGTGGGTTTAGGCACATACAGAACCACAAAGCACTTAGTGCGTCACCTTGGAAAATTCCTCGTCGAATGTATAGATCATCTGCCTGTATGGTTTCTAATTCTGAAGTTATGGTAATTTTCATTCTCCAGGTTTTCATTATTTCCGTTAGGAATTGTTTGATTTTTGTGTCTATTTTATAGATGTCTAAGATTTTTGTAAACCAGCTATGGGGTATGGAGTCGAAAGCCTTTTTATAATCTATGTAGCACATGTGTAGATTCCTGCATTCCTTTTTGGTTTGTTGTAGAATTATCGAATCTATTATTAATTGTTCTTTACATCCTTGACTGAATTTTGTGCAACCTTTTTGTTCTTCCGTGAGTATGTTATGTTTTGTTAGATGTTTTTCTATTTTTTTACATATGGTAGCTGTCATTATTTTGTATAGTGTAGGTAGGCATGTTATTGGTCTATAGTTGGATGGATTCTTTGTGTTTGTGTTTTTCGGTTTCACATAGGTATTGCCTTGTGTCAGGAAATTTGGAAATGTGCTTGGGTCCAGTATACTTTTGTTTATTTCTCTGGCGAGTGCTTCGTGTGTGGATGTAAGCTGCTTATACCAAAAATTTTGTATTTTATCTGCTCCTGGGAATTTCCAGTTGTGGGTGTGTTTGATGGTCTCTGAGAGTTCTTCCTGGGTAATATGATGATCCATTTGTATTTGTATGTGATTGTGTCGTTCTGTTTCTGTTTTGATCCAGTTACAATTGTCGACGTGTTGTAGGGGTGTAGACCATATATTTGACCAAAAATGTGTTAATTCTTGCTTAGAAGGTATTTCAGATATTGGGTTATTTTCTAGTGTTGTTAAGGTTTTATAGAATTGTTTTTCATTTCTGTTGAAGGCTAGGTTGGTATATTTCCTTTCATTGGATTCTTTGTATCTTCGTAGTCTGCCGGCGTAGACGGTAAGTTTTTGTTTCAGTGTGTCTAGGATTTCTAGTTCTGTCTGTGTCGGATAATTTTTCATTATTTTCGTTATAGAATTTATTATTTTTTTAGATTTGTTTCCATTTTTGTGTTGGGTCATGTGTCCTATATCTCTTCTTAGGTTATTTATCTTATTTTCTATTCTGATTTGCCACTTTGGTTTATATTTTGTTCTTATTTTGCCTACTTGCTCCGGGATTTTTTGGCCATTATGTCTAATTATTGTAACTGCTGCTGTGTATATGATTGTGTGAATATTTTCCAATGTGCTGTTGTGTGTATAGGTGATATAGATGGTCTTGCTATTCCTTGCTTTTTGTCGTTAGTTTTTGTTGTATGCTCGGGTATGGGTTGTGAAAGCATTTGTGTGTTTTCGTTATCTGTTGTTTCTCCTTCCACAGTTTGAACATCTATGTCTTCATTGTTATCGCTGAGTTCACAGGCGACTTCTTTCTTTATTAGTTCTAGTTCTATAGCAGTAAGTCTATTGTTTTTCAATATTACCCTTTTCTGATCTATCAGGCGTTGTTCTGTTACGGTGTTAGATAGTTCAGGGTATGCTTCCATGAAAAGTGTGTGTAATTTAAGTCTGTATCCTGTCTGAATGGTTTCCAATTTTGTTGCTTTGTAGTAACAACGCATGACAGATTGATTCATTTGGTCATTCCATGTCATCCGTTGTCGTTTAATGCCAGCTTTTGTGGTTGCTGGGAGTCCAGGCAAAACACGTTGGGCTGGTGTATCATATATTTTTTGATTTGACTGATTGATGGAGATATTGTGGTTTGTATTGTATTCTGGTGTAATGAGTTCAAAATGTCCTGCTGATGGGTTGCCTATTAGTAGCAGATGTATTGTTGTAGCATGTTCTGATTTGTTTATAATTGTTGGTTTGTTACTAATTATTATCTTTTTTGTTTTCGTTGTTCTGTTTTTAGAATATACATGGAAATTCAACTTTAATATTTCTGATAATGCTAAAATCTCTAAACTTGTTCCATATGTTGTTATTTTCATCATATGGGAATAGTAATTGTCTATATTACTGAGTTCGTGGTTTTCGATTAAGGCAAATGATTTAAGTTCCTCCCAATGTTGTTTAAGATATTTCATAGATTTTTCTCTTAATTCTTTGTGTCTCTTTTGATGTCCGTATAGATATTGGCTTACTGCTCTAAAGAGGCAGCTCCCATCTCCTATAATATCTGATCTAAAGAAAATTTTTGTTTTTTGATGCTGATTGATTGATTGATTAGAAGTAACTATGTCGTCGTTGGTTTGGTCGAGCAATAGATTCCTGCGCCGTTCTCGACCGTTACGGCGCTCGTCCGAGGCTTGTCCTTGTCTTTCAGGAACTGTATTTTCTCACTTATTAGGGGGTTGG
This sequence comes from Galeruca laticollis, assembly GCA_963921935.1. Taxonomy (NCBI): domain Eukaryota; kingdom Metazoa; phylum Arthropoda; class Insecta; order Coleoptera; family Chrysomelidae; genus Galeruca; species Galeruca laticollis. The sequence goes on along the minus strand of OY998179.1, from coordinate 182,892,613 downwards.
CCTAATACGTGGTTTCTCCCTCTCGCATTAGCCTCAGTCTTCAGTTCTCGCCATCCGGGTTGGTTACCGGATCTTGAGGACATCAAGCTGAGTTAACCAGGGTCTGCCGAACGTGGAGGTGCGAGTAGGAATTGATAAGAGAGGCTATTTGAGACGCATCATTATCCTTTATTATTATTAGTATTATTATTATTATTATTATTATTATTATTATTATTTGTAGTTAGAATAATTTACAACGCACCAAGAAACACCAATTGTAAAAAAATATTCAAAAAACTTGAAATATTGCCGCTTCCGTGCTTGTATATTTTCGAAGTGTTAATTGAAACACATAAAAATCGATATGTTCTGACTAAACATGCAGATGTTCATAATTATGATACTAGAAATAGTAAAGACATTGTCATTCTCAAATCTAGACTGAAAACAACAAAAAACAATAAGTTGGATGTTACATTGTACAATTCATTTGTAAAATATTTTGAACATATAAATATAAGTGATATGACGAGAGTTCAATTTAAGCATTTTGCAAAGTCTTTTCTTTTAAATTATTGTTTTTATACAGTTGATGAGTTTCTGGAGGAATTGAATACTTGGGCTTAATGCTTATATGTTTGTTTGTTTTTGTTTAATTTAATTTTTACTTTTTATTATTTTTTAACTTATTTTATATTTTAAAATTGTCATATTTTCATCCATATTTTTACTTCATGAAATGTATGTCTGTATTTATGTGAAATTTTTACTTTCTATTATTTTTATTATATTTTAAATTCGTCATATACAACACTATACAATCTTTAATATTTTTAGTTGGTAAAATGTATTCATATGTACTACTTTCACTGACTTCTAATGTACTATGTATGTGAATGGGGTCAATAAACCATCTATCTATCTATCTATCTATCTATTATTATTATTATTATTATTATTATTATTATTATTATTATTATTACTATTATTATTATGCTGGTCTCTCTCCACCTCTTGAGGAAGCGGGTTACGTTTAGCTTCGGATATGACGGCAGTAATAGGACTGCAAGCCATATCAAAACATTTTCATGCTTTTGGTGTGTTGGTCGACTTTATTGGTTGAGTAATTTCCGAACTATTGCTGCTGTTTTTAATAAAATTGCTTTTTGTATATTTTTATGGATATGTGGTTCGATATTTAAAGTAGTGATGTATTTTTGAAATTTTGTTGTTGTTATTCCTGTCGCCGATATTTTTATTGGTACTATTGAAACTTGCTCTTGTTGCCATAATTCTTCTAGTTCTATTGCCAGTGGGGTGTATCTCGTGATTTGTGCTTGTTCCTTTTGTGTGACGTTTGTATCGTTTGGTACGGCAATGTCTATAGATATGTTTTTCGATCTTTTTTAATGACAAGTGTTATATCTGGTCTATTGTGTGATACTGTTGTGTCTGTGAGTATGGTTCTATCCCAGTAAATTTTGTAATCTTCATTTTCTAAAATGTTGGGTGGTGTGTATTTATAGTATGGTGTTTGTGTTTGTATTAGCTTATACTTTATTGCCAGCTCCTGATGTACGATTTTTGCTGCTGTGTTGTGTCGATCCATGTAGTCTGTGCCAATGAATATTCTGCATCCTCCTGTTATGTGTTCTATTGTTTCTTTACTTTTGTGGCACCTTCTACACAAGTCTGATTCTATGTTTTCCTTAATGATGTATTTTCTGTAATTTCTTGTTGCTATTACTCCATCTTGTATTGCCGTTATGAATCCTTCAGTTTTAGGGAAGAGTTCTCCAGCCTGCAGCCATTTATACGATAGTTGTTTATATATGGTTGGTTGCTGCATGCAGTTTATATGTTTGCCGTGTATAGTTTTCTGTTTCCACGTCTCCATTTTTTCTTGTGTGGTTGGTATTTGTAAGTTGTATGATATGTTTTCTTGACTGAGATTAAGTGGAGTGTATTGTTTGTCGGATGTAACTATTGCTTGATGTAATATGGTGAGTTTGTTATGGGAGTAGTGTCGCAGGTATTTCATTTGTGTATGGTGTAAGGTTTTTATGTCAATTAAACCTCTTCCCCCATCTGATCGTGCTATGGTTGTTCTTTCGATGCACGAGTTTGGGTGTTAAGTGAGCATAGTTCTTATGAGCCTGTTGAGTTCATCTAGATCTGTGTTCGACCATTTTATCACTCCAACTGAGTATGTAAGATTGGCATGGCGAAGGTGTTTATTGCTTTGAATGTTTTACGGAAATTGAGTTGCGTTTTTAGTATCAGTTTGATTCTGTGTTTATACTGCTGTTTTAAATGTTTTTTTATGCTTTTGTGGTTGATTGTTGTATTCTGTTCAAACCCCAAGTATTTGTATGTGTCTCCAGATTCCATGTTCTCGAGGGTTTCGTAGTTGAGTGTTTCGGTGTGTTCTTCCATTGTGAATTTCCCTCTTTCGATGTGTAACATTTTGCATTAGTTGATACCGAACGCCATCCCAGTGTCCTTTGTGAATTCCTCTATTATTTTTAGAAGTGCTTGCATATGTGTTCTGTTGGCGGCGAATATTTTGATATCATCCATATAGAGTAAGTGGTTTATTGTGTGCTCTGTATTTTGTTGATGTTTGATTTTAAATCCATACGATGTTCTGTTTAAAATTTTTGAAAGTGGATTAAGGCACAAGCTGAACCAGAGGGCACTCAGGGAGTCTCCTTGGAAGATTCCTGTGTTTATTGATATCTCATTTGTTATTATTCTTTGTTGTTCGTTGATTAAATGTATTATTGTTCTCCATGTTTTCATGATGGTAAGTAGGAGTTGGACTATATGCTTGTCTATTTTATAAATTTTTAGTGTTTCAATCAGCCATGTGTGGGGTATAGAGTCGAATGCTTTTCTATAGTCTATGTAGAAAGTAACCAGGTTTCTTTATTGTTTTTCTGTTTGTTTCATGACAGTGCTATCTATAGTTATTTGTTCTTTGCATCCTTGGCTCTTCCTACGACAACCCTTTTGTTCCTGTGTAATAATATTGTGCTGAGTAAGATGTTTTTCTATTTTTGATGTTATGATGGCTGTAATAATTTTATATAGTGTAGATAAACACGTGATAGGACGATAGTTAGCGGAATTTTGTGTTTCTTGGTTTTTGGGTTTGATGTATGTTTCACCTTTTGTTAGAAACATAGGTGTGGTATTGGGTTCCGTTAGTAGTTTATTGATTCGTATTGTGAGTGGTTTATGCAGCGTTGTGAATTTTTTGTACCAGAAGCTGTGTATGTGGTCTGCTCCAGGGGATTTCCAGTTATGTGTTCTATTGATGATATTTGTGAGTTCTTCAGTAGTGATGGTGTGGTCTACCTGTTGTGGTATATTTTTGTTTCTATCTTGTTCTGATTTTATCCATGTTGCATTCTCGTTGTGAAGTTTCGGTATTGACCATATTTCCTTCCAGAAGCTTTTTATTTCCTGTGTGCTGGGAGGATTTATTTGTATCACTTCGTTCTTCTCGAGACTTTGGTAAAACGCTTTTTCGCTTCTGTTGAACTGAGTGTTCTGCGTTCTTCTGTCGTTTGCTTCTTTGAATCTTCTCAATTGTTTGGTGTATACTGCCAACTTTTGTTTTAGTGTGTCTAGGAACACAATTGGTGTTTCTTGGTCATTTTCAATGATCTTGTGGATGTGTTTCAGAAGGTTTTTTGATCTTTTGCCGTTGTTGTATTGAATCAGTCGTGCGACTTTGCTTCTTGTGATTTTAATGTTATTACTATTATTTTTTTTCACAGGGTTGTCCTGGGTTTGCTTGGATAATCCGGGATGACATATCAACGGATTAGTCATGTGTTAGCGCCCGCCGGACTGCTCGACAGTGTCAGGAATTGCTGCTTTTTGGGCGGTGAGTATCAGTTTCGTAGGGTCTTCTAATTCCAATCTTTTTAGTTCCTGTTTCAAATTTATTTCCACAAGGCCGGTTGCAGATATAACTAATGGATGTATTGCGACCTAATGGAGCTGATAGATAGTTTCTATTTCGTGAGAAAGATCTATATATTTTGTGATCTTTTGGTTTCTTGCTTCTCTAGGTACTGTAATGTCGATTATTCTTGCTACCTTTTTATCTTTTTCTATCACCAATATGTCGGGTCTATTATGTGGTACTGTGTTATATCTTTTATTAGCTCGAATTTTTTACATAGCGCTTGATGAAATACCTTTGACACATTGTCGTGCCTTGCCTTATGGTCACGCAGTGCTAGATATGAGCTCCTTGCTGTTAGGTGCTGGATGGTTTCTGTTCTATTTCGACATAGTCTGCATCTGTCGTCCGGTGTGTCCTGATGTAGTATAAACCGTCGGTAGTTTCTTGTACAGATAACTTGGTCCTATATGGCTAGTAGGAATCCTTATGTTTCCATCATCAATATACCCCTAATTAGAAATTGTCTGCTTCTGGACTGTTTAATATTGCCGCATAGCGTCCATGTAATTCGTTATTTTTCCAGCTTTCTTCCTACTCTGTGTAATAATTTTCATTCTCTTTTACTGGTGGCTCTTGGTTCGACAGTTTCAAAGGTGTCAAGTTGTGTCTAACGTTGAAATTGCCGCATACGTTGGATCGGTTGTAGATTTAAGGTAAGTAAAAATGTTTTGGCATTCTTTGTTATGTGCCTCTCTGAGGTTCCTCAGTCCTCTTCCCCCTCTGTTCCGTGGTAAATATAGCCTGTGCATGGAAGCAATTGGGTGATGCAATAAGTTCTTTGTAAGGGTCACTCATATAGATCGATCTAGACTTTCTAAATCTGTGGTACTTCATTTAATTATTCCAAAACTATAAGTAATAGCAGATATTACCCAAGCGTTTATTATTAATTATTATTTTTATTATTATTATTTTTTTTTTAATTTTTTTTGCGTTATAGAGCGTCGACTGCTAAAGGTCATTGGCTCTGTCTGTGTGGCAGAGGGGAAAACTCATGTTCACTCGCAAGAGTAGTGTTGGACTCCATTTTCATAACCTACCAACCAAAAACCCCCTGTTCAATTAACCTTCGTTATAGGTACACCTTATAATTATCAACAAATGTTATCTTTCATTTGTAATATGAATCATATTTTGGAATATAGCTCAATAAGTTTCAGATATTCAATGATCTTATCTGAGTGTTCCGCAGAAGATAAACATGTTGAGATGGTAATTAGTATGTCTACTTGTTGGCGTATATTTCTAAATTTTGTGCAATCAAAAAGAATGTGTTTTATGGTAAGCTGGCACCTACATTCTTCACATTCCGGAGGAATTCTTCCAAGAAGTAAGTAGGATGATGTTAAGTGAGTGTGGCCCATTCTTATTCTGGACATGACGACTTGATCTTTCCTCCTAGTTAAGTTGTATGTATTTGGGTTTAAAGATGCTACTGGTTTCACTGATTTTAGGAAAGTATTGCTGAGTTGCCACTCATTCTGCCAAGCATTCACTATTTTATTACTCAAGTGGTTTTTAAAGTCTTGATAACAATATCTGTCAACATTTATGGTATCTAATAAAGTTGCTTCTTTTGCGGCCACGTCAGCCTTTTCATTTCCTGGCATGCGTATGTGACTTGGAACCCAAATGAAAATAATTTTCGATCCATTTAGAGTTTGTTCATGAAGGATGGTAGACATATTTTTGGTAAAGGGATCTTCGTTCTTTGAATTTTTTAAACATGTTAGGCAACTGAGGGAGTCAGAACATATTGCAGCATTTTGGATATGATTATTTTTTATATATAATAGTGCTTCAAAAACAGCATGTTGTTCTTTATAATAGACACTAGACCATGGAAAAAGTTTCCATTTCAGTGTTTCGTTTTTGGTAGAAAGAGCACTTCCTACTCCATAGTTAGTTTTAGAGCCACCAGTGTATATTTGTGTAGTAATTTCTTGGGAATTTAAAATCCATTTCACTTCATCCATGATGATTTCTATGGGAGTATTTTGTTTGTCAAATTTTTGGCAGTTTAGATAAACATTGGGTTTCCTCATTGTCCAGGGGGGAATATTATTTGCCAACGCAGGGGTAACAGGTGGTACATCTTCTCTCATGTTTGCTATCAATTGGGGTGCTCGAACCGTAAACGGAAGGTTGCTCGTGCGACGTGTATGCGAATAGACTTCATGTGTTTCGTTAAAGATAATATTATGCACTGGATGGTAGGGCGTGATGAGAATTCTACAAAAATAGCTAGACATCATATATTGTCTTCTATAACGGAGGGGTGGTATGCCTGTTTCACAACATAGTGATTGATATGGGGTGGTTCTGAGAGCCCCCAATGCTAGTCTAAGTCCATTAGCTTGCACACGTTCTATAATTCTGAGATTGGAGTCACTAGCTGTGCCGTATATTATACACCCATAGTCCATCTTTGTCAAAATTAAAGCCTTGTGAAAATTAATAAGAGTTTTCATATCTGCTCCCCAGTTGATATTTGACATGACCCTTAGTATATTTAATCTCTTTTTACATTGTACGGCAAGATCTTATATGTGTTCTTTCCAAAGTAATTTTTTATCGAAAATTAAGCCCAAAAATCTTGCTGATTCTCTAATTTCTATCTGATTTCCATACAAGGTGAGGTTTGGTTCAGGATGAGGGTGTCTAAGTCTACAGAAGTGTATGCAGTGTGTTTTACTGGAACTAATTTTAAAACCGTTGTTTTCAGCATGGGAGCTTATTTTGCCTATTGTTCTTTGTAAGGTTCTAATTATGTCGTCCATTTTTTCAGCTGAATAATATACAACTAGGTCGTCTACATATAGACTTCTCTTCACTTCATCAGGAATAACTTCAGCTAAACAGTTTATAGCAACTAGGAAAAATGTAACACTTAAGTTGGATCCTTGAGGAACACCGTTTTCTAATACATGTGTATTAGAAACGCTCTGACCAATGTGTACTTTGAATGTCCTATTATTCAAAAACTCCTCGATAAACAGTGGGAGTGAACCACGCAAACGCCAGATATATAATTTTTTTAATATTCCGTGTCTCCAAGTTGTGTCAAAAGCTTTTTCAATGTAAAAAAAGATTGCCACAGTGTGTGATCTGGTAGCAAAACTGCTTTTTATAAAATTTTCAATTAGGATGAGTTGATCGATAGTAGATCTTCCTTTTCGGAAACCCATCTGATGTTTAGAAAGAAAATCATTTTTTCAAGATACCACACTAACCTGGTGTTTGCCATTTTCTCTAGTGTTTTTCCTAGACAGCTTATGAGAGAAATTGGTCTATAACTGGATGGATTTTGGATGTTTCCATACTTAGGGATGGCAATTATTCTGGCTTCTTTCCATTTTGGGGGATACTTTCTTGTAAAGAAAATATTGTTGAGAATATTAATCAAGCATAATTTCTTCGATTCTGGTAGTTGTTTAAGGAGTTCCCAAGGAATCTGATCATTTCCTGGAGCTGTATTTTATGTCGATGACAAGGCATGATCAAGCTCCTGTAACGTGAAAGGGAGGTTGTAGTATAAATCCTCATTTGTGCTGAAAATTAAGTTTGTGTTCTCTTCTACTTCTTTTATTTCTCTGAAGGTGTCACTGTAATTTGATGTTGAACTGGTGGATTCCAAGAATATGGCCAGCTGTTCGGAGATGTTTTCGTCACCAGTGATTTCCTGTCCATTTACAATAAGTATAGGAGAGGGAATTGTAGGCTTTCTTTTCATTTTTTATGGCTGTTTCTAGATCTGGGTACCACCATGGAACTCTTTTTGCAACATTTTTACCTCTAGATTTAGATATGGATAAATTAGCAGCTTCTTGAATTGCATCAGTAAATTGCTCTACTTGTTCCAACACGGTCGATTCTATAACTTCAAACGAGTTTAAGGTATTTTCATATAATTCCCAGTTTGCTCTATTAAGAATCCACTTCTTCTGGCCATTTGTTGTTTTGGGTTTATTTGCTAGATCAATATAAATTGGAATATGATCCGCGTTCCATTCATGTTTAACTTTCCACTGGAAATGAATTGCAATTTGAGGGGATGAGATACTGAGATCTATTGCGGAGAAGGCGCTTGATCTGGTTTTCAAAAAAGTTCCTTCTCCCGTATTCAAGATTATAAGGTCACGTTCATTGATGATGTCTTCAATAATCTGACATCCAGCACATGTTCTTGTAGATCCCATAAGACATTATGTACATTAAAGTCTCCTAAAATTAAGAAGGGTTCTGGCAATTGCTGAAAACAATTTCAAATTTCTTGTGAGCTCCAATTTGCATTGGGCAAATAAATGTTGCATATTGTCATTTTTATAGGATAGCTAATTGAAATAGCTACGGCTTGTAAATTTGTTATTAAAGGAACCACAGAAAAAGGGATGTTATCATTTATAAGAGTGATTACACCACATGTCGCTCTTTGATCAGGTATAACTTCTTTTCTAACTGACTTATAACCCCTCACGTTTAAACTTTCTTGGGGTTTTTAGTGTGATTCTTGTATACAGATGCGGAAAGGAGTTCTACTTAGAAGTTGAGCTTTCAATTCCGGATAATGGAGTTTAATACCATTACAATTTCATTGTATAATATGTTCGGAAAGTGAACTCCCAAATAAATTAATAAATATATAGATATAGACGATATAAAATAAGTGAAATAGTGATAAAAATATTAGAAATAGTATTATACAAAGACTGTATGAATAGGACAATAGATGAACAAGATAGGTAAATGGCAAAAATTACAGATAAAAACTCGGATTATACATTTTCGGCACTATTCTCAGACTGTTCTTCTCTCTCTTTTGATGATTTTCTGTGTTTGCCTTTTGGCCAACCTTAGCGAAATTTTTTCCGGGACTCACTCGCTACTGAGCTTGCCTCGGATACACTGGTGAGTATTTCATCTGGACTTAAAGGTCGTTTTTCTGTGTTCACTTGCCTTTGGTTCGAGACACGTGTAGGAAGAATTTTCATCTGATTGCTAGCTGGCGGAGGCATAATCTTGGTTGACATATTTCAATTAATTTGTTTGGTAATTTCATCCACGATTTTAGGAATAAGACTATGAATAATATCTTCGATTTTTGTAACGTGCGAGAAGGTAGCCTGTGAATAAGATATATTGGGTGTAGGTGTTACTACTACAACTTTTTTTTTAGCTTCATAGTACGATAGGTTTTCTTTAGTTTTAACCTCTTGTATAGCTGCTTCTACCTTGAAAACTGGAGAATCTCTCGATCTAGATGAGTGTGATCATTGACAATTCACACATTCTAATGGGGGACTGCAATGAAAGCCGGTATGAATTTCGTTGCCACAGACGCAGACTTGTGGTTTATCACATTTCAAGGATGTATGTCCAAAGCGCTGACAACGGAAGCATCTTAATGGGGCTGGAATGTATAGCCTTACACTCAGGAAGTAGAAAGCAACTTTGATTGTTTTGGGAAGATTCGGGTTATTGAAGGTAAGTATGTGGTTAGGAGTGTCTATCAATTCACCATTTCTTTTTGTTTTAATTCTGTGTATAGAAATAACACCTTGTTCCTTTAATTCACTCAAAATTTCGTCTGTTGAGCAATTTAATAGATCCGGGCAATATATAATACCTTTTGAATAATTCAATGTCTTATGCGGATAAGCTTCGACCACCATTTCACCAAACCTGCCCATTTTCAATAATCTGCCACTTTGTGCGGCTGACGATGTTTCGATCATCAAACCTTTTTCACTTTTTCTCACATTTTTGACATTTCCACAATATCCAGATATAACTTTTTGTATCACAAAAGGACTGACTTTGGAGAAGTCATCTTCTTTTCTTCTAATGACCAGGAACCGGGGATTTGCCGCCTTTTCCTGGCTCGTTATATTGTCACTTTTTGAGAGGGTGACACCTCTATAGGTTTTTTTTGGTGAGTTGTCATGTAGATCCCACGAATTGGGCAGAAATATTTATCTGCTGCAGCAGTGCTAAAATACAAGTGGGGGTCGCCTGGTACCCACAAGACATCGTTTTGGGCTCCACTTACAAAGTGAGCCATTCATCCCATCAGCACGATCGTTTCCACCTTGAGATTCCGGATTTTTTTATTGAGGTTTACTCCTACAGATCAGGAAAGGATAAAGCAATGGGAGAGTGCAGGGTACAGTTGGACTCTTCTGTCTGGGTTACCATACCATAGCCGAGGGTCCCGGTTTTTCCGGCGCCGGAAACTCGCCGCCTGTCCCCCATGTCAGGTCAGGACTTGTCAGTGTGTTCAGATGTAACTCGGGCATGTTGGATCTTCTACTGGTATTTGTTGGTGCCATCATATCGGCATAGATAGCCCCACCAGTGCCCCACTGACCATTTATGAGCTGTTTTTTAGTTTCACTCCTTCCTCCCCGTCCTTACGGCTCGAGGAGGGAGGAAGTTACTGAGCAACTCCACCAACGACAAGGTCTTACAGCTCCTAGGAGTGATCATTAGCCTTTCCTGTGTCCATACTTTGAAATCCTTCTGTTAGAAATCCTCATATAACAAAAAGTCTAAACTTCTAGAACTTAAGCCTTAAGTAAAGTTGACTATTTTTTCATATTTTTAAATAATGATTAGTCATTATTAAGAAATCTATAACTTTCTTCTGGTCGATAGGTGTAGAAAAACAGGTGTTCAGATCATTTCCCAACCCGATCATTTGACGAGCTCCAACAAGACGTGTACAGTCAAGCAATAGGTGTCTAACTGTTAATCGAATTCCACACTCACAAATTGGTGGGGTTTTTCCCAGAAGAAGGTATGATGATGTTAAGTGCGAGTGGCCTAGGCGAAGTCTTGATAGAACGACTTGTTCTTTTCGTTTTTTCAAATGGTAAGCAGTTTGTTTAAGTTGTACTATTGGTTGTGTCATTTTTAAAAATTTGTTATCGAGTTGCCAGTCTATCTGCCATTTATTATTAATTTTCTGTTTGATGTCTATTTTAAAATCTTCCAAGTTTTGTATGGAGGCAAGTTCTTCTGCATGTATTGCTCTTTTTGCCGCCAAGTCAGCTCTTTCTTTACCTGTTATCCCAATGTGACTAGGAATCCAGATAAAAATTATGTCGATTTGTTGTTGTTGAAGGTTGTATAAAATGCTTTGCATGTAGCTGGTTAATGTGTCGGTTGTTTCCTTGTTAGTTATTGCTTTTAAGACACTTAAGAGAGTCAGAACATATTGCTGCATTCGTTATATTATTATTTTCTATATATTTAATCGACTCCAAAATTGCATATTGTTCGGCGAAATATATACTGGTCCAAGAGGGGTGTTTCCAATAAAAGGCCTGTTCTGTTACAAATATAGCACTTCCTACTCCTTGATCGGTTTTGGAACCGTCGGTATATATCTCAAGAGGGTTATTATGGTTTTGTAAAATATGTTTTATTTCATTGATGAACGTATTAACTGGTGAACTGATTCTATCATACTTTAGACAGTTTTGGTGAAACACTGGATTTTTAAATCTCCATTGGGGATAGGAAATATGTTGGAGAAATTGCTGAACCGGCATGTCATGTTGTAATCCTAGCACCATCCGTTTTACCCGGATAGGGAAAGGTATAGTATTAGTATGCCTAGATTGAAACGAATCTGTTTCCTCCTCACTAAAAATATTAGTTATAAGTGGATTATAGGGTGTGGAGTATTTTTTGCAGAAGTAATTTGCCATTAGAAATTGTCTTCTATACTTTAGAGGAGGAATACCAGCCTCGCAGCATAAAGAGGAGTAAGGGCTTGTTCTAAATGCTCCCAAAGCTAGTCTGATGCTAGTGGCTTGGATATACTCTAATGTTCTGAGGTTTTATTCACTAGCAGAACTATAAACAATAGCCCCATAATCCATTTTAGACATTATAAACGATTTGTATATATTCAATAAAACATTAACATCAGAACCCCAGTTAATATTTGATAGACTTCTTAAAATGTTTAGCCTTTTCTTACATTTTGTTGCTAGATATTCAATGTGTTCTTTCCATAATAATTTTCTATCGAAAACAAGACCTAGGAATTTAATAGACGGAGTCATTTCAATAGGGTGTCCATGAAGATTGATATTCGGTTCTGGATGATCCTTTCTTAACCTACAAAAGTGAATACACTGAGTTTTGGTTGTGGATATTCTAAAACCGCGCTGTTCCACATACTCAACTATTCGATCAACAGTGTTCTGTAGAGTTTGAACTATATTTTTCATATCTAGGGATGAGTAGTAAATAGCTAGATCATCTACATATAAACTTTTCTGAACCTCTACCGGAGTGACATCCACTATACCATTAATTGCTACAAGGAATAGTAAAACGCTAAGGTTTGAGCCTTGAGGTACACCATTTTCTGGAAAATGTGTTTGAGATGACTCATTGTTCACCCGAACTCGGAATGTTCTATTACATAAGAAGTTTTGAACGAACCGAGGTAAGTAACCTCCCAAACCCCATTTTTTTATTATTATTATTATTATTATTATTAGTTTTTTGATCCTGCTTTATTTGTTTTCACAGGTTTATCTTTAGGCGAATGTTCTTTTTGGCCGTTCAGGATATTGGATTGAAATTTCTGCAATATAAAGAATGTTCCTATGTATAATGACCACATTTTCTCCCGCAGCTTTTCGGATTGGTATATTTATGCGAGTTCTTTAGCTTGTTTTTTCGTTCTGTCGCATTTAATCTTTATGTTGGGAGAGGTCGCATTAAAAGTCTCGCGGTTTCTTATTACCTTTAGCATATCTGCATGTCTGTTCAAGTCAACTTTCACGGGTCTTTTTTTATCGACTTGAATCTTTGCTAATCTTTGAATGCCGTGTATAGTTAATACATTAGGAGATGTTATTTCGTTGATTATTTTGTGACGTTTCTCGAAACCAATAGGAATTTTCAATTTCAGTAATTCATATACTTTCTAGCCAATCAAAACATTTTTATAGTGGGAATAATCTACTTACATTATTCCAGCGAGAATAATTCAATGTACATTGTTTTTATTGAATGGCAACCACATGACAACGGATTTTCTTGATTTGACGCGTCTGTCATACATTTTCAAGAAATTCGTAAAATGAATCCCAAACGTTTTAGTGAATCATCAATCGATTATATAAATAATATAATATAATCAATGCATCCTAATTTGAATAACTCATTAACTCATTCTGTTTATATTGAGTCGAGTGATATAAATTTGTTGAAATAAAAATATAAAATCTTAAAAATGATTTTATTTGTAACGTCAAAAAATAATCTATCGAATACCACACGAGAGTTCGATAAATTAGATAATAATTCTCCAGGCATTTTCTCAAACTTGTTGCCATTGGGCTATAGCCACCCGAGCCCTTCGGGCTCTCGTGTCTATTGCCTGGCAACAAGTTTTCTAGAATCTGTCGAATTATTTTCAATTTATTCTCACTCTCTTGTGATATTATTACTGATAATATTTTTAATAGTCCTCTCTGAATCGGGTGTTTTTTCCAGACTAAATATTTCAATATTTTTTCTCTCTCAATCCTCATTTTTAATTCGTTATATAACTCGGATTCGTTGTTAAGTTGAGAATTGTTTTCGAGTGCATTTACATGAGAGGATAGGGCATCACAGACGTCTTGAATAGACTTAATTTTATTTGAACACTCTAGGAGTTAGAAATGAAAAAGATCTTTGAAAGAAGGACTTTATCATTCTCGGAGCAAGGCATGGGATATAAATATATTTGTTCTTTCAAGTCTACTGCTGGTTCGTAATATCTTGCTTTTAGTAAGATATGAAACAAATTATATTTTCATCGGCGCGATCTTAATTTTGCACGACGAGTATATATTATCTATTTGTACTTCTTGAATTGTCGTACCCACCAATCCAGATAATTTGCTACAAACAGTGTCGTCTATAACAATATGATTTTTTCATTAAGTCTTTCCAAATTTTCCCCCTTTTTTGGTTTCAATTTCCCGCGCATAGTTTTTTATTTTCTCGTTTAGAGATTCCACTTTTATAAGTATGTTGACTTCTGATGCCTCTATATGTCTTCTTAGTTCGAGTTTACTATTTTCAATTTCCTCTAGAATTTCTCTTATTGTAACTCGGCTGCATTTTTCCATTTACGTGTATGGTCACCTTTAAATTGAATACTTATCATACATAAAACTAGTTCTTGACAAGGAATGTTGGATTTTTTTTTCATAACATTATTTAGGTTTTTTTAATGCAAATCTTGGAATTCAACTACACAATTTTCTAATTTATTGATGTTATTTTATTCACAGTTTTAAACAGTTTCTTTCAGAGGAACTTTCAGAACGTGTATTTCACTAAACGTACACTTAAAATGATTGACCTTCACCCTGACGTCATTAATATCTGACAACATAACCGACAAATGTTAAATTATTTTGTTCAGTTCTTCACTATTAATAGAAAGAGATGCCACTTAATAATTATGACGGTTATGTTATCAGATATTAATGACGTCAGAGTAAAGGTCAATAATTTTAAGTGTACACATACCACACTGTTGTTAATGACTTCGGCATCCAATTGATTATCATTGATAAAGACACAATTAGTACAATCAAGTGATTTATCGTATACTTGTTGGTACGGAGATTCCCGATCTGTTACTAGTTACTATCATGCACCAATAAACATTTATATTTTATACAAATCAGTATCTTTATAATCATGTTTTTTGCTATTTTCGTTTGAGTACGCTCAAACGGTCTCTTCATCTTCAAACGTTAGGAATAAGTCCTGTGTTTTCTTCAAGAGTTCCCTAGGAACAGCTTGCTCATCTTACTAAGTCCTGTTTTCCACATATCCATCTAATTTCTTCACTTCTCTTCCTGTCAAATAAGGTACATATCCTGTAACTGATCTAAGTGTTGGCATTTCTGTTGTTCTTAGGGTTCGTTATGTTATTGTGTTCTCCTGACTCCAAACGGTACAAAAACTTTTTTATTGATAATATTACGAAAAATTTATTCATAATAAAATGTTCTGCATGGTGTTAGAACTATCAGATATTAAAACTTTTCAGTCGTAGACGAGTTATGTTAAAAAGTATGAATTTTGTACAAAAGTAAAGTATCTTAATTTTTTATAATATCGAAAATTGTTATCAAAAGAAAATTTATTTAAAATTGTGAACTATTATCTAGCTGTGTTCATTGTTTTAAAATAATTGATACACATAACAAACTTATTTAACAATTTAACATGAATGAAGTGCTGGATAAGAATAATGTACCGAGTACCGAGCTCTGACAGAACAAGCGGTTAGCTAGTTTTGGTTCAGCTCCCGAAATATTACAAATTCAATTGGTTTAAACCTTTTTTGATTCATGTTGTATTGTGCGAAGTACTTTCATGAACTGTAAGTTTACTGTATCTATCTTACTCTTCTAAAATTATCAAAAATGAGCAACTTCGTCAGCATAAATACAGTTAATCCGAATAGCATATCACCTTTAATAAACAACAAACTAGTTTCGCATGCCACTATTTACTAATAGCGGCCAGGGACGTACTCAATATTTCCGGCCAAATAAAATCAACTTAAATGATGCCTGCAATCAATGATCCACTTTCAAATACGCCTACTACAGTTCTCAAAATTTATTTATCAGCAGTTAATCAAGCTGTTTTTACAAGCAAAGAACAAGCAAATGTCCCAAATTACTGGATTACCTTAACACATTCGGATTTATCATTCAACCTAAGACATTATTTTCTCATCAAGGCTTTCGAAGAATCGTGTATGTATGTATTTAGCAAACAAATCAGTAGTAGATAATTTCATGAGCAATTATGGCTCCATAACCGTCAACGGCGAAAAATTAGTAGCTCGCCGATTATCAACTCCAGCTGATAGAATCATACTTTCCAAAGGATGCCCAACAATCCCACATCAACTACTAGCAAATAAGTTATCAAAAATAGATCTAAACCAATTTTCTCCCAAGACGTTCCCAAAAATTGGCGCAACATTACCTGAATATAGCTATATTCTGAGTTTCAGAAGACATATTTACGTAATCCCTTATACACAACAGCTTCCAGATTCTATATTGATCGAATTCGAACCAACCAGCTACCGAGTTTTTCTCCAAAAAACGTACTAACATACTACAAATGCAAAGCTGATGGTCACATAGCCTCACAATGTAATAATAGCTCCAGCCAATCAGAACTTAACCCATCTAGTTCAACAACAAATAATCAAACACTCACGATTTCCCAAACTCTTTCTACAACCCCAATACAAACTATCCCACTATCTTCTTCATCATTAACCACAAAAAAATGTCAACAAATAATATTAACCTCACAACAGAAGAATCTTCACTTATTGAAGAGACGCCCCCAAAATCAATAAATATCGAAGCAGAAATGGAAACAACAAATAACCCCAAAATGCCTAAAGCCACAAACAGGAGACCTATGGAAGATACCCCTATATATATATATATATATATATATATATATATATATATATATTATTAATATTTTATATGTTTTATTATTTTAATTTATTTATATAGATATTTATTTAGATTTTGTTGTTGTTGTGTGACTAGCTCAGTATTGTAATTATTTTTATATCATGATTATATTATTTTATTCGTTCGGGAGCATGAGACTTTTTCTACCCTTCGAGTTCTGGCTTTGTTTGATATATTTTGCTTATGTAAAATAAAAAGAAACACTGTACTTTCAATGGTTTAATTTTATAACGAAATTTTTATTAAAATATTTATAAAATAGTTACGCCTATGAAATTACCAAAACATAGTCATAAATAATATCATGCACCATCCTATGCGCATGTTCAACTAAATACGAATGAATACGAGACGGAACGAACGTTTGTCAGAGATGCTTTGCATCTGCGTGAATATTAGATACATAAAGTTCGTTTACGTTATAATGGAGGTGATGGAGTTTGTATGAAAGAATTTATGTTTAGAAATTATATACATACCAAAGATAAAATTATTCGGAAGAAATAGGTTACAAAATTATATATACAAATGGAAATATTATATGAATGGATTAAGATGCATTTTTCTTATATGATTCGAAATGACGTAAGTACAAACATTATTTTATTACAGAATAGGCCTTTTTAAATAATATTGCAATTTTGTCTATTGAATAAGCTACATAAAGTCTTTTTCTTTTTTTATAGATCGATCATATAGACGCAAGAATTATTATACACATGGAAATAGTCACTGAATTTATATTCGAGAGTTATTATTCTTATTATTGGCCAATAATATTTAAAGAAGCACTGACCTTATGTCTGGATTCTGGATCTATCCCGTCTGGAAACAGGAATATGCCTTCCGAAGTTCAAGCTGCGTAATTTCTTGAGAATTTTGGATATTCTCACGGCAAAACTGGATACATATACATGTGAGTGTTCTAAGTTTTATATTTATTATAAATCTATAGCTTTGATCATGAAAATTTGTGATTTTACTTGAAATTTCTGGAAAAATTGTCCATCACCTCCTCGCTATTTCGACGCCAAGAACCAACTACCCACGCTTCTATTTGATCGTCAATTTTTTTATCAACGAATAATATATTGTTTCTAAGCTCACTAATTTTCAATAAAGTTTTGTTTAATTTTAGTTGATCATTCTTTCTGGAGCTGTCGAATTATATTCACAATTGCAACACTTAATGAAGTTTTTGAAAACATATATGAATGTGAATTTCACTTGAAAATTATCTGTTTTCTTTTACTATTCAACGAATTTCAATGCAACAAGTATTTTACAGATAGTGAAATTAATTGTTATATTTCGATATGACAATGTCTAGTTTTGTTTTGACATTTATGACAACTTGAAAATAATATTTATATTTATGGACATAAATTCTTTTATATAATATATCTATATCTTTTGCTTTGGTTATTTGTACTATTTAAATTCTATAGTAGCAAATATTTCCTTGAATCCATCATCATTTTATGATTTATTGCCTCCATAAATTTGATATAAATTGTGACATATAAATTACCTCTATGTCATTGATATTTATATCTTCTAAACTCATCTAATTCTTTATACTAAATATGAAAATAATTTATATTATTACTGTTTAACTAATACTTATATTAAATTAGATAACTAAAACTTGTTTAATTTCAGATGAAACAGCTGATTCCTTCATGACAACTGAACATCCATATTGGGCAGATTTATTGTTGTCCACTCTACTTGTTAAGCGTTTTCAAAATTTAGACAATTATTAAGGTAATTTCTTTATATTTATTATTGCTTTTTTTAATTATTGTAAACAAATGGTTTAATATATTATGACTTTATATGCATTTTTACTTATGATTGTGGTTTTTTACTTACATAGTTTCAATCCATTTTAAATACTAAACAAAATATTCTCAAACAGCTGATATTCTTATATATATAAGATATATGGTTCAATATATATATATATATATATATATATATATATAGGTTCAATAATGCCACACAGTGCACTAACCTTTATCTCTCCTTTTAATATTAATTTTTTTAATGAGCACTCAGCTTCTCAGGATCTTGGGTTCATAAAGTTAAATATTCATATGATTTTTTAATAATAAGCGTCAAATCTTAATATTGAATTTTGATAAAAAAAAATTTGTGAACTGAAATATTTGTATTCAATAAATTTTTACAAAACGGTCTCCTGTGTATCTTATTCGATACCCCTCTCCAGTTACGATCAATGATGCCTACTGATAAATTAAACACTTAGAAATGCAGTCTACAGACAAATATTATTTATTCTTTCCAAAAAGAAAGACTTGTTAATTTATATAAGAAAATACATTATTCTTTTTTATTATAAATGGAAAAAAATGAACTTATCTACAATGATCTTTCATACGATACACATCCACACAAATGAAATTATATTAAATACATGCAAGTATGCAACTTGTTATACGTTATATACAATAGAAAACAACTTGATATTCACAAAAAATTCTGGTTAGAAAATGGAGGAATGTCAGAAACACATGTTGTCAGTACAGTTTCAATATCTAATGTTCAATACACACACGGTAAGTTTTATTTAAAATGAAACAGTTTTTAAATACCTTTTATCATCCGATGATTATCAATAGATTTGTTCACCTTAATTTCTTCTCTATTTCTTGTAGGCTACTTCGAAAAATGTCGGGATTGATTCAAGAATCCATCCGAATCAATTTAATTTCGAAGGCTTTCCAGGCATAGATTCTCTTCAAAGATCGTGAAAATTATTATTCCCCCGATACGGGATAAATAGACCTTTCAGGATAGTGAAAGCCGATATTCTCTGCATAGGATATTCCCTCTCTTCAGGAATGCTTTTTGGAGGTTAGTATCACTGCTTTTATCCTAATTTACTTTAATTTTTAATAATTCTTAATAATTTTATATAAAGAACAATGTACTTCTTTATGATTTTTTAATACTACTCGTTCACACTTACTTTTTTCTCCAATCAACAACTTGTTTCTAAACAATAACCTCATTTTTTATATTAGCCCTCTGTTTATTGAAATAATGTAAATATTGGTAATCAATCAAAATAACTCATAGTTGTTCATTTAATAGATTTCATTATATTCTTCAAAATATTTACTTTTTAATTATAAAACATACTTTTTTACAAATCTAAACAAACAGTTCATAAATATATATATATATATATATATATATATATATATATATATAAAAACCAAAAGTTGGCAGTTAGTCACGGCTGACTAGTTAAAAAATAAAACTTCAAAGTTTTATTTTTTAACTAGTCAGCCGTGACTAACTGCCAACTTTTGGTTTTTGGTTTTTAGATCAGAATGGGGTTCTATGAAGAGATTGCCCGATCCTACGGACGGGAAATCTCATTAAATTTGAAACAATGGGTTAATTTTCCGAACAAGCTCAATATAGCAAAGAACAGGAAATTCTTTTTATTAAACTGTAGAAAACATGGGGTTTTTCCACAACACTGATAGAACTGTTTCCTCATTACTTACACAGGATGGAAGTAATTTGCGGAGAGTGGAGGATTTTAACAGAAGGTTAAAAAATAAAATTTTAATTATTGAAATCGGTTTTGCGCATCAGTATGTCAATAAGCTGTCAAAGATCTTAAAAAGTAAGGAATCAGATATAAAAAGTAATATCCCTTCAGGAGTTTGGAATGAATTTTTTCATAGACAACAAATAAAATTGAATAGAGAATTCAAAAAAATCAAATTAAGAAATATTAATAAACTTAGAAATCTAGAGAAAAATACTGTTGAGACAATTTTAGTACAGGATAATTGGTTGAGAAATTTGACAGATGTTGATATACCCATGGAAGTCAGAAATTTTCTTTCATTGGGTCATAAATTTGGTATACCTCCTGATATTACTCAAATAGAAATTAAGAACATTTTAGCAGAATCTTTTAAATGGAATCAATGACAATTTACGAAAAGACATAATCAGGGCATAACTAATAACATAACTAATTTCTTACATCAGAACAAAAAGAACACGCCATATTTAAATTCGTTGTACGAAAGGTGTCGAAGATTTCTGAAAAATCATCCAGAATTGATTGTCACTAAAGCTGATAAAGGCAATGTTACAGTAATTTTATACAAAGATCAGTATGTTGAACTTGCGAATACACTGTTAAACAATGATACTTACTATCAAAAAATTAATAACAATCCTAATTCATCAATATTACAAAAATCGCAAACATTGGTTAGGAAATTTTCGGAATTTTTTGATGACGAAGATAGAAAACGATTAAAAATGAGCTCTTCAGTTATTCCAAAGTTTTATGGATTACCAAAGATTCACAAAGAAACATTAAGTTTACGCCCAATTATCTCATCTATAGAATCACCTAATGAGAAAATTGCACAATTCATAACTGATAAACTTACAATATCTTATAATAGTAATAACAGGTTTTTGTCAAAGACTCTTTTGAATTTGCAACGTTTATTCAAAATTATCAGTTACCTACCAATTATGTAATCATTAGTTTAGATGTTGTGTCACTTTTCACTAATATACCGATTAATTTAGTAAAAAACAGTATTACCAAACATTGGAACTCCATTCAGGATTCTTGTAGATTAAATATTGACCAATTTTTGGAATTAGTAGACTTTGTGTATAACACTGTTTTTGTTTTTAATGATGAATATTATAAACAAGTTTTTGGTACACCAATGGGTAGTTCTGTATCACCCATTTTTGCGCAATATGTCATGGACGATTTGATCGCTGAGTGTGTTGGGAATTTACCTTTTGATATCCCTTTTTTAAAAAAATATGTAGATGACATCATCACAGCTGTTCCTGAAGATGGAATCGAAACCATTCTTAACATTTTTAATGGTTACAATCAATACATCCAATTCACAGTTGAAAATGAAATTAACAGATGTGTACCATTTTTGGACACAAAGTTAATAAGGACCAATGAAGGCAAGGTGATACTTGACTGGTACGTGAAACCTACCAGTTCGGGTAGATACCTCAACTTTAAGTCCAATCACCCCTACAAAATGAAGGTTAATTTAGTGTTAGGGATGAAGAACAGAATTAAAAAAATATCACATCCAACATTACTGGATAAAAACCTTAAAATATTGATTGATACGCTTCAAAAAAATAGTTATCCTATCAAACTTCTCAAGAGGTTGATTTACAACACTCCTGGCGAGCATACGGTCGGTCATATTAATAGTAATGAAAATGAACAGGATACTAATTTCAATAATTCACAGCAGGTTACTTTTGGTTTATTTCCTTATATTAAAGATCTGTCAGAAAAAATCATCAAAGAATTCAAGGGGACCAATGTAAAAATTGCTCAAAGAACAGCCAAACCTCTACAGTCTCTTTTTACTAAGTTAAAACAACCGGAGGACTCCATGATGAAAACTAACGTAATATATAGTATCTCTTGTAAAAATTTTAACAAAGAGTATGTAGGAATGACATCTCAGAATTTGAAATCACGTTGTGCTCAACATAAAAGCGATGCTAGGTTAAAAAAGCGGAAATGTGCATTATCAGAACATGTTATAGATGAGTTCCACCATATAGATTTTGATAAAGTAAAGATTCTTGATGTAGCAAGAAACTATAACAAAAGAAAGTTTTTAGAAATGTATCATATTAATAACATTGAGGAACTAATGAATAGAAGGTCTGACATTGAGTCACTTAGTAATATTTATACATATTTGGTGCACTTTAATAATGTCCACTCCGGTAGCGAGGAGATTGATTCCCAAATTAGTGTTTTGAGTTAATGGTTGGCTGATGTGACAGGTCAGTCGAGTGTTGACAATACAAACATTATTCAATATTTCATTTAGAAGCAAAAGAATTTTTGTGTACATTATGGCTATCACAGCTCAGTTGCGAATGCAAATGATTTCCAAACAGTCGGGCCTTAACGTGAGAGGTTAGGTTCTTTCCATGTGTTAAAAGTTACAGATCTTACATCACTTTTCCTAACTGACATTATTATTGTTATGAGAATTTAAAATAATTAATACTGATTTTCATGGAAGTTAACATCAGACGAAAGTGGAGATCGTTAGTATTTGCGGGTGGGAGTCCGATCCAGTTTTTTTACAATAATTTCTCGAGAAATAATAAGGCCTATTTTAAATAAAATTTAACATAGATGCATCTATTAGATTTTTGATTGCGAACAAAATTAATAAGTCAAAATTCACATAAGAGAAGAAAAATTTTGAATTAGACAAATGTGAGTGAAGCTGGTATTTGACATTTATACACGTCAAGATTCAAATCAACGATTTGAACTTTTATTAAACGTTTTTCATTAGATTAATTTATAGCATATGGGTTGTAGTAATTTTAAGTTTCGTAGAAATTACGACTGTTGTTTCGTTTGTAATAATTTCGGGGAATATTAATTTGTTAATTTGTATCGGGTAGTATAATATAGAATTTTGCATTCCTAATCAATTTAGTCTTTTTATAACATAATTTCAGAAAATTAAACATTTTTCATTAAATAAAACTGTCGATCAAATCAGTGACAATTGATAATTTTCAGTGACAGACATATTGGAAACGTCATTAGATATTTGAAGTGCCTTTTATACTATTAAACATACAGTTACTATAGGTTCTGAACAATAGTGAAACAGATAATTTGGAGATACGTAAAAAATTTAAATAAATTTTGAATAATTAATTTTTAAACAGTTTGATCCCACCCTGAGAGAAGAGTAATAGGTCGATTATACATATAAATTCATTTTTAAAAATACTTAATTAATATTTATTAGAGCCGGGCATATTTTTGACAACCACTGTCAAAGTTGAAATTTCTTACCTAAATTTTCAAGTTTCATGTACAAGAATTGTCGCTGCGACAATATACAATAACGTGAGGTGAATTGAAATTTATCTTTACAGGAAGGTTTACATTAAAATTAAACAATTAAAATTCATCACAGAATATTAAATATATTACAATTTTGGCTCCCAACGCGGGGCAATTACAATTAAAGGAATATTGAATATATAACTATATATATATATATATATATATATATATATATATATATATATATATATATATATGTTATATTCACAAATTCACGTTAAACTTTTTAAAAACAATTTTTATTGAGTTACACAGTTTTATGTTATATAAAAAGAAGTAATAGGTTGAAATTATAATTGTAACTAACTATTTTACATAAAGTCAAAGAATTTATAGAACTTGTTAAATCAACGTCAGCGTTTATTTTCATGGAGAATTCGATGTAGCGTCGCTCCCATGAAAGTGCAGAAATCATGATTTTTCTGTAACATAATATTTGTGTTACTTAATGTGTTTATTTTATAAAAACGCAACGTAGCATCGTTCTCATGAAAATACGGAAATCGTAATCTAATGTTTGACATTGCGTAACATTACTTAAACATAAGCGTTTTTTCGTATATAACAACTCCCCCCTTAATTAAAATTGTTGTTTAATAAACAACAATTTTGAGAATAAAAACCAAAATACATAAAATATAAAATAGACAATACAATATATACAGAGATTTCAAGATTAAAAGGAAAATACACAAAATACAAAAAATAAAAATATAAAGGTATACATTAAACCATGAAATTGTCAATTTTCGATTTCCACTTCCTCAGAGGCTTCGGTGTCAAGTTTGGGTCTTCTTTTTGGCAGAATGTTATGAATTTTGATAAAAACATCATTCGGTTGGTCCGGAACAGGCTTTCCTGGCGATTTGTTGAATTTAATATTTCTACACTTATAACAGGTGTAGAGGACGATCAAGGCAACGATGAGTGAGATCGTAGTATATGTGAACCACGAAATATTTTTCTCAACAAACGGTTTGTTTATGAGTTCATCCAAACTTTTTGAGTATTGGTCCAGTTTGTGTTTTGTCACTTGCAGATCATTCAAGTTAATGTTATTAAGATCTAGTGGTTCTATTTTGGGTACTTCTACTTTGTTTGGAATGTCTAGGCAACAGTTGTAATCAACCATTACGGGATGAAGTACATGAGGAATGTTTATAGTTTTTCTGGTACTAGCTTGTATTTTAGTAATGCCAACAAAAGCGGAGCATACTGAGTATAGCTGTAAAATAGAATTTTCATTTACGGTTAATGTTTTCGTTTTTGTGTCTGGAAGACTTATGGTCACGTGTACCGGTTCGGCAATCGACACTAGCCACACGTTTTCTTCGAGTCTTTGCACATTATAACCTTGTCCGTTGACTACCGCACTTTTACAATTCGCAGGAAATGTCTTATATTGTCTTAACAAACGGGCTTCACATATCGCGTTATCGTCTATAGGGTACGCGTAAACATCGCGACACAACTTTTGATGCGTAGATAACTGTTTACACTTTTGTATATCGTGGATTGGAATGTGAGATAAAGAATCATCATCTCGCGCTAAATATTTTTGTGAAAATGATAAAATGTGGTGAAATCCAGTTCTATTATCATAAATTGGTATTGGGTATAGGTGGAATAAAGTAAATACTTGTGGTTCAATCAAAGGTATTTTAAGAACGAAAACAAGATCTGAATTTGTTTGATATGCTTCGAGATCGATTATTTCCAAATACTGTGAAATTTCAGAATAATTTATTGGTAGCGGTAAACCTTTTCTTACTGTATTTTCTGATATTTTCTTAAGAGCAGTGATCAAATTTTCTGGTTCAATAATAGAAGTATGAATTATTTGAAGCTGTGCAAAAGTGATAGAGTTTAGAATATCATTAATAGTATTTTCAAGATACGAATAACTCTCCATTAGTTGTTCGCAAATTTCAAAGAAATTTAATTTGGCTTCGATAAGCGCAATTTCGTTTGTTGATTGTCGAATGGTGGTTTCAATTTTTTCTATATCTGAGTTAAATATTTTCTCATTTAATTTTAATTGTCCTATAGTACTGTTGAGTTTTGTTATGACTGAGCTTGTGATTGACATTTGATTTTTTAATAAGTTTTCTATCTGGTTTTGATCAGTTTTTAATTTATTAATGCAGTCCATATAATATTCACCATCAGACGCATCGAGATTTCCGGTTATTGATTTAAATATGGTGCCAATACCATTAATTAACCCTCGTTTTTGTCTTTTAACATCGAAAGATATTTCACTAAATTTATCACCAATAGATTTTGTAATTTGTTGCAATAATGCCAAATGTGATTTTACTTCGGATCGGAAGGACTTCATACTGGAGTAGTTTGAAGTAAAGGTATTTTGAATTGTGTCAAGAATTCTATTATTTCTTTCAAAAGTTTGTTTAAAAGCTGATATATTTTTATGCACTAATAAAGTCCATTCGTCGTTCGAAACCATTATTTTGGTTTCGTCGTGGTAGTAGATTCCAACTGTATTGTTTATGGGTTCCATTTTATATTGACATGTTGCTGTTCCGATCAGCAGCAGAAACCTGAAAATAAGTTAATTTTCAACATAGGGTTTCATAAGATCGAAATTTATTTTTGATTTGTTATTTGTTTCTAAATTTAATACTGTTGCGGAATTTCTGTGTATCTCTAGTATTTCAAAAGGGCCATTAAACTTATTTTCTAACTTGTTTTTTATTTGAGTTTCTTTTACGTAAACTTTGTCACCTACTTCATAATTTGGTTTGTTTTCGGAGACATGTTTGTCAAATCGGTCTTTAGCTTTTTCTTTTTGCTTTATGGTTTTTTCTCTCGCTATTTTATAATAATAGGATATGCGGTTATTTAGATCTCTAATATATTTAGTAATTAATTCTTGTTCATTGTATAATTTTTCGGGAGGTCTACTGGACGTGTGTCCAAATACAAGTTCGTATGGTGTGAATCCGTGTGTTTTGTTTATAGAGTTATTATAAGCGATAATAGCAAATGGTAAAATACTGAAGGGGTGTTCATTGGGGTGGTCTGCTAAATGTAATCGAATCATTTCTAACAGAGTAACATGTAATCTTTCTAGAGATCCGTTACTTTGCGGATGACCGACACTTGAATATGTTAACTTAATATCAAACATATTACAAAGGTCTTTCATTAACGCATTATTGAATTCGCGACCGGCATCGCAATGAATGCGAACTGGTGCACCAAAATGCTGAAAATAAGCTAATAATGAAGTGACAACGGATTTGGCACTTTTATCTTCAAGCGGATATGCTTGAGAAAATTTTGTTAGTTCGTCTCTTATTGTAAGAGCGTAATTCTTTTGAGGTACCTCTAAAATATCAATATTAATACGTTCAAAAGGTGTTTTAGGCGTTTCAGTTATAACGAGGGGACTGTCCAAATTTTTGCGACATATTTTTGTCTCTTGGCATGCCCGGCATGACTTAATATAATTTTCGACATCTCGATTGAGCCCGGCCCAATTATATTTTTGTCGTATTCGCCTAATAGTTTCATTAATTCCGCGGTGAAGGTGGCTTTTGCTATTATGGAATTGATCTAAGATAATAGGTATTTGATTTTGTTCTGGCTCTTTAGTAATATTTTGACAAATAGTGAATTTTACGTCAACTTCCGAAAGTAGAAATGATAGTGTTTCTAGTATTGGTAGGTCAGGATTATTTTCGATAAAATATTTTTCTGAAGGTTTAAATAAATCTCGATTTCTGTAAATTGCAGCAAATAAGTATTCACTAATACTGTCTGGATCCCATGGTATAGCAATAATAAGGTATTTTCTATTTTTGACAGTTTTACTGCTAAGTACATTAATTTTTGCATAAGAAAAGTCGGGGTTTTCCTCAAATATATCCTCGATTATTTTTTCATGAAAATCTTGTAAATTGTTTTGTTGAAAAAAGGTTAAAATGTTTTTATTTTGTTTGTCTAGTAGATGATTATTGGAATATTCTATTTTAGAATAGTCAATCAGTGATTTTGTTTTATAAAGTTCCTCAAAAGACAAAAATTCTTCTGCAGCGGCATCCCAGTCAATTTCAGGTTTATTTTCAGTTTGTTGGGATGACCCTGCACCTTCAAGAGCGGGATAAATTGGGTAAGGTAAATATTTAAAGTTTCCTAATTTTGAGCGAAATGAATCAAAGTCATTTATGTGGTTAATTTTTATTCGAGAAAGGGCATCGGCATTTTTATTGGATTTGCCAGATTTGAATTCAATTTGATAGTCGTATTCCTCTAATTTGAGGCGCCATCGTGCTAGACGACTACCGGGGTCTTTTATAGAGAATAACCAAGTAAGTGGACGGTGGTCAGTTATAAGGGTAAATTTTCGGCCATATAAATAGGGTCTAAAGTGTTTAACTGCCCACACAATTGCCAAAAGTTCTCTCTCTATCGTAGAGTATTTGGTTTCTGCTTTGCACAATGTCCTGGACGCATAGGCTATCGGTAAATCCTTACCTATTGGGCCTTGTGACAAAACCGCACCGATTGCAAATGCGCTAGCATCGGTAGTTAAAAGAAATCGTTCTTCAAAATTTGGGTATATCAATATCGGAGTAGAGGTAAGAGCATTTTTTAATTCTTGGAATGACTTTTGACATTCGGAGTCAAAATTAAATGGGACATCCTTTTGTAAAAGTTTTGTCATTGGTTTGGAAATTTTAGCGAAGTTCGGTATAAATCTTCTGTAGTAACCAGCGAGTCCCAAAAAGGATTTTATTTCTTTTTGGTTCGTAGGTTGAGGGAATTTTTGGACGCATTCAATTTTTGCCGGAAATGGCTTAACGCCATCTTCCGTGATTAAATGTCCAAGGTAGGCGACTTCTTTTCTCAAGAATTCGCACTTGTCTGGCTGAAGTTTTAAGTTAGCTTTTTGAAGTCTCTTGAATACTTCTGTTAAGCGGGTAATGTGTTCTTGAATTGTCGGTGAATAGACGATGATGTCGTCCATATAGACAAGACATCGCTCGTTTTGAATTCCAGCAAGGACATTGTCCATGACCCTCTGGAATGTTGAAGGTGCATTTTTTAGACCGTACGGCATTCTGAGGAATTCGAAATGTCCGTTTTCAACTGTGAAGGTGGTCTTTGATATATCTTCAGGCATTATTTCAATTTGATGAAAGCCTGATGCAAGATCTAGTGTCGTGAAATATTGACACTTACCAAGCTGGTCCAATAAATCTCCAATGTTTGGTAACGGGTATTTGTCGTCTACGGTAACCTCATTCAGTTTTCTGTAGTCTACGACAACACGCCATTTTTGTTTACCTGATGCGTCGAGCTTCTTGGGCACAAGCCACACGAGCGATGACCATGGGGAATTGCTGGGTTGTATAATGTTTTGTGAAGCATTTTATTGATCTGATCTTTCACCTCTTGTTTATGAATTTGGGGATAGCGATATGATTTTACATAAGTTGGCTTAGAATTTTGCGTATCTATGGAATGTTTTATTTCGTTGGTGAAAGTAAGTATGTCTCCTTCTAAATAAAAAATGTCAGAAAAATCATGACAAAGTTGGGAAATTAAGTCTCGTTCTTCTTCATTAAGATGATCAAGTCTTAGTTGATTTTTTAATTCTGATGTTCTGTCGGTGCACATTTCTTGGGTGGTTAGTTGAATATTATTTACATTATTTATTTCATATGGTTCTAAGTTAAGTTTTGAAAATGTTACAGTTTTAGGTATACAATTAACATTTAATACTGAAACAAAAAATTCTCCTTTTTCATTTATTTTAACTAATGCGTTTGGTAGTTTAACTTTCTCTACTTCTTGACCTACCAGTATAGCATCAGTATTAACTAAATCGCATTTTAGTTTAAATATTTGTTCAGTCCTAGGTTCAATGGAAATTGTATTTTTGTAAATTTGTGGAAATTGGTTTTCAATTGAAATATTGGTAGTTTCATTATCTGTTACTTTAAATAATGGTACAATTTTGAAATCAGTAATAAGTTGTTTATTTTTTAGATCAACTATACAATTATAATGTTCTAAAAAATCCATGCCTAATAATCCATCAAAATCAATATCTAAATTACAAATGAATACTCTGTGTGGATCGTTAGGTTTAAATGGAATAAGGGTTGATTCGTTAACTCTTATTTTTTGGTTCGTTATACCTTGAATAATTACATTTTCAGGGGATCGATTTCTATAATTTTCGCAAGTTTTGGGTTTGAAAATTGATAATCCAGCACCCGTATCAATTAGAATTTTATAAGTGTTTGTTCTGTCTTTAATATAATATAAGTTTTTAGAATTTACCGGTAAGGTATTTTTTACATGAACATCTGTTCGAGGCAGTCCGATTCTGGACTGTTCAAACTCATGGTTTGAATTTGTGAACTGAGGTCTGGGATCGGCAAATTTGAAGTTTGGTCGTTTAGCGGATCTGGGGGTTTCGTTTGTAAAGGGCCTTGTCGAAAATCCTGATAATAATCATGATTTGGATTTAGGAGGTTATCAGAATCAAAGTTATAAACATTTTCATTATTATAATTAAAATTGTCTTGTTCGATATGGCTATAATCGAAAGTTTCGTCTTCATTCGTATTGCAAACTGGTACACCATTATCAGAGTTAGGATCACTATCAGCAGTATAATAGTTTTCCTCTATTTCACTATTACCAGTATAATAGTCAGGAGCACTGGGGTTAATTTCTTGGTAATATTCTTGATAATCAAGTGAATTATCGGAGTATTGTTCTTGATTTTCATAATAATTTTGACTATCATCTGTATAATAGTCATAACTGTTATGAGAGTGTTTGTTAAAATCACGATTTCGATTGAAATGAAAAGTTCTTTGTTGATTTAAATTTGTGTTGGGTCGATTTCCCGGTGGTCCTTGAGGTCTAAAACTTGGATTCGGTCTAATTACAGATGGGCGATTTTGATTTTGTTGGTTATTTTGAAATTGTGGCCTTTGTTGAAAGTTTTGGCCTGTTTGGTTATGTGAATTAGGAGTTTGATTTGGTCTAAAGGAACCCTGAGCTAAATTTTGAGATTGTCTTTGACGTGTGAGACACTCATTTATAGTATGTCCTATTCTGTGACAAAAATTACATTGTTTTGGTGAATTTTGGCTAAATCTACGAGTAGGTATATTATTTGTATTACGATTAGTCTGAGGTTTGTGGTTTTCATAGTAAGTTAATTGAAGTTCTCTTCTGATTCGTGAAATAGCTGATAAAACACTTATTGGATTACTAGCTCTAACAATTTGACCGATTTTTGGATCTAGACCGGTTAATAAAGTATTTAAAGTTAATGATTCTATAAGACGTGTTTGTGCTACTTTTTGATCTATTGTTAAATGCTGTTGTTTACTTATAGCTGAATATATTTTTGCTTCCAGAGTTTGTAATCTCGAAACAAAAATTAAAGGCGATTCGTTTGGTAGTTGTTTCATTCTTTGAAGATCTTGAATCAATGAATTTAAGTCGCGAGTATCTCCAAAGTGAGTATTTAATAAAGTTTTAATTTCTTCCCAATTTAAAGGGTCGCGTGAATTAACTAATTCAGCGGCTCTTCCTTTAAGTTTGTTTTTAATATGAAGAGTTAAAAGTACTTTTTGGTCGTTGCCGGCCATTCTGTAAGCTGTTTTACAAGCATTTATAAAAGTATTTAAGAAAATTTGATTACCGTCATATTCCGGAATTATTGAAAATATTTCGGATAATCTGTAAGGTTCAAGATTTGACGCTTGATCGGTTTGAGCAACTGGAGTATTAGCATTGGCATTAGCGTTTGTTGCACTACGTGTTTCAGGCATTTTGCTTTATATTAAAATGATTGTATTCAAAATAAAAGTAAATTATGACAATAGAACTTGGTAAAAATAAAAAATAAATTGCAAAATATTAAATAAAAATAAAACGAGATGATTCTTACGTAAATATTTTCATTCCTTCCTTGGCAGCTGAAATCCTTATCCGTGAGCTTTGCTACACCTGGTTAGCAGTTTGCGTGTTCCTGGTGCCGGAGAGACCGTCTGCTTCTTGAAGATCTGGAGCTGGTACTTGAAAATTCCTTAAAGGTTTAGGAACCACCACACTTAGTTAGGCAATCCTTGTTCTAAATGTGTTTAGGAATCCTACTGACTGCGCCACTGTTATATTCACAAATTCACGTTAAACTTTTTAAAAACAATTTTTATTGAGTTACACAGTTTTATGTTATATAAAAAGAAGTAATAGGTTGAAATTATAATTGTAACTAACTATTTTACATAAAGTCAAAGAATTTATAGAACTTGTTAAATCAACGTCAGCGTTTATTTTCATGGAGAATTCGATGTAGCGTCGCTCCCATGAAAGTGCAGAAATCATGATTTTTCTGTAACATAATATTTGTGTTACTTAATGTGTTTATTTTATAAAAACGCAACGTAGCATCGTTCTCATGAAAATACGGAAATCGTAATCTAATGTTTGACATTGCGTAACATTACTTAAACATAAGCGTTTTTTCGTATATAACATATATATATATATATATATATATATATATATATATATATATATATATATATATATATATATATATATATATATATTACAACAATATGTCTTGGATTTGGGTCAAATAAAAACAGTATTGAACTGATTAAAAAGTCATTTTAATAAAACTGGTACAGCAATTGTGACGTTTCGGTCTGAATGTTAGAACTTTTTCAAACTAAAAGAATTTAAATTGTGATGGACAAAAACAATTGAAATTACAAAAAAACTCACCTCGACGTGTAGTATTCCGAAACATTATTAACATTTATCCCATATTGTATCTTTTACATCCACAACACAAATTTTAAAATATTTTTGCTAAGCCTTTATTTAAAAACATATACTTTAAAAAGACAATAACAGAACGTATATATCGTTATAAATATCACTTGGTGGCATGGTTTCGTTTTAGTGTGAGACTAATTAAATTTATCATAGGAGTGGAATGTAAGTTTTATTCAGTTTGTCTATATCTTTTTTGTCGTTTATACAGTAGGAGGACTTTTGAATAGCTACTATTCATAGAACTCTCGTTTCTAAAGATTATTCTCTGTTTTTAGAATTTTAGTCTCTGTATAATTGAACTTATGGTTTTTATTCCTTTCGTGGTTAGTTAGTGCTGTAGCATTTTTTTGTCATATTTATGGCTTTTTATTCGGGTTTCTAAGTATTGTGACGTTTGGCCAGTATAAGTAGGTTCGCAGTTATTGCATGGAATCTCATAAACAATATTACTTCTTTTTATTTTCGGAGTTTTTGATTTTAGCATAGAGAAATGTTTCGATAACAGATTATAAGGTTTATGACATATTTTTAAGTTGTGTTTAATAAATAAATGTTAAAATTGTTGTGACAATCCCTTAACGAAGGGAAGAGAAATAAAGTGTTGATTGATATTACTATTTTATTTTTCATTTTTTGAGTTGTAAAAATTATGTACTCTGTCTTGGAAAATTTTATTAATTAGTGTTTTTGGATAATCATTCAACCTTAATGCATTTTTCGCTTTAATAATACTTGTCTTTCGGAACTCCAAATCGGAAAGTTTTATTGCATGATCTGCAAGGCCAATCACTACTGATTTCTTTTGAGAAGAAGGATTGTTTGAATTGAAATTGATATACCTCGAAGACCATATGTCTTTAGTGAACCACTCTGTTCTTATACCATTATTTATATGATGTAAGGGAGTGTCCAAAAATTTTTGTTGTTGTTTTCTTCTATTTCTATTGTAAATTGCATTTTTTTATGAAAACTGTTAAATTGTTTTAAAATATTATCTTTTTCTACTTTAGGAATTGCTGTTATGCAATCATCTACATATCTATAAAAAAATGGAATTTCATATTTAAGTTTTTTAATTGCTTGCTCTTCGAGTTCTTCCATAACTATTTGTGCTATGATACTGGAGATTGATGATCTCATGGCACATCCTTCTATTTGTTTATAAATCTGATTTTCTTATAAAAAATAAGTCGAAATAAGTGTTAGCTCAAGAGCATTTTTTGGACACTACCTTACATCATATAAATAATGGTATAAGAACAGAGTGGTTCACTAAAGACACATGGTCTTCGAGGTATATCAATTTCAATTCAAACCATCCTTTTTCTCAAAAGAAATCAGTAGTGATTGGCCTTGCAGATCGTGCAATAAAACTTTCCGATTCGGAGTTCCGAAAAATAAGTATTATTAAAGCGAAAAATGCATTAAGGTTGAATGATTATCCAAAAACACTGATTAATAAAATTTTCAAAGACAGAGTACATAATTTTTACAACTCAAAAAATAAAAAAAATAATAGTAATATCAATCAACACTTTATTTCTCTTCCCTTCGTTAACGGATTGTCACAACAATTTCAACATTTATTTATTAAACACAACTTAAAAATATGTCATAAACCTTATAATCTGTTATCGAAACATTTCTCTATGATAAAATCAAAAACTAACTAAAAAAAGTAATATTGTTTATGAGATTCCATGCAATACCTGCGAAGCTACTTATATTGGCCAAACGTCAATACTTAGAAAACCGAATAAAAAGCCATAAATATGACAAAAAAATGCTACAGCACTAACTAACCACGAAAGGAATAAAAACCATAAGTTCAATTATACAGAGACTAAAATTCTAAAAACAGAGAATAATCTTAAGAAATGAGAGTTCTATGAAATGGTAGCTATTCAAAAGTCCTCCTACTGTATAAACAACAAAAAAAATAGACAAACTGAATACAACTTACATTCCACTCCTATGATAAATTTGATTAGTCTCACACTAAAACGAAACCATGCCACAACGAAACCATGCCACCAAGTGATATTTATACCGATATATACGTTCTGTTATTGTCTTTTTAAAGTATATTTTTTTAAATAAAGGCGTAGCAAAAATATTTGAAAAATTTGTGTTGTGGATGTTAAAGATACAATATGGGATAAATGTTAATAATGTTTCGGAATACTACACGTCGAGGTGTGTTTTTTTGTAATTTCAATTGTTTTTGTCCATCACAATTTAAATTCTTTTAGTTTGAAAAAGGTCTAACATTCAGACCGAAACGTCACAATTGCTGTACCAGTTTTATTAAAATGACTTTTTAATAAGTTCGATACTGTTTTTATTTGACTAAAACCCAAGACATATTCTTGAAAAATATAACTATAGTCAGAGTACCTCAAAAAACTTGAGTATATAAATATATATATATATATATATATATATATATATATATATATATATATATATATATATTGTTGTAGATAGAACGACCATATAACATTCATAGAATCCCGATAAAGGATCAAGTAATAATATCTATCAATAGAAAAATAACTTGTAAATAAAGTACCAAAATTAAAAAAATATCTATATAACAACATAATCAATTACAATCAATGGGAATAATCATAGAGAAAAATAAATAAATATAAAAAGAATTCATAAACAATTAATCATAAAACAGTTTTAAAATAATTCTGTATTATAAAAAACAACCTTAGACAGAACCTAACAAGCAAACGTAGATCAATAAAATAACGTAACGCTACACGGAGTTTCAGACACCCAGAGCATCTGCTTATATTTAAAGACTCGATGATTGATCTATAAATGACATTTAGATTTAGTAAAAATATATATAAGATATGTTAGTTAATATTTAATCATACAAATTAATAGGAAACATAATAATATAAATAGAAAACTGTAATTACAGGAAATGTCAAAACCTATACGAAATATAACAGTTGACGACAAGTATACCAACATGAAATGTATTTGAATATGAAATATAAGAATAAAAATGAATGATTACCGACCTAATTCATATGTATAAATGTAATAATATCAAACAAAATAAGAAATGAACTGTATCCATGTATATTATGTAAATATTTAGGTTGTAGGAAATATAAAAATGATATAATTGCATTGACCAATCAGAAGATTCCAAATAATCAATAACATGAAAAAACCATAATAATAATAAGATGTTAGTGAATTAAATCAATGACGATAAGTTTATAGTGAATAAAAAACAATATTGTATAACAAGTTTAAGTCAGAAAACAATAAAAACATTAATAAACAAAGTGACAGGTGAACAATAATCAAAGATCTTTCTAGAACATTGCCAGCTTCCGGTTGTAAACAATAGAAAGGGTTTTGGCGGATAAAAGACCCGCGATAGAGTGAGTTAGGCGTTCGTAACTGAAGAAGCAGGAAGTAAATTGAATGTGATCTAGTTATTTGTGATAAAATTTTAAGTAATGAGTGTGAATATGTATAAATCAGAAATATAAAAAGTAACTAACAATTAAAATAAGTGCAAAGACAAATCTGTTGAAAACAAAGTCAAGCCAAATAATAATTATCATCCGATAGTTATAAGAAGGAAGATAGCCATCTGAAGCGGGAAAGCGTCATGGATAGATCCAACTGAAGGCGTCGTTTTTGGCGAAAAGAACAAGGTCTGTGGTGTGTTTTAATTAGTAATATTTGGTACCAAATAATAAAAAGTGAAATTTAAAACCATAAACACCTGGTAGTAAAAGTTTTAAAATGAATATAATGTACCAGGAAACGTAATAAAAAAACTTACCATTATCAAATTTGTAGATAGATGTATAAAATTTCGGTCATTTTGAATTTTATCCGATCACATATATATATAAAACTCTCCACAAAACAACAAACCACAACTAATTTCAGTTTTTATCACATGTACAATTGGTATAATACGTTAAAATAATTTAAAAAAAAAGATCGAAATTAAGTACATAAATATTTCAGATATCATTTCCATTTCACGAACCGAATAAAACTAAAGTAGGGTATAAAATATTTTCAGTAATCCTATTTATGAGAACAAGTAGAAAAAAAGTTACAAATAGTCGAACAACGTTAAACGCAGGTGTTCATATTTTTTTTCAAAGAAATATAATGTTTACAAACGTTTACCCAAGTTTATGCAAATGAGTCTGCAAAAGCGATCTCAAAAAGAATGAATAGTTTTTTTATAATATACAGAAAGTTTGTTTTGATGTGGAAATTTGGATGTATATAGAAAAATCCATTATTTTATTTTATAGCATAAGAATTTTAATAAATAAAAAAGGATAATCATTTATTTTTATACATAATAGGTATATGACTCCAACGATAAAATAAAGCGCCAACTCTATTTTGTATATAAGTAGTATTTCAATGTTTAAAATTTTTTTCCTATCTTTTCATAAACAACATAAAATAAATTCCATTTATGAGTAATGTTGATTTTATTATGATATGCCCAGAACCCTACTGAGTTATAGAGTAGTGTATAAATAAGAGCAGCCGAGGTAATAAAATTTTAGGAATCAAATGAAACCACATGCTAATAAATAGCATAATGAATAGGAGGAATTAAAGGTAAAATATATATAAATTAGCTGGCCCAAGAGTGTAATATTTCAATTGTAACAAAACATTAATACATTAAATATTCAAGTAAATTCACAACTAAAAATAATAATTCTCATATATATATATATATATATATATATATATATATATATATATATATATAAATTTCATATACAATTTATCACCCAAACGTGGAATGAATAAATTATAGTATTCAAACAACATATCACACATAAATAAATAAAACATATTATCATATAAATAAAAATCCATACATATTTAACTTGCTACCCAACGTAGATCATTATATAAAATAAAGTAGTAATCCTATTTAATATATATATATATATATATATATATATATATATATCCCGAAAACGCTCGCATCCTGGTCGATTTGCCGCCAAGGATGTGTTTTTCCCCCTCCCACATCTATTTGGGCCGCCATTTTACGACGCGCTCTGGAGTCTTCCTAAGTCGAACCGGCGGGCCAGTATACTTTTGGTTTTTGTTAGAGAGTGTTGCTAGAAGGTGAAAACTGATAATTGTTCGTTTTAACCGACGCGCGAGCGCTCATATTTTTTTGGACAAAAAAAAATATGTCGGAATGACCACCCAATACTTAGACAATCGATTAAATGGTCATAAATACACAAAAAATGCTTCAACTGCACTTCATAAACATGAAACAAATGAGAAACATGAATTTGATTTTCAAAACACAAAAATTATTTACAAAGACCAAAACATTACTAAACTCAAAATTAAAGAAATGATTGCAATAAAAAATGAACCTGAAGCACTGAATGATAAGAAAGACATAGAAAAATGAAGCAAAATTTATCATAACTTTTTACATATATCCTCATAACTATATAAAAAATAAAATAAACCAATAATATAATTAATATTTATCCATTAACATTTTCAAACACTCTCTAAATTAAAATATTAGAAATAAAGTAAGACACATTGCATTAAAGATAGTTGTCAAGGTACGAACGTACTTTGAAAATTCATAACTACGTTTATTCTATTTGTCACCTTTAATGTCAATTTAGTATTGTCACTGTTTTACAAATTATGTATTTTATATTTTGAATTTTTAATAAAAACTTTTGAAAAAGCCTTATATTTAAGGCGAAACGTCAAGTTAACTTACAAGAGTTTTAATCTGAACCTTTCCCAAGAAAAATACTTCAAAAAAATAATATAATAATGGTTCAAGAACATTCCTCCAATATATATATATATATATATATATATATATATATATATATATATATATATTACATGTCTTCGATAACCGTGCGTCCGTACATTGTGGTTTTTGCATTAATACCTGCGTCCTGCGACTTCCTGCGTCCGTATATGGACGCAGAAAGTTTTTTTGCGCCATTAAATGCAGGATGGTCGAAAACGTAAAAGAATAAATTTTTAGCCGGACGCCTATTTGTGAGAATGGTCGCCAGTTTACGTATATCGTAGTTCAGCCAAACTCCGAGTTGGTGCGCTATTCACGCTCTGCGTATATCGGGATGGCGTATATTTTTGTCACCATTTCGATATTTCTGCGTCCACGAGATTTGGCAATGTTGTAGTGCTTTATTTTCTGTATTTTTATTTATAATTGATATTGCAGTGTGACAAGCGGACGTTCATAGGTGGATATGCCATTCAGTGTCTCTTTTAGAATATACCACGTATTTCTTATGTTGGATTTTGCCTTCTTTCGACAAGTTCGGATTGGATTATTTTTAGTGCAGTTTCTCAGTAATAGATTTGCTCCAACTACTCAGTAAACAAGGAAACAGAAGGTAGAAAGTCTCTTGGGTTCATGTTGTGTTCCAGAGATAAAACATGTATATTTTGGTCTATTTGCGCGCAGATTCACACTATTGCTTAATCACTATGAATAGGATGAATAGGTGTTCTGGAGGGTATTACGATTTATTTTTCCTGCAGGTCCTGAATTACGTTTCATGAATGATTTCTTGTAGATTGATCAGAGTTCACGAGAAATCATTCGGTTTAACTATCTGACTGTCTATCTAATTGACATACGCCAATCTTACAATCGAATTTTCACCCACATCTACCTACCCTATTGACAATAAATTTGACGGGGAAGTTTTGTACTTACTACTGAGTCCTTTGTATGGAAAATTGGTATGTAGAGGTTTTGGAATTGGAGAACACGTTTCTTCTGCAATTTCATTCCAAATTGGAATTTCAGAATTTTTGAAATGAAAAATTATAAATTGATTCTCAAAATTCTAAAGTTCATTCAACGGTTTTGCTAATATTCATCACAAATTGAAGGATAATTTCTTCAGATTTGTGACGTTAGTTATTCTGTAATTAACATATTTAAAAGCATGCCGTGCAATATTCTTTTTTGGAATGATCTGGATTTTGTTATTATCACAATATCCTACTTCATACATCCGAAGGAATTATTTTTCCCGTTTCATTGCATTCGAAAAAAGCTGGTTACGAAAAGGTTTAATTATGTCTTAATAATCCAACTCTCCAGGAAATTGGTATTCGGGAGTTTTTACGGTCGGATATCATCAATAACATGATGAAATCACAAGAGAATTGAGAATAAAAAAATAAATACAAATAAGTATGCATTAAAAAATGCAATGAGCATGATCTATTGATGTAGATCTGACATAACTTATCCAGTTCAGAGAATAATATATTCAAAAGCTTGTCCCGGTAGACTTTTGAGTTCCACTTCTTTCTGATATACCATTACTACATATGGGTACAGATTTTTTGGTTAAGTTCAATGATTCGAGAAGACGTCGTCAAGATGGCGAACAAGTTTTATTATTTAGGGTATTATTCTATTAAACATTTCTACACAGGGCTTTTAGGTGTGGGAATTGAAATTATCTGGGTTACCAAATATGCGGATTACGGATTCCTCATGAATGGGATCAAAGAATTGAATTAATATAATTAATTAATTCAACTGTGTGGCATTTAGTGTAGTTGAGATGTTTACCTCGGTGACAACTCTTGATAAAGCTCCTAAAAATATGAGCGATAGCCTATTTGATTGGAAATTATGTCTAGCAACATGCAATAAAAAGATTTGTCACCACATAAAAAATTGAGATGAAAAAAGGCTTTCAGTTTTATGCTAATAATTAAGAAACTATCAATTATTAAGAAATTTACAAAAAATATTCTTGATGAAGGGGAAATTTTGAATTGAAAAGTCCGTTCTCCAGGAACATTCTCCATTATTTATAATTTTGATTTAACTGAAAATACAGCTCCGCGCGACCAGTACGGCAAATAATTGGTCTATAAATTTTTCGCTTCTTTCTAAAAAGGATACAAAAAAATTTAAAAGTTGATTATTTTGTTTATTATAATTTTTTAAAGTTAGAAAAAAATGAAATTTTCCATTTTTGGAAACGTTATGAATTTTTTCACGTCATTTGTTTATGAATGGTTTGTAAACAAATGAACTATTTTTTTCATTTCATTCGTCATACTGTGTTATGACTATGATGACTTGAAGAAACCATTCTTATTTTTCCATTGTTTTTAATGGATTTTTTATATGATTAGTTAAGAGTTTTTTCTACTTAAAAATCACAATTGGCATTTCTCAATAGAGTTACAGAGAAATATCAATCATTTCATTGTTTATCAAGTTATAAACACAGTTACAAAAACAGCCAATGCTTTTTTATTTCTTATAAGAAATTTTTATACTTGCTTAACTTTTGTACTCAGTAGACGCAGAACTTGATGCTCTACAGGAATTTTTCTCTTAAAGTATTCATTTTCAAGCTGCAGACTCATATATAGTACTATATTTCCGTTTTTGAAAAAGCTGTAAAAAACGTTGTTTTCTGACCGTGGGTAACGCAGAATTTAAGGCAAAAATTTCGGCCATGAGATGTAAACTTTTATTTTCCGTATTAATATATAGAATTATTATTGCATTGTGACAGGAAGACGTTCAAAAGTGGGTATACCGTTCAGCGTCGCTTTTAGAACACATCATGTATTTTTTATATTGGAGTTTTGATTTCTTTCGTCGGGTTTGAATTGGGTTATTCGGAATGCAGTTTCTCGCTGACCTTTATAATCTGAATTCCAAATCTCAAAATGACGAATGAGTTTTGTGATTTATAGTCCAATACTATTCCGTATTGGTTGGCAAAGATTATGAAGGTTTTGTCCAAATTCATAAGAAATTTAATTAAATTGGTTTATTAGTGTTTTTAAATGAAACTCAAGGTCTCTAGTTAATTCCACAATATAATACAAGTTATTGAAAATTCTAAAAAATTGACAATTGTTTCGATAAATCAATATCATCGTCAGAATGACAGAAGTTACATTTCATTTTATGCCTACCTGATGTTTAGTAGTTATATTTTTGGCTAGACCAAGAAGTAACCTAACTTGTGATTGGCTTAATATATGTTTATAGAAAAAGAAGAAGATGTGATATTACAAATATTGAAGCTTAGATATTATTAGCCCTATGGTGATATCCTGGATATCATTTTTCCAATTAAGATCAGTATAACTGTGCAATGATATAGAAAACCAGGAAAACTATATCTGCTGATCTTTACAATTATCACTTAAGAAGACAGTTTATGAGTGGAGAATTCCCTAGATTTAACTGTTCATTGACAACTTCATATTGTGGGTTTCTTAAATGTCTTCTAATTTCCAGTTCTTCAAGGAAATCCAGTTCTTGTTTCTTTTCACAAATATGCAGCACTTCTAGTTCTGTGTTAGGTGTCAATGAATGATTGGTGTCAAGTAGATGTTTTGCGTAGTGGGATTTATCTGGTTGTTTTAATCTGTAAGCTCGTAAGTGCTCACTGTATCGTATTTCAAAATTCCTAAGGGTCTGACCCAAATAGACAGCATTACATTCTGGACATTTGAGTTTATATATACCTGACTTCTTTAATAGTGGTATTTTTGTTTTTACATTTAACAATTTTGTACTAACGTTACTTTCTGTTTTAAAAGAAATTGTTGCATTCGTTGCTGAAGATATTATCTTTGAAATATTATTAGAAATATTTCCTGCATATGTGATGGTTTCATAAGTTTTAATTTCATCAGCTTGTTTAGGATATATTAGTTGTAATGCCACTTTTTTCTCTTTTTTACTAATTAGTTTATTTATCATATCTAATGGATAACCGTTAGATGTTGCTATTTGTCTAATTGTATTAATCTCTCTATCCAAATTACATTTGTTCATAGGAACTGAAAAAGCTCTATGTATCATTGAATTATATGCTGCTAGTCTGTGTGAGACAGGGTGGTTAGAATTGAATGGAATTGTCACATCAGTCTGTGTTGGTTTTCGGTAAATTGGTTTATTATTATTTGTTTTTCTAAAACCTTTTATTTTACAAACAGTATGTAACTGAAGTAGAAAACTTGTTTCCTCATTCCTATGGGAGAACATCCCAAAAATCTCAAGAGTTTTTTAATCTAGATTAACAAGAATACATTGCTTGATTAGATGAAAATTAATTCCAAAAATATATATTCACAGAAATTGATGATTTATCAAAGAAGTGAACACTCATATAGGAATCGTTTATTTCTTTTATGTTATTTTCCTGGGATAGTCATTTGGTATGTGACCCATGGGAAAATAATATTTACTTCCTTTTCATATCGGAATTTTTAACATGTACCAAACATTTAACTTTGCATACCAAACCTACGATTTTCACAATGCAATAATTCTCTAGTGTCGTGTATTCAATAGTATGAATGGATATAATTGAAAACTATTTTCAGACAAATGCACTAACAAAGAAAATAAGTAATTATAAAAACAAGTTTTTCAACAAATACCCTAGAAAATAAAAATTATTTTATTTATAACTCTTGATTATTGGTTAACAGATTCAAAATTTTGTCCTGCAACAAAATACTTGATTTGTATTCGCAGCAAGCTTTTGAATTTTTGCCCACCTAGGTCAAAAAATCAAATAAATTATTATTTTTTAGCGAATTTTTGAAAACTGTCTCTTTAAAAATATTCTTCATTCATTTATTTTTATTTTTAGTGTATTTGTAAATAAAATTTCTCTTCAGTTTTTTTACTTTCAATTTTGAATAGACTAGAATCATAATAAAAAAACTTGTCGTCATCTGGGAGCCACCATAGTGAATTTATGAATTTTGACCGTGAAATAATGATCTCCTACACAAAAAAAGTTATTATATCATGAATAAATATTCCACAGTTATAGATATAGACGAAGAATATTCTTTGCAATTTTAACTTTCATGCCAATTTGGATAACTTTGTAGGTGACCCTATAGTGAAATACACAATATACTTATACTGATTCACGATTATCTCCAATACCTCTCGCAGAGATAATGAATACGAATCAAATTCGAGTCGCTTATATATCTGGCAACACTGCTTGATGCAGAAAGGTAGATAAGATGAACATAATACCCGAAATCGGACGCAGAGTTGCATATGTGGTGAATGAGTATATTTGCGGATGCAGAAAAATCGGTAATATGTACGGATGCAGAAATACCTGCAAGATGTATGGTAAATTTTAGAAAAAAAAACTTTTTTGTTTTAAGAGTATATTGAAATTTCAAAGTATCTACGTGTTCGTCTCAATAAGGACATCGGAAGTAAATCATTAGAGTATAATATACTCTTTGATTTAAGGGAGACGCCGAAACGTCGGAAGGATGAAAAGACGCAGGAAATATAGTATTGTTTATATATATATATATATATAAATATATATATATATATATATATTTACATCTCTTCGACAACCGTGCGTCCGTACATTGTGATTTTTGCATTAATACCTGCGTCCTGCGACTTTCTGCGTCCGTATATGGACGCCGAAAAGTTTTTTGCGCCATCAAATGCAGAATGGTCGAAAACGTGAAAGAACAAATTTTCAGCCGGACGTCCATTTGTGAGAATGGTCGACAGTTTACGTATATCGTAGTTCAGCCAAACTCCCACTAGGTGAGCTCTTCGCGCTCTGCGTATATCGGGATGGCGTATATTTTTGTCACCATTTCGATATTTTTGCGTCCACGAGATTTAGCAATGTTGTAGTGCTTGATATTCCGTACTTTTATTTATAATTGATATTGTGGTGGGACAAAAGGACGTTGAAAAGTGGATATGCCATTCAATGGCTCTTTTACAATACATCACGTATTTATCATGTTGGATTTC
The DNA here is from genome assembly GCA_963921935.1 of Galeruca laticollis. Classification (NCBI taxonomy): domain Eukaryota; kingdom Metazoa; phylum Arthropoda; class Insecta; order Coleoptera; family Chrysomelidae; genus Galeruca; species Galeruca laticollis. The sequence continues at coordinate 182,848,451 of OY998179.1, read as the reverse complement.
GCTTTCTTTCGACGGGTTCGGATTGGCTTATTTATAGTGCAGTTTCTCAGTAATAGATTTCCTCCAACTATTTAGTTGATAAGTTGACAATAAATTTGACTGACGAGTTTTGTAGTTACTGACTCCATTCTATGGAAAATTGGTACAGACGTAAAAGCTTCTTGTTTGGCATTACCTTGAATTTGTTATTATGTATGAAAATAACCTATTTCACACATGCGAAGGAGTTATTTTTCTGTTTCAGGGCATTCGAAAAAAAATTGTTTCGAAAAGGTTTAATTAAATGTTAATGATCCGACTCTCTCGGAAATTTGAATTCGGGAGTTCTTAGGGTCGGGGCTCATGAATAACATGATGAAATGAATTAATAATGAAAAAATAAATACATATACAATACAATATGAATAATCTAATGATGTAGATCTGATATAATTATCCTGTTCAGAGAATAACAGATTTAAAAGCTTGTCAAGAAAGACTTTCTGATATAACACTACTACATATGGGTACTACTCAAAATTATTGGTATCTGAGGATTATTGTAAACATATTTTTTTGGCGAAGTTCAATGATTCGAGAAGACGTCCTCAAGATGGCCTACAGGTTTCGTGATTTAAGGTGCTATTCTATTCAATATTTGTACCCAGAGCTTTTAGGTGGAGGAATGGGATAAATGAAGTGAATGAATATAAATCATTCATTCAAGTGTGTGACATTTTGTTTAGTTCACAAGTTTACATCGGTGTGAGTTCTTGATAGAGCTCCTAAAAATGCGAGCGATATCTCATTTCATTGGAAATTATGTCTAGAAACGTGCAATAATATTACTTTACAGCACATACAAAATTTAGTTTTATGCTAATAATTTATTCAGATACTATCAATTGTTAAAAAAATTACAAAAAATATGGGGAAATTTTCAATTGATTAGTCCCATCTCCCGGAACTCTCTCTCCATTATTTATAATATTAATTTAGCTGAAAATACAGCTCCGCGATACGGCGAATAATTAGCTTTTTTCAAAAAAGTTTACAAAAAATTTAGAAGTTGTTGATTTTGTTTGTTATCATTATTTAAAGTTAGCAAAAATGGAATTTTCAATTTTTAGTATATTTTATTGTTGTTTTTGTATCTAACAATGGTATTAAATAACGTTGTGAACTTTTTCACGACATCTGTTCATGTAGGCATATGAACATTTTTTTTCATTCAACATATTATTGTCCTATGAATATAATGATTTGCAGAAACGATTCTTCTTTTTTCATTGTTTCTTATGAATTTTTTATATTCCCATCATTTAAACGATTAGGTAAGAATGCTTTCTACTCAAAAATCATAATTGGCATTTCCCAATAGAGTTACAAAAAAATATCAATAATTTCATTCTTTATCAAGTTATAAACAAAATCTGACTATTATAACATTATTTTCTGAAACAAAAAAATTACAAATACAGCCATATGTTACCAACGCTTTTTTTATTTTTTATAACACATTTTCAAACTTGATCAACTTGAAAAAATATTGGTATAGAGTGGACACAGAATTGGATGCTCTTCACGAGTTTTTCTCTCAGAGTATTTATTTCCAAGCTGCAGACTCATATATTATAGTACAACAAATCAAAAAAGAAAGTGCTGAAATTTCGGCCACGAGATTTGGCAATGTTGTAGTATTTTAATTTCCCTATTATTATATAGGATTATTATTGCATTGTGACAGGAGAACGTTCAAACGTGGGTATGCAGTTCACATAATGGAAACGATGAAAGTCGATGAAATCCCAAATCACGAATAATTTTCAGTTATATGGCGTTTGGTTAGATAATTCTTCCAGTCAGACACATTGAAAAATAATCAGTAACAACTGTAAAAACTTTCATTAATTCAACCTATTTTGCCAAAATAAGATCCCATTTCGATGGGAATCACACAACTCATCCCACCCTTCAATTGCAATTACTAGGTGATAGTGTCTGACGAGTAAAATTATTCTGAATTCAAAATGGTGGGTTACTCTGTAAAGGAGTTACTGAGAATCTGTTGAAAACGGCTCATGATTACATGAATTGGTGAGATGGGCGTCGTTAGCATTAAAAATTACCAGATTAACGGGCAATAATCAAAAAGCATAAAATGAATAATAAAAAGCCTTTTAAAAGACAAGCTTATATTTGAGCTGTACTAAAACGAATAAAATAAGTTCAAGTCATCGCTGACAATGATATACTTATTTTTTGTTTAATTATTTGGTTTCATATAGCTTATTGTACGAATTGGTAAAAAATAAATACCTTATCTACTTCTTACTAATGAACCAATTACTGTCCCATGAAATCAATAATTGGTGCCTACTTTTATGAACATTTCGCGGGACAAGCTTTTTTAAACCAAATAATTCAACCAAAAAAGAAATATTATATCATTGGGAGCTATAACATGAACTTATTTTATTCGTTTTAGTACAGCTCTAATAAAAGCTTGTGTATAAAATGGTTTTTTATTATTTGTTTTTCCAAAACTTTTTATTCATAAACAGTATGTAACTGAAGTAAAAGACTTGTTTCCTCATTCCTATAGGAGAACATCCCAAAAATCTGAAGTTTTTTTAGCCTAGATTAATGAGAATTCATTGCTTGATTAGACGAAAATTATTTCCAAAAATATATATTCACAGAAATTGATGATTTATCAAAGAAGTGAACACTCATATTGGAATCGTTTATTTCTTTTATGTTATTTTCCTGGGATAGTCATTGTGTATGTGATCCGTGGGAAAATAATATTTACTCCCTTTTCACATCGGAATTTTTAAAACATGTACCACTAACTTTGGATACCAAACCTACGGTTTTCACAATGCAATGTTTCTCTAGTGTCGTGTATTCAATAGTTTGAATGGATATAATTGAAAACTATTTTCAGACAAATGCACTAACAAAGAAAATAGGTACTTATAAAAACAAGTGTTCCTACAAATTCCCTAGAAAATAAAAATTATTTTCTTTATAAATCTTGATTATTGGTTAACAGATTCAACAATACCTATTTTGTATTCGCGGCAAGCTTTTGAATTTTGGCCCACCTAGGTCAAAAAATCAAATAAATTATTATTTTTTAGCCTACTTTTAAATACTGTCTCTTTAAAAATATTTTTCATTTGTTTATTTTTATTTTTAGTGTATTTGTAAACAAAATTTCTCATGAGTTTTTTTACTTTCAATTTTGAATAGAGTAGAGCCATAATAAAAAAACTTGTCGTCATCCGGGAGTCGCCATTTCGAATTTATGAATTTTGACCGTGTAATAATGGTCTCCTACACAATAATAGTATATTGTATAATTAGTGGGAAAAGCATAATATTCCCAAACGACTGTCATAATTACCAGACGAGGAGCGTAGCGACGAGTCTGGTCACACAGGAGTTTGGGAATATGCTTTTCCCATGAATTATACATACTATTTTTTCTTCGATCGTTGATTTACATTTAAAAAATTAATTAAAACATATTTAATTCAAGATGTAATCAAGTAAGTTGAGATAGGTGTCTCTATGTTCATATTGCAATATAGAAGTGGTTGCCATGGGAATTATTTTGTTATGACAAAAGTAAAATAATTTTCAAGCCGGATTTGTTTGACTTTTATTTTATAAGAAATTAAAAAAGAATTTAATTTGTGTTCAAGAATATCGTTATAAATTAGATGTTTCTTTTAATTCTCTTATAACAACTTTATCGATACATATAAAAATTAAAACCGTACTTTGTTTCATTTTATTGTAATAATCCATTTGTAACATTACCGCACGCTACAGCAGTGCGGTAAGAATTTTACCGCACTGTTATTTTCTAATTGCTTAGCAACTGCCCACTATTATGGAATGTTGAGCTTTGCGCATAGAAAACAGGTCAAAATAGTGTCACTTTTCCCACAATCAGAGAAAAAAGTTATTATATCATGAATAAATATTTCACAGTTACAGATATAGACAAAAAATATTCTTCGCAATTTTAACTTTCATGCCAATTTGGATAACTTTGGAGGTGACCCTATAGCGAAACACACTATATACTTATACTGATTCACGATTATCACCCATTTCTCTCGCAGAGTTAATGAATAGGAATCAAATTCGATGCGCTTATACATCTGGCACCACTGCTTGATGCAGAAAGGTGGATGCCATGAACATGATACCCGAAATCGGACGCAGAGTTGCATATGTGGTGAATGAGAATATTTGCGGATGCAGAAAAATCGGTAATATGTACGGATGCAGAAATATCTGCAAGATGTATGGTAAATTTTGAAAAAAAAACTTTTTTGTTTTAAGAGTTTATTGAAATTTCAAAGTATTTACGTGTTTGTCTCAATAAGGACATTGGAAGTAAATCATTGGAATATAATATACTCTTTGATTTAAGGGAGACGCCCAAACGTCGGAAGGATGAAAAGACGCAGAAAATATAGTATTGTTTATATATATATATATATATATCTATCTATATATATATATATATATATATATATATAATTCTTAATTTTCTTTGACCATTCAAAATATTTTTGATTTCTTGTTCTTGGGTTTAGGTCATAAATAAATAAAAAGCTTTATATCGTCTACATACTTTGACGTTTCGCTCCTTGTTGGGAGCTTTCTCAAAAAGATGTTTCTGTCTTATTTGGACATAATAAAATATTTACAATTAATCGATATACATACAATTTTGGAACGTGTACAAAAAGGACAGTGAACATATAAAAACATATAAAAACAAGTTTGTTGATAAAATAATAATAAAGGTGTTTACCTCAGAAATAAATTCACGACATACGAGTGAAATCCAAAGTGTATAGCATTTTTATTTTGTTATTAGATGTATATATTTTGGTTACTAAATTCATTACACAATTAAATTATGATAAATTTGACTCAGATTTTTTATGTCTTGTTTATCGTTCAATGAATTCTTTTCTTTTTTTATATGTACCATTTCTTTGATTACTAATTTATGGTAATTAGAATCCTGGGTTAGTATTTTTGTACTATTGAAGTCAAATTCATGGTGTTCCCTGGTTTCGTGTTTATGTAGAGCGGTGGACGCATTTTTTGTGTACTTGTGACCATTTAAGCGATTTTCTAAAGTTTGTGTTGTCATACCAACATATTTCTTCGGGCAGTTTAAACATGGTATAGAATACACTACATTAGATTTTTTTTGGTTTTAATTGGGCTTTTCAGTTTAGTGAACAATGGCGATAGGGTATTTTGAGTTCTGTGACATACGTTAATGTTGTGTTTTGATAAAACGTATTTCAGTTTTTCCGACAGTTGGTTTGTGTATGGAATTGATATCACATGTAACATTTACAGGTGCGTACCTTAGAAATAAATTTAATGATATTTTAAACAACATGAAATCAAAAATTATAAATTTACTCATAACTGAAACAACACAAAACATCAAAAGATTAGAGTTAATAATCAAAAGTGAAACTAACAATATTAATACCATTCTACCTAAAAACATTTTTGACAACTTTATAAATTTAGAAAAAAATAAATATGAAAAGCAATTCAGCATAATTAAAGGAAAAAATACAAAAAAAATTAATAACTTGATTACACAATTACCACAAAACGAAATAAACATAAATACATCTCAATGGCTAAAAAATATATCCAGTACTGACATACCTAATGATGTAGCTGAGGTTTTGGCGTTAGGAAAAAATTTTGCTCTACCCATTAACAACGAACATAAACTACCTTATTCAGAATACATAGCCTGTATAGAAACAGCAATTTATGATAAACCAGAACACATAAAAAATGAAATTAGAGCAGATTCAGTCAATATCATAACTAATCATAAAATCAAACTCCACCATAAAAAAACTAAAGAAAATAAATTACAAAAAAATATTCAAAAACGATTAAATAAAACCAAACAATTTATAAGACATAATCCACAAATAACAATATTACAGCCTGATAAAAGCAATAAAACTGTCGTAATGGATACAGTTGACTATGATAAAAAAATGAGAGAAATGATAAATGACAAAAAAGTTTATAAATCACTAAAATCCGATCAAACAAAATCTTTTCAAGATAAAAACAATAAATTCATTAAAAAATTACTAAGTAATGATTCTATTAATAAATCTGAGGCTAAAAAACTACAAATCAACAACGCTTTAGCACCGAAGATATATGGTCTACCAAAGCTTCACAAACCAAATGTACCCTTACGACCCATAGTTTCATACATCCAATCCCCCTTTTACAATCTATCTAAATACCTCTCAGATTGTCTGTCAAATATAATTGGAAAAAATAATTATTATATTAAAGATTCATTCTCCTTCAAACATTTTATAGATACCATAAATATACCTCTTAATTATAAAATCATATCACTGGATATTATCTCAATGTACACTAACATTCCAAATGAATTGATAACAACTGTTCTAAAAACAAAATGGAACTTACTAAGAGAATTCACAACTCTGTCATGCAATGAGTTCATAGAGGGAATATTACTAATACAAAATAATAACTATTATCAATACCAAGACAATTATTATCAACAATTGGATGGTTGTACAATGGGTTCTCCTATCTCCTCAACCTTGGCACAGTTGGTAATGGAATATCTGGAGGAAAGCGTACTAGGGAATTTAGATTTCAATGTATTGTTTTTTAAACGATTTGTTGACGATTGCATAGCAGCTATACCGTCAGATAAAATTAATAATATGTTAAATTCTTTTAATAGTTTCCATCCAAAACTTCAATTTACAATTGAAACAGAGAACAATACAATAAATTTTCTAGACCTAACATTAATTCGAACCAATGACAACAAAATAAAAACCAAACTGTATCAAAAAGAGACGTGGTCCGGCCGATATCTTAATTACTACTCTAATCATCCCAATGCACAAAAAAACAGTGTAATTGTTGGATTGACGGACCGAGCTATAAAACTTACTTCTCCAGAATACCGTCCGGAAGTTTTAGAACATACCAAAAACACCCTAAAAAACAATTACTACCCGATAAAACACATAGAACGAATTTTTAAACAACGCACATACAAATTCTACAACAATAATAAAAATAATCAAAAACAAACTCAAATAAATAATAACAGATACATATCAATTCCATACACAAACCAACTGTCGGAAAAACTGAAATACGTTTTATCAAAACACAACATTAACGTATGTCACAGAACTCAAAATACCCTATCGCCATTGTTCACTAAACTGAAAAGCCCAATTAAAACCAAAAAAAAATCTAATGTAGTGTATTCTATACCATGTTTAAACTGCCCGAAGAAATATGTTGGTATGACAACACAAACTTTAGAAAATCGCTTAAATGGTCACAAGTACACAAAAAATGCGTCCACCGCTCTACATAAACACGAAACCAGGGAACACCATGAATTTGACTTCAATAGTACAAAAATACTAACCCAGGATTCTAATTACCATAAATTAGTAATCAAAGAAATGGTACATATAAAAAAAGAAAAGAATTCATTGAACGATAAACAAGACATAAAAAATCTGAGTCAAATTTATCATAATTTAATTGTGTAATGAATTTAGTAACCAAAATATATACATCCAATAATAAAATAAAAATGCTATACACTTTGGATTTCACTCGTATGTCGTGAATTTATTTCTGAGGTAAACACCTTTATTATTATTTTATCAACAAACTTGTTTTTATATGTTTTTATATGTTCACTGTCTTTTTTGTACACGTTCCAAAATTGTATGTATATCTATTAATTGTAAATATTTTATTATGTCCAAATAAGACAGAAACATCTTTTTGAGAAAGCTCCCAACAAGGAGCGAAACGTCAAAGTATGTAGACGATATAAAGCTTTTTATTTATTTATGACCTAAACCCAAGAACAAGAAATCAAATATATATATATATATATATATATATATATATATATATATATATATATATATATATATATTGAACTGATATAATGGGTTTGGAAATCAATTCAACGGAACGTAAGTAGTATCAGTAGACACAAATGGATATAAATAAAGATATTCATTCAACACATAATTGAAATTAACTATTTTCTTCTTAAGCATTATATATAGCATGATAAAAAGAACATAATGATGGTAAATATGATAAGAAATAATTATTCAAATAATTGAGTCATACCTTCATAAACATATGTCCCAAGGTCATTGCACCATGCATTATACGATCGCATTCTGAACATTGATATAGGAATTTTTGAATAATTTTAAAATATATGTGCTTAATATCTAAAATAAAATCAAGATTAGAATAACAATTATTAATAGATCACTATTATTTTTTTTATATAACACAAATAAAGAACATAACATAAACCATATGATGGAACACGTATTTATTTACCGTACGGAACACGGCAAATCAAATGACAGATACATATTGGATGGATAAAATTTTACGATAGGATTTGACGTAAATAATGGAATGTATTGCCAACATAAATTTCATGGTAACTAAAAACCATGAAATGTAAAAACTAAATATTTAAAACAATTAAGAGTTAATTAAGGATAAGTAAAAGAGGAGATATTACAATTAAACATAAACAATTACATATATGGCATTTCATTAATTATGTTATAGAATTTATGTAAATCAAGAGTATAATAACACCTCTAAACAGGGGAACATTAATAAAAAAGGGTATTATCGCAGTATAAAAGGACGAATTATGGGAATTTGGGAGAAGAATAAATTAAGTGCAGTGTAAAAAGTATCCTCCAAGACATTATTAAGAAGTATTTGCCAATTTAGAACAATGTATATATAGACAGTCAATTATTGTCAGAAAATTATCAGCAATTGGGCTATGAATTTCCTGTTTGAAAAAAGCTTGTTGATTCGGCAACAAAAAGGAATCGGGCGTCGGTTTTTTGAGAGAGAACAGCTTGTTGCTGAAGTCTGTGGAAGTTTTAGCATAAAATTATAATAAAGTTTGCCATTTGAATAAAATTTATTTAATAAATTGATAAAGATAAGTGCTGAGTCACTGTGAACGAGTTTTTCACGCTAGGAAAAGAATATTTCTTGTAAAAAGAAAGATAATGAAAATTTGTAGGAGCATCTCAGCAGCAGCGTCAGTGCGGACATCTTGGAAATAGGACAAGAAAAGATCAGTGATTTCATTTCTTTGGGTCCTAAAGTAAAGCTTTCTATTAAAAATGATCATTTTAAATAATTAATAAAAACTATTGAAATGCCTATAAAATTTAAAAGCTTAATTCAAACATTCATAATAATTCTATTTATAATAAATGGACTTTTACTTACCTGAAAATTGATCATCTTGTTTTACTGTTATATTAGTAAATAAGAGTATTCCTTCATTCAAAATATGTATAAATGCATGTATGTGATTATAATAATTTCCACTTTCATCATATATTTTTGAATCCATATACGTAATTGTAATATTGTCGAATATTATCCTATTTTTTAATTTTGTATATATAATAACCTTTGTAAATAGCTTACATGTATCGTCGAACACAAATGATATATCTAACGTATACCTTGAACCAGCTGAGGTGTCTATCGCGCTTATAATCATATGCGCAGACGCTGGCAAAACTTCCGGTTGGTATATGTATCTAGGGCGCATGATTTCAGTGGCGTAACAATATTTAAACTTATTTAATAATTGAATCAAAAAGAAATTAATTTCTATATTAAACATATGATATTATATGCATTTTATTCACTATCCAAAACAGAATGAATAATAGCTAATTTCAATTATTCTAAATAAATATACATACAAAGTATATATAAAAAAATTTTTTTCTTGATTATAATTGAATTGAGTTATTGGCAGCCTGAACCCAAAGAGAGAGGAGTTTTTATGCCCCGGCTTTTGTGTGATATAGAGCAGCTGAAGGTAAGTTTATAATATTAGGTCAATAATATTAAACAAACTATAAAAGTATATTATAGTATATATATATATATTATAATATACTTTTATAGTTTGTTTAATATTATTGACCTAATATTATATATATATATATATATATATAATCGAAGTCGCATCCGCATAGAATTGTAGCGGCATCCCCTTGCAATATGTATATAGAGCAGCCCCAATGCATCGAGATCAAGCACAGAGTGGCTTCTTGTTATTTGGCAACACTGGGACCTTGATAGAATAATAGTAGGTAGATTTGAATTTCTTCCAGAATCGGTGCGTCCTGTATATTGTGTATAGATCGTGTTCGAAATGACTTGAAGAAATTTGAAATACGTATTAGTTTTTTTTTGAGAGAGGAGAATGAAATACATATTCTAGTTATAGGAATGTTGAGAGTTGTTACAAATTCGTGTGAAGCTATATTTTACACATAAAAGACAGTTTTTAGAAACCTAAAGTAACATTTTAAGAGCCTAATTATTCGTCTCAAATTAAATAAAATTAATTTAAATTGCGTTGTTTATAACCCATTATCACGTGACTGCGAACACCAATCAGAGCGCGATGACGTCACTGCACAAACAAGTTGACTTATTTCTTATAACCTAGTTGAAAATATGAATTATTTTTCTTGATAATTTGTTAGAACAACGATAATATTGTACGATTTTTATCACAATGGAGACTGGATCCATCAGAAGAGATAGTTATAACTTACCTAAGATTGATTCTATGGTAGTGCGACTTTCTTTGCTAGAAATATGGTTTTCGTGCAATGGAGAAAAACGTGAAAATGTCTTTCATAATATCTATATCTACTTACGATCTCTATCAACGAAATAAAACTTTAAACATAAACAAATAAATTACTAATGAATAATTAACTTTTCACTTTTCCGACAACCAAAAATATCTAAAATCATTTTAAATTTATAATTTCAGTTTATCAGAGATTATAACTTACGTTAAATTGGTACTTGTTGTTGTAAATGGAGCTGTATCTCCTTATTTGTACACTTTTTGGAACATTTATGAAACGTGTTTGTGGTGCTCTGATTGACGTACTTTTACACATCAGCATTGCACAGCATTGGTAAGACGACCTATTCATTTTTACAGCTTTTACTAAATTTATTTATAAGAACTCAGTCAAGATAAGTTAACTTTGGCAGAACGTGTGACTCATTTATGGCGTCACGAGACGGTACGGAGCGTTTTAGTGGGGATTTTGATACCTATTTTTATTAACGTATTTTTTTATTGAAATTTGTTATATTTTTTCATAGAATTATTGTTTTCGTCTTTATATAGGGTCCATCTTTAAAATAGAAGCAATTCCAAAATTAGTCAACACTATTGGCATCGAACTATAAACATTTTTAATTAATTTTCTCCCACTTCTAGTTATTCTGAAGTAGTTATCGCTAGCTATTCGTGAAGCACCTCACGTTTCTTCGTTTTATTCATCAAACGATATCTAGCATACTGCTGAGGGCTAGAATCCTACACTAATTAGTAAACCATAATCAACATAATTCTTAATTAATTTAATTTCAGTTGTAATCATTAAACAAAGAAGTTAATAATCAATTTCAACATGTCTACCTTCGCCCTGCATACATAACATTTTTCTAGACGAAAATTCTCCTCGAATATTCTGAAACATTCCCTTACTTCTAGGGTTGAGTATACTGAAGCACCATTCCGTTGGAAATACAGTTGAGGCCGTGAAATATTATTTAAAACTCCGCAATTTCCATTTTTACAAAATTTGGAATTTGAGGTTTTGTCTAAAAAATGGCCAAATGATTTTTAATTAAAATATCTCGCACCAAACTTCAAATTTAATAATATTGGTCTTTACATTGCACAAAGAAATGGTGATTTTCAGTTGTCCACCAAAGACAATTTGGAGAGCTAATATTTAAAAACGACAGAGAAAGATTTAAAAACAGAACCAGCTTGACCTAAGGCAAAAATTAAATGCATTAGTGAAGAAAATAGAAGCTAATCGCAATGATCGCAGTTTCATTAGTGATAGAGCCAGAACTGAAATAGTAAATTCGAGACACAACCAGGTTATAAAGCCAACTACATATGATGGCCAATCATCTTGGGAGACATATCCACGCCAATTTGAAGCAGCAGCTAGTGTTAATGGGTGGAATGATCAAGAGAAAGCCACCTACCTCCCTTATGATGGCTCTTGGTGGACAAGCTGCATGCATTCTGTAATTATTACCCCAAAAAACCCTATCAACATTTAAAACAAGTTTTACAAAGTCAATTGAAGATGCGCTTGCAAAAATTAGACGAGAGCCTTCAAGAATATGGAAATGACATAGAAAGACTATTGAGTTTAGCCTATCCACAGGCACCTAAAGAATGTTCAAAACAATTTGGCGTTCAAGCATTCATTGATGGTTTAAGAGATACAGAAATACAACAAGCCCTTCGATTATGCCACCATCTGACACTACAAGAAGTAATAACTTTTGCTCAAGAATTTGAAGCTGCTAAAACCATTACCAAAACCGGACGTCCAAAATTACGAGCAATACACTTCGAGGAGGATAATTTAACCGAAGTTATGGCTAGAATCGAAAACCTACTGAAAGACACGCTGCAAAGTCGTACATCAATTCATGAATCCCGGAAGTGTTTCAACTGCGGAAGAATTTGGCATCTGTAGAGAACATGTAGAGTTCCATCAAGATCTCGAAGCCAAGTTAGAAACTCGGATAACCAGACAACATCAAGACAATGCAGAGCCCAGTTAGAAATAGAGCTCATAGCCCCACAAGAAACAATCCTAGAAGATCATCTCCATACCAAATTCGATCACCAACACCTGATCGGTGCTCTAATACCAGCAACCAGGAAAACTACTAAAAGTCGACTATTCGGGGCGGTCGACGCCTAAAACCATTGAAAGACCCACGATTCGCACACATTTTTTGTTTAAAAATTGCCGAAATTTAACTGTTAGGCGACAACTAGAAAATCACGATTGCAAATTTATTGTCGACACTGGGGCAACTAGATCATTTGTACGCTCAGATATGTTGACCCAGAAATACGCAAGAAAACCTAAAGGCCTTGTGCTGGAAACCGCAACTGGTCATACTACTATGATTATGTATGAGACAAGTAACAGCATCCATTCGAATTGGAAACACGGCCGTAGTTCACTCATTTTTGGTAGCAAACATTATGGATGAATGTGTTTTGGGTTTAGACGTTATGCATGATAAATTTGTAATAGATTTGAAAAACAAAATTTTATCCATCGACAACGAAGAAGTAATCCTCAGTGGTGAAAACACAAAATGAAAGTTATAGTTGATGAAGATATAAGAATTCCGGCAAATTCAGAAAGCATTGTCATGGCTCATCTCAAAGAAACATCTAAACATCTGACAAATGGATTTATTAAACCACGTGAACCGACTGAAAATGGAGTAATGGTAGCCAATTCCCGTTCGCATTGCCAATACATCTATCAGACCAGTTGAACTGAAGAAAAATCACGAGCTGGGATATTGTGAACCAGTGAAGAGCATAGTGGATTTACGAGATAATCCTAAACCCGAGAAAGAGCCACAAAATAAAGTCTACGACTAACTTATAGAGACACTCATCAAAGACTTTGACAAACTAATACCCGAAGACGTGAGCAAGGTAATGAAATTTGTTTTGAATCACCTTAGCCTTTTTGAAACCGGAAAATCTACAGGGCGAACCAACCTGGTTCACCATAGAATTGATACAAGAGATGCACCACCGATACGTCAAAACCCAAGAAAACTTCCATTCGCCAAACAAAAAGATGTAGCGAATATGGTACAAGACATGTTGGATGATAACATTATTGAAGATTCATCTGGACCGTGGTGTTCTCCAGTTGATTTAGTAACTAAAAAAGATGGAAGTATAAGATTTTACGATGACCATCGCAAATTAAATCAAATTACTGTAAAAGACAGCCATCCCCTGCCATGTATAGACGATTCACTGGACACTCTTCACGGCTCTCAGTGGTTTACCACATTAGACTTAGAGAGCGGATACTGGCAGGCTGAAGTTCATCCCGATGATAGAGATAAAACAGCTCTCTCTGCTGGAAATGGCTTTTATCGATTCCAAGTACTTCCATTTGGATTATGCAATAATCCAGCCACTTTTGAAAGATATGGAAATGGTGTTAAAATGAAGTGGAAAACATGTCTGTGTTATTTAGATGACATCATTATAATGGGAAAAACATTCTACGAACATCTTAACAATCTAGAAGAAGTTCTTAGCCGACTGAAAAATCCAAACTCAAAATTGAATTCCAAGAAATGCTCCTTATTTCAACGTGAAGTTTTATATTTGGGTCACGTTGTGTCAGCAGAGCGAATAAAAACTGATTCGGTAAAAGTTTCAGCGATTAAAGTCTGGCCAAAACCGAGAGATAAACATGAGGTTCGTCAATTTTTGGGTCTTTGTACTTATTACCGCAAATTTGTTCAAAATTTTGGAAATATAGTCAAACCTTTACACAAACTTACTGAAAACAACACATCATTCGATTGGTATCCAGAATGCCAAAATGCCTTTACTGAATTGAAAAAGAGGTTGTCCACTGCACCGGTTTTATCGTACCCTAAAGAAAAAGGTCAATTTATTCTCGACTGCGACGCTTCACAACATGACATAGGAGCTATACTTTCACAACAAGATGGCGAAGAAAAAGTAATTGGTTATTTCAGTAAGACCCTGGGAACGGCGGAGAAAAATTACTACGTTACAAGAAAATAACTGTTAGCAATTGTAAAGGCTATTGAACACTTTCATACATACGTTTATGGCAGAACCTTTATCATCAGAAGCGACCATAAACCACTACACTGGCTGATGAATTTTAAAAATGCGGAAGGACAAATTGCAAGATGGTTAGAAATACTTCAGCAGTACAATTTCGAAATAGTTTATAGAATAGGTCGCTATCACGGAAATGCGGATACCCTATCCAGAAGGCCATGTACTCAACAACAATGCAGATATGGCCAAAGAATTAAGGAAAATGAAAATAATAATAATCATTTTAGCAAAGATGAAAATATAGAATTGCTGCATGCAACAACAATAAGAAGCGACTCGGACGAAAACATGTGGTCAGTAGAAAACCCAAGAAAATTTCAAAAGAAAAATGAAGACTTGAAAGTTGTCCGGACATGGCTATAAAATGGAGTTAGACCCGATTGGCAAGAAGTGTCCAAGTATGGTTCATCGATCAAAAGATACTGGGCTCAATGGGATCCCTTACTCTTCGCGATGGTGTACTCCATCGAACGTGGGAGAGCTTTGACGGTGTATTTACGATCCATCAACTTGTCTTGCCTAAATCACTCGTTCGTGAAGTGATGGAAGAAATTCATAACAGTCGTTCAGGAGGACATAACGGAGTTGAGAAAACCTTAGCCAGAGTTCGTGAACGATTCTAATGGGTCAACTGTCGCCAAGACGTCACAGAATGGTGTTAGAAATGTGATTTATGCAGCGGAAAGAAAAGACCAAGAACTATAAATCTTGGAAAAATGGCTCAATATCTGTCTGGTGAACCATTTCAGAGAGTCGGTGTAGACATACCCCGGCCACTACTAAAAACAAAAAAAGGTAACAAGTACTTAATGGTAGGTAGCTATGGATTACTTTTCCAAGTGGCCAGAAGAAGTACCAACCAAGAGGATTCCTATGAATAATGTCATCGCAAGACATGGAGAACCATTGGGAGTACATTCCGATGAAGGGAGAAATTTTGAATCAGAATTGTACACAGAATTAATGAAAATCCTCGGGATTAGGAGAACTCCAACTACACCAGTGCATCCACAGACTGATGGTTCAGTGGAACGTCATAACAGGACAACTTGCCAATATCTATCGTTATGTGTCTCCCAAAACCAGCAAGATTGGGATGAACTGATTCCATTGTTCCTCTTATCTTATCGGCGTGCACAGGCTATACACCTTCAATATTGGTCACTGGTCGAGAAATGAAGGTTCCTAGCGATATCCTCTTTGGAAAACCTCCTCTTTCGTCCCGAGAAGGAGACCAAAGCCTGCCTCAATATGTTGAAAGCCTTCAACAATAGTTAGAGAAGATTCACGAATTTGCAAGGACGCGACTGAAACAAGCCAGCGAAAAGATGAAGAAACTGTTGGATAAAAACCTTAAAGAAGAGATATTTAAGCCCGATGATGCAGTTTGGTTGTACCAGCCCAGAAGACAGAAAGGGTTAACTCCGAAACCAGAACGAAATTGGGAAGGTCCCTACCTGGTGGTCAAAAAAATCAACGATCTAATTTATCGCATTCGTCTGACACCAAAAAGTAAACCTAAGGTCGTTCATATCGAGAGATTGTCTCGCTATTATGGTGAGGACCCACCCAATTGGTTTCAAGAAGACGTCGAAGTCCCTGTTATTCGAGGCGAATAACTTGAAGAGGGGAAGCAATGTTACACCTGTTCTATGAATGACAGCTTGAACTGAAAATAAGAAGAGGGCTGAATAGACGGAGTAGTCACAGTCACCTGTCAATGTGACAGTCTAGAGATTTCAAGATTTTTCTATTGTGTTCCATATTGACGTACTAGTATGCTATAGAATATTCTAGTCTTTTCTGGAAAGTTCTTTCTATATATAAATAGAGACCAGTTGTGGCAGAGTCAGTCAGTCAATAGTTTGACACGTTAATAAGCTGAATTGTTAAAAAGTAGTATTGTATTTTGGCAAGTATTGAAGAAAGTTGTGAAAGTTATAACAATATGTATTGCACAAGCAGTAAGCAGTTGTGAGAGGGGATTGAATGCCTAAAAACCTGCAGCCATGTCTGCTCTGGATTTAATTGATTTTCTGTCCAAGTAGATCTCAAATTTTCATCAGCGTATTCCTGAATAAAAGACATTTCATCAAATAAATCACCTTCAGAAATTTTGTTATACTCTGGTTGTTTGATATTTTTCATATAAAATTCCAAAGTGACCTTGACATCATTCCATGGTATGTGTTTACTCAGTTGAATCCAAGTAAACTTTCGAAAATCTTTATATTGATAGGAATACCTATCCAAGTATTGAACAATGTTGGCATAGAAATTTCGTGCATGGCACATAAAATAATTTCTAACAATGTGGCCATTGTCTCCTAGCTTTGTTAAGTCACTTCTTATTGTTATTGGTATATATTCCTGATCCAACCGATTTGAAAATGTTAACTTTCGATCAAAAAATGTCTGATCATCATCCAAGAAGCTTTTACTATCGCCTTTCATAATCCTAATGGCATCCAAAGTTTGTGTTTGCATTTTCCGCACAAAAACCAACTACATTTTCTGCAAGATTATGCTTTGAAATAATCTGGACTACTAAATTGCTTATAATTATCACCGGGCAAATTGTCAAAATCTAACAACTTAATGTTCACTCCTGTTTTTGGGTGGAAATATCTAATAAGAGTTGGCAACAGCTTGATGTCATTATGGTTCGAGGTATCTGAAAATTTACTCACAAATGGAACTTCTTTGTGCTCTTTTCGAGTTAGGTCTTAAGAATATGGCGCCATTACATTTTTCACAATGGCTTCACATTTTGTTTTGCCGCAAGAAAATTTGTTATTAGAAGCTTTTTGAACTAATTTTGATGTGGATTCCATGGAATCAAAACGTTTATTATGAAAAACTATATGAAAGGCACACAAACCTTCAGCTTTAGCTAATTCCCCTTCCTTCTCGCCATATTCCTCTTGTCGAAAGTAATCGGTAAGTTGCGAAGATGTACACGCAGCACCTAACATTTTGGTGTGTTTTTTTGAAGACAAGGTGTCGTTGTATATCATTTCTCCCTTCTTGCGCAATAGAAAAACTATCTTACATTTGGTAAAACAAACATCTGATGGGGTATTGCATTTTTTTAAGAGAGGGAACTGCTTTTGCTGATCATCGGAAAACTTTCATAAACGCATTTTAAACTCGTTAGGCGGCATTCTAATACTAATAAAACTTTCGATTGTATATCAATGAAAAGATTAGTAACGCCTATATTAAAATCATGAGGGGAAGTGTGTTCAGCATCTACACGGATAAAATGGTAGTGGGAGGTGTGTGTTCTTAAAAACCAAAACAGTTATCAGTAGCGGCGTGACTTTTCAATTTACGAAGTTTCGATTACTCTTTCGATAAATATATTTGTTACGGCCGTTTTACCTTAACACAGTTTGGATAAATCAGCATTCGATTAGCGGACTGCGTCTTCGTAGTAGCCGGTTCTGGGCAAAAATAAATACACTGCAATCTCGTCAACAATCCAGTAATATTTAATAAATTACAACTGACGTCAGAAATATATAGAGGAAACAATGAATGGGGACAAGCCTTTCAGTATGAACAAAGAATTAATGAACAATCTTACTTTTTTCTCCTTTTAGTTTCCAAAACACTGCACTTTGCAGGAAAGAAGGAATGTATTACTTTCTGTGAATACTTAAACATTTAGGTCTTAACTGGGAGACCGTTCTGGTTGGAAAAAAATGTTTGACAGTGACACTGACATTCATTTATTTATATATCTAAAACAAGTTGCGTAGAAACAAGCCCCGCTTATTTAATTTTAAATGAAATAATTATTCGGATGTGTTCTGAACACTACATAAAAATACAAATTGTTGAATGTGTGGTTTCAACATACTCACGCCCGTTGAAATCTCTGATTTCAATAAGAAGGAAAGGCAAGGAAAGGTGGAACAACGCGCGAATGAAATGGCGCGACGATACTATCATCGGAAGACAACCCGAGAATGTAATCAACGAAGCAAATGTGTGCAGGTTGGTCTGCTTGATTACGGACTGGAATTTGCACTGTGCAGAGGACAAACCTTGGTAATCGGTCTGACGAATGTGCCTTCTCTGGTACGAAGTTTTATAGCACGGACTCTTTGGTCCACGCCAGTTATAACCTCGACAAATCTTGCCTAAGGCCAGTGGAGGGGAGGAGTATCATCTTCCTTCAACAGGACCAACTCATTGACCTGGAGATTCGTCGAAGGGGCTAGCAATTTGGGCCGATTTTGTAAACGGTTTAAGTACTCTGTAGTCCATCGTTTCCAGAAGTACTGTTGCATTTGAGAACATCTCTGCCAGTATGCAAGTCTGTTTTCAGGCAGGTGTGTGACACTGTGGTCAGGATGTTAAGGGACAGCCAATCAGGAAATGGCAGGGAGTTAGGTCTTGGAAGTCGTTGGGATCACTAGATATAGGACACAATGGTCTAGAGTTCAGGATTGCCTCAATTTGGGTGAGAACGGTACTCAACTCCTCGAAGGTGAGTTGAGCGTTTCCAGCGATACGTTGCAGGTGACTTTTGGCACCACGGACAGCGGATTCCCACAGACCTCCCCAATGGGGACTGCGAGAAGGAATTAACTTCCACTCGAAGTTGGTTTCAGAAGCGAATGTTTTGATGTGTTCGGATAAATCGGAATTAGAGAAGAATTCGCGCAATTCCTTCAAATGATTTCTGGCGCCTACATAATTGGTGGTGTTGTCACTGTAGATGACGGTAGGAATTCCCCTACGTGAAATGAAACGCTTCAGGGTGAGCAGGACGGCTTCAGTGGATAAGGAGGACACTAGCACCAAATGGATAGCCTTTGTGGTCATGCATATGAAAACCGCCATGTAACACTTTGTGATAGGAGCCTTTTGGAGGCGGGAAGATTTTATAAAGAAAGGGCCACCATAGTCGATGCCTAAGGAAACAAGTCATACATTCATGAATCACTCTTTTTAGTTCCCTGATTCCATTCAAGGGCCAATATTGCAAGCGGAAGTTAGCAAGAACGGATTGGGCACCAGCGTGTCCCAATCTGACATGCTCTCTCTTGAGCAGGAGGGAAACTACGTGGTTTTTTGCAGGAAGGAATACGGGATGCTTATGAGGCTCAGGAACGTCTGAATGTCGCAAACGTCCTCCGACGCAGAGGAGTCCTTTATCATTGATAAAAGGATTGAGGGCTTATATGCCTTTGCCGGAAATGGGTTTGAGGGATTTCAATTCTGAAATATCCTTGGAAAATATTTTATCTGTAAGTTTCGAAGGACCAGCACTAAGGCAGAATTTATTTCTGATATGGACAAGGGGCCGTGGAGCCTTGGTTCCTTGCCCCTGGAATTGGACACAAACCGGAGTATATAAGCTTATGGGGTTCCAAAATTTGAATTCGCAGTTGGTGGTTGCCACCAACACTTGAAGCTTGTTGCCATTTTGTTCGGGTACGACATTCGGAGGTATCAACGTGAATTTCAAAAAGTGGACATTTAATTCGGACAGGAAATCAGGACCATTCCACCATAGCTCGGAATTTGAGAGATCGGGAGTACTCGGCTGGACAGCAAATCGGCAGGATTTTTAGAACGAACATGCCTCCAATTAGCTTGCGGTATGGAAATTTGAATTTGAGAAACTCGGTTGGCTACAAATGTATGCCAGCGGGAAGGATGTGATTGAATCCAGCAGAGGGCGATCTGGGAGTCATTCCACAGATTGATGGATTCGAATTCTACACAATTCTCGAATATCTTGAGAATCCTTTGGGTTAACTTAGAAAGTAGTACCATTGCACATAGTTCAAGACGCGGGAGTGAAACCGTCTTGAGAGGCGTAACTCTCGACTTGGAATTTACTAAAGTGTTGGAGACGGTGTTGTCGGAATAAATAGTTCTGAAATATAAACATGAACCATAAGCTCCCTCGCTGCTATCAGCAAAGCCATGAATTTGAACCTTTATTATTGGTTTATGGGAATACAGATATCTAGAAATTTTCAAACGTCTTAAGGAATCAATGGAGTATATGATTTTTTTCCATTCTTGGGCTAGTTCAGGAGTTATAGGTTCGTCCCAGGAAAGCTTTGATAGCCACAATCTTTGCATGAAAATCTTTCCTACGACTATGAATGGGCTCAAGTATCCGATTGGATTAAACATCTGAGCTAGGAGGGGTAACGCCTTGCGCTTAGACCTGAGTTTCTGAAGGAATGAGTTTAGGTAAGGAGATGGCAAATTCGTCCGAGGACGGATTCCAACAAAACTCCAAAACCTTGTTGGGGGTATCTTCCATTGCTATTTCAAGTTGAATTGGGTTAGAGGAGTCACAATATTTTTGTCGAAATTGCGAGCAATTGGATGACCATTTATGCAGTAGGAAACCCGCGGAATTTAATAATGTATTGAGTTGGTGATAGGACTCTTCCAACTCGGATATTGAATCAGCACCATGAAGTACATAATCTACGTACGTTTGATGTAACCAGGCCCTTTGCGGTGAAGAAAATTCATTGGAATTGGAAGCGAGTTCTTTTAGAGCTCTTGTAGCAAGGAATGACGAACAAGTGACTCCATAAGTCTCCGTGGAGAGTTGGATGCATTTAAGATCCTCTTGCGGTGAGTTTCTCCACAAGATATTCTGGAAGTGCAATTGCGAAGGATTCATTTTAACCTGGCGATACATTTTCTCGATTTCGCAGGTCAGGACAAACTTGTATAAACAAAACCGACATAGTATGTCGTATAGGTCTGGCTGAACTTCGTAGCCTTTGTGTATGATATCATTCAAGGAAATTCCAGTCGAAGTTTTGCTGAAAGCATCAAAAACTACTCTGAGTTTAGTGGTTTCACTGGAATATTCGATCACACAGTGATGTGGAAGGAAGTATTTGTTATCAACGGGTTTGTCCGGATAAAATGGAACGTAGGTTGCATGTTTCAAAGAAACATATTCATCAATGAATCTTTTATAATCTGAAAATAACTTTGGGTTATTTTGGAAACGTTTTTATAAATTAAAAAATACCCTTTTTGCAATATGGAAGGAATCACCGAGTGGATTATTACCGGCGGGATCTTTGAAAGGAACATTCACTTGGAAAGTTCCGCCTTCCAAACGTAGTGTGTTTGAATGAAACTTCGTTCAGCCAATAATACGTCAGCTGACAAGAACTTGACTTCTGAGAGTTCTTCGACTTCCCAAAATTTGGCAAGGACTTTATCTAAAGCGTTACTTGCCTCGGATAAGTCTTGACAGAAAAGAAAGACTTGAGATCGATTAAAAGAAGTTTGTGGAGTCAACTGCAAAAAGGAGCATTATTTACATGCAAGGTGGTTTTGCCTTAGAAACACATTTTTGGGATTCAGTTTCGTACGTCACGAATGAGAAAGAACCGCTTAGGGATTCTAGCGCATTGCATCTATCTCCAATGATATCTAGAAATTCTTTTAATGTAGGAATTGCACTTAAGTCTCTATTTGATTGATACTCCCTTTTAGTACCGTAATCCAACTTTCTCATAATTATGTTGAGAATGACTAAGTCCAAATGCTCGACCGGACACTTCAATTTTTTTAATGATTCTAAATTTTTTCGGATATTCACTAAAAATTCTCGGAGTGAAGTTGATGTACATTTAGTTATGTTTGGATAGTCTAATATGGCATTTAAATGGGAATTTACAATGGCTAAACTATTTTCGTATCTTTTTTCTAAGATATCTAATGCAATCTGAAAGTTATCATTAATAATTTCTAATGACTCAATAAGAGATAAAGGCTCTTCCTGTAAATACGACTTTAAGTAAATCAATCTCTGAACATCGAATAAGGAATCATTATTTTTAATCAACGCGTTGGATAACTGATAAAACGATGCCCACTTGGAGTAATCGCCTGAATATTGAGGAATTGAAATTTGAGGGAGTTTTACCCCTACCCGCTGATCATTGGAGGCAGAAACTAAACTGCTTGGATTTGAAGTGAGATGTGCACGTTTATTTAGGCTACTAATTTTTCCATTGAAAATTGATCCTAATTTATAGAAATTGTTTTCAAAGTTATCTCTATCTTCTAAATCTGTATTGTCAGAATCTAAATCTTTAATTTCATTTTGTGCAGCATTATATTTACTCATCTCTGTGTTTATTGAATTAAATCTAGATTGGTTTTCAAATAAATCGGTTTCGGAATTTATCTTATTCGTGATCCAAGTTTGGATCCGTGTGATAGCCGCATTAGCGTTTTTTCGAGATTTCTTTACGGCTTCCATGTCCACAATTTTGTGATTTGGAATGAAAAAGTAAGGTGGTTAGAATGAAAGGAAATGTTTCACAACTCCACTTTAACATTAAAAGATCACGCAGTGATCGTGGAAAAGCACAAATCACTCGAAATTATTTAGTAGCACTGACATCCAAACACTCGCGTAAACTGTACTTAAGCTAAATAAGACAATAAAATATTTATCAAATTTATTGGAATAATCACTTAATATTTGTCATGAAAGACATAAACAACAATAAGTCAAACTTGAATCAATCAGAAATACCTAAACGTATTATAAAATATACATGCACAATGATAAATCAAATATGTTAAGAATGTTACCGAATTTATTTAATTACGGCCCAAATGTGAGTCGATTTCTTTCAAAACTTTTCTTGTTAAATAACAAAACGCGAAAATAAATCAGAAGTTAAAATTTTTAAGTACGCCCATGGAGAGGTGACTCAAATCTCAATACTTGTCTCAATTTGAATACAGGAACTAAATTTATAATCTTATCTGACTTTTATGTTAAGAATGTACGGACGAATCTTTTTCGATACGGCACTGGGCATTTGATTTGAGTTAATACTTTAAAATTAAATCGACTCTGAAAGGCTTTGTCTCAATATAAATAGAAAATATTTAAATGCTACGAATACAATTATGACTAAATAACAACTGCTTTTATTTTAACAATTTGTTGTAATTTATGACTGGAATCCGGCAACGTCGTCTAACGGCTCCTGGTTGGAAACTTAAGGAATGTGTAGAAAAAACAGCAGTTTTTGCTGTCAAACTGAATTTCAACCATACAATGTTTTATTATTAATGCAAAATATATATCCGGCACGGTAGGATCAGATGTTACGGCCGTTTTACCGTAACACACTTTGGATAAATCTGCCTTCGATTAGCGGACTGCGTCTTCGTAGTAGCCGGTTCTGGGCAAAAATAAATACACTGCAATCTCATCAACAATCCAGTAATATTTAATAAGCTACAACTGACGGCAGAAATATATAGAGGAAACAATGAATGGGGACAAGCCTTTCAGTATGAACTAAGAATTAATGAACGATTTTACTTTTTTCTCCTTTTAGTTTCCAAAACACTATAAAAAGAACTGGGAGACCGTTCTGGGCTCAAGTTTCGTTTAGCCGAAATCAGTTACATGGAATATCGGTTTATGGGATGATTCTATACAAGAAAGCACTACATAATTTGATTTTTGCCGCGGAAATTCTTCGTTTCTGAGAAAACTTGAATTTTTAATTTTTCTACTATTAACTAAAATTCGGTATTTTGATTAGTTTTTTTGTTATAGAATGACGTAAAAACAGTCAATATAACGATGTGAACTAATTTTTATCACAATAATTTTTATTGATTTTTCCGGGTTTAGAAGTGCCGAAATGTGATAGGAAGATAAAAACTATATATTTTTGTTTGAATAATAATTTGCAATAACTTTTCTATATAACTTTTTCCGCGGAAATTTATCATAAGGGCGGTGTAATAGAAAATGTTCAATATTTCTATAGTATTCTCAACTCTTTTACACACTTTCGGGATCGTGAAGTGAAGTGGGGTGCTGGGTGGGGAATATTATATATGTGCGGTTTTTTTGCATTTATTGGAGATTTTGACCTTCTTACTGCACCTTATAATTCACAGAAAAACAGATTTCGTTAGAACGACTCGTTGTGTGCAAAACCAAACAAGACTCTAAAATATTTAATAATATTGTTATGAGTTTTTTATAGAAGAAAAAAACGTACCTTATTTCGAGTTTGGAAGACAAATGGATGTGTTCAAACTACGTGTTTTTTGCGACAGTTTCGTCTGGACGACACTTTGCTGATTTTGAACAACGGTATATGCCCAGATCTATTTCCCCATGGTAATAATGGGAATAAATATCAGGTTTGTTACCATTCCCTTTACATTTGGTTTTACATAAAGGGCGTTTATGCAACAAACCATGTAAAAGACCGAATTCATAACCTTCTTGTCGCGAACGAGGAAGAGCCATTTCTACAACTTGTGTCGACATTTTTGTAAATAATATGAAAGTAAATATGAACGAAATAATTTAACTCAACTAAATATAGAATATTAAATTCACATATATGTACAATGTATACATACCTACCTTTTATGCTTTATCAGGATTGTCGTTTTTATGCTTTATTGACAATCTTTTTTAAATTTTCGCATTTATTGACCATAGCGATATTAAGTTGATAAGAATAGATATTATTCATTGATCTGTGTTAAAGGTCGGGAAGAGGATCACTGTATAGCGGCGAAACAACGCTTTTCCGCGGATTTTCATTTTCGTATCGGTACCTAAAAATAAGCCTACAATATAAAATAACACTAATTTTTCATGTGTCTCAATTCGTTACTTCTAAACCGCATTCAAAAAATGGCAACAGCGCATTTTCCGCGGCAAAATTTCTTCAGTAATATACTCCCTGAGGTATATAAATGACAAAAATATATTTTTTTTCTTTCTCAACAGATTTCGGCTAAACTAAACTGGTTGGAAAAAAATTGGTTGACAGTGACACTGACATTTATTTATTCATATATCTAAAACAAGTTGCGTAGAAACAAGCCCAGCCTATTTAATTTTAAATAAAATAATTGTTTGGAGGTGTCTGAACACCGTGTGTGGTTTCAACAATATTTATTATTTATTTGTATATGCCATCCTTCAACTTGTGGATTAATATTATTAATACAAAGTATTATTGATATTCATACATTTTATTTTTGATTATAATTGGAGGAAAATCAATTTTATTTATGTATATAACTAGAATTGCATCAATTGCAAAATTTAATTTTAGAATTATAATTATTTTAATTATATGATTAATTTTATAATTTTTTAAATAATTGTTAGATTAATTTTATATTAATATAATAAATCAAATAATTGATATTAAATATTCAAGTTTTAATCAAAATCTTTATGCATCAAGAAGGAAATATTTTAATTTTCCCAATTATTTAATTCTATCTATAATAATTATTTATTTATTTATTATACTGATAGCTGAATTTAAAATTATAAATTTTTTAAAAATTGAATAGATGAGGCTTTTACTTGATGAAGATCCATACTGAACGATGAAATAAAACAATATAGTTTGTTTAAATCTTCATTTATTAATAAATGAAGATTTAAACAAACTATATTGTTTTATTTCATCGTTTATTAATTTTTTATATGGTCCATTACGACAAATATTTTAATGAAAATATCAATTCGAAAAAGCAGACATTTATTTAAAATTATTAATGATTCATCATCTCCTCATCTCTCATAATATTTCATATTTATGAAACTTTGGATCACTATTAGGAATTTGTCTTATAATCCAAATTTTTACAGGTTCATGTTTAGCAATACATTATTGTCCTAATATTGAATTATCTTTTAATAGAATTGCCCATATTTGTCGAGATGCAAATTATGGTTGATTATAAAGAACTCTTCTATTTCGATAAACAGAAGATGTACGTGTTCCCAACTCAAGAATTGCGATTAAAATAAATGTATTTTTCTATGACTATTATAGAATCAATATATTCAGACGAAGTTTTTGATTATGGAATAGCTTTATTCTAGCTCTAGGGCAAGAATATTCATTCTCGCTCTTGGTATGGAATGAATACTTGTGGTGACCTCTAAATGTCACGGTTCATTTGACAGAAAGAGAAAATAGGCGAGCTTCGTTTTCTACAGCAGCTGCACTACGTAGAGTGGAAGTAGTGCAGTTTTTTCAAAATGCATGAAAAATCCTCTAAAATGAACGTAAAATGGATAATAAATATGGTCATTTAGAGTCAGAAGTGCAGCATAAGTGTATTTTGTGGCACAGAAAAAAAGAAGAAAATAGAGAACGCTATTTAGCAACAATTGTTGACTGTCAAAAATTTCGATTGTCAAAGTTGTTTTATCATCTATTTTTCAAATTAAAAATGATTGATACTTCATAAAAAGTAATTACATTCTTATAATTTTATTTAAATAATAGCTATCACATAGGTTCATTCCTTTTTAACGTTTAATACTGACAGCAGTGATGATTTCACCACAACTCAGGAGTTAGCCATTCCATATATGTTGTTATGTTTTTTATTTGAAAGTCGTAGAAAAAGTATAGTCTAAAACAGGGGTCTCCAAACTTTGAAGCCTTGGGGCCATAATATTACTTTTCCGCCCAACCTATCTAATATGCGAGAAAAGTATTGGTTTACCCCAAAAAAAGTTGGAATTTTGAAAATTTTTTTTGAGTTATTTTTACGTTTTCCATCAAGAACAACATGAAAAAACGGTTTTCAGAAAAAATAAACGGTTTTAAAGATTAAATCTAACTTTTCCGCATCTGTGGCCCTGAACAATATTCTATCATAAAATTGTTACTTGTATACACTTCGGGGGATGTATCGTGCTAACAAGCCGAAATTTCTCCAAAAATAACCAAAAATTAAGTATATCTAGTTTTATAGGACCCGCTGTACTCGCTCTAGTCAACTGAAAATCAATAGAGTACATCTGTGAGATACCTTGAACAATACTTATTCATAAAGTTGATCAATCGTATACTCTCTGGAGGCTGTATCGTGCTAACAAACTGAAAATTCTACAAAAATGACAAAAATTTGGTACTTTAAGTACCACAGCACCCGTTGTACTGGCTTTAGTGAGCTCAATATCAATAGGGCTCATCTTTAAGACGCTCTGAATAATATGAAATCATAAAATTCATCACTTGTATATACTCCGGAGGCTGTATCGTGCTAACAAACTGAAACTACTCCAAAAATGACAAAAATATCGTACTTAAAGTACTGTAGCACCAGTTGTATTGGCTCTGGTGAGCTGAGAATAATAGGGTTCATCAGTGAGATGCCCTGAATAATATTCAATCATAAAATTGGTGACATGTTAAACTCCGGAGGCTGTATCGTGCTAACAAACTGAAATTTCTCGAAAAACGACAAAATGTCGTACTTCAAGTACCATAACACCCGTTGTACTGGCTCTGGTGAGCTGAAAATCAATAGGGTTTATCTGTGAAATGTCCTTAACAATATTCCATCATAAAATTGGTGACTTATTGCACTCCGGAGGCTGTATCGTGCTAACAAGACTTGCAAGGAAAAGTGGCCGACGACGACGACATACACACAGGATTTTTTTTCTAAAAACCGTTTTTTCGTGTTGTTGTTGATGGATAACGTAAAAATAAATCAAAAAATTTTTTCAAATTTCCAACTTTTTTGTGGGTAAACCAATACTTTTCTCGCATATTAGATAGGTTGGCGGAAAAGTAAAATCCTGTGTGTATGTCGTCGTCGTTGTCGTCGTCCACTTTTCCTTACATGTCTTGTTAGCACGATACAGCCTTCGGAGTGCAATAAGTCATCAATTTTATGATGGAATATTGTTAAGGACATGTCACAGATTAACCCTATTGATTTTCAGGTCACCAGAGCCAGTACAACGGGTGCTATGGTACTTGAAGTACGACATTTTGTCATTTTTTGAGAAATTTCAGTTTGTTAACACGATACAGCCTCCGGAGCTCAACAAGTCACCAATTTTATGATTGAATATTATTCAAGACATCTCACTGATAAACCCTATTGATTTTAAGCTCACCAGAGGCAATACAACAGGTGCTACAGTAGTTTAAGTACGATATTTTTGTCATTTTTGGAGAAGTTTCAGTTTGTTAACACGATACAGCCTCCGGTGTATATACAAGTGACCAATTTTATGATTGGATATTATTCAGAGGGTCTCAAAGATGAACCATATTGATATTCAGCTCACTAAAGCAAGTACAACGCGTGCTATGGTACTTGAAGTACCAAATCTTTCTCATTTTTGGAGAATTTTCAGTTTGTTAGGACGATACAGCCTCCAGAGAGTATACGATTGATCAATTTTATGATTGAATTTTGTTTGTTTGTTTGTTGATTTTCAGTTGACTAGAGCGAGTCCTCTAAATCCAGATATACTAAATTTTTGGTTATTTTTGGAGAAATTTCGGTTTGTTAGCACGATACATCCCCGAAGTGTATACAACTAACAATTTTATGATAGAATACTGTTCAGGGCCACAGATGCGGAAAAGTTAGTTTTAATCTTTAAAACCGTTCATTTTTTTCGGTATGTTGCAAGGGCCATATTAATTTCAATTTTTCTGCTCACCTAAGCAAACATAGGCTTTTATTGCATTTCAATTACTATTGATTGTGTATTGTGCCCCGTAACGACATCTTGTGTCGAATAGTGATACAATGTACTGTTCTAGGTACCATATATTTCAGCTACTCACTAACAGGTGGCATATTTGGGAGTTTCCGCATTGATTCGAGAAAGTTCTGGTTCTGGCTAGTTTTTTCCATCAATTCTAGATGGCAGTAATTGCATAGGTATAGAAAGGCTATCGGCGCCATTGCGAGTCAGTTTGCGCGGGAAAGGCGAAGGAAGCGAAGTTGCCTATTGTGAAAAAAAGTAATAAGAGTATTTTGATTAGACCTGTTTTTATGTGTGATTTATTGGTATGGAAAAGAAGCGAAAAATAGGCAGTGAATGCAGGACGTGCCAAGATAAATGGAACTTCTCGTATTTTGTGATTGAGTGCAGTAATAAGGCGCTATGTTCAATTTGTAGTGAAACCATAGCTGTTCTCAAAGAATATAACATTAAACGTTACTATGAATCGAAGCATCTTCAAAGTTACTCTAAATATACAGGAATATTGTGGACGTAAAAATTTGAAGCTTTGAAACGCGGACTGAAATAGCAGCAATCTTTGTTTACCAAAGCAAATACTGGGCAAGGGTCTGCAACTCGCGCCAGATTTTGCGTGGCTCTTGAAATTGCTGAACGTGGAAAACCATTGACCGATGGAGAAATGATAAAAGAATGCTTGATTGCAGTAGTTGAAGAAATATGCCCGGAAAAAGTAAATTTATTGAAAGGTGTCAGTTTGTCAGCAAACACCGTGGCTCGGAGGGTGCAAGACATCGCAGAAAATATATCATCTCAACTGTCTTACAAAAATGGACATCTTGAGTGGTTTTCCCTAGCCTTGGATGAGTCAGATACTGCTCAGGTGTTGATTTTTATTCGTGGTGTCGATAAAAGCTATGAAGTGTATGAAGAACTTCTTGATATTGATAGTATTCAAGGCACGACAACTGGGGCAGATATTTTTAAGGGAGTTGAAAATGCCATTAATAAAAAAACCTTCGATGGAAAAACTTGAAATCTATCACCACCGATAGAGGCAAACATATGTGTGGTAAAAATAAAGGAGTCGTCGCACAGGCTGTAGAAAATGATGGTGGTTCAAAGCCATTAGTATTACATTGTATCATTCATCAACAGTCCTTGTGCGGAAAATGTTTGGATTTGTCTGAATTTCTAAGACCAGTCATATCAGTTGTTAATTTTATCAGATCCACAGTGCTGAACCACCGACAATTCCGCGAGTTTATTGAAGAGATCGGAGAAAATGATTTGCCATATCATACTGCCGTACGCTGGCTTAGTTGCGGAAAAGTCCTTAAGCGCTTTTTTGAACTTCGAGCAGAGATCGAAATTTTTTGAATGAGAAGCATCGCCCTGGTGCCGATTTAGGAAATAGTGAAAGCAAGTAATATAAATTTCTAGTGAATGGCTGTGGAAATTAGCATTCTATGTCGTTTTTGACAAATCATATCAACGAACTGAATATGAGATTGCAAGGAGAAAATCAGCTACACCAAGATCAAATCGTCCATGCAGGAATTAATACCATTTCAATCGCAGTTACGTAAAAAATGTTTCACACATTTGAAAACATGTGAAATATTCAGCCACACTACAGAGACTGAATTTCCAGTCGATTTTGCAGTCGAATCTTTGAGTGCTTTAAAGATAAATTTCGATACTCGATTTTGATGTCATTGTGAATGAAATTAAGCTTTTTCAAAATCTGTTGATTCTGACATTGAAGTGGGTTGTTTTCTGTTTTTGGTACTACGTACTTGTGTGAGAAGTACACAAAAAATGTTTACAGATCTAATTTAACCGATGAGCATCTTAAATCTCTTTTAATAATTGGTACAAGTAAAATTAATCCACAACTACAATTAATTGTCGATGGAAAATCACAATTACATAAATTTAATTAGTGTTATTTTTGTTTTATTAGTGGGATTAATTTCAATTTAATTATTTGTTAGTTATTAATATGCTTAAGCTTAAAATACTTAAGTCGATTTCTCTGCGGCATAATTTCTGTCGTAAAGTTATACCTAGCAAGTAAATAAAACCGAGTAATAATCATTCTATGTTTTCATTCTCTTCCATTCAACTGATCACAGCAACAGTAAAACGTTGGCTGCCGTGGTCCAGATTGATGACACTAGTCTTAAGCTGTCGCTGGTCGGATTGATGGCAGTGGCGGGCCGGTTTTGTCCTGCGGGCCGTAGTTTGGAGACCCCTGGTCTAAAACATGGGTGGAATTCAAAATTCTACTCTCGTAGAACCGAACAAATTTCTCTACTCTTGTAGAATTTTGCTTATTCCATTCTTGATATTGAATATACTATTCTTCAAACTTTGGAATCTGTTTCTTGCCGTACCACTTGCTTTATTGATAAATTATGATTATATATTATTTTTATTTTTCTGATTGGTTAACTACCGACGTACAGAAACCTTGTAAATGGAAAAATGCTATCTAATAATGGAGATTTAAAATATTTTTGTCGATTGTGACGTGTTAAATTGCCTTATTTTTGTGCATTATTCACTAATAAATACCATTCGGAAAGAAAATACTTACAAACATTTACTATATTGGCAGCAGTGTTGAGTGTGCAGTTAGATACTATAGAATTTGATAAAAAATTAGATTGGTAAGAACTTCACTACCTATGAAATGGTACACAAACTAGCTCTCATCCTATACGCACAAATTAAGTACTTATTAGTCATTTTAACGGCCGAAATAGGAACGAAACTCACAAAAATACTTGTTTACATGCTTCAAATCACTTAAACGATTGCAACTTTGGGAAAGTACACTGAAATGAACGATTTAGGTAATAATGGCGTCTTGTTTCAAAGGACATCGCTCAGGTTTCTATCGGATATGTTCGTTAAAATCGGGCGCGCGAATTACCTCAACGCATCCTGATGACAACGCAGTGTAAACGCCAAGTCAGCAGAGTGCGGAACCGAGGACATAAAAACAGTCGTAAAGAGTTTTTTGTGGTTGTTGTTAATTTGAATTTAAAGTAAACGTAATAATTGTCAGAGAATATATTTGTAACTTGAAAATAAAGTTTTTAAAAATAGAATTTAATGCTTGAAGCAGTTAATTGGCGCAGTCAGTAGGATATCGTGGGATTGATTTGTATCGAACAAACCAATTTCGTGTCGACGATTAGCCCGATATCGAACCGTATAAACTGTCAGTAGTGGTGACGCCGACGGATACGTTAAAAAGTGAACTTTAAGTGAAGAAGTTTGAGAATTGGAATCATATCGTCCACTTCTGCGAGGGACCAGTGTTTCGGAGAAGACAAGATTGCTGAACCGGACCTCTACCTCATAATTGGAATGCTGAGAGTCATTTATTTACTGTAAGTGCAATTTATGTCTGATATACTTGAAATTTTAACAAATAGTTTACAAAATTTGTCTATTGAGAACTCTTTAATTGACTCTTCGGTGACGAATACAAACTCAAATACTACTAATATTGACAACAACCAAAGTAATAATATAATGGCAGAAAATTTTAAATCTGAATATTTGAAATGTATTCCACAATTCGATGGAAATCCGAATGACTTAAATCAATTTTTATCAGTTTGTGATAGTCTTATTACCAATTTTTATGATAGGGTAAACCGAAATAATTTTCATAATGTATACTTGTTGCAGTCTATAATAAGTAAATTAGTAGGTAGTGCAAGAACTGTAGTTAATATTCAAAATGTCGATACTTGGGATCAGTTGAAATCTGTCTTAAGACGAAATTTTGCAGATCAACGGGATGAGACTTGTTTGAATAGAGACTTGGTAGTAATGAGGCAAATGCCTAATGAAAAAGCCCAAAATTTCTATGATAGAATTTTAAATATATTAAATTTATTATGCAGTTATGTAGAAATTCACGAAAATATACAAGCTTCAAGGGATTTAAAGAAAAAATTATACAATGATCTAGCACTCAAAACATTTCTTTGTGGACTAAGGGAACCTTTAGGCACTACAATTCGATGTATGCGTCCTGAAAATTTGGCTGTAGCATTACAATTTGTGACTGAGGAAGAAAATACTCACTATTTTCAAAATTCAACAAATAAAAATCAATTTAAACCAAATAACTCAACAAACAGATTTCAACAAAATGTTCCAAATCGTAATTTCAATAACCCTCAGTATTTATCACAAAATAGAAATTTCTTTTCAAATCAGAATTTTAATAGAAACAATAATCAATTCCCAACAGGTCCAATTCAATTTAGACAAAATGTTCCGAGCCAAAATGTTTCCTCTAATGCACGAACTTTCCGAAATACATCAGTAGAAAATGTTTTCAAACCAAACCCAAATAGAACATTTCCAAAACCGACACCAATGTCATCATCAACAAGGTATACTGGAAGAATAAATAATAATTATAATAATAACAATCAATCCTTTAATAATCAAAATAGAAATAATCATTTTGCACAGCCTAACCATTCTAACTATAGACCGCAACAAAACTATATAGCCGAAGAATTATATAATACTGAAATAGAAAATACTAATAGAAACTTTTGCGAGGAAAGTGAAATTAATGAAAGAACTCATGAAGAAAATCTTGAAACAATTGAAAATTTTCATATCACCTCCGATCCAATGCCGGAGATTTGACACCTCTTACTATTTCGTTAAATAACGTAGATTGTAGTGAATTAGCATATATAACTTTTCCGGAATATAACATTAAACTTCTTGTCGATTCTGGGTCGACAAAATCATTTTTAGATCCAAATATTGCTAGGAAATTATTTCCAAAATTAATTAAATATGACCCATTTATTGTATCCACTGTATTCCAAAAATCATCCCATAAACATAGTGTAGAAATACCAGCGTCAGAAATTTTTCGCTTGACAAATAAACACTTATTAAAATTTTATTTATTTAAGTTTCATAATATTTTTGATGGTTTGATAGGATTAGATAATCTCAAATTACTGAAAGCTTCAATAGATTTTAATAATGCATGTCTAATTACACCTTATGCAAAAATAAAGCTTAAATTTCAAAAAACACGAATAATACACATGTAATTAATATAGAACCTCGTACAGAGAAAGTAATTCAAGTAAAAACTACAATAAAAAACGGAGAGATTGTAATTCCTTATCAAAAGATAAAAAAACTGCGAAATTCCAGAATGCCTGACGGTTGCTCGTAATGGCCTTGCTATTACAACAATAATAAACAACACTACAAGCCCCTTAACACTTGATTTCTCGGAACCGTTGACAGTAGAAAAATTTGATGTCGACAATATCTCAGAGTTCAACATGCATAATTTTGATGACTCGGATAAATGCGAATTGGATTTATCTCAGATTCGGACCGACCATCTGAATAAAGAAGAAAAGGATGCAATTTTAAATTTATGTTATAAATATTCAGATATTTTTTATAGAGAGAATGAGCCTTTAAGTTTTACAAGTAAAATTAAACATTATATTAAAACTACGGACGAGGTGCCAATTTATTCAAAATCATATCGTTATCCATTTATCTATAGACAAGAAGTAAAAAATCAAATTCAGAGTATGCTCAATCAAAATATAATTAAACCGAGCAGTAGCCCATGGTCGAGTAATATCTGGGTGGTACCGAAGCGAAAGGATGCATCAGGCAAACAAAAATTTCGCGTTGTGATCGACTATCGTAAGTTAAACGAAAAGACGATAGATGATAAATATCCTCTTCCAAATATAACTGATTTATTAGATAAACTCGGCAAATGCCAGTATTTTACTACTCTCGATTTGGCCAGCGGATATCACCAAATTGAAATGAATGAAGCTGACATAGAAAAGACGGCGTTTAGTACAGAACAAGGACATTGGGAATTCCTGAGACTTCCCTTCGGTCTAAAAAACGGTCCATCAACGTTTCAACGCGTCATGGATAACATACTAAGGGGCATCCAAAATGAGAAATGTCTAGTCTACCTTGATGACATTATAATTTTTTCCACGTCACTTCAAGAACATCTAGTAAGATTTAAGGCCGTATTTGAAAGATTAAGAGAAGCCAACTTTAAAATACAACTAAACAAATCTGAATTTTTGAGTAAGGAAGTGGCCTATCTTGGACACGTCGTAACTCCGGAAGGTGTTCGACCTAACCCGGACAAAATTAAGGCAATAAAAGAATACCCGTTACCAAAAACTACAAAACAAATAAAAGGATTTCTTGGTTTAGTGGGTTATTATAGACGATTTATAAATAATTTCGCAAAAATAACTAAACCATTGACTCAGTGTCTAAAAAAGGGTGCAAAAATTGAGTATAATGCAGAATTTTTAAATAGTTTTGAAACTTGTAAACAGTTACTGACGAACGAGCCTATATTACAATACCCTGACTTCTCAAAACCGTTCAATTTAACAACCGACGCCAGTAATGTAGCATTGGGAGCTGTCCTATCACAGGGACAAATCGGTAAAGACTTACCGGTCGCATATGCATCGAGAACGTTAAATGATTCTGAAAGGAATTACTCTACGATTGAAAGAGAATTATTGTGTATTGTTTGGGCTACTAAATATTTCAGGCCATATTTATATGGACGTAAATTTTTCATAATAACTGACCACAAACCATTACAATGGTTGTTTTCGTTAAAAGATCCCAATTCAAAACTCTTAAGGTGGAGAATTAAACTTGAAGAATACGACTACACTATAATTTATCGGAAGGGATCATTAATAGCTCATGCCGACAATCTGAGCCGAATTGAAATTCACGCAAAAGAAACACAAAGCGACATTTGGGACGAAATAGATATTATCACAGAAGAAGTTGAAAATAACAGAGGAGAATTAATCACACCGGATATTGAAGATATTTTTAAACCGATAACTGTTACCACGTCAAAATCTCCTAGTCTGGACCTGGACAATATTTCACTCATAGTTCACCCAGAGTCTGACATAGAACAAGAAAACGAAGGACAAACTATTCACTCAAATGCGGAGGAAAATCCCGTAGTTGGCATTCCTATCAGCGAAACACCTGTTAATCATGGTCAAAACCAAATAATTATACAATCTGTTTATCACTCACCATCAAAACCAATAATTACGAAATTATTTGAAAATAAGCAGAGAATAACGTTACAAATTTCAGACAATAATTTCGAAAACGATATAATTAATTTCATAAAAGAATATATTGCGCCCGGAGTATCATATTACTTGTATTTTGTAAAAACTGAAATGTTTGAACCGTTCTGCGAAGTTGTAAGAAAAAACTTTAAATGGCCGTCATTAAAATTTCGTAGATGTACAGAAAGGTTAATAGATGTAACTAGTAAAGCCGAAATAGCCGAAATAATACAAACCTATCACGAATCAAAAAGCAACCATAGGGGAATCGACGAAACACTTAATAGAATCAAAAAGATTTATTATTGGCCGAATTTAAAACAATCTATTCAAACTTATATAAATAATTGTGAAATTTGCCAACAATGCAAATATGAAAGGAACCCTATTAAAATGCAAATGAATATTACACCCACAGCAAATAAACCATTCGAAATAATTCATATGGATACATATACAATAGAAAAAGCTAAATTTCTCACTATAATCGACACATTTTCTAAGTATGCTCAAGCTTATCATCTAAATTCAGTAAATTCAACAGACATAACGAATCACCTGGTGACCTTCTTCTCTCATCATGGTGTCCCTAAACAGATAATTACGGATAACGGTACAGAATTCAAAAACTCGGTAATCTCTGAATTGTTAGCTCTACATAAGATAAAAATCCATTTTTGTTCCCCAAATCACCCCCAATCTAATTCGCCTGTAGAAAGAGTTCATTCCACATTTAACGAACATGTCAGATTACTTAATACCAGAGGGTTTTTGAAAACACCTATACAAGTTAAAATGAAATATGTTATTTTAGCATATAATCACACCATACACTCATCAACCAAATTCAAACCCATAGACATAATTAACGGTCATTTAGATGCCGAAAATCCATTTGATTTAAATATGGATATGATTTTAACAAGTAATTTTATAAACGAACATAAAGAAATAACTCGCGAATTGTATTCTAAAATTAATGAAGCTTTGGCCAGACAAAAGCAAAACGTAATTCAAAAAATTAATGAGAATAGAGACACACCAGATACTTTTAAAATCGGTGATAAAACTTATATAAAAGATAATCGGCGACCTAAAATTGCGAATAAATTTTCGAAATCAACAGAAATAATTGATATAAATGAACAAAGAAAAACAGTGAGTACAGATCGTGGTGAGAAGGTCCATATGGACAATCTCAAGAGACCGCGAAAGAAAACATACTTATTTTAAAAATTTTTACAGGTTTCCCATTACGCTCGGGCTTCGGGAACAAATAAAGATAAACCCATTGGACAATAATTTAGGATTAATACCACTTAGGTTAGGAACCGCTAGAATAGAAGAATATTCCTATAAGATGATACATTATTACGATTTAACCTCAATTATCTCGGAAATTGAAAAACTACAGCGAAAATCACGATATATAATAAAAGTAGTATGCACAAACAAAAACTATTCTTGGGACGTTTCAAACGATATGAAAGTATTAGAATATATTGAAGAAAAGGTGGAATATAAAATTTTAAATATACTACCACATAAAAAACGAGTAAGAAGGGGTCTAATTAATGGCTTAGGTTCAATCTTCAAATCAATATCAGGTAATCTAGATGCAGAAGATGGTGAAAGATATGAAAATTTAATTAATAATTTACAAAAAAATCAAGAGAGGATTGCCTCGACATTAAAATCTCAAATTTCACTTTCAATCAACACTATCACAAATTTTAACCAGACAATTGAGAAAATTAAACATAATGAGAAACTATTGGAATCAAAAATATATGAAGTTATCAAAATGGTTAACTCCGTAGATGATAGAGAGAACTTGATTTCCATTAAAGATATTATTAATCAAATTATAAATATGTTCGAAATTATTCATTCCACACTTCAAGATATAGAGACTTCTTTAACATTTGCAAAAATAAAAGTAATGCATCCCAGTATAATTAAATCTACAGATTTGTATACAGAACTAAAAGCAATAGAAAAACAAATACCAAGTTCACAGCTACCATTTGATGTTTCTTTGGAAAATATTTCACGATATGAAAGTATCATGGAAATTCAGTGTTACATTTATAATAATAAAATAGTTTATATCCTTCATTTACCAATAATGTACATAGATAGTTTTGAAATATACCGTTTGTATTCGACTCCGATTCCATACAAGAGTCAGTTCAAGGTTATAATTACCGAAAATAATTACTTGATAAAAAATAAATTGCACTACATCCTTCGTAATGACCTATGCACCGAAGTTTTGCCTCAATACTACTTATGTGATAATCAGACGCCCAAGGAAATACAATCGCATCCACCTTGTGAAGTAAAGATTTTCAACGCAGCAGACGCGTCAGAATGCAAACAATTCCTCATCACCCTCACAGAATCAAGGTTCCACCATCTAGGAGACACAAATAATTGGTTAGCTATAATCCCAGGAAAAAAGAGTATTACGTTTGACTGTCAAGATCAGCATGAAGTAAAACAACTCAAGGGTACTTATATTATGGAAGTTCCCTTAGGATGTAAAATCAAAACTGATATAGAAACCATAATAAACAAAGAAAGTGTTATTCAAGGACAACCAACATTATTCCCAGAAATAAGTTTGGAGAATGATACGTTACCAACATTAACATCAGAAATAAACTTAGAAGATATAAGCCTTGAACACTACTCAGAAGCTATACGTCATCTGTCACTAGAACAAACTCAGTTCAACAACGAAATTTCCTATACTCCTAGTGTTTGGACAATATTATTGTATACCCTGATAATTGGAGTAATAGCCACTATAATCTACAAGAAATTCCGCCCAAGGGATAATCCAGATTCCAGTTCAAGTACACAAGTTCCAGTAGTCCAACTCCCTCGTCTACCCTCATGAGTTGGAGCTTCGGGGGGAGGAATTACCTCAACGCATCCTGATGACAACGCAGTGTAAACGCCAAGTCAGCAGAGTGCGGAACCGAGGACATAAAAACAGTCGTAAAGAGTTTTTTGTGGTTGTTGTTAATTTGAATTTAAAGTAAACGTAATAATTGTCAGAGAATATATTTGTAACTTGAAAATAAAGTTTTTAAAAATAGAATTTAATGCTTGAAGCAGTTGATTCGCGCATATTTGATTTGACCAATAGGATACGAACCAACGTAAATATTTACTTTCCCCTATGTAGATATGGAAGTGAGGAGATGATGGTTACAAACAATTTTCCATGGTTATCCATCTTTTCAGCGACATATAATCTAAGAATAAAACAACTCAGTCGTACGTATTCACTAAAACTAAAGCCCAAAATCGAACTTCGGACACGCAATACGTAACGCTATTATGCTCCCTGTGTAATTTAACGCGATTACCGAAAAACCATAACGTCTCCTGATTGTGATCGTAGTTGTTTGGTTTTTTCCGGGGCAAATAGGGTTAGGCGGGATCCACCGATGTTTTTGAATGTCGACAACTGCTGCATATGAAGCTTTGCAAAATAACATGCTCCTTCCGGGACTTGCGAGAGAGATTTAACAAATGCGGGACGACTTTAGGTAGAATTTTAAAGGCGGGGTAATTCGAAAGAATACGGGACTGACTCGCAAAATGCGGGACTGTGGACAGCCTTACTATTTATGCTCGTTCACGCCCGCTCACGATCTTTCCGGCATGGGTCACGCACGCCACTCACGGAAACATCTAAGATGAGTCACGTGATTCACGTAATTGATGTGGGAATCACGTGATTCGTGCAGGAATCTCGAGATAAAATATGAATGATATGTGATGAATAATGACAATAAGTACTGTGCATGTAGTGCAATGTGGAATGGAAAAAATAAATAAAATAATAATAATTAATTTGTGTAATAATGTGAGGAAAATGAAAATTTCTGGGACACTAACGCTATGCATTCCGATAGCTACGAGGGCGAAGCAAATATTGTAGAGATTGGGAAGTACGCGTACGTGTCGTACAAAATGTGCGGTTCACTTTAATGTACAATTTTACTGCACTGACAATAGAATCATTATACTTTGCCAGCACCCAACCAACACCAGCAACACATTCACAGCTAAATAGGAAAATACGTACCTACGTACTATGAATATGAATGTAGTATATAGTGATCAGATGTATATAATTTAGAACTGATTACTTACGAAATTTTAGTAAAGTATTTGTATACTTTTTTTTTAATTTGCTTGACGATTAATTTAATAACCTTAGCACACAAAAAAACTGAAACTCATTGTGATGCGCACATTTGAAACATTGAAATATTTCATGGTTTTTCAGTAATCCCGTTAAATTACACAGGTAGCATAATAGCGTTACGTATTGCGTGTCCGAAGTTCTATTTTGGGCTTTAGTTTTAGTGAATACGTACGACTGAGTTGTTTTATTCTTAGATTATATGTCGCTGAAAGGATGGATAACCATGGCAAATTGTTTGTAACCATCATCTCCTCACTTCCATGTCTACATAGGGGAAAGTAAATATTTACGTTGGTTCGTATCCTATTGGTCAAATCAAATATGCGCGCGCCCGATTTTAACGAACATATCCGATAGAAACCTGAGCGATGTCCTTTGAAACAAGACGCCATTATTACCTAAATCGTTCATTTCAGTGTACTTTCCCAAAGTTGCAATCGTTTAAGTGATTTGAAGCATGTAAACAAGTATTTTTGTGAGTTTCGTTCCTATTTCGGCCGTTAAAATGACTAATAAGTACTTAATTTGTGCGTATAGGATGAGAGCTAGTTTGTGTACCATTTCATAGGTAGTAAAGTTCTTACCAATCTAATTTTTTATCAAATTCTATAGTATCTAACTGCACACTCAACACTGCTGCCAATATAGTAAATGTTTGTAAGTATTTTCTTTCCGAATGGTATTTATTAGTGAATAATGCACAAAAATAAGGCAATTTAACACGTCACAATCGACAAAAATATTTGAAATCTCCATTATTAGATAGCATTTTTCCATTTACAAGGTTTCTGTACGTCGGTAGTTAACCAATCAGAAAAATAAAAATAATATATAATCATAATTTATCAATAAAGCAAGTGGTACGGCAAGAAACAGATTCCAAAGTTTGAAGAATAGTATATTCAATATCAAGAATGGAATAAGCAAAATTCTACACGAGTAGAGAAATTTGTTCGGTTCTACGAGAGTAGAATTTTGAATTCCACCCATGTTTTAGACCAGGGGTCTCCAAACTACGGCCCGCAGGACGAAACCGGCCCGCCACTGCCATCAATCCGACCAGCGACAGCTTAAGACTAGTGTCATCAATCAATTACTTGCTCTCACTATTTCCTAAATCGGCACCAAGGCGATGCTTCTCATTCAAAGAAATTTCGATCTCTGCTCGAAGTTCAAAAAAGCGCTTAAGGACTTTTCCGCAACTAAGCCAGCGTACGGCAGTATGATATGGCAAATCATTTTCTCCGATCTCTTCAATAAACTCGCGGAATTGTCGGTGGTTCAGCACTGTGGATCTGATAAAATTAACAACTGATATGACTGGTCTTAGAACTTCAGACAAATCCAAACATTTTCCGCACAAGGACTGTTGATGAATGATACAATGTAATACTAATGGCTTTGAACCACCATCATTTTCTACAGCCTGTGCGACGACTCCTTTATTTTTACCACACATATGTTTGCCTCTATCGGTGGTGATAGATTTCAAGTTTTTCCATCGAAGGTTTTTTTATTAATGGCATTTTCAACTCCCTTAAGAATATTTGCCCCAGTTGTCGTGCCTTGAATACTATCAATATCAAGAAGTTCTTCATACACTTCATAGCTTTTATCGACACCACGAATAAAAATCAACACCTGAGCAGTATCTGACTCATCCAAGGCTAGAGAAAACCACTCAAGATGTCCATTTTTGTAAGACAGTTGAGATGATATATTTTCTGCGATGTCCTGCACCCTCCGAGCCACGGTGTTTGCTGACAAACTGACACCTTTACTTTTTCGGGGCATATTTCTTCAACTACTGCAATCAAGCATTCTTTTATCATTTCTCCATCGGTCAATGGTTTTCCACGTTCAGCGATTTCAAGAGCCACGCAAAAGCTGGCGCGAGTTGCAGACTCTTGCCCAGTATTTGCTTTGGTAAACAAAGATTGCTGCTATTTCAGTCCGCGTTTCAAAGATTCAAATTTTTACGTCCACAATATTCCTGTATATTTAGAGTAACTTTGAAGATACTTCGATTCATAGTAACGTTTAATGTTATATTAAACATTACAAGTACATATGCTTCAAAAAATAATTAAATATTTTGCAATTTAAAATAAAAACTTTCAAATTCACATTGAGAAATTCAAGTAATTCATTATAACAAATTTTAGCTTAATAATTTTAACCCAAAATATTTCAGATAGTAGTGAACTGTTTCATGAATAATATGAGTATAATAATTACAATCAAACAATATTTAGAGGTATTAATATTTTGCAGATTCTACCACACCAGCAAGTATTATGCGTATCGTAATCCCAACAGAATTGAAACGTTGAGTGAAAAATATAAGAAGAGACGCAACCTCGTGAATGATTTTGTGCAGCAACATGTTGTTGGCGGAGAGATGTCGCCACCATCGCCACTTTCTCCAGGAATTAACAGTTGTCCACAGACCCGAGGATAGAATGAAAAGTGCCCTCTTGTCGAGTATGAAATCTAATGCGACAATTACTGCACAGGTTGTGTCTCTGAATAGGCCGATAATGTAGATTTCTTAAAAAAATAAACACAGTTTCCATTTTTCGATACTGCCGCCATCTGGCCGCAAATAGAAGCGGATATTTATTGTACTACCAGTACCTCGAAGGGAGTAAATTACATTAGATTTAAATTCTGAAGCTCAAACCACAGAACCTGGTTCGAACTTTCAGAATTCGAATCAAATGTAATTTACTACCTGCGATGTACAACAGAAACATAGGTAGTTCTCCATTATACAATCAAAATTAAGAAAAATCCAATAAAGGGCTAACCAACTATATGCATTTGTTATTAACTGCCTCATTTTTGAATGTATAATAAATTTACACAATGAAGTGAAGATGAAATAAAAAACGGTTAATTTATAAATTTAATAATACAAATTCATGTTTTTTTTATTACAGATACATTAAAAACATTTACAAGTACAATAATGAACAGAAAACATTATAGATACATATATTTTATTTTATATCTGATCTAAAAAGAATCTAAAGTTATTACATTAAAATAGATTCAATTATTAAACGATACTACAAATAAACACACAGAAGCTATTTAAGCAAGAGAAAATGTTAGGACTTGAAGAATGAAAGTAATTTATTTGTGAAATATTAACCCCTTACTCATCGAGTGATGAAATAATAAAAAAGTAATAAAATTTTAGTGAACTTTTATACAATACCTTAATTAAACTAAATATCTTTTAGTTCAATTATAGTCTTAATTACATGTATATGATCTCATAAAAATATGTTATGCTATCCTACAAAAAATATAATTTAAGGCGTTGCGTGAATGCATCACTGGTATGTA
The DNA here is from genome assembly GCA_963921935.1 of Galeruca laticollis. Classification (NCBI taxonomy): domain Eukaryota; kingdom Metazoa; phylum Arthropoda; class Insecta; order Coleoptera; family Chrysomelidae; genus Galeruca; species Galeruca laticollis. The sequence goes on along the minus strand of OY998179.1, from coordinate 182,804,280 downwards.
ATGGGTTAAATAGGGGAAAATACTGTTAAATGGTTCAAACAACAATAGCAAGTAAAAATGATTGTTAATGGATAGAAAGAATATTTGATATCATTACGATTATTACTTTTCCCCCAAGTATTTTGTTACCTCACACAACCTCAGACAAAGGCAGGCTTTCTGTGGGACTTTATTTATTCACATATACATACATACATACACACATACATACAAAAACATAATAAAACCATTAAAAAATGTATAAGTCTGGGAATGTATAACATGAAACAAACTCTGTCTGCATTTCTGCGAATAAACAACTATTTACATTCACAATACAAAAGAACCTACCTGTTGAAGGTAATTGTACCATCCCACTGAACTGTGCCCGGCAATTCTTGTTGCTGAGGAGTAAAACTTACTTCAACTAAAAATATAATAGTAATTTATGCACATGTTGCATACATTATTTTTTCTACAGCCTATACAAAAAATAAAATTCTAATAGAAATTTGGGATATTTTGATTAAGCTCCTTCGGTGAATTACAATTATACGTATTCCAAGTTTCATGAAAGTCCATCCTCGATGCCCAGCCAAGATTCATTGTGTTAGCTTATGGGAAGCGTGAAATTAAGTTAACGTTATGGCACTTTTTTTAACGCTTTTTTACTTTTTTTCACTCTAACCTTAAAGTTTCATGAAAGTCCATCCTCGATGCCCAGCCAAAATTCATTGTGTTAGCTTATGGGAAGCGTGATATAAAGTTAACGTTAACGCTATGGCACTTTTTTTAACGCTTTTTTCCTTTTTTTCATTCTAACCATAAACAACCACTTTAAGCGCTGCAAACCGATGAAATACAAGGTACTTTAAAGATAGGGCGTAGAAAAAAACATTTCTTACACTGACAAAATTATAAATAATAATTATAACAGAAAATTAGTGTTTTAAATGAAACTCACGGTTTCTAGTTAATTCCACAATATAATAAAAGTTATTTAAAATTCTAAAAAATTGACAATTGTTTCGATAAATCAATATCATCGTCAGAATGACAGAAGTTACATTTTATTTGATGCCTACCTGATGTTTAGTAGTTATTTTTGGCTAGACCAAGAAGTGACCTTGTTTAGGAAATATTAGTTGTAATGCCACTTTTTCCTCTATTTTTACTAATTAGCTTATTTATCATATGTAATGGATAACCGTTGGATGTTGCTATTTGTCTAATTGTATTAATCTCTCTATCAAAATTCCATTTGTTCATAGGAGCTGAAAAAGCTCTATGCATCATTGAATTATATGCCGCTAGTCTGTGTGACATAGGGTGATTGGAATTTAATGGAATTGTCACATCAGTCTGTGTTGGTTTTCGGTAAATTGAATAATCAAGTACATTATTAACTCTTCAAATTTTTAAATCAAGAAAATTGATTGAGCTATTTTCTCCAATTTCTAATGTAAATTTAATTTTTGGGTGTACATTATTGATGTGGTTGAAAAATACATCTAATTGTCGTTCACTACCCATAAAACAAGCTAATATGTCATCTACATATCTATACCAAAATAAAATATTTTTCGAAATATTACTTTCAAAGATCTTTCTTTCTAAATTGTCCATAAAAATGTTTGCTAAAATAGGTGATATAGGGCTTCTCATTGGTAAACCTTCATTTTGAATATATATCTTGTTGTCAAAAGTGAAATAATTCTGATTAATGCATACATCAAATAAATTAAGTATATCTGATATTATTCCTGGATTAATATTTTTATCTTCTAGTAATTTTCTTACAAGTATTAGACATTCTTTAGAAGGAATTTTAGTGAACATATTAGTTACATCGAACGAAATGAGTTTATAGTTATCTTGCAAGTGGATTGCTTTCAACTTTTTGAGTAGTTCTATTGAATTTTTGATTGAGTACTGAGATTCATATCCGTAACTATTGAGTATATTGTGCCTCTTTGTGAAAAGAGACAAGAACTGGATTTCCTTGAAGAACTGGAAATTCGAAGACATTTAAGAAGCCCACAGTATGAAGTATGAATCTAGGGAGTTCTCCACTAATAAACTGTCTTCTTAAGTGATAATTGTAAAGATCAGCAGATATAGTTTCCCTGGTTTTCTATATCATTGCACAGTCATACTGATCTTAATTGGAAAAATGATATCCAGGATATCACCATAGGGCTAATAAGATCTAAAACTTTTATTATATTGTGGAATTAACTAGAAACCGTGAGTTTCATTCAAAACACTAATAAGAGCAGATTCCACGAAGTAAGGGAGACAGTTCATTTTATAACGGAAAATGTTCGCATTGCAACAAGTATACAGAAAAATAAAAACTATAGTTCAGCCTACATAATTAAGATATATTAACGTTGAAAATATGGTGTGGCCACCTCAAAATGTTGAGCTTACATAAAAGTTGAACTTATCCAAACTTCCCAGCTTACCACAAAGACACTATACTGTTGGGATCCAGCTTGTGCACTATTGGCTTGTGCTGTCAGGGTCAGAAAGTTTGAATATATTCAACGTCGACAGAACACGTTTTCACTGCTAGTTACAGCGACATTTCAGCCCTCACAGATTCGATCTCCACTACAAAGGCTATACCTACTTTAAACACTTAACTTACTACTGGGGCAGGATATGCTTGGACATTTTGAAGATGATAAACAGGGCTCTTATCTGAATGACTTGAATAAGAATCTCCTGCCTACATTTATGAGACCCGAGATAGACGAAGTCATCTTTCTTATAGGCAAACAAGCGGAATTTGTAACATTACTCTGTTACTATAATTATTAATATGATTTCATAACAAGATCTACCACAGGATATGTATAACAAGTCAAAACTGTGAAATAGGTATAGCCGTTTTCAAGTGTTATTGCACACTTTACTTGTTCTTGAGTGTAGATAATTTATTTAGCTCCGAAACACTAACACAAAGCATTCAAACCAATTCCTACATAATAGTATCCTTAAAAACTGATAAAGTCTGTAAAACTTATATATGTATAGAAACATAAAATGTTCACAGAATAGTACGATCAGTTTTATGAATGTAACATTTTATAGACGACTTTTGGACTTTTATGTCTCAGCTTGTTAGCGATTAGTTCCTAGGTTATGTTAGTACTAACAATCTATTAATACAAAAAACAAAACTTTTGTTCCTGGTCAATAAAATCCAATAACATTTTGAGAGTATTTAAATATCTACCTTTTCTCCAGCTTGATCCAGGGGTAGGATCCAGATTACTGGCAAAATGTAACGTTGGTACTGCGTCACGAGTAAGGCCCCTTTTCGTACCTGCAATTTTACAACTTCTTTCAAAGTGCTCTTCGCATCCCACGTATACTTTTTATATACTTCCTCCACGGAATACATATCACAATTCTACGAACGTATATTTTCTAGCCACATTCCATATACTTTCGGAACAGTTTTTGGAAAGCGATGCATTTTACCCATGCGATTGTCACAATCCGGTACACAACGTTTTCTTATTTTTAAAGGGGGTTTATAGTTTTCATCCATATCCAAAAAAACAATGTATAATTTGTCTATGCAAAAAATTATCACTGCAAACACAGATCATATAACTACTATTAAAAAAAGACTGCAAACATATGTGCTATAAAAATTATTTCAAAATGAATATTTTTGTTCTACTTCTATAAAAGAATACACCATTGCTTCTATTAGTCATGATTCATGTCGTCACAGATCACCGCCCAGCTGAATTAAGCTCTTTGACACTGCCATCTTTACGAGAATAGAGAAAGAAATGGTTTATTACTTTCTTTTATATGGTACCCTCTACTAGAAAATAGTATAAGTACAACTGCATTCAGCGCGCAGTGGTTATGTCTCTAAATTCTTAGGTTTTCGCGGGAACGCCTAGCTTGTCATTCTATCATCGTCCGTATTTTGTGCAGTTGTCTACTGACCGTAGTAGAGTTAAGAACGGCAAACGAAGTTTCTAGCTCTTGTCTCTCTCTCCAGTGTTTTGTCTGTACAAATGATTACTTGTTCATTAACCAAGAAGTGTGTAGTTAATCTAGGCATTAAAAGACTTTGTTGTGCGTTACGTAGTGAAACATATTTTTAAATATGAACCCCAAAAGCCATATTTGTTGTTTTCATGAATGTGAACAAAATTCAAAAAAAGATAAACATTTAAGTTTCTTCAAATTTCCGTCTAAAAATGAAAACATTCTTAATGAGTGGAAAAAAAATTGTGGAAATATAACTATTTGGAATATGGAGAAGGACGAGTTAGCAAATAAAGTTTTATGTGAGAAACATTTTAGTTCTGACTTTATTATTGTACAACAAAAACGAAAGATTCCAAGGGAAAAATGCTGTACCAAAAAGTTATTGTAGAGGTAGGTATGTTTTTTATAATTTCAAGGTTTATTCGAATATTTCTTATGACTGATTTTAATGTCCATACTTTGTAATGTGCATCATTATTTTCATTTATGAAAAATTTAAAAACATTTAAAACAAATAGGTCATATACATGGTTGATCAGTTTTTTATGTATGTAGTTTTAAACTATTTCACAAAGAATTTTATTGAGCAATATGAAAATATCAGAGCAGCATAAATCAGGAATTACAATCAGGCATCTAATTACAAGAAAATAAATATTAAATAAATGTCAATTCTATTGTAGAAAGCCATATCGAAAATAAAGATAAAGCTTCAACAAGTGGTGTTTGCAAAAGACTTTTTTCAGACTTAGATGGTGAGCTCATTAAATTACACTTTGATATTCTTAACATAACTACACCTATTTTTATAGAAAACAACGCTAGACTATTGAAAACTAGGATGTTACAAAATGAAAAGAAATATGAATCTGTGAAATATCTTGGAACTGAGGACATATTATCTGGTTGGTATAGACTTTTTGGAGATTTCGACATATTTGAACTAATTAATTTTTTTATTGTACTTCAGATACATCTTCCGAAGAATTGGTAGTTCTACCTTCTACGAAAACATACGAATAAAATCTCAAAACAAACTATCCATCCTCTCCTGTTAAATTAGGAATTTCTCCATTAACAGTAAGTTCTCCTGCATCGAGTCTTAGCGAGAGAGTTATCAACATGCCTTCTCCAACTAGGGTTTTTGACAGCAGACAATTAAGTCTCTATCATATAAAGTAGATGTTTTAAATAAAAAAATTAAGGGCCAAAACTTATCGTGTAAACCGGATTAAAAATAAATCCAAATTAGCGTCCCTCAACATTTTAGAGAATCTGTTGAAACACAAAAGTTCTGCTGTGAGAACTTTTATTTTGATGCAAATTTATCATAAAACAGAAGCGGAGAAACAGTTGGCGTTATCACCAAATTATAAATCCCCTTCTTTGTATAATTTCATGCGCGACAAGCTACACTTTATTTTACCATTGATTCGAACCATTCAAAAATGGATGACAGTGGTTAATATTCATCCCGGAATTAAATAGTCAATAATTGAAAAATTAAAAACAAAAGCTAATGTATTGGATGGCAACGAAAAAATATATGCAGTATTGGTAGATGAGATTACTCTCAAAAAAGAGGTAGATTATAATATAAAACAAGATTTTGCAGAAGGATATGAGGATCTCGGTCATCTTGGAAGAAGAGGAGTACCTGCTAATACAGACCTAATGTTTTATATACGTGGTATTTTACACAACTGGAGGCTTCCCCTTTACTACGTAACATCTGCGGATCCTGTTAAGGGATAAATATTGAAACAATTAATTTAAAATGTTTTGAAAACCTTAACAGATTGTAGTCTCAACCCCAAGGCAATTGTGTGTGATCAAGGATCCAATAATCGTAAAGCTGTGTCTCTATTATGGGCCACCATTAATAATCCAACTCTCGATTTTGATGGATCAAAACTATATATTATTTATGATTGTCCACACCTGTTAAAAAATCAGAGGAATAATTTGATGAAGGAGAAACTACATTTTATATATGGTGACAAAGGAAACTCAGTTTCATGGAGAGAAATTAGAGTAGCATATGGTATTGATAAAAAAGTACAACAACTCGAGCTTTAATTAAGCTTACAGAAAAACATATTCGGACTAACAGTTTTCAAAAAATGAGGGTATTATATGCTGCCTTAATATTTTCTCACTCCGTTTCGGCAGCGATAAAAACCTTGATATATACCAAACAATTGGTTACAACAACAGCATCGAATACTGCAGATTTTGTTAGCAAAATTGATGAAATTTTTGATGCGTTGAACAGTCGGTATCTAGGTGATTGTAAGAGTAATAGGAGACCTCTATCAGTATTTAATTTAAATGCCGAAAACATTTTAGGGGAGGGTCTTAATTTATTTAGATCCATAAAAGTTTACGAAAATCAAAAATTAAGAAATAATATTTATTGTACTGAAGGATTTCAGTTGTCTATTACATCAATTTCATTGTTATGGGAGGAATTAAAAGTTAACTATTCATGAAATTGACTGCATATTTGTGAAAAGAAACAAGAACTGGAATTCCTTGAAGAACTGGAAATTAGAAGACATTTAAGAAACTCACAATATGAAGTTGTCAATGAACAGTTAAATCTAGGGAGTTCTCCACTAATAAACTGTCTTCTTAAGTGATAATTGTAAAGATCAGCAGATATAGTTTTCCTGGTTTTCTATATCATTGCACAGTTATACTGATCTTAATTGGAAAAATGATATCCAGGATAATAATATTTGTAATATCACATCTTCTTCTTTTTTTCTATAAACATATATTAAGCCAATCACAAGTTAGGTTACTTCTTGGTCTAGCCAAAAATAACTACTAAACATCAGGTAGGCATAAAATGAAATGTAACTTCTGTCATTCTGACGATCTTATTGATTTATCGAAACACTTGTCAATTTTTTAGAATTTCCAATAACTTTTATTATATTGTGGAATTAACTAGAGACCATGAGTTTCATTCAAAAACACTAATGTTAACTATTCAATTAAATATTTAATTACCGAATTTTTAAATCAAGACGCACTTGAAATTTTTTTTCCGTAATTCGAACAAGAGGAGGATACAATCCGATGCCAAGTGTGCGTCAATTCAGAATTGCTCTACAACATTAAGGTCGCTTTACAGTTGGCAATTTTTTCTTGTGGCAAGTAAAAATTGCTGCAATTTGTGCATGGGCATGCGCAGATTACCCATCTTAACAATAATTTTTTGCCGGCAAGAAATTATAGATCCTGCTTAATTTTTCTTGCAATTGCGCGGCAATTTTAGTGATATTTCTGGTAATTTTTATGTCACCGACATAACAATTTGACAAAATTACTTCCTAGGTACGCTTCTGGCGGCTTGTTTTTTACTTGCAGTTCATATCATATTTTGTTTGTTACTGTGGTTTGTTAGTTGTTCTGTTCAGGTGATGCTGAGAAATTGAAATATTAACTGTGATCATTGTGTATTGAACTAATTATTAATATTCTTAGAAACTATTTAGGGTGTGGTGTAGGTATTTAAGTTGATCTTGAGATGGATAAAGCTACTTGTGGAAAGTAAGTAAAAAATTAAACAGTACTTTATTTGTAACATTCACCTATTATTTGGCATATTAGATTCTGATCTACTTTATGTTTGTTGTAGAAGTAAGGATTTTAGTTGGTCGAGGACTGCTACAGAGTGCCTTATACAACTGTATGAAAATTACCCCTGCCTCTACTGCACTACATTACCGGAATACAAAAACAAAAATTAGCGGACTGAAGCCTTAATTGCAGAACAGCTAAATGCCAAAATACTGGTGAACTTGACGGCAAAGGAGGTGCAAACTAAGATACTTGGGCTAAGAACCCAGTATTTTAGTGAACGACAGAAAATTAAAAAAAGTAAGGTTTCTGGGACATCACCCGACAGTGTCTTTGTACCGAAGTGGTATTATTTTAAATTACTTAGCTTTTTGGACGCTCAAGGTATGATAGTAAGCCAGGGTGTGATACGTTTCAATTTTGTGGTTGTGCAAATTAAGTTACAGGTACTTGAAAATATAATTCGTCATGCAATTTAACATCATTTTGACCTACCATGTATATTAGGAAATCCAGTGGCATATTTTTTGGAAATAATTAATAATATTGTACAGCCATAAACAATAGTAGATGGGTAATAAAAGAGTTATTACATTATTTTGTTGTATACTAAGAACATGAATTCTTATCACCGCATATTATTATGTTTTCATTTGTGACAGATCTGATGTCTATGTTAGCTTCATGCACTACAGACTTGCGTTCGTTGGATCGATTCTGAACTAGGATTAAGGACAGTCAACACGTTGGAGTTAAAGGTGTGTGATTCAGACGTTAGAGTTGGGTTTATTGTCTCAATTAGCTAATATTGAGAGTATGCGAGTAATTTTTATTACCTTTCCTAATTAACTATACGTCAAGTATTTATTTTATTTTTGTGGAGCATGTCCCCGTGGTGTTACTCCGAACGCACTATCCCTGATACATATCTTTGTAACGCGATTCTCCGTGATGTGTCTATGCATATATTATTCTGTGATATATACTTGTTGGATATCTCAGCTCTTATTGGTTATTGGAAGCTTTGACATCTCGAGAGCATTCTGATTGGCTGGCTGGTTTGACACGAGACTTTTTGATTTTGCCTGTGAATATACTGGACAATTCATTGTTTGCTGGGTATATAGAAGTGACGTGGGTTGAATTTATGTCACCAGTTTCGGATGAAATAATTGAATATTTCACCTTATATTAAGGGGATGACCGATTGGTAATACACATTTCCCGGGTATCGTTAGATATTTTTGGAGTTGTTTGGAGAGTATAGACCTGTGGAAATACCATTTTTTTGGGATCAGATAATTCAACCGACAGGTGGTTTTTTAATGCTGTCATTCCAGTTAATTGTAAGTAACAGAATATTTCTATAGTTTCATTAACTAGATTGTTCTCAATTATATCGTAGAGGTTTTGTCCATTGTCTGATGAATTGATTTTCCTTCATAGCTGTATATTGTACATGAAAACCAATCTTGAAGAGGGTATAATGTTTCAGTAGGCCTTTATCACAGTACCTAGGGCAATAACACCTTCAGCCCTATATATTCGGAACTCAAACTGGCCATTTGGTAAGAAATATTACAGTTTTTTTTATATATAGATGAATATTCTAGTAATTTTAAAGCGTTTTATCTTTGGATAATGTATTTTTTTGTTGATTCGGGGTCAACTGGTTTTATAGTTTAGGTACTTAGTTCATAGGTATTGGCTCCATATGAGCTCGTATCTTGTTTTTTTTTTGTCAAATGTAAAAAGTTTATAGTTAATATGTTAAGCTCGATTAGTATTATGATTTTTTGTTGGTCAAACATGAAATATAGAATTTTCTAGTTAACTTTGTCAGCAAAATTAAGTAATGTCAATATTAGTTGATTAACCTTTATGATTAATAGAAGTCTTGCTCTTATGAGATTAGTAGATATTTCAGTTTAGAGATCAGTAATAGAGATTAGTCATATCGGATATATGACGGCTAGAGAGAGTTAATCGATTGGGGGGTGAAGTTTAGATTGATATTACGTTTTGACCATTGAGACTGAAAGAGAATGTATAGAGTATTAATATATTTCTCATTTTAGGGTTCTCTTTTCTTCTCTTCTTTTCTGCTCTGCTCTTTTTCTCGTTCGTCAATCTTTACTATTCTGGATTTGGTTTTGGATTTCATTTTATGGGACAACGTTGAGTCAGAACAACAAACTTGTATGGGGAAAAATTTGGATCGTTACTGAAGAGTACAATATTGGATCTTATAGCATTCTATAGAAGTAGTAGTTGGTAGCCACCACTAGCAACCATCAAGACACAGTGGATTTCACGCAAGTTTTAAACTTTGGTTTATGTAAAATACCTTTTTGCGCATAACACTTGTTTATATCCGTCAGTGTAGATTGTAGATAACTCTTTTATTACCGTAAGCCACTTGTGGTACGCAGATTACGATACTTGTGTTGATCAAGTATTACAAATACTTTGATCAACATACACTATTCAATTAAACCTGTTTTACCATTTATACTCACATTGTGGATTGGTGATAACTACACCCACTGTTGTTAAATTTGTAAACGTTACTTTGGCAATTCAATTTTAACATACTGAGTTATTTGAGTTGGTGGTAGTACGCGTATGAGCTCATGCGATATTGCGCCATATTGTATTTTTAATATTTACATTCAAAATTTCACATTTAATTGCATAAACGTTATTTTGTGCCATAGATACGTATGGTATATTGTATTGACTTAACCCTATGTTGTATTTGGAACTTAAGTTTATAATTTTCTCATTCTACCGGCTAATAGAGTACTCGTTTGAGAAATTTCATTTGTTTGTAGGTACTGGTTTGTACATATTTATACCCAACGAACAATCCAGGCTGTAACATAGGATTTCAATCGGGGGGAATTATAGGATTTTACCAGGGGGGTTTTATAGGATTTTACCAGGGGGGTTTTATAGGATTTTACCAGGGGGGTCTATAGGATTTTACCAGGGGGTTTTTATAGGGTTTTACCAGGGGGTCTATAGGATTTTACCAGGGGGGTTTATAGGATTTTACTTGGGGGGAATTAAAGAATTTTACTTAGGGAATATATAGGATCTTAACCCAGGGATTTATAGGATTTTAAAGTACCATTGGGTACTAGTGGGTACAGCCTGTCAACCTTTTTTTTGTACAATTTGTAGTAGGATTAAGTTACTACTGGGGAGGGATACATTGGTTTTAAAGGTACGGGATATATATTTTTGGCTTGGGATACTTGTATATATATATATATATATATATATATATATATATATTGTATAAATTTTTGTACATCATTTAATCAAGGGAGAATTTCACTTACCTATGATAATTTGTGTTTATGACTTATGAGTCATTTTGGACACCTGGGGGAATTTATTGTAATTTTGTGGTACCCTTGTATGTACTAGTTGTATTAGTAGAACCTTGTAAGATCACTTGATATACTAAGCCAATTCATTAAACTTAGACTTGGGTAAGTGACATCTGACTTTTATTTCTCCACCTATTTGGTAGTCTTAGGGTGGGAAAAACTTGTGTAGGTAGTTGTCGGGAGGCAAGATTGCCTGGCGCCCTTTTACATTTATTTAGTCTATGAAAACTGGAACCCCCGTCTCCGCAAGAGTTAGAGGCAACGCCTAGAAGCGCACAGTATGCACCGAGTTTTAAGTTCATAGATCTCAGAGTGAATAACGGTAGGTGGCAGGTGAATCAAACCTGACCATAAGGAGTGATGAACGGAATGTAAGTTTATTTTATTGCAATCAAAAAAGAAATAGAAAAGCTACATTGTACATTTATTTTTAGGACGCCCAAAGTGATGAAAACTTAATAGCAACAGACACTACATTTTCTCAAGAACTAGAATGTGGAGTTTTGTTTGACGGCACTGTTGAAGAAATTAGTAGTGTTTCACCTGGATTGCTGTCACCAGAAGTAGTAATGCCATATGAAGTTCAAGAAATCCCAGCCTCTTCAAGTTGTGGAAAGGAAAGGCCATTGAAGAGAAGAAAATTAAGTTCAGCACCACGAAGTGATGCTGAAAAACTAATAGAGCATGCTACAAGAGCACTTGATCAGATTCAAGGCTCAAGTCAAAATATGCCAACCAACCCCACACATGTATTTCGCACAGTAAGTTGTTTTTCTAACTCTCAGTTAGGTAAATGTCACAAGTTGAGAAGTTTTATGGCTGCAACTTTTCAGTCCCTCTCAGGGGCCCTACTGAACTAAAAAAATATATCAGCCTATTCTATTACACAAAGTGACAAAGTTTACAATTCCCTTCCAGAATGCTTGGGTTAGAGCTTCAGAATACGGAACCCCATGAAGATGTGATAGACCTACTTAGGGGCAAATTATGGTCCTGATGCTAAAGGCAAAGGAATATGTACGAAAAAGGAAACAAAATGAATAGACATTGAAAAATTATTTGATATTTTTTCCTTTTGTATATATAATATCAATAAAATAAACAGTTGTAATCTATTTATCTATCTATTTATTCATTAAATCATATTTTGCAGTGTGAAAACTTACTTAACTATAATTTAATTGTATATAAAAAAATGTTTAATACCCATATTTTGAATTAATTGGTAACTCTCAGTTGAGCAAATTAAAGTACATGTTCAAGAAAAAATCAAGTCTTTTTTATAGACAACGAACACTGGGAAATTATCTAAAAGCAACAAACGAGACTAAATGAAATTGAAAATATTTTCATTTTTGCTATAAAATATTAACTAATTCTATACAAGATAACAATATTGCTAAAGTCATAACTTAATTTTTCTGCTAATATTAAGTAGAGAATGCTTACAAAAAAAACTATAGAGTTACATAAAGTTATAAAATAAATTCCTATTAGTAAAACTAAGTGAAAGAATGGGTAGGGCTAAATATAAAAAGTATATACAAAATAAAACAAAATAAATAGTCATAATTACCAAAACAAATATAAAAGTTAAAATAACACAGTTCACTGTTGAAGAAATTAGTAGTGTTTGCAGTGCGAAAACATACTTAACTGTGTTTTTAAATGAAACTCAAGGTCTCTAGTTAATTCCACAATATAATACAAGCTATTGAAAATTCTAAAAAAATTATAATTGTTTCGATAAATCAATATCATCGTCAATTTTTTAGAATTTTCAATAACTTGTATTATATTGTGGAATTAACTAGAGACCTTGAGTTTCATTTATGAGCATATTCCACGAAGTAAGGGTCGAGACAGTCAATACTTAACTGTATTTTAATTGTATATAAATGAATGTTTAATACCTATTTTTTGAATTCATTGGTAATTCTCAGTTGAGCAAATTAAAGTACATGTTCAAGAAAAAATCAAGTCCTTTTTATACACAACGAACACTGGGAAATTATCTGGAAGCAACAAACGAGACCAAATGAAACTGAAAATATTTTCATTTTTGCTATAAAATATTAACTAATTCTATACAAGATTACAATATTGCTAGTCATAACTTAATTTTTCTGATATTATTAAGTACAGAATGCTTACAAAAAAAATATGGAGTTACATAAAAAAGTTATAAAATAAATTCCTATTAGTAAAACCAAGTGAAAGAATGGGTAGTGCTAAATATAAAAAGTATATACAAAATAAAACAAAATAAATAGTCATAATTGAAAAAACAAATATAAAAGTTAAAATAACACAGTTCACGGCTAAAATATATTGTCTTGCCATGGGACACTTCCAACACCATTAACATATTCGTTAAATTCTTCCCGAATTTTGATGGCATCATTCTTTGGTTTTTTACCATACTGCCGACTCAAACCATAAACAAACCTTAATCTCCGGTCCACTTCTTCTTCTGGGTTACTTCCTACATAATCAGATGTATTTTCTCTGAGAAGGAAATTGTGAAGAGTACAACTAGCTTGTACAATTGCCTTAACTTTCTCGGGTTTTAAAGGTATTGTAGTCAATAATATTCTAAAGCGATTGGCTAATATTCCAAAACTATTTTCTATTACCCTTCTAGCTCTACTTAAGCGATAATTGAATATTCTTTGCTCTTTTGTTAACCCTCTGAATAGGTATGGCTTTAAAATGTGTGATGACAGGGTAAATGCAGCATCACCAACAATCATATATGGCACAGGTAATGTTCTGCCAGGCAAAGGTTTGTCTTCAGGAATATTAAGCCAATTTCTTTCCAAAGCTTTAGATAAATCACTCTCCCAATATACACCTCCATCTGTGTTGCGTCCATTGATGCCAACATTAATGTATGTAAATCTATAATTGTCATCTGCCATAGCCAATAGAACAATGCTGTGTTGGTCCTTATAATTATAAAATGAAGAACCTGAATTAGGAGGAGTTTTAATTATAACATGTTTTCCGTCTAAGGCACCAATAACATTGAATAAGTTCCATTTTTGTTCAAAGTCCCTTGCTATATCAAGCCATTCTGCCGTAGTATCTGGAACCTGAAACAAATTACAACAATATATTAAAACTAAATGCTATAATATTAATAAATTTCTTTATTTGTTTGCAAAGCAAAAGTACAATTCGAATAGCAACATGACCCAAAAGAACTACATGTAAATGAATTATTGTGATGAAATAGAATTAGTACAAATAATAAAGTAGGCACCACACTATGGTGTATTTTAATGCATGCCACCTATCTACAGTTCATGGTATTTATCAAGCAATGAACAAATTTAAAATAAACTTACTTTCAAGTAATCAGTTTTTAGTTCTTTATATATGGCTTTTAGGACTATAGTGTAATAAATACGAATACCTAAAAGATAATTTTATTGTAGAAAATTTCAGAACACACGGTAAAACATATTTTATTTTAAATCATAATATTAACTGGAATGCGACCCACATTATGTTTAATAAAATGATACGAAGTCAAAACAGAATAGAAAAAATAAAACATCTTACTGGGTCAAAGCAAAATAATTGTTTTGAATACAATTATTTCGATAACGAAAATTAGCACGATTCAAAAAACAAAAAGTTGTTTTTGCAATTCGACAAAAACCCCAAAACCAAAGTCGGGGGAAAAGCAAAAACGGGTGTACACAGACCAGGAGCGGTAGTGTGTACCAGGGGTCGAACACGCGAAGGGAAAGGTTTTCCCTTGCCACGGTAACGGTACTAGTGTGTTTCTTAGTGTTAGCGGTACGAGAGGTAAAACTTCTCTCCGTTGTGTTAGGAGGTGATAGGGATACTGAGATTATTCCTTGACGGTGAACACTGTCTCCTGTTTCGATACACAAACGGTAGAATTACCCTCTACGCTAATTTCCTTTCGACATAGCACGATTCCGTTTATTGGCACGACTCGTGATGAACAAGCAGATATCGAAAATCACGAAAATTCCCGGCGAGACGGAGAAAGTTTGACAACGCAGTAAGTTTTTGAATTAAATTCAGATTGGGATAATTTTTTTTACTAGTGATATATTTACTCGTTATTGGTCGAGCTGGATTCTGAACTTGGGAGTATAAGTCAATTGTTATATACAAGGCGTAGCGATAGCAAATATATTTATTTGATTTTTTTTTTGTTGATTTTCGAAGAGACTGGACACAGCTGTTCACTCTCAGTTAAGTTTTCGTCCTGATAAATATATAATTTACCGTGTGTGCTGGAATAAAATAAATTTACAGAGTTTCGCCAACCTGACACAAGTTAGGTTTCATTTTGTTAAGTAGGAGTTTTGTTGGGTCACCTATTCTCTTTCACCTCGTAGGCAGGAAAGAGATAGAAAGTTAGGCGAGGTTAATTTTGTACTTGGTAACACAAAGGCCGAAGCGTATGTTTTCCATTTTTCGTGGGTTTCAGCGAACTTGCGCTGATAAGTAAATTTATTATAGAGAAACATTGTTATCATTCTTTTGTTCAGCCGTGATTATAAAATAAAACTTTTTCTTATTTTGCCAGTGTAAATGCATAAATTATCGTAGGTAATTTAATTACTGGGGAATTTCGCAACTTGTAACGACAGTGTCGATAAATAAGTTAATTGTTTTCCTTAGCTCAACAGAATTTTAAAGAACAAAAATTTCACTTCCGTTCCCTGAAGGTCAATGGCGACCTGAAACGACGTAAGCTGAAACATTGTTGCGATCAAAGGTATTTACACATAATATTTATTCATTTTCTCGACACCGGGGACTAGAAAGTTGGGAAACGAATATAATAAACCATAAGCCTCTCACGCACTTTGAAAAAGACCAAGCCGATAAGAGGGATAGTATTGCCGCACCATCGCACAAACGAGAACTCTGTTCATAACTTTGTTTTTTCTTTGAATAGTTATATGATATACAGGGGTAGGATTAAAAAACCAATTATAGATAGATATATGTATAGGTAGACTTATACCAGGGGATCTTAGTTGATTGGGTCATACGGGATTGTATTTTTGGGTTAAGGTTATATATATCTGTAATCTGAGAAATCATTTTTTATTATATAATTTTGTATAACGTGGTGGTTCTACCTTATTTTACCTATCATCCCTACTCCATAATTTCCCCTCTGGAGAGTGTAACAATCGTGGAAGTGTGACAGAAACGAGGAGAACAACCCTTTCCTGGCAAAGAAAGATTAATCCGTTTTAAGACCAGGCGAACTTAGCTCAAAAATCGGACTGGATTTGCCTTACACGCTCAGCCGCTCATTGGAGACAGAAATTGGTGGAATCGAAGGACGGGATCAATACAGAGTGACCAAAAAAAAGGTAGGGGTATTTTGGTATTTTGATCAAGATATTGTACATCTGGTGACAGCGATTATAAGAGTGTAAAAAAATATGGTCTAGAGTTATTACATTTTAAAAAAATTAAGATCTAGCGATTATTAGAGTGGTGACAGATTTTATTACACTGGTGACAGCGGTTTGCGGATCATCCCCTATTGGAACAACCTCACTCAGGGAAGGTGACAGCGGTTGTCCGAAACCATTTCTCTCCGAGAAGTATATCCGGTTGTCTGGAACCACACCCCACGAGCGGTGACAAGCGGTTCAGCTACCCTACCTAGGAGGGAGAAAAATCGATGGTCGCAATCAGGATATAGTATAGCGCAACATAGAGCCTACGGGACCATAACTTCCGCTAGATCAAGACCAGTGTGCGTGGGGAAGAGCCACAACCTACACGAGGTGTCACTGCGGGCGCAGAACACACTGGATCTAGACCAGAGAAGGTCGAAAAAAAATCCATACATCAGATAAAAGGCGAAATATTGATCTGAGGTGAACATGCCAAACGGCGTAAGGTGGAATACTTCGGTCAACTAAGTATTGACAACGGAGTTTTTCTAACCAGGGTCTAGTAATTGCGCAAAACATAGCTTCCACTAGACCAAGATCAGTGTGCGTGATGAAAAATCACACCCTGCCAAACGGGTAGCACAGCTCCTGCAAAACACACTGGATCTAGACCAGTCAAGGTCGAAAAATAATCCTACTCAGCAATCATCGACTGAGTTGATAGCTGCTTCACCATAAGAGTGTAAAACAAGGTCCTAGATATATTACACTGGTGACAGCGGTTTTCCGATACAGGTTTGTTCGTTAATTTCTTCACAGCGGTTGCCTTTTCGTCTTCAGTTCCATTCGTTAGAATAAATCAGACTCCCAAAAGACTTAAGCTTCAATTTTACAAAGGGGGAAGTTAACCCATCCTTAAAACATCTTATCCGTGCACCAAAAGCTATCCATTTCAGGCGTCGTAGAAGCCAGAAAGGTAGGAGTAATATAAGTTTATAAAATTAGAAAATTTCATTTAATAAATATAAAAAAAGTAACCAAGTTCAGACAGCGTTATGCCACTCGATTTGCAAAATAGGTTAGGTACAGGCAGTCAAGGAGGCCAAGAAACCACGGGAGACACAAGCAGCATGCCGCCCACATTGAGGGTAGCACAGGCACAACCATTAGGGGTCATAGCGGCGACTTTAGCCGATTTCACAGGTAGAGATGCGGCTAGATACATAGAGAAACTCGAATTAAGGGCTAAATTAGACGGGTGGACGGAATCAGAAACACTAACATTATTGAAATTTAAACTTGAGGGCGTAGCACACGATTTTTTCAAGGCGGATCCTAGGTTAGACGCACTGTCATATTCAGAATTTAGAGATAAATTACTACGGAAATTTGAACCAAAAAAATCGATAGCAGATTGGTGGATGCAACTGGTGCTATGCTACCAAAGACACGATGAGGACGTAGCGTCGTTCTGCACCAGACTAAAATTAATCGGAAACAAGATACTAGAAGAGGATATAAAGGGCGCAAAAACATATAAAAAAAAACATAATTCGGTATTAATAAACCAATTCAAAGTAGGGTTGAGAAAAGACTTATTAAGGGAGGTAGGTTTTTACATTTTACACAAAGACGACATGACACTAGAAGAAGCGGAAGAGATAGTTAGTTGTCAAGAAACAGCGGTAACTATGACAAGCGGCAGAAACAGTAGCCATAAAGTCGCATTTATGAGCGAACAACTGAGGTGCACAACGTGCGGAAGGTCGAATCACACTTCGGAAGAATGTAGGCAGAACGCGAAATGTTTATTCTGTGACAGACAAGGGCATTGGATGGATAATTGTAGGACGAAGGAAGCAGAAGAAACAAAAAGAGAGACAAGATGCCAAATTTGTAAAAAACAAGGACACTGGGCACCGGATTGCAGAGAGAAAGGGAACGAATCAACAAATACATGCTATTACTGTGGGAAACAAGGACATTGGGCAAAATAATGTAGAAAGAAAATGTTCGACGAAGCAAACAAACGGAATAAAACAACCTCGAAGTACGACAGATACAACGACGGAAAAGTAAGTCCATGGAAAACGGAGAAAACTAGGTATCACGGGGAAAACCAGGAAACACAACAAGGAAACTACAGAGAATATAACAGACACAAAAACCAAAGGGAAGAGTATCATAAACAAGAAACACAGAGGAGGTCTCAACAAAATAATTTTGGGAACTACGAGAGAAACAGACGCCAAATGAACGATGATAGAAGAGGACAGTATGAAGAAAGAGGACACACAAGTAATAAAGAATGGACGAAACATTTAAACTAGTAAGGACCACAGTTAGTCCCCGGACAAGTGGCCGAGTAAACTCAACAGGGGAAACAGATTTAAATAAACCACAATGGGAAAAAACAAACCAAGAAGCAACGAATAAGGATAAACCGAGAATGGAAAAAAAGGAAAAAAAGAAACAATGTATCACAATGATGCAACGTCAGTAACAAACGAGGACGCCCCATACATAGTAATGTTAAGGGTGAATGGTATAAACAGACCATGTATGATAGATACAGGGGGAGCGTACTCATTAGTAAATAGGTCAATAATTGCAGATTGGGAATTAGACACAAGAATCATAGAAGAATTAACTCTAAAAGGGATAACAGGACACACAATACAGCTGTATGGATCGACGAAATTGGCGATAAGCACAAACGGAATGAACTACAACATTTACGCAAGAGCCATCGCAGCAGAAGACGAAATAATGGGAGAAATACCAGTTCTTTTAGGGAGAGATTTTCTAGAAAAACAGAAAGCAATCATATCATACAAAGGAGAGCCTTCATTAGAAATATGGGAAAGAAGAATACCATTGATAAACGCAAGGCAAGTTGAGAGCACAATAGATAACGGTAGAAGCACAGAAGCAAATGACCAAGTGGCAACAATAAGGAAAAAACCAAACATTACAGAAATGAACAATTGGCAGAAATGGCTAGGAATAGTGGAAACAATGTATAAAAGAAGGGACACAGAATACAGAACAATGGAGAAAAATGAGAAGGCAATGACAAGAGAAAATAAATCAAGAGCAAATCAAACAGACAAACAAAGACAAAACAGCTACAGAGATGAAAATATAGAACTATACAGAGCGAAGAAAGAAATCGACACAAAGAAAGAAAAAAGTCAGGGATCAAAAATTAACGAAGAAAGATACGGACACATAAGTAGGTAATACACGTATGTTCTGTGACACTTTATCGGATGAACAGGCGGATGGCCTATGGGTGGTTACCGATAGGAAGAAGTTTCCAGAGGGTTTACAAGAAGTAAAAGAAGTCTCTAGATGGTTAGCAAGTAATGACGGTAGCGTCTACGGGGGTTATGCAAAAAGTGTGTATGTTGTTACGTGTATAAGGTAGAGGGTGATTTAGAAGAAGCGAAGAGGGTTTTAAGGGTAGCGTCTACGGGGATTACGCAAGTAAGGGTGTACGGGGGTTATGCAAAAAGTAAATAAGTGTGTATGTTGTTACGTGTATAAGGTAGAGGGTGGTTTAGAAGAAGCGAAGGGGTTTTTAAGGGTAGCGTCTACGGGGGTTATGCAAAAAGTTTTTTGGGGGTTTGGCCTGGGCCAATTGTCAAAATTTTTGGGATAATGACGGTAGCGGCTACGGGGGTTATGCAGAAAGTAAATAAGTGTGTATGTTGTTACGTGTATAAGGTAGAGGGTGGTTTAGAAGAAGCGAAGGGGTTTTTAAGGGTAGCGTCTACGGGGATTACGCAAGGGTGTACGGGGGTTATGCAAAAAGTGTATTTGTTTTTACGTGTATAAGGTAGAGGGTGATTTAGAAGAAGCGAAGAGGGTTTTAAGGGTAGCGTCTACGGGGGAGGGGAGCGTCTACGGGGATTCCGTAAATAAGGGTGTATACAAGAACGGGGGGGTTATGCGAAAAGTAAATAAGTGTGTATGTTTTTACGTGTATAAGGTAGAGGGTGATTTAGAAGAAGCGAAGAGGCTTTTAAGGGTAGCGTCTACGGGGGGGTTGCGTAAAAAGTAAATAAGGATGTATACAAGAAGTAATTAGAAGAAAGAAAATATATGGAGGATTGTGTGTGTGTGTAAGAGATGAGGGGTAGTGCTTACGAGGGGGAGGGGCTATGCAGTTAAGGGTTCTATATTTTGAAATTCTCAAAGGAATGTTATTAGATTGATAACCAACATTTTTTTTAAAACGGATATGTGTGTGAATTCATATCATTTTATAGAAGGTTTTTTATATTGTAATAAATGAAATCTCGCATTATTATGAATACATCTAAGACAAACAAACAGATTACAGCAACCACATTAGACGTTGCAACTTAGCAATAAGTGATGGGGATCTAACCATTGGTACAATATTTTGAAATTCTCAAAGGAATGTTATTAGATCGATAACCAACTTTTTTTAAAACGGATATGTGTGTGAATTCATATCATTTTATAGAAGGTTTTTTATATTGTAATAAATGAAATCTCGCATTATATTAAATTCGCTTAGTGGGTAATATTTTGCAATAGCTAGCAAACACGTGCAAACCAAATCATTTATTCAGAGAATAGCGAACTTGTTTCAAAATATGATAAGATTGGAATGTCATGATTTCTAGTTTATAATTGTTAGTAACAGATTTGATTGTACGAAATCGTAGAAAAATAAAGTTTTCTGGAAATATGATGATGATATCAAAAATAACTCATTGGACTTGTGCATCCCCTCAATAATAAAATATTCTTTTAAATAGTGCTCACAGTAAATACTAGACAATAGACTGTACTTAGGGTTCCAGTGAAAAGTTGTCGTTTAAGGTTCCACAATTCATAGTAAGTTATTTATAAGTTTACTATTTTTTTTTCATTCATCTTTAACTATTTTAAAAAACTTAATTGTTAAATTAATATTATTATTATTCAATTATCTTTTCAAATAATTCTTTCTTTATTACAGATGAATTTTTTAAATGAGATTAATACAATAAGCACTGCTTTTGCAGAAATAAAACCCGTTATAAAACTGAAAGATTTACCAAGGGATACACCACATAGAATAAACAGCGCAAAGGTGCACCAGGGGCAATTTGGAGTCCAAATACTTCTGGAGCTGGACGAAAATATAGTATTTCTCCCCAAAAGAGTGACGGTACATTTGCGTCGCATGTAAATCAATTTACGCCGGGGAAGTTCAGCATTACATTCCTAGGACTTCAAACTTTCCAAAGGGTTTCCCCTAGGACCCTCTTCAAAATAGAGGAGAATGTATAAAAAAACATAACAAAACAGTACATATTGAATTTCAACACCTTGAAAAATAATCTGGACACAGGTGAACAGCTTCAGTTTTCAAAATCGTAAGTTTTTATAATTTGTTGAAAATGAATTCTGAGGAAATAGCTCTCCTGACTGATAATATTGTTAAAAAGTTTCAAGCAATTGAAAATATTTTATTTAAAAAAAAATTGTACTATTTATGATATAGAAAAATGGTCAAAACAAGCTAAATGCCACATTAGACTTTGCAACTTAGCAATACGTGATGGGGATCTAACCATTGGTACATTACGTAAACTACAAACCAACTTGGGTCACTTAAAGCGGTTTAGAACAATAATTCAGAATCTAAGTAAATCTGGAAAGGGGCTTACTATTAATAATAAAAAAAGAAGTAATAGAGTAAAATGGGAAGATATTAATTCAATTTTTGAAAGTAGAGTTCGAACCGGGATTATTATAAATAAATCTCATAAAGATATCTTACAGTTTTTTGATGATTCGTTGTTTCTTTTCAGCACTAGAATGAAAAACGCATTAAAAAAATGCAATATGTTGAAAGTGAATACTTGTTTTTGTGCAGAATTTATTAGAAAATCAGGTGATACTGAAATTACAGAAAATAAATATTTTTCTACAAAAAATGAAATAATTGATAAGGCAACTGACTTTGAAAAATGGTTTGCAGTTAATGTAAGAGATGTCATTTTAAGAAAACTTTCAGAATATTCTGAGGAAGGATCGGAGTGGGCCTTAAGTAAAATTATATCTCTGGAAATCAATATAAATAAATACGAGGTGGCTAGTGGAATATCATCATATATTAAATTACCAGACATAATAGCTAAAAGAAAGGCGTGTATCAACGTTCAGAATGACGATAATGCATGCTTTGCTTGGGCAATTGTTTCAGCTTTGTTCCCTTGCGTTATTAATAAAAATCCTACACGTACTTGTTCATATCCTCATTATAGCAAAGTTTTGAACATAAACGGTCTTACATTTCCTGTACACCCAAATCAGATTACAACTTTCGAAAAAAATAATGTTAATATTTCGGTTAATGTTTTTGAATTGGAAATTTTCAGACCATCAAATTTTAGTGTTGTGCCAGTACGTTTAACAAAACAAAAAAGAGAAAAGCATGTCAATTTACTGATTATTCAAAATAAATATTTTCCTAAAAAGAATGATTGCGAACCAGAGTCAGATAATGATGATTATGATTTTAGTGATGATATACAGTATCACTATATTTGGATAAAAGATTTGTCAAGACTTTTATCCAAGCAACTCTCTAAAAATACTAGGAAAAAATATATATGTGATAGATGTTTGAATTATTTTGTTTCTCAAGAAAAATTGGATGACCATTTCAAATATTGTGAAAAAATTGATAATAATTGTAAAATTGAGTTTTCTAAAGATCCATATGTCAAGTTTAAAAATTTTGTATACAAAGAAAAAGTACCTTTTATTATTTATGCAGATTTTGAATCACTACTTATTCCTTATATTGATGTAGATGCTAGAATAAAATCTCAAAAGGGATATGGTTCGCAGTCGGTAACGAGAAGTGCTAGGTATCAAAAACATAAAGCTTATAGTGCTGGACTATATTTTAAATGTAATTTTAACGATAACTGGTCATTTTATGATAGTAATCGAAGTTCTGATTGTATGTTATGGTTTGTAGATAAAATTGAAAATATTGCAAAATTTGTAATGTCAAAATTAAAAAATGTTAAACCAATGAATGTTGAAGTGAATTTAAAAGATGCTTCAGATAAATGTCATATTTGTGAGGAGATATTTAAGGAAGGTGACAAGATTGTTAGGGAACATTGTCACCTAACAGGTAATTTTCGAGGTTTTGCTCACAACCACTGTAATCTTAATTATAAAAAATCATTTATCATTCCAGTAGTTTTTCACAACCTAAGTGGTTATGATTCACATTTCATAATTAGAGATTTAGCTAACCGAAATTATGTTCAACTTTTACCTGTTAATAAAGAAAAATACATAAGTTTTACAATCTGGGATAATAATACAAATATTAGGTTTAGATTTATAGACTCTTTTAGATTTATGGGATGTTCATTAGATTCATTGGTATCAACATTAGAACCAGAAAATTTCATTCCACTTAGAAAAGAATTTTCTAATCTAAATACTGAACAATTTAGTTTATTAACTAGAAAAGGTGTTTTCTTTTATGATTATTTAGATGATATGAAGCGATTAGATGAAACTGCATTACCTAGTAAAGAATATTTTTACAACAAACTTAACGATGAACATATAAAAGATATTGACTATAGGCATGCAAAATTAGTTTGGTCAGCATTTAATATGAAAACCCTTGCTGATTACAGTGACTTGTATATGAAAACAGATATTTTACTTCTAGCGTCTGTTTTTGAAACATTTCGTGATACTTGCTGGAAAACATATGGTTTGGATCCTGGTCATTATTATACAGTTCCTGGTTACACTTGGGATTGTATGCTCAAGTATACTCATTGTAAATTAGAGACAGTGCAAGATATTGACATGCTGCTATTTTTTGAAAGAGGTATAAGGGGTGGAATATCTCAGTGTTGTAATCGATACGGCGAAGCCAACAACAAGTATATGCCTACGTATAATGAAAACAAACCTGTGAAGTATCTTTTATATACAGATATTAATAATCTTTATGGTTGGGCTATGAGTCAGGAGCTTCCCTACGGAGGATTTAAATGGGTAGATCATAATATTGATATAACTCAAATTCCAGATGATTCCCCTGAAGGGTACCTGCTCGAGGTTGATTTAGAGTATCCAAAAAATAAACACGATCTACACAAAGATCTGCCATTCTGTGCAGAACATATTTCACCACCAAATTCTAAACAAAAGAAATTAATGACTACTCTGTATAATAAAAAAAATTATATTATACATTACAAAAATTTAAAGCAAGCTATAGCTCATGGATTATTGCTTAAGAAAGTTCATAGGGTATTAAAATTTCAGCAAAGTTGTTGGTTGAAGCCTTATATAGAATTGAATACTTTGATGAGATCCCACGCAAAAAATAATTTTGAAAAAAATTTGTATAAACTTATGAATAATGCAGTATTCGGGAAAACGATGCAAAATTTGCGTAAACATCGGTTAGTGAAATTAATTCGAACGTGGTATGGCAAACGAGGAGCTAGAAATTTAATTGCAAGTCCCACATTTCATAGTCGTGTTATATTTAACGATGATGTTGAGAATCCTTTATTGGCTATAGAGCTTAAGAAAACTAAAATTGTATTTGACAAACCTCTTTATATAGGATTAGCAATTTTAGATATTTCAAAAATATGTGTTTATGAATTTCATTATGATTATATGCTGACCAAATTTTCACCTGAACAATGTAAATTACTTTATACCGATACTGATAGTTTAGTATACGAAATTCAATGTAATAACATATATGAAGAAGTAATAAAGGCGGATATTCACCGTTTTGATACTAGTGATTATCCTGTAAATAATGTGTGGGATATTCCTCTAGCTAATAAGAAAGTACCCGGAATTATGAAGGATGAAAATAACTCAAAAATTATGACACATTTTGTAGGTTTACGTTCTAAACAGTATGCCTTCAGAGTGTTAGGTGAGGAAAACGATGTAAAAAAAGCTAAAGGTATTAAGTCTAATGTGGTAAAGAAAAAAATAACTTTTGATGATTATATTCTCTGTTTGCAGAAATTTATAGAAAATCCTCAAGAAGAGTGTTTCATGCATGCAACTCAACGTTGTATACTATCAAAGTTACATGATGTATACACCATTGAACAGACAAAAATTGCTTTAAACCCATCAGATGATAAAAGATATTTGATACCTGGTTCACATGACACTCTTCCGTGGGGACATTATAGTATTATGGAGTTATAATAAATTGATTGGAATTTATTTTCAGATGAAGAGTTTGGTAGATCTATGTACTAAGATAATTTGTAATCGTATTACTAGAATTTCAAGTTTTCTTGTACAAGCTCAAATTCCTCAGTTTTTGCTTTTATCTGTATAACTATATTTAATATGTACTGTCAAATGTATAATTTTCATTTTGCCTTTAATGTTATATGTACTGTTTTTTATTTGATGTAATATGTATATAAATACAATTAATAAAACAATATTCATATAACCTTGAAACTTGATTTTTTATCCTAGCTCCTTCCCACAGGTTTTCAAGAATTTTTAACGTTATTACGTCGATTTGAAGTTTCATAAGTAGTACATGAGTAAGAAGTGCTGTTCCTTTAGACTGGTGTTTAAATTGTAAATTTGGAATTTTGTTGCCAAATATGCCTTTTCAGCAACATATGACGGTGATGCTTGAGGAAAATACCGATTTAGGTTAGTCTTTTTCCCATTTTGTTCTAACGCGATACGAATGTTCACCATCATGATCGTTTTCATTTACACTACATCGAGGTCGCTCTAATAGTTGAATAGTTGCAGGATTTAGAGTGCCATCTACAGGAAAATTTAATTTCTCTTGGAAAGCTTTTAAAATCGATGACATATTTGTGATATCATGTTCCGACTTGTTAACATATCCAAATCTTTCGATAATTTACATCAATTTTCTCAGATGCCACTAAAGGTAGAATTATTATTAATAGTAAAAGAAACATCCTTCACTTTCGATGTTCAATACTGATTCCAAATCAACATAAAAGTTTTCATCATCAGCATTACTTGTGTTAGAGGTGAAATGAAACAAAGAATATTTTCATAATTTTATAATGTTAAATCATTGATTACATGGACTTTGTAATAGTACAGATATTCTCTAAGTGCTCTTCCTATTAAACTGCTGTTGTCATAAGAATAAATATCACAAACAGCATACATTAAATCTAAACAATTGGAAAAGCCACATATTGGATTCGATATAAATGTTTTTAATAAATTAATGATATTATAATAAAAATCGCAAAAGTTCACTTTATTTAAAATTGAAATGTGATGTTGAAGCAAATTCTCATGAACACGTTGAATTTCTACAACTTCTTCTTCATCGAGGAAAACTGTTACATCATCTTTCTGAATTTTCAAAAATTTTTGATTATCATAAATAACTTTAGTTATTTGACAAAAATCTTGGTACAACATGATGGGATTAGAATCTACAACATCATCATCTGGAGAATTGAAGAATAACTCGTTACTTTTATGCAGCACTTCTATGATCTCATCCCATTCTAAAGTATTGAATGACATTTTTGAAGGTTCCACGATAAACGATGATAAAATGATGGCAGGTGCAAAAGTTCTGACAGGACTCAGGCAACATCCAACTTCAAATCGACGACCAACATTGAAAACTGTATGCAATAAATAATGTCTTTCTTTTCTTATTGCAATTTCATAATTAAGTACAATTTGATCTAAATCACGATCATAATTTGGTTCTTCATCATAACTACTATTATCACTACATGACATTGTAACACTATAATACCCAGAATCGTGACTACTCATTATGATGACTTCTAAACTAATGTCGATCAATTTATATGTTTATCTCTGTCCTCCACTCAACTAAAGTTGATTGGTTGCTGGTGATCTATACTACTACGTCATCAGTGTTAATCCAACTGTTATGTTTTTCATCTAATCCTAACCATTTAACGTACATTTTGTTACGTTTCCTCTTCAACACCTTTTCAACGAGATAAATGTGGGGATTTTTGGTTTTTTGTAATTCTTCTTCATAGAAACAACCTCTAATAGGCGATCCAGTCATATCTTCTATCAAATACGTTACAGGATTCGTTATTTTGACTTTCGTAATTTTGAATAGTTCAGTTGTAAAATTGGGAGTGTAACCTTTTTCAAAAGCATGTTTCGCTTTACTTATTCGCACAATATCTCCCACATCTAATTTTCTGGGTCCGGCGATTTTCAAATAACTGAATTTCTTATTTAAAATCAATTTTTCGTTACTTCGATTCACCTCTGATGGTTTGTATCCAGTTTTACTATGTTTTGTGTCGTTGTATTCCTTTGTGATTTGAGGTAAAATATCGATCCATTGGTATTTCCCAATTAAGCTGAAATGTTTATAGAGTTTCCTTTTGAGCGTTCTAATAACTCTTTCTGCAATTGCAGCTTTCTTCGTACTAAATGTACTATAATGATTGATATTATGTGTTTTCATTAGCGATTTGAATTTACTATTGTAAAATTCCGTTCCCTGATCTGATTGTAGATTTTTTGGTGTTCGACTCCTGATAATACTCGAAAATGCTCGTGTTATTTCTTCGGCTGTTTTCGTCTTGAGTGGACGAGTCCACATGAATTTCGAGAAACAATCGATAACCACCAAAATCATTTTAAATCCTTTATTATGCTTTGCATAAGGTCTCATTTCGGCTAAATCCATTTGCCATAAGTCATCAAGACCTTTGATTATTGTTCGTCGACGTGGATAATTTCGTCGAATCGGTTTATGCAATTCTTTAACAAGTTGAATCCTGTCTGCAGACATGATGTATAGTGAACAAAGAAGGTTATTTTGTTATATATATATATATATATATATATATATATATATATTCTAAAGGTCAATTATTGTTCTTCTTCTAAATTACACTGTACGAGAAGATCCATACAAAAATAATCTCTACTACCCAATTTGAATTCTATTTTATCGTTCTTCTTCATGCTAAGGCCGTTTAACTGTTGATACTGATATTCCATATTATTCTTCAATAAAACGCTGCCATCAGAAGCATAATGTTTACAATTTTCAATTTTACAATCAAAAGGGAATACAAAAGCCGTACCTTCCGTATCCAAAACGTAAAAGTTCTTGTTAAATTTCTTCGTGCCCCTAAAGCTGATTAGACACTTTGTGTGATACTTTTCTGCGAATTGGTGTATCTGTCTGCTGATATTTGTCGATGAAACGAGATTATCGGCATATTTTTTTATCGGAATGTTTGTATTGAGAGTAGCAATCCTTGAATCATAGTTTCTATGTATTTCATCCAATGTATCTTTCATTTTTTTGTCAAGTATGTTTGCTATAAATTTTCTATTTGATTCTATTGCATTATCCACATACTTTTGAGTTGATCCATTATTTATCAAGGATTTTATTTTATCATTTATTTGCTGAATACTTGTGTTCAACGACAATTGAGCTATTTCGATTTTTTTAAATCGTGCTTCGAGATTTGTATTATACTTCTTTTTATATGCGTCAGAATGTCGACCAAACTCGTCGAGACTCATTTTGAAAATGAACATAAATCAATCGATGGTTAATGTATATAATCGGCTTCACGAAGTTCATGTATAATGGCAACAATCTCATTATCATTGGAAGTGTTACCTGCATCCTTGGAAGCTATTAACTCTCTAAGTCTTTCAACAATCTCGTTTACATCGTCCCAGTAAACGTACTCTATATCTTTATCATTATAGGTCATGATGTGATCAGGTAATCCTTTACCTACGATGTTAGTGGTAGTGTTTCGTCTTATAATAAATTGCTTTTTAATAATATTAATATATTTCCACCGCTGAGAACCTTTTAGTGTTCTATCTTTTTTCAAATGAACCCCCGTTCGTTCCAATAATATTTTGTATGTAGGTAAATCATCTTCGATATATTTGGGATGTTGGTAGAAAAGTAATTGGTAAAGACCTGGAGTAGCAGGTATTCTATCCCATCCTTTATCTCCTTCTACGAATATATCTCCGTTTTTTGCGTCAAAGTTTATGCGTTTATTCCCCAGAGTCCACTGATCGTTTTCAGCATTATACTTTGGACCGTACAAATCATCGATTTGTGAGTCTTCGTTAAAGAAATCGATGACACATTGTCGACCCATTGTAGGATATTGTTCGATGTACTCGTTGACTGTTCGTGGTGAGAAATGTTCACTAGTATTCACTTGAGGTTCACCATCATCATCATCATCATCATCATCCGTAAATACTGATTCATTTTTCGGATCATAACTGTAAAATTCTTCATCACTGATAAAATTGGGGACATGTTCTTTTTTCTCTTTAGATGATGTGGGCTGTGGTGGTGGTGGAGATAGGGTTGCTGTAATCTGCTTGTTTGTCTTAGATGTATTCATAATATTTACGATATCTTTGAGTGGATTAGATATAGGCTTGAAAATTCTATTTAGTGTCTCATTATGCTCAGTTTTGTTCAGTTTAAAAGATAAATACTTTTTTCTAATCATTCGTTTCAGATCTGCAATTTTTCGTTTTCGCACAGCGTCTGCATCAGATGACATCATAATGAAAAATGAATGGTTAAATAATTATTATATTTTTATATACATATTGAATTCTTTACGATATCTACCATCTTGTAAATCAAAGTCTTTAACAATAACCAAAGCGCCATATTTATCATTCCAGCATTCAGAGCACATTTTCTTGAATTGTTCAAATGACATGTCGGGGGAAACGTGTTCGTTGAAGGCATGTTTAAGGTTAATTTCATCCTGTTTAAACATTACAATCATATTGCAGTTATCACGTATTAGCTGCTTTGGTATTTTCGAATAAGTCTGACATAGGTAGAAGACATCAATACTTCTGTGCCTACACATGGAAAAATATTCTTGAATTGTTTGTTGTTTGTCGCATGACACATCGTCAAAAATGAAAATCGAATTCGGTTTGGATTGTGTAGGACTTACAATTTCATCGTTTTCTTTAAACGGATAATATCCCACACCTTTTACACCAGTCAATACTTCTTCGAGCAGTTGGTATTTTGGTTGATATAGAGATTTTGAATAAACGTAGACATTTTCAAATTTTACACCATTTGGATTGAACAGCAATGATAGCACAATATTTGTTTTCCCACATCCGCTGGGGCCACAAATAATAGCACGAAACGAATCAGGTAATAAAAGTCCATGTTTTCGGCTACGTCTATCTTCCAAAACGCTATCGAAATTTTCAATCGGTAATGACTGCTCTTGTTTAACAATCTCCATCTTATGATACTTTTCAAACAGTGCAGCTATAATTATAGGTTCCATCGTGAACAAATAGTCACTCTTCATATTGATTCACGAAGGTGAAGGTGTGCTAAATTCACTCATAAACAATTTGCCTTTTGAGCTTCATTTTCCTGGCTACCAATACTGTGGACGTAAGTTTTACTATTTTTATTTTTTCACAATATTAAATCCTCTATTTATATAGCTGGAACGCGTCTGAAAAAACGGCTACTACGAGGAGATACAGGTGTCAACGCTCTCGACGCAGCTTGCAAAAATCACGATATCGCATACGCATCTAACAAGTCACTCACAGATCGTCATAAAGCTGATTTGGTACTAGAAAACGCCGCTTGGGAGCGAGTAAAGTCAAAAGACGCTAAATTAGGTGAAAAGGCAGCCGCCTGGCTCGTTACCACTGGAATGAAGGTCAAACGCAAGTTGGGAATGGGTATGAAGCCGAAGCGTCGTAGATCTTTTCATCGTGATGTTGTTATGAAGGTGAAGAAATCCATGAAAAAGGGATCTTCGCTGTCAGATACAGCGATGTTTGCATTGCGAGCAGCAAAATCTCTTATTCAAAAATTCGGAGGCCGAAAACATGTTCCAATACCTAGAATAATACCTGTAGCTAAATCTGGAGGATTTTTACCTCTAATACCTCTTTTCGCTGGACTTTCAGCTTTGGGAGCATTATCAGGCGGTGCTGCGGGAATTGCGAAAACTGTGATCGATGCAAAAAATGCTCAAAAGAAATTGGAAGAAGATCATCGTTATAATAAAGCTATGGAGCCTATAGGTAAAGGATTGTATTTGCGAAAGAACGCTAAAGGTGGATATGGATTATTCTTGAAAAAAAAACTACCATTGAAGCTACCCAATAGAGCATTATTCGACTATGAATTAATCAAGTTTGCCAAATTATTGAAAATAAAATATTTTCGAGATGTGTACATGCGCGATTCTCTACCGAAAAACGGACCTCGACGATGTGAATCAGCAATACTAAATTTGGATGTGTCTAAAAACTCAGGCACGCATTGGGTAGCATATAGGAAGATGAATGACTGCGTCGAATATTTCGATTCATTTGGTAATCTGAAGCCTCCGAGAGAACTTGTCACTTATCTTGCTGGCAGTAAAATATTTTACAATTACGAGCAATACCAAAATTACAATCAGATCAACTGTGGACATTTGTGTTTGCAATTCCTCTATAATGTTTGAAGCATGGTTGGTTGGCGAAACACAATTGTTGTCGTCTTTTACAAGTGCCGAATTGAGAACTATTCCTTTAAAGTATTTGGTAGAGCGAGTTAAACCTTGGGATTTATTAGACAATTGGCATAAATTACCAAAAGAATATTAATCGAATTTCAACTTGCAAATTTGCTTGCCTTGTTTTGTGCATTACAATCGACCGGATCAACGTACTCATGTCGATGGTCCGGTTAGCTCACAACGCAACTGTCATGCATGTAATTATTATTTGAAAAAATAAAATTGTTTTTTCTAATCTAGTAATATTATTTAAATACACCACTCCCATAAACATCACAGTCATGTCTCAACTGTTGAACTTAACGTCCACATCGAATGAATTCTCCTTCACTCCTCCCACACCAATAATATTGAAACCTGAAAAAGAATACTTTATTGGTGTGTTGTTTCATTCGTATCATTCTATACCGAATATCGATGGTGAGAAATTTTATTTCTACAATAAAAATGATCGTAAGAAAGGACTCATCACCATTAACTTCCCGTCAGGATGTTACGAAATCACAGATATTGAAGCTTATCTCATCGATCAATTCAAATTGAAGACGGATACAACTGTGGCCGATATATCTTTGAAGCCCAACAACAACACTCTTCAGTGTGAAATTTACAGTCGACAGCACGCCATCGATTTTCAATACTCTGATAGTTTGAGTAAAATACTAGGATTTTCTCCAAAGATACTAGATCCTGGTAAAGTCCACCGTTCCGATCTACCTGTTAACATTTGTAAAATATCAACTTTACTATTCGATTGCAATATTGCTGAAGGATCGTTTGACGGAGATAAGCCTGCTCATACAATATTCAGTTTCCCAATTACAGTGGACCCTGGTTATGCAATCAACGAACGACCAAACAATCCGATTTACTTAGCTGTGAGCAGCACAAACGAAATCACCAACATTACCGTAAGAGTGTTGAATCAAGATCTCGAACCAGTAAATTTTCGAGGAGAAAAAAGCACGTTACTTTTACATCTATTGGAACGTTAATGGGTCTACTTATCAACAACGACTATTATAAAAGTCCCTCATCATCTACAACAAAATTAGTCTCTTGCAGATCGTTCAAAAGAACGAAGCTTCATCTAACTCCTGCAAATCGGGCGTTTCTCAAAGCAATCGGATTAAAGTTGAAGAAGAATGACACTAAAAAGAAAGTACGTGCGTTCTGATAGGACACCACCATCAACGAAAATATCTTCGATATTTGACCTTTACCGAGAGCCACAATATGAAGAGTCGATAAGAAAAGAAGATTTTCACACCTATGTTCCTTATGTGAAATCATTCAATAACAGCGATTCTGTGGAATTTGACATACAACAAACTGACGCATTTTTTCTCATGTACGAAACTCAACTTGAAATTAAGGGAAAATTAGAAGTTAGTGGCGTAGGAGGACATGTTAATCTAACGCCAAATTGCGGTGCATTCCTCTTCGATTCTTGTTCCCACATTCAAAGTGGAAAGGAAATAGCAATAGTACGAGATCCCGGTATAGTAACTACCGCAAGAAGTTTGTTGTGTTATAATCCACAATCGAAAGAAATGGCTTTAGCTGGCTGGAATTATCCCAATAAACCGCTATTGAATGATGTTGATAAATCGTTTAGTTTGTTGATTCCTCTAAAACACATTTTCAATGTATTCAATGACTATACTAAAATCACATATGGAAAACAAACTTTTCGATTCATACGTGCTCGTCATGATAACGATGCTGTAATAGTAAATGAAGTAACAACAGGTACTACGACATCTAACACTACAATAAAGTTTGTTATAGATAGCATGGCATTGAAAGTTAAACACGTCTATCCTAACGATGAAATAAAATTACGTATGATGGAGCAAATAAAAAGTGATCGACCAATATTCATTCCGTTCAGGAAATGGGAACTTTGTGTATTGCCTACGTTAACGAAAGACGCTAAAAATGAGATTTGGTCAGTTAAAACGAGCTCGTCTGTCGAGAGACCTCGATATGTTATCGATGCTTTCAAATAGATAGACGCAACAAGAAGACAAACGATCCTTCGCAATTCGATCACTTGAACACCAACAATGTAAGATTGGCTTTGAACGGAGATTTTTGGCCCACCGAACGATTAAAGATGGATTTCGGAAAAAACGACTATACTCTTGCCTATCATAATTACGCTTCATTCTATAGAAGCTATACCAATTCCAGCATAGTACATCCAACATTGGACTATGAAGCATTCAAAGATCGTGCTCTCTTTGTCATAGACTGTTCCAAACAGGAGGAGGGTATGAGGGCATCGACAGTTGATATAAAAGTGGAAATTGAAGTAGGTGTAGGATTTCCTGCAAATACTAGAGCATATTGTATAATTATACATGACTGTTTATTAGAGTATTACCCCCTAACGGAAATTATCAAAACGATCATATAATACCAGTGTTGAAATACACAGCGAGACAGTTACAAATAAACCACGATGAGAATAGCATTCATTGACATTCAAGGCTTCATTATCGAGGGTACATTCCATCCTAAGGAATTGACCATCGAAATCGGATATAAACATAGACACTACATATTTAAGCCGCCACAACCCTTTCATTTGCTAAGCAATCAAGATAAAATAACAAACAACTTTTTGGAACACCATATCCATGGAATCAAGTATTCTTCTGGCGATGTTGATTATTCAAAATTGGACGAGATTTTGAAAAGTACAATGTCTAATGTCGATTGTATTTACGTTCGCGGTAATCAGAAATATGAATTTTTACAAAAGAAATGTGAAGAATATGGAATTTCTACGACAACTGTTGTTGATGTCTGCAAGTTTGATGGAACGTCCTCAGCCATGGAAAGTTTGAAAAAACATTCGAATGCTTGTCATGCCGATGGGGCTTTCAATTGTACACAAATTAATGTAGAACGATTACGATGTTGGTTTTTAAATGTAATACCATTGTAAATTTACTCAAATAAATAGAAAAAATTGATGAGTTGTTTTATTGAAACACATTGTATACTCATTTATGTCTATACTACATGAAGACTTAAACTTTCGTTTTACAATATTCAATATAATTTTCAATATTAAAATAAATACTGATGTTAAAATTATACATGTCATTGCAATAACATTATTAATTTCATCCTTGATGGCATCCTGTTGTTCCCGAACCTTCTGTATCCAAAACGTAAAAGTTCTTGTTGAATTTCTTAAGAAAAAATTGATGAGTTGTTTTATTGAAACACATTGTATACTCATTTATGTCTATATTACATGAAGACTTAAACTTTCGTTTTACAATATTCAATATAATTTTCAATATTAAAATAAATACTGATGTTAAAATTATACATGTCATTGCAAAAACATTATTAATCTTGTTGTTCCCGAATTGTATTATTCATCATATTGTAGCCGGTTCAATTCTGTGGATATTTTTTTGTAGGCGCTGATTTTTGAAGACGTTATCCTCCAAGCATATTCGCTCCAATTGCTTTATCAGTTTAATCTTATTTTCATAAATTGAAATATCTTTACTCAATTCTCGAACGCTTTTAGAAAATTCCTCCAATTTGCGTCTATACTCTTCCGATGACATTGTGATACAAACACTCAATTCTCTCATTCATTTATTATAAAAGAAATCATGCACATGCTTTCAAGACTTTCAAAATACCCCGTATAAAAAAAAGACATCAGTTAAATATGATTTTAAAAAAACTGCAACATAAAATCTATTTTTATTAATTCGATAGAAAACTAGATTCTGCTGTTTCATGAATAAACTCAGTTTAGATTTTATCGTAAATGACTAATACAATATCAAGTTGATATCATATATTTTTTAACAGATACTAAAGTAATATTCCGTAATATGAAGTAATATTCCCTTATCATGACATTCCAATCTTATCATATTTTGAAACAAGTTCGCTATTGTCTGAATAAATGATTTGGTTTGCACGTGTTTGCTAGCTATTGCAAAATATTACCCACTAAGCGAATTCAATATAATGCGAGATTTCATTTATTACAATATAAAAAACCTTCTATAAAATGATATGAATTCACACACATATCCGTTTTAAAAAAAGTTGGTTATCGATCTAATAACATTCCTTTGAGAATTTCAAAATATTGTACCAATGGTTAGATCCCCATCACTGATTGCTAAGTTGCAACGTCTAATGTGGTTGCTGTAATCTGTTTGTTTGTCTTAGATGTATTCATAATAATGCGAGATTTCATTTATTACAATATAAAAAACCTTCTATAAAATGATATGAATTCACACACATATCCGTTTTAAAAAAAAATGTTGGTTATCAATCTAATAACATTCCTTTGAGAATTTCAAAATATAGAACCCTTAACTGCATAGCCCCTCCCCCTCGTAAGCACTACCCCTCATCTCTTACACACACACAATCCTCCATATATTTTCTTTCTTCTAATTACTTCTTGTATACATCCTTATTTACTTTTTACGCAACCCCCCGTAGACGCTACCCTTAAAAGCCTTTTCGCTTCTTCTAAATCACCCTCTACCTTATACACGTAAAAACATACACACTTATTTACTTTTTGCATAACCCCCGTTCTTGTATACACCCTTATTTACGTAATCCCCGTAGACGCTCCCCTCCCCCGTAGACGCTACCCTTAAAACCCTCTTCGCTTCTTCTAAATCACCCTCTACCTTGTACACGTAAAAACAAACACACTTTTTGCATAACCCCCGTACACCCTTGCGTAATCCCCGTAGACGCTACCCTTAAAAACCCCTTCGCTTCTTCTAAACCGCCCTCTACCTTATACACGTAACAACATACACACTTATTTACTTTCTGCATAACCCCCGTAGCCGCTACCGTCATTATCCCAAAAATTTTGGCAATTGGCCCAGGCCAAACCCCCAAAAAACTTTTTGCATAACCCCCGTAGACGCTACCCTTAAAAACCCCTTCCCTTCTTCTAAACCACCCTCTACCTTATACACGTAACAACATACACACTTATTTACTTTTTGTATAACCCCCGTACACCCTTACTTGCGTAATCCCCGTAGACGCTACCCTTAAAAACCCCTTCGCTTCTTCTAAACCACCCTCTACCTTATACACGTAACAACATACACACTTTTTGCATAACCCCCGTAGACGCTACCGTCATTACTTGCTAACCATCTAGAGACTTCTTTTACTTCTTGTAAACCCTCTGGAAACTTCTTCCTATCGGTAACCACCCATAGGCCATCCGCCTGTTCATCCGATAAAGTGTCACAGAACATACGTGTATTACCTACTCACATAGAACAAAAGAAGAATAGTGCAAAATCAGAAACAGGGAAAAAGAAGGGAGAAACAGAAACCAGGGAGAAGAACAAAGGAATAAAAGAAACAATAACTAACAGAAACTTCACAGATGTATACATAGAAGATAGCATAATTATACCAGCACTAACCGAAGTTCACACAATTGGGACACCAAAACATACCATAAGAGGAAATACGATTGCGTGTGAAACACAACACAAAGGACCAGAAGCAATAAGACTGGCAAATAGCATAGGAAATAACGGGAAAAAGATTCCAATTAGAATAATAAACACATCAGCACAATAAATAAACCTAACAAAAGGAACCAAACTAGGAAAAGCATACGAATGTACAGAGGATACAGTACTACAAACAAAAACACAGGACACGATCAGGAAATTTGACATCAGAACAGATGAATGGATCAGAAAAAATTTCGAACTAGGTCATATAGATACAAGGTACAAGAAAGAATTAATTAAGTTAATACAAAAGTACCATCACTTATTCACAGACGACGATGAAATTCTAACAAGCACTACAAAAGTAAACACCAAATAACCATAGAAGCAGGAAGCCAACCAATATGCAAAGCTCCATACAGAATACCATATTACCAAAGAGAAGTGCTTTAAAAAGAAATAGATAGGCTACTAGAAGCTAAAGTAATCAGGACATCATCCAGCCCATGGTCAGCGCCAGTCGTATTAGTGGTAAAACATACTCCCGAAGGGGAGGAGAAAGTGAGAATGTGCATAGACTACAGAGGACTAAATGCAGTCACAAAAAAAGAATATCACCCTCTACCAAACATATCGGATCTACTACAAGACTACAAAGCAGGAGGAGAAACGTTGTTCTCAGTAATTGATGTAGCAGAAGCTTACCACCAAGTAGATATGAACGAAGAAGACATTCCACTAAGTGGATTTAGCACATATCAAGGGCACTACGAATACACCAAAATGCGATTTGGACTGGTAAACGCCCCAGCAACTTTCCAAAGATTCATGAACGCAACCTTAAGAGGCTTAACGGGAACAAAATGCATGGATTATTTGGACGACATAATCATATTCAACTATGCAGGAAAAAAGGACCATTTAGAAAAATTAGAAGTATTCAATAGATTAACAGAAGCAAACATTAAACTGAAACCAAAGAAATGCAATTTTATGTTAAAGAAAGTGAAATATTTAGGACATATCATCTCACAAGAAGTAGTAGCTCCAGATCCACAGAAATTGGAGGCAGTACACAAATACCCCCTACCAAAAAACGTAAAAGGAGTAAGAGGTTTCTTAGGACTAGTAAACTGGTACAGACGGTTCATACCAAACATAACCGAATTAGCAGCACCATTAGTAAACCTAACCAAAAAGGACACACCATTCAAAATAACAGAGGAAGTAATTAAGGCAATGGACCAACTAAAAGAATCGCTAACGTCAGACAAAGTTCTAATCTTCCCAGACTTCTCCAAACCGTTCATCTTATCGACAGATGCATCGAAAATAGGTGTAGGAGCAATATTAAGTCAAATAAGGGACGGTAGAGAAAGACCAATAGCGTATGCAAGCAGGACACTAAGTAGAGCAGAAACAAATTACTCAACGACTGAAAAAGAACTTCTAGGAGTGATTTTTGCCATTAAAACATTCAGATGCTAAATTTACGGGACAAAATTCACAATTATCACAAGACTAACACGATGGGCCTTAACCTTCGCAGAATACAACTTCGAAGTAATCCACAAAGTAGGACGGAAACACGGAAATGCAGACGCGCTAAGCAGAATGTTCGACAAAACGTGCAACTACATAGAGACGTCATACGAAGATTACTTACAATACATAACGGAAAACGAAGTACCAGCAAAAGACAAAATACTAGAAAAAGAAGGAAAGTTAATATCCATACAAGAAGAACAAGCAATAGTACTATTTACAGCCAAAAAT
The DNA here is from genome assembly GCA_963921935.1 of Galeruca laticollis. Classification (NCBI taxonomy): domain Eukaryota; kingdom Metazoa; phylum Arthropoda; class Insecta; order Coleoptera; family Chrysomelidae; genus Galeruca; species Galeruca laticollis. The sequence goes on along the minus strand of OY998179.1, from coordinate 182,764,969 downwards.
AAGCCAAACCAAGATTCATTGATAAAGGAAATAGAAGCCACATATAATTTACCGGACGTCGCACAGAATCGAATAGAAGAAATTAAAGAATGGGACACGTTGGACGCAAAATTCTACATAGGGGTAAACAGAGCAGCGGTGAAAGAAGAAACCTCGTATGAAATCATGTGGAGCATATTACAACAGTTGAAGACACTATGCGAAGAAAACAAAGAGGAGAGCATAACCTTCATAGCAAGCAAAGACCAAATTCCAGGACTTTGTTGGGACGAAATTACTAAAATGATCCAATTTACATTTTACGGTATACCCACCAAAATAATCATGCTACGACCAGATAAGACAGGGGAAACAAAAAAAATTTACGCGATAGAAATAGAAGAAGGTTGGGAGCCAATATGGGACAAAGGCATTCTGAAAAAAGCACAAAAACGAGATGAATTCTGCAACAACACCTTACAAAAAATGGACAAGGACGAAGAAACAAATAGAAAATACTACATCGACAAAGAAGATATTTTATATAGACAAGAACAGGAAGAACATAGAGATCAACTGGTAATACCGAGAAGCTATATCACCAAAGTGATAGAAGACTGTCATGACTCACCCATATACTGTCATCAAGGACAACAGAAAACATTATTGGCAATAAAGAGACGTTGTTTTCGGCCAACGATGAGAACTGACATAATAAATTACTGCAAACAATGCGACGCATGCAACAGATGGAAGACGTCACCCCACTTCAAGAAAGCTCCATTACAAAAATTTACAAAAGTCACAGAACCATGGGAAATAACCTCTATGGACATAGTAGGACCACTACCAACCTCAAGCGAAGGAAACAAATAACTACTAACATTTCAAGACCATTTTACCAAATACTGTGAAGCAATTCCGTTACCAGATCAGAAAGCAGATACAGTAGCAAGAGCATTCGTTGAACAAATAATATCAAGACACGGTACACCCCACAAACTGTTAACATATAGAGGAACAAATTTCATGTCAGAACTAATGCAGGAAACATGCAAGTTACTAAATATAAAGAGGCTACACACGGCAAGTTATGCGCCAACGACAAACGGTCAAATAGAAAGATTACACAGAGTACTGAAAGACATGTTAGCACACTACATAGCATCAGATCAACGAGATTGGGACAAATGGATACCATACGTACTTATGGCGTAAAGAGGAAGCGTACACACTTCAACAGGATACAGCCCATACTTTTTACCATTTGAAAAATTCATCACACCGAAAAGAATCAAATACGACATCGACAACAATTATGTGTCAGAACTAGAAGCTAGATTAAGTCAAGTATACAATACAGCACTGAAAAACACAGAGAAAGCAGAAGAAGAAAGGATAGCCAGATATAACTGAAAAACAGCACTAAGAGAATTTGCACCAGGAGATTTAGTATACCTACTCGACATGAGCACGAAAGTAGGAAAATCAAAGAAATTACAAAACCAATGGACAGGACCTTTCGAAGTAAAAGAGAAGGTAGGACCGGTTACATATCAAATCATTTCACAAAAAGGGAGGAAGACACAAATAGTACACATCAACAGATTAAAAACATACCTAGGAAAAATAGAGGACAAGGAACATAAGATACTACAAGATATAGGTAACTTGGAGAGTATAGAAGAGCTAGAGGAAATACACGAGCAGGAAGAAAATGAAGTAGATCCAGGAAAAGTAGCAGCACTACCATTATGGTCAACGAACGAGAATCTACAACCACCAAAAAACAAACCATCATCCCAAACCAGACATAAAGGGAATAGAACAGAACAAAGACCACACTTCTCACTACGACCTCCACCGGAGTTAAGACTTTCTGCCAGAGTGAGAAACAGGATACAAAGTGCACCCAGTTACACAAAAACATTTAATGCCGAAAGGAGACTAACACGGAATACAGGACAAAGACAGACGACTAACTATAAAAGAAACAAGACCAAAATAAGTACCAGATGGATAGCGATGAGCTTGAATCGACGTAGCTAAAACGTCGCGACCAAAAATACATGTATATATCAGTATATTATTAATCCAAACAGATTTACGGGTTCAATTCATAGGTTAAGCCAGAGTAAGGGGATAGGAATAATTAGGTAATTTAGGAATCATAACAGAATAATGAAATAAATGACCATAAGTCACTATAACCATGTATATAGGCAAAGGATACTAATAGTACGATTAAGTAAATGATTTCACGCAAGTAAGTTCTTTTTCAATTCATAAATACAAGGGGACTACAAAAGTATTTAAATACAGAAGTAAATAATGGGGAAACAAGCTCACAGGGCATAGGTTTCAAGAATTTTTTTTCTCTTCAAAAGAAGAGAGCACATTTGACAGTCCTTGATAACTTCACACTTATGTCAAATGAGGAAATGTCATATAAATATGAAAAAAAATTTGTAGGTAACATAGTATTGTAACAAAGATATGTTTAAAAAACGGCTGTAAGAAAGATAAGTTGTATTAACAATTGTAAATTTTAAAAAATTTTAGGATAACAAAACCAAATCAATGGCACGACAAAGTACTATCCTGACCTGGGTGACATTCGTCATGTGCGGGCTACATATAGCAGTTGTGCTAATCGCGTATGAGTGTTCGCACCCCAACACAAATATCACAGTGTTATCGCTAAAAGACATTCAAAAGTGTCCTGAACCAGAAAAAACGTACGCGAGTGAAAAAACAGACATACAAGTGATTCAACGAAACGAAATAATAATGCAAAAAGTATGGTCATGCGTAATGGAAGTAACAAAATTCATGTTCTACTGCGGGATGCACAGCCACACATCAGTTGTCAACAAAGGACTATCAACCTACATCCACAAATTGGGAGCAGAAGAATGCAGAAACACTCACAGATATAAAATAATAAAGTTGTACCAACAACCAATAGACAACATACTAATGAACGGTACCACAACAGCGTCAATCAAAATAGGCGGAACACTTGACAATATGGGAACATGTAAAGGTATCACAAACCAAGAAAACGGCAGAAGTTGGAACGACGTAGTAATAATAGCAACAGCCAAAATAACAACCAAAGACTATCTAGCTAGAGTAACGCTAGAAACGAACGAGATCCACTTACAAGGAGAAATAACTTGCAAATTCACGAATGGTTACTGCTTCGACTCCACGGTAGAAGAATCCACCTGGTGCAGTTATGAGCCAACAACATGCGAAGACCATTTGAGCCAGTTATACGAAGGCATAGGCAACAGAATCACAAACACAAAAACACAAGAAGAACTAATAGTAATTGAAGAAAAAGACAAAGTATTCGCACTAACATTACAAAAAAGAAACATACTATGTGGAATAGAAGTATGGCAAACAGAACACCCACGAATTGTCATAATACTTCAAAACACACAAAAATTACATCCGACAATGCCAATTCTAACACAAAATGTCGATCTAATGAATTATGTAAATAGTAGACTACTCTATATTGAACAAGCATTTAAACGAGACTGTTTACCCTTTACACAGATACAATACACCGAAGATGCTCAACAAAACGAGAAATACTCAAAAATAGACTGCTAATGGCACATACACTACCTAATGCAGTCGGCCAACTAATGGAAAATGAACCTGGACACATAGGCAGAGTAATAGGCGAAGTACTTTATATCATAAAATGCATACCAGTAACAGTCGAGATAAGACGAACAAACAGATGTTACAACGAACTACCAATAAAAGTAAACAACGAAACAAAATTTATGGCTCCACTAACCAGAATAATACAAAACCACGCAGAAGAGATAGATTGCAATAATATGATACCACCACGTTATTTTATAGATGATCAATGGATAGGTCTAACGCCACACCCCACTATAGCCAACCAACCAAAAACAATAAAAGTAGAAGAAGAAATAAACCTACATATCGTCCCCATTCAACCACTAGGAGCGAAGGGTCTGTACACCCAAGAAGAAGTCAACGCAGCACAAAGAGCCCTCACGTTCGGGACAGAAAGAAAAGCAGTAGAGAACATAATTACTCGCAGAGCAGCGGGAATGAATAGTCAATAGTCAAGGCTACAACGTATCAAACATATTCGATACAAAAGAAATCAAGAACCTTGCAGAATCCACCCTAAAACACACATGGGCATGGTTCACAGAATTAGGTTCAGTCATAAGTGGAATAATTGGAATATACTTCACATTCCAAACCATTAAATACATAGCAGGCACCATACTAAATGGAATTCGTATCCACCAAACAATAGGATGCAGTATAGCACTAATAGGCAGCATATAGGACTCCCTAACGGCATGGATAATTCACTCACATCAGACGAGGAAACCAGAGGAAGAAACAATAGATATGGACCAAATAACGCAGCAAGAGACGAGCCACCCGAGGTCACAGCATTGGACAGACAGAAGTCGCCAGATGAACGATCTACTGAGCAGCAGTGTCGCGAGTGTAAACGGTCGCGACCTAGGTCAGGGATAAAAAGGGCAATAGCGGAAAAAATTGCCAAATACAGTGCCGATCATAAATATTGAGAAAATGTAACATAAATATGTAAAATGTATAAAACTGTAACATTAATTTTAAGATTATAGGCCACTATTGTAAGCCGACGGCCACATATAATTAAGGGAAAAAAAATAGTTGTACATGGGTTTTGAAGAAAAGGTATTGGACCAGGGAGGTCGCAATACTTCTACAAAGGGGGAAGTAATGTAATAAATACGAATACCTAAAAGATAATTTTATTGTAGAAAATTTCAGAACATACGGTAAAACATATTTTATTTTAAATCATAATATTAACTGGAATGCGACCCACATTATGTTTAATAAAATAATACGAAGTCAAAACAGAATAGAAAAAATAAAACATCTTACTGGGTCAAAGCAGAATAATTGTTTTGAATACAATTATTTCGATAACGAAAATTAGCACGATTCAAAAAACAAAAAGTTGTTTTTGCAATTCGACAAAAACCCCAAAACCGAAATCGGGGGGAAAGCAAAAACGGGTGTACACAGACCAGGAGCGGTAGTGTGTACCGGGGGTCGAACACGCGAAGGGAAAGGCTTTCCCTTGCCACGGTAACGGTACTAGTGTGTTTTTTAGTGTTAGCGGTACGAGAGGTAAAAATTCTCTCCGTTGTGTTAGGAGGTGATAGGGATACTGAGATTATTCCTTGACGGTGAACACTGTCTCCTGTTTCGATACACAAACGGTAGAATTACCCTCTACACTAATTTCCTTTCGACATAGCACGATTCCGTTTATTGGCACGACTCGTGGTGAACAAGCAGATAGCGAAAATCAAGAAAATTCCCGGCGAGACGGAGGAAGTTTGACAACGCCGTAAGTTTGAATTAAATTCAGATTGGGATAATTTTTTTTACTAGTGATATATTTACTCGTTATTGGTCGAGCTGGATTCTGAACTTGGGAGTATAAGTCAATTGTTATATACAAGGCGTAGTGATAGCAAATATATTTATTTGGTTTTTTTTGTTGATTTTCAAAGAGACTGGACACAGCTGTTCACTCTCAGTTAAGTTTTTGTCCTGATAAATATATAATTTACCGTGTGTGCTGGAATAAAATAAATTTACAGAGTTTCGCCAACCTGACACAAGTTGGGTTTCATTTTGTTAAGTAGGAGTTATCATTTTGTTGGGTCACCTATTCTCTTCCACCTCGTAGGCAGGAAAGAGATAGAAAGTTAGGCGAGGTTAATTTTGTACTTGGTAACACAAAGGCCGGAGCGTATGTTTTCCATTTTTCGTGGGTTTCAGCGAACTTGCGCTGATAAGTAGATTTATTATAGAGAAACATTGTTATCATTCTTTTGTTCAGCCGTGATTATAAAATAAAACTTTTTCTTATTTTGCCAGTGTAAATGCATAAATTATCGTAGGTAATTTAATTACTGGGGAATTTCGCAACTTGTAACGACAGTGTCGATAAATAAGTTAATTGTTTTCCTTAGCTCAGCAGAATTTTATAGAACAAAAATTTCACTTTCGTTCCCTGAAGGTCAATGGCGACCTGAAACGACGTAAGCTGAAACATTGTTGCGATCAAAGGTATTTACACATAATATTTATTTATTTTCTCGACACCGGGGACTAGAAAGTTGGGAAACGAATATAATAAACCATACGCCTCTCACGCACTTTGAAAAAGACCAAGCCGATAAGAGGGATAGTATTGCCGCACCATCGCACAAACGAGAACTCTGTTCATAACTTTGTTTTTTCTTTGAATAGTTATATGATATACAGGGGTAGGATTAAAAAACCAATTATAGATAGATATATGTATAGGTAGACTTATACCATGGGATCTTAGTTGATTGGGTCATACGGGATTGTATTTTTGGGTTAAGGTTATATATATCTGTATATGTGTAATCTGAGAAATTATTTTTTATTATATAATTTTGTATAACGTGGTGGTTCTACCTTATTTTACCTATCATCCCTACTCCATAATTTCCCCTCTGGAGAGTGTAACAATCGTGGAAGTGTGACAGAAACGAGGAGAACAACCCTGTCCTGGCAAAGGAAGATTAATCCGTTTTAAGACCAGGCGAACTTAGCTCAAAAATCGGACTGGATTTGCCTTACACGCTCAGCCGCTCATTGGAGACAGAAATTGGTGGAATCGAAGGACGGGATCAATACAGAGTGACCAAAAAAAAGGTAGGGGTATTTTGGTATTTTGATCAAGATATTGTACATCTGGTGACAGCGATTATAAGAGTGTAAAAAAATATGGTCTAGAGTTATTACATTTCAAAAAAATTAAGATCTAGCGATTATTAGAGTGGTGACAGATTTTATTACAATAGGGTCAAAAAGGGAAATTGTGCTCTCGTGAATTCTAAAGTTGTACATTAAACTTCTGTAACTTTCGCCTGTAGCTAAATATCTCAACGTTACGATTAATTTGTGTTCTGCACTAATGCATTCCCTTGTGAATGATTCCTTTGTCAGAAATTTTATCTAATAAGTTGGCGAAAGTTTCCTCACTCATTCGTAAAAAGTTTATGTAATTTTTTTTACCATTCACTTTATTCATCTCCTTTGGTAAACCAATGTTCCCCCTTTTCCCATTCATCCATGGTTTTACCCGCCATTGTCTTTTTCGGTGCTCCTCAGATGATTGAAGTAACAGCCCGGATGCTATTAGCATAACACACGCGACTGCTTTAACTTTCTTGTTTTTCTCATTCAAATCCATTCTTGACAAAAATGAAAAATCCCGTAAAATAGAGGCGACGACGATAAAAACTTTAAACAAAATTCGCAAGACATAATAACAAATGAGAATATGTAAATACACCAAGTCACTGTTCTAAACTGCTAAACTGTCAACGTCAATATTGCCAAGAACGGAGTAAAAAAGTCAGCTGATTTTAGTAATGTTGGTATTTCTGCCGCAAGAAATTCATCACACAAAAACTTGCTAACTCTAAAGCGAATTCATGTTCAAACATCGCCGGCAATAAATCACCGACAAAAATTACCGCAAGAAAAAATTGCAAACTGTAAAGCGACCTTTATGCAAATATTCGCTTGCAAATTGCAGTTGATACTGGAAATTGTGACACCGATTATGGAGAATTTTTAAATATTTCCAATGACGAAGAACATGCTGAAGAATTGCATGAGAGCTCAGATCAAATTAGTGTAATATATATTGCCACAACTACAGATTTTGCAGAACCGTCAACATTAGAAGAATATGAACAATAAGAGCTCATAGTGGAAGTAGAAGCTGGACCGATTTCTTTACAAAACACAACAGAAGCATATGTTGCTGCCTTTGTTGCTCATAAAATGCTGGAGCTTTCAGAGTGTTCTAGTTGTCGCAAATATTTAATTCAAGAAGATGATTCAAATGACCAACATTATTTATTCATAATTAACAAGGACTTTTCTAAATCGGAATCAGCCAAGTTTCTAAAAAAACCTTCTATTCCGTACTTTAAAGTGTTTAGTTTACTGTTGAAACATTTTTTTATTTGCTTTGAAAAGTTCAAAGTTGAAAAGGATTTAGAAAAAATATATGTTTGCATTTGAATCCATATTTAAATTATTCTCAGATTTGTACGGATCATAAAAAAATTTGTTTGGACATATTTATGAAAATGATGATTTACAGATTCTTCAGGTGGGAATCTGAAAAATTTCAAAAGACAAAAACAAATAAAAAACAGAAAAGTTACGTTATTGAAAACCTAATAAGAGTTATCGTTTGTTTTTACCAAGTTTTATTTAACCAAATTGATTGTGTCAACCCTTACTACCTGGAATCTTTCCATAATTATTAAATAAAATCAATAAATAACAAATTCCACAAGAAAAATATAATATATGTTAATAAAGGGTGTTTCATTGGCAAAGGGCCTAACTTTAACTATAGATGGGGATCACTTTGGTGCTTCTATAAACCTATATTTAATGTGTCTTCTGCACTTCATAACCGAGATACAGGGTGTTTTATAAATTTATCCCATTTCTTTCGAACCTCATAACTTCCGAGTTACCCTGTATATTATTTTGAAATTTGGTACACGTAATAACCATTACCTAGAAACTCCATCAAAACCATCTCCTTATACTCGTCTTTCCTAAAAACAACACTCTGTCTATAGATTTTTTCAAAATTGCTCTTTATTATTGGAAAGAGTATAAAAAATCGAATTTACTTATTTCCTTTTTATTTTTTCGCAGACAATTTTACTATCAAAAATGTATCGTCAAAGTTATAATTTATGCTCGTTTTGTAGGTTAACAATGGTATCGGAGAGGTTTTTTTTATTTTTTCTACTTCCGCTACTAAAACCGAACTTTGAACACGGGTTTGACATGCACAAAACGACTCTTTAAACACTAGTGTTTAAAATGCGAAAAGTCACATCTCGGTTATCTTTTGTTTTTTGAACGTCAAATCAAGTGTATCTTTTTTATGTTAAATTTCATGCTCCTTGATAATTTTGTTATTCTGCGTCAATTGATTTATCAGTCAGCTGTCAGTCATCGTCCGTCATGTAATGAATATAATTCAAATATAATAGAATGTTGCCTTCCCGCGAGCGAAGAAAAAGTATAGTAAGCACCTCGTGTTAAAAACGTCTTTAGTCACTTGTTTCACAAGGAACTCGTTCCGCTTCGCTCCACTCGTGCCTAGTAAAACTCGTGACTAAAGTAACCTTTTTGACACTTGGTACTTAATATACTATTTTAGCTTGAAATAAAATCTAATGCATCTAGAGGCGCATCCTAAAAATTCAATTGAGTTTGTATGTTTATGAAATCAAGCTAAAAAATAAAAAAAAACCTCTCCGATACCATTGTTAACCCCCAAAACGTGCATTAATTATAACTTTAACGGTAAATTTTTGATAGTAAAATTGTCTGCGAAAAAATAAAAATAAAATAAGTGAATTCGGTTTTTTATAGTCTTTCCAGTTATAAGGAGCAATTTTAAAAAAATCTATATAGAGGGTGTTGTTTTTAGGAAAGACGAGTTTTGAAATTTTTTGTTAAGTCGGACCTGCATTATCTCTTTGGAGATGCTTTTGATGGAGTTTCTAGGTAATGGTTATAACGTGTACAAAATTTCAAAATAATATACAGGGTAACTCGGAAGTTTTGAGGTTCGAAAGAAATAGGATAAATTTATAAAACACCCTGTATCTCGGTTATAAAGTGCAGAAGACACATTAAATATAGGTTTTTGGAAGCACCAAAGTGATCCCCATCTACAGTTAAAGTTAGGCCCTCTCCCAATAAAACACCCTTTATATATTATTACTACACAGGTTTCACAAATAACATCTACATCTTCAAGAGTAAATTAACTGCCTAGTTCAAATCCGAGTTAAATAGGGATAAAGCTAAAAATATGAGCGAAAACTCATTGTATTCGGAATGTTGTCTAGAAAAATTTATTTAGTTTTTTGTTAACAACTCCGAAACTACCAATATTCAAGATTTTTTGTTTATTAAAAAAAATTGTAATAAACAAAATATTGAAAATGTTCAAACTCTCATGACGTGTTCTTCCCTGCATGTACATAAGAAGGGTTCCACGAACCGAAACATTTTTAGCCCATTTATCTAAACATTTTTTGTCGTTTTTAATGAAGACAGGAATCTGATAGAATTTTGTTGATTGGCAATTGCCTAACCTAACATATCATAATTTTAATATTAATATTCAACACTTGAAAAAAAATTAGTTTGTGTGACGTTGTCTCTTTCAATTTTCATCCATACTTCATTGCAACATATGTCGTTTTATCCTTAATCCGATAACAATGCCTGATGAAATAATTATTTTACGTCTGGAATGTTTGACTGGTAAAACATTATTTAGTTTCAGTATCCAAATTTTACCGACTACGTATCTGTTACTGTTCACTGTACAAAAAGGGACTTATAAAATTTTATAATAAAATCGTTAAGACCGGATACCTAGTCAACGAAATATTGTGAAATATACTTTATGTTGACTGTCTCGACCCTTACTTCGTGGAATATGCTCATATTAGTGTTTTTAAATGAAACTCAAGGTCTCTAGTTAATTCCACAATATAATATAAGTTATTGAGAATTCTAAAAAATTAACAATAATATTGATTTATCGAAACAATTGTCAATTTTTTAGAATTTTCAATAACTTATATTATATTATGGAATTAACTAGAGACCTTGAGTTTCATTTAAAAACACTAATACTTTATGTTCATTAATAAAATTAAATATTTTTTTGTATGCGTGTACTCATATTTTCCCATTCCTAGCTTTGTTTTATATTTCTTTCTATCGAACGATATATAAATTTGTGAATATTTTATGTATTGAACGAAGAAAACTGCCCGCTTCTAAAGGAAATAAACTTGGAAATAAATTTCACAAACCAACAGTAGAGCCGTCCGAATGTCCGAAGAGCAGTGAATAGTTCGATGTCTATACACGACGTCGCCTAAATACAGTACCAATTTCAATGAATAGTGGGGGGTACGCTGGAATCTCCATAAGGCAGAAAATTTTACATTGCGCTGCGTCTCTTCTTTTTCACTCAACGATTGAACCCAATAACAACTGTTTTTTGCTCAGTACGATATACGGGTCACGCTATTACCTTACTCGGTCCCGTCGTACAAATTGTACGGCATGTGCTAGTACAACCAAGTGTATAACAGAAAATGGACCAAGTGTATTGGTTTGGCCCATCACAAAAAGATTGACGCCAGGCCGCCCATGGGTCGGTTCGTTAAGTTCGGTTGCACCCGGTCAGATGTTATGAACTATGAGAAAGTACCGAAATAACGCAGAGTGACTAATGTTCACAGTGAGGTTCACAATCAAACTAAAGCGGAACAAAATAATTATTAGGAATAAAATGAATTAACTATAAAAATAATACCTTTTTATGAGGCCGCCTACATGTTATTGTGAAACAAACGATAAGTAAATAATAATTTATAACAAATTGGCCTTTATTTTAAAGTACTGTAGCGTTTATTACCGGTTAACAAAGTCTAGAACTGTATAAAATTCCAATCCTCAATACCAACTGATAAGACGTCCATAAACGTAGATATCGATTCGGTGAAGTGGTAAAAACATAATTTTTTTAAATAATTCACAAAAAAATAATGAAACACATTATTTGATTGTATTATATTTAGTTGTTGGTACTGTAAAGATCGATATTGCTACTTTATGAATTTTGAGTTTTGAATTTTGTGAGTTTTGGGTTTTGAGTTTGGTATTACCAACATATTGATAATGAATCTAAGTTCTAGCGGTGTTTCAGAAGCCGAAAAACGGTGTCATCATTCAACGCTCGAAGAAAAAACGATGAGGAAAAACGTGTTTGAAGGACTTCGCGGACTTCGCGAGAGAGAAAAAAATATGACAGTAAATGAAGTAGTTTAATTATGTAGTATTTTGACAAAAAATGGAGAAAGCACTGTATACGAAGTAATTAAATCAACTAGTTAGTCGAATACGTCGACGCCTACACTTGAAACTAGAGGAAGAAAAAAAATTGAACTAAACGATCAACAAAATCAAATGATACGTCGCGCAGTACATTGATTTTATTTTAAAAATTAGGTACAAAGTTTAAAGAAAATTGCATCGTCTCTTCAGTCTAATGAAGCTTTGCTGCCAATATCAAGAAATCTTTTCTTACGCACATTAGGTAACTTGAACTTTTGATATTTGAAGCGAAGCCAGAATAGTGCCTTAATTGAAAGAAAGGATATAATTTTATGGCGCAGAAAATATTTAAAAGCCATAGAAGAGTATCGAAGATATAACAGAAAAATATATTACACCGATGAAACGTGGTTAAGTGAAGGCCACACAATTACAAAAGTTTGGCAAGATTTAAATATAAAAAACAGAAGGCAAGCATCCATAGAAGGACTATCGATTGGATTAAAAGCTCCATCTGGAAAAGGTAAACGCCTCATTATAATACATATATCGGCAGTGATTCAGGATTTATCGAAGGAGGTTTAAACGCATTTGTTTCTAATAAATCTGTCGATTACCATAAAGAAATGAATGCGGAACAATTATGAAAAATGGTTTTCTGAGATTCTCTTAAGAATTGAACCAGGTTCTGTAGTCGTTATAGACAACGCACCGTATCACAGCCGACGTATCGAGCAGTTACCAAGAACCAAATGGAGAAAAACCCACATTGCAGAGTGGCTTAATGAAAAAAAGATTCCATTTGATAACAATTTGTTAAAAGTAGAATTATTAAACTTGGCGCGGCTGCACAAACACAAATATATTCGATACGCAGTAGATGAATTGGCACAAAGGCGAGGCGTAATTCCTCTCAGATTGCCGCCCTATCATTGCGAGCTGAACCCAATAGAGTTTGTTTGGGCTCAAATAAAAAATGAAGTAGTAAAGAAAAATGTCACTTTTAAACTAAACGACGTTAAAGAACTTCTTAATGATGCCGTAAGTAATGTGACATCAGAATTATGGACAAATTGTATAAAGCATGTCATAAAAGAAGAGAAGAATATGTGGGATCTTGATAACCACATTGAAATCACTGTAGAATCAGTGGTTGTGAATATTAACGAAGATACTACTACGGGGGATGAATATGAAGATATGTTTGATGAATCTGAAGATATTTTAGAAGTATTATAATAATTAGCGACTCGAATTTAAACGTTATGCTTATTGCTTGAATTTTTAAACAACCATGAGAGATTTACTTTAGCTGTTCTCATGCTTTTTTGAAGTTTAATGCTCTCTTTTTCCCCGAAGGCCTTGCGCTGTGCCTTTTAATGTTTAGTTAGTTACGAGAAGATTGAAACTGGTCCAACACTTACTTTTCCCCATTGAAGACAAAAACGAAGCTTGCGAGTTGAAAATTGGATTTTTATTCCATCTATCGACCTTTACATATAATTTAATGCCTGGCGGATCACTAGACCGAGGAGTAGTTGTTTTAAAAGAAGGTGATGGTCGCACCATTATATTTTTCGTAACTTACTTTGTTTTTTAATTTGCTTTTATTACTTATCTTATTTAATTTTTCATTGGTTTATAAATTTATTTTTTGCTTAATATGCTGATCTATTGCTTTTTTCGGAAATTTTGAGCTGTTCAAGTAGTTTTTAATTAATATTTTTATGCTATTTTCACTATTTTTGCAATTTTTTGCTCTAATAATCACATAATAAATATTTTTTTTATTCTCAAAATAATCTGTTATAGAATTTATTCCATATTATAAGGTGAAACAGTTTGTAATATAAAGTTTTAATTTTTTTAAGTAGTCAAGATTTGTTATTGGCTATAATTGCTATAATTGCCCTCAACCAGTCTTTTGGTTGGAACATATTTAAAAGAAAATCGTTTTTTTAATGTACAAACCCAGCAAACACAAAAACATATTGAATACATATATGTTACATATTTTTTGAAATATAGAAGTCACAGTTATATAAAACTGAAGGCACAACTAGATAATATTTATGTATTGAATACTGACAAAGGCCGGCACAGCTAGAGAACAATAATGATATAAGAAATACATATTATAAATTATATCTCAAATATTTCCAAATTACTATGTAATATATATGTAAAAATGAGATAATATCTAGAGAATATTTATGTATTAAATATTACATAATATAGATGTAACCAAAGTTGCCTAATTTTTCTTTTGCTTCACCCCTTATCTAAAATATTTTATTTCATTGGATCTATGAAAAAATTCAGCGAAATTCTTAATTTATAATAAATTCGGAAAAATCTGTTTAAACATTATTTTTCATAGATGAAATGAAATTCAATATTTTGAGTAGTGTTGATGGCCAAAAGATTAAGGAACTGTTGTTACTATATTATTCAATACCTACCTTATGAATATTTCAAACTTAAAGCAACTTAATACAATTTAATATTTGTATATCGTAAATGGTATTTATGTATCTTTGGAATTTAGTAGCTGGTACTTAGTTACTAAAAAAACAGCAAATAGATGCATATAAGTACATTTATTTTATTAGCATAAAAAAGAGAAACTAAAAACAAAACACCTAATGAAAAAAAATATTGCAAAACTAAAAATATTCAAAAACAAAACAATAATTAACCATGAAAAATATTCTCTTAGAAGACTTTTCGAGGTCCACTTGTAAGCGTGTGGGCAATATTAAGGGATATTATCCATTGTTTTGAAGAGTTACAGTTTCGCCCTTCTTTTCCCTCTGGAGTCTCTTTATTTAGCCTTATCCACACCAAGGTGATTTGATCAAAATCAGTGCATGTCATATTAAACTGTTTCAGCAACGTTTCTAAAAATGTAGGTATATATTAATTATATTAAACAAATAAATCATATAGTAACAATACCTTGAAATAACTTAATTGATTTTAAGTTCCTTATTTTGTAGTTATCTCTATGTCCTAACCATGAGTGAGATGTCTCTATATTATGTATTTCTGGTTTACCGTCATCATTGTAAAATTGTACTACGTATCGTTTTTCTGTCTTATTGATAAATCCCAGAAGTCTTTCAATTTTTTTCGTTTTAAACAGTTATTTTGCCTAAAATTCATAATTTATATTAATCTAAGTATTCGAATATAAATAACTTTAACAGATAAGTGTTAATTAATCCATTTGAAGATATTTTGTCTTGACTTTCTATCTGTGGTCAGACGATTAAAAATGTGTATTTTATTTGATATTATTACAAAATCTACTTGAGCCCTAAGTGCATACCTGGGCGACGGTATTTGTTTCGGAATAACGACTCCCTACACAGGGAATTATTGTTAAACCATGTCTAAGTTGTAAGTTAAAACGAAAATATTATCTTGAAAAGTACTTTAGTGAGATAGGTATAATGTGATTTGTAATTGTTTACTTCATTGTATATTTTAATATAGTTAACCTTTTTAATACGTTTGTTACATAAGCTTTTGTAAACGACAGTTGAATGAACAGCTTCATTGGCGATGCCCCTTGCCTGTTGAAAATAATAATAATAATAATAATAATAACACTTACATGATGTGTTCTCCATTCCTCTACAAACAAAACTGAAAACAAACACACAGACAAAACTAACGAAAAACCTCTCAAAACGTTATTATAGTTACAGGTACGTGTGCACATCGACTCGTGACAATTTAAAGGTTATAATATTGAAAACCTTTCTTTTTTTTCTTTAGAAATACACTAGACGAGGTTCGTAAAAAATACATATGAAATATGTAAAATATTTTATGTAACAAATTTTACGTAACAAATATATATACATAAAGTTTCATATTTATGTAGCAGAATTTACATCTTGAATACATATAAAATTAGATATATCCACTATATAAAACAATTCATAATATAAATATTGAGAATATATAACAAAATTTATAAAGATTTTGTTACATAAATACTACATAGAAAATATATAAACGCTTTATATAAAAATCGTTCCTCCCCTGTTATATATTTTTATGTAACATATACATTTGTGTTTGCTGGGAAACCATTTATATCAACATTGCTAAAAGATATTTTTTTTTCAATAATTAAATACTTGGGTCTGTAAATATTAAATGTTATCGTACGCTTATGAGTTGGTGATAAATATGCTAGTCTGAACCTCTTCAAACGATAAGGATGGTATGAGTCACTCTACGTTATTTCGATTCTTTATTATAGTGACGTGAGTGGTATTGGATACCCGCGTGACCCATAGTGACACAACGTAAATCACGTTAAATGCCCATCTCTATTTGCAACATGATGAATTCGCTGAACAATCGTTAGATATTGGAAACCGTAATATGTTAACCAAGGAATCAACTAAGTGCATCACCTTGCCGTCGAATTTCTGTCAACTCACTGCGACCAAAGGCGAATTGATTTGTAAGGTTTTTCCAGATCTTGCACAAAATTATTAAAATCATCAATGGCTTAGTGAACGTACAATATTTGCGGCCAAGAATAATTATGTTAATGATATGAATCTTACAATCCAAAACGAAATACCGAGCGAGACAGCAACGTATACGTCCATCGACACGCTACTGGATTAAGAGCAAGTTGTCAATGACCCCACTGAATTTCTGAATTCACTTGATTTTCCAAGAATACCGCTGCATATTTTGAAACTGAAAACCCGTGTGCCAATTATTCTTCTCCGAAACATTAATAGTCATAGTCAAAATAATGACGACCAATATAATCGAAGCCACTATTTTATCTGAGACATTTCAAGCAGTCTAGCAGTATATGTACTTATACCACGCATTCCGACAGACTTGCAATTTCATTTCAAATGCATTACAGGTTTGTGGACGGAATTTGGAATATGCTTGCTTCTCACATGGACAGCTTATGTAGCCTGCTCACGCATCGGAAAGCGTTCTGATTTATTCGTGTATGCGCCAGATGGAAGAACAGAAAATATTGTATATCCAAGCCCTTCAATAACAGGTTGTAAACCAAATGTTAAAATTATTTTAATACCTTTACCATCGACTTTAAGTGAAATACACATATTCTCAATTTTGTATTGTTAATTATAAATCCCATTTTTTTAATGTAACTATACTAAAACAAAAAAGTTTGAAAAGTACAACGACCTCTTTGCTAACAGGAATAAAACTGGTGAATATTGGGGTATTGCAGCAAGAAAAGAGGAATAAAGTGTACTCTTGACGGAAAATTTCCAATCTTTCGAGGATGATTGTCCTCATCATCATGGAGACTAAAGTGAAAAAACAGCAGTTTGATACTGTAGTTAACCAGAGAGATATAAAAAGAGAAGGATGCAGAACCGGTGTGTACTTACCTCCGAGTTGAGGTTAGATTCCATTGTGTTATATAGAATTGAACTACGGATAATTAAAATATGAACTAGTTAAATTACGATGGTTCACATTAAACAATCACATTAAAACTGACTAAAAAGCCAACATATACCGCCATTTTGCAGACCTAACGAAAACGAGAGCTTTTTTGTTGAAAGCTGGCCAGAAAATGATATATTTTTCCTCTAAATAGGATAGAATAGTGGACAGAATAATGCTGCCAACTAAAACAAGTTAGTTTAAAATCATATGTATCCATTGTGACAATGGCCTCTGATGTGTTAGTTATCGTCTAAGATAGAATAGAACAATGTAGAGGAGGCGAGTCTTCCATTCATAAGAAAGAAGAAGAGGAGATAACCTTATTCTCGTAATTGAGAGGTTTGTAATCAACAAAACATATACAGTAGAAGATATCGACAACAACCACCAGCTAAACAAAAATACATATAATAATAATGATAATATTAATAATTTAGTAATCATTAAAGTAATATAACAATTATGTAAAATATATATTGATGTGTGCATCTACCAACACCTAAGCAACCAGTTTATAGAAGTTGTTAAGATATTCAGTTTCTGCAATTGGGGTAGTGTCATGAGAGGTAACAAGATTGCCACCTGTGACAGGTAGGTTATCGTTGGAATCCAAGGACAACAGAAAGGAGTAAATCTCACTCAAGTGATCTATATCTGTCTTTTTATTAATGAAATTAAATTGTTAAATAAAAGCCATTTCTAAGAATGATCTCTTAGTTTTGTTTGACTCTGTCGCCAACACCTTTACATCTTCAAAATTCATATGATGGTCCAGAGAATAGACATGATTAGCCAACGCGCACCGTTCAGGGTGTCTGCAGTTGCTCTTATGTGAGATAATATGGCTTGGCAGTGACCTTGAAGTCTGACCAATATATTGTTTATCACAGTCCCTGCATGGAATGCTGTACACAACATTAGTAAGAGAAGTCAACGGACTTTGATCTTTCACTTTAGTGAAAGTTGATCTAATTGTTAGTGCTGCTTTATTAGCAATTTTGAAGTTACCATATCTCCGGAACAATCCGGCAAGTCTCGGAGTCATGTCCCTTATGTATGGTAGAGAAGCGAAAATTAGACGAGCAGGGATCGTACCAGAGCCAACATCCATTTGGACCACATTAGGATGGTTATCATCAGTCCACGGTATTAGATGTGCTAAATAATAATTTATTAGGAGTTATCCAAGAAAAGGTTGAATAAAACGGTACGATTTTTATTATGGAAGATATTGTTTGAAATTCTGAGAACTCTTTGTTTCATTTGTCTAACCAAATTCACATTCATAGAATGCTTGTGGTATTGATGGTAATTTAAATATCTACCAGAACTGCAAGGTTTCCTGTGCCAATCTATAATAATCGTATTATTATTACGAATGAACTTAGTGTCCAAGAACGGCACGGAATTGTTGTCGTCTTCTTTTTCAATCGTGAGCTGCATATGTGGATCGTAGCGGGTAAAGGAATCAAGAATTTCTTGCGGTTCTGGTAGATATTTAAATCACCATTCATACATACTTGAATATTCTTTACTAGCTTCGCATAACACTTTATATAGCCGCTAACACTGTCACAAATCGCACCATAATATTTTAATTGCACAAAGTTACCAATAACTTGCTTACACTAATTTACAATTTCTTAATATAATAAGAAAAGGCTTGCTACCCTAACCGACGTACGTGCCACAGATAATATGTTCCATTCTGTTGTCTGACAAATATATGTATATAGTATTTGTACAAGTCGAAGCGAGTCAGGCGTCTTTCGATTCGCAGTTCAGACAGGCGTTGTCGCTATTTAAAGGAAAAGAAAACAGACGGAGAAATTTTAATTAATGAAATGTACTTAGGTAAACTTTATATTCCTGAAACTCTTACAATAGCTAGAAATGGTTACGCGATAGTTGAAATAATCAATGAAAGTGATCAAACAATTTCTATAGTTTTAAATAAACCAATTCTCGATCAACCATTCGTATCTTCACAATTTGAGATACATAACTTTGATTATATCAATAAAATAAATGAATAACAAAATGTAAATAATAACAATCAAAAATTAGATGTATACAACCTAATACGGACCAATCATATGAACTCTAAAGAAAAAGACAGTATTACCAAAATATGTCGAAAATTTTCCGATATTTTTCTAAAACCAGGTGAACCATTAACATTCACTTCGAAAATTAAACATGCAATTAAAACTACCGACGAGATCCCCGTTCACGTGAAATCTTATAGGTATCCCTATATACATCGAGAAGAAGTTCAGCGACAAGTTATTGAAATGTTGGACAAAGGGATTATACGAGCATCATATTCACCCTAAGCTCGCCAATTTGGATAGTAAGCAAAAAATGGACGCATCGGGACGACAAAAGTGGCGACTTGTGATCGACTACAGGAGACTCAATGAAAAAACAAACAAACAAATCAGATAGATACCCCGTTCCAAACATCACTGATATTCTGGACAAACTAGGAAGAGCACAATACTTCAGCATCCTAGATTTGGCAAGTGGTTTTCACCAAATTCAGATGTCGCAAGATACCATAGAAAATAGAACATTAAGCGTCGACAATGACCACTACGAATTTCTTCGTATGCCTTTCGGCTTAAAAAATTCTCCATCCCCGTTCCAACGAGTAATGGATGAAGTTTTGAAGGAACTCCAACATAAAATTTGCATGGTATATATGGACGACATTATAATTTTCAGTACAGTCTTCAAGAACATATACAGAACTTACAATTAGTTTTTTTCAAATTAAGAGTAGCTCGTCTGAAGATTCAATTAGACAAATGCGAATTTCTCCGCAAGGAAGTTGAATTTCTCGGACATGTAGTAACTCAAAACGGAATAAAACCGAATCCCAAAAAAATAGAAGCTATAAAAAAGTTTCCAATACCGCATACACAAAAACAGATTAAATCATTTTTAGGCTTATTGGGCTATTATCGTAATTTCATAGAAAACTTTGCCAAAATAACCAAACCTATGACTGTTTGTTTAAAAAAGGATAACAAAATTGAGCATACCAAAGAATTTATTAATTGTTTTAATACATGTAAAAATTTACTAACCTCAGAACCTATATTAGCATACCCAGACTTGAACAAACCTTTTGAGCTAGCAACCGATGCTTCAAATTATGCTATCAGGGCTGTATTATCTCAAGAAGACACCCAATTTCATACGCATCACGAACCCTTAACAGCGCAGAAATTAAATATTCAACGATTGAAAAGGAATTACTAGTAGTCGTTTGGGGTTGTAAATATTTCAGACCTTATTTATTCGGTCGCGAATTTTTAATCTTAACAGATCACAAACCTTTACATTGGTTGTTTTCTTTAAAAGAACCTAACTCACGCTTAGTTAGATGGAGACTGAAATTAGAAGAATTTCAGTATAACATAAAATACATAAAAGGTAAATCTAATTTAGCAGCTGATGCTTTATCAAGAATAAAACCCAATTGTAACCTTAACGCTTTCGAAATAGACTCATTAGACGTTAACATTGACGATCTTGACTCCATGATTCAGAGAGAGATTGACAATTTAAATTCTTTACTAACTCAAACAGAATTAACTCCAGAACAAATTAATCCATTACCTAATTTATCAACAGATGACGTTAACAACATTTTAGGGAATACTAAAAAAATTAACATAATATCAGACATTCAAATAGTACCACCAAACAATAATTCTATACCGGACGACACTGACTTGGAAAGAATTCATACATCGTTAGATGATCCAATTATCGAAATACCCATATCAAACAAATCTTTAAACTCATACAAAAATCAAGTATTAATTACATGCGGCGAGGTAAGCAAAATTAAAACTAAACGTGAAAATGTTTTGAAAACACACGGATATTCGTTGTATTGTCTCGACGAGATTTGGAACAAAGTATAACCCAGTTTGTCAAAGAGTTTATTGAACCGAAACAATTATATCAGCTTTATTTCAGAGAACCTCTCAACTCTGAAAAATTCATTTCAACTGTACAGAAATTTTTCAAAAACAATTCATTTAAATTTATACACTGTACAAAAATATTACAAGACGTTTTAACACTAGAGGAACAAAACAAAAATTAGAATATAATCATGTGTTCAAAAAAGGACACAGAGGAATAAATGAACTTAAAGCTTTACTTAGTTCAAAATATTATTGGCCTAAAATGTCGGAAGACATAGAAAATTTCGTAAACAATTGTGAAATATGTCAAAAAAATAAATACGACAGAAATCCCCCACTAATTAGATTTAATCTTACTCCTACAGCTGCCAAGCCTTCCGATCATATTCATATTGACGTTTTCAAAATATCCAATCATGCATATTTAACAATAATTGATGCATTCTCCCGCTATGGACAAGCTTATCCAATTCCAAGCATAACAGGTGTATCCATCGTCGAAAATTTATTGAGTTACATAACTCATCATGGCCTTCCATACAAGATTACCGCCGATTGTGGTTCAGAATTTAAAAATAATAACTTACAAGATTTCTGTAAACTTCATAAAATAGAACTCCATCACACAACAGCTAAAAACAGCAATTCTAACTCTCCTGTTGAACGTTTTCACTCCAGCTTTATTGAACATTTTAGATGTCTCCGAGAATCTAATAAAAACCTTACTCCTGATCAATTAATAAAACATTCAATTCTATCTTACAATAATTCCATTCATTCTGTCACGAAATTTACCCCCTTTGAAGCAATAAAAGGACATATCAATAACCCAGACCCTTTCGATCTAAATGATCACTTAGTTCTATCACACTATGTTAAGAATCATAAAGAAGCCTCCAAACGTCTTCACGAAACTATTCGCGAGAAAAACACTCAAACCAAAGAAGAAATAATCAATAAACGAAACGAAAAAAGATCTGACCCACCTACGTATACTAATCAAAATACGGCATACATTCAAACAAAATTTAGAGACAAAAAGTTTCCCAAATTTAAAAAATCGGAAATAATTAAAGACTCTATCATAATACTAGAAACTAATAAGGGAAACTACCACAAAAATATAATTAGAAAACCAAAAAGTAATCATATTGTTACAGGATGATGAAAATCACCTTGACAACAATCATACTGGTATTCCTGATTCTCCTGCCGGACAGAAAATATTCAAGTGATTAAAATAGATAACCCATCACTACCCATTAGTTTAGGACCCTGTAGATTAATTTACACTAAGCATACATTTATATATTACATAGTTTCAAGAGAAGTAGTTAAGCAAATAGAAACCGTAAAACAATATTTTTATGCTTTAAGAGATAATTTAATAGTTAGTAACGCAACAAATCCTATATCGTACCATAGTTTAGCAGAGCAAACGATAGAGAGAACAAAAATTTTGATAAACACGTTAGACAGAAAATCAGAAAATATATACCCCCATGTCAGACAAAAGAGAGGACTACTAATAAATGACATAGGTAAAATTAATAAGTGGCTTTTCGGAAATCTTGATTCAGATGACGAGGGAAGATACGATAAAGCAATTACTATTTTACAACAAAATCAAAAACAAATAATCCACGAAACTAATTTACAGATATCCTTAAACAGAAAATTAATAAACCATTATAACAAATATCTCACAACTTTATGGCGAAATCAACAAAAGCTACAAGATAGTCTAGAAAAATTCCGAATTTCTATAGAAAGTAAAATAATAAACTTAAATAATTTCATTATTTTCTACAGCACAATTTCACAGATTAATCTAGATTCTCAAAATTTAATTACATACATAGATGATATCGAAAATGCTATTACCTTTTCCAAATTGAACTCAATTCACAGCTCAGTCATATCCAGTCAAGGAATTTTAGAAATGATAGAATACTTACGATCAATTTATAAAGAGGAACACATTCCGTTTTGAGAATGCTTTAACATATTATCTTTTTCTGGGTTCACAAGTAACCTTCTCTAATTCCAAAATAATTTTTGCCATCCATGTACCTAATTTAAATCCCGAAACAGCAGAATTCTATCACCTTTATCCTATCATCCAAAATCACAAAATGTTCATCCCTCTTCAACCATACTTGGCCAAAGCTACAGAAGTAACGCTAATTAAGAAAGAGTGTCCAATACTAGAAGAGAAGTACTATTGCCGACAAAAATTTAAATCCAAAGACAACTGCAGCCTGGAACTACTAGAGGGCCATTCACCAACACATTGCTACGTCACTGATGCGAACCTCCAAGAATCTATTGTGGAACAAATAACCAATAACGAAATACTAATTATTCCAAATCCTGCAATAAAAGTAATATCCAAATCTACATCAGACCAACACTTAGAAATAAATCAACCAACAATCATCAGAATTCCTGAAAATTGCCAACTTCAAGTAGAAGACGAAATATTTTCAGACAACATACAAATTCAAAAAGGCAAATCAATCATTCTACACAAATTGGATTCATTGGAACATTGGAACATTTTTGAAAACTCAGACGTTTAATTCTCCAAATTTAACGAAAATCGACTTTGACGGCCTCTACGAAATTAATCAAATCGCAAGAAACATCAAACCAGTCGAAGAAGCGGAAATTTCGAAAACACCTACAATAATTAGTACATTTTTAACAATAATAATTATTCTTTCTGCTCTAGCAATATTTTATTTAATAAGAAGATACATACGAAACAGAAAAAGACCAGAACAAACCAAGAAGGGAGAAATCCTGTTAGAAGAAAGAAGTCCTGAACCAAAAAATAACTCCATTATTTTTCAGTCTTGAGGATGGAGGAGTTCTATGCCCAGAAAGTACGCTCATGGCGAAAGATGAGAAGATTGGAGATTGCTCGATCAGCGTTTATATTTAATAAAACTAAATGCTTTGTAACTTGTAAAACACTTCTTCTTAGTTCTTGCTAGCTCATTGTACATCTATATTTAACACATTTATATCGAATATTTTTTTGTAGTAATAAAGGTTATAAAATCGTTTTTAAAAATAAGATTTTCGAAAGGAAATCTATAATTTTCTAGGGTTTTTTTAAAGAATTTCTGAATCATCTACAAATATATAGGAATTTTAGAATTAAATTTGACAACAACGCACTTTGCAAACTTTTTGGTTTTCTTTTAATACTAACATCAATCATCAATCAAATGCTAATAAATTACTTACCAAGAAAGTACACAAGAAATTATTTTAATAACGAGTTTCCTTTGAATTAATGTTATTAATGAAAGCGTAAGGAAGCACGTAGGGTTAGCCAAAGTTTTATTTAAAATTGATCAAATATACAAGAAATAAAAAAATACATGTTTTGATTCACTTATAAACAATTTTCATGTTTTTCAGGATATTGTAATATTCAGAATTTTAGATTGTTTTCTAGTTTCAGTTTTCTACGTATTAGACAAACTCTTAATACATTTTTTTATTAAAATTTACAGAAAACATCCTATCGGAAAATTTCCGTATTTTTTATTAATGTACTTGGCTTCTCACACTCTCCCCTTTCACGTATTTAGTTATGAGATCATCTAAGTCGTTCGCATTGTAAAAGACAACAAAACCTTTTGGCGATAATCCTTCAAATACCGAGCAGACGGATGGTTTGAGGTTGAAAAAGAATATGATTTGATCTCTTGCAGCGAAATCTGTAATTAATGTTTCTATAACAGTCGCCGCTGTAAAATCGGCCCCGTATATGTGAGAACAATCTATAACCACCGG
Source organism: Galeruca laticollis (assembly GCA_963921935.1). Classification (NCBI taxonomy): domain Eukaryota; kingdom Metazoa; phylum Arthropoda; class Insecta; order Coleoptera; family Chrysomelidae; genus Galeruca; species Galeruca laticollis. The sequence continues at coordinate 182,739,737 of OY998179.1, read as the reverse complement.
AACTCCTTGGCGTACTCCGTATTTGGTTATGATGTAACGAACGTAATCCGTAGATGGGAATATCAGGCACCTATCGGGAGTTAAAAGCAGATATTCAACACCTGCTGTTGTCTGGAACAAAAAGTAATAATTAAAAAACACGTTTTACGCGGGTAGTAACTATAGTAATCCGAAAGTGGTTTATGAGTGACTTTTTTCAATACAACACACTTTTTTAGAGACTCAGGATGAATTTGGAAGGGATAATTCATTAATTAGGTACGTATGAACGATTTAAGCTATTTTTGACCACCCCTCACCCTACCTCCATGTAAGGACACACAATATTTCTTAGACCCTCCTCACCCTTCTTACGTAAGATTTGGAACGTCTAAATAGGAAATTTTTCTTAATTTTTTAAACTGACTTTGAATTTTTAGTGCGATTTTTGATTCCCGAAACGTTGCTGAATTACGGACATTTTATCTTCTAGCGAAATTTAACCAGTAACCTCTAGGTTCACCTAATGACTCGCTTTCAGCAATGTAAAATATTATGTGAAAATAACCTTGACACCCTTCCTCCCCGAAATATGGCTGTGTAGAGATTCCTGAGACCTCCCATACGTATTAATGAATACTCCCTAAACAAAACTCACGAAAACGTTGTTTTGAAAAAATAACCTATAAAAAAATCGGCAATGCACCTATTTTAAACTTACAGTTAATTTCTCCACAATTATTTTGGGTCTTGCCGCATGGTATAACAAAAGCAATAAATTGGTTCCGATGCCAACCAAAATTCCAATTTCTAAATGTAGCACGAGGCAAGCTATAAATGTAACTATGAAGATCGAAAAACAGCTTTCTGGAACAAAATAAGTTGTAGAAACGTTGATGTTCAATATGTAGTTAAATTCAACCGTAAATTAAAATTGTGTGTTAGGGTGTGTAAAGGTGTGTGCGTGAGTGAGTGTGAGGTTACAATGGCTTCGGAAGATATTCCATACGCCAAATTTAATTTGGGTTGTAAAAAATGATCCATTGTCATCACTCTGCCATCACATTATATTTAAGACCTAATATATTTACCTTGTTTAATATTTTTTTTTCATTATTAATTTTTTGTTTTTTTCCTTGTTATTCCTTTTTTTATATATTTTTTTCCTTTTTTCTGTTTATGTTTTTAGTTTTTTTTTATTCTTTTGGAGAATGCACAGGCACACTTCAATTTGCTCTCGGGTTTGTCAGAACTGGACAACACAATGGGTGCTCCACGTATAGATTGCGGGTGCAACATAGGTTAGACTCAAAGGATCTTAAATACTAATTTTTATTCTAACAATATGTATACTGGGTGGCCCATTCGAGTGTGGAAGTGCAATAACTTACTTAGGATAAAAAATACAAATAAATGTTTCAAATAAATGTTGTTGTATTTGCGCCGATACATATTTCTAAAATGTTTTGAGATATCCTGGGTATTCAGCCTAAGCGAGACAGCATGAAGTTTACTTGTTTTTAACAGGATACCCTGTATTTTTGTTTCCCATCGAATTCGGAGAAAAAATTCTGTAACTAGTCCTATCTTTTCTTTTCTCATAAACTACGACGTTGCCAAGTTGGAGGGAAAAATACGAAGACTTGATGAAAATTGGTGCACTATAAATGCTGCCTAGTAAACATTATCAGTGATAACCAACTAAACTTATTTGGTAGGTACGAAGGTAAAGGATGTCGGAACAGAGTAGAAGTTTCGGTTGCGGTTAGAGGTACTTTTTGGACAAGCTATGATTCAGGAGACTTCAATTAGCAAAAACTTCATTTTTTAATGCATCACCCAGTATATTCTTTTACCAGCTAGTAAAACTGTTTTATCCCTTCAAATTATGTCGATTGAATGTAATCTCTAGAATTTATTGTTTTGAAGAAAATTGCATTTTTAGTTGATGATTTAGAAATTTTTGTACTGGGTGCCAATGATGAAAACTGTTTACTCGGACGAAGGATTTATCAACAGAAATTTCCAGATAGAAGACAGCCAACCAAAGAAACATTGGAAAATGTGATTCAACGATTTACCAGAACTGGCAATGTAATTTACGAAATGTAGAAGTCTGCAATATCAGAGGACAATGAGATGACCGTAATGTTAAACGTTACGGAACATCCTCATATCTCGACTCGGGGTATAACAAAACATACCGACATAAGTCTTACAGTCGTCCAAAAAATTCTGTCTAATAACAAAATGCATCCTTATCATATAGAGCGAATGCAAGAACTATTGGATTATGATTATGAAAAGCGATCAAGCTTCTGTGAGTGGGCTCAACAACAAACTGAGTAAAACTGAGATTTTTTTAATTTTATATTATATATTTGCTGATAAAGCAACTTTTCATGAAAAAGGGCTTGTTAATAGACAAAATTTCCATTACTATACAACAGATCAACCGCCTTGTATACAGACTATCATTCAAACAAGGTGGTCAATAAATGTATGGGGTGGAATAATTGGGAATCGTGTCATAAGCCCGTATTTCTTTGGCGGAACTGTTAAAGGGCGGGTTTAGGTAAATTTCTCACAAAATGAATTACCCCAACTACTTCATCATTTACCTGCTCATGTTAGGCGGTGAATGTGATACCTACATGACAGGGCTCCAGTTCACCATACCCAACTGATCAATGCACATTTAAATCATTAATTTCCCGGACGACGGATAGGTAGAAGAGGACCCCATAAATGGCCACCTCGTTCACCAGAACTAAGAAAAATGGACTTTTTTGGTGGGGTTGCGTCAAAAAACAAGTATACAAAACATCCACGACTATTAATGAAGACATAAAGAATATAATTAAAGAGGTTTTCCAAAATGCTGATATGTCACATCGTGCTAGTAAAGCTTTTGAAGATCGCATACATTATTGTATGGAAGTAAATAGTGGTCTTTGAATATTTAATAAAATAGTTATCTAACGTTTTCACTTCTTTCTTATTTGTTGTAAGTTATTTTTGTTTATTTTGAGTTTTGTAGAACGTCCATTTATTTTATTACAGTTTTTAATGGTAGAAAATGACTGTTTTGATTTTGTCATATAAAATTAACGAAAATACAAGTATTTTAAACTTCACACTTAGAGCAAACTTGTTAAAAGCAAGAGTACTTTTAAATCATGAACTAAAAATGAAATTTTCTCCAAAACAACAATTTTAGAGAGTACTATAAGATTAGAAAAAGGTATAATATTATAATAAAACTGGGTGATACTGTAACTATCTAAATTTACTTGCTTCGGTATTATAGTTATAAATAGACTAAACATTTTTAACCATCCAAAACCCAAATAGCCCTCTTCACCCTCCACCACGGTCGTATATATTTCATGAGAACGATGATATAAGATCGGATAACGAAAACAATGCGTTTTCGAAAGTATATTCTACCTCAGTCTTGTATAATAAATACGATACGCCAAATAAAATACAGGGTGTTCCATCTCAGATGAATCACCCCGTATATTTCTTATCCCATAGTGATTGGAAAATTTCCCGAAACACGTCGGATGATTTTCTTTGGGGGACATCTTTTGGCGTATATTTGAGGATTGAACAAGCAACTCTTAGGGGGTGTATGAAAAAAATCACATTCTTAGAAAAATTAATTGTTTGTTGTCATGCTTACAATCAAAAAAATCAAAACTGCGTTGGTTGAAACCACACGTTCAACAATTTGTATTTTCCTGTATAGTGTTCAGAACACGTTCGAACAATTATTATATTTAAAACTAAATAGGACGGGCTTGTCTCTACGCAACTTGTTTTAGTTTGATAAATAAATGTCAGTGTCAATCAATTTTTCCAACCAGATCGGGGATATAATAGTTTTACAAGACGGTGAAATAACATACTGGGTGTTCAATTTAAGAGAATGAAGTGTTTGCTAATTGTAATCAAGTGAATTAATACTTATCCAAAAAATACCTCGACCCCCAAACGAAACTTCTACCCTCTTCAGATATTTCAGCCATCCTTTACCTTCGTACCTACCAAATAAGTTTAGTTGCTTTACAGTGATAACGTTTACTAGACAGCATTTATAGTGCACACATTTTCGTGAAATCTTCATATTATTCGCTAACACTTGGCAACGTCGCAGTTTATGGGAAAACAAAAAATAGGCATAGATGCATTATTGTATGCTGAACTCGATGGTAAACAAAAATACAGGGTATCCTATTAAAAAAACGTAAACTTCATGTTGTCTCGCTTAGGCTGAATACCTAGTATATCTCAAAATATTTTAGAAATATATATCGGCGCAAATACAACAACTTTTATTCAAAATATTTTTATGTATTTTATATCCTAAGTAAGTTATAGCACTTCTTCACACTAACGGTGGTCACCCTATCCTGTATATAAAATTCTTTAAATATGTACATTATTTAAACTAATCAGCTGATAGAAATTAAATGAGTGCTGGATCAATACAAAATATTTCTCTAGATCTTGATACAATAAATTCATTTTGTTTTGAATATTTTTACAATTTAAAATTTCATGTTCTAGCTTTCCTACTTTGCCAAATTCACAATACGTTGATTAATATGACTTGATTTTATATAAATATGCCGGAACAAGTGCCTGATTGAATCGCATCCTACATATGGTTGAGATAAATCTGTAGCTGTAAACCAGGGTTTAGATGGAATATCCGTTTGTATATTATCATATGCCTGACCAGTTTCTTTTCTTTTAAATTGTTCTTTCCAGTTTTATTCTGTTCCTATTTCCAGTAGGTATGACATATCAGTGTGAATGCACTTATATGGAGCAATATCCTCTTAGTAAATTCCTTGTTTGACTGGTTCATCTGCTTTTTCAATTTCCTCAATCCCGCTGTGGGCTTTAATCCATGTAAAATTTTGACATCAAGTTCTTCAATTTTTTGATACTCTAGTAAGATGTTAGTCAGGATATAATTTGATTTTTTTGAGTAATAGATGTTTTTGACGGATTCTATCGATCTATTACTCCCCACCGCTATAACATATTGATTAATGTCTCTTTCCATGGTTTTAATATATTTTATTGCTTCCAGGATAGCAACGAATTCTCCTGAAAATATCCAAAAGCAGTCATTTAGCCTTAAGGATAAAGTATGATCCTTTTTTTGGATCAAAAACCGCACATGCTACTTTGTTTTCCATTTTGGATGCATCGGTGAAAATGCTTTGATGTTTCGGAATATATTTTTTCTACAACTGCTATGAAAAGTAGCGCATTACTCATAGCTTCATTAATTTCAAAACCATATTTTGCTCATACTGTGAGACATATCATTTCTCACGGCACTACATACATATATATGGAGAATCCAGTAGGGGCATCCTCGATGCATAGACGTTTTCAGCAGGGGTTCTTCGATGCCTAGACTTTTTTGGTGTAAGAACCTCGATGCCTAGAAGTTTTAATAACTATTTACTCGTATTCTTTGAATTTGTGCCGATGTAGAAAAAGTATAGAGTGCTACATGTACGAAAAATACTACACTCGTGAGAAAAGTTAAAATTTCCCAACTTTTTGCACAATATACTATTGCTATATCTTTTTTAAATAATAATTGCCTTAATTGTATCGGCATTAATGAATAGTCCCGAAGGAATCGATACTGTATGTGGTTACTTGTGTTGTTTATGTCCATAAATAGGATAAAAAAAATTGAGATTGGTAAATAAGCTGAACACATGTAAAAACAACCAGGAAGATAGTGTAATGATAGAAAAAACGACCAAGTGATCAATAATTATGATTTGAAACAAGCGTACTATGAAATTTTTCAGAAGTTCTTGGATAAAAACTATGTTTACTTACTTTTTGACCTCCACATTGGCTTGACAATTTTCACCTCAATCATAAATATAGTAGCAGCAATGATGACTGCTGCTAAAACGGCATTGGGAATGTAATAGAAATACTGTGTAAAAAATAGTAAAGCGACTATCACTAAAGTTCCAGTGTACATTCCTCCTAAAGGAGTACGAACTCCACTTGCACTGTTTACGGCACTTCTTCCTAAAGCTCCAGTTCCTGGATATCCTTGGACAATGGAATTACCAATGTTACAAAATCCGAGAGCTAATAGCTCTTGAGTCGCGTCAACTGGTTTCCCGTTAGCTGAAATAATTGATGAAAAATAAGGTTAAATCTATAATACGTTAAAAACATGTACCTACCAAATGCTTTACAGACGGCAATATTTTCCAACAAACCAATCAAAGGAACGATGATGATACCACTTCCCAAATTAGATACCATGTTGAGGAATGTATATTCAACTACGGTTCCGTTATATTCTTTGGTAAATCCAAATGGAGGTACTTTAATAGCAGGCAAACCTTGTGGTACATGTCCAATAACCAAAAATGGCGGATCATTTGTTCTACAGAAGATCCAACCGATAAATGCACTAATTACAACCACAATGGCATTACGACCTGTTCCAATTGTCCAAGTTACATTATTATACATTTTTTGAAAAGTTGTAGCTTTTCCTTCAGCCGATTGAAGTTTATGAGTACCGATCGACTGAAAAATATTTAATGAAATTGATACGTTTGTTATCGATAAACCTATTATTACCTTCATAATTAACAGTAAAAGTATGCAGACTACACCCATCACAGTATCCCAAAGTCGTATGTTTCGAATTTCCCCAAAAATACTGTACCAAGTTCCCACGAAGGTCCTTCCTTTTGGATTTATACCTAAGATATCTTTTATTTGCGAAGTAATTATTATTAAAGCTACAGCTGATGTAAATCCAGACGATACTGGAGCAGATACAAAATTTATTATGAATCCTGAAAACGGTAAGAACGTTACTCATTTTTTCTATGAACAAATTTGTTCATTACCTAGTCCCAATACTCCCATTAATATCTGGATAATGCCTGTTAAAAATGTTAGTAATATAGCATGTTCTAGTCCCCTTCCGTTTACTGCTTGAGCTGCCAATAGAGCATTCAAGGCAGATGGTCCAAATGGTACTTCTTTACAACTTCCAAATATTATATAAATAAAACAGCCCATAAACGAACTATATAATCCGTACTCTGGTGGTAAACCAATAATACTGTGAAAAGCCAATCCCTAAAATACATTGATTTATATTATATTAACGGGGAATATTGAACATAGAGCTAAACTTTATCGACTTAGAGTCAGAAATATTGACTGTTTTCATAATGTTTTGTAGTACAACAGATAGAAGACGGTGATTAAACATATGAAAATCACAGTATTTTATTTAACAGAGCTAGTGTGTTATCTAAGGAAACTCATTTTTGTTACCGTTAAGATTAATTCGTAAAAATCCTATAATTATAAAAAATAACTAAGTCAAAATGTTTCAGTAAATAATGAGGATTTAAAACAAAATCTTTTGACGAAACAGTTTCTACAAAAAGCAGAAAAACCTCTACTAACTTGTGGTATTAATGTGAGTCCGACAGTAATTCCAGCGATGAAATCCCCTGCTGCATAACCAGAATTATATTGCGGCAACCAATTGAAAATCGGCAGTTTTTTGTATAACATTTTCTTGGTAAATATTTTCCTAACTGCATTTTTCGTATAAGAAAACAAATCTTTTAAGCCGTCAGATAATGACGCATCTTTATTGGCTTCATCGACAACTACAATAGAAAACAAAAGTACTACAATAGACCAGAACTATGTCAAAATAAATATAAATGCTTTAGCTCGAAATGACCAACAGAAAATCTTGTGTATTCGTCATAAAGTTCGATATTATCTGTATTTCCATTTTCTTCAATTATTATGGTACCCGTATAATTTCCTATATGCCACTTATATTTTTATATTAGTTAGTTCTATTTTGTATGCATGGATTTGACTATTTAGAACCAAATACCTTACTACTGATAAAATTGAAACCCGATTTTGTAAATATATAATGAAAATAAATAATTTTACATTATGTTTTCAAAACAATCATTGAACAGGAGCAATGTTTTATTGATTTAAGAGGTGGATCTGAGAACTTGTATAAAAACATATAAGCGTAAATATACGACGAAGGAAAGAAAGAATAAACTTTTCAGTTGCGTATAGTGCTCCTATCTGTTCAAATGTGTATTATATTATACCATACCATACCATACCATTTATTCACCACATAGTATACAAAAGTACACGTGAGGTATACATAGTTTAGTCAGGACAGAAATGATAAAAATCAGACAATGAGTAAAAACAGTTATTTAGCAGAAATTGCTTACTCAAGTTATAGAAAGATCTAACAGAGATATTTCTAATTTCAATTTCCTCATTAAAACTAACAAATCTATTGTATAAGCTTACATCAATTTTATTGTTTGCACATGTTTGTAAACGAGAGAAAGGTTTTCCAATGTTTTTAGCAGATCGAGTACCATGTACATCGGCATGTATTTCATACTTTGGTAAGTTCCTATGAACAAGGTTTATTGTCTCTAGAATATACATATACGGAACAGTAAGAATATTATATTTTATAAATAGATCTTTGCAATGTGTGTTCGATTTGGCTCTATCAATTATGCGGAGTGCCGTTTTCTGCAATCGAAACACTCTCTCCATACTACTGGAATTACCCCATTGAATGATGCCGTATGATAAATGGCTGTGTATTATCGCAAAGTAGACCGTTTTTAGTACATCATTATTGAGGCAATGTCTTAATTGACGCAACGCAAATATTTGAGATGAGAGCTTGGAACACAAAGCATCAACATGAGGTGACCAGTTAAGGTATGTATCAAGTACAATACCCAAATACTTCACCGGTTCTGATTTATTGAGTAATCTACTGGATGTAAACATTATCTCCTGAGTTTTTGTAGGATTCATCTCAAGTTTGTTTGCTGAAAACCATGTTTCAGCTTTTATTACATTTTCTGCATTCAAAGTTTCCCCACGCTTTGTTGCTATTATTGTACCCTGTTTGTTCGAAAATTGCAGGTAGGTCATCAATATATAACAGAAAGAGCACTGGGCCCAAAACAGAACCCTGTGGTACACTATTCAATGTGGTAATCAGACTCGATTCTGCAGCTTACATACTGTTTTCTGTTTGTCAAGTATGAATTGAAAAGTTCAAGTTCTTTATTGCGTACTCGATAGAATTCTAGTTTTTGTAGCAGTACGTGCTTGTTCACACAGTCAAATGCCTTGGTAAGGTCACACATACTAGTGATAGTAATAATAGTTTTAAAGTATAGTTTTATAAGTAATGTGATAAGCACGAATATGGAGGAGGGAAAGGAAGAAAAAATAGAATGAAAGGAAAACCATTTTCTGTAGTAATAAATCTAGAAACACCCTGTGAATACATATTTCGAAGTCCAAACAAAAGCATGTGAGAAATCGACCTACTTTTTTAGTTTACTAGACCACGAATAGAGAAAACATTATTAAACTATTTTAAATAGAACACAATTTTATAAACATGTTGGATGTAAAATACCAAATCGAGTTTTAAAATTATAACAATAATTGTTGAAAAAAGACATTGAAAGTATGAAAACCACACGAAATTTGAAACCAACGTTTTCGCGTACACAGTGTGAAGTGACCCAAAAACGAAGGAGGACAATTGACAGTAAAAAGAGCGACGTAATTCGTCCTAAGGGGGGGCGTTGTTCCTTTCTGAAAGTGTCAAATTTTCCGACGCAGACATAGGGGTGGGATAGCGACGGGAGAGAAATATCCTAGTGCTCCCCTATCCCACGATGCGAATACGGTTATCGGCTTCGTTTTGATTTATTTTTTTGTGTTGTTCTGAAACTACTTTCATGCACGTCGTGTTCTGAGTGATCCAGATGACATTTAGGTATCATCGGCAGTAAGGACTGTCTCTCAGACAAGACCGAAGGAAATATTTTAGAAGTGAATCATCATACCTTCGGCGCGAGTGCTGAAAAACTTCGATTCGCCGTTTCTTCGCGTCCCTCAGGAACTAAATTATCGGCAACTAAATCACCAGGCTCCAGTTCCGAAAATGAAGAAACAAACGTTTCACTCTGTAAATTTTGAAACAATTTTTATTAGTGGAAAATATGTTTGGCTGTCTTAACTTGAAAATTCATAACATATTCGTACTTCCACACGCGGAACCCTAATCCCAAATATTACGAGAGCATATAGGCAAATTATCAGTGACCTACTGTTCCTCGTATTGTATATGGGGTATACTCTGCCTAGGAGTGAAAAATCTCACCCCCGACTATTTTTTTGTATTTTGTTTGTTAGGATAATATTGTATTTTATAAATAACTGGTAACCTTTTAGGCTATCGGAGAACAGGATCTTCAATTCTTATAACTTTTTTTGGTTAGAATAAAATTGTACCCTTAATAGCTGTAACCTTTTATAGGCCTGTTTTTTCTTTGTTTTAATTTTTATATCATATTGAACGGTTGTTGTCGAAATAATATTTCATACATAATTTCCGTTCCCGCTAGTAACTAACAAAATTATTACTAAAACAGAAGCAAGCTTCAAGAATAAACCAACAAAACCGAAGGCCGCACTGGAAAAGAAACACACGACCAAGTAGCAACAACAAGGAAAAAAGAAGACACTACAGAGATGGACACTTGGCAGAAATGGCTAAAAACAGTAGAATTAATGTATAAAAGAAGGGAAACATTGGAACACAGAACAAACAAAAAAAAGATCACATACTGCAACAAAGAAGAATAAATCTAGGTCAAAATAAAGAGACGAACACATACGAGAATGATATAGAGGCGAAAGTAAAGGACTATACAGGTAAAAGCAGAAGAATCGAAACAGAAATGGAAACAAACCAGTAAACAAAAACTAACGAAAGAATACATGGAAACATAGGATATAAGAAAGAAGATGTAGAAATTAAGGTAGACAAGTTGGGAGAAATTAGAGACGTAGTCAGAGAAGAAACAATAATTATTAGAGACTGCACATATGTATATACAGAAAATAATTCAGTTATACCAGCACTAACTTAAGCTCACACAATTGGGACCCTAAAACATACCATAAAAGGAAACACGATCGCGTGCGAAACTCAAGAGGACGGCCAGCATGTAATAGCATAGCAAGAAACGAAAAAAATATTACCATTAGAGTAATAAATACATCGTCACAAGAAATACACTTAATAAAAGGAACCAAGCTAGGGAAATCATACAAATGTACAGAAGATAAAGTACCATATACTAAGACACAGAATACTATCAGAAAGTTTGACATTACAAAAGATGAGTGGATCAGTAACAGTCTTGAACTAGATCACATAGACACGAACTGTAAAGAAGAATTAATTGAACTAATACAAAAATACCATCATTTATTCACAGACGATTACGAAATTTTGACAAGTACCACAAAAGTAATACACCAAATACCCTTGAAAGCAGGCAGTCAACCGATATGTAAAGCTCCTTACAGGATACCTTATCATCAACGAGAAGTGCTACAAAAGGAAATAGATAGGCTACTAGCAGCCAAAGTAATCAGGACATCGTCCAGTCCGTGGTCAGCGCCAATCGTACTAGTTGTAACACAAACTCAGAAGGAGAAGAAAAGGTAAGAATGTGCATATATTATAGAGGGCTAAACGCAGTAATTAAAAAAGAATACTAACCGCTACCCAATATATCAGATTTACTACACGGCTACAAAGCAGGAGGAGAAACGCTATTCTCAGTAATTGATGTAACAGAAACTTACCATCAAGTATACATGAGCAAAGGGGACATTCCATTAACCGGCCTCAGCACATACCAAGGGTACTACGAGTGCATAAAAATGTCGTTCGGCTTAGTAAATGCCCCAGCAACATTTCAAAGATTTATGAACGCATGCTTAAGAGGCTTAACGGGAATAAAGTGCATGGCATACTTGAACGATATAATCATATTCTATTCTATTCAGGAAGCAATGACCACTTAGAAAAGTTAGAAGAAGTGTTCGTAAGATTAGCAGAAGCCAACATTAAGCTGAAACCAGAAAAATGCAATTTTACGCTGAAGAAAGTGAAATACTTGGGACATATCATCTCACAAGAAGGAGTAGTTCCAGACCTACAGAAAGTGGAGGCGGTACATAAATATCCCCTACCAAAAAACGTAATAGGAGTTAGATGCTTCTGAGGATTTGTAAATTGGTATAGGCGCTTTATACCAAATATAACAGAATAAGCAGTACCGCTAGTAAAGCTAACCAAGAAATGTATACCATTCAAAGTGTCAGAGGAAGTAATAACAGCGATCAATCAGTTAAAAGCATCACTTCAGATAAAGTTCAAATTTTTCCAGACTTCTCCAAATCTTTTATCTTATCGACAGACGCATCAAACGTATGCGCAGGACCAATATTGAGACAGATAAGGGACGGTAGAGAACCCTAAGGCACTCCATTTTCCTGAATAGTAGAGTTTGAGAAGCAATTATTAACTATCACATGTTATATCTGCATGCGATGTCAAATGCGTGTTTTAAGTTGAAAAATATCGCCATACAGTTACCGCAAAATGCATGACGATATTTTTCAACTTTCTTAAGAACATAAGTTTCCAAGTGATAGTTAATAATTGCTTCTCAAACTCCACTATTCAGGAAAATGAAATGCCTCAAGGTTCTTTTTATAATTTCAATTAATAACATCATCAAAGCCATCGATAAACCAATTAAAGCACGTTTGTATGTTATTGATGATCTAGTTATATCTATTAAAGAAAATAACTAGAATCTCATGTCACAAATCTTTCAGAACACATTAAATAAACTAGAGCTTTGGTCTAGTGACATTGGATTTGAATTTTCTGTGTCAAAAACATCTGGCATGCTTTTTTCTTCAGGAACTTATAAAAGCCCAAACTGAAGTTTTACGACTCTTACAGTTTAAACCACATGTAAAATTCCTATATGCGATGTTTGATGAGAAATTAAAACAATTATTATTGTCATATAATAAAAAGCTAAACGTATTGAATACCCTATCCAACAAATACTGATGATAGGATCAAACTACTCTGGTTAATTTGTACAGATCTTAAATCACATCAAAATTTGACTTGGCTTCGGTTGCCTACGCTTCTGCAAGTAGATCAGCCGTAAAACTCCTAGATGTCGTTCATAACAATGCCTTATGGATTTCTCTGGGAGCCTTTAGAACTATACCAGTATAACGTATATATGTGGAATCTGGAGAACCATCTCTTCAATACCGTTGGATGCAGTTGACTCTTACACATGCAAAAGCCGTTGCACAAGATACTACAAGATCTCCAAACCTTTCGACATCAACTGCTAGACGAGAATAATCAATTCACTAACAGAAAACCATACCACGAATGATTAGGACTTACGCTGAGAAGCCTTAATCTGAATGTTCCCGATACATTTTTTAATGCAATATCTTACCCTTCTCCTTGGACACTAAAACCTTTACATTGCAATACACAACTCCTACGTCAAAAAAAATGAGACAAGTAACTCGATAATCCAAAATAAATTTCTGGAAATTACTGATCGCTATTTTGAAGGTTATTCTCACATTAGTGTTTTAAATGAAACTTACTGTTTCTAGTTAACTCCACAGTATATTAAAAAATGTTAAAAATTCTAAAAAATTGACAATTGTTTCGATATTATCTAAATAGATAGAATAGAATTTTCAACATTTTTCAATATACTGTGGAGCTAACTAGAAACAGTAAGTTTCATTTAAAACACTAATATGAGTAGATTTCCCAAAGTAAGGGTCGAGACAGTTACTTTTATTCTCACATTTATACAGACGCTTCTAAATCCAACGACGCAGTAGGATGTGCTTTCGTTACTCCCAGAAAACAGATTCTGAATAAACCTACAATGTTCTGCAGTATATTTTTCTCAGAACTGTATGCACTATATGAAGCCCTTAAGTATATGAACAGCTTAAAAACTTAACAGTTGTTTGATACTAACGGAATATTCAATTTCTGTTTCGTCAATCTAGCATTTATATCCATATCATCCCTTTGAAAAGTTAATAAAATGCGAACTTCAAAAAAATTCAAGAAGACTCACGAAGTATTCAGTATAGTGTCCGGTATGTGGCAAAACGAGTGGCAACGCAGTAAGTCAATGTTGATACATGTAAAATTGGTTGTTACACCTTGTAAAGCTAACGGACTTAATCAGTTAACTCTCTCACGATTACGTTTAGGACATACTATGCTAACTCAATGTCCAATAGAGAAGCTAATAAACTTGCTAAAGGTAGGATATTGATGTTTTAAATAGTATTTAGTTCAATATTGTTGGTATTTAGTTCAATATTTGTAACTACTTAATTTTTAAGTTGTAATTATTGTATACTGTATAGATATTGTTCGGCCGCTAATAACCTTTTGGTGTATGCGACTAATTTTTGATAAGACAATAAAGAAGTATAAAATTTAGTTAAATTTTTTTCTATTTCAACAAAATATATCGCATTAACCATAGTAGGTTATTAACGACGGAATTAACTACATGATAATGATAATTATTATCCTGAAATAAGGCTTCAAATGTGTTGGGTAGTTCACAGTTTTTTCTAAGGATAAGTTTCACTGTTATAGTAACATTACATAAATCACATACTGGGTTTACTTCACGATTTATTAGGTAAACTATGAGTTAGTTAAGTATGCCCCAACCGGAGACGTGAAATAATCACTTACTGTTGTCTGTTATGGGAAAATGGTACCGCTTTTGATATAGTGGTTTAATTTCGGGAAGTTTTGATTTACTTTTAGTCCACTAAAATTGCCATAATGGAATCGTTTTCTTATTCAAAACGCATTTTAGATCCGAACAAACCACTTTTGAAATTGTTACTACACTTTCATCTTTAATGGCATTACGAGCACATCTGCTTCTTCGTTCCTACTAATACCAATATGGGATATTAGCCATATCAAGATGATATCCTTGTCTCGTTCTCTGGCAATGTAGATTTCTTTCTTAATGTGATGAACCAAATCATTCGTATAGAGCAGGGCTTCTTAAGCTTTTATCATTCACGACCACATTTATGATTGCAAGTTTCCTTGCAACTCCATATGAATATAAAAAAAATATATTTTTATGATTTATTTATTAGGTAACAATATACAAGGGGTCCCAAGTTATCGTTTACAGGCAATATTTCACTTAATTCAAAAGATAATCCAATATACTGCAAAACCTGTTGTGGACTACATCAAAATTCCTTCCTAATGACGTGATGAATTTCCAGGTTATTTCTTTCAATACCATTGTTAAGATTAGTAAATAGAAATCTGTATTTAGGCACTGTATATATTAGGACATTTTTATATCATACCTTCATTCGTTTTGACAAAGCTACTGTGTTAGTGAAACGCGTCAACAAGTTTAAATTGAACATTCGTTCAAATAAATGAAGATTTAAACAAGTTATATTGTTTCATTTGATCGTTTAGTATGAATCTTTATCAAGTAAAATCCTCATCTATTCAATTTTTGAAGAAAGCTGATATCAGCTATCTGGCTGTATGGTATTTTAAATTACTTTTAAAAAGTGCAGTGTGTACGCAAAATTTGTGCTTCTTCGGGCAGTGTTCCAGAAATCATGTATTCCCTAGATACATGAAATTACAAACAGACAGCAAGAGCAGTCCAGCCAACAAAGTCAGTATCTATGGCAAAGAAAAATGGTTAAAAGAAGAAAAGAACATTCAGTATAGTAAGAGATATATTTTTAGTATTTATGTTAAGGTAATTCATTCACAACTATCACATATACTACATTCCATAGAGTTTGACATTTTAGATAGGGACATAAGAGATAAAATTAAAGTAATTGTTCACAAAAAGTATCAAGGAGAAAAACGTAAATTAAAGTCATTAATAATCAACAAACCAGTATCAAAAAACCCACAAACCAAATTCTCAGAACATAAATTTTTTAATAGATTCGTCAATCTTTCAAATACAATTTTTTCAGTCAAAGAAGTTCAATTATTACAAAAAGATTTCAAACATAATACTCAACCCACATGTTCATTGGATAACTTCAACAAACTAGGTATAGAAACAGAAATTAATTTGTATAATTTTCCAAATAATAATTCTAATATAAAACATAAAGCTTCAGAAATTATTAAAAAAGTATTTGTAGAGTTTAACAAACCCAATTTTGAATTATCAGTCGCCAAATCAATCCAACAAAAATCAAAGTCAAATAGTCTTATTTTCACAAAAGCAGATAAAGGAAATACGGTAATAGCATTACCTAAAGAAGATTATATATTAAAAATCAACAATTTTATTCAGGCAAGCAATTTTGAGACCCTTAAAAAAGACCCAACTAATAGATTTCAGAAAGAAATAAAATTAGCAGTAGATAACGCGAAATCAATAATTAACGATAAATAAAAATATAAATTATTTTTACCCAATTCGCAACACCCTGAACTTTATTCATTAATTAAACTCCATAAAGAGGGGTGCCCAATCAGGCGAGTTCTTTCTTATTCCACAGCACCTTCATTCAAAATTTCGAAGATTCTCATAAATGTCATCTCTAAATATTGTTCATTCATACCTCGATTTTCAGTTAAAAACTCAACGGAATTAATTAATAATATTCAAGATATAATACTACCCCATAATTCTAAATACATATCATTCGATGTAACAAATCTGTTTCCTAGTATACCTCCTAAAGAAACTATAACTCTTGTTGATAACTTGCTCACATACAATAATGTTAATCCTATAATTCACTCTGATATCATTACTTTCTTAAAAGTGTGTTTGAATCAAAATCATTTTCATTTTAATGGAGAGGTTTATAGCAGTAAAGATGGTTTGATTATGGGCAACCCCCTCAGCCCTCTACTAGCAGAAATTTCCATGGATAATATAGAAAAAATATTTCATGAACTCCTCCTTAGTAAAAAATTTATGTACTGGCACCGATATGTGGACGACATTGTAGCTAGCTTCATCGGTACAAATAGACAATTAGAGAGCTTCATTACTTACATAAACTCCATTCACAATAATATCAAATTTAGCGTAGAACTTGAACAAAATAAGTCTATAAACTTTCTAGAACTTACAATTTCAAATATAAATAATAAACATGATTTTTCTATATTTCATAAACCGTCACATACAGATATTACAATTCACAATAGTTCGGTCCACCTATTCAGTCATAAACTAGCAGTTTTCAATAGTATGATACACAGACTCTTAACAGTCCCATTAAATATTAATAATTATAACAAAGAAATCAAAGAATTAAATATCATAAAACAAATAGCAGTTAATAATAATTACGATCCAAATTTAATTGACAATATCATGAATAAAAAGATAAAAAAACAGACTTTAGAATAAGTATTCCCTTCAGATAAGAATAATAATAAACAATTTAAAAGCTTGACAAACTTTGGAACACCATCCTTGAAAATTAAATCATATTTAGAAACTTTAGACATGAATATTTCCTTCAAAACTGATTACAATTTATCCCAATTCATTAAAAATAAAAAATCTAAATCTTCAAAATTAAACAAATCAGGAGTTTATAAATTAAAATGTGGTAATGACAATTGTGATAAAATTTATATCGATAGAACTTTTAGAAATTTTGAAACTAGAATTTCGGAACATAACCGTAGCTATGACAACAAAAAATTTGATTATAACTATTCAAATCATTTATTAGAAAACCAACACATTTTCGACTCAAATTTTGAAATTCTCCATGTAGATATAAATCAGTCTCCTTTATTAAACCTCTTTACCTAGAAGATAGCTTAGGAATGTTTGTAGTGAATGAATTTTCAGGTAATTTCTTTCAATAGCATTGTTAAGATTAGTAAATAGAATTCTGTATTTAGGCACTGTATATATTAAGACATTTTATATTTTAGCTTCATTCGTTCTGACAAAGCTACGATGTTAGTGAAACGCGTCAACAAGTTTAAATTGAACATTAGTTCAAATAAATTAAGATTTGAACAAATTGTATTGTTTCATTTCATCGTTCAGTATGGATCTTCATCAAGTAAAAGCCTCATCTATTCAACTATTATTTTTTTTGGTGATAATAATAAAAAACCAACAATTGTGTTACATTGTTGTATTCCAAATAGAGTCGTGCACAATTTTCAACAAAAATATACTGGGGGTGTCATTTTAAAACTATTTCGGTTGAGATCGTTTAATTTCGCTAAGATATCTGACAAATAACATAGCTTGGATAATCATAAGTCATTTTGAAAGAAAGCAGCAAGTTCACATTTTCGTTCAGTTAAAAATATTTCGATTTCGTCCTTCAATAACAATAATCTTCCTATACTTTGACCTCTTGTCAAACATCTTACTTCTGCATGTAATAATAAAGTTGTTTAGTTGAAATCCGTATCCTTACAGAGATTTGAAAATAAGCAGCTGTTAAGGGCATGGCTCTTAATAAAATTTATAATCTTAACAGCATCCTGAAGCACATCGTTCAATTCTGGTATTTTTTTGCTGCAAGGGTCTCTCAGTTAATAAGGCAGTGAGTAAAAGTTATATGATCATAATCAACTGCTTGAAAAAATGATTTAAAACCAATATCCGTCATCGCTCTTGATCCATATGTGCATATTTCATAGCAATATTTCCATTCTAAACCCTCAGTTTTTAAAAATTCGTCAACTTTACAATATATGCCTTTCACTGAGGTATGGGCCCTTCATAGGACGACAAAATAAGAATTCTTTCTCCACGATTTATGTATAAACGTACGTGACATATACTAACAACTGAGCCAATTTTGTAATATCCCTTGTTTCGTCCAACTGAATTGAAAATATTGGGCTTTCTTTAATTCTTGTAATAAGTTGTACTAATTGGTCCTTGTTAATATCAGAAATTCTATTCGAGATAGTGTCATCCGATACAGAAACTTTTCGAATATCATTGCCATATTTACTTCCATGTAGTATTTCTACCATTTTAATAGCAGCAGGTAATACAAGATCTTCTCCAATGGTGAACGGCTTCTTATTTTTAGCAATACAATATGAAACTTCATATGACGCTTGTAAATATTTTTCATTAACGGTCATAAATTTTTCAAAGGCTTTTTTTCCTTCATTTAAATATTTAAACAGTCTTTCAAAATATTATTTTGATTTATTGACAGACGAAACATGCTTTGATTCAAGATGTCTTTTAAATTTTGATGGTTTCATACTCTCCGGAGCCAATAATTCATTGCAGATCAAACAAAGAGATTATTTATTACCTTCACAATTTTGAAATGTAAAGTTAAATTGAAGAAAATACTTATCATATTTTCTTTTTCGCACATTAGATGCCTGTTTTTCAGTCCTTTGTCCTGCCTGAGGAGAGTTTGTAGCATTATCATCTGCGTCATTACCATTATTATTTAAGTTCAGCCATTTATCCACGGCTAAAAATTATTTTGATCGTAAAATCCAATAAATATATGAAAATAACATTGCATATAATAATTGATTAATTAATTACCGAATAAATAAAAATAAAACTAAAATCTCGTTACGTGGGAACACTGACAATTCACTACCCTAGAATAGCGTCAATACTATACTAGTTCACATTACAGTCAGTGTTATTGAATAATTGTCTTTCTGCACGTGTGCGCGCGCATTCCAACCTTTGTTTATGTGCAGGTGTGTCTCTGCACAAATACACATCTAGATGTTATAAAATCGTGTATATAAATATTTGACATTAAAATCTCTCGCGACCCCAGAATTTTGCTACGCGACCCCATTTAGGAACCGCGACCCATAGTTTAAGAAGGCCTGGTACATAGTATAGGGAATAGAGGGAACCTTAAGGAAAAGGACACGCTTTTGCTGGCTGCTTCCGTTAATATGTGTTAAAGCTTAATATATAGAGAATATTTCGGCCGAGATGATGCTTGTGTAAGATGGAAGTTTATACACTAGTTTCTGCGAAACAGTTACTACAGCTGTTTCTGCGCCTGTGGTCGTTTTTGAGACATCTGTGAATATATTGTGGTAGTTTTGGTAATTTTCCAGAATCTCGATTAACTTGGCACTTATTAAAGTTGTATTTGTATTTTATTTATCATTATTGTTAAGGTTTTGTCGCTATTTAGTATCTTTACCAACCAGTGTTCTATGTTATACGTAGCAATTGGGTAAACTGTTGGTAGATAGGAGTCTTGAAAGTACGTTCTAATTCTATCATAAAACGGTTTTGGTGTCCTCGGTTTTCCAGTAAGAAATCATACTAATTTATTTGAATTGTGTATACTGAAATGTTGGATTTTACTTATTGGCAATAATAGTAACTGCATAATTACCGCTAAGAAGTTTTCACCTTAAGCTAAGGCTGGCTCTCCTAATTCTCACTGTAGTTCTATAAGCTCTAAGTATAATCCTGAAATCGGAATTTTGGATTATTCAGAAATGTTGCGCATCTGTCGTGCTTGCTGAGTCACATTTTATAGAACCATAGTCTAATATTGTTCTTATAAGAGATTAATATAGCAATGTTAAAGTGGGTCCGTCGGCAACCTATGTCTAGTTAGATACCACCTTTAGAATATTCAATCTCCTTTGGCATTCCAAGGCTAGATTATTGATGTCTATTTTCCAATTTAATTTGCTGTCTAAGTGCATACCTAAAATTTTTGCAGAAGCTAGAATCTTGAGATTTTGGTATCAGTATCAGATTAGGTCGAAATACTTGGGGTTGGTTGTAAGTTGGCCATTGCTTTGTAGTTGGATGCGTTCACGCTGTTGATCATCAGTGACAGCAGTGTTGACCAAACAAATGATACTCCAACAACCCAAGCTAAGCTGTGAGGAACGTGCTGATGGCTGAATGGCCGCAGGGCGACCGCGAATGCCCCCCTGGGGGTACCAGGCGACACCCCCTTGGAAACAGCCTTTCCCAGTCATGTGGGGCACTGCCAGAGATGACGAGCATTTCCCTAGCTACTCGTGGGATCAGAATGGACCAACGGAAATATAAATCAAAACCGGAGGATGAGCGAGAACGCACACCTCCAACACCAAAGCACCGTCGAGGTAAAAGAATCTGAGGCAAAGAGAAGAAGAAAAGAGAGGCAGCTGGCTGGCGTCTCTACAGACACCACCAACGCCACTCGCCCCTCTCTATCTAATCCTAGCACCAGCGGCCAAAAATGCAAGGGTGGCGATGGCAATTCCTCCTCCAAAAGAGCCCTGGAACGCATCGCCCCCCAAGAAAACAAGCGCTTCTGCTCCAACACCTCGGAGGAAAACTCTTCCAGAGAAAAGAGGATACGGATGGTTGCTAAAGCAAAGAGCTACACCAAAGTAGCTACCGGCCATTTACGGGTAGCTATTATAGACAAGGCCGATCGATACGGTAAAATAATTACTGATAATGGAGACCTTGTCAAAAGACAACTAATGGAGGCTTTGTACGAAACCCTTATGTCCGCATCCGGCAGTCAGAAAAAGCCACCTACTTTTAGGTCATGGTCGCACTCTGGCGAAATAATCAGAGCCACCTGCGATAATGATGAAACGCTAGAGTGGCTAAGGAAAACAGTTTCAAAACTGAAACCGTGGAAAGAGGCTAAGCTCGACGTGGTATACGTCGACAACCTCCCCCAGCTGACAAGAGCCACCCTCTGGGACGAGGAAATGTGAGTCCCAGGAAAACGATCAATGAGGATGAGCTACGTGTTCACCTCATTCATTGTTAAAACGAAGAAACTCGACCCGGAATGGAAGAGATCGAGCACGAGGAACCCCAAGGAGCTGTTACTTCTGCGGAGACTGTCGAAACATCCTCCAAGTTGGCGACCGACAGTCTCCTGACAGAACTTACAGCTCTAAGCCAGGATACCCGCGACGTCAACCCACCTCCAACTGAGGAAGTGGAGATGGCCTAAAAGAAGTCATAACCCATCTCACCATCATCAAGCAGAGGTGGTAGCAGAGAAAGGTAAGATTTATTCAGTGTAACCTTCAACACGAAAAGGTGGCTTCGGCAACACTATGCCGCCACCTGGATGTGATGCAGGATACAATAGCACTTATCCAAGAATCCTGGATAAGACAAACGAAAATCTAAATAATCCATCAGGTTTAATTTTCAGCTTCCCAAGCAATCAGCAAAGTCATATACGTCCCTATAAATTTTAAGACCTACCCACTGACGCATTTTTCTTCCTCCGACCTAACGATAGTGAAGGTTAAATATGCACAGAAAAGTCAAAAGAAAGTGTTAATATTGGCATCCGCATACATCCCCTCAGACGCAGCTAAACCACCAACAATTAAGGAGTTGGAGGACCTCGTGGAACACTGTCTCACCCAGAAGCTTGAACAGGTCATAGACTGCGATTCAAACTCCCACAACGTAAGCTGCGGCAGCAAAGATATTAACACTAGAGGTAAGTCTTTTTATGATTATATAACTAATAAGAATCTCTGTATTCTAAATAGAGGTACTGAACCAACTTTTATTAACTCTCGTAGTCAAACGCGAATAGATATTACCCTATCTACTATTAACACTCCGAATATAATCTCCGGCTGGCATGTAGCCGACGATATTTCAATGTCAGACCACCGCTGGATAAAATTCGAAATAAAACTGGCGCTCACAACCTCTACAATTACTCGCGACCCCAGGAAAACGGACAGGACAAAATATGTCCACTGTTTGAAAGGGGATCTGCGAGGAGTCGAGGATGTGTCGCCTAACAATAAAGAAGATTTGGAAACTTATTCGGAAACCAGTCAAAACTCCATAATTAATGCCTACAAGATGCCTTGCCCACTCAGGCGGCTCGATCTTGAAGGAGCCTCCACTCCGTGGTGGTGCCATGAGATTGACCTGCTCAGGGGGACGGCGAGGAAATCTTTTTATAAGGCTAAAAGAAGCAGACTCAAAGAGGATTGGAACTCATACAAGTCTCACCTCAAGAAGTATGAAAAAGTCATTAGACAAAAACAAAGAGAAGCATGGAGAATCTATTGCGAGGGAATCGGGGATTTCCCCCAAGCAGCTAGACTCCAAAAAGCCCTCTCAAAAGATCTCCACCGTCATATCGGTATACTAACCAGACTCCAGAACCACAAATACGGCAGCCTGGGAGGATGAGGAGAATCACTATTCGACGGACGATGATTGGCGTATATCACGACACATCGTCGACGCAGACAGACTGAGGTGGGCCATCTCAGGCTTCTGACCCTTTAAATCCCCAGGAACGGACGGCATTTATCCAGCCCTACTTCAGTGGGGCCTGGATGACCTAATGCCGCACCTGGTAGAAATCCTCAGATCCTCACTGGCACTGAGGTATATAAAACCAGGAAGAATGCTCCATTCCATCCCAAAAGCATATCGACCCATTAGGTTAGGTTAGGTTTATAATGAGTGGGTCAATGAGGCCCTCCACTGCGACTCGTGAGAGTCTATTGTGGCTCATATATATATATATATCGACCCATTAGCCTCACATCGTTTCCAATGAAGACCTTGGAGAGGCTGTGCGAATGATACATACATAAGAGATGTGGTGATAACACAGAATCCACTGCATCCAAATCAACATGCATACACTCCAGGAAAATCCACCGATTCGGCTCTTCATCTCGTAGCGGGCCAAATCGAGAGATCGTTGGAAAAAAAGGAGTCCACCCTAGGTGTATTCATAGACATAAAAGGCGCATTCGGTAGAACCACCTTTCCTAAAATAACAAATGCAGTTTCCAACAAGAATATCCCCCAAAGCATAAATGGCTGGATATATAACATGCTCTCAAAAAGAGCAGTGTAGATGATGTAACCACCTTTGACAGTAAGTTAACGTGGAACTCTCACTTAGAAAGTAGAGTTGAAGAAGCATATATTTCTCATGAGCAGTGTCGTAGAGTTATCAGCCGCACCTGGGGAATGTCACCGAGAGTCGCTGCCTTGATCTACACTGCCATCATCAGACCTATGCTGACGTACGGCGCGATTGCCTGGGGAGCTAAAGCAAATCAGCTGACAGTGGTCCGTAAGCTGGATCAAATCCAAAGAACAGCATGCCTCAACACAACGGGAGGCATGAGAACCACACCAACAAGAGCTATGGAGGTAATTCTCGGAGGTTGTTTTGATGACCATGGCACGTCTACGCTCTACCGGTATACAACCCAATGTAGGATCTGGTAAACTGAGACGTAACTTGTGACATGGGGCCCTCAGGGAGGTCCCACTGCTGCAGGCCAATACCAACTAGATTCCACCGCGATATGCCTTCAACAGGCTCTACAAGGTAATCTTCAAAAACAACGCACAAGACCCATTGGAAGGAGGCGCAATCCGCTTCTTCACGGATGGGTCTAAATCCTATGTGGGCTCAGGATGTGGAATTTTTCCCAGATCCCAGAATCTAAACACAAAATAGGCAATGGGCTGCGATGCAGGTGTTGCTCAAACAGACCTCACTCCTATCTGCATCGCTGCAAAAGAGATTACCAAAAAGAAAATCACAGGTAATAAAATATACACCCTTACGGACAGTAGACAAACACTACTAGCCCTGAACAGACCACGCATTACATCAGGCCTAGTACTAGAATGTCACATGGCCTTAATTGAAGCCTGTAACAATAACACGGTCACTTTAGGCGGAAACCGTATTGCAGACTCGCTAGCCAGGAAGGCAGCTTCCGACAAACTCTTGGAACCGGCAATTTTATTGGTCTATCGGCATCAGCGACGGCCGACCTATTAAAGGAACACTCCCTTAATAAGTTTAAGGGTAGATGAGACGACGCAGAAGGCTGCAGGCTTGCCAAGGAGCTGCTACAGTATCCGGATAGCAAAGTAGCTAAAAAATACGTGACTATGAACAGGCAGAACCTACGAGCAGCCACGGGTATTCTGACTGGTCACTGCCACCTACGAAAACACCTCCACAGACTAGGTCTGTGTAGCACCCCACTTTGTAGAGGATGTGAACAAGAAGATGAGACTGTCGAACACATTTTTGCGAATGTCAGACACTCTCTCATTTCAGGTTTCATGCATTCGGCGACCACAGGCTAATATACGCCGGTGTGAGGGAACTTAATTCAGGCGACGTTATCGCCTACTTCAAGGAAGTCAGCTGGATGACGAGCTAGAAGGAAGTTTTGAACCTCACAAGGATGCACAATGGGCCAATTGTGGCCTAAGTGCTGTGGGGTCACCCACCTTCCAAATTTTCACAGATACAGATACTCAATTTTTTTACTAAATAACATTCAGTGAGTTTTGAACGCTGAAAAACGTACTTCTTTATGATCTCCAGGTTTTAAAGGAAATCTTGGAGAAAAGTATTCATTGTGGTCAAATTGGTACCTTTTAAGAAAACAATTAGTTAGTCAGTGTATATGCTTGCTTTAACGGGTGCTTTCATATTTTCCAAAATACTATCTAAGGCTACAATGTTGGGCTTATTACGGAACCTTGTGGAGTCCCATTATCTTGTAATTTATTTTCAAACATCGGTATATTTATTCTCACAACTAAAGCTCTTTTTTGGAAGAAATTTTTAAGTGACTTTGCATGTTCTATACAATCAACATCGTCAATATATGATATCGCCAAACTGTGGAGAATGCCCGGTTAAAATCGAAAAATATGGCTATGCACTTCTGATTTAATGCGAAACCCTCATGCACCAAGTTTTCTAGTTCAAGAATGTTATCTAGAGTTGATCTATATTTTCTGAGGTGTCAGCCGTTTTCCGTTTATCAATTATCCTATCCTATTTTTACGTAAAGATACTAATCTAGTAGCTAACTACGTTTTCGAATTGATACCTCGTAGAGGGTTTTTATTTATAATTAAATAAAAATATCACATTTGGAAGAGTTATGATTCTATGATTCTCATACTCACCTAAAAAGTTATTATTGCCTAAATAATTTTTAACAGAATAAACTCCTCCTGAACAAGGACTGGTTCTTTGACTGCACGTACATATGTCAATAGTAGAATGAGTAAAATTTGGATTCTCGTAAGCCTCGTTGGGTTTCCCAACAAATTGCTGTACATCATGTTGCTCTTGTCTGAAAAAATTAATTTTGAAAACTGTTAATATAAATTTATGAGCGCGTCAGTGAGTATAGATACTTATAATGCACCTATAATGAAATTATTGCTAATAGTACAATTGTGTGCGACTTCTATTTTAATTAGAAAATTGTTCTTAACTGGTATACCGTTGGCTTTTATTTTTATCTTGGTTCAAACTGGTTATTAGGAAAGCTCCACTCAATTATGTTTGATAATATTAGTTTCTAATTATTTTCTATACTTCTTATATTCCTAATGGGACATTGTTTGGACGGTTGTTTAAAATAATTCGCACAAATAATTATGCAATGGATATATAATTCAAATTTATTTATTAACTCACATCTAAACTTGAGAAAAATTTATATTATGGAAATTAAATCGATCAACAAATATATACAGGTTTTTGTTGAATATAGGTTTTAGTATGCAAATATGAATTTATTCTTACGAACCTAACAATGTTCAGTGAAAATCAGTGCAAATTAAGAGACTGCATAATATCCACATACAGATTGGCAAATTAATTTTGGCAATCGGAAGTTTGGCAACGTCCGATGCGCCGTAGCAAAGACGTATGCGGATTGCAAGAGCTCACTTCGCTGGCAGAATTCGTGAGCTTCGTTTCGACAGTACAGTTCAGAGAAAAGTGTGATTACCGGGGTTGTGCAATACCAACTTGTTATGGCGACTCCAGAAAGTTGAGCGAGCAGTGTCGTGAAATAATTATGAACGTTTTGAATTTCATGACCGAAGAGGCAAACAATGGCAAGTCAACAATTCCAATAACAAAGGTAAGTTTCAATTATTGCAATAAAATTTTTAAACCAAAGTAACTATTTAACAAACTTACAATCGATAGTAAATTTTTGAATTCGATTTTCGTACATAGAATATGTATTAGTTAAACGACTTAAAAAAGTGATATTAGGGTAAGACAAAGTATTTTATGCACCCGTGTGTCAATTTTATGCACTCATGGGTCAATTTTATGCACCTTTATGTCATCATAACAAACAAATCGTCGCCATTTTTAGTCCATTTAGAGCAACCTAGATGAGAAATTTTTTGGTTTTTGCATGCCTGCGGCTCAGGCGTCAATTTTTCCAGTCGTGAAAAAAGCACCACTTTATGCACTTGTTGCATAAATAACTTTTCTGTTTCTGTCTATAGAAGTATATAAAAGGGCACATGTTTATTTTGTGTAAGATACCTATTTAAATGTAATAGGTTTTTGAGCTTATAATTATAACTATTATACTCATTTCATACTTATCTCTATTACGTTTCGGTTTTATTATTTGTTTTGAAATTCTCACTTACTAATGCAGATTAGGAAGTTCAAGGTAGTATATTTAGATGAGATACTAACATATGAGGCTATTATTGTTTTAATACATTAATTATTTACCATTGAGATATAAAAAAACCGGTAAGCAGTAATTTGATGATGGAGATAAGTCTTTCGTAGAATAAATACGTTACAATTTCTAGTAATTTTGAATTGAAACATTTTTATTGCACTGCACTTCGTCTGTGGCGCTGACGAGAACGTCCTTCTTAGAGTCTATATAGCACTAATTCGTTTCAAAATGGACTACGGCTGCTTCATTTACATGACAGCACCCCCAACTTATTTGAAAATACCTAACTCAGTTCACAATACTGCTCTTCGACTTTGCATTGGTGCTTTTTGCATCAGCCCAATGAACCACCTCTCTTCCTTAGACGATACTTCTAGCATACGCCGCTTCTGTATCATGCAACCCGTCTAATCCTGTTTTTGACATAGGCACCTCTATAGTTAATCTACCTACCAATAACTCTCCTCGCTCTATAAAATATTTTCCCCGGCTTATAGCTCCTCTATTGAACGGCATATACTTTATCATTTCCATCCCCTTTAAACCCTCCTTGGAACAAGTACCTATTCATATTTAACACCTATCTCACCATTCATAATGAACACGAGACCTACACACAAATTCGTTCGATTTAGTCCTTCACACAGACGCTTCCAAAATACTCACCGGTGTCGGATGCGCCGTCACTACTACACATGATATTATAAGTAACACTCGGTTGCCCACTTTATGCAGCATATATACAGGAGAGATGTTTAGAATCCTTGAGGCTTTCAAATATATTCCCTCTTCATCTAAACATGTCTGTACGAATTTGAATTCACCCTTAAATTCCTCCTGTAACCATTATCCACGCAAAAACTATCTTCAAATATTTTCTTATATATAACGAAAATAACAGAATGATAAAAAACGACACCTGCAACATTCAACTCACCCGCCGTTTATGACGGTTAAAGTTGAAACTTTCATCACCCATTGGTCAATTTCCCACATGATTTCCCACTCTGAACAACACATAAATACCAATTCAACCCGACTTTCCCTGACTACTCATCCGTTCATCATACAAAATAGTACTCAAGTTATAATAATTCGCCGGCATTACCAGCATAAAACTGGAACAATCATTTCTTAATATCAGATGATGTGATAAATAATACTCATACAGCCAACATTCAGTGATACAATGAATTGTTCTGCAAAATGAACAATATGTATAATACATTTGAAATATACAACAGTGAAAGTGCAACCAAATTCATTTTATTTATCCTTATAACTCATCTAAGTTACAACACATTCTACCACGAAGGTGGTTGGTCCTTCGTAGTCAACAAAACTGAACAACCTTCCCGCATTTTGCTAAAATACAACGAGAACGCGAAACAATGTCGCTACCTGCATTAACTGCCTATCCTCTATAAATTCTTGACCATATAAATTCACCGACCATCCACTAGCTCAAAACGCACATGACTTCCAATCCCTTCATGCTCGGCATATTAAAGTTTCACTCATTTGGCTTCCATCTCCCATCGGCCTTGATGGCAACGAAACTGCTCACCAACATGCCAAAGAAACTGCCTCCCTCGTTACCACTGATACTACAATTCAACTAAGGCAAGATCTGTAATCCTTATTCAAGGCCTTAACCGTAAATCTTGGCAAATTCATTGGACCAACAAGAATACAACTCTTCGTGAAATTCAACGCATGCTTGGCCGTCTTTCACTTAACGAGTGTTCATAACATGATGCAAGGATTGTTAGAAGACTGCGAATTGGCCACACAAGTTTGAAAATAGCCCAACATGTCACGCCTGTAACTGTCCTGTTACCGTCAAACAGGTATTGATAGATTGTCAACTGTACAACGACGTCGGGCTGAGAAACAACATGAAGCCTAAACTAAAAGAAATGTTAACTTATCCCAGTGAACTATCCAAAACTATACAGTTTCATAAAGACATTAATATTTTTTATAAATTATGATATTATGCAATGAACCGTGCCAATGGCCATAGCAGTCGAGTTTAAACTTGAATTGAAAAAGTTGAAAATATATGATAAGTTTAATATTAGAGGAAAAATTATTAAAATAATTTTGATAATAATTAGGTTTGTCTAATAATTTAAATGATTGTTAAATTGGGACTGTTAAAGTTAGGGAATATTAAGCCTTACGATAGCGACAATAATAATTTGAACATATTTATCATACGTTGTGGAACATTGATTGAAACTTACGCATATTATAATGATGCGGAGGTCAAAAATCATATGTTGGAGTGTATCCAGGAACAATTGGTGGTAAAAAAAGAAGCCATGGTCGGGAATAGAATTGAATTAAATACATGGCCCAAAATTGAAGAGGCATTGAGACAATGTTTCTCAGACAGGAGGGATTTAGACTGCATATTGCTAAAATTACAACTATTGCGACAAAACGGCACCAAATACCTTCATAGCAGGATATACTGGTGTCTTTTAAAATAATATAAGTATATCTCAAAGAACCAAATTCTATAGAAGATTCAATGGCTTATGTGAATGAGTTTTAGAGATTGTACGGTCAATTTAGTGAAGCAATCTTTTAATAATAATAATAACAATTTCAAATTATCAAATCATAATTTTTGTTGTCATAGTACTAATAATTTTGATTGTCCCAGAAATAACAGTTATAATAAATACCAATAAAATAATGATAACAATTATCAAAGATCAACTTTTCCAAGTCAACCTATAAACATTCAACCACACGGCCTCAGCAACCACGATATTACTGAACTGAACCGATGTTAATAACATAGAGAAATTTCGTAGACTACCTAAGAAATAATAGTAATTTTACTTCACAAAATAATAATAGTAGATTCCAGAATAATTATCAATATTTCCGTAATAACGGCCAACAACCAAATTTTACTTCTTAGGAATTATGTAGTAATAACTATGAAAATGAAAGTAAAGAGGAAGAAATAACAATAATATTTTGAGAATTTTGCCTGTTCCGAACAGACTAAAATTTTTCGGAAAACCCCTCAACCATATTATGTTGTTAATGCAAACTCAATAATTAATAAAGAAGCTGATCATTCGCCAAAAACAGAAATTCATGAGGAAATAGGAACATATTCATTACCAGATTTATCAAATTTGTTTAATATTGAAAGTATTCTAGAAAACAATTAAATAGGGAGTAATGAATATAATAACAAAACAATTATATATCTGTATAAATGTCCAAATAAAATCACTAAATAAAAATTTTGTAATGAACGACACTGAATTACGCCCTTGGAAAACCCAATCATTGAAATAAAAGGATATACAAGGCAAATAGATAGGGAAATAATGAAAACAAATAAAAATATATAAATTCTTGAAGAAAAAGTAAGTCAAGGGAATGAAAATGATATGAAGAATGAAAACTGTAACAAGAAGATAGAAGAAAATAATCAGATTATAAATAATAAAATTGATGGATGAAACAAGGAGCTGAATGAAAACATAAAGAAGAAGATGAAAGAAAGAAATGAAAACATAAAAAAGAATATAAATGACAAAACTGAAGAAAGAAATAAGGAGATAGAAGAAAGTAACAAGAAAATGAATGAAAACATAAACAAGAATATAAATAAAAAATTGGGACAGAAATAAGAAGATAAAAGAAAGTAGCAGAAACGTGGAAAAAACGAGTAAAGAAAGCAATAAAAAAGTAAACAAGATAATTCAAAATCGTAAAGATAAGAAATGATTAAACTTGTTCATTGCACAAAACTATTAGAAGTTGTAGAAACTATAGAAGAGCAAAAATCCCAAATTGGAATATTATCATGTATATAAAAATGGACATAAAGGTATTAATGAACTCAAAAATTCACTTAGCTCAAAATATTATTGGCCGAAAATTACATAAATAATTGTGAGGTATGTCAGAAAAAAATATAACAAGAATCCTCCTGTAATTGAATTCAATTTAACTCTAACAGCAACTAAACCTTTTGATCACGATATCGATATTTTTAAAATATCTAAACAAGCATTTTTAACAATGATTTATACATTTTCTTGCTATGGACACGCATATATAATTCAAAGTATAACAGGTGTTTCTATTGTTGCAAAACTTATTGAGTTCTATATAAAATTACAGCGGATTGTGGATCAGAACTGAAAAATAACGATTTGCTAGACTTTTGTAAATTACATAACTTTGAACTTCACTATACCACAGCGAGAAATAGTCATTCTAATTCATCTGTAGAATGTGTTTTTAAATGAAACTCACGGTCTCTAGTTAATTCCACAATATAATACAAGTTATTGAAAATTCTAAAAAATTGACAATTGTTTCGATAAATCAATATTATCGTCAGAATGACAGAAGTTACATTTCATTTTATGCCTACCTGATGCTTAGTAGTTATTTTTGGCTAGACCAAGAAGTAACCTAACTTGTGATTGGCTTAATATATATTTATAGAAAAAAGAAGAAGATGTGATATTACAAATATTGAAGCTTACAAATTATTAGCCCTATGGTGATATCCTGGATATCATTTTTCCAATTAAGATCAGTATAACTGTGCAATGATATAGAAAACCAGGAAAACTATATCTGCTGATCTTTACAATTATCACTTAAGAAGACAGTTTATTAGTGGAGAATTCCCTAGATTCAACTGTTCATTGACAACTTGATATTGTGGGTTTCTTCAGTGTCTTCTAATTTATAATTCTTCAAGGAAATCCAGTTCTTGTTTCTTATCACAGATATGCAATACTTCCAGTTCTATGTTAGGTGTCAAATAATGTTTGGTGTCTAGTAGATGTTTTGCGTAGTGGGATTTATTTGGTTGTTTTAATCTGTATGCTCGTAAGTGCTCACTGTATCGTATTTCAAAATTCCTAAGGGTCTGTCCAAATAGACAGCATTACATTCTGGACATTTGAGTTTATATATACCTGACTTCTATAATAGTGGTATTTTTGTTTTTACATTTAACAATTTTGTACTAACGTTACTTTCTATTTTAAAAGAAATTGTTGTATTCGTTGCTGAAGATATTATCTTTAAAATATTATTAGAAATATTTCCTGCATATGTGATGGTTATATAAGTTTTAATTTCGTCAGCTTGTTTAGGATATATTAGTTGTAATGCCACTTTTCCTCTTTTTTACTAATTAGCTTATTTATCATATCTAATCGATAACCGTTAGATGTTGCTATTTGTCTAATTGTATTAATCTCTATATCAAAATTACATTTTTTCATAGGAACTGAAAAAGCTCTATGTATCATTGAATTATATGCTGCTAGTCTGTGTGACACAGGGTGGTTAGAATTGAATACATTATTAACTCTTTGAATTTTTAAATCAAGAAAATTGATTGAGCTATTTTCTTCAATTTCTAATGTAAATTTAATTTTCGGGTGTAAATTATTGATGTGGTTGAAAAATACATCTAATTGTCGTTCACTACAGTCAATTTCATCTGTAGAATGTTTCTAATTGAACAGTTTCGATATCGTCGAGAGACTAATAATGATTTAACCCCTAATCATCTCATTCTGTCACTCAATTTACACCATTGTAAATAATTAAAGGGCATATTAATAACCCATATCCATTTGATTCGAACAATCATTTAATATAATCCCATTATGTGCAAAATCATAAAGAAGCATCCAAACTTTTGTATCAAAAAATTCAAAATAACAATGTTCAAGTGGAAGAAAAAATAATTAATAAAATAAATGAAATTGGAACTGACCCACCAACATTTTCAAATCAAGATACAGCATATATACAAACGAAATTCAGAGATAACAAATTAAGGTGGAGGCACCGGTTATTGACACCTTAAGGCTCTTAATGTCACATGTCGAGTTTATTCATTGGATAAAAACTCTAATTTCCTCAATTTAAAGGACGCATAATTTCACACATTGGTTATTTATCTTTTGAAATCTTCCATTGGATTCATCAGAAAATTAACTGGATGAGTGAATCAATGATCATAAATCAGATGTGCGACAGGACCAACGGTTGACATGGCGAAATCAACACTGCATCACCTTTTGCAATAGTGTGCACCAGTTTAATTGAAGTAAATGTGTGGATTTTGGAGAGAGTGCAATGATGATTATCTAATTTTTTGAACAAAATTCGCTTAGGTGCAATGACATGTGAAAAGTGTGACCATTGACATACACAATTATTGTCTTTGGTATGGAGTTTCTTATCAACCAAGGGTTGAATATATTGGTGACATACTCATAAAAACTTTCGCTTGTCATCCATCCACTGTCAGTGCGACCTACGCCTCAGGACGGGGGTATCTTCTCAACAATTTTCTGAGGGATTCTTTGGTAGGAGTAAACTATCATCGGGGGTGGAAGATCTCCAAAAGCATTGCACATGACCAATGTGTTGAGGCGCTCTTTTTCATTATTATTGATGAAAGTATAGACCGCTTTCTGACCTTTCTTAACAAGGACTTTGTCTTCTTTCGGCAGTCTCATCACAGTTGAAGATACGCTTCGGATCATCTAAAATCTCCAGATAATTATTTATTTCCAAGTATACCCGGATTTCCTTGAACCAGTGGCAAAGTTTTTCTTCTGTAACATCTGCTCGACTTTTTGTTGAATTCTGAGAAACTCTCAGCGATATTTCTGGATGCCTTCTTAGTAAGGCTTTATACCATTGCCTTCGTGGACGGCCATTTGTGAATGTATTTTTCCTCTGTAATTTTTGCACCAATATCTCCACACTATCAAGGAGTTGAGTTTTAGTTGCTGGAAAACCATATTCAGCTGAATGGAAAATCCATTTTACTAGTATGTCCTCCTCTTTCTTGGTACAACGCTCTCAGTGCCAATTTTTCTTTCAATCGGCATTTTGTCTTTGTGTTTATATAGGAGGGTAGTTCTCGGGACTTTATATAAAATACTTGCCCGTTTCGTGGACATACCCTCCGGTATTGCCTGAAGGGAGTTTTTCATGTCGTTGTCAGAATAATTGAACCTTTTTGCCATTTTTGTGTTCTGGAAATAAAGACTGGCATCAGTTAATGACCTACAAGTATCAATTATTGACACCCGCGAGAATCACTCAAATATCAACAAAAACATTCTGAATATGGGGTGTCAATAACTGATCATTAGGGTGGAGCGAAAATTTTTTTTCTTAAATCGTGTACGCATTATATGCTAAAAGGTATCAGTTGCATTGAAGATTACATCAACATTTTATTTTTTGTAATCACCGACCATCTTCAGGGTCCGCTGGATACCAAAAAATCAGGTGATTTAATATTTGCCTTTCTATTTAAAAATTACATTGTCTATTTGAAGGTTTATTTTACCTCGCATTAGCAAAATTTAAGACCCCCCACAGAATCTAAGTCCTCAAAAAAAATCGAATCCTCTCCCCTCACCCTTGAGGGTGAAATAGTCATACATTTCGAGAAAAGTGAATAGTAAACAAATGATATGAATCGGGCAAATTAGCGGATGTTTTTAGTCGAATACTAGCTAGAAGTGTTGTTATGGTCAGTTTAAATATGACCTTGACTAAAATTGTCTCATTTACTGGTATATTCCATACATTCTCTCATTATTATAAGAGATAGTAGTGCGGTGAGAACGTTTGGTCGTTGTAATACGTTAGACAATTTTGTTATATCGTTAGTACAAAATGGCAAGTGCAAGTAACTTAAAAACACGATATAAAAGTGCATGTCCTATATTTGGATAAGGGAGTGATTTGGACAATAGAGTTAAACTGACATATTATGAAGTGTTATTTATATAAAGAGGCAACATTTTTTGATATTTCTAGTATTCTTATACAAAAAATAGAAGAACAATGTGAGTGGGCTTCATTTCCAACCCTCAGTAAGCCAAAAATAGTAAAAATGTTGAAGGGCTATCACAAAAAGTATATGAACATCAAGAAATCATTCCGCAAAAAAGACTTTTTTCACTTGAAATCAGATGGTTTTGTAAAGCAAGCAGAAACTACTCTGTTTGATATATCTTACTGCAAATGCAACAGTTTTTTAAACTGTACTTGTAGTAAGGGTAAGAAAATCCCGAAATTGGAACAAGCCTTTATTATAGATTAAAGGACACTTCGACAAATGGCTATAGGAACTGTAGATATTAAAACATCAAAACACATGTTAAAATAAACGGTTTTAAAGACTAAAACTAACTTTTCTGCATCTGTGGCCCTGAATAATATTCTATCATAAAATTGTCACTTGTATACATTTCGGGGGATGTATCGTGCTAACAAACCGAAATTTGTCCAAAAATAACCAAAAATGTAATATATCTGGATTTATAGGACCCGCTGTACTCGCTCTAGTCAGCTGAAAATCAATAGGTTATATCTGCGAGACACTTTGAACAATATTCAATCATAAAATTGGTCTCTTGTATACACTCTGGAGGCTGTATCTTGCTAACAAACTGAAAATTCTCCAAAAATGTCTAAAATTTGGAATTTCAAGTACCATAGAACCCGGTGTACTGGCTTTAGTGAGCTGAATATCAATAGGATTTATCTTTAAGACGCTCTGAATAATATCCAATCATAAAATCGGTCACTTGTATATACTCCGGAGGCTATATCGTGCTAACAAACTCAACTTTCTCCACAAATGACAAAAATATCTTACTTAAAGTACTATAGCACCTATTGTACTGGCTCAGGTGAGCTAAAATTCAATAGGGTTCATCTGTGAAGTGTCCTGAATAATATTCAATCATAAAATTGGTGACTTGATGAACTCCGGAGATTGAATCGTGCTAACAAACTGAAATTTCTTAAAAAATGACTAAAATGTCGTACTTCTCGTACCATACCAGCCGTTGTGCTGGCTCTGGTGAACTGGACATCAATAGGGTTCATCTGCGACATGTCCTTAACAATATTCAATCATAAAATTGGGAACTTGTTGCAATCCGGAGGCTGTATCGTGCTAACAAGACATGTAACGAAAAGTGGCCGACGACAACGACGACATCCACATAGGATGTTTTTTCTAAAAACAGTTTTTTTGGGTTGTTATTGATGGAAAACGTGAAAATAACTCTTAAGCAAATTTAAAATTTCCAACTTTTTTTGAGGTAAACCAATACTTTTCTTGCATATTACATAGGTTGGGCGGTAAAGTAGAAACGTAGTCGAAAATTAGCTTCAGAAACAGCTCGTACAAATTTGCAAATAGCTGCTGCTGCAAGTAATTCAAAACAAGTTGCTGTTGATAACGAACAAGACGACGAAGAAATTGCTCCCGTTCAAAATACAGTTTTGTTAGACAAAGACTTCATATGCAATATTTGAAATGAACCGTCTACTTCTTCAGGGGTGATGTTAACACAAATGAGAAAATCTCTAATAGCAGTAGCTTTAGAGTGTGATAGGACTTCTGTTTCTGATCGAACAGCAGCAATAATTGCCTCTGCTGTATTAATGGACTTTGGCATCATATTGAAAAGTGCAAAAAGTAACGTAATAGACAGATCAAAAATTCGAAGAGCAAGGAAAAGACAAAGGAACGTATTCCAAGTACGTGAAAAGGGAGAACGTCAATGCCCTGCAGCAGTTTATTTTGATGGTAGAAAAGACCGAACCGCAAAAATGTAGCGACGTTGTAGAAAATATTACCGAACTACTGTGGTAGAAGAGCATAGAGCATATTGTCTTATTAGAGGAACCATTTACCAGATATATGGGCCACGTCAATCTACAATCCGGACATTCAAAAAGTTGCGCAAAAAGTATGTTAAATGACTTGAAATCATATGCAGACTTATCCCAACTCGTAGTGTTGAGATGCGATGAAACCGTTACGAATACTGGTACAAAGGGGGGAATTTTAAGACTCATTGAGTTAGATTTAAACCGAAACTTACATTGGTTCATATGCCAGCTACATGGTAATGAACTTACTCTTCTGTTTTTGTTTTATAGCATAGACGGTACAACAACTGGATCAAAAACTTTTTCTGGTCCGATTGGAACTGACTTTTGAGACATTACCAATAGTGACATTCGATAAAATTAACTCTGAACTACCATTGGTGGACGTAAAAAACCTTAGTTCTGATCAAAAATACCTATTGGAGATCAGTCAAGCTGTCATAAGTGGAAACGTGCCCGATGATCTGAAAAAAAGAAATCCAGGAAATTTGGCTCACGCACGTTGGGTTACTTTTGCCAACAGAATATTACGACTATATATTGCCACCAATCAGCAGAACGAAAATTCAAAAAAACTGGCGGATTATGTGGTAAAAGTGTATGCACCTATTTGGTTCCGCATAAAAAACATAATTTATGTACAGATGGTGCAAATAACCTGTTTCATTTCATGAAACTTCCCGGATATTTGAATGAGAATGACAGAAAAAATGTCGATGCGGCGATTCAAAGAAATGTTTATTTCGCGCATCCAGAAAATGTACTTCTTTGTATGGTTGCTGATTCATGACAGCTTATTAGTAAGCTTGCATTACGCCGCATTTTAAAAGTGAGAAGCGCTAAAAAAAACGACATGACAGCTGTAAAGGTATTCAAATTACCGTCGCTGAGTTCAAGCCGAAGACTACATTTAAATGATAGACTGGCAAAATTGTGACATAACAGATCCACCAGCACTGGTTAAATATTCTGATGAAGAGCTCAAAGGTTTGTACAAACTGGAGAATCACCAGATGTTCCAAAATTTCCTTGCCATACACAGCCGGTCGAAAGACATATTAAGCTTGTCACGGACGCTTTCTCATCAGTGTGCGGCCACATAAGAAGAGATGGCTACATTCGCTCCAAACTTCATTCTCTGAATTTGAGGCCCAAATTTGAAACAGAGGAAGATTATAATGCAATGTGTAAAAGTAAGTTATGTTCTCAACAAATGAACTTATTTACTTTAAATTTTCTTTTATTGCAACATTTTCAAACTAGTCCCAGTTGGATTTATAAAAATTCAAAAACTTAAAATTTAATGGTGGAGCGGACCCTCGTAATATTTTTTATCTCGAAAAATGACATATAGGAGTGAATTAGGTCACAGTATGCCCTAGTGCTATTTCGATTTATAAAAATTCAAAAAGTCGAAATTTGAGGGTGGGAGGGTTGTAATATTTTTTAATCTTAAAAAATTAAACATTATAGCATTTTACATCAGAAAATGCAAGTTTCTATCACTAGTGTCAAGTCAATTTCTAAGAATAAAAATTTTGGATTTATTTCGCTCCACCCTACTGATCATACCAAAGTATCTATTATTCCAAATTCAGTACTGTGAAAATAAGCTGTTCAATGAAATTTCATATACAGTTACGGATTTTTCTCGTAGATGCCCACTTATTGATATAGACATGTATCAGTCTTTTGTCCATTGGGAACCAGATATTGACACTGAGTAATAATTTCATATTCAAAGGGTTCTGTTCTCAATAATGAGCGTCAATAACTGATCCGGCCAAAATATGATTCATTCTGTGATTACTTGCATATTATTGAAAAAATATATCTAACTTCAATGATATTAATGAGATATTCATTCACCATACTATTGAAGTAGGTATTGACGTAGGTGTCAATATCTAGAACAATTTGTGTTTCTGCTGGACTAGTTATTGACACCATTATTTTTGTGTTTTTTGTACAAAAAATTATAGTTTTCAGGTCATAAATGGTAAATTTTGAATATTCATTGTGAAAATAATTGATTTCCATCAGAAATTGAAGTTCAACTAGTACTGAAATGATACGATGATTCCTAAGCTTACTTCTAAGCAAGTTCACCCAACCATAAAACACAACGTAGTGGCCATATTCAAACATTTCGTGATCTACTAGTGGATGTCACTTTAATCAGTAAAATTCTGTATTCACTGTAGAAATTCCTTATAACAAGCTTATGAATGCGAAGTGTGTCAATAACTTGGGGGGGGGGGTAGGGGTGCCAATAGATGATGACACTACCTTATCGAAATTCAAAAAAGCAAAGATTATTGAAGATTCAGGTATAATATGAGGAAACAATAAAGGAAATGGTCATAAAAATATAGTCAGAAGACCCAAGAATAATTCTGAAATATTGTTACAGAAAAATGAAGGTAGCAACGATGACAATGGTATTTCTAATTCTTCAACTTCATCCTAGGTGTAAAATGGAAGACATACAAGTAACCTAATTGAATAGTTCACATTTACCCATTAACCTAGGTTCCTGTAGACTTACTTATACAAAACAAACATTTTTATACTATATAGACTTTAGAGAAATTTGTAAGTAAATAGATACCATAAGACAATATTTTTATAATTTTAAGAATAATTCAATTAAAAGTAACGCTACTAATCCTATATCATATCATAGTTTAGCTGAACAAAGGATAGGAAGAACTAACATTAATATGGTAGTAGTAAATATAGTACGCATTATTACACATGGTTTGGATATGGCAGTAACAAATTCGTGTCTTGAATATAAAAAACAAGCTTTTCAACTAGGAATTTGACTAAGCAAAATATTGGATTTATGGGAACTCAGGTTGAAAATTGCGCAAAATCCACAAAAATCCTCCAAAGAGAGGAAGACCAACTGAAAGTGATGTATTTCAAAGACCTCCAAAAACAGAGTCCATATTCGGAATAATGGTATAAGAATTATGGACATTTTCCTGAAATACATAAAAAGAAAGAGAGTACAAGATGTAAATTTGAAAATTGTAAAATCTAGTGCGTTTTGCGTAAAATGTAAATTTGTGTTTTAAGTGGCAGAACTGTTTTTATAATTTTCATACCCATTGATTTAGCTGATTATTAGCAAAATAACTAGTTTCTAGTTCATAATATTATTATTCAGAATAAGTATTATAAATAACGACATAATAGGTACATTCATTCGTTTTTTGAAATTAGAGTTTTTGCGCACTTCTGTAAAATTTCTATATCACTATGTCCATCAAAATGAACACGTCATATATCAAGAAAAAAACTGATAAAAGCCGTTTAAAATTGGCTTATTATTCCTTACTTAATTTTGTAATTTTCTGGTCATTAATAAAAAGTTGTGAATAATAGGGTTATATTGTATACAATGACCGAGAATTAAAAAATAAAAGAAATCCTACAAGAGCATCTAGTTTGCGTCACTGTTTTCAGCTACAGTCACTGACAAATTGAAAAGATCGCATAGTGAGTGAGCTTATTTAGCTTATTTGAAAGAAAACGATTTCAGAATTTATTAACGAATACATAATACAGGATGCACGATGTTGTTATTATGTCAATTACGTAATATGTCTTATTCATTTTCCCCTACACGAGACACATTATCTTCCTAGAGCAATTTACAATAGAAGCGTTACGAAATCACGGACATATACATTAGTTCCATTTATTTTTATAGGTACTTTACATACAAAATTTATTGCCAATGAAAAAGAATTATTTTCTGCGTTAAAATGTATATGTACCTTTATGCAATTAAAGTATACCCCTTAGGAAATTTGATATAGAAGTTAAAACTGAAGACAGAGGAAAATAAATGAAATCCAGGGTCAAACACAAAATCTAGAAGGGACAAAAATATCGATAGAGGAAGATTCTACAATACAAAAACAAGGAAATGAAATTATATCGAAAACAAATGAGGCAAGGAGAAGATTTGCAGCTTATCCAAGATACAATGAAATTATACTTGATGAAGTTAAATAAAGTTATCAAAAACTAGAAAATAAACTACTAATTTACGCACCAGGAATTGAAGGTAATCAGGAGGAAGAAGAAACAAAGAAAAGATAAGAGAACTTACAGTGATAGATCGTCACAATAGAAATGTTTAGATTAGCATATAAGCAAAATAACATAAACCACTTGACAAGCAAAAAACTAGTTTCAACTGGATATCATGGACCGCAGCAAGAAAAATGTATACAATTTTGAATTATAATGAGATGAAAGAGAATATGGAAATACAGTTTGCCAGCAAAAAGGGAAACAAACAGCTAAAAATGAGAAATTGGAATGTACTAGAAACAAATGCAGAAGGGAAGTTAAAACAATTATCAGATGTGTTGAAAAAGCATAAAATGGATAATTGTGGCCTTGTAAGAAATAAAGCATAAAGAGAATATTGTTATGCCAATAGATACATACAAAAATGAGAGGATCCGTCTTAAAGTTTGAAACTATTTCAAATAGGATGTGTTGCATCCGGATAAAAGGTGGACTTAAAAATTTTAGCATTATAGATATTCATGCTTCAAGTGAAGACAAAAATGCAGAAGAATAAGATTAGTACTACGATAAGCTATCTGAAGAAATTTCAAAAACACCTAAATATGATATAAAAGTGATGCAAACGCCAAAATAGGTAATAACAGATGCATGATCGTAGTATAGGAAAACATAGGCTGCATAAAAAAAACACGAATTAAACTTCCCTACGATAGAGCAAAAACTGAATATCATGGGAACCTTTTTTAATCATATGGGCATACGTAAAGAAACTTGGAAGGTACCAAATGTACATAAGATGAATCACTTTCTAATGGAAAGTCGAGACAAAAGAATTGACGAGGATGTACGAGTTTTCCGTGGAGCATATATTGATTCTGAGCACTTTTCATTAGTTACGGTGTTAACAGAAAAAATAATAAGAACGAAAAATAATAAGAACTTAGACACGAAATATAAATGAAATACTCAGAGTATGAACACGCAAGCATAAACGAACCAGTTGATGTACACACCTTATATAGAGGCTTAAGCAAACGAGTGTGAAATCGAATTTTCAACACATGTTATACACGATATCTTTCCAAGGACCACAAAAAATGCAGAGTTAGTATTTATTTTTTAAATAAAAGATTATGGTAAAGTTACTACAATTTTAAAAATAAACTGATGCTTCAAGACCGTTGTTGACAATTTAATGTTCCGCAGAAATCCATCCTTTTGCAAGTTTTAAAATTTTACTGCAGTCAACAAATATTTTTTTTATTCAATATAAAAATTACTATATTTTAACTAACACTTGCTAACGGTTCAAAAATCAAATTTAAAATGTCATCGGCAAAGCACTCTAACTGCGGACAAAATAATTATGCCATTGTGTGGAAATATAGACATCGGTAATCATCGACCTGTGTGCAAAATAAAAACGCACAGCCGTCGGCCAATAAGATTTCTCAAATTTTTCATTTCACACGGGTATGCCGTTCGTTCGTTTCCGTGTTGAAATTGTTTTGCAATTTAATATTTTCACTAAGAGGAAACTGTATGAAATGTGCCATTTTTCATAGTGGACGTCGGAAAATTAATTTTGTTTGTTTCTAATATTAATATGATATTAGTTTTATAACTTAGTATTTGAATGTATTTTTGCAAAATAAATGAATATGCACTTATTACGCATTTTAATTGCGAAATTATTAGAAAACATCGAAAAACTAAAAGGTTATCATGTGTTTCGTAATCACATTCAAAATAGAAATATTAGTAAAAAATAAAATAATCTGAAGTTTTGATTTAAATGGATGTACTTGCATGTTTAAACGTTGTTTTTAATTCTGATCAAGTTTTTTCAGTAACATTTTTCGATATTGTCAAATTTAAAGGTATTTTACTCCTGAGTAAAACTCATATTTTTTGACAAACCTCGAATGAGACTAAAAAAATTGATATTTGATGACTGTGTTTTAGGTTTTAGATAATGCAGAACTTTTTATGAGGAATAATTTTTTTTCCTAAGATTAATAATAAAAAAGTTTTCCATATGATTCCTATTTAGGGGGACATATTGTATATACGGCACATGGGACTCAACGCACTTTTAGTAACTGACGTATATATTCGGCGCTGGGACCGAAAGGGTTAAAAAAATTGTAGTAACTACGTCTAAGCAATGGAGAGACTGAAATTGATGAAAATCGAAATAAGACTGTTCATACTATTATAAAAAAAATACAGCAACTTCCCATAGATAATGCTAACCGAGTTAAAAAACATCATAAAGAAATCCGATAACAATGGGTCCCAAATCCAAAAATCCCAAAATAAAATTTGATTCCGT
This sequence comes from Galeruca laticollis, assembly GCA_963921935.1. Classification (NCBI taxonomy): domain Eukaryota; kingdom Metazoa; phylum Arthropoda; class Insecta; order Coleoptera; family Chrysomelidae; genus Galeruca; species Galeruca laticollis. The sequence continues at coordinate 182,696,097 of OY998179.1, read as the reverse complement.
TTTCGATGAAATTTTGCATAAGGGGGTTTTTTGATACGAAGATTCCAAAAAATTTGTCAGTTGTTTGTCAAAAAAATTATTTCGAAAAACTGGGGAGAATCCATAAAATGGGGTTTTCCGGAAAACTATACTTCGAAATCAAAAACTTATATGATTTTTGGATTCTCCGACAAAATATACATAGTTCTGCATACTTTTTCCCATGCATTCACTACAAACCCAAATTTTCAATATCCAGGTTAAAAACAGCAAAATTTTGACAATTTTGACAAGCTTTCATAAAAACATTTATTATTCTGAAAGTACAAAAGATGCAGATTTATTTGGCCATTCGATAAAGGAATGATGCTGACCATATTTGGCTTATTGAAAATCTAATTTGTAGAAAATATACAGGGTTACATTGAACAAAAAATTTTTGTGAAATCTCACAATAAAAAAATCCCAATGGCACAGGACCAATTGGACAGGCTTATGTCAGTAACATTTTTGCATAAAACCCAAAATAAAAAATTAGATACAAAAGTAATAGAATGTACTGAGATGTAAAAAAAACCAAAGTAACATTTTGCCATCAAATCAAAAAAAAATTCTGGTAAATTTGTGAATTTTCTTAAATAAATGTTTAAATGTACGATTTAGACAGAAATGTTGAATACAAAAGTTGTAGAAAGTATTAAGGTTTATGAAAAAGCTCAGTAAGTTTTTTGCGTCAGATGAAAAACAAAGGAAATACGATTTTTTCTCAACTTTGACAGGCCGCCATTTTGATTTTACTGGGCCGATTCGGCTCATTAACGAACTCGTCGAAGATTTTAGCCTAACCGATTTTTGTAGCGAGTTTGGTTTTGATCCGTCAAAAAATACGCCCTCTATCGTGCTTACAAATTCCGTTATAACACATACATATGTACTCGTATATACATATATATATATATATATATATATATATATATATATATATATATATATATATATATATATATATATATATATATATATATATATATATATATATATATATATATATATATATATTATATATATATATATATATATATAATATATATATATATATATATATATATATATATATATAATATATAAAGCCATATAACTAGTAGTTAATACATTTTTATTTAACGTTTCGGTCTTTCCATGACCTTCATCAGAAATAAAATTTTTGTTAAAACTAAAAGAAATGGTACAAGTTACAAAAAGAATCTTTATAGCAAAACAAATAAATCTTACCTTCGACAGAACGTTCATTTAATTATTCAATATATTTTATAGCTGTTTAGGACGTATCACATAACAGAATATAACTCACACACAAACAAAACGAACATTTTAAAAATATGACAGTCATTGATGAAAATTTGTATTGGAATACGAGTATTTGTTCCAAATAATAAAAGCAGGCGTAACGAGGTTTTAATTTGTTTGTCGTTTTTGTGTTGACTGGTATTGCAAAGGATTTTATATTTATATAGGGTGTGGTAATAAATTTATTACATTTGGAATGTGCCACGTGTTTCTCAATATTTCTAAGATTTTATAATGCTATTATAAATTGTACTAAGGTTTTTTGTGTCAGTCTTTAAATTTACGGAACTGGTTTTTCTTTGTATTTCTATCATTTCTAGAACTTTGCGTTTTTTTGTGTGGTTTTCACTTCGAAGAATTTTTGTATTTTCGAAATCAAATTCGTGTTGGTTCTCTGAAACATGGATAGTGAGTGCCGTTTTGTTTCGTTTGTCATATTTGTGACTATTTACTCTGTTTTTCAAATACTGACTTGTTTGTCCGATGTAGACCCCTTCACAGTTTTTACATGGTATTTCATAGACTATGTTGCTCTTTTTTTCTTTTGAGATTGAACTTTTTAGATAAGTGTAATTGGTTTTCAGTAGGTTGTACCCTTTATGAGCAACATGTATGTTGTGGTGCGAAAATGTCTTTTTTAGGTTTTCTGATAAATTTGGTATATATGGCAAAGTGAGGAATTGGTTTGTTTTATTTTCTATTTTAGTTTTTGTATTATTATGGTTATAAAATATATGTAAACGTTTTTTAAATATCTTATTTTTCAAATTAGTGGGATAGTTGTTGAGTATAAGGGCATCTTAAGCTTTTATTATTGCAATCTCTCTGAATTCGTGGTCGGACAGATCTATTGATCGATCTGCGAGTCCTATAATAACAGATTTTTTTGTGTTAGAGGGTGTTGTGATTTAAAGTTTAAATATCGGGAAGACCAGGTATCTTTTGTGTGCCATTCCGTTTTTATGGTGTTAGTTGTATGATGGAGGGTAAGGTCCAAAAAGCTAATTTAATTATTTTTTTCTAGTTCAATGGTAAACTGTAGTCTGTCATGGTAACTGTTGAAATCTTGTAAGACTAAATGTTCTGTATTTTTTGGAATTGCTAATATGCAATCGTCAACATACCTGTAAAAAAATAGTGTTTGAATTGGGTTTTTGGTCAGTATTGTTTCTTCAAGATCTTCCATAACTAATTGGGCAATGACGCTAGAAATCGAGGTCCCCATGACACACCCTTCAATTTGTTGGTAAAATGTCTCTTCATACAAAAAATAGGTGGAATTCAGAGTAAGTTCTATAGCTTCTAAGAAGTCACTCATAGGTATATCAGTGTATGTTTCAATCTGACTCCATTTTTTAATTATTATATTTTTTGCTATATTTATAGGAATACTCGTATATAATGATTTAACATCTAGGGATGCTAGTATATAATTTTCTGGCATGGTGATATTTTTAATTTTATTTTTGAAATCCATCGAGTCTTTTATGTAGTATTTATTCTTGGAAACAATGTTTTCAAGAATTTTTTTAAGATATTTGGATAGTTTTTCGAAAAGCGATTGGATACATGAAACAATCGGTCGAAGTGGTATTCCTTCTTTGTGCAGTTTTGGTAGACCATAGATTCTAGGTGGAAGCGAATTTTGTATTTTCAAATTTTTTGCTGTGTTTGGAGATATATATGTTTTATTTTCCCAATTTGTTACTAATTCATTGTTTTTCTCCTGGTATATATTTGGAGGATCGTTTTTTAGTTGTTTGTAAGTAGTATCATCTCTGAATAAGTTATACATTTTTTCTTGGTAGTCGTGTTCAAACATTATCACGGTTTTGTTAGTTTTATCAGGTTTTAATACTATAATATTTTTATTCTGCCTTAGAAACGATTTTGTTTTTTTTATTTTGTTGGTAAATTTCTTATTTTGTCTATTTTGAATGTTAGATTTTTTCTTAAAATTATTTTTATGATTTGTTATGATGTTGCAACATTGGGACCGCAAATTATCTTTAGTTTCCGAATTAAGATTTATGAGGGAAGTCTCGATGTTGCTTATTATTTCTGGGATAGGTATATCGTTCGCATTTTCCAAAGGAACAGCAAAATTTGGCCCTAGACTAATAATTTCGTGTACATATGCTGGAATATCTATATCAGTGAGATTTTCTAACCACGATTCATTATAATTGTGTTTGGTATGAGTTCTATTCTTCAAATCTTCAATTATATTTATGTTTTTTATTTTTCGGAAAAGAATTTCATTTTTTCTTGATTCATTATTCATAAATTCTATTAATTTATTTTCTGGTAAAATAGTATTGAGTTTCATTTCCAATTTTGAAATTTCGTTCTTTCTATTGATAAGATTTTTTGTTGTGTCAGTGATTAATAAGTTGATAGTTTTTTGAATAAAATTCGTTATGTCTTTTTTGAACTTCTGTTCAAGGTTTTTACAATTGAAAGTAATGTGATTAACTTTAAATTTAAGAAAATTTGGTGTTATATTATCATTACTACATCTTAAAAGGAAGATTCTTCTGTTTTTTTGTTTACATTGTTGATGACAGGCTTTTGAATATAACTTCATATATACCATATCTTTTTTTTCGTATTCATCATTGATGTTCCTGTATGTTAACATATTTTCACCCATGCTTTATATATTGTTTCTTTTTTTTGGTTCTTGGTCTTTTTTATTTAATTATATATTGTTCATTTTGTATTCTTGGGATTGATGACCATTTTTAAAGACATATAACTAGTAGTTAATACATTTTTATTTAACGTTTCGGTCTTTCCATGACCTTCATCAGAAATAACATTTTTGTTAAAACTAAAAGAAATGGTACAAGTTACAAAAAGAATCTTATTAGCAAAACATCGAGACTTCCCTCATAAATCTTAATTCGGAAACTAAAGATAATTTGCGGTCCCAATGTTGCAACATCATAACAAATCATAAAAATAATTTTAAGAAAAAATCTAACATTCAAAATAGACAAAATAATAAATTTAACAACAAAATAAAAAAAACAAAATCGTTTCTAAGGCAGAATAAAAATATTATAGTATTAAAACCTGATAAAACTAACAAAACCGTGATAATGTTTAAACACGACTACCAAGAAAAAATGTATAACTTACTCAGAGATGATACTACTTACAAACAACTAAAAAACGATCCTACAAATATATACCAGAAGAAAAACAATGAATTAGTAACAAATTGGGAAAATAAAACATATATATCTCCAAACACAGCAAAAAATTTGAAAATACAAAATTCGCTTCCATCTAGAATCTATGGTCTACCAAAACTGCACAAAGAAGGAATGCCACTTCGACCGATTGTTTCATGTATCCAATCGCCTTTCGAAAAACTATCCAAATATCTTAAAAAAATTCTTGAAAACATTGTTTACAAGAATAAATACTACATAAAAGACTCGATGGATTTCAAAAATAAAATTAAAAATATCACCATGCCAGAAAATTATATACTAGCATCCCTAGATGTTAAATCATTATATACGAGTATTCCTATAAATATAGCAAAAAATATAATAATTGAAAAATGGAGTCAGATTGAAACATACACTGATATACCTATGAGTGACTTCTTAGAAGCTATAGAACTTACTCTGAATTCCACCTATTTTTTGTATGAAGAGAGATTTTACCAACAAATTGAAGGGTGTGCCATGGGGACCTCGATTTCTAGCGTCATTGCCCAATTAGTTATGGAAGATCTTGAAGAAACAATACTGACCAAAAACCCAATTCAAACACTATTTTTTTACAGGTATGTTGACGATTGCATATTAGTAATTCCAAAAAATACAGAACATTTGGTCTTACAAGATTTCAACAGTTACCATGACAGACTACAGTTTACCATTGAACTAGAAAAAAATAATTAAATTAGCTTTTTGGACCTTACCCTCCATCATACAACTAACACCATAAAAACGGAATGGCACACAAAAGATACCTGGTCTTCCCGATATTTAAACTTTAAATCACAACACCCTCTAACACAAAAAAAATCTGTTATTATAAGACTCGCAGATCGATCAATAGATCTGTCCGACCACGAATTCAGAGAGATTGCAATAATAAAAGCTTAAGATGCCCTTATACTCAACAACTATCCCACTAATTTGATAAATAAGATATTTAAAAAACGTTTACATATATTTTATAACCATAATAATACAAAAACTAAAATAGACAATAAAACAAACCAATTCCTCACTTTGCCATATATACCAAATTTATCAGAAAACCTAAAAAAGACATTTTTGCACCACAACATACATGTTGCTCATAAAGGGTACAACCTACTGAAAACCAATTACACTTATCTAAAAAGTTCAATCTCAAAAGAAAAAAAGAGCAGCATAGTCTATGAAATACCATGTAAAAACTGTGAAGGGGTCTACATCGGACAAACAAGTCAGTATTTGAAAAACAGAGTAAATAGTCACAAATATGACAAACGAAACAAAACGGCACTCACTATCCATGTTTCAGAGAACCAACACGAATTTGATTTCGAAAATACAAAAATTCTTCGAAGTGAAAACCACAAAAAAAACGCGAAGTTCTAGAAATGATAGAAATACAAAGAAAAACCAGTTCCGTAAATTTAAAGACTGACACAAAAAACCTTAGTAAAATTTATAATAGCATTATAAAATCTTAGAAATATTGAGAAACACGTGGCACATTCCAAATATAATAAATTTATTACCACACCCTATATAAATATAAAATCCTTTGCAATACCAGTCAACACAAAAACGACAAACAAATTAAAACCTCGTTACGCCTGCTTTTATAGTATGGAACAAATACTCGTATTCCAATACAAATTTTCATCAACGACTGTCATATTTTTAAAATATTCGTTTTGTTTGTGTGTGAGTTATATTCTGTTATGTGATACGTCCTAAACAGCTATAAAATATATTGAATAAATAAATGAACGTTCTGTCGAAGGTAAGATTTATTTGTTTTGCTATTAAGATTCTTTTTGTAACTTGTACCATTTCTTTTAGTTTTAACAAAAATTTTATTTCTGATGAAGGTCATGGAAAGACCGAAACGTTAAATAAAAATGTATTAACTACTAGTTATATGTCTTTAAAAATGGTATTCAATTCCAAGAATACAAAATAAACAATATATAATTAAATAAAAAAGACCAAGAACGAAAAAAAATAAACAATATATAAAGCATGGGTGAAAATATGCTAACATACAGGAACATCAATGATGAATACGAAAAAGAAGATATGGTGTATATGAAGTTATATTCAAAAGCCTGTCGTCAACAATGTAAACAAAAAAACAGAAGAATCTTCCTTTTAAGATGTAAAAATGATAATATAACACCAAATTTTCTTAAATTTAAAGTTAATCACATTACTTTCAATTGTAAAAACCTTGAACAGAAGTTCAAAAAAGACATAACGAATTTTATTCAAAAAACTATCAACTTATTAATCACTGACACAACAAAAAATCTTATCAATAGAAAGAACGAAATTTCAAAATTGGAAATTAAACTCAATACTATTTTACCAGAAAATAATTTAATAGAATTTATGAATAATGAATCAAGAAAAAATGAAATTCTTTTCCGAAAAATAAAAAACAAAAACATGAATAAAATTGAGAATTTGAAGAATAGAACTCATACCAAACACAATTATAATGAATCGTGGTTAGAAAATCTCACTGATATAGATATTCCAGCATATGTACACGAAATTCTTAGTCTAGGGCCAAATTTTGCTGCTCCTTTGGAAAATGCGAACGATATACCTATCCCAGAAATAATAAGCAACATCGAGACTTCCCTCATAAATCTTAATTCGGAAACTAAAGATAATTTGCGGTCCCAATGTTGCAACATCATAACAAATCATAAAAATAATTTTAAGAAAAAATCTAACATTCAAAATAGACAAAATAAAAAATGTACCAACAAAATAAAAAAAAACAAAATCGTTTCTAAGGCAGAATAAAAATATTATAGTATTAAAACCTGATGAAACTAACAAAACCGTGATAATGTTTAAACACGACTACCAATAAAAAATGTATAACTTACTCAGAGATGATACTACTTACAAACAACTGAAAAACGATCCTACAAATACATACCAGAAGAAAAACAATGCATTAGGTACAAATTGGGAAAATAAAACATATATTTCTCCAAACACAGCAAAAAATTTGAAAATACAAAATTCGCTTCCACCTAGAATCTATGGTCTACCAAAACTGCACAAAGAAGGAATACCACTTCGACCGATTGTTTCATGTATCCAATCGCCTTTCGAAAAACTATCCAAATATCTTAAAAAAATTCTTGAAAACATTGTTTACAAGAATAAATACTACATAAAAGACTCGATGGATTTCAAAAATAAAATTAAAAATATCACCATGCCAGAAAATTATATACTAGCATCCCTAGATGTTAAATCATTATATACGAGTATTCCTATAAATTTAGCCCAAAATATAATAATTAAAAAATGGAGTCAGATTGAAACATACACTGATATACCTATGAGTGACTTCTTAGAAGCTATAGAACTTACTCTGAATTCCACCTATTTTTTGTATGAAGAGACATTCTACCAACAAATTGAAGGGTTTGTCATGGGGACCTCGATTTCTAGCGTCATTGCCCAATTAGTTATGGAAGATCTTGAAGAAACAATACTGACCAAAAACCCAATTCAAACACAATTTTTTCACAGGTATGTTGACGATTGCATATTAGCAATTCCAAAAAATACAGAACATTTGGTCTTACAAGATTTCAACAGTTACCATGACAGACTACAGTTTACCATTGAACTAGAAAAAAATAATCAAATTAGCTTTTTTGGACCTTACCCTCCATCATACAACTAACACCATAAAAACGTAATGGCACACAAAAGATACCTGGTCTTTCCGATATTTAAACTTTAAATCACAACACCCTCTAACACAAAAAAATCTGTTATTATAGACTCGCAGATCGATCAATAAATCTGTCCGACCCCGAATTCAGAGAGATTGCAATAATAAAAGCTAAAGATGCCCTTATACTCAACAACTATCCCACTAATTTGATAAATAAGATATTTAAAAAACGTTTACATATATTTTATAACCATAATAATACAAAAACTAAAATAGACAATAAAACAAACCAATTCCTCACTTTGCCATATATACCAAATTTATCAGAAAACCTAAAAAAAACATTTTCGCACCACAACATACATGTTGCTCATAAAGGGTACAACCTACCGAAAACCAATTACACTTATCTAAAAAGTTCAATCTCAAAAGAAAAAAAGAGTCTATGAAATACCATGTAAAAACTGTGAAGGGGTCTACATCGGACAAACAAGTCAGTATTTGAAAAACAGAGTAAATAGTCACAAATATGACAAACGAAACAAAACGGCACTCACTATCCATGTTTCAGAGAACCAACACGAATTTGATTTCGAAAATACAAAAATTCTTCGAAGTGAAAACCATACAAAAAAACGCGAAGTTCTAGAAATGATAGAAATACAAAGAAAAACTAGTTCCGTAAATTTAAAGACTGACACAAAAAACCTTAGTAAAATTCATAATAACATTATAAAATCTTAGAAATATTGAGAAACACGTGGCACATTCCAAATATAATAAATTTATTACCACACCCTATATAAATATAAAATCCTTTGCAATACCAGTCAACACAAAAACGACAAACAAATTAAAACCTCGTTACGCCTGCTTTTATTGTATAGAACAAATACTCGTATTCCAATACAAATTTTCATCAATTACTGTCATATTTTTAAAATGTTCGTTTTGTTTGTGTGTGAGTTATATTCTGTTATGTGATACGTCCTAAACAGCTATAAAATATATTGAATAATTAAATGAACGTTCTGTCGAAGGTAAGATTTATTTTTGCTATTAAGATTCTTTTTGTAACTTGTACCATTTCTTTTAGTTTTAACAAAAAATTTATTTCTGATGAAGGTCATGGAAAGACCGAAACGTTAAATAAAAATGTATTAACTACTAGTTATATGTCTTTAAAAATGGTCTTCAATCCCAAGAATATAAAATAAACTATATATATATATATATATATATATATATATATATATATAACCTTTGGAACGGGAGGTGATTTTGGCATTAGAGACCACCAAAACGAAAAACTGCATTGACATTTTTCCGAAGTCGCGTCATGCTACTCTCTACAATAGCTCATTTCATTCTGAAATAAGCCTAAAAATCTGAAATTCGAAAAAGAAGTTTCTATAATTGGCGTATAATAGAGACAACATTGTTTACAGTGTCACAATGAGTCTCGCTGAACATTTCACTTCAACCTTAAAACAAATGATAAATAAAATAGTCTATCGTTGTTCTAAGTAGCAAATTATTATATTAATTGTTCTTGAAGGTAAATTTGAATAAATTATATATTAAAAATATTAATAAATAAAGTACGCTAACTTTCAATCATCAATGATTTGTCAATTGTTTATTTTTATATTGTATAGGATGAATATGTTGGTATACATAACGTTCGGTTTTTGGGATAAATTACCAGATATCTATGTGAAGATGTATTACAGAAATAATTCTGTTCATGATATAAATTGATCGCAAGTACGTATATACGAAGAAGTTATTTTTTTAACAAATAATTATCCTCTGTTTGCTTAAATGAAAGTTTGTTTACAATTTATACAATTGTCCGGTCATAATATGTCAAAAGTGAAAAGTGCTGAATAAAACCATATGTGATCTCACCAATCAGGAATCTACAGAATTGCCAACTTAAATTCAAACCACTACTCTTAGTTTAAAAACAGGGATTATATGTAATTCGATTTTAATTAACAAATTAAATAAATGCGAATTATAAAAAATATTGTGTAAAACTTGTGTCACAATGACTTCACTTCACTCGTACTACAAAACGAGTCATTGAGACACTTGTTTTACAAATAAGTATTATACTATAACGAGAGAAGTTAGTCAAACATAGTTTACAGTTTTGCAGAATGAAACCAGTGAGAGTTTTGTAAAATCTAAGCAGTTGTCAAAAGGAAAGAGAGTAGGAAAATATGAGTTTTGTGGCTATGTACACCGAGAGAAAAATGTGTGCCCTGCTTGGAATAAAACGTGCCAGGGTCGCAATCATTTAGGGAATGTGTTCAAAAAAGTACAAAATACTATCCAGAAGGGGAAGAGGTGGGTGAAAAAGAATAGTGATAGAAGATCGGGTAAATAAAAGTGGTTAAAGTGGAAACAAATAATTACAGTGATAGTGAATCCAAAAATTGTGATTGTGAGAAAAGTTCGGATGAGTTGTATGTCCAGTTCATAAGAAAAGTTGATACTGCCAATAACGCAAAGAAGCCAGTATCATGGTTGCAGGAAATTAATATTGAAGGCCATAAGGTAACATTTAAACTAGATCCTGAATGTGAAGTAAGCATTTTAACTCTGAATATTCTTAGAAAACTGGGGTTGCTTGACACAATGCAAAAAACGAAAGTCAAACTAGCTCCGTATGGCAGTTCTGATTATGTATTCACTCCGTTAGGAGAAGTCACCTTGAAATGCCAAGTTAACAACATACTTTTTACAGTTTGTTTGACGAATTGCCATTACTGAGTTGTGTTGTAGATGAACTAGATTATTGGAGTGGACTGTTGTGTTTGTCGTTCACCGATAGGTTGTTTTGTTTCACTTCGATTAGGTTTTGGAAAAAAGGACCAGTCATATTTTCAAGTAACGTTTAACAAAAAATACTTAAATACAGCAATATTAACAACGTAAATCAAACCTTGCAAAAAACAGGTATTAAGTTAGATACAACAATGATGCGGCGAGATGATAGTTATATGAAATTCACTGTCTCGACCCTTACTTCGTGGAATACTCTCATATCACTGTTTTAAATGAAACTAACTGTTCCTAGATAATTCCACAATTAATTCAAAAAAAAAAATGTTGAAAATTCTAAGAAATTGACAATTGTTTCGATATTAAATATCATCATCAGAACGACAGAAGTTACATTTCATTTGATGCCTACCTTATGTTCAATAATTCTTTTTGGCTAGACTAAGAAGTGACCTACCTAGCCAAAAATAATTATGGAACATCAGCTAGGCATCAAATGAAATTAATCTTTTGTCAAGCAATTGGCAATTTCTTAGAATTTTCATAGTTTAATTTAAAACAGTAATGATAGTTGGATATGTAATTAGAGTTGTTCACAGATATTCGATGCTTGTATGACAAACATGATTTCTTTCCGATTATTATTGAACCAAGACACTAGTAAGTAGGCACTTTTGTATTTCGTGTCGTAACACGATCGATATTTTTATACTTTTAGGTAAAATCGTCATTCTCACGGTTTAGTATTAATTTTATTAGAGAGTGGATTAGATTGCAGTTTTATTCTGACCGGACAGCATCGTTAAGATATTTGTTACACTGTGAATTGCGTCCGTTTTGGACAATATATTTTCACCGCTGCGTTATCGGATATTTCTTCACCACTCTTTAATCGGGAATATTTTTATTACTGCTTCTTTTTGCTCGAGAATTCGTCTTTTTGGTCTTTTTGTTACAGAGCAAGAGAAAGTAAAGTGATCATTTATCGACCTTGAATTACTGAAATAAAAACCGTTTGTTATCCAGATCTGGATATCATAAAAATATTTCATTATATTAAGGTCGACACTTGAGATCTCGACTACGGGTAACTTTCTAATTGACAAAGGATATAAGCTGTTTCATTGTAACAGAATAAGGTGTGTACTACCCATCATCAAGAGTTTCTATTCATTGTCGCAAAGCCATAAATAATCTTTATTTATGTCAACCACTGTGGATTTTAGAAAAGTCCATAATTCTTTCTTATGAATAGTTTTAAAATCCAGTTAAAAGTTTTAAGTTCGTCGTCCCTGTAGAGAGGATTCATATTTTCTCATATTACATATCGAGGGAGAAAGTTTCTGTCAATTTGTATTCGTGATATATACAGCTCGTCAAATCTCGACATATACTGCTAGCCAAATCACAACATGTTGATTGTGTTTATCTAAATTTTGTTAGAAGAAAAGATGTAATTTTTACAGAGTCTTGTCAGTTTACATTACTTGATACCGTTGTTAAATGATATTCTGTAGTTTTTGAGGGTCTTGGTTCTCTTCCTAAAGAACATCGCATAACACTAAAAAAGGTGCAAATCTGGTAGTTCAGCCACTCAGACGAATTCCAATTGCACTGCATGATCGTTTATGACGTGAGCTTGATGACCTTGAAAAAAAAGGTATCATAAGAAAAATTGATTGCTTGAACCCTCTAGTGATAGTTGAAAAGAAAAACAAAGATTTTCGCTTGTGCCTTGATCCAAAACACTTGAATTTGGCAATAAAATTATAACGGTTTTTAATACCTTCAGCAGAAGAAATAGAGGTTGAACTTAAGAATAAAGAATATGTCACAGTCTTGGACATGGGAGACGGATACTTTCAAATACGTATTGATGAACAGAATCAAGAATATTGTGTACTTGGAACGCTCTTTGAAAGGTATGCGTTTTGTCGTTTACCTTTTCGAAAATGCTCAGCTACCGGGGTCTTTCAAAAACAAAACTATGAAATATTCGGTGACATTGAAGGCGTAGGCCTGTATTTTGATGACCTGATTATTACAGGCACTAACGAAATTGGACATGATAATAATTTACGGTTGGTTTTGCAAAGAGCACAAAAATATAATATTAGGTTCAACAAAGACAAAGTTCAATTTAAATCTAAATGTGTAAAATTTATGGGTCAAATTTACTCAAAGGAAGGTCTCAAAGTGAACAAAAATTATGTCACACCAATTCTAGAAATGCCAAAAACAAAAGATAAAGCTTAGTGATCAAATATATTAGGTATGGCTAAATATTTAGGCAAATTTATACCTAATGTGTAACAGCTCCGTTAAGGAAACGATGTTGATTGGAACTGGACTGAATCACACAATGAATCTCTAACAAACTTGAGAAACATGTTAACTAACGACCCAATTTTGTCATTGGTTGATTCAAAAAAACATATAAAAATAGACACTGATGCATCTAAAGATGGTTTAGGTGAGTGTGTGCCTCAAGAACGTCACCCGATTGCTTTTGCGTCGAGTAGCTTAACTCCCTGGGAACAAAAGTAAGCGCAACTAGAAAGTCATGTTTGTAATTGTTTTAGCCACACAAAAGTTTCATTATTTCATTTATGGCGTTGAAATAAAAATAAACTCAGATCACAAATCATTGGAAACAATCACGAAAAAAAATCTAGCATCTATTTCTCCTCGCTTTCAACGGATGAGACTTCGTTTACTAAATTATAGTATTACAGTGAATTACAAACCTGGTATTTTTCTCTATACGGCTAATACTCCTTCAAGAGCTTTCTTGCCGGAAACTGGGTTAAAGTATAATCATGAATTCATTTTTGCATTACACTCTATGTAAAAAAAATGGGCTTTGTCTGAAGAGTGAAAACAACAGTTCAGGCAAGAAATCTTGAATAATGAGGCTCTCAAACTAGTTCTGAAATTCATAAAAAAGGCTGGCCCAATAATAGGAATTAAGTTCTTGTTTCTCTAAGGCATTACTATAAAATCAAAGATAACCTAAGCTATGCTGAGTAATTGTTGTTTCTTGGTGAGAAAATTGTTGTTCCATTTTCTGTAAAAAGTAATATGCTTAAATTATTGTACGAGGGTCACGTTGGCATTGAAAAATGCAAGAATCGTGCGAGACAAATATTTTATTGGCCACGGTTATCTGTGGATATTGAAGCCTACGTTAAAAAATGTCATATTTGTGAAACCTTTTCTAAAAACAGCAGAAAGTGACACTATTACCTTACGAATTACGTAAACATCCGTGGGAAAGATTGGGGCTAGATATTCTCTCACACGCTAATAAAAGTGTTCTCATTGTTTTTAATTCCTACTCTAATTGGCTGGAAATGCCTCAAATTAAAGATAAATCTGCAAAATCAGTTATTTTGGCTTCAAAATATGTTTTTTCCGTGCACAGATCACCTGATAAAGTAATTGCTGACAATGTACCCTTTGATAGTCTAGAATTGAAGACGTTTGCAAAGTGCTGGAACTTTGAAACAATTTACGCAAAATATGATAAATTGACTGAAAAAGGAGTAGAGATAGGTATGAAAATGCTAAAAAAATGCTTGAAAGATAATTCAGACATACATACTGCTTTATTGCAATATAGAAATTTACCACTCAAGTATATTGGTTACACACCTGCACAGTTATTACTGAATAGGATTTGTAAGACAAAGGCGCCAATAAATTCGAGTTTGTTGCAGCCCAAACACTGTGAAGACGTTTCTGATAAATTGTTACATAATCCGAATAATTACAAGTCTCACTACAATAAGAATAGTAAACATCTAAAACCTTTGGACCTAAAGCCAATGTAACTATTTTTGACCATGCAAAAAATTTGTGGGAGCCCGCACAAATTGTTTCTAAGCACAGCTCTCCTAGACCATACCTCGTAAAAGATTGTCTTGGTAATCGGGTCAGGCGCAATCGAATTGACCCTAAAGAAACCTTGAAAGTTTATGCTCCTAAAACTAAAGAACCTGACTTGGACGATTGTTGTGTTGAACCATTGGTTCAGCCTTCTTTATCGCTTAAAAATTCAAGCCCCCTACTAGAAGCTTCACCAAAAACCTTCATTATTCAATTCAAAAGTTTTAGATCAAGATGTTATAACTAGATCTGGTCGGGTAATAATAAAACCAGAAAAACTCAACTTATAGGAGGGGATGTATTATATATACATTTGAGCTTGTGATTTAATACTTGTACCGCCACCTGTGTACTAGACATTGAACTATAGGCCACCGACCATAGCTCTCTAGTCAACAGGTGATCGATGATGCAACAGCCATGTCTCCTAGATTAGAGCTTGTCGTTGATGTGCTAAATGTAGCTATAAGAAAAGTTATTTGTTTTTTTTTATTATTTTTGATGCGCTCGGACCCTTACATCATACACGTAGCACCCGTTGTACTGGCTCTAGTGAGCTGAAAATCAATAGAGTTCATTTGGGAGACGGTCTGAACTATATTCAATCATAAAATCGGTCACTTGCTGCCTTCTGGAGGCTGTATCATGTTACGAAAAGTGGCCTACTACAACGACGACGACGACATACACAGGATTGTTTTACTAAAAACCGTTGTTCCGTGTTATTGTTGCTGAAAATCGAAAAACCGTACAGACCGACTCACCAACTAACCGACTGACCGACAGACCGACAGACCGACAGACCGACTGACCGACAGGCCGACTGACCGAATGACCGACTGACCGACTGACCGACAGACCAACAGACCGACAGACCGAAAGACCGACATACCGATAGACCGACAGACTGACCGACAGCCCCTGATTTTTTTAAACAGATTGATCCACTCGAATCTCGAAACATCAAAATCAATCCATTACAATACTTCTCTTATATTTATACATATTACATATATTATGCGTAAGATGAAGTAAAAATGGAAGAATATAGAGGAAGCAGTACATACTATTGTATGTGGCAGAAACAATGCAGATCAAGAATTCAAAAAAAGAGAAGTGGTTCAATGAAGATTGCAAAGAACTAATTAAAATGAGATACGCTTGCAGAATGAAGGTTTTAAAATAACAAACGGATAGATATCAAAGTCAAGAAAAGGAAATATTTATAAACCAAATTGGAAGAAAAGAGATACTAGAAAATTCTACAAAGATGTGAGACCAGTTAAAAGAGGAAAAGCTTGTACACAGATTTTATTGCAGGTATTAGGAATGAGATTTTATATTATATTGGGAGTAGGCAATTTTTCTCTTTTTTCCACTATAGAATGACGATATGATAACGTCAACAGTTTTACCCCACTTTATTATAGATCACATGCTAGTCGCGACTGTCTAAAAGCTCAAATCTTCGCATTAGAAACGAATTAATGAGAAAATGGCGTGTTTTGCATGTCTAAAATAAGGGCATGGTGTGAAATTTTGTAGGAACTTCATAAGGTCTTTAATTTGCACCATAAAATACTATCCTTTACTCTGTCCCAACTTGCATATGAAAAACAATCTTTAAAATACTAATGAAGAAGATGAAAGAAAAGTGGAGCAAAATTCAACCAGTAACAATGTATCTCAAATTTTAATGCAAACTGTCGTTATATAACATTATACAGGGTGTTTTTGAGGGACACCAGTCAGTTCCAAGGATACTTATGATTTCAATATTAAAAGTTTGAACAAGCAGTTGGACTGTAAAATATCATTTCAGATCAAACGAGAATTTGTAATTTTATCTAAACCTTGAAGATTTTAGTATAATCAATAATCTTATTACAAAAGCAATGTTCATCACAGATTCTTGCATTGATGCTCCATTGGAAATTGAATTATTGTTAGGAGCTGATGTTTTTGGTAGATTATTCACTAGTAAGACACAATGGTTTGGTGGCAATAGAAAGTCATCTAGATCTAGGATGGGCAATAATGAGGAGAAATTGCAAAACTAATAACTCATATTTTTTCGGTATTCACTGATTTCTCCATTCTTGATTTGAGGAAACTTGATAGAATGGTTATAAACGAGCCTGCTAATACTGAAGGTGAGGGAAGTTCTGCAGAAAATGTAATGAAGTTTTTCAGAAACACCACTTATAGATTAGAAAGTATTGGAAAATTTGTATTACAGGACTGGGAACAGTTGGGGATTATAGGAGAAGTAGAAGAGAATTCTGTTAATTTATCTCAATTTATTTACCATAACATGCAGTTACCAAAGAGAACAGTGTTACCATAAAAATTCGACCTGCTTTTGATGCTTCGAGTAAGGATGCGAAAGGAGTTTGTCTTAATAGCTGTTTGGAAGAAGGACCCAACTTGATCGAGTTAGTCCTTTCATTACTCCTAAAATTTCGGATGGCTGTGTTAAAAGTTAGTGCAGATATAGAGAAGGCCTTTCTACAGTCTTAATTCCAATGACAGAGAATATCTCAGACTCTTGTGGTGGAATAATTTGGTATCACATAAGTTAAAAAATTATAGGCGTTGCAGAGTCGTATTTAGAGTCAAGTTTATTCCATTTTTGTTAGCAGGATATTTAGGACTTCATTTAGATAGGGCTCCGGATGAATTTAAGGAGAATGCAGATAAGCTGAGAAGTTCATTCTATCTAGACAATTGCATTACGAGTCTTAGAAATAAATCAGAGTTAGATACCTTAGTCAGGAAATCTGAATATCTTCTTTGTTATCAAATTTCAATTTAAAAGTGTGGATATTAAATTCTGTGGAAAATGAATATATTACCAATTATCCTGAAAGCTGTGAGAAAGTTGTTCCCGTTTTAGGAGTGTAGTGGAATTACGATCTTGATACTATATATTGTGATATACGGACAACTGATGACTTGAATAAGATACCTATGACAAAGAGATGCTTATCAATAGCGCAAAAGGTTTTTGATCCGATTGGGTTCATATGTCTATTAACACTGGTTCCGAATTTATTACTTCAGGAAACCTGGAAACTCATAATTGATTGAAACAGTACCCTTCCCGAAGATATGGTCAGGTCATGCAATAAGTGGTATAAAAGTGAAGATACCAGACGGTTCAAGATTTTGATTTTGGGGGGAGTATGTTAGGAATGAGATTTTTTTATTACGTTGGGAGTAAGCAATTTTTTCTTGATTATAAAAGTGTTTTTCTACGGACTTTTATCATCGCTTCCATACGTTGAAAACGGAGAATTTCTCATGCAGTGAGAAATGTCCGCGATTATAGTGAGAAATAATTTGTAACTGTTATTATGATAACCCAAGTCAACCCATGAATTGTTACATTAAAATTGATACGGCACGTTTTTCATGTTGACGACGCGTCGCTGACGACTAGCGTGCAGTATCAACCTAGACCATGAAAACATTTACCGTCGTTTCCATAATAACACGACCAAGACCAAGGACAATTATTATTGCTGTCAACTTTCCGAACGGGAATAGTTTTATTGTTGTTTTTTAAACTCTACTATTATAACAAAATATTGATTATAATGGAATACAATTATTCATAGTTTGAATATACACTGAAAGAAATTTTTTATAATTATTTCATTAACTACACTACTCCAAGAATTTAACGCACAACCAAAAAATAACCAAAAGTTTAAAGTAAATTTTTGTCTAAACTGCTTGTCCGATTTGAATGATTTTTTTTTTGAATGACAGGTTAACACTTCCAGAGAGTTAGTGTACTACTGTATTTGCATACAAACTCATTTTTGTAAAAATACGGGGTGTTGCAATGATAACCTGATTTTTTCATAAAATTTGTAACACCCTGTGGAGATCAACAGTAACAATATCAACTTAAAACTAAAATCAAACTGTAGCTTTATCTTTTTGTAACATTTTGTTTTTTGATTTACTCTATTATCTTAGCCACAACAAGAGAAAATCAATTTTATAGCATAACATGTTTTTCATCAAAATTTATAATGATAAAAGTGAGTAGCAGGCTATGAAAAACAATAAGTTACAGTAAATTGTCATTAGCTTAATACAGGTGTCAAAAAGCATTTCATAGAAGTGTATTTTTAGTGTTAGCCCTTACGTTTTTTTTGTAAAAACCTTTATTTTAATTAATATGCAACGTGAAACACGAAATCTTACTGGCGAAGAATGTGCTCAAGCATTAATATTGTTCGAGGAAGGCTGGAATTACCGAAGAATTGGTAGACGATTTAATGTATACCATATAACCGTTTCACGAGTTATACAAAGATATAGAGACACTGGAAGTCATGGTCGCAGACCGGGACAAGGAAGGAATTGAATAACAACCCCTAATCAGGACCGTTTTTTAAGATTATCGGCATTAAGACAACGTTTTGTACAAATTTGTGGTGAATCAGCTCGTCAGCGACTACGAGAACACAATTTGAGACCTATAATTGCTGCTCGGGGGCCAGCTCTAACTAGAGATCATCGAAGAGCGAGGCTGAATTTTGCCATTGAACATCGTAACGGGTTAGAAGCGGAATGGCAACAGGTCTTATTAACGGATGAGTCAAGATTTTGTTTGTACAATAATGACAGGCGGATACGTGTATATCGACGCCCTAACGAACGATATGCTCAGTGTAATTTCTCAAATAACACATTATTTGGAGGAGGATCTGTGATGGTCTGGGGAGGTATTTCTTTGACTGGTCGCACAGAACTTGTGGTCATAAATAATGGAAGCCTTACAGCTGAAAGGTACATATTGGAGGTTTTAGACCAACATGTAATGCCATATGCGCCATATATAGGGCAAGGATTTTTGTTGATGCACGATAATGCCAGGCCTCATGTTGCTGGAGTTGTGAGGAATTATCTAGAGGAAGTTGGCATCGATACCATGACATGGCCAGCTAGAAGCCCTGATTTAAATCCCATAGAGAATCTCTGAGACACTCTTGGGAGGAGGTAACGAGAGGAACAGAACTTGAACACCTTGGAAGACGTGGGGAGGCGACTGATTGAAATATGGGAAGAAATTGACCAACATGATATACGGTCGCTTATTTTAAGTATGGGCCGTCGGTGCCAAGCAGTTATTTCTGCCAGAGGCGGAAATACTCGCTACTGACTTTTTTACGTTTTGTTTCATTGTTTTTCGTTGTTAAAGTTTGATAATAAATTTTAATAAAAAACATGTTATGCTATAAAATTGATTTTCTCTTGTTGTGGCCAAGATAATAGAGTAAATCAAAAAACAAAATGTTACAAAAAGATAAAGCTACAGTTTGATTTTAATTTTAAGTTGATATTGTTACTGTTGAACTCCACAGGGTGTTACAAATTTTATGAAAAAATCAGGTTATCATTGCAGCACCCCGTATTTATACAAAAATGAGTTTGTTTGTAAATACAGTAGTACACTAACTCTCTGGAAGTGTTAACCTGTCATTCAAAAAAAAATTCATTCAAATCGGACAATCAGTTTAGACAAAAATTTACTTTAAACTTTTGGTTATTTTTTGGTGGTGCGTTAAATTCTTGGAGTAGTGTATATTTTTCAATTTAAAGTTGTTAACTAGATGTTTGAACATGGAATGAAATACAAAATAATAAACGGTAACAAAGAATGTTCACCAATACTGACTCATCACTTTATAACTGATATACAATGTCATACTTCATCTATTACAGTTACATAACTCCTCTCCTCATAGCCGGAAACAATACGGATGAAGGGTTGTTTTCGGGTTCATTGCGGTCTTACGAGTGTTGTTTCGTTTCCTTGGGTCCTCTTCTTCTATACCATGTGTAGAGAATAATTGATAGTAATTACTGATAAGCTGAGTATATTCCAAAATAAAGGATGGGCTTCTTCATTTTGTTCTAATTTGGTAAATTTTGCTTGTTCTCGAAGAGTATTTATGGCTTCGAGATTTATCGAATGTAACTTCAACGGTATATCTTTATATATATTTGTTGTTAGTTATGAATTGCATTCTAATGTTGGCAATATTAGTGAGTTCCCATTTAACCTTTCCTCCATATTTTGTATCGAGAATCATCTACGGCTAGACTGCAGTATCTTGGAACTTTCAAAATTGAGTTTTGCTTGATTATTGCTATTCAATTCTTCTCGCAGTTTATTGTGATTTAAATTGAATTTTCAGCAGGAAATAGCAGTAGAAATATGCTACTAATTTGCGTTTCAGCTAGGATTAGGGCTATGGTGCATGCGTCGTTAACAATGTTTTCATGACGCTGGCAGAAGAATATACTTTCGATGGAGCAAATATTATTGAGTTCTCAAGAATATCAACGAAATTTATTACTTTTTGGCAATTCACAATTATTTGATCTACAGCATTAGGCAATCTTAAAAATAAGAACATTTCATCTGCAAAGTTTTGAGAATAATTAGTGTAGTACTAATTGTTTTGTTATAGTGTGAGAAATAAATTGAATAAATAAAAAAAATAAAAGAACGGATATCAATCAATCCATATTATTATATATAATATAATTAAAAAAAATAGTTAATGACAACAAAATGTAGTAAATACAATATTAATAATGTAAAATAAGAAAAAAAAATACTTAAGTACTAGGGCAGAGGCAGATATGAGAAGTCGTACCTGAAATTGGAAAGAAACTGATGAGCAATTAAGTCTACCAAAAGTATTTTTAAATTAAAGAGAGTAAATGAAAATTGGCATTGGTAAATAATTCAAATCATTATCTTTCTCAGTCAGATTTAGCTAGAAAACAACAATAATAAAGTTGATTCATGTCAAGAACGTATTGGCTTAGTTACCATTTGATAGAACTGACCAAATATTAATTCTCCATTCCATCGACACTGACCGCAGTGTCCAACTATCGATCGATAAAACAAAATAGGGCAACAACATTAACTATAGCAACAAGAATAATAAACAGTCATTCTCGTGCCACGCCAGTGTGAAAACTAGCACACTGTCCGCAATGTCACTAGCTCGTACAAACCACAGTACGACCCCTGGAAAACTGACCACAGTAATCCCAACACAAACGCATACACTGACCGCAGTGTACTGCGCCGGAACAAACAATGTAATATTACTAATCACTTTATTTTTCATCACACCTCGTAGATAAAAATATATAAGCACTTTCTGAAATACCTTTTAATCAAATAATACAACCCTGTAAACTTTAAAAATAAGGTTGTGTAAATCAGAGTTTATCAAATTGACTACAAAATATCAATTGGTAATAATATTTAATCTAATTCAATGAAATTACTTAATTGTGAAACAAAACAAATGCTAATGCTAATGCAAATTACTCGTGAGAAAACTCACCTAAAACGGTTCGGAACGGCAAAATTCAGAAGAACACACTCACACACAAATAATTTATCTTCCCACTATATTTGTAAAATCAACCTTCTCTGTACGATGCGTAATTTCAAACTGTGCCTAGAAATTCTTTCAAACGACCCTTAAGAATACATAATATTCCTACAACTTTAATCGACAGACGATATTTTATCTTCCACATGGCCCATAAATTATCTAAGGGTTCTCGCTTATCAGAAAATTATATTTTACGACTATTTCAAGGCTGTTACCGGAACCCATGTTCACGCTTTAAAACTATCAAGTCTGCTACACATACTAAAATAATAAAAAAATATTCTTACAGTCGACCATCCTGCAAATATCTCGCCTCGAGATACAAGTCCTACTCCAATGCTGCTTTCTCTTCTCCAGAAGAAGAAAGAATAACTCCATCCCCATCGCTTCCACTTCCAGTGTCATCGGAAACTCCTCCAGCTGGACACCAAGGTCTTGTGCGATCTACTGCAATTGTCTTCTCATATTTGGATGATCTTAATGTGCGATGTGACCATGCCATATATTTAACCATATAGCGGTCATTTGATAATTTTTTTTAATGACCATTCGATCTGAGTACTTTGGTGCTAGTTTACGACTTGCTCCAGTTGCTGGCCTTTGTTTCATGATAACTACTAAATCACCTTCTTTGTGAAGTTTGGCTTTTTTTCGTTTCCTATCAAAATTGGTCTTTTGTTTCATTTGTGCTGAAATCATCTTATTGGAAGCTTCTTGTCGGATATTGATTAAATCTTCAATTAATTGTGGAATTTATTGTATTTCATCTTTTAGTAAAGAATCATTTCCGCCACGCGGTATATAACCAAACAGTAGTTGGCTAGGTGTTTTACCTGTAGACTTATTGAGTACGTTGTTAATTGAGAATTGTACAGATCGAACGTATTGATCTCATAACTCCTTCTCTGGAACCGATGGTAATAATGCTGATAGTTTTGTACGATTTAATCGTTCTACCTGTCCATTTGCCCTTGGTGTTGCTATTGCATTGATAATATGACGTATGTTATTTTGTTTACAAAAGGACTTAAAATGTTTTGAAGTGAAGCAACTACCTTGAACGGATATTAAAGTTTTAGGTGTACCATAAGTAGCAAAAATATTTTTGAAATATTCCACCACGTATTTTGTGTTGGTGAACTTAATGGCACGTAGAAAAGCAAATTTTGTGAAAGCATCAACTCCTACTATTAGGTAGGTGTCAGATCTCTTCGATTTTGGAAATGGTCCTAGATGATCAACATGGAAGGTAGAGAGTGGCTAAACACCTTTTGGGCTTGGGTGTAAAAATCCTTCCTTTTTACCAGAATTGCGCTTGTTGTGAAGACAAGGAATGCAACAAGAAATATATTGCTCAATATATTCACGCATTCTAGGGAACCAATAGCTCACACATAAACGATGTAGTGTTCTCTCCACACCAAAATGTCCGGAATCATAGTGAGCTGTTATTAATACTCTTTGTCTCATTCCTTGTGGTACTACCCATAATAAACCTCTAGCAGTTATTCGATAGATTCGTCCATATCGTAAACAATAATTTTTGTAGATGTACTTTTCATATTCTAGCACTGGCCGTTTGGTTAATATTTGACGAATTTCCTTGATTTTGTCGTCTGTCAATTGTCCCGGCCAAATCTGCTTCTTCGATTTGGAAAATAACTTCGCATTCAGTCGGTGTGGTTACATCCGAATTACGACTTAGTGCGTCTACATGCTTCATTCTATTTCCGGGTCTATATTGGACTACGAAATTATATTCTTGCAATTCTAACCACCATCTTGCAGTTCTAGGGACTAGTTGTTTTTTATTACTCGTTGCTTTAAGTGAGTTACAATCGGTTATAACAGTAAATGGCATACCTAAAATATAACTTCTAAATTTTCTCAAACTTTCCACAACTGCCAATGTTTCGGGCTCATAAGAGTGATACCTCTGTTCCGCTTCGGAAGTTTGCCTGCTGTAGTACGCGACTGGGAGTAGTTTGTCGTCTTGATCACTCCGTTGTAGTAAAATACCACCTAAACCCAACTGACTCGCATCTGTATGGACTTCGGTTTTTGCATCCGGGTCAAATAAGTTTCGGATTGTGTTTTAAGTTTGATGATTCCCTGCGGTAGCGCCGGTCTTAACAATTATATCGGATATTCCTCCAATTATGCAGGACACGGCATCAGTTCCAAATATCTGGGAATTGTTGAGCAACGCAGTTTTCTCATAATAAAATTTTGTGTAACTCTCGTCTGGTCGTTTTCTACGATTTAACATTTCCTGTAACTCTAAACAGTAGTCTCGTTTTGAAGGGAATCCAATTTCAAGTTTTTGTTTCCATTCTTCCCAGGAATGTTTTATCGTAGGTTGAGTTTTGTACCAAATTTCAGCCAAACCTTTTAATTTAGACATAGCGTAATAAATGGTGGCCTCTTCCGACAAGTTATATATTTCGCGGACTTCATCTACTTTTTGACACCAATTGGTAACTGTCAGTCGTTGATTATTTTCTGGGTCGTAAATAGGGACAACATCACCTCTAACAACAATAGCAGTAGCTGTCATTTGTTGTTGCGAACGTTCAAAGAAACTTGTCATGGATGCAGTAAAACGATCTATTGAATTATCGCTTGATCGTGAAGAACCACGGGATCGTTGAGGTGAATTGGAACGTTCCACTTCTTCCGATGTTGATGGTAGAGCTCTTTTCCGTCGTTGAGGACTCATGATTTTGCGTTATTTCTTATACTGTGTTACCTTTTTAGGAATAAGAAAAAGAAATAGAGAATACCTCAAAACTAGGACTTTGTTAGTACGTCGTCTCATAATATTGCCTATGTCTATCCCACTTCTGATAAATATTGTAAGGAATACATTGAATAAATAAAAAAAAATCAGATATCAATCAGTCCATATTAATATATATAATATGATTAAAAAAATAGTTAATGACAACAAAATGTAGTAAATACAATATTAATAATGTAAAATAAGAAAACAAATACTTAAGTACTAGGGCAGACGCAGATATGAGATGTCGTAACTGAAATTGAAAAAAAACTGATGAGCAATTAAGTCTAGAAAAAGTATTTTTAAATAGAGTAATTAAAAATTGGCATTGGTAAATAATTAAAATTATCTTTCTCAGTCATATTTAGCTAGAAAACAACAATAATAAAGTTTATTCATGTCAAGAACGTATTGGCTTAACTTCCATGTGATAGAACTGACCAAATATTAATTCTCCATTCCGTCGACACTGACCGCAGTGCTCAACTATCGATCGATAAAACAAAACAGGGCAACAACACTAATTATAGCAACAAGAATAATAAACAGTCATTCTCGTGCCACACCAGTGTGAAAACTAGCACATTGACCGCAATGTCACTAGCTCGTACAAACCACAGTACGACCCCTGGAAAACTGACCACAGTAATCCCAACACAAACACATACACTGACCGCAGTGTACTATGTAATGTTACTAATCACTTTATTTTTCATCACACCTCGTAGGTAAAAATATATAAGTACTTTCTGAAATACCTTTTAATCAAATAATACAACCCTGTAAACTTTAAAAATGAGGTTGTCTAAATCAGAGTTTATCAAATTGACTACAAAATATTAATTGGTAATAATATTTAATTTACTTCAATGAAATTACTTAATTGTGAAACAAAACAAATGCTAATGCTAATTACTCGTGAGAAAACTCACCTAAAACGGTTCGGAACGCCAAAATTCAGAAGAACACACACACAAATAATTTATCTTTCCACTATATTTGTAAAATCAACCTTTTCTGTACGATGCGTAATTTCAAACTGTGCCTAGAAATTATTTCAAACGACCCTTAAGAATACATAATATTCCTACACCTTTTATCGACAGACGATATTTTATCTTCCACATGGCCCATAAATTATCTGGCTTATCAGAAAATTCTATTTTACGATTATTTCAAGGCTGTTACCGTAACCCAAGTTCACGCTTTAAAACTATCAAGTCTGCTACACATACTAAAATAATGAAAAAATATTCTTACAATAGTGACCTATAAGATTAACGTTTAGGGAGACTTGTAATTTTAATTCGTGTTCAATCGAATTTTGATTTTCAATTAATTTCCTATTTTTAAAGGTTATTCTTGATTATTGTTGGAAGTGCTAGGATGAGGATTAGTGATGCTGTTGTCAGTAACATTGTCTTGCTGCAAAGAATGTTTAATATTAGTGTATGGTTTTTTCAGTTTTAAATTGTGAATTGTCCTATTCTTGGTGGCTACTATTTTCTTCCCATTATCTCTTTCTACTGTTCTAGTTATGAATCTGGCCTTGGATTTATTTGTAGTTTTGTTTATGTAAGATTTCCAGTTCACATTAATTTTTAGTTCATGCGGAAAAGTCTACAAAGCAATTTACAGTCAATGTCCTTCAGTAACTTGCAAACTAACAAAACTGAACAATCAGCAGTCTTGTTAATTACATACTCAAAAAAATGCTACTGCTCCACAATCGCACAAAGGAGACTCTACCAGCCCAGTTCTGATTAGGTGATCTTTGGAGTAACAGTGCCCAATTCTCAATCTTGTTCCAATTCAATAACAATGTCTATATATGAAGTTGCATCATCAACTGGTTCGATAAGGTTTTCTAAGAATTTATCTGTTACTTGATTTATATCGCCGGCTTCTCCAATCAAAGAATTATTTACGTCGAATTGATAATTATATTTATTCTCTGATGTCATGTATAATTCTACTCTGCTAAGAGCGTAGCTATTTTTATTTTGACTTTCCAGTTTATAGTGAATTTTGAAATAACATTCGGAAATTAATAGTCGCCACTGTGCAAACTTTGCGTTACGCTCTTTCAGATTAAAGAGGTATTTTGAAGGTTTATGATATATAATTATATTTATTTTGTGTCCGAAAAGATTAACACCTAAATATTATTAAAGCAAATACTGTTCCTAGTACCTCCTTATTCAGCATTGTTTAACGTTCTAGACGCATATGCAATTGGTAAGTCGCTACCAATTTTGCCTTGGCTAAGTATAGCCCCAATTGCATAATTAGAAGCGGTTGAAGTAACAATGAAAGGTTTCTTGAAATCGGGATATTGTAAAATAGGTGCGTTTGTCAAAATAGTTTTACAGGTATTGGAAGAATTAATAAATTCTGGTGAATGCTCTAATTTAGTGCACTTTTTCAAACATTTAGTAAGCGGCTGCTTTACCTTACCGAAGTCCATGATAAATCTTGGAAAGCTCTTGTTTCTTCTGTGAGTCGAGTTAGGGACTTGCCAATATCTCAAAACTTCCTGATAAATCTTCTATAGTATGTGCAAATCATCTAATTTGATGTTTGTCGGTTGATTGCGGCCATTGCTGAATGGAAGCAATTTTCTCTGGATCCACCGCCACTCCTTCATTGCTCACTATATGACCTAGATAGTTGACTCGGTTTTGGAATACCTGACATTTCTTCGGCTTTAGCATTCCAAAATCTTCAGGTGTTCGTCAAATGTTTTCCCCAGTATCACGATGTCGTCCAAAAGCAGTCTTCTCTTTGTCTCTTGGGTCCATTTCTACTTGCCAATATCCAGACTTCAGGTCCAAAGTGAAAAACAGTTTGCTGCCGGCCAAAGTATTCACCGTATCGTCGATTCGGGGCAGAGGATAGCTGTCTTTCTTCGTCACGTTGTTTAGCTGGCAACACTTCACGCAGAATCGAATCTCGTAGTTACATCCTCTTTCTTGACGAGCACTACTGGATACATCCATGGACTAGTAGATGGTTGTATTACTTTTTCTTCTGTCATCCTTTGAATTATGCTTTCAGCTTCCACTCTCTTCGCTCGTGGTAATCTTCGAGCTGATTGCCTAATTGGCTTGGCATTACCAGTATCGATTTTGTGTTTGACGGCTGATGTTCACCAGTCTTCCCTCCTTTTGGTACAAATAGGTCTCGATACTGCAAGAGAAATCCTCTCATTTTCCTTTTCGCAGCTTGATTTAAGGATTGACCAGCTACTGATAACATTTGTTCGAATCTGGCATTGGAATTGTCAGTTGCCGTTGTTTGGCGGACTATAGACGTCACTGGTACGCAGGATCTAATCCTGGTTTCTTTCTTGATGGTAATTGGGTAACCGTTCACGTTCATCACACGTACTGGGATCTCCTTCGCCGACGTAACCAATCCTTTTCCAATTAGTACTACTTTGCCAACCTCTTCGTCGTGGTTCCGTGGCTCTATCATAACCTGTATATCTTCCTCCATGATTCCCTGTAGCCGCGCAACTATCATGGTTTCGCTTCATGCAGGTAGAACGGTGCCAACACCGTGCTGCCTTCATATGGATGAAGGAATACGTCCGCGGAACCCACTTTAATTGTTGTGTTTCTAAAGTTCAATTAGATACCTTAGATTCATGACGTCCATTCTCAGAATCACGTCTTCTTCAATGTCTGCTACGATTACCGTATGCATGAACTTTTCTGCGCCAATTCCCAATTGGATTTGTGTCTCCCCGTGAACGTTGGCACTCTCACCTGTGGCGGTCCGCAGTCGCAATCTCGTAGAAGCTTCTTCTTTGGGTTTATTATCTCTGGTCATATAATGGTTCTAGTTGCTCCAGTGTCTACCTGCAGAGTATATTTCTTGCCATTCACTCCGCCATCCACATATACACTGTCGTTGTGACATCTGAGAGAAGTTATCAGTATGAGAGGGTCTTTGGAATGATCATGAGTCGGTGCTGCCCCCCTGTAGCCGACAAGTTCTAGTTTTCCTGTGACGGGTTCTTCGGTTGCAGGAGTCCTGGGGCGCTTACACGAACTGCATACATGCCCTAGCTTGCCACAATTCCAGAATCTGATCTTTCTCGGCTTCTTATCCATCACACTTTTTATCAAACTGATGATCTGGTCAAATCTGTCTTCATGGCCTTTCTCTCGGATGGTCCTAATTTTGTTATAATCCGAAGCCTTCGTTGCTGCTTCATACTCAAGAGCAGCAGTCAATACATCGACCAATGTTTTGGGATCGGCTAAACGGAGCATTCTCTGCATATCGGGGTTACCTAAGCCATCAATAAAAGCATGGATGCCCAGACATTTCATTATGTTCTCCGGTGCTGATGCATAAGCGAATCGAACTTGTCGGGCAATATCCACTTCATACTCTTGAAGGGCTTAGTCACGTTTCTGCCTTCGGTTCTTCAGCTGGGATTGGTACAAATGTTCTAGATGTCCATGGCCATATCGCATGTCCAACCTGTTCTTCAGCTGTTCGAAGTCATCCGTTTCTTCAAGTGGTATCGTCTGAAGTACATCTAAGGCGCGATAGTGCCTTCTCCCTGTCGTACCAATTATTCACTCTAGCGGCTGCTTCAAACTGTTTCACATAATTGGTCCACTATATCTTTCCGTCGAACGTTGGAGATTTGACTCAAGCAAAACTCCCAATGTCTTCTAACTTAGGGTGTGTTTCTGGATTGCAAGGTTTTATTTGCTCAGTCTCCTTTTCTTCCGCTGGCGTGTCTTGAGTTTTTAAAACCGTCATATTTCATTGTAACTCCTCGATTTTCTCGTCCATGTGATCTTCCATTGTTGTCATCTTTTTCTCTATATAAAATTTTATTTTCTCGCCCATCCAATTTTCCATCGTTGTCATCTTATTCTCGATATCCGATTGTGAAGACGAGATTTTATCTTCATCGTCAGCAACAATGTCATTTTTCTACGATAAGATATCGGCAGAGATATCGTTCTTTATAGTGGAAACCTTCTCGTCCATATCAGTGGAAATATCGTTCTTCATAGTAGGAATATCGCTCTTTATAGTTGAAATCTTGTCGTCCATGTCAGCAGAAATATCATTTTCCATAGTTGAAATACCGTTGTTCATATCATAAATTGACGAGATTATGGTAGAAGCCTAGTCATTGAATAAATATATTTCTGGATCCAGGCCGTCACTTTCCAGTGCCATTTTGAGTCTTTCTACCAAATCACTTTTCTTCCCGGACGTTTCCAACTCGCAATTTTCCAATTCTGCCTTCAACTTTGTTACTTTCAGGTCACTTAGTCTCTAGGCCATTTTTACGTAGCTATTTATTTATATAACCCGAGACCAACGTAATTTTTTTCTCATGTACTTATGAGTTTTTATTACGACGGGTGGGATACATATATACACACGGTATGTATACTCACTTTTCATTTACTCACTGATTTATATAAATACACAGTATATTCACTTACACTAATTTATATAAACACTTCACTACTCTTTATTTACATAGGCTATTCACTTGTTCACTGTTTATCTCACGAGATAAAATTATAAACTGACTCCTCCCGCTGGTCGGTAGTCTTTATATATAAGTGTCGTTTCTCCAGAATCTTCTAGATTTGCGGCTCACAAAAACCATCGTATTCCTGGAATTATCTAGATAAGACTTGTCACAAAAACAATGGACCTCACTGGAAATTTCTAGATAAGAATAGTCACAAAAATAATGGTGAACAATTCGAAGAAATCCCTGCACATTCGCCAAAATTCTAACTTTTATATGTAGCTTAAGCAGAGTCGGATTCAGGGACTACACCAATGTGCGATTCCGTAACACTATTTTAATTTCAGGAAAGGTTACCTCAGCGTTCATAATATTTACAGGAACTTGCAACGGTAGTATTTCGTTAGCGTCAACAGAAATTTTGAATTCACGTCTATCTAACTCATATAGTAGTGGAATTTTGATAAAATTATTACACATTAAATTTGTGCTGAAATCTACAGAATATTTCATATTGCGTGATTCGCTTTAACCTAATAAATCCTCGAAATTATTATGAAACTGATATAGGATATGTTTCAAATAAATATTGGAACAAAATTCAGCAAATGCAGGAATTTTGGCTTTATATGCAACTCGTTTCTTTCCTACTGATGTAATAATTAAAGTTTGATCTTCGTACATACATTCGGGAATCAGTATATTGTATAATTAGTGGGAAAAGCATAATATTCCCAAACGACTATGATAATTACACAGGAGTTTGGGAATGTGCTTTTTCCACGAAATATACATACTATTTTTTCTTCGATCGTTGATTTACATTTAAAAAATTAAATGCGCCACGGAGGATGGAAAACTTCCAATGTGGCGGAAGAATATATTGACGAATCACCTAATAATAAAGTAAAAGTGGCTAATAAAATATTCAACACCCCTGCCTCGACTTCAAATGAAAATGATCGAAACGAGATAAACCAAACAATTAGCCATGCAGCTTCAACGTCTATAAATTCTCGTTGTCCTCCAGTACAATTTACAAATTGTACACACTGTACAATAAATGTAAATATTATCAACAATTAATTTGTATTCAAGAATATCGTTATGAATTAGATGTTTGTTTTAATTCTTCCACAACAACTTTATCAATACCTATAAAAATTAAAACCATACTTTGTTCCATTTTATTGTAATAATCCATTTGTAACATTACCGCACGCTACAGCAGTGCAGTAAGAATATTACCGCACTGTTATTTTCTAATTGCTAAGCAACAGCCCACTATTCTGGAATGTTGAGCTTTGCGCATTGAAAACAGGTCAAAATAGTGTCACTTTTCCCACGATCGGAGAAAATAGTATATTGTGCAACAAGTGGGAAAAGTTCAACTTTTCTCACGAGTGTGGAAGTTTGTGGCACGAGCCAAGGACGAGTGCCACAAACACACGAGTGAGATAAGTACTTTTCCCACATGTTGCACACTATACTGTTCCTACAACTGCACAAATTTAAAGAATACAAGTAAATAGTTTTGTATAAAAATTCTAAGCATCGAAGACCACCCACCGAAAACGGCTGGGCACCGAGTATACGTTTCTGAAATTGGCTGGGCATCGAGTATACGTTTCTGAAATTGGCTGGGCATCGAGTATCCCCTACTGGATTCTCCATATAAATGTATGTAGTGTGGGCAAAGTGCCGTGAGAAATAATAATTCTCACAGCGTGAAAAATATATGATTTTGAAATTAAATAAGCAATGAGGAATATGCTACTTTTCATAGCTTACTCAAATTCAAAACCCTATAATGCTCACACTCTAATAAATATCATTTCTCACGGCACTTTGCCCACACTACATACATTTATATGGAGAATCCAGTAGGGCATACTCGATACCCAGCCGATTTCAGCAGGGTATACCCGATGCCCAGCCGTTTTCGGTGGGTGGTACTGGATGCTTAGACTTTTTCTACAAAACTATTTACTTGTATTCTTTAAATTTGTGCAGTTGAAGAAAAAGTATAGTGTGCAACATGTGGAAAAAGTACTTTTCTCACTCGTGTATTTGCGGCACTCGCCCATTAGGCTTGTGCCACAAATTTCCACACTCGTGAGAAAAGTTGAACTTTCCCCACAATAATCTACTATCGCCGGACTTCACATACTCGATTCACTACCTGCATCTATCAATAATTTGAAAGGCGGATTTTATGTGACAATATGTGGGAAATCCACAGATGGATTTTGAATGAATTCCATAGGCGTATTTACTGGAGGGTCTACTAAATAATTATCGGTTTCATATTGGTTTTGATTCATAGAAATTTCATCTGAATTTTCAAAACTATGATTATCTGTTAGAAAAAGTTCTTCAGTAATATAATTTCGTTGGCTGTTTTGTCTAGGGTTGAAAGTATTTCTGGTATTTATGGACATTGGTTCTGTTTTAAGGCGGGATTTTGGCCAGTTGGTGTAAATACGTTTTTGAGTGGCCCGGATAATGTCTATTAACTTGACGAGGTTACACTTGAATCGGTTGGCTGGGAAAGGTATTAGAATTTGAATTGTTTTGAAAGGTTTGATTTTGTCTGGTTTGGGTATTTGTATTAGGGTTATTTTGAAGAAATTTCGGTATTTAAATGTTTGTCTTAAAATTTCTCTGTGGATGTACTCCACTAGCTTGAGATTGAAACTGATTTCTAGAAATTCTGAGGGAATTATTTCGTGGAATATTATTGTTAAAATGTTGGTTATCATGTTTTGTGGTCTATTTGTATTATAGTTATTTGGTCTTGGTTCGAATTGTCTGAAGTTACGTGCAGAATATGAAATGTTTTCTTCATCAATTTGATATGTAATAGCTTCCTCAATTATGCGGACTTTTTGATCGTATAACAGTTTGTAAACTACCTGTTAAGTTTCTTAATAATGTTCTCAAAGTCATTTGATAATATTGCTTTCTATATATTCCTATTGTTTGTACATGCATTTCTGCGTCGGGAAAATTATTAATTCCATTGATCAAATGGTTTCTCAACAGTTGCAATCTACGAGCAAAATCTATTGGTCGTTAATTTTTATATATATGAGCCAATCATAAATCTTGTTCTAAGCATTCTAACGACTTTCTATCCCCATAACATTGCTGTAAAGCTGTTCTATGTATCTAATTCAGTTCTAGAACCCACCAATTAATTGATTTTATTAACTAATCTAGCCTGTATTGCTCTTATAATATGATTTTGAACTCCAATATCTTATACGACTGCGTTATTATTTTCTGCGATATCGTAACTATTAATAAATTTCGTTAAATTACTTCCTCCTCTATTGTAATATGGAACCTTATCGATTTGCATTATCAGCATTGAAATATTTATATCTGTATTATCGTTTGCTATTTCTCTGAAATTGAGTAGCCTATTAAAACCTGTAACTAAGCGTTCTATATCAATGACAGTATTCATAAAACTAAAATTCTACACTTATTATAATCAATTCACTTATATTTACTTCTTTAATTCACTTAAAATATTCATTTATTGAATATTTACTAGAAACATTAAAGAAACTGTAGGTTTATAAACCGTTTTAAAGATTAAAACTAACTTTTCCGCATATGTAACAGGTCCTGAACAATATTCTATCATGAACTTGTCACTTGTATACACTTCGGGGGATGAATCGTGCTAACTAACCGAAATTTCTCCAAAAATAACCAAAAATGTAGTATATCTGGATTTATAGGAACCGCTGTACTCGCTCTAGTCAGCTGAAAATCAATAGGATACATCTGTGAGACACCTTGAAAAATATCCAAATACAAAATTGGTCACATGTGTACACTCCGGAGGCTGTATCGTGCTAACAACCCAAAATTTCTCCAAAAAGGACCAAAAATGTGACACTGCAGGTACATTAGCACCCGTTGTACGAACTCTGGTGAGCTGAAAATCAATAATGTTTATCTATTGAAGGCCCTGAATAATATTCAATCATAAAATTGGTCACTTGTATACACTCTGGAGGCTGTATCGTGTTAACAAACTGAAAATTTTTCAAAAATGTCAAAAATTTGCTTTTTCAAGTACCATAGCACCCCTTCTACTGGCTTTAGTGTGCTGAATATCAATAAAATTTATCCTTGAGATGCCCTGAATAATATCTAATCATAAAATTGGTCACTTGTATATAATCCGGAGGCTGCGTCGTGCTAACAAACTGAAATTTCTCCAAAAATGACAAGAATGTCGTACTTAAAGAACTATAGCACCTGTTTTTCTTGCTCTGGTGATCTGTACATCAATAGGGTTAGATGTCCTGGATAATATTCAATCATAAAATTGGTGACTTGTTGGACTCCGGAGGCTGTATCGTGCTAACAAACTAAAAGTTCTCAAAAAATGACAAAAATGTCGTACTCCATGTACCATAGCACCCGTTGTACTGGCTCTGGTAAGCTGAAAATCAATAGGACTCATCTGTAAGATGTCGTGAACAATATTCAGTCATGAAATTGTTGACTTGTTGCACTCCGCAGGCTGCATCCTGCTAACAAGTTATGTAATGAAAAGTGGCCGACGACAACGACGACATACACACATGATTTTACTTTTCCGCCAACCTATTTAATATGCGAGAAAAATATTGGTTTACCCCAAAAAAAGTTGGAAATTAGAAAAAATTTTTTGAGTTATTATTATGTTTTCCATCAACAACAACCCAAAAAAATGGTTTTTAGAAAAAAATCCTGTGCGTATGTCGTCGTCGTTGTCGTTGTCGTCGGCCACTTTTCGTTACATGTCCTGTTAGCACGTTACAGCCTCCGGAGTGCAACAACTCACCAATTTTATGATTGAATAATATTAAGAACATGTCACAGATGAACTCTATTGATTTTTAGCTTACCAGAGCCAGCACAACGCGTGCTATGGTACTAGAAGTACGACATTTTAGTCATTTTTTGAGAAATTACAGTTTGTTGGCACGATACATCCTCTGCAGTTTCACAAGTCACCAATTTTATGATTGAATATTATTCAGGACATCATACGGATGAAGCCTATTGACTTTTAGCTCACCAGAGCCAGCACAACGCGTGCTATGGTACTAGAAGTACGATATTTTTGTCATTTTTGGAGAAATTTCATGAAATTGACTGTCTCGACCCTTACTTCGTGGAATATGCTCATATTAGTGTTTTTAAATGAAACTCAAGGTCTCTAGTTAATTCCACAATATAATACAAGTTATTGAAAATTCTAAAAAATTGACAATTGTTTCGATAAATCAATATCATCGGGACGATGATATTGATTTATCGAAACAATTGTCAATTTTTTAGAATTTTCAATAACTTGTATTATATTGTGGAATTAACTAGAGACCTTGAGTTTCATTTAAAAACACTAATATGAGAAATTTCAGTTAATTGGCACGGTACAGCCTTCGGAGTATACACAAGTGACCAATTTTATGATTGGATATTATTCAGAGCGTCTCAAAGATGAATCCTATTGATATTCAGCTCACTAAAGCCAGTAAAACGGGTTCTATGGTACTTGAAGTACCAAATTTTTGACATGTTTGGAGAATTTTCAGTTTGTTAGCAAGATAAAGCGTCCAGAGTGTTTAAAAGTGACCAATTTTATGATTGAATATTGTTTAAGGTGTCTCACAGATGTACCTTATTAATTTTAAGCAGACTAGAGCGAGTACAGCCGGTCCTATAAATCCATATATACTAAACTTTTGGTTATTTTTGGACAAATTTTGGTTTGTTAGCACGATACATCCCCCGAAGTGTATACAAGTGACAATTTTATGATATAATATTATTTAGGGCCACAGATGCGGAAAAGTTAGTTTTAATCTTTAAAACCGTTTATTTTGATTTATTTTTACATTTTTCATTAGGAACAACACGAAAAAATGGTTTTTAGAAAAAAAATCCTGTGTGTATGTCGTCGTCGTCGTTTGGAAAATTTTCAGTTTGTTAGCACGATATAGCCTTCAGCGTGTATACAAGTGACCCATTTTATGATTGAATATTGTTCAGGGCTAGTACAACCGGTGCTATGTTACCCGAAGTGCCACATTTTTGTCCTTTTTGGAGAAATTTCAGGTTTAGTACGATACAGCCTGCGGAGTGTATATAAGTAACCAATTTTATAACTGGGTATCTCACAGATGCGCAAAAATTAGTTTTAATCCTTAAAACCGTTTATTTTGCTCTTAATATATCTTGTATTATTCTTTTCACCGTTCCATAGCGTTTTCAGCCTCTTAACAAAGAATTTCTGATGCCTTTTGCTATCTTGTTCTATTTTTTCGTCAAATTCATCCTACGCATGTATTTCAGCATTGCTCACCATTTCTTTGGCTTTAGGTCTTTCAGCTTTGTAAATTTCGTAGCTTTCCTTATTTCTTTTTACTTTACTGCCCAACCTATGCGAAAAAAGTATTGGTTTGCCCCAAAAAAAGTTGGAATTTTGGATTTTTTTAAATTGTGTTCACATTTTCCACTGAAAACAACAAGAAAAAACGGTTTTTAGAAAGAAAATACTGTGTAAATATCGTCGGCCACTTTTCGTAACATGGTCTTGTTAGCACGATACAGCATCCGGAGTGCAACAAGACACCACTTTTATGATTGAATATTGTTCAGAACATCTCAAAGATGAACCCTATTTATTTTCAGCTCATCAGAGCCAGTACAACGGGTGCTATGGTACTAGAAGTCGACATTTTTGTCATTTTTGGAGAAATTTAAGTTTGTTAGCAGGATACTGCCTCCGGAGTGCAGCAAGTCAAGTCACCAATTTTATGATTGAATATTGTTCAAGACAAATCACATATAAACCCTATTGATTTTCAGCTCACCAGAGTTAGTACAACGGCTGCTATGGTACTTGAAGTACGACATTTTTGATAATTTTTGGAGAAATGTCGGTTTGTTCGCACGATGCAGCCTCCGGAGTGTTAACAAGTGACCAATTTTATGATTGGATATTGTTCAGGGCGTCTCACAGTTGAAATTATTGATTTTATGATCAGTTGAGTTAGCACAACGGCTGCGACGGTACTTGAACTACCACATTTTCGGTCATTTTGGAGAAATTTCGGGTTGTTAGCACTCCAGAGTGAATACAAGTGACCAATATTATAATTGGATATTTTTCAGTGTGCGTCACAGATTAACCGTATCGATTTTCAGCTCATCTCAGCTAGTACTATAAATCCAGATATATTACATTATTGGTTATTTTTGGAGAAATTTCGCTTTGTTAGCACGATACAGCCTCCGAAGTGTATACAAGTGACAATTTCATGATAGGATATTATTCACGGCGTCTCAGATATGCGAAAAAGTTAGTTTCGATCTTTAAAACCGTTTATTTTTCCTAAAAAACCGTTTTTTTCGTGTTGTTCTTGATGGAAAACGTAAAAATGACTTCTAAACTCTGAATTTTTTTGGGATAAACCAATACTTTTCTTGCTTACTGGATAGGTTGGGTGGAAGAGTAAGAAAGGAATTGTAAAAGGAATATCCGATACTCACCCAATTCCTGATTCCAGTTTAGCTGATAATGTAGATTCTTGGCATCAAAGAGTTGAAACTAACGAAACTACTGAAAATCGGACACTAAGCCGTGGCTTTTCTATCTTCTGCGTCAAATCCTACTGACTGCGGCAGTTAAATAACTTTTTACTCAAAGTTATTTAAAAAATATATTTCGTTAACAATACTTTACAATTTAAAAGTGGTTAACTAGATGTCTGAACATGGAATGAAATTCGAAATAATAGACGGCAACAAAGAAAGTTCACAAATAGTGACTCCTCAGTTTATACCTGATATACAATTTACTATATTGTAATGTTTTTTTTATTTATTTAAACAATAAACGGGTGGGATAAATTTTAAACACGCGGTATGGCTTGGTACTAATTTATTTAAACACTAACTAATCACAAACACTTAATTTATGTATACTTAACTAATCATTTAAATCTAATTTATATGCACACAAACTTGATTATATTAGCACTTTACTGTCCGGTGTATTTCTGTTTATTTCTCGAGATCACTTTATCAACTAACTCCTCCGCTGATCGGTCCTTTTTTATATTAATGCCTTTTTTACTAGAGAATTCTGGGCTGCGGCTTACAGAAAAACAATTGGTTCTGGCCTTTTCTAGATAACTCTGGTTACAAAAACAATGTTTACATAAGATAGTCGTGAATTCGTAAACAGATATAAAAAAAAAGTGCGTATCCGCCATAATTTTAACTTACAATATCATCTATTACAGTTACATAACTCACATCAAGAGAGAAATAGGAAATCGCTTACAGTAACTTTATGGACTCGAGAATGCAAGCCAAGGTGAATTCTTTCTCTAAAAATATTTTGTTAGTTAATTTTGAATAATTATCAAGAACATTAACGCCATCAACCTCATGGTCCCAATACTCGATGCTGAGCAGTACCATAATTGTTAAAAAATTTGTTGATATATCAAAATCCGCAAAACTACGCGCATTTTTGAAACGAGAAAATATGTTCCAAAACAGTCAAAAATCTCAGCTCCTGAAGAAATTCAACAATTTCCAAAAGAAGCATCTCATGAAAAGTGTTTGCTGGTGAAGGTATGTTTAAAAAAATCTTACGCAAGATTGCAATTTTTAATAATATGCAAATTTATCATTGATAGATTTTTTCGAATCACTCAATATCCTGTTTCAATAGAAGGTAAAAACGGTAACTTATTAGGGCAAACAGAAGGATAAAAGATAGATAGATGGAATATTTCAGCGACTTATTAAATTAAAGTATTTTAGACCTAAATGCTGATTTCTATCAATAAAATGACTTGTTCATATTAATAATAGTTGGTGACTGTTCAACCTCTTTCTAATGATTGATTAATATTGTTTAGTTATTCTGTGAATATGGAAAATTTGAAAAAATCTTAGATAGCATCTTCAATTTTCTTATTTCACAACGTCCAATTTGTTTTAAACTTTTATTCAAACTATATGGTAAGTTAGACAATCTCAATTTTTCTTGCTTGCGTGGTTATGCTTTTATACTCAAAATCAAAGTTTTATCAGAGTTGTTGTTAAATATTTAAAATTAGTTGTGGAGAATAGAGGGAATATTTATAGAATAATTGGAAGAATTAAGTTCACAATGAAGCAGCCTTGAATTGATAATAAAAAACACCGTAATTGAACAACTATATATTGAAGGTTAGTAGCACTATAATTTTTCTTTTATATAAAAATGATATTACATGAAATTTTAATTAATCTGAGAATGTCAAAAAATAATGAAACAGTTTATGTAAATATCCCTAATTCCCGTTATTTCGATTATTACTTATTATTGAAGATTTTTTTTATAAAAGTGTGAATATTGAATTAATTTAGCAACTATCTAATTTTGTTCTTGGTGAAAGTTTTGGCAATAACAGATTTCAGTTTGTACTTACATAGAATCAGTTCCCCCATTCGAAGTCATTTGTCCACATAAATTAACTTCTTCATTTATTCCTATTATCACCTTTTTAACACGATTATAGCATTATTATTATAATTTATTCATTTATCATACCACCGTTGTAACGGTCCATATTTGTACAAAATTATCTACAACAACCGCTCGTCTGGCTGCTAGACACAAATAAAGTAGTACCTATTTATCGCTATTTGTGGGGGGAACAACAAATAAAAAATTGATGGAGATTTTTGTATTGTCAAATGTGGAAAGTAGATAAACATTTTAGACCAGGCTTTAAATTAATAAGGAACTTAGTTGATGGCTGCTTATACATTGTGAAATGTAAATAAAAATGTAATAAAAAAAATATTCAGATTGATATTTTTAACCTTCAACTATTAATAAATTCTAATGATACAACAAAAATTTTTTATTTATACCCACACCTGTTTTAACTAATACCAAACATAACTTTTATACTTAAAATAGAGGTGGGACTCATCACAAATCTAAGGAATTGCGTAGAGTATCTTTTTATATTTATGTTTCCATTAATATCAGTTTTGTCCATTGAAAGTAACCGTACTTGATATAGTACACTTATGCTAACATTTTTTTATTGGTCTATTAGTTTTCGGATGATGCAAAAGTCCTATTTATCACAATAAATCAGAAAATGTATTGCTTCAATTTAATTGTCGATGTTTTACATGGAAATTTGTGAATTTAATCCCTCTACAACGATGAATTCTTTCCAATATTAAATTTTGGTGAATGCGCCAGTTGAGGAATTACCGATTTTTTAATTGCCGAAAAACATTATCCAAGTTGTAGGTCTAGAAACTTCGAAAACAATAAAAATAGAAGATGCAGCCGCTGCATTTATATATATATATATATATATATATATATATATATATATATATATATTCCAATCCAACGTCGGTTGGCTATAGTTAAGAGTTCTAATGTTGATGATATACGTGAAACAGATATGAAATTTGTTTCCTTACCTTATATCAATGATCTGACTCCCAAACTTATTTCTGTTTTGAAACACATTCCACATGTTAAGATTTCAACGAGGAATGTGAAAACTGTAGGTTCCCTGTTTACCCGCACCAAAACTAAAGTCAAACCGTTAGAAAGTTCCAATGTTGTGTATAAGATCAATTGCAAGGATTGTCATAAAGCATACATTGGACAAACCTCAAGGCTTTTGCAGGGTTGAATAACATCTCACAAAAGCGATTGCAGATTGGGAAGGCCGTCTTGCGCTCTGTCGACCCATGTTATTGAATCACAACATGATATGGATTTCGAAGGAGTTGAAGTTTTAATTGGAGAAAATAACTACTATAAAAGGATTTTTTTGGAGATGGTGTTTATTAATAAAATTGAAAGACCCCTCAACACTAGATCAGATACTCAAAATCTGAGTCTCATCTATAATTACATTTTGGAGTATGAGAATAATAAGAACAAAATTCCTAAAATATTTCCCCTAACACAGCACACTAACAATGCATAACATCTTCGTTAATGTAGTGTTCGCTGGTTTGCATTTTAGTTAAAGGCCATTTTGTGTTGTTCCGTGCTCACCGTGTTGTTCCATGCTAATTGTCACTTTTACCATTTGTTATCATTTGTTTTCATTTGGAGTTTTGTCAGTAATTTCTAACATCTTAAAATGTAATATTCATTGTGTGGTTGGTCCGATAAAAATATCCAAATCAGTACAATGTTATTGTTTGTAACGGTTTTTTGTGTTATTTTTAAATATTTTTTAAATGTATATATTGTTTATTGAGTTTTTATTGTTTCCAACTTTTATGGTATAGTCGATCTGACAATCCATTTTAGTAAGTACGACTATGTTTTGTAACGTATTGTTTTTAAATATATAATATTTGTAGTCATCCTGAGGAAGACCCCAAACAAGGGTTGAAAGCTTGATGAATAATAAAATTGTTTGATTTCTCACCAGCCCCACTGTTGACTGCTACACCCAGTTCTTGATGAACATATTTTGTTAATATTCATCAGTCAAACGTACCAATACTTTTATATATATATATATATATATATATATATATATATATATATATATATATATATATATATATATATTAGTGTTTTTAAATGGAACTCAAGATCTCTAGTTAATTCCACAATATAATACAAGTTATTGAAAATTCTAAAAAATTGACAATTGTTTCGATAAATCAATATCATGATGATTATAAGTCGTTCATGCTTTTTATCTTCTGCTATCGTTAAATTATTTTTTTGTAGTACTATAGGTAAATCTTGGACATCATATAAATAAATTAGTAAGGTAAATTTGTACGTAGTGCATTAATAAAACTGTAAATATTAGCCAAACGGCTTATTTTATCGAATTCCAACAAGAGTACCTTTTCGTTAGCGTAATGTGTGGGGAAGTCAATTTCGATAATTTTATACAGGGTGTGCCATCCCTGCAAAATTTTTGTATCACTAACCATTGCGAGTAGTTTGTCCCTGGCATCAAGGCACTACTGCAAATCAGTTTACCTCACCAAAATAAACATACATGTACAATATAGCTTTGCCGTGAATTTTATAAAGATCAAATAACTAGTACAAAAAATAAAAATAAAAACCAAATTCAAAATTAAAACTTTGGAGGCCTATAACTCGAAAACGAGGGCCTGCATAGAGAAAGTTTATATGAAGTACTAACATTATTTTGGCTCAGATTATACGCTCCTGACTTTTTTCCCATTAGTCCCGGGACACCCTGTATATATATATATATATATATATATATATATATACAGGGTGATTCATAACTATTGGGACATAGGCTAAGGGTAGATTGTTTGGACCCAAATATGGCGATAGGACCAAATATACCTCAATAAAATACTGCTGTGAAAGAAGATAAAGGGCGTTAAAGTTGAAAGTTTTTTTCATTTTTTGCTAATAATGTCTCTGTATATTTATCGATTG
The DNA here is from genome assembly GCA_963921935.1 of Galeruca laticollis. Taxonomy (NCBI): domain Eukaryota; kingdom Metazoa; phylum Arthropoda; class Insecta; order Coleoptera; family Chrysomelidae; genus Galeruca; species Galeruca laticollis. The sequence goes on along the minus strand of OY998179.1, from coordinate 182,652,913 downwards.
TTATCAAAATCGGCACAGAGGCATAATTTTATACAGGCAATATTATTTTATGTATTATTTGATTGACATTTTGTTACAGGGGGAGCCCCGTGAAGGATTTCTGATGATGAAATTGACTGGTAACTTTTTTGACGGAACTTTTTAGGTGATTTTCATTTAAAAATATGACATAAACATCATTTCTACGTAATATTGGTACTCTTGTTCAAACACAATATTCTCATTCGTTTTCGAGAAAAACGCAATTAAACAGTTCAGAGTATCGGAAGGGGATTTCAAGTAACGGACGATGAAAACAATTGTATCTTAAGGCTTTTATTTCGACGATAAAGCATAATTAAAAACAATGTAACATAAAAAGAGCAAACTCAAATTAAATGTTCTATGTGGCCTCCTCCGACTTCTATGCCTTCTAATTTTTTTAATAAAGGACTTTCGAACTTCAAAGAACATATTATTCTGTCCCCTTATGAAGTTAGCCGCATTTTGTATTTTTCTCCAGAGTTCGTCTCTCGAGTTAATTTCATTGGCATAAACTAGGGACTTCATATGTCCCCAAACATAAAAATCAAGCGGGTTATACTCAGTACTTCTTGGTGCCCATTCAAAATCACTTCCTCTGCCAATCCAACGCTGAGGAAATATGTCATTCAGATGAATTCTAACAACTAAAGGAAAATGAGGTGGAGCTCCATCCCGCATAAACCACATTTTATTTGTTACAGCTAGTGACAGATTATCCAAAATATAGCTAAAATATTTTGCAAAAAAAATAAATGAGAATCTTCATTCAAATTTAAACTCATGCTTGAAATGTCTTTCTTTCAGAGCATGCGAATTTTTTTCTTCCCAATAATGGCTGTTTCTCCAATTAAATACCCCTCGTCTGGTAAAAGTCGCTTCATCGGTGAACATAATATTCTTAATAAAATTTCGGTTATCATTATGCTTGTTGAGAATACGTTGGCAGAACTGTAACCATCGTGGGAGATCTCTTGGAAGCAAATTTTGAACAGGAGTGAAGTGATACGGGTGGAACTTTTCTTTTTTTAGAATTTTAATAATAGTCGACTGACTTACTCCTGTTGCTGATGACAACTTACTGTAGGATTTTCATCTATTCGAACCAAAATTTCATCTTCTAGATTGAGTGAAATTTGTTTTGGACGACCACCTTGATTTTTATTGTGAAATGACCCGGTTTCACCCAAACCATAAAATAGATTTGAAAAAGTTTTGTGATTTGGTTGCCTTGTGCCTGGATATAAGAATTCATACCTTCTGGCTGCAGAGCACCCGCAAAAATGTTCTTGTGCGTATACACAAATCATATCCCGCATTTCTTGATTCGTAAAATGATTGTGACGAGGCATTTAAATCGAAAAAGTATATGATAGCTTTAAAAAATGCGACAATTGACTATAAACTCGCAGGAAAAAATTTTCACTGACAAGAAATGACATTTACCAGCAACAATTATCTGACAGTCCAAAGCACACTTTTCATAAATGAAATAATATTTGAAATCCCCTTCCGATACTCTGAACTGTTCAATTGCGTTTTTCTCGAAAACGAATGAGAATATCGTGTTGGAACAGGAGTACCAATATTATCTAGAAATTATGTTTATGTCATATTTTCAAATAAAACTCACTAAAAAGTTTCGTCAAAAAAAGTTACCAGTCAGTTTCATCATCAGAAATCCTTCACGAGGACAAAATGTCAAATAATACATAAAATCATATTGCCTGTATAAAATTATGGCTCTGTGCCAATTTTGATAGCAATCGATGAATATACCGTGAAATATATATATTTGGTTATGCCGTGCTGAAGAGACAAAATGAGCCAGAAACATGCATGTCCACGGTTACCACTCTATTTCAGTAGCCCTTATTTATATTAGAAGATCTCGAATATTCGAGACAACAACCAACATAGACACGGAGGTGCATATAACACTCCCGTGCATATAACTAATATTACTGACACAAATGTTGTGTTTGACTATCCTGCTGAATTCTGTTATATTTTCTCATGTTTCATTCAACACCTTTGCTCCCATGTTTTACATCTTTTCTTGGTTGTACCGTACCGATGACAGCTAATGAGCCAGAAACATGCATGTCTGCGGTTACCAGTCCTTTCAGTAGCCCCTTCTTCTATTTGCGTGCAATACCCACCAATCTATTCGTTGTTTATTGTTCATATGTCACGCACTATTCGTAGATTTGTTGTTATTTCATTGATCTGGGTCAAAAGTTTTCAGACGGGAGTGTTATATGCACCTCCGTGTCTATGTTGGTTGTTGTCTCGAATATTCGAGATCTTCTAATATTACTGACACAAATGTTGTGTTTGACTATCCTGCTGAATTCTGTTATATTTTCTCATGTTTCAGTCAACACCTTTGCTCCCATGTTTTACATCTTTTCTTGGTTGTACCGTACCGATGACAGCTAATGAGCCAGAAACATGCATGTCTGCGGTTACCAGTCCTTTCAGTAGCCCCTTCTTCTATTTGCGTGCAATACCCACCAATCTATTCGTTGTTTATTGTTCATATGTCACGCACTATTCGTAGATTTGTTGTTATTTCATTGATCTGGGTCAAAAGTTTTCAGACGGGAGTGTTATATGCACCTCCGTGTCTATGTTGGTTGTTGTCTCGAATATTCGAGATCTTCTAATATTACTGACACAAATGTTGTGTTTGACTATCCTGCTGAATTCTGTTATATTTTCTCATGTTTCATTCAACACCTTTGCTCCCATGTTTTACATCTTTTCTTGGTTGTACCGTACCGATGACAGCTAATGAGCCAGAAACATGCATGTCTGCGGTTACCAGTCCTTTCAGTAGCCCCTTCTTCTATTTGCGTGCAATACTCACCAATCTATTCGTTGTTTATATATATATATATATATATATATATATATATATATATATATATACCCACTAAACATGCAATGTTACAAAATATTGCCACAATATTATACCTGGCTTACTTTCGTAAAATGATAATGTAATATTGCATACAGCTCAAAGCTATATTTAAATTTTTAACATAACAGAAAAAACTACTGACAAGTTGTATGTAAGTTATAAAGCGAGTTATTGATTGAGTTTCAACTGCAATGTTACATCAGCCGTAAATGTTCATTATAAATGCAACAATAAAAGAACAATCTTCGAACAATGTGAATATAGGTTACATTTGGAATTATCCATCAAATTCAATTCGCAACGTTGCACTGGGTTTGAAATTTCATATTATATTTACAACAATACATAAACTAACTACAAAAAATATTGACGGTACTTAGAAAACACAATATATTTTTAGTTTTCGATTGCATCATCGCAGAAATATATGAAACGATACGCCATGACAATTTTAAATAGTAAATATAAAGAAACTTGAAATAATATTTCCCATCAGAAAATTAATTATTTTTGTATTTCCCGGTCTTGAGGAGATGCCGGGGCGCCACCATACTGCAACTGCATACTGCTTCCATTCGTATGCGTCATTTTGCAAATTTGCAATTATTATTGTTGTATTATCGCATATTGTGCATTGTGTTTTGTGTCAGTTTCGTTTTATGTACTTTTATTTATTTTTAACTATCATTATTCTGCAATTGTGTTTTGGCTGTAGCACAATGGAAAACTCTCATAAAGCATCTTCATCTAAGGTAAGGCGATTACATCATTTATTATTTTAGGTTATAATCAGAAATAACTTGTTAGGACCGCTTGTTATTGGTTATTATTCTGCGTTTAGTGGAAAAACGCTTTTTCCTCTTTGTATTGCGAATAAACCTGATAGTAGTGTCGTTTCGTGTACATAATATTGCAATCGTAATCAATTTATTTCAATTTTGATTAGTGTGGATGTTTTTAGATCCAAAAACATCGCAAGAAGTATTCAAATATGTCTAAAAAATGGTTACGTGGAGTAGTAAGACAATATACTAAAAGAAAATTAATAAAATCTAGAGTTGAAAATGATGAGGGCTTTAAAGATACTCAAACTTGTTGCCTTGACATTGTACAAGATAAAAATGAGTACCCATACATTACAATTTTAGTTCCAGGTTCTACAATATATTGGTGGCTTGAATGAAAAGTGTTGTGTTGGAAGAAGTCTTGAACGTTTTTTCACAAATCAATGTGCCATGATTTGTAGTTGGACCACCGGAAAAAGGTCAACTTCAGAAAGAAGGATTTGAAATCCATACACATTTTAAAATGTTACTACTTGAGTCTATTCAATTTAAATATAAAGCAAATGTAAGCAGAATAGTGTCATAATCAAGGACACGTTCAACTGTACATTCTTTAATGAAATAAGACCATAATTGTTAAGTTAACTGATTGTAGGTATTTACAATAATTTTTTATTTCAGATGCAGTGAGACATTCTTTTCCATGCATCAAAGATGATGCCTTTGAAAGGAACGTGATGGCTTGGTTGCCAAAACCCGGTTTGACAGAGGGACAGCAGTAACAGCAGTAATTTTTATCATCATGAAGGTAATTATTTCAAAAAGTTTTAATGATCTGTTGAGTCAGTTGAGATTGCTGTATAGATATGTATGTGAGGTTTGGTAGAGTAGGTAGTACATCAAATTGTCAATCTTGTAGCTAAACATTCCATTCAATGATTATTTTGTTTCAGGTACCTGTGTAATGATATAAATTCATTACTATAAATATCGATCCAAGTAACCAGTTAATGCAGCGATGACGAGGTACCCCACCAGAACAACAAAGTCCCCACGCCAGGATGCGCACGAAGAATCGACAGTGGAAAGGAAGGAGACTTCCACCACCACCGCTAAAATGTATATAAAAATGCAAGCCAGCAGACAAGAGGACAACTTGGTTCACGGACTCCAGCTCCTACAAGTTCAGCCGCCTCCAGTGCGAAGCGTAGGTCGAAGGTACTGACTTTAACCTTATACGCTTTACACAATTCACCGTGGAGTGTTGTACTAAGTCGAAGTATTGATTCGAATTTTATACATCACTCACTCGAACGTCCGTTGGTTTCTGGTATTGACGGAAACGAAAACGATTGTTCAAACTGTTAGAATAATTTCGGTGCGGTATTGACGCATCGAAAACTCTACAGTATCTCTATAGGGTTTGCTAACGTTGAGATGGGTATTGACCATCTGTAAACGGTCGCGCTAAATGTTAGTATAATTCTGGTGTGGTACCGACGCGCCGGAATAACTACATCCCTATACCACCGAGAGAGTCGTTAAGTTGGGAATTGACTAATTATAAACGATATACTCACATCTGGAGACAATAACCGAAAGAGTATCGATCTATCGGTTGTTCTCAACTTTGGCTGTCTGAACAATTCGTAGGACCGAGAGAATCTCGTATACCACAGTGGAAATTTCGAGTCGTTATACCAACCTGCCTACAGTCCGTCAGTACACATCGGTCGACGGAGGAGTACGGATCGTCGGAACGGGATTTTCAATATAATTACGCACCACAGTAGTATATATAGAATATTGTAGTTTAGTTTAATTTTATCTTTGTAAATAATATTTCTTTATAGCAATAAATCAATTATTCGAACTCTGTCTCCTTTGGGCTTACCTGGGCAATACGCATTACACCTGATAAGGAAAACAAGAATTTTTATTTTATTTTGATATTTTAATGTGTTGAGTACTTATTTGTTATTTTTTGTTATATTTTAAATAAATAAAGTTTTCATATTAAAATGTTTGTCTTTTTAACCTCCAAAATTCCATTGACATTTAAAATTAACTTCTCATTACAGAATCAAAAAAACATTTATTGTTTCAAATGAAAATATGTTATGAATAATAGCCAATAATAATATTAATAATAAAATATTATAATGTAAGGAGTTTCCAGTTATGTGTATTTGTAATGTCTGTTTTGTCTTCATATGATCAAATTACAACCGTTCTCACCAACATTGAGGGTAAGTTTTTTAAATCTTACAAAATTGATTTGAAAGTTAAAATACATTTGTAGCTCTCCGAAGACGATATTCATTGTCGAAATATTGGAAATATAATGTTATAAGAGTACACGTTCGTTTTGCTGATGTCCCAAATAATTTTATAAATTTGTTCATATAATTTTACAGATTTGCTCATAACTAGTCAGCTGTCGGCAAAAGACCACTTTCAACTAGTTTTTTAGGTTTTCACACTCCTTTTGTTTGTAAAAACTAGAAAATTAATTTGTAAAAAGTAAAAATATATCAAAACTGATCTGTTTTTCATGCAGGTTGCATTAATTTTCTATCAATATCAGAAGCAAGTAGTAGCAATTTTTAAAATGCTACTGTTATGTTATTGGAGTGGATAAATAAGATTGGAGGTAAAAGTTGCTACTATACAGGGAGTTCTGATATTCGATCGACAATGGTAATGGTAATAGCCCTTGACAAATGATGGACATTGAGGTAGGAACATATTAGACCCTAGAAAAATGTATTGCAGCTCCTCTGATAAAGCCAAATATTTTGAAAAGTATTGATTTTAGCACAATGAAAGTAAATAAGTTTTCGTAACATAATCGAATGTAGATTTTAATAAATTGTTAAAAAAATTGAGTTAGTCAGTGTCGTAATTAATAGGGGGTCCAAGGTACCACTCCCTCTTACACTGGATAAAGGATTCGAAGATTAACTTTCGGTATACTTTTGCATCTTTAAAGGTACAAAATTTGAAAGAAAAATTCAGAACTGCTTACGAAATATTAGGAGAACATTATTTTATTTTTCCAACTTTAACACGCTGTATATTGATAACTAAGCACTTGAAGAGTCTAATATGTTTGTTTCTACCTCAATTTTCATCATTTGTCAAGGGATATTACCTGTAAAGCATTGTCGGTCGAATATCGGTACACCCTGTATAATATATTATTGGATATGTTATTTTCTTCTAATTTATATTCTATGTCGCCGTAACCTTCCTGCAATTACTAATTATGAAACATTACATATATCAATCCATTTCATTATTTGCTGCAACATTGTCACAAGACCACATTTTTAATATCGCTTTTGCAATTGTCCTGTACATTATATGCAATGTTGCAGTAACTTTAATGGAATAATTGATAATGGCACATTCCGTTGGTAATATTGCTGAACGTCCGTTTCAGTAATTGCTGAACCTTTGCAGTAAGGCAGCAGAAAACTCTGATGTAACATTACACATTACAATGAAAGATTACTGAAATATTGTATAAATGTTACTTTGCTTAGTGGGTATATATATATATATATATATATATATATATATATATATATATATATATATATATATATATATATATATTCTTTATGTTGAGATAATAGTATCTTTTATTTATTTAATTGTTTATATTTTTATATTATTTATATTAGGTTTCTAATTATTTACATTTATTAGGTTTATATTATTTATTATAATTTTAGTTGTTGAGCGCCAGATGAAATTAGTCTATCAATTTTTGTGTGTTATTATTGTGAGCCAGCTATACTCAGTCTATAAGGATGAAACTCTTAACCATAGACAAGGAATTATGGTGATTGAGGATACGTCTTTTACTTTATAAATTCAAACTCTAGATATAATCTAAATTGTAATATAATTAGTAAATAAAATAATAAACACTCAAATTATTATGTTCCAATAACTTTACAAATAATTAAATATCTAATACAACCCTGTATTTTCTGGTTATCTTATAGGAATAGAGAGGGCAACACGAAATAAATCAACTAATGTCGATAAGAAAGATCTCTTTCTATATAGTTATTTGGTTTTGTGTCATAAATATTAACCTATTTTCAAATGTATTATTATTTAATAGTAAATAATAATTTCTTAATTGACCAATATAATTATCGTTATGTTTTTATACACAATGGAAACTATTAAAGAAATTCAAATATTTGACAGGATTATAATGATGGCACAAGTTATAAATCTTTTCACATTCGAGAGGTAAAATGTTTTGATATTGTGGTAAGTACTGATTGTTCAATACTAATTTGTTAATAAAAGAGTTTTTTTTATATATCCTTTATACCCATACTCATTCCATCAGTGATCAATAAGAAATTATTGTTTACTTCATTTAACGCAATAGTTCATATTTCTAGGTTATATTGCTATCATTAGAATAGTTTATATAAGAAAAACTTTACCTCACAGTTCGTAGTCACTTTTAAACTCAGTTCATCAGTTGATATTCTTTTCTGCTTCTTTTAATTTTGATTAGGATGGCCAAGTAGTTCACATTTATAATTCTTCCTATATTGCCACTATCAATTTGTCTTCCATATAATAATGTAGGTATTCTCGATTTACAATCCTTTTCTTTGTTACGATCTAATTCATTAATATCTTAACTTTGATTTTTCTAACATTATCATTCACTATTGTACAACATTGAATTTTTTTCTCCTTATTGTAAGTTTCAACAATTTACCTTGATTATTAATTATAAAGTATTCTTCTCAGCTTCAGCTTTTCGTTTATATAATTTAACTTATTTGTAGATTCTTTTTACTTTATTTTTCTATCAGGATAATTATGTTTACATCTCTCCTTCAAAAATTCAATCTGTCATCAATGTTTATTTTTCCTAGCTACCATCCATGACTTGTTATTCCTACTAGATTGATATTTTATTTCTTGTAGAGATTAAATAAAGACTTCGCACACTACTCTTGAACACTTTTAAATTTCCTTATCTAATGATTTTTTTACAAATTAACATTTACAATAATAATTATTGGATTCATAATAATTATATCAGTGAAATTTATATTCTCTCAACCACTTTAATAATTTATTTTAGTAGAGTTTTCATTGAATTTATCCTTTCAAACCTATCAATTCTGATTTTAGACCAATATATATATATATATATATATATATATATATATATATATATATATATATATATATATATATATTATTATAGAGTGAAACACCCTGTATATCAAACAATAAAGAATTAAGATTGTACATTGTAATCTAGAAGAATTTTTTTCAGTCAAAATTTTTTTAAACATTTGAATGGAGACAATCTGTACGATCCACTATTCGATGGAGAAGGCATCCAGAAAGGACAGACTGTATAATGTAGGGATAATTGTGAATAGGTATGATAAACAATTTATGTGAAATAAATTAACCAAACTTTTATTAAAAAGATCAAGTATCAGAATATGTTCATGATGAGAAACTAATAATGCTTTATTCTGTAAAGTCAAGCTAATCTCATAATATTTGTTGATTAAAACATTAAAGTAAGTTAGTGTAGCTGTTTAGACATAACAGAGCAGAAAAGTATATAATAATGTGAATTTCAGTGAACATGACTCATAGAAAAAAACGAATTTTCATTTTGCATATATATTTAAAGGTAACAGCTGTCATCTATTAAAACATTATGAATATTCATTTGACATACATACTTAAAGGTTAGGAAATGTCATTTTAACAATACTAGGAAATATTATTGAATGAAAATAATATATAGGAAGTCTAAGCAATTAAAAAACCTTAGAATACAATATCCTGATATAATGGATGAACATTTCACTGGTTGAAATGAAGAATTTGAGTGATAAAATAAATAGTCAAATCTGATTGGTAAATAAACATTTAAAAAGGATCATATCGGCGACAATTATGTTGCTAACGAAAAAAAAATCGGAATGTGAAAAAGTTGTTGATTATGGGGTCTATTCACTAAGAGGTTCTTTTTGGGGAAGAAAAATTTGTAAGTAGAACAACTTTTTGGTAAAGAAAATCATTTTGAAATTATTTGGAAGATAAAAAATTTGACTATAGAATTCAAGAACAAATACATTATACTTACAAGATATACATCAATGTAAGTAGATAAGTTTATATTAATAATTAAAAAAGGAATTGTCGAATGTTGTACAGTACTAACCATGATTTTTATTTTATAATATGGTGTCTTGTATCTTGTGGAAGTAAAATAGCCACAATAGCTTTTGAAAAACACTGAATAGTGGAATTTGTGTGAGCTGCTTGGACTTTGAATGAAGGGCGGCATCGATTCCTGTTCTGGTAGAAACGGAATGCCAGCATGGAGTTTTTCCAGGAGGAGAATCTGAAACAAATTAAAGAAACGGATTATTGAGGTGAACAACCAAAACAGTGAAGTGAATAAGGTAGTAAAAGTTAATTTATTAATATATTAAAAAGTCAAGCGTACTTACCAATTTATGCAAAGAACTAAAATTTTGTGACGCATAGACGCTTTTAGGAGTGTATTTTACCAATTTCTAAAAATCACATGTTTATCAAGTTGTATAATTGTATTTCACTCTTATAATAATATCTCACCAGAGTGCGTGTATGTTGTATGAAAGAGTCATCCTTTTAGATAGTTAAATATTTACAAGAACACTTGTAAAAGTGTAATGTATTTATTTTCATTAAATTAAATATCGTTTTTCCTTTGAAGAATGTTTTAAACTATTTTTGAGTTATTCATTTCATCTGGTGACTTGCGCACCATCTACTTACCATAGGCAGAAGCTCTGAATGACATCTATTGAATTATGCAGATTTGTTTTAAGCAGGACAGGACCGTATTTAGTTTGGAATCATTGAACAAGTAACATATTCTGATTAACAAATTTATTTTTGAAATATAAAGCATTTATTAAATGTGGCGCTAATATATATATAGAATTCTAAAATCATTTTATCCTAAATACTTGAACTCTACCCTGAGATGAGAAGTTTTCATGTTAGTAGTATAAACTGTTTATCATATATATAAAATCATCAATATACCGGGCAAACAATAAACTTAAAGTAAATTTAAACTAAAATAAAATAAGTATAACTTTCTTATTACACCATAGCCAATTCATAATAATATGTCACCGCAACGTGGGGCTATAGTCAATCTATTATAAAGTGACGCACCAAACAAAGGCGAATAATTTAAAAAGGATTGAAACAATTTTTTTTACTGTATTAAAAGAAGAATTAAAAACTAAAATGGAAAGAAGAATGACTTTGAGAGACGGGAAACAAGCAGGAGGAGAAAGTGGCTCTGAACAAGAAAGGGAAGAGAGAAATCATGGAAGAGGAGATTTCCAAGTACAATATTTGGAGCAAGGAAGAGAACGTTCAGACGAAGATATTCCAGAACAAGATCAGGAAGAAGAGGATGCAACATTGCAAGAAGAAATAGAACAAAAGTCTAGACAAGAGTCTAAAAAACAAACAGAAGAGGATAAACAAGAACCTAAAGAAAAAAAGGAAATGGATGTAATGAGTATGTTTCAAATGATGATGAAGAAAATGGATAAACAAGATGCAAATATGAATAGTATGAAGGATGATATTAGGGGAGATATGAATAGTATTAGGGAAGAAATGAAACAGGATTTGAATACAAAATTGGACCAAAATAAAGAAGAAATAAAACAAGAAATGAACATAAAGATGGACCAAAATAAAGAAGAAATAAAACAAGAAATGAACATAAAGATGGACCAAAATAGAGAAGAAATGAAACAAACTAAGGATTTAATCATAAAATTAATGGAAGAAAAATTGGGACACATTGAGAAGATATTGGAAAAATCAAACACATACATGGAAAATAAAATAGAATCCACTAAACAAGAAATAAGAGGAAAGGGGATTGAAAAAACCACAGAAATAGACAATTCACAGATCAACAGAATCAAGGAAATAGAGGAGAAAGAAAAGGATTTCAAAGGAGAGATTCAAATGGATGTAAAGTTACAAAATGAAAATATAAATGATGATACTATAGAACAAAAATTAAGTAATAAAATGGAAATTGATGAAGTAAAAATACAAAGACAACTAAATGAGGAGATGATAGATAGCAATTTACAGAATCTAGGAAGTGAGGAAGCTATGAAAATTTATGAAAAAGAGATTTATTGGAAAATAACAGACCCAGATGTTAATATATTGAAACGAATAGTGACATATGGTAAAAGAAATAATAATAATAATAAGGGGATACAACTTAATTGGAAATTAGAGGAAATGAATAAGATATTACAAGATACCAAGGAAGAAATAGAAGAAACCATAAGACAGAATATAGAAACAATAATTTATGCAGAAAATTTCGAGATGAGGGTAAAACTTGGCAGAAATATAAAGATAATTGATCCAAGAAATTTTAATAGGATAGTTGAAAATGAAATGATAGGAAGTAAGAGTATTATGGGAAATGGAATAATAAAAAGAAGAAACAATAATATCAAGAAATTGGAAACGCAAATTTTGATGAATCTATTGGAAGAAATTGATGAGACAGGGGATAACAAAATAAAGAAAGACAAAGTGGAAAATTTAAAGAAATTTAGGATACAAGAGAATCAAACAATAAGAGAAGAGGATAAGACGAAATTTAGGAAAAGAAAATAAAATTGAATAATAAGGCTGTATTATAGGACTGGAATCTAGAAAACGAATTAGGAATTGTAAAAGGTCAAGAAGGGATATAAAAACCACATGTAAATAAAAAGTTTATAACTAACAAATAATAATTAAAAAAAAAACATATGTAAATATAATTTTGTACATAGATAGCAATTAGGATACGTGAAGATATAATGATGAAATACAGAAATAATTACATTAACAGATATAATAACAATGGAGATTATAAAAATAACAATAATTATAATAACAATTCAGGAAATAACAATAACTATAATAAGAACGATAGCAACCAAAACAACTATAACAGAAACTTTAAATATAATAACAACAAAAATAACAATTACAGAGAACAGTATTCAAAGGAGAGAAGATAGAGTGATGACATATGAACATCCAAGGGAATATATTAAATTTGGGGAAGATTTGGAATTGAAAGGAATAATGGGATTGATAAAAATTAAAGGAAAATTAAATGGGAAATTTGTTAAAATATTAATAGATACAGGTTCGGAAGCGTCCATAATAAAAACAAAACTAATTGAAGAAAATATTGAAAATTATGAAAATAAGCTAGTTAAAATACCGAAAACTACATTAATAGGAGCAAACGGAAAGAAATTGTGTGAAGTTAGCAGATCTATAATACAAAGTATTGAATTAAAGGATGGGAAAGAAGTTGAGATGCAATTATTGTGAGTAGATAATCTAGAATCAGACATAGTTATAGGAATAGATGAATTAACGAAATATAAAGCAAGAATTGATTTTGAAAAGATGGAGATTGAATTAAATGGTAATAGAATTGAATTTGAAGAAGAAAATATAGAAGAATTGGAAGTTGAAGAGGATAATAAGAAGTTATGGAATATAGAAAGGATTGGAAATATGGAAGTATTGGCAATTGGAGAGGATAATAGGAAGTTATGGAATATAAAGAGGAGTGGAAATATGGAAGAATTGGAATTTGAAGAGGATAATAGGAAGTTATGGAATATGGAGAGGGATGAAATAATGGAAGAATTGGAATTAGTATGTGGAAATAAGGAATATGCTGAGAAAGTGAAGAATTTAATAATTAAATATAAAGGATTAGTTAAAAAAGAGATGAGAATGGCAAATAACTATGTACATAAGATAGAAGTTAAGGGAATAGAAAATTTCAGAATAAGAACATATCCCATACCTTATAAATATAGGAAAGAAGTTGATTCAGAGATACAAAATATGCTAAAGGATGGTATTATAGAGAGATGTAACACAAGAAATATAAATTAATAAATTGTACCGATATAAGAGACTCTGAGAAATGTAGAAGTAATAAGTCGCATAACGAACATTAAAGAATTTTCAAAAATGGATTTATAACATGATTTTTTAAACTAATATCTTTGGATGAAACTTGTAAATGAAACATGTACCTAAAAATAAAATAAGAATTTGTATACATATTTAATTATGGTATTGTAAATAGATTTAAAACTATTTGAAGAGGATACTGCAACACAGGATTCCAGAATCATCTTTGTAACAGCGACCTGAAATAAGAAGAAATGTATTATTAGTAATATATCAGACAGGAACAAACAAATGTGTGCGAAATTGAAACCACCTTTCGAGGGACCATATGTTATAGATAATGAAAACGGGATAAATAGCTATGTTTTAAAATATATGGAAAATGATGAAATAAGAGGTGTCTTCAATATAAAGGATATATATAAGTACAATAACTGATGAAGAAGTAAAGAAAAAGCAAAATAGTAAATGTTTAGGGTAAAATTTGCGTTCATAAAATTTTTCAGAACATCAAAATTTGATAAACACAAAATTTAGGGGATGTTATTATAGAGTGAAACACCCTGTATATCAAACAATAAAGAATTAAGATTGTACATTGTAATCTAGAAGAATTTTTTTAAGTCAAAATTTTTTTAAACATTTGAATGGAGACAATCTGTACGATCCACTATTCGATGGAGAAGGCATCCAGAAAGGACAGACTGTATAATGTAGGGATAATTGTGAATAGGTATGATAAACAATTTATGTGAAATAAATTAACCAAACTTTTATTAAAAAGATCAAGTATCAGAATTTGTTCATGATGAGAAACTAATAATGCTTTATTCTGTAAAGTCAAGCTAATCTCATAATATTTGTTGATTAAAACATTAAAGTAAGTTAGTGTAGCTGTTTAGACATAACAGAGCAGAAAAGTATATAATAATGTGAATTTCAGAGAACATGACTCATAGAAAAAACCGAATTTTCATTTTGCATATATATTTAAAGGTAACAGCTGTCATCTATTAAAACATTATGAATATTCATTCGACATACATACTTAAAGGTTAGGAAATGTCATTTTAACAATACTAGGAAATATTATTGAATGAAAATAATATAGGAAGTCTAAGCAATTAAAAAACCTTAGAATACAATATCCTGATATAATGGATGAACATTTCACTGCTTGAAATGAAGAATTTGAGTGATAAAATAAATAGTCAAATCTGATTGGTAAATAAACATTTAAAAAGGATCATATCGGCGACAATTATGTTGCTAACGAAAAAAAAATCGGAATGTGAAAAAGTTGTTGATTATGGGGTCTATTCACTAAGAGGTTCTTTTTGGTGAAGAAAAATTTGTAAGTAGAACAACTTTTTGGTAAAGAAAATCATTTTGAAATTATTTGGAAGATAAAAAATTTGACTATAGAATTCAAGAACAAATACATTATACTTACCAGATATACATCAATGTAAGTAGATAAGTTTATATTAATAATTAAAAAAGGAATTGTCGAATGTTGTACAGTAGTAACCATGATTTTTATTTTATAATATGGTGTCTTGTATCTTGTGGAAGTAAAATAGCCACAATAGCTTTTGGAAAACACTGAATAGTGGAATTTGTGTGAGCTGCTTGGACTTTGAATGAAGGGCGGCATCGATTCCTGTTCTGGTAGAAACGGAATGCCAGCATTGAGTTTTTCCAGGAGGAGAATCTGAAACAAATTAAAGAAACGGATCATTGAGGTGAACAAACAAAACAGTGAAGTGAATAAGGTAGTAAAAGTTAATTTATTAATATATTAAAAAGTCAAGCGTACTTACCAATTTATGCAAAGAACTAAAATTTTGTGACGCATAGACGCTTTTAGGAGTGTATTTCGCCAATTTCTAAAAATCACATGTTTATCAAGTTGTATAATTGTATTTCACTCTTATAATAATATCTCACCAGAGTGCGTGTATGTTGTATGAAAGAGTCATCCTTTTAGATAGTTAAATATTTACAAGAACACTTGTAAAAGTGTAATGTATTTATTTTCATTAAATTAAATATCGTTTTACCTTTGAAGAACGTTTTAAACTATTTTTGAGTTATTCATTTCATCTGGTGACTTGCGCACCATCTACTTACCATAGGCAGACGCTCTGAATGACATCTATTGAATTATGCAGATTTGTTTTAAGCAGGACAGGACCGTATTTAGTTTGGAATCATTGAACAAGTAACATATTCTGATTAACAAATTTATTTTTGAAATATAAAGCATTTATTAAATTTGGCGCTAATATATATAGAATTCTAAAATCATTTTATCCTAAATACTTGAACTCTACCCTGAGATGAGAAGTTTTCATGTTAGTAGTATAAACTGTTTATCATATATATAAAATCATCAATATACCGGGCAAACAATAAACTTAAAGTAAATTTAAACTAAAATAAAATAAGTATAACTTTCTTATTACACCATAGCCAATTCATAATATATATATATATATATATATATATATATATATAAAACGCTAGTATTTGCTGATGTATAAACATAAAGGAAAATAATTTCACATTGGACGTAAGTACACTTTTGTCTCTTTATTGATGGAGTTGAGAATAATCCCATTTTTTCTTCTATTTGTAGCGTCCCTGATGATGAAAACGAACGTTTTCGAAAGCTTGGATAAAAACCAATAAAGAATTCTCTTTTCCCCAATATTTCTGAGTTTTATATATATATATATATATATATATATATATATATATATATATATATATATTATAAGTATATATATATAATGTATATTATATAAGTGAGTAACGAAGAGATTAGTGGGTATTGCACGCAAATAGAAGAATGGGCTACTGAAAAGAGTGGTAACCGCAGACATGCATGTTTCTGGCTCATTAGCCGTCCTCGGTACGGTACAACCAAGAAAAGATGTGAAACATGGGAGCAAAGGTGTTGAATGAAACATGAGAAAATATAACAGAAATCAGTAGGATAGTCAAACACAACATTTGTGTCAGTAATATTAGAAGATCTCGAATATTTGAGACAACAACCAACATAGACACGGAGGCGCATATAACACTCCCGTCTGAATCTTCCGACCCAGATTAATGAAATAACAACAAGATGTACAAATAGTGCATGACATATGAACAATCAGTAACGAAGAGAGTAGTGAGTATTGCACGCAATTAGGAGGAGGGGCTACTGAAACGAGTGGTAACCGCAGACATGCATGTTTCTGGCTCATTAGCCGTCCTCGGTACGGTACAACCAAGAAAAGATGTGAAACATGGGAGCAAAGGTGTTAAATGAAACATGAGAAAATATGACAGAATTCAGTAGAATAGTCAAATACAACATTAGTGTCAGTAATATTAGAAGATCTCGAATATTCGAGACAACAACCAACATAGATACGGAGGCGCATATTACACTCCCGTCTGAAACTTCCGACCCAGATTAATGAAATAACAACAAGATGTACGAATAGTGCGTGACATATGAACAATGAGTAACGAAGAGATTAGTGGGTATTGCACGCAAATAGAAGAATGGGCTACTGAAAAGGGTGGTAACCGTAATTATAAAATTTAAAACTAGACCGTCGTACATTTTATAAAATTTAATGTGAAGAAGAATACCTTAAAAAGGGAAAATGAACAAAATAAGAGATTGTTACAAGTGAAAAAGACATTTTAAGGAATCTTCAAGACTATACACATATATACAAATAAGTGTTGATATCCTCCAGGATTGTTAAAAGAACTCTTTTCACATTTTAAACTGAAAACACTCATATGAGCAATTATTTCGTAACACATGGTAAGAAGAAGGCTTTGCATTTGACGATGAAAAAAGTTTGTTGATTTGTAAAATAATAGAAGGTAGCGCGTGGGTATTGAAAATGAAAGCATCTAGATAAACTCTACAAAAATTTTAATAAAATATGAAATAAATTTTAATTTTGAAGCTAAAAGTTATAAAATAATAATTCTAGAAGTCATTAAAACTGTGTGAGAAGGAGCATTTCATTCGTTAATAAATCTGCAAGAATTGGGTAGACGCCAGCAGCAGTAACGAGTATAGCTATACTGAAGAACAAATTAAGGTCGGTGATATTTAAATATTAATTTCGGAATTCCAAATAGTAAACAGTGAATAAGAAATTATCTTTTCTACATATCCAAAACATTTTCATAAAAAGGCCTAAGCATTTTAAGATGCTAAATATAATATCGCATACATGGATATCCATGAATCTTAAGCTATAGATATAAACTTGTACTTACTTGTCAGAATTAATTTGTTTCATCATTGTTCACACTGTATGTAAATCATCATTTATCTTCCTTTTCTGTTTCTTCATGCATGCTCAATTATTTTTATCTATCACTATTCTGAATTCGCATCACTCATATTTCTTTGTATATACAGTGCTATTCAAAAGTCCCCTTCCCCCCTCGTATCTTCTGAACGGCTACACTTACAATAATAAAATTTGGAGGGGGAAATTAAACCGTTGTAAACTTCTCTACGAATGGTAACAGGTGACGTAATCGTTATAGATGACGTCACAGTGCCACTCTGGCCAATAATTTTAAATAGGACCTTATGGCAGGTGATATCTCGTTTGAAAGGCATTGACATTGGCTACATAGCCATATTAATTTTGTTTGTGTTTAAGTTAATTTTGGTGGATAAATCAAATAAATACCAAAATTATTGGAATTTTTTTTTGAATTTAATTAATCAAATATCAACAATGGATTCTTATAGCAAGTGCTCGAAATGTGCTCCGTCTACTTCCTGGCAGTAATACATTGGCCGGCGAAGTCCTATAGAATGGCCACCTCGGCCACCAGATCTAACACCATTAGATTTTTTTCTATGGGGGTACTTGAAATCCAAGGTTCATACTACGGCGCCAGATAGCATTGGCGTTCTGAAAGAAAGAATTACTGAAAAATGCAATGCTATTTCAATTGGCACATTCGAACGAGTACGACAAGAGTTTAGTAATAGGATATTACTGTCAGGAAGTAGACGGAGCACATTTCGAGCACTTGCTATAAGAATCCATTGTTGATATTTGATTAATTAAATTTAAAACAATAATTTCAATAATTTTGGTATTTATTTAATTTATCCGTCAAAATTAATTTAAACCCAAACAAAATGAATATGGATATGTAGCCAATGTCAATGCCTTTCAAACGAGATATCACTTGCCATAAGGTCCTATTTGAAATTATTGGCCAGAGTGGCACTGTGACGTCATCTATTACTATTACGTCACCTGTTATCATTCGTAGAGAAGTTTACAACACTTTATTTTCACCCTCCGAATATTATTAATGTAAGTGTAGCCGTTCAAAAGATACGAGGGGGGGGAGGGTACTTTTGAATAGCACTGTATATGCAATTGCATGGTTAGTTTTGAATTTTAAATCGACAATTCTAGAGTATATATAAACGCTAAAATCTTGTAAATGTCTCGTGAATGAACCATAAACAGTGAATACTGTGTCGCTTCGTTTTGGACTCGATAGAAGCGCATGATTCATATACGCGCCGACGCGGTGTAGTTTATGCTCAAGAGCATTTAGTGCGCATGACTGTATAGAATACAGCGGTGGCTTCAGAGAATTTTGATGTTATAATAATTTTGAATTTTGATTTATAATTTTTATTAAAATATGTTCTGTGAAGTGTTTTGTATTTTTCTTTAACATCCACGATAGATTTATCAAAACTTGCTCACTTCATTCATTCTGTGGAATAATATCTTGAAACATTAAAGTAAGAGGTGTATATTCATAAAATATTTAATTTCCGCATATAGCTAATTATAAAATTTTTGAATTAAATAATCAAGGATAAAATACTTTTATTTATAAGCGTCCGGTACCCAAAGGGAGGAGTCTACATGCCGCCGATCCTTTATTAAAATAAAAACAATAGTAATATTTAATTATATAAATTAAGAGAGCTAGCCGAAGGTAAGTCAAGTCAATACACGACAACGGCTAATAACTAAATCAAATAAATAATAACATATCAAAAATTAAATTAAATAAAACGGTCTATTGACATTGTTATAATATATATATATATATATATATATATATATATATATATATATATATATATATTGTGCTGTATTTTAATTTGAGTTACAGGTTGGATTTTTAAAAAAAATTGCGATGGTGATTATTTTTTCAATTATTATGGTATTGTCAAATTGCAATATTTTTTTGTAGAATTTTTTATCGCTTATTATGAACATTAAATGTGTTAAACATTGTATTTCCTCTTTTAATCATGGGCGCCAGAACTCGTATGGTATGCTCGTTACAACAGAGCGATTTTGTACCTAATGCAAGTTCAAATATTAATACCAAAAGCTTTATTCCTTTTTTTTTAGATCTCAGGGGTGTGTCCGGCACTAGCGTTGAACAGTAACAGGAAACTGACAGGTTTTGAGAACACTTGAAGGAAAACAAGGAGGTTTGAATGTAGTTTTGTTTAATTAATCAAAAATTCTATGTATTTCTTAACATTTCTCCCTCAATACTTACTGACGATAAAGCCTGGACAAATTACATAATAATTTATAAACGTCTATGTATAATTCTCATAGTTAGATGATCCAAGTGAAATTATTAAATAACAAAAAAATAACTATTAAATATTTTGTAACCATGATATCATCGTTAACCTGCAATCAATTCCCACCTCTAACATTTAACGGAGAATGATATTGGCGCTGTGAATCGTTGTCATGTGACCAGAGATATGGCTTGTGAATCGTAAATGGTATATTTAGAAGTAATGTTCTTCTTCTAAAGGTTATTAATATATTTCATCTTAAATAATAAAATCAGTGAGTGATTTCGTCGTTGTTCGAGATTAAATTGAATTAGTAAGATAGTGGAAATTGATTATTCTTAAATAACTATGTAAATTCAAAAAAAAATCAGTTCATAATATTATACCTAACCTAAATAATAATTCAAGAAACCAAATGTTTGTGAATACATACAGAAATTCATGAGTTTGAAGATAACAAAAGTCTTGTGTTTCCACTCATTTCAGTTCAATGAAACTTGTGATGATTAAAGTGTAATAGCTTCTCTATTCGACGAGGAGTTAAAGTTTATTATATTCGGATTACTTTCAATATAAGTAATTTCTGCTACGAGGAAAACGTAACCAAATAGCCAGGAACAAATAAGGTAAAAATTAAATTATCTCACCAAATTCTAGAAGACGATTAATGAAAAGTTTTTTTCATTTGATATTCAATTATTGGAAACTGGATCATTCCATTTATTGCCAATGACGTTGTCACAGTATTTAGTCAAAATTTTGTCCTTTAATTATGATTTTTTTAACTTAATTGTATTATTTTATTCTCGTTCTCACATCTTTCCATACCACCTTTTCAACCTAACAACCCTCTATCGACTCTCAACAATCAACAACCTCCTTCTGTTTTTTTCCGATCCTCTTTTGTTAACTTGTAAACAGTTATTGTTTTTTAAAAAAATCTATTTATCCGCGTCTTGTTCTTTTTCAATTATTCACTCCGTTCGAAAATACCTCCGCGATTACACTAATGTCACTTTATTTACACTTAATCTAAATATTGATTAAGCTGTCACTTTATATATAATACTATTCATGTCTATTTGTTTTTTTAATCGTCGTCAAAAAAAATACTTTATCGTATACAGGGTTTGTCAAAAGTTATAGCAATCGGGAAAATACAATTATAGAAGTTGGTTTTTTTAAAATTCATGTTACGAATGAATAATATCTTTTTATAATTGACTCACGTGTGTGCAACACACAACTATATGTTAATAGTTTCGTTTATCAAATATTGTTTTTATCATGAATTTAAATATCACGTAACTATGAGCATTATAATTCTTTTTAGTTGCAAATGGGCATTTATATACAAAATTTTATTTGTTCATTTTCCTGTTATTAATATTTCATTTTAACATTCCCTAAAGTTCCATAAAACTATTCTTGACTCGACGAGAATGTTTTATTGAAACTTACCATAATTTATAAAATTTATAACTATTCTTGATATCTATTTTAAATTAGTTACTAATGTTCGTCAATATTTCATTTTAGCTAAGAATGGTTGATGTTAAATTGGTGCAGTTGGTTAATATTAAAGACTTCGCGCTCTCTCTTGGTATCAGGATGGATCAATTTATAGCTATTTATACCATGGTCGTTGGCTACTAAGTAAGGACCCTCATAAGGTAATTGTAGTTTTGAACATAATCCTTTTCTACGATTAGGTACCCTAAATGCCTTTATGACTACTAGATCCCCTTTTTTAAAAGTTTTCTTATTTTTAAGGTTTTCTAGTTTTTTCTTGATATATTTGTTAGCATGTTTCAGTTGTTTTTCCCTGGCTATTTCAATTAATTTTTCATAATCCATTTCACTTGACCATGGCCTGTCAGGTTCTATTCCTCTATATAGTGTAATGGGTGGTATCTCTGTTATAATGTTTGGAATATTATTAATAAAGTTCGTAGTCTCTTTTAATCGTTCTTCCCACATACGGTTTTCATAGTGAGTAAGTATTCTCAAGTGTTTAATTACTTCTTTAATTCCTCGTTCTGCAGGATTACTAAGGGATGTCTAATACTTGTGAAAACTTGTTTAACTCCCAAGTCTTTCAACCATTTCACGATATTTTTATTTCTAAAGTATGTAGCGTTGTCCATAATACATTGTTTCGGTTTTCCATAAATTTCAAAGTAGTTTCCTAAAGATTCCTTGATGGTATTTTTATTAGTTTTATCACATGGATAAGTGCTAATGAATTTTGAAAAAACATCTATAATCAACAAAATATGTTTCTTACCATTATAACTTGGCACAAGGTTTGATAAGAAATCGATCGCTATAATATCCAATGGGTTTTCCGCTATAATGGATTTTGGTATGTTTTCATGGTGTAAATTCTTCTCCTTTGCCAGTTGGCATAATTCACAGTGTTTTATGATATCTTTTATTATAGTAACGTCATTCCTTGATATGTAGTTTTCTCGAAAAATCATGTGTGTTTTTCTAATGCCTGTATGATTGTATTTTTGATGTAATTTTTGTATGACTAATTTTGTCAATTCTTCCGAAATTACATATAACTCCTTATCGTTCACCGTTTTATATAATATTCCATCTTTTTCAAGACATCGACGTTTACTGTTATCATCTAAAAGTTGTTGGTCCTGTTTTATTTGTTGTAACGAGAACATACCACTATCACGCTTCATGATGTTAATTCCTACTCTGACCTCTCTCGTATCCTTTCTTTTTTCTCCATCCATTCTACTAATTGCATCTGGTACTACATTTTGTATGCCTGGGATGTACTTGATCTCGAAATCATATTCCTGTAGGAGTAATGCCCATCGATGAATTCTAGCATTATTCATTTTATTGGTTAATATTGTCACTAGAGCTTGATTATCTGTTTCAATTAAAACTTTCCTCCCAATAGAAAATATCTAAGTTTATTCACGCAGAATATAATACTAGCGAGTTCCAATTCGCTTACTCCATAATTTTTCTCTGCCCTTTTTGTGATTCTTGATACAAATGAAATGGGCACATTCATGTTATTATATTCCTGCATTAAAACTCCAGCTAACCTGTTCTTTGATGCATCTGTCTTTAAAATAAATTCTTTTTCATAATTTGGATGATATAACTTTATGTTTTTAATAAATTCATTCTTAATTTTGTTGAAAGCATCTTCCTGCTTACTAGTCCAATTCCATCTTACTCCTTTCCTTAATAATTCCATCAGTGCTATTTCTAAGTCTGTTAAATTTCCCAACATTATTTTAAAATAATTTAGCATTCCAAGAAAACCTCGCAGAGTTTTTAGATTTTTCGGTCTCTTATATTCCCTTATTATTTTCACTCTTGCTGGATCCATCTCGATTCCTGTTTCCGTAATTTTATAACCCAGATATATCACTTCCTTCTTCAAGAATTGACATTTTTGTATATTGAGTTTCAAACCGTTTTTATCAAGTTCCGCCAGAATTATTTTAAGATGTTCTAAGTGTTCTTCTACGCTATTCGAATTAATATATCATCCACATAATGTATTGTAAATTGATCGTATGTATTTAAAATCTTATTTAATGCTTTCAATAACGCAGATGTAGCACTTCGTATTCCAAATGGTGTTACTCGAAACTGGTATACTTCCCCAATCATTTTAAATCCCACATACTTTCTGCTATCTGGATGTAGAGGTATTAGCCAGAAACTGTGCTTCAAGTCCAATTTAGAAAAAACTTTAACCTTACTGATTTTCCCCAGAATTGACTCAATAGTTAAAGGTGATTCGTATTCGGGCATTGTGCATTTGTTTAAATTTCTTGCATCAAGGCATATTCTTATATCTCCATCTTTTTTTTTACTATCACAACTGGATTAATGTATGAAGTAGTGCTGTGTTCTATTATCCTATCTTCTATCAATTTATTTATCGTCTTCTTCACATCTTCCTGATATTTATAAGGTATCGGATAACTCCTTTGCTGAAATTGTTGATCTTGTTTCAGTTCGATTTTGTGTACATAATTTTTCGCAATTCGAGATTCTTCATTTAATAAACTCCTATGTTCTCTCAATATTCCTATTACTTTATTTCTCCATTCTATCTTCCCGTCTATATCCAAATTCCATTCCGGCTGATTATTATTATTTAAATTTATTTCCTCATTGCCATCCAACATCATATTTCCACTCATTTTTCCTTCCTGTTCATAATAATACATCTCCTCCACATTATCTTTAAATTCCTTATTGAAATTAACATTTTTACTTTCTTCGTATACAAATTCCTCATCATTTCTCGAATCATCATTCTTTTCTTCATAATTAAAATCGATTCTTTCCTTATTAAAAATTATATATTTTTCTTCGTAATTGATAGTAGCTTTCATTTCATACAAAATATCAGATCCTAATAATAGTTCACATTCTATGTCTTCCACCACCAGCAGTTGTACAATTGTACTATTCTCCTTTAACTTTAATGCTACAGTTATCGTAATATCTGAGTAAGTTAGTCTCTTCTGATTTATGCCTATCAAATTTATTTTTGGAACCTTAATAAAATTTTTCTTAGATGTGAGAGTTTATTTATAAAATTTTCACTAATTAAAGATATCTCCGATCTAGTATCGATCAAAATTTTTATCATTTTGTCTTCTACTGTGCCATATATGTAAATTAATGTCTCATTATTTTGTTCTAGTTGATCCTGTACCTTGAGAAATTCGCGTGGGTGAATATAGCTGCACCAACTTAACCTACCATATTCACCCTCTAGTGGATAAATGGTTGTTCCGCACCAGAAGATGACGTGTTGACCACATCATTATTATTATTATCATTGGTAACTCTATTATAATTGTTATCTCTGTTAGTTGTACTATTTCTCTCCAAACTGTTAGTTTTGTTAACTCTAGTGTCTCGTCTAATACTATTTGTTTGTCTTATGTCACCGTCTGAATTCCTTCTCTCTCTTCGTTGGTGATTATCGTTAGGTTGTTGTCTTCTTTCAGGGTAGTTCGTATATCTGTTATTATTGTTTATTTCATTGTTTCTATCGTATCGTCTGTTGTTATTATCGTTTCTATCATTATTGTAATTTCTGTCATTATTGTTATTTCTATTATGATTGTTATTCCATGTATTGTACGGTCTTTGTCTGTAATAATTATCATTGTTTCTATTATAATTAGTCCTTCTATTGGTGTCATTTCTTTGGTTGTCCGTATTGTCATGTCCTTCGTTATTATTAATTGTTCTTTGTACTCTGTTTAGATAATCCAACAATGATTGGAAATTGTTAATATTTTGTATGACTATACCTTGAGTAATGTTAATATTAAAGTGTCGAGACAAGAATATAATGATTTCTTGTTCTGAAATTATTGGTTCTAAGTATTGTGCTTGGGAGAATATGTTACGGTTTTTCTCGTTAATATATATCATTCGCATAAAAAAGACAACAATCATGCAGTTTTGGTCATAATAAATAAACATTCCTACCTTAATATCAAGTCAGACTAGCTTCGTACGTCGACAATTTCTAGGTATATCATTGATGCAGTGAGTCAATAGCCTGGTCGTCAATTTGTTTAGCACCAACTAATAGTTTAAAGGAAATAAATACACTCAGTAGAATAGTTACAGTAATCTGTATATACACTTAAAAAGAATGAATTTTGTTATATGATGTACAATTGAATGTAAACAAACTTTTCACTACTCGAATCAAACAGCTGATTCGCCATATGTCATATCCTCGTTTATTCTTCTTTTTCAAACGTTAAGAGATCTGTGATTCGTACGGAAGGTGGCCTACCGGTGTACTGTGGTTGTACATCAGGGTATAATAAGTGATGTTTTATGTTGTAAATACAGTCGAGGGGTGTGGTATATTTGCGAATATAGGTTATTTTTGATTAGTTAATTATTGTATTTATACGGGGGGTTTTAATATGCGATGTGCAAGTAGAGTAATTTCACTCCGAGGTCATAGAACGTATGTGCTCCAAACTGCTCGAGTGAGAGTGTCTCGAACGGAAAGGTGGGTTGTCAATGAAACCTGTCGTGTTTCCCTTTTCTTTCTGTTCAACGTGGTGTTGTATGCAGGTGCTTATTGGGAGCCCCAAAAACAAATTCGCATGAAGATTCCACATTCATCCCGCAGGGGAATATGAATTTGAGGGGGTAGTTGGGTTTGGGTGGAGTAGTGAGAGTTGGAGAAGTTGGTGGAGTACGTATTTCGTCCAGACCTCATCTGTGAGAGGCAGATGGATTTGTAAGCCCAGTCACCTACATCGCCATGCGGTTAAGTTCAGATAACGGCTTTTAACTACTATATTAGCAGCACACAGGAGAACCCTGTCTTAGCCAAACAGGGTTTTGTTTTTTTTGGGTTATAAACATTTATTCTGGGGTATTGTTGGATCTTTGGTGATTCGTATTTCCCGTATTGGATTAGTTCCGGAGTCCCCTTGGTGTTGGTTCGTAGTACCACAACATTCCTGGGATGCTTACAGCCTCACCTTAGTGATTGCTACCTCAAAAACAGTTTGTGGATCGTCAGGATTTATCACCAGCGGGGGAAGACGCGCAAGTTTCAAACATTTAATATTTTTTTTATAATCATTTCTTTTTATAGCATATATATAACTTGTACGTATATATAATTCACCATTTGTGAACATACAAGTGGCTTGTAATTTATTTTTTTTCTTGGTCATTTATTACTCTAGGTAGAGTAGGTAAGTTGCGTCTGAGCTCACACGGAACGTTCATGATAATTTATATTGTTTTTTTTTGCTTTTGGTAAGTTTACAATTTGATATGCGCAGATAAGCCACGGTATGGGTAACCCTTCAGGTTCTCACCGTTTTCATTTTATATGATTGTAATTTTTTTGCAAGTTTCAGAAACTAACTTAACTCAGAACTGGTCTCTGTTTCAAATCCTTCTGAGCATTCATTTATCAATTTTGGGGTAGGGGTATATAGGATTTTAAATAATTGTATTATTGTAGATATTGAACTATAAGGGACTTTTGTAAATGTCCACAGTTCGTGAGGGATTTCATATCGATCTGTTTATATTTTTTTTTATAGTAAGGGTTGATGGACCTTAAGTGTCCACTGTGGGAATAACTGCTTCCACAATTTTCATACAACTGTACTCAAACCAAACCACCACCGCAATAAATCATTTCTCTTGTGAGTTGAGTTACGAGTTTGATTTTGGTAATCCTCTCCTAATTGGGGGTAAACTACGGTTAGGGAAGTAAACTGAGGTATTTACTCGGGTACCGTTTACCTGGCGCCTTGGGTTTTATAGCTTATTTTGATTGTTCGTTACCAGCATACGAACCTCCCTTCTTCGGCTGAAGTCTAGCGGGTAAAATACCTTGTGGCATAGATCGGCCATCCGATCTGCTGGTAACTTGGTTAAATTAGTGGTAATTGATTTCGGGGCCACAAGTTCGATCTATCTTCAGTAGGTCGCTAACGTAAGTGGGATAAGTGCATAGGTGCACGGGGTTTGATTTTACGTTACATAGGTGGCGCCCAACGTGGGGCATTGCATTGCCTTGCATCTCACTACATAGCAATTTTTCTTGGTGATTTAAGTAAGTTTTGCGTTTTTTTTTATGTAAAGTTAAATTTTTGTAAATTTAAATCTTAAGCTCAGCTAGTTGGATTTGACCAGTATATGTTCTGAGATTGGGTTGGTAGACTGAGTTATTCAGGTCCTATAGCATATTATATCGTAGTTGTAATAAAACTTCGATTTAATTTTGATTTTAGTAAGTAACTGGCAGGTAAGGTTGATTTTAGACAACGCCATACGTGTATATATTGTATTTCTTGACCTATTTAGAATTTACTCACGGGACGTGCGGTAGTAGACATTTTGAGATTGAGACACCTAGACATTGGCGGCTTGGGACATTGATTTTAATTGTTAGGTTATCGCAAGATGGCTTCGTATAATATGAATGTACATAGACTTAATCAAGATGAATTGACTTATGAGGTAAGAGTAAGAGGTGTAGCCACAGGTACTGTCGATGAAATGAGAAAGAGTTTAGCCATGGCTCGACGACTAGAGAAGACTGGTGAAAGTTTTACATACCCTGTTTATCCTTATAAACCGGAAGAGGCCATAGAAGCTGTACAAGCGAAGCTGGATGAACTCACACCGTTGGTTGCCGATTTTAGGGATACAATTTCGAGTGGAAACTTTAAGAAATATGAGACGAAGTTGCATCATGTTCTTTACAGGATGGATCATATTCCAGAAGATAGGGAAGAGCGTCCGATACTGCGGTCGAGAGCTTTGACATTGTTGGATGATCTACATCAGAAGGCAGCGGATTACAAAGCGCCGGAGATTGTTCCACCACAACTTAGTTTACTTCAACAAACTAGCTTTAACGCGAACATTGACCCCCACAGGAGGTCATCAAGCACATCATTGAGTCCAAGTCGTGATGTACACACTGTCGCACCTCGAAACTCTACCTACGTTACACCAATATTACCAAATAAATGGGATTGTAAATTTTCAGGTGACAAGAAAGGTTTATCTTTAAGTGCATTTTTAGAACGCATAGAAGAATTGCGTATTGCTCGCCATGTTAGTAAGGAAACTTTGTTGGAATCGGGTATAGATTTGTTTACTGGTAGAGCATATCAATTTTATCTTGCATATAGGGGTGAAGTGTCATCATGGGTTGAACTGGTCGTTTTACTGCGAGAGGAGTACCTGTCTCCATCTTATAACGAGAAACTTTTTGAGGAGATCCGTAGGCGAACACAAGGCCCAGATGAATCTATTGGACTTTATTTAGCTGTAATGATTGGGTATTTTAATAGGTTAACTTGTACTGTCTCTGAAGAGGTTAAACTTAAAATATTGCTCAGAAATATTGCTCCATTTTACCAGAATCAGTTAGCTTTGGTGGACGTCACCTCGGTGTCGCATTTGCGGGAATTAGGCAGGAAGCTTGAGGCTAGGAAGGAAGCAGTCGAGAATTTCGTTCCTCCTTCACGTAAGTTGCAAGTTCTAGAACCGGATTTGGCTTATGTCCAAGTAGCAGATGAAGTAGAAAATCTTGCTATAGCTAGTACCTCTTCGGCAGCATTTCCAAAGAACGAGGTGAAGCAGGTCAATTGTTATCATTGTAAGCAGCCAGGTCATTATGCTAGGGGTTGTCCTAAGAAATTTTGTTTCAAGTGTA
Source organism: Galeruca laticollis (assembly GCA_963921935.1). NCBI lineage: Eukaryota > Metazoa > Arthropoda > Insecta > Coleoptera > Chrysomelidae > Galeruca > Galeruca laticollis. The sequence goes on along the minus strand of OY998179.1, from coordinate 182,623,274 downwards.
AGTTGGAAGGTGTGACCGTTAAATCGTGCCCAAGATGTAGTAGAAGTCAGGGAAACGACGAGCGGCATGCCTAAATGATCGAGATAAGCATGTCGACCATTCCTTCTCGGTCGATAGAGTGAAGGTTTTGTTGGATTATGTTATTGAGCATGCATCGGGAGATGAGAGACCATATATCACTGTAAATATTTTAGGTAAATCATTATTAGGACTGCTTGATTCCGGAGCATCTCGGACTCTGATAGGCGGTAAGGGTGTATCCCTCATTCATGAGTTAGGTGTAAAAATAGATGTAAGTCGTCAGTCGTCTTGTATAGTTGGGAATGGGAACCGGTGCAGTATTGTTGGGGTTGTTGAGTTGCCGATTACTCTCAAGGGTCGATTTCGGGTGATTGAAGCTATAGTAGTGCCGGAGATTCCCCATTTGTTGATACTCGGGATAGATTTTTGGAAATTGATGGATATTATACCAGATCTGCGTCATAATGAATGGAAATTTTCCAACGAGCCAGTGGTTGTGAATTCCGTGGTTCATATTAATGGCCAGTCTCATTTGTCACCTTTAGAAAAATCTAGGCTACAAGCAGTTGTAGATAGGAATAGTACTTCGATGGAGGAAACCTTGGGGTGTACTAATAGGGCAGAACATGTCATCATTACCAATAGTGCACCAATCAAACAACGTTACTATCGAGTGAATCCTGTGGTTCAGAAGCAGATTGATAAGGAACTTGATGAAATGTTGAGGCAGGGTATTGTTGAACCTAGTAATAGTCCTTGGGCATCGCCGATTTTACTCGTGAAGAAGAAAGATGGCAAGTTTAGATTTTGTGTGGATTTTAGGAAATTAAATTCAGTAACGGTGAGAGATAGCTATTCTCTACCATTAGTTTCAGATACGTTAGATAAGCTGAGAGATGCTAAGTATTTATCTAGCTTAGATGTTAAAAGTGCTTATTGGCAGGTGCCAATGGCTGAAGAGTCGAAACAATATACGGCCTTCACAGTACCCAATCGTGGGTTATTTCAATTTCGACGACTTCCTTTTGGTCTTCATAACTCTCCTGCTACGTGGCAGCGCTTGATAGACAATGTTTTGGGTCATGACCTCGAACCCCATGTCTTTGTATATCTTGATGACGTGGTCATTGTTAGTCAGACTTTCGAACAACATTTGCAGATTTTGGAGGAAGTGTTCCGTCGTCTTCGGGAAGCGAATATTACCATCAATACAGAGAAATGTCAATTTTGTAGACCGGAGATGAAGTACTTAGGTTTTGTAGTCGACCGTAATGGTATCCATGTCGATGTTGACAAGGTAAGAGCTATGCTTGAGTTACCAACACCTAAAGGTGTTACAGAAGATCGGCGTTTAGTAGGAACATTTTCGTGGTACAGACGTTTCATTCCTGATTTTTCTTCTATTATCGCTCCCATAACGAGCCTACTTCGTAAGGGTTCCAAGTTTCAATGGACTGTAGAATGTACAGAGGCGTTTAGGGTTATCAAGGAAAAGTTAGTAGCAGCACCTGTGCTCAGTTGTCCCGATTATTCACTACCATTTGTTGTACAGACCGATGCTTCAGGTTATGGAATTGGTGCCGTACTTTCCCAACCTCATCCTGATGGAGAACGTGTAATAGCATATTTAAGCAGGTCATTGACGCGTCAAGAACGAAATTATTCCACTACGGAACGAGAGTGTTTGGCAGTTTTGTGGGCAGTCGAGAAGTTAAGACCCTATATTGAAGGAGTACAGTTTACAGTCGTAACTGATCACTATAGTTTATTGTGGCTTCAGAATTTGAAGGATTTGAGTGGACGATTATGTCGTTGGTCAGTTCGTCTTCAACAGTACGATTTCAAGGTGGTTCATCGTAAGGGTAAATTGAATGTCGGACCTGATATGTTATCCAGGGCAGTTCCTATAGTTGATGATGTCAATAATGTTGCAATAGATCTTATCTCTGATGAAAATGTAGCTAGTACTTGGAAGGCAGATGATGACAGGTGGTATCAGCTGATGGTGGATAGGGTGAGTAAAGATCCTAAGAAGCTCAGTAATTGGCGGGTGGCAAATGGTCGTCTGTGGAAGTACGTGGTTCCATTGTATCCAGAATTGTCTTCTCCGTCTGACTCCTGGAAGTTAGTTGTCCCCAAAGCCGAGCGAAAGGCTACAATCTTAAAGGCTCATGAATCAGCCACTGCAGGTCACCCTGGTGTCTTTAAAACATTCTGTAGAGTAGCCGAGAAGTTCTATTGGCCTAAGATGAGGAGCGACGTTGCTAAAGTCGTTCGACGCTGTCGAACCTGCGCCGAACACAAGGTACCACAGACCGTGCCGGTTGATAAGATTGTCTCCCATCCTAAAGTAGGACGTCCATGGGTAATGATCTGTACGGACCTCATGGGACCCCTCCCTAGATCAAAACAGGGAAATTGTTATATTTTGGTAGTCACTGATTATTTGAGTAAGTTCACGTTAATGTGGCCCCTTAAGAAGGCTACAAGTGTGGCAATTTGTCGTAAGTTAGAACAAGAAATATTTTTAGTATTTAGTGTACCTCGCACCATAATTTGTGATAATGGGGTACAATATCGTAGTAAGGATTTTAACAACCTAGTTAATAAATATATTGTCAACGTTAAGTTTAGCGCACTTTATAATCCAAGGGCAAACCCGACGGAACGGGTTAATAGGGTTATTAAAAATATGATTTCCATGTATGTGTCGGACAATCACAGGTCCTGGGATGAAAGATTATCAGAAATTGGTAGTGCACTCCGGACCAGCACTCATGAAGGTACTAATTTAACTCCTTATTTTATTAATTTTGGGCGTAATATGTTGTTATCGGGGAAGGATTATGAAGAGAAGGATTTAGTGGGTGTTGAAGATGGTACACAGAATGGGATGTTAAGTCGTAATGTACATTTTAGACAGCTGTTCTCGGATATTAAAGAACGTTTGGAGTTGGCGGCAGAGAAGAGTTGTGCTAGGTATAATCTACGTCGACGTCACATCGAGTATCTTCCCAACCAATTGGTTTGGCGCAAGAATTATGTTCTGTCTGATGCTACTAAGTATTTTTCTAAGAAATTAGCACCGAAGTATGTAGGTCCATTTTACATCAAGAAGAGGATTTCACCGTGGACTTATGAATTGAGAGATGATAATGGAGTGTCGAAGGGTATCTGGCAAGTTAAGGATTTGAAACCATGTCCAGACTCGGATGAGTCTCTATCGCTTATTCGCTAGTAGGAAAGAAACTCTTGTCACATTAGACCACGGTGTCTTGGAATGTTTCGTGGTACATCATACTAAGTAACTTGATCAAAGGCTCGCTAAGTTAAGATATATAGGCTAATGTGTTAATAGGGAGTGTGGCCTCCTTAAAAGTGTGGAAGGAACGTTGCGTTGGTTTGAGATACACATCATTTCACGGTGATGCAATCTCTGTGGGTTGGGGACTTCGTTTGGGAGAGTCCAATCAGGACTCAGATATGGGTTGGTTGGGTCTCAAGACAATCGAAGTCTTAAGGTTCGAGGTTTTAAATTCCACATTGGACACAAGGCCATGAATCCGAAGTAATTCATAGATCATCTGGCCATTGACAGCACGTTAGTTGTGAAGTTTCCCGTGGGTAAACTTCTTCAAGAAGGGGGGGGGGGAATTGTTACGGTTTTTCTCGTTAATATATATCATTCGCATAAAAAAGACAACAATCATGCAGTTTTGGTCATAATAAATAAACATTCCTACCTTAATATCAAGTCAGACTAGCTTCGTACGTCGACAATTTCTAGGTATATCATTAATGCAGTGAGTCAATAGCCTGGTCGTCAATTTGTTTAGCACCAACTAATAGTTTAAAGGAAATAAATACACTCAGTAGAATAGTTACAGTAATCTGTATATACACTTAAAAAGAATGAATTTTGTTATATGATGTACAATTGAATGTAAACAAACTTTTCACTACTCGAATCAAACAGCTGATTCGCCATATGTCATATCCTCGTTTATTCTTCTTTTTCAAACGTTAAGAGATCTGTGATTCGTACGGAAGGTGGCCTACCGGTGTACTGTGGTTGTACATCAGGGTATAATAAGTGATGTTTTATGTTGTAAATACAGTCGAGGGGTGTGGTATATTTGCGAATATAGGTTATTTTTGATTAGTTAATTATTGTATTTATACGGGGGGTTTTAATATGCGATGTGCAAGTAGAGTAATTTCACTCCGAGGTCATAGAACGTATGTGCTCCAAACTGCTCGAGTGAGAGTGTCTCGAACGGAAAGGTGGGTTGTCAATGAAACCTGTCGTGTTTCCCTTTTCTTTCTGTTCAACGTGGTGTTGTATGCAGGTGCTTATTGGGAGCCCCAAAAACAAATTCGCATGAAGATTCCACATTCATCCCGCAGGGGAATATGAATTTGAGGGGGTAGTTGGGTTTGGGTGGAGTAGTGAGAGTTGGAGAAGTTGGTGGAGTTAGTATTTCGTCCAGACCTCATCTGTGAGAGGCAGATGGATTTGTAAGCCCAGTCACCTACACCGTCATGCGGTTGAGTTCAGATAACGGCTTTTAACTACTATATTAGCAGCACACAGGAGAACCCTGTCTTAGCCAAACAGGGTTTTGTTTTTTTGGGTTTTAAACATTTATTCTGGGCTATTGTTGGATCTTTGGTGATTCGTATTTCCCGTATTGGATTAGTTCCGGAGTCCCCTTGGTGTTGGTTCGTAGTACCACAACATTCCTGGGATGCTTACAGCCTCACCTTAGTGATTGCTACCTCAGAAACAGTTTGTGGATCGTCAGGATTTATCACCAGCGGGGGAAGACGCGCAAGTTTTAAACATTTAATATTTTTTTTTATAATCATTTCTTTTTATAGCATATATATAACTTGTACGTATATACGAGTATAATTCACCATTTGTGAACATACAAGTGGCTTGTAATTTATTTTTTTTCTTGGTCATTTATTACTCTAGGTAGAGTAGGTAAGTTGTGTCTGAGCTCACACGGAACGTTCATGATAATTTATATTGTTTTTTTTTTTGCTTTTGGTGAGTTTACAATTTGATATGCGCAGATAAGCCACGGTATGGGTAACCCTTCAGGTTCTCACCGTTTTCATTTTATATGATTGTAATTTTTTTGCAAGTTTCAGAAACTAACTTAACTCAGAACTGGTCTCTGTTTCAAATCCTTCTGAGCATTCATTTATCAATTTTGGGGTAGGGGTATATAGGATTTTAAATAATTGTATTATTGTAGATATTGAACTATAAGGGACTTTTGTAAATGTCCACAGTTCGTGAGGGATTTCATATCGATCTGTTTATATTTTTTTTTATAGTAAGGGTTGATGGACCTTAAGTGTCCACTGTGGGAATAACTGCTTCCACAATTTTCATACAACTGTACTCAAACCAAACCACCACCGCAATAAATCATTTCTCTTGTGAGTTGAGTTACGAGTTTGATTTTGGTAATCCTCTCCTAATTGGGGGTAAACTACGGTTAGGGAAGTAAACTGAGGTATTTACTCGGGTACGGTTTACCTGGCGCCTTGGGTTTTATAGCTTATTTTGATTGTTCGTTACCAGCATACGAACCTCCCTTCTTCGGCTGAAGTCTAGCGGGTAAAATACCTTGTGGCATAGATCGGCCATCCGATCTGCTGGTAACTTGGTTAAATTAGTGGTAATTGATTTCGGGGCCACAAGTTCGATCTATCTTCAGTAGGTCGCTAACGTAAGTGGGATAAGTGCATAGGTGCACGGGGTTTGATTTTACGTTACAAATATTGAGAGTGCGTAGTTACTCATATTGTTACTTCTCCTAATATCAAATTTACCAAAATACAGTTTTTCCCTTGCATAACATTGTTCTGTTTCCCCCCAATACTGTTTTAGAAAAGTTATCTCGAAATCATTAAAGTTGTTAATATTTGTGTCGTTGCAAGTAAACCAAAGCAATGCTTGATTATTTAAATGAGACCTTATTGTCTCCTTCAAGTCCTCAACATTTATCATACCTTTCAGCTTATGTTTGAGACACCTCTGGAAAATCTTTGGGTGCATCTTACGTATGTCCCCATCGAATTTTAGATTACTTTCACCATGATTGTATATATAAATTACCCCTTGTATATTATTATTTTGTTGTGTTTTATTTTTCACGTTTTCCATTTCTCTTTCAAACTCCATCATTTTCTTTTTGAAATCTTCCTTTATTTCCTTCTCTAGAGTTTCAAAGTCATGTGTGTTCCCATTTTCTTCAATTTTTTGTAACTTTGTATCCATTTCCCTCAGTAATTCCCTCTGCGTTCTCAGATTCATTTCTTCTACTATAGATAAATTCAATTGTATACCTTGTTCTACATCTTCTATTCTTTCATTGGTTTTCCTAACGTTCCATTGTACCTTCTCCATCTGTTCTCTTCCTTCTCCTCGTATCTTGTTTCCCCTATCTTCTATCTCTTGTTTTCTATTTATGCTTTCTTGAATTAGACTTTCTTGCAATTTATTCGTTTTTTCTTCTTGTTCTTTCTTGTGTTCTTCAAATTGTCTTCTCATTTCCATTATGTGTTCTGTAAATTTTTCTTCTTGTTTATCCAATTTTCTATTGATTTCTTCCTTTGCACTTTTTATCTCCTCTTTTGTACTTTTCATATCTTCTATTGTCCTCATCATGTTCATCAATTCTTCATTTTCGTTAGGGTTTTGTTTAGTATTATGGTGTACTTCTTCTATTAAACTATCTCCTTTTTCTTCTTCTGTTGTTTTTTTTTTCTTGCATAGCCGCTGTTAATCTCTCCTTCAATGTTTGTTTGCTCCCCCTTGTATCCATGTCTCTTGATTTCAGTTGTTCTTTTAGTTCTTCTACAGTTAAATTGTCAATGTCCATTTTTTTGTCTGCCATTGTAAAATTTTACCAAAATTCCTCCGATGTCTCAAATATGACCTGTTCCTGTCGCTAATTCGAACGCCTTACGTTGGTTGGGCCAAATATTGTGCTGTATTTTAATTTGAGTTACAGGTTGGATTTTTAAAAAAAATTGCGATGGTGATTATTTTTTTAATTATTATGTTATTGTCAAATTGCAATATTTTTTTGTAGAATTTTTTATTGCTTATTATGAACATTAAATGTGTTAAACATTGTATTTCCTTTTTTAATCATGGGCGCCAGAACTCGTATGGTATGCTCGTTACAACAGAGCGATTTTGTACCTAATGCAAGTTCAAATATTAATACCAAAAGCTTTATTCCTTTTTTTTAGATCTCAGGGGTGTGTCCGGCACTAGCGTTGAACAGTAACAGGAAACTGACAGGTTTTGAGAACACTTGAAGGAAAACAAGGAGGTTTGAATGTAGTTTTGTTTTATTAATCAAAAATTCTATGTATTTCTTAACATTTCCCCCTCAATACTTACTGACGATAAAGCCTGGACAAATTACATAATAATTTATAAACGTCTATGTATAATTCTCATAGTTAGATGATCCAAGTGAAATTATTAAATAACAAAAAAATAACTAATAAATATTTTGTAACCATGATATCATCGTTAACCTGCAATCAATTCCCACCTCTAACATTTAACGGAGAATGATATTGGCGCTGTGAATCGTTGTCATGTGACCAGAGATATGGCTTGTGAATCGTAAATGGTATATTTAGAAGTAATGTTCTTCTTCTAAAGGTTATTAATATATTTCATCTTAAATAATAAAATCAGTGAGTGATTTCGTCGTTGTTCGAGATTAAATTGAATTAGTAAGATAGTGGAAATTGATTATTCTTAAATAACTATGTAAATTAAAAAAAAATCAGTTCATAATATTATACCTAACCTAAATAATAATTCAAGAAACCAAATGTTTGTGAATACATACAGAAATTCATGAGTTTGAAGATAACAAAAGTCTTGTGTTTCCACTCATTCCAGTTCAATGAAACTTGTGATGATTAAAGTGTAATAGCTTCTCTATTCGACGAGGAGTTAAAGTTTATTATATTCGGATTACTTTCAATATAAGTAATTTCTGCTACGAGGAAAACGTAACCAAATAGCCAGGAACAAATAAGGTAAAAATTAAATTATCTCACCAAATTCTAGAAGACGATTAATGAAAAGTTTTTTTCATTTGATATTCAATTATTGGAAACTGGATCATTCCATTTATTGCCAATGACGTTGTCACAGTATTTAGTCAAAATTTTGTCCTTTAATTATGATTTTTTTAACTTAATTGTATTATTTTATTCTCGTTCTCACATCTTTCCATACCACCTTTTCAACCTAACAACCCTCTCTCGACTCTCAACAATCAACAACCTCCTTCTGTTTTTTTCCGATCCTCTTTTGTTAACTTGTAAACAGTTATTGTTTTTTAAAAAAATCTATTTATCCGCGTCTTGTTCTTTTTCAATTATTCACTCCGTTCGAAAATACCTCCGCGATTACACTAATGTCACTTTATTTACACTTAATCTAAATATTGATAAAGCTGTATATACTTTATATATAATACTATTCATGTCTATTTGTTTTTTTAATCGTTGTCAAAAAAAATACTTTATCGTATACAGGGTTTGTCAAAAGTTATAGCAATCGGGAAAATACAATTATAGAAGTTGGTTTTTTTAAAATTCATTTTTCGAATGAATAATATCTTTTTATAATTGACTCACGTGTGTGCAACACACAACTATATGTTAATAGTTTCGTTTATCAAATATTGTTTTTATCATGAATTTAAATATCACGTAACTATGAGCATTATAATTCTTTTTAGTTGCAAATGGGCATTTATATACAAAATTTTATTTGTTCATTTTCCTGTTATCAATATTTCACTTTAATATATATATATATATATATATATATATATATATATATAAATATATATGTATATATATATATAAATATATATGTATATATATATATATGTATATATATATATAGTTTTATTTCCATTTTTCTTGGGCATCAGGAAATAAAATTATATATAAGGTTAAAGAAAAACAAATAATTTATATATATATATATATATATATATATATATATATATATATATATATATATATATATATTTAGAAAGTAGTTAGTAGTTATTTTGCCAATAACTAGTTAGAAACAAATATTAGTGGGGGATTTGGCATCTGAGACAAAGAATACTCTGTTTAATTAGTCCGAGCTTTCGAAAATGTTTATTTCCATCCTCAGGGACACTACAATTGATAAAAATAGTCAAAATTTAAAATCAAACAATAAAATTAACACTTACATTAAGTGAGGTTATTTGTCATTGAGTTGGTGTAAATGTGAAAACAACATCAATGTGCTTTTTCTTTCCTTGAAAAATGGTTCTTACTAATTACACTGTACAAAATGATGATAATTTTAACATGCAATTTTGTACAGTGTAATTAGTAAGAACCATTTTTCAAGGAAAGAAAAAGCACATTGATGTTGTTTTCACATTTACACCAACTCAATGACAAATAACCTCACTTAATGTAAGTGTTAATTTTATTGTTTGATTTTAAATTTTGACTATTTTTATCAATTGTAGTGTCCCTGAGGATGGAAATAAACATTTTCGAAAGCTCGGACTAATTAAACAGAGTATTCTTTGTCTCAGATGCCAAATCCCCCACTAATATTTGTTTCTATATATATTTATATATACATATTATATAAGGATAGATAACTGTAGCTTGCTCCAGATTTAAATTTTAGTTCGACATTAATTGTACCGATAAATCTCAAATTGTAACAAATTAGTGCAAATAAATTGGAAAAAAAGGTATTTTCTTCAGTAAAATACGTAATTGGCGCAGTCCACATTAGGATAGGTGCGGTTGCAAAGAACTTTAACGCATAGTGCCGATTAAAGAACATCCACAATTTGATGTGCGGTTTCCACAGAATCAACCATCGCAGAAGAAGAACCTGAGTACTACAATCAATTATGAGTATCAAGTTCCTTATTTTTACCTTTTCTTACATTTTAAAATGAGTATAGGAAAGATCTTTTGAATATTTTGAAGTTATTTTATTTAATGATACAAATTATTTATTAAGAATATTTGATAAGTTTAATAATAATGAAAAATAGAAAGAAATATGGTTTTGAGAATCTAGATTCATCTAATAATTTATATAATATAAAGATAGAGAATATTAAGCCTTACAATGGCGACAGTAATTATATGAACAAATTTATCACAAGTTGTGAACGATTGATTGAAACTTACGCATATTATATTGATGTGGAGGTCAATAGTCATATATGCAGGAAACATTGATGGAAAAAGCAGAAGCCATGGTCAGGAATAGAATGGAATTAAATACATGGCCTAATATTGAAGAGGCATTCAAAGAATTAGTAATGTTTTGAATTTAAACGAAAACGATGAGAAATGTCATATAAACCATTGCGACAAAACGGCGCTAAACACCTTCATAGGAGGATATATTTGCGCCCTTAAAAATAATATATATTTCAAAAAACCAAATCCTTCAGAAGATGCAATGACTTTTGTGGATGAGTTTGAAAATTTTGAGATATTGTATGGTCAACGACTATAATCAATACTAATATAATAATACTAAAGATAACAGTTTACAAAAATCAACTTTTCCAAGTCAACCTATAAATATTCAACCACGGCCTTAGAAACCACGTAATTACCCCACTAATTCCCAGGTGCTTGGACCAAGCCGTAATGTATTTAGAACTCACCAGATACGTGCAAATAAACTACCAAAACCAGAGCCGATGTCGACAACATCGAGAAATTTTGCAGACTATCGAAGAAATAATAGTAATTTTACTTCACTAAATAATAATAATAAATTCCAGAATAATAATCAATATTTTTGTAATAACGGCCAAAAACCAATTTTGCATCTGAGGAGTTATATAATAATAGTTATGAAAATAAAATCGAGGAATATAAAACCTAAATTAAAACTTTTAATTGATAGTGGAAGTACAAAATCTTTACTACGACCTTCAGTCGCCGAGAAATATTACGCGAATTGCATTTATTATTCAAACGTTGATATTGGAACATCACTCATAAGTAAAAAGGTAAATTTCCAGGCAGAAATACCTGAATTCTCAGAATTCAATTATAATGGCTTCATTCACGTCATACTATTCGAATTTTATGACTTTTCTTGAAGACATGATGAGAATGTATTTAAATATAGACTTTAATAACAAACAATTTGTTGGCGATCATGTCTCCATTCCAACTTTATTGAATCAGGGCCGCAAGCCAACTTTCCAACAAAGAAGGGGGAATTTGCTTAGGGAAGAGGTTCTGGACATAACTTTGGCAAACCACTTTGTGGCTAGCAAAATTAAGGGCTGGGAGGTATTAGACGAAGCGTCAGCGTCGGATCATAATTACATATCCTTTACTATTGAGTCGACCTATAAAAAAGAGACTTATAGAAACCCAAGGAATACAGATTGGGAAGTATTTCGGAAGAACTTGGAAACCAATCTAGCCTCACTTGACCCAGTCTCAGGGCAAGGGGTTGAGAGAATGACTTGTGACATTAACAATGCCATAATGAACTAATATACCGAGACCTGCCCTGAGACGGTCAGAACGATCATTCGAAATGCACGTTGGTGGAACAGGAAGCTCGAATCGATGAGAAGGAACGTTCGAAGGCTGTACAATCAGTGCAAACGTACAGGAAATTGGGACAGTCACACGAATGCGCTCACTGAATTCAATAAAGCAGTGAGGAAAGCCAAGAGAAGCTCATGGAGAAATTTCTGTCAGGACATTGAAAGTGTTTCTGACTGTGCAAAAGACCGGAGGAGACACTGGCAGTAATGCTCAGTACGCACTTCCTGGGATCCACCGAAATACAAGTCGAAGCAACGAGCGAAGTCAGAGAAGAACGGCAAGTTGCCCGCGGTCTGGTAACTCGTGATAGCTGGACTTGTGCAAAGTCCATAGTCACATATGGGTCTGTGACATGGGCTATTCAATATTTCAATCCCTTCAAGGCGCCTGGAATGAACGGAATTTACCCTGTACTACTCTAAAAAAGCACCGACATAATAACTCCAACACTTGTGAATCTGTTCAGACTAAGCCTAGCCACAGGAGTTATAACTACGGTGTGCGAAATCTCCAAGGTGGTATTCATACCAAAACCTGGAAGACCCTCTCGCGATACTGCAAAGGCTCATCGTCCGATAAGTCTCTTGTCATTTCTTCTTAAGGCACTAGAGAAGATGATAGGTAGGTATTTGAAGATCACGGTGCTGGGCGACAAGCCGCTGCACCCCAATCAACATGCCTACCAAAGTGGCAAATCTTGCGAAACAGCCTTGCATAGCTTGGTGAGCAAGATAGGGGAAGCCATTACTTACAAAGAAGTTGCACTGGCCGTGTTCCTGGATATCGAAGGAGCATTTGACAATACGAGCACTCGCTTAATATTGTCAAAGCTGGAATCCAGAAACACAGACAGGACAATCATCCGATGGATAAAGAACATCCTAAGCAGCAGGAGAGCACAAGCATCCCTGTGTGGTGTCACAAGAGAGGTGAAGACAGAAAGAGGATGCCCACAGGGAGGCGTTCTGTCACCAAAGCTGTGGAATCTGTTAGTCGACGACCTTCTTGTCTCACTAAACGAGCAGGGGTGGTATGCTCAAGAATATGCTGACGACATCATCAGAATACGATCAAGGACATGGTATTGCCCATTTATCAGATTTTGTCTCAACGGTGCAGTTGTGAATATGTGGATGCTATATAGATTTGCTCATCCAAAATCAGCCTTATTCATTTCATACGAAGGATTGTGCTTTTTCTGTAATGTATTTAGTTGGACCTAAGCCCAAGTGCACTAGAAGCATCCTGCAAGAGGTGAGATTTGACGGTGTCGGCCAACTAGTTGATAAACAGGCTACACAAAGACGATGTGGTTTTTGTAAGAAATGTACCAAATTTTCCTGTGTCAAGTGTAATATTGGATTACATCCAGGCATCTATTTCTGCTTATATCATACATAGTAGTGGGATTTATCTGGTTGTTTAAATCTGTATGCTCGTAAGTGTTGACTACGCAAAACATTTACTTGACACCAATCATTCATTGACAACTAACACAAAACTAGGAGTGCTGCATAATTGTAAAAAGAAACAAGAACTGAATTTCCTTGAAGAATTGGAAATTAGAAGACATTCAAGAAACCCACAATATGAAGTTGTCAATGAACAGTTAAATCTAGGGAGTTCTCCACTAATAAACTGTTTTCTTAAGTGATAATTGTAAAGATCAGCAGATATAGTTTTCCTGGTTTTCTATATCATTGCACAGTTATACTGATCTTAATTGGAAAAATGATATCCAGGATGTCACCATAGGGGTAATAATATCTAAGCTTCAATATTTGTAATATCACATCTTCTTCTTTTTTCTATTAACATATATATAGTCAATCACAAGTTAGGTCACTTCCTGGTCTAGCCAAAAATAACTACTAAACATCAGGTAGGCATCAAATGAAATGTAACTTCTATCATTCTGACGATGATAATGGCTGCGTTCATCTGGAAATTTTTGGGATCGCTCTGAAAGTAGCGCTACCTAATCTCCACCATATTTGATGTGATCGTTCTTTGATTCTGATGAACGGCTATTTCGTGGGATTTGTGATCACCACTTGCGTGCGCATATTAATTATGTCATTCGTTGATTATTTTTCAGTTTCTAGCTGGTTTATTCCGTTATTACCAAAGAATACAATTCATTGTTACTACTTCTCAATTTGTATTGTTAATTCTATTCCAGGAAATATGTTAGAAGGTAGATTAAATAACCAAAAATTCAGTATTCCTGGATTTATAGGACCCGCTGTACTCGCTCTAGTCAACTGAAAATCAATAGGGTACATCTGTGAGACACCTTGAACAATATTCAATTAAAAAATTGATCAATCGTATACTCTCTGGAGGCTGTATCGTGCTAACAAACTGAAAATTCGCCAAAAATGATAAAAATTTGGTACTTCAAGTACCATAGCACCCGTTGTCCTGGCTTTAGTGAGCTGAATATCAATGGGTTCATCTTTGAGACGCTCTGAATAATATCCAATCATGAAATTGGTCACTTGTATATACTCCGGACGGTGTATCGTGCTAGCAAACTGAAACTTCCCCAAAAATATCGTACTTATAGTACTGTAACACCTGTTGTATTGGCTCTGGTGAGCTGAAAATCAATAGGGTTCATCAGTGAGATGGCCTGAATAATATTCAATAATAAAATTGGTGACTTCTTGAACTCCGGAGGCTGTATCGTGCTAACAAACTGAAATTTCTAAAAAAATGACAAAATGTCGTACTTCAAGTACCATAGCACCCGTTGTACTGACTCTGGTGAACTGAAAATCAATAGGGATCATCTGTGACATGTCCTTAACCATATTCGATCATAAAATTGATGACTTATTGCACTCCGAAGAATGTATCGTGCTAACAAGACATGTAAGGAAAAGTGGCCGACGACAACGACGACGACGACATACACACAGGATTTTTTTTCTAAAAACCGTTTTTTCGTGTTGTTGTTGATGGAAAACGTAAAAATAACTCAAATGAAAATTTCAAAATTCCAACTTTTTTTGGGGTAAACCAATACTTTTCTCGCATACAGAAAGGTTGGGCGGAAAAGTAATCGCATATAGAGTATCCGCCAAAATAAACAGTACCGAAAAAAAAAATTAATTTTTAATTTCTGTAATGTAAGTGTTCAAAATGTTCACCATTTCGACGCCAACAAGCTTCATATCGATTTTGTAAGTCAATAAACATATTTATAAAAAGTGGTTGATGTAACTGCCGAAAAATATTTTGTATTCTTTCCCGTAGTTCGGCAATATTCGCCGGCGGATTTTCCGAGTGAAATATTTTGTCCTTCATTATGCCCCAAATGTATGCGTCAGGTGGCGTCAGATCAGGTGAATGAGAAGGATATTCGAAGTCTGTTCCCCGAGAAATTATTTTATTATCGAAATGCTGACGGAGTAAGTCTAAGGTGCGCACAGCTGTATGGCTCGTTGCACCATCTTGTTGGAACCATTGTGTGCGAAACTGTAGATTTCGTGCACGGCAAAAGTTATTTAGATCTCTCACAAAAGGTATAATAATTTTCTCTCTATAACGTTCTTGGTTGACAGTAAGTGGATTCTGATTATCATCTTCAACGAAATAAGGACCAATCATTCCATGACCAGATACCGCGCACCAAACGGTAACTCGAAGACTGTGGAGTGGTTTCTCTACAATAACATCAGGACGTTCAAATCCAAGGAATCTGGTTGTTTGTCGATTAATATAGCCGCTAAGATGAACGTGACTCTCGTCTGTAAACCATATGTTTTTCAAAAATTCGGGATCTTCGTAAATTAAACTCAACATGCGACCACAGTAAATTTCTCTTGCACGTTTGTCCGCAACATTTAGTCGTTGTCCAACAAGAATACGGTATGGATAACCACCAATAGATTTGAACATGCGACGTAAAGATGTTTCACTAATGTTGAGTTTACATGCAGTTCTTACAAGACTTCTTTGAGGTTATTGCACAACTTGGTTAAAAACACGTCCTTCATTTTCGTTAGTGCATACTGTTTTTCGACGACCTGAAGAACCTTTACGTTGACACAATATACTACCAGTGCGACGAAATTTTTCAACAACAGCTAACATCACACTTTTACTAGGAGCTGCTTTATTAAATTTTTGTTGATATTTTATTGACACCTGTTCTAAGCTTGGACCATCATTACGACCTTTTCCGTATGAACGAAAATAATGCTCTACCAAAAAAACTTTTTCTTCCGTTGTTAGAACCATTTTCAAATCAAATTTAACTGCAGCGTACTATTAATATATCAACTAATGACAATTAAGTCAAATATGACAAATCCATATTACATAAACAACTCCACAGCACTCACTGTTTCGGTACTGTTTATTTTGGCGGATACCGTAGAAAGGTTGGGCGGAAAAGTAATAATATACTTATGACATTCATGCGATAATTTGTGAGTTTTAATTTCCAAACTGGCTATACCGCCTTCCTTTACCACACCGGCGTCATTTATTAATAGTCCATGAACATTTTTATCTAAACTCACACTTTCCATTTTAAAAAACTCTCTTGTATCAACAACTCGCTCGCAATTTAAATTCAAAATTCTCACTACTTGTCTTATGATCACCGACTTGACCGACTGAGCAAAAATACATATGATCTATAAAATGGCGACCGCTCCCTGAGCGCTCAAGTAGCAAAGTAGGGGTAGTGTCGTGTTCATAAAATTTATAAAGATCGCTACCAGAGCGCTCAGGGATCGGTGTCTCGAATGAACGCACCCATTGATTTATCGAAACAATTGTCAATTTTTTAGAATTTTCAACAATTTTTATTATATTGTGGTATTAACTAGAAACTGTGAGCTTCATTTGAAACACTAATATGATTGGATTCTACGAAGTAAGGGTCGAAACAGTTCATTTCAATAATTGATGTTTTAATAATTTAAATCAATAAAACTTCCATTTCAGGCATTTATACATTATTTCGTATTTTACCCTCATACCTCATAATGCTAACCCCCATATGCATACCGTATGATATATCATACGTGAAAAAAATTTACTCTAAACAAAAAATTAATGTTGAATACGTTTATATAGTTAATATAGATGCGAATTGGAACTCTTCCTGGAAAAATAACCGAAATCGACAAAAAAATTACTCAGGCACAAATGGGGTAATTTCGAGGTTGCCCAACCTGTGGCATTCGAAAATACAACTAGTAAACATGAAAATTGAAAAATCAGAAGTAACTTCTTAAGGTACTGTGTGACGCGCTTTCCTGCCGCTTGCTTCTTCCTTCACCTCTCACACAGGTTCTTAGCGACTGACGCGTCACTTTGGACACCCTCGATGCAAAGTTCTTTTGCAAACAAATGCTCGGGAGCCAGATTATTTTACGTGGTTTACTCCACGGCCCCTTGACCCTCGGCATCAAGAGTTCCAGGTAGCCTCAGATGGAGGTTACGGAAAATTCCATGGGTCTCGTTGAATTTAACACACCTACAAAACCTATAAACCTTAGACGGTGGTGCTACGGGATATTAAGAAAACACTGATCGTATTTATGAGTGGAACGAACAAACAGAGTCATAAAGACAATGATCGCTCAATTCTGCGATAACAACCACAAAAAATGGGATGCACAACTACCCGAACTGCTGTTCGCAATTAACTCGGCCCGACACGAAGCTACAGGTTTCACACCAGCATTCTTAAATTTCGGACATGAGCTTCGTATACCTAGCAAAATCGTAAATAATCCAACACATCCAGCTAACGACGATTCGCCACAGAAATGGAATAAGCTACAGGAAACATTCCAATTAGTCAAGATTAACCTGGCAAGAGCATTTTCCTCACAGAGTCACCACTACAATCTCCGAAGGAGAGAATGGATACCAAAAATTGGCGATAAAGTCATGAAAAGAGACCATTGCCTCTCCAACGCATCGAAAAACTTCAACGCAAAGCTAGCCCCGAAGTTTTCCGGGCCGTATACGATAAATAAGATCTGGTCAAAGGTAATTTTCCAGCTGAAAGGAAAAAACGGCAAAACCATTCAACGAGTACACGTCAAAGACTTGAAACCGGCGCACACAGAGTAACGACGCAAGGCTAACCCCACCACCCAGACAAGCCAGCCCCACCACAAAAGCAGTTATAAATACCTATGCAGGTCCGAAAATCATTCAGTTCTATCAACGAACAATGAAGATGTGTAGCCTATACACCGACGACGTGTTAGATATTCGGACTCAAATGAGCCCACTCTACGGCCAAGACCGACCAGACCAACCAGACCGACCAGACCAACCAGACCGACCAGACCGACCAGACCGACCAGACCGACCAGACCGACCAGACCGACCAGACCGACCAGACCGACCAGACCGACCAGACCGACCAGACCGACCAGACCGACCAGACCGACCAGACCGACCAGACCGACCAGACCGACCAGACCGACCAGACCGACCAGACCGACCAGACCGACCAGACCGACCAGACCGACCAGACCGACCAGACCGACCAGACCGACCAGACCGACCAGACCGACCAGACCGACCAGACCGACCAGACCGACCAGACCGACCAGACCGACCAGACCGACCAGACCGACCAGACCGACCAGACCGACCAGACCGACCAGACCGACCAGACCGACCAGACCGACCAGACCGACCAGACCGACCAGACCGACCAGACCGACCAGACCGACCAGACCGACCAGACCGACCAGACCGACCAGACCGACCAGACCGACCAGACCGACCAGACCGACCAGACCGACCAGACCGACCAGACCGACCAGACCGACCAGACCGACCAGACCGACCAGACCGACCAGACCGACCAGACCGACCAGACCGACCAGACCGACCAGACCGACCAGACCGACCAGACCGACCAGACCGACCAGACCGACCAGACCGACCAGACCGACCAGACCGACCAGACCGACCAGACCGACCAGACCGACCAGACCGACCAGACCGACCAGACCGACCAGACCGACCAGACCGACCAGACCGACCAGACCGACCAGACCGACCAGACCGACCAGACCGACCAGACCGACCAGACCGACCAGACCGACCAGACCGACTAGACCGACCAGACCGACCAGACCGACCAGACCGACCAGACCGACCAGACCGACCAGACCGACCAGACCGACCAGACCGACCAGACCGACCAGACCGACCAGACCGACCAGACCGACCAGACCGACCAGACCGACCAGACCGACCAGACCGACCAGACCGACCAGACCGACCAGACCGACCAGACCGACCAGACCGACCAGACCGACCAGACCGACCAGACCGACCAGACCGACCAGACCGACCAGACCGACCAGACCGACCAGACCGACCAGACCGACCAGACCGACCAGACCGACCAGACCGACCAGACCGACCAGACCGACCAGACCGACCAGACCGACCAGACCGACCAGACCGACCAGACCGACCAGACCGACCAGACCGACCAGACCGACCAGACCGACCAGACCGACCAGACCGACCAGACCGACCAGACCGACCAGACCGACCAGACCGACCAGACCGACCAGACCGACCAGACCGACCAGACCGACCAGACCGACCAGACCGACCAGACCGACCAGACCGACCAGACCGACCAGACCGACCAGACCGACCAGACCGACCAGACCGACCAGACCGACCAGACCGACCAGACCGACTATACCGATAGACCTACAGACTGACAGACCGACCAAACCGACAGACCACCGGACCGACGGACCGACAACGTCCCAACGTTGATGACAACAAAAAAAATCTTTCCTGGAAACATTTTTTTCCCGAAGAGAGGGGGATCTGTAATGATATAAATTCGTTACTATAAATATCGATCCAAGTAACCAGTTAATGCAGCGATGACGAGGTACCCCACCAGAACAACAAAGTCCCCACGCCAAGATGCGCACGAAGAATCGACAGTGGAAAGGAAGGAGACTTCCACCACCACCGCTAAAATGTATATAAAAATGCAAGCCAGCAGACAAGAGGACAACTTGGTTCACGGACTCCAGCTCCTACAAGTTCAGCCGCCTCCAGTGCGAAGCGTAGGTCGAAGGTACTGACTTTAACCTTATACGCTTTACACAATTCACCGTAGAGTGTTGTACTAAGTCGAAGTATTGATTCGACTTTTATACATCACTCACTCGAACGGCCGTTGGTTTCTGGTATTGACGGAAACGAAAACGATTGTTCAAACTGTTAGAATAATTTCGGTGCGGTGTTGACTCATCGAAAACTCTACAGTATCTCTATAGGGTTTGCTAACGTTGAGATGGGTATTGACCATCTGTACACGATCGCGCTAAATGTTAGTATAATTCTGGTGTGGTACCGACGCGCCGGAATAACTACATCCCTATACCACCGAGAGAGTCGTTAAGTTGGGAATTGACTAATTATAAACGATATACTCACATCTGGAGACAATAACCGAAAGAGTATTGATCTATCGGTTGTTCTCAACTTTGGCTGTCTGAACAATTCGTAGGACCGAGAGAATCCCGTATACCACAGTGGAAATTTCGAGTCGTTATACCAACCTGCCTACAGTCCGTCAGTACACATCGGTCGACGGAGGAGTACGGATCGTCGGAACGGGATTTTCAATATAATTACGCACCACAGTAGTATATATAGAATATTGTAGTTTAGTTTAATTTTATCTTTGTAAATAATATTTCTTTATAGCAATAAATCAATTAATCGAACTCTGTCTCCTTTGGGCTTACCTGGGCAATACGCATTACACCTGATAAGGACAACAAGAATTTTTATTTTATTTTGATATTTTAATGTGTTGAGTACTTATTTGTTATTTTTTGTTATATTTTAAATAAATAAAGTTTTCATATTAAAATTTTTGTCTTTTTAACCTCCAAAATTTCATTGACATTTAAAATTAACTTCTCATTACAGAATCAAAAAAACATTTATTGTTTCAAATGAAAATATGTTATGAATAATAGCCAATAATAATATTAATAATAAAATATTATAATGTAAGGAGTTTCCAGTTATGTGTATTTGTAATGTCTTTTTTGTCTTCATATGATCAAATTACAACCGTTCTCACCAACATTGAGGGTAAGTTTTTTAATTCTTACAAAATTGATTTGAAAGTTAAAATACATTTGTAGCTCTCCGAAGACGATATTCATTGTCGAAATATTGGAAATATAATGTTATAAGAGTACACGTTCGTTTTGCTGATGTCCCAAATAATTTTATAAATTTGTTCATATAATTTTACAGATTTGCTCATAACTAGTCAGCTGTCGGCAAAAGACCACTTTCAACTAGTTTTTTAGGTTTTCACACTCCTTTTGTTTGTAAAAACTAGAAAATTAATTTGTAAAAAGTAAAAATATATCAAAACTGATCTGTTTTTCATGCAGGTTGCATTAATTTTCTATCAATATCAGAAGCAAGTAGTAGCAATTTTTAAAATGCTACTGTTATGTTATTGGAGTGGATAAATAAGATTGGAGGTAAAAGTTGCTACTATACAGGGAGTTCTGATATTCGATCGACAATGGTAATGGTAATAGCCCTTGACAAATGATGGACATTGAGGTAGGAACATATTAGACCCTAGAAAAATGTATTGCAGCTCCTCTGATAAAGCCAAATATTTTGAAAAGTATCGATTTTAGCACAATGAAAGTAAATAAGTTTTCGTAACATAATTGAATGTAGATTTAAATAAATTGTTAAAAAAATTGAGTTAGTCAGTGTCGTAATTAATAGGGGATCCAAGGTACCACTCCCTCTTACACTGGATAAAGGATTCGAAGATTAACTTTCGGTATACTTTTGCATCTTTAAAGGTACAAAATTTGAAAGAAAAATTTAGAACTGCTTACGAAATATTAGGAGAACATTATTTTATTTTTCCAACTTTAACACGCTGTATATTATTAACGAAGCACTTGAAGAGTCTAATATGTTTGTTTCTACCTCAATTTTCATCATTTGTCAAGGGATATTACCTGTAAAGCATTGTCGGTCGAATATCGGTACACCCTGTATAATATATTATTGGATATGTTATTTTCTTCTTATTTATATTCTATGTCGCCGTAACCTTCCTGCAATTACTAATTATGAAACATTACATATATCAATCCATTTCATTATTTGCTGCAACATTGTCACAAGACCACATTTTTAATATCGCTTTTGCAATTGTCCTGTACATTATATGCAATGTTGCAGTAACTTTACTGGAATAATTGATAATGGCACATTCCGTTGGTAATATTGCTGAACGTCCGTTTCAGTAATTGCTGAACCTTTGCAGTAAGGCAGCAGAAAACTCTGATGTAACATTACACATTACAATGAAAGATTACTGAAATATTGTATAAATGTTACTTTGCTTAGTGGGTATATATATATATATATATATATATATATATATATATATATATATATATATACCTAGTATCTTTTATTTATTTAATTGTTTATATTTTTATATTATTTATATTAGGTTTCTAATTATTTACATTTATTAGGTTTATATTATTTATTATAATTTTAGTTGTTGAGCGCCAGATGAAATTAGTCTATCAATTTTTGTGTGTTATTATTGTGAGCCAGCTATACTCAGTCTATAAGGATGAAACTCTTAACCATAGACAAGGAATTATGGTGATTGAGGATACGTCTTTTACTTTATAAACTCAAACTCTAGATATAATCTAAATTGTAATATAATTAGTAAATAAAATAATAAACACTCAAATTATTATGTTCCAATAACTTTACAAATAATTAAATATCTAATACAACCCTGTATTTTCTGGTTATCTTATAGGAATAGAGAGGGCAACACGAAATAAATCAACTAATGTCGATAAGAAAGATCTCTTTCTATATAGTTATTTGGTTTTGTGTCATAAATATTAACCTATTTTCAAATGTATTATTATTTAATAGTAAATAATAATTTCTGAATTGACCAATATAATTATCGTTATGTTTTTAAACACAATGGAAACTATTAAAGAAATTCAAATATTTGACAGGATTATAATGATGGCACAAGTTATAAATCTTTTCACATTCGAGAGGTAAAATGTTTTGATATTGTGGTAAGTACTGATTGTTCAATACTAATTTGTTAATAAAAGAGTTTTTTTTATATATCCTTTATACCTATACTTATTCCATCAGTGATCAATAAGAAATTATTGTTTACTCCATTTAACGCAATAGTTTATATTTCTAGGTTATATTGCTATCATTAGAATAGTTTATATAAGAAAAACTTTACCTCACAGTTCGTAGTCACTTTTAAACTCAGTTCTTCAGTTGATATTCTTTTCTGCTTCTTTTAATTTTGATTAGGATGGCCAAGTAGTTCACATTTATAATTCTTCCTATATTGCCACTATCAATTTGTCTTCCATATAATAATGTAGGTATTCTCGATTTACAATCCTTTTCTTTGTTACGATCTAATTCATTAATATCTTAACTTTGATTTTTCTAACATTATCATTCACTATTGTACAACATTGAATTTTTTTCTCCTTATTGTAAGTTTCAACAATTTACCTTGATTATTAATTATAAAGTATTCTTCTCAGCTTCAGCTTTTCGTTTATATAATTTAACTTATTTGTAGATTCTTTTTACTTTATTTTTCTATCAGGATAATTATGTTTACATCTCTCCTTCAAAAATTCAATCTGTCATCAATGTTTATTTTTCCTAGCTACCATCCATGACTTGTTATTCCTACTAGATTGATATTTTATTTCTTGTAGAGATTAAATAAAGACTTCGCACACTACTCTTGAACACTTTTAAATTTTCTTATCTAATGAATTTTTTACAAATTAACATTTACAATAATAATTATTGGATTCATAATAATTATATCAGTGAAATTTATATTCTCTCAACCACTTTAATAATTTATTTTAGTAGAGTTTTCATTGAATTTATCCTTTCAAACCTATCAATTCTGATTTTAGACCAATATATATATATATATATATATATATATATATATATATATATATATATATATATATATAAAACGCTAGTCTTTGCTGATGTATAAACATAAAGGAAAATAATTTCACATTGGACGTAAGTACACTTTTGTCTCTTTATTGATGGAGTTGAGAATAATCCCATTTTTTCTTCTATTTGTAGCGTCCCTGATGATGAAAACGAACGTTTTCGAAAGCTTGGATAAAAACCAATAAAGAATTCTCTTTTTCCCTGTTGCTGCATTCCCCAATATTTCTGAGTTTTATATATATATATATATATATATATATATATATATATATATATATGTATATATATTATAAGTATATATATATATATATATATATATATATATATATATATATATATATATATATAATGTATATTATATAAGTGAGTGACGAAGAGATTAGTGGGTATTGCACACAAATAGAAGAATGGGCTACTGAAAAGAGTGGTAACCGCAGACATGCATGTTTCTGGCTCATTAGCCGTCCTCGGTACGGTACAACCAAGAAAAGATGTGAAACATGGGAGCAAAGGTGTTGAATGAAACATGAGAAAATATAACAGAAATCAGTAGGATAGTCAAACACAACATTTGTGTCAGTAATATTAGAAGATCTCGAATATTCGAGACAACAACCAACATAGGCACGGAGGCGCATATAACACTCCCGTCTGAATCTTCCGACCCAGATTAATGAAATAACAACAAGATGTACGAATAGTGCATGACATATGAACAATCAGTAACGAAGAGAGTAGTGAGTATTGCACGCAAATAGGAGGAGGGGCTACTGAAACGAGTGGTAACCGCAGACATGCATGTTTCTGGCTCATTAGCCGTCCTCGGTACGGTACAACCAAGAAAAGATGTGAAACATGGGAGCAAAGGTGTTAAATGAAACATGAGAAAATATAACAGAATTCAGTAGAATAGTCAAATACAACATTAGTGTCAGTAATATTAGAAGATCTCGAATATTCGAGACAACAACCAACATAGATACGGAGGCGCATATTACACTCCCGTCTGAAACTTCCGACCCAGATTAATGAAATAACAACAAGATGTACGAATAGTGCGTGACATATGAACAATGAGTAACGAAGAGATTAGTGGGTATTGCACGCAAATAGAAGAATGGGCTACTGAAAAGGGTGGTAACCGTAATTATAAAATTTAAAACTAGACCGTCGTACATTTTATAAAATTTAATGTGAACAAGAATACCTTAAAAAGGGAAAATGAACAAAATAAGAGATTGTTACAAGTGAAAAAGACATTTTAAGGAATCTTCAAGACTATACACATATATACAAATAAGTGTTGTTATCCTCCAGGATTGTTAAAAGAACTCTTTTCACATTTTAAACTGAAAACACTCATATGAGCAATTATTTCGTAACACATGGTAAGAAGAAGGCTTTGCATTTGACGATGAAAAAAGTTTGTTGATTTGTAAAATAATAGAAGGTAGCGCGTGGGTATTGAAAATGAAAGCATCTAGATAAACTCTACAAAAATTTTAATAAAATATGAAATAAATTTTAATTTTGAAGCTAAAAGTTATAAAATAATAATTCTAGAAGTCATTAAAACTGTGTGAGAAGGAGCATTTCATTCGTTAATAAATCTGCAAGAATTGGGTAGACGCCAGCAGCAGTAACGAGTATAGCTATACTGAAGAACAAATTAAGGTCGGTGATATTTAAATATTAATTTCGGAATTCCAAATAGTAAACAGTGAATAAGAAATTATCTTTTCTACATATCCAAAACATTTTCATAAAAAGGCCTAAGCATTTTAAGATGCTAAATATAATATCGCATACATGGATATCCATGAATCTTAAGCTATAGATATAAACTTGTACTTACTTGTAAGAATTAATTTGTTTCATCATTGTTCACACTGTATGTAAATCATCATTTATCTTCCTTTTCTGTTTCTTCATGCATGCTCAATTATTTTTATCTATCACTATTCTGAATTCGCATCACTCATATCTCTTTGTATATACAGTGCTATTCAAAAGTCCCCTTCCCCCCTCGTATCTTCTGAACGGCTACACTTACAATAATAAAATTTGGAGGGGGAAAATAAAGCGTTGTAAACTTCTCTACGAATGGTAACAGGTGACGTAATCGTTATAGATGACGTCACAGTGCCACTCTGGCCAATAATTTTGAATAGGACCTTATGGCAGGTGATATCTCGTTTGAAAGGCATTGACATTGGCTACATAGCCATATTAATTTTGTTTATGTTTAAATTAATTTTGGTGGATAAATTAAATAAATACCAAAATTATTGGAATTATTTTTTTAAATTTAAATAATCAAATATCAACAATGGATTCTTATAGCAAGTGCTCGAAATGTGCTCCGTCTACTTCCTGACAGTAATACATTGGCCGGCGAAGTCCTATAGAATGGCCACCTCGGCCACCAGATCTAACACCATTAGATTTTTTTCTATGGGGGTACTTGAAATCCAAGGTTCATACTACGGCGCCAGATAGCATTGGCGTTTTGAAAGAAAGAATTACTGAAAAATGCAATGCTATTTCAATTGGCACATTCGAACGAGTACGACAAGAGTTTACTAATAGGATATTACTGTCAGGAAGTAGACGGAGCACATTTCGAGCACTTGCTATAAGAATCCATTGTTGATATTTGATTAATTAAATTTAAAAAAATAATTTCAATAATTTTGGTATTTATTTAATTTATCCGTCAAAATTAATTTAAACCCAAACAAAATTAATATGGATATGTAGCCAATGTCAATGCCTTTCAAACGAGATATCACTTGCCATAAGGTCCTATTTGAAATTATTGGCCAGAGTGGCACTGTGACGTCATCTATTACTATTACGTCACCTGTTACCATTCGTAGAGAAGTTTACAACACTTTATTTTCACCCTCCGAATATTATTAATGTAAGTGTAGCCGTTCAAAAGATACGAGGGGGGGGGGGGAGGGTACTTTTGAATAGCACTGTATATGCAATTGCATGGTTAGTTTTGAATTTTAAATCGACAATTCTAGAGTATATATAAACGCTAAAATCTTGTAAATGTCTCGTGAATGAACCATAAACAGTGAATACTGTGTCGCTTCGTTTTGGACTCGATAGAAGCGCATGATTCATATACGCGCCTACGCGATGGAGTTTATGCTCAAGAGCATTTAGTGCGCATGACTGTATAGAATACAGCGGTGGCTTCAGAGAATTTTGATGTTATAATAATTTTGAATTTTGATCTATAATTTTTATTAAAATATGTTCTGTGAAGTGTTTTGTATTTTTCTTTAACATCCATGATAGATTTATCAAAACTTGCTCACTTCATTCATTCTGTGGAATAATATCTTGAAACATTAAAGTAAGAGGTGTATATTCATAAAATATTTAATTTCCGCATATAGCTAATTATAAAATTTTGGAATTAAATAATCAAGGATAAAATACTTTTATTTATAAGCGTCCAGAACCCAAAGGGAGGAGCCTACATGCCGCCGATCCTTTATTAAAATAAAAACGATAGTAATATTTAATTATATAAATTAAGAGAGCTAGCCGAAGGTAAGTCAAGTCAATACACGACAACGGCTAATAACTAAATCAAATAAATAATAACATATCAAAAATTAAATTAAATAAAACGGTCTATTGACATTGTTATAATATATATATATATATATATATATATATATATATATATATATATATATATATTCCTCTAGTGTAGTTTAGTGGAACCGGATGATAGTGCTGCCGGCAGCCGGATGATAGTGGTGCCGGTAGGATGAGTAGTGGTGGAGAAGTAGGCGGAGCTATGGCCTTTCCTGTATGGTAATGATTTATGCATCGACTAGTCGTTCCTAGATGGCGACCTAAACCAAGCACTAAAAATATTTTGTATCCAAATAGAAAACTATCGCCAATAGACTAACACTTTTCTGAAAACAAAGTAATATAACTTTTTACTCAAATTTATCGATAATACCTACATATTATAACGACAGTTATTTTAAGAAGAGTAAGGAATCTGACAGTAAATACATATTCTGAAAGTCATACACCATAAAAGTATTCAAAATTATTCAAATTCCAATTTTTAGTATTGTTTCAAATTTTATTCGTTTTTAAATTGTTTTTATAATTATAGTAGTTATACTAAAAGAGTTTAATAAGTGAGTATGAATATCGATATTAATTTTACTTTTGCTGCTTTAAGAAGGCTCAATTTCACTTAAATTCATTGTAATATTCGTTGTTAAAGTAGTATTGTATGATTTATATGTTCCTTTCTGTGGCATTACTAAAATTAAAAAGAATTTATTGGGAAAACAGAACCAATATTTGAATACAAATCGTTTATTATTTTTGACGTTTCGGTGTTTAACTAAGGTTTAGAAATATCATATTTTATAGAGTGAAAATTGTAATTGTAAATGACGTCAGGTTAGACACCGAACGTCAAAACTAAAAAACGATTTGTATTAAAACAGTGGTTTATTTTCCCAATGAATGCTTTTTAGTTTTAATATTTTTATTCCCAGAAATCGTGTTTTGTCGTTAGAATGAGATGGAATATATTTCTACATGCTGATCAGTTGTAAAGACGTTGTTGGCTATCTCACTCACTTGCCGAACACTGGTTACTGGTTAATATTAGGTATGTATCAATGAAAGGATCTGCATACACGCAAAAAATAAGGACGAAAGTTAAAAGTCGGATTAGATGTATGGGAAAACGATTTAAAATTTCATTCGATTGTATCGCAGAACGCACGGGCCATGGCCGACTAATTATATACAGTGTGTCCACGGATGGGGTGCTCAAGAGGAAAAACTTATTTTCAGTTTTAGCGAAAAATGTTATTCTTGATAATAAGTCCTGCTTGTTGAAAAACCCCATAATATGAAATATACTTCAATTTCTCAAAAACTGCTTTATTTTATTATCAATTATATTGTGAAACCGTATGAATTTATGCAAAATTAGGTATAATAATAATCTGGAGAGTAAGTTATGCACTGTTCCTAGGTAATTGTCAACATTCATTTTCATCAACGGTAACTATGCAACAAATAATATGTCTTGTAAAGTGCTACGGTATTGGAGCTGTATCGTTCAAGTACGCAATTAATTTATCTAATGAAAAATATCGGGATGTACCAGTTACGCGAAATGGATTGAAATTATTAATAAAGAAATTGGATGAGACAGGATCTGTTGAAAACAGAAAGAAATCGAAAAATACGTACAATGAGGATGATGATGCAGCTACTGCCCTAGCTATGCATTCAGTATGGGAAAGTCCCAAGTTGGGTTTACGAAAAAAAAGTTTACAGAAAATATTCAAGCTAAACAAAATTAATACATTCAAACCGAACTTTATTCACATTATGATTATGACAAGAAGCTTGACTTTTGTGCTTTAGTTGGTGAAAAGTTTACGAATTACCTCTTCTTTCACTACAATATTTTATTTTCTGATAAATCAACGTTAACGAAAAATGGAACTGTTTCATCCCAAAACTGACGGTATTGGGCTAGTGAAAATCCTCATAACAGAATTCATCGTAATATTTAATTTGCTAAAAAGGTAATTGTTTGGTGTGCTGTTTTACCAGATAGCATAATCGGACCTTATTTTCAGGAGGAGACAATAAATCAAAAAGTATATTTGGATTTGCAAGACAATTTTTTAATATCTAAATCAGATGACGTCCCTTGGAACAAAGGCGTAAAATGTATTTTCAGTATGATATATCTTCG
Source organism: Galeruca laticollis (assembly GCA_963921935.1). Taxonomy (NCBI): domain Eukaryota; kingdom Metazoa; phylum Arthropoda; class Insecta; order Coleoptera; family Chrysomelidae; genus Galeruca; species Galeruca laticollis. Next base: position 182,593,738 of record OY998179.1, on the reverse strand, counting down.
TCACATTCGACATTGTTGATAAGAGGATGGCTGGATGAATATTTTCCTGAACGATGGATAGGATGATATGGACCAATATTTTTTCCGCCTCGATCACCCGATTTAACCATTCTGGATTTTTTTATGAGACTACCTAAAGGAGAAAGTTTATGAAAAAGAATTAAACCCTACTATTGAAGATCTGAAAGACGTAATGAATATCAATGCCGTAAATGGAATCACCTCAGGCATGCTAAGAAACCCTTATCAAGAATTGAAAAATAGTTTGGAGAGATGTTTTGAAGTTGTTGATGGAGGCTATGTGGAGTAGTTGTTTTTTTACTGTTAGTTTTTCCACATTTTTCTGTATTATTATTCGTGTTCTGTTTTCAACAGATTCTGTCTCATCGAATTTATTTATTAATTTTTTAATCCATTCCGAGTCCCTGGTTCATCATTGTATTTTTCATTAAATAATGAATGGCGTACTTGTTAACATTGTTGACAAAGAATGAAAATTTGAAAATTATTCACCGAAGTTGACAGTTGCCCAGGGACATCCGCAATAATAATATTATTATTATCCGAAAATAATTCATAGGGTTTTACAGAAAATTGAATATAAAATGAAATACAAAAACTTTTATTTTATTTCATTTTATGGGGTTATTGAATAAGCAGGAATTTTTATCCAGAACAATATTTTCCGCTAAAACTGAAAATAAAAAAGTTTTACCGTGGACACACTGTATAATTTCGTCAAACGAAATAAGTAATTTTAGCAGAAATGTGACACTCCCTAAGTATTAATAAAATTTGGCTAACCAACTACAGGCCGCATATTTTGGAAGTAATAAAGATATTTTGATTCTGTTAAAGTCAATTTTTAGAGCGCCAAGAGAGCTCCAGGTTTGAATATAAATTGACTGTAAATATGTCAATATATAGATGGCGCTGTGCTCAAAACTTTTTTTTCGATGACAGGATCTTTCAAATATTTCACACTTACCTTTTTATGCATATTTTGTTCTATGAACTAATTCCGTAAATCTAGCCATTTTCTATATAATAATAATAATTTATTCTCAAAAAAAGTACATAGATACATCACATTAGGATACAATAAAATAAGAATAAATTTATACTCAATAAGTGCCAAGCACTTGTTTTGAGAATTAATTAATAAAATGCAACATATAAAATATAAAATGGATAAAACAGATAAACAAATAAATGAAATGGATGGAACAGGAACTTTGTTACAAGTCTTTTGAATCTTGGAAGTACTTTAGTGGATCGAATTGTCTCAGGAAGTATATTAAATATTTTTTGGGATAGGTAATAGAACGATCCTTGGCTTAACGTTTTAGTGACTGTCGGGAAAATGTGCAATGATCTATTTCGCGTGTGGTATGTTAATTTATGAGTTTTATTGAAATACTTTACACTCGAGCATAAGAAGTAAAGTTGTCTCACATCCAGAACATTACATTCCCGGTATAATAGATTTGAGCTGTATAATCTGTTTCTTGAATGTATTAGTTTTAGAAATCGCCTTTGAATAACTTCTACCTGGTTAATTCTCATATCAGTAGCAACTACCCCATGCCACTATTCCATATCTTAAATGACTTTCAACTAACGAACGATATAATTGTTTGAGAGTTTGGAACGGCAAATTTTTTTTAAATACCTAAATGTATACAAGATACTCTGAAGTTGTTTAACGACATAGTGTATGTGGCAGTCGCATCTCAAATGGCAATCTATATAAATACCAAGGTATTTAACTTGTTTCATAGATTGTATAACGTGGTTTGATTCGGACAGATAATTGAATTTATATGGCGGTAGTCCAATCACATTACAACTAAAAGGAAGATAAGACAAGTTTTCTCAAAGTTCAATGTTAGTAGCTTAGAATCTAACAATCTTTTTATATTTGAGAAGTCCTTTTCGGCTAATGTTTTCAGGTTGTCCCAATCAGCTCCTTCATTTTCGATATAGGTAGTGTGTTCATGAATGGAGTTCACCACAGGAGAAAAATCGTTATCTTAGATCAGATCATACAAGGTAATAAATTAATATAACATGAAAATTTTTCAAGAGAGAAGTAGCATTATTTATGATTTGAAGCAAAATTTGTGTAAAAAAAATGTTTGTAATTCAAAATAAAGCCCGAATACAAATTTTCTAATCAAAATATCAATGATTACACTTATTCTATTTTGTTGTGGGTAACAAAAATCACTATGCTTATTCTACTGACACAAATGTTTTTACTTCATTGCTGCCTTTACAATGATATCTGCCTCGAGTCTTATGACAAACTGTTTTTTTTCAAATTTCAAAGAAAAAAAACACTTTCAATGACTAAACTTGGAAATAGGAAAATAGTATTAGCAATATTTTAAATAAAAATAAAGTCGCAGCTGTGAAACAAAAATTGTTGACATTTCTCAATCAATGAAGTCCTGTCAGTATCTCGAAAGTTATAGAAGACTATTATCGATAATAGTTTTCCACACAAATCAAAATTAATTAAATATAATTTTAATTTATGGACAGTGCCAAAAAAATGCTTCAGACGCGATGCGTTTATATGGAGTACGTTTTCCGCACAGACCATTGTGTATATGTCAATTTAGGTAATTACAGAACTTTTAAAAAACCATATTTAACACGACGAAAAAGAGCCACAATGGATGAAAACATTATTGCAGTTACTGGTCTGAAGAGAAGTCCTAAGTGGCTGAGACAAACCAGATTCCAGACTAGGTTTGGCGTAAGTGTTTCCTACGGAATTATAACCGGCTTTATTGTAACTTTTTTAAATGAAACTAACTGTGTCCAAATATGACAGAAATTACATTTCAGTTGATGCCTACCTGATATTAATTAATTACTTTTGTTGTTTCACAACTGTATCACGAAGATTTACCTGGTGCCAGGATCGTTACAGATTTACCAATCGAGTTGGATACGATGTGATTTCACCAAGATAGTGCAGGTCCACATATTCATAACATCGTCACTCATTATCTAAACCAAACATATTCAGAAATATGGAATGGCAACATATGGGTACTCAGGTAGTATGGCTTACCAAGAACCATTAGAGGACATGGCCGACCTTTATATAAAAAGTATGCCAGTATTGCAGCTGTTGACCAACGTACTTTATTACAAGTTTGTAGAGGTGAACTGATCAGAAGATTTAACATGTGTATGAACGAAAATGGCAACAATTTCGAACACCTCATACCATAAACTATTTTCCTATTTAGAAGTTCTTTATTTTTAATTATAACAACTTTTTTAAATAAACATTTTGTTTTAAATAATAATAGCTATTTATGTAACAAGTACATAATCTAAGACGTTATTGGACGAGTTGCAGCTTATTGGCAGAGGGCGCTTGCGGGCGAGGCCAATAATAAAGACGATTTAATTAAGTCTGATTATGTACGAGTAACATACTTAGCTTTATGTTCGATTCAAAAAATGTCTAGGAAAATATATTTTATTTAGTGAAATTTGCAATAGAAAATATATAATGAGCATTCTGCGTTGTTATAGATACGTAGATACGAAATTTGTAAATGTGTCAGAAAGCGTCGATTAAATAATTATTAATTGGTTCTGGTAGGTTAAAAATGGATCTACCAGAAGAAATGAAACTTTCAGACAACATAAGACAAATAACATACGTTTGGTATATTTCTGGATTAAAATAAATCGTTACTTGGAAGTTTTAATTTTCAAATAATTTGACAAATTACTTTATCATTATAGACTAGTCCAATAAAATAACAGATTATGGATTCTCAACAGTGTCGTAGATCAGCCTATTATGATCGAGTCGAACATAATAGTATATTAAGTACCAAGTGTCATAAAGGTTACTTTAGTCACGAGTTTTACTATGCACGAGTGGAGCGAAGCGGAACGAGTGCCTTGTGAAACGAGTGACTAAAGACGTTTTTAACACGAGGTGCTTACTATACTTTTTCTTCGCCCGCAGGAAAGAAAAAATTATATTATATTTGAATTATATTCATAACATGACGGACGATGGCTAACGGCTGACTGTCAAATCAAATGACACATAACAACAAAATTATCACGGAACATGAAATTTAACATACAAAAGATACACTTGATTTGACGGTTAAAAAACAAAAGATAAACGAGATGTGACTTTTCGCATTTTAAACACTAGTGTTTAATGAGTCGTTTTGTACATATCAAACCCGTGTTCAAAATGCGGTTTTAGTAACGGAAGTAGAAAAATAATATTACTTCTCTGGTGAAACATTTTCATGTTTTATTAATTTATTAATACCTTGTATGCACATCTAATCTAAGAACGATTTTTCTCCAATGGTGAACTCCATTCGTGGGTAGAACAAAATTTGCTTATATTTCCTACCAGGTGTGCTATATGTGAAAGATCCTGCTATCGAAACCAAATTCGTGAGCATAGCGCAATCTACAATATTGACATATTTAAAGACAATTTATATCCAAACCTGAAGCCCTCTTACAAATTGGCTTTTACAGAATTAAAATATCTCTATTACTTTCCAAAATATCCGGCCTGGGATTTTATTAGAAACACGTGTGTATTTTTCAAAATAAACATATAGGTATATTTTTTTCGCCAAAAATCGTTTATTTTAGAAGTACCTAGGTAGTATACCGAAAGCAAATTAATTCTCTTAAGTTGAGAGTCGGATTCTACTGGAATCGACCTGTGATTCCGAGTATGCATTGGGTTTTCTCCAACGTAGTCGAATTTTGTTATAAACAATATATTTTTTACCCGCTAAAAATCGTTTCTTGTAGAAATCACGAATCTACATCGAATATATCCAGTTTTCACATATGACCAATAGTTTATCACAATTGAAGTTTTGATATTAATGATACTTATTTTTTTTCACTGCAATTAGCTCATCAGTATCAGTGGGATTTGTATATTTAATGCAGCTTTCTAAAAGCATATAGACGCCTTGCAGTTTGTTATGTGTATCTCCATTGTCAGTATAAACCTACTTTTCTTTGGTAACAGAAATATCAGTCATAAACGTGGGCGACTTTGGATAAGTTGTAATTTTTCAAGTTCAAGAGTGAACTAATTATTGTAAATGAATTAGGTATTTACTCCTTTTTAATTAATCAAATACTATGATTAAACTACATTGATATAACCAAATATAAAATGAGTCGCTCAATGCTTCTTTGTTCATTACTAAATAGCGGAAGATGGAGTGAAGTCCAATCGATGGGTATTTTTCATTTTAAAAGTATTCATGTACGATTTTTATATTCTTATCTTTACTTCATTCCCCTGCCAATTAGAAAAAACCAAAACAAACAGTGACGGAGAATAACAAAAGGAATATGTTCTTTTTGCAGGTGCCGGCGCCGCCGTCTCGAGATTAAAACACAAAAATCTGTATAAAAAAAGGGTCTGCACAACATTTTTTTTAGTTGGTTTTATCTACCAAATTCCTTGTTAATATTTAAGAAACACAAGCATATTTGGTTATAGTTGTTCACTTTTTAGGTAGATACTGTTTAATGTATAAATAATACAGAGAATAGTTGAAAGTTAGTATGAATGAGAATAGTGTAGGTACAAAGAAATAGTCTCATTATAATAGTACATTGTTTAAATAATCGTGTATACAGGGTGTCCCAGGTAACCTGTGGCACCCTTATAACTTGGTTATTTCAAATAATTCAAACCGCATTAAATGCCTCTGTCCATCTGCCATAAAAATGTCGTTTGTCAAAATAACGATAGTCAATTGTAGTATTCTCCAACGACAAGAACCCAGACCCAGACCTGATGGTTAATCCGGAGATTTACAACATTCTCAGAAGCTTAATTAAAACAAACTTCCGAATTTATTATATGTACCTATGTACAGACAATGTTTTTTTATTATAATTCAATAGTTATTACGTGAAAAACTATAAATCTATTGTTTAGTTACATTGTAAAGTGACGATATTCTCTTCTGTAAGCTACACATATGAAAAATGTAGCTATTTAAACAGTTAAATTTGGGTGAAATCTGTATATTAGTATAATATTAAATACGTACGATCTGATAAACTTCAATGAAACGAACTTTATATCTAAATCAATGGAGAGGAGTGACGGAATTTTATTTTCCTGAAGGAATTTAATGGAATATTATATCTAACGGGGACACTTTAAGGGTATATTGAAAGAATTTTAATAATAATCTAGGTCAAAAATGAAATGCATGTTTCCCATTGATTACGTAGGGTACCTAAAACAAAGAATTACGAGAAATAGTAGTTTGTACAACAAGTGCGCATATCGTCACTTTTCCCACGAGCGCAGAAGTTTGTACTGCCAATCTAGCGAGCGGAAAAGTGCTTTGCGTACGAGTTGTAGACAATATTTTTCTTAAAACACGTTCATTAATGAGAGAATATTTAAACTTTGAACAGAATTTAAAAGCTGAATATTCAATTTAGTTGGACTTAGGTATGTTGGTAGTGTAACTTGAACAATCTTGAATTGTTATGCCTGGAGTATCTTTAATGAAAATAAGTTTTCATTAATTGTAAAATTGGTGTCTGTCAACAAAATTCATTATAAAGGTTATGTTAGATTGTCCAAATAATTTAGATATTAACATTTCCGTGAGAAAAAGTGACATTTTCGTGCGGAAAAGTGACATAGCGTGTACCCGTCTAAATTAATAATTTTCCAACGAATACCTATCAAAGCAATTAAATTAGAATTAAAGGCCAGCTTTTTTTTTTTTTTTTTTTTTTTTTTTTTTTTTTTTTTTTTTTTTTTTTTTATTGAAACATGTCGCATCCACCAAAAGGTTATTAGCGACAATACAATAATATAATAACATTAGATCTTATACAATAAGTTTATAGATTCTAAATAGTCTATGATTCGCCTATGATATTGACAGTCTTTTCCGAGGAGAACTTCCAAACTGTTCGGAAAAGCTTTGCGTATAAAAATTTGTGAAGCAAAGAGTGGTTGTCTAAAAATAACTATTTGAATTAAATTTGGCACACTCGTGCACAAGCGTAACCTCAATTGGAGGGAAAAATAAATAGGAAGGTGGGTTTTGTGACACCTTGTTTAAAAGGTATTTGAATTTTGTATCCAACAGTTTATATACTTTTCAGTACTCCTAAATATTATTATTTTGCTAAATTTTAAGGTGTCGAATACTGAATCCGATATAGAGCGTTAACACTGAAAAGAGATTTTGAATTAAAGTTACATTGAGGTAGTAATGAGGTATCGAAACAGCTGGTCTGTATCTGAACAGAAAATAATGAAGATGATGTTTCTAACACAAAACATTGAAATTAAATATTAATAAAACGGGTAAACGGGATTTATATCATTATGATTCTTTTTATTTTCTTAATTATTTTTAATAAAATTAAAGCACCACACTATGTAGGAAATATTTTTGAAGTAGTATTACTATACAAGCTATTGTAAATTTCGATAGAGAATGCTCAAGAGGTAGTAGCCTTCGTAAAATAATGAAAAATAAGGTAGGGACTGCAACAGCTTAGCTTTAGAGATATAGAATAGTAAATTTGAAAAACATTTTTTCCACAAATATAATTGAAATGTCAATGAATGGAATACGTGATATTATTTTTAAATTTGGTAATGAATTTTATCAAAACATTATTTTCGGACAATTTGTGCAGTGGCGTGTAGAATTCCCGCCATTTATACATATTCTCCTGTTTATTTCCACGAAAGGAATTAACGACCTTTAGTTAAAATATACAAAAATGAACAGTTATTGAGTTAATTCGCCATGAATACAAGCTACAGGAAAAGTTGCTCTGAGTTGTCATAAGACACCATTACCTAATCATAACAACTGAAGAAACAGTCGAACACACCGATGCGATATTAAAAAAAAGAGTGACCTATATTTAAAATCTAATAGAACCACTGGCTATATTCAATAATAACAATTACCAAATTTTATACACAAACTTCATTGACTAGTGATCACAAATTTCTATACGTGTGTATTGTACTCGATTTTTCTATGTCGGCGGTACTTACTTTGTTGATATATTTACAGGGTATTTCGTAAGGAATGGTACATATTTTAACCATAAGTTCGAGGCCTCAAAATATTAATATTTTGCTGAATAACACTATGGCAAATGCTCTACTACTTACTGATATACAGGGAGTTAAAGTTAGAATTTATTATTAGTTTTTTTGAAATATTTGCGTTATTATTTAACGTATTAAATTGAAATTTAGTATTAATATATTTTAAGGCTAGTAAATCACAAATATCTTATCAATTTTGGGATTTGATAAAGAGGGCGTCCTTATAATGCAAAAAACGTATACTTTTGCATTTAAAATACCTATCCTAGACACAGTTTCTATTTAATTTACTTTACAATATTTCTTCATAGTGAAAAAATAATTTACGAATGTAAAATGATGTATCAAAATTGATAACACGTTTTTGATTTACCAAACCAAAATTATAATCATACGAAATTTCAACTCAATACGATAGGTAGGTAAGTGAGAATTGACCACCCCTTTATTTCAATATTGCATACAGATGCAAAAAAAGTTTTATATAAAAGTTATAGGAGTATAAATTAATTTCAATAAAATATACTTTCACAGTAATATAAGGATGTATTTTTTAAATAGAACGCCCTGTATATTATGATATATTAGGATAGGGCTTTTTTTCTCATACCAAAAAGTTATACTTTCATAGTTCTATCTCTTATACTTTCCAAACTAATGGACAGTAAATTTCTAAAGAACTTAAGTTAGTATTTAGCTAAAAGAAGTACCTAGTTGACTATACATGTCTTACTGCAATTTTTGATCTTATCACTCAAAATTAAAATCGAAAGTAACAAATACAACTTACTCGTTAAAAATTGTATATTTTTCAAAAATGGATTATAAGACTTCCGAAAAAGTAGAAATATTTTTTGTATATGTCAAAAATAACAGTAATAAGCGTGCTGCAAGTCGAGAATATCTACAGTTGTATCCAAATCGACCATCATATCTATGCCTACCATAACTATTTGAGAAAAAAACGTAGGGCCATGAAGAAGAACAGTTGAATATACTGTTACACTGGTAAAAAAAAATAGTACTTTTATTCAATTAATATTAAATTACATAAAAATTTACTATAGTTACTATAAAGTTCAAAAGCACTAAAAAATAATAACTATCGCCCTTACAAAATTTTACCAGTACAGGAATTAAGTGAAGGATATAAGTGAGAACGATTGGAATTCTGTCAACAAATGATAAGAAATTGAGACGACAATGAAAATTACTTGGGCAGATGAATCAAGTTTCTCTACATCAGGTCTGTTTAACAGGAAAAATCGATGTTCTTTGGAACGAAAACTTTTTAGGAAATACAAAATTAAACAAATTAAAAAAATGGGTCGGAAATCTATTCATGTCTGGTGTGGAATTCTGCAGAGAGTGAAGTAGTTGGGCCAAATAGTGCCGATTTAACGCCTTTAAATGGCTTTTTATGGAGCTATAGAAGAAAAATTTGATTTCTTTATCAATAACAGTATTGCAATAATTAAAGAAAAAATTAAAGCAGAAATTGAACATCTCCATCATGGAAATAGAAATAGTAAAAATATGTTAAACTGTAAAGAAAGTTTAAGAAGAAGATATGAACTTTGTATTGAAAATAATGGCGGCACTTGCTTTAGTTTGCTTAGAATTTGTGAAATCATCAAATCGGTTTGGAATTCGTAATAAACACTCTATCTCTTTTTATGTTGTTTTATATTGTCGCACCCAGTCACCTATTTTTTTAGACATTTACAGTCTATTACTTTGGAAAGTATAAACGCTAAACCTATAAAAGCATATATTATTGTTACGAGAAAAAAAGGCCCTATCCGAATGTCATATAATACATTACTATTTAAAAAAAATTTATTCGTATATTTATACCCCGTAATGCAAAAACTCTACTGGGGAGCAAAGTATATTTATATAATAATAATATATATAATTCATACTCCTACAACTTTTATATAAAACTTTTTTTGTATCTGTATGCCTAAGAGAAATAATGGGATGGTCAAATTATAACCAATAACCCTGTACATCAGTATTACATAATATTTGACCCAGTATTATTTAGCAAAATACTAATATTTTGTGGTCCTGAATCTGTGGTAAATATATGTACCTACCATTCTTTATTGATTGTAAAAGACTGAAACTCAAATATCAGAATTACGTCACACACGCGGTATAATAAAAGCAAAATTGACTAGATTTGAAAAGTTATTTAAACCTCAGTAAACAGAACTAAAATTTCACAAACTGAAATACGATTAAAAAATATCCGGTTTATTCATTTTGATAATTGACAGTCACAACTAAAATTTTTAGATAGCGATGAACACTAGGAAAGAGATAATGTTGAATCGATATTTTCACCCTTATTGCAGAGGCAAAAGAAATTATTCATGCACAAAAGAAAACTAGAAATATTAGAGACTAGAGGTATGCTATTGCCTATGCCTGTTTATAACCAAAGCTCGAATTCACAGTTACGAAGGTTGCCAGATATGGGTTTACCATCATTTTGCGGAACGTATGAAACATGGTTAGGATTTTTTTATGTTTTTAATTGTAATGTACACTAACGCAATGATACTTTTGAAATTCAAAAATTTATATATTTAAAAACCTGTTGTAAATACGATGCATTGCGCTTGATCAGCTCGTTAGAAGTAACAAGTGTGAATTGTTCGATTGAACTTGATTTATACTAAAAAAGAGATATGAAAATAAAATAGCAATAAACTAGCAATTAATTATAGGGTGGGTCGCATTTGGGCGAAGTGACATCGGAATCATATGACGGGTTTTTCATATACAAGCCGAATCATTTGTGAGAAAAGCATTTTTCAATAAAATAATGATCAGTTATAATACCGTATACGTCGAAAAAAAGCAATGACTCGATTTAACATCTGTTCATCATCTAGAAGGCGATTCAATGGAGAAGTTATTTTTTCATGCATAGTACTCGTATTTCTCAGAAATCATATTATACTTGTTACATTCGCAGAAGTCTCATTCCTATATTCCTAGCTCATCTCACAATATCTCAAGGACTTACCAAATATATAAGATTCTTTGAATTTCTAATATGAGCTGGAAGTTCCCACTACCATTCCTTATATCTGAGCAAGAATTCTCCTAATAGACAACAATATCCAAATTAGAATGTTGGTACCAAATTGAACAATGTCAATATATTAATGAGAAAAACTAGCCATATTACCATCGATAAAGAAATAAAACATGTTACGTAATTTACTGTGCTAGATTTGTGAACAGGAAATAAAATAAGATTTTGTATTTCCACTGTTTGTATAATAATTATTCGATTAATGACTGATATAAAACATGAGGTTCCATTCTGCTATCCGATAGATAATATGCAATGAAGTGGAGCAATTTGATGATTTCAATTTCCCAATTTTCGTTAGTATTTATTTGCGGGAATGGAAACAATGAAAACTCTAGTGGATTTGCTGAATATGTTTCAATCGTGGAGTTTCCTCGTGTGATTCTCACACGTTTTCGATTTGATTTGTTTTGACTATTTTACTCGGATTAGTGGTTATTGTGCGATTCATGATGTTACTCCTGATGAGAACTATACTTTTTATCTGATACTATAACACTTGAAAAGAGGGTTCTTTTAATGTCAGAATTGATGATCAATTCATGAGAAATAGTTAGGCTATTATTCCGAAACCTGGCGAAAAAAATTGACAATTGTTTCGAAACCATAAAATATCCTCGTCCTACATAACATGCATAGATTCCAAAAAGTAAGGGTTGAAACAGTAAATATAGCTAACTACACCTGTTATGAATTGTATCAACTGTGATGATAGATGAAATGAATGTGAAATAATATGTGTGTTAATTTATTCTTTTTTCGCATTTTCACTCTATAAAACAACACATTTGTTCAAGTCTCAAAATAGCATTAATTTTAAAAGAAAAGATTTTGAAAATAATTTCATATGAATTTATCACACAAGGATGTGATGATAATACCACATCGGATAAATCAGTATAAAATCATAATTTTTGAGATACGGAGTACTGAAAAGTCAATATCCCTCATATTCATATCTCGAAAACTAGTCATAAGGTCGTGCTGTGGCCATTAAAACATTTCTACAGAATGATAAATTCTACAAATCAAAAATTCAAGAAATTAGACGGAGCCCCTTTTTCCCACAAAAGGTGTGCGGAGTCCTTTTCACTCTAACGTTATTCAAACAGCGGCTTTTACAAACGTGTTTTTATTACTTATAGCGATAGTATTTATTGAAGACGATTTGGGTAAGGTACGCGAATATGATAATAAAATATGATAACCAATTTTTCTTTGATATATTTTATTTGAATGTCAGAATTAATGGGATAAATCAAGGTATTACTAATATTACCCATAAAACTAATGCATAATTAGTCTGCTTTAACTCATTTCAAGTCAATCTACCGTTTTTATTTATTCCATTTATAAGTGACAACTTACCATGACTAGAATTTTCCAGGAACATTTTGAAATACCCCCAAAATTAGGACTCAGCTGATGAGAGATTTTACGTTCCAATAAATATTCAATTAAATTTACTGTCTCGACCCTTACTTCGTGAAATATGCTCATATTAGGTCAATTTTTTAGAATTTTCAATAACTTGTATTATATTGTGGAATAAACTAGAGACCGTGAGTTTCATTTAAAACACAAATATTCAATTACTCATCGGCACAGGAATAGGTATTTTATGAATTATTGTGGAGCAGAAAATAAAATTAGGAAAAAATATGCCACTATTGGTTGAAACAAAACTTAGATGGAGAGGTTCATTAAATATAAATTATGAAAAAACGAATAAGCTCAAAAATCAAATTTGTTGTAATATAAGTCATGAAAATTCTAACGATAATTTAAATCAAACGCTCATGAAATTTTGGAAAATCAATGAATTGCCGAAAAATAAATTTCTATCACCGGAAGACAAATATTGTAAACCTTATTTTTTGGAAGCTACCACACGTGGCAGGAATAATACTTTTATTGTCAGATTACCGTTTAGGCAAAATAAATTAGATTTACTGGGTGATTCTCAACATCTTTGTTTAAAACAATTTGTGGGCTCGAATATCGCTTAGCAGAAAATGAACATCTTAAACAACAATACGTATAATTTCTACGCAAATATTAGGTCAATGATTTTTGAGTGTAATCTTAATGAACAAAGAATAGGAATAAGAAAGAAAAATTGAAAAGATTGATTCTTGAACCTGATTTTGTTGATAACAAAGTGAAAAATAGCAATTTTTTCATTTTTCCAACGTGAATATCTTCTGAGATCTTTCAAAAATAGCTCTAAAAAAGGCAAAAATCTCAGATTTGTTATATAATAATTATCGCGCTTGTAATATTCATGTTAAGTAGGAGAGAATTGTTAATTGACGAATGCATAATTAATAGAAAAATCGTGATAAAAATTGTTTACCACGGACCATTGTTCATTCATCTATTCAGTAGATGCCTGAATTTTCTCAGTTCTTAATTTTCATATTTAATAAATTTGAGAAAATTATAAAAATTGGTCCTACAGTTCCGGGAGGCAGGACTTTTTTAGGAAAGTACCCCGCACACCTTATATGGGAAAATGGCTCTCCGTCAAATTTCTTGAATTTTTGATATGTTGTAGAATTGATCATCCTGGTGAAATGTTTCAATGGGCGCTACACGATCCTATGACTAGTTTTCGAGATACAGGGTGTTGAATATGAGGAATATTCACTTTTCGTCACTCCGTATCTCCCAAGTTATGATTTAGTTCTGATTTATCTTTGGTGGTATTATCATCACATCCTTGTATGACAAATTCATGAGAAATTCATTTCCAAATCTTTTCGTATTACAAGGCAATTTCACTTGATAATAATGCTATTTTGTGGCTTTCATAATTTTGTTGTTTTATAAAGAGAAAATGCGAAAAAAGGTTGGAATATCACATAATATTATAAATGAATTTCATCTTTTATCACAGTTGATACAATTCATATAAGGTGATTCACGAATATAGAAAAATACCGAATTTTGGTTTTCCGGACACCTTGTAGTAATAAACCCACCGAAAATGACAAAATACTCGTGAAAGATGTTAAATGATGTGTTTTACCGTATAAAGAGACGATTGATGTCAATTGGAGGAATTACGTATACTTTATTAAATAAAAACCTCAAAATACTTGCATTCATATCGTACAAGTACGGAATCCCATGACGTGATTTTTATATACAAGGCGAACACTCTGTGAAAAAAGCTGAGATCTGTACATTTCCCCATTGCTATATTATCACTCCAGTTTTCGGCGGGCTTGTATTGATCCGTAATAATACCGTACCATGGCGTACCGTATCCCTCGAAAAAAAGCCACGACTCGAATTAACATTTGCAGCATCTTCTAGAAGGCGATTCAATAGAGAAGTTATTTTTTCATGCTTAGTGTTTCTTAGAAGTCATATTATACTTGTTACATTCGCAGAAGCTCCTTATTTCGAATTTTCACTCTATAAAATAATAAAATTGTCAAAGTCTCAAAATAGCATTATTATCAGAGGAAATCGCTTTGTAATACAAAAAGATTTGAAAATGAATTTGTCACACAAGAAAAATACCACATAGGATAAATCAGTATAAAATCATAATTTGTACGAATTTCTGTCGGTTTATATAGAGTATATATTATATTAGTTCAAATTCACGGCATATTTCTTCACCAAAGGAACGTTTTATTCTTTAATTATCTTTTTGTATCTTCGAATCGTATAAATGTTTGTATATTCCCACCTTTTCGAGAACGTTTCTCTTTCTTTTTCTTGTATTTGAAATGTTATCTGAATCATCTTCGAATACCTACAGAGCACCACTTATTATTATACTTATTGCTGTAGTAGGTATGGAGAACAATTCAAAGAGGGTAAAATCAACAAAATTCTAATGTCAATAGTCGTTTTCTTGTAGATGTCATGAAGCTCATGAACTATTTCTGAATTATTAGACTAATTGAAGTTTTGTTTGTACTGTTGAAGTTTATGTGATTTTCAGTGTTTGTTGAACTTTGCTGAACAATATGGCCTTCGCAAATAGAGTGAATTGTTAAGTTTGTGACCGAAATGTTATTCCTAGACTCTCAATGCGTTGGAATAGAGGAGATAATATTGATGTTTTGCATATTGTGACATATCGAAGACAAGCTGCGGGAAACCCACCTATTGATATTCAGGATGATACAAAAATATGTTTCAATTGTAATAACACAGTGATGAATGACGTTATTGCTATGGAAAATAACCCGATTTGCTTTCGTCTCAATGTGTTGTCCCGCGTATTAAGTCGTGCGTGCATCATTTGTAATGCTCGTCAAAATATTCAAAGATTTTCTTTAGAATGTAGAGTGGATATTTTTGTTGCTTCTGATATATATGACCCAGATTTCTTGAGAAATTGTGGTCACCATCTTGATCGTCAAGGTTTCCTTCCAAATTACTTGCATGGAGGTTTGAATTTTGTGAATAAACGATACATAATTTCCAATCTTCAACATTTTCTTCAAAGAATCAGGATAATTGCTAATAGAAACAGTCCACTCCGTAACAACAGTTTCACTGAAGATGAATTTAAGGAGCTCACATCAATTTCAAAAAATGATTTTCGACAATTACTAGAATTTTATCTTTTTTGCTCACATTTTTTATCAAAATGAAGCATGGAGTTTCAGATAAGTTTTTGAAAATATTGTTTAGTTATGCTTCCCGATAAGCAGCAAGCCTCATAATTTATAATGTGAGATTATCTCTTTTATATAATTATATAAACAGACATGTATCCCCAAAGCAATAGTTTATATAGATTGTACCTACAATAAAATGGACAAGAGCAGTAACTTTCGAGTATTGATGCAATCATACTGTTTCCACAAGAATGAACATTTGGTCAAACCAGAGATCATAGTTGTCCCCGATGGATATATCGTAGCAATCAACGGGCCGTACTTCGCAGATGCTAGTAATATTGATGCGAGTCTTCTAAATCACGAATTACAAAATGATTTGAATGGAATGAGAATATGGTTTCAGGAAGGCGATATTGTGATCGTGAATGTTGCTCATATTCAACACCCTGTATCTCGAAAACTAGTCATAGGATCGTGATGCGCCCATTGAAACATTTCACCAGAATGATCAATTCTACAACATATCAAAAACTCAAGAAGTTTGACGGAGAGCCATTTTCTCATATAAGGGTCATTTCCCATAAAAGTCCTGCCTCCCGGACCAATTTTTATAATTTTCTCAGAGAGTTGATAATACGGTCGAAAACGAAGTCTTTGTATTGCATAAGCTCCATCCACAAACTTATTAAATATGAAAATTAAGAATGAAAAAATTCAGGCACCTACTGAATAGATGAATGAACAATGGTCCGTGGTAAACAATTTTTATCACGATTTTTCTATTAATTATGCATTCGTCAATTAACAATTCTCTCCTACTTAACATGAATATTACAAGCGCGATAATTATTATATAACAAATCTGAGATTTTTGCCTTTTTTAGAGCTATTTTTGAAAGGTCTCAGAAGATATTCAGGTTGGAAAAATGAAAAAATTGCTATTTTTCACTTTGTTATCAACAAAATGAGGTTCAAGAATCAAGCTTTTCAATTTTTCTTTCTTATTCCTATTCAATAGTCCGAGTTCAAACAATTTTTATCACGATTTTTGTATTAATTATGCATTAGTCAATTGACAATTTTATCCTACTCAATATGAATATTGCAAGCGCGATAATTGTTATATAACAAATCTGAGATTTTTTCCTTTTTTAGAGCTATTTTTGAAAGGTCTAAAATGATATTCACATTAGAAAAATGAGAAAATTGTTATTTTTCACTTTGTTATCAACAAAATAAAGTTCAAAAATCAAGCTATGTTTCTTTCTGATTCCTATTCTTTGTTCATTGTTGAGATTACACTCAAAAATCATATGATCTAATCTTTAATATTTGTGTAGAAATTCTACGTATTGTTGTTTAAGATGTTCATTTTCTGCTAAGCGATATTCGAGCGCGTTAAATCGTTTTAAACAAAGATGTTGAGAATCACCCAGTAAATCCAATTTATTTTGCCTAATCGGGTCCTTTCCTTCTCTCTTTGAATCTGTTTTAAGATTTAAAAAATGTCATATAGTTTTTGAGAAATTTGCAAAAAACCAAACGTCATGTTTTCTCTCAGTTAGTTATTTATAATTTTTGCAATTTTTGCAAGCGGCTCTTGATTTTTTTACAAAAATCATCTACACGCTATTCCCTATCGAACGATAACTCGTTAATATTTTTCGGAGGCGGAGAAATTAAAACCACTAAATAAATCAGTTGTTGATATCAGTTTAATTTGATTCTTTGATTCTATCAATTCACATTTAATTAAATTGACTGTCTCGACCCTTACTTCACATTTAATTAATTAACTCTTGTTAATTTTTGCGTATCAAACATTACACATGTTCCAAAGCATGGCCTAATTTCGGAATTGAATGGACTAGAACAGCTGATTTTAAAATTTTCATAAAAACCATAGTGTCACCTAACCTTAACTCACGACACGTTATAAAAAAGCATTTGTATAGCTGAAAATGGATATTTTGAAGAATCAGCAGATTTTTTTCTCGTCTCAGATGATTCTATAATAAATTAAACTGAGATTATATACGATAACTGCAGTTACAAAGTGATTCTAGCGGTCAAAGGATGAACTAGTCTGATTAGTCCAAACCTAGCGGCCAGTAGCGTTACTAATCTGAATATTACCTTTAGCTCCACCCATTAAATTGTTGATATTTTATTAACCCACGCGGCCACGCCTACCGAATATTTAGTCAAATATAGTTCGGCACCACTATCATCCAGCCATGGCATCACTATCATCCAGATGGTGCTACTATAATCCAATACGTGCGTTATTTGGTTCCACTAAACTACATTAGAGGAACATATATATATATATATATATTGTGCTGTATTTTAATTTGAGTTACAGGTTGGATTTTTAAAAAAAATTGCGATGGTGATTATTTTTTCAATTATTATGGTATTGTCAAATTGCAATATTTTTTTGTAGAATTTTTTATTGCTTATTATGAACATTAAATGTGTTAAACATTGTATTTCCTCTTTTAATCATGGGCGCCAGAACTCGTATGGTATGCTCGTTACAACAGAGCGATTTTGTACCTAATGCAAGTTCAAATATTAATACCAAAAGCTTTATTCCTTTTTTTTAGATCTCAGGGGTGTGTCCGGCACTAGCGTTGAACAGTAACAGGAAACTGACAGGTTTTGAGAACACTTGATGGAAAACAAGGAGGTTTGAATGTAGTTTTGACCAATTAATCAAAAATTCTATGTATTTCTTAACATTTCTCCCTCAATACTTACTGACGATAAAGCCTGGACAAATTACATAATAATTTATAAACGTCTATGTATAATTCTCATAGTTAGATGATCCAAGTGAAATTATTAAATAACAAAAAAATAACTATTAAATATTTTGTAACCATGATATCATCGTTAACCTGCAATCAATTCCCACCTCTAACATTTAACGGAGAATGATATTGGCGCTGTGAATCGTTGTCATGTGACCAGAGATATTGCTTGTGAATCGTAAATGGTATATTTAGAAGTAATGTTTTTCTTCTAAAGGTTATTAATATATTCCATCTTAAATAATAAAATCAGTGAGTGATTTCGTCGTTGTTCGAGATTAAATTGAATTAGTAAGATAGTGGAAATTGATTATTCTTAAATAACTATGTAAACTCAAAAAAAAATTTGTTCATAATATTATACCTAACCTAAATAATAATTCAAGAAACCAAATGTTTGTGAATACATACAGAAATTCATGAGTTTGAAGATAACAAAAGTCTTGTGTTTCCACTCATTTCAGTTCAATGAAACTTGTGATGATTAAAGTGTAATAGCTTCTCTATTCGACGAGGAGTTAAAGTTTATTATATTCGGATTACTTTCAATATAAGTAATTTCTGCTACGAGGAAAACGTAACCAAATAGCCAGGAACAAATAAGGTAAAAATTAAATTATCTCACCAAATTCTAGAAGACGAATAATGAAAAGTTTTTTTTATTTGATATTCAATTATTGGAAACTGGATCATTCCATTTATTGCCAATGACGTTGTCACAGTATTTAGTCAAAATTTTGTCCTTTAATTATGATTTTTTTAACTTAATTGTATTATTTTATTCTCGTTCTCACATCTTTCCATACCACCTTTTCAACCTAACAACCCTCTCTCGACGCTCAACAATCAACAACCTCCTTCTGTTTTTTTCCGATCCTCTTTTGTTAACTTGTAAACAGTTATTGTTTTTGAAAAAAATCTATTTATCCGCGTCTTGTTCTTTTTCAATTATTCACTCCGTTCGAAAATACCTCCGCGATTACACTAATGTCACTTTATTTACACTTAATCTAAATATTGATAAAGCTGTCACTTTATATATAATACTATTCATGTCTATTTGTTTTTTTAATCGTCGTCAAAAAAATACTTTATCGTATACAGGGTTTGTCAAAAGTTATAGCAATCGGGAAAATACAATTATAGAAGTTGGTTTTTTTAAAATTCATGTTACGAATGAATAATATCTTTTTATAATTGACTCACGTGTGTGCAACACACAACTATATGTTAATAGTTTCGTTTATCAAATATTGTTTTTATCATGAATTTAAATATCACGTAACTATGAGCATTATAATTCTTTTTAGTTGCAAATGGGCATTTATATACAAAATTTTATTTGTTCATTTTCCTGTTATTAATATTTCACTTTAGCATTCCCTAAAGTTCCATAAAACTATTCTTGACTCGACGAGAATGTTTTATTGAAACTTACCATAATTTATAAAATTTATAACTATTCTTGATATCTATTTTAAATTAGTTACTAATGTTCGTCAATATTTTATTTAAGCTAAGAATGGTTGATGTTAAATTGGTGCAGTTGGTTAATATTAAAGACTCCGCGCTCTCTCTTGGTATCAGGATGGATCAATTTATAGCTATTTATACCATGGTCGTTGGCTACTAAGTAAGGACCCTCATAAGGTAATTGTAGTTTTGAACATAATCCTTTTCTACGATTAGGTACCCTTAATGCCTTTATGACTACTAGATCCCCTTTTTTAAAAGTTTTCTTATTTCTAAGGTTTTCGAGTTTTTCCTTGATATATTTGTTAGCATGTTTCAGTTGTTTTTCCCTGGCTATTTCAATTAATTTTTTATAGTCCATTTCACTTGACCATGGCCTGTCAGGTTCTATTCCTCTAAATAGTGTAATGGGTGGTATCTCTGCTATAATGTTTGGAATATTATTAATAAAGTTCGTAGTCTCTTTTAATCGTTCTTCCCACATACGGTTTTCATAGTGAGTAAGTATTCTCAAGTGTTTAATTACTTCTTTAATTCCTCGTTCTGCAGGATTACTAAGGGATGTCTAATACTTGTGAAAACTTGTTTAACTCCCAAGTCTTTCAACCATTTCACGATATTTTTATTTCTAAAGTATGTAGCGTTGTCCATAATACATTGTTTCGGTTTTCCATAAATTTCAAAGTAGTTTCCTAAAGATTCCTTGATGGTATTTTTATTAGTTTTATCACATGGATAGGTGCTAATGAATTTTGAAAAAACATCTATAATCAACAAAATATGTTTCTTACCATTATAACTTGGCACAAGGTGTGATAAGAAATCGATCGCTATAATATCCAATGGGTTTTCCGCTATAATGGATTTTGGTATGTTTTCATGGTGTAAATTCTTCTCCTTTGCCAGTTGGCATAATTCACAGTGTTTTATGATATATTTTATTATAGTAACGTCATTCCTTGATATGTAGTTTTCTCGAAAAATCATGTGTGTTTTTCTAATGCCTGTATGATTGTATTTTTGGTGTAATTTTTGTATGACTAATTTTGTCAATTCTTCCGAAATTACATATAACTCCTTATCGTTCACCGTTTTATATAATATTCCATCTTTTTCAAGACATCGACGTTTACTGTTATCATCTAAAAGTTGTTGGTCCTGTTTTATTTGTTGTAACGAGAACATACCACTATCACGCTTCATGATGTTAATTCCTACTCTAACCTCTCTCGTATCCTTTCTTTTTTCTCCATCCATTCTACTAATTGCATCTGGTACTACATTTTGTATGCCTGGGATGTACTTGATCTCGAAATCATATTCCTGTAGGAGTAATGCCCATCGATGAATTCTAGCATTATTCATTTTATTGGTTAATATTGTCACTAGAGCTCGATTATCTGTTTCAATTAAAACTTTCCTTTCAATAGAAAATATCTAAGTTTATTCACGCAGAATATAATACTAGCGAGTTCCAATTCGCTTACTCCATAATTTTTCTCTGCCCTTTTTGTGATTCTTGATACAAATGAAATGGGCACACACATGTTATTATATTCCTGCATTAAAACTCCAGCTAACCTGTTCTTTGATGCATCTGTCTTTAAAATAAATTCTTTTTTATAATTTGGATGATATAACTTTATGTTTTTAATGAATTCATTCTTAATTTTGTTGAAAGCATCTTCCTGCTTACTAGTCCAATTCCATCTTACTCATTTCCTTAATAATTCCATCAGTGGTATTTCTAAGTCTGTTAAATTTCCCAACATTCTTTTAAAATAATTTAGCATTCCAAGAAAACCTCGCAGAGTTTTTAGATTTTTCGGTCTCTTATATTCCCTTATTATTTTCACTCTTGCTGGATCCATCTCGATTCCTGTTTCCGTAATTTTATAACCCAGATATAGCACTTCCTTCTTCAAGAATTGACATTTTTGTATATTGAGTTTCAAACCGTTTTTATCAAGTTCCGCCAGAATTATTTTAAGATGTTCTAAGTGTTCTTCTACGCTATTCGAATTAATATATCATCCACATAATGTATTGTAAATTGATCGTATGTATTTAAAATCTTATTTAATGCTTTCAATAACGCAGATGTAGCACTTTGTATTCCAAATGGTGTTACTCGAAACTGGTATACTTCCCCAATCATTTTAAATCCCACATACTTCCTGCTATCTGGATGTAGAGGTATTAGCCAGAAACTGTGCTTAAAGTCCAATTTAGAAAAAACTTTAACCTTACTGATTTTCCCCAGAATTGACTCAATAGTTAAAGGTGATTCGTATTCGGGCATTGTGCATTTGTTTAAATTTCTTGCATCAAGGCATATTCTTATATCTCCATCTTTTTTTTTTACTATCACAACTGGATTAATGTATGAAGTAGTGCTGTGTTCTATTATCCTATCTTCTATCAATTTATTTATCGTCTTCTTCACATCTTCCTGATATTTATAAGGTATCGGATAACTCCTTTGCTGAAATTGTTGATCTTGTTTCAGTTCGATTTTGTGTACATAATTTTTCGCAATTCGAGATTCTTCATTTATTAAACTTCTATGTTCTCTCAATATTCCTATTACTTTATTTCTCCATTCTATCTTCCCGTCTATATCCAAATTCCATTCCGGCTGATTATTATTATTTAAATTTATTTCCTCATTGCCATCCAACATCATATTTCCACTCATTTTTCCTTCCTGTTCATAATAATACATCTCCTCCACATTATCTTTAAATTCCTTATTGAAATTAACATTTTTACTTTCTTCGTATACAAATTCCTCATCATTTCTCGAATCATCATTCTTTTCTTCATAATTAAAATCGATTCTTTCCTTATTAAAAATTATATATTTTTCTTCGTAATTGATAGTAGCTTTCATTTCATACAAAATATCAAATCCTAATAATAGTTCACATTCTATGTCTTCCACCACCAGCAGTTGTACAATTGTACTATTCTCCTTTAACTTTAATGCTACAGTTATCGTAATATCTGAGTAAGTTAGTTTCTTCTGATTTATGCCTATCAAATTTATTTTTGGAACCTTAATAAAATTTTTCTTAGATGTTGAGAGTTTATTTATAAAATTTTCACTAATTAAAGATATCTCCGATCCAGTATCGATAAACATTTTTATCATTTTGTCTTCTACTGTGCCATATATGTAAATTAATGTCTCATTATTTTGTTCTAGTTGATCCTGTACCTTGAGAAATTCGCGTGGGTGAATATAGCTGCACCAACTTAACCTACCATATTCACCCTCTAGTGGAAAAACGGTTGTTCCGCACCAGAAGATGACGTGTTGACCACATCATTATTATTATTATTATCATTGGTAACTCTATTATAATTGTTATCTCTGTTAGTTGTACTATTTCTCTCCAAACTGTTAGTTTTGTTAACTCTAGTGTCTCGTCTAATACTATTTGTTTGTCTTATGTCACCGTCTGAATTCCTTCTCTCTCTTCGTTGGTGATTATCCTTAGGTTGTTGTCTTCTTTCAGGGTAGTTCGTATATCTGTTATTATTGTTTCTTTCATTGTTTCTATCGTATCGTCTGTTGTTATTATCGTTTCTATCATTATTGTAATTTCTGTCATTATTGTTATTTCTATTATGATTGTTATTCCATGTATTGTACGGTCTTTGTCTGTAATAATTATCATTGTTTCTATTATAGTTAGTCCTTCTATTGGTGTCATTTCTTTGGTTGTCCGTATTGTCATGTCCTTCGTTATTATTAATTGTTCTTTGTACTCTGTTTAGATAATCCAACAATGATTGGAAATTGTTAATATTTTGTATGACTATACCTTGAGTAATGTTAATATTAAAGTGTCGAGACCAGAATATAATGATTTCTTGTTCCGAAATCATTGGTTCTAAGTATTGTGCTTGGGAGAATATTGAGAGTGCGTAGTTACTCATATTGTTACTTCTCCTAATATCAAATTTACCAAAATACAGTTTTTCCCTTGCATAACATTGTTCTGTTTCCCCCCAATACTGTTTTAGAAAAGTTATCTCGAAATCAATAAAGTTGTTAATATTTGTGTCGTTGCAAGTAAACCAAAGCAATGCTTGATTATTTAAATGAGACCTTATTGTCTCCTTCAAGTCCTCAACATTTATCATACCTTTCAGCTTATGTTTGAGACACCTCTGGAAAATCTTTGGGTGCATCTTACGTATGTCCCCATCGAATTTTAGATTACTTTCACCATGATTGTATATATAAATTACCCCTTGTATATTATTATTTTGTTGTGTTTTATTTTTCACGTATTCCATTTCTCTTTCAAACTCCATCATTTTCTTTTTGAAATCTTCCTTTATTTCCTTCTCTAGAGTTTCAAAGTCATGTGTGTTCCCATTTTCTTTAATTTTTTGTAACTTTGTATCCATTTCCCTCAGTAATTCCCTCTGCGTTTTCAGATTCATTTCTTCTACTATAGATAAATTCAATTGTATACCTTGTTCTACATCTTCTATTCTTTCATTGGTTTTCCTAACGTTCCATTGTAACTTCTCCATCTGTTCTCTTCCTTCTCCTCGTATCTTATTTCCCATATCTTCTATCTCTTGTTTTCTATTTATGCTTTCTTGAATTAGACTTTCTTGCAATTTATTCGTTTTTTCTTCTTGTTCTTTCTTGTGTTCTTCAAATTGTCTTCTCATTTCCATTATGTGTTCTGTAAATTTTTCTTCTTGTTTATCCAATTTTCTATTGATTTCTTCCTTTGCACTTTTTATCTCCTCTTTTGTACTTTTCATATCTTCTATTGTCCTCATCATGTTCATCAATTCTTCATTTTCGTTAGAGTTTTGTTTAGTATTATGGTGTACTTCTTCTATTAAACTATCTCCTTTTTCTTCTTCTGTTGTTTTTTTTTCTTGCATAGCCGCTGTTAATCTCTCCTTCAATGTTTGTTTGCTCCCCCTTGTATCCATGTCTCTTGATTTCAGTTGTTCTTTTAGTTCTTCTACAGTTAAATTGTCAATGTCCATTTTTTTGTCTGCCATTGTAAAATTTTACCAAAATTCCTCCGATGTCTCAAATATGACCTGTTCCTGTCGCTAATTCGAACGCCTTACGTTGGTTGGGCCAAATATTGTGCTGTATTTTAATTTGAGTTACAGGTTGGATTTTAAAAAAAATTGCGATGGTGATTATTTTTTTAATTATTATGTTATTGTCAAATTGCAATATTTTTTTGTAGAATTTTTTATTGCTTATTATGAACATTAAATGTGTTAAACATTGTATTTC
Source organism: Galeruca laticollis (assembly GCA_963921935.1). NCBI lineage: Eukaryota > Metazoa > Arthropoda > Insecta > Coleoptera > Chrysomelidae > Galeruca > Galeruca laticollis. The sequence continues at coordinate 182,568,315 of OY998179.1, read as the reverse complement.
CTTTTTTAATCATGGGCGCCAGAACTCGTATGGTATGCTCGTTACAACAGAGCGATTTTGTACCTATGCAAGTTCAAATATTAATACCAAAAGCTTTATTCCTTTTTTTTAGATCTCAGGGGTGTGTCCGGCACTAGCGTTGAACAGTAACAGGAAACTGACAGGTTTTGAGAACACTTGAAGGAAAACAAGGAGGTTTGAATGTAGTTTTGTTTAATTAATCAAAAATTCTATGTATTTCTTAACATTTCTCCCTCAATACTTACTGACGATAAAGCCTGGACAAATTACATAATAATTTATAAACGTCTATGTATAATTCTCATAGTTAGATGATCCAAGTGAAATTATTAAATAACAAAAAAATAACTATTAAATATTTTGTAACCATGATATCATCGTTAACCTGCAATCAATTCCCACCTCTAACATTTAACGGAGAATGATATTGGCGCTGTGAATCGTTGTCATGTGACCAGAGATATGGCTTGTGAATCGTAAATGGTATATTTAGAAGTAATGTTCTTCTTCTAAAGGTTATTAATATATTTCATCTTAAATAATAAAATCAGTGAGTGATTTCGTCGTTGTTCGAGATTAAATTGAATTAGTAAGATAGTGGAAATTGATTATTCTTAAATAACTATGTAAATTCAAAAAAAAATCAGTTCATAATATTATACCTAACCTAAATAATAATTCAAGAAACCAAATGTTTGTGAATACATACAGAAATTCATGAGTTTGAAGATAACAAAAGTCTTGTGTTTCCACTCATTTCAGTTCAATGAAACTTGTGATGATTAAAGTGTAATAGCTCCTCTATTCGACGAGGAGTTAAAGTTTATTATATTCGGATTACTTTCAATATAAGTAATTTCTGCTACGAGGAAAACGTAACCAAATAGCCAGGAACAAATAAGGTAAAAATTAAATTATCTCACCAAATTCTAGAAGACGATTAATGAAAAGTTTTTTTCATTTGATATTCAATTATTGGAAACTGGATCATTCCATTTATTGCCAATGACGTTGTCACAGTATTTAGTCAAAATTTTGTCCTTTAATTATGATTTTTTTAACTTAATTGTATTATTTTATTCTCGTTCTCACATCTTTCCATACCACCTTTTCAACCTAACAACCCTCTCTCGACTCTCAACAATCAACAACCTCCTTCTGTTTTTTTCCGATCCTCTTTTGTTAACTTGTAAACAGTTATTGTTTTTTAAAAAAATCTATTTATCCGCGTCTTGTTCTTTTTCAATTATTCACTCCGTTCGAAAATACCTCCGCGATTACACTAATGTCACTTTATTTACACTTAATCTAAATATTGATAAAGCTGTCACTTTATATATAATACTATTCATGTCTATTTGTTTTTTTAATCGTCGTCAAAAAAAAATACTTCATCGTATACAGGGTTTGTCAAAAGTTATAGCAATCGGGAAAATACAATTATAGAAGTAGGTTTTTTTAAACTTCATGTTACGAATGAATAATATCTTTTTATAATTGACTCACGTGTGTGCAACACACAACTATATGTTATTAGTTTCGTTAATCAAATATTGTTTTTATCATGAATTTAAATATCACGTAACTATGAGCATTATAATTCTTTTTAGTTGCAAATGGGCATTTATATACAAAATTTTATTTGTTCATTTTCCTGTTATTAATATTTCACTTTAATATATATATATATATATATATATATATATGTATATATATGTATATATATAGTTCCTTATTTTTACCTTTTCTTACATTTAAAAATGAGTATAGGAAAGATCTTTTGAATATTTTGAAGTTATTTTATTTAATGATACAAATTATTTATTAAGAATATTTGATAAGTTTAATAATAATGAAAAATAGAAAGAAATATGGTTTTGAGAATCTAGATTCATCTAATAATTTATATAATATAAAGTTAGAGAATATTAAGCCTTACAATGGCGACAGTAATTATATGAACAAATTCATCACAAGTTGTGAACGATTGATTGAAACTTACGCATATTATATTGATGTGGAGGTCAATAGTCATATATGCAGGAAACATTGATGGAAAAAGCAGAAGCCATGGTCGGGAATAGAATGGAATTAAATACATGGCCTAATATTGAAGAGGCATTCAAAGAATTAGTAATGTTTTGAATTTAAACGAAAACGATGAGAAATGTCATATAAACCATTGCGACAAAACGGCGCTAAACACCTTCATAGCAGGATATATTTGCGCCCTTAAAAATGATATATATTTCAAAAAACCAAATCCTTCAGAAGATGCAATGACTTTTGTGGATGAGTTTGAAAATTTTGAGATATTGTATGGTCAACGACTATAATCAATACCAATATAATAATACTAAAGATAACAGTTAACAAAAATCAACTTTTCCAAGTCAACCTATAAATATTCAACCACGGCCTTAGAAACCACGTAATTACCCCACTAATTCCCAGGTGCTTGGACCAAGCCGTAATGTATTTAGAACTCACCAGATACGTGCAAATAAACTACCAAAACCAGAACCGATGTCGACAACATCGAGAAATTTTGCAGACTATCGAAGAAATAATAGTAATTTTACTTCACTAAATAATAATAATAAATTCCAGAATAATAATCAATATTTCTGTAATAACGGCCAAAAACCAATCTTGCATCTGAGGAGTTATATAATAATAGTTATGAAAATAAAATCGAGGAATATAAAACCTAAATCAAAACTTTTAATTGATAGTGGAAGTACAAAATCTTTACGACGACCTTCAGTCGCCGAGAAATATTACGCGAATTGCATTTATTATTCAAACGTTGATATTGGAACATCACTCATAAGTAAAAAGGTAAATTTCCAGGCAGAAATACCTGAATTCTCAGAATTCAATTATAATGGCTTCATTCACGTCATATTATTCGAATTTTATGACTTTTCTTGAAGACATAATTAGAATGCATTTAAATATAGACTTTAATAACAAACAATTGGTTGGCGATCATGTCCCCATTCCAACTTTATTGAATCAGGGCCGCAAGCCAACTTTCCAACAAAGAAGGGGGAATTTGCTTAGGGAAGAGGTTCTGGATATAACTTTGGCAAACCACTTTGTGGCTAGCAAAATTAAGGGCTGGGAGGTATTAGACGAAGCGTCAGCGTCGAATCAAAATTACATATCCTTTACTATTGAGTCGACCTATAAAAAAGAGACTTATAGAAACCCAAGGAATACAGATTGGGAAGTATTTCGGAAGAACTTTGAAACCAATCTAGCCTCACTTGACCCAGTCTCAGGGCAAGGGGTTGAGATAATGACTTGTTACATTAACAATGCCATAATGAACTAATATACCGAGACCTGCCCTGAGACGGTCAGAACGACCATTCGAAATGCACGTTGGTTGAACAGGAAGCTCGAATCGATGAGAAGGAACGTTCGAAGGCTGTACAATCAGTGCAAACGCACAGGAAATTGGGACAGTCACACGAAGGCGCTCACTGAATTCAATAAAGCAGTGAGGAAAGCCAAGAGAAGCTCATGGAGAAATTTCTGTCAGGACATTGAAAGTGTTTCTGACTGTGCAAAAGACCGGAGGAGACACTGGCAGTAATGCTCAGTACGCACTTCTCGGGATCCACCGAAATACAAGTCGAAGCAACGAGCGAAGTCAGAGAAGAACGGCAAGTTGCCCGCGGTCTGGCAACTCGTGATAGCTGGACTTGTGCAAAGTCCATAGTCACATATGGGTCTGTGACATGGGCTATTCAATATTTCAATCCCTTCAAGGCGCCTGGAATGGACGGAATTTACCCTGTACTACTCTAAAAAAGCACCAACATAATAACTCCAAGACTTGTGAATCTGCTCAGACTAAGCCTAGCCACAGGAGTTATACCTACGGTGTGGGAAATCTCCAAGGTTGTATTCATACCATAACCTGGAAGACCCTCTCACGATACTGCAAAGGCTCATCGTCCGATAAGTCTCTTGCCATTTCTTCTTGAGGCACTAGAGAAGATGATAGATAGGCATTTGAGGGTCACAGTGCTGGGCGACAAGCCGCTGCACCCCAATCAACATACCTACCAAAGTGGCAAATCTTGCGAAACAGCCTTGCATAGCTTGGTGAGCAATCTAGAGCAAGCCATTACTTACAAAGAAGTTGCACTGGCTGTGTTCCTGGATATCGAAGGAGCATTTGACAATACGAGCACTCGCTCAATATTGTCAAAGCTGGAATCCAGAAACACAGACAGGACAATCACCCGATGGATAAAGAACATCCTAAGCAGCAGGAGAGCACAAGCATCCTTGTGTGGTGTCACAAGAGAGGTGAAGACAGAGAGATGATGCTCACAGGGAGGCGTTCTGTCACCAAAGCTGTAGAATCTGGTAGTCGACGACCTTCTTGTCTCACTAAACGAGCGGGGTGGTATTCTTAAGGATATGCTGACGACATCATCAGAATACGATGAAGGACATGGTATTGGCCATTTATCAGATTTTGTCTCAACGGTGCAGTTGTGAATATGTGGATGCTATATAGATTTGCTCATCCAAAATCAGCCTTATTCAGTTCATAAGAAGGATTGTGCTTTCTCTGCTGAGTTCCCAAATGTATTTAGTTGGACCTAAGTTCAAGTGCACTAGAAGCATCCTGCAAGAGGTGAGATTTGACGGTGTCGGCCATCTAGTTGATAAACAGGCTACACAAAGACGATGTGGTTTTTGTGAGAAATGTACCAAATTTTCCTGTGTCAAGTGTAATATTGGATTACATCCAGACAGCTATTTCCGCTTATATTATACACTATCAAGATAATTGGTCCACTTGGAAACAATAATTAATGTGTTTTAAATTAAACTCACGGTTTCTAGTTAATACCACAATATAATAAAAATTGTTGAAAATTCTAAAAAATTGACAATTGCTTCGATAAATCAATATAATCGTCAGAATGACAGAAGTTACATTCCATTTGACGCCTACCTGATGTTTAGTAGTTATTTTTGGCTAGACCAAGAAGTGACCTAACTTGTGATTGACTTAATATATGTTAATAAAAAAAAAGAAGAAGATGTGATATTACAAATATTGAAGCTTAGATATTATTAGCCCTATGGTGATATCCTTGATATCATTTTTCCAATTAAGATCAGTATAACTGTGCAATTATATAGAAAACCAGGAAAACTATATCTGCTGATCTTTAGAATTATCACTTGAGAAGACAGTTTATTAGTGGAGAACTCCCTAGATTCAACTGTTCATTGAGAACTTCATATTGTGGGTTTCTCAAATGTCTTCTAATTTCCAATTCTTCAAAGAAATCCAGTTCTTGTGTCTTTTTACAAATATACAGCACTTCTAGTTTTGTGTTAGGTGTCAATGAATGATTGGTGTCAAGTAGATGTTCAATATTTGTAATATCACATCTTCTTCTTTTTTATATTAACACATATTAACTCAATCACAAGTTAGGTCACTTCTTGGTATAGCCAAAAATAACTACTAAACATCAGGTAGGCATCAAATGGAATGTAACTTCTGTCATTCTGACGATGATAATGGCTGCGTTCATCTGGAAATTTTTGGGATCTCTCTGAAAGTAGCGCTACCTAATTCCCACCATATTTGACTTGATCGCTTTTGATTCTGATGAACGGCTATTTCGTGGGATTCGTGATCACCACTTGCGTGCGCATATCAATTATGTCATTCTTTGATTATTTTTCAGTTTCTAGCTTGTTTATTCCGTTATTACCAAAGAATACAATTCATTGTTACTACTTCTCAATTTGTATTGTTAATCCTATTCCAGGAAATATGTTAGAAGGTAGATTGAGGGAAAGAAGACCAAGAAATGCAAATTTTGTTGACGAATCAGTCCACAGATTTAACGATGTTTTATTCAAAGAACATTCTAGAATGACGAGATAGGCATTTGAAGTAATTCATTTCGAAAATAACATACTTATGACATCCATGCAATAATTTGTGAGTTTTAATTTCCAAACTGGCTATACCGCCTTCCTTTACCACACCGGCGTCATTTATTAATAGTCCATGAACATTTTTATCTAAACTCACACTTACCATTTTAAAAAACTCTCTTGTATCAACAACTCGCTCGCAATTTAAATTTAAAATTCCCACTACTTGTCTTATGATCACCGATACTTGATCGACTGAGCAAAAATAAATATGATCTATAGAATGGCGACCGCTCCCTGAGCGCTCAAGTAGCAAAGTAGAGGTAGTGTCGCGTTCAAAAAATTTATAAAGATCGCTACCAGAGCGCTCAGCGATCGGTGTCTCGGATGAACGTACCCTTTGATTTATCGAAACAATTGTCAATTTTTTAGAATTTTCAACAATTTTTATTATATTGTGGTATTAACTAGAAACCGTGAGTTTCATTTGAAACACTAATATGATTAGATTCCACAAAATAAGGGTCGAGACAGTTAATTTCAATAATCAATGTTTTAATAATTTAAATCAATGAAACTTTCATTTCAGGCATTTATACATTATTACGTATTTTACCCTCATACCTCATAATGCTAACCCCCAAATGCCTACCGTATGATATATCATTCGTGAAAAAAATCTACTCTAAACAAAAAATTAATGTTCAATACGTTTATATAGTTAATATAGATGCCAATTGGAACTCTTCCTGGAAAAATAACCGAAATCGACAAAAAAATTACTCAGGCACAAATGAGGTAGTTTTGAGGTTGCCCAACTTGTGGCATTCGAAAATACAACTAGTAAACATAAAAATTTAAAAATCAGAAGTAACTTCTTAAGGTACTGTGTGACGCGCTTTCCTGCCGCTTGCTTGGAGGTTACGGAAAATTCCAGGGGTCTCGTTGAATTTAACACACCTACAAAACCTATAAACCTTAGACGGTGATGCTACGGGATATTAAGAAATCACTGATCGTATATATTGGTATATTACAAGACCTATTTAATATACAGGGTGTTTTCAAATGACACTTACAACGTTTGCATGTAGATACCCCTCGTAAAATGGGACAAGATAATATAGAGATTGAGGGGACCCACCCATTTACTTTTCGAAATACAGGGTGTTAAAGTTATGAAAAATATAAAGTTTTAGTTTGATAACTTTAAAATGGATGAACATATTGATCTGACATTTGGCAGGTTGTTTTTAAATGTAAAATGGCATATTTTGATGGAAAAACATGTTTCAATTCTTGATCCAGTGGTGTACATTCGGGAGAATATGTCACCTTTCCCCTCCCATTTTTTACACCACTGGCATTTGAAGCTATTTTTATTTGATTTTGTATTCCTCAATAGTTTTCACGTGAAAAACGCATAACCTTTACATATCAAAACATTTGTAGTTTTCAAGATATTTAATGTTTTTATGAAGTCTGCAAGATCACTTTTCAATGAAAAAATAAAAAAAAATTGTCTTGAATGCTTTTTAATAACTACCATACTACTAATGGTTAGAATATGTAACAGGAACTAATTTGTGAAACAGCAATGCATATAAAGCATTGAGAGAGGATTGTTGAAAATTCTTTGCCAAACTTGCGATTTTATTAACAAAAGAATTAATGACAATAAAAATTAAGATAATTACAAAGTTAAATAATAACCCATTCAAACATAATTTTTAACTAAGCAGCCAACAAATTACAAAAGTTGTTCAAAATTTTGTCCATTTACGTTTACACATAATCTGCAACTTTTTCTCATTAAAAATCGCATACCTTGGGAAGACTGGCGATTGCCGAAAATAATTTCTGTAACTGCATGGATTCTTGCTATCAGTGCCTCCTCCGTATAAAAGGCTATGGATGTCATTTTGTTTAACGTCAAAACGAAAATGAATTATTTGTAATTAAATTGGTTAATGCAACTTTCTCACACTTTTTGTTATGATGGATTACACTTTTGAAGAAATGGCTGATATGCAACTAATATACGGGGAAGCCAGAAAGAACGGTAGACGTTCCGAGCACTTGTATAGAGAAAGATATCCAATTCGACCTAGATTTCCATGTCACACAACATATTCTCAAATTGACAGGAGATTGCGAGAATTTGGACAATTCAATTCAAAATTACAAGGTAGCGGTAGAAAACGACCTGTACGAACTGTGCAATTAGAGGAGGTTGTTCTAGACCGTATTGAAAATAGACCCGATTTAAGCACTCGCACTATTGGCAAATCTTTAAATGTAAGTAACTCAACTGTGTGCAATATTTTAAATGAGCAGCAGTTGTATCCTTATAAGTATACCCAAGTTCAGGCCCCAAAACCAACAGATTGTCCTCAAAGAGTGGAGTTTGCCAATTGGTACACACAAAAATGTTTAGAAAATAGGGATTTTACTGAATTTGTTCTATTTACTGATGAAGGCAAATTCACACGTGAAGGAATTTTTATTTCAAGGAATAGTCACGTGTGGGATAACGAAAATTCATATGTTATTCGACAACGTGGATTTCAGGAAAAAATTCTCGCTTAACGTGTGGGCAGGCATTCTTGGAGATTGTATAGTGGGTCCATATTTATTACCTAATAAACTCAATGGTAATGTTTATTGTAATTTTTTTAGAGAACCCCTGCCTGATTTATTAAACGACATTGTACCATTAAATATTAGGGCGAATATGGATAATGTATGGTTTTAGCATTTTGGGGCATCTGTACATTATTCTCTAGAGGCCAGACAATTTATAACCCAACAATACGGAAACAACTACGATGCAATAGTAGAAACGGAGGAGGAACTGATAACAAGAATCCATGCAGCTACAGAAATTATTTCCGGTAATCGCCAGTATTTCCAAGGTATGCGATTTTCAATGAGAAAACGTTGCAGATTATGTGTAAATGTAAATGGACAAAATTTTGAACACCTTTTGTAATTTGTCGGCTGCTTAGTTAAAGATTATGTTTGTATGGGATATAATTTAACTTGGTAATTATCTTATTTTTTATTGTCATTAATTCTTTGGTTAATAAAATCGCAAGTTTGGAAAAGTATTTTCAACAATCCTCTCTCAATGTTTTATATGCATTGTTATTTCACAAATTAGTTCCTGTTACATATTCTAACCATCATAATAGTATGGTAGTTATTAAAAAACATTCAAGAATTTTTTTTTATTTTTTCATTAAAAAGTGATCTTGCAGACTTCAGAAAAAACATTAAATATCTTGAAAATTACAAATTTTTTGATATGTGAAGGTTATGCGTTTTTCACGTGAAAACTATTGAGGAATACAAAATCAAATAAAAATAGCTTCAAATGCCATTGGCGTAAAAAATGGGAGGGGAAAGGTGACATATTCTCCCAAATCTATACCACTGGATCAAGAATTTAAACATGTTTTTCTATCAAAATATGTATTTTTACATTTAAAAGCAACCTGCCAAATGTCAGATCAATATGTGCATCCATTTTAAAGTTATCAAATTAAAACATCATATTTTTTATAACTTTAACACCCTGTATTTCGAAAAGTAAATGAGTTGGACCCCTCAATCCCTATATCATCTTGTCCAATTTCACGAGAGGTATCTACATGTGTTAGTGTCAAATACTTCAAACTTACAAAAGTTTGACACTTATAACAGAGGAACCAAGACTCCTGCGACACGACAAGAAAGATAAGATTCTCTAACCTAATTTTGTTAGTTTTGTTTTATGTAACCTACTCACTTTGTTTTAGATTTGTTATGACAGAACACATTTTATTACTTTTCTGACGTTTATTGTACTGTTCTTAAATAAAAAATAATATCACATCATTTTGAGTAGTGTGTTACGAATCAAGACGTGAAATTCTAAAAATATAGACGATCCCACTACATATGATCCTTCGAGCCGGATATAGTTTACTGGAAACTGGACACAAGGCCTTTATTCAACTAGCTATAACAGGATTTATTCAAGTCGGTGCTTTCCATTTTTTCTATATTCCTACTGTCATCCTATTAATAAGCGGTATTCTGCTTGACACATACTTATTACATTTTCACATAATTACAACGTAGGACATCACAATACATTTAACAACAAAGGCTGTAAGAGTCAATTCACTCATTACACTGCATTTCTAATACTTGGAGGTGTCGTAACTTATTCAAAGATTTGTTATTTAAAATTGGACATAGTTATACATTTCATACTGAAACTTCAACCATGTCTAATCAAAATAAAATTAAACGTACGTCAGCAAAAGGCTCTTTAACAAGATTTACTAAATATTTTCAATCTATAAAGAATGATGATGAGGTAGATTTACTTGATTTACAGCAACGCCTAGCAAAGGCAGAAACACTTTTTGAAGATTTTCACAAAGCCAAACTTGCTATTGAATCTGAAGATCCTGATTTCGATACAAACTATGACACTGTACACTCTCCTGTCAGAGAACAATTTGAAAATGAATTTTATAAAATATTTTCTGCTGTTAAAAAATATATTATATCACACGAAAAAGATGATCATGAAAGTATAAATAGAAATGGCAATAGTGATTCAAAGATTACTACACCCCATACACATATTCGCTTGCCACAATTAAATTTACCTACATTTGACGGCTCTTTAGATCAGTGGTTATTTTTTAGAGACAGCTTTACGTCAATAATTCATGATAATTCTATGATGTCAAATGTACAAAAATTTCATTATTTGCGACTGTCACTTCAAGGTGCAGCTGCTGACAAAATAAAATCATTGCAAATTTGTGATGCAAATCACAATATAGCATGGAAATTACTCTGTGATAGGTTTGACGATAAACAAACTTTAATAAAGAATCACATAAAATGTTTATTCCAATTACCCACGTTAACTAAAGAATCTCATGAAGGTCTAAATTTTATTCTTGATAATGTTGAAAAAAATCTAAATGCTTTAAATGTTTTAGAGAGACCTACTGATTATTGGGATGATTTACTTGTATACTTAATTACTACCAAACTTGATCGTATTACCCATCGGGCATGGGAATCGCGCAATGATGCAGCTAACATACCTACTTTAAAACAATTATTAAAATTCATTAAGGAACGTTGTAAAGTTTTATCATCAATAGACTACAACCTACCTGAAGAACCCAAATGTAACCTGAAGTATAATTCTCACAAACAATCAAAGTCATTTATAACAACATCCAACAAACTCAATTGTTATTTGTGTAACAATAATCACACTTTATACTATTGCCCTGATTTTACAAAGTTATCCCCATCTGAGAAATTGAATACTGCAAAACGTTTACGCTTATGTATTAACTGTTTAGGTTCGAATCATCGAACCAAAGAGTGCAAGTCTTCAGGTTGTAAAAAATGTGGAAAAATACACCACACATCACTCCATTTTCCAAATTCACATGTATATGAAAATCAAATGCCTGTGAATGAATTGACAGTTGATAGTCCAGGAGCTTCAGGTACTATTTCAAATTCTAATAATACACAGATCAGCATGACAACTAGACTCCATACATCACCTCAGATTCTACTTTCTACAGCTCTTGTCACTGTTTTTGACAAATTTAAAATTCCACATCAGTGCAGGGTATTACTTGATAGTGGAAGTCAGGTAAATTTTATTTCTGAAAAACTGTGTAACATTTTACAACTAAACAAAAGGCAAATTGACATTTCAGTATCAGGAATTAGTCAAATGTCCCGCAATTTTCAATCTTTAAAGTCACTAAAATTCAAATCAAATATCAACAACTTTTCAAAGTCAATAAACTGTATTATTTTACCCCAAATTACAGGCCACTTACCATCCTTACCACTTGAATTGAGTACACTAAACATTCCTGACAAAATTGCGCTGGCTGATCCCACGTTCTACAAACCTGCTCCAATTGATTTGTTGATCGGTGCTGATACCTTTTGGGAACTTTTGTGTATAGGCCAGATAAAACTAGGCAATAGCCTACCTACTTTACAAAAAACAAAATTGGGATGGTTAGTTTCAGGCCCCATATTTACTAATAATCAAAAGTTTGTCACACACCACTGTTCTCTCTCCACTAATATTCTAGAATCTCAGCTTACAAAATTCTGGGAAATCGAGGAGGTTCCAAAGGCTTTATATTTTACTGACGAAGAAAGACTCTGTGAGGAACAATACAAAAATACAACGACGATACACAATGACGGACGCTTTATAGTCACAATACCACTAAAAAACAATCCTTCTGTACTTGGCGATTCAAAAAATACAGCTGTTCGCCGCTTTCTAAATTTAGGAAAGAAACTTGATAAGAATCTTGACATAAAAATACAATATCACAATTTCATAGACGAATATATACAACTCGGTCACATGTCTCTTGCTAATTCTCAAGTTGACGATTCAGGATTCTTCCTTTCACACCACTGTGTCTTAAAGGATAGCTCAACCACAACCAAATTACGTGTAGTTTTTGACGGTTCAGCAAAAACAACATCTGGACTATCATTCAATGATATCACCATGGTAGGCCCTAATATTCAAGACAACTTATTTTACATTCTTTTGAGGTTTCGGAAACATAATTACGTTATGAGTGCTGATATAGTGAAAATGTATCGCCAGGTATTTGTAACACAAACACAAAGAAACTTACAAAAAATTATCTGGCGATTCACACCCAACGACGACATTAAGACATATCAGCTAAATACTGTGACTTATGGCACTGCATCGGCTGCCTTCTTATCTATTAGATCACTTCATGAAATAGCTTATCGTCATTTAAGTGAATTACCTGACATCTGTAATATTATATTACATGATTTCTATGTTGATGATCTCCTCACTGGAGCCAATACTGCAGATGAAATATATAGCATTAAAGAAAGACTTTCTGAGCTTTTATTGAAATATGGTTTTCCTCTAAGGAAATGGAATTCTAACGTAAAGAATTTTGAGCTCAAAGCGGACTCTAGTACTTTACATATCGGTGATAAAACCCCAAACAAAACGTTAGGCATGCTTTGGAATCCTTCTAATGACTGCTTACAATTTTCCATCAACGTTTCTAACTTGCCATCAAAGATTACTAAAAGACAAATACTATCCTCTACTGCACATATATTTGACCCACTTGGACTATTATCTCCTGTCACGGTTACAGCAAAAATAATTTTGCAAGAACTCTGGAAATTGAGTATAAATCACAAAACCTCGGCGGAATACTTTATCCGGTTTTCGCAAAATTAAAATCAAAATTATATTTCAATCAGACCCTAACTCCAGAGAAACAATAAACAGAACGCGATAATAAAAACTGTAAATAAGGCTTCATCAAAATACGGAATTATATTCTTAATAACCAAACTACTTAAATTGTTTGTTGAAATTAAATATAAAGCTTTGAATCTCCGGTGAAATATTTTATCCGGATTTCAAAATAAATTTACACTTACTCGGAAAATCTTGGACGGTCGGACACTTCACGCTATCTGTCTACGGCCAAAATCTAACTCACTCTAACAATCAATTCAAAAACTTAATAAATTCAATAACTTAATATCAATAACTGAATGCCTTTTGAACGCTCGGTTTTCGAATTTATAATTTACTTCCTACCTAAGTTTTGGCGATAATGGTGGTGAGGGAATTCGATTTAATTACAACAAGAAATATTTCTACTTGTACTGAACGGCTTCGGTTTTAATTAAAATAGTTTATATACCGAGCGTCCTCGATAATTTAAATTTTGAAAAGCGGAATTTAATACATTTTACATATTTCTTTAAATGGTAAATCACGGCTTTTGAGTAACTAATGAAGTAAATACTTAAATTAATATTACGGGACTGAAACGGTACCAGAAATCAATGTTGGAAAGTAGGTAACGAGTTATATTCACTTATTAAACTTAAAAATACCATCGGAAAAATCAATCAAAATTGTTTCAAAAAAAATAACTCGTTACTTTACTTCGGTAAAAAAAATTAATGAACGAAAACGCAGATTTCGTTCATTACATTTTTTTTAAACAAAAGAAGTCCAAATCTCACTATCAAATGAAATACAAAATACTTATCAAATACTTTCTATGAGAACGTCAGTTGTACGCTTCAAAATTCTACAAGTCCGGCGTCGGATGGTACAAGGGTGAGTCGCTGGTCGAGGTCCTCTTCCTTGGGGTGTCTGACGGCGATATAACCGGCAGGGCAGTCCAACTACTCTTCGAATGGGCCTGGGGTGTTCCGTGCCCAAGTCGCACTGAATTCCGGCGTCTAGCGTCGCCCGGGATTGACGGAAATTTCGGGACATCTAGCCAATCTGTCCACATCGGTAACAGAACGAAATTGTTACTCGTTGGCGGGTTTTAAATCTTTTATATGTACGTGATTATAGCGTTTACCCTTGTTATCTCGCAAATCGTACACCACCGGTGAGATAACTCGCACGACTCTATACGGACCGGAAAATTTCGGGGCTAGCTTAGCAGCTACATGATCAGCGGTAGATGACAAGGTATGTTCTTTCTTCATCACTTTGTCTTCTATGGTGCATTTCCAGTCTCGACGACGTAGATTATATTTACGACTCTGACTGGTAAACGCTCTAGACAGGTTCAGACGGACTAGGTCGAAGCACTCTTGCAGTTTCTCTACTCGCATGAGATGCGGTGTCGGATCTTCTTCGGCCGGGTCGTCCTCTCCAGTATCTTCTTTCCGGTTTCCCTCGGCAGCTTCTTCAGCTTCCCTTCGAAAGGATTTCGGTGTTTCGGGATCTCTTCCAAAATTTAGGAAGGCCGGTGAAAATCCAGACGAGTCATGTCTTGAGTTATTCATCGCGAATTTTAAGTCCGGCAACCTTGTATCCCAGTCTCGGTGGTCGTCTTGGCAATATTGCGCAATCATTGTCTTCAGTCTGCGGTTGGTTCGTTCTACGGGATTTGCTTGCGGTGTATACGGCGGAGTAAAACGGTGTCGGATTCTTAATCCACTCAGCATTCCTTTGAAGAGCTTACTGTCATACTGAGTTCCATTGTCGGTCTGCACGGTACGGGGGCATCCGAATATTGTCAATATTTCTTCATACAAGGCGGTACTTATGCTACTAGCAGTAGCATACCTAATCGGTTTACACTGTACCCATTTAGTGAATCGGTCTTGGAATATTATGATGTAGCAATTCCCTTTTTTACTTCTTTAAAATGGTCCAATAATATCGGAACGGTTTGTCAAGGCTGCCTATTCGAAGATGGTTGCATTTTCCCTGGGGTTTTTTGTTGCGATGGTTTGTACTTTTGACACTGTAGACATCTCCTCACATATCTGGTGATGTCCCTAAACATTCCTGGCCAATAGTACAGTCTTGCAATACAGGTGATGGTTTTAGTGATTCCCAGATGAGCAGCGTTCGGAGCGTCATGGTTTTCTAGAAGTATCCGGCTTCGGTCAGGCTTAGCTACACATAACTTCCAGGGATCACTCACCTCAGGTTCTCGGAAATCGTTTATGTCCCAGAAGTGACGGTACAGGCGGTCTTCCCGAATGCAATAGTCCGGAAATTTATCTGGGTCCTTCAGAACCTCTTCCTTCTTATTCGGCAGTTACATCGGTCAAACATAGAGTAGACGGCGGGTTGGTCTCGGCGGTCATTGGTAGTGGGTTTCTATACAACGCATCGGCTACACGGTTTAGCGCACCTTTACGGTATTGTATATCGAAATCATACTGCTGTAAGAAAATACTCCACCTGGCTAAACGTCCGGACGGACTAGATATGGAATGCAGCCATATAAGCGATTAATGATCGGTAACAACCGTGAACTGGTAGCCCTCTAGATAAGGACGCATCTTTTCAATTCCCCATACAATAACAAGACATTCTTTTTCAGTCACGGAGTAATTCTTTTCGGCAGGACTCATGGTGCGACTTGCATACGCTACCACATGCTCATGCCCATCCTTCTGTTGGGTAAGGGCTATTCCCAACCCATATTCTGAGGCATCAGTCTGCAGAGCGAACGGTACGGTAAAATCAGGACAGCTCAAAACGGGTGCTTTTGATAGACAGGTCTTAATCTTATTGAAGGCAGCTTCTTGTTCCTCAGCCCACTTTCATCGCTGAGACTTGCGTAGTAATTTCGTTAGCGGAGCCACCTTCTGAGAAAACGATGGCACAAACCTTCTATACCAGGATGCAACTCTCAAAAACCTTCTTAGCTCTCTGATATTCTCGGGGCTGCGAATTTAATTATACTTTCGACCTTTTCGGGATCGGTACGGATTCCATCTCCAGTAACTACGTGGCCTAAGCATTTCATAGACGGAAGACAAAAGTGACATTTCTCCGGGTTAAGTTTCAGTCCCAAGAATCTGTATTGAATTTAAGAGCTTTTAATGCTGCAAGATTTTCTGTAAAAATGTTTAATGAATGTCTAAGTTCTTTTGTAGTTGCCTTTTGTAAACATTGAACACTATAAATTTCTTTAAAATAGGTTGCAGCCAAAAATCTAGTGTTTTGATATCTTTTAATTACAGTATCAAACGCAATGATATAATTATCATCTGTCATTGGAATGGACTTGATCAAATTAAAAGGTTCATTCTTTAGCGAGGTTAGCAAATATTGAAATTTTCTATGTTAGATAAACTTGTGTTTTCATGAATAATACTTCTAAAAAGATCATAAAATGTAGGCCATGACTCAATATTGTCTTCAAATAAAGGAACATTTATTTTCGGTAATCGAATATTTTTGTTTTGATTCGAAGAATCGACAGCACTAGAAATTATTGATGAATAATTTAATTCCAAAACCTTTGATTTAATCGCATAAAAATACTTATCTGCCTTAGCTCTAACTTGATCATTAGTTTGGAATTCTGCATCAGTAGAAATTAAAGAAATGATTGCGTTATGATTTTCTTGGAATTCATCGTTAATTTTATCCACAAACTGAGACCTTACTAAGGAATTTTGTTTATAAAATTGATCATTTGTATTATTGAAACCATAACTATATATTTCCTCCAATCGAGTCAGAGACACTTTCCGAAGCCTATCCAGCTTGGCTATTTTATTATCAACGTCCGCAGGCGGAGCCATTTCTAAATAAAATCAAAATGTTAAATTTTAATCTGGAAAATATCTGAACTCACACTGTTCCGTAAGAACGTCTTTCAATATATCTCAAGATAACGCTGGAATAGAATTTTCAAGATAACTATCAAAATTAAAATGGTTATTAAAATTTTCAAAAGCTGTATTTTGCCTTGCAAATAAACGTAAACACACCTCGATGGGGATTTGTGGCTACGATTGTACTGAATCACCGGTTAGTCGATACAAAAATGAGTTTGCGTTTCTAACAAGCTTATTTGTCGTAAAATGGAATTTATATACTTTTAAAAATTCAAAATTTATCAATATAAAATAACCTTTTAACAGTGAGTAAAACAACGGGTTATTTTACTTGTCTTTTGATAGTAAAAAATTTGAAAAGGTAATTAGCCTTAATGATGTTTTGAACTCAAAAGAAACTATTGAAATGTGAAATTTTAACAAATTATACTAAACTTATAATTTTATGTAGGACAATGAAAAGTATTGAAAATAATGAAAATAGTAGTCCCTTCTAGAGGTAAAGTAACCTAACTGTTCTATCCGGCTCGAACGGCCAAAATGTTTCGTATGAAACACCAGAGTTTCTGGGAAACGTATAAAAATGGACTGTAGATTGTAAGAAAGATGTACAGAAAAAATAGCAGTACTTACCACTCTCCTGGTCTTCACTTATAAAGGGCGCCCTTTTGCTGTTTACCTCTAGATGAGTGATGCACAGCGCGAAAACCCCGTAAATGTGTTATCATTGAAACTAATAGGTCGTAGACCGTAACTAAATTTTTGTATCGACGTATACAATATCGATGTCGGTATTCATCTGTTCTACTCCTTCGTCGCCGTGGAAGTACTTCTAAATTGACTATACAGCCTGTCCTTGCAAATATGTCATTTTCATTTTTTATTTGGGAAACAGAAATTAAAAAATATTATCGAGTATTGAACAATAACATTCAACAATTTCTGATTTTTTTTCAAGCGGTACCGAATCAGTTGAATATATACAGTAAGCAGATGTGTTGAAGCCTTATGTTATTATGCACCATGCGAAATTTGCCGGTATTAAGGAATGTGAGCAATGACACAATAAAACAGGTGTAAGCAAGCAAATGCAATTTTTAATAACATCGGAAGCGGTATAGGCAGTTTTGTAATTAGGCGGTAAGCAGCAGTAAGACAATAATTACCTATCACGGTAGTCAACGAGATAGAACTATCTTCGCGGTAGGGATAGTCCATCGGGATATGTGGAAAAATGTGACCAGACCAGTTTATAGCAAAAAAAAACTGAATAATTTAAACTAGATTATCAATCAATCAGTGGCAACAGCCTCGTACTTGATTGAGGATCTAATTTTTATAGGAGAATTTACACTTTAAATTTTCAAATTAATTTAAACTAGATTATCAATCAATCAGTGGAAACAGCCTCGTACTTGATTGAGAATCTAATTTTTATAGGAGAATTTACACTTTGAATTTTCAAATTAATTTGAACTAGATTATCGATCAATCAGTGGCAACAGCCTCGTACTTGATTGAGAATCTAATTTTTATAGGAGAATTCACACTTTAAATTTTCAAATTAATTTGAACTAGATTATCAATCAATCAGTGACAACAGCCTCGTACTTGATTGAGAATCTAATTTTATAGGAGAATTTACACTTTAAATTTTCAAATTAATTTAAACTAGATTATCAATCTATCAGTGGCAACAGCCTCGTACTTGATTGAGAATCTAAATTTTTATAGGAGAATTGACACTTCAAATTATCTGTTAAAATTATTCTAAAATATTGGTCGGAGGATAGGACAGCGGTTACCCAAATACAAGCGAAATAAAAGTGTGTCTTAGAATAGATAAATAAAAATAAAATATCACAGTCGAAATAGAATCCAATTATCGAGGAGAAAAGCAAATAAAAATGCAATATGTATTTGGGTGATTTGAAACAGGACACTAGGTATAACAATCTGTATCGAAAAATTAGAATAAAAATGCTACTTCAATGTATTGAAGGCTCAGACCTGAATTCCAAAGAAACAATATACAAAACGCGGTGATAAAAATTGTAAATAACTTTGGTTTCTATCGTTTCAAAAAAAATATACCGGCTCACCAGCCTCGGAATTATATTCTTAAATAACGGAACTATTAAAAGTATCTCAGGGAAATTGAGTATAAATCTCCAAACCTCGGCGGAATAGTTTATCAAAATCGAAATGATATTTCAATCAGACCCTAATTCCAGAGAAGCAATATACAGAACGCGATAATAAAAACTGTAAATAAGGTTGTTTTTTATCGCCAAAAAAAACTTCCGGCATCATCAAAATACGGAATTATATTCTTAATAACCAAACTCCGCTGAAATCTTTTATCCGGTTTTCAAAATAAATTTCCACTTACTCGGAAAATACTGGACGGTCGGACACTTCACGCTATCTGTCTACGGCCAAACTCTAACTCACTCTAACAATAAATTCAAAAACTTAATAAATTCAATAACTTAATATCAATAACTGAATGCCTTTTGAACGCTCGGTTTTCGAATTTATAATTTACTTTCTACCTAAATTTTGGCGATAACGGTGGTGAGGAAATTCGATGTAATTACAACAAGAAATATTTCTACTTGCACTGAACGGCTTCGGTTTTAATTAAAATAGTTTATATACCTGACGTCCTCGATAATTTAATAAATTACATAGTTATATGTTCATATTCTCTTTTCTTTACATTTTATTAACAATTTTGTAGTAGTGATCTGGAATATTAAAAAATAAAACTTGGATAGAGTAAGAAAATGCATATATTTTTATATTAATATTTGAAAGCAACCTACTGAATATATAACAATATAATTTTAATCAATTATAATACATTTATTTGAAATAGGTAAATACCAAATACTGTCTAAGGTTTTCATTCATTTTTATCCAATATTAGTTTCTCTAGAAAAGGATTTGTTGGCCTCATTTGCAATACTATTCATTCTAATACCACTGTTGGTGTTGACTATTAATTTAATTAGTTTGTTTCGGTTAATTTCATAGGGTTCATAATCAAAAGCATGTTTTTATAATCATGGAAAAATATTGTCATTTAAAAGCATTCTGTTTCTTTCGTTAACAAACTGACTAAAATATCTCTTAGAGAAAGTTTGCCTATTAGTTCACATGTTTTTCCACTTTGAAAAGGATTTAATAGGCAGCCTCTAGATTTCCTGTACATTAGTTTGAAAGATGCTTCATCTTTATATCCTGATGATCCAAGTAGCTCACAACAAATGTCGCTAGATAGTCTTTTCATAATCGACCTTATGACAAATCCAGCTATGTAAGCCACTACATTTTCTCTGAATTCATTGAAGCACCTGTTTCTGGAAAAATGAACACTACTTGATTCTGGAACCACATTCTAAGTTGAAAGTATAATCTTGAGATATACAGTTCGCGGTGTTGTTATGGATATGTCGGTTATCATTATATTTAAATAAATTATAAGCACCTAGGTTTGTTGGGCCCATTTCAGGCTCTAAAAAAATAATAATGAAAGGTAGGAAAAGTATCAAATATAAGAAATTTGAAAATTTTACATGTGAAAAACCGAAAAAAAAATAGTGTCCTCTGGTGAAAAATAATGCGATAAGACTGGAGCGGACTTTATAAGGCAGTTAAAAACTACTCACCTTACACCATTGAAAAGTAAGTCCAAACGATCTTGGCTGAATTTGTATGTTAGTAAGTAACTTAAGTTCTTTTACATTGGGATTCAAATATAGCAAAAAGCCAAGAATAGATGTTTTCTCCTTTGCCTTAGGCAAAACTGTCTTTTTAGTCTCTCAGATATGATGTTTAATGTATTTCAGTGTATTTAAATGAACTGGCTTCCAGTAGGTTGAATTATTACTTTCATTGCAGTGTTCATACCTCTTCCAAAAGAGTTTCTTGAATTTTAAATCTCAAATAAATCATTGAGAAACAGAGGTAACATCACGTATTGGTTACTGTAACTTAGGGAAGACTTTGAAATAAATGTAGCTTTAAGAAGCACTTTGATGCTGAAAATAATTTAACTTTTAGGTTCATTACTATAATAGATTCATATTTATACTCTAAACAGTGTATATCTTTCTAAAGAACTTTTTCTGGGAATAGTATATTAAAATAATGTTCTGACCTTCAATTAAACTAGGATTGAATGCTATGAAAGTGCTACTTAAATCTGTAACTACACACTAATTATTACAAATCATTAAATAAACAGCAGGCAGACAAAATTTTATAACCACATGCTCTCTAATGTGCTATGACTATGAACTTATTTCATTTAATAAATAATATTTGGATAGTTAAATCTTATTAACAATAAACGCAGCGAAAATTAACCGTAATATACCAACAAAATAGTATATTAAAGTATAAGTGGATAAAGAGGTCTTTCAAACACGCGCGATTTTTCGAGCACGACGGCGCAGCCGAGTGCTCGAAATAGAGCAAGTGTTTGAAAGACCAGTTATCCACGAATACTTTACGCTATTTTTTTTATTGGTGCACTTTGGAATCATAAAATATTATTATTAAATTATTACTACAAAATAAACGGTTTTAAAGATTAAAACTAACTTTTCCGCATCTGTGGCCTTGAACAATATTCTATCATAAAATTGTTACTTGTATACACTTCGGGGGATGTATCGTGCTAACAAACCGAAATTTCTCCAAAAATAACCAAAAATTTAGTATATCTAGTTTTATGGGACCCGCTGTACTCGCTCTAGTCAACTGAAAATCAATAGGGTACATCTGTGAGACACCTTGAACAATAGTTATTCATAAAGTTGATCAATCGTATTCTCTCTGGAGGCTGTATCGTGCTAACAAACTGAAAATTCTCCAAAAATGACAAAAATTTGGTACTTCAAGTACCACAGCACCCGTTGTACTGGCTTTAGTGAGCTCAATATCAATAGGGTTCATCTTTAAGGCGCTCTGAATAATATCCAATCATAAAATTCATCACTTCTATATACTCCGGAGGCTGTATCGTGCTAACAAACTGAAACTTCTCCAAAAATGACAAAAATATCGTACTTAAAGTACTGTAGCACGGGTTGTATTGGCTCTGGTGAGCTGAAAATCAATAGGGTTCATCAGTGAGATGCCCTCAATAATATTCAATCATAAAATTGGTGACTTGTTGAACTCCGGAGGCTGTATAGTGCTAACAAACTGAAATTTCTCGAAAAACGACAAAATGTCGTACTTCAAGTACCATACCACCCGTTGTACTGGCTCAGGTGAGCTGAAAATCAATAGGGTTTATCTGTGAAATGTCCTTAACAATATTCCATCATAAAATTGGTGACTTATTGCACTCCGGAGGCTGTATCGTGCTAACAAGACTTGCAAGGAAAAGTGGCCGACGACAACGACGATGACGACGACGACGACATACACACAGGATTTTTTTTCTAAAAACCGTTTTTTCGTGTTGTTGTTGATGGATAACGTAAAAATAACTCAAAAAAAATTTTCAAATTTCCAACTTTTTTGTGGGTAAACCAATACTTTTCTCGCATATTAGATAGGTTGGCGGAAAAGTAAAAATGGAAGTCCATCCTAGATGCCCAGCCTAGTTTCGTGAACGTCAAATAGTATTTATTTTTAGTTGACGTTACGGGCCTGTCAGATAAATAATCAGAAGGTTTCTTTATTTATATTTAAAGGGAAACAATGTATATATGAATATATAAATACACTTTGCAGAAAAAACCAAATAAGACATTGGTTCCCAATGATAATATACAATTCAAAAACTAATAAAAAAAGTTGTCATCGATACTTACGTTTCTCATGTTGTTGTTGTTACCATGGGGACTTTAAAAAACGCGCGTGTTTGAAAGTTCGATTTAAACACGCTGACGCGTGCTTTAAAAAGGTAATATGAGGCATCAATAAAAAAAAATTGGAAAAATTGAAGTTAATCTTAGGAACTGAACATAAACACAACTTTGAAAGGTCGATTGATGTGACATTTAGTGTCATCAACAGACATTGTCACGCGATGTCGGAACGCATGCTACAGTCATTTACTGAACTGTGGTCTAGCAATCCATTTAGTTTTCAAATATCCGTGCCATATTTACATAGGGAAGAAGTGCGAAGACAAATCATTGAAATCTTAGATAATGGGATTATAAGGCCTTCCTATTCACAATGGTGCTCACCAATTTGAATTGTAAGCAAGAAACTGGACGCATCCGGACGTCAAAAATGGCGCTTAGTGATTGTCTATACAAAGTTAAACGAGAAAACAATTTCTGGTGCTCTATTCTGCAACATATGAGAATTCTCGTGCATGACTACTCATCGATGGGAGTACTCTCTCACTCATCGCTCACACGATTCTTAAAAACCACATTCACGATTATTCGACTCGTATACTACATTTTGTCCAGCGTTGCCAAGTGGAACGACTGACTATCTTTGACCTATTATTAGTTCTAATATACTGTTAGTACGTTTGCAAAATATAAACATAACCACACGTTGTTTGAGCAGAAATGTTTTTCGACTGGATGTGATGTGAGAAAGTGTTATTTCTTTATAATAACTCATTGGGAAGTAATAGGGAGGAGGCCTAATATGAGATAGCAGCCTATTATGAGATACCGTATTTTCTCACCTAGTAAGAGTCTCCATCTAGCGACAACCGCTAAAACTAACTCATCGGAACATCAAATGTTAGATCAGCTAGATTTATTTTCAGTTGCTCTCACGACCCGCCACGTGTAGGTGTTTTTACGCATTAGTGCAATACCGAAATTTTATCAGTTTGACGTGATTTTTTTGTTGAAAAGGTGAGGAAACAATTAAGTTTGTTATATTTGCTTTGTTGTATTGGAGTTGCTTTATTGTTTAAACATATAAAACGCGTGGCAACTCAATTATTTTTGAGAAAAAAATATGTAAAGAATTTTCACAAGAGATTCCTAATATGAGATACCTTGGTGCTCCTAATATGAGTATCTCATATTAGGAGAACTTTCTTTTTCAAATAATTTCGAAGAAAGCTGTTTGCAGATGCCTAGAGACAAGAAAAAAAGGGAGCAGTGGGATATAAATGCCATGATAAGGGCTGTTAAAGCGGTAAGGAACAAGGAGATGGGGTACCTGATGGCCTCTAAAACATTCAATGTTCCGAAAGGTAAGCCTGCTTTTTTAGTTATTGTTTAATTTTTTTATCAAATTTTTTCATTTTCAGGAACCGTTGAACGATATGTGAAAGATAACAGACGTGCGGAGGAACTCGTAAAAATAGCTTTGGGTAGGAAACAAGCTTTACCTGATGTTTTGGAGAAGCAGTTAGCAGACTACTGCATTGAAATGGAAAAAAAGTATTACGGTCTTCGGAGGAGAGATGTCAAATATATGGCGTTTCAGTTAGCAATCAGAAATAGCTTAAAGCATCCTTTTAGCACAGGAAAGGAATATGCAGGTAAAAAATGGCTCAGGGGGTTTTTAAGAAGGCACCCGCAGTTGTCTGTACGTACACCACAGGCAATATCTGCTGCGAGAGTTAAAGGGTTTAACGCCGAAAAAGTTGCGCAGTTTTTTGACATATTTGAGAAGGAGATGGGAATAATTAATTTTTCTCCACATAGATTATTTAATTTCGACGGAACAGGCAATACGGTTGTGCAGCATAAACAAAGCAAAATCATCGGCTTGAAAGGAAAAAAACAGGTTTGTGCCATAACATCACAAGAGAGGGGAAAACTCCTCACCGTTGTGACATCCATGAACGCTTCTGGTACTTTAGTTCCGCCCTTGATAGTGTTTCCTCTTAAAAATATGTCGGAACATCTAATGCATGGCGCACCTCCTGGATCAATATGGGCCTGCCATCCATCTGGATGGATTCAGACAAATATTTTTACGCAGTGGTTTTCACATTTTGTTAAGTTTACTAAACCAACAAAAGACGATCTGATCGTGTTAGTTTTAGACGGTCACTATTCACACACGAGAAACATAGAAATCATAGACATGGCTAGAGAGAATTATGTTTCAATTATGTGCTTACCACCACATGCCACTCATAAAATGCAGCCACTTGATGTGGGTTTCATGGCACCACTAAAAACATATTATGCTCAAGAAATAGAGACATTTCTCAAAAACAAAAGTTGTGACACACACCAACATCTGCTCGCTATTTGGGAAAGCTTATAATCGGGCTGCAACAATGGAGGCATCGATCAATTCATTTAGAAAATAGGTCTCTTTCCTTGTAACAGACATGTTTTTAGAGAAACTGACTTTTTGGAAGAAGGGCAAAATCTACCTACACAAGAAAGAACTGATATTGAAAATGAAGGTGCAGATATTTCATTAAATGACAACAATATTTCAATTGTGTCATCAGATTTAGTTGTGGATGTTCCTGCAGAGTCCAGAAAAACTATGACAAATCCATCAATATCATCAGGCTCTGCTCACAACAAATGCTCTGACAAAAGTGATACACTTTTGCTAGTTTCTCCAAAAAACGTTTGTCCAGTGCCATCAAATTCTTCAAATCATGGTGAAAACTCTAATAAAAGAAATGGCAAAGCAAGTTTAATAACATCTACTCCATATGAAAAAATCTTGGAAGAATCCATTGCCAAGAAACTAAAAAAAAAGAAAGATGTGAAACCAAACTCTTTGGGAACAACAGATAAAAAATCCAAGACTAAAAGTATCGAAAAGGCTGAAATTACATCGAGCAATTCAGATTCAGAAACTTCTGTGCATTATGATGACTCGACTGATGAAGAGGATTACAATGATGCAGAGTGTCGTTTTTGCCAGGGAAGATTTTCCGAACACACCCGTGGAGAAAAGTGGGCTAGATGTATCGTTTGTTTCCATTGGTGCCACGAAGATTGCGGCGAAGTTGATGGCACAACATTTGTTTGCTCTATATGCGAAAAAAGAACAAGGAAAAAAAACTTTTCTTCGAATAAATTTTAGTGTTGTTACTTTAGATTCTCATTTTGATTACTTCTGAAATAAAACAATATATTATATTCTATCAGTACTTGTTTTTATTTTTTGGTATACTATTATGAGACAGTCTTTTATTAGGAACCCTAACTATCTCATATTACGAGACCAATCTTGAAAATGACAAAAGTGATTTTTTTTATTCATTACCACTTTACAAAAATAGTTAACATTTTTAATAAATTTGATTTGTTAGGGTGTGAAGTATACACAACGATCTATCCTTTAGAAATAAATCCACTTCTAAAAGTTAAATTTGTGCAAAATTATTCAAAAAAAATGAAAAGGTGTCTCATATTAGGTCCCTTTCCTCTATTAGCCCTTTTTTCCAATAAGGATCAGTATAACTGTGCAATGATTTAAAAAACCAGGAAAACTATATCTGCTGATCTTTACAATTATCACTTAAGAAGACAGTTTGAAAGTGGAATAGTTGGAACTCCTTTAAGTATTCTTGTACGAACATAATTAGTAAGACCAGGAACATCAATTGGTAAGGACCAAATCTATAATGTAATTGTTACAGCCCATGCTTTTATTATAATTTTTTTGATAGTGATGCCTTTTATAATTGGAAGATTTGGAAACTGATTAGTACCTCTAATAATCGGTGCCCCAGATATAGCCTTTCCTCCACTAAATAACATGAGATTGTGATTATTACCCCCGTCATTATTTCTGTTAATTATAAGAAGAGCAGAACTCCCTAGATTTATCTGTTCATTGACAACTTGAAATTGTGGGTTTCTTAAGTGTCTTCTAACTTCTAACTCTTCAAGGAAATCCAGTTCTTGTTTCTTAGCACAAATATGTAGTACTTCTGGTTCTGTGTTAGGTGTCAATGAATGTTTTGCGTAGTGGGACTTTTAGTCTATATGCTCATAAATGTTCACTGTATCTGATCTCAAAATTTCTAAGGATTTGATCCAAATAGACAGCATTACATTCTGGACATTTAAGTTTAATCATTCCAGATTCTTTAATGTGGATATTTTTGAATTTACATTTAACAATTTTGTACTAACATTACTTTCTGTTTTAAAAGAAATTGTTGTACTTGTAGCTGAAGATATTATCTTTGAAATATTATTAGAAATATTACCTGCATATGTGATGGTTTTAAACATTTTTATTCCGTTATTTTGTTCAGGAAATATTAGTTTTAATGTATTTTTCATTAATTAATTTATTTATCATATGTAATGGATAACCGTTGGATGTTGCTATTTGTTTAATTGTATTGATTTCCCTAATAAAATTGTATTTTGTTCATAGAGACTGAAAATGCTCTATGTATCATTAAATTGTATGCTGCCAATTTATGTGACATGGGGTGATTGGATTTATATCGAATAGTTACATCAGTGTGTGTTGGTTTTCTGTAAATTGAATAATCAAGTATATTATTAATTCTTTGAATTCTCAAATCAAGAAAACTGATTGAGTTATTTTCTTCAACTTCTAATGTAAATTCAATTTTTGCGTGGATATTATTAATATGTTTGAAAAATACATCTAATTGTCGTTCACTACCCATAAAACAAGCTAATATGTCATCTACATATCTATACTAAAATAAGACATTTTTTGAAATATTACTGTCGAAGATGTTTCTATCTAAATTGTCCATAAAAATGTTTGCCAAAATTGGTGATATAGGGCTTCCCATTGGTAAACCTTCATTTTCAATATATAACTTATTGTAAAATATTGAAATTATTCTGATTAATACATACATCAGATAAATTAAGTATATCAATTTTATTCCTGGATAAATATTTTTATTTCCTAGTAATTTTTGTACAAGTAGTAGACTTTCTTTAGGAGGAATTTTAGTGAACATATTGGTAACATCAAATGAAATTAGTTTAGAGTTATCTTGCAATTTGAATGGTTTTAATTTTTTGATTAGTTCTATAGAATTTTTAATTGAGTATTTAGATATATATCCGTAACTATTCAGTATATTGCTAAGTTTTTTTGCTAAAACATTATTAGGAGTATCAACTAAGAAACTACAGGTCTAATTGGTTTCGTTATTTTATGTAATTTAACGGATCCATATAATTGTGTAGAATGAGGATTTTTATTGACGATGGACGTCTTTTCGTAATTACTTAAAAGATAATTTGAATT
The DNA here is from genome assembly GCA_963921935.1 of Galeruca laticollis. NCBI lineage: Eukaryota > Metazoa > Arthropoda > Insecta > Coleoptera > Chrysomelidae > Galeruca > Galeruca laticollis. The sequence continues at coordinate 182,540,001 of OY998179.1, read as the reverse complement.
ATTCACAATATCTCTTTTATTATTAGAGAACTTTTTTGTTGGGTCTGATCTAAGAACTTGTACATCGCTAGATTATCTAAAGTTATATATCTTCGAATTATAACCATTAGTTGTCAATATGACAGTGGCGTTTCCCTTGTCAGATTTTATAACTGTTAGGTTATTATTCTCTACTTTCTATTTGATTGAATTTAAAACTGTAATGCACGAACTTAGGATCCATGGACTTCTAATAGTATATGTTTCCCATATATCCAACTTGACCCCCTATTTTGCCTACACATGGCCGCCATGTTGTGCTAATTTTAAGTTGGTATTAAAAAGCTACAGTTCATATGCGTTTTCTTGATATTGAGGATTGAACGTTGGTTGGTTGCGCGAAATAATTGACAGCATAATAGAATTGATTAACCAATTAGAATTTAGCTGGATGAACTGACGCGACATTTTCGTTCTGTCAATTTCTGTTTCCTTTGACCCGTTGTTACAATGTGGTTTGACTGATTTGTGACAGCGTCAGGAGTGGCATCAGGTCACATTTCGCAATTTTCGCATTGTATTTGATTGAGTTAAGTGCAAGTTTGATATTTGCGTGTTAACTTTTGGATTATATTTTATATTCCCGTTTTTTTACTTATTAATAGTGGTTAATTAGATTTTGTTAGTAGTGTTATTTTAGTAAGGTAGTTAATAGTATAGTGTTATTTGTAAGATCTAGAACTCTAGGAGATTAGGTACAAACTGTGCTAAAATGCCTTCCTGTTTTGTACGAGGTTGCTCTAACGCTACTTACGTTTCTCGTTTGAAAGAGGGTGTAACATTTCATAAGTAAGTTATATTATTTTTTTGTATCTAAGTTAATTCATATTTGCCTTTTTCTCCAATGTGTAGATTTCCCAGTGATAATACGCTTAAAAGGTCCTGGTTGGTAGCACTTGGAGAAGATCCAGCTTATAATATTGCCTATGAAAGAGTGTGCTCCGAACATTTTGGACAAACCAATTTTGAAGTGGCAGGCGAACGGAAACGTTTAAGAAAAGGGACAATTCCAACCCTAAAACTACCTCAATGGTTTGAAGTAGATCACCTGGAGAAAAGTTATTTACCTAGCTCACCTCCACCTACATGGTATTTTAATTTTAACTTAGTACTCACAAAGAATCAAATTTTTTTTTAATTGTAGTAGCAAGCTGGAAAGTGTTGATTCACCTCAAAGTTCACCAAAATCTCCGACAAAACTTTCTCCAATAAAACGGAGTGATTCAGACTCGTCTCCATCTGCTCATTCTTCTGATATAGTACGGATGGTACAATTCTTTCATCCATATAGGTAAGTTTAAAATTAAAATGTATTATGTATTTTATTTATATAAATTTTACGTAGCATCTATATAATGCCTTAGTACCAAAGTATAACTAGTCTAAAGAAATGTTCTATTTTCAGCAAACCTTCCACTGAAGATACCAATATAAAATTGAGAGAGAAGATTCGCTTTTTGGAGAGGCAATTAAGAGTATGCAGAAAGAAACTAAAAATTTGCAAAAAAACAAGCAGGAGGCGAAAACTAAGAATAAAATCCTTGAACAGTTTATTAACTGAACTAAAAAATAAATTTTCTTTGTCTACCCAAGCCACATCGGATATTATGACATCTCTTCAAGGAGCCCCAGCTGCTTTATTAAAAAGAATGATGTTGAATAGGAAACTGGATGATAGGAAAGTATCAAAGGCAAAAGTTGAAAAAGAATTAAGAAGCTTTGCTATGACTCTACAATTTTATAGCAGCAAAGCTTACAACTATGTAAGAGAAATATTTGGATTTGCGCTTCCTGCCCCATCAACAATTAGTAGTTGGCTGTCAAAAGTGGACTGCAGTCCAGGGTTTACAGCTCCCGCAATATCGTCACTAAAATTAAGAGCTGATGAATTCTTCACTAAAAAGAACAAACAATTAATGGTATCTTTGTTAATTGATGAGATGTCAATAAAAAAAGAGTTGACTAGTGATAGACACACTCAACAAGTATTTGGCTACACTGATATTGGAGCAGGCAATAGCCTTAACAATGAGCAAGATTTGGCTACTGAGGCCTTAGTTTTAATGGTAGTAGGAGTAAACGACCATTTTAAAGTTCCAATTGCATACTTTTTAATTAACAAAATGTCGGGAATTGAAAAGGCAAATTTAATATTGGAAGCGCTGAGGCAATTACAACAAGTAAATTGCAAAGTTTTGTCAGTCACCTGCGATGGACCACATGTTCATTTTAAGATGTTGCAGAGTTTAGGATGTAATGTCACAAATGTTGTAAATCTGAAACCATACTTTTACCATCCCATTACTCACCAGCGAGTTTACGTATTATTAGATGTTTGCCACATGTTGAAGCTTATTAGAAATAATTGGGCAAATATCAAAGTAATCATTGATCCCAGTGGAAATGAAGTGAAATGGGAGTACATAGAAAAACTCTTTAAAATTCAAGATGATGAAGGCTTATACTTGGGAAACAAATTGAGAGGAAAACATATTCAGTGGGAAACAGCAAAAATGAAGGTAGGAATTACATTATTTATTTACTGTAATAAATAGTTTTATTTTGTATAAAATTTTATCAGATTTATATTTTTCTCTTCATAAAATAAAAAGTGGATATACGTAAATTTCCTATCGACTATGCCATCTGTTTTGTGGATTGTGTGATACATATAATTTTCTGATTCCATAAAGTAGTAAATATAATGTCATTTTATTTTGTTTTAACCCGAAGTCTTTATACTTGCTCCGCACTCTATTTGTTCTATGTGCACTTATAAAGAAACTGTAAAAAACTTATTAGAACTCCTACACTGCCACTCTTAATTATCTGGTGTCAAAATATTTGCAAAATATGTGTACGTTGGGGTTACATTATTATGTAAATGTTTTATTTTTAGGTGAACATTGCCGCTCAGACTTTGAGTAATAGTGTTGCAGATGCACTTGAATTTTTGTGCGATACTTTGCATCTCGATGATTTTAAGGGAGTCAAACCTACAGTAAATTTCATAAGAAATATTGACCAGTTATTTGACTTATTAAATTCAAGAAATTTATATGGAAAGGGTATGAAAACTCCAATGCAAGAAAAGAATGAAGCTACCTGGAAACCAGTTTTGGAAGAAATATTGGTATATTTGGAAAATTGCAGAACCCAAACTGGCAGGTTGTTGTATACTACAAAAAAGAAGACACCATTTCTGGGATTTATTGTTTCGGCAAGGTCGCTATTGAGTATTTATGAATATGAAGTAGTGACCAAGAAAACTTTACAATTTTTGTTGACTTATAAATTCAGCCAAGACCACCTTGAGCTATTTTTCTGCAGCGTTAGGTAAGTTTATTGATTTGGACCATGTATAACTCAATCAATTTTAATTTATGTGTACTCTTTCTACATTTAACTTTATTTTCAGATCTCGAAATGGATGGATTAATAATCCAAATGCACAACAGTTTATGCACACATATAAAAGGCTACTAGTGCATCAGGATGTAAGATCTAATACAGGAAACTGTCTGGCACAAGATCCAACTAATATTCTAGTTGTCTCCAGCAAGAAAGAAAACATATCAATAAGTGACATACATTCAGAAAGAAATACTGAAATGGATAATGTGGAAATATATAATGAACTTTTATATTTCTTTATGCCACCAAATTTAGGCGAATATGCTGAAAATGTAGTATCATACATCAGTGGGTTTGTGGTCAGATCATTATTAAAATCAAGGAAAATAAAATGTCAGCCATGTGCAGAATCCCTGTATATGCCACAAACGGATGACCAGGACACAACCTTGGCATATTTAAATTTTATTAATCAAGGACGGTTATTTATTCCTTCAAAAAGTGTAAGAGTTATTTGTTCTACCATCGAAAAAAAAATACAGTTGATCAGAAAATTGTCTGGCACTATGTTACCTGTTAAAGATAATTTCATTAATGTACTTTTAAAAGAAGCTGATTATTTATTTGAGCAAGGAAACATTTTTGGTAATTTGAAACATTTTGATTTGTTAGAAATAACAGATACTCCACATAGGCGAATATTAATTAAACAAATTATTAGATGTTATGGTTCGATTAGACTACATAGTTTAACAAGAAATATAAATTTTAATGTAAATGGAAAGAATATTCGTCAAATATTTAACAAATTAGTTCTTCATAAACATCAATAAAATTTTACTGTTTTAAATGAAACTTACTGTTTCAAGATAATTCCACAGTATATTGAAAACTTTTAAAAACTCTAAGAAAATTGACAATTGTTTCTATATAAAAATATCATCGTCAGAATGACAGAAGTTACGTTTCATTTGATGCCTATTTGGTGTTTAATAGTGAAGTGACCTACCTAGTGATTGACTTAATATATGTAAATAGAAAAAAGAAGGTATGATATTACAACTACTGAAGCTTAGATGTTACTAGCCCTATGGAGATATCCTGGATATCTTTTTCCAATTAAGATCAGTATAACTGTGCAATGATATAGAAAACCAGGAAAACTATATCTGCTGATCTTTACAATTATCACTTAAGAAGACAATTTAAAAGTGGAGAACTCCCTAGATTTATATGTTCATTGACAACTTGATATTGTGGGTTTCTTAAGTGTCTTCTAATTTCTAACTCTTCAAGGAAATCCAGTTCTTGTTTCTTATTACAAATATGCAGTACTTCTAGTTCTGTGTTGAAACAAATGTCTAAACACAGAGGCACTTTACATCCAGTGCATAACACTTTTGTCCTTTTTGTTTGGCCACAGTGCTACAAAGCCTGCATCTTCTGTATGTGTTAATTTTTTGTGGAAAATTTATTTGGTTTTATTTCAGGTTTTGGGCCATTCATATCTTTTTATAAATAAACACTTCGTAAAATTTATAAATTTTTTTCCATAATTCCAACTTAGGTATACACAATAAGCAGTAACTAGTGTAAATAATAAAGTATACTTTTTTCTCTCACCGTTTCATATTTTTGTATCAAGTGTATCATAAATTATTTCTGCTTTGTTCTTTAAACCGGTCCTGTACGAATCACGTGACTTCAGGCCGGCCAACTTAAAATTAGCACAACATGGCGATCACAGTAAAGGAGTCAAAACGAATATCCTATTAGTAGTCCATGGATCCTAAGTTCGTGCTGTAATGTCATTTTTTGTATGACGCTTAACTTTTGACGGTTCAATATTTTTGATTAAGTTGGCAGGTGTCAAGTAGATGTTTTGCGTAGTGTGATTTATCTGGTTGTTTTAATCTATATGCTCGTAAATGTTCACTGTATCTGATCTTAAAATGTCTAAGGGTTTGACCCAATCAGACAGCATTACATTCTGGACATTTAAGTCTATATATACCAGACTTCTTTAACCCTTTGATGGGCGCGAGGTAACCAGTTGCTGTAGAGATTTGTTTTAAGGTGCAATAAACTTAAAACTGTATTTTTTGCATACATATTTTTTGGTTTTTTGAAAAGGATAAAAACTAGGAGTTCATACCGCTTCATTATTATTCAACTTTATTATGTTTTTTAAGTGTCATAATACTGATAAAAATTTAAAAAAATAGTTACTAATCATTTTGTTACATATTTTTTAAACATTTTTCATTTTCCGTGAAATTTGTTGAAACAAATGTCTAAACACAGAGGCACTTTACATCCAGTGCATAACACTTTTGTCCTTTTTGTTTGGCCACAGTGCTACAAAGCCTGCATCTTCTGTATGTGTTAATTTTTTGTGGAAAATGTGTTCCAGCGCCGTTTAGCCTTACTTCATCTGGTACTAGACGTTTATTGCTAAGAAAAGGAGTAGGTTTGTATCTTCGCTTTCTCGATGAATATCCCCCTATTAGTTGTCTCGCTAGGTTTATTCTAAATAGTTGATCATTTTTTGTATTGTTAATTTTCATCAAAATAAAAGCATTTATAATTGCCATATCTAACAAATAATAAAAGATTCGAAACCACCACTTAGTACTTTTTCGACCAATTTCATAATTTTCTCTAAGCTGGTCATATCTGTCAACCCCTCCCATAGTTTTGTTATATTCAGCTACCAGCCGAGGACACGAAACATTGATTTTTTCTCCTAATTTATTTTTCCTAAGAACATATGTTGTGTCCTTTGGAGAAAAACATGTTGATAAAAAGTGTACGGAATTATTATCCATCCAGGTTACTGCAGATGTTTTATTGTTAGTTTTGAACATAAACTCGCCTCTGGATAATTTTGTCTTAGTTTTCATCATTTCTGGTAACCCTTTTCTGTTAGTTCGTATGGTACCAATATAGCGAAAATATTATTTTTTCTCAACTTTTCCATCAAAGAATATGTTGTAAAAAAATTATCAAAGACAACAAGACTATGTCTCCTTTTTAGATTAGAGGTAAGTTGAAGAACCACACGTTCTCCAAGAGGAATTGCTCCAAGGTTGTGCTCAGATTTCCCTACATATATATCAAAATTATAAATGTACCCAGTTTTAGAGTCCGCAAGGCACCAAACTTTGTATCCCTATTTTATTGGTTTTTTGGGCATATATTGCTTGATCCCTGATCGACCTTTGAAAGGTATCATTGACTCATCCACTGCTACATACGATGAAGGTACATAGAATGCACTAATAGTGTGTTGTAAACCATCGATTAGTGGTCTTCGTTTGTGCAATTTATCATAGCCTATTTCACCCTTAGGTACAGCCGTTGAGTTGTCATTTATGTGTAAATTTTCTACAAGTTTTTTGAACCGTTTAGAGTTCATTACTTGCAGTCTACTTGGAACATTCAAATAAGGATCACTTGACCAATAATTAGCCACTCAAGGTAGTTTATGAAACCCCATTATAATCATGACACCAAACAGAGCTTTGATTTCTTCTGCAGTTGTTTCAGTCCAAAATTTTGAAGGACCAGGACCATCTTTTTTGTTAGATCTTCTCCGAAGGTTTTGCGAGGCGTAGAGATTAGTCTGATCTACGATAGCCTGTATCATTTCTGGCGTAAAAATTTTTAAAAAATAATCAATTTCCTTGTTTTTGATACAAAAGTTATGAGTTGAAGAAGGGTTATACTGATCGAAGTCTGTTTCCAATAAATCGAAATATTCAGTATTGTCGTTCCATTCTTCCTCACTATCAGTGCCAGAGGAGCTGTTATCGTCTTCTTCAGGCACTTCAAGATCTTCTAGTATCTCAGGAACGTCGGTGTGGAATTCCTCTTCGACGTCACAACTTTGTTGTGTGGATGTTTGAATGGCGATGGTACTATCAAGAAGATTGTGAGACGGTGAACAAGAACGTGTTGACAAACTTCTTGTTTTTAAAATTTCTGTATTTTCTAGCTCCTGAAACTCATTTTCTGCGCCTTTGTCTCCTTCCTCGTCAGAATGTATTTCGTTGTCCGGTAGGCTAAAAAAGTAATGTGAGGCCTCTTTTGCTTGCCTAGGATCATCCAGATTCCATTTATTCATATTTGAAACTGAGCTACAACTCAGATTGTACAGTCCCACTGCCGTATCTAAAGAGTACGCTATTCCTTGATATATGGCAGCACACTAGAAAGTGGTAAATATTATTCCCATTACCTACTCAATGTGATTTTGTAAGTGGGAATTCGTCTTCCCAGTGCCCATCAAAGGGTTAATGGGGATATTTTTGTTTTTACATTTAACAATTTTGTACTCACATTACTCTCTGTTTTAAAAGAAATTGTTGTATTTGTAGCTAAAGATATTATTTTTGAAATATTATTAGAAATATTACCTGCATATGTGATGGTTTTATAATTTTTTATTTCATTAGTTTGTTCAGAAAATATTAGTTTTAATGCCGCTTTTTCCTCTTTTTTATTAATTAATTTATTTATAATATGTAATGGATAACCGTTGGATGTTGCTATGTGTTTAATCGTATTAATTTATTTATCAAAATTACATTTATTCATTAAAATATCTCCTTTTACTGTTGTTTTATTTATTTCCTGATTAATTATTTGAATAAGAATTTCATTGTTATTTTCAAAAATAAAGGCACTTTATTATTGCAAAAAATTCATATTTTTCTTAAATCCTACACGATTTAAAAAAAATTTATTTGGTTTTATTTCAGGTTTTGGGCCATTCATATCTTTTTATAAATAAACACTTCGTAAAATTTATAAATTTTTTTCCATAATTCCAACTTAGGTATACACAATAAGCAGTAGCTAGTGTAAATAATAAAGTATACTTTTTTCTCTCACCGTTTCATATTTTTGTATCAAGTGTATCATAAATTATTTCTGCTTTGTTCTTTAAACCGGTCCTGTACGAATCACGTGACTTCAGGCCGGCCAACTTAAAATTAGCACAACATGGCGATCACAGTAAAGGAGTCAAAACGAATATCCTATTAGTAGTCCATGGATCCTAAGTTCGTGCTGTAATGTCATTTTTTGTATGACGCTTAACTTTTGACGGTTCAATATTTTTGATTAAGTTGGCAATTTTGAATTTCTCATCTAGAAAATTATTTGAATTATTGTGTAAATTATTCCAAGTGTTCCAAATGCTACTTTTTTTCTTCTTTCTTGACTAATAATGTGAGAAATTAAACCAAATCCATGTAAAATTAAAATATAAACTTCTGGATGACCAAAAAATCAAAATAAATGTTAATATAAAATAGGATCTCCTCCATCTGCTGGGTTCAAAAATGAAGTATTCAAATTTCGACCTGATAATAATATTGTAATGGCTCCTGCCAAAACTGGTAATGAAAGTAAAAGTGAAATTGCTGTAATTATTATTGCTCAAACAAATAATGGTATTCGATCTAATGTGATTACTTTTGGTCGTATGTTAATTACAGTATTAATAGAATTAATTGCTACCAAAATTGATGAGATTCCGGCTAAATGTAATCTAAAAATAGCTAGATCTACTGCATAACCTCCATGAGCAACATTAGATGAAAGTGTGGGGTAGACTGTTCATCCTGTTCCTGCTCCTCTTTCGACGGTTCTTCTTATAATTAATAGAAATAATGACGGGGGTAATAATCAAAATCTCATGTTATTTATTCGAGAAAAGGCTATATCTGGGGCACCGATTATTAGGGTTACTAATCAGTTTCCAAATCCTCCAATTATAAAAGGCATCACTATAATAGAATATTATACACCAAGGTGGTGAAGACTGTTATTATTGACCGAGCATCAAGATTATTTCGCGAGGGGCTTTGCCCCGAGCGGAATAAGGTGCGAGGCCTATAAATGTCTTCACCACCGTGGTGTATATACAATTTTTTCCATTACTAGCCAAATTTAAGATAAAAATTAAAAATGAAATCTTTTGTTGTGAAAATCGAGTAGCACAGGAATGTAAATTCGCCTTTCTACTAATAAAACAAAAATCAAGTAATCGGATGCAGATTGACATTTCCACTAGTAAAACTTATTTTCAAATAACGGGTGCGTTCAGAAAACATAACTTATAACTCAACCGTTGCGTGGGCTCTCACTAGCAACGAATGGTTGACGTGTGCCTTCTAAACGATAATTTTAAGGAAAGTATGAAGCTTCATACAGAATGCAATTACAATATTAGTGCTTAGAAAAGTTAAACTCGGAACGTCATCGAAATCTTGCATTCACATTAGCTGATTTTTGGTCGCGCCCTCTTTGTCAATGTAGAAACGTCAAAGCCATCAAATCAGAGAAAGAAGAAGTGGAGAAACTGTTACGTAAAGTGTTAAGTATAATTACTAAAATTATTAATGATGAACTGCAGGGACCGCTTACAAGGTTCTACGGCTAAATGTACGAATTGTAATTGTTAATTTGTTCATTGTGGATGTATCTTGAATATTGAAAAATTAAAATTATATATTAGATGATGATAATATAATTGATATAATCAGAAATATGATGATGCAATAGAAGATTTTCAGGAACCATTACCACATGATTTTAACGTGAGAAGACGTGGTTTTCCTGATAAAAACAGGAATTATTATGAAGAAATATTTCCAGCGTATAATGTCATGCTGTATTTTATTTCTGTATTTATTGCATTAATCTAAAAACATCACAATCTGCAACATGTTTTCCTCCGTGAGCGCACTTAAAAACTGCTTACAAACATGGCGTCCGCTCACCAAACATGTTAGACAACAGTTGTGTTTTCTGAACGCACCCAACGTTTGTAATTATCGCCATGTTGTAGTTACGAGATGTCATCAGTCATTATAGAGCGTTTTCACATCCGCCATGTTGGCCCCCACTACTCACCGCTTGGGGGTAAAACAATACCAGCTGTTTCAATGCATTTGTTATGAAGGCGAATGTAAACATTGCATTTTTTAGTTAATAAAAATTGTTTATGTATTTATTAAAGTAATTGACGTTGGTGTTGATTATCAATAGACAAACTCCTTTTTATTAAAAAAAAATAAATTCAATTATCGTACAGTTTTCGTGCAAAAAGTGGTTTTTATATCGGGTGTGTCGGAACATATTATCCTTTACAAATGAATGTATAAATAAAAGCATAAATAAAACTGCTCCATCATGAGCCAATATTTCATGACTCTCAGTGGTGATGTCCGAGATCGTTACATTCAAAAAATTAGTGTAATTGATAATTTCGACCCATATACATTCACTAAGGAACACTATAATATTGATCTTGAAGATTTGCCTAAAGTAGATTACATTGATATAGTTAATTATTTTGTACTGTCCCACAGTTACTATACCGGGAAACAATTAAAAAGTATTAAAAGTTTAGAAGCTTATAAATATTATAAATCTGGTTTTGTTTTGGAAATAAACTGTACTAGAGTAGGAGAAAATTATGTGACTGTAGGAAAGGTAATAATATAAATACATTTTCATTTATTCATAGTCGTCAGTGTAAATAATATACTCATTACTAATTATATTTGATAAAATATAGATTAAACATTCTCAGAGGATGAATGATACTCCGCTTCATCCATGGGTGGTAATTTTACCAGAAGGTGACATCTCAAGTGCCCACTGTAATTGTATGGCTGGACTTGGAGAAGTTTGCAGTCATACTGCAGCGTTAATTTTTGCTATTCATCTCGAACAAAATAAAGATAGTGCATCATGTACTGATAAGTTATGTTCTTGGAATGTACCAAAAACAAATCAACCTTTAGTTCCTCAAAGAGTGAGAGATATCAAATGGGGCAAAAATATTAGTTCATTTAAAGGTATTTTTATAAGTATAGTAAAACTTTTTTTTAATTTTTAACACAAACTATAAATAAACCTACGTATTTTATTGCAGATGTTGAACAATTAAAGGTTTCACTTTTAAGCAGAGAGAATTTTCATAACTTTTTATCAGAAGTTGAAATTGCTAATCCTTCAGCTGCCATCTTAAGTGTTGTCCAGCCTTTTGCATCTCAAAGAACGATAAGTAATGTTGAACATTTACCAAGTACCTTAGATAAATTGTATGAAACAATTTATGAAAGTTATTCGTTACAAGAATTAAGAAGTGTAAATATTAACTTGTCAATTTCAAAAAATGAACAAGAAGCTGTACAGAAAATAACATTGAAACAATCAAAAAGTCATAATTGGTTTAAGTACAAAGCTGGGAGAATTACATCATCTAATTTTAAATTGGCTTGTAAAACATCAGTCGATAAACCATCATTATCTTTAATAAAAATTATATGTTATCCTCTCAAAGTATCGATCAAAACAAAACAAGTAATGTATGGTATTAATCATGAAGATATTGCAAGAAAAGATTATGAAAGCTTAATGAAATTGCATCAAAATCTACAAATCACATTATCGGGATTAGTCATATCAATAGACACTCCTATGTTTGCAGCATCCCCTGATGGGTTCGTTTCTTGTAAGTGTTGTGGCCCAGGGTGCATAGAAATTAAATGCCCCTACAGGTTACTGGATTCAAGAGTATCAATAAAAAATATTGCCGAGTTAAGAGATAGTTTTTTATTAATAGATAAAAACAATAGTATAAAATTGAAAAGAGATCATGCATATTTTTATCAAGTTCAATTACAAATGTATTGTACTCAAAGACGTTATTGTGATTTTGTTATATGGTCAAAAAAAGAAATATGCATTGATAGAATAATGTTTGATTTAGAATTTTTGACTGTAAATTTACAAAAAGCTTGTGATTTTTACTCATTGATATTAAAACCTGAATTGCTGGCGAGATGGTATACACAGTCAAGATATTTATTTCAATTAGAAGTGTGGTGTTATTGTTTGCAGCCAGATGATGGTAGGGATATGATAAGAGGTTCAAATGAAAATTGTAAAATCAAATGGTTTCACAAACAATGTGTTTCAGTATTTGAAATACAAGAAACTCAATTTTGGTTTTGTACAGAATGTTCCTCACAATTCAATGAAATAATTATAGAGAGTATGAAAGGGATCGAATGAATAAACAACAAATTCGAATGAAATAGTTTTATTTATTTAAAAATAACCTTTTTGTATCATTACAAAATCTTATCATTTTGTAGATGCATTGTAAGTTGAAGTCAGTAGTTTACTTTTTAAACTTCTTTAAGAAAATAGTTAATTTTACTGATAATTTTTTTTAAGTAAGAATACCACTAATCCGTATTATATACATACACAATCATTATTTAAAAAAAATAGTAGGTACTAAAAGAGAATTATTATATGAGTAATTTTTCATACTAAGTAATAAATTAGTGAAACATCGAATAAAAAATTACTGTAACTTATAAATAAAAAACAGGTTAACAAATGTTTATGCAACTATGGAAGAACACAAGTTAATTAAACCACAACAAACAACAACCATTTCATCAAAGAAGCATACATCATTTTCACCAGGATAAAGCATGTAGATTGGAATCGTACCTGCTAAGATCTTATATTTCTGTCTTAAAAGTCCAATGACTCTTTCGACATGAATTCGAACATTTGCAATGCGTCGAGTCTCTTCTAATCCCTTGGGGTGCAATTGACTTTTACCTGTAAAAAATAATGTATATTGTTTTAAAAATTATAAGAAGTTTTTGTTTTTAATAATGATTTGTGTACCTTTGGTAAAAATAGGAATTTTAAGAGAAGCCCCTAAAGGATGAAGAAATTCTTCGATTAAGAAGCCGCGATCAGCCATAACAAGATCTCCTGGTTCAATTTTCTCCAAAATTCCACAATCTTCTGTAATAAACTTATCACTAGCACGTCCTCCATAACTTGGAGAAATGAAACAAATGGTTCCTTGGGGTGTTATTCCAATCAAAATTTTGACAGTTTTGTGGTGCTTGTATGATGACCAACACTGTGCATTGGACTTTAAAATTGATGTGCTTTCAATAAATACTTCAAAGCAATCAATTATAACTCTAACTTCATCACTGAAAGCTTCTTTAAAGCAGGAAGGCATTGTAGAATGAAGGGTTTCTTTGTCAGGCCAGTGGATGAGTGGTAGTAGAAGGTAATATAACACATGCACACGTTTTCTAAAATACCTACTTACTGTGAAAACGAGCAGTTGTTTGAATGTAGGAAGGGAACTTGGTTTAGAATTCTTGGATAGGTATGGAGACACCAGTTTGTGGAGAGCTTGTAACAATTTGAAATTACTCAAACCAGTAAAATACTTAGTTTTTTTATTATCTCCCTGGAACGAGCTTTCATCCAAATTTAACGTGACCATTTGTGCTCTTATCTTGTCATTTTCAGTAGTCGTTATGTCAAGTCTATTCAGTAAAGCAGTTAAGTCTTCCATTGTCATGTCTGTCTGAGTGCTTTTCCAATTTAAAGATTCATTTTCAAATAGTTCAGCATCACCTTCATTCATTATTTCATTGCCTGCTTCCATGACTTCTCTATCTGAACTTTCATTCATCGTTTTAATCTAAGATAAATAATTTAATTATTTTTAAGTTATAATATAAAATAAATATAAAAAATGACTAACTCTCTTCTGATGCCTGTTATATCTTTGTAATGCGGATTTTCTTTTGATTGATGTTCCAATACTGCATCCTAAGTGCTGACATGGAATCCAATCTGGACTGTTTTCTTCTGTTAATGCGGCTGGCTTTCCTATAATGATTATGTACTTTTTGATAATTATAAAATGATATCAGAATAACAAGAAAATTGAATAATGATATTACCTGAAAGAAAGTGTTTATGACAAATTCTTGAATGCTTTAATCCAGACTCACTTAACGGTCCCAGTTTTAATGCTTGTACCCAAGCAGTTTGCCTCTTTTTTGAAAGTTCAATCAATTTTTTATGCTTTTCTACATCATGTTTTAGTACACAATTCTTATCACTAATTATTGCTGGTATTCTATAAAAATGTGCACCATCATCTTTCTTTGAATGTGTTTTACAACTTAACACAATGCATGAGTGAACCATTTTGACACTAAAGTAAAAACTAACATCAATAAAATCTTAAATTAAAATTAAAGGGACTAAAATTAAGAAGTGCTCTAATATCCTAACCTGCCTAGTTTTATAAACAAAGTTCAGGTTATAATATAACTAAGTAAAAATAGACTATTATTACATGACTCTGATTACTACTTCTACAATTTCGTAAACCATATTAGCATACTAACATTTTGCGCACTACATATATAACCACCGGCTGACACTCGATATAAGAACCACTTTTTGCCGGAAAACTGTACGATAATTGAAAGTATTTTTTTTTAATAAAAAGAAATTTGTCTATAGATAATCAACACCAACGTCAATTACGTTAATAAATACATAAACAATTTTGATTAAATAAAAAATGCAATGTTTACATTCGCCTTCATAATAAATGCATTGAAACAGTGGTTTTGTTTTACCCCCAAGCGGTGAGTAGTGGGGGCCAACATGGCGGATGTGAAAACGCTCTATTGGTTGAGCGTGAATTTAAAACTAATGGCATTAGTGCTATTCAACACTTCGATCTTGATTCCGATTTTGTTTATAATCGCAATCAAAAACGGATTGATATTTGTTGAACGACCAAAAAAATTGTCATTTGTCATGTCATTTTACAAATGAAATGAACTAATATTGACATAACATCATCATTATTTTAGTTCATTTCACGTGTATTTCACACTGTTCACAAGTTCATTTAGTTTAATCACGTTCAATTTTATAAAAGGTGTTCTGTTAACTAAAAATGTAATATACAATTGCAAAATATCACTCACATCACGTAACCCATAGACAAACGGTAGTTTTTTAAAATTTTTCGGCCAATCACATGCTTCCGATTTACGATTGTTTGCAATAGCATCATAATTTTAGACCGATTATGATCAGAGTGATCGATTGATATCGAAAATGTATTGTTGAACATGTTGTTTTTTAAATGACAGGAAATGATTGTAATCGATTGTGGCGTTGAATAGTACTATTGTTATTCAAATAATTTTTTCTGAAATCGTCAAGAAAGCTTGTCATGACAGAACTCAGGTTGGTCATAAAAGTGTCACTTTAAAGACTAGTCACTTTCATGATTGTACAAGACTCCTGTCACTTTACAAGACTCATCTGTCATTTTTAGACTGCAATTGAATTAGAAATCGATACTTATTTTATGAAACGTTTATTTAATATGATTAAAAACACTAACAATCAAATACAACAAATATTATTAATTGGTATTAGAACTATGAAAATTAATGTTAATGCTGCCGACACTAGTATTATGCACATTAGAAAAGTTTATTCCAGGTATATAATTCAAAGCATTATTATTTCTGTTTTCTGTTGCGTTAGCTATGTTTGACAACACTACTTTTTCGTTGACATATATATTAGGAATATTAACATTGTTGATATATTTTTTCAGTTTAAATCTATTTTTATTTTTGAAAAACGATTTCAGAAAAAATATAATACATCACTGGTCATGAAAGTATCTCTGCTTGACTCGGAGGCTTTGAAGAGATACTCGGATGCTACGCATCCTCGTACTCTTCAATAAGCCTCCTCTTC
Organism: Galeruca laticollis; assembly: GCA_963921935.1. Classification (NCBI taxonomy): domain Eukaryota; kingdom Metazoa; phylum Arthropoda; class Insecta; order Coleoptera; family Chrysomelidae; genus Galeruca; species Galeruca laticollis. Next base: position 182,523,954 of record OY998179.1, on the reverse strand, counting down.
AGCAAAGTTTCACTTTCATGACTTGTAATGTTATACACTATTATGGTGTTTGGTAATTTCAAACAGCAAATACGTTAAAGACATTCTCCTGGGTATACAAAATTATGTTGCACACGTTTTTGTTAAACTACTATCCCTGGATTCTCAAAACGTTTGAATTTGTCCATTATTGACCTAGGTTAAGAATAGAAACAATTATTAACTACTAATAGAGAAATTCAACTTCTCAGTTGGCTAGAAGACGCAATAATTGCCACTTTCATAGCTAGTAGTGGAAAAAAAAAGATAAAAGCATGTGCTGTAACAATTACATTATAGATTTGGTCTTTACCAATTAATGTTCCTGGTCTTCCTAATTCTGTTCGTACAAGAATACTTGAAGAAGTTCCAACTATTCCACTCAAACTGTCTTCTTAAGTGATTATTGTGAAGATCAGCAGATATAGTTTTCCTGGTTTTCTATATCATAGCACAGTTATACTGATCTTAACTGAAAAAAAGATATCCAGGAGACCTCAATAGGGCTAATATTATCTAAGCTTTAATATTTGTAACATCACATCTTTCTCTTCTTTTTTCTATTAAATTATATTAAGTCAATCACTAGGTAGATCACTTCTTGATCTAGCCAAAATAATTATCAAACATCAGATAGGCTTCAAATGAAAAGTAACTTCTGTCATTCTGACGATGATATTGATTTATCGAAACAATTGTCAATTTTTTAGAATTTTTAAAATCATTTCAATATATTGTGGAATCAACTAGAAATAGTAAGTTTCATTTAAAACAGTAAAATACTCCAATATCATATTATTATACATTCTGACGATGATATTTAATATCGAAACCAATGTCAATTATCTTAGAATTTTTAAAATCATTTCAATATATTTTGGAATTAACTAGAAACAGTAAGTTTCATTTAAAACAGTAAAATATTCCAATATCATATCATTATACATTCTGACGATGATGTTTAATATCGAAACCAATGTCAATTATCTTAGAATTTTTAAAATCATTTCAATATATTGTGGAATTAACTAGAAACAGTAAGTTTCATACTCAGTTATCATACATTTAGCTGAACAGATGATGGGAAGAACCAAACTTTTGATTAGCATATTAGATGGAAAATTAGAAAATATTTATTCACACATTAGATCAAAAAGAGGGCTAATAAATGCCGTAGGCAAAGATGATAAATGGATTTTTGGAAATCTTGACTCAGATGATGAAGTCAGGTGTGATAATGCAATAAAATCTTGCAACAAAATTGAAAAGAAGTAATTCATGAAGTTCATTTGCAGATATCTTTAAATAAAAATTTGTAGTTAAATCAACAAAAACTTTAAGATAATGTAGAAACATTTCATATATCGATAGAACATAAAATAATTTTATTATTTTTTATAGCACAATTTCACAGATCAATCTGGATTGTCAAAACTTAATCATATTAATTGATAATATTGAAAATGCAGTTAATTTCCTGAATTAAATTCTATTCACAGTTCAGTGATTTCAAATCAAGAATTCATAGAAATAATAAAATATTTATGAACAATTTATAACGAAGAACAAATTCCGAAACTTAGTAACATTTTAACATATTATTTACTCCTGGGTTCACAAGTAACTACTTTTTCCAATTTCAAAACAATTTTTGCTATTCATGCTCATATACTCAAATTCAAGCCCGCTGAAGTTTACCATTTATATCCTATTATGCAAAATCATGAAATATTCATTCTTTCACAACCCTACTTGGTCAAAGCCGTAGATAAATCTACACTATTAAAAGAAGAATGTCCAATACTAAAAAACGAGTATTATTGCCTAGATGACTTCAAATCAAGAGATAATTGCACTTTGGAATTATTAGACGGTCAATCTTCCAAGTATTGTTACGCCAATGATGCAAATCTTCAAGAAACCAGTATAGAACAAGTAACTAATGATTAAGTTTTGATGATTCCAAATCCAGTAATAACAGTATTCTCCAAATGCATTTCCAGAAAATTTTAAAATTCATATAGGAGAAGAAACATTTTCAACTAATATGCAGATTCGAAAAGGAAAATCAATTATTTTACCGAAATTGGATGCAAAATTCTTAGAAGTCCAAAAATATAATTCGCCAAATTTGAACAGAATTGATTTTGAAGGACCGTATGAGATTAATAAAATTGCCAAAAATATAAAACCAATTATAGAAGTAGAAACTACGAAAACGCATACAACAGTTGGATTATTTTCGACACTAATAATAATTTGTATTGCTATAACAATTTTTTATTTCATAAGAAGATACAAAAAGATGAAAAGAAATCAGAAAAAAGCAAGAAAGAAGAAATGGAATTGGAAAAAAGACATTTAGAATCGAAAAGTTATTCCATTTTTTCCAGTCTTAGGGATGGAAGAGTTACAGGCCTAGAAATTTCGAACACCATAAAAATAGAAGATGCAACGTCAACGTTAATTTATATTCGTTCCAGGTTTAAGATTTTAGTTCGAAATCAAGAGTGACTGCTCGTCACTCGCGCCATGTCACGTCTCGACTTTGCCCTCTTTTAAATATTTTTGCGCTAGACGACAGACACTCTTATACCGAAAATTTCGTCTTTTCCCTTTCCCCGCAATTCTATTTTTTTTAATTAATTAAAAAGTATATTATTTACAGGCAAAGTATGCATACATTTGCCGTATAATTCATATATGATCTTCCATTTGCAGCATCAATGATAATTTTCCATACATTTATTGAAAAGATTTTCAGTTCTAAAAAATAAAAGTTGTAACTTTTGTAAAAATATTTCTAAATTTGAAAGTTTTTCATGTGTGGTTTCGATACTTCGCTAAAAAAATCAATGTCACTACCGGTGATTCATTTATTACAGGTGTGGTGGTCGATGATTAAATTTCATTCACCCTGATGCCCTGAATCTCGTTATTCTTGACGTCGTTCCCAACGTCATGCATACGCAAGGCTGTGAATGCTCTATTTGCGAATAGTTCCTGAAAATGATATCCTCGAGCACGGTTCCTACAATCATCGAATTGTATAGTCCTTCACAACAGCGTCAGTTGACGTTACAATACAAATGTCATTTGTCATTTTGTTATGTCAAATATAAATATCAACAAGCTTTTCAAATATGTTTATCAATTTCTTCTATAAAAATGAATTCTACAAACCCAAATTGAAGAGGCAAAGAAATAATAATAATTTACTCATTTGGAACATTTTCATGAAGTGTATTTAGTCCAACAGCAAAAGCTATTCTGTAACTTCTCGTTACGGTAACGATTATCATGTTAAGAATACTTTTTCAGAGTAGATTCTGTAATAATATCGTTGCGTTAAAATCTAAAGACAAAACATAACGATAATATTTTTACAATTTTATAAAGGTTGGTATATTTTTGACATATTGTGTAGTTGTGTTAAGCTGGAAAAGATTACCTATATATTTGTTTATAGAAGTTTTGTTAAATAAGATTTTTATTCACTTATTCACGTAACGTTTATTATGGATAAAAACAAAGTCAAAAGACCAAGACAATATAGGCACAATGTATTTGGATGAATTGAATACAAAAATGGACCGTTTAGGAATAACAAATTTGATGCTATAAGCCCTGTTATTATTAAAAACATAGGTACGTATAATACTTGATTTTTTTTTATCAGCATTATCCATAAAAGCAGTAATTACATATGTTTTTTGTTATAGTTTTCACCAATTTCAGACATTTACCGACTGGAAGTGTCAAGTTAAAGCAAAGACAAGAAAGAATAGAATTATCACAAAAGATACAGGAAACATAGAGTATCCTATTAAACCTTTATCAGATACTGAAGAACGATTACTAGATGTTAAAGGTTGGGTAGAAGTCAACGGCAAAACCCATGTCCATGAAATAGGAATAGGTATGAATTACGTGGTTCTTTAAATTTGGTTATATCCACTTAAATTTTAAAATTGCAGACATACCAAATAATGAAGGAATTAGAGAAGAATCAGAGAAAGAGTCCCCAAATCAAAGTGAGATTCCTAAGAATCAACCAGTTGAACACTCGGCTGAAGAGTCACTTAAAAGACCATCAAAGAAAGAAAAACGTCAAGTACTGGGGTGCAAACTTTGAAAGAAAGTAATTGTAATGATGAAAGTGAAAAAATAACAATCCTGAAAGGAATTGCAAAAAATGTTAAAGAAAGGAGGGTGATATAGGAAAAAAATGCTAAACCTGCGTTAATTCAATCTTCGGGTAAAGTATCCTGATTATGATTTTGTGTTAGACTTGGATTCATATTCTTAAATTGCCCACAGTGTGCCCCCCTGTCCGTAAGTTGGTGTCAACTTTTTTGGTATTGATTTTAGTTATTAAGTTATTTTTCATTTCTACATGTTCTAAATCCTAAAACGCGATAGCCTAATATCAATATTTATTAGTAGTAAACAAGATTCGTCATAAAGTATCAATATAGCTCAAGTGGAAAGTACTTTTATTTTTGAAAATATCAAAAAATTGCACTTTAAAAAGTTGTTAGCAATTGAATTTAATACTCACTTGCAGAGTTACAGCCACCAGAGTCTAGTATTATTTCACTTTCTGTTTCAAATTTTGTTACAAACTGTTACATATACTTTAATCAGTATTATTGGGAAAAATCGTATACAGTGTTCTTTAAAACCCGACAGACCAATTTTTTCATTCGAAGTGATAGAGTAGTACTTTCTAAGTAGTTAAATTATTTTCTACTACTCTGCCTTGACGAGTACTACTTTATCACTTAGAATAAAAAGTTGTCCTATGTAAGGTTTTAAAAAATTTGCATTGCCGTTATGTTTAGTAAAATAACATAAAAAAATAATTCACTAAAACAACTTCAATTATCTTCCTATAAAAGAGTTAATTTGAATTTATAGTACATTATCGTATTAAAATGGAAATTGTGAATTTTCTGGAATTGTTATTTTAATAATTGATTTTTTTTATTTTGAATCTTATAAATGGTACCATGTAAGAGCCATAACACAAGAAACTTAAGAAAATTGTTCTTCAATTATTGTATTAAAATATACAATAAGTCTTGCTCAATTAAAGAGATTATTTATAATTTGATTCCAAACTATATTATTAACCCTATTCAATAAATGAGCATCGTCCAATCGGCCAATATCATCTTTATCGACAAAATTGTTGTCATCTTCCTATAAAATTAGATATTCATCAATTTGTATATTCCGAAAGAAGGAGATTGGAACTTAAGGGAACTGTGGATCGAAATAACAGCGAACTCATAATATAGGAAAATACCGAAGAAGATGAAGAAGGTATAATCCTTTTTATAATAATGTTGTGGAGCATAACACAAGCATATATAATTCTTGACACAAATGCAGGATCGTATTGCACACCTTTGAGCATTCCATTGGTTCTTTCAATGCAGTTCCGAACGTCTATTAATGACATTGTTACTGACTAGAGAATAGGCCTCTAAAATTTGGTTCATAACCGATACAAAAGCAGGTAAGGTTAGAGTAGTTACATTTGTTTTAGAAACAGGGTAGTATATCCTTAATGCTGCCTTTGTGTCAGCTATTTCATTTATATTTATCTTTAGGTATGTTTCCTGATAGTTGGAAGGAAAGTTTTGATTCTCCGATATTTAAATCAGGTTCAAGAAGTGATATTACAAATTATCGCAGTGTATCTATACAGTCTTCAATCCCAAATGTTTTTGATAGTTTGATGTATAACTGAATTGGCAGTGTTAAGAGATTATAATTGATGAGCAGCACGGCTTTAGGGGGGGGGGTCGATTTACGTTAACCAATATGCTTATATACAATGGTAAGCTGTCTGCTGCCTTAGAGAGAGGGGATCAGGTTAATGCCATATATACTGATTTTTCCTAAGCTTTCGACAAAGTTAATCACTTGTTGATTGAGGAATTAAAAAATTTAGGATTTTCAGACAAATTAGTGAACTGGGTGTTTAGTTTTCTTAGTGGGAGAAGTTTGAAGGTAAAAGTTGGGAATTTTTTGTCAAGAGTGATTGGTGTAAGCGCTGGGGTCTCTCGTTGTTGATTAGGCTGTTTGTTAATGATCACAAATATGATATAAAGGAGTGAGTTTTTAATGTTCGCTGATGATCTCAAATTATTCTTAGTGGTTTGGAATGACATCGCTATTGGTTTAATTCAAAGGAAGCTAGATAATCTGTCTGAATGGTGTCGGGTAAATTTGTTGGATTTGAATGTTGAAAAATGCTTTAGGATGTCTTTTAGGAAAAAGGAAACTATGACCCCATTCTCGTATTCAATTGATGGTCAATTGCTGATAAGTAAATAATTGGCTAAGGATTTGGGAATACTTTTTGACTCTCACTTAAGTTTTGGTGAGCATATCAATCAATTGGTGGTTGGGTCTCAAAGGATGTTGGGATTTACTTTGAGGAATTGTAATGATCTATCTCTGGAAGCTGTGAGGTCTGTTTATGTTGGGTTGGTCAGATTTCATCTGGAATGTGGAACAGCTATTTGGACGCCTCAGTATTTATATTGTTTATAAGTTATTACTCGAAAGATTACGATACAAATTCTTGAGATATTGTGATTATAGATTTAATTTGAATCTCATTGATCATGACTATTCTCATATTTTACATAAACTAAAATTGCTCACTCTGGATAAAAGAAAGCTTATGTTTGATATTTCTCTTTTTTATTAAATACTAAATGGTATTGCATCATGTCCATCCTTGCTGCCTGAAATATAAATATATCTTGAAGTTCCACAAAGAGCGCTGCGGCATTGTAAATTATTTTCCATTAGTTTTCACAGAACAAATTATGGTAGACATTCATTCATAGACAGATCTCTAGAATTTTTAAACAGAGAGGATAGATTGGATGTTTTTAATGGCTCATTCCAAGTCTTTAAGAGTACTTTACTAAGGTTCCTTTCAAGTGATTGTATATGCTTGTTATGATATTATCATGTTGTGTTACTGTTACTTAGTTAAATGTAAACATAACCATATTGTATGCTGTTGTATTTTGTAGTGGGGGTTTTTCGTTTAAATAAATAAATATAATTTATATAATTTGTTTAAAACTTCAAAATCAAGACACCATATGTTATACAAACTTATTAGAGTATAAACAGTTTAATAGCAACGGAGGTTAGCAACGAAATTTATTGAAAACGATTGAAGGAGATAGATATTTGATTAAAATGGAAGCAGACATGTAAAAAAATTTGAGAAACTTAAATAGAAATTAACAGGGAAAAATTAGAAAGTTTCTTGAAAGGACCATATCAAAACCTCCAAAGGAATTAACAATATACAAATAACCCAAAATAATGCATTACAAGACATGCAAATTGGAGATACGATGAATGAAATGGATACCTGTAATACATTATGTGATATATTAACTGAATTGGACACAGATAAGTTATTTCATTTATAATTTCTTTTGCGTTACAATAAACAACTGAACTTACTAATATTTTATGTGTTTGAACGTTTACAAACATGGTAGTTTATTCGTTTAGTTATAAGTATAGTTAATATAAACTTACCTGTTTTTAGTATTAGTCACAGTTTACAAAGATATCTTTGAAGAAAAGCTTGATGATTTAGTCACACAGTATATAGTCAGTAACATTATAATTCTTCATTTCCTTTTCAGAGTAACTGGATAAATTCACTATTTGATATAATAACTATTTGAAACATTAACTATGAACATTTATTATAGGTTATAATTACGTTTACTTATGAATAATATACATACTACCATAGATAAATAGTTTTAATACTACTAAAATCATCAAGTAATATTTTAGATTGAGTCGTTATTTGTTTTCATTTTTCATATCACATATCTACGTTCTTTATTTGATATTATAAGCAAGTAAGAGATGTCGATATTTTTTTTATATCTTAGCATTAAATTCAGAAAACATTCTATGTTGTTTAAATTAGACAACCAATAATACACCATTCAATATACGGGTGGATTATAGTTGAATGAAGCTAGTGCCGGACTCACCCATTATAAATCAAAACTAAAACAAATTTTAAATAGAGTCTCAATAGTCGGGAAAATAACGTTTATGTTTAGAAACAAATCATAATCAGTGGCGCAACATAATAAATTTAAAACTAAAGAGCATTCATCATAGTACAAATAATTTATTAAGAGTTAAAAAAAAGACTAGGAAAATAAATAATATAACAATTTTGATGAACCCAAATGCGTGGCAGATGACAATTTCTGTATTTATATATATTGATAAATAATAATCTACAACAATAATGGCACCCAACTAAAGGGCTTCATAATACTTTACAACCACTCACTAATATCCAAAGTGAGACACAAATAACTATTACTTCCATTTATCACGTTATATGTATATTTGTTAAAATTTGATAACAGTAAGATTATCAAAACAGCATTGAATTTATCATTATTAAAATATTTATTCAAATAATAACTACAACTAAAATTTTATATTAATTATAAAAAAAAAGGAATATACAATAGACATGGGCAAGAAAATAACAGACCTTACAGAAGATGAACTTAAAAAGGAATTACAAAATAGAAGACTTACCATTACTGGAGATAAAACAAAAATGCTCAAGAGATTAGAAAAATCAATTTTAGAGGAAGGCATTGACCCGAATACTTATGAATTTGGAAAAGAAAGACAAGAAGGGGATTTCGCCAGAATTATGATACAGGGTGATACAGAAGAAAAGGAGGAAATGGATTCATCAAAAAGACTTTTACAAGAAATGAGAGAGATGAGAGCGGAGCAAAAAGAAGAATTAGCTAAGGTAGGCAGAAAACAAGATGAACAGAAGGAAGAATTGATGCAAACAAGAAAAGAACAAAAAGAAACAACAAGAATACTCCATGAAAAGATGGATAAGTTCATTAATAGATTACAAGATTTTCAGATAGATGTTGGAATCAAATTTGAAGAAGTAGATAAGAAGACTTCAAGAAATTAAAGCAAGTGTAGAAAATATTGAAAAAGAACAAGTTTTATTTGAAAACGAAACAAGAAATAATTTAGATGGACTAAACAAGAAAATTATCAAAAATGAAAAACAAATTTTAAGAATAGAACGAGATTGTATGAATAGAGTTGAAAACACACCTATGGATAATATGAATAAGAAAATAGAAGAAAATGTAGAAGAATTGAAACGATTATATGAAATAGGACAACAAAAGATCAGAGAAGAAATTAACTATAAAATTCAAGCACCAATGAATATGGGATACTCATGTTCTATAGACAATAATAATAAATTTGATGGTAATATTAAAAGATTACATCCCATAATATTTCTTAAAATAATTAAAAATAGATTAAGACAAATTCATAATTTTGACGATATTAGAGAAATATTGCGTAATTGCATGCTAGGACAAGCATTAATGTGGTATAATAGTAAAGAATTTTCATTAAATTCATTTGAAGATTTTGAAATGGCTTTCTTGAATACATATTGGGGTCAGAGTCACCAATCACAATTGATTGAGAGATTATATTTTGGCAAGTATAACTCAGACAAAGGTACATCCATGACAAATTATGCCTTGAATTTGTATTCTCAAGCACACTTCCTAGAACCCAAGATAAAAGAAGAGGAATTAATATTATTTATTTCAAGACATTTTAAGCCAAATATATCTGAAGCGATAGCAATTCAAGACATAAGGACTTACGAACAGTTAAACAATTATTTTTTTTTTATTTAAATTAACGTGCATAAGACAGCTATGGCCATTAGCACGAGGTACAATACAGACAAAAATTACATAACATAATGTAAGTCAAAACTAACATGAATATGGGATTACATGATATGATATTTGAATGGAGTTTTTTTTTTGATTAAATTCTGTTAATAAGTTGTTCTTCCTCTAGGAACTTGATCACTTTGCGCACTTGATTATCACTATTTAGGATCTCCGAGTAGTTTGTATGTATTCCTAGTTGTAGACGTCTTGGGGCGAAGTATGGACATTCAACGAGGATATGTTCGATGCTGAGTTTTACGGGGCAATACTGACAGTTCGGCTGGGGTGACGATGACATTAGGTAACCATGTGTAAGTCTAGTATGACCTATACGTAATCTTCTTATGACAGCCATATTTTTCCTAGATAGATCGGGACAGGTAAACTGATTCAATATTGGTTGAATTTCACGCAGTGAACACATAATTTGACTCCAGTTAATTTGCCAGTTGTAACGAATGGTTTTTTTCAGCCTAGCTTTTAAGTCATTACAGAGCTGAAGATTCACCGTGGTAGTAGCAGTTGAGGCAGCTTCTTTGGCAAGGCAATCGGCTTTTTCGTTCCCAATAATCCCAACATGAGATGGGACCTATGTTATTGTAACTGTTGTATTTTGTCTTCTTAGTTGTTGATATATGTCGTGTATATCTTGGACAAGGGGGTGGTTAGTAAATGTATTCTTAATGGAAAGGATGGAGGATAATGAGTCTGTGCATATGGCTATGTGTGTATTTGCAAGTAGTTGGACATGTTTGAAGGCTTGTAGGATAGCATATAGCTCACCCGTGTGGACGCTACAAATAGAGGGTATTTTGTAGGTTCCAATCGATCCATGTACTGTGGTTATGGAACACCCAACTCCTACTTCTGTCTTGGATGCGTCCGTATATATGACCATGTTATATTTTTTAAGATTTAGCAATTTGAGAAAAGCAGATCGAATAACATCTCTATTGGTTTCGTCTTTGTTAAATTTGCAGAGGGAGAGATCGTATTGTGGGAGAAATTTGGTCCATGGAGGAGTGTTGGAGAGTGGGCGGGATCGAGTATGTGTAAGGTTTACGTCTTGAATTAGAGGTTGTATAAATTGAGGAAGAGTACGTATAATAAAGGTATATGGAGGGTTGTCATGAAGTTGGTGTGATGTTAATATAGGATATACTGGATTGGAGGGATTGGAGGAAATTACGGCAATATAGTTGAGAAGGAGGTGTTGTCGTCTGAGCCAGAGAGGGGGTTCATTTGCTTCACAATAGAGACTTTCAGCTGGGCTTGACCGAAACGCTCCCAGGCATAAGCGGATGGCGGTATTATGTACTGTGTTAAGGGAACGTAAAATAGTTTTTGTTGCAGACATGTAAATGAAACTACCATAATCTATTTTGGAACGAATGAGGGTTCTATATACTTTAAGCAAGGTAGATTCATCTGCGCCCCAATGAAAATGTGAGAGTGTTTTAATAATATTTAGTCGGTTAAGACATATTCCTTTAATTTCCTGAATATGTTGTTTCCAGGATAATTTAGAGTCGAATAACATTCCCAGAATTTTACACTCATCTACAACAGGTAATTGAAAGTTGTTGACTGTGATACTAGGGATATAAGTTTGAGCTCTCCTACTGAATTTAATGACTTTCGATTTGGTATGAGAGAGGGTGAGTCCTAGAGTGGCAATATTGGTTTGTAGGGCATTTACTGCTAGCTGAAGTATTTTGGAAGTAGAGGCATTGGATTTGCCATGACAGTACATTATTAGGTCATCTGCGTATAGAGAGCATTTAACAGGGGAAGGAAGATTGTCGCATAACTTGTTAATGGCGAGGATGAACAAGGATGTACTTAAAACTGAGCCTTGGGGAACTCCATCATGATGGGTATATGAAGAGGAAATGGAGTTATTAACAGAAACCCTAAATGTTCTAGATGTTAAAAAACTTTTTATGAATGCATATATATTACCAGTGAGATTGTATTGTGTGAGCTTTTCGAGAATTGCATTTCTAGAGATGTTATCAAAAGCTCCATCAATGTCGAAGATAGTGGCTGTTACATCTTGTCTGTTATTAATTGCGCTAGAAATGTGGGCTTGTAGTAGTACAAGATTATCTCTGGTTGAGCGCTGACGTTGGGAGCCAGATTGTTCCTTTGGGATGATACTATGTTTTTCAAAAAACCATAAAAGACGCCTATTGATCATCTTTTCCATTAATTTGCACATAGTGCATGTAAGTGAAATCGGTCTGTAAGATTGCGGAAAGATAGGTGACTGATTTGGTTTAAGTACCGGAATAACTATCGACTTGCGCCATTGCGAAGGGAACTTTTGTGACATCCATATGAAATTGTATACATTCAGAAGCTTAGTGAGGCTATACATGGATAAGTATTTTAGGAAAATATAGGGAATATCATCAGGACCAGCTGCAGAGTTTTTGCATTTGGCTAAGGCAGCTGTTAGTTCGCTTATGGTGAAAGGAGAATTAATGTGCTTGACATCTTCGGATAGTAGAATGTTACTAGAAGGAGTTTCATGAGAAGGTGGAATATTGACATTTGTGTGATTCCTGGATTTCGCTTCGAAATGACTTGCAAGAATATTTGAAATATGTTCATATGATCCAAAACCCGAGCCGTTTGAAATGAGACGGGTAATTTTGTTGTTTGTTTTATGACCTTGGATTTGTCAGATTTTCTTCCATAGTTGATTGGGGTTGGAATTTTCGTTTATGGTTGATACATAATTCTTCCAAGATGATTTCTTACTCTGTTTTACTACGTATTTAGCTTTAGCCTTGAGTCTTTTGTAGATAGTAAGATTGTCTGAACTTTTGTTTTTCGAATATTGGTTTAGAGCTCTTTTGGATTGGCATATTGCGTCATCACAAGAGGAGTTCCACCAAAGAAACTGCCCTATGATTGGGCAAAAAAGACATTTTTCCAATGTGGGTCTTTGCAGCCGAGAGAACTGAATCTGATATTGATTTTATCAAGTCATCAACATTGTTGAAAGCGTAAGCATCATGAGTAAGTAAAAGGGTGTCAACTGTCGTGGAATACTCAGACCAGTTAGCTTTTTTAAGGCACCAATAACTTTTTTCGGAAACTGCTGCATTGTGATTGTCTGATATAATTATTGGGTAGTGATTACTATCATAAAGTCCATCAGCTGTTTTCCAAGACATAAAAGGGGCTGATTTGGGATCACTTATGCTTAGGTCTATGGCAGAAAAGGTACCGGAGGAAATATTAAAGTGTGTATTACTCCCTGTATTGAGTAGGCAAGAATTTGTACAGTTCAATATATTTTCGACTACCTTTCCGCGTCCAAATGTCTTTTGTGAACCCCACATGCTGTTGTGAGCGTTAAAGTCTCCTGTGAGGATAAACGGCTGGGGGAGTTGATATATTAGTTCAAGAAGCTCATCTTCTTTTAGAGGATGATCTGGAGGAATATAGATGGAGCATATGGTTAGCTTGTTGGGGCAGTAAGTCGTTATGGCAACTGCCTCCAGGTTTGTTGTCAGAGGAAGTAGTTCTGAATACATTTCGTTTGAGGCGAATATTGATGAACCCCCACTAGCTCTTTTGCAATTATTTCTAATAGAATGGTACCCTTCAAAAGATTTACTTCGTGGGATATTAGTTGTTTTAAAATTGGTCTCCTGTAGACAGAGGAAATCTGGGCGGTAAATTGAGGTTAGATGCTGAATTTGTTCTAGGCGCGGATAATATCCGTCGCAGTTCCATTGTAAAATACTGAATTTTAAAATTTAGAATGTTAAAAAAAAATGTTGAAAATGTGTTGGATAAAAGAGATATTAAAATAAATCGGAATCTTCCTGATTGGAGTCGTTTGAATTGATGGACGATAAGCTTGCAAGTTCGACAGCATCATTGGGGTTTATTGCGCGTTTCAATTTTTTTTGCAATCTAGTAATTCGATTTTTAAGAGATCTATCAGATAGAATTTGGTATATTTGTGAAAGGTCTTCAATGAGTGATTTAATATTAGTGGTAAAGCTATAGGCTTCTTTTAAAGGATCACTACCGCCAAAAGAATTTTCTAGGAAAGCTATTAGCTGTATGGACGATAGAGAGAATTTTTTAGGATCGATATCAATTAATTTTTCTATTTTGGCTTGATTAGAGGGAGTTATCTTCCAAACGTCTTTGTTTTCAGTTTTGGATTTTTTCTTAAGAGCTGAAATTGGTGCTACAAAAGCAGCGGTTGAGGGGGATGGAGTATTTTCAAGGTCGAGAATTGGAGGAATGGTAGTAATTTGTATAGGAGGTGATTCGATGCTGGTGTCAGTGGAGTGTGTCCTTTTAATGCCAAAGTTGGGTGTTAAGCCATCTGTAATTTGTGGTAGTTCTGGAGTTTTTTTTGAAATGGAAGAGGTATTATCGGCAGGATGCTCTTCGGATGAGGAATGTTGAGGAGGTGATAAGCCAGAAGATATGTCTTGACTTTCGTGTCTGAAGGGAGAAGGTGTAGGGGGGTTGCAGGATATATCTTGCGGATTTGGGCAGGAATCTGCGGTGTGTCCAGACTGTTTACAGAGGAAGCATTCAAGTTTGTCTGAAGTAATGAAGATTCTATAGTTCGTATTTTCATGTAGGATTACAATTGAAGTTTGTATTTCAAACGGTTCATTTTCAGGTATAACATAAATAGATCGTCGGAAACTGAAAATGTGTGCATATTCATCTTCTGGGGAGCCACATCTGATGAAGGAAATTGGAGAGGCGAGCTGCAGCCCAAGTTCATTTTTAAGTGCCTGTTCGATAAGAGAGTTAGGGATAGAGGGACAAACATTGGAGAGTAGTAATATTTTAGCCGGTGTGATAAGTCTACGAATTGGTATGATTTGTTGTTTGATGGTAACAGAAGGATGATTTTTTATAAGATTATCTAAAACGGATACAGAAGATAGATATATACATATACGGTGATTGGAAATGCGTGATGCGAAGGTAATCCCTTTCGGTGTTACAATTTCGCCGATTGCCTTAATGTAGTCAAAAAGGACGACGTCTGGGAGAGCGTTCATGACAATAGCTTGATTTCTGCTTGGGAATGATGGAGGTGCTTGTGGTTTCTTTACTGAATTTTTTGTAACTGCTGCGAAGCTAGGTCCAGCTGATTGTGGTTGGTTTATTGTGGTTGACATTTTTGGTTTTAATATTTTGGATACCAAAATATTATGTGAAAAATTGGCCAGATGGACTGGCCTATTATTTAGTCGTTACTATACGGTAGATATAAAGCGACTTACCACTTGTAAAAACAATACACATTAAACTAACGCGTTTTTAATTATATTTACCAAAAAAATGCAGAAACCGAGACTATATGTGTTTACTCGTTGAAAGCTTAATTCGGAATGAAACAATTATTTAAGTAGGATAGAAAGAGGCATAACACATAATACTAATAGACCTATTAACAGCAATACTTATGAGAATAGACAGAGGGTATCGAACAATAATAGGACAGATAGAGATACAAACTTTAATAGATATTATAATAATAATTGTAGAAATCACAATGAACAGTCTAGACCAAATATGTATAATTACCCTAATCAACACTATAATAAAGATAATAAAGACACAAGAAATTATGAAAACAGAAGTGGAACTTACTATAATAATGCAAACAAAAGACGATACAACGAAAACTATGAAAATAGACGTTACAATGAAAGGGATTATGATGATCAAGAACAAAACAATTATAGAAATCGCAGCAATTCAGACTCTAAAATCCAAAGAAATGATTATAAAAACAAAAACGAAAAACGAGTAAATTTTATTAATACACATAATAGTCAGGAGAACTTGAGTACAGTTGATAAAAAAGAGTCCAGAGATATTCCAAACAAAATTATTACTAGACCCATAATACATGCTTCAGCTTCTGATGAAATTCAAAGGGCTGATGATCTTGAATCTTCAAGGGATTTTTAATCAGTGACGATGTTGTAAAGAATTTGTATACATATGTTCATCATAGAGAATTTTTATTTGATGAGGGAAATCTGCAACAAAATAATGAAAAATTAATTTTTATCAAAGGTACTATAGAAAATGTAAAGGTAAATATTTTAATTGATACTGGTTCGAATATTTCAATAATAAGTAAGAAAATCTTAGAACAACTACCAGAACTTAACAAAAACATTATCAAGGTACAGAAAATAAATCTAGTAGGTATTAACTCTAAAAAACTAACGGATATAAATAAAAGTGTGATCGTTAACTTGAACTTTAATAACAAAATTTTTACAATGCAATTATTAGTAGTAGATATGCAATATGATGTTTTGATCGGCTCTGATGAATTACATAGAAACAATGTTATTATAAATTATGAACAACAAAAGATATGGATACAAGGAATGGAATTACCAATTAGTTACCAAGAAGAGGAGAAGGAAGAAGAGATGGTACATTATATTTTTAAAGAAAGTAATGAAAGAAATTTTAATAATAATTTTAATAAAAATAACGGACAAATAGGTAGGGGTACTAAGGTAGTAGGCAATGGACGTCCCAAAGATGGATTGAATCCGATAGGAATGGAATATATTTGTGATGAAAGGTACAGAAGTGAAGTAAATCGAATGTTAATTAAATATAATGGACTAGTGAATGATGAATCGAGAGTAGCTAAAGATTATGAACATGAATTAAAATTAAATACAAATATTGAATATTTTAAATGTAAAACGTATCCAATACCTTACAAACAGAAAGAAGAAGTCAATAATGTTGTCCAACAATTATTAAAAGATCATATCATAGAGCACAGTACTACTTCTTACATAACCCAATTGTGGTAGTTTTTAAAAGGAATGGGGATGTTCGTTTATGTTTGGATGCAAGAAACATAAATAAGTGTTTAACACCTGAATTTGAAAAACCATTAACAATCGAGGCCATATTAGGGAGAATTTCAAATGTATCAGTTTTTACCAAATTAGATTTAAAAAACAGCTTCTGGTTAATACCTTTACATATATATATATAGTAGGGATTATACAGGATTTATTATAGATGGAGTAGTATACAGATTTTGTGTGACACCGTTTGGATTAAATACATCTAGTTCAGCACTGCTAAAAGCGCTACATAAAATCCTTAATAAATACGAAGATTTCACTTTACACTATATAGATGATATAGTTATATTCTCCAAAAATGCAACAGAACATTTAAAACACATTGAAATAATCTTGAAAGAATTAGATCAGGCAGGACTGAAACTCAATATAGCAAAATGTGAATTTTTTAAAGACAAAATAAATTATTTAGGATATACCATAGACAAAGAATCAATATCTATGGATTTGGAAAGGGTTAAAATCATAAAAGACTTTAAAAGACCAACAAATCTGAAGACACTAAGAAGTTTTCTAGGTACTTTACAATATTTCAAACGTTTAATACCAAATCTGAGTGAGAAAGAAATACCATTACTAGAACTGCTTAGAAAGAATGAAAAATGGTTATGGGATCATAGAAGAGAATCAGCATTTCAAGAAATAAAAGAACTATTCATAAATAATGTTAAAATCTATCACCCAGATTACGATTTACCATTCATTCTAAAAACAGACGCTTCAATAAATAGGTTAGCAGGAGTCTTAATACAAAATAAAAATGATTTAGAAATTCCTATCTCTTTTGTTTCCAGATTGACAAAGAAATCTGAGAAGAAATATAGTATTTGTGAATTAGAATTAGCTAGTATAATGTTTTGTGTTCAAAAATTAAGATTTTTCTTAGTTGGTAATAAGTTTACAATCGAAACAGATAATCAGTCCTTAACAACGATTTTAGATAATAAATATGGGAATAATAGGATTCATAGATGGGCACTGTTATTGCAAGAGTACACTTTTGAAATAAAATATATCCCAGGTAAAACTAACATAGTTAGCGATTCCATTAGTCGTATGGAAGGAGACCAAAAACAAAATATTAAACATGTAGGTGTAAACATTTTAAAATCTACAGAAGGTATTTATTCATTAAAGGAAATAATTGATGATCAACAAAATTTGCCAGATAAAATTAAAGCAAAAAGTATGGTTAAAAACAACATTTTTCTTAAAGTAATAAATAATCAAGAATTGTATGTAATAACAGAAAATCTAGCAAAAAAAATTATTAAAGATCTACATGAAAAATATCAACATATTGGAACTAGAAAATTATTTTTAATATTTAGGGAAAATTACATCTGCAAAAGGGACATAACCTTGATAAAGGAATTAATTAGAAAATGTCAAATTTGTCAATTTAGTAAAGAAAGAAATTTTCATAATGAGAATCTGGCGAAATCAATTCTGACAAATAAACCGTTAGAAACTATAGCAGTTGATTATTTATCAAATTTAATACCAAGTATAAATGGCAACAAACATATTTTTGCTATAACAGATTCATTTTCTAAATACATTATGGCTTATCCGAGTAAAAGAACACATACTACTGTCACAAAACAATTATTAAATAGATTTTTCAAGGAACAAGGAATTCCTAACAATATTATAATGGACAACGCTACCTATTTTAATAATCCAAAATTAAAAGAATGGCTAAGGAAGAAAAATATAAATCCAGTATATACTAGTATACGGAGGCCATCTTCACTAATGCAGAAAGAGCGGTAAAAGAAATTACTAAATATCTTAGAATACTTACTCACCATGAACAAGAAATCTGGGATACTAAAATACCAGAAATAATAGAGTGCATGAATAATACACCTAATACCATAACTGAAGTAGCACCAATTATATTATTTAAACAATCTCATCCAGAAAGGCCATGGATATCTGAAAACATTCAAAGTTATCAACAATTATTATTAGATACCCGAGAAAGGTTGAATAAACAAGCAAAAAAAAGAATTTTGCATCAGAATAATAAAATAAAAAAGCATATTTCATTTAAAAAGGGAGATTTAGTTTTATTAAAATCATTAAGGGTTTCAAATTTAAAACAAGGTGAATGTGCGAAATTACAATTACTTTATGAAGGACCCTATGAAATAACTAATGATGGAGTTAATAGTTATAAATTAGTACATCCTGTTACGAAACAATTAAGAGGAATTTTTCATATATCACAATTATATAAATATTATTAGTAAATAAGCTAGAAATAATCAGAATGAATCAAAAATTGAAAATAAATTTATATCAAATGCATGTTACTTTATATGGGTGACAAATCAAATAAAGTAACACACATTTTATGACGGGGGTGTTTTGATAAATTAATCCATCAAGAGAAAGGAAATCAGCATAGGATGAAACAGGTATTATTGCACTAGAATTAATTTAAAACAAACATCCAGTATATTGTTATGTAGTAAAACAGCATTATCATATAAGCTATTTCAATGATCTAAACACATAGGCATCAATAACATAAATTTCAAATAAAGAACTAGAGCAATTAAAAAACAAACTGTAATTGTCATGCAACATACTGTATATAATAATATTTACAATAATTATCTTTTAAAGTACGCGGAAATTTAAGTAACAAGTGATATTGTGAAGATTTGCCAGAAAAATGTTTAATAAACCAACAATATAAAATCTTTATCTTTGATTGGTTATCCATGACATAAGACATAATAATACTAAAGCAATTTAAGAATTTCATAAGAAAAATCAAGACACCATATGTTATACAAACTTATTAGAGTATAAACAGTTTGATAGCAACGGAGGTTAGCAACGAAATTTATTGAAAACGATTGAAGGAGATAGATATTTGATTAAAATGGAAGCAGACATGTAAAAAAATTTGAGAAACTAAAATAGAAATTAACAGGAAAAAATTAGAAAGTTTCTTGAAAGAACCATATCAAAACCTCCAAAGGAATTAACAATATACAAATAACCCAAAATAATGCATTACAAGACATGCAAATTGGAGATACGATGAATGAAATGGATACCTGTAATACATTATGTGATATATTAACTGAATTGGACACAGATAAGTTATTTCATTTATAATTTCTTTTGCGTTACAATAAACAACTGAACTTACTAAGATTTTATGTGTTTGAACGTTTACAAACATGGTAGTTTATTCGTTTAGTTATAAGTATAGTTAATATAAACTTACCTGTTTTTAGTATTAGTCACAGTTTACAAAGATATCTTTGAAGAAAAGCTTGATGATTTAGTCACACAGTATATAGTCAGTAACATTATAATTCTTCATTTCCTTTTCAGAGTAACTAGATAAATTCACTATTTGATATAATAACTATTTGAAACATTAACTATAAACATTTATTATAGGTTATAATTACGTTTACTTATGAATAATATACATACTACCATAGATAAATAGTTTTAATACTACTAAAATCATCAAGTAATATTTTAGATTGAGTCGTTATTTGTTTTCATTTTTCATATCACATATCTACGTTCTTTATTTGATATTATAAGCAAGTAAGAGATGTCGATATTTTTTTTATATCTTAGCATTAAATTCAGAAAACATTCTATGTTGTTTAAATTAGACAACCAATAATACACCATTCAATATACGGGTGGATTATAGTTGAATGAAGAGTCTCAATAGTCGGGAAAATAACATTTATGTTTAGAAACAAATCATAATCAGTGGCGCAACATAATAAATTTAAAACTAAAGAGCATTCATCATAGTACAAATAATTTATTAAGAGTTAAAAAAAAAGACTAGGAAAATAAATAATATAACAATTTTGATGAACCCAAATGCGTGGCAGATGACAATTTCTGTATTTATATATATTGATAAATAATAATCTACAACAATATATATATATATATATATATATATATATATATATATTAACATAGAGTAAAACAACACCCTGTATACTGAACATAATATAAAAGACTACCTATTTCAAGAAATTAAAATTTTTGAAATTTGATTTTTTAATAAAAGATTATCTAAAATAGGAGACAATCTGTACCATGCACTATTCAATAGAGAAAGCATCTAATTGTATAATTATAAAGAAGATTTAAAATAAGATTTAAAATAAGATTTAAAACATATGTGAAATGAAATAACAAAATTTCTATAAACCTACAAGACAGAATTTTAGAACGTTATTACATATATAAATGGAAATGATAATCCTTTGTTTTTATTGTCAAAGTAAATAAATAGTGTGATTCTTTTTAAAATGAATATTAGGGATTGAAGGATGTGTAAATAAGATTTTATAAATATTTAAAAACAAGACTATATAAGAAGTAAAATGAAAACATTAATTCTAAGGAATGTGACATTTATTGAACGGTTTGACATTATGAATACATATTTTATAAAGTTGGAAATGTCATTTTGTAAATTGAATGAAATATAATTTAAGAGATAAAATATGAGTTAAAATCATTAAAGAAGCTTAAAACAAAGTGTTTTCAAATGATGGATGGACAATTCACTATTTGAGATGAAATCTATCAAGAAAAGTTTTGATAACCAAATCTGATTGGTGGAATATATTCAACATACTTTTATCAGCGACAAGTAGTTTGTTAATAATAAAAAAATTGAATGAGAAAAGTTTGTTGATTATACATGCTATTCACTAGGTACTTTCTTTTTGGGGTGGTAGAAATTTTTGGAAGAAGCAAAATTACTTTAAATTAATTAAACTTTTCGGAAAACAACGTTTTTGGTATCAAAATTCAAGGAAGGAAATACATTGTACATGTGATATAGTAAATCATATATTAAAACAAGCAGATGTACAAACTAAGAAAGAATTTGAAAGCTTTGGATTATGTGATTTGATTGAAATGTATTGATGTGAACGAAATATAGCATTGATTCCTGCTTTTGTGCAAGCTGGACCAGTGATGTGGTAATTTCCAGAAGGTAACCTGAAATAAAGTAAAGAAAACTAATAATTGGCGTGAATTACTATACAAGAATAAGGTATTTAAACTATTTTCATTATACGTAAAGAAAGTTAAATAAACTTACCGATTTAGTGCAAAGAATTGAACTTTGGTATTAAACAAACACTTGCAACCTTTGTCTTTCGCCATTTTTAAATCATAGACGTTTATATAAAAGATTTCGTATTATAAGATTTGTATTAAATGTTGCCTATTTTGAAATTGTATATAGAGATAATTATTCATCTGAGTACATGATTTTGTTCGAATGAGTGATCATAATAGATAATAGGTTTTTTATTAATTTGTGTCCTGTAAAAGAACAATGTATTTGTCTTTTCATAACATTAAATAACGTTTTTTTTATTTTGAAGAACATTGTAAAATTGATTTTTGATATATTTCATTTCTTTGTGGTGATGGCTCCATCTAGTTTGAACCATTGGTAGTTTGAACTGACATCTATGAATCGTGGAGAGGTTCAGCATTGGACGCAGGACCGTCTTTGGAATTTATTTGGTATTAATAAATAAAGCAAGTACATTTTTGATTGACAAAATTTTTATGAAGATAGAGATATCTAATCAAATTTAGGCGCTCACATTAAAAATTGGAATTTTTTGTTTTTCTATATCTGAACCCTACTCTGAGGTTAAAGAATTTCTCATGTTCAAAGTGTAATCATCTTAATCATAAAATTTTAAATTTTACAATATACCGGGCAAATCAAAACTAAATATAAACTAAACTAATAATAATGTTAAATCATTCTTCTCTCCCCGTTCTATCCAGTTTAATATATATATATATATATATATATATATATATATATATATATATATATATATATATATATATTGTATTAATATATTTATCTATGGGCCGACAATTGAATTAATAATCATATTTATTTATTTATTGTTTATTTATAATTACTTCACTATTTATACCTTAGTATTTGTTTATCGAACTTACCTTATTTATTTTACCTTCGGCTGCTCATCAATTTTGATATTTGGGCATGAAAATATATACTCCTAATCTTAGTTGGATTCATGGGCGATTGAAATAAATTGAAAAATCACCATATGCTTTTTTATATTGATTTAATGAATAAATTGTTTCAAAGAAAATATGGATAAGAATGTTCCGATTGAAACTTATAATTAATTATTTATTTAGTATCACATTTTTATTTAATTATAAGAATAAAATTATGCGATGCCTATGGTGTACTCCTATCGCATACTGAAATTAATAGTCAACCTTTGTCTTTTGTTACACATCTCACAGTATTAAATAACGCTAAACGTTGAGAAAATTGAAATATATATGATTGATTTGTGTGGTTGTGTGTTATTTCAACTTGTATAAAACAAGAAAAGATTCTATGGTGATAAACAACGAAACAGATTAATTACATATATGAAATTACCAACTATGAACTATAAAAGTCTTTTTAGAAATCTCTTATAAACTACATGGACAGATTGAAAAACAGGTGAGTAATCATTGTTATACTCTATAAAATTGGACGATATTAATTATTTTTCAAAATTGTTCTTTGTATTGTTTATTTATGGCCTTTAATATTTATTTTATTAGTCAATTGAATGATCATTTATATTTATGGTTCGTCTTTGGAGCCCAAAGAAATAAATTCACTAACCTGTTATTTGAGTAAACGATTGTCTCAAAATGTCCGCTCCTTTTAGCGTCCTTTCTCACTGCTGTAGATCACCAAATTTCTCATATTACTTAGAGAAGACTCGCTTTGGATCGGGAATTTGTTTTGATTTGTTGGTAGGATCTCTGGTTGTAAAACTACTTCGTAGAATGGCCTAAATACTTAATTTGAATAAATTTTCGCAAAAAATTTGCAGAGCCCCGGCATGGAGTTGCTTATGCTTCTACCTTCCTCGCCACACTCAATTGTTTTTTTATCAACAAACTTGCTTCAAGCGGATGTTCATAAACTACTAGATATACAATGTTTTATAACGATTGATTGTCATTCTTATTTGTCCAAAATCACTCTATTATTCACATAAATGTGCTGTTATTTTATATTATTTATACTTTATATTGTTTATAATTTCATAATACGTCACAATCAGTTCTATAAATTGTCTTGTTAATTATTTTAATTTTCAAAAGTCCTGTGATTGGTGGAAACTTGAATTATAATCATATAATTTTGGCAACATGAACAATTATATATCATATATGTAATTATTCCACTTTTATTCTACTATTTGTTCATTCAATTATCATACATAGTTTCTTAATTATATTCAAATTTTATTTATTCATCCCTCATGTATTCAATCAGATTTGTTAGTACGCATGTCAACATAATATGATATTTATGGTTTTTGTACTTCTCTATATGGAAGTAGATCTTTAAAACTCATATGTATTATATAAATAATATTGAGTCTTCCACTACAAAATTCACAATTGTTTTCTTTTTTATGATTTAGATACTGTAGCTATATCGTTGATTTCTCAAGTTATTAGTTTGTCCTTCATATTTCCCCATCAAATTTTGGTTATGTCTAAGGTTACATATTGCGTTAAGTTAACTAATTTCATTGTCATTCATATTTGATTATTTGTTTTATTATTATTATAATATGACTTTATATGTTTTTATCTAAATTTATTTTCATAAAATTTATCAAAATAATCTCAACTTTTGGAATTCTAAAAAAATTTCTGAAAATTAGACTACAATTGACAGATATGGTCATTATTACTATTATATATATATATAAAAAATTGATCTTAGTTTCTTTATTTCTACATTACACTGGGTCACAATGTACGCCTCCATTCATGCTACAAGCATATATATATATATATATATATATATATATATTGAACCTGTAACGATGTTACTTTTTAATATTTTCATTTCCAGCTACCAAGCAGTATACACTTCATTTTATTTAATAATTAAATCGCCTCTCTTTCGACATTTACCTATGAATATTTATTTTTATATAAATGTACTGCTTTTGAGACATCCGGTATATCTTTTTGTCAAGTTCACTTAAACCAGTCTGCTAATGTGCGCATATTTTCAAAATTTTAAGGAGGAGACTTCGTAAGTGGGGTAGGAGAATTTAATAAAAGGACGTAGCATCCAGGTAAACGGGGCTTTTTCTTTCTTTTCCTGCTTGCAAATTACATTGTTTTTACACCGAATACTGTGACTGGTTTTGTGAACCAGGTAAGTGGATATAAAATTGTTCTGTGAATAGCTATTATCATCCAACACTCAGCCGCTTTTATTTTTAACGTTTGAATTCATATTATTTGTGTACAATTCCGAAGTTAGAACATATAGAGTCAATTTTATCTGAATATTTAATCCCGTCCAATAGGCCGTTGTACTGTTAAGAAAATTTAGTTCGTTTGCACTTGCTTAGAAAAATCTCGTCTGGATTCGCTGCTGAGCAGGGATCAATTCGAGAGGCCTCTAAGGCAGATTTGATTTAAGGGATACGAAATAATCTCAAAAGTATTCGCTGACGAGCAGGGATACCCAAGAGAGGTTTTCGCATTCTGCTGGTAGTTTTCTTTATCTGAGAATTTGATTTAGTACAATAGGCTGTTGTTTGTTAGTAAAACCTTAGATACAACATATAGAGTCCGTTTTATCTGAATATTTAATCCCGCCCAACAGGCCGTTGTACTGTTAAAAAAATTTAGTTTCTTTTGCATTTGCTTAGAAAAATCTCGTCTGGATTCGCTGCTGAGCAGGGATCAATTCGAGAGGCCTCTAAGGCAGATTTGATTTAAGAGATACGAAATAATCTCGAGAGTATTCGCTGCTGAGCAGGGATACGAAGGAGAGGTTTTCGGATTCTACTGTCAATCTATTTTAACTGAAAAGTTTAGTTCGTACAATAGGCTGTTGTTGTTTTGCCAGTAAAACTTTAGTTAGAACATTTAAAGTCTAGTTTATCTGAGTATTTAATCCCGGCCAACAGACCGTTGTACTGTTAAAAAAATTTAGTTTCTTTTGCATTTGCTTAGAAAAATCTCGTCTGGATTCGCTGCTAAGCAGGGATCAATTCGAGAGGCCTCTAAGGCAGATTTGATTTGAGGGATACGAAATAATCTCAAAAGTATTCGCTGCCGAGCAGGTATACCCAAGAGAGGTTTTCGCATTCTGCTGGTAGTTTTCTTTATTTGGAGTATTTGATTTCGTACGATAGGCCGTTGTGTTGATCAGTAAAACCTAGTTTAGTTGAATCTAGTGAAATCGCTAAGAAATTCCGGTGGCTATTGAGATTAAACCGGCAGCCGAGACTAGTTAATTGATTATTTTCTTCCGCTTTATTTAAAAAGTACACAAATATTAGGAACCGATATAGTACGCTCTGTTAGTGCAACCATAACGTTTTCTCTGTGCATTTTGACATATTATCACTAGGAACTTTGTATTGTTTTCACCTGCTACGTAGTAGTAGAATTCTGCACGTTATTTTCCGCCTCCGTTGTAAAATAGCTAGAATATTTATTGCTTGGTGTCAGTCCGCTTTTGGTTTGATTAATAACGTAGATCTTTAGTAGTAGATTTTGATATTTTTGTAATTTCTCCTTTATGTAAAATTCAATTTTATTTGTGGAATTAAAATTAATAATTTCTCCAGTAGCGAGTAGTTTCATTTGTTTGATAGTGGTAAGCAATTAAAGCCTGTTGTCACACTACGTATCCGGAAAGGTCCATAACAACAGACCCCTGGAATTACTGAACCTCCATCTGTGGCTACCTTGGTAACTCTCGACGCCGTATTTTCGAGAGTTCGGTGGAGTAAACCACCCCAAAAAATCTGGCGCCCGAGGAAATCTAGGAAGTACCGAAGCCGTGGGTGTCATAGTGACGTCCGTGATTCTTATAAGGAAAGAAAGCACGTCACACATGGCGCCCGAGCAGGGACCCTTGTTGTAAAGGAATATTCGTTTTTTTAAGCCATAGAGGAAAGCGTGCAAAAGGGCACAACAGAAACCGTGGTTTTGTTTTATCTATAAGCGTTGTTTGGAAAAGAAAGGAAAGCCGTGCAACTGCCGCTGTAATAAGAATATTGTTCTGGATACCGGGATAACCCTGTATTTGAAATTGAGTAAATTTTGAATAGAAAAGTACTAATCCGAAGTAATTGAACCTGAAAAATACTACGATTGTTTAAACCGACTTAAATCTAGAATTACATTTTTGGTCAACAGTCCGAAAACCACCTGTGATTGATTTATTTAAAAAATTAAGTATCTATTAACAATTCTTTCATTTTTATAAGCGAATAACGACGTGAAAGTTTATATTTTGAAGTTACAATAAATATTGCCAGCTGAATTTTTTTTATCAGATAAGAAGACCAGTTTTGTTTTGTGGGCCAGTTCTAGATAACAATCAATAACATTTGCTTTTTATTTATTTGTGCGAACATTATGGAATTCTAAAAAGTAATTAGTGTTATTGAAATAAATTTGATAGATTTTACATGCCAATATTTTAATAATTATGGTACCGATTGTCCCACGATAATTATCATCTTTTATTATTGGCAATAATATTTTGAAGTGAAAACTATCATTTCGTTTTAATTGTAATTTTTAGTATAGATTAAGAGAAAAAGAATCTGGATTTTAGACTTTGTTTTTTTTATATAGAAATATCGTAGAGAATACCTTTTCCAAATTTATATTTGCATTCTTGTTTATATATATTTTTCTTTCTTACGGGAAAGTATTTTCTAGGTTACATATACCTGGTCTTCATTGGTTTTAATTGTCTTAATTTAATTTGAAATCGTAGTTTGAATTGTTGTTGATTATAATTCCCTATTGTTGATCAACCGAACTGGACTTGTTTTATTTTGGTTACTGTACAGAGTGGACTAATACCACAACTTTCTCTGGGTTTTGGTTTTGTTCGGATATACCGTCCGTACCGGTTTAAGGATTTTGAATTGATGACAGCTAGTGAGGATAGTGATTCCTCTGTTAATAACGAACACCGTACATACGAACAGGTAGCTAAAGACACACCGCTTGTAGGCTGGGTATATAACCTTAAGAGAGCAGAACTCTCTGCCGAATTAAATAAGCGACAACTATCTTCGTCTGGATCTGTAAGAGAACAACAAAGACGACTAGTGAGTTTTCTCAAGGAATCTGTTGCTGTAGACCCGAGTTCTGAAGTAACCATGACTACTACGCCTCCAGTTACACCTCCGCTGAACGTCCACTATTGGAAAGTATCTTTTGGAAATCGCGATGATCCGGCAAGTTTCTTAGAACGACTTGAAGAAATCTGCACTGCTAAGAAGGTGAAACAGGATAATTTGCTTCCGGTCTTACCCGAGTTCCTGTCTGGAGAACCAGCACTGTGGTTCCGCAACAACCGGCACCGATGGACAAACTGTGATGATTTTGAAAAGGCTTTCCGCATTTTCTTCTACCCTGTTAATTACGAGGTGGACCTAGAAGCGGAAATTAGCAAGCGTCTGCAAAGGAGAAGCGAGGCAGTGTCGGCATACATCACTGATCTGCAAATCTTGATGCGTAGACATGGGAAGTTATCTGATGAACAACAGTTGGCTTGGTTATATCGTAACCTGCTACCAGAATACCGACAGCAGATTCGTAAAGCTGACTTTAAAGATTTTACTTCTTTTTGCCAAGAGGTAAAGGAATACGAGTTGCTGCGAAAGGAACTCCAACATATTCCTAGCACCAGTGGATGGCAAAGAGGGACAAATGGACGTTTTCAACCAGCAAATACATCACGGAATACGAATGCAGCCCCCAGTCCGCCCCGAGAACCCATAGCTAGTACCAGTAGCTCTCGCCCAGTTGATCCAGTTAGTCGAACACCTATACCGAGAAATTCTAGTACACTGTGTTGGCGCTGTGGTGAGACAGGCCATGTCCGAACAAACTGTAGAAACCAGCCTAAAATATTCTGTTCCCGCTGCCGTAAGGAAGGAGTCCTTACCAGAGACTGTTCATGCTCGAAGCAGGAAAACTAAACCGAAACTGTCCCGAAAGGCCGTCACAGTTTCCTAATCTTTTAGCCTCTCAAGAACATCCGACTTCCGAACCGTCAGATCCGCGACCCCAAATTGACGTCCAAATGGAACACTTCAAGTTTAAAGCCTTGATGGACACTGGAGCTATCAGATCGTACGTGGGTGATTCGGTAGCGAAGCAATTTTCTCAACGAAAGCGAACGGTCAGTCATTCGACAAGAGCACGTTCAGCTAATGGAAATTTGGTTTCTATCACAGATATCTATGATCTGCAGCTTATGGTAAATGACGTCACCATGGAGGAACCGTTGGAACATTTTCCAGGTTTAGTCGCTGATATGGTTTTTGGTCTTGATATACTGAAGAAGTATAATTTCTGCTTAGAACTAGGTACAGGGAAGATCTACCAGGACGGAAAGCTAGTTAACTGTCAAGAGCCAGATACAATGTTCTCTCCCATAGGAATTATAGACGTAGTAATGCCACCGCCAGGAGAGAACAATCCTGGGTGGTCATGCGAAATGATTGTTGCTGATACCGCTAAAACAAATGGTATGGTTGCTGATACCACTAGAAGAAATGGTATGGTTACCGAAACTGCTGGAGAGAATCTGCCTGTTGTTGGCCCTGCTACAACAAATTTTTCTGTTATTGACCCCACTAGAAGGACATCTGGAGATATCCCGAAGAAGGAAAGAGGATCTAATGCGAAAACTCCTCTAGAACTGGACACTGCTAGTAAAATATTTGAAGATGTGAAGACTGTTAAGGATATTAACTGTTACAACACGAAATGCCCTCTAAAAAAAACTGATAGGATATTGACCGATATCTCCCAGTCAGCCGTGGAAGGAAACCAAGGTGATAGGAGATCTAGTACTGAATATCCTCTAGGAAAAACTGATAGGATATTGACCGATATCTCCCAGTCAGCCGTGGAAGGAAACCAAGGTGATAGGAGATCTAGTACTGAATATCCTCTAGGGAAAACTGATAAGGATATGGACTGTTATAACAAGAAATACCCTCCAGAGAAAACTGATGGGATGTCGACCGATATCTCCCAGTCAGCCTTGGAAGGAAACCGAGGTGATGAAAGGGGATCTAGTACTGAATATCCTCCTGGAAAAACTGAGAGGATATTAATCGATATCTTCCCGTTAGCCTGGGAAGAACCCCCAGGTGATACAGGGAGATCTAGTGCTGAATATCCTCTAGGATCCACTGATGGAAAAACCTGCGAAGACGTTAAGACTGATAAGATTACTGACTGTCACAAACTCAGGACATTCACCGGCTTATCCCGGTCTGATTTAGGAGAATATGACGAGAATAAGGAGTTAGCTAGAGAAGAATGTCCTCTAGAAACTATAACACCGTTACAAGACCGAGATTTGACTGTAACAGAAGAGAAAACGCTGAGAAAATTTCTAGATATAGAGTTACCGAAGTTCGAGAAAGTTCAAGGACCGACAGATCTAGTCCATCACGAGATTCGCCTCTTGCACTCAACTTCGATTAAGCAACGACACCGTCCGCAGAATCCAAAGATGCAAGAGATTTGTAACACCGAGGTGGACCTGATGTTGAAAGAAGGGGTAATCGAACCCTCAAACAGTCCGTGGAGTTCTCCGGTGGTTATCGTTAAGAAGAAGGATGGGAAAAACCGTTTCTGTATTGACTTTCGAAAAGTCAATGAGGTCACAAAGAAGGACGCCTACCCTCTTCCATTCATAAATGCTATTATGGATAAATTGTGACGCGCAAAGTATATCTCTAGTTTAGATCTGAAGAGTGGATATTGGCAAGTCCCATTAGCTCCAGCAAGCAAACCCATCACTGCCTTTACGGTACCAGGACGTGGACTTTTCCATTTCACAGTTATGCCGTTTGGTCTACATTCAGCGCCCGCCACATTTCAACGCCTAGTAGATCGAATTATCGGTCCTGACTTGGATCCGAATGCATTTCCATATTTGGATGACATTATCGTATTAGGGGAAACGTTTGAAGAACATCTGCAAAATCTAGCTGAGGTTTTCCGCCGTCTCCGAGAAGCCAAGTTGAGAATCAATGCAGGAAAATGTCATTTCTGCCTACCGTCGATGAAATATCTAGGCCATGTTATTACCGGCGAAGGTATCCGTACCGATCCCGAAAAAGTGGAAAGTATTTTGAAGTGTGCAGCGCCAAGAAACGTCCGAGAACTACGGAGATTTTTAGGAGTAGCCTCCTGGTACCGCCGATTTGTGCCAGCGTTTTATCAGACAGTAGCTCCGCTAACCAAGTTACTCCGTAAGGCGCACCGTTGGAAATGGACTGAAGAGCAGGAGGGTGCTTTCGCTAAAATCAAGATATGTCTGTCGGAAGCGCCTGTACTAAGTTGCCCGGATTTCAGTTTACCGTTTACCGAGCCAAACCTTAAGTCCAGCCGAAAAGAACTATTCAGTGACCGAAAAAGAGTGTCTTGCCATAGTATGGGGGATTGATAAGATGCGCCCCTATCTGGAGGGATATCATTTCACGGTGTTAACTGACCACCAATCCTTAAGATGGCTGCATTCTATATCTAGTCCGTCTGGCCGTCTAGCCCGCTGGAGCATCTTTTTGCAACAATACGATTTCGAGATCCAATACCGACGAGGTGCCATGAATCGAGTGGCCGATGCCCTATCTAGGAACCCGCTGCCGGACACTCCTGAGCAATCAGCGGAAGTGTGTATAGCCGATATTCCAGAGGAATGTTCCTGGTACCGAAACAAGAAAGAGGAAGTGCTAAGAGACCCAGGTAAATTTCCGGATTACTGCAACAAGGAAGGACGACTGTACCGACATTTTTGGGACCTGAATGATCTGAGTGGGCCTGGACTGTCTGACCCGTGGAAGCTATGTGTGACGAAGTCACAAAGATCCCGTATTTCACAGGAAATTCACGATGCCCCTACCGCCGGACACTTAGGGATTGCAAAAACAATAGCGAAGATTGCCAAGATTTACTACTGGCCAGGAATGTTTAGGGACATAACCAGGTACGTCCGTGGCTGTATGCAATGCTTAAAGTACAAACCGTCTCAACAGCAGTTAGCTGGGAAAATGCAACCGTCCCGAAACCGACGTCCATGGGAAACTGTTAGTACCGATATCGTTGGACCACTGCCGCGCAGTAAAAAGGGAACTGCTACATAGTCATGTTCCAGGACCGTTTCACAAAATGGGTACAGTGTAAACCGATCAGAAAAGCGACCGCTAGCTCGATAAGTAACGCTTTTCACGAAGAAGTTCTGACCTCGTTTGGATGTCCACGTACCGTATTATCAGACAATGGGACACAATATGATAGTAAGCTCTTTAAGGAAATGTTGAGAGGCTTGGGAATATACCATCGATTCACCCCACCGTATACACCACAAGCTAATCCCGTTGGAAGAGCTAACCGTACATTAAAGACCATGATAGCTCAATATTGCGAGCAAGACCACCGAGACTGGGATCTGAGACTATCCGACCTGAAGTTTGCCATCAATAATTCTAAGCACGACTCTACCGGCTTTTCTCCCGCCTTTCTCAATTTTGGAAGAGATCTCGACGTCCCGAATACACTACGCCGAGAAGTGGAACAAAATCAGACGACCGAAGAATCTGAAACACCCAAAGACGCTGGAAATACCGACGAAGAATCCGAAACACTCACTGAAGCTGGAAATACCGAAAATGAAGTATCTGAACAGTACCTACTTCGCTTGAACAAATTACAAGAGTGTTTCGATTTAGTCCGGTTGAATCTGTCTAGAGCCTGTACGACACAAAGCCGATATTACAATCTACGCCGCCGTGACTGGAGATGTACAGTAGGTAATTCAGTAATGAAAAAAGAACATACCCTTTCATCCGCCGCAGATCATGTGGCCGCGAAACTTGCCCCGAAATATTCCGGTCCGTATAAAGTGGTGAAAGTTTTATCTCCTGTTGTGTACGATTTGAAAGATGCACAAGGGAAGCGTTATAACCGTATACATATTAAAGACTTGAAACCGATTTCAGCCAAACGCTAGTAATTAGAACTTTTCAGGATGAGACCGAGACGTGATTCCCCGCCTCAAGAGAACGATCCCTTACTTTCCTGGGACCCCGAGCACCACCGAGCGACCGAGGAGATAATAGATCTAACCTCCCCCGCAGCTTCTCCGACATTTTTTTTGTCAGACCGTCCCTGTAGCCCCCCCGCAGCCGTGCCCCACCCTGACCCTTCGACTTTCCCAACAATCTCCCTGTCCTCAGAAGAATATTCACTACCATGGGAAGACGTGGTAGACTTTGTTATCCCCGACGAATGGATACAGAATGTCGAACCTACCTCTCCAGAAGACCTGATGGCCCTGGAACTATATATACCGGGCAACACGCCGCCGGTCCTGAACCCGGCACGTATCTGGAAACGGTTACGCTGGAGACTGTTGTCCGAAGAGAAATATTCATACCACCCGAAGAAGACTGGATCAGATACAGCGAGACGATCACCAGGCACACCGACACCCAGTATGGTTTTGAACTGGTATTTCCGCCAACAACCGCCCCGGCTGCCCATCCCCTAATGGTTGCTGGGCAATCTGAACGGCAGCTTGTGAACAATTTCGCATGCCGACAACCCAAAGATCATCCTTGGCCGACCGAATGGGTCGATAGGAGCCGTCCGTTCCGGCCCACCGGCTCCCATCCGCGCCGCTGGTGTCGAGTGTACCTACCCGACGACCAAGGTCGCTACTGCAAAGTGTATTTACCGCTCTGCAACGGACCCTAGTAATGTTTTAATGCCGAGACTGTAAGTTTTTTTTAAGTTCACTGCCATCGTAGTAGGCAGTGTAGAATTTCTTTTCTTTTTGGGTGAAACCGCTTAAAACTAGTGTCGCCAAACCTACGCGAAGTGTGGTGCTCTCCGCTCGCGAAGTGTTGCTCGTGCCCACTATCGCTACTTGACTATAAAACTGATTTCCGGACTGCTTCTTACAGCATGGCTTCCGAATCGTCAATCGAAATACTAGACATGTCCGAGGTGGAAAGATGGGATGAGGAC
Organism: Galeruca laticollis; assembly: GCA_963921935.1. Taxonomy (NCBI): domain Eukaryota; kingdom Metazoa; phylum Arthropoda; class Insecta; order Coleoptera; family Chrysomelidae; genus Galeruca; species Galeruca laticollis. Next base: position 182,490,050 of record OY998179.1, on the reverse strand, counting down.
GATCTCCTATCCAAATCAGTTCTGCGATCCGAGGAACCAGCTGCCGATCCTGACCGATCTGACTCCAATCCTGGTATGACTGAAAGCTCTCCAATTCCAAACAAACTGTCAATGAGCTCGTCATCTCCGGTTATTGAATCAAGTTCAAATACCCATGTGAGATCAGGAAGGCCGTTAGTACTAGAGGGGGTCCCGAAGAAGATTAGACGAGAAACACAGCCAGTGCCAATCCACATCGACAGGCCATCTAACAATCAACCATCCGATGACATTTTCTTACCCGTTGAAAAGGACTTATGTTGGAGATGTGGATACCCTGGACACCGTCGCGATACCTGTAACCGTGGAAAACCCATATTATTTTGTTCCCGTTGCGGACGTTTTGGTAAGATGTCCCGGGACTGTTCTTGTGCGAAGCCGACTCTCAGAACCACATTAATGAAGAAGACTCTTAAGTGTCCCAGCTGCGGTCGTTCCGGACGGCCGACGAAAGACTGTACCTATACCAGCCGAGAAATTTCCAGACCTACACCGGAGCCAAGAAAATGTTCTGTAACCATCCAACCACCGCAAATATCCCGATTCCGGCAAGATGTGGGCATTCAGTGTGACCTCTGTGACTGTGCCATGAAAATTCCGGACTACGCCACTAGGGCCCATCCGCGATATACAATCCTGCGGAACGCCTCCACCGTAAGAAGAGTGAGGACACGTTCTTCCCGGCGGTATCCCAGCCTAAGTACGAGGAGCTCTAGGCTCCAGTAACCCCGTGAGGAATTTGGATAGATGTCCCTGCCGCAAGACCCGATACTGTATTTAATTATTTTTGAATAATCTTTTGTTTTAGGTGGTAACGGCTAGTTTTAAGAATGAGTGGAAAAAAAATATAACAAATGCAAGCTTCACTTTCATTTGTTAATTTTTTTTCAACCGAAGAAAGAGGGGGATGTAACGATGTTACTTTTTAATATTTTCATTTCCAGCTACCAAGCAGTATACATTTCATTTTATTTAATAATTAAATCGCCTCTCTTTCGAAATTTACCTATGAATATTTATTTTTATATAAATGTACTGCTTTTGAGACATCCGGTATATCCTTTTGTCAAGTTCACTTAAACCAGTCTGCGAATGTGCACGCATTTTCAAAATTTTAAGGAGGAGACTTCGTAAGTGGGGTAGGAGAATTTAATAATAGGACGTAGCATCCAGGTAAACGGAACTTTTTCTTTCTTTTCCTGCTTGCAAATTACATTGTGTTTACACCGAATACTGTGACTGGTTTTGTGAACCAGGTAAGTGGATATAAAATTGTTCTGTGAATAGCTATTATCATCCAACACTTAGCCGCTTTTATTTTTAACGTTCGAATTCATATTATTTGTGTACAATTCCGAAGTTAGAACATATAGAGTCAATTTTATCTGAATATTTAATCCCGTCCAATAGGCCGTTGTACTGTTAAGAAAATTTAGTTCGTTTGCACTTGCTTAGAAAAATCTCGTCTGGATTCGCTGCTGAGCAGGGATCAATTCGAGAGGCCTCTAAGGCAGATTTGATTTAAGGGATACGAAATAATCTCAAAAGTATTCGCTGCCGAGCAGGGATACCCAAGAGAGGTTTTCGCATTCTGCTGGTAGTTTTCTTTATTTGAGAATTTGATTTCGTACAATAGGCTGTTGTTTGTTAGTAAAACCTTAGATACAACATATAGAGTCCGTTTCATCTGAATATTTAATCCCGCCTAACAGGCCGTTGTAATGTTAAAAAAATTTAGTTTCTTTTGCATTTGCTTAGAAAAATCTCGTCTGGATTCGCTGCTGAGCAGGGATCAATTCGAGAGGCCTCTAAGGCAGATTTGATTTAAGAGATACGAAATAATCTCGAGAGTATTCGCTGCTGAGCAGGGATACGAAGGAGAGGTTTTCGGATTCTACTGTCAATCTATTTTAACTGAAAAGTTTAGTTCGTACAATAAGCTGTCGTTGTTTTGCCAGTAAAACTTTAGTTAGAACATTTGAAGTCTAGTTTATCTGAGTATTTAATCCCGCCCAACAGGCCGTTGTACTGTTGAAAAAATTTAGTTTCTTTTGCATTTGCTTAGAAAAATCTCGTCTGGATTCGCTGCTAAGCAGGGATCAATTCGAGAGGCCTCTAAGGCAGATTTGATTTAAGAGATACGAAATAATCTCGAGAGTATTCGCTGCTGAGCAATGATACGAAGGAGAGGTTTTCGGATTCTACTGTCAATCTATTTTAACTGAAAAGTTTAGTTCGTACAATAGGCTGTTGTTGTTTTGCCAGTAAAACTTTAGTTAGAACATTTATAGTCTACTTCATCTGAGTATTTAATCCCGCTGAATAGGCCGCCGTACTGTTAAGAAAAATTAGCTCGTTTGCACTTGCTTAGAAAAATCTCGTCTGGATTCGCTGCTGAGCAGGGATCAATTCGAGAGGCCTCTAGGCAGATTCTATTTAAAGGGATACGAAATAATCTCAAAAGTATTCGCTGCCGAGCAGGGATACCCAAGAGAGGTTTTCGCATTCTGCTGGTAGTTTTCTTCATCTGGAGTATTTGATTTCATACGATAGGCCGTTGTGTTGATCAGTAAAACCTAGTTTAGTTGAATCTAGTGAAATCGCTAAGAAATTCCGGTGGCTATTGAGATTAAACCGGCAGCCGAGACTAGTTAATTGATTATTTTCTTCCGCTTTATTTAAAAAGTACACAAATATTAGGAACCGATATAGTACGCTCTGTTAGTGCAACCATAACGCTTTCTCTGTGCATTTTGACATATTATCACTAGGAACTTTGTATTGTTTTCGCCTGCTACATACTAGTAGAATTCTGCACGTTATTTTCCGCCTCCGTTGCAAAATAGCTAGAATATTTATTGCTTGGTGTCAGTCCGATTTTGGTTTGATTAATAACGTAGATCTTTAGTAGTAGATTTTGATATTTTTGTAATTTCTCCTTTATGTAAAATTCAATTTTATTTGTGGAATTAAAATTAATAATTTCTCCAGTAGCGAGTAGTTTCATTTGTTTGATAGTGGTAAGCAATTAAAGCCTGTTGTCACACTACGTATCCGGAAAGGTCCATAACAACAGACCCCTGGAATTACTGAACCTCCATCTGTGGCTACCTTGGTAACTCTCGACGCCGTATTTTCGAGAGTTCGGTGGAGTAAACCACCCCAAAAAATCTGGCGCCCGAGGAAATCTAGGAAGTACCGAAGCCGTGGGTGTCATAGTGACGTCCGTGATTCTTATAAGGAAAGAAAGCACGTCACACATGGCGCCCGAGCAGGGACCCTTGTTGTAAAGGAATATTCGTTTTTTTAAGCCATAGAGGAAAGCGTGCAAAAGGGCACAACAGAAACCGTGGTTTTGTTTTATCTATAAGCGTTGTTTGGAAAAGAAAGGAAAGCCGTGCAACTGCCGCTGTAATAAGAATATTGTTCTGGATACCGGGATAACCCTGTATTTGAAATTGAGTAAATTTTGAATAGAAAAGTACTAATCCGAAGTAATTGAACCTGAAAAATACTACGATTGTTTAAACCGACTTAAATCTAGAATTACATTTTTGGTCAACAGTCCGAAAACCACCTGTGATTGATTTATTTAAAAAATTAAGTATCTATCATTTGTTTGATAGTGGTAAGCAATTAAAGCCTGTTTTCACACTACGTATCCGGAAAGGTCCATAACAACAGACCCCTGGGTGTCATAGTGACGTCCGTGATTCTTATAAGGAAAAAAAGCACGTCACAAACCATATATCTTATATACGAAAGAGTATCAGCTGTTTGAAAATATTATTATTATTATTTGAAATAAATTGAAACTATGTAGTTAAAAACACATTAAGAAAAACACAATCATAAGTAAAAATGCATATAAAATCAGAATATATTAAATCATTTGTTTATAATAATTAAAAGAACAACAATAAAAATAAAGAAATTACCTTAATAATTGTCTAAAGTTAGAAAATGCTTAACAAGTATAATGGAGAACATGAAATCTGCCCAAATATGGATGTTTAGTTGTCATGAAGAAATCAGCTGTTTCATCTGAAATTAAACAAGTTTAGTTATCTAATTTAATGAGTAGTTAGTTGAAACTGTAATAATATAAATCAATTTCCTATTTAGTATTAAGAAATAGATAAATTTATAATAGAAAAATATCAAGACATAAAGATAATTTATATGTCATATTGTATTTAAAATTTTATGAAATTAATGAATATTGAATGATGATGGATTCAAAGAAATGTTTGCTACTAGAGAGTTTAAATAGTATAAATAATCAGAGCAAAAGATATTATAGAAGAATTTATGTTCATAAATATAAATATTATTTTCAAATTATCATATATATATATATATATATATATATATATATATATATATATATATATATATATAGTTTATTTTGTATTCTTGGGATTGAAGACCATTTTTAAAGACATATAACTAGTAATTAAACATTTTTATTTAACGTTTCGGTCTTTCCATGACCTTCATCAGAAATAAAATTTTCTATTTCTATTAATTACTAGTTATATGTCTTTAAAAATGGTCTTCAATCCCAAGAATACAAAATAAACAATATATAATTAAATAAAAAAGACCAAGAACCAAAAAAAAAGAAACTATATATATATATATATATATATATATATATGTCAAAACATAATTAGACATTGCCATGTTGACATATAAAAGGAATTTCACTATCAGTAAAAGATTTGTTCTATTGAAATTAGTTGAACAGTAAAAAAAACAGATACTTTTCGGGTGGAATTTACATTTATATATGTTTCCAAAAAAACTTCCTAAAGTGTAGCAATTGTGAAAATAGTTCGACAGCTCCAGAAACAATGTGATTGGTGGAAAGTGACATGACAAATTTCGATCAACTAAAATTTAACAAAAAACTTATTGATAATTAGTGAGCTTAGAAACAATATATTGGTTGTTGATTAAAAAATTGACGATCAGATAGAAGCGTTAGGAGTTGGTTCTTGGCGTCGAAATAGGGAGGATGTGGAAGAATTATTCTCGAAAATTTAAGTAAAATTACGAATTTTCATGATAAAAGCTACAGATTCTTCACAAATATAAAACCTAGAACACTTACATGTATTTGTAACCAGTTTTTCCCGTGAGAATATCCAAATTTCTCAACAGATCGAGCAGCTAGAACTTCGGAAGTCGTAGTTCTGTATCCAGACGGGATATATCCAGTATCCAGGCATCAGGTCAGTGCTTCTTTAGATATTATTGGCCAATAATAAGAATAATAACTCTTGAATATAAATTCAGTGACTATTTTCATGTATATATAAGAATTCTTGCGTCTTTATGAACGATCTATTAAAAAGAAAAAGGACTTTATGTATTATATTCACTAGACAAATTCTAAATATTATTTAAAAAGGCCTATTCTATGATATAATAATGCTTGTACTTACGTATTTTCAAATCATATAAGAAAGATGCATCTTATTTCATTCACATAATTTTCCATTTGTATATATAAATTTTGTAACATATTTCTTATGAATAATTTATTTAGTGTATGTATATAATTTCCAACGTGAATTCTTTTATGCGAATCCATCAGCATTGTTATAATATGTATCTAATATTCACGCAGGTGTAGAGCGTCGTTTAGAAACGTTCGTTCCATCTCGAATATGTTCGTTGTTAGTCGAGCATGCGCATAAGATAGGGTATATTCGTTATGATACTGTGTTGGTAAATTCCATAGGCGTAACCATATTGATTAAAAATATATTTAAATAAAAAATTTCATTATAAAATTAAATGATTGAAAATATTGTGTTTTGTGTTTCTTTTCATTCTGAATGAGCGAAATATATCCAAACAAAGCCAGGACTCAAAGAGTGGAGAAAGTCTCATGCTCCCGAACCAATATCATATAAATAATAAAATATATCAAATAATTAATAACTGAGCTAGCCACACAAAAATTCAAACAAATCAAAATGAATATCTATCTAAACAATTGAAATTATAAATAATTAAAATAAAATCTTGTTTAATTGTTGATCCCAACGTGGGGTGATAAAAAGTAAAATTCCTCACATCATACCAATTAAACACCTTGTTTCATTGGCACCCAGAACGAGGGGCGATTTAAAAAAATTTAGGAAGCATTTGTAAATTTTAAAACTCAATTAAAATGGCAAAACGGATGACGTTGAGAGATGGAAGGCAGGTAGGAGCAGAAAGTGATTCAGAAGAGGAAAGGGAAGAACGAAGTCATGGTATGGGAGATTACCAAGCGGTATATTTGGAGCAAGGACATCAAGCAGAAGGAGATTCACATGAAAAGAGTATGACAGGAGATGGGGAAGCTGTAGAACAAGAAGATGGGATACAAGAGAGAAGGGAAGCACAAGGAGTAATGAATAACAATGATACAATTATGCAAATATTGATCAGCATAAATAGCATGGACAAGAAATTCAATACAATGAACGAAAACATGAACAAAATGAAGGATGATTTGAATGGAAATGTGAACACAATGAGGGGAGATTTAAATGGGAAGATGGACAGGATGAGAGAAGAAATTAGAGGGGGTATAAACAACATCAATGGTAATATGAACAGATTAGCAGTGAAAATAGAAGAAGTGAAATTTGAAAATTGTAAGGAGATTAAGAAACTTAAGAAGACCAATGAAGAATTTGGAACGAAAATTGACAAGGTGAGAGAAGATATGGAGGATCAAAATAAACATATACGGAATGAAATTCAAGAGAATTGAATTAAAATTAGAGAGCAAATAGAAAATCAAATAGTAGAACAAATTCGAGAAGTAGAGAGAGGTATAGAAGAAAAATGACCAGGAACAACTCAAGCAGAAGTAAAGAAACAAACTGAAGACATCACTAAAGAAGTAGAACATATTGAATTCAGGGAACAAATAATCGAAGAAATTATGCAGAATTATCAGCAAAATTCGGAACAGAAATTTAAGGATTTGGATGGTAGATTAAAAAAACCAACAGGAATATATGAAAAAAGGAGTCGAATCTTGGGTAGACAAATTAACAAGGAAATACAAGAGATGAATCGAATATTAACAGATACAGTGGAAGAAATAGAAGATAGTATAAGAAGAAATGAAAGAGGTATAAGATACTCAGGAAATTTTTATAACAATAATAAAGTAGTAACTGGAATAATATATGACAACAACATGATTAAGATAATTTACACGAAAGCTTTCTTTAGAATAATAAGTAGTAAAATGGATTCATGGGAAAAAATTTATGAGATATGGGGCAACAAAATTAAAAAAGATATGATAGAGAATAGACAAACGCTTCAGAAACATATCGAGCATCAAACAACAAGAGAAGAAAGCAAGAAAAAGGTTAGAAAAAGAAAAGCGAATTGAATAATAGGACATAAGAATAGGAATGAACTTTGGAGACGAAAATGCAATTCAATGGAAAAGGGAAAGGATACAGAAATTAAGTCGAAATAAAGAATGTACATAGAATTTATTATTAATGAGTAACCCAATTCTAAAGAATGTATATATGTTATGTTACGAACGAAATTTAAAAGAAAATAATAGTCATAAGTATAGTTTTAAATTTTAATATTAAGTAATGTACAAAATCCTAACTACTATATTATTATGTTTCCATTTGGCAGATGGTGATCCAATAAGATTCTTCATTTTTGTTTCTTCAGAACCTAAAAAAATAAATGAATGAATAAATACCATATAATATGAAGACAAATTTATTAGGTAAAACTTATTATAAAAACAGCTCTGAATATAAAGAAAGGGAAATTTGAATATGGCAAATCAATATATAACAAATAAAGAAAAACAATTTATAAGAAATACTGGCTTTATATAGAAGGAAAATATAAAGTTATAAGATAGAGGGGATAAACATAAGAATAACTTAAGTATCAAATAGAATTTCACATCTTTCAAAATTAGGAAATAAGACGCAAAGAATAAAAGGATAGGAAAGGAGAATAATGAATGATATTGATTGAAAATATAGGAGGTAATGTTTGATGTCAATTAGAATTTTATAGAATACTTGAAAATACATGAAAGAATAAGGAAATTGATGTTGATATATATATATATATATATATATATATATAACAACAAAGAGATTCATGGGTAATTCACGCAAAGTAAAGGGCTACTGAAATAGAGTGGTAACCGTGGACATGCATGTTTCTGGCTCATTTTGCCTCATCAGCACGGCATAACCAAATAATGATGTGAAATTTGGGAGCAAAGATGTTAATCGAAACATGGGAAAACACAAAATAACGGATTTCAGCAGGGAAACCAAACGCTCATTTGTGTCTTCAATTGGAAGATCCCGAGTTTTCAGGACATCAACCAACATCGACACGGAGGCGCATATAGCCCCCCCGCCATGAACCTTCCGACCCATAGTAAATAACAAAGAAGATGTAGGAATATCGCGTGATATGTTAACAACAACAACAAAGAGATTCATGGGTAATTCACGCAAAGTAAAGGGCTACTGAAATAGAGTGGTAACCGTGGACATGCATGTTTCTGGCTCATTTTGCCTCATCAGCACGGCATAACCAAATAATGATGTGAAATTTGGGAGCAAAGATGTTAATCGAAACATGGGAAAACACAAAATAACGGATTTCAGCAGGGAAACCAAACGCTCATTTGTGTCTTCAATTGGAAGATCCCGAGTTTTCAGGACATCAACCAACATCGACACGGAGGCGCATATAGCATCATTATTTGGTTATGCCGTGCTGATGAGGCAAAATGAGCCAGAAACATGCATGTCCACGGTTACCACTCTATTTCAGTAGCCCTTTACTTTGCGTGAATTACCCATGAATCTCTTTGTTGTTGTTGTTAACATATCACGCGATATTCCTACATCTTCTTTGTTATTTACTATGGGTCGGAAGGTTCATGGCGGGGGGGCTATATGCGCCTCCGTGTCGATGTTGGTTGATGTCCTGAAAACTCGGGATCTTCCAATTGAAGACACAAATGAGCGTTTGGTTTCCCTGCTGAAATCCGTTATTTTGTGTTTTCCCATGTTTCGATTAACATCTTTGCTCCCAAATTTCACATCATTATTTGGTTATGCCGTGCTGATGAGGCAAAATGAGCCAGAAACATGCATGTCCACGGTTACCACTCTATTTCAGTAGCCCTTTACTTTGCGTGAATTACCCATGAATCTCTTTGTTGTTGTTGTTAACATATCACGCGATATTCCTACATCTTCTTTGTTATATATATATATATATATATATATATATATATATATATATATATATTATAGTTTATTTTATGGGAATTTAATTTGCCCTACGTTGGGCCGACATATTATTATGAATTGGCTATGGTGTAATAAGAATGTTACACTTATTTTATTTTAGTTTAAATTTACTTTAAGTTCATTGTTTGCCCGGTAAATTGATGATTTTATATATATGATAAACAGTTTATATTACTAACATGAAAACTTCTCATCTCAGGGTAGAGTTCAAGTATTTAGGATAAAATGATTTTAGAATATATAACAAATAAAGAAAAACAATTTATAAGAAATACTGGCTTTATATAGAAGGAAAATATAAAGTTATAAGATAGAGGCGATAAACATAAGAATAACTTAAGTATCAAATAGAATTTCACATCTTTCAAAATAAGGAAATAAGACGCAAAGAATAAAAGGATAGGAAAGGAGAATAATGAATGTTATTGATTGAAAATATAGGAGGTAATGTTTGATGTCAATTAGAATTTCATAGAATACTTGAAAATACATGAAAGAATAAGGAAATTGATGTTGATATATATATATATATATATATATATATATATATATATATATAATTATAGTTTATTTTATGGGAATTTAATTTGCCCTACGTTGGGCCGACATATTATTATGAATTGGCTATGGTGTAATAAGAATGTTACCCTTATTTTATTTTAGTTTAAATTTACTTTAAGTTTATTGTTTGCCCGGTAAATTGATGATTTTATATATATGATAAACAGTTTATATTACTAACATGAAACTTCTCATCTCAGGGTAGAGTTCAAGTATTTAGGATAAAATGATTCTAGAATTTTATATATATATATATTAGCGCCAAAGTTAATAAATTCTTTATATTTCAAAAATAAATTTGTTAATCAGAATATGTTATTTGTTCAATGATTCCAAACTAAATACGGTCCTGTCCTGCTTAAAACAAATCTGCATAATTCAATAGATGTCATTCAGAGCTTCTGCCTATGGTAAGTAGATGGTGCGCAAGTCACCAGATGAAATGAATAACTCAAAAATAGTTTAAAACGTTCTTCAAAGGAAAAACGATATTTAATTTAATGAAAATAAATACATTACACTTTTACAAGTGTTCTTGAAGAAATTCAACTATCTAAAAGGATGACTCTTTCATACAACATCCACGCACTCTGGTGAGATATTATTATAAGAGTGAAATACAATTATACAACTTGATAAACATGTGATTTTTAGAAGATAGCGAAATACACTCCTAAAAGCGTCTATGCGTCACAAAATTTTAGTTCTTTGCATAAATTGGTAAGTACGCTTGACTTTTTAATATATTAATAAATTAACTTTTACTACCTTATTCACTTCACTGTTTTGTTTGTTCACCTCAATGATCCGTTTCTTTAATTTGTTTCAGATTCTCCTCCTGGAAAAACTCCATGCTGGCATTCCGTTTCTACCAGAACAGGAATCGATGCCGCCCTTCATTCAAAGTCCAAGCAGCTCACACAAATTCCACTATTCAGTGATTTTCAAAAGCTATTGTGGCTATTTTACTTCCACAAGATACAAGATACCATATTATAAAATAAAAATCATGGTTAGTACTGTACAACATTCGACAATTCCTTTTTTAATTATTAATATAAACTTATCTACTTACATTGATGTATATCTTGTAAGTATAATGTATTTGTTCTTGAATTCTATAGTCAAATTTTTTATCTTCCAAATAATTTCAAAATGATTTTCTTTACCAAAAAGTTTTTCTACTTACAAATTTTTCTTCCCCAAAAAGAGAGTTCTTAGTGAATAGACCCCATAATCAACAACTTTTTCACATTCCGATTTTTTTTTCGTTAGCAACATAATTGTCGCCGATATGATCCTTTTTAAATGTTTATTTACCAATCAGATTTGACTATTTATTTTATCACTCAAATTCTTCATTTCAACCAGTGAAATGTTCATCCATTATATCAAGATATTGTATTCTAAGGTTTTTTAATTGCTTAGACTTCCTATATTATTTGCATTCAATAATATTTCCTAGTATTGTTAAAATGACATTTCCTAACCTCTAAGTATGTATGTCAAATGAATATTCATAATGTTTTAATAGATGACAGCTGTTACCTTTAAATATATATGCAAAATGAAAATTCGTTTTTTTCTATGAGTCATGTTCTCTGAAATTCACATTATTATATACTTTTCTGCTCTGTTATGTCTAAACAGCTACACTAACTTACTTTAATGTTTTAATCAACAAATATTATGAGATTAGCTTGACTTTACAGAATAAAGCATTATTAGTTTCTCATCATGAACAAATTCTGATACTTGATTTTTTTAATAAAAGTTTGGTTAATTTATTTCACATAAATTGTTTATCACACCTATTCGCAATTATCCCTACATTATACAGTCTGTCCTTTCTGTATGCCTTCTCTATCGAATAGTGGATCGTACAGATTGTCTCCATTCAAATGTTTAAAAAATTTTTGACTTAAAAAAAATTCTTCTAGATTACAATGTACAATCTTAATTCTTTATTGTTTGATATACAGGGTGTTTCACTCTATAATAATATATATATATATATATATATATATATATATATATATATATATATATATATATATATATATATATGAATTTAAGAAATAATTAATTATATTGAATAATGAGTATTGAAATGAAAAATGATATGAGGAGTATATAGAGAAATAAAATATAATGAAATTATAGGAAATATAAGTTGATATATAGGTGGATGTTAGTATAAATATGATAGTAGAGAAGTATTAGAAGGAGTAATATTATGAATATTTAAATTGATATTGATAAGAATCTAATATATTTTGGGAAAGAATAATTTGGCAGGTGATGATAAGAATGGGAATTGTAATAGGAAGTATGTGAATATTTATTTGAGAATTGAATATAAAGTCACGGGAACATGAGATTATGCCATAAATTTATAAATATTTGAATAAAGATATAACAATCATAAAAAAAGGAAAATTGAAATTTAAATAGCTCTCAATGGTATTGATATCATTTAAATTTAAATTTGAGGGGAATTGAATCATATATCTTATATACGAAAGAGTATCAGCTGTTTGAAAATATTTTGCTTATTATTTGAAATGAATTGAAACTATGTAGTTAAAAACACATTAAAAAAAACACAATCATAAGTAAAAATGCATATAAAATCGGAATATATTAAATCATTCGTTTATAATAATTGAAAGAACAACAATAAAAATAAAGAAATTACATTAATAATTGTCTAAAGTTAGAAAATGCTTAACAAGTATAATGGAGAACATGAAATCTGCCCAAATATGGATGTTCAGTTGTCATGAAGGAATCAGCTGTTTCATCTGATATTAAACAAGTTTAGTTATCTAATTTAATAAGTAGTTAGTTGAAACTATAATTATATAAATCAATTTCTTATTTAGTATTAAGAAATAGATAAATTTATTATAGAAAAATATCAAGACATAAAGATAATTTATATGTCATAATGTATATAAAATTTTATGAAATTAATGAATATTAAATGATGATGGATTCAAAGAAATATTTGCTACTAGAGAATTTAAATAGTATAAATAATCAGAGCAAAAGATATTATTAAAGAATTTATGTTCATAAATATAAAAATTATTTTCAAATTATCATATATATATATATATATATATATATATATATATATATATTTCAAAACAAAATTAGACATTGCCATGTTGACATATAAAAGGAATTTGACTATCAGTAAAAGATTTGTTCTATTGAAATTAGTTGAACAGTAAAAGAAAACAGATACTTTTCGGGTGGAATTTACATCTATATATGTTTCCAAAAAAACTTTCCTAAAGTATAGCAATTGTGAAAATAGTTCGACAGCTCCAGAAACAATGTGATTGGTGGAAAGTGACATGACAAATTTGGATCAACTAAAATTTAACAAAAAACTTATTGATAATTAGTGAGCTTAGAAACAATATATTGGTTGTTGATCAAAAAATTGACGATCAGATAGAAGCGTTAGGAGTTGGTTCTTGGCGTCGAAATAGGGAGGATGTGATGAAGAACTTTTCCCGAAAATTTAAGTAAAATTACAAATGTTCATGATAAAAGCTACAGATTCTTCACAAAAATAAAACCTAGAACACTTACATGTATTTGTAACCAGTTTTTCCCGTGAGAATATCCAAATTTCTCAACAAATCAAGCAGCTAGAACTTCGGAAAGCGTAGTCCTGTATCCAGACGGGATATATCCAGTATCCAGGCATCAGGTCAGTGCTCCTTTAGATGTTATTGGCCAATAATAAGAATAATAACTCTTGAGTATTAATTCAGTGACTATTTTCATGTATACATAAGAATCCTTGCGTCGTTATGATCGATCTATAAAAAAGAAAAAGGATTTTATGTATTTTATTCACTAGACAAATTCTAAATATTATTTGAAAAGGCCTATTCTATGATATAATAATGCTTGTACTTACGTATTTCCAAATCATATAAGAAAGATGCATCTTATTTCATTCACATAATTTTCCATTTGTATGCATACATTTTGTAACATATTTCTTCTGAATAATTCATGCAGTGTATGTATATAAATTCCAACGTAAATTCTTTTATGCGAATCCATCAGCATTGCCATAAAGGAAATGGTGCTATGTATTTAATATTCACGCAGGTGTAGAGCGTCGTTTAGAAACCTTCGTTCCATCTCGAATATGTTCGTTGTTAGTTGGGCATGCGCATAAGATAGTGTATATTCGTTATGATACTGTGTTGGTTAATTCCATAGGCGTAACCATATTGATTAAAAATATATTTAAATAAAAAATTTCATTATAAAATTAAATGATTGAGAATATTGTGTTTTGTGTTTCTTTTTATTCTGAATGAGCGAAATATATCCAAACAAAGCCAGGACTCAAAGAGTAGAGAAAGTCTCATGCTCCCGAACCAATATCATATAAATAATAAAATATATCAAATAATTAATAACTGAGCTAGCCACACAGAAATTCAAACAAATCTAAATAAGTATCTATCCAAAATTAATATATATATATATATATATATATATATATATATATATATATTATATATATATATATATATATATTATATATATATAATATTTTGTAGATCGTCTAGTCACATGTAGAGAAAATGAATCACTAAATGAACAATAGAACGAATTAAAATATTAAACTACAAAAATAATTGAAATACTACCAAAACTGCCATCTATGGATGACAGTAAAACTTTGCGCCATGTACACGTCTCAAGTTTAGAAAGAATAAAATTTCCATTTAATTAACAATTAAAGTACCTAAACAAGTCTAAACCACAAAAAATTTTGAAATAACCTAAAATACCATGTCGTATATTAAATTTATCCACCTTTTTCTATTTGCAATTGATACTTACAAAGAAACATTCTTCCAAATAATTCCCAATTTATTGACTGAAATCTATTCAGATCAAATTTTTATATATACATAGTTATTTTCCAACTAATTTTAAGCTGATCTAAAAAATCATTTGGCATGAAAAAAAATTTATAAGACTTGGCCCAATTTTTGCTAAGACTTGGCCCAATTTTTGCAGCCTTATTTCAATTGAGGTAATAAAAAATAGTGTAACTAAGACCGAATTCACTCCCAAGGCCGGGTACTTAGGTTGTGACAAGATCAAGCATCTAAATTAAAAACATGAAACATCGATCTGAATAAGACTTTCAAGTACAAACAAAGGATATAAAATTTAAAATAATTCTAACTTAAATAACGACACATACGAGTAAATATATATGACCGCTATATGACTCTAATTTATGGTCATTGGGCGGGCCAGACCAAAAAATGATAAAAAAAAATTGTTTTTTGTGCAATTATTTGTTTTCTTTCGATGATAACTTATGTTACTCTTATCGTACGATACGACCTTAGGTGATGATAGAAAAGTCCATGTTTAGACGTCTATAAGACGTATACAATTCAGGCCTACATGACGTCATAGATTATGACGTCAATATGACGCAAATTTAGGTTCATTGGACGTACCAGACCAATAATGACCAAAAATAGCCGTCTTTTTTATATCGTCTCCGACAGTCTAGTTACCTGGGTATTGACTTATCAGTCTTATTTAAAGAACCATCTATGTGGCACAGTGATAACGGCATCGGAGTTATAGTAAAACAAAGTACTTTCTCCAAGTCTATACTCGTGTCAAGAGATAGAGCTAATAACCATCCCAAAAAATCCCGCTGCATTTAAACTTCGTGCACTTTTCCACCAATTTTAGTGTTTCTTTTGTTCTCGAGGACCGTATTTTTTAATGCCTGGTAAAACGTGTCTGAATTTAAATTGCATTTCGTTATGCATTGATCTTGCAGAAATGTTCTTCCAGATATTGTGTTTAGCAAACAGTTTGTAATTTCTGCATGCTGAACTTAAGGAGAGACATCTTTATTAAGTCAAAATCTTCAATAAAAATTCCGACTACCTTGAAAAAAGCTATTCCAATATGGAAAGCCCCTAAATGAATAAAAATATTGTTAAATCTTGGAGATTCTTGAGCTTGAATACAATCACTATTGCGAGCAATATCTAGATCATAGGTGATCTGGATGTAGGAAGGAACCTAATTCTAGAGTTTTCAAGACAGTTGAATTGTTGGTGGGAGATTCATTGGATTAAGATAAAGGGAACAAAATAAAAAAAATAGCCACACTCGAGAATGACGGGATGACGGTTTTTCACAACTTTGTAGCTCTCCCCTTTCTTTACGTTACTCTCAAAATGTCAGATTAGTGGAATATACATTTTTTAGCATGTAATTGTATACTAATATATATGACGTCCTTTAGTAAATCCCGAAGTCCCCGCTTGGGCTCCCCTACTAATAAGTATTACTAGTTGAGTTTATTTTCTGTTTAAAGTGATATAAAACATTTCAGTCAAGGTTGAAAGCAAGAATATTAATATAGAAAAAATACGTTATGTTTAATTCCACATAACGAAGAACACATTATTCCAAGAATAAATTTTCACATTTTAATACGTATGTAATATCTAAACATCCTTGAACCTACCTTGTTAATTGTTTCGATATCCAATTGATCATCACTAGTGAAGAAATAATATATTATTTACAAAATATTACAGATATTATAAAAAATAAGAATATGTGAATGTATTCGATACACACAAAATACAAGTTAAAACAATTATACTGAAGAACCCTGCACTTTTTAAGTGTAAATCCGGTCCCAGTCAAATGAATGAAATTTTGATATCTTCTACGTTCTGACATAGTGAACAAAAGTTCTTTTGGGCAGAACTAGCGAAAACCCAAAATAGGGTCGATTTCGATATTTTAAACTATAAATAATATTGTCACACACCTCAGGGTACGTCAAAGAAACAAGAGTAGCAAAACTGAGCAATGTGGTGACATTACACCCTGGTTCCAGTCCATCGCTTGAGAAAGGTGATACTAGCACAGTTGGTCAATGATGCAAACCAATTCTTAGTAGACTGCCGAACTTTTCAGTTCGACGGTTCATTAAATACACTAGGAAGTGTACCCACTTGTTTCTTTGGAAACAAATTCTTATTTATGAAAATAAATTAACCGTGTTATTTAACTGTAATTTCTTCAAATTCCAAAACAAGCAACCCACACCAACTAGAAGAAAAGAGAACATTTAACACCCAGGTAAATATAGAACTTCTGGAAGCTAATAAGTCAGGAAACCTCCAACTAGGGAGGCCGCTGTCGGTGTTAGCTTTCACCCCCAAATCCTACCCACACTCTCAACCCACAATGTCCTCCAGACAGACACGCAGCAGAAAATCTGCTAAATCTTCTAAACGCCTTCTCTCACCGTATGAAGTGAACTTTTTTCATTCAGTCAACCCCAAACACCCCTTATTCGATTTTGATGACTATCAATTCAACAAGGAATACCGCAATTCCCACCACGGCAAAGAATTCCTTCCCCTCTACGAGGAAAGACTCCCAAAGTACTCACCAAAACACAATACACCTTCACATACACTAAGAAGTCGCACACTCACTCAACGCCATCCCCTCAAACCTCCTCAAACCAAACACCCGAACATCAACCAAAACGCATTTCCTTCATATCCCTACCAGGTCTTACGCTTCCTCTGTAAGATCCAAATCACCTACGCCCTCAATTACCCGACAACCCAACATCCGCGACGAGGGGGACAATGCATCCCCGTCGGGAAAACCAAACCCCGAACTACAACTTCTAACCCCGTCATCAATCCCATATCAACCTCCAGCAACAATCCAACGGCAACCCAAACCTTAAACCTTCGAAACCTCCCTCCTCAATATTCCTCTCAAAAATCCCTTTTCAACCTCCTTAACTCCCACGAACTCCTTCACGGACACATCCTATATCTAAATGCAAACTTTAACCGAACCGCCCCCCGAAAAACTCCACAACAATAGCAACATCCAAAATCTTAAAAAAAATCCACAATTTCACAGGCGACCCCAACATCATAACTTATTTTATAAGATGTTCAAATTGACTTCCATTGGTTTCCATACGATGATACAATAGAGCTTCAAAGGACTGTCGCACATTGTGTAATAGTTCTGGGTTCACTTGTTGACATTCTTGAACAATTCGCTGACGTAAATCATCTATTGATTCTGGCTGAGTGGCATAAATTTTAGTTTCCAGATATCAGCATAAACAAGTCTAGTGGGGTTAAATCGGGTGATATAGGTGGCCATTCCAACATTGGACCTCGTCTGTATATCCACCGATCAGGAAATATTTCGTTTAAATACTGTCGTATCACGCGAGCGTAATGTGAAGGTGTCCCATCTTGTTGGATCGCCAGCAAACCTTCTGACATATTGTCATCATTTTTTAGTATATATGTTATTTCAGGATCAATAGCTTCTCTGAGTAATTGTAGATTAATACTCGCCATTTATATTTCCCTCAAGAAAAAATGGTCCAAAATATGATCACCTAGAATGCCACACCTGACGTTCAATTTTTGTGGTGTTTGAGTGCCAAAGTCTCCCATTACGTGTGGGTCCGTTTCTGCCCAGTATCTAAAATTATGCCTGTTTACCATTTGGTGCAAATGAACATTCATTCGAGACAATAAATCTGGATCGTTGTTTAGTCGTTCACTCATCAATTCACAAAACTGGAGACGCCGGCCGTTAACGTCTTCATCGTCGTCATGGACTAATTTAATTTTGTACGGATGGTATTTTTATTTATGTAAAATTCTGAAAACACTGCTTCGGGAAACACCTACTGCACGCAAAAATTGTGATATTGATTGTTCTTGTAACTTGAGTTGTCCTAAAACGACAATTTCCACAGCGTCGTTATTAACTAATCGTTGTGATTGATGTTTTTTATTCGTAAATGATCCTGTTCCTAAAAACTTTGTCATTAATTGAGTTACGTACTTATGTACGGTAGTTTTTCCAAGATGAGCAGCATTAAACTGTCTAGCTGTGGCTCTTGCAGATTGGTTATTTGCGTAATATTAACCTACAATGTCCATTCTTTCTTACAGAGTATACACCATTTTTTCGGTAGATGTACTAGTTACTTCTAAATGTTACTACTCTAAGGTATACGCTCCATTCTTGACACTATTTACAAAACGTCACATAACACTTTTTCGGTTAGTAAGTTTTCTTCTTTGTTTTTTGTTTTTCGTTCAGTTCTTGTTTCTATTAATAAATTGAATTTAGCAGTAATTCTCAAATGATACACTTTTCACTTTAGTTATTAGATATTTTTGGAATCTCCATTCAGATAAGAATTCAAAAATAAGAAAATATGCAGGGTGTTCCATTAAAAAAATGGGAGAGGTGACCATAGGAAGGAGGGGGTTGAAGTTATAACGAGTACATATGAGCAAAAATACGACCCACCTTATATGATTTGTGACGTATTTTTGTATTTTTCCATAATAGTGACGGCTTCCGATTTGTAGAGGGTGGATAGTTTTCATTGAAATGCTCTGTATACCAAACCTTAGAAACATGTCTTGTACATCAATAAAATTAGATCTTGGTCATCTGGTTCGTTTCTATGAACTGCATCTGTAGTTTAACATCGCTCGACTGGATTATTTAATTCTTTGCTGGTACCTGGCATAACCAAGAAACCATAACAGACTAGCTACGTGAGCACATCCTATGGTCCTGATACTTAACGGTATTGCGGAATCGGTAATTTATCCTAATTTTGAGAAATACTGGTTCCTCTCTATTCTCCTCTAGCGCAAATACGTCGCTGTTGTCATGTTCTAATTTATCCTGAATATAAGATGAGGGTAGCTTTATATGGTATACACCTAGCCCTTGGCTAGGCGCGCCTAAATTTTACCGTCATCCGGCGCGCGGCGTATAGAGTACACCATGAAGAATTCTCACCAATTAAAACCACCTCTATAACAGAGTTGAAGAAAAAAACTTTCATTGATGAATTTGAAAAAATCTTTCAAAATTGTTAAAACATTTCAACTACTAATCAGACTCACTGATTCTATCAGAATTAATACAAGTATCACATTGAATAATTGATTTGCTATGCTTTTTTCAAGAGAATTGGCTACAATTTAAACATTTCACTGTTGTATGATTATTTTTTGAGCATCCACAAAGATAACATCTTCCTTTATGACTCAGTGAATTATCTGCCACTCTTCTGGTTGGTGGCTTTCCTAACACATTTTCTAGAATGGACCTGGTATGCAGGGGTAGTGATTTTACACGGAGTCTTTCTTGCATATGAGGTTTCATAAGATCCATAGCTAAGTGTTTCAGGAAAGATTACCGCTGATGACCTATGTCAATGTCGAGTTTTCCGTATGAATATAAAATGTAACCATTTATTGCAGCTACATTGAGAAGTGCCATAAATGTAGCAAATGGCCATCGCTTTGTTCTTCGCGATTTTGTGTATGCATTACATTTCTGGTCAACAGTATCAACACCTCCCTTGGTCCGGTTATAATCCAAAATAATTTCGGGTTTTCCCGTTTCCAAGTCTACCGACTCATTGTCGTGCATCGTAGAGATGAGTAGAACAGCTCTGTTCTGTTTGGGAACATAAGAAACTAATATCAGATTTTCTTGAAACCCAAATAAAGACGATCCAACAGCTCTTGATTTATTTGGTAAAAATTCCAAGGGCTCTTCTTTTTTAGAGTTCCAATAAACGTGATACCTTTCTCTAATAGAGATTTACTCAACTCACATGCTCTAAACCATCTACCAATCGAAGTACTATATCAGAAGGCGAATTTCTGACTTGAAATGGTCCGGCAGGGTGCTTTTCACAATATATTTCTAATTTACACGTGTAGAAAGTTTTCGAGTCAACCAAAGGATATATTTTGATGCCATATTTGGCCGGTTTATTCGGTATGTATTGTTTAAAAGAGCATCTACCCCGGTATGCTTCTAATTTTTCATCTAATCTATCGTCATAAATTCTCCAAGTGAATACCTACCTTATTTGGTTATGCCATGCTGAAGAGGCAAAATGATCCAGAAACATGCATGTCCACGGTTACCATTCTATTTCAGTAGCCCCTTATTTTGCGTGAATCACCCATGAATCTCTTTGTTGTTGTTGTTAACATATCACGCGATATTCCTACAAATTTTTTGTTATTTACAATGGGTCGGAAGGTTCATGGCGGGGGGGCTATATGCGCCTCCGTGTCGATGTTGGTTGTTGTCCTGAAAACTCGGGATCTTCCAATTGAAGACACAAATGCGCGTTTGGTTTCCCTGCTGAAATCCGTTATTTTGTGTTTTCCCATGTTTCGATTAACATCTTTGCTCCCAAATTTCACATCCTTATTTGGTTATGCCGTACTGAAGAGGCAAAATGAGCCAGAAACATGCATGTCCACAGTTACCATTCTATTTCAGTAGCCCTTCATTTTGCGTGAATTACCCATAAATCTCTTTGTTGTTGTTGTTAAGATATCACGCGATATTCCTACAAATTCCTTGTTATTTACTATGGGTCGGAAGGTTCATGGCGGGGGGGCTATATGCGCCTCCGTGTCGATGTTGGTTGTTGTCCTGAAAACTCGGGATCTTCCAATTGAAGACACAAATGAGCGTTTGGTTTCCCTGCTGAAATCCGTTATTTTGTGTTTTCCCATGTTTAACATCTTTGCTCCCAAATTTCACATCCTTATTTGGTTATGCCGTGCTGAAGAGGCAAAATGAGCCAGAAACATGCATGTCCACGGTTACCATTCTATTTCAGTAGCCCTTTATTTTGCGTGAATCACCCATGAATCTCTTTGTTGTTGTTGTTAACATATCACGTGATATTCCTAAAATTTTTTTGTTATTTACTATGGATCGGAAGGTTCATGGCGGAGGGGGGCTATATGCGCCTCCGTGTCGATGTTGGTTGTTGTCCTGAAAACTCGGGATCTTCCAATTGAAGACACAAATGAGCGTTTGGTTTCCCTGCTGAAATCCGTTATTTTGTGTTTTCGCATGTTTCGATTAACATCTTTGCTCCCAAATTTCACATCCTTATTTGGTTATGCCGTACTGAAGAGGCAAAATGAGCCAGAAACATGCATGTCCACAGTTACCATTCTATTTCAGTAGCCCTTTATTTTGCGTGAATTACCCATAAATCTCTTTGTTGTTGTTGTTAAGGTATCACGCGATATTCCTACAAATTCTTTGTCATATATATAAATTTGTGAATGCCACTATTTCATCTCTCATGTCAATATCGATGATTTTAGAAAAAGCACTGATATAATCTGGAAACTCTTTTCGTGTAGGACCAGAAAACTTTTTTATTAACAAATATTGTCTTGGAGTTTTAGCATATTTGCTCCGTAAAGGCCTCTTAGCCCACCTAAATTCATCAAGTAATCGTTTCTTGCCTTTTGTTTTCTTCCAAATTCTTTTTATGAAAAATTCTCCGTCTGGTACTTGGCAATTCTCATCTATATCGTTTTCTATCTCATCTACCACAATTTCAATATCGCTATCACAGCCCTTATCTTCTTCTATTTCTTTTGCTTCAGAATCTGAAGATTCACATTGAATCTGTAAATTATCATCAGTTTCCTTCAGAAGTGTTTATAAATATCTTCACTGCTCATTTGAGCAATATCCAAAATGTTTTACTGGACCTAAAACAGACGTCTACTTCAGCTTTCGATTACTTCATACAGCTTCAGTTTTAAATATATCCAAAATTTTGAGTTATACAGAAAAATAAAGCAAATACCAAATGAAAAAATCACTTACATCATTAGGCGCGCGGAGTACGCAGTACGTCACTTTCGACACAGTACAATAAAATCTCAAAAATTATACAGATCAACACTCAGCATGAAATAGTTAACTAAAGCAATAACGGACAAAAGGTTAGGTGGAAGGTTATTTTCGTGGGTTCCAATGTTGTCAAACTATAAGTCATTTTAAGCCACTGGCGTACTGTGTGCGCCAGAGCGCCTAGCCAAGGGCTAGAGTTGATTGTTTCAAATAATGGAGATCAAACCTGTACAACATTTACCTCATCTACCTATGCTTTAAATTGTCTAGCTAGTTCAACGGTTTTTCTTTCCATAAAAATAAAGACATGTTACCTATTTAATAATGCACAAGCAATAAGACAGTATTCTCGGAGATGAAGAACGTAAGCGCTTGGAATAATTCCATTGTGAAACTTAAAAATATGCTTGAAAACTGGTCTCAAGTCTCTATATCCACAATCAATGATGATATGTCACCTTCTTCGAACCAATTATTAAAGATAGATAAGTCTTTCCCAAATTTATTTTATTTACTAATTTATTTATTTATTTATTTATTTATCTATTTATTTATTTATTTATTTATTTATTTATTTATTTATTTATTTATTTATTTATTTATTTATTTATTTATTTATTTATTTATTCATTTATTTATTTATTTATCTATTTATTTATTTATTTATTTATTTATTTATTTATTTATTTATTTATTTATTTATTTATTCCTTTATTTATTTATTTATTTATTTATTTATATATTTATTTATTTATTTATTTATTTATTCATTTATTTATTCATTTATTCATTTATTTATACATTTATTTATTTATTGATTTATTATTTATTATTAATACACTGTTCAAACAGGACAAACCCAACTACAGAACAGGAACTTAAGTATATTGATTACGAAGAATAATATCATCAATCAAAGAAGAATGTTTTAATCGTAGATATGCGGCAATGAAAGATATCAAGCTGGTAACATACATGATTACAAATCGAACACATCCTGTGAAGTGGCGAACATTTTAAAATATTTGTTCGAGGGGAAAGAAGGTGAAACTTATTGACGGCTCTTGAAGCTGCTCTCGGAGTATTGAACTGGAGTTTAAGAAGAAGATTGGGATCGCCGATGTTGTTATTCACGGTTTTAAACATAAATATCAATAAGTGACAGTCACGACGAGAACTTAAGTAATTCACACAATGCCTCGTTTTAAGTGTACCAGTACGAACTCCGACCGGTGGGTAAATGCATCAATAGAAAGATTGGCAGGAGTATTGGTACAAATCCAAGAAGAAGGAGAGGTTCCAATCTGTTTTGTATCCAGAGTAACTAAACAAGCAGAAAATAAATACTCCATTATAGAGGAAGAAATGGTGAGTGTGGTATTTTGTATCAGTAAATTAGGATTTTTTATTAGGGACAAATTTTATATTAGAAACCGATTTTACTTTTGCAAGAAAATGAATTTGAAATTAAGAATATACCAGGAAAGGTAAATATCGTAGCAGGTGCATTGAGTCGAACAACTGAAATAGGAAATAAACAAAAAAAAATTCAAAGTCAATCGACTATTGTTGTTTTAAATGAAACTAACTGTTTCTAGATAATTCCACAAAATGTTAATACCTTCTAAGAAATTGACAATTGTTTCTATTTTGAATATCATCGTCAGAATGACAGAAGTTACATTTCATTTGATGCTTACCTGATGTTTATTAATTATTTTTGGCTAGATCAAGAAGTGACATACATTGTGATTGACTTAATATATATTAATAGGAGAAAGAAGAGAATATTATATTACAAATATTGAAGCTTAGATATTATTAGCCCTTTGGGGATATCCTGAAAATTTTTTTCCCATTTAAGATCAGTATAACTGTGCAATGATATAGAAAACCAGGATAACTATATCTGCTGGTCTTTACAATTATCACTTAAGAAGACATTTTGAAAGTGGAGAGCTCCCTAGATTTATCTGTGCATTGACGACTTCCTACTGCGGGCTTCTTAAGTGTCTTCTAATTTCCAGTTCTTCAAGGAAATTCAGTTCTTCTTTCTTATCAAAAATATGTAGTACTTCCAGTTCTGTGCTAGGTGTCAATGCATGTTTGGTGTCAAGTAGATGTTTTGCGTAGTTGGATTTATCTGGTTGTTTTAATCTGTATGCCCGTAAGTGTTCACTGTATCTGATTTCAAAATTTCTATGAGTTTGACCCAAATAGACAGCATTACATTCTGGATATTTAGGTTTATATATAACTGATTTCTTTGATGGGGATATCTTTGTTTTTACATTTAACAATTTTGTACTCACAATTCTTTCCGTTTTAAATGAAATTGTTGTATTTGTTGCATATGTGATGGTTTTATAATTTTTAATTTCTTTAGTTTGTTTAGGAAATAATATTTGTAATGCCATTTTTCATGGATAACTGTTGGATGTTGCTATTTGTTTACTTGTATCAATTTCTTTATCAAAATTTCATTTGTTCATAGGAACTGAAAACGCTCTATGTCAGTGGTTCTCAAACTTTTTTGGTGACAGAACCCTTTTGGAAAGCGAAATTCTTGACGGAACCCTACAATAAAACAATTGTTTTCAAAAATGCATTCTTTATTAATGAGCATAATAAGAGTACAATGTAACAATTACTACTAATTACTTACTTTACTTAGTAAATTACTATATAACAAGTATAATAATTGAAGACATTAAAAAAGAAAAAAATCTAACTAATGGGAGGTATGAAACTGTTTTTTTATTTTTCATCAACTGGTTGATGTCAGGTTTGATAGAAGACAGTTGTCTCATATCAGGTTCGGCGTCCATTCTATTGCGGTATTTTGTTTTCGTGGCTGTATAGATTTTGTTGGATTTTGATGAAGGACCAGTGAAACTATTTCTGGTTCAACATATTTTACTTCGAGGACTGTATCATTACACAAGAAAATTTTACATACATTTCTAGCTAATCTAAACTATATAAAAAAATAATAACTTAAAATGGTAAGAGCAAGTGGTCTGTCGGTGGCTGCGTCTCTCTTGGTGCTCTCTGCAGTTCTGCCGGCTCGTTCCTACGCTTCTCGAACTCAGGCCATTCCCTTTAAGTTTAAGGCGGCGTAGCCAAATTTATTGAAAAGTTCATAAAGCTCAACATGCCGCCCGCCTTGAAAAGCTCCTTTTCAATAGCTGGAAGTCTATTTGCGTTTTGATTGAGCATTACTTGTCTTCTATTGGCAACAAACACAGTTTGTTTATAGATCGTTTCACGATATTGCCATTTGGCAATTTGACGGACACCACTCTCACTATATTGTTCGCACCCGAGAAGAGCTGCACAACGCTTGCCATTGGCCACTTTAAAGGTGGTTTATTGTCTTCTATTAGCACTACCAGGTAATCCACTTTCAAATAGTTTTCGCTATTCTGCTGCCATTTGGAGACAGTTTGCATCTCCATTAAGTAGTCCCTAGACCAGCGTTGCCAAAATTGTAGTTTCAATTGCTGCAATCGATGGTAGCGATCCAACCTGGTAATCATGACATCTCTGACGTCTTTTTCCGGAGGACTCGCCAGAGAATTGCTGATTAAAAAATGCGCAGGACTTTGGGAAATAAAGTCATTGGGATCAGTTGATAAAGGCGTTGAATTCCTTGAGTTCAAACATGCCTCGATTTGTACAACTAAGGTATACATTTCTTCAAAGGTCAAAGGCGATTCGCTCAATGCACGCTTTAAATGAAATTTTCTAGATTTTACGGCTGCTTCTCAATGAGGTGATCGCGCAGGACAGAAGTGCCATTTTATTCTATCTTCTGTCATAAATTTAGATATTGTTTCATTATGTTTCAAGTCATTAATGAGATTATATAATTCTATAAAATGGTTGTTAGCTCCAACAAAGTTCAATCCGTTATCCGAATAAATGTTTGAAGGTTTACCCCTTCGCGAACAAAATCTTTTTAATACTTGAATAGATGAGGCTTTTACTTGATGAAGATCCATACTGAACGATGAAATAAAACAATATAGTTTGTTTAAATCTTCATATATTTGAACTAATGTTCAATTTAAACTTGTTGACGCGTTTCACTAACACAGTAGCTTTGTCAAAACGAATGAAGGTAAAATATAAAAATGTCTTAATATATACAGTGCTAAATCTATTTACTAAGGTTAACAATGGTATTAAAAGAAATTACCTGGAAATTCATTCACTACAAACATTCATAAGCTATCTTCTAGGTAAAGAGGTTCAATAAAGGAGACTGATTGATATCTATTTGGTCGTTAAGGAGATTACCTGAATATTTATTTTTGTTAATCTCTGGGGCTTCTAATAAATTTGAACTGAAGGATTTACCGACTACATGGAGAATTTCAAAATTTGGGTCGAAAATGTGTTGGTTTTCTAATAAATGATTTGAATAGTTAGAATCTAATTTTTTGTTGTCATAGCTACGTTTGTGTTCCTAAATTCTAGTTTTAAAATTTCTAAACGTTCTACCGATATAAATTTTATCACAATTGTCATAACCACATTTTAATTTATAAACTCCTGATTTGTTTCATTTTGAAGATTTAGATTTATTATTTTTAATGAATTTGGATAAATTGTGATCAGTTTTAAAGGAAATATTCATGTTTAAAGTTTCTAAAAATGATTTAATTTTTAAGGATGGTGTTCCAAAGTATGTTAAGCTTTTAAATTGTCTATTATTTTTATCTGAAGGGAATACTTGTTCTAAAGTCTGTTTTTTTATCTTTTTATTTATGATATTGTCAATTAAATTTGGATCGTAATTATTATTAACTGCTATTTGTTTTATGATATTTAATTCTTTGGTATAATTATTAATATTTAATGGGACTGTTAAGAGTCTGTGTATCATACTATCGAAAGCTGCTAGTTTATGACTGAATGGGTGGACCGAACTATTATGAATTGTAATATCTGTATGTGATGGTTTATGAAATATAGAAAAATCATGTTTATTATTTATATTTGAAATTGTAAGGTCTAGAAAGTTTATAGACTTATTTTGTTCAAGTTCTACGGTATATTTGATATTATTGTGAATCGAGTTTATGTAAGTAATGAAGCTCTCTAATTGTCTATTTGTACCGATGAAGCTAGCTAAAATGTCGTCCACATATCGGTGCCAGTACATAAATTTTTTACTAAGGGGGTGTTCATGAATTATTTTTTCTATATTATCCATGAATATTTCTGCTAGTAGGGGGCTGAGAGGGTTGCCCATAATCAAACCATCTTCACTGCTATAAACCTCTCCATTGAAATGAAAATAATTTTGATTCAAACACACTTTTAATAAAGTAATGATATCAGAGTGAATTATAGAATTAACATTATTGTATGTGAGCAAGTTATCAGCAAGAGTTATAGTTTCTTTAGAAGGTATACTAGGGAATAGATTTGTTACATCGAACGATATGAATTTAGAATTATGGGGTAGAATTATATCTTGAATATTATTAATTAATTCCGTTGAGTTTTTAACTGAAAATCGAAGTATGAGTGAACAATATTTAGAAATTACATCTATGAGAATCTTTGAAATTTTGAATGAAGGTGCTGTGAAATAAGAAACAACTGGCCTGATAGGGTACCCCTCTTTATGGAGTTTAATTAATGAATAAAGTTCAGGGTGTTGCGGATTGGGTAAAAATAATTTATATTTTTCTTCATCGTTAATTATTGATTTAACGTTATCTACTGCTAATTTTATTTCTCTCTGAAATTTATTAGTTGGGTCTTTTTTAAGGGTCTCAAAATTGCTTGCCTGAATAAAATTGTTGGTTTTTAATAAATAATCTTCTTTAGGTAATGCTATAAGTCTATAAACTTTCTAGACCTTACAATTTCAAATATAAATAATAAAATTGACTGTCTCGACCCTTACTTCGTGGAATATGCTGACGATGATATTGATTTATCGAAACAATTGTTAATTTTTTAGAATTTCCAATAACTTGTATTATATTGTGGAATTAACTAGAGACCTTGAGTTTCATTTAAAAACACTAATATAAATAATAAACATGATTTTTCTATATTTCATAAACCATCACATACAGATATTACAATTCATAATAGTTCGGTCCACCCATTCAGTCATAAACTAGCAGCTTTCAATAGTATATGATACACAGACTCTTAACAGTCCCATTAAATATTAATAATTATACCAAAGAATTAAATATCATAAAACAAATAGCAGTTAATAATAATTACGATCCAAATTCAATTGACAATATCATAAATAAGAAGATAAAAAAACAGACTTTAGAACAAGTATTCCCTTCAGATAAAAATAATAGACAATTTAAAAGCTTAACATACTTTGGAACACCATCCTTAAAAATTAAATCATTTTTAGAAACTTTAGACATGAATATTTCCTTTAAAACTGATCACAATTTATCCAAATTCATTAAAAATAATCAATCTAAATCTTCAAAATTAAACAAATCAGGAGTTTATAAATTAAAATGTAGTAATGACAATTATTGTGATAAAATTTATATCGGTAGAACTTTTAGAAATTTTAAAACTAGAATTTCGGAACACAAACGTAGCTATGACAACAAAAAATTAGATTATAACTATTCAAATCATTTATTAGAAAACCAACACATTTTCGACCCAAATTTTGAAATTCTCCATGTAGTCGGTAAATTCTTCAGTTCAAATTCATTAGAAGCCCCAGAGATTAACAAAAATAAATATTCAGGTAATCTCCTTAACGACCAAATAGATATCAATCAGTCTCCTTTATTGGACCTCTTCACCTAGAAGATAGCTTATGAATGTTTGTAGTGAATGAATTTCCAGATAATTTCTTTTAATGCCATTGTTAACCTTAGTAAATAGATTTAGCACTGTATATATTAAGACATTTATATATTTTACCTTCATTCGTTTTGACAAAGCTACTGTGTTAGTGAAACGCGTCAACAAGTTTAAATTGAACATTAGTTCAAATATATGAAGATTTAAACAAACTATATTGTTTTATTTCATCGTTCTTTTTAATACGTTTTAAAAACTTGAAGCTGTTGAATCAATTGCTAATTCGATGTGAATCGCCCGAGTGGCAAAATATACAAATATACATATATACGTTTTTATCAATTTGCTACGTCTCAAACTACAATCCTTTCTAAAAATAGGTCCGGCATAGTCAATACCTCAATTACTAAAGGGTCGACTAGGAGTCACTCTAGAACTTGGTAAGTCTCCCATCAAAAACTTGCATGCTTGAGGATTAGCCTTATAACACCTTATGCACGATTTTACAACATGCTTTACAGCATTTTTCCCGTTCACTGACCAATATGTCAATCTTAAGATTGATAACAAATTTTGAATACCAGCATGTAAGTATTTAATATGAAAATCTGAAATTATTAAGTTAGTAAGTTGGCATTTACTTGGCAAAATAATACGATGTTGTTGGTTGAATGTCAATTCAGACCTAGACAATTTGCCTCCAATTCTTAAAATATTTTGTTCGTCTAAAAACGGGTTTAAATCTATAGTTAAACTCTGTTTAGATTTAATAACATTGAACCTTATAATTTCGCTGATTTCTTGTTTAAAATATTGTGATTGCGCCAAATTGATCAACCTCTGTTCAGCAATACAAAGTTCTTCACAAGTTAATGTTTCTTTATGAGTTTTATTTAAGCAACTATTCCTAAATCTTAATATATATATATATGCGGTTACTTTGACTAACTTTGAAAAAGAAGAAAACGTTTCAAACAAATTAAATTCATTTTTAGATTCAAATTTATCATTACGGTTAGCTAAAGATACAGAATTAACTTTCATTTCGTGTAAATTTTCAATATCAATTTCGAAATTATCTTTAAAACTATGGAGAATTTTTTGACAAATGAATTCTGGACCATTGAACCATTTTTTTCTATCTACTAATTCTTCAGGATTTAAACCACGGGAGATAATATCTGCTGGATTATCGTTTGTCCTTACGTGTTTCCATTCATTTACATTTGATATTTTCGTGATTCTTGCGACTCTGTTTGCAACAAATGTCTTGAGTTTGCAACGTTCTATCCCTATCCAGGAAAGAACAATTGTTGAATTGGTAAAATAAAAGGAAAATGAAATGATTACGTCGAGCGTGCTTTTTATTTTATGCATTAATTCAACTAGCAAAGCTGCAGCTAACAGTTCCAGTCGTGGCAAAGATAAATTTTTTAACGGAGCAACACGTAATTTGGCAGTTAAAAGTTTAACAATCGTTTTATCTTTCGATTTTGATTTTATATAAACACTCGCGCCGTATACTTTTTCTGAACTGTCACTAAATCCTATCAATTCGATTTCATTGAAATCTTGTAATAAAACATGACGTTTAATTCGAATATAATTCAAACAATTAAGTTGAGAATAGAATTTTAACCAAATATTTTTTATATCTGGGGAAATCTCAATATCCCAATCTAAGTTCAGCTTCCATAGTTGTTGCATAATTAACTTGGCCTTTACTAAGGCAGGTCCGATTAAACCAAGAGGATCGAAAATCTGTGAAATAACAGAAAGTATTATGCGTTTTGTAATTTAGCTTTTATCAAAATTAGTATTTATTCGATAACTTAAATTATCGTTATTTGCATCCCAACTTATTCCCAAAGTTTTAAGTTCTTTTTCTTTTTGAAATAATATTAAATTTTCATCTATACTTTTACTATTGCTTAATATGAAATTTAAAATATCTAAATCATTCGAGGACCATTTACGTAATTGAAAATTAGCGCTTGCTAGTATTTTCGACAATTCCAGATAAATTTCTTGTGATTCCTTTTTCGAATTCACACTTAAAAGAAGGTCATCCATATAAAAACATGATTCAATTATTTGTGAACATCGTAGGGAATTTTCCTTATTCAAAATATTTAAAATAGCAAGTTCCTTTAAACATCGTGTATCTTGAAATGGTGCACTGGAAGTACCATGAGTTACGGTTTAATCATCGGGTTTTTCTCACCATAACATTTTTTGGAATGACCGTTCACCGGGATCCATGTCTATACAACGATACATAATTCCGCGCCAATTAAAAGATCTATTGTTTTTGGAATATTGAATCTTTCCTCAGCTAATTTTAAATTATGTGGTATCGATAATTTAGTTATGTAAAATTTTTTCAACGGCAACTTTTCTGTAATTTCCGGTATTACTAAAAAATGCATTTCAACTTCGAACGGTTCGTATTTTGATTCAACTTTTGCGACTGTCTTGCTGCTTATTTGGGTTTCGATTTTATTGATACCGCTTACGAGGGGTTTAACCTTATTTGGGATTGATAGTAAAACTTTGTAAAACAAGGAATGGCAAAAATCATATTACTGGGACCTCGCTAAAAAAAATCGAGATTTGTTTTCACTTTCTGCTTGTGAAAAGTTGGATCTAGGCATCTCTCGGAGTACTTTTTTAATTTTTTGAAAAAACACTAGAAGAAAAGTACGAAATATCGGCCATATTCACTATTTTTTATCTCACAAGATATATCGTATTTCGAAAAAGTACTCCGAGAGATGCCTCAATTACACAGTTGTCCTAATTGAAAAAAAAATATCGTGATCCATCAATGACTACTAGGTCAAAAATGATTTTTGCTAGACCCCTGCAGACACAATTACGGAGTATTTTTGATGACTGATTCGAGCGCCCTCGCACCAAATAAGTACTTTTACATAGATACTATGAATGATTGAATAAATCATAATTTCATTCATAAAAACCATAAATAGCACTGAAGCTATTCCAAAAATTTCAGCACGTGTGATGATGTCAATAGAAATTGCGAAAGGGATTCATTGCATTCTCGAATAAGATTAGGTATAATATTAAATAGGTAATAAACACGTGAACATTTTTTGCGAACGGCGGCGGCGAGGGTGATGCACAAAGGACCGGCTAAATATACATGTATAACAGACAACTAGCGATATAGCATTCAGATTATGACACTTGTTAGTTTTGTGAACTTGTGATCAAGCATGTCGAGTTCAAATTATCGAACTGGCGATAAACATCGTAAAAGACTTTCTGTTAGAAAATTGTCAGTTAAAAAAAGGATTTTGAGATTAAATAAGGTAAGTTAATAGTAAAGGAGCAACACCGGTTCGGGACCATTCCTTATGTAAATTAACATGGGAAATCGCTAAGGTTCATTCTGCACTTTTTTGACCAAACCAAGGTCATTACTGCTGTGACGTCAGCAACCCCTCAAGGTCATTGCCCACTGTTGCTATGCGCATTGGACACGCTCAATATACATACAAAGATGTCATAAGGGCACTAGCATCTCCGATTGGTAGTATTGTAGTCGAACAAACGCCATTGTGATAGGTGGAACATAGCCAACCCCACGAAATCTTGTGTGTGTATCGGAAACCCTACGATAACTAGCGAAAGTCAGCGGCCATCTTGGATTTCACACACCGCAGTATGTGCCTTCTGTGCCGTCGGGGGTGGGGTGCGGCCGTCCGTCGTATGTGTCATCTGTCAAATGTCTCATCTGTCATATGAGTCGTCCGTGAAATGTGCCATCACGTGCCGTATGGGTCGTTTGTATCTTCCGTAGTATGTACCGTATGGGCCTTCTGTCGTATATGTCATCAATCAACCCCGTCGAATGTGCCGTATGGGCCATCTGTCGTATGAGTCATCTATCACACCGCCGCGTGTCATTAGGGCACTAACGCATATCTCTGCTATTATTGATCAGATTTTTATGTAACAAACGACCATATGATTGTTAGATTATTATCGTATATAGGATGTACAAAGATGCCATAAGGGCACTCTGCTATTTTTGTCTGGATTGATGCCGAATAAACGCCATTGTGAAGAAAAGAGGTAAACCACTACGTTAGATATACAGGGTGTTGTCATAAATATGTTACTACGATGATCGGTATACAAGACGTCAACAATGCCATAAGGGCACGAGCATCTCTGATTGGTCAGATTGGAGCCAAACAAACATCATTGTGATGGAGACAATGACCAGCGGGTTTACAAGAATCATACCTGAAGAAGTGAACAACAATGACCAGAGGGTGTCGTTGATTGATGGGAAAGAAGAAGAGATAAGCGATAAGTTTTACAATAATATACCGATATACAGGGTGTTGGCATAAATATGTTACTATGATGATCGGTATACAAGACGTCAACAATGCCATAAGGGCACAAGCATCTCTGATTGGTCAGATTGGAGTCAAATAAACATCATTGTGATGAAGACAATGACCACAGAGGGTTTACAAGAATCATACCTGAAGACAGTGACCAGAGGGTGTCGTTGATTGATGGGAAAGAAGAAGAGATAAGCGATAAGTTTTACAATAATATACCGATATACAGGGGGTTGTCATAGGTATGTTAATACGATAATCAGTATACAAGATGTCTACGATGTCAAAAGGACAAAAGATTGTAGAAAAATATGAATTAATTAATATATAGAGTGTAGTCGTAATTAAGTCATGTTAAAAAGACATTAACATGCTAATGAAATTAATTGTCTCAACCCTTACTTTGTGGAATCTACTCATATTAGTGTTTTAAATGAAACTTACTGTTTCTAGTTAACTCTGCAGTTTATTGAAAAATATTGAAAAATTGGCAATTGTTTCGATATTACCTAACGTATTTTTGTATGTTTTGTAACCATTTTAGTCAGCTTAATATGAAGAACAACTGTCAAATGTGTCATATGTGCCTTCCATCGTATGTGTCATCTGTCAACCCCGTCGAATGTGTCGTATGGGCCATCTCTCGTATGAGTCATCTATCACGCCGCCGCGTGTCATTAGGGCACTAACGTATATCTCTGCTATTATTGATCAGATTTTTATGTAACAAACGACCCTATGATTGTTAGATTATTATCGTATACAGGATGTACAAAGATGCCATAAGGACACTCTGCTATTATTGTCTGGATTGAAGCCGAATAAACATCATTGTGAAGAAAAGAGGTAAACCACTACGTTAGATATACAGGGTGTTATCATAAATATGTTACTATGATGATCGGCATACAAGACGTCAACAATGCCATAAGGGCACAAGCATCTCTGATTGGTCAGAGTGGAGTCAAATAAACATCATTGTGATGAAGACAATGACCACAGAGGGTTTACAAGAATCATACCTGAAGACAATGACCACAGGGTGTCGTTGATTGATGGGAAAGAAGAAGAGATGAAGAGATAAGCGATAAGTTTTACAATAATATACCGATATACAGGGTGTTGTCATAAATATATTACTATGATGATCGGTATACAAGACGTCAACAATGCCATAAGGGCACAAGCATCTCTGATTGGTCAGATTGGAGCCAAATAAACATCATTGTGATGAAGACAATAACCAGAGGGCTTACAAGAATCATACCTGAAGACAATGACCAGAGGGTTTACAAGAATCACACCTGAAGACAATGACCAAAGGGTGTGAGAGAATTGAGAAAGAAGACAATGACCAGGGGGTGTAAAAGAATTGAGAAAGAAGAAGAGATAAGCGATAAGTTTTGGAAATATACAAGGAGTATCAAAAGAGTCATCTGAAGCAGGGAACAACAATGACTAGAGGGTGCCGTTGATTGATGGGAAAGAAGAAGAGATAACGATAAGTTTTACAATAATATACCGATATACAGGGGGTTGTCATAAATATGTTACTACGATAATCAGTATACAAGATGTCTACGATGCCAAAAAGGACAAAAGATCGTAGAAAAATATGATTTAATTATTATATAGAGTGTAGGCGTAATTACGTCATGTTAAAAAGACATTAACATGTTAATGAAATTATCTGTCTCAACCCTGACTTTGTGGAATCTACTCATATTAGTGTTTTAAATGAAACTTACTGTTTCTAGTTAACTCTACAGTTTATCGAAAAATATTGAAAAATTCTAAAAATTGACAATTGTTTCGATATTACCTAACGTATTTTTGTACGATTTGTAACCATTTTAGACGGCTTAATATGAAGAACAATCTAGGGTACTACTTACTATAATACACAATATAAGTAAGATTGAAAACCAAATTTTCAGATTTATATGTTATTTTTGAAAGATAATATGATTAGAAACTCCTTTTAACATACACATTGTTATATGCTAGTTAGAAAATTATATTTGCAATATTTTTCGCTCCATTAGTTTCTGGAATAAACAATGCTTTAATGGACACATGACGTAGATTATCAAAAAATCATTGACATCTCGCCACCGATTAAGGAAAGTCTCAAATACAAAATTTGTAGAACCAGCTTAAATTTACACATTAAACATGTAATTTCTATTAATGATCGATAATAAACACTTTTTATTTCGTTTATGCCCCATTTTATATATGATTTTGTTGAATTAAACTCAATCTCTTCAATATAAAGTTTGAAGAAACAGCTTAAATCACTTCTTAAATGTGTACTTTCTATTTCATTTATACATAAGTTTATGTATGTTTGGACGACATTCTGATGCATATAAAAAGTAGTATAATACAAACGCGATTGAAGCATGATTAAAAAAGATAATGTAGGATTTAAATTGGGTAGACGAGATTATTTTCGATCTTCTCGTATAATGTAATTTAGAAGAATAATCTACTGAGAGAGAGGTTTTATCGCAAATAGATAAGCGAAAGAAAATTGACCTTGTAATTTAGAATATACGCGATAAATTAATTGAATTGGTCTTAACGACGTATGGCAAATGGATCTAGCCGAAATTAGACTGCATGCGAGCCATAATAAAAGATTTAAAATGATTTTGATAGTTATAGACCGTTTCCCGAAATTTAGCTCACTTTTACATAAACAATGTAACAATCCAGAGAGCATGAGATCCTAAGGTATGGTTGTTACTAACAGTTGGGAATATTATACGCTATTTTTCGAAATTCGTGCAATGATAATACAAAACCACATTAATAAAATAATACGTTGACTATCGTCATGGAGGTTTTCACATACAATTTCATTATGTAGAAATATCAATGATTTCAATATTAAATTTATCAACATACCTAAAATTACATACTGATAACGAATAAAATATATGGTTATTATATTTATGAGCAGAATTTGGTGTTCACTATATATACGGTGGAGTAAAAAAGAATGTAGAGAATACATTCATTATATAGGGTGTAGTTATAAAAATTAATATATAGGGAGGTATAATTGTGATGTTATTCAATTTTTAGAAATATTATATTAGCTACATTTATAATTGATAAAAAAAACAGCAATGTGAAATATCAAAAACCATAATAACTGATAACTCGGGGAAAAAAAAAATGTAAAATGAGATGAAAAAGTAAGATTCATAACCACGTATTAAATTTTTATTGATATATTTATAATTTTGTGGAACAGAGTTTTTAATTGATTCAATAACGCATCTTCAGCTCGTTTAACAGTTACCTTCGAGGGAAATTTGGTGACCATGTTTCTGCGTGACACGTAGTTAAAGCCAAGCTACCCTTCTTCTTGCACAACGACAATCAGATTGTCAAAGGTGTTCGACAAGTTCTTGAGGGAAGTATGGAAAGAATTACGAAAAAATATGATAACCCTGTATGTATACCATATAAAGTGGAACTAGCAGATGTAAATGTAGAAACGCTGTTGAAAGAATTACCCGAATTATGAAAACAATTACAGAAAGAAAATTATTATCTTCTAGCCCCTCAATATTACTCAAATACATGTGTTTGTCGTATTGTTTTGATTAAGATGCATATGGTTGGTGTCATCGTAATCGTCTGAAAAGTTCCAGGACAGATGAATATCACAACATTATTAAGCCTCTCTTTGCGGCTAGATCAAAATCAACCCTCCCCATCAACTATTAGTAGTAGTAATATAATCCGGCCTCCATCAGCTCCAATATTGAAGAAACTACAAGCTATTCAATGTCCATCATATACTAATGTGGGAAAAAGGACTTTTGTCATACAACGAAAAACCGATGGAATACATTCATTGGGACGATCCAAATGAATTGGCTGAACGTTTAAAATTGATGATTGCATCCAAGGTGGCCGGCAACACATCCAACGACAACGAAATAGTTGCCATCATAAATGAACTAAGGGAAGCTGATATAATAGAATAATCAAAAAAGTCTATTATTCATTTCAATCATGTCTGTCGATAAGTTTGGACACCGTCGTCATCATAAGAATGAGCGACCTATTACACCGTATATGCCGAAAGTAGCATATCCACACACTCCTGACGGCAATATTGATGCTGAAAATTTGAAAATCTGTAATTTAAAGATGCCAACCACAAATACTGATGCTGCCAATAAACTTTATGTCGATGAACAAATGCAAGTGTGTCATAATGAACTTGGAGCACTTCAAAAAAACAATAAACTCCACATTACAGACACAGTTGGTATCCCATCAAAACAAAATCCGCGACATTAATACATTTATTTCGAGAAATCCGCCTACAGCAGGTCTGCATATGGCTACTAAAAAGTACGTTGATGATGTGATTGCTGTGACCAAAGATTATATGAGACAAGAATTCATATCTTTTGTTCAAGGGTTTAAGGAAATATTTTTAAAGTTGAAGATAATTTATATGTTTAGATAATTTAAACGCCTATCACAAATGAATCATATTCTTACTCACACGATTATTCATTAATCTAGGTAAATCTTTAATCTAAACAATATTGCATGAAAAAGCCATTTATTTCAATTGGTTTATTAATGAATACTGGTATTTCATTTGTTTTTCCCTTATTCAGAATGTTTAGTTGGTACAGTCTTTTCCAGAGAGAATTGGTATTGTTATTAACAGAAAATTTATGTTTTGAAATGTTGTCTAATTTTACGATGAAAAAGTATACTGCAATCTTTTAAAATATTTCCTTAAACCCTTGAACAAAAGATATGAATTCTTGTCTCATATAATCTTTGGTCACAGCAATCACATCATCAACGTACTTTTTAGTAGCCATATGCAGACCTGCTGTAGGCGGATTTCTCGAAATAAATGTATTAATGTCGCTGATTTTGTTTTGATGGGATACCAACTGTGTCTGTAATGTGGAGTTTATTGTTTTTTTGAAGTGCTCCAAGTTCATTATGACACACTTGCATTTGTTCATCGACATAAAGTTTATTGGCAGCATCAGTATTTGTGGTTGGCATCTTTAAATTACAGATTTTCAAATTTTCAGCATCAATATTGCCGTCAGGAGTGTGTGGATATGCTACTTTCGGTATATACGGTGTAATAGGTCGCTCATTCCCATGATGACGACGGTGTCCAAACTTATCGACAGACATGATTGAAATGAATAATAGACTTTTTTGATTATTCTATTATATCAGCTTGATTTTGATCTAGCCGCAAAGAGAGGCTTAATAATGTTGTGATATTTATCTGTCCTGGAACTTTTCAGACGATTACGATGACACCAACCATATGCATCTTAATCAAAACAATACGACAAACACATGTATTTGAGTAATATTGAGGGGCTAGAAGATAATAATTTTTTTTCTGTAATTGTTTTCATAATTCGGGTAATTCTTTCAACAGCGTTTCTACATTTACATCTGCTAGTTCCACTTTATATGGTATACATACAGGGTTATCATATTTTTTCGTAATTCTTTCCATACTTCCCTCAAGAACTTGTCGAACACCTTTGACAATCTGATTGCCGTTATGCAAGAAGAAGGGTAGCTTGGATTTAACTACGTGTCACGCAGAAGCATGGTCACCAAATTTCCCTCGAAGGTAACTGTTAAACGAGCTGAAGATGCGTTATTGAATCAATTAAAAACTCTGTTCCACAAAATTTTAAATATATCAATAAAAATTTAATACGTGGTTATGAATCTTACTTTTTCATCTCATTTTACATTTTTTTCCCCGAGTTATCAGTTATTATGGTTTTTGATATTTCACATTGCTGTTTTTTTTATCAATTATAAATGTAGCTAATATAATATTTCTAAAAATTGAATAACATCACAATTATACCTCCCTATATATTAATTTTTATAACTACACCCTATATAATGAATGTATTCTGTACATTCTTTTTTACTCCACCGTATATATAGTGAACACCAAATTCTGCTCATAAATATAATAACCATATATTTTATTCGTTATCAGTATGTAATTTTAGGTATGTTGATAAATTTAATATTGAAATCATTGATATTTCTACATAATGAAATTGTATGTGAAAACCTCCATGACGATAGTCAACGTATTATTTTATTAATGTGGTTTTGTATTATCATTGCACGAATTTCGAAAAATAGCGTATAATATTCCCAACTGTTAGTAACAACCATACCTTAGGATCTCATGCTCTCTGGATTGTTACATTGTTTATGTAAAAGTGAGCTAAATTTTGGGAAACGGTCTATAACTATCAAAATCATTTTAAATCTTTTATTATGGCTCGCATGCAGTCTAATTTCGGCTAGATCCATTTGCCATACGTCGTCAAGACCAATTCAATTAATTTATCGCGTATATTCTAAATTACAAGGTCAATTTTCTTTCGCTTATCTATTTGCGATAAAACCTCTCTCTCAGTAGATTATTCTTCTAAATTACATTATACGAGGAGATCGAAAATAATCTCGTCTACCCAATTTAAATTCTACATTATCTTTTTTAATCATGCTTCAATCGCGTTTGTATTATACTACTTTTTATATGCATCAGAATGTCGTCCAAACATATATAAACTTATGTATAAATGAAATAGAAAGTACACATTTAAGAAGTGATTTAAGCTGTTTCTTCAAACTTTATATTGAAGAGATTGAGTTTAATTCAACAAAATCATATATAAAATGGGGCATAAACGAAATAAAAAGTGTTTATTATCGATCATTAATAGAAATTACATGTTTAATGTGTAAATATAAGCTGGTTCTACAAATTTTGTATTTGAGACTTTCCTTAATCGGTGGCGAGATGTCAATGATTTTTTGATAATCTACGTCATGTGTCCATTAAAGCATTGTTTATTCCAGAAACTAATGGAGCGAAAAATATTGCAAATATAATTTTCTAACTAGCATATAACAATGTGTATGTTGAAAGGAGTTTCTAATCATATTATCTTTCAAAAATAACAAACAATGTGTATGTTGAAAGGAGTTTCTAATCATATTATCTTTCAAAAATAACATATAAATCTGAAAATTTGGTTTTCAATCTTACTTATATTGTGTATTATAGTAAGTAGTACCCTAGATTGTTCTTCATATTAAGCCGTCTAAAATGGTTACAAATCGTACAAAAATACGTTAGGTAATATCGAAACAATTGTCAATTTTTAGAATTTTTCAATATTTTTCGATAAACTGTAGAGTTAACTAGAAACAGTAAGTTTCATTTAAAACACTAATATGAGTAGATTCCACAAAGTCAGGGTTGAGACAGATAATTTCATTAACATGTTAATGTCTTTTTAACATGACGTAATTACGCCTACACTCTATATAATAATTAAATCATATTTTTCTACGATCTTTTGTCCTTTTTGGCATCGTAGACATCTTGTATACTGATTATCGTAGTAACATATTTATGACAACCCCCTGTATATCGGTATATTATTGTAAAACTTATCGTTATCTCTTCTTCTTTCCCATCAATCAACGGCACCCTCTAGTCATTGTTGTTCCCTGCTTCAGATGACTCTTTTGATACTCCTTGTATATTTCCAAAACTTATCGCTTATCTCTTCTTCTTTCTCAATTCTTTTACAACCCCTGGTCATTGTCTTCTTTCTCAATTCTCTTACACCCTTTGGTCATTGTCTTCAGGTGTGATTCTTGTAAACCCTCTGTTCATTGTCTTCAGGTATGATTCTTGTAAGCCCTCTGGTTATTGTCTTCATCACAATGATGTTTATTTGGCTCCAATCTGACCAATCAGAGATGCTTGTGCCCTTATGGCATTGTTGACGTCTTGTATACCGATCATCGTAGTAACATATTTATGTCAACACCCTGTATATCGGTATATTATTGTAAAACTTATCGCTTATCTCTTCTTCTTTCCAATCAATCAACGACACCCTCTGGTCATTGTCTTCAGGTATGATTCTTGTAAACCCTCTGTGGTCATTGTCTTCATCACAATGATGTTTATTTGACTCCAATCTGACTAATCAGAGATGCTTGTGCCCTTTTGGTATCGTAGACATCTTGTATACTGATCATCGTAGTAACATATTTATGACAACACCCTGTATATCGGTATATTATTGTAAAACTTATCGCTTATCTCTTCATCTCTTCTTCTTTCCCATCAATCAACGACACCCTCTGGTCATTGTCTTCAGGTATGATTCTTGTAAACCCTCTGTGGTCATTGTCTTCATCACAATGATGTTTATTTGACTCCAATCTGACCAATCAGAGATGCTTGTGCCCTTATGGCATTGTTGACGTCTTGTATACCGATCATCATAGTAACATATTTATGACAACACCCTGTATATCGGTATATTATTGTAAAACTTATCGCTTATCTCTTCATCTCTTCTTCTTTCCCATCAATCAACGACACCCTGTGGTCATTGTCTTCAGGTATGATTCTTGTAAACCCTCTGTGGTCATTGTCTTCATCACAATGATGTTTATTTGACTCCAATCTGACCAATCAGAGATGTTTGTGCCCTTATGGCATTGTTGACGTCTTGTATACTGATCATCATAGTAACATATTTATGACAACATCCTGTATATCGGTATATTATTGTAAAACTTATCGCTTATCTCTTCATCTCTTCTTCTTTCCCATCAATCAACGACACCCTGTGGTCATTGTCTTCAGGTATGATTCTTGTAAACCCTCTGGTCATTGTCTTCATCACAATGATGTTTATTTGACTCCAATCTGACCAATCAGAGATGCTTGTGCCCATATGGCATTGTTGACGTCTTGTATGCCGATCATCATAGTAACATATTTATGATAACACCCTGTATATCTAACGTAGTGGTTTACCTCTTTTCTTCACAATGATGTTTATTCGGCTTCAATCCAGACAATAATAGCAGAGTGTCCTTATGGCATCTTTGTACATCCTGTATACGATAATAATCTAACAATCATAGGGTCGTTTGTTACATAAAAATCTGATCAATAATAGCAGAGAAATACGTTAGTGCCCTAATGACACGCGGCGGCGTGATAGATGACTCATACGAGAGAAGGCCCATACGACACATTCGACGGGGTTGACAGATGACACATACGATGGAAGGCACATATGACACATTTGACAGTTGTTCTTCATATTAAGCTGACTAAAATGGTTACAAAACATACAAAAATACGTTAGTTAATATCGAAACAATTGCCAATATTTCAATATTTTTCAATAAACTGCAGAGTTAACTAGAAACAGAAAGTTTCATTTAAAACACTAATATGAGTAGATTCCACAAAGTAAGGGTTGAGACAATTAATTTCATTAGCATGTTAATGTCTTTTTAACATGATTTAATTACGACTACACTCTATATATTAATTAATTCATATTTTTCTACAATCTTTTGTCCTTTTGACATCGTAGACATCTTGTATACTGATTATCGTATTAACATACTTATGACAACCCCCTGTATATCGGTATATTATTGTAAAACTTATCGCTTATCTCTTCTTCTTTCCCATCAATCAACGACACCCTCTGGTCACTGTCTTCAGGTATGATTCTTGTAAACCCTCTGTGGTCATTGTCTTCATCACAATGATGTTTATTTGACTCCAATCTGACCAATCAGAGATGCTTGTGCCCTTATGGCATTGTTGACGACTTGTATACCGATCATCATAGTAACATATTTATGCCAACACCCTGTATATCGGTATATTATTGTAAAACTTATCGCTTATCTCTTCTTCTTTTCCATCAATCAACGACACCCTCTGGTCATTGTTGTTCACTTCTTCAGGTATGATTCTTGTAAACCCGCTGGTGATTGTCTTCATCACAATGATGTTTATTTGGTTCCAATCTGACCAATCAGAGATGCTCGTGCCCTTATGGCATTGTTGACGTCTTGTATACCGATCATCGTAGTAACATATTTATGACAACACCCTGTATATCTAACGTAGTGGTTTACCTCTTTTCTTCACAATGGCGTTTATTCGGCATCAATCCAGACAAAAATAGCAGAGTGCCCTTATGGCATCTTTGTACATCCTATATACGATAATAATCTAACAATCATATGGTCGTTTGTTACATAAAAATCTGATCAATAATAGCAGAGATATGCGTTAGTGCCCTAATGACACGCGGCGGTGTGATAGATGACTCATACGACAGATGGCCCATACGGCACATTCGACGGGGTTGATTGATGACATATACGACAGAAGGCCCATACGGTACATACTACGGAAGATACAAACGACCCATACGGCACGTGATGGCACATTTCACGGACGACACATATGACAGATGAGACATTTGACAGATGACACATAAGACGGACGGCCGCACCCCACCCCCGACGGCACATAAGGCACATACTACGGTGTGTGAAATCCAAGATGGCCGCTGACTTCCGCTAGTTATCGTAGGGTTTCCGATACACACACAAGATTTCGTGGGGTTGGCTATGTTCCACCTATCACAACGGCGTTTGTTCGACTACAATACAACCAATCGGAGATGCTAGTGCCCTTTTGACATCTTTGTATGTATATTGAGCGTGTCCAATGCGCATAGCAACAGTGGGCAATGACCTTGAGGGGTTGCTGACGTCACAGCAGTAATGACCTTGGTTTGGTCAAAAAAGTGCAGAATGAACCTTAGCGATTTCCCATGTTAATTTACATAAGGAATGGTCCCGAACCGGTGTTGCTCCTTTACTGTTAATATTTTTAAATGGGTATTGGTATATATCTTTAGCTGAAAAAAGAATCGAAGAAGCCAATATTTCAACAGTTCAACATAAAATAA
Source organism: Galeruca laticollis (assembly GCA_963921935.1). NCBI lineage: Eukaryota > Metazoa > Arthropoda > Insecta > Coleoptera > Chrysomelidae > Galeruca > Galeruca laticollis. The sequence goes on along the minus strand of OY998179.1, from coordinate 182,445,233 downwards.
GTTATTCATACCAATCTACTAGGAAGTGTTTCATAAGAGTGTATACCCAGATAACACCGATAACGACCGACTATGGAAAATTGAAGTATTTCAAAATAGTGCATCAGGAGTGCTTAAGAAGCGGTGCAATCAGCACACCTCCATATTTGCTTTCGGCAGTATGTGCAGGTGTACTTCTCAAGTGTTCCCGAATCTCTCTTCCTCAACTGCCTCTATGCATGTGTGATTCCGCGCTGCCGGTCGAGTATCATGAAATGAAATACACGCATAAGAGGCAGTTGACCTGCATCAATCATGCACTAAAATCTGTTGCCGTTAGAGCGCTTCCAAGGCACTTTCAATCACCGGGAGAGTATATCACGGCCGGCTGGCGTCCGCCTTGACACCTCGATGCTGGGAAAGTATTATTTGCCTGGCCGGAACATGAACTGCCGGTAGACATGTGCGATACAAATGCTGGGCTGATGGTCGATGTTATCTGGGTATAGTTCTTTTCATGGGAGCTTGATGACTGCATAATGATGAATATACAACAACCAGATACTTATTACATGAAGTGTTTCGAATTTGCGGAATTATTTCCTAAAAAATAATTTAAATCGATATTCCTACTTATGAAGATTCATATTTCACGTCAAATTTATTTTCAGCCTATTCCTGCCTCAGTAAACTCCTTCACATCAAATGAGCGGGACTCATATGATCATCACTCTTTGTTTAATTCTGGAGAACCTCAAGATCATATAGCGGATATGGATAATCTATCACAAAGTTCATTAAGTGAAAATTATGAATTTTCAGCTCCTAAAACATCTATTAATGAAATTTTAAGCACTTCTGATTGTTTTGATATTGGATTAGACTTTGCTGATGTTATTATGGATGGAGCTTTTCGTTTGAATAATTTCCACAGGTAGAATCGAAAAATGAAGAATATTTAGATATTTTGAATCAAAAATCCAATCTCAAGAATCTGCATGATCTTGGCATCAACAATATCCATATTGTGAAACTGAATGCTCGGGAACTACCCCAAGTGATGGCTCAAACAATGCGTACCTGAATTATTTGAATATGGAAGACGAGCTGGAATGTGAAGTAGAACTTGTCAATGGTGATGAAACCAACAACTTGAATGAAGAAAATGTTGTGAAATTTCAAAATAACACACACCAGATGATGGATGGATATGAACTCGAGGGAAGGAGATTGATAGATATACAATATTTCATTGATTCCTTGGAACGGGCAGCTAATCATGCACTCATTTGGGATGTACTTTGGATAATATTCTAGTTGTTGGAAAAACCAAACGGGATATGGCATCCAACATCCATTTCCAATGTTCCATGTGTCTAACCTAACATTCCATATCAACTGTGCAGAACAAAAAACAGTTGAATAATGATGCAGTATTGGGTGTAATGAGTACTGGCTCTGGACATGAACACCTTAGTCAGATTGGAGCATCGTTGGATATTCCAGTTATGTCTGGCAAAGCTATACTAGATACCAAGATAGTTTGGGCAATTATTGGGAATCATCTGCCTTGGATGAGATGACTAGAGCCGCTGAAGAAGAAAAGGCTTTAGCATTTGAGAATGGTGACCTAACTCCTAATGGAATTCCATTTATAACAGTGGTGTGTGATGGGGTGTGGGCCAAAAGATCATACCGTCACAATTATTACTCGTTGAGTGGAGCAGCAGCGATTGTAGGATATAGAACAAAAAAAGTATTATATCTGGCGGTTAAAAATAAATTTTTTCTCATGTGTAAGCGCCATCCCATAGCCACACCATCACACACATGCTATAAAAATTGGGAAGGATCTGCATCAGCAATGGAATCTGCCATAATCTGTGAAGGATTCATGCAGAGCATGGATTTGCATGGATTAATCTATAAGAGGATGGTTGCTGATGGCGATAGTAGTTGCTACAAAAATTTTCTGGATAGTTATCTCTACAAAGACTACCAAGTGAAAGTTGAGAAGATTGAGTGTCGGAATCACTTATTGAGAAATTATATCAATAAAATGCGATATTTAGGAAAAGACACCAACGCTGGTCCTTTGGTACTAAGAAAAGAAATAAATTGAGGTATGTATAATAAAAGATGAATCACAGTAATCTATTTCCATGAAATTTCTGAAATGTCTGCACCAATTTTCAATCCAAGCCTTTTTTTGGAAATTGCAGTTTTTTAATATTTTTCAGAAAAACCTACTGAGATTCCGCTATGCCATCACAGAAGTCATCAAATACAGAAAAAACGAAGGTGGCACTATGGAGGAAAAATGTGAGAAACTACGGAAAGATATACTGAACAGCCCTTTCTACATATTAGGTCAACATTTACATTGTTGCACCTACTTTTGCCAAAAACAAAGTGAAGCTGGAAGTTCACATACCCGTGATGCGATTGCAGATATGAAATTAACACGTTTCATTACATAATAATTATTCTGTTAGTTATATAAGAAGGGTGGTATGTATGTTGGAATAAATATTTATCCAAATATTTATGTTGGTACATATTTCCATTTATTTTTTTAATGACTATAAGCATCTGATTATTGATTTCCATATTTTTTATTGCATATTTTATGTTTGCAGCATTATTTGATAAATTGATGGGTCATGTGAGGTACATTTCCAATCATTCTTCAAGCTTGATATTAGATGTAGATAATAATTCGGTAGAGCAATTCAACAGGATTATTGCAAAACACAGTGGAGGGAAAATGATTAACTATGTTCTCAGACGTTCTTACCAGTCTCGATGTTTCGCGTCAGTGGTAAGCCACAATACCAAAACTCCTTTGGCAATTTAAAAAAAAATTGGTGCTGTGAAAGTTGACTATTATATACAAAACTATGAAAGTTGCAAGAATAGCAAAAGAATAAATAAAAATAAAATGAGACTATTTAAGAAACGGAATGAATATTCCAATTCTCAAAAAGAAAAATCATCATAGTCATATGGAACGCGTTGCGAAAAACCAGATCTCGAAGATTATAAATTACAGCAGGCAATATCCGAATATTTGTAAGGATTACAGTTGACTGTGCCAGAAAAGATAAATATAGAAGAGATAACGAGAAATCAGTTAGATTCGGAAATGTGGAAAAATGAAAGAAGAAAAAGAGTCACAGCTTCGAAATTTGCTGAAATTTGTAAGAAAAAACCCGAATCTTCAAGAAAAAATTTACTTAAATCAATACTGTATCCAAAGAAAATATTTGCCAAATCTTTGAAACATCGCGTGGAAAATGAAGAAAATGCTATTAAGCAATTAGAGAAACACCTGGGAGTTCAAATTTCTGAAGGCGGTTTATTCATCGATCAGTACATCGACTTTATTGCTGCAAGTCCTGATGGCGCTATCGAAGGAACCAATAAAGTTAATGTAGAAGTTAAGTGTCCTTATTCTGCACGAGATATGACACCAGACGAAGGCATCGTTAAAGGGCTTATAAAATGTTGGAGGAAAAATGGGGAGTTCAATGAAAACCATAACTGGTATTACCAAGTTCAAGGCCAGTTGCATGTAACTGGCTTTGAATTTTGTTATTTCGCGGTATGGACATATAAAGGTATAAAAATTGAAAAAAATTATCGTAATGATACATTTTGGCAAAATAAGATGGAATGAAAATTAGATTTTTATATGAAATATTTGCTGCCTGAAATAGTTGACAGTAGATACGAGAGAAATATGAAAATAAGAGATTGATATGAGATATTTCTGTACAATTAGATTGTTATGTATATATTTTGTTTTCAAATATATCCTGTAAGTTTTCAAGTTCAGTGAGCGTACTGAATACCTTGAGAAACGTCATTTCTTCATACCTATCGAAGAAGAATATTTATAAATATTTTGCTATGTATGAAAATGTTCAATAGAGTTTTTCCATTAACAGCATTTTTGCAGCGTTTTCTTTTTTCTGTGTGTATCTATTTTTTATTAACTATCTACCCATATCCATATTCATCATACGCGAAATATTCATTACGATAAAAAGGATACTCATTTTATTTTTAATATTTATTTGGATATTTTTGATAATACAGGCTTATTCTGAGAATTCCAACGGCCGACGACGACGGCTGCAGACCCCGCAAGGTCAAATTTACTACAAAGTTACGCGACAGTGAGTTGGAGTGAGACGCAAACAGCGCTAAGCGTTTTTTGTTCCTAATTGGTCTCCGCCCCTTTCACTCGGGATTTTTACTTCCCGCTTTACACCGACATGTTTGTAAAGGTTAACCCCCTCTTAAAGGAATATTAAATTTCTGACTTTCAAGATTAAGTTTTCTTAATAATGAAGAGCTTATTAAATTTGACTGACTTCCTGAGCCCAGTAACGCTGTACATTCTATCCAATTTTTTTTGCTTCCTTGAATTAAAATGTTTGCCGTCGATAATAGAATTTGATTCAATTCTATTGATGTGAAGGTATGACTAGTACTATCTGTATAAATTTTTTCTTTCCGATTATTTTCATTAATGTTCGAGCAGATACCATGTAACATTCAGACTTACCTTAAGCATTAAGAAATGAATGTGTGTCTACTTTGAAATATATTTTATTTTAAATCAGTAATCAGCTTAAACATTCACTAAATTATCTACACAAAGTATTGTTATTAATGAACACAGGTGATGGCATCTTGAACAGTAATTTAGTTAACAGCTACACAAGTTCCTAAAAGAAATTAAAACGTTGATTAACTATATAATTAGAAGTTAATGTATTGTTTACTTACCAGTACTGGATAATGATAAAACTCATCAAACTGCTTCTTTCAATACAATGTTTATATTTGAATGAGGTTACATTTCGTAAACAGTTCATACAACGACTACACAAAGTTTAGAATGGCTTCAGACATAAAATAAATAATCTTTCTCGTTGATTTTACTTGTCGTTTGGTAAAACCTTCATTGCGAACGCCTTATTGAAATTTGTTTGGTTTTCAATGTCATTCACAATGACATTCATAATAGGTACTACTTTTGATTAGTTTGACGTTGACACTTCTCATTTCACCAAACAGGTTGAGCACTAGGGTACTACTTAAATCTGAAATTCACTAAGCCAACTCGGTTGAGTTCGGTGTTCGTTATATGTATTGAAGATATTCCATTGGTCAGCCGAAAATAAGAAGGTATTATAGGGATTATTAGAACTTGATTGGCCGTTGAAGTTTACAAAAAGTTGCAGTTCGTTTAGTTTCGGGTTACCTTCTCCAGTTTTAGAAATATCGAAAGGAAGTAGCAGATTTTTGTTTTTTCGTTTGCTGGCATCCTTAAGTAACTGTTTTCTGCCGTTGTAATTTGGTTAAAAGGTTTTCCTGTAACAAGGAGATTCGCCGACCTTTCAATGTCCTTTCATCGGTAACTTTTTCTTCCAACACAAATCTAATATTGAGGTAGCCATTCTGGACCTGAACACGTAGTATATTTGTATGACTAGAAATAGTTACATCGATACCCTGACAATCCGCCTGAGACCTTTGAGGGAGGAAATCCTAGAGGAAGCGGCGTTTTGAGCCATTCACCACCCTGGACTCGAGTTGCCGATATAATTAATCTCGTTGATGCACGTGTTCGCCGCATGTTCTAGATATTTTTCCTTCAAGATGGATGGGGCTCGGAAGAATGAATCTAATTTCAAAAATAGGGTCTGAAGGTCTCAAGTCGTCTTCAAACTTTGGTGAGTCTATTCCAATATCACAAAAATCTACTAAGGAAGTGCACCGGCATACCCTTACTGCTATTTGATTACGTAATACTATATTCTTAGTGTAGTACAGTGATTTATTGGACTTTTTATAACCTAAATTCTTAACTTAATCACTAAATATCTCAACGGAGAAAAAGTTTTTTTTTTTTAATCTTTAATAAACTGATATATTTTTTGGTACAAGGAATATGCTCTATATACATATATTTCTCAATTTGAATAAATTGTTCACACAATGTGAACTTAAATACAGCTGTATTTAGGGGTTCTTATGGTTCTTGTTTATATCAAATGCACTTACCAAATATTTTTTATTTTTCTATCATAAGTAGCTGATTAAATGTGATTACGAAGTAACTTGATTAAAAAACCATATAGTGAGGTTCTGTTTTTTTATTTTTAATATTATTTTCTTCTACGAAATTAGGTTAAATTGAGTCAAGAAAGTAGCTAAGGTTAGTAATTTCTTGTTTTTGAAATGATACCAAAAAATAAGTGGCGCCCTATTCCTGCCAATTCTGATAATACGTAAGATCCTACGACCATTGCGCACCAGACGAAGAGCTACCGGAGCTTTGTAACTCCAAGAAAGGGTTACAAAAAATTGGCGTCTGAACGTGTGTTTAGAAATATTGGTTTTTAGCCTAAATTTATTTGGAAATTTCAATCTGACAAATATACACTAGTCAGTTACAGAATTGCAGGAAATTTATCACATTTTAGTAACACAGCCAGTACACTTTCACAATGTTTTAAATGAACTTGTTTGACCTCGAGATATCCTATTAATACTGCACTCCAAAAAGGTATACAAGAGAGACATACATTTATTTCATCAATGTAGGTATATAGTCTAGCTAGATAGAATGAAAACATTTTGATATAACTCGATATGTGTTGTTGTTCAATGTACATACAAAAATGGTAAACCAGTTTTGGGTTTTATTTTGAGTTTTTAGTATTTAATAGGTATATTCCGCTGCATCGTGAAACTAGTTTTATGAATAAGTAGAAGGAATTTTTTAGGACTTTGTTTCCACAATTACATATAAAAATATTGTTTACTGTCGGTAAACTTGGTTTTATATTAATAGTGAGTAATATATAGATATTACTGTTGATACATTTTAAATTGAGGAAAATTTTTGGAGAATTGCTAGAAACATAGTTTTAGGACACTACTACTACCGTACTTACTGTTTTTTAATACATAATACCATCTGTTACATTATTTTTGAGTAATATTAGTTTTGAATAATATTAGACTATCACATTTACAAGCTTTTTAATCAATAAAATCATTTTCCAAAATGTATGAAATGAAAGCAAGACACTTGTTAATATCTGAATTAGATTATGAACTACGCATTAGGGGAATAGTAACTTCTAGGGACAGAAACGATAAACAGAAAATATTAGGTAAACTTTTGCAGAAAGAAAAAGGTGTTGCACCTATCGTTCTAGTAGATCCAGAGTATAGTTTTGCAACAGAAAAAAATGAAATAAGCACAATTCTTGATAATATAAAAAATAACATAGCAGATTTCGAGGGCACAGCTAAAGATTCTTTATATTTAAGAACAAAGTCTCGTTTAATTCATATTCAAGCTAGAATAGGGAGAATGCCAATTGATGTTAGTAAGACAGAGGAAGTTACATTCAAGAATGAAGCTACTGCAACTTTTATTACTCTTGAAGCTGATTTGGACGATAAAGTTCAATCGGATGATGTTTCACCACCGTGTGTAGCTGATTTATCTCAAACTTATGCATTCAATCAACCTTCAACTAGTTCACCGTATAGTTTCTCCAATAAAGCAGTTCCTATTTATAAATGGGACTTAAAGTTTGATGGTTCTACAACAGGTTTAGGGGTAAAAGCATTCTTAGAAAGAGTTGAAGAACTTTCAGAAGCTAGGCATGTAAACAAACAAATGTTATACGAATCTGCTATTGATCTTTTCTCAGGGAAAGCTTTGCTTTGGTTTAGACACTTAGAAGAGTCAGGAACAATCAAAGATTGGCATACCTTGGCTTCAAAATTAGAAACAGATTTTTTAGATATTGATTATGATGAATCCCTCTGGGAAACAATAAAAAGTAGGAAACAACAACGCGACGAGTCAGTAGTTGTCTTCGTGGCAGTTATGGAATCTTTATTTAACCGCCTTTCAAATAAACCTGCACTAGTAACGAGAATTAAATGGATAAAAAAGAATCTTACGTTAGACATTAGTGGTAAAGTAGCTTTAAAAGATTATAATTCAGTAGATGAGTTAGTACAAGATGCAAAAATTTTAGAGTCGTTTTTAAAAGAACAGCACAAGCCTAAATCAGGTGATAACTGTACTGTTGTGCGTTCGGAAATCAATAATGAGTTATATTTGCCATGCAGTAGTAGTTCTTCTAATTTTAACAGTAGTTTTAGAAATACTTCGAACACTAGAACTTTCAATAATTCAAATAGGAAGAAAACAAATAGACGAAAATTTCAGGAAAATTCACAACCATTTAGCTCAGTTACACAAGCATGCAGTTTAAATTCAAATGGTAGGGTTATTTGCTGGAATTGCAAAGGTCCTAATCATACTTTTCAGTCTTGTACGATGAAAAGAAAAAAAAATTGTTATAAGTGCGGACAGCCTGGGGTTGTGGTTAAAAACTGTGAAAAATGTTCGGGAAACGTACAGGGGAGGTAAATAAAGCTAGCCACCGTTTATCTCAAAAACCATTGGCTATCACATCACAAAAAGCACTACAGCGGGAAACACTTCAGTTTATTAAAACTTACTTTGAAAATTTAAAAACGCAAAATGTGATGCCCATATTCAAACAAAAATTTAATGATAATCGACCATATATTGATGTAAATATTTTTAATAGAAAAATTTCTTGTTTGTTGGATTCTGGTGCAAATAATTCAATTTTAGGGAAAAATAGTTTGAAAATGATTGATCACTTTGGGGTAAAAATGTCAAGAACTAAAAATAATTTTGTTACTACAGCAGATGGTACGAAACAAAACGTTACTGGTCATGTAGAATTGCCACTAGTGGTTGATAAAACTTGTAAGTTATTAAAATTTTTAGTAGTTCCAAACTTAGAGTATTCAGTTATTTTAGGAAGCGATTTTTGCAAACATTTTGGATTGCAGGTAGATTTTAAAAACAATACGTGGGAAATCCAGGGTAAAAGTAGTATCGTATCAATCGGATCAGAGACTTGTATTTTTACTTTGGACCATGTTCAGACGTTTGATAATTTAAAAGATACACAAATTAAAATAGTAAATGAAATTACAAATAAATTCAAGGAAATATCTGGAAGTGACAAATTGGGACGTACTTCAAAATTGATTTATGACATAGACACAGGGGACGCAAAACCAATTAAGCAAAGACAGTATCTTCTTTCACCTTATATGTTAAAAAATTTAAATATTGAATTAGATAAAATGATTAAATTAGATGTAGTAGAAAAATCGAATAGCGCATGGTGTAGTCCAGTTTTATTAGTAAAAAAGGCAAACGGGGATTTCAGATTGTGTTTCGATGGAAGAAAATTAAATTCTGTTACAAAAAAGGATAGTTATCCTTTACCACATGTAGATAGAATTTTGCAAATGTTAAGAAACACTAGGTTTACCTCATCGGTAGATCTAAAATCAGCTTTTTGGCAAATTCCTTTAAACGATACATCAAAGGAAAAAACTGCTTTTTCGATACCGGGTCGTGGTTTATTCCAGTTTAAAGTTTTACCATTCGGCTTAGCAAACGCAGCGCAGTGTCAGCAAAGGCTGATGGATGCCATAATAGGTGCAGAATTAGAACCAAATATTTTTGTATACATTGATGATTTAATTATTGTTTCATCAACTTTTGATGAGCATATTAAACTTTTGCATGAAGTATTTAGTCGTCTTAAAAATGCAAACTTAACAGTCAATCTTGACAAATGCGAATTTTTTAAACCATCATTAAAGTATTTAGGCTTTGTCCTAGATTCTAGTGGACTTTCCACGAATCCGCAAAAAGTTTCATCAATTGTAAACTATCCGGTTCCAAAAACAACGACTGAAATAAAACGGTTTACAGGAGTGTGTAGTTGGTATAGGCGTTTTATTCCAAACTTTTCCAGCGTCATGGCACCCATAAATAATTTGCTGAGAAATAAAAAGAAAGGTCAGAAAATACAGTGGAATTTAGAAGCCGAATCAACCTTTAGAAAAATTAAAGAATTATTAATTTCAGCCCCAATTTTAAGTTTTCCAAATTTTGAATTAGAATTTTTTATTCAATGTGATGCAAGTGATACCGGCTTAGGTGCAATCTTAACACAAATTCAAAACAATGAGGAAAAAGTAATTGCATTTGCATCTAGGGGATTAAGTAAAGCTGAAAAAAATTACACAACAACAGAAAAAGAATGCTTAGCTTGTATTTTCGCTTGTGAAAAATTTAGGGGTTATGTAGAAGGTACAAAATTCAGTTTGATAACAGATCATGCTGCCCTAAAATTTTTATTTAAAATGAAGGAACCATCTGGTCGGTTAGCGCGATGGAGTTGTAAACTTAGCCAATTTGATTTTGAAATAGTACATAGAAAAGGCACATTGATGGTAGTACCCGACGCGTTAAGTAGAAGTCCAGTAGAGTCACCTACTTCAGAGAAGGAAGTATTGATTATTCAAAACCCAGATGATATAATTTCTTTAGATATAGATTTAAATAATGTTGATACTTTTTACGTTAAAATGAGAGAAAAAATTGAAAATTCACCTGAAAATTATCCTCAATGGTTAGTAAAAAATAATTATGTGTACAAACTAATTCCTTCTAGAGTACCATTAAATAAAAACATTTCTGATTGGAAATTACTAGTTCCGAAAAGTCAGAGATCAAAAATTATTAGGTCTAGTCATGATGAGCCCACTGCATCACATGCAGGATTTTGGAAAACATATTCCAGGGTCTCATTAACATACTATTGGCCAAAAATGCGCCACGATGTTTATAGGTACGTTAGAAATTGTAAGGAATGTGCCGCACAAAAGCCGATAAATCATGCTAAATTTGGGTTAATGGGTTCAGAAAAAGTAGTACGATTTCCATGGCAAGTCATTGCTTTAGATTTGTTAGGTCCGTTACCTAGGTCATCGAACGGCTATCAATATCTTTTAGTAGTTAGTGATTGGTTCACTAAATATCCAGTTTTGTTTCCTTTGCGAAATGCAAAATCACCAAATATCATTAAACATTTAGAAAATGATATATTTTTAGTATATGGTGTACCTCAAACAATTATTTGTGATAACGGTAAACAATTAGTTAGTAAAGCTATACAAAAGTTAGTTTCAGATTACGGATCACGTATATCTTATACTCCTTTTTATCATCCTTCTCCAAATTTTGTAGAACGTTGGAATAGAACAATATGCACAGCTCTTAGATGTTACATTTCGGAAAATCACAAATCGTGGGACAAACAGTTAGCAAAAATCGGTTATGCACTCAGAACCAGTGTTCATGAAGTGACTGGGTATAGCCCAGCATTTTTGAATTTTGGTAGAGTTGTTCCTTGTTCGGGAAGTTATTATGGGAAAAATCATAGTACTGAAATACTTCCAAAAAGTCACGAATTTTGGGCAAATAATGTCACAGATTTAAAAGAAATATACAAAGACGTAGAAAAAAGGATACATTCAGCACATCTAAAAAATACAAGATACTACAATTTAAGAAGAAGAGATAAAGAATTCCATGTGGGTGAATTTGTATGGAAAAGAAACATTGTGTTATCAGACGCTGCCAATGATTTTACCAAAAAGTTAGCACCTCGTTATATCCTTTGCAAAATAGTTGGGAAAAAGTCAAAATTAGTATACATTTTGCAGAAAGAGGATGGTAGTGATGCGGGTACATGGCACATTGAACATTTGAAACCTTACAATGAAATAGTATCCTCTGATGACGAATAAATATGGGAAGCTGAATAGTTTTCACATAATTCTTTAATGTAACTACTAGTTTGGGATCAGTAAAGCTACATTAAAATGTAAATAGTGTACAAAGTTAGTATTAGTAGTTAGATTTAGTCAATTTTTTATAGGAAATAGGTTGAAGATATCTTTAGAAAATTGCGCTTGATCATGATCATATGGGGGTTAGTATAATATAAAGAAATTTTTTCTCATTATATCAGTTTCAATTAATCACTAAGTAAACCTAAATTAAATATTTCAAATATCTGTTGAAAAGTCTTTAAAGATATTCATATCATTTTGTATTGGTGTTACGGCCCAATAAAAATAGTTGCTATTAATTAAAATAAAGAGACAACTATTTTTATTTTCCCAAGGTAGGGGGGTGTAACATTCAGACTTACCTTAAGCATTAAGAAATGAATGTGTGTCTACTTTGAAATATATTTTATTTTAAATCAGTAATCAGCTTAAACAGTCACTAAAGTATCTACACAAAGTATTGTTATTAATGAACACAGGTGATGGCATCTTGAACAGTAATTTAGTTAACAGCTACACAAGTTCCTAAAAGAAATTAAAACGTTGATTAACTATATAATTAAAAGTTAATGTATTGTTTACTTACCAGTACTGGATAATGATAAAACTCATCAAACTGCTTCTTTCAATACAATGTTTATATTTGAATGAGGTTACATTTCGTAAACAGTTCATACAACGACTACACAAAGTTTAGAATGGCTTCAGACATAAAATAAATAATCTTTCTCGTTGATTTTACTTGTCGTTTGGTAAAACCTTTATTGCGAACGCCTTATTGAAATTTGTTTGGTTTTCAATGTCATTCACAATGACATTCATAATAGGTACTACTTTTGATTAGTTTGACGTTGACACTTCTCATTTCACCAAACAGGTTGAGCACTAGGGTACTACTTAAATCTGAAATTCACTAAGCCAACTCGGTTGAGTTCGGTGTTCGTTATATGTATTGAAGATATTCCATTGGTCAGCCGAAAATAAGAAGGTATTATAGGGATTATTAGAACTTGATTGGCCGTTGAAGTTTACAAAAAGCTGCAGTTCGTTTAGTTTCGGGTTACCTTCTCCAGTTTTAGAAATATCGAAAGGAAGTAGCAGATTTTTGTTTTTTCGTTTGCTGGCATCCTTAAGTAACTGTTTTCTGCCGTTGTAATTTGGTTAAAAGGTTTTCCTGTAACAAGGAGATTCGCCGACCTTTCAATGTCCTTTCATCGGTAACTTTTTCTTCCAACACAAATCTAATATTGAGGTAGCCATTTTGGACCTGAACACGTAGTATATTTGTATGACTAGAAATAGTTACATCGATACCCTGACAATCCGCCTGAGACCTTTGAGGGAGGAAATCCTAGAGGAAGCGGCGTTTTGAGCCATTCACCACCCTGGACTCGAGTTGCCGATATAATTAATCTCGTTGATGCACGTGTTCGCCGCATGTTCTAGATATTTTTCCTTCAAGATGGATGGGGCTCGGAAGAATGAATCTAATTTCAAAAATAGGGTCTGAAGGTCTCAAGTCGTCTTCAAACTTTGGTGAGTCTATTCCAATATCACAAAAATCTACTAAGGAAGTGCACCGGCATACCCTTACTGATATTTGATTACGTAATACTATATTCTTAGTGTAGTACAGTGATTTATTGGACTTTTTATAACCTAAATTCTTAACTTAATCACTAAATATCTCAACGGAGAAAAAGTTTTTTTTTTAATCTTTAATAAACTGATATATTTTTTGGTACAAGGCATATGCTCTATATACATATATTTCTCAATTTGAATAAATTGTTCACACAATGTGAACTTAAATACAGCTGTATTTAGGGGTTCTTATGGTTCTTGTTTATATCAAATGCACTTACCAAATATTTTTTATTTTTCTATCATAAGTAGCTGATTAAATGTGATTACGAAGTAACTTGATTAAAAAACCATATAGTGAGGTTCTGTTTTTTTATTTTTTTTTATTTTTAATATTATTTTCTTCTACGAAATTAGGTTAAATTGAGTCAAGAAAGTAGCTAAGGTTAGTAATTTCTTGTTTTTGAAATGATACCAAAAAATAAGTGGCGCCCTATTCCTGCCAATTCTGATAATACGTAAGATCCTACGACCATTGCGCACCAGACGAAGAGCTACCGGAGCTTTGTAACTCCAAGAAAGGGTTACAACCACACATGGTTGGCCGATTATTATGATGCGATGATAGCTGTCACATCAGCTTCGCGTTGGTTGCTGGAGTTCGTTGAAATTTGGAATTCATGACATCGTTATTGCTGAGGATCGGTTCCATTGCTACTTCTGCTTTGAGTTTGATTTACACGATTTTAATTCTGGATTCTATTATTTTGTCTGTTCTATGATGATGCATTGTTTTCGATGTGTAGGGCTGTATTATGTTTGCGATTACACTTTTTGCAGCCGCTGGATAAACAGTTTTGTTTACTGTGACGGGGTCTTAAGCAATTTTTACAGAGTTTTCTTTTATTTATTTCATTGTACTTTTCATTAATTGATAAATTTGGAAATTGAGGACAGTGATAATTAAGTGAGGTTCGTGACAAAGTAAACAAGATTGGGCTCTTTGATTAAATGATTGAGGCTCATTATGAATATGACCAATCACCTTTTTAAAATTACTTGATTGAGGTTTTGAATTTTGATTATAGTTTGATGATTTATTAACTGGATTATTAAACTGTATTGCTTCTAAAGTGAAACATTTCTATGTTAAAAATTCAGTGAACTCTTTTAAGGTGGGTGAATGTTGATCGTTTAATTAACTTTCCCATTCCCATTTAGTTCTATCATCTAGTTTTTGAAGTATGATAGGAATTAATAATGCATCCCAAGTGTTGATGTACTAAATCAAGTAGTTTTCTTAAACAAGCAGACGATTCTTTATGAATAGATGGTAGATTAAATAATAATGTGGTAATATGAGTATTACTTATAGCTCTTCGATTTTTCGTTGTTTTTAATAAGTCTATCGCGATTGTATAATTGTTTGCGATTAAATCTAAATTTTCTATCAATTTTAAGGCGTCTTCCTGACAGCATGATTTTTAATACATTAATTTATTGACTTCGCTTATGTCATACCGGTCATCGCCTATGGCTTTGAACTGATCCCAAAAACTATACCAATTTTCGTATTTTCCGTGAAATTTAGGAAGTCCTAAGTCTGTTAACATCGTCATGTAATTTATAGGTGGATGTGGGGTATTCTGCCTTGGTACAACTTGGGTGCTCGCGATCAATCTTTTCGCTAACGAGATTTTTGAATAGAATTCTGATTCTATGTTCAATCTGTATTCTTTTTCTTCCGGTGTCAAGTATTCTATACGAGTTTGAATTTTATCAAATTCCGAAAAATCATCTTCAATGCTTTTTCAACGTGATTCGATTTCAAATTTATCTATTTCTACATTTTCTAACGTTGCTTCATTCAAAAAAATTGAAAATGTCTGTAATCTATCTTTTATTACAGTTCGAGGATGTAAATTTTCTACTTTTTCATAAAATTCGATATTATTAGAACTAACATCCATTTGATTTTTTATTTTTGATTTACGTGGCACTTTAATATTCCTTCTATCTCACGTACCGAAATAAATTGACAAAGAATGATATTGTTATGATATTTATATATTTGAAACGATTCGAATAACGAGTAAGTATAAAAAAATATTTACCTTACGAGTTTTTGAACGATGCCGATGTTTTTTGATTGTACGAGTTTTTTGTAGGATGTCGATATTTTGATTTTACGAGTTAAATAGTGGAATGCCAAAACATCAAAGAGATAAGACCGAGACCAACCTGTCTTCGAGTTTCGATACGAAATGTACACATAAAAATACGAGATTAATACATTAAATATATAATTTTAAATATTTTGAATAATGAGACATTTTATGTGAATAATTGAATGAAGTTTTGAAATAAATTCAAATACATGAATACATGCTTTACATTGAAACAGAATGAAGAATATTTAATCGTTATTTCCCTGTTCCCTAGTGTTACTTAAATTATATTATAATATGTTATAAACCCTCTTGTGTGGGGTTATAGTTGGATTTATCCCCCAATTACTCTTTGACCTAAATATAAGAAAATTGATGATATTATCAGTTTTATTTCCTTTGAAATATATTCATAACTGATGATCTCTTTTAAATTTGTAGGTATATACATATTTGAGTGTAAATGAACGGCTAGTACGTACAATTCGTTGAACATATGTGTGAATTAATATTTATTAAGTACTTCATAAAATGAAAATTAATAGATATGTACAATACTTATATTATAATTTATAATACAATATTAACTTGAAATAGGTAAATATGAGGGTCGTGAGTTCAGCAGTTTCCTTAACAATGAATTCGTTATTTTATTTGAATTTTAACCATTGCCTTTGAACACGTGATACTAGCAATAAATTTAAACGGTTTACCATCGAGTCTTGTACATTTTTCTGGGTTCAATGATTGCTTTTTTGTCGTTACTTTTCTTCCACAGGTAATACTTCGCTTCCAATTTCAAATCCACTCGCTTGGACCAAAATTATGTTGGATTTTTATGAAGTACCAGTTGAACTCTTTCTGGTTTAACATATTTTACCTCGAGGATTGTATCATTACACAATAAAGCTTTACGTGAATTTTTAACTAATTTAAACTATATAAAAAAATAATAACTTGTAATGGTAAGAGCAAGTGGTATATCGGTGGCTCCATCTCTCTTGGCGCTCTCTGCAGTTCTGCCGGCTCATTCCCTCGCTTCTCGATCTTAGGCCCTTCCCTTTTAGATTTAAGGCGGCGTAGCCAAATTGATTTAAAAGTTCATAAAGCTCAACAGGTTGAGAATCCTGTTTCGCACGAATATGTTGTGGGGAACTGCAGAAGAATATTCAGAGCCAGTTTGGCAAGCATTGGATATTTAAAAATCGTTGAGAGGCATTGTTGTGAACAGTGACTCCATACTTCCCACTAAACAAGAAACATAACAAGTCTTTTTTATGATGTTCTTTTCAGAGACGTTTCGTGATATTTATTTTAAACATTAGTATGATATCTCCTAGATGTCTAAATTTTATAACCAACTTTATTAACATCCATGTCATGTGATTGAAACATATTTTTCATATACTCAATGATACTTGAATTCGCGGTTACATACACATTCTATGAACTTCTTATTATTATTATATAGGAAACATTCATACGAAGTTAATTTGTATACTTTCCACTAATGTCACATACAGAACGTAACTGTAATATTACAAATTAACATGTTGCAGTTACTTTTACATATATCGAACTAATTTTTAGTAACTTTCTACGAATACGTTTATACGATGTTAGTTTATAAACCTCTCAGTAATATTTCATGTTCAACATCACAGTGATATAATCGGGTGAGCTATTTGATATATTCATAAAATTACAAAAAAAGAAGAAAACAGAAGACGAACTGTGGGTTCTTTGTGCTGACTGTAATGTCGGGAGTCATTTTAATAAAACATATTTAATTGTTACGGCTTTATCCACTTCCATTTTAGAGAGATGCTACTACGTTTTTCTTACATGGTTAGGCTATTGCAGACTTGCAGGTGCCAGCTAGGCTGTCGTGATTGGATACACTCAATACAGTTCTGCGCCTGAGCGTCAGTTATATTGCTTAAGCTGGGTTTCCTCTACGAAACCCCTACACTAAGATTAATATAAAATATAACTTAGCTTTTATCACCCAAAAATTATCTGTACTCAATCAATGTTTCTGCGAAATTTAAAATCTAAAAATGTATCATGATCTATCATTCATGCAACCATAATACACTTCTATACACAACTATTATTATCTAAAATTACACTCATAGTAGTATTACAGAAAAATCACATTAATTGATCATACTCCAATTTATCATTACAATAATGTACATATATGTATAGGGGAGGTTGGGGCAATGTGGACTACGGGGGCAATGTAAACCACCTAGGTTTTTTTCATACCAGCGGCAGCAATGCAACAGATTCGATTCTATTTATGTGCATACGGGTCCTACCGATACTCAGTAAGAACTTGGCAGCCGTAGAGGATTGTTTATCAGAATTTAGAGCCAAAACGTGATTTGCGGAAGCGTCGATCTAACAAAAGTGTTGACTTTATATCAGAATTACTTGGTAAGTAAATGTATTTTATCTATTTTCCAGTCTCCATACGTTGTTTAGAGTGTGCTTAATATATGCCAAACGGCAATGTTACGATTTTTTATAAACATTGAATATAAACTACACGTGTTCAATTTATTGTCTATGTGGGGCAAATTGAACCGTTAGTGGACCACATTACCCCAAGTACATTTTTATATATCTAATTTCATTTTCCTTGTTTTCAGGTGCCTAGTCAAGATGGTCCGTAATTATAGAAGAAAAACGGAGAAACAAACATGGTCACTTGTTGCAATGGAAAATGCTATTAAAGCAGTTAAAAGCGGACAACTGGGCTATTTGAAGGCAAGTAAATGTTTTAATATTCCAAGAGCAACATTAATTCGACGATGTAAAGAACAAAATAAAAGAATTTTACCCAACGAAAAAGGTTTGGGGTTTTATAAACCTGTGTTTACCAAACAACAGGAGGAAGAATTGGAAAATTATATTCTGGATATGGAAACCAGGTTCTTTGACATTACATTGCTTGACCTTCGTCCTCTTGCTTTTCAGCTAGCAGAAAAAAATCAGATAGAGAATACATTTAATAACACCAAAAGACTAGCTGGCCTTGATTGGACTTATGGATTCCGTAACCGTCATCCAAACATTTCGTTGCGCAAACCCGAGTCGACTTCCGCTGCAAGGGCTCAAGCCTTTAACCACCATAATGTCTTGCAATTTTTTGACCTATACAAAAACGTTTTGGATTCTAAAAATATCGCATTAACCAGAATATTCAATTGTGATGAAACCGGGTTAGGCACTGTTCCAAAATGTAACAGTAAAACATTAGCTAAAAAAGGAAGGAAGCAAGTTGGCCGTCTCACCTCTGCAGATAGAAGTGGAACCACCACAGCAGTTATTTGTATGTCGTCATCAGGAAACTTTGTACCACCATTATTAATTTTTGCAAGGAAAAGGATGAAGGTCCAACTCCAAGATGGCGCACCACCTGGAACAATATTTGCATGCAGTGAAAATGGCTGGATTAATACCGACATCTTTTTAGTCTGGTTTAAGCATTTCGTTCAACAGGTGAAACCCACCGACGGTGATCCCGTCTTACTAATTTTAGATGGGCATAGTAGCCACACAAAAAATATTGATGTGATGGATATAGCCAGAACTAAACATGTACATATTATTTGCTTGCCGCCCCACAGCACTCATCGTATACAGCCAACAGATGTCGGTTCCATGGCCCCATTAGCACGCTACTACGATATGGCTCTGGAATAGTTTTTGAATAATCATCCAGGCAGAGTTGTCACGGTCTTTCAGATCGCCAAAATTTTTGGTGATGCGTACTTACAAGCAGCAACCCCCTTAACGGCTATTAACGCTATTAAAAAGTGTGGATTGGTCCCCTATGATCCAAATATTTTCACAGATTTAGACTTTGCCCCGCCTGCTGTTACTGACAAGAACCTAACGACAAACGAACTGCCACAATTTGAAAAGAAAGAAGTAATTTCTCCAACGTTTACTGCAGGGAGCACCTTATCGAAGCTCACACAATGTAAGTTGGATGTAGCGCCTCCTACAGAATCTACTTCAAACGATCCTTCACATTGTAACGATAAAGAAGCAACGGCTTCAGCATCTACTGCCGGCACGACTTGTCTTCACTCTACAGAAAACCAAAGGAAAAGTAGTTTTGGGTCAGAAAGTCCTATCGACATTCGTCCACTTCCAAAGAGTACTAAATCAAATAATAAACCATTACGGAAAAATAAAAAGGGCAAAGCAGCAATACTAACATCTAGTCCTTATAAATTGGAGTTGAAGCTGAACTAAAAATAAAAGAGGAAAAAGAAGCAAAGAAACAGGAAACAGTTAAAAGAAAAATTGATAATCAAGAAAATGAACCAAAGAAACAAAAAGTAGAGTCTAAGAACAGTCTTTCTAAATCAGATAAAGGAAAGCAGAAAACAAAATTTGTAGATGAAGATGCAGACGAGGAAGACCACGATGCAGAATGTTTTGATTGTAATGAGTTGTACTCAGCATCAATGGCCGAAGAAGGTTGGGTGCGCTGCTGCGGATCTTTAAGATGGGCTCATGAAGCCTGCGCAGGATTGGACCCTGAAGATGACGAGGCATTTAAATGTGAATTTTGTGCAGAATGTTAATATTTCAAGTACTCATATTTTTAAGTTGGTAGTACCATTATTTTTATGTTCTATACATAAATAAAGATTTAATTTTGAATTTCCTTCTTGTGGTCCATATTGCCCCACCCCATGGAGCAATATGAACTTCAGACATGTGTTCAGATTTTTTTTTGACAAACAAGTTTTAAAAATGGAGTCTGGTAAGTTCATAATGATAGTACAAGGTTCACTGAACAATGTGAGTTCATTACAATTTCAAATTTCATCTTAATAATGAGGCTATACAATTTTTTATCTTAGACAGTTGACATTGCCCCAACCTCCCCTATATTTTGTAGATATAATATATTGTACATTGTATATAAAATATTTATAATGAAATTTAAAACGTTATAACAATGAGGGCAATTTCCATTTTACCCTTGCAGTCTGCAATGTCATTTGTTTTACTTACAATTTACAATAGTTGCCAGTCGTTACCTAGTCAACGACACTACAATGAGCTTTTGTCGAAAAATTTATTTACATATTTAATACTCTTGATATAAAATACCATAGGCATAAAAAAATAAAATTCAACAAACAATACACATTAAAAATTCAAATATCACAAATTTTAAATATAAAAACAAAAGCAAGTCTGCTGCCTTAATTTGTCAAACACTACTGGAATAAAAGTTATGAAATATAACATGACTTTAGTCAGTTTAATTACTCTGATTCAGAGCTGGAAGAGAACTCAGTTTTATAAGAGTCGAAATAATATAGTTTTTTTCATTTTCGAAATATTCTTGAGCTTGAGCTACTAACTTGAACTACATTACTTTTTTGAGCTTTTACTGACCTCTCCTTCCTCTCCTTCTCATTAGAAAGTGAGTGCACCACCTCAGGTGGTTTAATAATTACTTTCATAATTTTACAAACATACTGTTTGCTCGAACTATCCCTAGTTGAACATTCTAAATCATCAGTTTCGCTACATGATTTAGAGTCCACAATTACGCTACATTCAGAAGTACTTTTATCTGAAATTTCCCTATTATTGGCCTCCAAAAGGTCTGATTCAGTGAGAAATGTTTCAAGGTGATGTATTTGAAGGATTGGTCCAATATCTGAGTCATTATCGCTAAAAAACTCACTGAGTGACGTAAAGTTTTCAATTTTTCTCTTACAAACGCAAATAATCCAAAAATCCTTTCAAGGCAGCTATTTTGTTACAGGCCTGGAACACTGTTGTATGTTTACCTTGCAATGATAAATTTAATTCGCTCAGTTTTTGAAAGATATTGGCCATAAAAGACAGTCGGAACCACCAAGTTTTATCATACGAACGATCTTTTGAATTAAAAGAAGTATCTGAAAGAAGCATTTGTTACTCGGCTCGGTTCTAATAGTCAGATACAGGTTCTAGAGCACCTTGTATGTTGTATTACAAAAGGGCTTCAGAATCATTGAGCAATGGTGTTTGTCAGTGGGGCTGAACATTAACCCAGATCATAGTAATTCCATTTACCCGGAAAAGACCATTTCCAGCCATGAAACCCATATCCTTACACGGGGAAGTCATAGAATGGAAATCAGAAGTTAAATATCTAACTGCTAGTAAAGCAATAAGAGCTTTTATGGCGTGCAGAAATCTAACTGGTAAGAGTTGGGGTTGTAACCTAAACCCACTGCGATGGATGTACGCCATGATTGTGAGATCAGCAATTACGTATGGGACAATAGTTTGGCATACAAAAGCAAGTCAGTACAGCACAAGGAAGACCCTCGAAATAGTTCAAAGGCTTGCCTGTATGTGTATCACTGGAATTATGAGAACGTGTTCAGCTAGGGCACTTGAGATCATTACAGATCTCACATCTCTACATCTGGTGATGGAAAAAATCTGCCCAAGAGTTAATTCTTAGAATATCTAAGGAAGGTTTAGGCAATGAGAGTATTAAAAATCAGGGAGCCTGATCCTCTCTAACAAAATACATCTCATCAGCGAATCTTCCCATTGACGAAATGATCAAGAAAATAAGTATTGATAAGAATTTCACTACGATGCTAAATAAGAGGAGAGACTAGGAAAGGGAACACACCACCCAAACTCTCAAAGAAAGCACCATTAGGTGGTATACAGATGGTTCAAAAACCACCACTGGAGTAGATGCTGGAGTATTTGGGCCTGGCACCAGATACTCATTATCCTTAGGCTCCGAGCGTCTTTTAGGCAGAAATACTTGCGATTAAAAGATGCGTAGAAATGAACCTAGAAATAAACTATCAGAAATGTGACATATCGATCCATTCTGATAGTCACGCAGCTATCAAAGCATTGAGCTCCCATGTCATTGACTCAAAGTTGGCATGGGAGTGCCAAAGAAAACTTGATGAATTAGGCAAGAATAACAGGGTCTCTTTAGTCTGGGCTCCTGGCCATTCGGGAATCTTGGGAAATCAAGAGGCCAATATACTTGCCAGGAAAGGAGCACATACGCCCTTTATTGGCCCGAAGCCTTTCTGTGGTATAGGAAAATGCTCCTATAAGAGAGAGTTTTAGAAGGAAGAGAAAATCGAAAGAGAATCACTCTGGCGATGCCTTTCTGGGCTGCTGGAACATTCCAAAAAGTTCCTGAGGAACTTTGACACTGATAGATCCAATAAATATTTGGATCTCATTTTTTTTTATTTTATCTTAACGTGCCTCGACAGCGCTGGTCATTGGCATAGAAAAATAATTACAAATATTTACATGAAATTAAATAACAACTATTACTATTTTTAAATTAGATTTTATGGTAGAGATGTGTAGCTTTCAGAAACTGTAAGACAATCTTGATCTCGGTGGGGCCTTAGATCAAATCGTTGATATGTAGCGGAAAATTGTTTGCAGTCAGTATGTATGTGCTTAACGGTCAGTAAAGCATTACAGCTATGGCAAACAGGACGATTTCCAGAAGACATCAGATAACCGTGTGTGAGTTTGGTGTGGGTGTTTAGAATTCTTCTAATTATAGCGGCCTCTCTCCTTGTTAAAAAGCAAAGGGTGAGAGAAGTAGATGAATGGATATCGTGAAGTGCTGTCGTACTATTCCGCCATACATGTCACCAAGATTCTTGCGTGAAGTTTTTGATATGGAACTTGAGGTCGCAGGCCAGTTGGACTATGTGTTTTGGATTGTTGCTAGAGGCAGCTTCTATCGCGTGGCAATCCGCAGTTTCATTACCAGCAATTCCAATGTGAGATGGTAGCCAGATGGGCGAGACTGTTATATCATGAGCAACGACAGTTTGATATATGTCATGTATGTCCTGGACAATTGGGTGGTCAGTGAAGATTGATTTAATTGATAGAATGGAGGAAAGGGAATCAGTGCATATTGCAATATTTTTTTGGGGGAGGGAGATATATTTAAAAGCCTGAAGAATGCTGTGAAGCTCACCTGTATGGACGCTACACACTGAAGGTAAAGTAAAGGAGCCTATGAGTTTATGTTTCGAGGTAACTGCACAACCAGCTCCTGAGTCAGTTTTGGAAGCATCTGTATAGAGTGTTAAATCGTAAGATTTTTTTTGTAGTATATCCAGGAATGATTTCTTTACAAGTGCAGTGGGTGACTCATGCTTATTAAAAATGGTGAGTGAGGTATCGACTATAGGAATAATTTTGGTCCAAAGAGGAGAAGAAGGTAGTGGAAGCGGGGATGTCAGAGAGAGAGGTCGGTATCTTTGAGTAAAGGAGTGAGCAATTGGGCTAGAGATTTAATAATTGTTCGAGGGTTAGTAGGAAGATTCGTCGTTGAAGTGAAAAGTGAATGAAAAGGATTGGAGGATACTGAGGCAGGATATTTGAGGAGCAGGGATTGTCGTCTTAAGAGAAGGGGTGATTCATTAGCTTCAATATGGAGACTATCAGCAGGGCTAGAGCGGAAGGCACCAAGGATGAGGCGGAGAGCGGTATTGTGAACAGAGGTCACCAAATCTGTAACAGATTTGGGGGCTGACATGTAAATAAAGGAACCATAGTCACGCTTCGAACGGATGAGAGCTCTGTAAACTCTTAATAATACGATTTCGTCGGAACCCCAGTGAAAGTGACTGAGCGTTTTAATTATGTTTAATCTCGAAGGTTATTCCGAGAATTTTACATTGATTTACAGTGGGTAGGGTGAATTATCAAGGAAAATGTGAGGTAGAGGAGAAGATGTTCTTCTTGAAAACTTGATAAGTTTGGATTTATTTTGAGATAAGGATAATCACAGGTAAGAAGATCTATCCTGTAGAAGATTTACTGCGGTTTGAAGGAGTTTGCAAGTGGATGAGATCGATTTACCATGGCAATAAACAATTAGGTCATCAGCATATTGTGAGGATGAATAGAGTAGAACTTAATACTGATCCTTGAGGGACACCAGCATTTTGTGGGCGAGGCAAGGAGAGTTTGCCATTAGCGGAAACCTTGAAGGTTCTACAAGTTAGGAAATTATGAATGAACGATAGAATGTTGCCATGAATATTATATTGGGAAAGTTTATTTAGTATTGCCGTTCTAGATATCGAATCAAAGGCACCTTCAATCTCAAAGATGGTTGCAACGACGTCCTGGTGATTGTTTATTGCTGAAGAGATATGTGTTTGGAGAAAAACAAGGTTGTCGCGAGTGGATCGATGACGCCGGAAGCCGGATTGAGCATTGGGAAGGATTTTGTACTTTTCAAGAAACAAAAGTAGGCTTCTATTGATCATACTCTCCAGGAGTTTGCAGGTAATGCAGGTGAGTGAAACCGGTCGGAAGGAGTTGGGCGATGAGGTGGATTGCTCTGCTTTTTTTATTGGAAAAATTATGGATTTGCGCCATGCGTCAGGGAACTGATTAGTATTCCAGATAAGATTACAGATTTCGAGAAGCTTAGAGAAAGATGGATTGGATAGTTTTTTGAGAAAGATGTAAGGAACATCATCAGGGCCGGCGGCAGAATTTATATAAGTAAACAAGGCAGATTTCAGTTCATTTAGGCTGAAAAGGGCGTTGACAGAAGCAACGTCATCAGGGTTTGACTGAGAAGTGGAGGGAGGCTGAATATGATAATTGTGATAGACAGAAATGGGGTTACGATTATTAAATTTGTCATCAAAATTTTGTGCGAGTGAATCGGCAATGGTTTGGTTGTCGGAGATAACAGTATCATTAAATATTAATGAAGGAATTTTAGTATTGGTTTTCTTGCCTTGAATTTGTGTAATTTTTCTCCAGACTTGACTGGAATTTGTATTATGATTCAGCGAGGAGGTATAGCTTTGCTTGATTAGGAATTCAGCTTAAGCTTTGAGCTGTTGGTGTAAGAGGACGTTTTCTTGTGTTCTATTTCGTCTAAACCTGTTAAGAGCATGTTTGGACTCTCGTATGGCATTTTCGCAAGCTGAATTCTACCAAGGCACAGTTTTTTGTGCAGAGGAAGTGACCGATTTACCGATGTGAGTCTCTGCAGCGGCAAGTATGTTGCCAGTAAATATTTTCAGTGTCATTTATGTTTGCAGAAATAGCTAAAGAGGATAAATACGTTTGAGAGAGAAGTAAACTCAGACCAATTTGCGTGCCAGAAGCTTCTAGTTATAATTTCCTCATTATAATGATTTGATGTAACGATAGGAAAACGGTTGCCATCATGAAGGTCATCTGAAACTTGCCAGGAAAGGGAAAGTGCAGTTTTAAGGTCACATAAGCCTAGGTCAAGGGCAGAAAAGGACCCGGAGGAAATGTTAAAGTGAGTGAGTCCAGTATTCAATAAGCGGGTTCCGGAGGAGTTTATGACGTTTTCTATAACTTTGCCTCTAGTGCAACCACGAGTTGAGCCCCACATGGTGTGGTGTGCATTTAAGTCACTAACAAGGATGTATGGGTGGGGGAGCTGAAATACTAGGTCAGTTAAGTCTTCTTCATTGAGGGGGTGATCAGGTGGAATGGAAATACTACAAATGTTAAGCTTATTAGGGCACCAAGCAGTTACAGCAATTGCCTCTAGATTTTAGGTTAGTGGTAAATGAGATGAGTATACATCGATAGATACAAATATTGAAGTACCACCACTGGCTCTCATACATTTGGTACGGATGTAATGATAACCTTCAAAGTTTTTTAGCTTGCACTGTTGGTCAATTTTGAAGTTGGTTTCCTAGAGGCAGAGAAAGATACGATTTTCTGAATTCTTCCTAAGCGAGGATAAAATTCATCGCAGTTCCATTGAATTAAAGAGAATGGTACTAATTAACGGGGGAAAGAGGTTAATTACTGAGATAGTGTGGAGGAGTCAGTGGTGGTTCCGTCATCAGAAAAAGGATAGTCAGTAAGATTGTTTTGGTCAGGGTGAAGTTTAAATTTAATTGTATTGGTCAGACGTGTAATGCAATAGATAGATCATTCAGTAGGGTGGCAGTGTCGGAGATAAGTTTATTGGCTTCAGGTAGAGGGTCGTTGGCGCAGAAAGTATTTCCGAAGAACGCGATAAGTTGGATGCTATTAAGGGAGAGGATTTAGGAGACTATTCAAAAAGTTTATGTATGATAGAACGTGATTCCGGGCTTATATTGTGACAATCATATTCCACCAGTTTGGATTTTTGGTTCTTTTTTTGCAGATTTTTTTTATTAAAATTTGGGAATTCTGGAGAAGGAAGTGGATTGGGATTAGCGAGAGGAGTATTGGAGGGTGATATAGACTGCGGAGAGTCAAGAGTGCTATCATTAGATCGGGATCGTTTTTCGCCAGGTACAGGGGATTGTCTGAAAAGGTATCAGTAGTAGCTGTGTCAGTTGAAGTGAAGGGTTCAAGATTGACGGAAGTATTTAATATATGGGAAGGTCGTGGGAAGTATAGGGACATGATTCAGCTGTATATCCAGCCTGTTTGCAAAGAAGGCATTCACGTTTATCAGTAGAAATGAATATTCTGTGTGATATCTTTCCATACGTAATAAGAATCGAAGTTTGCAGTGAAAAATCACTACTGGTGGGCAGAACGTAAGTTACACGGCGGAAGCTCAGGACATGTGCGTATTCGGAGCCACATTTGACGTATGAAATAGGGGAGGTAAGTGTTAATCCTTGGTCATACAGGGCTTTTTCAGTAACGGAATGTAGAATGGAAGGGCTGACATTGGAAATAAGGATTCTTTTGGTGGGGAAAATAAGACGACGAATAGAAATGACATTGGAATTAACTAACATGTTTTGATTCGATTTTAGAAGGTCGTCGACTTGAGTGGTAGATGATAAATAGATACATATGCGGCCATCAGAGATTCTGGGAGCGAAATGTACGTTTTTGGGCGAGACAATGTCACCTATTGCTTTGATATAATCGAATAGTACAGTGTTGGGGATAGAAGGCATAATGATGACTTGATCTCGAGATGGTACCGGGGGAGGAGGTGATCTTGCTGAAGTAGCCGTGGCATAAGTTATGGGTGTTGAAGGGGTATTTGTGTTCATCGAGATAGATTGTTTAATGGAGGTTGAAGAAGTAGTGGTTGTGAGAGGAGGTTTGAGATATTGATGAGATCCTGGATACCAAAATCACAAACAATAGTTAGAAATAGAAATAATAAGAAATATATAAGTACATCTTGGCTCAGAAGACAGTCTGTAACTCAGTGACTGGCCTATTTATTTCCAACAGAAATACGTAAATTTCAAGAATATTTACCAATTTTGCAGAAAAACAGCACTTTTACTTTACAAGTTTTATTATCACATTTTAATGATGACAAAAGGCACGTTTTTAATTTGCTATGATATTGACAACTTAACGATCCGAACCTAATGAGATCTCACTCGTGAATGAAAACATTTTTTGAAATTTTACTTTCAAATATTTTTCTTTCTAAACTGTACATGAAAATGTCTGTCAAAATTGGTGATATAGGGCTAACCATTGGTAAACTTTCATTTTGAATATATATCTTATTGTCAAAAGTGAAATAATTGTGATTAATACATACATCAAATAAATTAAGTATATCTGATATTATTCCTGGTATAATATATTTAACTTCTAGTAAGTTTCTTACAAGTGTTAGACAGTCCTTAGGCGGGATTTTAGTGAACACACTGGTAACATTAACTGAAATGAGTTTAGAGCCATCTTGCAAGTTGAATGCTTTTAATTTTTTGATTAGTTCTATTGAATTTTTAATTGAGTATTTAGATGTATATCCGTAACTATTAAGTATATTGTTAAGCTTTTTTGCTAATATATTATTAGGAGTATTGACATAAGAAACTACATATCTAATTGATTTCGTTATTTTGTGTAATTTAACGGTTCCATATAAATGTGGAGAATGATGGTTTTTATTAATGATGGACTTCTTTTCATAATCATTTAAAAGATAATTTGAACCATTAACAATATCGCTTATGATAAACTTTTTTGTTGGGTCATATTAACAACTAATTAGTATAAGTAATTCAAAAATATATGACTTTATAGAATCTAGCGATGTCCAAGTTCTTAGAGCGGATCTAGGGAGTTCTCCACTTTCAAACTGTCTTCTTAAGTGATAATTGTAATGATCAGCAAATATCGTTTTCCTGGTTATCTATATCATTGCACATTTATACTGAACTTTATTTGGAAAAATATATACAGGATATCCCCATAGGGCTAATAATATATAAGCTCCAATGTTTGTAATATCACACACTCTTCTTTTTTCTAGTAATATATTTTAAGTCAATCACGAGGTAGGTCATTCTTGCTCTAGCCAAAAATAATTAATGAACATCAGGTAGGCATCAAATGAAATGTAACTTGTGTCATTCTGACGATGATATTTAATATCGAAACAATTGTCAATTTCTTAGAATTTTTTAACATTTTTTCAATATATTGTGGAACTATCTAGAAACAGTTAGTTTCATTTAAAACAGTAGTATTCCACGGAGTAAGGGCCCAGACAGTAAATTTCATTAATCAACTGTATCAGACAGAAGAAATGTTTACATTGGAAAGGGTGCAGGAAGATCTGAAACAAATAGAAAAATCAAAGGAGACTATAAAATAGAAGAGATATATGATATAAGAAATTGGAGGATCAAGAAGTATATGTAATAAGTAAGAACTATTCGCGAGAGATTATAAGTTATATGCATCAAGAGAATGGACATATCGGGACTAGAAAATTGTGGACATTGTTTATAGAGATTTATGTATCGAAAAAGGATTTGAGTATAGTAAAAGAAATTTGTAAATATTGTAAAGTATGTCAGTTAGCAAAGGAGAAGAACTACAATAATTATATGACTGCACAATCAATCATTACAAATAAACCGTTACAAATAATAGCGATGGATTTTATAGGCAGTTTAATTAAAAGTACGGAAGGAAATAAACACCTATTAGTAATTGCGGATGTATATAGTAAATATGTTAATACTTTTCCATGTAAACTAAAGAATGCGAAAGTAGTGATAGAATGTTTGAAAACATATATAGATGAGATTGGAAGATCAGAAAGGATCATACTCGATCATGCTACGCATTTTGAAAGCGAGAAAGTAAGCCAATATTGCAATAGTCAACAAATTAAACTATATTTCATTATTATCAGAATACCTAGTTCAACCCCAGCGGAAAGGTATATTAAAGAAATATTGAAATATCTAAGAATGTTTTGAGAAGAGAAGCATGAAAATGGGACTAGCGGATAATGAGGCATTCATAAATGAATTACCGCATAGGGTAACAGGTGAAAGCCCTATTTATTTAATGAAGGCTATACAACCAGAGAGACATTGATTTGTAAATAGGGATTCGACATTAATGGAAACGTTAGAAAAGGTGAATATAAGAATATTAAGAAATTCAGAACGATATATTAAGTATCAAGAAAAGAAGAAGAAAAAGAAAACTAAAGGGGAAATGGTTATAACTAAGGCATTGAAATCACCAAAGAAAGGACAAGAGCAGTGTACTAAGTTGCTGCTCCCATTTGTTGGACCATACGAGGTAGATACAGAAAATGCCCATAATAGATATAGGTTGGTATATCCGGGAACAAATATGTTGAGGGGAATTTTGAATAGAGAAGGTATATGAGTATTATTCTCAGTCAATATAAAAAGAGAAATAGATAATATTAAAACACAAAATTGACAAAATTGAAAATAGTTTAGGTTAAGTCTAGATATAAAATAGGTATAAAGAATACCATGAATAATATTTTAAGAATATGATGGTAGGAAAAGAGAATTGTACATAAGAATAATCATGTATTAAAAAGAAATAGGTAAAGACGTAATTTCAAAGTAGAAATTAAAATTATAAGTAGCTCTCAATGTGTTGAGATATCTTGAATTTGAATTTGAGGGAAGTTGAAGAAGGATTAAGAAATTTTCAATAAAAACATCATTATTTCATAACGGGTCACTGGACGAAACCAGACAACAGTACATTTGTCGAACGGACATGAATAAAATAATTTGTGACCACTCTATGATTTTAAAAATTCCA
Organism: Galeruca laticollis; assembly: GCA_963921935.1. NCBI lineage: Eukaryota > Metazoa > Arthropoda > Insecta > Coleoptera > Chrysomelidae > Galeruca > Galeruca laticollis. The sequence goes on along the minus strand of OY998179.1, from coordinate 182,414,616 downwards.
GAGAAAGAGGTTTAAAATAATAACGAACGATTAAAGAATTTACCTATATTTCTCTAACTTAGCTTCACTCTATTTTAATATTTTTCATAATTTTAGATATAGTTGTACCTAAATAGTTATATTATGATAATTGCTTTCGTAATTTATTTATAATAGATAGACTCATTATCTAAAAAAAAGAAATAAATAAATTCATTATCAGTAATAGGTAGGATATGTTTTAGATTTAAAGGTGATTAGGTTTTCAGTGAAAATATTCAATTTGTGGATTAGAATAGCAATGACATAACTTTAAGTGATAGTTATCACATAATCTGGAGACATACGAAACACAGATATTAAAATTTTAAGTACAGTTAATTTGAAATAATTAGTAATAAAAAAAAATAGATTATAAGAGTCACATATATAGAATATCAATTTTGTTATTGTAGAAAATCATATTAGTAGGTAACAATAAAATTAGAAATTTGACAGACTGAAATTAATTAAGTGAAAAGTATAGATTTATGGTTTGAAATAAACATTGAATGAAAATATATAAAAACAAATCTAGTGAGACATGAAATGGCAAAAAAAATAAAAGAAGAGGTGGGAGCTGTTATTGAAACGGACAAACAGGTGATTGTGGAATAAATTTTAAAAAACTAAAAAAGGAAGAAAATATAATAATTTCCGCAAAGAAAAGTTAAAGAAACTATTAAGGACTACGAAAATACATACCAGGGCGAAGATTTCGGACAATTAATCCTTTTGTGATGAATAATCAAGATTTGAAGATTCCCGAGACAGAATTCCAGCGATACGGTGAGGCAGACATTTTGTGAAACCAACTTGAACATCGGTTTAACAGGTCAGTGAACATGTATTAACAGATGTACATCTAAAAAGGTTGAAGTTAACAAAAACTAAAAGGATTGATCAAAATTCTGCATACATTTAAATAACTAAAGATAATCAATTACCTTTATAATATAACGAAAAATTAATAAATATATTCCTAGTATAAGCGTAATTAAAATCATTGTTTCAAATTTATTGTAACACAACATATGTATTTCTTAAAACTAATACTTTTTCGTTTTTTCGTGAGTGAAGATTCCTCTTCTCAGTAGTTTAAATAAATTCTTTTTTTAACCATTTCGATATATACATCAAAGGCACATAGAAGCTAAATTCATCTCTATGAAATAATTGTGTTAACAGAACAATTGAACCAGGCCATTTCCACTACGCATATAAAGGACGTAGGCGTACCATATTTCCTTTTAATTGAGAATAATAGGAATCATAAATAAATTATTTTAAATATCCACTCATTTTTTTCATGTTTGTGGTGAGCTGTGGACCTTATCAGGCCGATACCTTAACTACAATTCCAACCATTCAAAGTTCCATAAAAACAGAATAATTACTGGACTAGCCGATAGAGCCATTAAACTAACTTCGCCTGAATATAGACCAGATATTATAAAACAAGTTAGAACGACGTTAATAAACAATCACTATCCAATACATAATATAAAACGTATTTGCAAACAAAGAGTCTATAAAATATATAACAACCCATCGAAGAAATACTCTAAAAATAACATTTCGAACAATAATAAACATGTTGCAATGCCATACACATAGCATGATATCACATTATGTCACAAAGCTCAAAACACCCTATCACCATTATTCACCAAATTAAGAAGTAAAATAAAAGCCACAAAAAAATCAAATGATATGTAATCCATACCCTACCTAAACTGTCCAAAAAAATACATTGGAATTGCCACACAGACATTAGAAAACAAATGAAATGGCCATATATATACTAAAAATACTTCCACGGTTCTCCACAAGCATGAAAAAAACGAAAAACATTACTTTGATTTTAAAAACACAAAATTTCGAGCTGAAAATTTGAACTACAAAAAACTGACAATTAAAGAAATGGTACATATTAAAAAAGAACATAATACAGTCAACGACAAACAAGATGTTTAAAACTTGAGGCAGATTTATCATAATTTGATAAAATAATACACCTGAAATCTTTCCATACCCCCCCGTATAATGTCGTGGAATTTGTATCGATAGTTACTTGTTTAAAATGTCTGTTATTTTATGAATGTTTTTTAACTTATTGTACATGTGTCCTATACTTTCTAAATTGTAACTAAAGAAACTTAATTTATTCAAGAATAAACTTTGATAAACTTTCTAACCCAGGAACGAAACGTCAGTAGCAACAAAATGCTTTAATTATTTAATTATACAACCTGCTACCCACGAATTTGAAAAATAAATTTATATATATATATATTTATCGAAGATTTCAGGGTCATAAGAAATAAAGAACTGTTTTTCTTATCTGCTCAATATCTCGCCATTATTTAATGGCTTCATCAGAAGCGAACTATAAGATTTATTGAATGAAACAATATAAAATATTTCAAAATTACTTCTTGCAGAAATTAGCGTCAGGTAATTAAAATATAAAACAAAAAACAACACTCACACATACTTTTTAATTGTATAGGATGATACTTAAATTTTATTTAAAATGTTACAATAAATATTACTTCGTTGATTGATGTCAGATTTATAATTTATGGTGTTTTTTGTTTTATTAATGTAGCACATTTCCAGAAAAAACCTATTCTCATATCTATTCTCTCTTTCTAAAATTTTTATATTCGTGTGGTCAAACTCAAGTCCGGTATTTATATGATGTTCCACTGCCGCACAGGTGTTTTTTTGTTGCGACAATCGCTTTTGTATTGAGCGACTCTTTGTCTCAACCATTGGTCCGTCTGTCCTATGTAACATCTATTGCAACTAGAACACGGCAAACTGTAAACAAGATTGCTATTAAGTAACGTGGTCGTTTATCTTTTACTTTTGAGAAAATGTTTCTGATTATTATCGGATTGTAAGGGGCAATTTTCAAATTAGTAATACTATTTTTAAACAGTGGTGTAATACGATGAGTCAAATAGTGTATTCGAGGAATCCTTTTATAAATTATCCTCGTAGGTTTTTCTTCATTTGTGGGACCATCGTAAGAGTCGGTGTTGTATAATAACTGTTTTAAAATGTTCTTTGGATACCCGTTCTTTGCAAAAATATCAAAAATATCAAAAAGCGTCTTAAGGTAGTCTTGGATGGAGTTATCATCACAGATGTGTGAGATTTTATTTTTCATGGCAATTACAGTGTTGTATTTTTGATTTTTTGGATGGTGAGAGAAAAAGCTTAAAAATATATTAGATGTTGTTGATTTTTGATACCAATCCAAACTTATTTTCTGTGCTTCGGTACGTATTACTCTCGTATCTGAGAAAAACACAGAACATTCTTGCTCGATCTTTATTGTAAACTGCAATATATTGTTAAATGGATTAAATATATCTGATATTGTTTGTATATCGTCAGCTGGAATAGCGCTGATCATATCGTCTACATATTTATAAAAAAATCGTGAGCTGAAAGGTAACAGTAGTTACATTATCAAATAACTCATCCAGCACTATAGTAGCTAAAATAGGACTTATAGGAGAACCCATTATAGTTACAAACTTCTGCTGGTAAAAATTGTTATTGAAAGAGAGAACAGATATAAGAATAGGTTATATCTGGGAATTTGCTTCATTAATAAAACAAAAAAAAAACATTAATTATTAATCTGACATCAATCATCTAATCTCAGCTCAGCTATTGCAACATTAGAAATACCATTTATCTATCACCCTATTACTAATTCGTTTCTACACTTTCTATAACAAAATAACTAGTTTTTAATTTTATCAACATGCTTAATTTTAAGAGTACGTACTGTCGTGTTGAAAGCATTGCGTTGTTTCACATTTTAATTATCTGATGCCAATTTCTGTAAGTAGTAATTTTAAAATATTTTAATATTATATTGTTTCAATCAATAAATCTTGTAGTTCGCTCTTGATGAAGCCATTAAATAATGGCGAAATATTGAGCAGATAAGAAAAACAGTTCTTTATTTCTTATTTGCGAAGATTGCGTGACTATTTCATTGAAGCCAATCTTTCGAAACAGTTGGTTTGTTTTTCAAGACAACTGAAATAATATTATACCAATTAATTCACAATTAATATATATTTTTATAAATATACCTATTTATATATTTAATATATATTGTGGCAATGATACCAAGTGTACTCTTAGAAATATTTATTTTACGAACTTTCGAATACAATCGTAATCATAATTATTTAGCGAGATGGTAGGTAAAGTTGTAAAATAAATATTTGAATGAGTACACTTGGTATCATTGCCACAAACCCAATAAAAATAATCCTGATTATTGAGTTGGCAATTAATTAATTTAAAATAATATATATATATAGGAATGTATTTTTCTTATACATTTATATATATATATATATATATATATATATATATATATATATATATATTAAACTGGATAGAACGGGGAGTGAAAGAATGATTTAACATTATTATTAGTTTAGTTTATATTTAGTTTTGATTTGCCCGGTATATTGTGAAATTTAAAATTTTATTATTAAGATGATTACACTTTGAACATGAGAAATTCTTTAACCTCAGAGTAGGGTTCAGATATAGAAAAAAAAACAAAAAATTCAATTTTTAATGTGAGCGCCTAAATTGGATTAGATATCTCTATCTTCATAATAATTTTGTCAATCAAAAATGTACTTGCTTTATTTAATAATACCAAATAAATTCCAAAGACGGTCCTGCGTCCAATGCTGAACCTCTCCACGATTCATAGATGTCAGTTCAAACTACCAATGGTTCAAACTAGATGGAGCCATCACCACAAAGAAATGAAATATATCAAAAATCAATTTTACAATGTTCTTCAAAATAGAAAAACGTTATTTAATGTTATGAAAAGACAAATACATTGTTCTTTTACAGGACACAAATTAATAAAAAACCTATTATCTATTATGATCACTCATTCGAACAAAATTATGTACTCAGATGAATAATTATCTCTATATACAATTCCAAAATAGGCAACATTTAATACAAATCTTATAATACGAAATCTTTTATATAAACGTCTATGATTTAAAAATGGCGGAAGACAAAGGTTGCAAGTGTTTGTTTAATACCAAAGTTCGATTCTTTGCACTAAATCGGTAAGTTTATTTAACTTTCTTTACGTATAATGGAAATAGTTTAAATACCTTATTCTTGTATAGTAATTCACGTCAATTATTAGTTTTCTTTACTTTATTTCAGGTTACCTTCTGGAAATTACCACATCACTGGTCCAGCTTGCACAAAATCAGGAATTAATGCTATATTACGTCCACATCAATACATTTCAGTCAAATCACATAATCCAAAGCTTTCTAAAAGGTATGGTGGATATATCTATCCCACCATACAAAATATTAATCAAATATCATCTATAAATTATACGGTTAGTACTCAAACATAATTACCAAATTCTTTCTTAGTTTGTGCATCTGCTTGTTTTAATATATGATTTACTAGATCACAAGTACAATGTATTTCCTTCCTTGAATTTTGATACCAAAAACGTTGTTTTCCGAAAAGTTTAATTAATTTAAAATAATTTTGCTTCTTCCAAAAATTTCTACCACCCCAAAAAGAAAGTACCTAGTGAATAGCATGTATAATCAACAAACTTTTCTCATTCAATTTTTTATTATTAACAAACTACTTGTCGCTGATAAAAGTATGTTGAATACATTCCACCAATCAGATTTGGTTATCAAAACTTTTCTTGATAGATTTCATCTCAAATAGTGAATTGTCCATCCATCATTTGAAAACACTTTGTTTTATGTTTCTTTAATGATTTTAACTCATATTTTATCTCTTAAATTATATTTCATTCAATTTACAAAATGACATTTCCAACTTTATAAAATATGTATTCATAATGTCAAACCGTTCAATAAACGTCACATTCCATAGAATTAATGTTTTCATTTTGCTTTTTATATAGTCTTGTTTTTTTTTAAATATTTATAAAATCTTATTTACACATCCTCCAATCCCTAATCTTCATTTTAAAAAGAATCACACTATTTATTTACTTTGACAATAAAAACAAAGGATTATCATTTCCATTTGTATATGTAATAACGTTCTAAAATTCTGTCTTGTAGGTTTATAGAAATTTTGTTATTTCATTTCACATATGTTTTATATCTTATTTTAAATCTTCTTTATAATTATACAATTAGATGCTTTCTCTATTGAATAGTACATGGTACAGATTGTCTCCTTTTTAGATAATCTTTTTAAAAAAAATCAAATTTCAAAAATTTTAATTTCTTGAAATAGGTAGTCTTTTATTTTATGTTCAGTATACAGGGTGTTGTTTCACTCTATGTTAACATCCCCTAAATTTTGCGTTTATCAAATTTTTGTGTAAGTAAAAATTTTATGAATGCAAATTTTACTTCAAATATTTATAAAATTCCTTTCTTTTTAAACTTCTCCATTATTTGTGGTATTTGTATAAATCTTTTCTACTGAAAACACTTCTTATTTCATCACTTTCTATATATCTTAAAACATAACTATTTATTCCATTCTCATTTTCTACAACATATGGTCCCTCGAAAGGTGGTTTCAATTTTGCACATACATTCTTACTTCTATCTGATACCCTTAAAGCACGGACGATTACTAAGTCTCCTTTATTAAATATAGTTTTAACTTTTCCTTTCTTTTCCATTCTTCTTAGATATTTGTTTGCATTGTTTTGCAGATTTTTATTTACTCTTTCCAATACCTTTTCAAATTCTTCTGTAGAATTTATTTCCCATTTCCTTTGAGGTCTCAATTGTTTCATTAAATAAATTGGACTTTCCATTGTTACTCTGTTCGGTAAGTTGTCTAAATAATTTTGAATTTCCTCTATGTGATTTTCCCAATTATTATGATTTTGATTCCACAAAGTTATTGTCAGAAACTTTATCACTTCTTTTATGTATCTTTCGGATGGATTTGAAGATGGATGTCAAATACTAATTGTTCTTAAATTTATTTGATTTTTACTGCAAAATTTTTTAAATCTTTCATTTGTAAAGTAGGTAGCATTATCTATTATACAATTTTCAGGTTTTATAATTTCTTTTATGTACTCTGATAGTTTTTCCATTATGACTTTGCTTTTTGTTGTTTTTGTAGGGTATAATTTTACAAATTTTGAAAATAAATCAACCACTATCAAAATATGGCAATTTCCTTGTTTACTGGGTATTAAATTACTCAGTAAATCTATTGCAATTATTTCCCGACATCTTGTTGTTAATATAGATTTTGCTATGTTCTCGTTTCTTCTATGTTTGCTTTTCCCTAATTGACAAATATGGCATGTACTGGTGATCAATTTTGCCATACTTTGGTCCCCTTTACTAATATAATTTTCTCTGAATAGTAACCATAATTTCCTAGCTCCTATATGTCCATTTCTTCTGTGTAAATTTTCCAAAATTTTCTTAGCTAAATTTTCTGTTATTATAAATAAATCTGTTTCCCCATTTTCCTTTATCCATATATCTTCTTTTAATTGTCCTCTTCTTTTCTGTTTTTCAGTTAATCCCATTTGGTCTTCAATGATGCTATTTAAAGAAAATATCCCATCTAAATCTTTCATGATGTTTACCCCAATTTTTACAATTCTTTTATTCTTATTATTATCCCCCTTACTTTCTCTGCTTAACGCATCTGCCACTACATTTGTCTTTCCTGGAATAAATTTAATTTCAAAGTCATATTCCTGTAATATTAAACCCCATCTATGAACTCTACTGTTGCCAAATCTGTTTTTCAAAATAGTTGTAAGTGAGGAATGATCGGTTTCTATCGTAAATTTTGCTCCTAATAAATAAAATCTAAATTTAGTCACACAGAAAATTATACTTGCCAATTCTAGTTCTGATACCCCATAATTTCTCCCATAATTTTTCGTTACCCTTGATACGAAGCATATGGGTACTTCCATGCCATTTTGCATCTGTAATAGCACTCCTGCAAACCTTTCTTTGGATGCGTCTGTTCTTAATATAAATGGTAGAGCATAATTTGGATGATAAACCTTCAATTGTTGAGTAAATGCTTCCTTCAAATCATTAAAAGCTATTTCAGTTTCCTCAGTCCACTTCCATTTATTCTCCTTCTTTAAAAGCTTAATTAAAGGTATTTGTTTCATGCTCAAATCAGGTATCAGACGTTTGAAATAGTTCATCATTTCTAGGAATCCTCTAAGAGATTTTAGGTTTGATGGTCTCTTATATTCTACTATTGCTTGTATCCTCTCTTCATCCATAGACATTCCATTTTGGTCTATTGTATAACCTAGGAAACATATCTCTTCCTGTAAAATTTACATTTATTCTGATTTATTTTTGAACCTGCTCTATCTAATTCTTTTAAAATAATTTCAATGTGTTTCAGGTGTTCTTCTTCATCATTACAAAAGATTAATATATCGTCGATATAATGAAGTGCAAAGTCTTCAAATTTATTTAGTATTTGGTGTAATGCTCTAACCAAAGCCGAACAAGCACTTTGTATACCATATGGAGCTACACAAAATCTGTACAACACACCATCAATAGAGAAGCCTGTGTAATCTCTACTATCTTCATCCAAAGGAATCAGCCAAAAACTGTGTTTTAAATCAATTTTAGAAAATATTTTCGTATTCGTAATGCGCCCAAAAATTGCTTCCACATTCATCGGAGCCTCGTATTGTGGTACAGTGTATTGATTAATATTTCTTGCATCTAGGCATAATCTTAATTCACCATTCGCCTTCTTTACGACCAAAATAGGGTTTACATATCTTGTGTTACATCTCTCTATAATACCGTCTTTTGACATATTTTGTATTTCTGAATCAACTTCTTTTCTATATTTATAAGGTATGGGATATGTTCTTATTCTAAAATTTTCTATTCCTCTAACTTCTATCTTATGTACATAATTATTTGCCATTCTCATCTCCTTTTTAATCAATCCTTCATATTTCATTATTAAATTCTTCACTTTCCCTTCATATTCCTTATTTCCACACACTAATACCAATTCCTCCATAATTATATTCCTTTCTATATTCCATAACTGCCTATTATCCTCTCCAATTTCCAATTCTTCCATATTTCCACTCCTTTTTATATTCCATAACTTCCTATTATCCTCTTCAATTGCCAATACTTCCATATTTCCATTTCTTTCTATATTCCATAACTGCCTATTATCCTCTCCAATTTCCAATTCTTCCATATTTTCTTTTTCAAATTCAATCTGATTACCATTTAATTCTATCTCCATCTTTTCAAAATCAATTCTTGCTTTATACTTCGTTAATTCATCTATTCCTATAACTATGTCTGTTTCTAAATTATCCACTAGCAATAATTGCATCTCAACTTCTTTCCCAATCTTTAATTCAATGCTTTGTATTATAGATCTGCTAACTTCACACAATTTCTTTCCATTTGCTCCTATTATTGTAGTTTTCGGTTTCTTGACTAGCTTGTTTTCATAATTTTTAATATTTTCTTCTATCAGTTTTGTTTTTATTATGGACGCTTCCGAACCTGTATCTATTAATATTTTAACTTGTTTCCCATTTAATTTTCCTTCAATTTTTATTAATCCCATTATTTCTTTTAATTACAAATCTTCCCCAAATTTAATGTATTCCCTTGGATGTTCATATGTTATCGCTCTCTCTTCTCTCCTTTGAATACTGTTCTCTGTAAGTGTTATTTTTGTTGTTATTATATTTAAAATTTCTGTTATAGTTGTTTTGGTTGCTATCGTTCTTATTATAGTTATTGTTATTTCCTGAATTGTTGTTATAATTATTGTTATTGTTATAATCTCCATTGTTATTATATCTGTTAATGTAATTATTTCTGTATTTCATCATTATATCTTTACATATCCTAATTGCTATCTATGTACAAAATTATATTTACATATGTTTTTTGTTTGACATTATTATTTGTTAATTATAAACTTTTTATTTACATATTGTTTTTATATACCTTCTTGACCTTTTACAATTCCTTATTCGTCTTCTAGATTTCGGTCCTATAATACAGCCTTATTATTCAATTTTATTTTATTTTCCTAAATTTCGTCTTATCCTCTTCTCTTATTGTTTGATTCTCTTCTATTCTAAATTTCTTTAAATTTTCCACTTTGTCTTTCTTTATTTTGTTATCCCCTATCTCATCAATTTCTCTTAATAGATTATAATAGAAGATAATCTTAAACAGAATGGAGGTGGAATGATACAGACTGGAAATATCGACTTTGGGGTGAAATTTAATGGAAATATAAATGTAATTCACCCAAAAGTATTTATTAAAATAATTAAAAGCAGAATGAGAGGAATAAGAGACATTGTAGAAAAGAAAATTATTATCAGGGGAATGTTATGTGGACATGCTTTATTGTGGTTCTGCAATAAAGAGGAACAAATACCTGATGTGGATGAATTTGAAAAACAATTTTTAAAATATTTTTGGGAAGAGATACAACAGGCGAGTTTCAGAGAGAAACTATACTTTGGGAAATTTGATTATAACCAAAGTAAAAATTTCAATGCATATGCAATGAAAATGTACAATAATGCACAGTATTTAGAACCAAGTATACGAGAAGAAGATATGGTTTTATATATTTCCAGACATTTCGACCAACAAGTATCAGAAACAATTGGGATACAAAATATCAAGACAATGGAAGGTTTATCTAATTATTTATTCAGACTTGAAAGAAGTCACAATGACAAAAGAAATGAAATCAAAAATTCTAATGGAGTAAGGGGGAACAGAGAGGAATATTACAGAAGAGATATAAATAATACATATGAAAATAGAAACTATAGAAACAGACAAGAGAGAAAGGAAAATACATATAGCAATGACCAATTAATACAACTTATGATGAACATGAGCGAAGATTTAAATCGAAAATTGGATAAACAAAATGAGAATATGAATAGGAAACTTGGAGAAAATAGAACAAATATGAATAGAATAGAAGGGAATATGTTTAGTATGCGGGGAGATATGAATAGTATGAATGGAGATTTGAATGGAAAAATGGACAGACAAAATGAGAGAATGTTTAGTATCCGGGAAGATATGAATGATATGAGTGGAGATTTAAATATCAAAATTGATACAATGAAGGAGGAGATTAAGGGAGAGATCAACAACATCACTCGAAACATGGACAGGCTGGAAAAGAAAATAGGAGAAGGAAAAATGGAAAATTTGAAGGAGATTAAGAAAATTAGGGAAGAGAATGAAGAATTTAGGAAGAAAATTGAAAAGGTGATAGAAGATATGAAGGGTCAGAATGAAAATTTGAGGAAGGAAATTCAAGAAAATGGTATTAAAATCAGAGAAGATATAAACAAGCAGGTGATAGAACAAGTTCAAGAATTAGGAAGATGTATCGAAGAAAATTTATCTGGAGCAATTCAAGTGGAAGTGAAGAAACAAAATGAGAATATAATTGAAGAGATACAGTCTGTTAAAGTACAAGGACAAACAAATGGGGAAATAATGCAAATGTATGAACAGAATTTGAATATGAAACTTAATGACTTAAATGGAAGAATAGAAGAAGTAAACATGGAAACCTCAAATGAAATTAAGAAAATCAGAGATGAAAACGAGCAATTTAGGAAACAAATTGCTGAGAAGAGAGTAGATATGGAAGAACAAAATAAGAATTTGAAAATAGACCAAGAAAACGGAGTTAAAATCAAAGAAGAATTTGAAAAACAGATAGATGAAATACAAGGATTAGATAAATGCATAGAAAAAAATTTATCTAGAACAATTCAAACAGAACCAAACAAACAAAAGAAGAAGATAACTGAAGAAATACGATTTATAAAAATACAAAGTTTAATGGAGATTAAAGAAGTTGAGAAGGAAATTGAAGAGATACAGGCTATCAAAGTACAAAAACAAACAAAAGATGATATGTTAGACATTGATTTACAGAACCTAGGAAGTAAAGAAGTGATGCAAATTTATGAAAAAAATATTTATTGGAAAATAAAAGACTTAGATGGTAATACCGAAAAACAAATCATGATATATGATAAAAGAAATAATAATTATGATAGGGGGAAACAATTTAACGAAGAGTTGGAGGAAGTGAATAAAATATTACAAGAAAATGTAAAAGAAATAGAAGAAACTACAAAACAAAATGCCGGACGAATAATTTATACAGAAAATACAGAAACAAGAATATATTATGAAGATAATGAGATATGGGGCAATGAATTTAAAAAGAACATAGTGGAAAATTTAAAGAAATCTAGTAAACGAATATGGCAAAACGATTTTAAACAGAACATTATGAAAAATTTGAACAAATTTAGGAAACTCATAGAGAATGAAACAACAAGAGAAGAGAATAAGACGAAGTGTAGGAAAAGAAAATGAAATTGAATTATATGACAGGATTATAGGAATGAAATCTAGAAAACGAAAAGGAATTGTACATGGTAAAGAATGGATATAAAAACGATGTGTAAATAAAAGGTTTATGATTAACAAGTAATATTTAAAAACATATTTAAATAGAAATTATATAAACATGGATTGATAATAGAAGAAATGATAGACATGTTGATATGAATTATGGAAATGAAAATAGAAGTTTCAGAAATGAAAAACGAATATATGGAAATGGAGATAAAATTTATGACAACAAGTATTGTGAGAATAGAAGAGATTTTAGAAACTTTGATAGAAGAAATGGTAATGAAAATAGAAATGAAATTAAGCAACAAAATAGATGGACAGAAAGACGCTTAACATTTGAGGAATTCAGTACGGTATTGACTCAGATTGAATGCATACTTAACTCCCGCCCTCTGTCTCCTATATCCCAAGATCCTAACGACTTATCCGCCTTAACACCTGGCCATTTTTTGATTGGGAAACCCCTCAACAGTTTACCAGAAATCAGAGTAACTGAAATTCCAGAAAACCGGTTATCAAGGTGGCAAAAAATTCAAGTTATATCGCAACATTACTGGGCTAGGTGGCAAAAGGAGTACTTGTCGGAGTTACAGCAGAGATCTAAGTGGAAGCGAAATTATCAGCAGCTGCTAAACATTGGAACACTAGTGTTAGTGAAGAACGATAATGCACCTAGCTTAAACTGGCAGCTAGGCAGAGTAACTGCTCTTCACCCCGGAAAAGACGGTGTAGTGCGAGTTGTGGAAATTAAAGTGTTTGGTGGCACCATAAGTCGTGCTGTAAATCGTATATGTGCCCTACCAGTGGAATAACTGTTAAACTTTGTTATTAATAGTTAAATTTTTAAAATACTTTGTATTTTCAAGGCGGGCGGTAATTATGTACAGAACGTTTATTTTAATTTTATGTACGGTGCATAGACAAACAATAATATGTTTATTTCTCTATGGTACGGTGCTTCAGGCCATATAAATGCCTGGCAACGCTGTAAAGAATAATAGAAGAATATGGCCGCTAGAACGAAAACGGCAAATTTTGCAGTGTAATAATTTCAATAAAATATTAAGTTTATATACAGTCCAACGAGTTTTAATTATAGTCCAAAACACACACATATAGTTATTATCTCAAATTTTCAATAATTTGTCCTTTCACCTTATTACAATAATTCATTTTATCAATTTTCTCCATTTTAGAGGGGTTCTTATATATACTAATTACATAAAATTTACAATCTAAAGAATCTAATATCGTATATGCAACTGTTCAGCTTTAAATCTTCTATTTTTTCTTAATTGCTTTTACATAAACTATTAATTATTTCAAAATTTGATTTTTACATTGAACATTTTATTAGTTACCAACAAACTCATGTTGGCAGCTAATTCACTTTTTTACCTCACTTCGTTTTTGTTAGGCTTCATGAATCAAAGATTTAATTGACGTAAAGCTTGGCTGTGTTCTGCATGTCCAATAAATATTAATTATTTTATACTTTCACTCCTGATCTTTACTTTTAATTATTAAATAGAAATATTGATGATCTCTTATTAATTATGTTTTATTTCAGATATCAAGCTACGATAAGTTTTTCCTTGGGCATTCATACGGCCATGTTCAGAATGTTCTTATGTGTACACTTTGTAACGTTATATTTTTTTTTAATGAAATTTCATATAATTTTTATATTATAATTTTTGTTACCATCAAGCGAACCCGCTACTGGCAAAGTTTTCGAATTTTGATGTTGAGAGAATTAAAAATTCGCTAGATTCCAATCAAAATATCGGAATATTCAATCACTACTTCTCTTGTTTTATCATTAGGTATTAAATATGATTGAAGGGAGAGGACAAATTTATTTTTCGATGTTGAACATCGGTTGTTGAGTTGTTTCTAGGACATAAATTTTGAGTTCGTCGAGGAGGAAAGAACGGCAAGTGTGACCGACCTAGTGTGTGCCGGCTGTGTGGAGATTGAAATTGTGGAAAAAGTCTTTAGTACTGCCTAGCCTAGGGTTCGTATTCAGCTCCATACATTTTAAATCACGAAATAAGGCCTATGAAGTTGATATTTTGGGTGTGTGCCTTTCGCGTCTCGTTAAGCGAGGATAGGAAATTTTGAGGTCGAGTGAACCGCCATTATTGCAGTTTTTTGAGAAGTTTAGCGTTCTCTTTTGAAATTTTATATTCCTGTCTGCATTGGATATTCCCGAGGAACTGAAGTCAATTCAGAAACCGAACACTTGGATGTATTCCCGATAATTAGGAGAGTATATATTAGGATCTGAAATGAAAGAAGAAACCCTCGCCGTTAATTAGGAGGTAATTAAGTTATTATAATCTTTTCATTTGTCGCCAGTTTGTGAATTATAATAATTATTATTTAAATACATAATTATTTTGTTTCAAAGTAAATTTCTTTCACCTAAGCCATACGGCAAGTTTTTATTGTTAGTTGTTTTTTTGGTACCACCTTGCTAAAGAAAGCAGGTTTTTAATTATATCCCAGACAGCACAAGTACATACATAATACGTATTTAATACGTACTCATGAGACGTAAGGTACGTATTATGTACGTACTTTTCTGTACATAGTACGTACATGGTACGTATTAAATACGTACATTTTCCAATAAAATGTACGTACCAAATACGTACTGCTTTTACGTACTTGGTACATACCATCTGTACGTACTTGGTACGTACCATTTTGTACGTACTTGATATGTACCATTTTGTACGTACTTGGTACGTATCATTTTGTACGTACCATTTGTACGTACATGGTACGTACCGTTTGTACATACTTGGTACGTATAGTTTGTACGTACTTGGTATGTATCGATAGTACGTACTTTGTAAACAGACTACAGAGCTGAAAGCTCACAATTTAGTTCCAAGAAGCTTTATTATTAAAATTTAGAAGGTAATTTGAGTTAACTTGTCACAATGTTAATAACGTTGCTAGAATAAAGTTCCTTATCACTTAATTGTGAGTTCAACTGTATGGTCTTATAAATTAAAGTACACGTCAGAAAGTCCACACTAGATTATATTAAACTTTAAAAACAACTTGAAAGCAAATTTAATTAAAGTTACTTTTGACTATTAACTAGTTAGGAAAATATAATATAATAAATAGTAGGTATTTATTATTTATTTATAACGAGACTCCTCCTATTCACAATACCTACCTCCTGTGCTCCTTTAGATGTCCGATTGCCCTGTAGAACAACCTGTGCTCGCCAGTCGACTAGCTTCAAGTCGAATAAGGGGTGGATTTTTCAATATTTATTTAGAATTCAAAATAAGGCACCAGAGAAATTTAGGTAAGCACCCAAGACTCCTTTAAACTCACACCCAACTCCTCGGAGGGTTAATACACTTTTTCCACACTTAAAAAGGTGTTTTAGGTAAGTTTTAAAATGAAAAACTGCAAATATCCCATGTCTGTGGTTTATTGTTGGACCTTGAGTCCCTTTTCCGATAACTTCAAATTACAGATTTATACGTTTCATAAAAAAACAACTAAATTTGATGGCTGGACCTAGCTGAAGGCTCACATTCTTTAGTACTCAAAACTGCCTCTCGGCTTTGTTCCACGTGGCTCATTTCGGGCTTTGCAGTATCTAAAATATTAACACAGTGATCAAGTACCTCAATTTTTGGTCTATAATTTTTTACGCAAAAGTTCTATTTTTCAATGGTGGACATTAAATAATAATTGAAAAACTCACAAAACAAAGAAATATTTCTGGGGAAGGTCAAAATCATTATTTTTATATCAATTACCTATTATGATTGTGCGAGCTGCTTTTAGTGGTGATGACAGTCTAGACCCCTTCTTTTGCCTTACAAGTTCTTTAACCTCACTGTCGGACTTTGAAGAAGAATGGAACCTCGTTTTAAATTCCCTTATTTTTGGATGTGATTCGTCCACATATGTGGTATTGAGGTCTCCACCTCCGCCTTTCTGCACTTTAGACGAGCAGTTTCATATGAATCTAGAAATGAATATTAATATTTAGTTTGCAATTTATACAGAATTTGTAGATATTACCATAAGTCCCATCCCTAAACACCTTCACCTTAAGTGAAGGTCAACACGAATTTAATTGATGTGACCTTATAGCAGCGATAAGTTTCTCTGGTGGCCACAATCAATTGTCTACATTAATCCATCTTGTGGATGGGCACCACTGCTACCGACGTGTCAGTGATAAACTGCATTTTTATCCAAGTCTTTTTAGAAAACTCACGAATATTATTATTTTCCATTTTTTCTGAAAAGTTGAATCCAAAAAAAATATATAAACACATGATTTTTTTAATAGAGTAGTTAATTTTCAATATATTTAGAGCAATTTAAAAACTTGTTTCAAAAAGTCTATCACTAAAAAATGGGTAAATATATTAAACATCTCTCAAAGCAAGTTGTTCGATATATTCAGCACACAGCCAACTATTAATATATTGTTAGATTATGTATAATAAATACCAACAAGTTGTCTCAAAAACTATGTAACAACGGAAGAGTAACAAATTTGTTAGTGAATGTTAACATGACATGACATTTAAATGAAACATTTTGTATTTTCCATGCTTTTCATTCACTAGTCATTTTCCAACTAAACATATATTTATTATTGATGACTCGCACGGCCTAAGGTAAAAAAAAATCTTTTTCTGTATATTCTATCCTAAAATTAGGATTTGCCCGTTATCTTCGAATTACTGATTGCTATTATTTCTCGACCGGATAAACAACAACTATCAGGTTCTTTAGGCAATAAATCAAAGTTTTTGCAATTCACTTGTTTAAATTGATCTGTTATTGGATAATTTTTTAGCACAGGTCCATTGTAGTGAGGTTTGTGGAGTATCGGAAAATTTTGAGAATATTCACTTTGTTCAATACGTTCAATATGTTCACTTTGTTTAGCATTATCTAGTTCTGTTTTTCTATTAATCACTGTTGTAGAGGGTTGTATTGTTTTCCAAGCAACTTCTTTATTGTTTGCATATACTTTTCGAAATCAGAAGCACTATAACTATTAAGATGTCCAAATATTCTAACATCTTCAGCTAAATGTAGTAGATTATGTATATTATCTGAGGCATAATTTTCACCATGAATTAAAATAAACATTTCTACAAAATTTGTTGAAAGTTTGTTAGCATAATAAGTGTATTTTAAAAACTGTGGGTATGATAATATTGTTATTGCATAGTATAAAACAATGACATGTTCAAAATTTTCCTTTGATAATAATTAACTAAAACAACTGGTCCTGTATAGTGCAGAAATTGCCTGAATTATGCTGCTTTCCACCTTTTTTACTTTCACTGACACTACGGGGTTTTCGATTGAATTCTGTTGGAATGTTACAAGACTGTTAAATTAAACATTTTGATAATGTTTCTATTTTACTATATGGAATTTTTGCTGAAGGCTTTCCAGTTAACCACAAACATACTAGTAACATTTTTACAACCCCTAAACAACCAAGATGCATGTAAGCAAGAGGGAAAGATTTGACCATATCTAGACTTGAAGTAAGTACCTGGATGGTGATGTTTTGGAGTCTTTGCTCTGAAATCGATATCAGTATGTAAATGAAGGTTTGACATATCAGGAAAATAAACTCAATTATCATAAGATCCCGCTGCATGACACTTAGAGCGTGACATATAACCTAAATAACCTTTAGCATATGTAATATATGCTTTTGCTGGAGTATCACACACAAATATTTCTATTTTAACAGCATAAAATTGGAGCCATTGCACTGAATTCAATTATTTATAATATTAGTGGCATCTTCAACAAAATCTGACAAAAACAATTTAGGTTCATTGGGTTTTGCACAGCCATGATATACACCCACAATCTCAACAAATCCCCGGTTTTGATATATACTTCATTAAACTGGATAGAATTGACTTGTAGAGCTTTTTGTTAGTAGAAGCCCATCAATGTTAAATAAAATTTCAATAACACTATCGTCACTTAATTTAGGATGTTGTGAAAGTACCTTTTGCAAACATTTATCTAATCCAAAATGAATATAGTGTTGCTTTTTTGTAATGTTTACTAACTTTATAAGATATCTTTTACTAGCAGATTAATATAATAATAAATAATAGGTGGGTATACTTGTCTTTATAAACTGCAAATAGACAGATTGTAACAAAAAAACTGCTTACAAAAGGTCCCAACACTACAAACTATAATAAAACAACTATGGAAAGTACCTAATATTACTTTATACTAGTCTGTTACTTTAAAAAATATAAATTAAATAAAGTCTAGAGACTAAATAAAATTAAAAGTTGATGTTATAGAAATTAGTTAATAGCTTACCAATTAATCATGGGTATACACAAAAGTAACAAGCACAATCGGTATGTGTGGAATATTGAGATAAATACCACCAAATATTTCTCTATTGCACTCTCTAAACTAAATAAAAACACCAATGCTACAGATACTCCTAGAATTTATATATAATTTCTATTCAGATACCATAGACATCTGGTTAGCATAACATCAAAACACATGTTTAAAAATTATAAAAAGATGGTTGATTTGTTTGTTTCTTTACACACAACTGACACAAGGACACAACTACAAAAGACATTTCTGACAATTCACGAAGTTGAGTAACACTTATACGCGCGAATTTTAAATTTTATTTATCCGGCGGCTGTATATTCTTGAATCTCGATCGATTATGTCCGATGCGAGATGGCAAAAATATTTCATAAGAAATCTAAACATTGTCAAAAAATTGAAATTAGTAACAGGAAAACAATCTTCTTACAGAATACGTCTTAGAATAGAATATTGAAAATTTACAATTCCCGCCTAACATGTCAATCTTCCTTCTGCAAGAATGGTAAATGAACGAAATAGGGCCGAAGACCCTTACACCTTACCACAAACCGATTTACTTACCACTTTCAAAATATTTGTGTACATCCAGAGGAAGACAGAATTATTCGACTTTCGGTTATTTGACAAGGACAGAATGAGAAACAAAATTGTTATCTTCGTTTTCATTTTAACGAATAAAACTTTGTGAAAAACTCCATATGCACAGTATCAATCAATTATTGTGTAATACAATAAATTTAAGTCAAATTATTATTATTATTGTTTAGATGTTGTAAGGGTACCTTTTATTTTATATGAATAAACTCACACACTTCAATGGACTGTATAACTTTTATTATTTAATATATAAATTTGTGAACATCGGTACTACACCTTGCTTGCGCTGTCGTTTTGTGGTAACTGAATTCTTGATTGGGCTGCGTTGCCGCTTTTACATTAAAATAATTTATACATTAACAGGCGGTGTTGCCGCTTTTACAATAAAAGTCTTTTATACACAAACATACTGCCGGCCTTGGAAGAATACAGTTCTTTCAATATTACAAACTAATACAATATATAATGAAATAAATCACGAAAGTATGTAAGTTAATAGATTGAATACTAACAGTGCACTGAGGTCAATATCAATAAATTATTGTTCAATTTTCAAAGTCACTTTCTACAGGTAACACGCAGATCTTGGTAACAGGACGTCTAATTTCACCATTTTGAGTCTTCAAGTCCACAACTCTGACAATACCATCATGCCCTAGATGAAGTTGAGTGATACGAGCAAGCTGCCAATTGGATACGAAGGTATTGTTGTTACCCTGTACCAGGACCATGGATCCTAGTTTTAATAAATCGGGGCATCTCTGCTTCCACTTAGAACGAGCTTGGAGCTGACATAAATACTCCTTTTGCCATCTCTTCCAAAAGTTATGAATTATAAATTGAAGCTGCTTAAATCGATTAAGTCGGTTGCTAGGAACTTCGTGAATTAATGGCTCTGGTAAGGAACTGAGGCTTCTTCCGATGAGGAAATGACCTGGGGTCAAAGGCGTTAAATCTTCGGGGTCCGCAGTTAAAGGGGCAAGAGGACGGGAGTTAAGGATTCCCTCTATTTGAATAATCAAGGTCAGGAAATCTTCATATGTATAATGATTTTCCCCGATTAGTCTCTTTAAATGGAATTTTACACTTTTTATACCTGATTCCCAGAGTCCTCCGAAATGTGGACTTTTGGCGGGAATAAAATGCCATTTAATTTGTTTTGATGCCAATTCATTTGATATAATACCGTGATTATCCTTTAAAAAATTATACATTGCCAAAAGTTCATTGTTCGCACCTACGAAATTCGAACCATTGTCCGAAAACAAATTTGCGGGGGTTCCCCTTCTTCCAATAAATCTTCTGAGTACAGCTAAGAATGCGTCAGAACTGAGTTCAGTAACAATGTCTAAGTGTAATGCCTTTGTATTCATACACACAAACAAACATAAGTATCCTTTTATTAATTTGGGAAAACGCGTCTTTCTGTCTTTTAGTAAAAAAGGCCCTCCAAAATCTACCCCAACATTTAAGAACGGAGAATAGACATTTATTCTAACATCTGGAAGATCTCCCATGAGATAGTGCAAACCTTTAGGTTGAGCTTTAATACAAATTACACATTTTTTAATAATTTTCTTACAAGCATTTCTAGAGGAAATAGGCCAATATTTTTCTCTGACCGTACATAATAATTGCTGCGTTCCACAATGAAGGGATTCTCGGTGAACATGAGTTAAAATCTTATCAGTTAAAACATGAGATTTAGGTAAAATTATGGGAAACCTTTTATCAAACGGCTGTTTTGCCTTACTTAACCTCCCACCGACACGAATAAGGTCATCCTTTAAGAAAGGGTTTAATGATAAAATCGCACTTCTTTTTGGAAGTGATTTGTTAGTTTTTAAACAATAATATTCAGTTGCAAAAGACACCTTCTGAACTTCTTTTATTAAAAATGCTTCCGCGATTTGAAGTTCGTCTGGAGAGAGTGGGTCAATAATAGGCCAGTTTGGCGTACGCGTAACATTTTTTCGCGTGGATTTAATTTTGTTACAGAATCGAATTATGAAGGCCGTAACGCCGAGCAATTTAGCATAATTTGAAATTCTCTCAAGTAAACGAGTAACTAATGCATTTTGAACTACAATAGTTGCTTTATTACTCACTACTTTGGATTCCGGAATTTCTAGCGTATTGTCATAGCCATCCGTTAAATTCCAACTAGCGTTATTATTTAAGAACCAATGTGGTCCCTGCCACCATAAGGTGTTGGTCTGTAATGATTTTAAAGAGCATCCGCGCGATAGAATGTCCGCAGCATTGTCATTTGACGGTATATGATACCAATCAGAACTGTTTGTCAATGTTTGAATCTCACAGACTCTGTTCGCGACGAATGTTTTCCACCTATGAGATTCTCCCTTTATCCACGCTAAGGTAACGGTCGAATCGGTGTAATAGAAATAACTGTTAAATTCAAGTTTTATCACATTATTCACTTTATTCACGAGCTGTGCTGTTAAGAGCGCCGCACATAATTCAAGCCGAGGTAAAGTCAACTTCTTAATCGGAGCGACGCGCGACTTTGCGCAAAGTAGATTGGAATAAATTCGCCCGTCTGATTTGACGCATCTTATAAACACGCAAGAGCCATATGCCTTTTCGGACGCATCGGAAAATGCGTGAAGTTCTATGGTGACGCTATCGTTATATATAGCTTGTCGCGGAATACTTATTTCATTTAAAAGTAATAATTCCCTTTTGAAATCTGACCATAAATTCTCTAAATGTTGTGGTATGGGTTCATCCCACGAAATTTTCAGTAGCCACATTTCTTGCATTATAATTTTTGCCCTGATAATAAATGGACCTAAAAGACCCAATGGGTCAAAAATTTGACATATTGCGGATAAAACACTACGTTTTGTTTCCTCTCTAATATTAACACCAATGTCGGTAGCTGCATACATTATAGAGTCTGATCGCGCATTCCATAAAATTCCAAGAGTTTTGTTTAGCTCGTTTTCGCCGAGCTGAAGAATATTAACATCAAGATCTTCATCGATTTCTATATTACTTAAAATATCATTACTATTACTTAACCATTTACGAAGGTCAAATCCAGCGCTGCGTAAAATCTTTGAAGCATCCTTTTGGATGTTAACTAATTCAATTATTGAATCCGCCCCCGTAAGTAAGTCATCGATATAGAAGTCGTTTTTTATTTTCTCACTTGCAACAGGATAATTTTCGCTATTTTGTTCAGACAAAGTATGTAAACATTTTAACGCTAGGTAAGGCGAGCTGGCTAATCCGTATGTTACGGTTTTCAATTCGTAAATTTTATGTGTTTCCGACGGAGAAGATCTCCAAATTATGCGTTGAAGGCGCCGTTGCTCTTCCGTGATTAGTATCTGCCGATACATCTTCGATATGTCTCCTGTCAATACGTAATAATATTTGCGAAACCTTATTATGATATCAAATAAGTCGTTTTGTAATTTGGGTCCGATAAATTGAATATCATTTAGCGATACCCCGGTATCCGTTTTTGCCGAACCGTCGAATACAACGCGTAAACGCGTAGTTAAACTAGACGTTTTTACCACACCGTGATGTGGTAGATAAAAACAAGGCAATTTATTTGTATCCGAAGATTTTTCGTTGTCTAAGTTTACTTCAGACATATGTCCTAATTTTAAATACTCATTAATAAAATTGTGATAATCTTTTTTCATTACGGAATCTTTGTCAAGTTTTTTTTCCAGCGAATTGAATCGTTTAATTGCCACTTGTAGCGAATCTCCTAGATTTTCTAAGTTTTCGCGAAATGGTATTTTTACTATAAATCTACCCGACTCGTCCTTACGTGTTGTTTGGTTAAAATAACTTTCACAATACAGTTCTGCGGCCGACAGGGGTAGTTGTTTCGCGTGGTTAATTTCTTCAACGTTCCAGAATTTTGTAATCTGTTCACTTAAGATATCCACATTAACATGGCAAATATATTTATTTTCAGAAAAGCTAGGACTTAAATTTCCTCCAATCACCCATCCTAATTTTGTTTTCCTTAAAATGGGCATGTTTCGGCCTAATTCTATTTTTCCCACACATAATAATGACCAAAACAAACCGGAACCTATTAATAAATCGACTTCTCCGCTTTGATTAAAATTTTGATCAGCTAAATCAATTTCGGGAATATTTAGTATACTTTTATCAAAAGATATCAATGGTAACTTTTCCGTTATTGTGGGTAAAACTAAACAGTCTATATTAGTTTCATAATCATAAAGAGATGATTTCAATTTAATATTTATCCGTTTACTTATATTTTCTAAAGATTGACCCACGCCTTTTACTAAAAAGTTTACCGGTTGTGCTCGTATACCTAATTTTAAGCACATTTTTTCGGTAATAAAATTGCTTTGTGAACCGCTGTCTAGTAAGGCTCTGCAATTAACATACTCATTATTAATATTTTTTATTTTTACTATTGCAGTTGAAAGTAATGCCTGACTTTGTGTAATGTTATTTACCACGTGTTCAACTAATGAAACATTTGTTTCATTCGTAACCTCGCCACTGTGCGGTGAGATTGCCGATGTAGCAGATCCGTCGCTATGAGAGAAGATGCTGGTTGTTTCGGCAGTGCTCGAATCTATTCCACCAATCGTCTTATTATAATGTAATAGGACATTATGAGATTTGTGGCATTTTGAACATTTTTTAGCTTTGCACTTCCACGAAACATGATTCGGTTTTAAACAATTAGTACATACTTTCAAGTCTCTCATTTTCGTCCATCGTTCTGATAATGATAGTTTTAAGAATTGTTCACAGGTATAGATTGTATGTATATTTTTACATAGTATGCATTTTTTATGTTGATCTACATTTTCTGCGGAGGTTAGAAAAGATGTAGAAACCTTTCTATTTGGCATTCGATTATTTACTTTTTCGAAGGATATTTTCTCCAAGAGTTCGCACTTATTTTTAATAAAGGTTTCTATATCTTTAAGAGTCGCTTTCTTTTCTGCGCATTTATATGATTCCCATTCGCGTTTAGTAGTCATGTCGAATTTTGACACCAAAATATAAATAATCAATCTATCCCAGGTATCTACTTCTTCCCCTAATGCCTTAAGAGCTGAAAGACTATTACATGTTTGTTCATGTAAATGACGCAATGCTGCGGCGGATTCTGTCGTTATTTGAGGAGATTCAAAAATATCTTTGATATAACTATTTATAATAAGATTTTCATTTTCGTAACGTTCTACCATTTTGTTCCATGCAATGGCATAGTTGGTGGACGTTACTTTTAGTGACTTTATTGTTTTTAGAGCTTCTGGGACCAATGCTTGCCTCAAGTAATAAAATTTCTGATAATCTGTTAAATTAGAGTTTTTATCTACCAACCCCAAAAACGCATCCCTAAATTCGAACCAGGAACTGTACTGGCCGTCAAATTTGGGCAACTGAATGGGTGGCAGTTTTACTGTATCATAAGTTGGCTGATTAGAATTGTTTGCTACTGAACCCACCTCTGAGCGTCCGAACGAAGATCGATTTTCATTATTATATGTATCTATTACAGATTTAACATTTCCGATTAATTCGTAATAATTATCTTCAAATTGTTCAACCTCGCTGATTTCCACTTCGTTCGGTTGCTCTAATAATTCAATGTGTGATTGTAGCTCAGAATATTCATGGAAGACTGGCTCGAAATTTTCTAACCTCTTTTCCAAATTTTTTATAATAGGATCAGTAATATTAGTTTTATCTATTTTCTCAAAATAATTTTTAAATTTCGTATATCTACCTTTCAAATTACCTTTTTTAATTTTTAAGTCCCTAAGTTCACCTTCCATGATTATTCAAATAAGATAACAGAATGATAATTTCTTGGATAAAATAAAGGATTAAAGAATAATATGATTAATAAAAATAGGAACGGACTCACTTTACTTTTGGTGGAAAGAACACCTTCTTGATATAGAGATGAGTTCCCGCCTTTCTTCTTTAACCTCACTTTTTACTTGATGAACTTCTTCC
Organism: Galeruca laticollis; assembly: GCA_963921935.1. NCBI lineage: Eukaryota > Metazoa > Arthropoda > Insecta > Coleoptera > Chrysomelidae > Galeruca > Galeruca laticollis. The sequence goes on along the minus strand of OY998179.1, from coordinate 182,389,087 downwards.
TCTTTTATGAGCAACCACAATCCGATCGATTGGACCAATTATGTAAGGGTACCTTTTATTTTATATGAATAAACTCACACACTTCAATGGACTGTATAACTTTTATTATTTAATATATAAATTTGTGAACATCGGTACTACACCTTGCTTGCGCTGTCGTTTTGTGGTAACTGAATTCTTGATTGGGCTGCGTTGCCGCTTTTACATTAAAATAATTTATACATTAACAGGCGGTGTTGCCGCTTTTACAATAAAAGTCTTTTATACACAAACAGATGTGATAAAAATATTACAAGTGCACACATCCAGTCACAGTCTAAACTTACTAATAATTTATTTTCCCAACAAATTGAACTAGACCTGAGAAAAAATTTGGAATGTTTTTGTATAGATGTAGGTACAAATCACCCACCTGATGTAGGTCGAATTTTGTGCTAATTTTGCGACAAAATGTATACCTGTTTAAAAATATTATTGATGAACAAACCATCGCTAACAACAAATAGATAAGTTATTTTTGAAATTAATATACCTCTATATACTATATATTATAAAAATGTGTACCTACACAATTTTTTCGTATAACAAATTACGTACAGCTGATACGTATTAAGTACGTACATAATACGTATCAGAAAATACGTACATACGATACGTATTAAGTACGTACATTATACGTATCAGAAAATACGTACAGCCGATACGTATTGAGTACGTACATGGTACGTGCCTAAAAGTACGTACCGTTTAGGAATCATAATGTACGTATTAAATACGTACATTTTAGGTACTGTACGTACAGGACGTATATAAGACCTAATATGTACGTATTTAATACGTACAGTGCTCTTTGGGATTTTCAATGTTAGGATAAATTTGTATCATTAATAATCATTTATTCTGGGAGTAGGCGTACGTTTCAATTTAGATTTGAGGCTTTGCTATCTTTGTATTCGTAATTAAGTATTAGTATTTCACGTTAAACAATTGAAATTGTCTTTAGGACATCGGACATCTTATAAATTAATAATGTATTCACACCGTGCTATTTTTTCCTTTTTTTTATTAGTTAATAGATTGATGTGATAATATCTATTTTAAAATAGGTAAAAGTAACATAATGATCGGATAATTGGTCATGCATGTTTTTTCTCAATTGTTTATAATTGTATAGCTACAAACATATAGGGTTTTTCAATAGTAAATATAATTCTACATTTATACTTTTCGTATAGATAGTCAATTTGGTTAGTTCAGGTTTGATGTACATTGATAGTTGTATTAGTAAGTTAGTTTTCTGGGGTGGTGTTTAATAGAAGTATGGTCTGGGTACTTATACCTTTTTTTTAGGGTTTTTAATTTTGGTCTTGGGGACTATTTGCTTTTGGCCTATAGGGGGCTTACACCTACTGTGGCGTTGAACCTGGGATATATGGAAATGGGACGCTGGGATCACTAGAAGACTACTGAAGGGATGGCATGGAAGGACGTAGGAAAAAGGGTTACATTGTTATTATTGCTACAAATTAATTTGTTTCTTTTTAATTAACTACATATTTACATATTTATTTTGTTGTAACCGTAACATATTTTCCAACTTTGGTTTATCAATTCTTAATTGAGTGATGGTTAAATATTGTTATGTTCTAACTTTTTATTGAAAACACTGACTAAAGCATAGCGCTTAGGATCCTAAGAGTTACACTTCTCATTTGAACGTTAGGTAATAAGTGTAATAATCATCACTGTACTCATGATAATTCTGAGTCAATACGAATTCTCTTATACCTTCTGGTCTTCTTATTTTAAATCTAGGTGATATATATTATGTTTTTATCTGGTTTCGTTTTGTACGATTCAGGTAATATAAGTATGCGAAACTTTGCTATCCTTTTATATTTCTTATAACCAATTAAGTTAAGTTAAATTTTTGTGAACATTTCCTATTATTAATTGAAGAAGTCACCTGACCTATATGTTTTAGGCATTGAAGTGATTTTTTTATGCGCAGGAACCTGATTTTGTTCTTTTTATATTCTTTTTTTTATAAAAAAATTATTGTTAGGTTATCAATTTGTAAATTAGGTAAATTTCCGATAGTTAGCAATAAATTTTAGTAACGGAGTCAACTCGTCTTTGTTTTTCAGTCCTTTCTTAGTAAATCTCAGGAACTGAAACTGAATTCTTTGGACAGAAGTATTTACTTGGCGCCCGCACTAACATATTTTTTGTAACTGCTACTTTTAATAGTTTAATTAATTCTCGAATCCCCCCGTCTCCACTGGAGTACTAGTCTGCGGGCACGGGATACCTTCAACTGACAGTTATATTCTAGAGGCTAAAATAGTTGCATTAAATTTTATGGTTTTGGTATTTGTTAAATTAACGCGAAATTCATTCGTCTTGGAATTAGGAAGTTGTAGGATCTCTTTTATATTTATATATAGATTTTATTTTAGTATATTATAGCTTGACCTTGGATTATATTTATGAAGGTAATTCTTTGATTATTTAAACAATCTTTTTATTATTTTTATTTACTATCCTTGAATTCATCTGATCACATGATTTCTATAATATTTACTAATACAATAGCTCGTTTCATTCAATCATTTTAGATAATTTTTGATTTCTTACTAGGTTGTGTCTACTGATACAACATACGTTATTTAATTTTGTTTTTCTATCTTATAATATTAGTCCAATTTATATATATATATATATATATAAAACCACGAATATTGGGGTAACCGTAAGTTAATTAAAGAAAACTGTTGTTACTGTTTTTCTTCCAAGCTTTCGGAAACGTTTATTTCCATTATCAAGGATAAGTAAATTGAGATTGTTATAAATTGGTAAATTATATTTGAATTTTTTAAAAAAAAATTTTTTTCAATCATAAATCATTTTGATAGATTAATGAATGTAAACATTTTCTTTATATGCTAAAATGTTTTTGAAAACAAAAGAAGAAAATAGGTTATATTTATAATATAGGTTAATAGTTATTAGAATATTCTTCTTTTATTATATTATACACAGGATCTCAACCGCATCTTTTTGGTTATATATCCACTGCTGAATACTGTTCCTCCGACATGCGGTTGGCTGCTTATATACTCGTTTCAAACATTTGTTATTTTCTAGAAACATCGGGAATCAAGAGCATCGAAAACGATTTTTGTATACAGGGACCCTTCAATAAGTAGTAGTCCCTCCGACGACTAAGGGGTACGATGAAATCTGAATTACATGAAGTTCAATGGGAACTCCTTTATTTGAAGCCCTAGGGGGTTGAAACTTCGTAGATGGGACCATCCCCAGACACCCCCTCCCACGCGGTGTTGCCAGATTGTACACAATTTCCCTAGACTAAAAGAAAACGCAGACTTGGCAACATTGCACCCCATTATGCTATAGAAAGATAAATATATCGCACCTGCTTAAAGCATCTTGTTGGAATTCTCTGGACTTTGTTACGTGATACGGCAATTTAAAGGTCGGCGTAAGAGTTATATAGGTAGGACTTTCGAAATAACGTATTTGTTTAGTGGTGAGGATTTTCGGCCAGAGCACTGTTATCAATGTCCTAGGCATGTTACTACTGATAACAATTTTCGATATTATAAAAATGAAGGAGAGTAACTTTTGAGCAAAATTCATATATTTTTATCTAACTCGTATACGTCTGAAACTTTTTAATATCTGATGGTTGCAATTCAGGTTTTATACCAAAAAGAACTTTTAGTGAAGAATAACTTTTTTTCGTGATACAATAATAAAAGTGGTGTGAACTTAAGTGAACACATTGTATAATCCTACGGAGAAGCACACACCAATTCCTTACCTCAACCATTACTGCAAACAACAAACGACCTACGTATATGAGACGACCAATTGACCTAAAGTGGGATGGAAAGACCTTTTCACGGGAGAGGTTTCATCAAGACACTAGTGGACCTTTCCAAGCCGTCAAAATAACTTTTAGAGTTACGAATTTTTATTATTTCATAAATTGGTGTATTTTCAATAAAATGCATTTTAATAAAAATGGTTTATTATCACAGTCTTAACTATAATGTGAAAAAAGTTATAAATAAAAACTACTTGTAACATAATATATAAGGAATAAATAATACAAAACGTGTAAGTGTTTCTCATGCTTTTATTTTGAATTTTATGTATGAGTACGATCTAAAAAAATTGTAAAGTAAGTTCATTGGATACTTTCATGAGTGACACTTCCACTTACATATAAGAAAGAGTAGGTATACCAAATACAGGTTTAGCTACCTATTGGTTTAAATATTTATGGCGAACAGATTTTGATAAGAAAAATAAATGAATAATCTAGTTTTATCAACGCACAAGCACTGTCGTAGAAAAATTGGAAAAATATTGAAGTGGTTACTGATCAGTCGCGTATATAGGTAAAAACTTAGTGCTAAAATAAATAAATAACTAAATTTAGTCGAGTCAAACAGTCAATGCCGTTCCTCGATTTTTAACGTCAGTCCTATCGTTAAGCAACTGGTCGATTTGATCTTCTCTATAAAAAACGACAAAATCTTTAGGCGCTAATCCTTCGAATACTGCACAAACTGATGGTTTCAAATTGAAAAATAATAGAGATTGATCTCTAGCTGCAAAATCTTGTGTTAAAGTTTCTATGACTGTCGCTGCTGTATAATCAGCGCCGTAGATGTGGGTGCAGTCTATGATAACTGGAATGCCTTGACGGATACTATGTTTAGTGACTAAATTCCTCACGTAGTCAACTGAAGGGAAGATTAGGCAGCGGTCCGGTGTGAGCATAAGGTATTCGTTACCACCTTTAGACTGAAACAAAAAATTAAATAAACAAAACGGTTTTGAGAGTAAATTTTCGTGTCTTTATTCGTTTGAAATTATAGGAAAGTGATACGAAACTCTATTTTCAAATAAAATATAACAGCTACAGCTCCTTGATTTGAAGAGTTTAAGAAGTCCATCATTTGGATTTTTGATGTGTGAAAAGGAAAAAAACACATATAATTCCCCCATCCCTCTGTAATTACTATGTATAAAAAAAAGTAGTGAGAGGGACTGATCAAATGGACGCGAATATTGGACCATACATTATTGCGATTATATCTAAAAAATTCTACTGGCCTATTTTAACATGGCTTGTCGACGTAGGATTGCATAATGCTTGTATCACTTTCCGCAAAACAAACTCCATCAGCCAATTGAAATTTCGGCGTTCCGTAGCCACACAATACCTGATAACATATGCCACTCCCTGAAGTCACCCTGGACCACCAGCTCCGCATTATTGCCACATAAATCTAATGTCCCCTATGACAAAATTGAGCATTACGCTACAAGAACTCCAGAAAATAAAAGACTGACATGTGCTTTGGAGGTATGCACATCTCGAACACGCATGATATACAAAAAATATCGAGTCGGATTGTGTCTTGTAAAGTATGTGTTTAGTTTAATCGTAGTTTTGCTACTGGGTGGCCCGTTAGTGTGTGGAAGTGCAATAACTTAGGATAAAAAATACAAAGAAATGTTTTAAATAAAAGTTATTGTATTTATGCCGATACAAATTTCTAAAATAGTTTGAGATATACTGGGTGTCCAGCCTAAGCGAGACAACATGAAGTTTACTTTTTCTTAAAGGACACCATCGGATTCAGAGTAAAATTCTGCATCTAGCCGTATCTTTTCTTTTCCCATAAACTGCAACGTTGTCAAGTTTGAGCCAAAAATATGAAAATTTGACAAAAATTGGTGCACTATAAATGCTGCTTAGTAAACGTTATCAGTGATAAGTAACCAAACTTATTTGGTAGGTGCGAAGGTAAAGGATGGCTGAAATGTCTTGAAATGTCTGAACAGAGTAGAAGTTTCGTTTGGGGTTCGTGGTATTTTTTGAATAAGCATTAATGCAGGAGATTTCAATTAGCAAAAACTTAATTTTCTTAAATGGATATTATTTACAGGTTGGCAAATTAATTTTGGCAGTACGAAGTTTGGCAACGTCCGATGCGCCGTAGAAAAGACGTATGCGGATTGCAAAAGCTCACTTCGCTGGCAGAATTCGTAAGCTTGGTTTGGACAGTACAGTTCAGAGAAAAGTGTGATTACCGGGGTTGTACAATACTAACTTGTTATAGCGACTCCAGAAAGTAAAGTTGTTCATAAAAAGTTTAGTGAGCAGTGTCGTGAAATAATTATGAACGTTTTAAATTTCATGACCGAAGTGGCAAACAATAGCAAGTCAACAATTCCATTAACAAGTTTTAATTATTGCAATGAAGTGTTTTAACCAAATTAATTATTCAACAAATTTACACTCGATAGTAAATTTTTTAAATCGATTTTCGTACATAATATATTTATTTGTTAAACGATTTAAAAAAGTGACATTTGGATGAGACAAAGTATTTTATGCACTCATGTATCAATTTTATGCACTAATGTCAATTTTTTGCACGGTTATGTCATCATGACAAACAAATCGACGCCATTTTTAGTCCATTTAGAGCAACCTAAATGAGACATTTTTAGTTTTGGTATGCCTCCGGTCAATTTTTCCATTCGTGAAAAAAGCACCACTTTATGCAATTGTTGCATAAATAACTATTCTGTTTCGGTCTATGGGAGTATATAAAAGTGAACATGTTTATTTTGTGTGAGAAACTTATTTAAATGTAATGGGTTTTTAGCTTATACGAGTAATTATAATTATTATACTCATTTCATACCTATCTCTATTACGTTTCGTTTTTATTATTATTACCTATCTCTATTACGTTTCGGTTTTGTTATTTGTTTTGAACCATTTTACGATTTCAGTTACAATTGCAGTTTGGTCATATTAAAATATGTTTGAACTAAAATCTAAAGACCGTTTAGAACAATTAATGAACTGAAACGTAATATAGTATTTTTGAATTTAATACTTCTTTTAAATGGGCGAAAACCACAACTAAAATTTTAATTTCAAAGAACGGTCACTAAAAACAAATTTAGCTAATTCCTCATTTTATTTGTATAAAAATACACATGAGTAAAACTTTTAATACAGCATTTATATCGACTTATTTTATTGACAGATCATTGAACGAGTTTCAGCTGCTACGAAAGTTAGCCAAAGAACACTTTCCCGTATTAAAAAAGAAACTCTGGCAGGAAGTAATGCTGACACTGATGTGCCTACTGAAAAACAAAGAACGTCCAGTATCCGTATGAATCAATTCGATCAAACTGTGCTTAGAAGGTGCATAATAAATTGTCACATATCCGAGAAAATAGTACCCACGATAGGAAATGTACACCAAACCTTTGGATTTTCGTTGGATCAACATGAAAAACAACAGAAGTTGTTAGGAAACGTCACGAAATCAGACATTTACGCCTACTATAGTGAAGAAACATAAAAAAGTGCAGAGAGCAGAACAAACCTATCATTTATATGGATGAAACATACATTCATTCATGTCACACGCACTTTAAAGGATGGAGTGACAAGAGTAACAGAAGATTAAGAAAACCCGTTTCAAAAGGTAATAGGCTCGTCATTGTGCATGCAGGAAGTGAAAATGGTTTTGTACCTAATGCTGGTATTATGTGGAACTCCCAGTCAAAAACAGGAGATTATCATAATGAAATGGAGTAGGAAAATTATGAGAAGTGGGTATAAGAAAAAGTTATTCCAAACCTACCATAAAACGCTATCGTGGTAATTGATAACGCCCCATATCACAATGTTCTAAATGAAAAATTACCTACGACTGCTTGGACAAAACAACAATTAAAAAACTGGCTTTCTGAAGGAAACATATATTACAGTGAACAAATGTTAAAACCGGATCTTTATACCGTTGCAAAAATGTACAAATTGTTGGCCATTGTAAAATTTAGAAAGTCGTTTAACAATCCTTATCATATTGTATGCTTTATCTAAAAAATCTCCCTGACTTCCAATTTATATACAAATAAACCTCAATGACGAATATTATGAAGGGACCACTTAAAAGACATTAATTTGAAGTAAAGCTGTACGTTTATGTCTCTTGGAATATATTTATTATTTACATCACATAAAATAATAAAGGGTAATTATAGAATTCCCCGTATTGTTTTTGAAGCAATAAATAATTATATCTGTACAAAAAAACCAATTTTCGTAGAAAACTCTAATGGTTCTTATTTCCTTATCCATTTAATTAATAATAAAGAACACATTAATGTTATTTTGTTTTGTAAACTCGATTTTATATATCATGGAACATGTGCCACAATTTATTATTTTTAAATCCAAATTCAAAACATTATGTTACCCTCGTACGTATTAGCAGGCTCACAACCTTTAAAACTTTGCATGCGGAATGTACATCGCCTGCTCTTCCCGGTAACTGCGTTTACAACGTTGTCAAGTTGTATGGCTTTCTCGCGCATCGTCAACTGCCAAAATTAATTTGCCAACCTGTAGATGTTTCGTTTGGGGTTCGTGGTATTATTTGGATAAGCATTTATGCAGGAAATTTCAATTAGCGAAAAAAAATTTCTTAAATGGATATTATTTACCAACTAGTAAAACTATTTTATCCCTTCTAATCATGTCTGTATAATGTACTCCCTATTAAAGATTGTTTTGAAGAAAATTGCATTTTTAGTTCATAATTTACAAATATTCATTTTTTTAACAAGTTTGCTCTGAATGCGAAGTTTAAAATAATTATATTTTCGTTAAATGTATGTGAAAATGTCATTTTAAACCTACAGAATGTAGGTCTTTAGAATAAAATTACTGATGGAACAATGTTGAGATAAAAGGACAATTTTATCCAATCAAAAAAAAGGTCGCGTGTTGTTTGATAAGATAAATTAACGACAGAAGATAAGGATGAAGAACAAAAAACGTTATTTTTATTGAATAATTAATTAATAATTAACAGAACAAATCAATTGAAAGAACAGTTATTGAAAACAGAATTATTATAAATTGGTTGCAGTGGTCTACTTATTTCAATATTTTCTTGTTGGGTTTGTATATATGTCGCATTTTCAACTGATGGGTCTCTTAAATTACTAACAAGATTTTCGCGATGTTCTGGATCTATTTGCAGGTAAGGTTTAATTGATTGTGAAGATGAGTGCCCTGTTATTTTTATTAGTTGTTGATCGCCTACTCCTGCTTTGGCTAGCTGGGAAACTGTACTAGCACGGTGAGAATGATTTGTATTTCTATTATTATGTCTAGTCCAATTATTGTGGCCGAATTTTTGGTCCTAGATTATATTGTATTAATTACCAGAGGAACGTTTTTATACCAACCTTTTGAATGATTGTTTTTCCAAAAAAAGATCATTTTTTGTTAACCCTTTTCTTCATTAAAATAATAAGTTTTACAATTTATAGCTTCCCCTTCCCTCCAAGCTAATTCGCAAGAAGCTATGTGAAAGAAACTTTTTTGCAATCTTTCAGGTTCGTCTATGTTCCATAATTTTACCATTTTTGTTATATTTTTTGTGTCTAATGCTACAGAACATAGCTTCCAATTTTCAGGAATAACTTTCAATTCTTTTCTTTTACTATTTCTAGCATCACGAGCTTCCTTAAATATTATGTCCGCAAAAGGATCAAATTTTATACTGTATTCTTTAAAATATTTTTCTAGCATTATTTTTGTAGTTGATTTCCATATCGCTTTAACAGCATATTCTTTGTAATCTTCCCCATTTTTTTTTCATATTGAAAGCCAAATATTTGAATATATCCGATAATTGATGTAATGAATTGTGTCCATATTGATGATTTCGTGTTTTTTGTTGATTGGGGTATTAAGTTTTCAATGTTTTTTGCAATTTATTCATTTGAAACATTTCCAAACCGACTCATATTTTAACAATGTTTTAATATAAAAGCACTATGTATAAAATTCGAAAATCTGACAGACTATTCATTAAATTTTTTTGCATTTATGCCAACACTTAATTGCTGTGCAATTATAGGTATGTTACGGGTTCATTTTGCACAATGAAACCCTTCCTTTTTTTCAAGAGAATACTGTCTCTCTTGATCGATATGTTATAATTCGATAGAGACAAACTCTTCACCCATCGTCTGTTACGAACTAACATGCATCTGGGGTAGTAATAATCCAATATTCTCACCTCAATGAATTTAAGTATATCCGTAATATATTTTATCACTTTCCGTTAATTAATCGGGACAGCCGGTATAATTAACAGCAGAATAAAAACCATTTGAACTGGTTGTGTTTTACAATTGCCGTATCAACAAAACATGGAAAAAGCGACTACGAGTAAAGAGTTGAAATGTGGGTTTTGTGTTAAGCGAAACGATAGTTAGTTCACCTACTACTGGTAAAGAAATATTTTTAATATTAAGTTTGATTGCTGTAGGCAGATCTGTTAAATATTTCTTTAAAATTGTGTAATTTGGGATATTGTGGTTTACACAATTTTCTACACGTGCATGCGGATATAACTGGTTGAGGTTAAAGAAGAATTGAATCAAAACGTCTCTGGCAATAAGGGTTACTGTGCGAGAGGTCAGTTTTTGTGAATTTTAACTTGAAGGTTAGCACAATGCATTTTTTTTCTTTCTTTAGGCGTTTTTCTTCATGGGTGATTACAAGGCAAATTATTACAATTAAAAAGTACGAGTGTGGATTTATTGAAACCGCTATTAGAATAATGGATGGAAAGTAATCGGGAGCTAAAATATACAGCTGTTTTTTAGTGGAATTCACGGAGGCTATTTTACAGTGTCAATTTCATCAATTTAACGATAAGTACCCCCTTCGTGGGACATTTCACTTATTATAAACTAAAAAAATGCTTATTTTATTAACGTTGGACTATTTTCTACACTTTGCGCAACACTCTTTTCTGCAATTTACCGAGTTAAATGTATTAGCTATCTAATCAATTATTTATGTGCTGGATACTTGGGGAGAGGTAATTATTTAGGGGGTTATATCATCTCCAGGAATCCATACACTCTTGCAAGAGCTAGGGACTGATCATAATTTTGCTTTATTTAAGTAATATATAAATCTAATACGCAGATTGCTTTTTAATACTCTATACTTTCCCTATGTAATAACTGTTTCACGTCAGCACACGAAATTAACGTAACACGTCATAATCAAACGCACCCTTGTTTACTGCACTTCTGCTGACTCTGATTATTCTATGATTAGAACTAACAGACCATGGCAATTGGTCCTTTAGTTTGCACTCCCGGTTACTCCGATTGTTCTATGATTAGAATAAACAGACCATGGCCATTACTATTGCTTGAAGGTGCAGCGTTGTGTAACGTAATTTCCACCACACTTTGAGTAGAGTGTAGTTCAGTGCAGTTAGGAATGAGTCAATATCACGTATCGAGTGTAAGGTATTGACTGTAAATTACACCACATGTGGGAAAGAGCTACACTTCGATACATATGAATGAACCTAATATTACTCTTATTTATTGTGCAAGCCAGCTTAGTTTCCAAAATGTTGTTGTGTTCTTGAATTCACATCAACTATCTCTGGTTTTTCCACAACACTTAAATGTCTATGTGATTTGACTAATGGCATATGCCTTATTGTAGTTGCGTTGGTTCGGCCAGAGATGGCGTGATTGGCCACTTTAAGATTTTCCTTGCCTTGCTATAACCATTATATTTCAATGACAATTGGCTGATTAATCATTGTTTCTTATATCAAATACAAATGTAATAGGCATGACCTGCAGTTAAAATTTGATAAAGTCATGACATTTGTATTCTACTCAATGTTGACGTTCTATGTTCCAAGTTCCGAGTATACTGCTGCGCACTTTGGCGGGTAATAGATGACTTAAAGTACACATCTGCCAATTTCTGTCATTTATTCTTGAATCTCCGTGTTGCGTTGGAAGAAGATTGGCTGAGTCGAATTTCCTAACCCTTAGCTGGAAACTGTAAATTATATAGTTCATCGTTGGATGGTTCTGAGAAATTTCTGGCTAAGAGATTTCCTTATATTGTTTGCAATTATAGACGCTGTACATTTCAAAGAAAATCTTTCCGATTTACGGGATTTTGGGGATCAAGGTAAGTTCTTCGTATAACTTCTCGAGCATGGCTCTAAGACTTTGCGTTGTGTATTTTGGGAAATCCATTCGTTAATTGATTTAATCACGGAAAAGGAGCTGGTTGTCAGACGGCAAATAGACCAACAGGACCGGCCAAGAACCCTCTGTCACATTGAGGGTTCAATCGATTATCTGGTCGTATTCAATCCACGTTCTGCCATCAAGTCAACGTACAACCTTCACATCAGGTTGGAGATTCATATTCGGATATCGAGTTTGAACCCACTGTATTCGACTTTCAACTCCCAGCTTGGTGCTAGCTCCGTCTTCAACGTCCACGTATCACTGTCAACGTGTATTGTCTCCGCTGTCCATAGTATTTGTCCTCACACAGTCTACCTTCTACTTCCTTCGTAACTACGTGCTTGTCTTCGTGTGTTGTACACCTCCTAGAGTCCACACACTCACCAAGGCGCTGGGTTCTTGGGTAAACATATTGAGAAGCTGAGAGGCCACTACCACTACCATACAATAACCACAGCTAAGTCTTAGATCTTGAGTTGATACCGCCCTTAAGGCATTTTTTTAGTACATAGCTGTTAGCTATCATAGTGACGTCACAGATAGTCTCAATTCAGGTGTAATATTTGTTTATTGAGCTGATACATCCTTCTCAATCATAGTTCACCCACTCATTTGGTGGGTACTTATTTACAACCACAGAATATTGTTGTGTGCTCCATTTGTTCCGGTACATTATAACCGTTTCAATATATTTTGTGTAGTAAGTTTAATGAATATTTCTTTGATCTGATCCAAGTTGATAATACTAGGTACCCCGGTAATCAGATGTGAGCAAGAGCCTTTTCTTATTTTTTAAATGAGATTTACATAACCTTATAGCCAATCTTTATTATTAAGTAATATTAGTGCAGTGGGTGGTCCTATCTCACCTGAGTGGTTTCGGATTTTGACTGGCTATAAATCGGTGGCGCTCTGGAAAATTTAACCCTATATATTTCAGTAAAATCGAAATCAATTTTTATTGTCGAACCTACGCCCAACTGAGCTACTGTGACAGTTAGAGGCTAGGAACACTAGTCCACAATCACTGCTCTCATCCCCTAAATTTCGCCCCTAACAGGTAACCAAACTTTATACTTGCGATCAGAGATGAAATGGTAAGTTTAAACATAAGAACTATAATTGTTGAAACAGACCATTTTATTTTTGTTTGCAAGAATAAATTCGTTCGAATTTGAATTATTCGAACCGCTAGAATGCGCTACGCCATGAAGACTCCATATTATCATGAAGGATATACATAAGTCTGGGACACAATGCAAAGTTTTATGATTTAAGATTTACGTCCATGACTATCTATCACACAGATTGTCATTGTGTAAAAGTGACGTCCGCTTACTAAATATTGAAGAAGAGAAGTTTTTATCGATGTCAAAGTGACAAAAACATTTTCAGGTATATGACATTTTAACATTGGAGTTAATTTGTCAACAGAAATCCAAATAGAAGACAGCGAAGAAAAAAGACATTGGAAAATGTGTTTTAACGATTTACCAGAACTGACAATCTGATTCACGAAAAACGCGAAAAATTGAAGACTGTAATGTCAGGAGACAACGAGATTACAAGGGAAATAACAAAACAAATCGACATAAGACGTACTGTCGTCAAAAAAATTCTGTCTAAGATCAAAATGCATCTTTACCATATACAGCGAATTCCGGAACTATTGGATGATGTTTATGAGAAGCGGTTAACGTTTTGTGAGTGGCTTCAACAACAAATTGAGCAACACAGAGATTCAATTTTGTATTATTTGCCGATGAAGCAACTTTTCATAAAAATTGGTTTGTTAGACACAATTTCCATTATTATGCAGCAGATCAACAGCTTTGTATACGGACTATCAGTTAAACGGTAGAATAATTGGGACTCATGTCATATGCCATATTTCTTTGGCGGAACTGTTAATGGGCAAGTTAATTTAATTTTTTTACAAAACGAATTACCTGCTCATGACGGGGCACCAGTTAACTAACCGATCAATGCACATTCAAGCAATGAATTTCCCGGACGATGGATATGTAGAGGAGGACCACATAAATGGCAACCTCGTTCACCAGTATTTACAAAAATGGATATTTTTTGGTGGGGTTACGTCTAATAACAAGTATTCAAAACACCCGTTAATAATAATGAATACATGAAGAATAGGATTGAAGAGGTTTTCCGAACTGCTGATGTTGATATGTTACATCGTGCTAGTAGAACTTTTGAAGTTCCCATACATTATTGTATGAAAGTGAATGGTGGTTATTTTGAAAAATTTAATAACATAGTGATCTAACGTTTTTAGTTCTTTCTTATTTGTTGGCATTTATTACTTTTCCGCCCAACCTATCTATATGCGAGAAAAGTATTGGTTTACCCCAAAAAAAATTGGGATTTTGAAATTTTTTTCTGAGTTATTTTTACGTTTTCGATCAACAACAACACGAAAAAACGGTTTTTAGAAAAATGATTCTGTGTGTATGTCGCCGTCGTCGTCGTCGGCCACTTTTACTTACATGTCTTGTTAGCACGATACAGCCTCCGGAGTGCAATAAGTCACCAATTTTATGATTGAATATTGTTAAGGACATGTCACAGATGAACCCTATTGATTTTAAGCTCACCAGAGCCAGTACAATGGGTGCTATGGTACTTGAAGTACATTTTTTCAGAAATTTCAGTTTGTTAGCACGATACAGCCTCCGTAGTTCAACAAGTCACCAATTTTATGATAGAATATTATTCAGGACAACTCACTGATGAACCCTATTGATTTTCAGCTCACCAGAGCCAATACTACGGGTGATACAGTACTTTAAGTACGATATTTTTATGATTTTTGGAGAAGTTTCAATTTTTTAGCACGATACAGCCTCCGGTGTAAATACAAGTGATTAATTTTATGATTGGATATTATTCAGAGCGTCTCAAAGATCATCCCTATTGATATTCAGCTCACCAAAGCCAGTACAACGGGTGCTATGGTACTTGGAGTACCAAATTTTTGTCATTTTTCGAGAATTGTCAGTTTGTTAGCACGATGCAGCTTCCTGAGAGTATACGATTGATCAATTTCATGATTGAATATTGTTGAAGGTGTCTCACAGATGTACCCTATTGATTTTCAGTTGACAAGAGCGACTACAGCGGGTCCTATAAATCCAGATATACTGAATTTTTGGTTATTCTTGGAGAAATTTAGGTTTGTTAGCACGATACATCCCCCGAAGTGTATACAAGTAACAATTTTATGATAGAATATTGTTCAGGGCCACAGATGCGAAAAAGTTAGTTTTAATCTTTAAAACCGTTCATTTTTTTAGTTTAATTTGTTTATTTTGAGTTTTGTAGATACCGTATTTTACTTTTCCGCCCAACCTATCTAATATACGAGAAAAGTAGTGGTTTACCCCAAAAAAAGTTGGAAATTTGAAAAAATTATCTAATTATTTTTACCGGAGTGCAACGAGTCATCAATTTTATAATTGAATATTGTTAAGGACATATCACAGGTGAACCCTATTGATTTTCAGTTCACCGGAGCCAGCACAACGGGTGATATGGTACTAGGAGTACGACATTTTGGTCATTTTTTGAGAACTTTCGGTTTGTTAGCACGATACAGCCTCCGGAATTCAACAAGTCACCAATTTCATGAACGAATATTATTCAGTACATCTCACAAATGCACCCTATTGATTTTCAGCTCACCAGAGCCAGTACAACAAGTGCTATAGTACTTTAAGTACGGTATTTTTGTCATTTTTGGAGAAATTTTATTTTGTTAGCACGATACAGTCTTCGGAGTATATACAAGGGACCAATTTTATGATTGGATATTATTAAGAGCGTCTCAAAGATGAATACTATTGATATTCAGCTCACTAAATCCAGTACAACGGGATCTATGGATTTTGCCATTTTACCTATTTTTCTTTGAAAAATAATGTTTTATTGTTATTTTCAATATTAGAGTCTTTTCAAACATACAAAAGATCCGGTACCACTTAAAAGGCCCCGTGGTGCAATATGTTGTAACAAGCCGATCGGCTGTTACGATTTCTATCGGACTATGGTATTTTAATTTCGTCGTACTAATGTATCGAAATTAAAGAACTTGTTTCTCTTCCAAATTTCGTGTATTTAAACGATATCGTACATTGGAAAAGTCTCTTCCTATCAGTAAAATTTATAAGTTAGTACCTTACATCGTTGTGGTTTCACATATTTGCTGGTGAGTTAGATTTTTTGAATATTTTTTCTCCGTGTTTATTCTGTTTTATTTCAAATTATAATATGGGCTGGCGTTTGATGAATTTTGTATGTTTAATTCTTTTTCATTGTAAAAAAGAAACATTTTATATTATTTTGAAGCAAATTTTTATAATTTCTTTTCATTCTTTTTTAGCTTCATAATTCCGCATTTTCTGTTTATTTAGGGAACAAAGCGAATATGATGGAATAGACTTCTGTTAGTTTCATTTTGAAAACTAGATTCAGTTTTTTATATACTGAAGCATAAGCTTCCTATCTGTTCTATCTATTCCTTCCTTTCCAGAGTTTTTCCTTGATTTTCACTCTTTTTTTCTTTCCTCAGCTCTGCAGCCCCTGGGTAGGCCCTATGAATAGAGAACGTCAATAGAACAACACAAAACCGGCCGGGATGGATTCAGGACCCCATCTCCATCGACTAGGACCTATCTGAGAGCTGAATAATTCCAGAACCTTACCAAGATAAGTCTTTTGTCTTATATTCAATTCATGGAAATCTAGAATTGGAGATTTTTATTGTATAACGGCGTTCGTATTCGTCTTGTATTTTGGATATGCAGTTAATGTGAATTATCTATCGAGTTATTAATAAATATTATTTGCTAAACATTTGATATTTGATTTTTAGCAATTCATATTAACTTGGACCATCGCGTTAAAATATTTTTAGTATTTCGTTTTTTTGAGTTAAAGTAAATATAAGGTTTTCCAGTTTTTAACCTTTTTAGTTTTTTTGTTTAATTAATGTATCGCTTAAAAATCTGGTGGCGTCCAATTTAATACCGATTGTTCACCCCATCCCAATGGTTGCTATAAAAAATACATTAACTGGAGTCGAATACCACAACCTGAGGAAGAGTCCCAAGCCGGGGGAGAACATATGTTACAATGTCACACCTATAAAACCTCTAATATCTACTTTGGTAGCAACCTTGAATTTTTTCATTATTTTTCTGTGAGTACTGAGAATAAGTAGGTCACTTGTCTAATACGCCATGCAAAAATTTGAACAGAAAAGTTATGGGAAATATCGGGTTTCTAAGTTTTGAAAAAAAATCCAACATATAAAACTCCCTAGTTCCCTATGTGGGTCTGAAATTCCCTAAAATACGGACTTTTCTGTAAAGTTTGCAACCGTTTCCTTACCTGGCGCGCGCCCGAGACCAATACACTGTTGCCATTGTGATGAATGTTTATGAATAAACAAGGACAAAATAAAATATCGTTTCCTAGAGAAGTAAAGGGAAGGCGAAAAATTAAAATAATGAGAGAGATTATTACTGTAATCAAGTGTGTGTTGAAATTCATTATAGTTCTTCTTGAGCAGGGAATCAATCCATTTTCAATTTTATTTTTCATTTCAAATATTTAATTATGACGAAATAAAGGAAGTTACAGCAACATTCAGTTATATTGTTTTTATACTCACCTTCAATTTTTCTACAGTTATTTTAGGTCGAGCTGCATGGTACAGAATAAACAGTATATTTATCCCGATTCCAACTAAAATTCCAATTTCCAAAGCAAGAGCTAGGCAGGATATGAACGTGACGAATCCCAATAGTAAGTCAATTTCTAAAAAAAATAGAAACAGATAAACATTAAAGTAAAATAGATATTTCTTGAGTTACTAGCATTTTGATATGAACATTGATTAATAACAAAGTAAATAAAATTAGAGATACGAAGAGTGATACATAATTTGTCATATTAAATTCAAGGTTTAATCAATAAGAATTGGTACAAATCGTGACATTGCTCTGAATACGAAGAGAAACTAAATGAAGTGGAAAAACATAATATTTTTTCATATATAAATATCATCCCCTACACTCAAGGCCGTAGACAGGGGGATCAAGGGGGATTGATCTCTCCCCGAAACGTGTTTTCGACAGTGATACTGTTACACGTAGTCCTGTTGTAAGTGGTTCTGGTGCGGTTCCTGTGGCTGTTGATGATGTTTATCAACATATTTTAGATGTGGATTATACGTGATTTGAAGAACATATTATTGAAATCTGATTGGAGAAGTTTCCAGGAAGTGGCGATAAAAGAAAACTATAATTTCTAATGCAATTGTTTTAATCCTTCCCGTGGTTGGTTTATACGAGTAAGGGTAACAAGGTGCTTAATGCAAATTCTGCGTATTATTTGCTAAAGATTGGGCAAGTTAAGGCTCTCATCAACAGTTACTCAACCGCTCACTAAATGCAAATATGCTATACACGATTTCAAACAGCACAGTGGAAGTACCACAAATTTTCTGAAGGTGTATATAATAAATCTCAACGAAATATAATAAGTCAGACAGATAGCGGATACTTAGCGCAAATAGTTGAAAACCGGAAAAAGTAACATATACACTGTGTTATTTAAAAAATGCTAGATAGGGAATTATGTACAAAGCTGTCAAAAGCGAGCTAACTTTATTACCAAATAGTGTTCATAAAACATAATGACAGATTTGAAAATCCCGTTAAAAAATATGTCCAAATGCACTTGTAATTTTCTTAAATTCTTTCTGGTTTAATAAAAAAACTGCATAATTATATTTAAAGAACAATGAAAGGGGCGGCGATTGATGCACTGGAAGTTTAAAAGATAAAACATAAAGTATCGTGGGGGTTTTCACGCTGAGGCGATGTGTTTTTAGTTCTTCTTTTCTAATTTTTGTCCAAAAAGAAATTTTAATTAGAAATATTCAAAATAAGAAAACATTTTTGCTTCCAGAACATTCCGGAACAACTTCAAATAAGCTCTTCCTTAGCAAATTTTTTGAATGGAATAAAATGATGGAATAGGCATTTTGGCAACGGCGCATATCGACACTCCCAGCGATCAAAGATGTAACTAAAGTTACAGCAATTTTCAGTTTCACTTACAGGCGTATTCAGTGTAAAAAGTAGGTCCTGGCGATAAAAAAGGCGTATTTGTAGATCAAAGAGTATTGAAGAAAAGGTATTTCGTGTTAGATATATTTTTTCAACGGTTAAAAAGTGGTAACATAAGAGCACTGTTTTTAAAATTGTTAGTTTTAACCCCATTTTTTTTTAAAAAGACGCATTAGGAGGTGCGTTGTTGTTACTCGCCATATTCTAATCATTACCTATCAAAAACGCATCGCAATTCAATATACAACCTTGTTGCTCGAAAACATTACTATGTTATTCTCTTACGCTAGTTGAGTTGCGGCTTTATTTTAGTTCAGTCGTTCAATGTTTACATAGTAACGTATTTGTCTCTGCACGTTTTTGTTCCAATAATATATATTTCTTAGTGGTTTAAAAGTGAAATGAAATTTGCGAATATGAATCGCACCAAACACATGTTAGAAATAGCATTGAAAACAGAAACAATAGACAGAAATGCTTCAGGTAAGTAAATAAATTATTTATTTTGTTTGCTCATATAACCTTACTTTTTTAAAATATGCTAATCAATGGCAAAAAATGTGCCTTTAATGCATTTTTTCGATTTATATAAAACTTTTTTAACAACCTTATTCTTTTTATGATTATTGTATAGTTATTATTGTGTTTGCTTATGTAGTATATTATAGATCCTGCGACTGACTTATTGGCTAAGTCGCCCAACGATTCGGGTAGCTCTATAAACAACAATGAGATTTCCACAAGACAAGAACTACCAAGTGTTTCAAGTATTGTGCCACTGCCTATAGGAGATGGTCAAGATTTGTTATTATTTAAACAAAAATTACGAACTTGTTCCAGTCAAATTGGGTACGAGTCTGAGTCTAGCCAGGAAAGAGAACCCTTTTCCCCTGAACTATCTATTTGTAATGGTAAAGTCAAGTTTTATTTAAACAATTAAACTAATAATATCTCGAATCATACTTTCTTATTATTAATAAATATATAAAAAAGTGTATTGTTTATCTAGTAGGGCAATAGCGTCAGTAGCGCCAGTCCATCGCCTGAGGAAGGTGATACAGCAAGAATAGGTCACTGATCCAAATCTGTTCACCGCGATTCCACCGGCACCGTGGACGCCTCCACCAGAAGATCAACCAACCCCATGTTCCGCCGAAGATTTCAGTTCGACAGTTCAATAAACACACTTGGAAGTGTAATCAATTGTTTCTACAGAAACAAACCTCTATTTATGAAAATAATAGACAGTGCTTAATCTTGTTTTATTTCAGATCAATATAAAAGCAAGCCACACCATCCGAAGATGGAAGGACATTTAGCACTCAGGTAATATAAAACTCCCTGAAAGCTAATAAGTCAGGAAACCTTCAACCTCCGGCAGTGAGTACGCTGTCGGTATTAGCTTTCGACCCCACATCCTAAACTACACCACTACCAAAAATGTCCTCTAGGCGCACACGCAGTAGCAGAACTGCCAAACCCTTCTCAACTCCAACTTCTTCATCATCATATTTTAAATATACTGAAGCATTTTTCAACTCAATCGATCCCTCTCACCCCAGTTACAACCCCAAAGCCCACGAAGCCCACGTCAAATTCTGCAACTCCCCCGAAGGTCGAAAAAATCTTGAAGATTTCCGCAGAGAATTTCGTCCCACAACCACTACTCAAAGCAAAACACACACATCCAAAACCACTTCACACTCAACACCATCTCCAACTCCACTTCTTTCCGAGAAAGAATTCCCACTTCTAACATCTACAAAACATAATAAACCATCTTCACACACTTCCAAACAAACCCACTCTCACACAACGCTATCCACCACCTCTTCGGAACAAACATCTATCAAACAAACACCCGCACACAAACACACCTTCTACACATCACCCACCAGGTCTTACGCTTCCTCCGTAAGATCTCAATCACCAACACCCTCAACCACCCGACAACACCACGTCCCCGACGAGGATGGATTTACCCTTGTCGGTAAAACCAAAATTCGACCTGCACCACCAAACCCCACCAACAATCCTACAGCTACCAACAACATCACTCCAACACAAACCCTCACTCTCCGAAATCTCCCAACCCAATACGCCACACAAAAATCCCTATTCACGCTTCTTAACACTGTCGAACTCCTAAACGGCCACATCCTCTATTTGAAAGTAAATTTCAACCACACCGCCCTACTCAAAACATGCTCCCCAAAGTCAGTCTCAACTATTCTGAGACAAATCCATAACTCCACTGGTGATAACAACATTATCATCAACGTTCTCAAATCCACCGAACGTCCACCACGCCCGGCCAAATAAACTCTCATACCCACCTACACTCTTGTTTGCAGAAACGTAGACGCCTCGGTCAGCCTCGAAGAATTCAAAGAAATTCTTCACGACCAACACATCCCATTTCTCTAAACTTGGCGAATCATCGCCAATGCCACCAACAAGCCAACATCGATGTTTCGCATCGTCACCACATCCGAAAGCCACTATCACCAGGTCCTCACTTCCGGTCTCACATTTAATGGTCTGTCACATCAGTGCGAGCCATCCAACACCAATCTACTGCCCCCTCTTTCCAAATATTGCAGTCGCTGCACGCAAACCGGACATTCCGCTGATTCTTGTCGGTCTAAACCGATATGCCAAACTGGCCACCCAACCGAAAACTGTCCCAAGTCCGAAACCCCTAAATGCACGAATTGCGGTGGTCCTCACCTCGCCTTCCATCCTCGCTGCCCCCACAGGCTATAGACACCCAAAAGCTCTCAAGAGACCGCTCCAGTCACTCTAGAAAAGCCACCAACTCCATACGATCTCTCAACCGACTCCAAAATTTTAATCGAAATTCTCACCGTCACACTCATGAATGCCATTCCTAATTCAAGGGACGTCATAGCCGAAACACTTCGCCATCTTATACCTTCCATTTATCGACACAACTGTTCTATAACAAATATAGGCAGGCATGCTCACTTTGCTTTCACTCCCATCAGGAGCGAAAACGATTCAATTTGATCCGCGAGCTCCGTCCACCCCGTCGGCGCTGCAGGTTTTTCACGTTTTTTCCTGTAGCATAGTGAATTTATTCGCTAGCCAAATGGGCCGACGCACGACGATGTTTATATATTTGGGATTATTGTTATGCCAACCATCCATTCAATTCAATATTTTAGCCGGTCATTTCAACATTTTAACAAGTAAATTACAAAAATTCAACACTCAATAATTGACAAAACTTTATATTCCACATTTAAACCACCTCGCCACAGATAAATACACCTATTCAACAAATTCCTCACCTCGAATTCGAAAAAAGCCAGTCGCCACCACCCGACATCATCTACACATCTTTCAATGTCTCCTAGTCACTTTTCAAACAAATCTTAAATAAATCTCAAAAATATCCAAAAATCATTCACAACCCTTCTTATTAACTCTCATGACATCGGAGACACCCAATCCCAAAAACATTTTTCAGTTCCCAACAATTCAATCACCCACCTCGTCTTCTATTAACTATTCGCAACGCAACGTCGTTCCTCTTATTCATTTCCGACCTTTACCAGACACTTCTAAATTGCCCATTCTACACACCTTTAAAACCACGCTCGCACAAAAATCAACTTTCCATACATAAAAAAACTGAATTTTCAGTCCTACCTTAAACTCAAGCAAAGTCAATACGCGCACACAAACCACCCACAAACACACCCCCAACCAGCCTTGCAGAGGAAATATATCCTATATCGGGGCCAACTCCAACAAAAACGACCCCAAAACAAAACATTACAAACCCCACTTCAAACATCTTCCAAATTCTCTCTCTCTCTCTCTCTCTCTCTCTCTCTCTCTCTCTCTCTCTCTCTCTCTCTCTCTCTCTCTCTCTCTCTCTCTCTCTCTCTCTCTCTCCCTCTCTCTCTCTCTCTCTCTCTCTCTCCTCTTCTCCTCCTCTCTCTCTCTCTTCTCTCTCTCTCTCTCTCTCTCTCTCTCTCTCTCTCTCTCTCTCTATCTCTCTCTCTCTCTCTCCTCTCCTCGCTCTCTCTCTCCTCTCCTTCACTTCTCTCATCAGTGCTCTTGCCATCGCTT